>JBAJHW010000002.1:247590484-250090484 GCA_037013535.1 Intellagama lesueurii
TCCATCCATATCTGATTTCTCCAGACAATTTGTCATTGTATAGTGTGTGCCTTGTAAGCACTGCCTCTTCACATGAAGTGTGCCTTCTTGTACATACACCTTCTTTGCATGCATTTTTTTTGGTTTTGTTTTAACTTCTAATACTGTACAATTATAAAGCACATTCTTTCCCTGGAGTGTGTGGTGTGAATGTGTGTAGGAAAGAAATAGTGTGTGGGAAGACTGGGGGTGGAAAAGTGTGTGCGTGCTTCAAAAAACATTCCCTTTTGTTAGAGTGAAGATGCTGTTCCTTCTGCGGCAAAATCGACCACAAGCTGCTGCTCCCGTGCAAGTTCCTGTGGAATGACTGCAAGGCGCCCAGCCTCCTTTTTTTCTTCTTCTGGATTTAGCTATTCCCTTCTGTGCGTGGGTCATACTTGCAACAGTCTCTTACATTACTACCGGCTTGCTTCTCATGTCGACGTGTGGGTGATGCTGATGAGAACTGATTCATTGAAGTAGCTTCCCAGCATTCAGTGCCATTAGAGAAAAAAGAAGGGAAAATCTAGAACAAAAGTTGTTGGAAGAAACTAATGCAGAAGAGATATGAAGTAATACGAGTGTTGATAGTGGACTAAACAGCAGTGCTTAGTCCAGCTTTAAAGAGATATTACCGAAGACCTATGCCCCCATACTTCACCTTTTTGAGCTCTTCTTATACTTGTAACAGATGCCCTAAACATATGGCACAATTCCAGCACCCCTGATGTTCTGTATAGCTTAGTGAGGCTGCTTTCCAGCAATCTCACCTCAGTTAGCACCTACTTCCTCTTTTCCTGCCCTCTGGACACCCATTGATGTTTGCTGAGTGGAACCTTTTTAGTCAGCTGTTTCCTCCTAAGCTTGCCTTTCTCAGCTGCAATCTGTGCTTCTTATGTAGAGTAGGTCAGCTGATTCCCTCATAGGCCATGGCTGACCCTAATCGGCTTTGAGTTTAGTTGGCAGTGGGTTTTCCCCCTAGATGCTCTTACAGGAGCAGGGGGAGTGCTTCTCTAACCCTTCCTGAGAGATCATAATATTTAGCTGGTTTAAATAATTTATGTCTTTGTAACAGTTAATGAAGCCCCAGCAACATACAGCATATATAATTCTCCTTGGACTGTATTGTACTGTAGATACAACTAAGGCTTGGCAAATGTGCCAGCTTTGTTTCCTTACATATTCCAAGTGTTAACAATACATCTTTCCAAGTTATTCCCACCAAGAATATAAAGAAATCTGTGGTTTTTTTTTCAAATTTTTGAAATAGAAATTGGAACAGAATTCTTCCTCTTCTGCACCAGCTAGATTCAAAGGTGCAGCTATTCTCAGCGTGGAGTAGATGATGTTTTACATGCCTGTCATTTGATGTTAAAGATGGTAAGGAGCCCTTCCGGAAAAAAAAAACCATGGCAAGCTTAATTCACCACTACTGTGACTGACATAAGGATCCAAACAAGGCTCATAATAAGTTAAGGGCTCAGTGTTCTGAGCTTGAATAGACAAATTTGTCGATTTAAGTTATCAAACTCTTCATCCCAGATATGAAGAAATATGTGAATTTTGTTGAATTCTTGTTGAAAGGAAATAGAAACAAACTCCTACTTGTCTCAAGATATAACAGCATGGAAATGATGTAACTGGATGGGAAGCCAGCCCTTTCTTGTTTGATAAACATTTTATTTGTTTCATATACCAATCGTATCTGAATGAGATGTTGCTGTAACATTGATGGACTGGTGTATAACTTTATACTATCATACCCAGAATCATTTCAGACAACCCAGAAAGGCAGTAAAACAAGATCAGAATTGAATACATTTTGCCTTTCTTCTATTTGTTGTGTTTCTTGTTGGGTTGAGGTGCTTTTTAAAAAAAAACAAGTTGTTGGATAATTTTTTTTATAGAAAGTAGAAAGAAGAAAGGAAATAACCCCAAAGGTACTGGAGGACCAGTTTCTCCAACCCCACCCAACATAGTGAGCTGTAAAGAGTTGTGCTCCAAAGCATAATTGTTAGAATTGTGTTTAAAACATCTGGAGGTCCAAAGGTTCACCACCCCTGGTGTAGAACATTCCAATGAGGGTTTCTTTTTTAATGCACGGCAAGGAAAACAGAAAACTGTATTTGCATAAGAAACCAGAAATCCACAAAAGGTTCACACTGAAGTAATAGCATCGGCACTTGCCTATTTTGCAGGCATCTGTGACTCCAAGGTTGTTGGAATATTGCACATGCAGTTTTAAATACAAAACATATTTGTGGTTAAGATTGTGTGGGGAAGAATACCTACAAACCGATAATGTAGGTTGGTATTAACTGTATACTTTCCAACTTTTTAGCAGGAAGGAGCCTCTAGAGGGAATCTCTATTTAATGATAACAACTGGATTTTTTATCTACAAAAACATAAGATCAATGCTGGTAAATTTCTGAATTCTCCTAGTTTTTAGAAACAGGTGCACTCTGCTCCTAGCATCTAGCAGTGCTCCTAGTCTAATTGTCTAGCTACCTCCTCCAACATTCCACTGTAATGCTGTAAGCAGCACCAGACAGACTTTTGTTATACTACTTTCTTTATAGCATTTTAGAGGGGAAGGTCCAAACTGTGACAACTTCAGTTTGTGGCTCTCTCTGCTCCTATCCTTTTTTCTTATCAGAAAAACTCCAGGAAGGAAGAGGAGATGGAATTGCTTCACAGTGCCTTTTGTTCACCAGTACTAGAACCCTTCTATCTGAAGTCACTGGGTGACTAAATGTAGATTTCATGGGTTCACCATCCATCATTACCCCCTTCCATATGGGTACACTTTGTTTATATTGATCCTGATTGACAGTCCAAACAATAGCTTAGACCTCACTGTTGTGATTGGCCTGACACAGGCTTTAGAATAGTTTACTTTTTTTTCATAAGCATGCTTAACAAAGACAGCATAATTGACCCAACAGTTTGGACAAAATTATTACAGCAATTTCAGACTTGATTAGAACAGACCTAAGAATCAACACACAAGGTGAATCTTGATAGAGTATTGGAGAGCTGGCTTTGACCCCACATTCAAATGCCCTTGGCCAAAAGTCTTTTAGAAGTCATAGCAATGCTGGCGGGGGGGGGGGGGGGAAGGAAGCTGGGCAGTGACACTGCATGGGAGCTGAGTCTAGAAGGGAGAGTGGAAAAGTTCATTTTCTGGACTACAGCTCACAGACTCTTCCAGGGGCCATATCCATTGGAGTACTCTTAGGATTCCAGTCCAGAAAAGTAACCTTTATTAAAGAATCACTTCACACAAGCCCAGGTTCCTTCTGTTTCCATATAAAGCAAGAACCTCTGATTGGCTCCAGCTTCCCAGCTAATTTCTATCCGTTCCCTTAGAACTCATGTTTGCCCTTCGCACTATTGCATGTTTGCTGTGGGAAATGCTGGTGTAGCCACAGCAAACATGATCGCTGCACAAATGGATGGCAGCTCTAAATCATATGGAAATGTTGATATATACAACCTAATATAAATTATTGGCTGCTGCAGAGCAAAGTGTGTCTGCCTGCACTAGAAGCTGACTTCTGTATTGTGGCAGTTCTGTCTGAGTGGATCTTCCAATTAACTGAGTTCAATTTTTTTTCATAAAAATCTGTATTTTAATCCATTAGAACCAGGATGAATTTGATTTAAATCAAATTGATTTAATTCACATTTTAAATTTTTTAAATAATATTTTTGATGATTTAAATCAAATGGGGAGCATTGTGTATTTCTGTGTACACATCTCAAAGAAAGTAAGAATAAATGCTTGACTTTGAAGGGTTCTTTTCAGCAGGACTTTTGAACTTGGGGTGGGGTTGAGTGGAGTGGATTTCAATGAAAATGTTTTTCATGAACTTTCTAAGTTCTTGCATTTCACTCGCCTCAAAAAGCACCCATACCAAGATTGTATTAAAAAATGAATTACTCTTTTTCTTAAAAGTCAGCTGATATCAGCCTCACAGATCAACAAACACCAGACTGATGGTGACATTGTTCTATTTTGACTGAAGCCATCTCAATAATGGAATTTTTGGAATTTTCATTTTGGACTCTGCATATCATATCAGTATACCTAGCTCCAGAATATATATATATATATCAGAATATATATATATCAAATAAATGTGTAAAAGCTGCCATGACACAAGATGACCTGTCATTCTGATTGTCAAGGTATTTTATTACACTTTCCTCTCTGGGTAGGTGATACAGGATTCAATAAAGGGAAGAGGAAGTTAATCTCGTATCTAGAGCACTTTGACAAATGAAAAACAGCATCAAAGTTCTTGCAATCTCTTTTCTTTTGCCACTGGGATTTTAACCTATTGTTGTTACTTTAGTTCAGCCTTCCTCTCACAATGGAAGTGTTATAGAATTTAGTCACAATACATTTACAAAGGACTCATTTGAAGGTTTCAAGCACAGTGACCTGCCCATATTGTATCCTCTACAAATATTGTGTTGAACTAAAGGTTTATTGAGTTTATATCCCATCTTTTACCCACAAAATGAACTCAGGGTGTCTTACTGTAATATTGAATTTAAAAGAATACAGTTAAAACACAAAATGGGGTCAACAATGAAAACAGAATTGTATTAAAAGCACAATTGAAAAAAAAAGTAAAAACATCAATAATAATAATAATAATAAAAACCCCCACAGCATTCAGTTGGAAGCAAGCTGTCTTCTCACCAGGCAATACATTTCACAAAGCCTACCATTGTTAACAGAAGGCCAACAGAAAGGGCACCATCCTAGCCTTGGTTGACAGGGCTTCTATAGAGGAAGTCCTCTCTCACATTCTCTCATCAAACATGCATTTCGGGTTAGTAGGACTAAAAAAATGACCATCACTGAAGATGTCAAATCCCAGTCAGACATACTTACACTAGAGAACACAGGTGTTCAGAAAGTGTAGATCTTGGATATCTGGGATTTTATGGCTCATAATCAACACTTTGGATTGTGCCCCAAAGAAACCAATAGGCAGTAAAGAAATCATAACAAGGGAGTTATTCGGTCCCTGTAACCAGTCCTGATCTAGCCTTGGTGTTCAGGGCTTCCAGACTCTTTAGAAAGGCAGCTGCACACTGAATATTTTACAGTCATCCAGATGGGAAATAACTGAAGCATACATTGTCATAGCCAAGTCAAACATCTTCAGGAACAAGATACACAGTGATTACAGATCTACATCTCTACATTGTTTCATTAAAAATATTGTAGTGTTGTTTGATTACAAGCTATGGCACTGTCTGCAGTGTTCAGATGATGAAGTGTGGACAGCAGATAGCTACCACAGTCACACAAGTTGTTGGAACTCTGTGCCCTTTTACATAAAGGGTAGATGATTCCTTACTACCAGTTCTGTCTGGGAACAGAAACAAAAAGCTAGAAAAGCTGTTGTAAGCCTTCTCTTACAAATTCTTATACACCACTTTGGATTTTGAGGAGGAAAACAGAGGTACGGACTAGCTCTTCTGTTCAAATTCTTATATATGCAGAGGTGATTATAGCTGTGTGGCTGTGCTATGATGATAATGATGAAGATGATGAGACAGGTTCAGAATTTAACTTGCTGTTCTTGTTGATTAGTCAAGTCGTGTCCGACTCTTCGTGACCCATGGACCAGAGCATGCCAGGCCCTCCTGGCTTCCACTGCCTCCCGGAGTTTGGTCAAATTCATGTTGGTAGCTTCGATGACACTGTCCAAACATCTCGTCCTCTGTCGTCCCCTTCTCCTCTTGCCTTCACGATTTCCCAACATCAGGGTCTTTTCCAGGGAGTCTTCTCTTGTCATGAGATGGCCAAAGTATTGGAGCCTCAGCTTCAGGATCTGTCCTTCCAGTGAGCACTCAGGGTTGATTTCCTTCAAAATGGATAGGTTTGTTCTCTTTGCAGTCCAGGGGACTCTCAAGAGTCTCCTCCAGCACCACAATTCAAAAGCATCAATTCTTCGGCGGTCAGCCTTCTTTATGGTCCAGCTCTCGCTTCCATACATCGCTACTGGAAAAACCATAGCTTTGACTATGCGGATCTTTGTCGGCAAGGTGATGTCTCTGCCTTTTAAGATGCTGTCTAGGTTTGTCATCGCTTTCCTCCCAAGAAGCAGGTGTCTTTTAATTTTGTGGCTGCTGTCACCATCTGCAGTGATCATGGAGCCCAAGAAAGTAAAATCTGTCACTGCATCCATATCTTCCCCTTCTATTTGCCAGGAGGTGATGGGACCAGTGGCCATGATCTTAGTTTTTTTGATGTTGAGCTTCAGACCATTTTTGGCACTCTCCTCTTTCACCCTCATTAAGAGGTTCTTTAATTCCTCCTCACTTTCTGCCATTAGAGTGGTATCATCTGCATATCTGAGGTTGTTGATATTTCTTCCGACAATCTTAATTCCGGCTTGGGATTCATCCAGTCCGGCCTTTCGCATGATGTATTCTGCATATAAGTTAAATATGCAGGAGACAATATACAGCCGTGTCATACTCCTTTCCCAATTTTGAACCAATCAGTTGTTCCATATTCAGTTCTAACTGTTGCTTCCTGTCCCACGTATAGATTTCTCAGGAAGTAGATAAGGTGGTCAGGCACTCCATTTCTTTAAGGACTTGCCATAGTTTGTTGTGGTCCACACAGTCAAAGGCTTTTGCGTAGTCAATGAAGCAGAAGTAGATGTTTTTCTGGAACTCTCTGGCTTTCTCCATAATCCAGCGCATGTTAGCAATTTGGTCTCTAGTTCCTCTGCCCCTTCGAAATCCAGCTTGTACTTCTGGGAGTTCTCGGTCCACGTACTGCTGAAGCCTACCTTGTAGGATTTTGAGCATAACCTTGCTAGCATGTGAAATGAGTGCAATTGTACGGTAGTTGGAGCATTCTTTGGCACTGCCCTTCTTTGGGAATTTAACTAGAGACTGTATATATTTTATTGCTGTTCTTATTTTGCCTTACATTCACAGTTTTCAGTTTTCTGATGCTTAAAAGTATATGAAGTAAGCTGTGTGGTATGTCTGAGTATTCCTAAAGGAGGAAGTAGATGTCAGTTAAAATTAATGTGAGCAGCTTCTGTAGCCCAAGAGATGTGACCCCTTGTTACAGTAAATGTGGCAGAATGAATTATTTTCAATTATGATGAATTTCATTCTATTGCATTGGTTATGACACACCTCATTAGAAACTGAAAGATCTGATCAAGCAAGAATTGTAGGTTTAAAAATAAATAAACCAGAAACTGGGCGTTATAAACAAACAAACAAACAAAGAAAGCCTAGCTCAGAGAAAACAGCTGCATTTCTGGTTGGCCATTTATTGACTGAAATCCAGTAGTGAGTTACAATTAGAGTGAACCTATTGAATCAATTGAACTTACAGGAGAGTTGACTTGCCGGATTCCCACTGGTTCAATAGACCTAGTCTAGCTACAACTTGTTATGGACCTCTGGGTCCAAGCAAGTGAGTGGGGTGTGTGTGTGTGACCAAGTGGGAGAAGGGGTGACTGGGTGGGTGCTGGCTTTTTAAGCAAGCCTGGTACTTTGTGTTTTTTTTAATTAGTTTAATTTTTTTTAAAGCAGATGATGTGTTCGCATTCCAATGAATGAATTCCACATCTGCCCCCAAATAAAAGGACCTTTGGCAGGGGAGCAGAAAAACTCGCTTTCCTGGCACAGTGCTCTCTGTGTGTATATACCTCATGCTAAATTTTAATTTTTTCTTTTCAAAGGAGAACCTGGTACAAGAGTGATTTTTTGTTGTTGTTTGTTTGTTTTTTGTTTTTTGGTCAGTGGGATCAAGCAATCTGCAGTCTGATTTCAGTGAGTTCCAAAAGATCCACAAGGTTAATCACTTAAGACTCTTATGCCAACCTTGATAGGTATAATTGCCACCACACCCACAAAAATACAGATTTCCGGTAGCTGGTCAAGGCAAGAGATGGTTTTAGGTATAAACCAAAAATCCAGAGAATTGAATGAATAAAATGTTTGTATTTTATTAAAGATAGTGGAAAAGACAAAAAGCAAAAGTTTCAAAAAGGCATCAAAAGTATTTGGAGCAAACAATCAGTAAGAATTTAAGGAGCGCTACAGAGTAAACACACAAGAAAATAAGAAAGCTAGTTAAACTACTTAGTACTTACTGTCTAGTGTAGCATTGTCTGAGAGCATGCACAGTGTGCATCCCACGCAGCATGGCATAACAGGACAGCAACTGAGCATAGTGTCTCCTAAGAGATAACTAAGCAAACTAAAGTAACTTCTGAACTTCCTTTTATACCTTATTCATCCCCTTCTGGACTTTTCAAGATAGTCTGCCAGTCAGGCCTTGAATTCCCCTGAATATTAATTTAGATGAGCAGTTTCTGCCCCTCCCTTCTCATACAGCTGAAGTCATTTTCCAAATTTGCACAGTACCAGGGAACAAGCTGACTTGGTGTTGAAGTCTTCAGCCACAAGATAAACTACAGGTGGATCTTTCATTCCCTTGTGGGCAAAATCTGCTCCCCACAAGCCTTTCCCAAGTTCTAAGAAAAGCCTGAATTTTACAGATAACTCCACAACCCATGTTACCTCAATTTCTCAGTTTCTTCACACAACTTACTACTGTATGTCAGCCAATGTCTATGTATATGCTGAACATGGGTTGATTATTTATTTCAACTGATTCTCTTCAGGAAAACGTAGCTTGCATTTCCTGTTACTAATGCTGTGCTTTACGGAGTAACAAAAAACAAATACTTGAATTATTAACACTTTCAACAATAGCTGGACATCATTGCACTCTTCAAGAGAGTAGAACCAGAAAGCTGAAACAATTGTGTTTGTGGCAACATGTTGCCCCAAAGGAGCTCCACTTGCTAGAATTAATTATTTCATTACTAACTAAACTCTGGGAGGTAATGAATTTATTAGATATTTTCTCTCTGGTTACCAGATGGCTTCTTGTTGACTGGGATTTCTGTGAAATGAACAGGATTTCACATTTTCCCAAATTCTGATGTGAAATTAAGTGGGCAAATATGTGTGCGCTACTTGGAACCATTAACACTGATGTACAGCTTGACTGTACTTCCATTTTGTTCCGTTAGAAAGCAGAGTAAACAAGCACTTATGTAAGGCTGAGCTGTTCTTTTGGAACCTGCCTTTATACTCATGCAATGATTTCTTTGGCATGTAGTATAATTCTTTTAAACAAGGTCTATATGAGGTTCTTGCATGTTGTCACTTCTGTAGCTTTTGCAGAGCTGCTAACTGAATGTTTTGAAGAAAGTGAAAAATTAAGGACTTGCTTCAGTAATTCTGAGTCTGGTTTTGTTCAGTTTATGCTGTCTCCAATGTGGAATTCTGCCAGGGTTTATAGATTCAACATGGAGCACAGATTTATCTTCTTTCTGTTCATCTTTTTTTTCTGGAGCAGATTATATTTTCATGACTTTATACATGTTGGTCTTTCTCATGTATAGCCTTGGATGTATCACCCCTCACTTCTCCTGGCTTAAAATCATACTTCATGAGTTCTTAATTGGATTGCCCTCACTAGTTAACCAGTCTAGCTGTCGTTCGTCACTATTAACTGAGTGAACTGGGATGGGTGAGAACTGGAGTTTAAGAATTCTTAGTGGCCCATCCATTCCACAGTTCTGACTGAGTGCTTCATGTAGCTTTTTAAAAACTGCAAGTACCAGGACTGGAGACTTCAGCCAAGAGGGAGGAAGAGCAGAATTCTCACGGTGGAAACCTCTCCCCTAAAACTGTTTTATTCAGGAGGGAGGGCTTTATCGGTGTCAATGGGAGCATGTTCCTAATGCAGAAAGCAGCTTGGGAGATATTCATTGAGACTAAAGCAGGGAGAAGTGGTTTAAATCTGCTCATTGCCTGACCTCTATTTCTAAGCATAGGTGCCTGTAGCTGATATTTATTGTTTATAAATATCTCTATATTGCACAGCTTTATGATGCATAAAGAATCTGCCGTGGCAGTAGTTTGGAAATTTAAAAATGTCATTTCACTACAAAGGTTCCAAGGTTCTCTTCGCATTGTTTTTGTTGTAGAGAGCAGTGGGATGGGGGAGTCTTTAATATCTGAAAGTCATTGCTATCAAGTGGATTTTACCATCAGTGGTGATTTTTGGAAATTAAAGACTTCCCACCCCAACCTGTCCTTTGTGCTCCAAGGGTTTCTCCATGACTCAGGAGATCCCAAAGAGCCATGGAACCTTTGGAGGGAAGAATCAGGAATTTTTAATTTCCAAAACATTTCATGTAGTTGTAAAGCTGCACACAGGATTTCAGCCACTTGTGCATGCATACACACATGCAGCCACTTGTACATGCACATACAGAGAGACATTTGAACCACACATTTACATACATCATGTTTAGTTAAAATGTTAGATGATAGACGACTTTTAATCAGAGGAGGGGTGCATCCTACCCTGAAAACCTGAAGTGAACAGGCCCCCAAGGTGTATGGATTTTTCTCCAGAGCTGTATATCTTAAGAGCTCAACCCTGCACATGTCTTGTTTTGAAGAAGCCCTAGTTCAAGCATCTTCATAGGACTATAGCTTAATTTTAGGATTGCCATACACAATTCACAATCCATACTTGTGGAGTGAGCTATTAAGAGCATTCTTTCCTTATGAAATAATTATGTAACTGCATATATTCATCCTTTATGCTTGATGAATTTATTCATTAATAATTTATTAATATTTGTGTGTGCTAGCGGCTGAAGTATAAGTTGTGCACAGATTGTTCGCTTATGCTTGGCTTCCCCACTGGCTTGACTGGCTAAACAAACCAGAATTTGTTTTGTCTAAACCTAGACTGTGGTTTTTTTTACTCTGAAACAAACCCAGTTTGGAACTTGCTTTGTAAAGGGAGGAATAAATCAAGCTGTCTTGTTCAGATGACATGGTTCCTTTGTTTGGTCACTCATGCTTTCTTTAGCCTTTTGTGCTGGTTTAGAGGAAACAAACAGGAATTAATGAGTTGCTAAGATTCTCCAGACCCCTTGCTCATGCCATTTGAACACAGCCTTGTTTATTTTAACAGAAATCATAAGTTAAAATTATATGTTACTTATGTTAAATTGTATCTGTTACATCCAACAGAATCTTTATAGGAAGCTTTTATGATCTATTGAAAGCTTTTGTAAGTGGAAGGGAGAAGATAGTTGTCATTAATTGACCTTTTCCTCTTTGCTCTCCCATATCTGCTCCAAAGGATTGTGGTACCCCTGGAACAGTGTCAATTTTGGTGGACAAATTGTATGAGGTATATATGGCTCCCAAGGCTATTTCACAGCTCCCCCATCCCCTTAAAAATTATTGGAAAACGTTTGGGGTGGGGAAAGTTAAAAATTGGAAAATAAATCACCTTCTGCCCTCTGGGGGGCACAGGAGCCATTTTAACATTTTTAAAGAATCCCCCATCACCCTTGTGCCCCCCCCCCCAGCTCAAAGTACGTTTTCAGTTTTAAAAAAATGTGAGAATGATATACAGTCATGGCCAAAAATATTGGCACCCTTGCAATTCTGTCAGAAAATGCAACCCTTCTCAGAAAATCGTTGCAGTTGCAAATGTTTTGGTACTCACATGTTCATTTCTTTGGTTTGTGTTGGAACAACACAAAAAAACAGAGAAGAAAAGTCAAATCTGATACAATCCCACAAAGAAACCCAAAAATGCACTGGCCAAAATTATTGGCATCCTGTCTAAATTGTAAGAAATAATTGCTTTTCAAGCATGTGATGCTCCTTTAATTTGTATTAATTAATTTGTATTAATTGCGACACACCTGTCGCAAGTAAGAGGTGTGGGCAATATAGTAATCACACTTGCAACCAGTTAAGATGGAGAAAAGGTGACTCAACCTTTGTGTTGTGTGTGACACTGAGCATGGAGAAAAGAATGAAGTGTAAAGAGTTGTCTGTGGATTTGAGAGAAAAAATTGTGGAAAAACATCGACAATCTCAAGGCTACAAGTCCATCTCCAGAGATCTTAATGTTCCTGTGTCCACTGTACACAATATCATCAAGAGGTTTACAGCCCATGGCACTGTAGCTAACCTCCCTGGACGTGGACGGAAGAGCAAGATTACTGAAAAATTACAATGAAGTGTTGTTCGAATGGTGGATACAGAACCCAGATTAACTTCCCAACAAATTCAAGCTGATCTGCAGACACAGGGTACAACAGTGTCAGCTCGCACTATCCGTCCCCATCTGAATGAAAATGGACACTATGGAAGGAGACCCAGGAGGACACCACTGCTGACACAAAGGCATGAAAAAGTAAGACTGGAGTATGCCAAAACTTATGTGACAAAACCACAATCCTTCTGGGAGAACATACTGTGGACGGATGAGACAATGGTAGAGCTTTTTGGTCAAGGACATCATGGCACTGTTTACAGAAAAAGAAATGAGGTATTTAAAGAAAAAAACACAGTCCCTACAGTCAAACATGGTGGAGGTTCAAAGCTGTTTTAGGGTTGCTTTGCTGCTTCTGGCACTGGATGCCTTGACTGTGTGAACGGTATCAAGAAATCTGATGATTACCAAAGAATTTTGGGGCGCAACGTAGTGGCCAGTGTCAGAAAGCTGCGTCTCCACCAGAGGTCATGGGTCTTCCAGCAGGACAATGACCCGAAACAAACTTCAAAAAGCACTCAGAAATGGTTAGAAACAAAGCGCTGGAGAGTTCTGAAATGGTCAGCAATGAGTCCAGATCTGAATCCCATAGAACACCTGTGGAAAGATCTCAAAACAGCAGTTGGGAGAAGGCATCCTTCAAATCTAAAGGCCCTGAAGCAGTTTGCAAAAGAAGAGTGGTCCAAAATTCCAGTAGAGACGTGTAAGAAACTCATTCATGGTTACAGGAAGCGATTGATTTCAGTTATTTTTTCCAAAGGGGGTGCTACCAAATATTAAGTTAGGGGTGCCAGTAATTTTGGCCAGTGCATTTTTGGGTTTCTGTGTGGGATTGTATCAGATTTGACTTTTCTTCTCTGTTTTTTTATATTGTTCCAACACAAACCAAAGAAATGAACATGTGAGTACCAAAACATTTGCAACTGCAACGATTTTCTGAGAGAAGGGTTGCATTTTCTGACAGAATTGTAGGGAGCCTCTGGAATGGTGTTATCCTTCCTGCCTTAACCAGAGGAAAGTTTGGCTAGCCCAGCTGATATGAATGAGGGTGCCATGTGGAGGGGGTGCAAAGGCTGAAAAAAAGGTGCAAAGCTAATATAAATAAATGTATAAATTAATTAATTTATTTTAAGTTAGGTTATTGGTGGTAGATACTCACAGCAGAAATGACCGTCTTGTGGTGTCTTGAAGACTAAACATGTATTACTTCTTACAAGCTTTCATAATCTGTAGCCCATTCCATCAGTCCATGAAAGTTTATGTGAAATGAAAGCTTATATCATAGGAGTTTACCTTAAATGGTCTCTAAGGTGCCAAAGGCACCTTTGATTAGAAATGAAGTAGCAAATCATGTGGAAATGCAGTGAGTATCCAACCTTGTAAATGAGTGTGGTCTCTCTCTCTCTCTCTCTCCCTCTCTCTCTGTGTGTGTGTGTGTGTGTGTGTGTGTGTGTGTGTGTGTGTGTGTGTGTGTGTGATGTATGTGGTTTGTCTAATTCCTGTTGTGTGACATACTGAACACTGCCTTGCAGGATATTAATCAGGAAATTCTTAGTCTATCAATTTCTTGAAAGGTTTTCTCACTTTCTCATAGCTATTTCACTTAAATACTTTTGAAATTGTTAAGTCCAATTTTAGGAATTTTTCTAGTGCCGAAACCTACTAAAAAAACTCAGTCATAGGTAGGCCATATTTACCTTCTTTACATTTTATGCTAAACTCAAGAGAGAACCAAAAACTGGGCCTCAGCTTTGGAATAACCTCCTGCCCAAAATCCGCCTGGCCCCTTCACTGGGAATTTTCAAGCGATTGTTAAAAACGTGGCTCTTTCGACAGGCCTTCCTGGACCTCACCTTAATACAGTGATTGGTCTTAACATTTATATTATCAGTCCCGCTGTCCTGCTTTGTATTAATTTATATTAATTTAATTATTATTATTTAAAATGCTGGTTGTTTATCCTTATTTTGATTTTATACTATTATGTTTATTGTTTTGAGTTGTGTATGCTTAATATGTAAACCGCCCAGAGTGGCCTGGCAGCCAGATGGGCTGTATAGAAGCCAAACAAACAAACAAACAAACAAATAAACAAACAAATAAATAAATAACATCTGTCCCTTCATTCTATGTTTTCCAAATTTATTAATAGTTCAGCCTCTTTTTTAGTCCAAATGCATTCAGTATGTTCTAGACACCAGTCTCTAATGCTCTGCTTACTTGGATGGAGTCGACCATCAAGAACATCCTGTCTTTCAAAGGTACTCCAGTCAATAATTCCTGGCATGGCTCTAAGCATCTTTGAAGATCTCTTTTCTGAGGTCATCCTATTGTGGGTACATCCTTCAATCTAAACTATTTTATTCCCTACTAGGTCTGTTAATTACATAGCCATTTAATTCTAAATAGCATTATCACATCATTTACCATTTGGAGGAAACAGTTGTTAGAATGTCACTACTTTTCTCTGCAGGTCTAATTGTTACGCTTCAGTTCCTAGCTTGGAGCTTTCAGTGGAGAATAAAAGATGCCCAAGGCAGAAGTCAACCTTTCACTTCTGCTACAAAGGAGATGCCATCTATTTCGTGCTGTGCTAACTATGCCACTGGACTGCAAGTAAAACACAGCCTTCAGCCTGTCTTGCTTTAGGGGTGGGGGAAGCAGTAGGCAAGAGAAGGAGTTTTAATTACTTTGATTAATTTTTTTGCTTTTTCAAATAAATAAATCCTGCAGAGCATTGAAGTTATCTGTTCACAGATCTGTACTATTGGAAGGAGACGATCCATACCTCACAGATTGAGCCTGTAAAGTATTTCTCAAAATATGATTTATAGTGATTAAAAACAGAAAGGCAAGCTTGATTTTTCAAGACAAAAGTAAAGAGTCTGAATTCTCTGGGGCAAGTTTTTGTTGTATCTGGTGGACTGGGGTGTCTTGTTGTGAATTATATCTGTGGGGATTAACATCAATAAACATTTAAATGGATTGTAAACAATTTATATATAACGTAAATCATGTTGTCTTTATGTGTTATTGGGTATTAGCCAAAAAATTCAATTTCTGTAACGGAGAAAGAGTCTGTTATTGATTTTCTTATGCTTTGTGCAAGCTGTTCTATTCTTATGGGCACAAAGAATTCCACTCTTGGTGTGAAAGATCTTTTGGTTTATGGACAATGCCCTGGATCCATTCCAGTCGGGCTTCAGGCCGCGCCACGGCACAGAAATGGCATTGGTTGCCCTGTTGGATGACCTGTTGAGGGAGGCCGACAGGGGTA
Organism: Intellagama lesueurii; assembly: GCA_037013535.1. Taxonomy (NCBI): domain Eukaryota; kingdom Metazoa; phylum Chordata; class Lepidosauria; order Squamata; family Agamidae; genus Intellagama; species Intellagama lesueurii. Next base: position 247,605,948 of record JBAJHW010000002.1, read on the forward strand.
AAACGTCTTTGTTGGTCCTCCTCGATATCTCAGCCGCCTTTGATACCGTCGACCACGGTATCCTCCTGAGGAGGCTCTCCAAGCTGGGAATTGGTGGCCTGGTGCTTGCCTGGCTCCGATCCTTCTTGGAGGACCGTCCTCAGAGAGTACAGCTTGGGGAGAGTTTCTGCCCCGTGGAGTTTCAACTGTGGGGTTCTGCAGGGCTCGATTATCTCCCCAATGCTGTTTAATATCTATATGAGGCCGCTGGGCGGGGTCATCAGGGGGTGTGGGGCATCGTGTCATCAGTATGCTGATGACATTCAGCTCTACATCTCCTTTTCTCCAACCACAGTGGATGCTGTTCTGTCCCTTCAGCGCTGTCTGGAGGCTGTACTGCAATGGATGCAGGAAAATGGGCTGAGGCTGAACCCGGACAAGATGGAGGTCCTGAGGGTGGGTGGCCCCACCATTGGCGGTTTGGGAAACTCCCTCTCTTTTGGGGGGGTGACTCTCACCGCGAAGAGTGAGGTTCGCAGCTTGGGGATCCCCCTGGACCCGGCGCTCACCATGGAAACCCAGGTGGCGTCTGTGGTCCGCTCCGCCTATTTCCATCTGTGGCGGATTGCCCAGCTGCGTCCCTATCTTGATGTTGGGGCGCTCACCACTTTGGTCCATGCACTTGTAATCTCAAGATTAGACCACTGTAATGCGCTCTACGTGGGGCTACCTTTGAGATTAATGCGGAAGCTTCAAATGGTGCAGAATGCGGCGGCCAGACTCCTTAGTGGGGTGAGAAAATACCATCATATCTCTCCCACCCTGGCTGCCTTGCATTGGCTGCCCATTCGTTTCCTCATTGACTTCAAAGTTTTAATGATGACGTATAAAGCCCTAAATGGTTTAGGACCTCGATACCTGGCAGATCGCCTTCTTCCACCTAGATCTACCCAAATCACTCGTCATAGCCAGGAGGGAGGGCTGAGGGGCCTAATGCCGAGGGAGGCCCGGAAAGAAAGAACAAGAAACCGGGCCTTCTCGGCAGTGGCCCCTCGACTCTGGAACAGCCTTCCATCAGAGATCCGCCTGGCTCCCTCGCTGGGTGTTTTTAAGAGCCAATTAAAAACTTGGCTCTTTAGGCAGGCCTTCCCTCCTGCCAATACTTGATTTTATCTATATTATAATTTATTGACTTTCCCATCTTGAGCATTACTAACACTATTGATTTAATTGTTTTAACTGTTTTAATTGTTTTTATGATGTTTAATGGAACCTGCCCAGAGTAGACTCTGTCTAAATGGGCGGGATAGAAATCTAATAATAAATAAATAAAAATAAATAATTAAAAAAAAACACTGATTCCATCTTTCTCTAACATTTTTTAAAGTCTATACATGTGAGCAGTGAACAGTTACGTCCCATATAATGGTCTGTTTTTCTCTCATTTTCAAGGTCATGGAATTCTTTAAGGGAATGGGACTAGGCTTCCTCAGTAGGCAGACCTTTGGATTCAGGCAGGCTTTGGAGAACTGACTGGCTGCTGAGGAAGAGGGGTTTCATGAGGAGGAATGCCTTCCTCCTCCTCCTCCTCCTTTCTTGTGATGTGCTCTTAAAATTGTTCTTACGTCGGTTGTTGTTTTCAATGGACAGCGTTGATGTTTCTGTATTAGAACTTGTTGTGTTTTAGTTGTTATCCAGAAAGATGTTTTTCTAATTGTGATCCACCTATATATCTTATTTACAAAAGAGAAATACGAACAAAAAAATCTTTATTTGAAAAATAGTGTTCAGTTTTCTTTGAAGTTTGCAAAAAAGAACCAGGTTGGTAGGGTTAGTTCTGTCTTTTTCCACAGTCTCCGCTGAAGCGTAATAAAAACCTTTTGCATTCTGTTGCTATATCCTATTACAGGAAGTTGTAAAGTCCCTGGATCTTGAAAAACAACCTCTGCAGAGCTGCCGTCCCCTTGAAGAATGGAAATGCTTTGCTTTCCATTCTTTGTTTATTTTGCTTTCATATAAGAACCTATATACTGAATTGCAGAACCAATAAAGTTTATAACATATTTTTTACAACAAAGTGTTTCTCAGACCGTAAACTTTTAGGCCAGTATACTGTTGCTAGTCCCAATTAAGAGCAGACCTATTTAATCAACTACTGAATGGCAAATTCACATTCTGTAAATCCTGTGGGGTCAGTGGATTCACTCTGGATGGAGCTAGCAATAGGATGGCCTTAGAAATGAAAGTAAAATGCACCCTGGAAATAGAAGACATGGCATATGCAAACATTCCTTACATAAGAGCTTACATCTGCTTTCAGCTTTTACATATGTATTGCAATACATTCCAGATTAAAGCGGTGACAGGAAGTCTAATATCATCCAGATATTTCTAACTTCAGCTTCTCTCCTGGAAAGGTACAGCAGAGTAGCAAAAAGGAGTATGAAACTTAGTGTATTTGAAACTACATAGTAGGGAGGCATTCTTTAATATGGAGCCATTCTGATTTGGAACTACTGTAGTTGTATTTTGCAATTGTTGTAGCCTGGCTCTTCCACTAGGAAGATTTTTATTTCCTTTTCACCAGAATGAGTGGGCAAATGAGTTGCCCTACAGCACTGTGCAGCACTCTGTAGACTAGGATGAAAGGCCAGGAATGGGCCATAAACTTTATGTTACATATTTCCGATATAATATAAACCTGTGTTACTTTTTTTTAAATGTGTGTGGTGTAGTGGATAGTGTTGGACTAGGAATTGCTTGTTTTCTGGCAGATAGGATGCAACTTGAAGGCACACAACACAAACATAATGTGGCTTAACTGGACCCCACCTTTATTCAAAAACAGTTTCATGTGTTTTATATTCACTGGCAACTGCAAATTACAAAAATTTAAAGCACTCTGGTTTTAGCATATGAGACATTGTAATGGAAAACAGGAAGGTTAGCCTTGCCTCTTCGAAGCCTGTTAGATACCATTTTTTGTTACCCTGGAACACACAGGGGTTTCTGTACACTTCCATTTTGTTTACCATATCCGCAGCTCTAATCATGAGTTGATGTGCTTTATGAGAGAATTAAAATGCATGAGCCAAATCAGTAGCTCTTGACTCACCTCTCAGAATATAAACAACAGCAGGATTGCTGTCTTCTGTAGGTGGGAGTGGGTGAAGTGTGGAATTTCCTAGGTAAAACAGAGGATTTTCATGAACCCCCAAAGCCATATATCTAAAACAATGTAGAATTCTCTTCTCCATTCCATAAACAAATCTTGAACCTTTTTTGAAAAAAATTATTTTTTTAAAAAAAGTTTTTTTTTACAATTTTGTTAAAAATGTTACTCCTTACCTTCATTTTCCATCAGCGCATATGCAATAAATAGAATCTCCTGGGATTAGGCTGTGGACCATTGGCTGTAACTGCAATAATGCTGCGCTGAACATTTCTCCCGTGATAATTTCAACAGTTCTCATTCAGTTTCAAAGAAAAGAAAGTCCTTTAGGAAATGAATGATTTGAAAGAGAGAAAAAAGCAAAAACAAAAGCTGTATCCTTATGGCAAGCTAAAAATATAACATAAAGAAAGAGAATGAGGCAGAAAAAATGGAAGCCTCTTTTGTGGGAAAATAAAATACCAGGGAATTGAAGGGGAAATCAGCAATGCTTCATATGCTTTCTAGACCTGGACACAACACTGTGGTTTTACTAAGAAGCATTCTGGTTTCCCCTACTTTTTCTTTTATTGTTGTTGACATGCTGTCAAGTTGTCTCCAACTTATGGTGACCCTATGAATGAAACATTTCCAACATGCCCTTGTCCTCAACAGCCCAATTCAGTTCTTTTGTCATCTTCTTTCCCTTTCAGTCTTTCCTGCTTTTCCTAGTATTATTTGCTTTTCCAATGAGTCTTGTCTTCTAATAATGTGCCCGAAGTATGACAGCTGCAGTTTTGTCATTTTTACTAGTTTTTCTTACTCCTCTAGAAGTACAAGGTGACTTTGAAGCATTATTACCAACCTTTCTCCATCATTTTTTTTCTGACCACCAGCCCACCACCACCACCACCACCACCACCACCAGAATGTCCTAGAACAGTGGTTCCCAACCACGAGTCCCCAGATGTTCTTGGACTAAAACTCCTAGAAGCACTCACCAGCAGCTATGCCGGCCAGGATTTCTGGGAGTTGTAGTCCAAGAACACCTGGGGACACAAAGTTGGGAACCGCTATCCTAGAATGACACTGGGTAGAAGAGGAGGTGCAAAAAGTGAAATGGTGATTGCCAACACAGTTGCTGTTGCTAAAACGTGCAGTGGCAATAACAAATAACCCAAGGGAAAAAACTGAAGCATTAACTACAGTACTGCTACTGGCGAGCCCCTCTTCTGAGAAATTGTTGGAGAATGTCTTCTTTTCCTGGAAGAGAGTTGAAGAATCCCCCTTCCCCGTATCTCTTCCAATGAATGGGGTGGAGAGGTTTGAAAGGCCATTTGTGCACAGCTGAAATGATTGCATGTTTGACCTTCATTCATTGAGCTTCCTTTTCAGTTAGAAACCCCTTTTCTGCCTGATATGCAGTGGGCACAAGTCCCCATCAAGCTTCCTGCTGTGAACTGCAGTACGTATTTCTGAGTCCATTTCTGAGCTTAGAATGAGAGTTTCCCTAGGATATTCTCATTGCCCCACACCCTCTTTTTCCCATTAGTTTGTGGACTGGAGGTAAAATGCAGGAGAGGAGAAAACTAGGAAACCTGAGCAAAGGTTCAAAGGTAATTCCCATCACCCTTATAAAGAAGCATTCTAATCCCTGGTGGAAGAGGGGATAGGGTTAGCTCCTTCATATTTATTTTTTTATCCATGTTTATAAGTTGTTTTCCTTCCAATGGTTTTAATGTTGTAGACAAAAATCATATTCCATTAGATTAAAAACATCAGTATACATTGCTATAAAGAACACTTAGATGAAACAGGAAATGATGGTTTGATGAATCCTGTAATCTTAATACAGAGCTCATACAGTGTCTATAATACCCTTTTCTGGAAGTGTGGAATGACTTCAAGAAGCCTGTATTTGTTATCAGATATTTGTCCTGTAACTAATCCTGTTTTCATAATAAGTCATTTTGGTATAAACTGGGTGTTCCTGATGTTGTAATGTGATGTGGTAATTCTGACTTACAGCAACCCTAAAAGGATTTTTTGAGGTCTGCAAGATTTTCAAGGACTGGTTTTTCATTCCCACCTCCACCCAGCCGCCCATTCACCCACACACTCAGTGAGCTTTCCTAGTCAAGTGGGAATTTGAACCCATATTTCATGAGTTCTAGTCTAACTCTCTATGCACTACACCATACAGTATCCCTAGTTTTGTGGGGGGTGGGGGTGGGGAGGAGAGATCTCCATCACTACTGCCAAAATTTCTTGAAGTTCAGTGGTGTGGCAGTAACAAGAAAGGCAAATTTCCTTTTAAGGACAAAGCAGTGGTGGCAGCAGGAGAGCACAGCTCCTGGCAGGTTTGGGGACAGGGTAGATTTGATTTAAATCACAATTTAAATTAAAAATCATAATTTTGACAATTTAAATTTAAGAATGATTTTTTAATTTCAATAATTAAATTGTGATTTAAATTAATTTGATTTTAAAAAAACCATTGATTTTTATCTACCCTGTTTTGGGGTGAGGGTGGGAAGAGTCAGTTTTGGCCTTAGACCTTTGGGAATTTGTCAACTCTAATTTTTAAGTGTAAGTACCATGTGGTGGTGGAATAATAATATTTTTTTTCTAAATAATTAACTGATTAACAATCATGACAACTTACATTAGAAATGAAGTTTCTCTCTTAATTGGTCGAAATGGATGTATGTACAGTGGACCCTCGACTTACAGACGGCTCGACCTGCAGACTTTTCGAGTTACAGACTTCTCTGGCCGCAAAATTTAGGTTCGACTTGCGGCCGGAGAATCGACCTACAGACCGGAAAATCAAACAAAATGGACCAAAAACGGCCGGTTACGGATTAATCGGTTTTCAATGCATTGTAGGTCAATGGAGCCTCGACCTACAGACTTTTCGACCTGCAGCCACCGTTCCAATACGGATTAATTCCGTAAGTCAAGGGTCCACTGTATCTATCAAGGGTCTACCTTTTCGTGATCTCCAATTCTCGTGAATAGGTAAGGTGTCAGCTCAGTACAATGTGTCTGAAGAAGTGGGTTGTGATTTATAGCACCTCACTCTGCAGTTAATTTGTTAACCTTTAAGTAGGTATAAAGCTTTGATTTTGGTTTTGACTTTGTTATCAGCTCGAAGACTGTCTCTTGCAACCATTCAGCCAATGGTCACAAACCGTCTCTGCATGTCTTCTAAAACCCAAAATTCTACATGAGCAGACAAAGTGTACTAGCTATGTTTGATTGGATAATTTAAAAAAAATGGTTGTGTGATTGTTCCTTCGTCCTCTTTCCACAAATCTTGTCATACTTTGATGTTGGGCTGCATTGTTTGAAAAAGGAAATTTCTCACTAAAGTCGTCCCCATGCGTTAAGATTTGACTGATTGGTAAGCTACTCATCTTTCTCTTCCAAGGATAGTTCACAAGGTTCTGTAAGATTTAGTGTTCTGTGTGCTTTGGAAAAGTTAACCTAAAGCATTTTCCTTCTTATCTTAATTTTTAAGAAGTTGGGCTAAACAGAGGAGTCTTTAGAAACAAGATGTTAAAATGTTCAGGCAAGGATTGTGATATGGAGACACTCCATCAGTAATAGCGGTGGGAGTTGTCCTTACTAAGGAGAACCTGCTACTAAAGGGAAGTTCTATGGAAAGATTTTTTTGTAAATTCATAGGAAAAACTTTCAGTTTGGACAAGCCACACATTTTAGCGTATGGTCATATTTTTTCCCAGAAAGGCATGGAAGGAAGCGTGAGCATCGGAACTGATTTGGGTTGAGGGAGGTATCCTGAGAGTCTTTGTTTTCTTGACCCTTCTGCCTTACTTTGACATCTCTGGAAACTCCTATGTCAGCAGAAAAACTGGGAGGGACTGCAGCTTGTAAGAAAAGAGCTATAAAAGAAGTGGTAATAAAGAGTCAGGAAAACGTTTACATCAAGAATTTTCATAAACCTATTATTTGTGGAAAGGACAAATCTAGTATGATGTCAAAAAACTCAATGAAACAATTTCATTCCAGGAATGTGATGGCCTAAAATATTTTTTATTGCAAGTCAGCAAATGTAAACCTGTGAATTTGCAGCTAATGTTATAACAAGATGATATTTTCCTTTGTCTAGATCTTGCTCTATATCCACAAACTGTTTATTTCATTTTATTTCATTTACTAAATCACTTTCCTTTAACATCAGTTTTGAGGTGGCTTACAGAATTTGCAAATAAAAATAATAAAATACAGGAAATTTAACAAATCTTGAAATAACCAACTTTTTAACATTTGACTAGATGTGAAAAAATCTAGATGGGGATGATGGTTTGAATGCTGAAGCCACTGGTGCATGGGTGGGAGGCACTGTATCTCCAGCCCAGAGAGCCTGGGAAGGCTTGGACATTGATTTTCTATAGGGCAAGGCTGTTTTCACACTGGGAGGCCCCTTGGAACAACTTGTGGTGGAAAGGAGTCTGGTTTGTCATGGGAGGTACACTGGTTTAGAGTTAGTGGAAGGGGCCCTGAATTCCTCCAATAGAGGAATACAACAGGGGAGGAAGTGAACTGCAGATGTGCAGAAAAGACCTTTTGGTTTGCTTGCAGGTCCCTACTTAATCCCCATGAAGTGGCTGTAACTTCTAGTCCTTCATGGTGGACTTGTGCATTTCCTGGTGTCCTTAATATTGATGGCTGTGAAAGCTGTGGCAAAAAAGGTAGCATACAATCAACACCTGTAAGCAGTGGGGATGGGGTGGGGGAGATTTTTTTTTACATTTTAAAAAGGCAACAATAAACTACCCTGTTTCCCTGAAAATAAGACCTAACCTGAAAATAAGCCCTAGTATGATTTTTCAGGATGCTCCTAATATAAGCCCTACCCCAAAAATAAGCCCCAGTTCAGTGAAACCCGGCCCTCCACCATTTTGCAGCAACCAGAAGAAGATGACGTGACTGTATTTGAATAAATGTAGATTGCTGTACATGATAAAAATAAAACATCCCCTGAAAATATGCCCTAATGCGTTTTTTGGAGCAAAAATTAATATAAGACCCGGTCTTATTTTCGGGGAAACACGGTAGATGTTACACAGTAAAAAATCTGTCAAAATAAAAGTGTTACAAACAGGTAAAAAAAGATGATAGATTTCAGCTGGAAGAAAATCACAACATCATAGCACTGCTCAGTCTCCCCCTGAATTTCCTACAGCAGATTAAGAGTGAGGGTGCTCGCAGCAATAATAAATCCCTTTACAAGAGCAAGTATTTTCTAGGATAACTTGGTCCTGAGCTGTTTAGAGTGGTGAACACTAGAATGTGTGTGTGAACTGGTGGAAGCAGTTATAGACTCATTGCACTGCATTTTGGAGCTTCTGATTGTCATCATGGAATGCATTACAGTAATCCAATTCATAGGTAACTGAAGCATATATGAGTGTTCTCTCGGTTACAGGTGGTGTATTAGTGGCATGACCTCCAACCTTGGAGGCTCAGAAGGCATGATGGGTATCATTCCCAAGGGGCATTTTTCAATATCTGCTTTTGTTCCGTCTTGTAACTGTTCTGCATTCTTCGGAGAATACATCACCTGTTACGAAGCAAAATATTAAAAATGTAAATCAGGCAAAATGCTGTTGAGGAGCACCGCCAGCTTTTTCCAGAGGCAGGATTTACAAAATATATCTTCTTAGCCTATCTTTATAAGCTTCAGATGACTCCAGTTTCTTGCTATCAAAACTTCTCCACTTATTGTCTGTTAAGGAAAACTTCGCCTAGCTGAGGCAAACTGGAGTGCTGATATTATTGCATGACTTATAAGCCACATAATTGTTTCCTATTTAACAATACCAATTCAGTCTTTACCAGATATAGCAAGTACCTACCATGGCTAAGTTTGATATTCCCCATGTTTGGAAAAGTGTGTATTTATTTATTTAAAATATTTTTACCTTGCCTTGCTCATTAGAAAAGGGCCCAAGGTGGCTTAAAGCATTTAAAGATAATATTTAAGAACAAAACAATGAGTATACAAAGGTGGCGTACATTATTAAAAGGCAATATTTAAAGCTAAAAAAACTGAGTAGAGAAATATTAAAAAGGAACAAACAAAATACTCATCTTAGAAATGGAAAACACAAGCAATACTAAAAACACAGTCAAAGCAGTGATGCATAACAATCCATCTAAAATGATCACGCTCAGGCAGCCAGTCATTGAGGGAAAGTTTGCCTGAAGAGAAAGGGCTTCACTTACTTGCAGGACAACAAAGGTGGGGCTAGTCTAGCCTCCTGTGGGAGGGAGTTCCAAAGTCTTGGAGCAGTGGCAGGGATGGACCTCTCCTGTGTCCCCATCAAACACACCTATGAAGGTGGTGGGATCAAGAGAAAGGCCTCCTCTGATGATCTTAGTACCCGAGCAGGTTCATCATGGAAGACATGGTCTTTGAGGTAGCTTGGGCCCAAGCCGTTTAGGGTTTTATAGATTAAAAACAGCACTTTGAATTGTGCCTGGAAACAGATCGGCAGCCAGAGGAGCTGTTGTTACAGGGAGTTTATGTGGTCCCTGTAACCTGCCCCAGTCAGCAGTCTGGCTGCTGCTTTTTGGACCCCCTGAAGTTTCCTAACACTTTCGACAGGTAGCCCCGTATAGAGCACATTACAGTAATCCAGATGGGATGTAATTAAGGCATGTGTCACCATGGCCAGATCAGACCGCTCAAGAAATGGTCGCAGCTGGCACAGTAGATTTAATTGTGCAAATGCATTGCTGGCCACCGTGGTAACCTATGCATCTAGGCAAGAACACCCCCAAGCTGCACACCTATGTTTTCAGAGAAAGTGTAACTCCACCCAGTACAGGTTGCATCCTTGTTCCTTGATCTGCCTTTTGATTGACCAGAAGTACCTCTGTCTCATCTGGATTACATTTCAGTTTATTCATGCTCAACCAGTCCATTACTGATGCCAAACAGTGATCTAGAATTGGGTGTCATCCGCGTACTGATGACACCTGAACCACAAAACTCTCGACAGTCTCCCAGCAGTTTCATGTAGATGTTAAATAACATAGGAGACAAAACAAAACCCTAAGGGACCCAACAGGCCAGCAGCTAGGGTGTCAAATATCCTGTATAATATTGTGTATAATATTGTGTATGATATTGTAATATAGTTTCAAAGTTTTCTTATGACTCACAAATATATAGTAAACAAATTTTTAAAATCCACAAAAATCAGAAATGTGTTCTTATGCCAGTTTCATTTCTTGGGAATCAGTTTCAATCCCTTTCTCTTCCCTTCCTGAATAGAGTTGAGACACCAGGCCATCAGTTCCCTGATTTCTGTGGAGGTATCTAGCTAAGCTTGATACCAAAGCAGGCACCTCCATATTCTCCTAGTGGAGTCCAAGATGAAATGCATATTGAGTGATTTTACGTGCAAAATGTTTTACTTCTTGGTCATAGCACGTCACAAATAGCTCTATCTTTTCACATCAGAGCAGGCTTGTCGAAAGGCAGAAACTCTGCTTTATGGCACTAGATGACATGCGTAGATGTGGCAGTTAAGATGACTGTCAACATTACAATGAAGTGAGGGATTTCCCTATTCTGTTGTTCTAATAACTTCTAAACCTTAGAAGGTTCATACAAGTATTTCCACATTTTTGTTGCTGTGCAATATCCTTCTACCATTTGAAGTAACTGTATGGAACAGTAAAACTACTAATGTAGCAAGGGGATTGCTTTATAAGACAACCCCTCTACAATATTATGTATAGAAGTAATACAGTCAGGGATCTATGCTTAGTGGTAGAAAATGTACCTGTTGAATAATTGCAGTTGGAGGATGTTCTGTTATTGTCATATACTGTGGAATCCCTAGATGTTTGCTGGTCTGATTTTTAAACCCATAAAATTCTTGTAAAACCTAAAAATAAAACATTCCTCGGGGATATTTCCCTTGCACTTTCTTATACAAATTGGCATAAGAAAGTTTAACAGACTGACTTCTTCCCGTACATGAATTATTTCACCTCAGAAGGATTTGCTGTCTTCATTCATGGATTTATATTAGTAGTCTGTGAATTGAGTTGGTGGAACTTTTATAAAATAGTAAATTAATCCATCTCTAAGAGCGAGAGGCCCCTTAATGTATAACATAATATTTTAAAATTTTTTGCAAGCTATCCATATTTTCTTTCAAAACCATTTTTGTGAAACTTCTTAACACACTTTCATTACTTGTCTCAAGCAGCAACAGCTTTGCATATTTTCTTTGAAGATTTTGAAAATACAAAGATAAATGATGACTAATGTGTACCATCTGCCTAGGGAAATAAAGATTTCTAACTGAGAACTTAGTTTCTGCTAAGCTGATTTGCTTCAGAGAAGAGAGCAAACCCATTCCTTTGCTATGAAAATGAGGTCTTAAAATCTTTTGACAATTTTTAAGCAGCAGGATAGGCACTTGGATAACAACAGTAACTTTATACATCTGGGTCAGTAGCATCTTGTGCCTTGGACTGGTACAAAAATATTGAGAAGGGGACAATGCCATCTGAGTGTGAATCCAGGAGAGATGTTTACAGGAAAACCTGCTTCCATCAACAGAATTGGAAGGATATGATCTCCATTGCAGTCCTCTGAGCATCCCAAAATTTGACACAGGAAGAACAGGAAAATGTGTCTTTTCCGTGGTCCCCTGTCAAACATTTATGAGGTTTATTCAAAGGGTTTCGCCTTGGGGCGGGGGGAAACCCGCCTTGGGGTTTATCTTAACAGATGGTGTTACAGAATTTAGAGGGAGTATAATATTCCTCATGCTCCCCCCAGATTATAGTTAGGCTGCTACCACAGGCCGATCCTCAGAACCCTAGTCTGATAAATGATATGCTCCTTCCCTCACGTACTATAGGTCTTACAAGTTGACTGCATAAAAAATCCCTCCTTTCAGCTTAGCTTGAGAATTCTTCTTTTTTATTTGGTCTCTTCAAAACAAAACCTGGACTGTCCTATGAAAATGGTAGCTTTGAAGCTCTGCATTCCTGCATGTAGGGAAGGTCTTAATGAAATGTAAGGAAGGAACCCACACACTCCAAAGGATTTTGGTGAGGAGTGAGAAAAAATTGAGCTGCTTTTTTTTTCATAAATAAGAAAGACTCCACAATCTTTATTGCAAAGCAAAATATAAGATTTGGCCTATTCAGGCTTTCTGGCCTGGTGCCAGATCCCTGGCTATTCTGATGTTGAGCTGCATCAGAATAGAGTGGTTTGTCAGATTATTGTGCATATGATCTTCAAGTACTGCTAGTCTTCATGGAGGTCGTTGAAGGTAGGGAATGGCAGATTGCTTGGTGGATTAGTTGGCCAAGAACTATATGGCCGGTTTAAAAGTGCTTAATCAGAGATTGTGGCTGAAATCCAGTAGTAAGATGCTAGAGTAGGTTTATTGAATCAATGGAGCTTACAGAATAGACTCACTGAGTTCCCACTGAGTTAATTTCAGCCTACTCTAGTTGTGACTTACTGCTGGATTTCAGCCTGCTTTTGTCACAGTGGGGTGGCCTCAGAAGTAGAATATACTATTCGAGGGGTAATAAGCTTGCCCTCATTAAAATCCAAACATGAAAAAACTAAATCCAGAAAGAGAAAGAGAATTTATTTCAATCATCTTTGTAAGTACATTTTAAACATGGGCTGTGATTTTTTCAGATCATTTTTTTCAGAAGTGTGAAACCTGAGTATCAGTATTAAGGGTACATCTGACTGCAGAGCCTGCATCACAAAGAGGAGGAGTGGCAAGCAAAGCTGCTCCTTTAACCCTTTATGCAGTCCTCACTACTTCTAATAAAGCTGCAAATAAAACACTTTTCAGTTGCCCTGTTGTTTGCCACTTTCCTTTACAACAGTGGTTCCTGACCTTGGGTTGCCAGATGTTCTTGGACTGCAACTCCCAGAAGCCTTCACCACTAACTGTACTGGCCAGGATTTCTGAGAGTTGTTATCCAAGAACATCTGAGGACCCAAGGTTGGGAACCACTGCTTTACATATACTGTCTGAAATCCTGTTGCATACCTCCATGTGAACAATGAGGATGATGTGATCATCATCAGTAAATTGCTGCTGGTTAAAAGCAATTTTAGGGTGCACATGACTGGTACACAATGTGACAAAATCACATGCACCCTGAAATTGCCAAAGGACACCCTTAATATGCAGTGATTTGTTGCTGTTGCTGATGTTCTCCCCTTCACACATAAATGGTGCTGTAATTGAAAGATGTCTGTATGGGAGAGAGTGGTAGGATGCGATGCTAATGTGCAGAAATCCTAATGAGTTGGGATTCAGTGGAGTCATGTGATGATGCAGCAATAACAGTATGAATGCCATATTTATGAATGTCATAATTGAAGGTCTTATTCTCCAGCATATCACTGCATATGCTGGAGTATAAGACCTGCATATGTTACAGTATTGGTTAAAGTCTTCAGTGTCTACAGATTGATGCACAAGACAAAGGTTAATGTACTATTACATAAAGCTCAGGGCTGTTCTTGCAATCATGCAGTATTCTGCTGATACTTATGTATCAGTGGACAAAAGGGAAAAGTGATGTGTGCTAGTAGTGTTAGAATTCTAAAGGAAGTTGCTGAAGTACTTGTGTTAACTGCACTGGATTAAATGGCTTTAAGTATTTAGATAAAATAAAGGGATGCAGATCTGTGTTTCTGGACCACAAGCCCCCAAATTCCAAAGGAAGCTGTGTATGCGTTTTTGATGCTGGAGATTGGTCCAGTGGCTGAAATCCAGTAGTAAGTCACAACTAGAGTATCTCCATTGAATTGATGGTGGTTTGGTGAGTAAACATTTACATTTGATTCAATAGGCATATTCTGGTTGTGACTTACTACTGGATTTCAGCCCTTGAGTGGTGAGTAAAGGTAATATAAGTGGACATTATTGTTTTATTAGTGATTTTAAAAAAACTTTTGATGTTTCAAGCATTCAGAGACAATGCAAAATGTTTTAAATAAAGTAAAATAAAATAAAGATGTAATATCTGTTTACATTTGAATAATTAATGACTGATCCTTGTCTTTTACAGGAAAAAGTAGAATATGCCTTCCTGATAATTTTTACAATTGAAACATTTTTGAAAATTATAGCATATGGATTATTATTACATCCCAATGCATATGTTAGAAATGGATGGAATTTACTGGATTTTGTAATAGTAATTGTAGGGTAAGTGTGATATCTATTTTACAAGCTATTAAAAAGCTAAAAGTGTTTCTGTGTTGTATGTACTTATTACTAAATGAGTGAAGCAATTGATAATTCCTCTCGGTTTTGCTGGCATTGAGTCTTGTCAAATGTTTGCTTGATATGCTCACAGAAACGCCTCTACCCACGTACAAATCCTTTGCAATTGTTTTCTCACAGCAAACAAGTGTTTAAAGCTTGTTCTTGGTGTTAATGTTATTCATGACACAAAAGCGATATCTGTGTAGAAAGCCGTGTGTATGTGTGTGTCATGTCAGTTATGAAATACACAACCCAGTTTTCCCCACAGAGAACATATGGTTTGGCCACTGTGCATCTGAGCAGCCATGAGGCCCTTGCACAGCCATTTGGCTATGAGGAAAAGGCAGTCTTCACCAGAATTTCCCTCTCCTCAGATCTGTTAGGATTTGAGAATACACTGTTAGGATTTCCCCAGTGTTAGATTCAGCAAGAGGAGAAGGACATGAGACTGCATACTGATTGCTCTCTTTGGGAGGAAAATGAGCATAGAGGTTTCCTCAATGTTCTGTGACAAGTAGGACAAGCACTTATGACCAAGCAGTCCGGCTGAGTACAATTAAAGGTGGTAAAAGAAGGTGAAATATGTTCAGAATCAGAATAAATTGATGTGGTTCTCAACAACGAATGTTTCATACATTCATAAAAATATGTGATGAGTTCTGAAACATATTGAGTTACTTTTTTGTTGGGAAGCTATCATAGTGCAAAATGATTTGAATCTGCTATTTAGTAAAATATAATATATATGACAACTTCAGTGCATTTTTGGCAGACTCTTCAAGTCATTGATGTCTTAAGAGGTGAACTTTGCTTATATAAGAATGGTGTACATAAAAGTGATGTTAATTCTACTATGGTATAGTCCCATGGACATATTTTAGCTTGTAGATCTCTCTCTCTCTCTCTCTCTCTCTCTCTCTCTCTCTCTCTCTCTCTCAGCAGTTGGGTGATGGTAGTTTAACTAATACAACTGTGAAGTCTGATATTTATTTGTGAGGTTTCTTTTTTCCATTTCTGTACCATCCCATTAGTGTTGCCATTCTCTGGGCGGTTCACAATATATACAATAAAATCCTAGATCAAAACACTATAAAACACTATCTAATAAATACAAAAGTACAGTAAAATACAACAAACCCTGTCGCTAGCTAAAAACTACTTTTAAATAAAAATACACAGATTAAAACCATTTGAACATCTTAGCACAATATTTAAACTGCAGAAGGCAACTTTATGTGATTTGGTCTTAATTAGCTTCCTCAAAATAGAGAGGGATGGTACCTGGCAAACCACTGTAGGAAGCTTGTTCCAGAGGGAAGGGCTCTGTTGGTTCTTTTGGCTTCCTTAGGTGTTACAGTTCTTACCATCAAGAATTGCGAGTGGGATGGCTAGCTATTTCGTGGGAGATACATTGCACCAGATATTGAGATCCTAAGCAGTTAAGGACTTTACAGGTCATGCCCAGTACCTTGAATTGGACATGGAAACTAACAGGGAACCAATGAAGGCATGCCAAGACTGGGGATATGTGTTCATATCTGTTGATGTCTGGTAGGCACATACTGGAAGTAGTCTTGCACTAGTTCTAACGAGCTATGCTGGGCAGTCTCAGACACTGTAACAGAAGCTTTTTGCTTTATTAATTCCCTTTAATAAATTATTTACATAAATACATATTTCATATTAGTAGCTGAAGTTTTTTCCCAAACCTAACAATAGTATCTTTTTGAAACATTTTATGGTTTTCTCACTAAAGTGGAAGATGATCACATCTTTTATTTCTTGTTCACCAGATTGTTTAGTGTAATTTTGGAACAATTAACCAAAGAAGCAGAAGGGGGAAGCCATTCAGGTGGAAAACCAGGTGGTTTTGATGTAAAAGCCCTAAGAGCCTTTCGTGTGTTGCGACCTCTCCGGCTTGTATCAGGAGTGCCCAGTAAGTCGTTCTCTATTTAATTGTTTTGTGGCATGAATGAATATAAAGTTTTGTGGCATAGAACAGGTCCCCCCTCGAAAAGAAACATGGACATCACTTGATTCTGGAAAATGATGCAGGAGAGGTACCCTTTCCCATCTGATGCTTTAGGTAAATTTCTTTAGCATGTTACTAATTTCAAGTTGGATAAGGATCTGCCTGACCATTGGCATTTGGGACTGCTCGTGTCCTTCTTATGGGCTCTTGGGATATGTGGTTTGCCACTCTTTGTGTATCTGGGCTAAACAGTTATAGCAGTTTGACTCCACTTTAACAGTCATGGCTCCATCCTGTAGAATCCTGGGATTTTCTGTTTGGGTAGTTACTTAGAATTCTGTGTTGTAGTTCAGAGGAATGCACTACAGCTCTCTGAGAGGTCTCAGGTTCCCTGGGATAGAGCCACATCAGTAAAAGTGGAATCAGACAGCTATAATTGTATAGTGTAGATACACCATGTGTGGACAGAATATGGACAACTGCATACTTAATGATATACCTCATCATAACCTAAGCTCACTTATTTATTTATTTATTTATTTATTTATTTATTTATTTATTTATTTATTTATTATATTATATTGTATTATATTTCTATCCCGCCCATCTAGTCATTTCGACTACTCTGGTAGGCGTACATCATACATAACAAAACAATTAAAATAACATCAACATCCCAAAATAAAAAATACTACTACTTTCCTAAGTAGTAAAGGAATATGCATTTAATGGTCTTATCTCTGATCAATAAATTAGAAGTGCATGACTAAATCTTATCATAAAAATGTAGCTGCCTCTCACATACATGTTTATAATTTCTCTTCATTAGTCCTCTAAAACTTACAGGTTCCATAGCTTCAGAAGTGCTTCATTGTTCTTTCTCCACATCATTGACTATCACTGTTAGACTGTGTGCAAATAAAAGATGTCCTGACATCTCCCTTACCAAGCAGGACAGGGTGAGCTGAACACAGTACGCTGCCTCTGCATGGCAAGGGATGATCAGTAACAACGGACAATTCCTCATGTTTTGTACTATTTCCATAAAGGAATGCCCTTTCTCCCTCCCTCTCTGAAGCAAACTAACAGTGCACAAACTATTTCTATAGACATTAGAGTCTGGAGAATGGAAGTTGAACTCCAGAACCCCAGGAAGGCTGCTGAAACAAGCAGTTCAACAAAATAACAAGTGGATTTGCATATAATCCTTTCTGTTCTCTTGCCATTCATTGCTGTCTTTTTCTGAGGATGTTTTGGATTGAATGAATCCTCTCTGTTTCTCATCTCTGGCTTTTAACATTTGATCCAGGAGCAAGGTCATAATGCTGTGTTTATTAGACCATAATCTGTTGCCATGGAAATGATGGTAATTGGTACAGATTTAGCAAAATTACTTCAATGGAAGATCAAGCCTTTGTGGGAAATATGCCATGAATGGGGAGAAAGCCTTTTGGTCACATGCAGAATATTCGGTGCCAACAGACTAATTTTGAGAAAGTGCCTCTCTGAATCCAAGTGAGAACTGGTGTTTTTAAAAGCAATCCAAAATAAATACAAAGGTACAAGATAAGCAAAATATTTTTGGTTGTTTGATTGTTCAGTGCCAGGTTATTGTGTTCCAAGACATTTGTACATACTGTCATAGATGAGAAAAAATATTTTCTTTGACTGCAACTCTCAGTGTATTCCAGTAGGCACACTGGTTGGCATAGTCTGGTTGTTGAACTCCATCTGCCCTCCCCCCGCATTTACTTATGGCACATAAAAACCATTTCCCATTATGCTTACAATTTTTTAGACCGGGATCAAATGCCAGCAGTATTGTCTTGGATATCACATTAGACCAAAGTCTGAACAAGGGTAACACATCTATATATATATACATGCCCAGAGTATTCCAAAACTCTTACTGGGAAGTGCAGGATTCTGTGCTAAAAATATATTATGAACTTCCACGTGCCCTCTTATATCAGCCATTTGTAATTACATGCCTGTATGAGCATCTCAGATACCCAGTGTGGTGTAGCAGATAGAGTGATGAACTTGGCCTCAAGCATATAACAACATGAGCATCTCAGAATAAGTATATCTCTCTTGTGTGTTTTTTTTGTGTGTGTGTGTTTGTGTGTTCTACAGGTTTACAGGTTGTCCTGAACTCCATTATAAAAGCCATGGTTCCTTTGCTACATATTGCCCTTTTGGTATTATTTGTGATCATAATCTATGCTATTATAGGATTGGAACTTTTTATTGGAAAAATGCACAAATCATGTTACTTTGATGATACAGGTGAGTAAAATTGCTGTTGTTTAAAACTGCAAAACAAAAACAGAAGACTCCTCCCAAAAAACCTCAAAACATACCTGAACCCCCAAATATAAGAAGTTTGTAAATCTTATTTCTCATGATGACCTTTACCAGCAACGTTTACTTCAGAATGACCCAGTCCTGGTTCATATATTACACAGACTGAAGGGAGGCTAAAATGCTGGTAGCTTGCTGGAAACTGCACAGTAGGACTCACAGATTGTAAATGTCTAGAGAAGGCTGTGTCTTATTATACTTGATCGTATAATGCCAGTGTGTTATATTTATTTTCTTAAGGTCATTTCATACTGGTATTATTTCCCTTGTGATTATGGAGAAGAAACAGAGTTGTTGCCTATGAAATCAAAGAAGAAAAGAAAAGAAAGAATACCAGGGCCCTACCCCATAGGAACTGCTGATGTGATTTTGCCATATAATTCAGTGGGTATTAATCTTTGCACCTGTCAGGATATACTGAAACATATGCAACATCAACATCAGTAGCTTCTGAACTTTCCCCATCTGCCACAGTCATGACAAGATGGTGATTTGTACAGCTAATCTCGCTTGAACTTTCCTTAAAGTCTACTTTCTGTATTGGGATTTTAATTATAACACTGTATAATTTTGTATTGCATTGTATTTGTCTTTGCACTTTATTAAGTTGTGGTACTATTTAGG
Source organism: Intellagama lesueurii (assembly GCA_037013535.1). Classification (NCBI taxonomy): domain Eukaryota; kingdom Metazoa; phylum Chordata; class Lepidosauria; order Squamata; family Agamidae; genus Intellagama; species Intellagama lesueurii. The sequence continues at coordinate 247,625,344 of JBAJHW010000002.1, forward strand.
GCTTTGCTTCTCTTATTTTATTCTTTCTTTCTTCTTTTCCTTCTTTGTCTGGCATGGAGCGGGAGGCCTGCTTGCCCAGCGAGGGGCCTTTTAACATCTTGGTGATCATGGGTAGAGGGAGATATGGCGTTGGCACAGTCCCCACTCGTGTTAGAAGAACGGTGAACAGATGTTTGAAGGCTGTTCATTGTTCTGAGACTGTGACCAACCCTCAGTACCGAGGTAGCCAGCTCAGCCAGCCTTCCACTCTAACTCTGGTGCTGTTGAATGCCAGGTCTGTATCCAACAAGCCCCAGGTGATTCACGATCTTATCCTGGAGGAGGATGCAGAACTGGCATGCATAACCGAGACGTGGATTGGCAGAGAAGGGGGTCCTCCCCTCACTCTTGTCTGTCCGCCCGGTTATGCTGTCCAGCACCAGGGTAGACTGGAGGGGCGGGGGGGAGTAGCCATTGTTTATAAATCCAGCTTGGAGGTTACTACGCGCTCCTCGGTGGTAAAGCCAGGTCTAGAGGCACTCCACGTGTTGATTGGGGCCAGGGACGGTATTGGGATTTTGCTGGGCTACCGCGCTCCCCGCAACCCAGCCACTTCCCTTCCGGAGCTGGCCGACTTTGTCTCCGCGGCACTGTTGGGATCCCCGAGGCTTCTGGTCTTGGGTGATTTAAACGTGCATGCGGGGGCAGAGGCTTCTGGGCCAGCTCTTGAGTTCTTGGAAACCGTGGCTTCCTTGAACATGTCCCAACATGTCAACGGCCCCACCCACATGGGTGGTCACACATTGGATCTGGTCTTTTCCTCTAGTTGGAGCGAGTGTGATCTGATGGTGACGGACCTTGTGTCAGTCCCCTTGTCATGTTCAGATCACCACCTAATAAAATGTAACCTCACAGTGGCTCTCCCCCCTCGCAGGGAGCAGGGACCTATTTCCATGGTCCGCCCTCGAAGACTACTGGATCCGGTTGGATTCCAGGATGCCATGAGAGGGGTCACGGCTGACCTGGCTAGCGCTCCTGTCGACGCTCTGGTTGACAGCTGGTCCACTGCTGCCACCAGGGCCATAGACACGATCGCGCCTAAACGCCCTCTCCACCGTAGAGCTCGGCCAGCGCCCTGGTTTAACCAGGACCTTCGAGCGATGAAGCGAATGAGGAGAAGGCTAGAGCGTAGATGGAGGAAGAACCCGACGGATCATAATTGGATAGCTGTTAAGGTCGCAACTAACCTTTACCTGAATAAGGTAAAGGCTGCATGTCGATCATTCTTCGCTAACCGGATAAGCGAAGCGTCAAACCAGCAGGCGGAGCTATTCCGTATAGTGCGCGACCTATCCGGAATTGGTCCGGGAGACGGGCCTCCCCCTAGTTTCTCACCGGACCAATTTGCAGCATTTTTAAAATCTAAAGTGGAGGCCATCCGCCGGGAGCTCTCTCCTTTTTTGAATACAGTGAGTCGAGCAGAGATGTCCAGCGCTCCGTCTTGCCCAGTAACTTTTGACTCCTTTCAGCCTGTGACGCCTGACACTGTGGACAAGGTGCTTGATCGATGTCGAGCTACCACCTCCTCCCTTGACCCTTGCCCGGCCTGGCTAATCAAAGTAGCCAGGCCGAAAACAACAGAATGGGCCACAGCAATAATAAATGGGTATTTCCTTGAGGGCAGGTTTCCGCCTGCCCTCAAGGAGACACTCATTAGGCCCATTAGAAAGAAACTTAATATGGCGGCGGACGAGATTGGCAATTATAGGCCCGTCGCCAATGTTTCTTTCATGAGCAAAGTGGTCGAGAGGGTGGTCGCCGATCAGCTTCAGGCCTACTTGGATGAAACAGATGCCCTGGATCCATTCCAGTCGGGCTTCAGGCCGCGCCACGGTACAGAGACGGCATTGGTCGCCCTGTATGATGACCTTTTGAGGGAGGCCGACAGGGGCAAAATGTCTCTGTTGGTCCTCCTTGACATCTCGGCGGCCTTCGATACCGTCGACCACGGTATCCTCCTGGGGAGGCTCTCCGAGTTGGGAATTGGTGGCTCGGCGTTTGCCTGGCTCCGTTCCTTCTTGGAGGACCATCCCCAGAGAGTACAGCTTGGGGAGAGTGTTTCGACCCCGTGGAATGCCAATTGTGGGGTTCCACAGGGGTCGATTATCTCCCCGGTGCTGTTTAACATCTACATGAGGCCGCTGGGTGGGGTCATCAGGGGGTGTGGAGCATCGTGTCATCAGTATGCGGATGACACCCAGCTCTACATCTCCTTTTCACCAACTGCAGGTGATGCCGTCCTGTCCCTTCGGCGCTGCCTGGGGACCGTACTGCAATGGATGCAGGAAAATGGGCAAGACGGAAGTCCTGAGGGTGGGAGCCCCTGTGGTTGGTGGCCTGGGTGACTCTCTCTCGTTTGGGGGGGTGACCCTGGCTGCGAAGAGTGGGGTCCGCAGCTTGGGCTTACACTTGGACCCGACGCTCACCATGGAAACGCAGGTGGCGTCGGTAGTCCGCACCGCCTTTTTCCACCTTTGGCGGATAGCCCGGCTGCGGCCCTACCTTGACACGGTGGCGCTCACTACCTTGGTGCATGCGCTCGTAATCTCAAGATTAGACCATTGTAATGCGCTCTACGTGGGGCTGCCTTTGAGGCTGATGCGGAAACTTCAGATGGTGCAGAATGCAGCGGCCAGACTCCTTACTGGAGTGAGAAAACACCAGCATATTTCTCCTATTCTGGCCATGCTGCACTGGCTGCCCATTCGTTTCCGCATTGACTTCAAAGTTCTGATGCTTACCTATAAGGCCCTAAACGGTTTGGGACCTCTATACTTGGCGGAACGCCTGCTCCCACCGAGATCTACCCGGATCACCCGTGTGAGTCAGGAGGTGAGGTTGAGGAGCCTAACGCCAAGGGAGGCCCGGAGGGAAAAAACACGAAACCGGGCCTTCTCGGCGGTGGCTCCTCGCCCCTGGAATAACCTTCCTCCGGAGATTCGCGAGGCCCCTACGCTGGGTACATTTAAAATCCAACTAAAAACATGGATGTACATCCAGGCCTTCCCTCCTGTCAGCACTTAACTCTTTTTCTTTTGCTATTTATTATTTATTATATTTTTTCACTGTTTTTATTATTGATTATGTCTGTGTTATATATGTATGTTGGTAGCCGCCCAGAGTGGTAGAATATACCAGATGGGCGGGATATAAATCAAATCAAATAAATAAATAAATAAATAAATAAATAAATAAAGTGACTATTGGCATTTAGGCGCCCAATGAAAGATCATGGGCATCTCAACATAGTGACGACTGGTTCTGTGAACCAAACTTCAGAGTCTCTCAGGCTAGTCATGAATCTTCATTCACTGCAAATATGTGACCTTTCTGTTTGGCTGTGCAACTAAATCATGTCTGACCCCTTTTTAGATATATTAGCTGAAGAAGATCCTGCACCTTGTGCATTCTCAGGGAGTGGACGTCAGTGTCCCATTAATGGCACTGAATGTAAAGGCGGCTGGCCTGGACCAAACGGAGGCATAACCAACTTTGATAATTTTGGCTATGCAATGTTAACTGTGTTCCAGTGTATAACCATGGAAGGATGGACTGATGTGCTATATTGGGTAAGTAACTGGTCACACTTTTTTGTGTATTTGGAAATATGCTTCTGCACGTCAAGGACATGAAATAGTCTACCAGTCTTAAATCTTCATCAGCCAACACAACCCCATTCAACTTCCAGGTGCACATTTCCTTTGGATTCTGCAGGTTAAAAAGTCACACTGAAGTGTGTTCTCTGTATGTTTGTTTTACGGTTATTTATCAGTATGTTCTCAAATGGATTTATATTTTTTGAGTTTGCGGCCTATGACAAACATGCAGCTTAAGCGTAATCAAAAGGAATGGTTAAATTACTTTCTACTTTGACTGTCGTGTAAAAGAACAATGAATTGTCTTCTGATTTTCTAGAATTGCTTGCTATTAATTTGGTGCTCATTAACAGTGATAATTTAAATTATGCCCACAGGCTTTTAATGCTGGATGTTAGGTGTTATACCTCATAGCTGCACAGGAATTCTACTTGCTTATATCATTATTATTCAGTTGTGCATTTTGACAATCCCTGTCCATTGAACACAGTCCATTGGCAACAGTGAGATTAATAAATACACTCGGGAAGACCAAAATCAGTTGGTGTCTTCAAAAACTTTGAACCTTGTTAATTAGTCATGGAGATCAAGGGCATCATTAGCTCCACTTTTCAGACAGATTATTTAGCCTTCTTTAGCCTTCCAGCATGGGTACAGAACATGTAGCTCTCTAGATGTTGGCTGCACTACAATCCCATCCTCCCTTGCTCAGTCGTTCTGGGTGTGTATCATGGGAAATGTACGTCAGTGACATCTGGAGAACCATATATTCGCCATTCTATACTGATTAGTCCAGTAATTACAAACCTCTGTCAGAGTTTATGGAAAATATTATTGGCCCAAGTCTAAACACATTTATGCAAAAGTATGTCTCAGTGTATACAATCAAGCTTGTTTTCTAATTGCATTTGTTTAGGTTGCAGTATAAATCTCTTTTCAAATGCATGAACTCCTGTCTAGAATTTCAGGTATATGTTCCAGTATACAAGATTGGGAGTGGTAGGCAGTGTGATGGAGAGAAACTAAATGCAGAAAAAACATACACTGTTATGCTATCAAAAAGGGTCATTCACAGTTGTGGTTGATAACAAATGCATCATTCTGTTCCTTTCTAGAGTATATCTCCAGAGTGAAAGAATTGTAAACCAGCCAACAGCCAAAAAGCACCTCAGAAAATAATCTACTGCTTACATGTTAAAAGCAGACATCCATGGATGTTCCATGATACGTCTGGTTGGGTGACAAAGAAAGTGTGGGTGGATGCCACCTTCAAAAATTATCCTCAGGGATAATGAAGGAAAGGGACTGGATTACTAACTATATAATAGTTTGGAACTCAGGGGACCAAACACTAGAAACTAGAGGTGTGGAGATTTATGAAGGTTTTTCGGACTACGACTCCCAGAATTCCCCAGACAACAATGGCAAAACTGAAGATTTCAATGACAATTTTATTTTGATTATCCAATATGCTATTTAAAATATTTGAAAGGCAACACATTGCTTATAAAGTGGTGACATGTCCAAACCAATACTTACAAAGTTATCACTGTAAAATGGAGATATAACCTTTAAAGGAGTTACAGGATGACAAACATGTACTATAAATAGTAGATAGAAGTAAATCCACAAGCAGAAATATGGGTTGAAACATGAAGTCATGTTTAGATCCCTGAAGGCACAAAGTTTGCAGAATTAAGTCAGTATCTGTTTGTTAGTTACATAAAGATTGGATCAGAAGGTTCAAGATTGGAACAGCTGGAGATAGCACATCCAGAGGCAGCAGTAAATTTCAAGCCCTTTCTTGAAAGAGACATAACTCTCTGTGTTGTATTTTATTTTATGGTACCTGTCACCAGTTCTGGACAGGCAGTAGATGTTGGAGATAACCTTGTCCACACAACTGATAAAAAACCAGGCTCCTTCCAGGCAGAGATATTTTTAAGGAGGATCTGCAAGATTACAGGCTGGTTTATTTCTGGGCAATCAGTGCATGCAGGGTGAAGCTCAAGCACACCCTTTATGAGAGGTAACATCTGCAGATTATACTTACTCTTAATAAATACCTGTAGCTTGGCATGATCCATAGTTTGGGCATCTGAAGCTCTATGTAAGTGGCATATGAGTTTGGCAGACAACATACCATGTATACATATTTCAGTTTCTGAGAAATTCACATCGTGTTCAGTGCCACTGGCAAAAATTTTCAGCAAGGCTTTTTGCCACGGACACCGAAATATAATATAACAGGCAACAGCTTGTTAATGTATGGAAACGTAGCAAGTTCTTCTTTATAGAAACAAGTCTTGCGGCTATGAAACCCCTGTGGCAATATCATAGAGTGGGTTGATTTTCTGGCTGTTCTGGAGGCCACCCATGTTTCCGTTTATTTTTGTCATGAAGAAGTGCAACTGCAGAAGCATAAAATACAAATTGTAAGGCTGGCACAAGATGGAGTCTTCATGTTTGTGAGGTGGCAGAATGAGGTTATGCATGAGTTGCAGCCCTCTCCACGGATACAGATGCCGATGTTAAGCTAATTTCCAGGCAAGGAGCTGAGTCCAAACCAATCAAATGCCCATGGGTAATCCTAAGTAACCAATCCTAGTGGTGGGCAGGGTCAGGTTTGTGGGATATACTTTGCTGATTACTAGAACACCCCTTCCACCAGCTGGAGTCTAGTGCAAAAGAACTAAATAACTGTAAGAATTTGTTCTCAGTGTCACAGTGGAATAAAACATAGAAAAATTAAATCCTTGTTTCCCCTTGTGGATAATGCAGCAATATAATTCAGAGCAGGGAAAGTAATTTTGTTCCTGTGATTGCTGAAGAACTGAGAGTCAAAAATCTTTGCTCCTCTATTGTAAATCGTCCAGTTTCCTACTAAGAGAGATCTGTTTACTCTCATGCGGTTGTGACTTATCTTTTCCTAAGACGTGCTACTCCCACATTATTTGTGATTGCATCACAAATTGTGACATTGACGTAGAAAAATGATATTGATGTTGAAAATAGCATCCAAGGTCATTTTCTAGGGTGTGCGCCACCCACATCATGTTTGTCACCCTGTGTGCAGTTATCTAGTGCGAGTGCCTGCTTTTAACATGCCATAGCCAGTACAAGTGTTTAAAAATGATAGTATCACTGCAGTTTTAACATATGCAGTATTCTTTAGTGAGTGTGTGATCCTATGTCTTAGCAGATGTAGTTATGAACACAGATACTCAATGAATCATTCTGAAACAAAAATATTGATTAACTTATAATAACATTTTCACTTTTTTTCCTTATTTTGGTTTTTGTTGATTGGAAGACATTTGCTGGACTTAGTGCCAAATATTTGGGTGAAATGCTCTTACTGATAGGCAGAACTATTGTTTTCAGGAAAATTTATAGCTGCTGATTGCACAGATGGGAATGCCTGTTTAGCACTCATGAGTGTCACAGGGCTAAGCAGGTTTGAAAAAGAAAGAAATTGCTGTGATTTCTGGAGGATGGTTTCCAGTAGCAATCTCCTAGTCAAAGTGGTGGAAGGACAGCACAAATGCTAAGTGTTTGTGCAACCAAGAGGGACTTCATTATTATTCCCCATGTGGTGTTCAGTCCTAAAGTAGTTTCTGCCACCCATGGAAACAGAAAATAACTACTCACTGTGTTTACATAGTCAGCAACAAAAACAATTTGCACTGTTGCTATTCTTGTCTTCTGCTGTGGATACAGGTATGAAATGCCTGCCCCGTGATGTGTATGAGTGATAGGAGAGGTCTTTTTGGACTACAGCTCCTGGAGTTGTCCAGGGATTCAAGGAGTTACAGTCCAGGAGAGGAGCTTTTCAGAGCTTTGAAAGTATTTCTGTATGCCCATCACACTGCACATGGCTGTAAACCAGGTTTCTCTGCCTCAGGACTGGTGGATGTGTTTAGTTCCTACTACAAAATTGTTGCTAAGTGCATTATTGTACTATAGAACATTCTCATTGATTTAAAAAGTCTGCTTCTATTGGAACTAATGTTTGAATATGTTCCATTGTCCCTAAGAGTATTATTTTATTGTTTACCATAGTGTGGATGGGCAACAGTTTATTGTAAGTAAATAAGGAAAATGCTAAAGTTTTCTTTGGGCCCTGGGCTTCCGAGTCTGAGAGAAATAGTAGGTTTTGCCCTGCTTTACTCATTCCACAGATGTTGCCCTATTGACTCTGATCCCTAGAAGAATTTAATGGGTGCAATTAAGAATGAAGGCTGCTTTCACAAACGTGGTACACAGAGTGGCAAAGCTCCTATGTACACAGGACAATTAAAATGATAATACTGAAATAACAGCATACAGACTGAATTAAATTGGTTCAACAAAATTTTGAAATCTAAGAGTGCTGTGAAGTTCCATATCCACATTTTAGATAAATTAAAATGAATGCATGCCTGTCATGTGATTCAGTTAAGACTTGGGATTTAAGGTAACAAGATAAACCATCTGATATTTTCTGGTGCCAAGAATTCTGAAGGATAATAATATCATAACTGAAATCTATCAACAGCATGCAGTGCTTTTAAGAATTTAAGTGTAAGTCATTTAGATTCAGTTTCATGATCAAAAGACTAAAGAAAATCTTTATTGTCTTGATCCTCAGCACAGTTCACTGGATAATTCTTCCACACAAGCCCCACTGGCATTAATGGGAGAGGGTGAAAGAGCATTTCCTTCAGTGAAAGTAAATTTAAGGGTGATTTTATCCACACTGCTGTTTATAAGAGATGTTTCTTGATGGTCTGCCTGAAATCCTAAACATGAAAGAAATGTTCAGCCATCTCATGCTCTTATGTGTAACAGAAGCAGAGAGAAAGGGGGAAAGAGAGACTGCTATAGATACCTTAGTTGCATTCGGACATGCAGAAATATAACCAGAGGTGAAGTATAAATATTCAGTGGTCCCAAGCTTAATCCCAGACAGTGCTGAAGTGTATTGATTAAATGCCAGAGTTTCAAATGAACAGCGTAGCAAGCTGAGCCTATCTGGAGGGAAGTGATCTTAAACTGCTTTACAAGGAAGCACCTACCACAACAAAACAGAACATTGTCTACTCTAACGTGATTCCTTATCTCTTCAGTTTATGAGACACATAAAAATGATCAAGCATCTAAGAAGTGAAACAGTGCTCTCTTATAAGAAGTCAGTGTACATCTTCTTAATTATGTACTGTCTCAGTAAGTCATGGGTCAAATTATAATTGGTGTAATACTATGCACTAGAGAGTTCTGACTGCTGAAAAATGTTTGGATATTAAAGACATGCCAAACTAGAAGATTTCAGAGCCACCCAGCAAGGGACATTTCACAATATAGAATCACCCTATTGATTAATGGATGTCAGCAATAAAACCTGGTGGAATAGCCTAAGATTTGGAAAGCTGAATCTTCCCTCATTGAATAAAACCTCCATCCTCTTCAGGAAACTATAGCAAGTTAAGAAACTCTACATAAAATTCTAACCATTGTCTTAAAATATTTGCAATGTATATAGGAAAGAATTCCTTTCAGAATGATTATCTTGGTATAATGCTCATTTTCAATTTTAAACTTACGCCACAGGATAAAAGATACATCAGCAATTTATTTCCTAAAATTTAACATTACCATTTGTGAGAGATTGCTAGAGATTAAAATTCCAAATGTTTTAGTGAAAGTAAAAGAAGAAAGAGCCAAAGCAGGACAGCAGTTAAAACATTAAGCAGACCAAAATCATGACTTCAGAAAAGCTACAGAGCTTTAACATTGAAAATGAAGAAATTGAAACACAGTAGGATCCCCCAGTATCCACAGTGGATTGATTCCAAGCCCCCCCCCCCCCGCAACAAATACTGAAAACCTGCAAATAGTCTCTACATGGTCTCTGGCTCCCTCTAGTGGCCAGTTCTGGTAAATACATAATGGAAATACACATTTCTGGTTTTTTTTTTCTTTTAACATTTTAAATATTTTCAGACAGCAGATAATTGAAACTGTGGATAACAATCCCATGGATATAGTGGTCTGACTGTAGTGAGGGCTTTTGTATACCTTGATTCAACTATCAGTCCAAGTGGAGACAGCAACCAAGAAATAAGATGATGACTGATGACTTGGAAGGATAGCAATGAAAGAACTAGAAAATAGCATCAAGTGTAAGATTGTGTCACTGGAGATGAAGACCAAGATCACTGACACTCTTGTATTTCTGAATGGGTGTGGAAACTGGGCAGGAAAGAAAACTGACAGGAAAGAAAATGGTTTGTTTGAGATATGGTGCTAGAGGAGAAATTTACGAATATCCTGGACTGCCAAAACAATGAACAAGTGGGTCCTGGAGCAACTCAAACCTGTAGGCAAAAATGATGAAACTGAGTCTACCCTACTTTGGGTACATCATGAGTAGGCAAGATTCTCTGGAAAAGACGATAATGCTGGGAAAGATCGAAGGTTTCAGGAAAAGAAAAAGGCCAGATATAACATGGATTGACTCCCTGAACGAAGCCACAGGCTTGAGTTTGCAAGGGTTGAGCAGGGCCATTGACAACTGGACATTTTGGAGATTTCCCATTCATAGGATCTTCATAAGTCAGGGGCGACTTGACGCCACATAACAACAGCAGTATTCCAGATATGCAGTAATATCTGGATACCAGCTAAATTGCCAGTTCGCTAATGCAGAGTATAATGTGTTGTTCCCTATTGGCATCGCCTTTGATTTTGAGCAGATTATACAGTAGCCGGACATATCTCAAAAACTGTTAGCTGCCTTTTTGGTGCCAGAAGAGTAAACTTGGATTCTGAAATAAGCAACAAAATGTCATCTGTATAAAATTCCATTTAAAATTGTGTAGAATTGTAGGTAAGGGGTGTGTGTGGGTTAAGAAAGGTTATCAAAAAGAACATTACATCCAATGGGACAGGACAAAAGTGCTCGTAGTTATAACCACTATATGATATTATCCCAAGCTTAGACAAGTTGCTTTTCTGGACAATAGCTTCTTGAAACCCCTACCCAGCATGGCCAATAGCCTTGTTAGCTCGGGGATTCTGGGTGTGGTAGTCCAAAAAAGTAGTCTTTCCAAATGCTGGAAAGATTGTTTGCTGTTCTTTTATTATCAATCAAGAGGCACACTGAGGCTCTGTCTGTGTCAGAAGAGGTGTCTTTGTTTATTTTAGGTGCTGCAGCTGTTTACACTTCAATACCTGTGCTTCTTGGGAAGAACCCTTGATATAGTTTAATCAATGGCTAGTTGGCTCCAGTGAAAAGTTCAGTAGGCCAGCTGGGTAGCCTGATCTGACTGTTGTCTGAAACAGCTTGTCTTTATGCCTTTAGAAACAAATGTCTCTTTTCATTACTTAAGTTTTTTTATACATGATATAATATAATAATGTAATATATGTGTGACGGTTAAAAGAACATCTAAGCAGAGCAGATGTCATCACAATACTGGATTAGCATAACTAATTATGAATGTTAAAAATCAGTGTGATTTCTCTGGGAGATTTCTGGCTTCAAAAATGCAAAGCTATTTGGAGGATGTGTGATGGGTGACCATTTGTTACTGTTTTGTGAATTATTCCAATTTGTCAAATTAATAATACTTTTTGTTTTGACTTTTATTTCCTGTAACCAGCTCTACTTAACAAACTGGCTGTGGCATTTTGGATTTCTGAAGTTTCTGAACATTTTCCAAAGTTAGCCTCTCATAGGACATGTTATAGTTATCAAACAATAGTTATCAAACACCTCCCAATTAGACCCATGCCACTCCTGGCTCTTAAAATCAGCCAGGGCAGTGACGTTTGAATGGGCCACTCAGATCGTGAACTCCTCCTTACAGGAGGGATATTTGCCCCCTATCTTGAAGGAGACAATGATCTGGCTCTTTCTGAAAAAAGTTAATTTGTCAACCGACGATTTAAACAACTATTGTCTGGTCGCCAACATACCATACATGGGGAAACTGATTGAGAGGTTGGTGGCTGACCAGCTGCAAGCGTTCTTGGAGGATACCGATAGTCTGGATCCATTCCAATCGGGGTTCAGACCACGTCATGGGACTGAGACACTTCTGGTCACCCAGCTAGAGGACCTATTACGGGAGGCTGACTGGGGGAGTGTGACCCTGTTGGTCCTCCTAGATCTCTCAGCCACCTTTGATACTGTTGACCACAGTATCCTCCTGGATTGGTTATCAAGATTGGGGATTGGAGGTCTAGCATTATGCTGGCTTCGTTCCTTCCTCGATGGCGCATGCCAGAGAGTTCAGCCTGGGGAAGCTGTTTTGTCCCCATGGACACTACAATGTGGTGTTCCACAGGGGTCGATCATATCCCCCTTGCTGTTTAACATCTACATGAGGCCGCTGGGAGAGGTCATTCAGAGATTCAGAGTTTGCTGTCATCAGTACGCTGATGATACGCAACTCTATCTCTCCCTTTCCTCTTCAGTAGGGGAAGCTGTATAGATCCTAGAATGTTGTCTGTCCGCGGTTATGGACTGAACAAGGGCAAATAGGCTGAAATTGAATCCTGACAAGATGGAGATCCTGTTGTTGGGAGGGCATCCTGATCGTTAGGGGACCTGTTATCTGACCTTGATGGGTTCACACTCCCCCTTAAGGATCATGTGCAAAATCTGTGTGTGCTTCTGGACCCGGCCCTCTCGATGGAGAAACAGATTCTGGCTGTGGCCGAATCTGACTTTTTCCATCTGAGGCAGATTGCACACCTCCATCCCCTTCCTGACAGGAGATCCCTAATAACATTAGTTCATGCATTGGTAATCTTGAGGATTTACTATACCAATGCTCTCTATATGAGGCTGCCCTTGAAAGTGGTTCGGAAGCTGCAGCAAGTGCAAAATGCAGCGGCCAGGCTGGTCACAGACATCTAAATTTGACCATATTTCACCTGTCTTGGCTCGCTTGCACTGGCTGCCAGTATGCTTCCAAATTCAAGGTATTGATGCTAACTTATAAAGCCCTTTATGGTTCAGGACCTTGCTACCTGTCAGAGCACCTCTCCCTCAGGTCATCTTCCCGTCCCACCCAAACCTCCCAGTCTTTAATGTTGCAGGTGGCCACTCCAAAAGAGGCCCGGAAGGCATCAACTAGAAACCGAGCCTTTTCAGTTGTATCCGCTCCGCTCTGGAACTCTCTTCCTGTGGAGGTATGACTGGCCCCCACCCTCCTGAGCTTCCACAAGGAAATTAAAACCTGGCTTTTTACCCAGGCCTTCCCAAGCACCATTCTTTTGTAAAATTATGCTGGCCCATTGTCTGCCATCTTATGTCCCAGACAGGTGATTTTATGGAGGGGGGTAGGGTTTGTTTGTTTTCTTTTAATATGTTTTATATGTTTTATGTGGTTTTATTAATATTTTGTAAGCCACCCAGAGTAGTGGCATGTTCACTAAATGGGCGAGGTATAAACATAAATAAATAAATAAATAAATAAATAAATAAATAAATAAATAAATAAATAAATAAATAAATAAATAACAGGATGTAATCAAGACATGTGCCACTGTGGCCAAGTCACATGCTTTTTGTCAAAACTGGGGCAAAAGAAGAAAGATCCTTCTCATGCAGAATGACCAATCCATATTGCCTCTCCCCTAGTGCTGTTTAAAATAAATAAATAGGTAAATAAATAAATGGAAGACACATTTTCAGAGTATGCCCAGGATCCAAATGAGTGGATCCTGCATAGTCTGCCAGTGTAGAAAACACAGGACCACTGCACATGTACAAGTGTTGATGTTGTGCAAGAAGACGGGAGGTTTTCTTAGGGTGAACACTCCTTGCACAACAGCAATACCTACACAAACTAGACCTAAGGGCCAGTTGGAGCTCAACAGCATGCTGGCCTGTATGTTTAATGTAACATATCTTTGGCCTTTACATTATCACCAGTGTTGATGGCAATGAGCATATACTGTATATATGTGCACAGAATGATACATTCAGAATGTTCTTTCAGAATGAAAGAACTACATATAAATCCATGCCCTTATTTGCTCCTGCAGTGCTTATTTCCACTAGTATGGTTGCTTAATACACTTAGGAGCATTTGTTTAATATGTTGCCTGAAAAGGATCTTGAATTAACCAGAATTGTAGTCCTGGTTTGTAACTGGAGCAGAAACTGAGGATCACTGGCTATCATGGCAACCCTGAAAGTAAGTGGACCATAGTCCCAGTGGGAGCCACCTAGGTTTGCAGTTCTGGGATGAAGTGCCATCCTGCTCAGACTGGACACCAATTTGCTCAGCTGTCATGCTAGGACAGTGTTGGGCAACTGTAGCCTTCCAAATGTTTTTGGAGTGCAAGTGCCATCGTTTCTCACTTGTGGCTATGCTAGCCAGAGATAATGGGAGTTGTAGGCCAAAAACATCTAGAGAGTGGCAGTTGCTCACTAGTTCAGTATAGGAGGAAGCAAAGCACACAGGCTGTGTCCAATCAGCAAGGACCGTGTCAAGACTCATGGCTATCATCCTTTACAAGCCACATCACTGTGTTATGTAGCATGTTACCTGGAAGAGGAGAGCAGGTCTCCTGAAGTGGTGGCAATGTTGTGGTTCTTGTAATGTCTATGGTTTCCCTGATTGTCTTTTGTATCAAGAGAGAGAGAGAGAGAGAGAGAGAAATGAGAGAGACCAAGAGCACTTGTGACATGAAACACAAAGAACACAGAGAGAAAGTTAGGCAGCCATGGCCTGGCTAGTAAGCTGCTGGTAAGCTGTTAGATTTGAAAGGCATTCCTTTTTAAAGTCAGCTTGATATCTGAGCGTCCAACAGACCAGAACAGAGCCTTTGAAATTAGCAAGATTTTGAGAAACTGGCTGTCTAAAGAGAGAGGGAAGCTGGCCAGCAGACTTTGAAGTCTGTATTTGAGGGTTAGTTGACCTATCGTGGAGACATCAAAGCTTGCTGGAACAGTTTGCACTATTTCAGAAAACTCTGATTTCCAAGGCTATTCAGATGCTGCTAAAAGTACCAGCAACATAAATATTGATATGATTTCCAAAGAGGTAGCTGTATTAGTCTGTCGTAGCATATTGACAAAGTTAAAGGAAGTAAGAGAGAGGGGTGTGTGTGAAACAGTTGTGGCACTAACAGATTTATTACATTGTGAGCTTTTGGGGGTCAACATCTGATGCTTCAGACACCAGGTGAAGAAAAGGAAGTTTGAAGAAGTGGATTTTGATCTACAAAAGCTCACACTGAAATAAACCTGTTAGTCTTTAAAGTACTGCACAATTTTTCTTTTCTTTTTTCTTTTGCCTCTCTTTCCCCCCTCCCTCCCCCCTTTAATTTTGGCAAAATTTTGCTACAATATGCATGACGTTTTGAGGTAGTTGGAGATGCTCATCACTTTATTCCTTTGGCCGCGCAATTGCCCACAATTATGAATGTTTTTATAATGGTAGACATTTCCTGCCTATAACCTCATTTACAAATAATGCAATGCATAAGGGACAAAAGTAATGGAATTCCGTGATGACCAGTATTGGGGAGAAGAAGAAGAAGAAGACCACATTCTTACAGAGCAGAGACTGTACAAGAGCTTGGCATGAAAGCAGAGTATAGAATATCTCTCCATTGCAAATGATGTTTGTCTCCACTGCTGCTAACCTAGAAAACTTATTTTATGGCAATGTGGTAGGCATATGTGTTAAAATATTTCATCTAACCTTTAGAATATTGATAAAATTAGTACAGAAAGAGCGAAGGGTGTTAAGTGAGACACGATGAACATTTTCTAGTAGTATGTGTATGACTTGTAGAACCATACTCTGTAGCATTTTTCCTCTGTAGGAGTAAGGGCATAGTATAATAATAAACATCTCACAATTTCTTATAAAAAACATATCATAATTTATATTTTTTCTCACAACAGAATGATAATTTGAAATTTGTATAGTGCACTCAATATTAAATGAATTTTCTTCATGTTTTGTGTCTTGTCTGGCTTTTACCTACTAAATTCTCAAGTTTAAACTGATGACTGGAAAACAGAAAGAGCTGAACCATAAATAAGTTGTTGATTCCTTGGGTTTAAACAGTGATGCAGCATTAAAAAAAACCAAAACACTTTTCTTTGTTGTTCCCTTCCTGCTTGGAAAGCAGAAGAACAGAAAATGCAAGTATCTCCTAAAAGATCCTCTTTCTTAAATACAGGACTTTCTTTCTCCATTTTTTCATGTTTCCTTTGACTTCTGTCTTAGGTTTTGACATTTATTTTTATATAGCCAAGACCAAAAATATAAAGATAAGTTCCATGTGCGAATGTCCAATGCTTTCCACGTTTTACAATAATGTCTGACTCTACACTTGGTGTGGGGATAAATTGTGGCTTGTGCTTTACTCCTATTTACCAGTTATTTCTGATCATCATGAAAGGGAGTACATCTCTCATCTGTATGCATTGCTTTCCCACTGCCTGTTCGCTATTACTAATGAAAGTAAACTTTTTTCTATAAGATCATCTTATTTCTTACAGATGAATGATGCTATGGGATTTGAATTACCATGGGTGTATTTTGTCAGTCTCGTCATCTTTGGGTCATTTTTCGTTCTAAATCTTGTTCTTGGTGTATTGAGCGGGTAAGCATACACCTTTCTTGTCCTAGAAGCAGAGTCTGGAATTCAGTTGCCAGGATCACATTGGTATATTATAGTGCTGAGAGCCAAAGAGCTGGGAATAAGATTTTAAAATGAAAGGTTGGAATTTTCATTTTGGAGTGGCTTCAGTCTTCCTAAAACAAATACAGTATATTAATATTTAATAAGATTAATAAGATTAGTATCTTATTAGCAGATGCACCCTCACCGTTCAACTTTTAAATTTGAAAATACCAGGAAATACTAAATCAGGGCCTAAAATACCAATGAAAATCAGGTCTCAAATTGTCTTTTGAAGAAAAACATAAAATTCAGAAATTGCAAGAATTAAATAGAATCCAGATATTTTAACCGTATATGATGTTCCACATAATCCACTTCCAAAAGTAGGAAATATTTCCTTTCATGGTCCTGGAATGCTGATGCAGGGTGAATAGGTGCAGGAGCTGTGATATGTTAAGTAGTAGGGATGTTACCTGATGCACGGAATACCTATGTGATCTGTCAATTGAGAAAAGGCTCTGCTATGTAGTGAATAGCTGAATCATAACGTATTTCCTTACATTTTTCAGGTAAATGATGCAATAGGAAGTGAATGGCCATGGATCTATTTTGTTAGTCTTATCATACTTGGCTCATTTTTCGTACTTAACCTGGTTCTTGGTGTACTTAGTGGGTAAGCAGTTAGATTAACTTTGACTATTCCACTGCAGTGTGTAAAATGGCCTGTGCATTTGCTCAAGCTTCACAGTGATGGCTTTTCTGCATGTGCCTTGGGTTGGTATGTCATTTTACTGGTGTTTGCTCTTCTGAATGTCTGAATTTTGTGTTTGTATCTGTTTGTGACATGCTGTCACACTGCTTGTACATGCCGTTTCTGAAAATTCATTAAGAAATGTACTGACTTCCTAAAATATAACTTAGGAAGTAGTTAGATGACATCAGTAGTGAGATGACATCATTTTGCACACAATAATAAGTCATTGATGACAACTGTGCAAACACACATACTTTTACATGTTGGTCAAGGCTGTTGTCCATGTCTGAAAGACAAGCTTCGGCATTGAAAATTATACAAACCCATCTACTGGCAGGATAAACCTGTTAGCAGGTGCTTTATGTTTTGTGTTTCTATTTATATCCATTGCTAATTTCTTCAAAACATTTGATGCCTCTTGTAGAGATGTCCTGTCTAAAGACATTCAACATAATCCATGGAAGGGGGCACACAGGTGCTTCTCATTATCCACTATGAAAGCTGCAAGAATTTGTGAAAGCAGTGGAGAGTCTTGTGATACTTAAAGACCTATGCTCCAATCCAGTTGCTAGTCCAAACTACAATAAAACCATTGAATCAATATGACTCTGTGGCTCTATTGAATCTCTTTGATTCAATGGATCTAGTGTTGACTCACCATTCAGCAGGTAATTCAAATGTAGTCAGGACTGGTAATGAAATTAAAGCCTAATGTGTTTTATTTGGCATAGATTGAGTGGACACTAGCCATCTTTACCTGATGCAAGAATTAGGGTTAGAGTGACATAGCTCACTGGATCCATAAAGCATCATGTGCAGTTGTAGTTTTCAATTTTGCACAGAAAATGGGGATATTTTGTTCTTGGATTTTTCTTCACTCTTTAGTGAAGTCCCTTATTTCTTCTGTCACAAGGGACTTTGTTCATGCTTTCTGCTTTGATTTATCTAGGCATCGCCTGCAACATGTGAGGACAAAACAGTGCAAGGAATTAATCCTACCTTGAATATCTGCACACCTGACCTAGTGTGAAGATCTGCACAAAGATCTAAAAGGAGTTTGTATGGAACACACACATGTTCCCCATGTTTGGGAATTTTGTTATTAGGGTCCATTGATGAAGAGAGAGTTGTAAGCACAACCAACCACCAACAGTTAAAAATCCTTTTCAGATCTTCACTTTAGATGTGCAATGATATCTAAGAGTAGCTATGTGTGGGGCAGTGTTTGAAATGAGGCTTCTCCCTGCATCCTAACCCCTAATGATCTCTTGTACGTTACAGACAGAAGACTGCCTGAAGCTTTGCTGTGGCAGTCTCCACAGCTAAAGCTGTAAGTCAGAATTTCATCAACATGGGTGTTCAAACAATTATGGAGAATTTATTGTTCACACACTTAAAAGCAGGCAGTGTTTTCCCAGACTGTGTTGGTCTCATTGACTCCATGAGTTTATATATAATATTGTTGTGCCATATAATTAGTACACCAGTATTTCCCACAGAAAGATAAATGAAATATAGCTAGCAATGTCTGTGCAAGCAGTACAGTATAGTTAACTAAAAGCTACAGAGTTAATTTAACTCAGAAGTCAATGGCAAAACAGTGTGTCAGCTAAGGGGCAATTCTAGAGGCATCAAGGCTTGTGTTTTCACCCACCCCCTTATTGTGTGTGTGGCTGATATATGTTTGACTTTCCTTTTCGTAGCCAAAAAAAAAATGTTTTTAAGAACATCATGGTAAATGCCCTTTTTAGATTACTGTTGTCTTTTTTATTGCCACTTGAACCGTGCATTGTTTTGTATTTAACAATGTTAAAAGAATGACAAAGCTATCTTCATACACAGACAGCCTGTGTGTCAGACTATGAATCAGGAGGCCTGGGATCAAATGCCTGCTTGGCCATGAGGACTCATGATTAGGGATGGTAGCAATGAAAAACTACTCCTTCAATATTTCACATAACTTGGAAACCTTTTTAGGGACACCATAAAAGAAAAATGACTTAGCAACCCATAACAGCAAATCTTTATACCCAGAAATAAATGATTAAAGCAGAAAGTTTTTTTTTTAAAAAAAATCTGTCTTACATTGAATGAAACCAGTGGTTCACCAAGCATGGCAGATATCCTTAATTTGTATGAGACTCTTGCAGAGTGTGGGCGGCATACAAGTTAAATAAATAAATAAATAAATAAATAAATAAATAAATAAATAAATAAATAAATAAATAAATAAATAAATAAATAAAATGTTTTGCCAGTCCTCTTGCACTGAAATTCTTGGTTTCAGTACATAAGTAAAGTACAATGGGACTTTACTCATTTAATCAGCATCATCCAAGGAATTCTTGGCACTGTATGCTTACACTTATTACCTCCCATGTGTCAGATTAGCTAAGGACAACTTCAACTTTAATCCTAAAGCCAAAATGCTACACAAACAAAGGCCAGAGCCCTGTTGAAAAACCATGCACATGCAAGGGTAATTGCACAAGCAGTTCATGCCCTCACCTAGGGTCTTTGCAAGGGGTTGTCTCCTGATTCCAAAATCACTTCTGCATTGGATGCAAAAAAAAAAAAAAAAAGAAAGAAAAAAAAAGAGCACATACCTCCCTATCCCCAAAAAGATTCTACCTATAGCCGGTATGAGGATGGTGACAGCAGTGCCGGTGCCCCTGTGGATGGGCTGTCTTACCTTCCCACAGGACCCATTGAGTAAGTTCATTGAGTTCCTCAGTAGACCTGGGGGAGGCTGAGTTAGTGGAAGACTCTTCAGGGAAACCTGGACAATAGGAAGAGGGAATAGAGACTGAGGCCCTGGAAGGGGTGGCATGGGCTGAAGATGCAGGCAAGAGCTGAGAGCAGAAAAGGGGCCCTTGAGAACTAGGGAATATGAGAGAAGCACTGGAGGGAGAGACCCAGACCTCAGCCAGAAAATGAAAGGAGAAGGTGAAGCATGGTGTGCAGATTGGGAACCTGCTGCCAGATGTAGTAATTGAGGAGGAGGAGTTGGAGGAGCAGGGTTCTTGGGGAAACTCCTTAGAGAATGTGGTTGAAGGCTTCCTCATGGAAGAAGAACCCTGCCCCCCAAGCCACCTGTGGACTGGGGATATGTATATAAAGATGACCCCTGGTTTGAGTGTTAGTCCAACTCAGGGTACCTAAGATCCAGAGAGTGGCTAATGGAGGTGTAATGATGCCACCTCAGCCAACGTACTCTTGGAGAGCCTACTGCAACCCAGTTGAGACACTGGCATGCCAAAGCTAGCACCCTGTGACCTGGGAGGAGGCTTGGCTGGTGTTGTTGCTCATATCGACCCTCCCTGTTTCTGGCCCCATGCCTCAGGTTAGCAGGGGCTACTCAGTTGAAAGAAACTGGTCAGAAATCCCTCCTGGTGGAGGTAACTGGAGAAATAGAGGACTCAGACTCGTTAGACTTGAGAATTGATGACTGGGCAGTGCAGGAAACTAGATCAGGAACGTCCAAAGACATTGTTGTTGAAAATCCCAACCCAGTTATAATAAACCCTGTTTTGAGTTTTATGAAGACATAGTCACCAGTGTCTTCATTCATGGATCAAGGAATGGAGGAGGGAGTGCCTGTTGATCCTGTTAAGGCCAGTAGAGCTCACAGCCAGTAATACACTGGTCATACTATGTACCCAGAGACCATTATAATGCCACAATTTCTCTCTTATAGTGAGTTGTGTGCACTAATAGGCAATGCACAGATCTTTGTACATCCTGGTCCACCTCAGAAGGGAACAATTTTCAAAAGTTGCAAGGAATATAAAATAAAATACACTGTGACTCTATCAGTTGTGATGTACATCAAAGGATTTATTAACTGTTCTGTTTTGAGCTGGTATATCCAATAGGTTTTGAAGAAGTATTTTCATGTTCTTCTTCACTAATTCCATAGTTTTAAAAATATTTTTCTTAAAAACAGTATTTACATGAAATTATAAGAGAATGAGAACAACTGACTAGAAAGTTTTCCTATTAAAATAGGTATAAATTATGCAAATTAATATAAATATATAAGCAATGCATATTACAGTCAACCCTCGACTTACAAACGGCCCTAGTTACGAACATTTCGACTTACGAACCGCTCTCATAGGAAAATGTTGACTCGACCTGCGAACTTCCCTCAAGTTACGTACAGAAAAAAAGTGCGGGAAAGGCAGGGAACCTCCCCCCCCCCCCCCCGCAGCCAGCGTCGCTTTCAGAAGCCTCCCGGGGCAGGGGAAAAGCACCATTTTTTTATTTCCAGGTCTTTTTCCCTGCCTTTTTCGGGGCTGGGCAAGCCTGGGGAAGCCTCTAAGACCCAGCGCTGATCAGCTGTGAGGCGGGGAGGGGGGGCGGAGCGGAGACTAGCACAAAATGGCTGCCGTCTCCCTGCTGGTTGCCGGCTCTCAGCTGTTTGGCGCTCTTTTTCTGGCTGTTCCGCGGCTACCAAGGCACTGTGAGGAGCCGGGCTCAGTCTACAGTACCTGGTAAGTGACTTTGTTTTAATTTTTTTGACTTTTTTTCCCCATAGGAACGCATTAATTAAATTTCAGTGCATTCCTATGGGAAATTTGGTTTCGACTTACAAACTTTTCGACTTATGAACGGACTTCCGGAACGGATTAAGTTCGTAAGTCGAGGGTTGACTGTACTAATAAGAGCTAGCTGAATAGCTCAGTGGTTCAGGTATCTGGCTGTAGAACCAGAGGTTTGGAGTTCAGTTTCCAACTATGCCTCCTGGGAGAACAGCCAGCCTGTGTGGCCTTGGGCAAGTTGCACTGTCCCAAGATGCCCCCAGAAGAAGGAAATGGTAAACCACCTCTGAGTATTCTCTATCTGAAAAACCCTGAAAAGGGTCACCGTAAGTCAGAATTGACTTGACGGCAATTATTATTTTTATATTACTAACATGTTACTTTTATATTTTTACTTTTATCTCCCCAAATGACCACCCCTATAAAGTTTTGGAAATACTAGGTGAATGTCACTTGTTACACTAGAGATTTGGCATGTTGCCAGATAATTCATCATTGCTTGAAAAGAGCTGTGCTGTGTTCCTCTTATCACACAGAGTAATGCATTACAGTAATGTCATGACTTTTAATATGTCACTTTCAAGCAATAAAGCTGATCCATTCTTATCTTTTCTGTTCAACCTGAGTTCTTTCAGGAGATCTTGATAAAATATTTCTAAAGTTCATGTCATTCAGTTTTTAGTTTGAAATAGCATTTAAAATATTTTGCAACAATAATTAATATTTAAAGCACAAGATGGTCAAAATGCTGCATTGCATTATTCCTATTCAGGTACAGTGGTGCCTCGCTAGACGATTGCCTCGCAGGACGAGGAAATCGCTAGACGATGCCCTTTTGCAATCGCTACTGCGCTTCGCAAAACGATGTTTCCCTATGGCGATTTTCGCTAGACGATGAGGTTTCCCATAGGAATGCGCCGACTAGTGGTGAAAAGCTGTCAGTGCAGCTGTCAGTGCATTCCGATGGGGACCCGCACTCGCTAGACGATGTTTCCCTATGGGAGATTTTCGCTAGACGAGTGCGTTTTCCCTTGGAACGCATTGAAGAGATTTCAATGCATTCCAATGGGAAAACGTGCTTCGCTAGACAATGTTTTCGCTAGACAGCGATCTTCGTGGAACGGATTAACATCGTCTAGCGAGGCACCACTGTATTATGTGTATAACTCTCACTCTAACCTACAATTCAAGTTGCAGTCATATACACACTTATCTGGAAGTAACTTCCTTTAAAATCGGTACAGCTTTAGCAAACACATAGAAGATTGCAGTTATGCATGTAGATCTGCATAAAACATGACCAGACTCAGTGCAAGATAGACAGACAGACAGTCAGACAGACAGACAGACAGACAGAGCCCTCAAAAATAATCCTTAATGCCTTAGTGACTTAAAAACATGGCTGTATTTTGTTGTCTGGATTTTAGAAACTAAAATCTGGAATCTGCTTAGCTTGTTTCCACCTGAGCATTTTCTTAGTATAGATTTATGCAGTGTGTTGGAGTGTGTCTAATGTTTTGATCTCCCATATTTCTGTGTTGTCTTTCTCTTCGTGATCTGCATGACTGTACTGCATGTGTTGTTAAAATGATGTAAGACATAATTTGGGAGATATTTTATTTTACATCTAGCCTTTTCTGAAGGTGAGTATGCAAGAAGGGAATGTTGAAACTTTGTTAAAAAAACAACCACTGTAACTGAAGACATTACTTTTAATTATCATTATCAGTTAATTTTAAATAACTTATGGATCCAACAGGGGGCATATCTTTAGTAAGTATTTTAAATTAAGAAGTCTGTTGGCAACAGAAGATATGTTCCAAGCATTTGAAGGACACAAAAGTTAGATGGCTATCATCCATTTTAATTCATTTTGTCAACAGCCATGAATTTCTTTTCTCATTATCATACAGTGGTTCATTGAAAAATGTGTCTTTCCTGGTATAAACAGTGAAGGTTGAAACAAATTTAATGTCATGGAAAACTTCATAGTTTTGTAATAAGTTTCCATTTGCAAAAGGGCAAGTGTTTTGCTTGGGAATATTATAAGTATCCTAGTGCATAAATAAATTGTATTGGTTATATTCATATTGTATCTTGCCTCTGGTGAGCTGAAGGCAGTGGACATGGGTTTTCTTTACCACATACTATCTTTACAATAAGCTTGGTGAGAACTAAGGTAGACTGGCTCAAGGTCACCTCCATTCTCCTATGGAGAATGGAGGTTTGAACCTGGATCTTGCAATATCCAGTATCTGAAGTCTCTATTGCACTGGCAGTCTGAGAATTAAAACTGAACATTTTTGAAGATTACCACCACATCATCTCTCATAATAATTAATAAATGCATACCATTAAGTCAGTTCTTATGGTCACCCTTCCCAGGGTTTTCTGGATATAGGGTACACAGAAGTGGAATATAGCTGCCTGGATGGTGGGTATCTGATT
The DNA here is from genome assembly GCA_037013535.1 of Intellagama lesueurii. Lineage (NCBI taxonomy): Eukaryota > Metazoa > Chordata > Lepidosauria > Squamata > Agamidae > Intellagama > Intellagama lesueurii. The sequence goes on from JBAJHW010000002.1 coordinate 247,649,364, forward strand.
GTGGGAGTTCCCTTCCCTTCCTGTGGGATTGTTCTGGGACTGTGCAGCTTGCCCAAGACTACACAGGCTAGCACAGGAAAATTCACAACCAGATACCCACCTCACTGAACTATCCAGGCAGCTATATTCCAGTGAAAATCATTCTGAATGAACTCACATCCTTCTGCAGTGTAGTTTACATTCTTCTCATACTAACCACATTGTAGATGTACAACTGTCCTAATAAAATAACATTGATCATGTGAATTCTAAACTACCATGAATTCTAAATTTACTAGTGCACGCGTCCGACACAGTCCTCTGAATAGAGAGCAATGGAAAGAATTATCTGTGCAGGACACTTTTTTAAAAAGATACTGTACTATTAGTATAAGTATGTTTTCTTTTTTTCCCTTTCCCCACCCTCCCTAATTTATATAAAATTCCAAACAAGTGTTCAAGGTATGTTAGAGTCCTAATCTAATTCACTCGCAAAATGCCCTTATGAGGTATTGTTCTAAGTTTACAAAGACAAAGGAATGATTTTCTCACAGGCCACCCAGCAAGTCTTAAGCTGGGGTAGGAGATGAACCTAAACATTCCATCACAAAAACTAACACTCAGCTGAATATAGCAGACTGATACACTGAGAAAAAAAAAAAGAAGAAGCTTCTTCAGGATAGGCTATAAATGTAAAAAGAGATTCTTGCTGAACCGAAGGAATACCGAAGAAATGGAGAGTTTCTTGCACTATGTTAAAAAAATAAATATGTTAAGTAACGGTTATTTCCAAAATCTAGGTCTTTTCATGCTTAAAAATGTCAATATACATACATACATACATACATACATACATACATACATACATACATACATACATACATACATATATATACATACACACACACACACACACACACACACACACACACACACACACACACATATATTAAAGTCAAAGTAGTTGAAAATTTCATCTCTGTACCAATTTAACTCTTTGTGATATGCAGTTGCTTGAGGATGAGTTACAGGGCATGGCTGACAGTGCTTTTGCATGGTGATTTTCCCAAAGGAATTGGGGATACCACCAAGAGTGCTAGTTGAAACTTTGATCTACTTTGCAAGATCATATACTGAGTATACTCAGTATACTCGTATATACTGAGGTCATCTAGTAAAACCTGAGGAAGTAGTCTGAGCAATTTCACTATTATAATGAAAAGGGACCAATTATTCACGAACTCAAGTATCTCTTTTTGAAGACAAGAAAATGAACACATTTTAGTCACTTAAATAGTTTGCTTGGAAAAAGCTTCTGATGAAGCATGTTCTTCCTAAATAACAGTCTTAACCACTGGAGGATATTTCCTGCTAAAGACAGCTTCAGCTGAAGGCATTATATTTCTTTGGGTAGCCATGCGAACAACTAAAACACACACTAACAAAATCTCCATAGGTTGCATTTACTTTCTTGCTTTAGGGTAGCAAGAGAGCAAGCACTGACATATCCCTATATTTATCCTTCTGTAGGCCAAATTTGCAGGTAAGAGTAGTGTTTTTATTCAGTTAGCATATATTTTTGTGACTTTTTTGCAGCCTCGCAGAACAGATGCCCCTGGATTAGAAACAGTTTTGAGACTATTATATTTGCTTTTACATGCACACAGGCGCACGCGCGCACACAAGTATATACCTAAGAACTCTTGTCTACATCACACATAAGCATTAATAGGAAACGGCACTTAAATAATGATGCACAGAATAGAAGATGGCAATGGACTGTCAACTGTGGTTTTCTGGGAGAGGAAAATGAACAAGACTTGACAGTATTTCTTTTCTCAGCAGAGTCAGGGATTAATAGGAAGAAAGCAAAATACAAGGATAAAAGTGTCCCTTTCTCACATGAATAGGCTAAGTAAGAATAAAAAATTATAAAAGCAACAACATCCTTCTTTAAAATGCATTTTGCTTTAAAACTGTTTTAATCTTTTTAAAAATGTAACCCAATCTCTCTCTTTCTCTCTCTCTTTGTTGCACCCTGAGTCAAACTGTAATAAAAGTTATTTAATACATTTATAAATTAGAAAGTAATACACACAAACCAGGTATCTGTGCACTATATAATTGCAAATGGGTCACATATAAAATAGAATTAAAATGGGGAATTATGGTCCCATCAAAGTGTTTCTCACAACTTTTATTTATTAAAAAAAATCTCAAATTAATTTAGGCTGGAATGATATTTTAAAGTGTAACTTTAAAGATGGAAAATACCTTCTTAGAATTAATACTGTTAACATATTCATCACACTCTGCAGCAAGATCCATACATAAGGGCTAGAAAGGGATCCAGGCTAGTTGACTAATAAATTGAGCAGTAATATAAAGTAAATGAAAAATAGGCTGTAAAATGTAGTCATCAACACACCTAAGTTCCATAGTCCACAGAAGGAATTATTATTTCATATATAATTCTTACTAGGCAATATGTGAAATATGATTGGGGGGATTGTTGTTTAATAGTGGGTCTGATCAGTATGGCAGTATCTGGAGCAGGGATTTTCCCCTTATCTCTCATGCTAGTATCCCAATGAAATTCTTCGTGCTATTGTTGTTATTGGCCTTGGTAGGTGGCTAGTGCCATAGATTTCGTCCAGGAGGTGGGTTTTGTGAGGACTAAAGCACTGGGGGGTGGGCAGGGCTGAACACCGCCCCCCAAATCTCCCCATGTGGCATGATCTTAAGTTGGACTGTTCCTCCCCACTGTTGCTGATTAACAACAATAACAAATAATAAATGAAACATAGTAATCTATTTTACATATCACCTAGATTGGCCATTAGAAACATCTTTCAGCTGTTCTAATGAATATCCAAAGATTAACACTGTGGAAACAAACATAGTGAAACAGGTCCTTCAGAAGCTGATCTGTAAGGATAAGTAAGTTGACTTAAATGTACAAGTTTTGAGGTCATTTAATGAAAGAGGTAGAACATGGTTAGATTTCTGGTTGAACTTCTTTAGTTCAGGATTTCATCCAACCAGTCATGCCTATGATGGGTGGGATTTTGTTTGTTTTCCATCTTAATATTCTTCTGATTTGCCTTTCCCAAATATCTCTAAATTTTAGTACGGTGAAACAGTGAACAAAAATGCATACCGTGGGAAATGTCTGTTTCTTCTAATATATATTGTCCTGTATCCATTCTCCCATTGTATGCATTTTGGTATACATTTCCTTTAATGCATTCATTTATTGTGCGTTTTTAAAAATTCATGTGTTATTATGCACATTTCTTATAATGTATACATTTTCTTTTCATTTATGGTAAACTGAAAAAATTCAAGCAGGGTAAAGAAGTTGGAATATTTATGATAAATCCCATAACTAGGATCTGACTTTTTTTTTTTTTACATCTGTTATTCCAATACATGATGATAGCTTTAGATTATGATGGTGGTGGTAGTGATAGTGATGATAATGATGAGAATGACTTGGGAAGACAGATTACTATTCATATTTCTACAGTTTCCATTTAGTTAAAGTAGAGGAAGGATGTGGACTGAGGGGAGACATCTCACCAGGACTTGGTGGGTGAGGCACACCCACCTGATCAGACGGCAAGTCTCCAGTGATCACTTGAGCACTGGTAGACTATATAGACCACTTCCTTGTGGTCAAGAAGCCTCTGTTTAACATATCTTTCATTCAGCCAGACTGTTGACTCACCTTGCTGCAGTCTTGTCTAGTCTTGTCTGATCTGTCTGACCACGGCTGTGCAAGACCTCAGTCTGTCGTATCTCTCTGTATTTTCTGAGATCCAGGGACTAAATCTGCAGATACTTACCTGTAAGGCATGGTTCTGTCATAGAGCTAGAACCAGTTCTCTCACAAAAGCAAATCATGGTGTTTGTTTATTTCCAATTTGAGGGCCTTTTTAAAAAGGGCCTCTATTCATTTTTATGATTTTCTCTAATGGCACTTTGCAACATTGAAAGGCATAACTCTGTCATTTGGGCTTTGCTTTTATTTCCACTAACAGTCATTAATTTCCTCTGTTTATGTAAGCTGGAAACTTACCATATGGAAACCATAAAAACAGTATTTGGGCGGTTCCTCAGGGTGAAGATTTCCAATGTGATACAAGTGGCTCATATGGAAAAATCCTGATTTTACATTTCAAAGGAGCTGCCTTTGTTTCCAAAAAGAAAAAGGAAGGAAGGAAGGAAGGAAGGAAGGAAGGAAGGAAGGAAGGAAGGAAGGAAGGAAGGAAGGAAGGAGTTCATCCCTGCATTTCATTGGTGTACACTGTCCCATCTCTCCCCACAAAGCCTTCTGCCTTCAAACCTTGGTTCTACCAAAAGGCACTGCCTATAATCACTGTTACATTTTTGAAGGATGAGAAAAGTGCAGCATCTCATATATCCCAGTAGTCTTGATCTTACTGAAAATTCTGTTATGCCAATACAGTTACAGTGATCACATTTTTACAAGTTGTATTTCTGTCACCCCTTAAAAGTGTAATGCATAAGGAATGCAGCTTGGTGTGTGATACTTGCAACACTGTTGCGTGATATGTGGAAGCTCTTCACATTTCTGTGCAGTTTCTTCATGCTGTTTTCTTGTGTGAGGAAGAAAAAGTGAGATCTAAATTCTTTTCCTCAGAAGGCGCTACTGCTTCGTAAATCTGTATTTCTGTTTCTTTTTTCCCCTCCCCTCTCTGAACGCAATAGGGAGTTTTCCAAGGAAAGAGAAAAAGCCAAGGCCAGAGGAGATTTTCAGAAGCTGCGTGAAAAGCAGCAGCTGGAAGAAGATCTCAAAGGCTATTTGGATTGGATTACACAGGCTGAGGATATTGACCCAGAGAATGAAGAGGAAGGGGATGGCGAAGGCAAACGGAATAGTACGTCGAGTAGTATGGATACTTCGGTTGTATGGATAAGTTCACTGATGTTCTCATTTACTCAGTGTCAGCGTTTGGTTTTATTTTTAAACCAACTGCCGTTTTCTAGATTTTTATTAATAATGATCAGGCCACAAGGAAACCAATGAAAGTTTCCCCTGCTGGAATCAGGTCACAATAATCCCAAAGTGGGGAATATGTCAGATATCTCCCAAATCACAATTTCACTTCAGTATGATGCCACCATACACCACCCTCAGTCCCTTTGGCACTGGGGCTAGAGGATTGACCCACCCTGCACCCCCAGCTCCCATAGATGTAAATTCTGACCCTTTCAATAGCTAGACTGGGGGTCAAGACTGGATGAAGTACTAAACCCCACTCCCCATTCACCTTTCAGACACAGCTGGAGAGGATTTGTGAAGTTTATTTTTTAAAAAAAGGAAAAGGAAAAATAGGAAAATAAATGGATATTGCAAAAATAGTAAAACAGTTCCAAAATTCAGGCAAATGTGGGTACAAGCATACAAGATACAAACAGAAACACCAGAAACATAAGAAATTCTAAACTACCCTATTGTTACAGTTAGGCATAGGATTGCCAGAGGTCTCCTCATGAGTTGCAAGGTAGCTTGGCATGGAAACACTCCCTCCCTGATGGTCATTTCTTAATTGCCATTAATCCTCTTCGATGACCAGTAGGATAAAGACATCCTGGCACAAAATATCTTTGACAATGAGCAGCCTCCCTGTCTTGCTGCTCCAGTCTTCCTAACCCCAGGCCATGAGGCACAGCCATTCATTTGGTCCTTACACAGGAATGAGAAATAAAAAAGGATAGAGTTCAGGGGATAAAAATCTCAAACTCTTTGAAGGGATAGATTGCAGGAGCACAGGAGATGGAGGTGTGAACCAAGCTGGTTCCAGGGTGTAAAGGTTAGTCTTCCCATGCTCTTCCATGTCCATATGTATTTCAATGTTTTATGTTCCAAGTTCTTTAATTTCACGCCCTCCAAGCCTCCATGTGATGCTAAACATAATTTCTTGTATTAAATATTCATTTTGATGTCTGTCCAAAAGGCCAATCCTTATCAAGCTTCACTTTATCATATTGGGTTTTAAGTTTATAAACAGTGATACCAAGGATTGGAGAACCAGGCAGGAAATCTATGACCTAATAGTTATTTTACACTGGTTTAAAACTTCTGTTAACTTCTTGTTGTTCTGTATCTTCATTAACTCTGTTTAACCAGTAGGGTCGGGTTGTGGGAGTCTGTAACTGTGTGAAAAGGGGACAGGATTTGTAGATGGGAAGTCCCCCAACTTTTCATTCTTCCTTCTGTAGCTGTTATTTGGGTGGCTTTCCCCCCTGTAGCTCTTAATGCCTTGTGTAGATGGGGGAAAAAACTGGGCTGGTTGGTAGGACTTTTAAAAGAGAAGGGGCAGTTTTATCCTCTTATTTTATTGTCAGGGATGTGAGGCTCTAAGAGTGTCTGCACTATTATAATATTTAAGTGTTCTCCACCGTAGTCAACTGCCTTTGCCTTTGTGGCTTATCATGAACAATACCGTAAAGTAGCATGTTATGCAATGGCAAGCAACATTCTGTATTTCAGAGTGGCTACAGTACTTCATAGTGGCTTAAATTAATAGGAAAGTAATTAAAGTTAGTCAGTGGCTTTTTTATAGGGAGAGCAGGGAGTGCTGTGTTTTAATAAACGTACACTTCTCAAAGAAAAATACTGCATAGGAACCTGGAATGTAAGATCTATGAACCTTGGTAAGCTGGATGTGGTCAAACAGGAGATGGCAAGAATAAACATTGACATCCTGGGCGTCAGTGAACTAAAATGGACGGGAATGGGCAAATTCAATTCAGACGATTATCATATCTACTATGGTGGGCAAGAATCCCGTAGAAGAAATGGAGTAGCCCTCATAGTCAACAAAAGAGTGGGAAAAGCTGTACTGGGATATAATCTCAAAAATGATAGAATGATTTCAATACGAATCCAAGGCAGATCTTTCAACATCACAGTAATCCAAGTTTATGCACCAACCACCAATGCTGAAGAGGCTGAAATTGACCAGTACTATGAAGACTTACAACACTTTCTAGAACTGACACCAAAGCAAGATGTTCTTGTCATTCTAGGGGACTGCAATGCTAAAGTAGGGAGTCAGATAAAAGTAACAACAGGTAAGTTTGGCCTTGGAGTTCAAAACAAAGCAGTGCAAAGGCTAATAGAGTTTTGTCAAGAGAACAAGCTGGTCATCACAAACACTCTTTTCCAACAACACAAGAGACGACTCTACACATGGACATCACCAAATGGGCAATACCGAAATCAAATTGATTATATTCTCTGCAGCCAAAGATGGAGAAGCTCTATACAGTCAGCAAAAACAAGACCTGGAGCTGATTGTGGCTCTGATCATCAGCTTCTTATAGCAAAATTCAAGCTTAAAGTGAAGAAAGTAGGAAAAACCACGGGGCTAGTCAGGTATAATCTAAACCAAATCCCTTATGAATACACAGTGGAAGTGAAGAACAGATTTAAGGAACTCGATTTGGTGGACAGAGTGCCTGAAGAACTATGGCTGGAGGCTCGTAACATTGCACAGGAGGCAGCAACAAAAACCATTGCAAAGAAAAGGAAATGCAAGAAAGCAAAGTGGCTGTCCAACGAGGCCTTACAAATAGCAGAGAAGAGAAGGGAAACCAAATGCAAGTGAGATAGGGAAAGTTACAGAAAATGGAATGCAGACTTCCAAAGAATAGCAAGGAGAGACAATAGGGCCTTCTTAAATGAACAGTGCAAAGAAATACAGTGGTGCCTCGCTAGACGATGTTAATCCATTCCGTGGAAATCGCTGTCTTGCGAAAACATCGTCTAGCGAAGCACGTTTCCCCGTTGGAATGCATTGAAATCTCTTCAATGCATTCCAAGGGAAAAGTCGTCGTCTTGCGAAGATCGTCCATAGGGAAACCTTGTCTAGCGAGCGCGGGTCCCCGTTGGAATGCACTGACAGCTATTGACCACTAGTCGGTGCATTCCAATGGGGAAACCTCGTCGTCTAGCGAAAATCCCTCATAGGAGACCATTGTTTTGCGATCGCATTAGCGATCGCAAAAAGCCATCGTCTAGCGATTTCCTCGTCCTGCGAGGCAATCGTCTAGCGAGGCACCACTGTAGAGGAAAACAATAGAAAGGGAAAAACCAGAGATCTGTTCAAGAAAATTGGAGATATTAAAGGAACATTTTGTGCAAAGATGGACATGATAAAGGACAAAAATGGTAGGGACCTCACAGAAGCAGAAGACATCAAGAAGAGGTGGCAAGAATACACAGAGGAATTACACCAGAAAGATCTGGATGTCCCGGACAACCCAGATAGTGTGGTTGCTGACCTTGAGCCAGACATCCTGGAGAGTGAAGTCAAGTGGGCCTTAGAAAGCATGGCTAACAACAAGGCCAGTGGAGGTGATGGCATTCCAGCTGAACTATTTAAAATCTTAAAAGATGACGCCGTTAAGGTGCTACACTCAATATGCCAGCAAGTTTGGAAAACTCAGCAGTGGCCGGAGGATTGGAAAAGATCAGTCTAATCCCAATCTCAAAGAAGGGCAGTGCCAAAGAATGCTCCAACTACCGTACAATTGCACTCATTTCACACGCTAGCAAGGTTATGCTCAAAATCCTACAAGGTAGGCTTCAGCAGTATGTGGACCGAGAACTCCCAGAAGTACAAGCTGGATTTCGAAGGGGCAGAGGAACTAGAGACCAAATTGCTAACATGCGCTGGATTATGGAGAAAGCCAGAGAGTTCCAGAAAAACATCTACTTCTGCTTCATTGACTACGCAAAAGCCTTTGACAGTGTGGACCACAGCAAACTATGGCAAGTTCTTAAAGAAATAGGAGTCCCTGACCACCTTATCTATCGCCTGAGAAATCTATATTTGGGACAGGAAGCAACAGTTAGAACTGGATATGGAACAACTGATTGGTTCTAAATTGGGAAAGGAGTACGACAAAGCTGTATATTGTCTCCCTGCTTATTTAACTTACATGCAGAATACATCATGCGAAAGGCAGGATTTAATTCCCAAGAATTAAGATTGCTGGAAGAAATATGAACAACCTCAGATATGCAGATGATACCACTCTGATGGCAGAAAGTGAGGAAGAATTAAAGAACCTCTTAGTGAGGGTGAAAGAGGAGAGAGCAAAAAAATGGTCTGAAGCTCAACATAAAAAAAAACGAAGATCATGGCCACTGGTCCCATCACCTCCTGGCAAATAGAAGGGGAAGATATGGAGTCAGTGACAGATTTTACTTTTTTGGGCTCCATGATCACTGCAGATGGTGACAGCAGCCACAAAATTAAAAGACGCCTGCTTCTTGGAAGGAAAGCGATGACAAACCTAGACAGCATCTTAAAAAGCAGAGACATCACCTTGCCGACAAAGGTCTGCATAGTCAAAGCTATGGGTTTTTCCAGTAGTGATGTATGGAAGTGAGAGCTGGACCATAAAGAAGGCTGACCGCCGAAGAATTGATGCTTTTGAATTGTGGTGCTGGAGGAGGCTCTTGAGAGTCCCCTGGACTGCAAAGAGAACAAACTTCTATCCATTCTGAAGGAAATCAACCCTGAGTGCTCACTGGAAGGACAGATCCTGAAGCTGAGGCTCCAATACTTTGGCCATCTCATGAGAAGCGAAGACTCCCTGGAAAAGACCCTGATGTTGGGAAAGTGTGAAGGCAAGAGGAGAAGGGGACGACAGAGGACGAGATGGTTGGAGAGTGTCATCGAAGCTACCAGCATGAATTTGATCAAACTCCGGGAGGCAGTGGAAGACAGGAGGGCCTGGCGTGCTCTGGTCCATGGGGTTCACGAAGAGTCGGACACGACTTAACGACTAAACAACAACACTTCTCAAAATGCAGTTCAGAGTGGTCTGTGAAATTGTACAGATATCTCTTATTTTAATTCTCAGGAAGACTCTTCCACTTAAAATGCCACTGTGTGATAACCCCAAATAGACTACCCAAAACTAAGCACTTCCTATCTTATGTGAGAATGACTCTCACTTTGTCAACTGATTTATTCACTGAGTGTAATGAGAGTGATTGTAGTGATCAATTTTTTTTTTACTGGAGGCACTGCCTCATGTAGTATGCTCTGCTATGGTGACAGCTGGTTTTAATACAAAAGTCACCTAATGTAATACAGTATTACATTGTTGCTAATCCTTTAACATAACACATCTTACCAGGTCCTTTGTAGCATACCAGGTCTTTGCACTGCTCCCCATGAATTATTTGTTAATATCTTGGTTTTTTATTCACTTGTTTTGCAAACGGAGATAGAACGAGTAGACATGTAAATGGGGGCTGGTTGTGCAGTATGTGCTGAAGTGTTTTTAGGCCCCAATAGGAAAGTGCCTAGTGGGCTTGTTGCCACAAACTCAGATCTCTGGTGTCAAAGCCCATGCTGAGCTGTGTGTAGTACGTACAGTTTGTTTGTGGGAATTGACACATCCATAACCCAGCAGGCAAAAACAGCCCCTAATTGAAAAAGAAACCCAGTTTGTGATCCTGTGAATCAGCCCCTAGTGTTACAGACTGTGATAACCCTTGTAAGCCATCTCAATGCTAATTACATGTAGCTGAATAGATGGCATTGTCAACGATCTGTAGAACCGTGAAGAAATGAATCACCTCAATTCTCTCAGAATCTGTTGTGAACCCTCTCCCAGCTTGGCCCAGAATGACAAATTATTATAAGCGTTAAATTAATTTAATTAATGAACTTTGGACCTCCTGCATGCTGCACATGCAGGTCTTATTACGTTATGGACATGCAGCTTGTGTAAATTGTAGAAGGGTCCTTGGCCTGTATATTGTGCTTGTTTTCTATAGTTCTGTGTCTGGCAGTCATAGCAATAAGGAGGAAGCTCTGCATCCCTGACCACTGGAACTGCTGTTCACAGTGTACACATCCAGACCACCATCACCCCCACCCCCTCTCTGTGTGATCCCTTCACAGAAGCAGACCTCTGGATTAGGCAATATCACTCTTGAATCATGAAAATGTTACAACAAAGGTATGCTCTGTACTGCTTTGCCACTTTGGCTGAGAAAGCGCTCTGTATAAAAATAAAAAATTCCCTTTATTTGTAACTTTTTTGTGATTCATACATGGTATTGCCTACTCTAGAACTTTACCTCCACAGAAATGCGCACACTCTATTTGGATTCTGAGATTTCACTTAGTGTTCAGATTAGGAGAGAAGAAACAGAAAGCTCATAAAGGAATCCACAAGTCTCACTGCTGACTCCCTTCAGCTTCACACTGTGATTTAGGATGTCATTATTCTTAACCAGTGTGGTGGTAATTCTATGTCAGATCTCAATTTTGCTTGTGCTGAATATGGATTGTTTACTGTCTTCTGCACTGCGGCGGCTGCCACCTACTGTTTTGTTGACGGCATTGCATGTGTTTAACATGAAGGGGTTACGCTGGCTGATTTATTAGAGGACAAGAAGAAAAGCAGATTTAGCTGTTGTCGTGGGTCCAACAAACACGGTAAAATGTGTTCTGCTTTGCAGTGGGATGTTGCAGTCCAAGCAGTGACTTTTGAGTGCTGCTGTTTAAACATGGAAACGCACATCTGGGAGTGTGTGTATTCCCTAAAGCAGTGGTCCCCAACCTTGGGCCTCCAGATGTTCTTGGCCTACAACTCCCAGAAGCCTTCACCCCCACCTCTGCTGGCCAAGATTTCTGGGAGTTGAAGTCCAAGAACATCTGGAGGCCCAAGGTTGGGGACCACTGCCCTAAAGTGCATGTGGACCCTCATTTGCATGGAAGTGGTTTGCTGCTTGAATGCATGCTTCAAAGAAATTGTTGCTGTGGTGCTTTAATGTTATTTCTACTCATTCAGATTTCTGCAGAATAGCTCTCAATCCAAGCTAAAGCATTTAATCTGAAAAGGCGAAGGCAACGAAAATGAGCGCATCACTTTAGTTCCAATGTGGTGAAAATCATAATAAAGCTTTTCAAAAGCTCTCATAATATAAAGGAGCATAGGTTGAGGGGAAGAACAAAAATAGAACATTTGAAAGAACACAGAATGATGTCTGTGTTGCATAATTAAGTGACAGCAAAGTTTGGCAATGCACTGCAGTGATAACAATTAGGAACTTTGAATCCGGGGTTCTATTTCAGACAGTCTTTTACCTGTCCATGAAAAATACAGGCAAATGTTGTGGAGGGACTCGCTGCCCTCTTGTCTTCAGGCTGCTTCTCCGTTATCTCTGGTAGTATGTACGACTGCACCAGCAAAGGGTTTAAAATCCATAAAGAATTTTGTCTGATACAAACTGCCATTGATAGGAAAGGAACAGGTGGCACAAGCCCCTGGGTGAGTGTTAGAAGAAGAACTGACATCACCTTGGAGTGAAAGCTGATTGGCAGCCTCTCACATGGTGGGTGGGGAGAGAAGGAAGAAGCCAAGGGGTTTGTTACTGCTCAGGATATAACTGAGAGGCTAACAATGTTGGCATATGTGCCTTTTCCTGCAATTATTCTTTTTTTTCCTCTGTGTACCCCTATAAATCCACAGAGCTTATTAGCTTAGATGGATAGGATGTAGTGTATGGTGAAGATAGGTAGACTTCCATCTGCTGCTCACCATGAAGCTGCTCCTCTCCAGCCATTTTCCTCCTAGAGGAAAGCATTTTTGGTCTCTTGAATCCCACTGGGAGAAAAGCTGCAGTAGGGAGAACACCAGAGTCTACTGGTGGGAAGCCTGGCATATTTTAAGCAACTGGATAAAATAAGTCATAGAAAATGGAGAAAACCACAATCTCTTACCGCTAGAAGGAGTACATTGTGATGGTAGCCTCCATTGCATTTGGTAGTGCACCGGTTGTGCAGGTTGGGCTACGCTACAAACAGCGCGTTCTCCAACCTAGCTGTTCCTTCAAACTTTCACAAGGACAAATTTTGCACAAAGCATTGACATCTGAGGAAATTGTTTATGGAGAACGAGTACCAAGATAACAAGTGCTGTCAGGGTTGTCCCTGGAAGAACTTGCTATGATATTAAAAGCAGAAATGTAACTGGCACTCAGTCTTGGTAATTTAAAAGGCAATCCATTGTTTGTTTGTTCCGCTTTAGATGACAGCCTGTCTTTGCAGACGGGCAAGAAATTGCCTTTATGTTCTATATGCTGAGGCAAGCCTTTCATCTTAACTGACACGTGAAGCCATTGTAATGATGTTCTAGTTTCACATCCCAAGATAAATATTTTTGCTACTGAAACCCTGTGCAGACTTTCTTCAAGTCGTTTCAGTAAACATAGTCTTAGGCTAAACTTTCAGAGGCATGGCCATAGTCACTGAAATATTTCACGTGAGAAGACCTGTTTTCTCACTTCATGATGTGAGTCACATAAAACAGGCTACTTTGGTTTGGTGGCTAGGTCTGTAACTTCATTGGTTGTAAACTATTTCAGTCCCAGTGTTTTGTTTTGTTTTGCTTTTGTTTTTCCAGATTTTTTTTAAAAACTGTTTTAAATACATATCTGAGAAATGCATGTTTTCTATTGAGTACATATGAAGCAAATACAACTAACTCCATTCAGCTACAGATCTAATTATTTCTTATGTCCCTCAACAGCAAGCATGCATGCAAGTGAAACAGAGTCGGTGAATACTGAAAATGTTGCTGGAGATGGGGAGAATCCACCGTGCTGTGGAAGTCTGTGGTGAGTACATATGGGTGCGATAGGGAAGTCACACCGTTTTTGTCTCCTAACAGTTAACGAAGAAATAATAAATTTTCTTTAACTACTTGTTGAGCTGTTTCTGTTGGGCTGTCCTCACATTGCCATTCATGTTCATGATAATTCTGTTTTTTGAATTGCAACTTCTGATCCAGACATCATTTAAAGAAAACTGAATTCTTTCAAATATGTATATTTTTTTGAAAAATGCAATGTGTATGGCTAAATGGCCAGAATCCTACTGGCAATTTATACTTGTGTAAGTTGTGGTGGCAAATTGCTGCTCATTAATAAGGTGGTGATTGAGTTTCCAGGTGCATGCCAGCTCATATGATCAAGTGTGTGCTCAAAAACACAACCATTGCCTTGTTAATGAGCAGCAACTTGCTGCTGTGACTAGCGTGATTTCCCTTATATAAATATAAATTGTCCGTAGGATTCAGGCATTTGAATCTTATGTAAACCAGGACTCCTGCAGTATGTCTTGTACAAATAAACTTCTGTAGTGAGTGTTGAGCTACTGGGAATTGCACAGATATGAACATTACTACTCTGAGTTGTCATCTAAATATTTGGACTTAGAAGTATACAAATCCCTGTTCTTAGTTAAAATTCTGATTGCAGCAATGTGTTGTACTGGCTCAGATTGCCAGGCTACCGGAAACCTAAGTTGAAATCCCAAGCACTTTTTCTCCACCCTACCTCACAGAATTATTATGAGAAAATTCTGTTATTAGAATTTTAAAAGTATAATTGGATATAAATATGTCATCATTTTTTTTTCAGAATGACATTTTGATTATAAAGTTTCTGAACTGCTTTTGCATTGGCTTCTGTGAAAATTACCATTCATAATAGCAGTGCTATTTTCTTTACATGCAACATACATTTACATATTATGTTGATCCAGGAAAAAAGAGTCAAAATGTGGTTGGAATTCTGCAGTCTATACTAACTACACTTTGAATCAAGCAGGCACCCAAAGGTTAAATAATTTTAAATGATTTTAATTTCCAATGCAGGTTTCAAAGGAAAAGGAATTGTGTAATTTATTGCTTTTGCATTTTCTTAAAAAAATGTATTTTCCTTTTCTTTTAGTCAAGTTATATCAAAATCCAAGTTCAGGTCAGTATTTTCTCTTACTATCACTTTCTCCTTATATATCATAGCTCTGTGCTATTAATCTATCCATGCTGGGATTACATATGACTGAATTTTAAGATTGTGTTAGTAAATATACATGGAATATAAGGATTATATCCTACTGTTTGCAATCCAATAACAATTGTTTTCCTACTGCCCTATTTACAAGGTAACAAGCAAGTTGGTGGGTAGCTTTTCATTGTTAGGGCAGATAAAAATATTCTTGAAGGCCACACTGTGTATTCAATGCAACTGTGTAACAATCCAGCCAGTCTTTTCCTTCCCACACTATTTTCACACTCTGAGTCAACCATCTCAAAGAGCTTTGTACTGAAAAATATGAAAGGTGAGTCTCAAAATACAGGTTTCAAATATATGTTTGAAATTCTGCAAGGAAAAGGGCCATTGGCAGGATGGAAATTGTATGAAGGGAAAGGGTTAAGCATATTCTACTCATTCTTTGCTGCTGTAATTGCTTCCTTTCAGTGTGGCTTTTACACCTGCCTGAGACAGGTAGTTTAATTCAGAAAGTAAAACATAGATAGGTTTAAGGAAGAAGGATTTTAAAAAGGACTCTAGGGTGACAGGGCAGGATCATGCTATTAGAGGGAAGTATTAGCCAAATGGACATAGATATAGACATAGCCTGCAGAGGAAGCCTGGTTTGGAGAACCCCAGATAAAACGTCAACTTGTAGACATAATGCAATGTAATACTATGTTAAAATGCCAGCTGGAGGGTTTCCTTCACTGTATATTCCAATGCTATGATGTAAGACTGCTTAGTATTCAATATATGAAAAGAATATTGCCCATAACTTTCCCCTGGGCAGCTGCCTTCTTTTAGGTCTGTTTCTCTAGTTTTCTAGTAGAGAAGAGAAAGTGAGTAAAATGACATTTCAATCACTTGATAAAGCAACTTGTGCATCGGAAGCCAGGAGTCTTGCACCTTTCTTTGTGTGTGTGTGTGTGTGTGTGTGTGTGTTATTTGAATGCACCTGTTGAGTTGAGTGGGGTGCATTCCCTCATAAAAGAGGCCGAGGACTGCAGCCTACTCTTTAGACAGGCTTCAGAGTTCAGCCTTTTCTCCCAGTCATCATTCAGTGAGTAATGACTGATGAGGTAGTGTGTTTTTTAATATGGGTGTTTGTGTGGCAATTTTATAAGCATGCACACAAACTTTATATACATATACGGGCCAAATATTTGTCAGGGAGGCAGAGCATTTTAAATGTAGCATTTTATGCTACATTTAAGGCTCTTTTTAAAAAAACACATCAACATCACAATGCAAGGATTTTGATTCCTTTTGAAGTATACTCAGGCAGGTTGTTTATTAATATCTTCAATAACAATGTTATTTTCCTGCTTCTTTCAAGCAGAAATTTACAATCACAATAAAAAATATCAGTCATATTCTCAGTATTTCTTGCTTTGTTTCTTAACTTTGAATTTGTTCATGCTAAAACTTGAGAGCACAAGTTCTCAGCATTCTTCTTGCCTTTTGAAAAATCTCTGCAGCTTTTAAACTCTGTTTCTTTTTCTGTCACTTAATCTATCTACTAGTTTCTGCAACATAAAATCTCTATGCCTAAATTCTTGAAGTATCAATACTGCTTTGTTGACCTTTGGATTTTTTTCACGATAGAAGTCAATGGAACATTTTTCTTAAACCATGACTCAAGAATAGAGAATAGAAATGGAATCAACTATGGACAGAGCTATGTTGATAGTTAGATACATTTAAAAATCTAGCTAGGGATTTCATAGACCACAAGATAACCCCCCCCCCCCCACCCCAGCAACAGATCTCTACAGAACATATGGTGCTTGGTTTGAAACAAGACCCAGTGTATGTGGGCTTACAATTGCTTTTTCCATACAGTGGTGCCTCGATTTACGACTATAATCCGTTCCAGAAGATGGACGCAACTCGAAATGGTCATAAGTCGAAGCACCATTTCCCATAGGAATGCATTGAAATGCAATTAATCCATTCTGGCCGAAGAAAAAAATCACACACAAAAAAAAAAATCACTGCAAGACTCATTGGAAACGCGATTAATCCCTTCCGGCCGAATTTAGGGGGGGGGGGGGAGAAAAACAATCAAGCGTGCAAGACCCATTGGAAATGCACAGAAAACAAACGGAGCAGATCGGAAATGCACAGAGAACAAAGGGGGCAGGTTGGAAATGCAAAGAAAACAAAGGAGAAAGCAAGGGAATCATGCAGGACCCATCGGAAATGGGGGGGAAAACCCAAAAAGCAACCAAACCCCCCAAGACCCATCGGAAAAGGGGGGGAAGCCAAAAAACAAACAAACCCCCCAAGACCCATCGGAAATGGGGAAACCCCCCAAAAAGCAACCAAACCCCCCAAGACCCATCGGAAATGGGGAAACCCCCCCAAAAGCAACCAAACCCCCCAAGACCCATCGGAAATGGGGGGAAAAAACCAAAAAACAAACAAACCCCCCCAAGACCCATCGGAAATGGGAAAAAACACTCCAAAAAGCAACAAAAACCCCCAAGACCCATTGGAAATGGGGGAAAAAAACCCCCAAAAAACAAACAAACCCCCCAAGACCCATCACAGCAAGAGAAACATAACCCCCGCCAGCTCAAAACCACGCTGCAAAAACACCCAGAACAGTTTTTAAAAAGCAGAAAACAGCACCTTACCTTACCAGGCAGCCCGAAGCCTCCCTGCAAACACACACACACGCTCTCAGAAGCAGAAGGAGGCAGTTCCGAAGCCGATGATGACGACACACACTCTCTAACTGCTGGGGTGAAAGAGCTACAAAGAAGCAGCCTCGTCGCCACCTACAGTTAGAAATTTGAATTTCCTGCCTTTTCCCCCTGCCCTTTTCTGTTCATAAGTGGAAGCTCCGGTCGCAAGTAGAAGCAAAATTTTGCGGCCGGAGCTGGTCATAACTCGAAATGGTCGTAAGTAGGGACATTCGTAAGTCGAGGCACCACTGTACTTTGCTTTATGGAAAGGCTCTCAACATTTTTGTTCATGATCACTCTGCTTCATGATTGGATAATTCTAAGTCTGCTTGAACAGTTGTTTTTGCATATGTTCTTCATTCAGATTTCTCTACTTAATTTTGTGTAAAGAGTAAGATTAAAGCAAGTCCATTTTTATTGTGAAAAATATTCATTTTATGTATGAATAAGAACAGAACTTTACTCAGAAGAATTCCACAGTTTTAAATTATTCCCCTTGGAAAAGGGACTTTGATGAGCAGGGGGTTGGACTTGATGGCCTTGTAGGCCCCTTCCAACTTCACTTTTCTATGATTCTATGAGATTAGGTAAAGGTAAAGGTTCCCCTTGACATTTAGTCCAGTCGTGTCGGACTCTAGGGGGCGGTGCTCATCCCCGTTTCCAAGCCATAGAGCCAGCGTTTGTCCGAAGACAGTTTCCGTGGTCACGTGGCCAGCGCAACTAGACACGGAACGCCGTTACCTTCCCACCGAGGTGGTACCTATTTATCTACTTGCATTTGCATGCTTTCGAACTGCTAGGTTGGCAGGAGCTGGGACAAGCGACGGGAGCTCACTCCGTCGCGTGGATTCGATCTTACGACTGCTGGTCTTCTGACCCTGCAGCACAGAGGCTTCTGCGGTTTAACCCACAGCGCCACCATGTCCCTCTTGAGAGTAGGAACATTAAAAAAAATATTTTTTTTGTAGGATGTTGTGGTAGATTAATATGAGAAAAAGATATACTTAGGTTCATGCAGTGCTCTTGGCAACAGTCTTGAAACAGTGCTAAACTGAGTTCTGTGACCACTTTAGAGGCAGGAGGCATCACTGTCCTGATTCCTGTATTATTTCAACCCAGCTGCCTGACTAACACATTTTAACAGGTTCTAAAGCCCCATCCTTCATTGGAATTTGAAATACCCCATATGCACATTGATAAGAACCTGGGGTGTATTGCTCTAACTGTAATGTGTGAAGTGGAGGCATGTAGAAAATTGCTGTGATGCCTGATTAGATGAAATACAGAACCATGTATTTTTTTCCTAGTCAAGTGTCCTCAGCTACTGTTTGTGTAAAGAGAACACCTCAGAAACATCGATGTACTTTGCAGTCTTGTTTCCTTGGTTTTTTGGGTTCCCTTGTTCCCTTACTATGGAGAGTCAAATTGAGGCTGCTCCTATATATTCCATTCTGCTCAAGGAAATACAGTGAATGAGAGAGGAAAATATGTCTCATGAAAGTAAACTTTGTCACCATCATCTGTTGCAGATCCAACTGCTGATCATGGGATAGCTATATGGTGTTAAACCTTTCTATTGCTTATGTGTTCATTTATTTTTGAATCTGTATTCCACTTTTCTGCTCCCAGAATGGTGGCTAACAATAGTCAAATGGAAATTAAAATGCAGTTATAACATTAAAAAAACAGGTTAAAAATGTGGTTAAAAACATCCGGAAAAGCTCCCTCCAATTGTAATCCACCTTAGCTGGCAAAAGCTGGTCTGAATAAATAGGTCTTTGTGTGCCTGATATATGGAAAAGTAATAGTTCCTAAACTCATTCAACTCATGTGTGTGTGCATGGAAAAATATTAGGACCTCTGTGTCTCCTGTTGTCTTTAGTAATTAGAGAGTAATTATTTCTAGATAACTCTCTTCAGGAGAATAGGTTACTGAAGTGACTGGAGGTAACAATAATATTACTGTATGGAAAATGTTTTTGTGATTTTCTTAGTGTCTTGATCTTTCCCCTTCACATCCCCTGCAAAATCTTTATGCTTTCACATTTTGGGCAGCCTTAGCTTGAGGATATAGTATCCTCTATGTATGATGACAGGAGAGACTAACTCTCAAAGCTTGGCAATGCATAACAGCAGTGGGGATTTTTACCTCATCTTTCAACATCTGCTTCAGTGTGAGTGAGCAAGAGGTATGTATAATAGATTTATAGGAACCATTTTTTCAGTGATGATGCAAAATCCACTTGATGAAGATCTAACCACACTATTTTGAATCTTGGCCACTTTTATAGTGGATTACTGTATCGTCTTCTATTCTGGCTGTATCTGAAGCCAGGTTGAAAGCTTCAGCCTGTCCAGAAGGGCATCTGCCAGAATACTCAATGTTATCTGTTGAATCTGAGCATCTGACTCCATTATATATCATCTTTGTGGCTTACAAATTGACATCTGAGCTCAGTTCAAAATATTGGCTCTAAATGTAACCAGAATATCTTAAGAACTGCCCATTCCCTATAGAGGTGTCCATGACCATTGACATCATATCTACTGAGACACTGCTGCCCTGTACATTTATGCTGTTTTGTAATACTTCTGCTGTTTTAAATTTTAGTCGACGTTGGCGACGATGGAACCGATTCAATCGGAGAAGATGTAGAGCTGCCGTAAAATCTGTGTCATTCTATTGGTTAGTTATTGTACTGGTCTTCCTGAATACATTAACGATCTCATCTGAGCATTATGATCAGCCTGAGTGGTTGACACAAATACAAGGTAAAAATACCATTTAAGATGTGTATTTCATGCATGCAATAGAAAACTTCTGTACAGGACAAAAATTAATTCTATCCTGAGCTTGTAGCCTGATTTTTCTGCCTTTTTTAGTCATTCTGTGTTGCTGGAGATACTTAAATTGCATGACAAAGAACTGTGGGAATGAATGAGCAAATGTTTAAGAGTACAAAATAGGTTACAGCCCGGGCATAGCCAAACAAGGTGGATTGCAGTCTACTACAGAATGTTTGCTCTAGCTCAGAACTGAGGAACCAGTGGCTCTTAGACAAAAACTCCCATCAGCCCCAGCCATTATGGTCTGTACTCCAACAACATCCAGAAGGCCACAGGTTCCCTACCTCTGCTCTTGGGAAATGTTAAGTTATCAGTGTTACTCCATGAACTAATGGGTGCTTGGTTGCTATTCTATATAGCTTCCCAGTATTTACAGCCTGTATCATCAAAAGCCGACTCTGGGTATAATAGAAAATGTGTTCCTAGCTAGAGAGTTGGCAGCTCTGTACTTAAAAAAAAAAAAAGCTTCAAACATAGACAGTAGCCTGACACATGCCTCCTCCCTGTGACTCTAATTCCCCAGGAAGGGGTTGAAACTGATTTACAGGGCATTTCTGTTTACTTTTTCAAGAATTCTCAGTGTTTAGAATTCCTCTAAGTCCCTCAGGAAATAACAAGGCAGACCCTGTATGTGTCACTTTGGAATATTATTGGCTGAACAAATTCTTTTGTTGTTGAGTGATGTTTTGATAGGTATATGGCTGAGAGATATGTGCAGGTCAGGATTGCTTTTTCTTACAAAGGACATTGAAAGAAAGCTTGTTTTCTGTACAGTATATGAAACTGAATAAGAGGCATACATATCAGCATAATTTTCTAATTATTTTCCCCTCCCAGATATTGCAAACAAAGTTCTTCTGGCTTTATTCACCTGTGAAATGTTGGTCAAAATGTATAGTCTGGGCCTGCAGTCTTACTTCGTATCCCTTTTTAACCGTTTTGACTGCTTCGTGGTCTGTGGCGGTATTGTTGAAACCATCTTGGTGGAGTTGGAAATTATGTCACCCTTGGGAATTTCAGTGTTCCGCTGTGTTCGTCTCCTGCGTATTTTTAAAGTAACCAGGTAAGCAGAACTCAAGCCCGATACTTCTGTTTTTCCCCCTTCTTGCTGCTAAGTTTTACTGACACTTGTATGATTCGCAGCTCTTTTGTAATATTTCATCACACACTGTTCTTTTACGGGTTTTTTTTTGTTAACACACGCATTTTAATTTATAGGCACTGGACATCCCTGAGCAACTTGGTAGCATCCTTGTTAAACTCAATGAAGTCCATTGCTTCACTGTTGCTTCTGCTTTTCCTCTTCATCATAATCTTCTCATTGCTTGGAATGCAGCTGTTTGGAGGCAAATTTAATTTTGATGAAACTCAAACAAAACGGAGCACCTTCGATAATTTTCCACAAGCTCTTTTAACTGTATTCCAGGTAACTTTCTTTCACCCACTGTAAGACATTTTATCTTTGAACAACAAAACTGTCTAAATAATCCTGTCTCCTAAAAAACAAAACCAAACCAGAAATTCACAATCATGACAACTATTAATTCTGTTTGTGTTAAAATAGCATTCTTCTCATTAAAGTCAATATTCTGGTAGTTTTTGCATCATTTTGTACCATTTGTTCATACCATGTATTCAATCTATCTATGCAGCATAGCTTTTATGTTAACGTCATTAATATTAAGTTGTCTTTGTTCATCCAAATTATAACTTTTAAAATGTGGAAACTTGTTGAATGTAAGAATATTATCTTATGTTTAAGTGTCCTTTAGAGTTGTTTGTCTTTCACAAGTTCAAAATCTTATCTTGGTAAATTTAAATTCTTGTCTTTATGCTACAGTCTTTCTTTTGTTCTTTGCTTTGGGTGAAATCCAGATCTAGCATCCACTAATCGTGCAGCATCCAGTAATAGAAATAAGTTCCCTCCATGGTTTGCAGCTTCTCTGCCATCTGCTTTGGGCAACTGAGGAGCCCTTCAAGCAGAACCTGTGACTCTGGAAGGGGCTGCAAGGAGAGCCAGAAGGGAAGGTTCTGTTGCTTGAGGGAAGGAAAGGCTGCTCATACAATGTTGGCTTTTGTCTCAGCACTGCATGAGAAGCTGTAATTGAAACTCGAGTAAGAAGCTGCCCAAGCCACCTTCTTTCCAGCTTAAGAAGGAAAGAGAGGAGCTTCTTTAATTCCCGTAATGTATCATGTACAAATAAAAGGCTTACTAGATTTCTGTTAGTGGTGCATTATTATAGCTTTTAAAAATCCTTTGGATTCTTTTTTTTTAAAGTCTGACACTGCCTGTTCTTAGATGTTTCCTTTGGTGCTACCTGTGGTGTCAAAGTAATAATATCACTGCACAGTTGGCATTCATTCACAGCTTCAAACATTACACAGTAATTACATAGTTGGTACAGCAATTGGCATATATTACCTGTTGCAATAAATTGTGCCATTTTATGCAAGTATATTTGGAATTACCTCTCACAGAATTTACAAGGCTTACTTCCATATTATTATGAATTAAGGCTACATTAACATTTTGTGCATATTTGCTGAAGAGATTAAGGCCCCCTTGCAGTCAATACAGGTTATTTCAAAGAAACTAAAACTGGTTTCACCCTTAGTTCAGTATGTTGCAGGGGGATATTTTTGTAATGTCTGGCATGGGTATCTTTTGGATTATAGATAAATAAATGAGAAAGAGGATGGTTCTGGTGGCTTTCTGATCTCTGCATCAGAACTGGATCAAATTTTAAACCCACAATTTTAAACAATTATGCCTTTTCTGAAGTAGAGATTAATCTCTTATTTGTGTGTGGAAAAGTATGCCAAGGGACCTTTAGTGATAGGGAATATGTTTGTTCTCTATTTATAGTTTATAGTTCTTCTTGCACTGAATTCCAAAAGGATTTTCATGACATACTGTGTCAGTAAAGTTGACCTTACGTAGACGAGCTTACAAACATCATCAAATGTCTGCAGAATGAAACTGCTAGAAAATTAAAAATTGCTCACATAGAAGTTAATTTTAAAATCATCAAAAGAAGATTTCCAGTGTTTCTGCTGTTCAGTTCTAGCACTCCAAAACTCAGGTTCCTAGATTCGTACTTTTTAAGGCAACAGTGGCTATCCTGATTTTTAGAATTATTTCATTTCTGAACAGTCATTTGAATCCAAACGGAAATTGCCATTTTACTTGCCAACCTACGTAGCAGCAGTATTTAAGCCTAAAGATGAACTATGGCTAATTTCTGTACGAATGGGCATAGACTCATTACCTTCCCACCTTCCACAGAATTGCGAGGAGGAGATTGGAAGTGTTCACTTCCATTCTCAGGACCTGCACCATAATTTAATTTTATTTGTGACTGAGACAACATGTTAGTCTTAACTGTGGTTTACTGGAATAAGCCATCTTCAGCACTGGGGTTATGTAGCTGGCTTGTTTCATTGAACTATAGTTAAGATGTATCTCCATTTATACTTTGAATGCAACGTGCATTGTGATTTAATGAAAACCAGAAAAAGTAAGCTTTTGCTCTCGTTGCAACTACATTGGAGCAAGCGAATCACAGGGGAGACTGTATAAGACCTACCAATTTCACATAATGAGAAGCTATAGTTTGTTGTTATGTCTGAATGATGTTGTGCCCACATGAGACACGCTGAAGGGAATGAGTCAAAGTGCAGAATTTTCCCATATTTTATAGGTTTCTACTCACTTGCTAACATGCCCATTTACCAAATCTTATTGTTTTTCCCTATATTAACAATCAGACACTTGCAGGGCATGGTTTTACTTCTTTCATCAGCTCAATGTGAAAACTGAACATTAATCTTTTCAGTGAATGTCTCAATTCTTACTTTTCAAAAGGGATGCCATTGAAATATCTGTTAAGTTCAGTGTTTCACAAAATTATGTTGTTTTCTTTAAGTGCCAAAGGTTGCCTTTTATTGTTCCAGGGAAGCAATGAGACTAGGTGTGTGAATCGTTTTTGCATTCAGTCTCATTTGTTTTGTGACACCCAAAACCAGTCTTCAGGCAACTTCAGACACTGTACTAGGAAATCTTTTTTGTTGCTGACAGGCACTCTAGAAATCACAGAGATGCTTTTTCCCCAGTGATTACCTAAGCTGAAGCTGTTGAAAGGTGTGTGTGGGAGAGTGTGTCCCCCAAGACTTGTTTTAGGAGGTTCCAGATCCATCAGATCCCCTTGCACTCCACCAAATAATAAGGTGAATTGCCACTCTTGGAAGCCTTTCTGATTTTTAAATAGACTGCAAGGCCTTTTGGTTTGACACCAAAAAACTTCTAGTTTTTGAAAATAATAAGAAACCACTTGTGGCTTCCCCCCCCCCCCCCCCTTCTTTGCAATTTTTATGGTTTGTGCAGCTTCTGTGATCTGTGCAGCCCCCAAATAGTGGAGCAGGAAATTGAGCCTGAATTTACATACTCCTGAATAGAGATGGGGGTATTCATATACGAATACGAATATCCCTGCACAGGTGGCGTTAATGAGGGTCCAGCCCCATGGGGCCGGACAGTCCACTCACCGATCCGCTGCGGACATGGACAGTGTGATCCTACAAATGGCTCCGCAGCGCGTGATCCGCTCGCCACTCCTGGCAGGAGGCGGGAGGACAAGCCTCGCTGCAAGGTCGAAGAGTGGCGAGCAGATCGCGCACTGCGGAGGCATTCGTAGAATCGCACCGTCCATGTCTGCAGTAGATCGTTGAGTGGACTGTCTGGCCCCATGGGACTGGACCCTCGTTAACGCCACCTGTGCAGGGATATTCGTATTTGTATATGAATACGAATACCCCCATCTCTACTCCTGAACTATAACATAATGGCTGAGAATGTGAGTTCTAAGCTACTAGGGTCCCCTGCTAAAGTTGTATCTCAGCCACATACTCACTTGGTGGACTTAGACAATCCACTGTCCTCTAGGCATCAAGCAACCCCTCCAGTATTTCCATACGAGGATATGAGAAGTAGTTTAGACACTATGGCTGTTGTCAGAATTGCTGAGGCAAAGTTTGTGAAGAGCCTCAGATACTTGAAATGCACTGTATACATGCTGAGCATTAACAGCAGGTTCATGTGTCACCTTTGCACACATGCATGCATCTGTGATGACAGTGGGCACTTGCACAGATAACAAATAGCAGGGGACCTACTAGCTTGGAATTCACATTCTCAGAAGCAGTTGTAAATGTTTATTCAGGCAACAAATGAAGAAGTCATTTTAAAAATAAATGATCACCAGTGCATACATGTTATATATTGAAAAAGGAGTTTTAGCTTAATATGACTTGGTAGAACAATATCTTAATTTTGATAATATCTCTGCTTTATAAAATGATGCATTGCATTATAGAATATTTGTTAAGTTGATCTCAGCTTCTTTATTGGCATTTGTTGTAACTATTTCTGTGCTGTGAACTGAAGAAAAAGGTCATTTGCTGCTAATGTTCGGTGTTCATTCAGTAATAAGGCTTCTGTTTCTTAGATTCTAACAGGTGAAGACTGGAATGCTGTTATGTATGATGGCATTATGGCATACGGTGGCCCATCATCATCTGGAATGATAGTCTGTGTATACTTCATTATCCTTTTCATCTGTGGTAACTGTATCCTTTCATTAAAAAAATGCATCCATGCTTCAGAACATAGGTGTGTAACTTATAAACAATGTTTAGGTAAGAGTTGCCCCATTTTCTGAATCAGAACACCTGTCCACACCTCAGAGCAGAGCAACATCGGGAAACATTCTGGTCCTTTTAACAGTTGTTCCTCATTTGTTCCTAGTCAACAACTTAGAAGTTATAGAAACAGAATTGGATTAGGCAATGTAAGGTGGAACTGCAACAGGGAGTCTGAGTGTGGATTGCTTTTGTTCAGTGTTCCAGCCGGCCAGCTTCTTCCAATATACTCTATTCTATTCAACCCATTCAGTCCTTTTGTTGGTTTGTTTGTCTTTGTTTTTGCTCCTACAAACCTCTGCGTTGTGCTTGGATGGTGCTGTTTTGATTGCATAGCTGTCATAATTCAGCACCTAATTTTCTCTCTCTCTTTCTCTCTCTCTCTCTCTCTGTGCGCGCGTGCCTGCCTGCACGCACATGTTAGGGAGGATGCAGAATTCCATCTCATTAGTCATATGAACTGGAGTCTTGCTCCTAGTTGGTACCATCCAACCTGGTGAATACATCTGCTTGAAATGCACTGTTTAACAGGGAGATTCATGCTGGAGATGTCAGATATCAGTTTTTTCTTCATCTGTTTTCTATTATGTGCATTTTTTTGTGGCAAAGATGGGAGATGATTTTTTTTTTGTTTCCCTGCACTCTTAAAGGACAGGATAATGTAAGGGAGATAAGTACCGTATTTTTCCGTGTATAAGACAACCTGATATGTAAGACAACCCCCACTTTTCCAACCCCAAATAAGAAAATTTGATCTCTGCTTTCCCCCTCCACTTCCTAAGCCCCACGAAAGCAGGATCAAAGGGCTGCGGAAGTGGAGGGGGAAAGCAGCGATGAAAGGGCTGCAGGATCACAGCCCTTTGATCCTGCAGCCCTTTGATCACTGATTTACCCTTCCACTTCCTAAGCCCTGCAGGACTTAGGAAGTGGTGGGGAAAGCAGCGATCAAAGGGCTGCAGGATCAAAGGGCTGTGATCCTGCAGTGCTTTGATCCCTTTCCCCCCTTACTTCCGTGTATAAGACGACCCTCAATTTTTAGTCTAAAGATTTTAGATAAAAATATAATCTTATACACGGAAAAATACGGTATTTATTTATTTATTTATTTATTTATTTATTTATTTATTTATTTATTTATTTATTTATTTATTTATTGGACTTGTATGCCGCCCATCTAGACACAGTCTACTCTGGGCGGCTCACAACAGAAAATATAAAACAATTAACATATAAAACAGTTATACCACCATTTACAGAGAATTAACAATTATTCAAGATGGAAATCAAAGATATTATGTGGTGCCCGGAGGGAAGGCCTGTCTGAATAGCCAGGTCTTCAGTTGGCTTTTGAAACTGCCCAGCGAAGGGGCCAAACGGATCTCGGAGGGGAGGTTGTTCCACAGACGGGGAGCCACTGCCGAGAAGGCCCGGTTTCTTGTTGTTTCTTTCTGGACCTCCCTCGGCGTTAGGCTCCTCAGCCGCCCCTCCTGGCTAGAACGAGTGATACGAGTAGATCTAGGTGGGAGGAGGCGTTCCACCAAGTATCGAGGTCCTAAACCGTTTAGGGCTTTGTATGTAATCATTAAAACTTTGAAATCAATGCGGAAGCGAACGGGCAGCCAATGCAAGGCGGCCAGAGTGGGAGTGATATGTTGATGTTTTCTTACCCTGCTGAGAAGTCTGGCCGCCGCATTCTGCACCATCTGAAGCTTCCGCATCAATCTCAAAGGCAGCCCCACGTAGAGCGCATTACAGTGGTCTAATCTCGAGATTACAAGCGCATGGACCAGAGTAGTGAGTGCCCCAACATCAAGATAGGGACACAGCTGGGCAATCCGCCAAAGATGGAAATAGGCGGAACGGACCACTGACGCCACCTGAGTTTCCATGGTGAGCGCCGGGTCCAGATGTATCC
Organism: Intellagama lesueurii; assembly: GCA_037013535.1. NCBI lineage: Eukaryota > Metazoa > Chordata > Lepidosauria > Squamata > Agamidae > Intellagama > Intellagama lesueurii. The sequence continues at coordinate 247,677,376 of JBAJHW010000002.1, forward strand.
CCAAGTTGCGAACCTCATTCTTCGCGGTGAGAGTCACCCCCCCAAAAGAGAGGGAGTTTCCCAAACCGCCAATGGTGGGTCCACCCACCCTCAGGACCTCCGTCTTGTCCGGGTTCAGCCTCAGCCCATTTTCCTGCATCCATTGCAGTAGAGCCCCCAAACAATTTCAGGGCCAAGAGGAACAATGTATTTATCTCTTTATTTCCTTTTCTTTCTTCTGTAACTGCGTGGAAAGATTATGTATTTGGCTCCCTTTATGTCAACAATATATAGGCAGAACACATGTATTCATAGTCCTGTGGAGATGAGATGGTATCCAGCAGCTTTACAGGAGAAAATAAGGGTGTGAGTTTCTTTGAGAAAATTGTTGTTCAGAACATACTCTGACATTTTGTGACTGCACCATTTATTCTTCTTGCAGGGCAGGCTCAGAATAAAACAAAATAAAATGTGTATTTGAGCAACAGCGATAAATAACATCGCAAAGTAGCACAAAGAGTGAAATAGCATTGCAGAGAATTGACTACAGACTCTGTGGATCTCCCAGTGAATAACACCCATTGCTTTAACTTGGTGGAATTGTGGATCATAGAAAAACTTTGGGGAAAAGTTTGGGCAGTTGATTGATTGATTGATTGATTGGTTGATCGATCGATCGATCAATTGATCGATCGATCGATCGATGTATCAATCACCTCTCATATGTTAGGAGATCTCAGGGTAAGCTATAGTCAGGGAGGTTATGTTAAAACAGTGTAAATGAAAGCAGTGTAACTCAAAGCACAATGTCAGCATCACTCAAGCCTCCATGCCAAGTGCACTTGGGTTATAGTGAGTTGTGAATTTCCTTTTCCTTCTGTAACAATGTTAGGCTACAAAATTAAAGGGAAGTAAAAAAATACAAATAGTAACAGTGCATTTGATGAAGTGACCCCTGATAATAAAAAAACAGTATGCATGTCATCGCTTATATATAGCAACAAAGAGGTAGCAGTTGATTAGGACAAAAATTGACAAGTAAGATTAATTGTGTGGAACTGTGAAATGTTGTTGAAATTCTGAAATGAGTTTTTTGAACTATGTTTATTTCCCATTATATAGATTAAGATCAAAGAGAATAATTTCATTTCAGTTGGTTTGTACAAGACGACTTTCTGTGAAATTAACCTGTTGACTATTTATTCTTGATCCACTCCTTCTAAATTGGCACAGAATGTCACTGCATGAGAACATAAGAATATTTGTTGTTGTTCAGGCCAAAGCATTTTCTAGTCTTCCCTGCTGTTTCCATGGTTGCCTTTAGGAAGCTTACAGTTGGAATATGTGGCAAACTTGGCAAAGTTATCAGATCATGCAGAAATTCAGCTTGCATTGAATTTTGCTTTCAGGGTAACTATAAATCAATCTGTTTATACTGCATGAGCTCTGGGAATTAATTTATATTTATGTAAATTGCTGTCCTACTTTATCAGCTACTTCAGAGCACTGAACTTGTATGTTTTCTAGTTTACAAGGAAAACAGTTGCAGTACATATGTAATAATCCTTAAAGCAATTTGAATTAGATATCTTGTTAAACGTCTTCTTGGCCATTGCAGTTGATAATCTAGCAGATGCAGAAAGTCTTAACACAGCTCAGAAGGAAGAAGCGGAGGAAAAGGAGAAGAAAAAAGCTGCCAGGTACAAAATAAATTTTCAGTACTCTTCACTGACTTGTGAGGTTTCTTTGAACAGACCTTTGAAGACTCAGAGTCACTGTGAGCATTGTGGCAGATGCATGTGACCTGAGAATGTCCACTCATTATTAAAACAGTATTTTATTTATTTTATTAGACTTATATACCACCCATCTAGAACATTTCTACTCTGGGTGGTTTACACAAAATACAAAAACGAAAGATACAAATAGAATAAATGAAAACATAAATGCATTAAAAATGAGGCCCAATTTTACTACAAGAGTCCAAGATGGGGGGAAAAAGGAAAAAGAAGAGGTAAAGCTAAGTAATAGCTGTTGGGAAGGCCTAGTACACCTAGCATTAAAAGTAAGCTGTAAGACCTAGCTGGAGAAGACCAAGGTTCAAGTCCAGGTTCTTCATCCTGGAGGAATGGCTGTGGGGAGAAAAAGTTGAATTGAGTCGGGCTTTTCAAGAGGACCAATGGTAGCCTTAGCTTGACAGAATGGCCGTTTAATCATAGACAGAGAGAAGCAAAGCCCTTAAACCTGCTTAACTCTCAGTGCTTTTCCTACATCATGGCTGGGAGGGAGAAAATGTCTTTTTTCTAATATGAGGACAATGGATGTGACCATAGGTATGTGTTACCTGCACCCTCTTCAGTAAACCATAATTGACAGCATGATTTACCACAAGAACATGCTTTGGTAAATGGTGAGTGGCACCCATAAAATAGGCACCTGCATTGTCTCCACATATGGTGATCTTCACTTGGGTTTTGCTTTTTTACTATAGCTCTGTGCACCAAAGGGATGTTAGTTCTGGCAATGGGATACGGTACTCCCAACAGCCTGAGGGCATCAAGCAGGATAGCACTTTGTGATGCTGCAAGAAAAGAGGAAGTGGCTTAGAAGAAAAAACAAGGAGATTGTGATTCTTGCCCCCACCTTCTGCCCCTCCCCTTGAGCCAGTTGCCTGACATGGCGTAATGGCAGGGCCAGTGCTACCCAAATCTTTTAGTGTTACCTGAAAAAAAGCACATGGTTAAAAGGTCTGGCATGTTGGTTTGTATCTGCTAATTCATTCTGAATATGACTAGCATTATGTATTCAAGTAGCTCTTCTGGTTTTACCTCCAATGGAATTGCAATTAGTCATAAAGTTGAATTATCTTCCCCCTGCTCTCCATTGTTCTGTTTTTCAAATCTTTCCAGAAAGGAGAGTTTGGATATTAAAAAAGGGGACAAACTAGAAGGTGAACAAAAGAAGTCCAAGGATTCTAAGGTACTTTATTTCTATTCACATCTTCATGTTATTTAGTTTGGCAATCCACTTATGGATCACCTAATCATCTACTACTGAATAGTCCCCATCCATAAATGTGATTTATACTGCATAGATGTAGTTGCTGGGGGAGGGCATTAAAGTACACTTATCTTTTTATATTAAAAATATATGTGGTATTTTTTAAGGCCATTGATCTTTCATGCAACAGTAGTTCCTTCTTGATCACTTATGGTGACTCTTCTCTCCTCTATTCTGTGTATAATTAGATTCAGATTTAATCCACTTTGCAAATTAAGCGTCTATGATCTGCTAGATTTTCACAGAACTTTTCTCAGTATTATTGAAGTAATAGATGTTGAATAGGAAAGATCTTCATACAGTCTTCTTTAGTATTTTTTTATAGGTAAAAAGGTAAAGGTTCCCCTTGACATTTAGTCCAGTCGTGTCCGACTCTAGGGGGCGGTGCTCATCCCCGTCTCCAAGCCATAGAGCCAGCGTTTGTCCGTAGACAGTTTCCGTGGTCACGTGGCCAGCACGACTAGACACGGAACGCCGTTACCTTCCCACCATGGTGGTACCTATTTATCTACTCGCATTTACATGCTTTTGAACTGCTAGGTTGGCAGGAGCTGGGACAAGTGACGGGAGCTCACTCCGTCGCGTGGATTCGATCTTACGACTGCTGGTCTTCTGACCTTGCAGCACAGAGGCTTCTGCGGTTTAACCCGCAGCGCCACCACGTCCCATTTTTTTATAGAAGATTTATAATTTGAATTAATGGCTAAAGGTATCAGAGTAATTCCCTTTGATTTATCTTCAACTTTATACACTGGCCAAAACCCTGTTGCTTAGCATAGTAAATTGCACTAGAGTTAGGGCCCTTTGAATCAACTCCTCCATAAGTTCCAATGATTCAAATAGGCCTACTCTAATTGTGACTTGCTGTGCTAAAGTAAGTTCCAGTTAAAATAAGCCCATTTGAATCAATGAAACTTATGAAGGAGTTGGCTTACCAAGACCCCACTGATTCAGGGGGGTCTACTGCAGTGTGATTTACTACATTAAGCAACAGGATTTTGGCCACTGTAGGAGAAACTCCAGATCTACACACCACATTGATGTCTTTTTTTTTTGTTTTTTTAATTTTGATTATGATATAAGTTACAATCTTCTGATCATTGATGTCTTAGATATAAGTATTAACCATGATTTTTTAACTAACCATAGTAACATTGAGCTTTTACAGTCTAAGGGATCAAAAGGAACTGGGTGAGGACTTTATCACTTTACAATCAATTTATTACTGAAGGTGCTTCCCTTCTAAATTGCATTCTTTGTTGTTACAACAGGTTACAATTAATGACTATGGAGAAGGGGAAGATGAAGACAAAGATCCCTATCCACCGTGTGATGTTCCAGGTAGTATTTCACATGTACGGTGTAGGAGGAAATGTCTCCAACTCTTCAAAGAGCCTTTTCAGGGCATGCAGAAAGAGGAGGAGGAGGAGGAGGATAGAGACAGGACTCTTGCAGAAGTACCCTTCTGCTCAGACATTTTGGATCTAAACTCATATTAGAGTTTAGGGAGTGGGCTCGTAACTATATATATTTTACACACACACACACACACACACACACACACATGGTTGGCTATTATCTAATGAAGGCAACACATTTTGAGGGGAGTTCAAAGATCAGAGGGTCCTGTGTGAGCTTTTTGAGTTCTCCAGAATTCTTCATGTTGCAGCATGGTAGACAAAGCAGAACCTGTGATGGGATCAGGTGTGGAGTGGTGGTGTTTAAGCCATGGAATCCAGCTAGGCAACCAGATGCTGGGAAGAGAATCATGATTACTGCCCCAGCAGTAAGATTTTCACTTGTACAGTGAGATTGTTGTACCCATTTGTTTCTTCCAGACAGGTACATTTTCAGTGATCTATGCTGGGATGGGGCCCTGCTACCCTTTATGAGTCAGACTGCTGCTCCCCCTCCCTCTCCATATTGCCACCAGAATTCGGCAGCAACTGCAGAGGCTTTCTGATGCAGAACGGTAGCAGAGTGTCCTCCCTCACTGTGCAGAGTGTGGTGCAGAGTGGAATGTCTCACAAGGTTCTGCAACAGCTGTAGCTAAAAGAAGGGGAAAGATAGGGGAAGGTTTAGCCATTTTTGAACCTTTCTAGCAGTTGGAGAGTTAGTGATTTCAGGAATGTGGCAGCAAAGTCATCAGCTGATTGAATGGGGGGGGAGGCGCTGAGGGGTCTACTAAAAAGGAATTTAAAGGCTGCTTGTGCCCCATGCTTGCATTTAAATAAAAGAGACTGCAGAGCTATTTACCAATGCTTCATAATCTGAGGGAAGTTTATTTATTCGTAGTCTGACTATTGGGGGAAGAAACCCAAATTTCCCTTTGTTTTTACATAGGAGGACCTGGCCCACAAGATAATAGTTTCACAGAGAGATGTGGCCCACTGTGCACAGAATGAGGGAGAGGGAACAGCTGTAGACAAGAGTTAATTCCCTGTTTTCCAGCATGGTACTAGAACTTGGTTAACAAATATGACTGATCATTTGTGTTGCTGGCTCCATGCTTTGAAAATCCCTTTCTGAATCCCTAAGAAATATGATATCCTTGCCAGGATTTGGTGTGTGTCTGCAGGGCATAACTGTTTCAACAGGCCTTCAGATGTTGTGTTTTGTTTTGTTTTTAGACTGTGTTTTTACCACCTATGTCAAATATTGTTCCTGTTTTAGTTTGTTTACATGTTTTAATTTTAATTTAATTATGATTTATGCCCTTCTCTGTGTTCTCAGACAGAAGAATGACATAGAAAATAAATAACTAGCACTTCTTTTAAATTTACCTGGCTGTCTAAATAATTAGTTTCTTTTAAGTACAACATTTTCTTACTTTTAAAAAAGTTATATTTTACTTCCATTTAAAGTAGGGGAAGAGGAAGAGGAGGAGGAAGAAGAAGAGCCAGAAGTGCCTGCTGGCCCTCGGCCTCGAAGAATATCTGAACTTAATATGAAGGAGAAGATGACACCAATTCCTGAAGGAAGCTCCTTCTTTCTTTTCAGCAACACGAATCCGTAAATAATCTTTTTAAAATATATATCGCTTGAAGTGTTCTGGGCTGCTTACAGTATTAAACAATAAAACTACATTGAGGCTTTCCCATAAATAGCAGACTTTCTCTGGCATCTAGCTAGAGCAGAATGGGTAACCATATAAAATCATTCCTGTTGACAATAATTCCTTTGATGATTAAACTCCTGGTAGAGTAATAAAGCATTTGTATTGGTGCGCTTGCTAGATGAGGCTGATTTTCACAGTCCAAATAGATGCTGTAACCCATCATTATTTAATATTTCCAAGGTTTGATAAGTCTCATTTTGTAGCATTTTCATATATCCTGTTTAATAATGTATAGGCTTGCATTTTCCTGAGATGTCTTGTAAGTTCGATTTTTTACATTTATGAGTTGGCCCATGGTAATGATGCTGTTAACTCTTCTGATTTTATTCTTCAGGATCCGAGTGGGGTGCCACAGGCTAATCAACCATCACATATTTACCAACCTCATTCTTGTCTTCATCATGCTTAGCAGTGCTTCCCTTGCAGCTGAAGACCCTATCCGCAGCCATTCCTTTCGAAACAATGTAAGGATAAATAGACTGCTCAAAAGAATCTCCATGCTGGATCTTCGTTAAATGTGCCCTTCAGATTGGGAATTAATCATTAGTAGGGCAAAGGAGTAGCATAGCATCTGTGTGTGGATATTTGTTTAAAGTTCAACAGGATATTAGAACCAACTAATAGAGTTACTATACCAAAGAGTTATTCCAAAGATGATTCAGAGATTCCTTGTGGCTCAAAATTACTTTTTTCATAGGGAGTCCTTGAGATTTGTTTCCTTCAAATGCATCTTGGTGCAACTGTAATAGTTTTAAAAGGTGATTAGGCAGCTACAAGAATGAAAAGACTTCCAGTGATTACTAGTCATTGTTTTATTATTAGTCACCTCCAGTACAAGGGAGCACACCTTTTGAATACCAGTTGTTAGGGAACATGTTTATGTCTTGTAGGAGTTTCTAGTGTACTAATGTCCTGGAATGCCTTTCTGGTTGTCCACTGTGGGATGACAGGGCTGGATTAAATAGTTCTCTGATCTGATCCATCATGGCTTTTTAAGTCAAAATGTAAGATGATTTTGCTCTTCATTTTTTTTATTCTCCCAGTGAAGGTCTTATTAATAATAATATTTAGGATTTATTGCAAGACATCCCCCATCCACCTGAAAAGACCACCATATGAGGTTTTTTATTGTTAAAAATCATAGGCATGAATGATCTAATATGTGTGCAAGAGTGGAAGCAATTAAATATTCTTAGAGACTTGTATATGCAAAGAATAAGACTTTCCCTAAATATGGCTTTCTTTACAGATAATGGCTTTGTTAGAATAATTCTATCTATGCAAGTCTAGTGTGATTTTTTTTACATACAACTAACAAGATGCATAGTGATAACTATGTAATGCTGGCACCAGGGAACAAAATTTTTCTACACGGTCATTTCTATATATATTGCTATGCTTTATTCCAAGCTTCTGCCTGAGTAATAAACTCAGAAGGTTGCTAAGGCACCATGTTTCTGAGGCTGAGTCAACCACACCTGTGGTGCCAGATAGGTGGTTGTTTTCATAGCATTGTAAACCTGTTGGGAATGGAATTTGAATCCATTCTTTCACTTCTCCCTTTATGGAGTAGAGAAAAAAGGAGTATGAGTAGAGGTTGCTCATGTTTCCGAAGAGGTGAGTGGCACACTCAGAGTTGATATGCTGATCACATATCTTGGGTGTTTTGATGGTCCTCTGAACTGAGGCTAGTTATAGTAGGAGTTATCTCAGTGTCAAAAGAAACTGCTATTCTAAGATAGCTTCCAATACCTGAAGTGAGTCTTCTCAAGTTCATAAGCAACAGTACTTAGTGTATAGGTACTATAGCAACAAAGCAGCTTACACAAATAATAGGAGCTTTATATGTTGTCTGTTTTAAGTAGCAGAAAGTCCTTTTACTTCATGTAGCATAAATTGCTCAAATGTCTACCAGTTATACTTAACAAATGCCTATCTGAGTAGTTATTGTTTTGAAGAGAAACTTAGACGTGCATCATAATGCAATGATGTATCCAAATTTGAAAGGTTTATAGAATAAACATACATAGCTAGCTGCTCTCTTTACACCTCCATGAGCAAACAGTAATATTTTTAAATCAGCATTGGAAATCATGAAGACCATAGGCCACCTCTACCACCTGAAGATTGTTTTGATTGTCCCCCAGAGCCTCTGCCTAGTGGTTTAGGGATTTGGCTGCAGAGCCAGGGCTGGGCATTCAATTCCCCACTGTACCTCCTTGATAGGGACTAGACTCGATGATCCATAGGGTTCCTTCTAGCTCTGTAGTTCTATGGTCATGATGATTGTAAAACATTTCTTTATGAGAAGAGAAGAATCATGCTGACAGTTGCATCATCATTCACTTAAACAAGGCCAGACCCCAAACCATTTTTAGCCCCAATCCAGTTTTTTAAAAATTCAACTAGAAGTGTTTGTCTCACAATGGAAGTAACCTTCTGGTTATCCCCAGTTTCACTTGGAGGGTTTGGTGTGGCTCACAGAGGGTCTTGGAGTTAGAGAAATGGCCTCCAGAGCTTCCCATATCCTCATTTAGAGGGCTGTTCTGAGAAAGTTGCAAAAAGAATTATCTGTATTGAGAGATTTTCCAAAAGATTTGCACATGAAGTGAAGATGATGGCCAAAATTAAGACAACAAAGTATTCCCATCTGCAAGATCAATATTATCTAAACAAACAATGGAAAAATTATGCCACTGATGTGATCATGTAAAATTCTGAGTGTCCCTTGCAGAATAATTGCTGCGGGAAAAACTATTTATTTAAATCTTTGAGCATGATCAACATTTTGGAATCTAGTGAGAGATAGCGAAGCAATGTACGGCACCTTTAGAGGAAGGATAAGACAGATTTGGAAACTAGCTGTGAAAGAATTTTCAGTTGAAGAGTTGCTGTTACATACGTTGGACATTGCTCTTCCTAAATTCATGCTTGTGTTCTTAAGAATTCATCTCTGTGTATGTGAACAAAATTGTAAATTCTGATACATCATTTGTAGATGAATTTCTTACTCTGGCAAATATTATGCCTTGCAGATACTTGGTTACTTTGACTATGCTTTCACAGCCATCTTTACTGTTGAAATCCTGTTAAAGGTAATTAACTGTTAATTGATCCTTCTTAAATCAAATACAGCTTTAGCAATAATGTTTGTAACTTTGTGTTTACCTTCCAGATCCTAGGGTATGCAGATTATGTCTTCACTAGTATGTTTACATTTGAGATCATTTTGAAGGTAACAGGTTTATAAAAGAGTTTGCTTTAAAGGATTTTTTTCTATCACCTACCAAGAAAAGGCACTTGAAGTGTTTTCCGCCTTTTCTCTCAACAGTCAAATCTAAAACAGTTTTTTAAACCAAAGGATTTTTTTTTCATGGTTTTTCTTCCTTTTTTAAACCTTTGGGTGCATGTAGAAGCTACTTTTTTACCATTACATCAATCTGACAGCTCATTTTCTCCTCTCTCTTTTTTTTTCTACTTCCGGTTTCTCAGAAGAAAGAAAAAATATTTCACTACGCATGAGCTTTCCTCCTCCCTTTTCTGACATTTCAAAGTGAAAGATCTTAAATCTTTTAAAGGAGGAGCATGTAATCTCTCATTTCTCTTTATGAACTATACATTCATAGAGCTAAAATAGTAGATCACTATTTTCTTGCAAAAGGACTTGCAAGATACTGTGCCCTTTTAAAAACATACTAAGATACTTTATCTTGGCTATACATTTAAAAACAGGAAGAGGTATAAACATTGCTTGTTTAAATGTATTGCCCGCGCATGAGTTCAGAACTAGTATTTTAATGTATAGTCTGTGTACTGATTACAAATGATGTCCAACAAGGGTACTCAGAACTCTGATATATGGTTTAGCTTGGTGTACTGGTCATGTAAACATTCTTGAGATACAATTGATGCTGAAGTTGAACCAGTGAACCATTGGAAACTGGGCAGGAACAGATAAAACATGTCAACACACATTTTGATTCCTTCAATATTAGGATCATCTCCTATAGCCACATCAGTCTGAAGTCATTTACTGAGTATCCTGGACATGTAAGCTTCACCTAGTGGTATTATAAGAATCAGTACATAAACTTTGCATTTCCAGTTGAGGATTAAACAAAACAAATCTGTTTCCTGCTTTACTGTGTTTCTTCTACAGTGTATTTTGATTAACACTCTGTAATATCACCAGTTGGGCTGTTTACAAGATATGCTTAGTTAGTCTTTTTACCTACTCTTACTTACAGCCATTTTTTCAGTAGTCATGCTCTGGCATTGAAAAGCTAGATTTTGATGAATAGAGAAAATAACCTTATATGAATATTCTTCACTCATAAAGCATTCTGAAAGGGAAGAGCTCTATAGGTTCTCTGAATACATTATATTTTTATTTATACCAATGTGGAGATCTAGAATATGTTTACTATTTGAGAAAAGCTTCATCTCTTGTTCCAGTTCTGCTTTTGGCATATTTCCCCGGAACAATAAGGGACTGTTTAGCAAGCTCTAAGGGAAATAATGGGATATACTAAGCACAGAAGAATGCGTAAGACAACCCAGCTTTTTCTCATTCCAGTGGATCTGGCATGGTGCTATCTTCGGATAGATGGTTCCTTAAAATGAGAATAAATTGCAAAATGTGAAATCTGCCCTTTTACATGCAAGAAAATATTGATGTCGAACCCTGCTTTTGTTTGAAAAGAGTGGTTTTTTATTTCATTTGGGATTTCCAAAGGCTGTGTTGTATTTTTTTATATGTATATTTACTAATGTACAGATATCTGCAGATACTAATGTAACTTAGCGTTGCATCGATCAGATTTTTAAAATTCCGTATTGCAGCTTAATTGCTCCAACAAATGAGATTCATTCACTACAAACATCTTGTAAACAGCCTATATGTAAATCAGGCAGAAGAGAAACAAAAATTAAACTGTGACCATTCTTTTTTTAGTTGACTGTGTTTGGAGCATTTCTTCATAAGGGGTCTTTCTGTCGGAACTACTTTAACCTGTTGGACTTGTTGGTAGTGGGTGTGTCCCTTGTGTCATTTGGCATTCAGTAAGTATTGGGGTGGGAATTCTGCATTTTCCCCTCTCTCCACCTTTTTTCCTCTCCTCCTTGTTATAATCATCTGTTTTGTGCCCATAAACAGTACTCATGAACCAGCTAGAACCATTGTTTTTAAAATGTGAAGTATACTCATTTTGGTCTGAAATAGACAAATAAAATCCCAAGTTGCTCAAACACATTCCAAGCACTGGTTTTGTGTGCTATCATATATGTGCTATTTTATTATGTTTATTCAACTATATTGAAATATTACCTCTTTTAATACATATTGGTTTAGTGATGTTTGTTTATTTGTCTGTTTTAATGATGGTATTTTAATTATATTTTATTTGAACCTGTTAGAGAGACAAAAACGGAGAGGACCAGTTGCACAGATACAGATGGCTCCTACCATTTTTTCAAAGATGCTCTTTCACAAGGGAAAAGCATTAATATCTATCTATGTATCTATATTCTAAAGAACAGCTTGGAAGACGTCCCTTGCTGCAGTTTCTATCTTGAGTCTGTTTAGCTGTGCTGTAGCTTAAAGAAGCATGTTTAAAACAAATTTTGTTAAGAAGAGCTTATGTCGTTGTGGGTTTTCCGGGCTGAATTGGGCCCTACAGGCAAATGGCTATTCCAAGAATGAAATCAAAGGAGCCATCAAACCAAGAAAACAACACCAAACTGAAGAGGAAAAACAGCCACCCACAAATAAAATATTTCTGCCATACATCAAAGGGGTCACGGACTGCATGGGGAAACTTTTGAAAAAACACAACCTACAAACAGTATTCAGGCCCACCACAAAAATAGAACAAATGTTACAGTCAGCAAAGGACAAAAGGGACCCCCTCACCACTGCAGGAGTATACCGGATACCTTGCAGTTGTGGACAGGTATATATTGGAACCACAAAACGCAGCATTCACACCAGAATCAAAGAACATGAGAGACACTGCAGACTAAAACAACTGGAAAAATTGGCAGTAGCTGAACATGCCCTAAAACAAGCTGGACATGAAATTATATTTCAAAATACTGAAGTACTGGACAACACCAGCAATCATTATGCACAGGGAAGCCATTGAAATCCACAAACACCAGCAGAGCTTCAACGCCAAACAGCCCGGAAAACCCAAAACCCACGACAACCATTGGATCCTGGCTGTGAAAGCCTTCGAGAATACACAGAGCTTATGTCCCTTGCTAAAGAGTTACCCACCTGGAGAGGCGCTATTGTATCAAAAAAGAGAGGAGCAGAAGCAGGGATCTAAAAATAATTCACACATAGGATTTACTTACTAGCTAAAAGTAAATGAAATTATTTCAAATCTTGATGGGATTTTGTCCATGTATACTACTTAATTTGGTCATAATAGCTTAATAACATTATGTCATAACAAGCTAATGCTTTGTTGTTGTTTTTTACTTTTCATCTAGATCCAGCGCTATCTCAGTTGTGAAGATTCTGAGAGTTTTAAGAGTCTTAAGGCCCTTGAGGGCTATTAACAGAGCAAAAGGACTTAAGGTGTTTATCTGAATTTTCTTTGCAAATGATATACTCTGATTGCAGACTAATAATGATAATTAGAAATATCCATTTCTAAGAAGATGTGAAAGATTCGTTTTCAAGTAACTTGGAAACTTTGGGCCCAGTATTTATGCTGGTTTTTTTGTTGTTGTTTTTTTAATTTTTTTTAAAAAAAATTATTATTATTATATAACTATAACATAAACAAAAACATATAACATACGAACTAAAATACAATTTAACTGTGTTCCCCACCACCATATGCGGGACCTCTTGCCATAATCGTCCTCTTCCTTATTGTTCTTCTTCTTCTTCTTCTTCTTCTATTGTCCTCTTCTCCAAAACTGCATTGATTCTTGATTTGGAGCTTTCCCTTTTCCTCTTATTAGCACATATTCCAAAAATCTACCCCATATATCATAAAAGTTATTTTTTTTCAACTCTCCTTTCTTAACCTTTAAGTTACAAGTTAATTTATCATTTATTGCTATATTCCATATTTCTTTATACCATTCTTCAATTTGCAATTCGACTTTTGATTTCCATTGCCTAGCTATAATCAATCTAGCTGCTGTTAATAAATTGGTTATCAATTCTTTAGTCGTTTTGTCATATTCCACATTCTCATATATTGATAACAAAGCAATCTCAGCATTAAATTCTATATCTTTTTCACATATGTAGCTTAATTCTTTAAAAATTTGTTTCCAAAATCTTTGCACTTTTTCACATTCCCACCACATATGAAAGTATGTACCAATTTCCTTCCCACATTTCCAACAGACATTCGGATGATTGACATTAATTTTATTTAATTTTGACGGTGTTAAATACCATCTTAAACTAAGTTTAAAATTTTTTTCCCTTATTCTTACTGACATAAATCTTAACATCCTCATTTTCCATATCATCCTCCATTCTTCTTCATTTATTCTTTTTCCAATATCTTGCTCCCACACTATTTTCAATCCTTCTTTCTCACTTTCCTCTTCCTCTAAATTTAGAAGAAGTAAGTAAATTTTACTCACAGTACCTTTCACTGAGTCAGTCATCCGAATGTCCTCATATGACAATAAAAATTGTTCATACTTTGTATATTCTCTACCTTTATTATATTTATTTACCCATTCATTAGTCCATCTTTCTAATTGTATATAATTCAACCATGAAATGCTCCTATTCTGAAGAGTTTGTTTCATTTGATCTGTCGATCTCATTTTATACAACCAATCTTTCAATCTAATCACTTTCTTTTCTTTAAATAGATCCACATACACGTTCATATTGGTAGGAAAATTTTCTATTTCTGTCACTAATCCAAGTGGGGAGTATGATGAACATAAATTCTTTTTACACTTATACCATATATTTAACAATGTCTCTAAAAATGGGTTATTAATTTCACTTATTTTATCTTTCTTAACTATACCGAATAAATATTTTTCTATATCTGCCTGTAATTCTGATGATTCCATTTCCCACCAAATTAGCCTTTCTGGATTATATATAATTTCCCCAATAAACCTCAATTGGTTAGCCAAATAATAATTTTTTATATTTGGTAAACCTATACCACCTTTTTTTTTTGTTTTATACCAATACTTTTTATTTATTCTAGATCTCTTCCCTTCATTACAGTACTTATTAATTATTCCTTGCCAAAATTTCAAATCACCCTCTGTTAACTGTATTGGTAACATTTAATTTTTGGTAAGATTTTCATTTTTATCAAGGCAATCCTTCCAAACCAAGATAGCTTAAAATTACTGTATTCCTGTAGTTGCTTTTTAATCACTTCCTTTAGTTTATTATAATTATATTCCTTTATTTTTTGAATATTTTTTGCTAGATCTATTCCTAAATATTTAATTGATTTACATAATTTGAAATCATATTTTTCAACACACCTTTCTTGTTCTACTCTATTATGATTAAATAACATTAATTCAGATTTTTGCCAATTTACACATAATCCAGTTATTCTTCCAAATTTTTCTAAATGAGTTCTAATTTTATCTACACATTCTAACGGATTTTTCACTGTCAACAAGGAATCATCAGCAAATAGATTAATCTTTATTTTATTCTTTTTCCCCATACCTTCAATTAAATCATCATTCCTTATTACATTTGCCAACATTTCAATAATCAAGCAAAACAGAACTGGAGAAAGAGGGCAACCTTGTCTAGTGCCTCGGCCTAGAGCTATTTGTTCTGTAATCCCATCATTAACTATTACTACAGAGGTATTCTCCAGATATAGTTGATCTATTATCCCCCTAAATTTCTTTCCAAAACCCCAACCTTTTAACAAAATCTTTAATGTTGGCCATTCCACGCAATCAAATGCCTTAAATATATCTAATGATAAAATACCTGCCTTCAGTTTGTCTTTTTCTATATTGCATAAAATATTCAATACCCTCCTAGTTAAATTCTCCATTTGTCTACCCTTTAAAAAACCATTCTGATCCTCTTTAATATATTTTATAATAAATTTATTAATTCTATTCGCAAGTATTGCAGTAAAAATCTTTGCATCTTGATTTAATAGTGAAATAGGTCTATATGAACTTGGGTCTGTTAAATCTTTATTAGGCTTTGGGATAAGAGTTATTAATGAATGTTTCCAAGAATCTGGTATTCTCTCTCCTTCCAATATTTCATTATAGAGCACTTTTAACTTAGGGATCAATATTGGTTTAAAAGTTTTATAATATTCTGATCCTAATCCGTCAAAACCTGGAGTTTTACCGTTTTTTAATTTATTAATAATCTCTATAATCTCTTCCTCTTTTATCTCTTTATCTAAATCCTTTTTATCATTCTCTGATAATTTACTCTTAACATTTTCTTTAATATAATTTTCTATATCTTCTTTTGATACACTATTACCTTTATATAAATTTTGATAGAATTCCTGTATTATCTTTAGTTTTTCTTTCATTAAACTACAATTCTTTCCCGTTTTATCTTTAATCACTCCAATTATATTTTTTGCTCTTTTAGTTTGAACTATTCTAGCTAAAAGTTTTGAATTTTTATTACTGTATTCAAAGAAATTCCTCCTAGCGTATATCAAGTCCCTGTGGACCTTTTCTAACTCTAAACCTTCTAATTCCTTTCTTTTAGCTTGAATCTCAATTAATTTTTTGTTATCTCTATCCGTAAAATATTTGCTTTCTAAGTCTTTTAATGATTCTTCAATTCTTTTTATATTTTCTTCTCTCAATTTTTTTAATCTACAGGATTCTCTTATGGCAATTCCTCTCATGACTGCTTTCATAGTGTCCCATAACACTCCTATTTTATTCCCACCTGCTTCATTAAATGACCATATTTCCAGCCATTCTTTCTTAACTTTATCTACAACCTCTGTATGTTGAAAAATATTGGAGTCTATTCTCCATCTCCTGGCTTCTCTATAATCCTTCTTAACTTTCATCTCCAACACCATCAACTCGTGATCTGTTATTTTTATCACATTAATATTCGTATCTACTACTTTTGAAATTAAGTTTTGTGATATAAACATAAAATCTATTCTAGAATAACTATTATGTACAGAAGAATAATATGTAAACCTTCTTTCGTCTCCCTTCAATTCTCCCCATATATCTTTCAAATCCGTAGTGTTTAGTATCTTACTCAGGAGGGTACCTCTTTTATTCAACTCATCTTTTTTACATGTGGATTTATCTTTCACCTTATCCAGAACCATATTGAAATCTCCTGCCATGATCACATATCCTTTCCTAACCTTTTCCATTTCTTTAATCACAGTTCTATAAAATTCTCCTTGATTCATGTTCGGTGCATACACATTTACTAATGTATAATCTTCCTCCCCCATTTGACCTTGAATTATCAAATATCTACCATTACTATCTTTTATTACTTCTTTTATCACAAATTCACAATGTTTAGATATTAATATTGCTACCCCTCTAGATTTAGAGGTCCCAAATGCTTTTTCATATATATGAATGTTTTGTAATTTCAATTCATTGACTCCATCCTTTAGTTGATGTGTCTCTTGTAAATAGATAATGTCAACTTTACTTTTCTTTAATAATAATTCTATCCTCCTTCTCTTTAATACAGACCCTAGGCCTTTCACATTTAAAGTCGCTACCCTTATGTTTTTCCCCATATCCGTTCCATCCTCTGCCTCTTAATCGGTCCCTTTGTGCATCTCACATAACAAAAACAAAAACAACTAAAAAAAATGAATTCACCTACCTCTAATTTCCTATCCCTGTCCTTCTTACCTACATATAAATTCTTTTCCTCCCTCCCGTTTCCCCACGTCCCACTAATGTTTGGTGCGAGCTCTGGGAGGGGGGGAGACATCACCCCCACCAGTCCGGACCCCAGCCAAACCTTCATCCCTATTTCACCCCACCTCATATTTTTATCTATCTATATACTCAAATGCCTTCCCTCCTAACTTTTAACATCTCTTCTTCTTTCTACAACCCCAGCCTAATTAGGTAATCCAAAACAATAATAAAGAAAACAAAAACAAAACAAAAAAAATCTTGAATCAAAAACCCACATACAAAAGAACAACAATAAAAAACAAAGAAAAAAGGAAAAGAAAAAAAAATAAAAAGAAAAAAAATATGAAAGAAAAAAAATATTAAAAAGAAAAAAAAGAATTTAATAAAAAGAATTTATTAATAATATTAAAAATAATTTTAATATTATAAAAAAGTGGGCAAGGAAAGAGGAAAAAAAGAAATAAAAAAATTTCAACCCTCCTTACAAAATGGAGGAGGGGAAAGAAAAAGGAAAAAAAAAAGAATCAAAAAAAAGAAGAAGGGAGGGTAGAGGAAAAAGAAAAAAAAATTCTTCCGACATCCAGTAACGTCCAGTAATCTCTTCCAATCAAAGTATCTTCTCTCAAAATATCTTCTCTTTCGAACTACCAGTCTTTACAGAGCTACTTGCTTGCTTGTCCCTTCGCTCTCATCTTCTTGCCAAAGTCCCCAGGCTATCATCAGCCTTTCCCGGTCTGGATCTACTGAATCCATGGTCCACCTTCTCCCCTGGCACTTTCTCACTTTCTTTTACACTAATGGGCTTCTTTATTTTTATTTCTTGTTCAAGGAAGGGAGGTCTTTTCCTTCTGTCCTAGCAGCAACAGTTATGAGGCTCCACTCCTATATCTAGTTTGAGTGAGACATATTTTGACATGTGTAGGATTATACTGTTAGATTCTGTAAACATTGCTTAGGTCTGTCTACTAGGTAGATGAACCCTACCAATGGCAGTGTCACCATTCTATCAGATAGGTCAGGGGACCCCAACCACCAGTCCACGGCCTTGGAAGGACTGGGCCACCGGGACAGATGAGCAGTGAGCAGAAGCAGGAGGTGAGCTGCATTGAAGCTCCGCCTCCTGTTAGATCAGCAACAGCTTAGAACCTAATAGGAGCGCAGAGTCCTATTAGATTCTAATGCCACAGGCACAGTTGATCTAGCAGCAGGAGGAGGGAAGTGAAGCTCCGCCTCCTGTCAGCATGCTCCTATTAGGTTCTAATGCCGCTGCTGATCTGACAGGAGGTGGAGCTTCAATTGCAGCTCACCTCCTGCTTGCCGCTCATCTGTCCCGGCACAATACATGTAATGAGCTTGATTCAAAGCTATCCTCGAACAACCTACTGCTTAACAAGTACCCCCTCCCCCGGTCCTTGGGAGAATGGTCTTCAACTAAACCCGTCCCTGGTGTCAAAAAGGTTGGGAACCACTGCAGATAGGTGATACCCTATTTTCTGTTGCAGATTATGAGAAGACAATTAGCAAAGCATCTTTTGCTGCACCAAATAAGACCACTGTGTATTTAAAATATAAAATGGATGAAATTATTGTTCTTTAAGCATGATGATGGAACACAAAAAATTGTACTGACCCTTCTCTTTTCTTTCTTTTTCTACAGCACGTAGTTCAATGTGTCTTTGTAGCTATTCGAACTATTGGTAATATCATGATCGTTACAACTTTACTGCAGTTCATGTTTGCATGTATTGGTGTCCAGCTCTTTAAGGTAAGCAAAAGAAGCAGGGAGGGAACAGCTTGCTTTCCCTAGAACATATAGAATCATAGAATAATTGAATTGGAAGGGGCCTGTAAGTCCAACCTCCTGCTTAATGTGGGAATCCAAATCAAAGCAGATCTAGTAATATAACATAATAATATTCTAATCCTGCATTAGTAAATCATTCTTTTGTGAATCTCACTGAACTCCTGAAGAAGCTATTGAAAAATGAAGACTTAGGAATTGTTAATAGTTAGTTGTGTGCTCTACCTTTTACCTCTGTGTTCCCCTTTTACACACAGGGAAAGTTCTATCGGTGTACAGATGAAGCAAAACAGAACCCAGTGGAGTGCCGGTGAGAAGATTTTCTTTTTGTCTCTGTGAATGAATACATAAATACTAGACAATTGCTACAATAGCTGTTTGACTTTCCTTCTATAGGGGAATATTTATTGTTTATAAAGATGGAGATGTGGATAGCCCCATGGTGAGAGAGAGAATATGGCAGAACAGTGATTTCAACTTTGATAATGTGCTTACAGCTATGATGGCTCTTTTTACTGTTTCAACTTTTGAAGGCTGGCCTGCGTAAGTATATCATTTGTAGTGTGTTTCTGCTGGTATTTTTCTTATTAGAAAGATATAGATCAAATTGTTCATAACATAACTTTACATGACTTGCCATATTTTGAGTTGCATAGAAGCATTTTAGATGAGAGACACTAACTTGTTTATTTTTGAAATTAAAAGTTTTATATGTGTGTTAAATAATAAAATACAAGCCTGAAATGTGAAAATCTCATCTCAATTATTTCATCTAACTTTAAATTTATAATTTAATATTTTTTGTATTCTTTTTTTAAATGCAATTTTGAAAAATATTAGCATTTTTACTTTAATCTGTTTAACAGTTTTTAACAGTTTTGGCAATGAATGCAATAACCTAAATTCATAGCTCCTGCCAACTTAATGGCAAATAAAATTCAAACTTACAGACTTGCTTAATTTAAAACATTTTTTTAAATTATTTTTTTCTTTTTTCTTCTTAAATGCACAGGCTTCTCTATAAAGCTATAGATTCAAATGGAGAGAATATAGGCCCTATCTACAATTACAGAGTGGAGATCTCTATTTTCTTCATCATCTACATCATCATTATTGCTTTCTTCATGATGAACATTTTTGTTGGTTTTGTAATTGTTACATTCCAAGAGCAGGGAGAACAAGAATATAAGAACTGTGAACTGGACAAAAACCAGGTAATGAATAATACTTTGAAATGTAATTCTGTGGAACCAGTAGCTATCATTTCAGAACAAGTTGTTCTTCGCCTGTTATACTTTACTGAGCAGGCTTGTCATGAACAACCATATCATTCTGGTGGAGTGCAGGTATTACTTTCAGTCATGGAGAAAGAGGATTCTCTGCTGGACGTGTAACTTATTTTAAAAAAAATATATATAAGCGTCATGTTGGAGTAAATGTATAGTTCTTGTGAGTAAGCGATAGTCATAAGGGATTAGGGTGTTGGTAGTTTCTTCGCTCATTAAGCTCAGTAAGGGTGCCTTTCAAAAAATTTACCAGTCCCTAATCCCTTGAAGCTCCCATGGAGTTTAGCTCCTCCCACTAATTTTCTCTCTTGTCTTCACAGGATCAAAATGGCTGATGGAGCCTTCATTTCTCAGTTATAAGTAATTTAAAACTCCTGTGAAGACTTCAGTTTCTTGTCTAAAGCCCTAGAATTCTGGTTGGGGGTGGGATTCCTGGAGGCTGAGGTCCAGGAAATCTGAAGGTCTAATGCCAGTAAGCAGAAGGATCCATGACACTTAAATAATTTGTAGATTACCTCAAATTATTCACAATGAAGAGCACCCAAGTTATTTGCGAAGCTCTCCAAATGAGATTAGGAGGCAAAAAAATAAGGTTCACTGCCAGTTAGATGTAAAGTAATGCACACTGGGATAGAAACCATAAAGCAAAAAGCACCAGATCATCAGGAAAGGCCTTTATCTGTGTCTCACCACCCTCACAAGTGCATTTGGTGGGGACATGGAAAAGGGCCTTCTCTGTTGCTGCTCCCAGACTCTGGAACGCCTTCCCACAGGAGGCCAGACTGGCCCCGTCTTTGCTGTCCTTCCACAAACAGGCAAACACCTTTCTCTTCAGGCAGGCTTTCTCTTAGTGACTGGTCATCTAAGAGTTTTTTTTTTAAATGAGATTGTACTTTTGTTGCTTTTAAAAATCTGTTTAGTAATGTTTTTATCTACTGTTTTTAATATGTTTGTTTAATTCTCTTAAATATAATAATTTTCTGTTTTTAGCTTTTAGTATTGCTTCTCTTTAATGTTGTAAATTGCATTGGATTATTTCTAGGAGAAAGGCAGGGTAAAAATATTTTAAATAAATATGAATTTATTTAAATTATCAGTAATTATTTTAAGAAACTATTTTAAAACTGTCCTTATTCTCTACAGATACCGGCTTGGTTTACAAATGTAGTAAAACAACAACATAATTAAAACTTAGCACACAACTGTTCTGGATATATTTCCTGCCATTCTTAACAAATAAGTAGGGAGATTAGTATATGGGGAATAGTGATGAGTGCAAATGATACAAATGATGAATATCTTATGCATGTCATGCAAAAACGTCTAAGAATATGTCCTACCAGTTCTGACTGTTTCATTCCATGTTGCTTTGTGGAGCGAAGCAGTTAGAACTGGAAGATATGAGACAGATTGTTGCTCAACTGTTTCACAACTGAGAAAAAATGAGCAAGTATAAATTAGCTTGTTTAAATTAGCTTTTTAAAAGACATTGTGCTGTTTGTTTGTTTTTTAATTGACCCCAAAGTCAGGAAGTAGTTGAAGAGTTTGGGGGGGAAAATCCTTTTTTGGCCTACAAGTTCTGTGCCAACCAAGGGATTTTAGAACTGTATTCCATAAGGTAGCTTTTCCAAAATCAAGTTAATTGTTAAAATACTGATTTGTTGTAGGTTTTAGCCATAATCCAGAGCTGTAGGCAGTAAAATTCACTGCTAAACAATTCTGGACAGCAAAACTTGCTTTTGACATGCCAGCCTAGAACATGGCCTCACTGCTGTTTTTGACTTTTCTACCTTTAACAGCGACAATGTGTGGAATATGCTTTGAAAGCACGACCTTTACGTAGATACATTCCAAAAAATCCCTACCAGTACAAATTCTGGTATATGGTCAACTCTACAGTCTTTGAATACATCATGTTTGTCCTCATCATGTTGAACACCCTTTGCTTGGCTATGCAGGTAGGCACTGGACACACTGCCAGTTACTCATGAACAGAATCCCTGAGGAAACCACGGTATGAGCTAATGGGCTATATTGATGTAGTTTAAGTATGAAGAACTTAAGTGCAATTTTGTTACCCTTAGAATTAAGGTCTCATTGATGTAACCTTGTGACAGGAATGAGGATGGGAAGGATCTTTCTTGCAGTCCTCACATATCCTCAAACTGAGGATCTGATCTGGAGGACACATGGAGGAGGAGAGGAGGGGGAAAGTGTTGTTGTACTTCTGTCTATTCATGTGGCAAGGCATCCTGTGTTTGCACCTCTGTTTCCTTAGAAAAAGGGCAGAAACACAGTCACAGTGAAAGGGACATCATCAACCTAGGATATCTTTATTGCAAATCATGCTCTAGTTTCTCTTCAGATTGTATGAATCTTTCACCTTTCTTGCATATATTACTGAAAATGATTACAATGGGGCACATTGGTGTAATGTAGTTAGTTGTCTTACAAAGTATCTATCAAAGGGTTATTTTAGTACTGTATTAAAATATTTAAAATGTTAAAGAATTATTTTTAAAAATTATAAAGTGTTTTTAACTGCTTGCCTGCTCACTACAGCTCCCAAAATGATGCACAATAAAATAGATTTTAAAAGATAATTTAAAAAATAGGATTAAAAAGGATAAAATGTTCCTTCATTCTTCTCCATCAATCCATTTTGCAAGTATGTTCTATATACGGAAAGAGTAGGCTTTGTGACCAAAGAGGTAGAGGTAAACACAACAAATTAATTAAAAAGGACACTATTATACTTTCCCACACCCAGCCACCGCATAATCGATCACATACTCACTCAATTTGTCTCCCTCTTAAGTGTAGTTCAAAAGAAAGCCACGAAATCTTCTCTAGAACAAATGTGCACCTTACTGCCTTCACTGCAGTAAAGAGGCTTATGGCCAACATGAAGGTTAATGTGGCAATGCTCTCCAGATTGCCTCTCAATCTTTTGTTTGTCACATGCAAATCCCAATTTAGACCAAATTAGTCTCAGCTGTATTTATTTAGGTGTTGATTGATTCTGTTATCACGATGGTCATGAAGATGAATTTTCTGTAGTAATTAAGGTATCTCTTTACCATGGATAAGAAAGAGACACTGGCCCTGAGAAACTGGCCTTGAATATACTTTGAGAGCATAAACTGATCCAGTGAGGTTGTTGAGTTAGTGGAATTGTTCCCATCTGTGGAACTGGAGACTGATGATTCTCTTTGGCCCCTCTGTGCTCTCCCAGCCTCCTTTTTGAATAGCACTGAGAACTGAAGGGGATAATGGAGGGGAAGAAGGTCGGATTTTGCTTAGAGCCTTTATAACACTCTGTGTCATTAGGAGTGATGATTTACTTCAGTGTCAACTTTAAATATACATGCTTTGATCTGTTTAAATTATATCATACTGAAGAAGACAGAAAAGCACACCTCAAATAATCACTCACTTAAACAGGGCTTGCCATATAGCAAGGCATTATCAACTAGTATTCACACACTCTTTCTGGAGAAGTTGCTAGTTGCAGACTTGAAAACACTTATTAGTTCAAGTCTAGAAAACAGCTTTTACTTTAAAAAAAATTTCTATTAACAGTATTCTTATTATTCCTCTCATCTGTTTCATTTGCAGCACTATGGGCAATCTAAGCTTTTTAATGATGCTATGGATATTCTGAATATGGTTTTTACTGCTGTGTTTACTGTTGAAATGGTTTTGAAACTCATTGCGTTTAAGCCCAAGGTAAGAAATTATTCATGGTTTAGTTAGGTGTGCCTTTTCATCTGTTATTTTAAAAACCGCTAGTGATTTGATAGATTGATAGACATGTTTGAACAAAAGGCTATGGGTTTTACATGGTAAAGTATCAGGAAAAGATTCACAGAAATCTAACATCTGATAATACTATTGATGTGGCTGCAGGAAATGAGCAGTTGACATTTTTTTCCCCTCATCAATATTTGCTGAGTATTAGCTAAAGGTCATGAGTGTATTAATGTGACAGACTTAACCTCTTCTAACACGTTTTTGTACCAAAGATGGCAATATTTTGATATGAAGTTTAATAGTACAGAAATACTAACCTTTAACTTTATCACACTATACTGTGTTAGCCATCAGGGTTAGGGACGAAATACCACATCTGACCGTGGTGATGTCATAACATCACAGTCTGTTGCAATGCTCACTTGGGCTCTTTCAGGAAGATGTACCATCATGTATAAAGTTATCAATAATGCTGGTTCAACATCTAATCATTTTCAAGTGGGTACTTTACAATTCTTTCTATTTCATAGCTCCTGTCTTAGTAGTAATAATTTTTAAAAGTGCAAACAAGCTCTTCAGTTGAGAAAATGTTATATAAATCTGAATGTTAAAGAAAAATGGGCTTTTCAAAGAGTATAGATATCAACAAGTTAATTATAGACTTAGTATTATTATTTTAATATGGATTTTTTAATATTACAATCTAAATCTAATCTTTGTTTTATGCGCATGTCCTGATGATATTGTTGTGGGGGCAAAGTAATTCCCTTGTTATGGTGAGCCACTGTCACTACATTTTACAGTCATACTGCTGTCCCATTTAGGGTCAAGTCACATGTGACAGGAGAGTTCTGTGATAGGTGTTCATAATATCTTTATCACAGGGTGATTTTGCCATAGGTAATGAATGGTTCAGGAAAGACTAACCCTTTTATCTTAAGCTGATTCCCAACTAACGTCCTCCTACTAGTTGAGGAGAGAAGAATCTGTGGGTTGAGACCTGTAGTGTCTATATTTCCCTCTTTGCAGCCAATAGAAATGTTGGATGGGGAATTAGATTTGGGCTGTGATACTAAAGCAAAATGTTTAGCACACATACCCCAGTGCACCCCTGACCAAAATTGGGGATTTCACTGCTTTTTCTCAGATTCCGTGGTGTCATAGCAGAGTCTGTGTTGCCATGAAAGAAAAACCCTGTTTGGTAATTAAAAAGGTGTTTGGAACCCATACATGTTAAGGGGAAAATACTAGTCCTGCCCCCACCCCACCTCATCGTAACATTGAACAGGAAAATGTGACTGACTAAAGAAGAGGATGCTGCTGTGTTTGGGTAGCTTTTCCATCTGAGCAAAAAAGCTCTGGAATTGGGGTTCTGACTTACATGGAGAGGCATCCTCTCCTTCTTCAGATAGTCCCGTTCTCAATTCCACAGATGGAAGGGCTGGAGCTAGTAGGCTCCCTTCAATGTGTGTGGGCTCCACAAGCCTCCTTAATAACTGGCTTGGGCTTCTCTCTAATGGTAAGGTAGCTCAATCGGCTAACACTGTCTTTTGACATCCACATACCGAGTGCCATCAACTGCAAAAGACACCTACATGTGTGCTGCTTCTCATGTGTTGGGGCTCCATGCAATTCAGAATGGAAGCACATCCTTGCTTCTGCTTTATGTTAGGAATGCCCTCCAGATCATTAAAGCACAAGTGGATCTAATATCATGTCAGTATCTGCTTACAAATAAGACTATCGCAATGCTATCTGAAAATTAGCAGTTCATTTATAACTTCAGGAAAGTCAACAACTGCATAATTAAATATGAAAATATTTCCCTTGCCATTCTGTATCAGATTTGTGTGCCAAAAAAGAAAAGATATCTAGTAAGTAGATTGATCTTGGGGTGTTGCAGTGGTGAAGGCTGTGAGATGTGTGATGCAACATTACTTGCTGTGACTTGTCCATATATTCCATTTCCCCTTTTCCAGAACCGTCTTTATTTGACTTGATGTTTCTATTTATGTTTGCCTGCTCTTGCTTTACACATTGCTGAGAACAATATTTGTATGTACTGATAGGAAAGGTGTACCTTAAGGAATCAGTATGTGACATACAATTTTAATGTTCCAGAAGTCCCATATTATGACAAAAGAACACATTTCCTTACAAATGGATGTGCTTCACTTCCAAGGCAAGCACACTGCTTCATCGGTTGCCTATAATTCTAGCCCAATTTGTGATCCTTGTTTGGCTTGGAGTTCAATCCATCTATATACATTTTCAGTATCCTATGAAAACTTAGTTAATAATTAATTTCATGCTGTGCTGTCAGGTCAATTCTGACTCATGGTGACCCTCTCCAAGGTTTCCCAGGGATATGGCCCTCAGTAGTACACATTACCTTCTTCAGGAGTTACTCCGGTACCATGTAGGACAATATAGTAGTACCATGTACCAAGTAGTACCATGCATCAAGGTCACACAGGCTAGATTTTCTCCTATGATGTACAGTGGAGAATCAAACTCCTGACCCCATGCTCTATAACTAGTTGCTCCAGCTCACTGAGCTATATCCAGGCAGTTAAACCGCAAGGTTAACAAGGTTTCTGTAAAAATTAGGATCCAAGAACAGGAAAGAAATGAGGAAAGGGTATTCTTAGAACTTTTCTTCTACTGATAATGTATTTTTCATGAAGAGGCTGAAATAAAACTGTACTTTCATAAGATAAGATAAGAGCAGTTCAGTATTGTTAATAGAATCTGACTTTAATCCAAATGTTCCAAAGTTCCACTAAGATGCCCTTTCCTCTGGATGGTGATAAGGATGATTACCAGGGACAGAAGAGTCCAAAGCATGTTGCTGTGACATACAACCATTCTGGCTTTCTGGGCTCTTGGCTCTTTTCTTTTTATTCCTTGCTTTGACCCAGAGTAATCAGACTGTACAATAGCAAAGGTACTGTGAATCAGTGAGCAGATTTCCTGACAAATACATCTTATTTTTATGCTATGAACACTTATTAACAGTTTAAATGAACGCAATCATTTCTGTGCCATGATTTACAGACATACAGTAATTTTTGTCTGGAGTTTTTATGCATAGGTATTCTAACGAGCATGCTAGTAAAGCAGTGGCCCTGCTTTTGAAGCTGTGGTTATGTTGCCATAATCCATCAAGCTTCAGTTTCAGATCAGCTTTATGTTGTCCTCCTTCACTATAGACATTTATATTGCCATAGCTTTTTCACGGATACTTTAAAAATTAAAATTCAAACAGGCTACTTAGATTTCCATCTAATTTTTGAAGAACAGTTCCCATGCAGCTATTGAAAATGCCTGCATTGATTACCCTGTTTTATTATATGTCTGTCTTTCTTCTGGTCTTGATTTCCCCCATGGTGCCAATTTGTCAACACAATGCTAGGACGCTCTCCAGAATCTTTAAGGTACAGTACAAGCCCATGGGACTGTACAAAATAACATTTTTTTCATGAATCATAATGAAAGAAGACACCAGAATATAGCAAAAATTGTGGGAGGAAACTTGGAACTGACTTAGAGCTACCATTGTTCAGCTGTGTTACCAACAGTTAGGGCAATATTCTCCAGCCAGGTATCCTCCAAATAAATTGCTACAACTTATGGGCACCAGCTTGTGGCCGGTGGAGGTAGAGATCGTAGTAGCTACTCTGACTTTGAGTATGCTGCTGTTATTGCTTCTGACTTAGGATGACCTTAATACCATTTTTGACATTCAGAAAGTAGTTTATCCCTCTCATCCCTCAGTGAATTTCCATGGCTGAGTAGGGATTTGAACCCAGGTTTCCTGAGTCCTTGTCTGATAGTTTATCCATTACATCACACTGACTCTGCCACTTGAAGTGTAGCTTCCAGAATTTCCCATTTAGTCATCCTCTGTTCCATTCGCCTCACGCTGCTCACCTTACCTTACCCATATCATAGGTCATCCACCTGAAAATTCTCCTGGCATGTAGCACTCAAATCATGTCACATATAAGCCTTTCCTTCAGTAGACAATATTGTTTGGGGTTATTCCTCATTATGCCATCGATTTTTGTGTGTGAAGTAATTTCTGTTTATGAAAAAAAATCTAAACAGAAGTATGCAAATATTTTTACATTTCATTTGTAATCTCAAACATTTGCACCCTGCCTGCTCTGTTCAGGGCTATTTTAGTGATGCCTGGAACACGTTTGACTCCCTCGTCGTTCTTGGCAGCATAGTAGACATCGTTCTCAGTGAAGCTGATGTGAGTATACCCCAGCCAAACCTCCTCAGTGCCACCTCTCTCTCTCCCCCCCCCCCCATCTCCTGATGTATTTCTCTTATCTGGACAAGTCACAGAATTTGAATATATTTCTAAACTCTGAATACAAAAGCCAGTCATAGTTACCTTGGTTTGGGAAAACAGCTACCTAATTTATGCTTCCCACTTTCTTAGACTTGAGGTGGAAAGATGCAGTACTGGTGCATTGCAGAAGCGTAGATTGTGTTTCTGTGTTATAACACTGTCCTTTTTCTTCTCTTTCTTTTCTGTTTGTTTTCTCGTGCTACTGAATGCTTGTCCTAACAGCACTATTTCACTGATGCATGGAACACTTTTGATGCCTTAATTGTTGTTGGTAGCGTCGTTGATATTGCTATAACAGAAGTTAATGTAAGTAAACCACTGTTCACCCCACTACATAGTAACCACTCTCCATGTAGCAGCAGAGTAGAAAGAAGAGTAGATTCAGTGAACCATAAACCTCTTATTATCACCACTCCTTTTTTTAAATAATTAATTGTTTTTATATTGTGTTAAATCTGTACTTCTGTCATTTCAAATAGTAATATCTGCAGATAAAAGTCCAAAAAGCTAAAGTAGACAGAATTAATTCAATTCAGGCTCTCCTGTTACAAAAGCTGTCCAAAACCAATTTGACAACAAAGACAGAACAGTGTTTGGTTAAGGCCAGAGCAATCTGTGGCTCCCCAAGAGTAAGCTATGAATTGACTTCCTCCTTTTGAATAAAAGTAGGTGGCTGGTAGGCTAAATGTGGCTTGATAGCTCACAGATTGCATTGGCCTAGTTTTCTTTAGTCTGCTATTCTTGAGGGATTTATCACTTTGGAAGAGTTAGTTGTATTGTGAGACACCGAAGGAAATCTGATCCAGGCATAAAGGGTCAACTGACTAATGGGGATGTGTTACCTCCAAACCCTTTCAAAAACCCTAAAAAAAATTGCAATAAAATTCTTTTAAAAAATCATATAACCCATTTTGTAGTGATAAAAAGTAAAATAAAATAACTTTATAAAAACTCCTGAAGAAAACATTTCGTATATGACAAACACTGAAATACATGTTGATGACAGTGAGTCATCTTTATTGGTTGAGTCGCAAAGATTCCCATGCCCACATGGCAGGTGAGAAAAAGCACCCTTCTTTTCAGCCCACTTTGCCAAATAAATAAAATGAAGAAAACAGTAATGTGAGATTGGCGGCACCCGGAAGATAAACAAACAGATTAAAAGGAAATAAAAATTGGTATAAATTATTAAGAATTGTTAAGAATTATCAGTAATCTTGGATTATTGGTAGTGGATGAAAATGTGAAATTTAGATGAAATCATCAATGGCTGATGGACTGAATTTGGCACAATGGGTTGCAGGTTGCAGAGGACTAGTCAATTTTAACAAGTTGTTGAGGTGTAAGGGAGCTGACCTCCATCACTTTTGGAAAGCTGACCATGTCTGCGCTAATTATTATCTCATGTTATAGTCTGATGATCCCTTGGAGGCAAGGTTCCCGCTAAGATGGGAGTGTGCGGGCACAACTCCACTTCCCTCTGTGCAGCTCTCTTCCTTCTTCATGCAGCGATCATGTTAGGTTCTGGTTGTGACAGAACCCAACGCGTGGGGGGTGGAGTTGCACACACATGCAGGGGCAAAGCTGTGTGTGAGAGAGAGGCAGACCCTGCCCAGCAGGTCTGAAAATTAGAGGGTACGCTGCTTGGAGGTCATTCAAGAGTCATTGTATGGTGTGGCTCTCCTTTCTCCCCATGGAGAGGTAGGCCTTTGGGCAGAGGATGAGACCAGTCCTCACAAGCTTCCTTAGGAGGATGGAAAGCCCCTTTGCTATTCACTGCTGGTGTCCAAATACTGTAAGTGATAGGGTGGGCATTCTGGAGGATATCTAGGGAGGCTTAGAGCTGGATCCAACTTTTTTCCTGTTCCTTCAACAACACCCTCACCCCTGCCAAAACAAGAGGGAAAATGTGCTAGTTTTAGAGCTGGTGTATCTATTTTCCTTCCTCCCTCCCACTTCTCCTTTTCTGTTGGTATGATCTTGGCTGGCCTAGAGATCCTGAAGTGAGTTTTGGGGACTTCAACACCCAGGATTCTCCAGACAACAGGAATAGAGGATTCTGAGAGTTGTGTCCAAAAAATTTAGAATTTTTAAGTGTTGACTGTTCCTCTACCATATTCCCCCTCTCCTCATTTTCAGTCTACCTGTGTTGCTCTGCTGTTTCAAAGTCCCAAACTTCTCTTCCTCCACTGTCATTTAGCCCTTAAGGCTGCTGTTTGTTTCCCTATGTCCAAATACTTTATTGTTTCTGCTTCTCCTAGAATATAAACTACCTTGAAATTTCAGTAAGAAAACATAATGTTTTCATTTCCTGAGGTGTTACAAAGTTTCAGGAGAGGTTTTGTTCGAACCCAACAGAATATAGCAAGTATCCAACTTAGTTTTTATTTAATTAAGTTTTTCCATGCACCCTCTTTCACGTTTCCTGAGTGCAGTGTTCTGGTATTGCAATGGGGTGTTGCACAGCAGCAAATTTCACATCAAAATCATTTCACAGCATGCTCTTGATACTACTAAATGGCCATGCTCATGCCAAAGGTATAGCAGTGCATTGATTCAAAGATGGATTTGATTCTGTTCATTTCCTTTCTCCTTTTTGGAAGAGGAAAGTGGATATACCATATATGAAGTAAATCATCAGTAGCTATGCCATCCAAGTAGAACTCAGTGTGTCTCTCAGAGATTAATTACAGATCAGGTTTTGCAGTCAAGGATAGCTGTCACTATTGATGCTGGTGCCGTGATAAACTGCCAGATATCATGTGTATTTGTTTCCCTAGAAACTCTGTCCTGTGGTTTTCTGAAGCGCTTGATAGATAGGAAGGAAGTTACACAATCATCAACATGCTTATCAGGTTTTACTCAGATCAGAAAAAAAACAATTAATGTGACATCCGTGACCCAACCATGGACACTGTATATACATCTGAACCTGTAAAATTATACTGCACATTTCTGAGAAAGTGGGCTGTAGTCCATAAAAGCTGCTACCGTACAGCTCTTGGTTGCTTTGATTGGGTGCTTGGATAGAGCAGGGATGTTTTACAGGGAAATCAGAGAGAATTTAGATTCAGAAAGTTTTGAAAAATGACGGTGATATTATTAATACCAACAACTAATGAAACCAACTCATCCATTCTTACTTGACTGTAAGCTGCCAGACCTAGCTCTGTGTGCTGCATATGTGCCTGGACCTCCATATTCCATGCATCTACAGAAGCAGTTCTGGTCCATAGGAGTGCACAGTATAACAAATGTGCTAGTCTCAAACATCTGAACCTCTACAATGGTACTCCACATATCTGAGGAAGTAAGTTGTAGTCCATGAAGGCTCTTGCCACACAACTCTTCATTGCTTTGACTGGAAGCATTCCCATCCAGAGGTTCCCCCAGGATGTACATAGACAGGATCTGTTTATGTTCCCAGTGAGACCACTGCATGGTGATCTCAGGAGATAAACGCAGGAAGATGAGATTCTTTTCTTTCCCAGTGTCCCATTTTGAAGAAAAGTTACTCCACACAGAAACTCAGACTTGCAGATGTAATAAAATCAGATGTTGATTTTGCATGTGCATTGCTTTTGCATTCAAGAGGCAACCAGAGTTTTACTTTTGCCAGAAATCACGATAACTGGATAGCAGATACAAAATGAAGTGTGTGTGTTTTTTAAAAAGTACTTTAGAGTCCACATTATGGTGAAAACATTTTGTTTGGCAGCAGTGCCTGTCAGAAGTGCTTATTGCTACATAGAACTGATACCTTAATATTTCTAGTAATGTCCACCCACTTGATTTGCAATGGCTTAGTACTAATCATATTTTCTATAATAACCTTTCTCCCCAATACATGTGTCCTAAAGAAAAAGATGGTAAAATCTGAGTGCTTATAATCGTAGCAGAGTATTGGACTTGGGGGGTGGAGGCTACTGGAGAAAATCCTCTCAGATGAGACTTAGAATGTTTAAATCTGCATTTCCTACTCTTTATTATTTTTAATCATACCTTGATGTGTTTTAGGAAAACAATAAAGAAATTGGTGGGATTGTTTGGGTCCTGGATTTTCAGCACTGTTAGCTTTCTAGAGTTGCCTTTGATTCACTGCCCAGGGCAGTGGTTCGCATGTTTGCTGTTGCAGATGTTTTTGGACAGCTAGCTAGCATAACAAATGGTCAGGAACTCTGGAGACCAGTGCAAGAAGATCTGGAATCTTTGGTCTCGTGTGCTCATTAGTAGTTCATATAAAAATCTTTTTTGATGCATTTATACAAGTGGTTCCTATTATGTTGTGATAATGATGTAGTAGGCATGTGTCATTTTTACACTATTTATGATGCTCCAAGACAAAAATGAGCAATTGTCAGAGGTCATGGGGTAGCACATGGATCTTGGAGGGCTATATCCACTCCCACATACCCCTAACCCTCAATTTTTTTTCTTTAAAATGTTTTTTAACTGAAAAGACACCCCCACACCCCACACCTCTGTTGGCCTATTTAAAAACATGAACATTTATTGGGGCCCAAACATGGCAAAGTTGCCCTCTTAAACCACAAGAGAGCACAAAGGGACTGTGTGAGGGGAAAAAAAGAGTTTTAAACGCATGGAAGCATTCTTTGGCTCTTGGGGTTCCCATTCCAGTTGCAGCTTGACTTTGGACAGTCACTGGATTCCCTGAGAAACTTTGCGGTGGAGTGTGACAAGGAGCTGCTGCAGGGAATGCTCAAAAGCCCTGAAAATGTGTGGAAACTCAGTGGTGTGCCAAACAT
The DNA here is from genome assembly GCA_037013535.1 of Intellagama lesueurii. Lineage (NCBI taxonomy): Eukaryota > Metazoa > Chordata > Lepidosauria > Squamata > Agamidae > Intellagama > Intellagama lesueurii. The sequence goes on from JBAJHW010000002.1 coordinate 247,710,371, forward strand.
TTGCTTTAATGATGTGTGCTGTTACATTTTCTCCAGCGATTTCTGGAGGAACTTTGACCTTACAACAACTTTGCTAAATAAAGCTGAAATCTAGCAGCCTGCTCTAGATTACACACTGAACCTCACTGCCTGTCATGGATTCAACTTTTGCTGCCTCCTATTTGCCTCTTGGACTTTGGCTGGGCCACAGCCTAGAGCCAGGGTTGTATTTGGAGGGTTTACAATGTGTTAGAACAGCATTTATTTATTTATTTGGTAACTGCTTATTTTTTTCAGTAAATCATACAATCATACTAAATTTCATGCATTTCTGTTGTGCTAACTGGCTTTCATTTTCATTTTATTTTTAGAAAATTTTAAAGGCAAGTGAATATATACGGTAGATCCAAAGGTCTGTTAAAGGCCATAACATATCTTTGTATATATGCTCACGTTTTGTCTAAAGGAAATGTCACACCATGCACCAAACCTCTGGCTCTAGTCATCTAAATGGTTCCATCTAAATGAGATATTCCAGACGTACGGTTATGAATTATTTGTGAACATTATTATACTGAAGATCAGACATGTAATAATATATTGGGAAGCACATTTCAAGCCCAATTCCCCTTTTTGTTTTGTTTTTTCCTTAAAAAATAGCCTTAGTGGAGTTTATCTCAATATGCATTGCGAGCAATTACCAAATTCTCTTCTTGCATGCAGTAAATGATCTAAAGATTTCTGAAATGAGATATCCATTTATGCCATTAAACCTTCACTTTATAAGAACAGGTTGTAATGTTCAGTGTATCATAGTGGAGAAGCAGTTTGGATGGCTATTGCAAGGTGCTTCAAAAGCATGTTCACTTTAAGTTTACACTGCTTGACTTAAAAAAAAAACACTTTAAAATCACAGAGATGTGGAAGAGAGAGTGCAGGTTAATTATTTCCCCCCTTCCCCCCGCTTTTTAAAGCCGTTTTCTGTGCCTGTTTGCTGATGGACTTCTAACATTTCATAAGAGTTTCTCATGCTATCAAACTCAAGTTTTTGTCAACTTTAAGGTGAAGTGCAGCCAGCAAGACCAGATTCTGCTTGTTGCTCAGGCTTGCAAGCAAACATGATCCAGAATGTCTTCACAAGGTTCAGAAAATTTTAACCAGCCTTAACTGTGTATATAAAGAGACTTCCATGCCATCATGCCTCACTTTTCATCTATTCCTTTACCTGTGAAGCTTGGGTGATGGTTTTCATGGCTGCCTATTGTGTCTCAAGTCCTGCCATGTACATGCTATCTTTTATTTCAAATCTAATACACTTAAACATGGTTTGCTTAGCAGGAAACATGTCTGCTGTGAAACAAGGCCTCAAGTAATCAGATAACATTCCCTGAAGAAAAATATTCATTGTTTTATTTTCACCTGAACTTTTCCAGTTTTGTGTACAGGTCTCAAAGATCCCCTTCCTTTTTTGAGACCATAACCCTACTCTGTCACCATGCTCCCCACCTTTTCAAGTGGGTTGGAAGAGAATCCAGTACACCTCCGACCTTTACTGTCTCCACCATCCTGTAAGAAAATGACTTAATTGAGTTGGCATTTCTGTGCTGCCATTCTTGTGCAAAAAGTAGTGAAAAACAAAATAGAACACCTTATAATAAGACTTGAGCTTGTAACCGTCTTTTATTGGTTCCCGGTTATCTACCATGCATTAGATCTGATGGACTGTACAGGATGGTATCATGTGCACTTAAGGAGAATTCAGATTTGGTGGGCCGTAATAGCAGTTTGTTTCTGTTCCATGGACAGAAACAAAAGGCTAAAAGATATGACGCTGGAAGATGAGCCCCTCAGGTCGGAAGGCGTCCAACATGCTACTGAGGAAGAGCGGAGGACAAGGACAAGTAGCTCCAGAGCTAATGAAGTGGTTGGGTCAAAGCCGAAAAGACGCTCAGCTGCGGACGTGCGTGGAAGTGAAAGGAAAGTCCGATGCTGCAAAGAAGAATACTGCATAGGAACCTGGAATGTAAGATCTATGAACCTTGGTAAGCTGGATGTGGTCAAACAGGAGATGGTAAGAATCAACATTGACATCCTGGGCGTCAGTGAACTAAAATGGACAGGAATGGGCGAATTCAATTCAGACGATTATCATATCTATTGTGGGCAAGAATCCCATAAAAGAAATGGAGTAGCCCTCATAGTCAACAAAAGAGTGGGGAAAGCTGTACTGAGATACAATTTCAAAAATGATAGAATGATTTCAATACGAATCCAAGGCAGACCTTTCAACATCACAGTAATCCAAGTTTATGCACCAACCACCCATGCTGAAGAGGCTGAAATTGACCAATTCTATGAAGACTTACAACACCTTCTAGAACTGACACCAAAGAAAGATGTTCTTCTCATTCTAGGGGACTGGAATGCTAAAGTAGGGAGTCAAGAGATAAAAGGAACAACAGGGAAGTTTGGCCTTGGAGTTCAAAACGAAGCAGGGCAAAGGCTAATCGAGTTTTGTCAAGAGAACAAGCTGGTCATCACAAACACTCTTTTCCAAGAACACAAGAGGCGACTCTACACATGGACATCACCAGATGGGCAATACCGAAATCAGATTGATTATGTTCTCTGCAGCCAAAGATGGAGAAGCTCTATACAGTCAGCAAAAACAAGACCTGGAGCTGATGGTGGCTCTGATCATCAGCTTCTTATAGCAAAACTCAAGCTTAAACTGAAGAAAGTAGGAAAAACCACTGGGCTAGTCAGGTATAATCTAAACCAAATCCCTTATGAATACACAGTGGAAGTGAAGAACAGATTTAAGGAACTCGATTTGGTGGACAGAGTGCCTGAAGAACTATGGATGGAGGCTCGTAACATTGTACAGGAGGCAGCAACAAAAACCATCCCAAAGAAAAGGAAATGCAAGAAAGCAAAGTGGCTGTCCAACGAGGCCTTACAAATAGCAGAGAAGAGAACAGAAACAAAATGCAAGGGAGATAGGGAAAGTTACAGAAAATTGAATGCTGACTTCCAAGGGCCTTCTTAAATGAACAGTGCAAAGAAATAGAGGAAAAGAATAGAAAGGGAAAAACCAGAGATCTGTTGAAGAAAATTGGAGATATTAAAGGAACATTTTGTGCAAAGATGGACATGATAAAGGACAAAAATGGTAGGGACCTCACAGAAGCAGAAGACATCAAGAAGAGGTGGCAAGAATACACAGAGGAGTTATACCAGAAAGATCTGGATGTCCCGGACAACCCAGATAGCGTGGTTGCTGACCCTGAGCCAGACATCCTGGAGAGTGAAGTCAAGTGGGCCTTAGAAAGCATGACTAACAACAAGGCCAGTGGAGGTGATGGCATTCCAGTTGAACTATTTAAAATCTTAAAAGATGATGCTGTTAAGGTGCTACACTCAATATGCCAGCAAGTTTGGAAAACTCAGCAGTGGCCGGAGGATTGGAAAAGATCAGTCTACATCCCAATCCCAAAGAAGGGCAGTGCCAAAGAATGCTCCAACTACCATACAATTGCACTCATTTCACACGCTAGCAAGGTTATGCTCAAAATCCTACAAGGTAGGCTTCAGCAGTATGTGGACCGAGAACTCCCAGAAGTACAAGCTGGATTTCGAAGGGGCGTAGGAACTAGAGACCAAATTGCTAACATGCGCTGGATTATGGAGAAAGCCAGAGAGTTCCAGAAAAACATCTACTTCTGCTTCATTGACTACGCAAAAGCCTTTGACAGTGTGGACCACAGCAAATTATGGCAAGTTCTTAAAGAAATGGGAGTGCCTGACCACCTTATCTATCTCCTGAGAAATCTATATGTGGGACAGGAAGCAACAGTTAGAACTGGATATGGAACAACTGATTGGTTCAAAATTGGGAAAGGAGTACGACAAGGCTGTATATTGTCTCTCTGCTTATTTAACTTATATGCAGAATACATCATGCGAAAGGCAGGACTGGATGAATCCCAAACCGGAATTAAGATTGCCGGAAGAAATATCAACAACCTCCGATATGCAGATGATACCACTCTGATGGCAGAAAGTGAGGAGGAATTAAAGAACCTCTTAATGAGGGTGAAAGAGGAGAGAGCAAAAAATGGTCTGAAGCTGAACATAAAAAAAAACTAAGATCATGGCCACTGGTCCCATCACCTCCTGGCAAATAGAAGGGGAAGATATGGAGGTAGTGACAGATTTTACTATCTTGGGCTCCATGATCACTGCAGATGGGGACAGCAGCCACAAAATTAAAAGACGCCTGCTTCTTGGGAGGAAAGTGATGACAAACCTAGACAGCATCTTAAAAAGCAGAGACATCACCTTGCCGACAAAGGTCTGCATAGTCAAAGCTATGGTATTTCCAGTAGCGATGTATGGAAGTGAGAGCTGGACCATAAAGAAGGCTGACTGCCGAAGAATTGATCCTTTTAAATTGTGGTGCTAGAGGAGACTCTTGAGAGTCCCCTGGACTGCAAGGAGAACAAACCTATCCGTTCTGAAGGAAATCAACCCTGAGTGCTCACTGGAAGGACAGATCCTGAAGCTGAGGCTCCAATACTTTGGCCATCTCATGAGAAGCGAAGACTCCCTGGAAAAGACCCTGATGTTGGGAAAGTGTGAAGGCAAGAGGAGAAGGGGACGACAGAGGATGAGATGGTTGGACAGTGTCATCGAAGCTACCAACATGAATTTGACCAAACTCCGGGAGGCAGTGGAAGACAGGAGGGCCTGGCGTGCTCTGGTCCATAGGGTCACGAAGAGTCGGACATGACTTAATGACTAAACAACAAAACAACAAATAGCAGTGTTAGCTGTAGGATTTTTTTTTGCACAAGATCTTGTGTTGTGGCAGTAAAGGATTGTTCAATAGTAGCAGTAGTTTGAAGAAACGCAGGTTTTCTTATTTGAATATTTTCTTTCACATAAGTGCTAAGTGACCCATCACAAAACAGAGCATGTTAAATGCAGAAAGTGTAGGTAGTTAGAATCACATGCTGTGACAGACATCTTTCACCATTTACAGAAACATCTGTGCAAAAAGATAGGGAGCAATAAGTGAATCAGCTAATTTTACCCTGTATTTGAGCTCCGTTTCCCCTTTAGTTTAAGCAGGGAGCTCCACTTTTTCATTAATGGAATACACACATCTCTTGTGCATATTAAGCTTCAAAAAGGACTAAGTTGCCGAACATATCAAGTAGGTGAATAGCCAGGAGCATGACTTAACTTACTCTGCAGTTTCTCCAGGCATCCTATAGAAAAAAGATGTAGCCCTACGAGCACGGATTTCTAGTTGTGGAGGGTGATTTTGTAAAAGGGAGAACAACTTCTTTCAATAGAAGCTGCTCACATGATTTAAGCCTTGGTCCAGAGACACAGGAGTCTTTCCCCATTGGTCATAGGGATGTCAACATCTCTCAATAACAATTTTGGTGTCTTTCTTCTTCCACCTGCATTTTCCTTCCACCCTTGTTTCATCCTGCACTGAAAATTTTACACCTTTTCTTGTGATGAGTGCATTTATTACACATTGTACCTGATCTGTGAATTCATTTGTTCATTTCTCTTAATTTATTAATTTTCCACCATTGACTAAAGCATGTGTATATATATATATTCAACTATGTACATTTCAGGTGTTTGCATGTTAAAGTGTGTGTGGCTTTGTATGCACTTTATTTTTCTGAAATGCTCTGAAAGTGTTATAAATGTGCTGATTCTCAAGGTAAAACAACATCTTTCTACTTTCAATGAGTCTAGGAAAGTATAAAAATGCTACTTTCCTCATCATCAAAATTGTTTTGGGGGTAGAGTTGGGATCTTTCCCCTCCTCAAGCATTTAATACACACATTTACAAGGAACTAACAGTTGATGACATCATAACATTATCCATACTAGCTGCAAACTAGTCATTGACTACTACTACTACTACTACTACTACTACTACTACTACTACTACTACTACTTATTATTATTATTATTATTATTATTATTATTATTATTATTATTATTATTATTATTATTATTATTATTATTATTATTATTGCATGCCATCAAGTTGATTCCAATTTATGACAATCCTTTCCAGGGTTTTCTTGGCAGAGTACACTCAGAAGTGGTTTACTGTTTCCTTCTTCTGGGGGCACCCTAAGACTGTGGAGCCCAAAGCCGCACAAGCTGGCTCTTTTCCCGGGAAGCACAGCAGGAAATCAAACACCCAACATCTGGCTCTACAGCCAAATACCTAAACTACTGAGCTATGCAGCGAGCTATACCAGTCATTACAAACAAATAGCTGCCTGAAGAAGTAATGATGACAGGAAACAGCAGAAGAAGGGAATGCTTTTTTCCTTTTAAATAGAAAAACAAACATAATTTTACCCTTTTCTCTTCTTTTCATCATATTGCATCAATATATAAGAAGATAACCCTTACTTTTGTTTCTAAAAATAGGACCACAAATGTACATACAAAAATAGCAAGTGGGCAGAGCATATTCCAATATATTTGCCTCTGTTGCTGCAGAAAGCTGTGTGATCTGTGCAAAATATTTACAGATGCAGAATAGGCGAGAAGAGCTAAAAAGTTCTTCATGTGCAGAGGCTCAGTTCAGGCATTCATTCATTCAATGTTTATGCCACCTTCCTCCCGATGCAAGATATTCAAGGTGGCCCACAAATTACTGAAAAACAAAAACACAATAAATTGTTACATTAAAAACAGATAATTGTATCAAAAACAATTTACTAAAACAGTTAAAGACAGCTTATACATAAAATAACTTCACCGCCCAATTAGTTATTAAAAGTCTGTCTAAAAAGAAACAGTCTTCACTGTTGCCAGAAGAACAAGTGCTAGGGGGCCAATCTAGCCTCCCGAGGGAGGGCATTCCACAAGCTGGGGGCAGCCACAGAGAAGGCCCTCTCTTGTGCTGCCACCAGAATGGTCAACCATGGCTTTGACAGGATTGTTTCTCAAGGGGCCAGGAAAACCATTCAGATCTATCAGCCTCCTGGACCAATCACCCCCAACCCTTGCAGAGAGTCTGAGTTCTAGTGAGTCTAAACCTTACCTGAGAGTGATTCATCCATGTCTCCACCACACCCAGATCACCCTCACCCTGCCCAACACAGAAAACTAGGTCCAGGGTTTTAGAATCAGCTTGAAGTAGCAGGTTTCACCTCAGGAAATATAGATCAGAGTTGTTCTTCATTGATCAGTTAATCAACCAATCTATTATCTGATAATAAGATGTTGCATTTTCAGCACTTGCTTTACAGGCCCAAATGGTGTGGTACAATATCTCATGTGCATCAGCCAGCACTGACTGGTGTAGGGACCTGTTTGTTTTTGTTTAAATAAGAAATAAACCATTATTTTTACAGAGTATGTGCTTAAATAATATTAGTTGCTGCTTAAAAAAAGGAATTGAAATATTTTAAAAAATGGAACCCATTGCTTCATTAATTACTTTGATGCAACCATGATTCTGTTAACACTTAGCTTTGTTGTATTGTGATACATCACAATCATCTGGTAAAGTACAGTGAAATGCTCCTCTTTCCTCTCTATGGTGCAGTCCTCATACTACATCTTAAAATACAAAAGTACAAAAGACAAAGAAATACTTTACTGGACTTGTAAAGGAATGGCCTACAAATTTCTGTTAAAATGCCTGTAAAAATTCCTTTTTTTTCTTCTTCAAGTAATTGGAGAATATTACTGGTTATATCACAAAAATAGCTTTGTAGCTACTTTGTAGCATTGTGTCTGTAGTGTAACAAAGTTACACTCTTGTTACTTACAGGTTTATATCCATGTTACTCAGAAAAGTAACTCGTTACAGGTAACTTATTTGTCAAGGACTTCTTTTCAGTCTCTGGGTGACTGAAAGAAGCAGATTAGATTCTAACCTCTGAATACTGTAAAACATTTAGAAATGCCAGGCTTCATTTTCAGGCAATTGAAAATGGTAGGATACTGTCGTCCTTCAACCTTAGTGTTCTCTCTCTCTGTTTTTCTCTCTTTCCTCCACACCCCACCCACATGCTGTACTTGTAGTGTAAGTAATTACTATGTGAACTTGAGATCATCCTCCATTTTGGAGGGTTACCAACTCTATATTGATGGCTAAAAATAAAACTCTCCTTCTTAAGAACCATCTATCTCTCTCTCTTTGCATGTGAAATGTCAAGTCCTGTTGTCCACAGGGAAAATCTATCCTATATTGTTTTGCCTGACTGAGTGCAGGATCTAAAGCTCTCCTAATAAGAAATAGTCTAGCCACAGGAAGCTTTCATAAGAAAGGGTAAAGGCTTGCCTAGTTCAGCATCTTGGGTCCCTACAGTGGCTACCCAAATATAATGGGGCATGGGCTCCTAAGCAAGGAGTGATGATAGCCCTTTCTTTCTGTTCTTCTCCAGTGACTGGTATTCAGCCCAGAGGCATGTTGGCTGCCTCTCATCCTGGAGGTAATCTGTTGCCCTTGTCATGACTCATAAAGCTTGGGTACGTTGCCTTGCACAGCAACAGAGTGTACCACAGTGAAGTCCTGCTAACATTTTACAATGATTTCTTTGACCAATATTTCCACTCTTCAACAGGCAAATAACTTTATGTAAATAATTTATTTCATTTCCCCAAACTGTTCCATTTGTGACCTAAGCCTTTTTTCCTTTAAAACACAATACAGTATAGCTACAAAGGTTTCTCCAAACAATCTGGCTCCACTTTTTTCCTCCACATAATGGGATGGGAGTGGCTCACCTTGGCTGTAAAGCTTCATGGCTAAATGGGGAAATGGATACAGGTCTCTCTCCAGGCCTATTAGTGGGCAACTTTGGTAGGCTTGAGGAATATGTTTTTCTCCTCTGCACCTTTTAGGGGCTGCACTAGACCCAGAAATGAGCGGCAATCAGGTGGCTTGGGGTGCCTTGTGATCTCTCCCATACAAAGCCACTGCTCCTTGAGGTCTCCATATATAGGAAAACCTATTTTGGGGTGATATGTTTTGTAGCATAAAGAGGGGGCATCAGGAAGTGTCCATGTGGGTAGGGGGACTCACAGTGGTGTAGAGGACTACATGTGGCTCATTCCTGTAGTAGCCATACACCACATTGATGGTCATCACTGCCTTATACTATATGAGCAAATTTCATATACATCAGAATAGTGTAAATTCTTCAAAACATTTAGATGATGATCCAGTCACAGCTGGGAAAAATTGCTTTTCTGACTTCAGCTCCAAGAATATCTCAACCAATATGGCCAGTAGTAAAGTACCCCTGGACATCTCTGGATCCAGTCCATCACAGCCATGGCACCTGCATGAGGAAGTTTGCATATACTCAAGAAAGCCCTGTTTTCCCTTTCCTCTAGCTTACATGCACAGGTAGCACAACGAGCTGTCAATTCAAATGAGAGCTTTGTCTAAGCTCCCTTCCCCCTCATACCAACTTTTAGTTTTTTCTCTCTATTTGGTGCAAATTGTTATAGGAAAATAGTGTTTATTAGCTGTATTATGTCATACACCACAATTAATTATTGTATTAAATCATGTAGTGAAAGGCTCCAGCTTGATATATATTCTCAGACACTGAATTGTCAACACAATGGTTGAGCTAAATGCAGTTGATGGGTTGGAGAAACATGGTCTAAATCCTACTGCTAATATTTAATAAATTGAGTCCATTGAATTAGTGGGACTTGCATTAAGTCCATTGAGTTAGTGGGACTTATCATGATCCCACTGGTTCAATGAGCTTACCCCAGTTGGGAGTAATAATTAGGTCTAGCCTTAAATAACATGAACAAATAGCTGACTCAGAAAGAAGTTGCAGACAAACCTTAATCTATCTTCTTACTCAATGCAGACCCTGTTTAATCTACGTAATACATTACTCTGATTTAGCTGAAAACCATGCCAGTACATAATACACATTTTGCCCTTCTTGGTTACTTCCATTAGAGAGGTCTGTCTCTTGGTCCATTAGCTGTGGAGGCCTTCACGAAGCACATGTGAGACAAAGAATTAGACAAAGGAGTTTTCTTAACCATTGCTTCAGCTTTAGCTGGTTTATTTGAAAGCCACTAACTCTTAGCCAGGACTGTACCTTCTTGAGCTTGATTTCTTGCAAATAATGCCCTGACACATTGCTCTTGTTCTTGGGGCTCTTGCTGTAGATAGTCACCCTTGTCAGTGTTGGAAAGGTTTCGGATAGACTCATTCTTGGCTACTGTCTGCAGTGTTCCACAATCTTAAGTGTATCAGGAGCTTTCCCCATTTGTGGATCTCCCTAGACTATCCTACACTGGTTGCTCTGCAGTTGTACTTCTGTGTCAGCTTTGGCCTTTTATAGATACTGATAAGATTAGATTCTTTCACCACCTCCTGTACAACCTTCAGACTCCAGGCTCATTCTAATGTCCTTGTAAAATTGCTGTCATGAAGTCTCCATATTCTCCTAAAATAGTTTCTTCTAGGCTTTTGTTTAAGAAGGTAATTACTGAATCTTAGTTCACCATTTTTCCTAAGGCCAGAATGTACAGTGATGCATGCTCTTTACTCCTACAAGCTGGCAAAAAGGCAGCTGATCTGCTAACCATATGAGGTTCCCAGAAAAACTGTGCACCTTCTGCCATCTTATAGCTTTGACTCAGTGACACAGTTTGGACATAACACAAAGTGTGTAATTCTGATATGCATGAATCTTGGATTCTCGTCTCCTCCAGAGTGGCCAAGAAGACGAAATAGAGTATTTTCACTTCTATTCTCAGCTCTAAACTGTGGTTAAACTTAACTATGGTTTGTTGATGCAATCTAGCTTTATAAATCAGGCTTTGAAGCTAATTTGTTCTGGGAAATCATAAATGAAACAGGATACCATTTTTCTTTGGGTTAGTCTCTTCCTAATGGCCACACTGGAGGTGGAATAGGGGAAATCTGCAGGTCCAAGGCTTGCTGAGACTAATTTCAGTAAGTGAAACAATAATTTATCATTATATGACATGTCTTGCTGTGGCTATGTCTTTAGAGCTGCTTCTTCTCACATACAGTTTGTCAGGGAAGCATCTTAGTCCTGATCTTGCAGGTGAATGGCCCATACAAAGAGCCATCCACAGTTTCTAAGTAACTTCTAACATGTTTTGCCAAAGTTTTGTCTGTGTTCCAAACCAAGCTATTGTGCATCTGAGGTACACCTTACTTTGTAGATATTCCTAGTAATTAGGAATCTAGTGTACACCAGCTTGATTTAGAACACTTGCCTTCCATCTTTCCAGGCAGTGCACCTTTAAGCCAAGTTCTCATTTTGTATATGTTTTTTATATACTATTTCCTCCTTTAATGTATATTGATAAATATTTGTTCTCCTCCATTTGTCTTTGCCCTTTACTCATTGTCCCCGCTTTTCCTCCCACCCCACTCCCCAAATATGGTTCTGCTGTTGCTGGTTGTGACTCAGTTATGGGTCATAGCCAGCCAGTTGAAGACCAATGGCTTAGAGCAGTGGTCCCCAACCTTGGGCCTCCAGGTGTTCTTGGACTTCAACTCCCAGATATCCTGGCCAGCAGAGGTGGTGGTGAAGGCTTCTGGGAGTTGTAGTCCAAGAACATATGGAGGCCCAAGGTTGGGGACCACTGGCTTAGAGGGAAGCTTCATTATTTTGTGTTCAAACACACCAATCCATAACAAATAATGTTTAGTTTATTATACTACCTATGCAATATTAGGCACAGTTCAGCCAGTAAACTGCAGTGGGAAAAACCCATAGTTAAATAGATGGATTTTGCCCTACCTCCAAATAGCACCAGATTATCCAGCCTCAGTACAAACTCTCCTTGCTCCCTTTTTCATGTGAAACTTGAGTGATTCTAAAGATGTTTCATTTAATTTTAATCTGTAAATCTTATTTTTTAAAAAAAGCCAAAGCTATGCTTACTTCCACTATTTTTATGGTCAAGCTGAATTATTTTCCAAGGTCTTTGAGTTGATTTTAATATATAATGTTCTTAATTTTTTAAAGCCAAAACCAACTGAAACTGTCACAACTGATGAGTCTGGGGTAAGATTAGTAAACTGACCCCGGTGATTGTACCTCTACTTGAGTTATTCTCTTTACCATGTCTCTTTTCTCCACTGATTTTTCTCCATTTTTCATAACTGTCTTACTTAGAAAGGTGTATGCAGTGATTTGGTTTTGTTGTCAGTGTGCCTCTCTACTACAGAAAAACCCAACATGACCCTATTAACAGACAGGGAAACTTGGAAATGCATGTGCTGTGTGAAGCATTTCTACAGGTTCCGTGTGCTAGCATGTCCTTTTCCCTGTCATATCATGCTTATAAAATTTTAAAAGGCCCCAGAGGTACATCTTCAAATCTTACCTCTTTCACCTCTGCATTTGGTGTTGCATTTCTTTCTCCTCAAATGTTGCCTCTACTGCATTTTACGTGGGCCTGATTTCTCCACAATGCCCTTTTAGAACAGTGAAGACAGCGCTAGAATCTCCATCACCTTTTTCCGCCTTTTCCGAGTGATGCGCTTGGTGAAGCTCCTCAGCCGGGGTGAAGGGATAAGGACTTTGCTGTGGACGTTTATTAAATCATTTCAGGTAAGTGTGAAATTAAAATGTCTTCTCTTCAGTGTCGAAATGGAATATGGGATGAATAATAGAATAACTTGAGTCAGCTATAGAGATGGGGACGACTCACCATTTTGGCGAGTTGTCCTGCTTCGTGAGTCGTCAAAAGTTGACAACTCATGAAGCATGAAGCTGCCCCCATTAACTGACGAAGCATGAATTTATTTGTCGATTCATGGGAGGTTGCTAAAAAAAAAAACACTCCCCCACTGCCGTGCCGCCACTGCCCCCCTCCACCCCACCCCCGCCGACACCCTCTTACCGTAATCGTTGCCGCCACTGCCGAGGTCTCCATCAGGCCTCCGCAGCCACGGCCTGTAGAAAGGGAAATATTCATCGATCCATATTTGTTGGGACTTAAAATTTGACGAATACGGATCGACGAATATATGACGAATCAGCTATATTCATCGGGGAAAAAAAGATCTGTTTTTATATTTGTCCCCATCTCTAGTCAGCTATGCTTAGCGGTAACGAGTCAATAACTTTTACCTTTCCTTTTAATCTCATATTTCCTTAAAAAGGACGGGGGAGGTTTGCCCAAAATACTTTGGAAGCAGGTTGTCTTGGGGATCACCTTGCTGCTCATATCCCTACATAGTCATCATTATCTTGAAGAGAGGCACTTCTAGTGGTACGATGTGATAGGACCCCCAGGTTCACTTTATGGCCATCTAGCAAAGATCTATAATAAATCTTTTAGTTCTCCGTTGCCTACTCACTGGAATTTGCTACCTTTGGACATTAGGCAAGAACCTGCATTTTTCAGTTTAAGGTGATTACCTGGAACTACGTTCAGTTGGTTACTTAAAATGTCTCATATAAGCTTTCCCTAACCTATGTTCCTATCTTTTTGGTGATCAAATGATGGTTCATTGGCATTTTAAATTTAAATTTTTGTGCTGTTTACCACTGTGGTGAAAAATGGTGTATACGTTTGTAGAACAAGCAAAGATAATAAATGAAGGAGGGTGCATAGGTGCATCCATATTCCTGTTTAGCCATTGGTTGGGAATGCTTCTTCTGAGTGGTAGCACATGCAGAAGGATCTTTATCATCTATTATACAATCTCTTGTAAAGCTCTGTGGATTTCTTTGCAGTCATTACTCACTTCCCCAATAATCTAAGGAATCAAAGTGGCCCCATTGTTACAAATTTGGGGATGATGTTAGGAGTGGAGATCTGGTTTAGGAAGCTTCATACTCAGGGCTAATCATTATAACTCTAATTCCAGTATTGTTAACTTCTTAGTACACCGTGTCTGACTTCGTATTTCCTGAAATTTTCATGAAAGAGAATGGAAATTTAAGCTAATGGTTTTTTTAAAGCCAGCTGAAAAATTTGAACTTCTGTCACAATATTGTCAGAAGTACTCATTAGCTATAAAGTCTGGTTTTGTATATGCATATTTCAAGGTAAGCTTAATTAAGTTGAAAGGGACTTGGAAGGCAGAAGATTTCATCTTTAGTGCTGGCTCTTCTACTAAGGTTTATGAATACAACTATAGATCGGGCAAACTACATGTTACTCTATGTGTATGGTGTACATAGTGTGTGCTGCATTTACCAGGAATGCAGCATTATGGAAGAAGAGGCTTATCTCTTACTATTCCATTCTTTGAACTAAAATTGCCCCTTCCATGAGCAGCTCAAAAACGTAGGGAAAAGAAGATCCTTTCAGTACCACTGGGATCTTTTCTCCTCCGCATTCTCCTATCTGGGCAGGGGAGGCAGGGGATTTAATTCTGATGGCACTGGTGTGGAAAGAAGGTAGCCGTCTCTCCCTGTAGGCAGCATAAAGATCTCCCCTCCGTCTCTCGTTAATTAATACAAATAAAATGGGTCATGTAGCTCAAATGCTACTTATGATGTGTAAGATTTATCTTTGGACCTTTGGTCTGTTTCTGCTTTGAGTTGAGTGACAGGATTTGACAGGATAGAGAACCTTTAATCTGATAAACATTGCCATGCCCTCTTGCTGTTTCATCTGTCTCATCTCATTTGATGCTGGAAGATAGTCAATAAGAGACACAAAGTGTGATTGTAATCTCCTAGTTGCGAAAGGAACATGGTCCTCAAGGGCCCCTACTCTGCTGATGTAATCTCTAGCTGTTTTTACTCAGGAGCTCTGCAGGTTTTTAACTTATTTTAAGAACAGGAAGTGGTTGATGCTTTCCCATTTGCTTTTCTCTTCAAGGTACAGAATGATAACTAGGTCATGTATTTGCATTCTCCAAAATGCAAGTCACTTGATAGCGTTTTAAACAAAAGCAAAATGCAGCTAGACAGAGTAATTCTGTGGTAGGTAAGGGTGGTCAGATGAAAAGGGGGCAGGGCTTGTACTCTTTTAACAGTTGTGCAGAAGAGTGATTTTCGGCCAGTGTGGCTCTCCTTTTATAGAACTATTAAAAGTGCAGGAGTCCTGCCTTCTTTTGCATCTGTCCACCCTAGGAGGTAGAATATTCAGCAGCAGGTTAAGAAATTCTCATCAGTATATTTTATCAGGGCCTTTAAACTACCATTCTCTGTGGTTTACTAGACTCGTCTTCTTTCCTATTGAGTGATAAGATACATAGTTCAAGCCAATTTTATATCAGTTTGCCTCGTCCGGAGGAACAGTGGTATAGTGGTGAACTTAGAAGTGCAGCTGCTCATCACAATAGCCCCGCAGTCACTCATCCCACCTACACACACAAGGAGAATCCAAAAATGGGGACAGGTGAATTAATTAGTATTAAACAGACAAAGAACAGTTGTTTTATAATGTTGATGGCTCTTAGCTGCCTGTTCAAGACCAAGCACTCTGAAATAATTTATGTACCACTGAGGATTGCTAAACCCATTGCATTCTCTATGCATGAGTTTTAGTCACACCTTTGTCTGTCCTTTAAGGTGAAGGGTTTGTAATCCCATAGCAGAACATTTGCCTTTCATACTGAAGATTCCAAATGCAATTCCCAACATCTTCACTTACATCAGAATCCCTAGAGAACTACCATACAAAAGAGCAAGGAGCACTATGCTAAAGGGGATAAATAGGATGATTTCGTATAAGTGAGTTTTGTCTCTTAGCATTTTGGATGTCCATATAGCTTTCATTATGTCTCAGGACATAATCAAGGGACTAGTTCAAAAACTGCAAGGAAAAGTTATTGATACATGAATAATAACTTCAAAAAGAGATACAAGTTAAAATGTACATTCTTTAAATGTAAACATTTTTTCTCTCTTTTAGGCTCTGCCATATGTTGCTCTTTTAATAGCAATGCTGTTTTTCATCTATGCAGTTATTGGAATGCAGGTAATTAATAAAAGTAGTTCTTTTAAAATGAGCAGGTCATCACTGATTATTTTATAAAAATCCCTATTGTCTGTCTATGCATGCTATTCAAACCTTAACTATTTGTATATGCTATGAAAGCCTTTGTCTTCATGATATTCTGAGAGGAGAAACATGTCGAGATTTTTTTTAAAAAAAACATTACTGTTTATTTGCTGTCCAGGTTTTGTTGATAAATGTTAAAAAAAAACAACTCTCTCAGTTGTTTTCCATTGGAGCTGATTAGAGGTTTTAAAGAAAATATGATTAGATTGAAAACTTGGAAATTTCCAGTGTATAGTCCAACACTACCGTGTTTCCCCGAAAATAAGACAGGGTCTTATATTAATTTTTGCTCCAAAATTGCAGTAGGGCTTATTTACAGGGGATGTTTTTATTTTTTTTTCATGTACTGTACAACAATCTACATTCATTCAAATACAGTCACGTCATCTTCTTCTGGTTGCTGCACAATGCTGCACAATGGTGGAGGGCGGAGTTTCACTTAACTAGGGCTTATTTTTGGGGTAGGGCTTATATTATGAGCATCCTGAAAAATCATGCTAGAGCTTAGTTTCAGGTTAGGTCTTATTTTCGGGGAAACTGGGTACTATCGCCTGCACTGCTGCTAGCAGTTCTGTTATATTTGTCCTTACTACAAAGCCCTGGAATATGACAGCAACTTTTCCATACTGTTTGAATGAGAAAGAAAATGGCAAATGCAATTTAATGTAAGTGTAAAGTGCTGCTCATTTCACATATCCACCAGGAAAGTCTAAAATCTGGCAGTTAACTGACCTGTGTGTGGCAGCAGTGAACAGGGCAAAATCCATGTTAGAGTTTATTAGGACAGAGATCAAAAACACATTGTATCCTGCTTATCTGTAACAATCTGCACTGAGAGAACTGTGTACAATTCTGGCTACGCCTATGAATCTCACAGCCTTTTTCTATGGGAAACAAATAGAGGGAGGGAATCCCTCTTTTCTTTTCACAGCAAGATTGCTCTATGTAAAGATTCTTTTTCTATTAGAACATTTTCTTTTCCTACAAGCATTTTTTCTGAAGGGATTTCTGGGCAATTTTGTGGTCATTTACTTCTGGAAGAAACATCAAGCTGTGCGGGATTATTACAATTCCTGTGTAAAATGACATTTTCTCTGCAGGATCCACTGGATTGGGCATTTAGCGACATAGAATTTGACAGATTCCTATTACAGATGGGCACAAAATGAACCATGAACCAAAAACCCCACAAACCGTGCCGGTTTCTGGTTCATTTCGTGTTTCGTGAGTGGTTCGGGGAAACAAAACACTGAACTTTTTCATCACTGGCATTTCATTTTGTTTCATCCCCCCCCCCCCTTTCATGGGCCCTGGCACCTACCTTACTTGCTCCGGGCAGCCTCCTCCCGATTGCCCCTGCTACTTGTGCTGCTCAGTTTTGCTGCCTATTGGACTATATGTATAGGGTACCCTCAAATAACTACACTTCCCACAATACCCTAAGGTGGGAAGTAGGCCCCAGACAGCCAACTGTCCTACTCAGCTGGGCAACATGGCAGCTGCAGAGAGGAGGAAGAGGAGGCCCAGAACAAGTAAGGTAGATGCTGAGGCCCATGAAGTGGGGTGCAGGGTGGGAAACCTATGAAAACCCTCCTTCATTTAGAGATAGGTCCCAAACTTAACAAACCATGAACTAGTTCATTTTTTAAAAAAAAAAAATTATCAGCATGGTTTGTGGGTACTCGCGAACCATCATGAATTGCCATTGTGCCAGTTCATGCCTATCTGTAGTTCCTATGCAGGAAAAATGAAAAGGGGAAAAAGGAAATTGGTGTCTCATTTTTGTGGTAAATCAGGAAAGCTCCTTGATACAAGGTGAAGTCTTGGTGGGCAGTGTCAGTATTGTGAGTCTCCAAAAATCATTGAGAACAAGAAGTTTTTTAAAACACTAGTTATGTCTAGAATTCTGACCACCAGACTTCAGAAAGGTTGCTGTAGCACTAGAAAATAGAGCAGAAGGAGATTAAAAAATGAAACAGCCACCCTCTGAAGAACAACGGATGCTTTTAGGAAGTTTTAGTCTGATAAAGATAAAGAGAGCACAGGAGAGAGACTCTGATAAATTTAAAAATGAGGCCTCGTGGCAAATGTTTCTTAGTAGCAGTACAAGTGTTTCTCCCTCATTGGGAACTCCCCATTAACATTTTTAACATAATAATATTTTATTTTCTTGGAATTATTTTTACTATGTTATTTGAAATATAGATTTTAAAGAAGACATATCAGTATTTTAAAGAAGACACCTCAGTATCAGTTTGGCTGTTACACAATTCATTTTCCTACCCATTTTTCTAGAAGTTAGCTGAAATATATATGAAGATATCTAGAAGACTTTATTAAGGTGTAAAGAGATTTTCTGGGTTACACACAAACACTCTCCATGCTAGAAGAAGAATATTTCCTGTGAGACGTATGCATAGATTTCTCTAATCTTTGGGGTCTACTCAGTAGGACCTGAGAAAGAGGTGGAAATATTAGACATTTAACCTGACACTGACACTTTCTTGATAAGTTTTGTTTTCATGGTGTCACAGCATGCTGCTCCTTCCCTTGGTCTTCCCCCAACCATCTCTTGCACTTTATTTTCTGCCTGCACCCACCTACCTTCTTCAGTGTTCATTGCTATGGTTTCTAGGAAAACCTCCTCTTCCGAGGAGGTCCCTGTGCTGTCCAGGTGCTATTCATGGGCTGGGATTTACTGGGCTTTTGTTTATTTGTTTGTTTGGCTGTTTGTTCCTTGTTCAACAAGTTCCTGCCCTATAGATGCTCCATTTGCGCTTGACAGGGCCTGCCACATATAGGGAGCATCGGTGGCTTGAAGTCAAGTTTAGGCTGAAATAGTAGCCTTCCTGGACTTTCATTCCACACACCTCTCTGCCTTTATTTCCCTCTGTTGTAACAGTCACCCCTTTGAAATAGATAGGGACTAGAATCAGATTGAGAAAAAGAAAATATGTCTTAATCAAACACGTAGTCTTATGTCTTTCTTGTGTAAGAGGGCAGGGAACAAGGAACTTGTTTCTGCTAGCCCTCCCTCTCTTCACACCAATGCATCGTATCTCTGCATTATGCTCTCAACCCACAGGAACAGCATTACGAGCAGGTAGTAGAGGGGAGTGAAGAGACAGGAAAGACGAGTTCCATGGACAAAAATTCTTTTCCTTTCATGGAAAGAAAGTTGTACTCCAAGCCATAACATGGTATACACTGCCATGGGGCTGGGCAGTGTACAGTGCCTAGATGGTCTCAAAGAAGATTAAGTAAGTTCATCAAGGGAGAGAGGTATGTTGACAGATGTTAGCCATGATTGCTAACTGTTCAGTGTCCCGATGAAGTTCATTTGCTAAAAGCAAAGTATGTGTGGCTTTTTCCTTCATGGGCTGCACAGGGAGCCCCAGAACCACATGCAGGAGGCATTGTTGAAACTCAGACTTTGGACCAGATTAGTTCTTGGTTTTTTCCCCCCAGCAAGACATTTCTTATTCTTATGATCAAAACATTTGGACAATCAAAGAAAAATAATGCTAGGTAAACATTTTCCCTTTTTTCCCCCCAGGTGTTTGGTAAAGTTGCTCTGAAGGATGGCTCTCAAATTAACAGGAACAACAACTTCCAGACTTTCCCCCAAGCGGTGCTGCTTCTCTTCCGGTAGATTTCATTTGTCCTTTTCTTGTCACTGGTGTTTGAGAATTGTTTTTGATGCTCTAGTGGGCAGAGGTTCTTACATATTGTCTCTAAAGTTTAAGCTCCACGTTGTTCCCTCTGGCATGTAGTTATCACACTTATTTTCAAACATCAGAAGCAACGGGTTGTGTACTTTATCTAATAGGGTGTGTTGAGGGGGTGTATTTCTAAACTTCCTGCTGGGCCCACTTACAAGCTGCACTTGTGTTGCAGACCAAAGAAGAAAAAAGCAGTTTTGTCCTTTGAAGTTATGGCACAATTTTTTTTCTTATCACCCTGTCAGGCATGTTCGTCCTGACTTAGAGATGGCTATAAATGCTCCAGATTAGAACTAGGGCCTAAAGCCTATACAGACACTCTTAACTCTGTTGAAATCAGTAAGTTCAAGTATGCTGTACTGTATGATTTAGGTCTGGATCTCTGCTTTGACAATAGCAAGACTTGGGTGTTGCCTGCGGGATGATTTCTCTGTGTCTTTGTGGCTGCATGTACTTCCTCTACTCTGCTTCCCTTCTACTGTACCAATTTCCCTTCCTGCTTATCTACAATAGAGGTTGGATAAGGCCTTCAGTTGGTCTGCTGTGGGTGATCACGGAACAAAGGAAGGCTAATTGCCTTAGAGAAAGATCAAAGGAGTCGACAAAGGATGTCTGAGCCAGCAGAGCCTACAGGCAACACCCTGAGAGCTCTTTTATTTACTTAGCATGAGTTACATAGTATGTTGTGAGAGAGACAGATAGGATACTAGTTACCTAATCGCAACTAGGATTGGCTGAAATAACTTTTTGATCTTATGCTCTACCTCTAAGCGAAAGGGCAGAATAAGGGGTTACCCCGCCTGCTGGCAGCTGCCGCTTCCTGCCAGGAGTGTGTGCACGTCACTGGAACAGAATGCAGCTACAACCTTTAAGCAGAAGTTTCCCACAGTCTGCATTTTTAAGCATCCCATGTCAATTATTTTTCTGGACTAATATGCATCTCAGAATACAGTTATTTTGGGGCTCTGTTTTGACTTGGCTAGGATACTTGATTGTTTTAACCCACCATACTACTAACGTAAATTTGTACTCTCCTGTGCCTTTCCTGCATTTTTTTAAAGTGTAAAAAAAGATGGCTCCTGTGATTTTCTGCCGTTGCTGATCTCTAAGCTGACTGCTTGAAATATTAAAAAGTCATTTCCATAATATGAGTCTTACCAAAATTGTAGGTTATGTACCTGATATTTGGCTCACTTTTCTCTTATTGTCAGATCTTTGGCTGTCAGGCTTCATGAAATCAAACAAGGGTGTGATTTTCAAAGGGATGACAAACACTGTCATGCATAGCTGTTGTTCAAACATTTCAGATAATAAACAGAAACTGCTATTTGGTTTTAGTCACATAGGCAGTAAGACAATAAGTCTTGTAAATGCCAAGTGGCCATCAGCTGACAGTTATCCTTCCAAGGAAGCAGAGTGGCATAGATCCTTTTTCTACAGCTTCACAAAAGAGAGAAAAGAAATGTAACACCTTTAAAAGGTTAAAAAATGTATCTTGCTGGGAGTCATTTGTTTTTCTCCTGTTGTGTTCTGAAACAGTTTCATCCAGGTGAAACATAAATCAGTGTCAGCAAATCCAACAGTTCCTCCCAGTAGTTAGAAGTAGTGGCGGGGGAGTAGACATGTTAGGAATAGCAACTGGAGGTCAAAGGGTATGTTGGGTTGCCCTGCAGTACCTCTTCCTTTGCTGTTCACAAACAACCTGGCAGCCCAGTATGCTGTAGGACTACACTGAATGTGTGGACCGTACAGGCCTTCTCTCCTTGAAGAACCATTATATCCTGGGTTGTCTCATAGGCAGGAGGTTAGGTGTGCTGGGACATTCCTAATGTGTTTCATGCATTCCTAGTATGCTGGGATATGCCTCACATGCCCAGGATTTGTAGAGTTCCTAGGGTCATGAATAATAATATCATTCTAATTGAAACAGGAGCACAGGGCTCATTTTCTCTTGTTTTGTCCCATATTAAAGGTGTGCAACAGGAGAGGCATGGCAAGAAATCATGTTGGCTTGTATGCCAGGGAAACGGTGCGATCCAGAGTCTGATTTTAACCCAGGAGAAGAATACACATGTGGAAGCAATTTTGCCATTATTTATTTCATCAGCTTTTATATGTTGTGTGCTTTTTTGGTAAGCCCTCCCCACTTAAAATAAAATCCTGAAATCAATGAATATGTACAGTTTTATCAGGAGAATATGCTGAATAATAATTTGAGGAGTCCATAAAATACATGTTAGAGATGGCTAGTAAATAATAATTATGTGCTGTTAAATTAATCCCAGCATATATGGTAACACTCCATACCTGCTTCTGGTGGGACTCTGGGATGTACATGGGTGGCACGGCATGTAACTCCATCAGCCACTCATGCTCCAGGTGATATCAGCTGGCCCTTCTCTAAGGAAGTTTGAACACCTGGCTTCTGGCTCTACAGAGAGGCACTTGAACACACAGAGCTATACCCAATTGTATGACATTTTATGTTAAATAAAATGCCTCCCTATTCTTGGATCAATGTTCTGTGCCTTTTCATGTCAATACATTTTCAAGTGGAATCTGGCAAGGATTTATTGTTGTTTTGTTGTTTAGTCGTTAAGTCGTGTCCGACTCTTCGTGACCTCATGGACCAGAGCACGCCAGGCCCTCCTGTCTTCCACTGCCTCCCGGAGTTGGTCAAATTCATTTGGGTAGCTTCGATGACACTGTCCAACCATCTCGTCCTCTGCCGTCCCCTTCTCCTCTTGCCTTCACACTTTCCCAACATCAGGGTCTTTTCCAGGGAGTCTTCTCCTCTCATGAGATGGCCAAAGTATTGGAGCCTCAGTTTCAGGATCTGTCCTTATTAGGAAGGATTTATACTGAACAAAAATACAGTGGTGCCTCGCTAGACGATTGCCTCGCAGGACGAGGAAATCGCTAGACGATGCCTTTTTGCAAGCGCTACTGCGCTTCGCAAAACGATGTTTCCCTATGGGGAATTTCGCTAGACGATGAGGTTTCCCCATAGGAGTGCGCCGACTAGTGGTCAAAAGCTGTCAGTGCAGCTGTCAGTGCATTCCTATGGGGACTCTCACTCGCTAGACGAGGTTTCCCTATGGGAAATTTCGCAAGACGAGTGCCTTTTCCCTTGGAACGCATTGAAGCGATTTCAATGCATTCCAATGGGAAAACGTGCTTTGCTAGACGATGTTTTCGCTAGACAGCGATCCTCGTGGAATGGATTAACATCGTCTAGCGAGGCACCACTGTATGTATACTGCACAATGCTACTTCCTATAGCATCTTCTTCAGGAACATAATGTGTTGATATTGTTGAGGCAGTATAAATAAAGGCAGGAGTGGAGTCTAACTGGGGCAGCAAGAATTTCTAAAGTACTAGAGCTAGCTGGAAGGACAACATTCAGGTTCAAGCAGCAAAATGTTGTGGCCTGCCCCAATCACATAGTCTGTGAAATTTCCAGACGTTATTATTGCATGTATATATTTAAACAGTCTTAGCTCGACATATAGTGTAACACTAATCCTTTACACTTTCAATATTACTATAAATATTATTAAATAATTCCTTAAATTGTTTTTAAGATTATCAACCTCTTTGTGGCTGTCATCATGGACAACTTCGATTATCTGACACGTGATTGGTCTATTCTTGGTCCACATCATCTGGATGAATTTAAAAGAATATGGTCAGAATATGATCCTGAAGCAAAGTAAGTAAGATTTTTAATTTTAATACAATGTAAGCTGGCCAAAGAAGCCAAAAAATGAAAAATAGGGTAATTTAAAAGACAAGTGAAAATATCTGTTGAACACTGTACCTCTTTTTTAGGGGAAGAATAAAACACCTTGATGTTGTTACTTTGCTACGGCGCATACAGCCTCCCCTTGGTTTTGGTAAATTATGCCCTCACAGAGTTGCATGTAAGGTAGGGTTTCTGACTTTTAGATACATTATGTATTTGTTGGTGTGTATTCATTTGTTATTTTTAAGTTTATATGCATAATAAAGGAAACAGTGCAGCAACAGAAACCAATAAAAACAATAAATACGGTCTATAAAACGAATCAGAATGAATCCCACAATCATACAAACAAAAAAGTACAACTAAGTCCAGTTACAACTCAAATTAAATTAAAGATAAAGTCTGGGAAAATAGGTTGACCAATGTCATTTTATCTCTCCATCTCTCTCTCTCTCCCTCCCTCCCTCCCTCCCTCCATCCATCCATCCTGTCTGATTTGTGTATGCCAGCTATTAGTGGTAGTAAAAGGTAATTTAGAAAAACCCACATATAGCAAAATATGTTTTCTCACCTTTATAGTGGAAGTGAGCAAGCCCCATTTACACCTAACAGACTGAGCCAGTTTATGCATATAAAACACTCCAACCTATGAAAATTTCAGTGGAACAGTATGATGCATACAATGTGGTCATACTTACTGCTAGGCTTCTGCAGATCGTTTGTTGTGCTATATTGGGCTGGTTTGAACAAATGGCTAGACATTATGGTTGGCTGCTGCATAATGGGCCTTGTGCCTTTCAGAATTAAAAAATAACAACACTGGATCACCACCAGTGGGGTCAGGACCTCTGGTGGTGATCAGGTGGCAATTTTTGGCTATTAAAGGCTCCCTCCTGCAATCCTGAGGTTACCAACAGCTTTCCCAGAGCCCTAGGAAGTCTCGGAACCTGAAATGGAAGAGGGAATAGAAAAGTATCAGTTAATTTAGATTAAATCTGACTGGTACCAGATGACATCACTGGCATAAATGTACACCAATAGGATTTACTATTGCCTACAATAGATTATGGTCTCGTTTTCAGCAGATCTCCTCTCTCTTACAAACTCACTCATAGAATATGCAGAGAGGTAATACATCATTTATCCAACCATGGCTGATTATAA
The DNA here is from genome assembly GCA_037013535.1 of Intellagama lesueurii. Taxonomy (NCBI): domain Eukaryota; kingdom Metazoa; phylum Chordata; class Lepidosauria; order Squamata; family Agamidae; genus Intellagama; species Intellagama lesueurii. The sequence goes on from JBAJHW010000002.1 coordinate 247,735,030, forward strand.
TACCCCTTACATGAAGTTTTATCTGATGTTCTTCATATATGTGTATGTTTTTGCCTCAACATCTGATTGTTTCTTTGTATCTGTTTACTTCCTAAATATCTGCAGAGGTTGGTAGCCATGAACATGCCCCTAAACAGTGATGGAACAGTTATGTTTAATGCTACTTTATTTGCTTTAGTAAGAACAGCCCTGAAGATAAAAACAGAAGGTAAGAGAAGAATGTGCATAATTTGCAAAGCATTTTATGTTTTTCCAAGTCAGACTGTACGTATGTTTGTGGAAATGTGAACTTCCTTTACAGGAATCAGACCTTTGTTCTACTTGAACCTTAGCCTCTTCCCGTCATGCAAAAGCACCTCAAGTTGAGGTGATTCTGATACCTAATCACTTTCTCAGGTATAACTGCAAAGATGATAGGCTAGCTTCATGTATATGAACACCTCATAAGGTTATGGTCATTTAAGGGAGTGGTATATCTCATTGGGATTTCCCCAGACATATTTTATTATTTTACAGAGCTAGCAGTTGTCCTTATCAACAGAGTTCAGCTGCTGCTTCCAGTGAATCTGAGCAACCCACAAGGAAGTGAACATTGACATAAACTTAAAGCTCTAATAGCCCCTGAAGAAGGGTAGAACTTTTTATCCTGAATGCTTAGGAATTTTTTAACAGAGGGAATCACAGTGTTGGTGCAATGGTTCTTTATATTCTCATATTTCAATTATTTAAGCTAGGATTTCTCAATCTTCTGCCAATGTCTATATATTTTAATATGGCACATGATTGACTTATATATAATTGATTCAACTATAAGTCTTGGCCATTTGTTCCTTCAGCAGGTATTGTCAAAGTGCAGGGAGCAGTGTGCTAGTTAGCCCTGCTCCCTCCGTTTTGGTTCTGACACTCTTCTCCATATGCAGCATGGCATTCTGAAGGAGAGAACCTCTATGATGCCACATTTTCCATGGTTCCAACTTCTGTGGAGAGTCACCACAGATACACTCCACTTCTAACCCATAGTTTTTCCCTGCACAAGGAATAAGTAAAGTGAAGGTAGAGGGTCATAGGGCTAACATAATGGAGTTGTTCTCTCTCCACAAAAGTATGTAAGCTCATGTGTGTGCCAAAAATTGCTGCAGAATGTTTTATAGTTCAACATACTAGATTGGGCTGGGCTTGCTGTTAGGCAGAATGAAGCAGTTCTCTTAGGTAGGAGATTTGGGGGTGTGGGACAGTGGCGAGGTTTTAAAGGATATATTCATATGTGTGTCTCATACGTAGACTACCCTGAGCCCCCTCAGCTAGCATTCTACCGTAGAGTCAGCAAGTCTGAAGCAAGATACAACTTCTAGCCTGGTCTGCTTCTGTACATGGAATGGTAGCTGGCTGGGAACCCAGACACCATTCCTTCACTCTGAATAGGCAGATGTTTTCCCAGCGAGAATGTTTTCCATAAATAGTGAGGTCTGGAAGGATCTCGTGCTCCAGGCTAGCTCTAGTCATCATAATGAGAATGAAATGGAATTGCCACTTTAAAGTCTATTCCTTTAAGTTTCTGAAGTGAAATTATCAATTTCTCCTGCCTTTCTCTTGCTTCTTCTTTTCTCTTTCTCCTTCCCTCTGTCTCTCCCTAGGAAATCTAGAGCAAGCAAATGAAGAACTCAGGGCAGTTATAAAGAAAATCTGGAAGAAAACGAGCATGAAACTCCTTGACCAAGTTGTTCCTCCTGCTGGCGGTTAGTGAGACAATCCTATCTATTTTCTACATTTTAAATGATTACGTACTGGTAAGGTTTTGAAGAAATATTTTGGCATTAAATTTAAGATAGAATTAAGTGACAAAGTACATGGTGCTGCTATTTAATGTTGGTGAATAGAAAAGTACATCTATGTTAAAGGTACCAATAATCATCAGAGAATCCAAAATTCTGGAAAAATTCTACATATTTTGGTTCTAAATTACTAATTTATATGTAAACATTTCAGTTGACAGGTTTACAGTAATTGTTTGCTAAACTAAGAGTGTATATCTTGCTCTTGATATGTTAAAAAGTATACTAATTAGAACTACTTAAATAGGAGAGTAAAGATTAGTCTGCATTAAGATGACGTGTAATATTGTAAAACATATTTGCAAATGTATATATTAAGGATACATACTCAAACAAATGTCTGTTCCTTACAAAATACTGATAACCTGTCATTTGTAAGTCATGTTCTGATTTGCTTTCCATGTTTTAAAGGTGCAGGATCTGTTGCATAATCCTTCTCAGTCCTATCCCAGACGTCTAAGAGAGCAATCCATTTGAGTTCATTCTCTGGTATCTTTTATAACTTACTGAACTTTTATAATGTTGTCCCAGCTTTCACCAAGGCAGTGCTGGCTCAGAGTCTGGAAATCAGATTCCAGGATCACATTCCAAATTGTGAAGGTGGAAGCCAATCTCTCTCTAAAGGCACCATTCTTGGTCTCTAAAGGAGAGGGGGAAAGAGCATATTGGCTGCCCCACTCTTCACAGTAGACCAAAAAGAGACATTGACTTTGTGGATGTGGAAGCCAGCCAGGAATGGGATTATGCCAGACAATGTGTAAGGAAGCCCAGCTGGCAAGAGACAATGGATGCTGCACATTTAAAACCACATCTCTGTGTTCTTCTCTGCTCTTCTCTAGCCTTACACCTGAGTGCTTGCATGGCCTAGATGAATTGCTTTGTTATTGTTGTAACAATGTGCTTGAGCTTTTTCTGCAGCCTTTATGCCTTTCAACTATCAGTCTTTTCCGAATATTCTGAAGCAATTCTGTTTTAGGGTGGTGGCATGGAATTAGTGTTGCCTCTGGCCAACTTGATTCCCCTTCTTTTTATTGAAAAACAAATGCATGCTTCAGAATAGCAAACCGTGCCTGCCTAAATTGAGCACATGGAGAGCCTTTGCTTGAGGATGCCTTCAAACATAATCCTGATGCAATTCCTCTTCAGAGTTCCTTTCAAAGTCTGTCTTCATTTGTTGCAGATGATAAACAGAATATTGATATTTTTTTTTGCCCCAGCCGAGCTGATCTCAGTTTGAATAGACATATTTTGATAACAAAAATGTAGTGAACCTGTAGGCTAAAGTGAAGGAAAATATCGTTAAAATGCAGGATTTTAAAAAATCTTGTCAAATTTTGTCACACAATGACAGAAAATGTACCATACTCATAGGCAAATTCTTGCAAGGCATAGATCGTGGTGAAAAGGGAATGGACAGATTTAAAAAAAAACACACACAAAAACAACATTCTAAATATTAAAGGACTGGCAATGGTGAAAAGTAATTCTGCCACTATATATGCAATATCTCAGATCCATTAATTGGCCAAACTGCAGATTTTTCACAAGTGTTATGTGCCAAAGTAGACTGGATCCCTTCATTCCCTTAAGTATATATAAAACACATCTATCAAACAGCATCCTAACAAACAGAATTTTATGTTTAACAAAAAGTCAAATCTATTTTGTACTCACCAGTAGACCTGATTAAGAAATAATGAATATTGATCGTAATGAATCATTGGAGTCTAGAAAATCTTTTCCCTTAATACATTAATAACTGGAAATGAATTATTAATATATAATGTCAAATTATTTTGCAAAAACTTCAGTTTTATGTGGATTAATGCTGCTAATATGTGATGGAAAGAGAACAGAAAGGACACTACAGTCCACACATTTTTTATACTTCAAAGTTTCCTCTAAATTTCCCATCTTTAACTCTTCAGAGCACACTAAAGCCTGTCTGACAACCTGTGTCTTTCCCAGATCTTGTTTTGCTGAAATTCATTCCCTTTAATCTCTGTTTAATTTTGATTTCAACTCTGTGTAATGTGTGATCACTCCTGCTTAGCTGCTTTTCTTCACAACCTAGCTATGTCTGTTGTGCCCAATATAGGAAGTTTAAAATGATTCAGTCAGATTTTATTTTTGTGAGTGTTTGTCTAGTATATTGTGAGTGTGCTCCTTTCACACACACAGGAATTTAACATTATTAAGGAATTTGCAAGCAAGTGACTGATTTGCAAACATTATTTGTGTGTGTGTGTCGACTTTTACACATGCATATGATGTGCAGAATGTCTCAGACATCATTATGGTAGAAAGTGTTCCATCCTGTTTGATTTGTTTTGTTTTCCAAAAAAGTCCCTCAAAACTTTGTAAATATTATTTCCTTATTACTGCTGGTCATGTATTTTAGAGGAAATAATAAGGATGGGGAGAGCCTTTGAGAAGGAGTGTGATTAGGGGATCTTGAAAGAATTGTCTTAGTAGACTAGATATCTGTAATTTGAAAATAGAATATGTGCCTTTTAATCTCAAAATGTAAGCATCCCTTCAAATTATCAGATTCCATACAGGGAAAAAATTATACCTTTCTTTGGGATTTGCTACAGCCAGACTACATCAACAGCTAACAATTGTCTTTATATTTAAGAAAGCTTTGTGTGGAGATAGTCTATAGATGCATACACAACTGTCTTCTTGACATGATTGTGTGAATGTGGTTTCTGTTGACTGAAATGACACACAAAGGCAATTGCCTCCATCTAGGGACTCTGTATAGTGTCATGAGTGCCTACTTGTACAAGGAATTTCCTTACTTCCCTCCCAATCACGTGCATGATTTTCCTCTGAAGAACTGGGAATACACAGAATTTCCTTTGGACAGTGGAGCATACATAGAATTTTCCACCAGAACTGTCAACATTCACATTTACAAAAGACCAATTTGTTCAGATATACTCTCAATCGAAAAGAAGAAGAATTAAGAAGAATTAATTAAGAAATTCACTTCCAAGACAGGTTGCTCATGCAGTGTAAAAAATAAATCCCCCTCCCCAGCAGATGTAACTCAGTAACTATCGTGGTAACAACCAAAACACACAAAAATATTGTTTTTGCACATGATCTTGAGGTCCTGAACTTCCTGAACTTTCATTATAATTGATGGAGGTTCATGGACATGAATATCTCTTGAGAAGGCATTTATCGCATAATAAAAGCAGGCTCAATGATGCTATTTAAGAGATGGCATGGAACAGACTGGGCTCCCAACCAAGCTACTTTAAATCTATATTTATTTGTTTGGTTTATGAATTACACTATATCACTCCTAGTGTTGCATGACATAATTTACCAAGCCAAATACATGCTAGCCTGTGCACACTGTTACTTTCCCAGTAAGGTTTGTGACCCTTTAAGGGTGTTTTGTTCTTCACATTTATTGTTTGCTGTACTGAATGGAGCAGAATTCTTGGGAACTGCAGACAATGTAAACAGATCTGTTTTTAACACAGAAACCTCTCTAAGTACAAAATGTTTCATTGATGGGTGTAACTAATTGAAACTGATGCTTTAAAAAAGATAGGCCAAGAAATTAATGATTTTGCCCTCACTTCACCTCTTGAAACCAAAACAAGAAATAAGAAAAGGAACAGTGTTCAGCTGCATGCCAGTATCACAAGAAAGAGATTATTAAAAGGTACCCAAGTAAAATTTCAGTAATGACAGTTATAGTGCAAGAATCAACAATGTTTATCACAGTACTTTCTTTAAAATTCTCTTTTACAAAGTTAAGCCATGCGAAACACATATTTTGCCTCATTTTCAGTAGCTAGTAATTATGATGGATATTTATTTCCTTCAGGACCAGAGGCTGTATGCATCTGTGCATTAGCTGCTAAGGAGCATGAACAAGGCATGTGTGCTGTAGCATACATGTCTTGCTCATGGCCTTCCCAGAGGCCTCTGGGAAGGCCATGGTGAGATCAGAATGCTGTATTCCCTCAGTCTTTTGGCTGATCCAGGGGAGCTTTTATACATTATATGATATAATTGCATTTCATCTCAAAAAGAATACTTTACAACTATATCTGCCTCAATCATGGCCAAAACTAGAGTGCTACCAGGTAAGAAGCTTCTTGTGCAGCCAGTCTCCTTCATTCGCAGAATTTTAGAGTAGGTCCAAACATCAATTTATCCCCCTATATTCAAAAACTGTATATCTGCAAAATTCATCTGGACTGGTACTACTGGGACACGCCATCAGGAAGCACTCCTATGGAAGTGTTCTCTCTGTATTGTTCCTTGGGGAGCATTTAATGGCCAAAGAGATGATTAAATTCTATTCCATGCAGCTTTCCAAAGAACCCTGATCATGTTTACCCAGATAATGTTGGCCTCTGAAGCCTGATCTGACAGATTATTTAATCTGAATAGAACCTCCTGGATATTCAGGGAGATAAACAGTTTAAATCTATCATGGTGATAATTTGAGAGGGACCAAATACAAAAAGTAACAAGGCAACCCCATTATAGCACTTATTGTAACCCCCGGTGCAAAACAAAGTTGTCATTTCAGATCCATGTGGACACTACCGTTCTAAAAGATACTCTTACCTCTCTTTCCTTAGGAAGAAGCTCACTCCCTTGCTTCTCCCATTTAGCATAGCGTGCCTGCTAAAACTGATTTATGCTAGATTTAGGCTGCCTGATTAGAAGCCCAAACCTTTGTGCCCATTGCACGCACCACATCTTTTCCTAAATTAGTTGAGAGTATATATTGGCTATGAATGACATGTGCTGACTTGGGAGAGATCTGTCTGGTCTGTTCACTTAGATGATGAGGTAACCGTGGGGAAGTTCTATGCCACCTTCCTGATACAGGACTACTTTAGGAAATTCAAGAAACGGAAAGAACAAGGACTGGTGGGGAAATACCCAGCAAAGAACTCCACAATTGCACTACAGGTGACTTTGTTTTCTACCTTTTTGCTAACCATGTTGCAAGTTTATTGATAACAGCAGGAAAAAATGACTGTGGGTGAAATAAAGCTGTACAACATGGACTGTATTTTGTTGAGACATTTGGGGGTCCTCCAACTTTAAAACGAATGACCATATGGTTCTGTGTATTACAAGGTAAGTGTAAAATACTTCTTTTTTGCAACAGTAAGGGATAGCAAAATCATTATAAACTTTTAATGTAGATATTATAGGGCATTCTCTTAAAGTGGTTAATAAAGTATAAGGTATAAAAAAATACTACAACAGTATTCTGAGAGTCAGGCTCCAGGGGAGTTTGAATGACACATTGCTTTTGGATGACTCTTTCATTTCACATCTTTGGGTTCTCCATGTGAAAGGTTTCATAGGCAGAAACTTAGGTTATGTTATACTGTAAATGCAGTCAACATAGTTTTGAACATGTTTGTTTGTTTGTTTGTTTGTTTATAATAGCTTTCCCCCGCCTTTTCCCTTAAAAGGACGCAAGGCGGCTTACAACAATTAAAAGACAATAATTAAAAGCTAAAAGCAGTAAGTATGCAAATATTAAAAAAGAATTAAACGAGTGTTATATAAAATCAATAAAATCAATATTAAAAAGGCATTTTAAAACCACAGAGCACAACCGTTTATTTACAAAACCCCTTTCAGGCCACCAGTGACTAAGGAAACGCCTGACTGAAGAGAAAAGCCTTTGCCTGCTTGCGGAAGGAGGGAGTTCATGTATACTCTTTGCCCTGGAAGGAAATCCTTCTGAATACATTTAAATCAAATAAGTTCTGTCACACCTAAAAAATGTCTATTTGTCTATACTAGAGATGGGCAACTAATGCTTCTTTAGGGATCTTTGGAGCACAACTCCTACCAGCCCTCACCATTAGTTATTCCAACAACACATGATGGCATTTGTCATCCAACACCATCTAGAGGGCCATAATTTGGTCATCACACTGTTTATCTTCGGAGTTATTCGGGCAGCAAGGATATGTGTAGACCACAAAACACTCTCTCTCTCTCTCTCTCTCTCTCTCTCTCTCTCTCTCTCTCTCTCTCTCTCTCTGTGTTTGTGTGTGTGTAAGAAATATATCAGTACCTCTAGAGGCAACTGAATATACAGTGTTTGCTAGAATCCTATTTCCATTTGCTGGAGACATCAAGAAAAACTTTATTTAGCACATCAGTTTGAATAAGAAACTACTTTCAGTTTATGGAGATGGTGGCAGGTGGTGAGACTAGAAGCCCTATTCATAGCAGCTCCATCTATTTGGAAGACTGCTAAGTCACATCATGAGTGAAATATGTAACTCCAAATACTTCTAGTTCAAAACCTTTAGGGTTTTTTCCTAGCCTCTATGTCATGGAACCCACCAGCCAGAGTTCTCACTAGAGCCACTATGCCGTCCTTCCTCCTGCTTTCTCTTGAGTGGAAGCAAGCAGAAAGAGCAGGCAGGGGAAGGCTATGAGTCCTGACTGGGATCTCCTTGCCCCACAACACACCTTCAGCTTGCAAGGCCATCCATACTCTAGGGGTTCAGTACATAAAATTATGACACCCTATCACCAGCTGCCATTAAAATCAATATTAGCAATTTCAGTTGCTTGACCAAGGTTAAGGACTGGAAAGTTAGTACCACACCTCCCCTCCACCACCAGACCCTGGCTTGAAAATTTATTTTTTAAAAAAAGAGAGAAAAGAAAAGTGTGGAGAAAGGTCAATTTTTTAAAAAAAGGAAAATAGCTCCAGGTACAAAAGCAAATTGTAGTTACAGGATTACAGTATACACAACAAAACACACCAGAAAATAATAAAGACTAATTCACCCTGTCTGTCTCATCAAAGTAGAGTGATGGTGTAAATCTGGGAAGACATTCCCTATGTTCTCCTGCACAACTTCATATATGGTGTGTCTACCACTGGAAACAAAGCACGGCCTCCCTAAAGCTATGCTAAGCTTCCAAAAGACTCAGATTCTCAATTTCCTTTTGTGCAAGGACCCATTAACACCAAGGGCTAACCATCATGTAATTACTCTTAATCTGCTGTGATCATTCTTATCTCCTTCCCAGTTTTGAAGTCTGCATACCCTTGGGCAAGGAAGTGTGCCAATTTTCTACAAATGGTTGGTGCCTGCTTTGATATACAAAGATAAGTTTAAGATGTTAGGCTCTGCTTTGAAGTCCTCTTGAGCTCAGTCCTTCCTTGAAGTGACCCTGGACAGGAATACTGGAATGGAAGATAGAGAAGAGGTGCCAACAAGCTGTCGGCAGGGCATGGGTGAAAGTTCATGTTTCCATGCCCTTACTGTCACATAGAAAAGTCCAGAAGATGAATTTAATTTTTCATGTTCCTCCAAGTCCTTAATCTCTTCACATTCTACTAAGTGCTCTGAAATGGGTCATGGTGTTTTTGCAGAATACTCAGGGCTACTGTCAGAAAAGTTCCTAGCCATTTGTCTTAACAGCTACAATCTCAAAGAAAAGACTTTTAAAAAAAATTTCAGCTTGTACTGCAGTTCCATACATGTTTGCTTAATGTAAACCCCACTGAATCAACTGACAAAATCCTGTATGCATCTTTAATGCGAGTGTAAACTGGATGGGATGTGGTGGCGCTGCGGGTTAAACCCCAAAGCCTCTGGGCTGCAAAGTCGAAAGAGCAGCAGTTCGAATCCACGCGACGGAGTGAGCTCCCGTCGCTTGTCCCAGCTCCTGCCAACCTAGCAGTTCGAAAGCATGTAAAATTCTAGTAGATAAATAGGTACCACCACGGTGGGAAGGTGATGGCATTCCGTGTCTAGTTGCGCTGGCCATGTGACCACGGAAACTGTCTACGGACAAACACTGGCTCTACGGCTTGGAAACGGGGATGAGCACTGCCCTCTAGAGTCGGACACGACTGGACAAATTGTCAAGGGGAACCTTTACCTTTAAACTGGATCTAAGTGCTAAAAATAATCAGTTTAAAAGAATTGAAAGCTTTCTATCACCTTAATCCCTCCCTTTTGCCCCAGGGAAGCCTCTGGGAGCCTCAGGATGGTGGAGGGGGGAGCCTTTAATAGTCAAAAATTGCCACCAGATTGCCAAGGCAATCCTGATCCCAGCCGTGGTAACCCAGCAGCATTTTTAACTATTAGAGACTCCTGGGGAGTCTTTAATATTCAAATACCCTTGCCATTCAACATCCTTAGGTTTCCAAAGGCTTCTCCAGGGCAAAACGGAGCCCTAAGGAGGGATGAGAGGGTTTAGGAAGTTTTCAATTATTTTAAATTGATTATTTTGGATACCCAGATCCAGTTTGTGCTAGTGTAGCTATATGAACAGGATTTTGCCCAATGGGTTTTACTCCTAGGTAAGTGTGTCTAGCACTGCAGCCTTTAATACTTTCAGGAGCCTAAATGAAGCAACAGTATATGAGTCACATGCAAACATAAACAGTATTTTCTAAGTTGTAAGGTTAAGAAGAAAGATTATGGTTTAAGTAGAAAATGGAGTTAAGCAAAAAGTAACATAAGACTGGTGAGTGCTAGTGTGCATTAGTGGATGGATTGTTGGACTAGGACGTAGGACGCCTGGGTTCAAATCTCTGCTTTACCATGGAAACTCACTGGGGTGGCAATAGCAAAATGACTCCTTAAACATCTCCCATACCTTGAAAGCCCCATTAGGGTCTCCATATGTTAGAAGTGGCTTGATGGCACCTAACACATGTAGCATAAGATCTAGAAAGTGGCTGTACTGGTTCATACCAATAGGCCTTTCCCTAGCCATAATTTCAGTACTTTATAGGGTTGTGAATACTACAGTTATATTTAAGGTCAATGTTGTGGCCCAGTATGCAGGGCCTCTTCTTCCTGCATGAGTCAAGATTTCCTTTCAGGCACTAACACCTCAGCAGGATTTTTATCCCCACCCCCTCATTACAAATTATTTCTCAGTTTAGATCTGTCTTTTCTGTGATGTGTCCACCTCCAGTTGGTTTAGTTACAGGAGCGCATCAGACATTGTGTTTCCCAATCTTTTTTGGGGGGAGACCTACTTTTTTACTTCTTCGGGAAATTTTTTTGCTGAGGTATATTAAAGCATGTAAGGAGTCTTTGCGGCTCCTGTCAGTTATTTGTACAAGAGGAGGTCACAGTTCCTTTTACTATTTAAGCCCAAATATATTGCTGCCAGCAGCTCATTTTATCATATATATAATTCCTATGGCTTTATTTTGTTTGATGCAGAAAAGTTGAGTAGAAAAACTTTCAGAGTCCCTGCCATAGCTTAAGCCAATTTAAATCTCTTCTCTTAGCGTCCACCATGAATCATGCTCTGGTATGACAGAGCTCAGTTATTACGTCACGGTTATTTTGACATAAATGCCTTGGGTACTATTTATCCCTGTGAACTTTAGCTGAATCTATTGACATCCAAATGAGAATTGATTGGATCATTGGATTTTATCACCACGTCTTCTCCTGACTCTGTGGCTAATAACCAAATTGTGAAACCTAACATGGGAGTTTTCCAGTTTTTAATTAGCAATGGCTTTGCTTGCAGCAAGGAAGATTTGTTAGGTTTCAGATGACATATAGTATACTTGATACATAAAGATATTTGCTGGGAGCAAATGTGTTCTTTTTGTTTTCTTTTCTTTTCCTTTCTTTTTTCTTTTTTGTACCTAATCAAGCATTGTGGTAATTATAACTGCTGTGGTGCACAGAAGAGGATTGTCATGGCAGATATCATTCAAATAAGTCTTGTAGCAAGAGAAAAACAATCTATATAATTAGGCTGAAGGAGTCAATTCCTAGGACTGCAAGTTAGTTATAGTTATTTATGAAAGAGGAGGTCACAGGTTGCCCCTAGAACCAAGTCAAAAAAGCATTGGATATATTCCCTTTGGAGCAATAATATGTGTACACAGCACCAAGCCCAGGTCTGGCTTTGTGGATGCCCTTGCCACTTCACAAATTGAGGTCCTAATTTACAGCAAGATGCTACGGTATATATAGAGCAGCAGTGGAAGTCCATTGTCAAAGTTGTTTGACAGTGCAGTTCTAACTGAAAGGCATGAAGGCTGTAGGGGCCTGTCAAAAATATGCTTTTGCAGTGATTATACGTACTGCTTTCTGTCAGATGATGTCAGAGATCTCCTAACAATGCAATCTGGCAGTGGAATTGTTCTGCTGGTGGAGATTTGCTAGCAGAAGACCAAAAAGAGATGTGAAGAAGGGGTGCAGCCTGGGAGGACCCACGTTAGGCCACATTCAGAGCTTCACCAGTCCAGGGAAGCAGGCACAATGTCAGCACTAATTTAGGCCAGGGTAAGGATAGTCCAGGATACTTTCCAACATCCCCTAGGTTTGGATTCAGCACAGCTCCAGCTGGTCTCGTCCAGGCTCTGTAGACCCTTGGCCCCCTCGAGTCAGTTGGGATTTCACTCTTAACTCCCATAAAAACCACTTAGCATGGCCTAAAGAACCAAAGAGTCCTCATCCCTGCCCTAGGTCACAGTATGAACCAAACATTTATTACAAATTTAAGAAATGGAACAAAAATACACTTCCCTAAGTGAAGTTAGGAATAGCAGGGATGTTTGTACATTCTACTGATATTACTGACATGGCTCCTGGATTTCTTGGACTGGTTGAAAAGAAATTTCAAATATAACAAAGCAGTATTTTCCAGGTACTCTGTGATGGGCAGGATCTAGGAAATGTTACATTTTTAAGAACTATATATGTGACCCTACTTTTATATGAAGTATTTGCACTGAAACTAATTATTTACCTACTTGAGAAAAACTAACATATATGGATTGATGGTGGTTCTTCAATTTGATGTGTTCTTATTGGAGATGAGCACAAACCAGTTCATCCCAGTTCGTCCCAGTTTGTAAAGACAGCAGCAGACGTGCTGTTGCTTCCCTTCCCCACCTCCTCAGCCGATTCAGCCACTCACCAGGCCTAGCTTGCTTGCTTTTTCCACCTTCTCGGCTCATCTCCCAGTCACGAGCAAGAGCACAGATTTCTCTGCCCCACCCTTTTGTCTGAGTGGGAGATCAGCCAAAGAAGAAGAAGAAGAGAAGCCTGAGCTGTTGCCGAGACTGGAAGATCAATTGAGCAGGTGCAGGAAGCTAGCCTTTTTTTTTTCTTTTCCCCATCTTGTGCCACATTACTATTGTTGTTTTTTACTTTATTATATTGTTTTTATTCCATTTTTTATTGTTAGCCGCCCAGAGTAGACTTCGGTCTAGATGGGCGGGGTATAAATCTAATAAATAAATAAATAAAATAGCCTGGGGAGTGGCTGATTGAGCCACAGGAGGCAGGGGAGGGGGGCAGCAGCATCTGTGCTGCCGCCTTGACAAACTGGGACAAACTGGTAATGTATCAAATCTAATTTGATAATGTGTGAGTATAGAAAACCCTATGTCCCAGCAAAATTTACTTTGCATATATGCATGGGAAGGCTTGAAAGAGCTGAGCAAATAATGCCTGTTCTGGCCTTGTAATTATGTTGTTCAAGTTTTTAACTTTTGTATGTATTAGTATTATAAGATGATGTTGCTGCAGCTGTTGTTTTTAAATGAAAGGAGGGTTAGATAAATTTAAAAACTAATAGTAACAGTAGTAACGGTATTAGCACTAGGCAAACCTCATAGGTTGCGACTCTTTTTTTATTGCCTCTCGTGGGTCTTCCTACAGAATCAGCATCTCCTCTCTTGGCAAGGTGCTGAGTTTGTGGTCTGGACTGGCACAGTTATTCAAATGTTATAGCACAGGAGCTACTTATGCCCAGTTGTGACATGGTTACAAGACCTTTGTGAGGAATGGGGTTGGGGTGAACTTGTACAATTGGCAGAATTTGTTGCCATTTCTGTGTAATGGCCTCCAGTTGTGTGTCTGATATGAAAGCTCATGATATTTAGGTAAGGTTTACCTCAGCATACAAGAACCATTTCTGAGTCTGTCTACAAATGCTAGAGTTAAGGAAGTTTCTTCAAAAGTTTCTTTGTTTGTTTCTTTGTTTATTTTTGCCTTATTTATAGTGCACCTTTCTCCTGATAAGGGGACTCAAGTTGGATCACAGTGTTAAAAACGCAGAATTAAAAACACAATAAATTATACATTAAAATAACTAAACTGATAGTAATTAAAATATCTCATATGATTTAATACAATTAAAACAGCATTCAGGGACTCAGTTATATTTTTAAAAAGCCTGCCTTAAGAGGCAGGTCTTCAACTGTCTGAAGAAGCATAAAATGGAGGGGGTCAACCTAACTTTCTGAGGGAGAGCATTCCCTAACCTGGGAGCAACCACAGAGAAGGCCTTCTTTCATGTACCTATCAAGCACGCCTTCACTGGCAATGGGACTGAGAGAAAGGCCTTCTCTGACAATCTTAAGCAGCAATAAGGGTCATATGGAGAGATACAGTCCTTCAGGTAGCCTGGACTCATGCTGTACAGGGCTTTATAGGTAATGACCAGCACTTTGAATTGGGCCCAGAAATGGACTGGTAACCAGTGCAGTTATTGTAGCAGCAACTGGCTCCAGTCAGTAGTCTGACTGTTGAATTTTGAATCCACTGAAGTTTCCAAACTGTCTTCATATGCTGTCCCACATAGAGCATGTTGCAGTAATCCTGGCAGGTTATAACTAAGGCATGTGTCACTGTAACCAAATCAGACATCTTGAGGAGCGGACAACTCTTTTTTTCCTGTTGAACAGTATTGTAATGGAGCCACTGATCATTGTGTTAAAGCTTTATAAGGAGCAGAGTTGATTATGTCTTCGGCCATATCTGCCCCTTAGACTTCCCTGTTTCCTTTGAAGGTCAAACTATATATTACAACATTAGAAGCACTTGATTACAAGAGGGAAGATGGAAGACTTTGTTTTGTTTTGTTCTATTTTGTTTTGTTGCAATTCTTTCTCAAACATTAAGACCTGTGAGAATCACATTTCTGAACACTGCCCAGAATCCTAGTGGATATTGATGTGCACCCAAAAGGAATTGAAGAAGTTGCCATGGTTAATTAACAAGGTGTTGTTTGCATGTCAATCATGTGCCCAGTCGCATACCTGATCATCTGCCTGGCATGTGCCTGCCAAATACCCGGTACTTGGTCAGTTCACTGTCTGTGATTCCTCCTGCTCCCACATAAATGTCCAATACAATTTTGGACATTCACATGATTTCAGCTACAATGATGTGTTGGCTCTGACCCTAACTGCAATCCTCACAGTAGCTGGGTAGAGATGAGGAAGGGGAGTGGATTTTCCCAGCAACAGTATTTTGTTGTGAGTTCTTCCTGGTCTGTTGCAAAATATTTTGTGGTTACTAGTTCTTGAACTGGCAATGAAGACCTTCGGGTTTTACGAAATTCTGCTCCTCACTGAAGATGAATAGAAATAAATACCTTCTAGATATGGATCCACATAGCTTTCTTTATTTTGGGATGATCCTTAGGATTACAAATAGAGGGACTGTGAGGATAAGTGCCTCCGGTGCAAAATTTACTGCTACACCATTGCCTGTGACTATCTGTGACTAGAGTAGACCTTTGGTCTAGATGGGCAGTGTAGAAGTCCAATAAAATAAATAAATAAATATCTATTTTTCCTTGCATACTCGTTTAAAGGTCAGGCTGTAAATCCACTTCACCCACAAAAAAGAAAGTACAATGTGGAGGCCTTGCTTTAGACAATTAATTAAAATGGGCTGGTATGTATTGTTCCCTTCCTCTGATGGAAAGATTATTCCTTCAGGGAAAGAGTTGGTGGACAGAAGTACTTTTTCTGTCAAAGGAAATGTTCCATTAGTGGAAAGGAATTTTTCACATTGTGTTTTGCAAACTTCTTCCTGCTTCCACTCAAAGCGGGCATGAGCCGGACCGGTTGCTTGGATTTCAGGTGAACAATTAGGTCACAAAAGTACGCATGCAAATTTTATCATGAGAATCTAAAGAGAGAGCGCGAGAGAGCATTGCAGTGTGTTCTACATCTTGCTTGGCTCCCTTCTGGAGTTCAAGTGGTTTTTCAACTTTAAATATAAAACAGATGCTTGAGATGTGTACTAAATTTGTTTCCATAATAAGGCAGGTACTATCTTACAAATGAACAAAGAATGCCACGTTGCCAAGTTGGAACACTTTACCTCACTTTATTTGATGAAGTAAATTGAATAATCTCAGCTGACATTTTGCACAAGGATTTTTTGTTTTACAGAGAGTTCAAAATCAACAGTGGAGCTTTCAGGCACATGTAGGGTGCCTATTAAGACACCTGACCTGTGTGTTGCCTTTCAGGAAGCCTCTGGAGTAAAATAGGTTAGTTTCTAAATGGTCAGTGAGTACCATATGTGGCAGCGCTAGATTTGCTGAGGATTCTACTTTGGTTGGACCTAGACTTACTGTGTAAGTGCAGTTGAACGTTTCCCTCATTGACAAAATAAAAGGTACTGTATTAAACATGACTCTGTTAGTATTAGTTGGTATTTACTGAAGCAGCTTATGACTATTGAGAGGGAGTAATTATTCTAGAGGCTGATAATATGCAAAAGAAAAACAGAAAAGAAAAACGGGCAATTTATTTCAAGATAGTGCAGGGGAAAAGACTGCTAAACTTATTTACAAAAGTGTCTACAGCTGATCTACATGTGAAAAAGGCAAACGTGAGGGGCAGGGGATGGGGAAAGAGCATGTATCTGTGCCATTTGAAGCAAGAGAAGCAACAGACCACCAGTGCTGTGATTCACAGGAACTATCTTGTTGCCTGGGGGGGGGGGGGGAATCATGTGACATTTTTCCAGTACGTAAAGATGTATGGGAAGCAGTGGACAAGAAGCAGCCCCTGGTTTTCGGGTTTGGTCATGAGTTTTCTGGGAGTGTGATGCTACTGACTGGCAACCCTAGTGGAGGTGTAGGAAGTGACTTCAGAGGCAGAAGGTGCAAGGAAGCCTAAACATAGTAATGTGAACATAGACAATGGGAAGTACATGATGGGAAAGTATCTAGGCAAGTTTTCTGCCTATCTACACCACTATTGTGGGTGCAGATCATTTGTTTCATGGATTGGTGCTATTTAGCAAAAAGTAATCCAAGTAATTATTTGACCCTACTTATCTTAACATTTACCTCTTAACTGGAAGATTTTCTTGGCAGTCTTATGATCTTCATCGTAACCCGGAATTCTGAGGGTCATTATCAAAGTGGCTCTGTAGTTCAGGCCTTTGCTAATGAAATTAGTCCAGTGACACCTAAAATGATAATGAAAGCAGAATTCAGAACTCTGGGCATTGATTGTGTGTGATCTGTTCCTCAGAAAAGGGATAGATAAGGATCATGTTTCTATCTGGTCTTAATTAGCTGAGCACTTTCCACTTTTTATTTGACTACACAACAGGTTTGCAAAGACTAGTGTGTACCAAGTGCTTTCAGTGATAGTCTGCCAGATAAACTCAGCAGTGCCATCGCTCATGCCAAGTATCAAGAACCAACTATGGACATGCCAAGGTACTAATACATTTCTTGAAAATATTGTGTGTCAGGCCTGGAGTTGGCAATCCTCCATCAGCAGTTATTTAACACTATGTTTCATATTTACAGTAACGAGTTTCTGTCTGATAGCTCCACTCTTGGTTGCTATTTCAAAGAGCAGTGATAAGTTGACTGAGAACATTTTATCAAGTAACATAGCTTTCATATCATTTTTATAGCAACCACTGATCTCAGATAGCATTATAGTGTAACAGTTAGAGTGCTGGCCTTGGGAGACCCACGTTCAATTCCCTGCTTCATCACAAAGCTCACTTGAGGAGTGGGAAGCCATCTTAAGAAACGTTGCTGGTCTGTTTTTACTTACATCAAACAAACACTCTACAGATCCAGGGGAATATCGTAGGAAACTCCCTGTTAGTGAAGTACAGTACTGTCATATGATTTGCAGGGGAAAGCATTCAGGGTAAAACAAGGGCAATCTACAGAAATCAGGACAGAAACAAGGTGTAATTTCCTTCAGAGATACAGACTGCATATTTTATATTAACTAGAAAATATCTAGCTTAAATTTCTTTGCTTTTTTCTGTTTGTTTCTGGGTTGCCATATTACCTAGTTAATCAGGTTTTACCACGACTAGAGATGGGGATGAATTTTAAAAAATGGTGCTTCATTGGGATTCATCATTAGTCAAAGTTGACGAATGGACGAAATGATGAAGCATTTTAATGATGAATTGACGAATATTCATCAATTCATTGTTAAAAAACAATGTCCTGCCAAACAGCTGATTGGCGGAACATTGAGAAGCAAGCTGGCTGCAGGAACTAAATGGGGGTTTGCTTTCCCACAGCCAGCCTGCTTGTCAATTAATGACCCAACCATCAGCTGATCGGTCCGGTCATTTACAGAAAGGCAAACCCTGTTCAGTTCTTTCAGCCAGCGTGCTTGTCAGTATCCTGACCATCAGCTGGTTGTCAGGTCATTGACAAGCAGGCTGGCTGCAGGAACTGACCCCTGGGTTTGCCTTCCCACAGCCAGCCTGCTTGTCAATATCTCGACTATCAGCTGATCAGCAGGACATTGACAAGCAGGCTGGCTGCAGGAAGGCAAACCCTGTTTCTGTTCCCACAGCCAGCCTGCCTGAAGGGATGAATAAAAATGGGTAAATATTTGTCCCTTTGTATTTGTTGGGGTCTCTGGACTGACAAATATCCCACAAATCCGCAATATTTCACGAATACCGTGATTCATTTTTTTATTTGTCCCCATGTCTAAACAGGACTCATTTACACTCATTGTGTAAATCACAATAAAGTAGGCCCCTTGAATCAATGGGGATTTGGTGGGTCAAATCTTCCATAAATTCTGTTGGTGCAAATGGCCTATTCTAGTTGTTGCTTACTACGCTAAAATAAGTCACAGTTAGAATAGGCCTTTTGGAATCAATGGAATGTCTGGAGGAGTTGGTTCACTAAATTGTTATTGATTCAGTGGGCCTACTCTAATGTGATTTACTATACTAATTAACATGAGAAGCTAGGACACATTGGAAAAGAATGGGAAAGTGAGGACCTAATAGGAGATTGACTGACTCAATAAAGAAAATAATGCCCTTTACTTTGCAACACCTGATTAAAGCTAATGATACGGGGAGTTGTGTTTCCAGTTGGATACAGTCAGCAGCTGAACTGAGGAGCTTCCAGTCCTTGACAAAATAATGAATAAATGTTCTTCTACTACTGATCTGAAAATGTAATCTTTATGCTCTGAAAGAGGAAGAAATGCAGCCTTTCATCAATTGCTTAGTAAGAGGTGAAAATTGCTAATTGGCTCTTCGTCTCCGTAAGAAATTTCAGCAGCAGTTTGGATGTCCAAATGGCAGGGGGAAAAAAGAGAGGAAGAAAAGGCTTGGAAGCATGATATATCTCACTCTGTTTTTCAAACACTGACAGATTTAAAGCAGGCAAGGTCAAGTTTAGCAAAGTTACTGAGAATTGAAACTACTGAAGTACTCAGAGAGTTTGAAGTGTGTGTGGAGATTCAAAGCCTAGATAAGAAGTAGAAACTGATTTTTTTTTTAATTGTCCAAACCTGTGGATGAAGCAGATGACAGAGCTACATTACCAATAAAATCAGGAAATGTATTTTTTGCTACTAAAGTGTTGTTTTGTAGCTCGGAGCTATTTCTGAACAGAAGATGGTGAAAGAAAATGCATTACTTGAGAGAAAGAAATTAATTAATTCAGCAGAATACTCAGAAAATTAAACAGTAAAAGCAGAAAAGGGGGGAAACGGACTGTCATTAAAGCAGAGATTTATAAAGAATTTTCACAAATTAAATGTGAAGTAAAAATTCTGGGCTCAGAAGTCAAGCAGATTAATAGAAGGACCAGAATGAACATTAGTTATGTGTGCATGAAAACTAAATTTACTAAAATTGATCAACATAGAAGGAGGAGGATGGAGGAAAAATGTTGTGTTGCGTCACTTCCCAGAGGTGTGGGGCTAAAGAGAGTGACATTTTGAAATTAAATTTAAAATGGATGACACCTCAAGATTAGGCTATGTGGAAGAAAATTTGGAGAGATTACATAGAGTGGGATCAAAATGTGGAGGAGGCTTCCAGAGATATCATAGTTCACTGTGCAAATTTTTATAAGAAAGAAATGCTTATGAAAGTGATCAGAGAAAAATTTGGACAGCTGTTTCACAAGAGAGCCATAGTACAGGTGTATTCTGACCTTTGTTATCAAATGATGGTCTGGATAATAATAGATGTTTTATTACGGTCATTGACCAGCAAAAGTAAAGAACATTATTTAAATTAGGAGACATAAAATCAATCTAAAAACACTAAAAACATCTATATACATATACAGTGGTGCCTCGCTAGACGATGTTAATCCGTTCCGCGGAAATCGCTGTCTTACGAAAACATCGTCTAGCGAAGCACATTTCCCCATTGGAATGCATTGAAATCTCTTCAATGCGTTCGAAGGGAAAAGTCGTCGTCTTGTGAAGATCGTCCATAGGGAAACCTCGTCTAGCGAGCGCGGGTCCCCGTTGGAATGCACTGACAGCTATTGACCGCTAGTCAATGCATTCCAATGGGGAAACCTCGTCGTCTAGCGAAAATCGCCCATAGGAGACCATTGTTTTGCGATCGCATTAGCGATCGCAAAAAGCCATCGTCTAGCGATTTCCTTGTCCTGCGAGGCAATCGTCTAGCGAGGCACCACTGTATATAAAACTACATTCATACATCTTATTAGATATCTCCTGCCTCCCTATCATAGGCCTTATCTATGGGCTATTGCAGCTTGCATAGAATGACAGAATTGTTACTTTGAAGCTCATAGAGCCCGTGTGATCATCAAGGCCTCTACATATATACACCAATTTACAGTTACTATAACTGCTCTTTGGGTGGAACCTTTCCTTCATGGATTTTGATTGCAGCAGCACAGAATTTAGCTACTTTTGTCAGCATATCTGAATTTTGGTTTAGCCCAGTGCATCCGCCAGGGCATCGCCCTGTCAGCAAAAGCAGTGTGTAATGTGCCTCTGATCGTCCAGGAAATGATGGTCTGGAGAAGCAACATGAAATTGATAACTACAATTTTTGCAAATAATTACATAAACCACTGGTTCCCAACCTTGGGTATCCAGATGTTCTTAGACGACAACTCTCAGAAATTCTGGACAGCACAGGTTGAGAACCACTGGCATAAAATATTTCTAGGGGTACCCGGTTTTCCCAAGAGTTTTCTGAGCTGGAAAAATCCACAAGATAACATCATTAAAGGAAGCTTTAAATTCTCTCCATGAATAGGGTCTGACAGGATGGAAAAGCAGAAGGAGAACAAGAGAGAGCCAAACTAGAAAGAGAATTGCCTGGCACTTCAGCAATTCCAGAGTCTATATATATATATATACTTTTATTAGATAAGTATGATGCGGTAAAAGTTGAAGAACTGGTTAATAATAAATTTATTACAGTAGTGGGATTTTCAGGGAGACTCTATATTAGAAAGGAATGGAGGAGAAAGAAAGGGATGTGAACTGTAAAATTAAAGTATTTCGTAAGTTTTATTGTTCTACCCATAAATGGAGGTAATTTTACATAAGGAAGACGAAAGATGTTGGATAAAGGGAGCATTAAAGTATACAGGTTGGAGTTAACTCCATAAAGCTAGCTAAGGAAGGGATAGTTAAATTGCAGTACTGAGATGATTTAAACTTTAAGTAGGCCAGAGGGTTACAAGATAAGTGGCAGTTAAATGAGCTAATAGTTTTAGTAGGGGAGTTGTGTTAAATATAGATAGATAGATAGATAGATAGATAGATAGATAGATAGATAGATAGATAGATAGATAGATAGATAGATAGATAGATAGATAGATAGATAGATAGATAGATAGATAGATAGATAGATATTGTTAGTAGCTAGACATAAAGTGAGATAGGAAGCATGAGCATTAGAACAGGATAAAGTATAGATGAGAGTGGGACATCACATGTAGGTACTGTAATTGGCACAGATGTGTTTGTAGACATATGGGGAGAATTTATCGATTTTGTATTAGTAAAGAGGAAGAGACAAAGCTTAACTCAAGAATCTATACAATTTTGGAAAAGGAAGGGGCTCCACAAGGGTAAAGGGTATACATCCCATGAGTGGGATGCATTGTGAATGTAGTTTTTCTGTAGTTTTTTTTTTAAATTAGATGTTTTAAATTTTTTTAGCTGTGTTATTTCTTTGTATTTGTTAAAATTGTATCAATAAGTTTTTTTGAAAAAGGCTTATGATACAGTTGTCACTAACAGTCTGTCCACACAAGAGAATTTGGAGCGATCTGGTTCGTGCTTAAAAGGTTCTTCTCTTCAGTGCGATCTATTTTAACTCTCGCTTGAGTGATCCTTCTGTTCACACTGACAAAGTTTATTCACCCATGAGAAGGGTCCACGTAGGTCTTTGGTTTGCCAGTTTACTTGTGAGTAAGTTTACCTGTGTGTAAGTTCACCCAGTTTACTCCCAAATAGAGAGGAAGCAGCAACCGCAGCAGGGGACAGTGGTACCATGAGGGGAAAACGATGGGGAGATGGAAGGGAGGTACCCCCTCTTTCTCCTCATCCGGGGCTCTGCTGGGGCTGTGCTGCCTTGTGGGGAGAGAGCCTGTGGAGTCACCATAGCCCCCTTCCCCACCTTTTCCCACAGCCATCCCTCAGGGGGCCACGCTGACTTTCTTTTTCATAAATGGCATATTGAAAGAGCAATGCATCAACCTAGCATGATATCAAAATTGCAGTTAGGGAACCATTAAAAAGATGATTGAAACAGGAAGGGGTTTCTCTGTCCCCCTTTCAAAGTCACAGCCCTCCTAATACATCACAGGGTTGTCTCCTCAGTTAACAACTGAAAAGCTCCATTTGGGTGCAAACTAGCCATCCCACACAGGCTACATAATGGGATAATTAGGAACATGCTGAATCATATCAGAACACACCCGATGCCCTACCTTTGTGTCAGAAAGGGGCAGGACAACTCTTAAAGGGGCAGGATGGATCAATCTGAGTAGAAATGTGTGGACACTGTAATTTGGTTCACACCAAAACGTACCAACAGTGATCCAAGCAGCAATCTGTATACCTGTCTCGACAGGCCCTTATGTCACAGGATTGCTATAAGTTGGAAGTGATCTGACAGCTCATGACAATGAGATGCACACTTACTGACATAAGACCCTTATAACTTTGCAAGGTACGTACCTGAGTGAGTTTTCAAAAAGCATACACCCAGAGATAGGTATACATAAAATCGGTTCTTCAAAAATGAGAGTGTGGTTTTTATTTTTGTTTGAAATCTCTTTATAGGAATTTAAAATTTCACAGCAACCTTAAGCTCGGTAAGTTTAACAATAACGATAATACTTATAAGCATTTGCTTCTTAAAAAAATGCCCCCTTTCATCTTCCTCCTGTCCTTTCATTTTTTGCAGTTCCTCCTTTCTTTGGGGTACCAGCTAGTAGCTAAACTCCTAGCTAAGCTCACAGGAGCCTATGGAAGATAAAAGGGAACTTGATGTTTCTGGAAGGCCAGCAGTACCAGATAGGTCTGTAGAGGTGGAAGGGACCCCAAGGGTCATAGATTTCAGCTCCCTGCTAAAGGAAGAAATACAGTAAGATGTGTAATATCAGAGTTTGGGGGAAAATATTTTTCTGTATCTCACTTTCTGTAATTACTCAGCTAGCATTTGTTCCTCATTGCTTTCTAACCATTGCAAACAGATTTCAGCTCTTTGCGAGATAGAAAGAGCCAGGTTGTAACATTGACCTTACGATTTAGAGAGGATGAGTCTTTAATTCATATATTTATGAACTCCTGTTAAACTTTAGGTGGCTTTATTCATTGGCTAATCATGCTGAAAAGCTGCTTTCTCATAAAGCAAGTGGCCAAAATGGTGACTGCGTATTTTATCTGATTGTCTCCAATTAGATTCCTAGAACCCAAGCAGAACTCAGCCAGTTGGTAAATATGGCAGTCCTGCATTTTCACCTATAAGATGTGTTAATGTGAGTGGGATGCCCTGTGCTATAGTACAGAATCTCCAAGGCCTTTGGAAACAAATTTAATCACCTTTATTTGTACTGCTCTTTCTCTTGCTTCAAGATAAATGTTCTAAGAGATCTGAATGTTCTCTGTTGCAAGAATCTCCTTCTTTTTGTTTTATTCAGTCCATTCAAAGTACAGCTCTCAATCTATAAAGCCATTTGAACTTTAGGCTTAATACTCTTACGAGACTATCAGTCTCTTTATCTACCTTTAGAAAGTTTATCATTTCTAGATAAACTAAAATCATGCTGTTTAGTTACTACTGGTATTCTTCATTATATCAACTTGTTCATGACATTTGTGTGCTTATCAGGCAATGTAGCATTTTCTGGGTTGTGTTCAGTGAATAAACAAGCAGTTTAAATGCAAAAGATAACATAAAATTATGAGGATCTTGGCATGTTTGATTAGCTGATTCATTTGGTTTCATCACATCCTTCCTGATTTAATAGCCTGTTTGACTTCTGCATGCAAATGCAAGTAGATAAGTAGGTACCACCTCGGTGGGAAGGTAACGGCGTTCCGTGTCTAGTCGCGCTGGCCACGTGACCACGGAAACTGTCTTCGGACAAAACGCTGGCTCTATGGCTTGGAAACAGGGATGAGCACTGCGCCCTAGAGTCGGATACGGCTGGACTAAATGTCAAGGGGAACCTTGACTTCTGCAACTGATTTTACAGAAAATAATAGAAAAAAGAGGCATGGGAGAAAAATTGATATTTTTTCATTTTTGGGCGGGGGGGGGGGGCATAATTGTACTTTCCATACAGAAAACCAGTCTGTGTCCATTTTTTGAGAAGAAGAAAGAGAACGGATAGCTTCATGATACATTAAGAAACTGGACCAAAGCAATGGTAGAAATCTCCTTCTGTCGTTATGCTGGCGTAGCACAAACAACGTAATTTTTGGAGGCAAGTTGCCCCAAATAAAGAAATGACTGCAAACCTTATCAGCTGCATACTGGTACTGTATAACTCAGCATGCAGCTGATAATGGATGGTGATTTGGAGTAATTCGGCTCCACAAATTATGCTGTTTGCATAGCTACACAAGAGTTTCTTGGTCAGTGCACATATGTAGTACATTAAGAAATGCATTTTCTCTCTGTATTTGCCATTTGAAAGTTTGTATGTCATTATGTGTGCTGTTATCTCCCAAATATTCAGTAGCAGCTGTGGGAGTTTTTGCTGCATAGTTCACTGGAGTCTTCTGAGTTATTTAATGGTGTTTACAGTGCTTTGTAATTGTGTGTGCGTATGCACATGCATTTCAGTATTGGTACACTGGCTGTAAGAGATTTTTCAATTTGATGCAGCTAATGGGAAGCTGCTGCTGCCTATATAATCATTGTGGATCAATGGTTGCTCGTAGCAACAGACAAACCAAGATCTGAGGCTCATATGTGAGGTTAAACATCTGCTGCTCTTAATGCTTTAGAAAGATGCAGGTTGGGCAACTCAGTGGAAACCCCCAGAGCATATGAAGACTGAACCAGAGGATATATCTAAAGCTTTGAAAGCATGAAGGCTGTGACACTCACAAGAAAGCCATTAAATCATGGGGAAACATAGGAGGTAGAAAAGTTGAATGGGAAATTTTGAGAGGCAGGTGTGAGAAGGTGGCTTGTAGAGGAGAGAGATTCTCTGACCGCATGCCCTGTCTCTAACTGTAACTGCAAGAACCTTGTACATGCATTTATGGTGGAATGAGTAAAAAAGGGAAGGAGCATCCCCCCTTCCCCCTCCACTGCCCAAATAGCAGAATCAAGTACAGATATTCCAGGTCAGACTAGTGGCTATTGGTGTCTTCCACTTTATTATGAATTTTTCGATAGGGAAGTGGCATGGTGCCTCTAACAAACTTGCACTTCTGAAAATATCTCCACAACCATTAATCCCCTCCCTCTCAAGAGCAACTGTGTATGTTGCTTTTTCTTGGAAAGTAGGTAACAATACATATTGAGATTTTATCTTTGTTTCGTCAACTCTAAAGTTCTCAGAATGCTTAGCACACTTTCAAGTTCTCCAGAACTCTTCATTAGACAGAACAGCAAACAAAGCCAAAAGGAGAGTGAGGGAAGGGAATATAAGTGACTGAAACCAGAAGATTGCCTTAGTCACAAAGATGGTAAGTGAAAAGAGGCTGCAGACATTCAAATTAGGCTGTCAGTGGCATAACACTGAGGCTGGGGAAACCATCCAGCAGTGAGTCACAACTAGAGTAGACCTGTTGAATCAGTGTGGAGTTGATGAGTCAACAACTTATGTAAGTTTCATTGATTGGATGGTCCTACTCTAATTGTGACTTACTACTGGATTTTGTCCGTTGTGTGAGATTCCTTTTTCCCCCTACAGCCATTCATGAACAACAACATCTCTAAAGAACCCAAAGAAAATATATTAAATGGAAAAGTAATGTTCCAGAAAATAGTTGTTCTGACCTCTCACAACCTTTACATGAGTGGAAAGCATGGGTGTAGATGGACCTGTCATTTCAGGTCCAAATCCTGAGACTGTGGGCTTGCCCTTGCAGTGTCATAGCGATGGGGTGGGCAAAGTTTAGGAGGGAGCCATAGCAATCCAGAGTCAGGAAGAAAATGGCGGTGTGTGTGTGTGTGTGTGTGGGAGAAGCCAGGTAGGCAGTGAAATCTGTCCAGCATTTTTACAGCAGTTGCTGCCATTCCCATTTGGAACTGCATTCTGCTCAGCCTTAGCTACAGTACATATATGTCACATGGGGATTTTTTCTATGTGACGGGCTTGTGGAAGGCTTGCTGCCAGCTCATGTGCAGTTTCTTCCAGGCCCTTGCTGCTGGTAGTTGGATTTATGTCTTCCCCACTTGGCTCTGGATGACACAGTGGCTCAAGTGCATGCATCAACTTGCTTTCTTCCCAATCCTCTTGCTTTATGGCTTTTAGGTGTATCAGTGTGGCACAGGTACAACTCACATACAGCCGTCTGCGGTCTAAACAAAAGGGCTCTGGTGCCAGCTGGATGGGTGCCCAGGCTTTAAAACCACATTATAAGGAACAATAATCATTCTGCTATTTTTCTCCCCTCCTGCATAGCAATTGCTTGAGACTCTCATCCACCACCTGAGAGGTGGTAGCCCTAATTTCAACCCTAATTTTTTAAAAAATTGGCATAAGAAGAAATGCATAAGATATACAGAGAATAGTATTTTAAAAGAATGATGGATATTATATAAAGGTAGTGACTTGGTGGTATATGATTTGAAGCTTAACAAATGGAGACACGTTTTTAAAAAGGAGTTTGGAAACTAGATCCCCAGACATGGGAGACCTGAGGTTGTTATGAATTTATCCCCTCCCTCTCAAGATTTTGGTTTGGCTGAGTTTAGTTGACCCCAGTTCAGTTCAGCAATATTTTATTTATTTATTTATTTATTTATTTATTTATTTATTTATTTATTTATTTATTTATTTATTTGATTTATATACCACCCATCTGGCAGCCAAGGCCACTCTGGGCCATTTACAACAAGTAACATAAAACAACAAAGTAACAAAACAGCAAATAACAACATCAATACATAAAATCAAAAGTCATAAAGTGCAGTGAGGATAAAATTACAATACAATAAATACAATTAAAAGCATAGAAAAATAGCCCTCTCAATCATCAATTTCTTTCATGCTTCTCCATTCCAAAAATCACCAGCAGAAAGAAAGGAGATGGGAAGGCAGCTTAAAAAAAATTAATTGGTTCTTCTATGCCCTCTGCAATAAGAACTTTGATCATGCTCAGAGTCTTGACTGGTAGGTGACTTGAACTCAGGAAAGTTTTCATTAATTTGTATTTTGCTGCTGGTGGTGGAAGTGTTGGTAGGAGCACAGTATTCCTGTTTCATTGGCTAGGAGGAATTTTAAAAATCCTGCTTCCCACCTTCCTTCTTGGATGTGTAGGGCTCTAAAGATCCTTTTAAGTCTTCATTACAGAGTGAGTGTCATACAAAATACACATTTCTTTAAGAAGAGATGTAAATCTTAGTTTGTTTTTCTTTGGAAACCCAAGTGGGATCATTTTTCTGGCCTAGGGCTCTTTGGTGGTAAATGGGGTGGGGGGGGGGGCAGAGTACCAAAAATGCCCCAAATGGAAAGCACTGAAAAGAATTGGGCATCTAGGGCCCAACATCTTCACCATCCAACAAGAAAGGGAAAAAAGAAGCAAGTACATAGGACAGCCTTCTACAAATGTGGAAGGTTAGGACAATCCCTGCAAGAGATGGGAGCAGCTCCACAGGCTTGGACAATTGCTGGTTTGGGGGAGGACCAGCAACAAGTGTACGGGGGGGAATCATTTTGCTAAAGTTTGCAGGGCACAACGCGAGCCCTTTCATCAGACCAGAAAAACAAATGACCTACGTATTTGTGAGAATAATGGGAATGAGCCAAACCCATGCGAAACAGATCCACAGTAACTGGCCTCTCAGTTGCTCTTAAGTGAGGAACTGAAGCTGATGCCAGCATGATTCTCTAGGATATAACCATGTCTACAAGATGAACCA
Organism: Intellagama lesueurii; assembly: GCA_037013535.1. Lineage (NCBI taxonomy): Eukaryota > Metazoa > Chordata > Lepidosauria > Squamata > Agamidae > Intellagama > Intellagama lesueurii. The sequence goes on from JBAJHW010000002.1 coordinate 247,763,483, forward strand.
CATGTATGCAGAGAAGTATCAGGAGCTGTCATTCTGTCATTTGAGTAGCAAAGTATACAGAATTGTATGGCCATACAAAGTCTACAGAATTGTGTGCTAATATATATATTAAACCACTAGTGGGCTACAGTGGTCATCTTCTGCCCTTTGACCTCTGAAGATTGTCTACTCCTCTTGCATAGAGGCCTTGAGACCTGTTTTTGTCATGATTTTTCTTTGTTCGAGTTTGTATGGTCTCCTAAAACTGTCATTCCACAGGTGTGGTGAGGAAGTGTTAATGCACGTATGTTCCCAAATCCTACCCCCTTGTCATACCAGGCAGCACACTGTTCATTCAAACCTTTCCTATTATGAAAGAGAACACTAAAGGAATAGAGCCTTAGAAATTGTTTTCCCTAAATAAACATAGAACTTTGACCATTTTCTATTTTTCCCCACTCAGTCATATTTAGAAAGCAACACCATCACTTAATACTATGAAAGCATGGGTGCAAGTGAATGGCAGCAGTAATGAAGATTTAAATTGATGCCCGGCACTTGTAACAGCATTTGTAAAATAAGTGTTTATCAGAGCATGAGTGACTTTAATTATTAATGTCTAATGCTTAGCATAGAGTGAGGTTGCTCATTCATTACATTTCCCCTGGAGAGAATACATATCGATTTTCTATACCTGTATGATTTCAGTGATAGCACTGAATGGGGGTGGGCAGTGCCTTTCTTTGTAATCTCCAAAATACAGAACAGCTTAACAAGGGACACTTATTTTGGTGAAATCTCGTCAACCTGCAATTAGCTAACAGAACAGTATTAATGGAAGTTTAGAAGAGATTCTCAGTGGTCATCAAATGCAAGCAGAGTTGGGACGTCCCTCTGCCTCGACTTCATTGGCCTGTCATGCTCATATTGGGCTCAAGCTCGGCTGAACAGAGCCTGGATTTTACAATAGAGAACAGAGCCCTTTGTAACAGGGAAGGGAACACCGCTTCAGGGAGCTGAATCAAGATGGGCTCCGTGAAGACAAACAGCTCTGAAAACTCCAGGCTTGACTACTACGTTTCTTATATTCACTGCTACAGTGTAGGTGCCACATGTTTTCATGTTGTCCTTGTTGTGCGATTCACATTTGCCGGTGTCTTTCTAATTCACTTATTTGTTGAGTGCTGATGACTGATAATGTAAAATTATCAAAATAAATATTTGCTTCGTTTACTTTGCTATAAACCAAGTGCAGGTACGTGGATGTAGGAAGACAGCAGCAACAGTTGAGATTTTCATGAAGAATATTTGCTCTTGTATTTTTAAGCTCTTAACGTTTGGGGCTGCTTCTTTAGGCTTGCCGTTTGCAATTTATTTTTTGTTGCTAGGCAATTTCATAAGGAACAGTGTAAAGCAGAAATATTTAGTAACAACAGGAGCTATATGTTGCATGCATTACCTGCTGTAAATGAATAGAGACACTTGAATTAAATTTATGAATCTAGAATTGAACTGGGATTTTTAGGTCCCTTTTCATGTCCATTATTGTTTCAGGAGTAAAACCTGCTGCCTCAAAGAAACAGAACAGGGTATTTTTCATTTTTATTCACAGACTAGAATTGCTTTAGTATTTAATTTCACTTAGAGCTGAACTGAATAGTATTTAAACATAAGTTAAGATAGAGGACAAACATCTATCTTAACACAGATAGGGAAAAGCTCTACATTGTGCATTTGACTATAAGGCTTTTGTATGTGTGCAGTGGCTTTTGTTGATACATTGATATGTATTACTTTCTGAACTCTGTATGTTTAATCTACAAAGTGAAGGAAGAGCAGGTATGTTGATTTCTGTTTATGCTATCTTATTTCCAGAGCCAAATTTAGAGTATTCTGATAAAAATATTGTGTCTTTCTAATTATTGATTATTGTACAGATGTGTGATGATTACTTCTCAGTAGTTTGGCAGCTGTGGCATTTAGTAATTGTGTGACTTGCTTTATCTGTTGAAGGTTTCCTAGATATTAGATGACTGCTGAATTTTAAAAACAGATATGAGTATCCATTTCACATTTTTATTTTTATTTTTGAAGGGAAGGCTGTTATATGTGTTTTAAAATGTTCTGTAGCACGCAGTGTGGGTGCATCAATTATTCATCCCGCCTTGGAAAATGATAAGTGCTATTATGCCTCCAAAAGCACAGATGCAATGAATTATCATGTACATTTGAAGTTATGATCTTGTGGGCTATGAAACAACCTATTGAAGAAACAGGTTTGATCTGATTAAGTCATTATGGCCACCCTGTTAAGATGAAATCATCATAAATCAAAGGGCCTCAGTTCAGACTTATTTAGTCGCTCAGAAGTCATGTACAGAATCCCTTGGGTTTCTTCTCTTATCGATTGTTATTACAAACTGCTTTCTATGGATCGTTATTACACACACACCCTCCACATACAGTAATGATGTAGGAATCCTGGCCTCCCTTGATTCTTGACCTTCCTTACCCCCTACCCAAAATGATAGCAGTATCAAAGGCTGCTGGTTACAATTTGCCATATGACATTTAGACCCAAAATACCAATAAGAGGACAATTATAGTCACACTCAACATGATGCAAGCAATTTTAAATATATACTCTGTCACACATAAAACTGAAGCAGAGCTCAAAGGGTCCCAGACACTTTTCCTGGCTTATTTTTTATCCCCAAAAAACTGGTGTTGTGGGGTACACAGCTTTCAATTTACTTATCTGAACACTCAGCATAGGATGAGAACTACAGGACTGAAAAGCTTACAATACAAGTATTTTGGGAATACTTTATCATTTTGTGGCTGCTCATTCTTTATCACACTGTACCTATTGTCGTGGCTAATACTTATGGAAGACAGAGCTGGAAATTAATAGCTTCTTTGCTGATGATTACTAATTTAGTATCACAGCATGTTAAAGAATTTAGATTTAAAATAAAGCTCAAAGCAATTGTTTGCCAATAAAATAGCTTAAGAGTGTTAACAATTACCTTTTTTAAAAATATAAGGAAATAATACATTTTATCTTGTGGATAGCATATGTAATTAATTTAGGGCAATTTTATTTGTTTAATTATGCTGTATATGATCCAGATAGAAATTTGGCAGGTTTTTTATTCCCTGGCACAAAGTTCATTGCCATATAGTAACAATGTTTTCCTATTCTACAGTATAGCCAAGAAAGAATATTAAGCATAAATGACTGTGAGTTCAACTAGAAATTAAGGGTATTCCCTACGATAAACTTCTTATCCTCCCCACAGTGAAATTTCTTAAGACCAACATACCACAGCAATCTGCCATGCAAATTAAGCTCGTGCTTACCTTTGGGTGACCAATGGATGCACACTAAAATCAAGATTCCTAGGAGAGGAAAATTACTGTTATGAGAAAGAGATATCTTTATCTGGCAGTAAATCCTCTGTAAAAATAAACAAAACATGATAAACATATTGTCTGGCTTGACCCAGAGTTATAAATGCCAATGAGCCAACTGGGCATAAGTATAATTGTATTGCACATACAGTATAATGGGTAGCATAAAGTGTTCAAAGTGCAATCCTCTGCATGTTTCCACAGACCTAAGGCCCACTACATCCAGTATATCTTACTTCCAGATAAGTGTGTACAGGACTGCAGTCTCAGAGTGCTTGTGCTTATTTGTCCTGGAGCTAGAGATTGTTCATGTATTTATTTATTTCCTTGCTATGTGTCAGATCTCAATATGGGAGGGTCTCAGATGATCTCAGGGCATGGACAGGAACATAGAGTAGAATATGGCTGCCTGGATATTCTTAGGTGTTGCTCCATGTTGGCATCTAACAAACACCTCTGTTGAAAGCTCTGTATTGGCTGCCTTTTTGCTACAAGGCCCAGCTGAGGGTATTGATACTAGGGTAGAAAAGCCTAAACAACTTAAGTCTAGTATTCCTAAGGACACTCCTTGTTCCTTAACAACCTTGTCAATCACTGTGGTCATCTGAAGATCATTTGCTCAGGCAATCCTACATGAGTCTGAGGTCCACTTGGAGAGCATCTGTTGCAGGACTTCTAGTGTATTGGCTGTATTGTTCTAATTTGTCAGATCTCTGATGTGGAGTGGTTTCTAAAATTTATAAATAAATGAGATATGGGAGGAAGTTCAGATTTTGAAGGCCATTTGTAAATTAAAATGAGTGCCTTGAGCCTAGGAATAAACTGATTACCAGTGTTGGCACATAACATGGTATAATACATATACATACGTTTTTATTGAATAAGTCAACAGACCGTTTCAATATTACATAGCAAAACATATAAATATAAATAAATAAATGTATAAAATGATAACAAACAAGTATAAATGTGCATAAAAATTACCTTTAAAACAACTATTTAAAACAAACCCCATTGACACTCCAGGTAACCTCTTAGTGGTTATACCTAAGTAGTGAACCTCTTTAGTGGCATACCTCAACTAAACAGACCCCTTACCGACTTCTTGTTTCCTCAGGATTGCTGCTTTTATAGCAAAAATTGCCACTTTACGAGTTAAATAGGGGTTAACCCCTTGCAGTAAATAAGTCAAATTACTCTCATCAGCCCCAGCCCCCAACTCTCCAAATAGAGTGTTAAGTAGAGTTTTCTGATGTTAGCATATAATTGACAATGTAATAGATAATGTGCCAGATCTTCAATTTTTGCTGTCCTACAAATACACAGTCTATCCTGTATGGGAATGCCCTGATATTGGCCTTGTAACATCCGCCACAGAGCCTCGTGGCGCAGTGGTTAAACTGCTGTACTGCAGCTAAAACTGTGCTCACGACCCGGGGTTCAATCCCAGGTAGCTGGCTCAAGGTTGACTCAGCCCTCTATCCTTCCGAGGTCGGTAAAATGAGTACCCAGCTTGCTGGGGGGGGGGGGGGGCAATGTGTAGCCTGCGTAATTAACTTGTAAACCGCCCAGAGAGTGCTTGAAGCGCTATGGGGCGGTATATAAGCAGCACACTTTGCTTTTTGCTTTTTTGTCTCCATTAGCTCAAAGCGGAGACAGGTAAACGCCATACAAATATCTTTTTTCATTGGAAAGAGCATGTATTTTTCTACCTGAAAAATGGTTTTAGACCTTGCTAGCCATTTCATAGATTGCACTGAAGATAAGGCCGCCATATCTGTTTGAGCTCTGATGTCAAACACTCTTTGTTTGAATGCATTTTTGCTCTTAGAATTACTTAGACTAATGGCCTCAACACTCAAACCCTGGTTAGAAAGCATTTGAGAAAAATTCGCAAACCAGGATTTTATTGTGGGGTTAGACATTTGTTCAATTAAACACATCTTGGGTAACCTGTCATCGCACATCTGGCATAGCTTAATCCAATAGTTAAAAATTCTAAGAAGACATATATCGGATACAACTACCAAACCAAGTTCTAATGGCATAAGCGGGTGAACCTCTTGGCACGCCCAAGATTCTCCTTATAAATTTTTCTGAACTTTTTCAATTTTCTTATTAATACCCAGGCCCCATATTTCTGCACCAAAGATTAGTGTCGGCAATACCTTTCCCTTAAATACTTTTATAACTGGTTGGAGGGAGCCGGGGTATTTATAATTAAGTAGTTTGTTCAGAGAGTTAACTGCTAGTAAGCTTTCGTTTCTTTTCTCTTTATCTGTTGTGACCAAGATCCTGTTGCAGAGAAAACTGTGCCAAGATAATTATAGGTTCCAGTCTGTTCTATTTCTTTTGCCTCTATGAACCACTTATGTTGTTCCTTTTCTTACCAAAGACAACAACTTTTGATTTACTGTTATTAATAACTAAATCGTTAAGCTGACGATATTTGCTGAACTTTTTCAATTGCCTACGCAGTCCAACTGGTGTTGTAGACATTAAAATCATATCATCTGCGTAGAGGAGCACATTTCCAGATCTAACTAATCTAATATTTTTGGCATATGGAATTCCAGATTGAACATAAATGGAACTATGTCATTAATATAAAAATTAAAAAGGAATGGAGCCAAAATACAACCCTGGCGCACTCCTTTAAAAGTGGGAATCTTATTAGTTAAAGCCTGATTGACTCCTGTTCTGACTTGCAGGTTCATATTCATATAAAGAGCCATTATAAGGTGTAAAAGTCTCCTATCGATGTTGGTCTTTAGAAGTTTCCTCCATAGAAACTATAGATCTATTAATGGAGTCGAAGGCCGAACTTAGATCTATAAAGGCTGTATAAAGCTGTTTGCCTCTGGAGGAGTATTTTAAGATCAAATGTAATAATGTAAAGCAGTTGTCAATAGTGCTCCTCCCTTGTCTGAAACCTGCCTGTTCTTCCGCCAAGATGGAGTTTTTATCAGCCCATTCTTCTAATTTCTGCAGGATCGATTTTGCATAGATTTCAACTGTGATATCTATTAGGCTTATCGGCTGATAATTGTTTGGGTCTTTACAATCGCCTTTTTTGTACAATGGGATAACTATGCTTGATCTCCATCCTTTAGACATATATCCTGTGTTATTTATATGAGTAAACAAGCCAGCTAGCAAGGCTGCCCACCAATCTATCCTTTCCTTAAAAAGTTCTGGGGGCAAAAGGTCTTCTCCAGGAGCTTTGTTATTCTTTATTGATTATATAATGACTTTAATTTCCTGCATTGTAACGGGGGGCCATTTGGGGCAACATTTATATTCCAAGAATTTTTTCCACAATCATTGGGTTATCCATCTTGAGTTGCTCTCTATATGTCTCTGAATAGAAGGCTTCACATGTAGAGGCTGGTAGTGGAGTCTCATTGTTGTAACAAACTTCACCTAACTTTCTGGAAACTGCCTCCAATTCAAGATCTGCCCAGCAATTAGCAACATAGATAGAGGTTTTTTTTAAATCAGTTTTTTATACTTTCTCCTGGTACTAAGCATGGTGTTATATGCAGTACTATCAGGAGAATTGTGGATTTTTCTCATTTGATTCCTCAGACATGACCTCAGCATATAACATTCCTTGTCAGACCATGGTGACTTTTTATTCTTATGGCACTTCGTTGTAGAGCAGGAAAATAAGAGTGGTTTGATTTGGGAGCAAATGGTCTGGTAATCATCCAGGACAGAAGTAATTTTAGCTTCAGGGGAACATATCAAACTACCAAGTGTGTAACTATACGTAGAGTTGTAGAAGAGGTTCAGTTTTGACATGTCAATTTGATGCCATTTAACCCTTTTTTCTCTGACAATGTCTGGTTGTTTTACTGCCTGCCTATCTGCTTGGGTTACTTTTCTTAGATCAGAGTCCAAGATTATTTGGGTGGTAATTGGTTGATGATCACTATACTCTCTGGCAATTACTGAAATGCCAGAGAAAATGTGGCTTTTGTGACTCGACTCACAAAGGAAGTCGATAGTGCTACCTATATTCTTAATAAAGTATGTATATGGGTAAAGCGATCTACTCTCATTTGGTCCAAGTATTTGGAAGCCGAATGCAAGTGGTATACTCAGAAATTTCTGCCCTGATTGATTTGTTTTGTTATCACTAGAGGCCCAGCAGAAGACATCTAACAATTCCTCCTGTAGACCCCCGAGTGCTACAAATTTTGGAGGTGAAGATCCGATTCGGGCATTAAAGTCACCTGACAAGATAAATAAAGCATTTGGAAAAATTATGATTAGCTCATCCAGCATTTGTTCCATTTGTGTCCAGATTTCAGCATTAAAATACTGAGAGTTTGCAGGTGGAATGTATATGTCAATTAGAATTATAAGTAAACTTGGGGTACATAACTTAATTATTAGACAGTTCTGCGGAATAGCAATTTCCGTCACCAATCTGCCCTCCCACCCTAAATCTTCTTTAACTGCTGTTAACAAACCTCCCGATGCTCTTCCCTTTTATTTCACTTTCTGGGCTGGTTCCTGCCATAAAAGGAATCCTGGAAGTACAATCCTATCTTTTTCAATAAACCAGGTTTCCTGCAGCACAATTACATCATATTCAAATAGCAAACCTGGGAAGTCCTCCTCATGCAAGGAGGCTTTCCAACCAGCTATGTTCCAGGATACCAGTTTAACAGGAGTATGTAGGTGTGGGGGATCATTTGTGGAAATTGGACTTGACAACTCGTTAGGTTCAGTACGGTATGTTTTCTGAGCCTCTTACAATGCCAGCTGGGCTTCATTGAGTCATACTAACCTATCTATCTGAATTGGGGAATTAGTACCTTCACAGTCTAGGCAAATTAGTTGTTCTTTAGAAGGACTTAGACTGCAAACGTTAGACTTTACTGGAAAAATGGTTTCTGTTTCAGGGGTTTTTGTTTAACTCGTTCCTTCAGGGACTCCCAGCTCATTTTCTTCCAAGTATCTCATTTTGTCCCAGTCTCTGGTAGATAGGCCAGGTTCAGTATATTTAAAGGGGGCATGAATCTTTGCTATTATAACCTGGGATCTCCCACAACTTCTTTTTATCCATAGAGTCTACTTCCCTTAAGTCAATATCTAGTTGACAAACAGTCTGGTCGCCCTTTTCACTTTTATCTGCCAACTGCAGTTTATCAGAAATGCCACCTGATTGAGAATCATAAGAGTCTTTCACGGCTTCACAGGGTTTTTGCTCTAAACATTTCTTTGATAAATCTAACCTCTCTAGTATCTCTTTTTGAGCAGGAGGTGGCAAGGACCAGTATGAACTTAATAAAGCTTTCTCCTCTGAATTAAACACTGTCCATTTTTCAAAAGGAAATAATTGGGCATCCTGGTAATCATGTACAATTGCAGTATCCTTATCATCCTTACTCTGAGGTTCTAATTGGATACTATATGAGGAACCCCCTTGTGTCTCATTCAGATCGATCAAGTTTACCACGTCATGGGCAATAATAGGAGCTTTCCCCATAAGCATACCTAGAGAAGGCCCTAGTAGAGGAGTGGGGGAAGACTGATTTTCAAAGTATCTTACAATGCCTGAACCATGTTTACAAAATGCTTCCTTGTAGTTGTATAAGACTTTAGCTAACTCTCTATTTCTAAGAGTAACTATAGCACGAGCATTAAATTCATCACTGTAAAGATATTCAACAGCAACAACATCCTTAAAAGACAGTATACCTGGTACTACATCATTTGCAAACTTAACAAAATGGGTTATACATTTGTGATCAGTATAATATCTTGCTGGTATCAGGAGATTTAAGAAAATCAGCTTTTGTGGAATCATAACCAAATTCCAAACCAAATGCTTATTATTTTTTCTTGTGTCCATGGATTTTGTATCATGATCACCAACTTTAAGCACTGCTGGGTCTGCTTCCTGCCCTCTGGCTCTCAATTTAGTGCAGTGGATTTCTTCCCATGGATCCTGCATCTCTCTTTCAATAGACCCCTTAGCTATCATTTGTCCTTTTATTGCCCCAAGCTGACCCTCTGTGACTACAGTCGATCGCAGGCTCGTCAAGTTCTTTTGAATAGTCGTCTTTTTCTTTGTTTTAATCACCACTTTTGTTTTCTTCTTTTTGGTTTTACGGCTTGCTATATTAGTAGATGTTTTATTGGCCAACTGCTTAAACAGACTCTCCCACTCTCTCTTAAGTCGGCCTCCAGAATGTGGGCACTTCTTCTTACTAATATTTTTGATATTCTGGCCTTCCGGGCATTTCATTAGAGTTTTATTACCCACATTTGCAGCCGTTTTGTTGCTTTCTGTAAGCCGCCACTTTGAGTTTTGAATGCTTGACCTTTTTGTGGGGTCATCTTGCACTCTAGGGCATTTTGGCCTTGGTTTCCTCAGGCTGTTCATATAATTCTCAGCTATTGTGGTCATCAGGTTGTTGCTTTCAGCGAGATAACTTTTAACAGATACTAGGTCTTTATACACTGTAAGCAGACAGCCGTGCAGTATGGCTGTATTGTAATCCAACTCCTCTGGTTGTACAAACGATGACTGATAATTTGAGGATGACCCCTCTACTCGGTTGCAGCAAGCTAGTTCAGTGAGCTGTTTTTGAAAAAACTCCTCAAACCAAGTGTCTTTAGAATTAGTGTTGGTCCTTAACAGTGGAGAAGGAGCCTCAGTCTGTAAGTTATCCCTTTCATCAGTTATTATTCTTTGGATGGCAGGGTCATTCTCATCTACTGCCATCTGGGTAAAACATTGAAGAGGGTCTGGCTGAGGTTTGGACTTCCGCTCATTCTGCTTTATTGCCTTAGCAGGGGGATCATCAGAAGCATGTGTTATTTTCAGCTAAACGCAGCTCCGATGCTAGATTGGGTGAAACAGAAGTTCTTATAGTCTTGTGTACAGCCTTTAAGGTCCAAAGTCCAATCTAGGTTGAAATTAGAGGTGTATACTGGATTCACTTCCTCCTCCCTAACCTCTGTCTTAGGAGCAAAGAAATGTGTAATATTCAGCTGCTGTTTCTTCAGATTCAGAGGAATACTCTCAAACACTGGGACAATGCCTAGGGTTTTATAGGCTTTTCTAGTAAGCATAGTTAAACTCCACTCATTAACAAGCGTTGCTTTTCACTTCCGTTGGAATTCCTCCCAAGAACAGCCCAGCTGTGTAAACACCAACACGCCGAGGATCCTTATGATTCCAAGGCATCAAAAGTAATAGGCAAGGAAAGTTGTTGCTACTTCTCCTTATCTAAGTTCTAAGAAAACAAGCTTTGTTGAGAGTAGGAAACTCAATGTAATTATCATAACATGGTATAATAGGAACACCACAACTGGTTCAAGTTAGTGTTTTTGCCACCATGCCCTGTTCTAACTGAAATTTGTCAAATCTCGTCTAAGACAGTCTTATGTACAATGGATTGCATTACCAGATTTGTAAATGGTGGTTGAGATCCTGTTGCTTAGCATAATACATCACGACTAGAGTAGGCCCATTGGATCAATGAGTATTTGGAAAGTCAAATCCTCCATAAGTTCCATTGATTCAAATGGGCCTACTCTAGTTGTTTGCTAAGCAAAAGGATTTCATCCCATGGGTGATACCAATCTCTCGGCATCTACACAGTGCTGTAGTTGTACAGTATCCTAAGATAGTTAAAGATATTTTGTGCCATTGACAGTACTTCTAAAATGTTATATAATCTATGATTTACATTTATAATATTTATATTTTATATTTTATTCCTCACCACCTCCAGTCCATAAACACTTTCTATACTTACATTGTGTCAGCAATACCCAACTATAGATATACATGCCAAATAATCCAATATACTTTTCCCTGATCCATCAGTATTCCTTTCCTATTCTCTTAAACACCTGGTCAGGTAACTAGCTAATTCTTTTATCTTCACTTACATCACATCATTCCAATATAGAATTTGGAATACTGTATTTTAAAAGAAATTCATTTCTGTACTCATTACCTTTAGATAGGCAGGTTGCTGTCATTTTTATAGTTTACCCCCTCTGGAAAACCAATTCCTTATACCATGTATTATAAACACTTTTCATTTTCCTTTCCAGCGTCCTAGAATGTTTGTTGTTTGTTTTTTCTAGTGACCAATTCTGATATTGCAGTATTGAAAATATTGAGAAAAATGCATGAGACTGCACAAAAGCACATGATACTGTCCCCTTGCTCAATGTGATTGATAAGACATAAATGGCATAAGACTTGAAATAATCCTGTCACAATACCTCTGTAACTGCCTTAACACCTCTATAATTGCCTTAATGTACCCTCCCAGAGTCGCTAGAAAACATAAGTCATCATTCAAAAAATAATAATAATAATATTTTATGTTGCTTTTGAAATATTTATGGCTGGCAGGATGGCTCAATAAGTTAGGTATCTGGCTGTGGAGCCAGAGACTGGGAGTTCAGTTCATCCTTGTGCTTTGTAGGAGAAGACCCAGCCTGTGTAGCCTTGGGCAAGCTACACAGTCCCAAGAAGAAGGGAATGGTACATCCCTTTTGAGTACTGTGTACTCCTCTTCCAAAACAATGAGGGGGCCTCTCAATGCAAAATGCTTGGAGCTCTCAGAGGGGGGCTCTCTCCCACTTTGGAGCTTCACAGCTTGATAGTTGCCCATTTTACTTCATTTGATGGCGGCATCCAGATCACATTCTCTTAAAAGTATCTCTAGGTTTGAGTAAATTTCTATGAGAGAAGGGATGTGGCCTGAGTATGACCTCAGAATTTCAGGGTGCTTTGTGGCTCTTGGGGGAGCGGGGGAGGACATCAAAAAGTCCCAGTGATATTCACTGATCCCTGTAAAGCCTTCTGAGTCAGACTTTCACTGCAAATGAAGGATTCTTCTGCAGTGAGCTAAACACTCCTTTTGTGATTCTTTTTTATTTTGTTTGAAGATATGTGTTCCTTCTGAACATGAGGATGATTCCTTGCCAGGTTTTCTGCACTGCTAGCTAGAGCTTGAAACAGCTAAAAAATATGGTATCATATATTAAGTGACCATACTTTCTACCATTTGCTTCCTGAAGTAAAACCAGATGCCAATTGATAAATTTATGCTGATTGACAATTCCACTGGTTAGTGGAAATTATGTGAGTACCTCTGTATAGTACCATGTCAGCTTATGGGCATAGTGGCACATCAGAAGCAGGTTGTGTCCCACACAAGACATTGGCATGCTGATACAGTTGGACGTTTCGGCTGGCTGTCATAAATTTATTGTGAAAGGCCTTCAGTGATAAACTTTCTAGTTCAGGACCTACTCCTTCTTCACAGGTTGCTTTATTACTCTGGTCTTCTTGCCTCTTGTTTTGCAATGTAATATTATTGTTGATTATGTATTTGGTGTGTAAGTTCAAAATCAAGTCAACTGTATATCACAAAATCCCAGATCATACTTTCTCATGACACAGGGTGTGTCTGAAAGATCGCTTCGCTAGGTTTCAGTTCAATCCTTTACTGTTATGTCATAAGCTCAAAATGAATCCTCTAAAAGTTGTTGGCTGTGTGAGGTGCAGAGCAGCTTACAAAGATAGGTGGGTAACTGAGAAATTACATACCTATTGCTCTGCACTCAACAGTTCATTACCGATTGCATACTCAAGAGCCAAAACTGTTATTAAACAAAAAATCTGGGATGTAGGTTTACAATGTAATTTAAGGGCCTAATCACACCTGCCAAAAGAATCCCAGTTATACTGATTCTTTCCATACATCTGTTGTAACAATACATTTATCTTCACAGTCACGTGGTATATATACCAGCTGGAACATTCTATTCATTTTAACAATATCTATTCATTTCTTCCTATTTGAAACATTATTGCCGGCTACACCTTTGAATCAATTTATGTTCTCTGATGTTTCCTCGGGTAGTGCTGCCCCTACTTTTTTATTTTTATTTTTTAAATCATAACTGATACATCGATATGGCAGAAAGGGATTCCCATCTGGGAACATTTGATCTGTGGTGCCTGAAACTCTGGAAGTAATGCATTGCCTACCATGGTCCCAGCCCCCGCCTATACAGTTGTGCCTCTTGGCAGACAGGCTGAGGCATCAAGCAGTAAACAAGACAAATGGCACACAGTAGTCAGTCCATGCCAAGATTGTCCCTGTAAAGCCATAGACCTTGGTTTATCGATATATCAATATACCAGCCATGAAAAAGATTTATAAAAAAAATCATTGCAGCGCAGCCACACAGCAATCATGGCAGCTGCCTTCCCCAATGACTGAGGATAAGAACAGAATTGATAGGAACATACACACAATACATTAACAGTACAATTTTAAACCACCCACTCAGTGATGGGAAAATAAACTGAAATAAACCACTGGCTGGGAAAATGAGTCTATCTTGCCCATGCGTCATGTGCTAAGAAATGTATGAAATGATTTTAAAAATGGCCAAATTGTTATAACTGGGATTCTTTTGCCAGGTGTGATTGAGCCATAAGTCTCATCACAAAATGCAAGTATTCTGGATATAAGATGTTTGTGCCAGCAATCTGTCTAGCTAACATATTGATTCTGAAATGCAGAAAGCATTTATCTCAGCTCAGTTTAATGTCCGAACTGTTGTGCTGTTGGAGGAGAGGAGAGATATGGTGGGCTTCTATGCCAGGAACATGTGTGCTTTTGTGAAGGATGGAAAGTAGGAACAGTTCAGATATGGTTTATTACACTTGTCTTTTTATAGTGACATTCACCACATTTTTATGATTCAATTTTTCAAAAAACTCAAGTAGATCAGATGAATTTACCTTTCCCTCCAGCTTCTTTCTGACCATGTCCCCAGATTGCTGATAAAATACCAGACTTTGAGCAGGTGATGCAGTTATTACATAGCAGATGGTATGCATGGACTGTACTGTTACTAAAATATACTGTCCAATACTGACAAAACTTGCATCCGTAATGAGCCATCGCACAGGCAGTTCTGGCGTTAAAGTAACCATGTGAGCTGTTTTCAGCTAAAGGTTCTGCAAGTGGTGTTGTGTTGCATGGTGGATGCCGTGGCTGGTTTGTTCATTTTCTAGAATTGCATTGTGGTGGGGATATGAAGATGGTGGGATGGGAAAAAACTATGGCAACTATTTGCTAACTGAGGGTGACTTGTGACTGGGACAGCAATGTGTCTCCCCCACCCCCCATCCTGGTGCGTGAACCACCCTTGATGTTAACCTAATCTAAAATCATGAATTTTTTAATAGTAACCTGATATTCTAATGTGTCCATCCATTCAAAAAATACAACAGCTCTATAACCTTTACCACTAGCTAGTGTACAGACTGGTTTTAAATGTTTCTTGTGCTAGCACTGAGGTCCTTAACCTAAGTGTGTTCAAAGTGTATAACATCTGGTATCACAGGCATACCTCATGGGAAATCTACAGGATCCCAGGGTACTAGCCATATTCATATTTCTTAAATGAAAGAATGGATGTTACGTTTTAATATGAAAGTAAATGTATTATTAGATCACCTATGCCTACCTTCCCCTGCAACTGAATCATACTGATGAGAGAAAATTTCTAGAGGTAGCTCTGTTTCAGCATGTATATAAAAAGAGAAGAAGCAAACTCTTGTGGTGCTTTTAAAAACAGACTTCTTTCAGAGTTCAGACTTCAGAGTTTACAATCCACTTCCTCAAGCATATGAAGTACAATATTTACATTAAAGGTTTATCATAGAATCATAGAATAATGGGGTTGGAAGGGGCTTATAAGGCCATCGAGGCCAATCCCATGCTCAATACAAGAATACAACTCAAAGGATATCTGCCAGGTGGTTGTCTAAAATTCTCTTGAATGCCTCCAGTGTTGGACACAGTGTACATGGTTGTGGCGGAGGGATGAGAATGAAAGAAAATATGAAAAATGATAAGTGTATTATTTGCACTGGTAATGAACTTTCATAGTGTTAATTTCATAAACATCCTGGCAGCAGATGGCTATGAAGGTTTTATTCCATATATTTATTTATTTATTTATTTATTTATTTAACTTATCTGCCGCCCACACTACCCAAAGGTCTCTGGGCGGCTTACAACATTTAAAATACAATAAAAGGACAAAACAATTAAAATGCAATTAAAATATATACTCTAAAAATTGCCATCAGGACCCACAGCTGATATTATTTCAATTAAAAGCCTTCTGGAACAGGAAGGTTTTGACCTGGCGCCGAAATGTCATCAGCATCGGCGCCAGACGAATCTCAGTCGGGAGGGCATTCCATAGTCTGGGGGCAGCTGCCGAAAAGGCCCTTTCTCTACAAGCCATCTCTCTTACCTCCTCGAGGGACGGCTCTTTCAAAAGGGCCCCCTGGCTAGATCTTAACTGCCGGGTAGGTTCATATGGAAGGATATATATGAGGTGAAAGTTAAAGCTTTATTTTTGTGAAGGACAGAAAACCAAATGAAAAGGTAGTTAAGACTGCAGGAGTTGACTTTTTGGTGTTAGATTAGCATGATTGGAGTATGGTTTGTTTGATCTCTTTTTGTAGCATAAAAATCAAACATTGCGCTCACATTAATCTTCCATCATTGACTGCTGCTATTACTCTTAACCTTGTTACAGAGATTTCCTCACCCAACCTTGTTAAGCAGGGGCCAGAAACAGATTTGTAATGATTCTGTGAAATCTGTCCGGTCTTTTTCTTGAATAGGTTAGGTACAGGAACATGCTCCTTTGAGGTGCAACATTTATTTGAATGGCAAATAAATGTAATTGTGCATTGAATCATGTTTCTTAACCAAAACTAAAACAACAACAAAACCACTGAAAAAAACAGATTATGTATAGCTTTAAACGTAAACCCTGGTTTGATACTGGTCTGCAATATTACATTCCTTCGTTCTATTAGTGTTCTGGTGCTGCCTTCCTAGTAGCTTCCTAAACATTCCTGATATACTGTAATGGCTTCATTTCATACTGTTTGGTGTCCTAGTGTGTTTAGAAACCATACAGCAGTGCTTGGGCCCTGAGGAGGTCCTTACACACTTACACACAGTGACTACATCAGGAAGCAGAATCACCTGGGCAGGAGTTTCCACATGAGTTGGATTAATGTGGCAGCAATTTGGAAGGCAACAAAGCTGAGTCAGTAAAACAGACATGTAAAATGTACATCAGAAGACATCAAAATGCAAGTATAGTGCTAGTGAAAGAATACAAAAAGTACTCTTAACATCAGTCCTTTAACTATGATGAATGTAAAAGAGAAAAACGAGTTATTCCTAATGCATTATGAATATATTCCACTCATTTAGGCTGGACTAAGGACGCTTCATGATATTGGACCTGAAATTCGGCGAGCTATATCCTGTGATTTGCAAGAAGATGAACCTGAGCAAAACCACCACGAGGAAGAGGAAGTATATAAAGTAAATGGCTATATGACAGATTGGTTGGCTCCACATTATAAAACTTATAAAAATCACAAAAGAAACTTTTTTTTCTCAATATATATAAGGTTTTTGGAAGTGGGCAAGTCTGTTTCATTTATATTATAGGCTGACTCTTGAATCAGAAAGGAATACATTTAGACTTGCCACAGATGTCTATTCTTGAAGTTTCCAGTTTTAGGCATTCTTCTACATAGGAACAAAGAACCTCATCTTGTAACCAAGCAGGGTTTGTGCATGACATACTACTACCAGGGAAGAGACTTCCTTTTCAACCCACTCTGGGCACAGGAATCCTTGTGCTGAGACAAAACTTCTTCCTACTTAGTGGGAGCAGGCTAACAAGAAATTAAAAACAACCTACTACCACTTTACATACACATTGTCACATATATTTTAGTAAGTCTTAAGATCTGTAAGAGAAAAAAGGATAACATGAGCCTCAAACTGGCTTATTCTGAATGCATGATTCTTTTCTTCCTTTCCAAAGGTGTCTAGGAAGAGCATAAAATGTAGCTTGGGGTTATTTTGAAGAAAAACAGCTTTAGCTTCCTTGGAGTGGCCCTTGCACTCTTTTTGTGTTTCCTTTAGATGTCAATCTCTACAGGTGCTATGGCCTTTAAGGAGGACCTTGGCACACAAGTACAAAAACACCCAACAAGTGATCCCTTCCTGTGTCCTCCAAGAGCTGTCTTCCTTCAGGGTTAGTAGAAGCCATCAAATGATGAAAAGTGGCTGGGAGAAAAGAGATAGCTTTGATGTCACTGCTTTGTGCATTTGGTTATTTAACTTGCTAAGGAATGGGATTGATCCTTCCCCTTCTCATTCTTCCTCACTGAGGAGAACTCACCACTTTGCTTTCCATAAGCAATTGAGAGATGGAATTGGGATTTGTTTCTACACCTCTCTCTGTTGCTAGATCAGCTGCAGCTGCTCTGGAAATGAGATCTCTTAGATGGGCATCTTTACCCTCTTTTTATGCCACTATCCCTCTTTTTTTGCCTGGCTGGATAGCTCAGTGAGAAAGAGTACCCAGGGCTGGGAGCTCAATTCTCCACTGTGGCTCCCAGGAAAATAGCCATCATGTGTGGCCTTGGGCAAACTACATGGTCCCAGAGTGGCCTCAGAAGAAGGGAAAGATAAACCACTTCTGAGTACTTCTGAGAGTTAAAAAAGGTTTGTCTCCCATTTCTTTGCCATGCCCCCACCTTGAGTCTTGGCTAGTCCCCAGGATCTATTGTATCCTCTGTGAAGTATGCCTGAGCACCCTCCCCAGAAGAGGTGGTCTGATTGAGGTGAGACATCACTTGTGGATCCTGCACGTGTTTCTCTGCAGGCCCCTCTGCCGGCACAGTCACCCTTATCTATGCTGTGACAAACTTGTGTGAAGGAAAGACCTGCCAGAGTGGGGTGATTTGTCCAGCCAGAGCTGTGCCTCCTGGATTCATCTTCTTATTCCCAACCCATGTGGCCATGTGAAGGAGGAATGTAATGGCTGCTGTTGCTATGGCTAGATCAGTCTCTTCAACCAGTTCCCTGCCTCTCCTTTGGTGGTAACTGGGCTGAGCCCTGATAAATAAGTCTGTTGAAGGAAGTAAATAAAATGTTTCCATGGCTCCTGGCCTTTCCTCCTCTTCCTCTGCTTGTGTTCCCTCACTAAGAGAGGGAAAGAAGGATGCGGAACTTCATGATCATGAAGTCTGTAGCAGCTGTGGCATCTACCTGAATCCTGGAAGAGAGGGGAGAGGACATGATCATAGAACCATGAAGGGGGAAGGGGGCCTGTAAGGCCATTGAGTCCAACCTCAATGCTCAGTACAAGAATACAAATCAAAGGATTACGATACATAGCAGTCGGAAGCCTGTTCAATGCTTATTGTAGCCCTCTGCCCAACAACCAAAGAATGCCTTTTGGCCAAAATGAGGAAAATGGAAAGAGCAGAAGGAACCCTCCCGCCGCCACCACCACTTTTCTCCTGACTGTGAGGGGCAAAGTCCCCTGCCAGACAAAGCAGGGCTTTTGGTAACCAAGTTGGATTAGAAGGAAGTACCTCCCTTCATGGCATCATTCATACCAGAGGAAGTCCTTTTCCAAAAGTAGAAAACTGACTCAGACCAGAACCTCCAGAAAACAAACTGAAATAAGCAAAGAACTCTGATCCCCAGGCTTTTTGCCAAGTTAAAATGTTCCTTTGATGTGTTCATCTGTGGATGTGTAGCTTACAGTACAGAGCAGAGTTCTGTCCTGTAGTTACAAATCTGCTGATGAACACATCAAAGGAACATTTTAACTTGGCAAAAAGCCTGGGTGTTTTTGCTTTTGCTTTTAGTTAGCATAATTCTAGGCTTTTGGAGGAGAAATACTTACATGTAATTTGAATAAAAACGACTTGCTTTGTTTTAGAGAGCAGGTTAACAGTATTCTGTCTAACATGATTAACATGCTATCAGGTGCTGAATTCAGTCATTATTTTACATGTGCAATAAACAGGTAAATGGAGATTCCATGAACAGAAGCAGTAAAAATATGAATACAATATGAAGAGTAAACAATAAGCATTTTCATGCTTAGCTGTGACCTTCCATAGACACCTTGCTTTCTTCATGGGAGTAAAAGGTTGACCTGGCAATGCAATCGTTACAACTCAACAAAGATTACTCCTGTAATTAATCTGAGAATAGAGCAGTAATGGTTGACAGCAGTAATTGGAGGATGTAAGACTTTGGAGGCAGACATCTTACCACTTGTTTCCTTCTGCCAATTATCCTTACTTCTGTCTTCTCTAGATCGAACTGCAAGAGATACTGCTGCTATCTCCATCTTAGTCCTGGCTAAACTGCACCATCTAGGTTAGGTGTAAAAGAATCATGGAGTTGCATGCAATTCACCCTCTGGATAAGAAACTCAGAGCACTTTACTGTATGAACCACCATACATACATACAGGTTGAGCTGCATGGGTGGTCAACTACAGTCACACAGTTTGGCAGATGCAGTGGAGTACTACTTGCTCTTCTGCCTGGAAGAGAACAGTCACAATTCTAGAATGACCTGCAACACCGTTGTAATTGTGGCATGGCTTTAAGTCAGTTGTAGTGAGCTTTATGCTTTCAATAGTATGGTTTGTAAGTGCCATAGATACGTTTTTGGCTTAATTGATTTTGCTTGGCTGTTTATCAGCTGCAGATGCTGTAGTCTGGGTATCTATGGTACAACGCTTGTTAACAGATAAAGAAAATGATTGCTCCTTGCCATTGCTAGCAGTCTCTCAATTTGGCATTGTGACAGAGCTGCCATGTTCATGGGCACCCTTCATATCACTATGGAATACCTTTTCTGAAAACAGTATTACGAACATGCAACTGCCTGACCCCCAGGACCCTGGATATGCTACATTAGAAGTATGCAAATATGCCAACACAAGCTTGCTTTCACCAGTGTATTCTATTCATTGATTGATCATTAACTTCTGAATTACAGAGAAATGGTGCCCTGTTTGGAAACCATGTCAATCATGTTAGCAACGAGACAAGAGATGCATTTCAACAGATCAATACCACACACCGCCCTCTGCATGTCCAAAGGCCTTCTATTCCATCTTCGGGTGAGACGACTGAGAAAAATGTGCATCCTCCAACAGGAAACTCTGTATTCCATAACCATCATAGCCATCATAGCCATCACAGCCATCATAATCACAATTCAGTAGGGAAGCACGTTCCAAACTCAACAAATGCTAACCTCAATAATGCCAATATGTCAAAAGTGGCTAATGGAAGACACATACGCTCTGGAAGTCATGAACATATATCTGAAACTGGGCACCGTTCACACTCCAGAAGGGATCACCATGAGAAACGTAGAAGGTCTCACAAGAGAAGGTAAACCCCACTATATGTTGGTCCATTGTATCCTAATCAGATTGTTGTACAGAATGCTAACATTATGGTGTTTTTGTAACTGAACCTTGTTTGTTTGTTTAGTTATTTAGCTATCTATTTATCTTTTGACTTGTGTCTCACCTTTCTCCCAGAACCAGGGACTCAACATAATTCACAGGAACTTAATGTTTCTTGGTTTTTAAATTTTTATTTCTGCATAACTAGGCTAATGTTTTGAATCCTCTGACTGATCTTTCTGTTCATTTTTGGCTCCTTTAGCCAGTTAACCATTGGTTAAATAAACTATTTGCCTTGTTTTTGTTTGTTTGCATGTGTGCGTGCGCGCATGTACACGTGCGTGTTTGGCAGCTTAATTGTGGTATAGACTGTGCTGCTTGATTCAATTGCAACTTGTATTTTAGTCCATCATTTTCATTTGGGTTTTCATTCAGATACGTATGCTGATGCACTTGGCCATCTGAAGCCCAAATCCAGCCTGGTGCTCTCATGTGTCGTATAACTTCTTTCCCTTTCCCTCCCTTCTGCAGCACAAAAACTGGCACTGGTGGGGTTTCTCTAGAGTGCTGGAAAAGGTTTTTGAGGTGCTTGTGGAAAGTGACATTCCTCCCTTATGCCAAATTCTGTTGTGTGAGTGGCTAGCCAATGTTGGATGCTCTTGTTTAGTAACTGTTTGCGAGAACTTCATGTTGAAAGACTGTCAAATCATTAGGTATTTGTAAGCATATTATGATTAACAGACTTAGATAAATTGAATAACTATAAACATAGATAGTATGTTGTGCTACTCAGCAGACAAACTCAGAAATAAAGAGCTTCTGTTTCACTAAATTGATTTGTGATTTAACTGATATGCTAATGTTTTTAAAATATTTATTTATTTATTTATTTATTTATTTAATCAGTCTCAGCTATAGGCCGCCTTTCTCCTGGTGATGGGACCCAAGGCGGGTCACAAAATTAACAAGTAATACTAAAAGCTCAATAAATTACAGATTAAAAAGCAATTAAACATGCAATAATAATTAATAGTTGCATACTGTCAAGTCAATTCTGACTTATGCTGACACTTTTTCAGAGTTTTCTAGGTAGGGAGTACTCAGAAGTGGTTTACCATTTCCTTCTTCCAGCAGCACCCTCTTCTTCTTGGAGGCACAGTCAAGAATTGAACTTCCAACCTCTGGCTCTGCATCCAGATACCTAAACCTTTGAACTATCCACTCACAATCCAATAATAATTAAAACTCCACTTAAATTAAAAAGAACTTAAAACTTAAAATAACAGAAAACAAAAAACCAACCAGTAGGGACTCAGTCATAGTTATTAAAAGCCAACCTGAAGATGTGGTCTTCAGTTGTCAGAGGAAGGATAAAAGGGAGAGGGCCAATCTACCCGAGGGATAGCATTCTACAAACTGGAACAACTGCAGAGAAAGCCCTCTCTCATTAAGATAAGTTAACTGAACTACACGGTAGAACTTTACCATTAGTTCATGAATGCTAATTATGCTTCCCCTCCTCATAATTTTTTCTCTTTTTCTTCAACAGATCTCGCTATTATGAAGCTTACATAAGGTACGTACATAAAGGTTTCATACGTGAGGGATCATGCAGTAGCAAACAGTATTAACTAAAAGTGCTTCCAAAAATACTTTGATCAGATAAAAAAAATTATTAAAATATCAGTATGTAATATGAGGAGTATTTATTGACTATTGTGCCCCAAAGAATTGCTCAGATTATTATGGCCATTCCACGATGGGTCAAAACCTTAATATTGCAGAAAATCTGGAGCTATCTTTAACCCTCCGTCTACCTCTAACTCCCTCTTGCATTTGTCCTATGAAACAAAATATGACTTGGTATCAACAGTGCAATTATATAATGCCTTTGCACATGTCAGTGGAGAGACACAGCAGGGAGACACAGTGACATTGAGCCTATGAGCTCAATCAGATGAGCATTTGTCTCACTGTTTGGTTCACTGTGATGACAGTGTGGTTCACTTTTTTTTTTCCTGGCGATCACACAACATAATTGTTTCCCCAGAGCAGTCCTAACCATGACTTTTTGAGCCCTTGTCAAGGGCTTCTACTTTCTTGGTTTGGGTAGCATCGCTCTGGTTTGGTCCATTTCCAGCATGTATGTTTTCTGGGAATGGACCAAAAGTGAGCCTTGGCAGCTGTCAAGATTCCTTCTGGTTAGACTTTCTGATATTGGCAAATTGACCACTTTGGGTCATGGGAAGTAATTTTCTCAATTGGCCCTTTGGACAAACCAAATAAAATATTATTTTCCTTTTTTAAGTGATGCAGCACCTTAGCAATAATCTACCAGAGTTTTTTAAAAAAACAAATTTACCTGCCCCACCCATCCGCTGAGGAGCAGAGGAAGTGTTCAACTTGCAAGTATCCTGAAGTGGCTTGTGTAGTAAGCCACGTCACACTATCAGAAGGATCTGAACCAAACAGGGTTGCTTGAGCTCCGATGTACTATTTGGATTTGGCCTATCGCACCTCCACCTGACCCCAAGAAACCCTATTTAGCCTGCACCAACTCCCTCCAAAAGAACCCATGTAGATGTGCCCTGTGTTTCTTTCATCAAACATCATGCAGAAAAATGTGAGGTTACAATATCTAATCAGCCCTAAAGTGCTATTTAACTGGTGGATTATATCCTCACCTAAGATGTCATGGCTGTGTTTTGGAGAAGGGGAAGAACAGAAGCAGAAAGGAAAAGTGGCATCATTGAAAGAGACAGAAATAGAGAATAATTTAGTTCCAGTGCAGTCATTCAAAACTAAGAGGCACAAAATGGGAATGCTCAAGTGTCTCTTGCCACCATCATGAGCCAGTTCAACCCACTGGAAAAGCAGGCTCATATGAGGCATGCTAGATGTGTTTCTCACTCCTAATATAAATGTAGCAATAGTAAATAGAAACAACTCTGTCAATGGACATCATATTTCACACTGGGGTTAATTTGGGCCCCAGTTCTTGAAAGACTAAAAGCCACTGTTCTGAAGTGATTTCCATGAGATGCCACTCAGGGACATGAGATTACTTCAGCAATGTGATATGCACTAACTTGATTGTGATGTCTTTCCTCTGAATAGGTTTTGCACAGTATTTCCCTGCTGCATTTCACTCTTATTCTGGATTTTTCCCTTAAAAATGGTCTTATTTTGGGGGGTATTTCTTTATTGTTCCGATCTGGACCTAACCCAGCTGTTAAAGAAGCAATACAGTGTTTTTGCTAGACCTTACACTTTTGCAGAGGACCTTAACTGGTTTGCTTGACCCTGAAAGTTTAGAAGAAATAAGACCATTTTAAAAAAATCATAGTAGAAACAAATCTGAAGATAATATCCACATTGTACTATATATGGCTGCAAAATAATATACACAGGTATAGTGGCAAGACAGCTGTGCATAAATATGGAGTTGTGCGAAAAATACTTCCAGTACATGCATGCACCCACAAAAAATTATCTCAGTCTTGTTCTTTCAGGAAATAAAAATAATCTGAATAAAATTGCATCTCAAATATCTGTGTGCTAACTACAGGTCAGAATCAGGTGATAGGCATCTGCCCACAATTTGCCGAGAAGATCATGAAATCCGAGATTACTATAATGATGACTGCTATTTGGATGATCAGGAATATTATAGTGGTGAAGAGTATTATGAAGAAGATAGTATGTTGTCAAGAGGCAGGTACGTTTCCACTGAGAAAACTATGTAACAATTCTCAAAGTGCAATCATATTTGTCCTTATTTAGAAGTAAACCCCAGGCAGGTGAAGGATAACAGGCTAAACGTATTGTAAAGGAATTTTATACTGTAAAAATAAAAGGAAAGAAAGACATACATGTACATCCCTGGTTCCTGTATAACATAAAACATAATTCAACATGGGCTGATAGCAGGCAGACAATAAATTCAATTTTATGCTTTCTCACAGATTTTCTGTATAACTCTAAATTAACTAGTGATTTGGTATTCCTGTTACCACTAACTGCTCTGCAATATTTGTGTACGTTCCCATGGCTACTTTAAAAATATATAATAATTCTCTTGCCATTAAACTATATGCAATTATATTACAGTTTGGGTATAAGATCTTTTAATCTGTGCTTTATAATCATAAAACAATCCACAGTTTGGAGACTGTGTGTGTAGCCCCAGGAATGTTGGTAAGTCTTGGGACTCGAGTCTCAAGTCCAAGTCTGAGTCTTTGGTACAAAATCCCAAGCCCCAAATCTGAGTCACAGGTTGCTTGCCCCCCCCCCCCCCCCACAAGGCTTGGATTCACAACTTGGTACCAAAGACTTGGGCCTCCCACTGCCATCAAGCTACCAGCTGCTGCTGCTGCCTCCATTCGAGAGCCAGGCCACTGCCTCCCCCAATGCATGTGCTGACCAGCTGATCGGCCAGTGCAGACAGGCCCTCTGAAGCAGAAGGAAGGCAGAGGGCCTTTCATAGTGACACTCTAGCCTGCTGTACTCCAAGGGCAGCTCTTCTGACCTGCCGCTTTCTATAAGTCCCCCTGATCATGCTCCATGGCAGGCTAGAACATCACCAGGGCAACTTAGAGGAAGAGGCAGGTTGAAGGACCTGCCCGCTGACTATGGCAGGCTAGAACCCTCTGATGTGCAGCATTTGAAGATGTTGGCGGTAGCAGCAGGTAGCCTTGTGGAGACGGGGAGACATAGGGACTTGACAACACAGACAAAAGGATCTGAGTTGCAAGTTGAGTCACAAGTCACCCTAGAAGCCCCCAAGTCAAGTCCAAGTCATGGGTGTGACTTAAGTCCAACTCGACAGCAAGTCACAAGTCCCCATCCCTGGGAGCCCCCCCCCCCCCCGAGCCTGAAATTAAGCCTTCCAGGGAAGCCGTTCTATAATTCACACATATGCACACCATGGTAGGGTTGGGTCTCTCTGTGAATTCATACAGGATCACTTTCTGAAAGAAAGTTGGAAGAATTTTTTCCATTCTCTCCCTAGAGATCTGGTTACTGATTTCTCTTTCCAAAGTGAGAAAGGTGGTGAAAAGGGGGGCTCTTCACTCCATACTAGTGAGGAAAAAAATCCCACTAGAGTCACAGTGTGTTTTTCTGCACACATATGCTCCCCAAGTCACAGGGACAAAAAAAAAGTACCCTAAAAAAACTATTAATTGAATGTAATATTCAAAGGGAAACAAAATGCAAGGGAGATAGGGAAAGTTACAGAAAATTGAATGCAGACTTCCAAAGAATAGCAAGGAGAGACAAGAGGGCATTCTTAAATGAACAGTGCAAAGAAATAGAGGAAAAGAATAGAAAGGAAAAAACCAGAGATCTGTTCAAGAAAATTGGAGATATTAAAGGAACATTTTGTGCAAAGATGGACATGATAAAGGACAAAAATGGCAGGGACCTCACAGAAGCAGAAGATATCAAGAAGAGGTGGCAAGAATACACAGAGGAATTATACCAGAAACATCTGGATGTCCCGGACAACCCAGATAGTGTGGTTGCTGACCTTGAGCCAGACATCCTGGAGAGCGAAGTCAAGTGGGCCTTAGAAAGCATGGCTAAGAACAAGGCCAGTGGAGGTGATGGCATTCCAGTTGAACTATTTAAAATCTTAAAAGATGAGGCTGTTAAGGTGCTACCCTCAATATGCCAGCAAGTTTGGAAAACTCAGCAGTGGCCAGAGGATTGGAAAAGATCAGTCTACATCCCAATCCCAAAGAAGGCCAGTGCCAAAGAATGCTACAACTACCGTACAGTTGCACTCATTTCACACGCTAGCAAGGTTATGCTCAAAATCCTACAAGGTAGGCTTCAGCAGTATGTGGACCGAGAACTCCCAGAAGAACACGCTGGATTTCGAAGGGGCAGAGGAACTAGAGACCAAATTGCTAACATGCGCTGGATTATGGAGAAAGCCAGAGAGTTCCAGAAAAACATCTACTTCTGCTTCATTGACTACGCAAAAGCCTTTGACTGTGTGGACCACAGCAAAATATGGCAAGTCCTTAAAGAAATGGGAGTGCCTGACCACCTTATCTACCTCCTGAGAAATCTATATGTGGGACAGGAAGCAACAGTTAGAACTGGATATGGAACAACTGATTGGTTCAAAATTGGGAAAGGAGTACGACAAGGCTGTATATTGTCTCCCTGCTTATTTAACTTATATGCAGAATACATCATGCGAAAGGCAGGACTGGATGAATCCCAAGCCAGAATTAAGATTGCCGGAAGAAATATCAACAACCTCAGATATGCAGATGATACCACTCTGATGGCAGAAAGTGAGGAGGAATTAAAGAACCTCTTAATGAGGGTGAAAGAGGAGAGTGCAAAAAATGGTATGAAGCTCAACAGCAAAAAAACTAAGATCATGGCCACTGGCCCCATTACCTCCTGGCAGATAGAAGGGGAAGATATGGAGGCAGTGACAGATTTTACCTTCTTGGGCTCCATGATCACTGCAGATGGTGACAGCAGCCTCGAAATCAAAAGATACCTGCTTCTTGGGAGGAAAGCGATGAGAAACCTAGACAGCATCTTAAAAAGCAGAGACATCACCTTGCCGACAAAGGTCCGCATAGTCAAAGCTATGGTTTTTCCAGTAGCCATGTATGGAAGTGAGAGCTGGACCATAAAGAAGGCTGACCGCCGAAGAATGGATGCTTTTGAATTGTGGCACTGGAGGAGACTCTTGAGAGTCCCCTGGACTGTAAAGAGATCAAACCTATCCATACTGAAGGAAATCAACCCTGAGTGCTCACTGGAAGGACAGATCCTGAAGCTGAGGCTCCAATACTTTGGCCATCTCATGAGAAGAGAAGACTCCCTGGAAAAGACCCTGATGTTGGGAAAGTGTGAAGGCAAGAGGAGAAGGGGACGACAGAGGATGAGATGTTTGGACAGTGTCACTGAAGCGACCAACATGAATTTGACCCAACTCCGGGAGGCAGTGGAAGACAGGAGGGCCTGGCGTGCTCTGGTCCATGGGGTCACGAAGAGTCGGACACGACTTAATGACTAAACAACAACAACAACAAAAATATTCAAAGCTAGATGTTTGCTTTTAAAAGCAGGTGAAGGGAGCTAGTTTTTATAAATCAATAATCATTATCGTTTTGTGATCAATGAGGTCCCCCTGTATTAATCCTGTGGCATTTTAAATAATGGATTGGCCTATGTATGCTAGAATAAATCAAGAAGAAATACATGTTTCAGAATCTGGTTGCTAGTGAATATGAGGCTAATGATAAGTTTGCTAGTGTGGTTTCATTAACCATCTGCTTCTTTACTTCAGGCATACCCATGACTATCACAGCAGGTATCACTGTAATGACCTAGATTTTGAACGGCCAAAGGGTTATCATCACCCACATGGTTTCTACGAGGAAGATGAGTCACAGATGTGTTATGATTCAAAAAGATCTCCTAGGAGACGGCTGCTACCTCCAACACCTCCACGTGAGTAGATTAAGAAGGTTGATTTTCATACATGGAAATAAGTTTTCTTTGCTTTTGGACTGGGGTTTCCCAAGATAGTTATCACCAAGTGAATTAGCTTCAAGCGTCTGGTTTTTCGTGCCTTCTTTCCATCTGGTGCTACCACAAGAAAGAGGAAGTGTTTTCACATAATTATGTTTTGTCATTTTGTCATTAACTATGACATAATTGCTAAAACAGTCTCACCTTTGTACATCCAGACAACCCATACCATAATTAAAAGTAGCAGTAGTTTGGCTGAATTCACGTAAAGCAACAAACTATGGTTAGTTGAGTTGTTACCTGCTAGAGAGTGAAAGGGGAGGATGGAGTACAGATGGCCAAGGTTCATCACTTAATGCTAATCTTTGGTTTAAATAATCATCACCATCATGTCCCGTCAAGTCAAATCTGACTTACGTAGCTCTTTTCCAGGTTTTCCAGGTAGGGATACTCAGGAGTGACTTGCCACTTCTAGGGGCTGCTCTAGAACTGTGCACCTTGCCCAAGGCTACACAGGCTGGCTCTACTCACAGAAGGCACAGTGGGGAATCAAACTCCCATCTCTGGCTCTGGAGCTAGAAACCTAAACCACTGAGCTATCCAGCCAGCAAATCTTTAGTTTAAGGTGATACCCAAATGCAGCATAGGGTGTACCTCAATTTCCTTAATTTTAATGTAACGGAAAGTGATTGTAGGTTGTTCAGGAGGATCAAAAATTTCCTTGTTAAGGAAAAGGAGAGACCTGCTCTATTATTAAAGCATGATTTAACCATGATTGCATCTGAAGTGGGCCAGCACCTGCTCTATTAGAGTCTCAAAACATACAAATAATTTGACATTTTTTACAATGAATTGCAACATGTTTGGCATGTTAATGCAGGCATAAAAACTACTCAGATGTAATATGTCCTTTTAAAAATGACGTATAACTTGCTCTTGGTTTGATTGGCTCAGATCCTGAATTTCCTACTATGAACAGAACCTCCTTCACGTTCATGAGATTTTTTTTTCTCCTCCTCTTCCCCTCATGCCTTGCCTCATCTGCTCTTAAATGGCAAGCCAGAGATCTTGGTTTGTGTCGTATTCACTCACGTGTCTGTGAATCCCAGCAAGCACCAGGTTCAGCCTCCTCTTCCAACAGGAAATTAGGCCTGAGCTCATCCTATTCTAGGCCATGAGACCTTCCAGCCTGGCCTTCCTACAAGTGAGCACAGTTCAGGTGTCAGTCTGGCAGGTGGAACTCCCAGAATGGAGAATTCCGTTATAGAATTGCAGCACAGTGCCCTGCAGAGTTCTGCCAAGCACTGGTGGTGCCCTTGCTTTCTTGATGCTGTGGTTATGGCGGAGCTCTATTCCTTTTTGGGCAGAGTGGCTAGATCCTCCTTCCCACTTTCTTGGGTTCCTAGTGTCATATAAATTGGTCTCTTCCTGCCTTGGTTTGAAGCACACAAACATAAGCTGCAATATATTCTCACAGAATATAGCTTCACAGAGATGGAGTAAGTTACTTTTGGGGGTGGGGGGACTACAAGTTTCAGAATAACCCAGCCAGCATAGCCACTGGCCAGGCTGACAAGAGCATTTGGGAAGTTGTCGTTAAAGAGAGAGAGAAGAGTTTAGGGTTCTTACCTCTGCTCTTTCTGAGCTGAAACACACCTGCACATAACTGGCCTACAGGATCTGCCTCTGTGGATAATTAGAATTGCAAGGTCTGCTTGCATCAGAAAACAGGCAGGATCTTCTCCCTCTGCCCCCTCACAGTTGAGTATTTCAAAACCAACAAAGAGTTTTGTGAGTCCTGAGAACCTAAGCAGTTTATAATGTGGACAGTGCCCACAGATGCTAATGAAATAATGAATGTGCTGATTTTGAAGGAGCGGCAAGGCTTTTTGTTCATGCCACTGTAACAGATCAGCATGGCTACATCTCTTAATAATGCACGGGGCAACCTTATTTACATTTGCAGCTGATTTAAGGTACAACCCAATATTTTTTTTCATACGTGACATCAGGCTTTGTGTCTTTGTTTCCTGTCCTTGAGCGAACATGATCTCAGATTCTGTGTTGAAAAAACCACGGTCACTATGTGCTGCAAATAAACATTGTCACTTGGATCTGTGCAGGGGATAGAGAAAGACTGACTTTAGAGGTCAGAACATTAGGTGATTACTGGCCCCTTTGTTCCAGAATAAGTACTTCACCTTGGTACACAGGAATACAGTATTGATACAACCTAAACAAATAGGGCTGTCATTGTAGTGACTCACGTATTGGCACCTCTCCTGTCTCTTTCACCAAAGAAATACCATCTGTTAAAACAATTAACAGCTTTCAGGCAGCAGTTGTTTATCAGAAAGAAGTCAACATACACACTCCTTCAATACTTGTAGTTTTTTCCTCCATTTCTCAGAAAGTGAAAATCAGCAGTGTCTAATGATTTCTTACAAACATATCATTAAAGGCTAGGCTGCTTATTTTTAAGATAAACATAATAGAACAGGCAGCTTTTTAATGCAGAAATTGTAAAAAGTAATGGATTAAACTAATTTAAAGGGGATTTGGTTATAAAAAGCAGGAAGAAGTTTTTGTCCTAAATTTTGTCCTAATCCAAAGATTATGTTATATACCAGCTGTCTTTATATTGGCTATCTTCAGAGGTCAACGTTACTGTTTTGGACCACAGCTCCCAGAATCCCCTGACCAGGATGTCCAGCTGATTCTTGGGGTGATAGTCCAAAAAAGTAAACTTTTAAACCTCTGGTTATCTTACTTTGCAAACTGGCAGCCTTAGAAGTTACTGGTATTTTCAGGCTCTGAGATACTTCATAAACCAGCCTGAACAAAGTGCTTTCCGACAGTGGTCTGTGAATTAGGCCCTCTTTTGGGGGCCTCTACAAAACACTGTTAAAAATACCCTTAAAAACACTCCGGCTGTAGATCAGACATTACAGAGATGGAACCGGTGGCATGATAGGTGTGGTGGCCTTTGCCTGCATGGAAGTCCTCCTGCCGTGCCCTGCCCCTGCTTACACTCCTTGCTAAAGGTGCTGGTGGTGGTGGGAATAAAAGGAGGGTGGGGGGGCATGGTGGTCTTGGCCTCCGACTCCCTCAACTTCTACTTCACAATTTGCTGCTATACACGGCTGTCCCATAATGTATTGCTGCCTGAGGCAAAGCAGCAAATACTTCCCATTTCATTTATTCAAGTCCAGTTGCCAAGGGACCAGAGCCAGTGAAATAGTTTTGGCACATGGGGCAGAAGATCCCACAAACACCATTCTCCAACTCTGCCACTAAAAAAACCGACCAAAGAAAGATCAAATAATATTTGCTGGTTTTCTTCCTAACATCCAAAATTTGCTGCCTGAAGCAGCCTCTTCCCTCGACCTTATGGTAGGGCCTGCCCCACACCTGAGGGTTGGGCTGATTGTGGCCTCTGTGTGTTTTGGGCTGCTGTTTGCATCAGCCCTGGTCAGGGTGGCCAGTGGTGGGGAATGGTGGGAGTTGTGGTCTGATGACATGTACAGGCCAAGAAATTGCCAGCCTCTTTACAGCGTTATACTTTTTATTATAACCACTCAATTTAAAAGTGTTGTCACAAACATCATTATAAATTACTTGTTTCGAATCCCTGATCAAGAATGCCATATTATTTATGTTATTTATGTCAGTATATAAAAGAAAGTGCAACTGAGCAGAGACACAAGGGAAAATACTTTTTATAAGGTAAGCATAAAAGATAAAATAAATATATCCTGATAGCAGAGATAGCCAGGAAAGCAAGTTTTGTTGAGCATAAACCTTTCTGGACTTGCAGCCTACTTGTGCCAGATAAAGTATGCCACAGGACACATTGGTTTGGTTTAAACTATCTGACATGTTCCCTGCCATAAAATAGCACAGTTACTTTTCTAGAAGAAAAAGGTAACCACCAGTTCTTTCCATTTTTTAGCACATCGCCGCTCTTCCTTTAATTTTGAATGCCTCCGCAGACAGAGCAGTCACGATGAAATACCACTCTCCCCTACATTTCATCATCGCACCGCTTTACCCCTGCATTTAATGCAACAGCAGGTAAGTTAAAGTAAAATGTAGCTCTGGTTGCAGATCACAAATTACAACTTTTGGACCAGGAATCTATTGCAAAGTAGCAATTTCAGTTGCACAGTTTACACTGTGCAAATCTGACAGGATTCTGGCTTTCATACAAGTTTATATTGGTGCTTTAGAACATGCAGGCATCCAGTTTGTTGGCTGTCTTTGATGACTGAAAGATATAGCTGTTCGTATAGACTCCAGAGATTTCAATTTCTTGGATTTTACTCTGATATTTGGAGAGACAAATGTGATTGAACTTTAAATCCTAAGGTTTCAAACTGTGGTCATACTTGTGCAGTTACAAAATATCAAAGAGGGAGTATTTCTAGATATCTGTCAGCAGGCATTGCTTCTCCAAGCCTAGGTTTGCATGATGGGGGAGATGTAGGGATATGCACTGCCACTAAGGATGCAAATCCTTGATGGTTTTGTCCTCACAGGCAAGAACAATGAATTAAAACCTTTTCCCCCACCTCCTCATCAGCAAGGCTGGCGAGGAATTTCCTGACACTCTCAATATTCTCCCACACTGGCAAAATTGAACAAATATACAATTTTTTGGTGCAAAATTGCACAAATTGCTTGAAACTAGGCTGGTGCTTTATTTGAGGTTGTGAAGCATTGGATGGGTTGTTTTCATCTTTCAGCCAGCCCTTGACTGTATATGTGAACATGCTTTGCTTCTCAAAGGAAAAAGGCACAAGAGATATTTTACACAAAATGTAGACATCTTGGGGGTGTAGAAAAATAGCTTCCTGTTTCTGTCTGAGCTGGAGTCAGGGCTTTAAAACTCCTCATTCAGGTTTCTAGTCCTGTTGAGATAGCCCAAATGTATGAGAAGGAATTTAGTGGGTGTTCTTTCAATCCCTAACTGGCATCTATGAACAAAAAGAGGCTACCTAGAATGTTTGAACAGAGTTGGAAAGATGGGTTCTGTTCATCAAGAAGTTTGGTCCTCCATGCCAACTTTTCCCATACTTTCATAAAAGATACGGGGTGGGTGGGGAACCAAAGTTCTGTATTGAAATAAATTGAAAAAATAGCAATTTCTAGCCTTACACAGTTGTTTACCAGCTCAAGTGTAGCACTGTATTTATGGTGGTGAGGGGGGGGGGGTGCACATATAACCCTTGGCCCCTGAACATCTCCACCACTTGGAAATGTGTTACAAAGATCTTCATGTGTTGTACATGAAGAGGACTTTCTACACATGTCCACCTGAATGTGGTCAGAGAACTCCAGTGAGCAGGAACCCTACCATGTCAGGGTTCTTGATCATGGCAGCTCTGTAAATGCAATTAATTCTCTTCAGAGTGTTCAAGAAGGCTTTCATGGCCGGGATCTGATGGTTGTTGTGGGTTTTTCGGGCTGTTTGGCCATGTTCTGGAACACTGCCAAACAGCCCGAAAAACCCACAACAACCAATTCTCTTCAGACTTTGGCACTGAATGAACAAAGGTTTCTAACACATGTCACATGCTTTGGGAGGAATGCACTTTAAGTGCAACCCCACAACAAATTTGTACAAGGAAATAACTAAATAAGACTTTTGTTGGCTTTTCATCTATTTCCCTTCCTTCTTTACCCTTGTTAAAAAAAAAAAGACTGTCTAAGCATCCTATCTGACATGAGATGACCAAGAAATTTGGTTACTGGTTATGATTAGTTCTCAAGCTGTCTGCTGTTGCCTCTATAAATCAGTGAGTATCTCAGCTTTTCATCTCTTTCTCAGGTCATGGCTGTTGCAGGCCTGGATGCCACAAAAGCTCACCGACATTCCCCCAGTCGCTCAACACGTTCCTGGGCCACTCCGCCCGCCACCCCACCCAACCGGGACCGTAGTCCTTATTATACCCCTCTTATCCAAGTTGACCAAGCAGATTCTACAGAATATATGAATGGCAGCTTGCCTTCTTTGCATCGGAGCTCTTGGTACACAGATGATCCTGATATTGCCTATCGGACATTTACACCAGCTAATTTGACTGTACCGAGTGACTTTAGGCATAAGCATAGCGACAAACAGAGAAGTGCAGACAGTTTGGTAGAAGCGGTAAGTGCTTCCAGCTTTTATATTGTGCTCCGTGATCGACATTTGTGTAATCATGTCAGAACACAGGGGGCTTATCAAGTATTATACATACAATATTTTATTT
Organism: Intellagama lesueurii; assembly: GCA_037013535.1. NCBI lineage: Eukaryota > Metazoa > Chordata > Lepidosauria > Squamata > Agamidae > Intellagama > Intellagama lesueurii. The sequence continues at coordinate 247,797,979 of JBAJHW010000002.1, forward strand.
TAATCTCTGGAGATGATGTTGTGTTTCTAAATTATGCTTGTTCTATTCGATTTTTTTCTGGTTCACTATTTCAGAGGAGAAAGACAGTACAAACTTAATCTGTAAATAAAATAAAAATCATACATGTTGAAAATCAACAGTTTTGGGTGCTATAACTCATTGGGCAAAGTTCTTTTTAATTTGTTTATTGCTCATTTCTGTAACTGAATCAGGCAAGTTATTATTATATTCCATGTTATACATGGAACTACTGAAGCTAAAATAGCGTAATTGAGCAAGAGGTGCTTCAAACATAATGCATCCTGCAAAGTAAATTATTTCTAGAGATTATCCCATGGTTGCCTAGATTCCAGGCATTCTGCTGTTAGCTTCCCCTAGTTCTCTAATTTCAACATTTCTGTGAAAACAAGAGAATAATGTCTGAGGCAATTTTCCTGTTATACATATGAAATAAACATTTCTAGCCACCAAACCAGTGATTTGGACTGTCCCTGATAGTTTTCTTTGCTCATTTGGCTTTGATCACCCGAGGCAGCTTGCTGGAAGATGACAGGAAGAACGTAAAATTCTGGGAATTAAGCTTGCCCAATCTGGGAGTTCAAAACGAAGTTCAAAATGAAGCAGGGCAAAGGCTAATAGGGTTTTGTCAAGAGAACAAGCTGGTCATTACAAACACTCTTTTCCAACAACACAAGAGGCGACTCTACACATGGACATCACCAGATGGGCAATACCGAAATCAGATTGATTATGTTCTCTGCAACCAAAGATGGAGAAGCTCTATACAGTCAGCAAAAATAAGACCTGGAGCTGATGGTGGCTCTGATCATCAGCTTCTTATAGCAAAATTCAAGCTTAAACTGAAGAAAGTAGGAAAAACCACTGGGCTACTCAGGTATAATCTAAACCAAATCCCTTATGAGTACACAGTGGAAGTGAAGAACAGATTTAAGGAACTCGATTTGGTGGACAGAGTGCCTGAAGAACTATGGATGGAGGCTCGTAACATTGCACAGGAGGCAGCAACAAAAACCATCCCAAAGAAAAGGAAATGCAAGAAAGCAAAGTGGCTGTCCAACGAGGCCTTACAAATAGCAGAAAAGAGAAGGGAAACAAAATGCAAGGGAGATAGGGAAGGTTACAGAAAATTGAATGCTGACTTCCAAAGAATAGCAAGGAGAGACAAGAGGGCCGTCTTAAATGAACAGTGCAAAGATATAGAGGAAAATAATAGAAAGGGAAAAACCAGAGATCTGTTCAAGAAAATTGGAGATGTTAAAGGAATATTTTGTGCAAAGATGGACATGATAAAAGACAAAAATGGTAGGGACCTTACAGAAGCAGAAGACATCAAGAAGAGGTGGCAAGAATACACAAAGGAATTATACCAGAAAGATCTGGATGTCCCGGACAACCCAGATAGCGTGGTTGCTGACCCTGAGCCAGACATCCTGGAGAGTGAAGTCAAGTGGGCCTTAGAAAGCATGACTAACAACAAGGCCAGTGGAGGTGATGGCATTCCAGTTGAACTATTTAAAATCTTAAAAGATGATGCTGTTAAGGTGCTACACTCAATATGCCAGCAAGTTTGGAAAACTCAGCAGTGGCCAGAGGATTGGAAAAGATCAGTCTACGTCCCAATCCCAAAGAAGGCCAGTGCCAAAGAATGCTCCAACTACCGTACAATTGCACTCATTTCACACGCTAGCAAGGTTATGCTCAAAATCCTACAAGGTAGGCTTCAGCAGTATGTGGACCGAGAACTCCCAGAAGTACAAGCTGGATTTCGAAGGGGCAGAGGAACTAGAGACCAAATTGCTAACATGCGCTGGATTATGAAGAAAGCCAGAGAGTTCCAGAAAAACATCTACTTCTGCTTCATTGACTACACAAAAGCCTTTGAATGTGTGGACCACAGCAAACTATGGCAAGTTCTTAAAGAAATGGGAGTGCCAGACCACCTTATCTACCTCCTGAGAAATCTCTATGTGGGACAGGAAGCAACAGTTAGAACTGGATATGGAACAACTGATTGGTTCAAAATTGGGAAAGGAGTACGACAAGGCTGTATATTGTCTCCCTGCTTATTTAACTTATATGCAGAATACATCATGCGAAAGGCAGGACTGGATGAATCCCAAGACGGAATTAAGATTGCCGGAAGAAATATCAACAACCTCCGATATGCAGATGATACCACTCTGATGGCAGAAAGTGAGGAGGAATTAAAGAACCTCTTAATGAGGGTGAAAGAAGAGAGCGCAAAAAATGGTCTGAAGCTCAACAGCAAAAAAACTAAGATCATGGCCACTGGCCCCATTACCTCCTGGCAGATAGAAGGGGAAGATATGGAGGCAGTGACAGATTTTACCTTCTTGGGCTCTATAATCACTGCAGATGGTGACAGCAGCCACGAAATCAAAAGACGCCTGCTTCTTGGGAGGAAAGTGATGAGAAACCTAGACAGCATCTTAAAAAGCAGAGACATCACCTTGCCGACAAAGGTCCGCATAGTCAAAGCTATGGTTTTTCCAGTAGCGATGTATGGAAGTGAGAGCTGAACCATAAAGAAGGCTGACCGCCGAAGAATGGATGCTTTTGAATTGTGGTGCTGGAGGAGACTCTTGAGAGTCCCCTGGACTGTAAAGAGATCAAACCTATCCATACTGAAGGAAATCAACCCTGAGTGCTCACTGGAAGGACAGATCCTGAAGCTGAGGCTCCAGTACTTTGGCCATCTCATGAGAAGAGAAGACTCCCTGGAAAAGACCCTGATGTTGGGAAAGTGTGAAGGCAAGAGGAGAAGGGGACGACAGAGGACGAGATGGATGGACAGTGTCATTGAAGCTACCAACATGAATTTGACCAAACTCCGGGAGGCAGTGGAAGACAGGATGGCCTGGCGTGCTCTGGTCCATGGGGTCACGAAGAGTCGGACACGACTTAATGACTAAACAACAACAATCTGGGAGTAGAGCAGCAAGCTGTGGTACAATTTTAGGAGAGGTAGCCGTGTTAGTCTGTGCAAGCATATCAGGCAAAATCCAAAGAAACATAACACAACAAAAATTAAGAAAAGAGAAAAACATGTGGCACCTTAAAGATTAACTATTATATTTTAATGTGAGCTTTCGTGGACATATCTGACAAAGTGGAAGTTTCCACGAAAGCTTACCTTAAAATATAATAGTTAGTCTTTAAGGTGCTACATGTTTCTGTTTTGTTTTGTTCTGCTTCTTTGGATTTTGCCTGATAAGCTGTGGTACAATCTGTTTAAGGGAGATCCTGGAATTGTTCCCATGTCTGCCAACATTTTGAGCAGGAAAGAATAGAAGGATTCACTCAGAAAATGCAGAAGTAGCTGAATGTGCCTGGCAGTGCCTATCCCTGAAGACTCTTTCATATCCTCCATGCCTTACTTGCAACCACAAGGATTAAGAGTTTGGCTTGCTCTTTGAAAAATGAAATTAAGAAATTACTCCTGTTCCTTGTTATGTTACAAGATTGGGACCACGGAGACATCTCAGCCCATTTACCAAAAACATAGCCACGGACAAAAGAGAAAAGTTACTTGGTTTTCCTTTTCCTCTGGTGCAGCTGCTCTCAGTCTGTTTGTAGTCTAGGTAAGGCAACAGCCTACCACCCTCTCTCTGTCTCACAAGGCAGCTGTTGGCCAATGGAATGGACTAACGTAGAAGGTGATGGACACCTCACTGGAGGCTTTTAAATGCAGAATGGGGAGGCCACCTGCCATGGATGCTTTAGCAATTTATTTCCTGCATGTAGGCGCCTTTTAACTCTGTGATTCTATGTCTAGAACCCTGTTCCCACATGTAGACAGATTTTTGTTTGATTGGTCCTACAGTCTATGTAAAGTAACAGAATATGGAGCAAACTGTCATTATCTAAAAGCGGCTGTATTGGAATTTGAGATCCTGGTCCTGGGACAGCACTTCTAGTTGAAAGAAGTAGAACTAAGAAAAGGAGATAAAGGTAGCCCTGATTGTTCCCAGACACAGTGGGCAGGAAGAGAAGTTGAGAGATGTGTCAGCCATGATTGATAGCCCTGTCATGGGTCTTGAAGTACAGGAAGTGGATCCAACAGGTTCAGTGCTATCAAGATCACCTAGCCACATCTTATACCTTTCAGAGACCTCAAAAGAGACCTCAAGGAACATGCATAGCTTGTATGGCCTACTAGAAAGGCCTTATTCATTGAGCCAGTAAGAAGGAATACACAAAGTGCAGATGGCAAAGGATGGGATGGGAGAGGATGATTAAAGTAGTATTAACCCCTCCCATCCACATATGGAAGACAGAATCACCAAGGCCTTGAGAATCTGAGAACCAGTAAAACATGTGTAGGTCAAAATTAAGGATATCTGACCATGCTAAGGTAGTTACCAAAGAATTCCAAAGAAGATACTTTTATAAGTTTTGCCTAAGGGAGGAGTGCTTACAGAGCAGCAAGATTGATTGAAAGAAACTATTTATACAGTAGAATTTGTTCAAGAGAAGCGGTATATTCCAGTATTTCTGTCTTTCTACCTTGCGATGACATAAATAATCTTAATCTGATATAAACATAGTTAATGCTTATTGTGGTAAACCACTAGAAAAAAAGTGTTATTATACTGACACTATTTTGTGTGAGCATAGTAACTCTGGCTGCTGACTCCTCCATAGAGGTATGTGGGTGGAGAAACTGAAACCAGGAAAGCAGAGAAGCAGCAGAAAGATTTAAGTTATAGTTTTATGTGTGGCATAAAATGGACAAAAGTACTGGAGCTTTACTGCTACTTTCTGTTGACATTTTATTTGAAATGTTGAATTGATCATTTATCTTTTATGTGCTTCGTTTTTCAGGTACTGATATCAGAAGGATTAGGGCGGTATGCAAAGGACCCCAAGTTTGTTTCTGCTACAAAACATGAGATTGCAGACGCTTGTGATATGACTATTGATGAGATGGAAAGTGCTGCCAGTAACCTTCTCAATGGGAGCATTAGCAACGGAGCCAATGGTGACATGTTCCCCATTTTAAACAGACAAGATTATGAACTTCAAGACTTTGGTCCTGGCTATAGCGATGAGGAGCCAGATACTGGCAAATATGAAGAAGACTTAGCTGATGAAATGATATGCATTACAACCTTATAGTATTTAGTAAGAAAAAAAATGTTATGTTTTCAAATAAACAAAAGTGCCTCATAGTTCCAAGATGCTAGGCACTAGTTGGAATTAATAAGGAATCAAGTTTTGCACGAGTGAGGATGTCACATTGTGAGGAAGCCATACTTTTATTTATTAAGAAGTGTCTCTGGTCTGGTGAACGAGGATCTGAGTGGCAGGACATCTACAAGGCCTTTGCTACAGAATCTTGAGCTTGTCGGTGAATGAAGACTGATCTTGAGATTTGTGGAGATTCTTACCAGCCTGTTTTCAGATGATGAAGGGAAATTTGAAAGATAACTGCCTTTTCATTTTGTGCTGCTGCTCTTCAGAGTGTAAAAGTTTCTCAGTGGAAAAAGGTTGGCACTAGAAAAAAAAAAGTCTTCAGGAGAAGGATATGGTGATGACAATCAAAAATGTCATTACCTCTGATTACACCGCATATCAAACATCCACTTCATTCAGCATATCCACTCAGATCTTATTTTCAAATTTGCCTCCTCCTTTTTTTTAAATGATGATTATTATTTGTCTAATTCAGTTTGTCAAACTCTACCTGCAAGAGATTGTTTCATTGGAATGATGCTGAAGAGCATTTCACTCATATGTAACACCAGTTTACATAGCAAAATATCATTAAAGGTAGTCTGTTTTATGACTATCACATTAAGGGCAAACCATACTGGAATAACTGCATTTTTACCAATGCACTTGCAACCAGGTTAAAAGTAGAGTTAGATAAGATAGTTTGTTAAAAATTATATAGCAGAGATTATTGTAAATAAATTGTAATCTACAATCATTTGTATTTGTAAAGAGATGTTCTATATTTTGTAATTATTGTACCGTAATTGAACTGCAGCAATATTTATGGAGCATAATTATTGTAATTCTCCACAGAATTCTAGATAGAAGTATTTTTACTTGGATTGTATAGAACTATAGGATTCAATATTTAAATAGAGCCACCTCTTATTTCTTCATTGTAAAATGCTTTTGGAGCAAAGATTTAAGAAACTTGATGCTACAGAGATTTTATAAAATATTTTGAGACAATAGGAATCTCAATTTATCACATAAGACCTGAAAGATAATTATTTGCAACCTTGTATTTGGAAAGTTAAGACATCTGGAATTATCTGCCACGTTCTTGATTGACAACAAGCTGTGCATTCATTTCTACTACAACACCTGCAATAACAGATAAGTAAAAATAAAACTGTACAATTGGGCCATTTCTAACAAGGTTTTCTTTTAGCTGTGAGGTATACTGCTCTATTTATAGATTGAGGCCTAAATCTAGTTGCCTGTTTGAAAAAAGGCATCTTCACTGAACTGATGGGAACTTACAATGTTGGTTTTGTGGATCCCAGCGCGTGGATTTAGGCACATGGCTTCACTCCTCTGCACACTTTTCTGGGAGTAAGCCCCATTGAAACAATAGGATTTACTTCTCAATGAACTTCCATTGTTTCAAGCTGTGACCAAGTATTCTTCTTGGTGGAGACATCTTGTGAAGAAATAATTTAGTTGGTAGATGCAAAAAGTTAACAAGCTTAACAAGTAGAGCATCTGATGAAATGGCCATTTAAAGGGCCAAAGGATTCCTAACATAACATCTTGTCGACAGTAAGGAATGGAAGCTCATTGTTCTATGTGTACTGTTTCCAGGATTTCTTCTTATGCAATTAAAGGAGGGCTTGGATATTGTTTGTAATGCAGTCAAATCATGAAATTAAGGCTAATACAATTTTGGGGACCAGTACATGTCCAAAGTCTGTTTTATTAACCCTAAGTAAATTGGCTTGCTTTGCCAAGTAACCTTACCAGGTTTTACCTGTATTAACAAAATAGGTAGCAATTAAAGTCACATTTCTACAAATGTGACATACATGAACCATTTTGTACACAGTGGCTAATTTGTTATGGACACCTTACAGACCTCCTCTTGAATCATTCTTCTTTCAGATGCCAGGAGATAATTTGAGGGTTTCTAAATTATTTCTTGACCTACATCATTTTGTATGAAAAGAAATGCAAAACGTTCTTCAGAATAAAAATGTGTAATAATTTTATTATACTTGGGACTCTTTTTATTAGCAATTTCAACAAATCAAAATCTAAGTGTGGTTTCTTCATGGCTGGGATACAATACAAAGGAGTAGGAGATTATGGTTTAGAACACTTGTCCTTGACAGTCATGGGCATAATTCATGGGAATGTTCTCCTGTGGAAGCCCTTATGAAAGAACTAAGAACTGTGCAACTAGTTTAAAGGGAAAACCTCCCAGCAAAGACATGTGTTACACAATAAACAGTTAAAAATATATATGTGGCTTCCACTTTCCCAAATAGCACGGAGCATTTTCTGGGTTATTTTGAAGGTGAGCATAGTGCAATCCTACACATTGCCATGAGAACTGCTGGATAGCTCGGTAGTTTAGGCATCTGGCTGGGCAGCTAGAGGTTAGGAGTTCAATCCCCGACTGTGCTTCCTTGACAGGGCTGGACTTGATGATCCATAGTGTCCCTTTCAGCTCTGCAATTCTAAGATTATTATTATTATTAAAAAGCTGGAGGATATCTAGCTGCTTGTAAACATCAGCAGCTCCTCATCAACAGCTGTTCAAAGAATAATCTGTGACCCAGAATGAGAGGAGAGGAGGCATGGAACTGGGAAGTGTAACCAATATGGTATAAGACAGAAACCATCCTCAAGATTTTAACAGAATGGAAAACTGGTCCAAGACTAACAAAATGAATATCAATAGAGATGGATGTGAAAGTCCTACATTAGTTGGGGGAGGGGGGAGTGAAATGTACAAATAAAAGATAGGTGCTTAGCAATTGAACATGTGAAATGGATTTAGACCACAAGTTAGGCATAAGTAGCAATGTGATGCAATAGCTTGAAAGGGTAGCGCAAATTTGTGCTTTGTTGACAGATGTATACTGTCTATGTCATGAGATGTAATGTTTGCTTTCTATTATGCTTTGGACAGGGTCTCACCTTGGATACTGAGTCCAGTTGTGGCGACTACATTTAAGAACAATATCAATAAATTAGAATGTGTTCGCAGAAGGGTAACGAAGATAGTGAGTGACCTGTGGACCCTGTCTTACAAAGATGGAGCTAAATATGTTTATGCTACAGAAGAGATTATTAGGGAGCAGCTAGTCTCCTTCAAATATTTGAAAGGGTCTCACACAGGTGATGGAACTAATCTGTTCTTTTTGGTTTCAGATGGTAGGCCCTAAACCAAAAGGTTCAAATTGCATGAAAGAAGACTTTGTCTAAGCATTAGAAATAGCTTCTTGGTGTCACAAACCTTTCAACAGGCTTTCTTTATAATACATGAATCAGAGTGTGGAAGTAACTCACTTTTTGAATGGGTTAGTTATGTAACAAATTCCATTTTGCAGTGACACCAGGTACGTCACTTATTTGTCTGTTAATGAACATGGTTGCAATTCAGTGGAATGAGAGTGGAGTATCTGCTTGTTAATATTGACTTGATGAGGGAGGGGCATGTTAGGCAGGTTTCAATATCATGCAGTTTTGCTGAGTAGTGTTGCTGTACCACCTGTGAGGTGCTGTGTGGCAAACAAGGGTCAGAAGGGAGAACAAAACAAGAAGGAGTGAGAGTGTATAGTTGGGCAATTAATAGCAAAGTCAGACATAGAGGTTGAAAAGAACAAAGTGAATTAATCAAGGGAAAGACTAAGAGTAAGTGTGGGCAGAGGGAGGGAGTCCATTAAGGGGTGCCAAAGTGAATAATTGTCTGTCTCTTTAAGTTATTTCTATTTGCAGGATTATCAGGTGCTATCCTCCAGGGAGTGGAAAGATCTTTTAGATTTTTGCATTTCCTCCACAAGAAAATGCATACATTCAAACCTCTATCCACTTTCTATCTCCTGAACAGCACTCCAGAGCAAATCACAAAAGGGATGATATCCAGCCATTAATGCCTAAAAACCCAAGGTGAGAGCAGTGTGATTGGGTTCTTATCTAAGGTTCCATTCAGTCCCGGGAGTAGCAAAATCAATGTTAATGGTATTAATATGATAATTATAGTTTTACTGTTAGAGTTGCAAGAGTCTTAAGGGATTTTCTTGGGGGAACCAGAGAGCACTTTTCTACATCCTTCAAGGATTCCGCATTAACAACAATGGCCTGGTTGCCAGATGGTGCGGGGTATAAATCTAATAAATAAACAATGGTAATGTGTTTTTATGAAGCAATGCAATAGTTTACTTCCACAGGCTGCAGTAATGCAAAGAATCACTCTGAGGTCCAAGCAATGTAATACAGCAAGTTTCTTTTTGAAAGTAACATTCTCTGATAGAAATGATTAATAAATCACAATCGTAGCCCAAGATAAATTGTGTACTATTGAGAGTAGGCCTGTAAATAGCCTGTAAAAACTAATGCCGTCTAACCATGTCAAGACAATGAAGACAACACTAAAGGGCATGAATGTGAGCAGGAAGAATCAGTTTGGAAAAGTTGCTTTTTTGGACTTCAGCTCTCAGAATCCCCCAGTCAGCATGGGAGTGGCCAGATTCTGGGAGAAGGAACCTTTCCAAGCCCTGGCAAAGATGGATTTCCTCCATCAAGGGTACAGCAGAGACCTCGTTGTTGTAGGGCAGAGGCAGAATTTTCCCTGATTCTGTTCTAGTTAGATGCTGCTAGAAATACCCAAATCCCTTTCTCTCTCGCCTTAACAATTTGAGGTCTAATAAAGATATCACCTGCTCTTTCATTAGAATGGTTTTGGGGACTGCACAGCCTTTGTCTATTTTTTCCCCTCTTTCCCCTTAGAATCACACCAAGGCCAGGTGGAAATTCAGAATACAAACGGCTGTCAATTCAAGGCCCTTCAGAGATATTGCCCACCATTTGATATGCCTTTGGCTAGGCAGATTTTGTTTCAGCAAATCATATTTTTATACATATAACTGTACAAGATCAGGCAGGTTTCAATATCACACAGTCCCACTTGTCACTTTCAGCCAATCATTCAAATCCTAGTTGGCTTCACCCTCAGTGTTTTTCTGTTCTTCTAGCAACAGCAGCCATTCCCAGAATTCATTGCTTCTGTACATGTCTATTGCTGACATGCTAACATCACAATTTTGGCAATTCTTAAGTTTGTCCTGCCTCCTCCTGCACTTCCAGATGTGTAATTATTTTCTAGCCAAACTCTTTTTCACCAAACAAATTTCTGAGCAGTTTAAAAGAAAGCACTGACTTGTGTGTATTTTCTCTAATTGTTTAGGTGTAAATAGGATCTAAGTGGAGAGGTACAGTACTAGCACTAAGGTCATTTAAGGTAATGGAAAAAGTGCTTCCAGGCATTTAACAAGGATCTGTTACAAATACTAGTGAATAAGGGCAGGATCTATCAGGATATGTTAAAAGGAATGAGGGGAAACATGGAGGAAATAAATACATTCCCCAAAAACAACATCATCCAAGGTTTCTGGCAACACAAGAAACAAGAGAGTTACTGTGACATGTAGGTGTCCAGATTGTAGGGGGCTTGACACCTTATAATTTGATACACAGCATATACACAAAATAGCTGAAGATCTCCAGTCATGCAAACAGCTGCTTCCCATCAAGCCTAGCATTACTAGCCCAATATTTACCTTCACACATAGTAGCTTTTAGTAATATGCAATATCTTAAAATGGTTCTCCCCACTGATTGTGCCAGACAACAAATCACAGAAGACTTTGAAGATCTCTGTAATATAAAAAGTAATCCATGAAAGTAACACACACAGAGAGAGAGCCCCCTCAAAAGCTCTGAGCCTCTATTAAAAGCTCTTGGAGTTATATTGCCTTGGATACATTTCATTAAGAAGAGTCAATCATGCCCGTGTCCATTTAATGACAGAACATTTATCATGGAAAAGGTTTACCTGATCCGTTATAGGACAGCACTTGCTGCAGACATATTTGTTCCTCAGTAAAGCTCCTGTTCTTAGATGCGACTCCTTTCCCCAGTTAATCATAATGCTCTACCGTTTTACTGCTTTGCAGCAACACCAGGTAGCAGGACCTGCTTAGAGCCTCTGCAGTTGTCCCTCCAGCCAGCTATTGACTCAGCAGTTTTTAAAGCCTGTTTGCAATTCTTCTGAACTAAATCATGTCTCTTTGCAAGTGTCTAGGAAATCATCATACTTATTTATCTACTGAGATAATATTTCAAGTTCACTGAAATGTCACTCTTTTAAATACTGTTAGCTTTTACATAATAAGTGTAATTTATATGTTTCCCACTGGTTGAAAGAAATGATCCCATAAAGTGGTTGTCTTGATCAAAATCAACTTGCTTTATAATGACAGAATGAATTCAGTCCTTGACTTTATAAAACCAATATAAAGGTAACCAGAGAATTTTGTTTTGGGTTGTATGTACAAACAGGTTTCTATTCCTATGCATGCTTTAACAAGGCTTGTTCAGCTGTCTTCAGTTCTTCACTTGATACGTGCAACAATGTAAACAAAACATGACAGATGAAATACGCCCATTTCACCTAATACCAATTCAGATGTAAAAGCTTTCCAACAGAGTCTAATTGCATTCAGTCTCCAGACATCTATTTCAGTTGGCTCTGCTGAAAGGCAACACAATGAGGGTCCTCTGCCAACTAAGGACATAAAGAGAACTCTATTGGATCAGACCAAAGTCCACCCTAGGCCAGGCTTCTGGTCCCACGGTGGCCAACCAGATTGGGAAGCTCAACATGTAGCACCCTCCAGTTCATGCACCAGAGGAGGAAGCAGGGCCCCACTGAGTCCACTGCAAGGCCAGTTCCCTGAACTGTTTTGATCTCACCTGGTCATTACAAGGCATCGGAAATTCAGGCCATGCATTGGCTTTATAGAAGTGTCCAGAGCAGACATGTTTGTGTGTTCCTGATCAGCTCAGGTTGATTCAAGAAGCCCCAATTATCCTGAGTAAGTCTGTGTGCCTCTCCAAATCACTAAAGGTTGCTCTGGCATTTTTGGGGGGGGGGGGGGGCAGAAAGGATACAATTGGGGGGATCTATGTTGCTGTAGCAAAAGAAGGAAGTTTTGAAGTGTGAGACTGACAGCTGAATCCTCTATAAGACCCAAAATCTCCCCTTGAAACTCCACTTGCTGAGTCTCCCTAGAGAAAGCTCAGACCAGCCTCCCCAGATTCCCAGTCAGCTGAGCAACCACTGCACATGGATGAATCCACCGTGCCAAAGGGAGGATGTTGCATTGCTTACTAGACTAGCCATGTTATGGAATTTTCTTCCCTCTTTTAGGTACCAAGTGTCACTGAGTCACCGCCAAATCTCCTGTAATGTATTGAACACACAAGATCTGTACTGAAGAGCTTGCTAACACGAACATAAGCCATGAGGTTCAGTGAAACCTGAGCTTCTCAACAATTGTCATATCCTCTACAACCCATTTGATAGCTGATACCTTTAGCAATACAGTCTTTATGCAACCTGTAGTTTCTATAATTCACTGACAGATATTATTTCCTCCTTCATTTCTACTATTTGTATTCTGTGCGCTTGTCAAACCCATCAGCTACCTTCAAGTGCACAATCCTGTCATTAGATAATGTTAAGCAATATTTAGAATTAAAAGTGTTTCAGATAACTTGTCTAAAATAGTCCATATTGTGTAGAGAGTCCCATGAAAATGGGTGGGAGAGAATAAAAAATAGGCCATGTAAATGCAGGAGCAGGCAATGCCTTTATTGGACCACTGAAAAATATCAAGCAGATTGTGAGCATTCTATGGTAATTTATCCCATCTCTCTCAAGTGGGAAAATATTTAATACTTAATAGGAGGAAACCACTTTGATCACAATTCAATATAGCTGAAATTAAGAATCACAAAGAGCAAAACGTAAATCCCATGACACAGCTTTGATTGGAACTGTGTCAGGGCTAAATTTTTCTGAAATATACCAACTGTGCCCCTTGAATTTTCTACCTAATACTTGGTGCAGGCCTGAAAAAAATACAGTAAGGTCAACTTATTACAGTGTAAAACCAAAAGCTCATAAGCCATATTCTGACTTGCTCACAACTGTTCTTCCAACCACTTGAATGTCAATTCAGGATTAGAGATATGGAGACACTGGGCCAAAAGCAAAAGCGAAAAAGATTTTTCATGCCCCTCCCTGCAAACTGGGAAGAAGTGGGAGATTCCAGGCCTTCACATCTCTAAAGATCTGAGGTTCATTCCACTGTAAGACCCACCTACACAAAATAATAAGTACATCAGGCATGTTATTACGCAGCTGTTGCTTTGATAATATATTCACCCGTTATTATTAGAGAGGGTAGTAGCTGACTGTTTCCAATCAACTTCACTTAATACATCTAATCTCTTTGGCTGACTGTAATTGAAGATGCATTTTGGATTGTTACTGGGAAGGGATTTCAAATAGGTAATTTATGGGAAAGCACAGTTTTTTATACTTCTTAACGTGACAAAGGAAAAGATGAGATTCTGATACAATGAGGAACTTCCACCGGGTAAAGAGAACACTGGAGGTACTTAACGCTGAGTTTCCAAAGTTTGGGGTTTATATATAGGAACATTTTTCTCTTGAAGTGATGGCAGTCCCTTGATCATATCAGCAGCTTTCTCTGCTATCATAATAGTTGGGGCATTTAAATTTCCACTGACAATACTAGGCATTATTGAGGCATCAACAACTCTCAGGTTTTCCATTCCTATAACTTTGGTCTGGGGATCAACCACAGCAGTAGTATCAGAACTCTGTCCCATTTTGCACGTGCAGGAAGGATGATAGGCACTATCTGCCTTTTGCCTTATGAAGGCATCTATTTCTCCATCTGACTGAACATGTTCTCCTGGTTGAATTTCAGATCCTCGGAATATATCAAAGGCCTTCTGAGCAAATATCTCTCTGGTTAACTTCACACACTGACGGAATTCCCAGACATCTATTTCTGAAAAACAAAACAAATCTTTAAGACAACAGCCCTCAGGATAGCCAGTTCTAATCTATGATTCTGATTCCCTGTGTCATTATGTGCCACCACCGCAATGCTGCTCTTTCTATGAAAATAAGCAGGGCAGTCTGATTTCACAAGCGCTCTTTAAGCACATTTGAACACACAGGAGTTTCTGGTTTGGAATATGTAATCGTTTCCGTCAGTGTCATGGACAGTCCAATTGAATTAGATTGCCTGAATGGCTCCACCATACTATACAGACTGGAAGTGCACAACATCAGGAAACCTAAACTGCAGTTGTATTGAGATTACTGAATCTTGGATCACTTTAACCCACCAGTTCATTGGGAATTTCACCCTCTTGGAAACTTTAAATTTGATAATTGTGTGATTACTGTGCCAAAGCCTACAGGGACAAATAAAAATGGATGGCAATAAAATACACTGGTACCACCAACCTAATATGCCAATGCCTGCAAATGGGTTTAAGAGTGTTTAGTTATTGATGGGAGTTTCAACCACATATTGGAACAAATGAACAACAACAAAAGAATAGACAACTGCATTTACCTGTTGATAAATAGTTGGGTTCAAGGATAGGATGTTCTCTGGGGTCAGCATTTTTTAATTTTAGCCATCCTATGCTGGTACTACGCATGGGACCAACATGGACCTGAAACAATCCATAAAGAACATCTGAAATATGTAATCTGGATGCTCCTTCTGAGCTTACAGTTTTTATATTTGGATGTTCAGATTCATAAGCCACAGTTCATGAAACTAAGGATCAACATTAGGGCCAGGTGTTCCTCTCTTGCCCTTCCAATCCCTTCTTATTAAATATCGTTTTAATCTACTCAATATTTAATCTTTTAGAACAGAACCTCAGAAGAACAAGCTTTACTGTTTAAAACCATAGGTCACTACAATATCAACAGCAACACAAACACGCATACATCTATACATCAGTTCAAAATGACATAAGCTTCCTTTTTTCTTATGACTTTTGATGCTTGGCACATATTGTTTTTGCTGCCAAAGCAAATTTTGCTACTTGATAGGTAGTATTTGCATCTCTACCCACAAGCAGTGTGCAGAGTTGAGCCAAGGAGGGTCTATCACATAGGAGTCTAAGAATGCCAGCAAAAAGTTGGGTTCTGGGGTGCTCATATAAAGGGCAACTTAAAAAATAATGGAAAGCATCTTCGACCTCTCCTGATCCACAGATACAGGGTCTTTGATGAAATGGGACATTATCATATCTCCCCTCCAAAATGGCTGATGACATACACTGAAAATGCAAAGCTGTGAATGCTTTTCTTAAAGGGGCTAAGGTTAGATAAAATAATTATCCAAACCAAATGATGTTTTGTACAGAGGGAACCAACGAGAATGGGACATTTGTGAGATGGCACACAGATCCAGCCCCTTAGAGTGAAGACTGACTTTTTCTTTAACCAGATGCTTGGCTCTATTAGAGGCAAAAGTGTTGATCCCATAGCTCTGTAAAATGGGTCTAACTGAGTTTACTCAGGGCTTTTGAGAAGGGCTATGGAGTTGTTCTTTGTAGCACTTCTTTGGGAGGCAGGCCAATTTCAACCAATACATGGCCAGTGCAATGTGGTTAATCTTTTAAAATATCATTTTACATCCAAACTGGTAAACTCTGGCTTAATGTCAGTTAGCAAACCAAGATAACAAGCTACAATTTCAAAGAGAGTCACAAATAAATTAAGTTCCTGTTATTTTAGACTGTGAAGTTGCTAATCTAGCAGAAGCAAAAAAAATTCTGTATTAACCAATAATGAAAGAGAAGTCATAGTAGGCTCTATCTAATGATGAGGATGGGCCTGATCTTTTTTACATAGCAGACAATCAGACACTTCTACATGGAGATTCATATGCTCACCTGATAAGCCTCCAGCTGAGAAGCAACACGGCCATGGTCAATCACCTGGGAAGGGAGGAAGTGAAACTGAATATCTGGGTGAGAAACTCCTGGTCGACTTCTGATAAATCCACCTGTCTCCAGGTGGGCAGTGGCACCATCACCTGCATAGGGAAACACCATTGAATAGAATCAGAAACTATGCCAAAGGGAATGTTTAAAACCCTTCTCCCCCTGCTCCATCATAGCATCTCACATCACAACCTGCCATGCATGTTGTCCACAATAAGCAGAATTTAGTTTTGTCCTCGACTCATCACATTCCATTCCCTACTCCCCTGAAGTCAACAAGGCCTAGGCATGATTCATTCTGCTGGACTGCACGGTGTTTTGCTCTTTATAAAATTGTTTTAAAACAGAAAAACAAAGAACAACTGCTAACCCCTCTCCTTAAGAGTACCAGCTTATGATATTTTAATGAGGCAAAAAGGTAATCCCTAGTTTGAACAAGAATAGGCATTTTAGGGACAAATGATATGCTCCACTATTCAGCCGAAGGGAGTGGATGACAGCACAATTATTGCAGGTTTTGATAGGATAGAATCCCTTCCAAACTCCTTTCCACCCCATTTCCTTTTCCACCCCTTTTATACTCCTTTCCACCCCCTTTCCTTTTCCACCCCTTTTATACTCCTTTCCATGCCCCAAAAGCACGGTATTCTATGCACCCGGGTAGGTGGGGCTCGTTAGCCTTGGAAGGCAGCCCATCTAGGAGAAGGAAAACTCTGATTTCAAACCTCCACTGCCTTGTGGCTATATCCACCGATGGAAAAGGCTTCAGGTGTTAACCTCGAGGCAAAATCTGGAGCCGGAGTCCTGGAGGCAGTTCGTGACATTCTGGCAACTCCTGCGACGTCGCTGGAACCAGTTGTATTGGCTCTTGCCTTTCCATTGGACTATTTCAGTGACGCGGAGAGAGGGGATTTGCTGCTTGGGTAACAGTCTATCCTCCATATTATTTTACTCAGGCTTCGTGCTTTGGAGAGGACACTCCAGCTTCGCATACAGCGTCGAAATAACACGGGAAGTAGCAGTTACCAGTTATAATTCTTTGCTTGATTGGCGTAGAGCATGACACCATGGGCTACTTCTGAGGGTGGGAAAGGTCATTGCACCTCACTAGGTAGCTACCACCCGCCTTAAGCTGGGCAGCCCCCAGCCAGTAAGGTGCCACCTCGCCACGGTCTTTTAACCTCACAGGGTGCGTGGGGTTTAGGGTGACATCCGACAAGCAGATCGATAACCCTGCGCCATGCAATAATCATAAGAAAACGTCTGCCCTAAAGTTGGGCACCTGGAATGTTCGGACAAAGACCCCTAGCTTTTCTGATGACCTGCAGGAAATAGACGATGTGCGCAAGACAGCTGTCATCGACATGGAACTGGGTAGGCTGCAGATGGACATTGTTGTCCTGCAAGAGATGAGATTGCCTGACTCGGGATCTGTCAAAGAAAAAAAAATTCTCATTCTTCTGGCAGGGAAAACCATTGAATGAGACCAGGGAATATCGTGTTGGCTTTGCGGTTAGAAATACTCTGCTGAGATCCATTGTTCCACCTACTGAGGGGAGTGAAAGAACCCTGTCTCTGCAGCTCCACTCATCAGCAGGACCGGTCACCCTCATTGGTGCATATGCACCAACATTGTCGTCTACAACAGAAGTCAAAGACAAATTCTATGATGATCTGGCAGCTACTATTATGCTGTTATTATGGTCTCTGTGTCAGCAACACGTTCTTTAATACGAACCTTCAACACAGAGTCTCTTGGAGACATCCAAGATCGAAGCATTGGCATCAGCTTGATTTGATCCTCACTAGATGCTCTAGCCTTCCTAGTATTACGATCACACGCAGTTATCAGGGTGCTGATTGCAATACTGATCACTCCCTGGTGTGTAGCAGAGTAAAACTGTGAATAAAGAGATTGTATCACACAAAAAAGGAAGGAAGACCACGTATTATCAGCAAGACTCGCGATCAGAGAAAAGTGGAGGAATCTGCCCAAGCGCTTGAGGAAACTCTTCCAGGCCCAGCTGATGCAAATACACCTGAACGATGGGAACATTTCAAGAATGCTGTTTATAACACCGCCTTGTCCACATTTGGCAAGAAGACCAAAAAGATGGCAGACTGCTTTGAAGCCCATTCGGAGGAGTTGATGCCAGCCATCGAGGAAAATAGGAGAGCTCTAGCAGCATACAAAGCCTGTCCTAGTGAGTACAACTTGCAGGCTCTTCGAGTTGCTTGTAGCAAAGTTCAACAGGCTGCCAGGAGATGTTCTAACAATTATTGGCTTCAGCTCTGCTCTCAGATACAGATAGCAGTGGACACAGGTAACATCAAGGGAATGTATGACAGTATCAAGCAGGCTTTAGGTCCAATACAGAAGAAATCTGCTCCTTTGAAGGCTGCTACAGGTGTGATCATCCAGGACCGAGTACAGCAGATGGAACGCTGGGTGCAGCACTACTCTGAGCTATATTCCAGAGAGAATGTAGTAACTGAAGAGGCATTAAATAACATCGAGTGCCTGCCTGTCTTGGAAGTGCTGTAAAGAGATCATCACCACTGAGCCGTATGAAATCTTTTGTCTTTGCTGGAGGGAAGGTGGAGTACCACAGGACATGAAGGATGCAAACATGGTCACATTGTATAAGAACAAAGGTGACACGGGTGACTGCAATAACTACCGTGGCATCTCTCTTCTCAGCGTTGTAGAGAAGCTGCTTGCCCGTGTTGTGCTGACGAGACTCCAGGTGCTTGCAGACAGAGTCTATCCAGAATTGCAGACAGAGTCTATCCAGAATCACAGTGTGGATTTCAAGCTAATAGATCCACCATTGGCATGGTATTTTCCCTCAGACAGTTGCAGGAGAAATGTAGGGAACAATGACAGCCACTCTTTGTGGCCCTCATAGATCTTACAAAGGCCTCTGATTTGGTTAGCAGGGACGGCCTTTTTAAAATACTTCCCAAGATTGGATGTCCACCTCGACTCCTTAACATCATCAGGTCCTTTCATGAGGAAATGAAGGGCACTGTAGTTTTTGATGGCTCAACATCAGATCCCTTTGACATCTGAAGCGGAGTAAAACAGGGCTGTGTCCTCGCGCCGACCCTGTTTGGGATCTTTTTTGCTGTCATGCTGAAGCACGCTTTTGGCACTGCAACAGAATATGTCTATCTACAGAGTAGATCAGATGGAAAGCTCTTCAATCTCTCTAGATTGAGAGCGAAGACCAAAGTCCAGCTGAAATGCATGCGGGACTTCCTCTCCGCCGATGATGCAGCTGTTGTTGCCCATTCTGCTGATGACCTCCAACAACTCATGAATCGTTTTAGCAAGGCCTGCCAAGACTTTGGATTAACAATCAGCCTGAAGAAAACACAAGTCATGGGCCAGGGCGTGGACTCACCTCCCTCGATTACCATCTCTACACAAGAACTGGAGGTTGTTCATGATTTCGTGTACCTTGGCTCAATGATCTCTGACACACTCTCTCTAGATGTTGAGCTGGATAAATGCATTGGCAAAGCAGCTACCATGTTCTCTAGACTCACAAAGAGAGTATGGCTTAATAAGAAGCTGACGGCATATGCCAAGATCCAGGTCCATAGAGCCTGTGTCCTGAGTACACTCCTGTACTGCAGTGAGTCCTCGACCCTTTGTGCACGGCAGAAAAGGAAGTTGAACACGTTCCATATGCATGGTCTCTGACACATTTTTGGTATCACCTGGCAGGACAAAGTTCCAAATAGAGTAGTCCTAGAACGAGCTGGAATTTTTAGCATGTATACATTACTGAAACAGCAATGTCTACGTTGGCTTGGGCATGTCGTGAGAATGGCTGATGGTCAGATTCCAAAAGATCTCCTGTATGGAGAATTAGTGCAGGGAAAGCTCCCCAGAGGGAGACCACAGCTGCGATACAAGGAAAGGACCTCAACAGATGGGAAACTCTGACATCTGAGCATTCAGCCTGGAGGCAGGTGGTACAGCATGGCCTCTCCCAATTTGAAGAGAGACTTGTTCAGCAGGCTGAGGCAAAGAGGCAGTCCCGAAACCAGCAAAATCAGGGAGCTGGACAGGGGACAGATTGTATTTGTCTTCAGTGTGAAAGGGACTGTCACTCTCAAATTGGCCTTCTCAGCCACACTAGATGCTGTTCCAATACCTCTATTCAGAGCACGTTACCATAGTCTTTCAAGACTGAAGGATGCCTACACACTGATAGAATGAAGATTTAGTTTAAAAAGAGATTGTGAGGTGGAAAAGAGGCCAAAATACCACCTAAGCAACATGGGATATAGAAACCAATAGGGAATTATACCTTTCCCACGAGATTTCATTAACTATCTGCTTCATTGCAAAATATTTTTCCAGCAGGGCAATTTGAAATCTGGCCTAACAGCATGCCACTTGTGTTTCCCTCTGGAGAATTTGTACCAATGAGTTGTATTTTGTATTTCTCTTGGGATAGGAAGTTGCTGCCAACTTTATCCTGGATGCATGAAGATTAGCAGCAGTGAGGTGGGCAGCAGAAATGGGCAAACTGCTGACGAGGTACCGTTAGGGAGAATGCACTGGAGCCAGTGTGAGTGATACTAATGCTTCCACAGTGTAAACTGAGGTTCGGGTAGAACATAAAAACATAAGAAGAGCCCTGCTGGATCAGGCCAAGGGCCCATCTAGTCCAGCTTCCTGTATCTCACAGTGGCCTCACCAGATGCCTCTGGGAGCACACGAGACCACTAGATATCTGTCTCCTGATACCAGTCCCCTGCATCTGGCATTTTGAGGTACCTTCCTTTTAAGCCTGGAGATTATACATCCCCATCATGGCTTGTAACCTGCAATGGACTTTTCCTCCAGGAATCTGTCCAATCCCCTTTTAAAGGCATCTAGGCTATATGCCATCACCACATCCTGTGGCAAGTTGTTCCACAGACTAACAACACGCTGGGTAAAGAAATAGTTTCTTTTGTCTGTTCTCACTCTCCCAACACTCAATTTGAGTGGATGTCCCCTGGTTCTAATATTGCGTGAGAGGGAAAAGAGCTTCCCACTATCCACTTTATCTATCCCCTG
This sequence comes from Intellagama lesueurii, assembly GCA_037013535.1. NCBI lineage: Eukaryota > Metazoa > Chordata > Lepidosauria > Squamata > Agamidae > Intellagama > Intellagama lesueurii. The sequence continues at coordinate 247,819,175 of JBAJHW010000002.1, forward strand.
CATAATTTTTTAAGTCTCAAAGACGTATAAAATTAGAAGAACAGAGAAATGCTCATTGCATATAACTGAAGTGAGAGCAGTTATGGTAAAGTTTTATGGTGAAATCAGATAAACATCTTGTGAATTCAGACAATGAAAAGAAGACTGAAATACATTCTGATTATATGGTTTGAAAAAGCAGCTTAAAAAAAGTCTGTGAGTCTCTGGAAATCTAGAATATTTGGAATTTTGGAGGGAATCCTGCTTCTCCCTCAGCCCCTCATAGGGTCTCCCAACTCTGCATAGCATTTTTAAGCAGCTGCCATGAACACCAGGAAAGTCTGCTTCTACAGCCATTTTGCACATGGTTGAATCTAGATCTAGCCATACTTCATTCAGTTGTCAATCATTCTTTATATTCACACTGCTCTGAGATATATTCGCCTGTGCAGATAGGAATTGTTTTTTTCATAGTAAAGTCAACTGGATGTATCTCTCAGAAGAAGAGTATAATGAGACATGATTTTAAATCATACCTGTTTGTTTCAGGAACCATTCAAGACCAATCTTGACCATTCGAAGAGGCTTTTGTGATTTGTACAGTGTGACAGGTTGAGTACATTTCTGTTGTACATATATTTCTAAGTGGTCTTGAAGATTCTGGCCAACTCCTAGTAGAAATGACAAAAACACACCAATTATTACACAAGTGAATCTATACCATATTTGAGCGAGCAAGCTTGCTATAAGTTAAAGCCGAACTATACAGTATTATTAGAGACAAACCTGGAAGGTTACATACAATGGGTATTCCTAATTTTTTCAGATCATCTGCATTTCCAACTCCAGACAACATAAGTAACTGTGGGGAATTTATGGCACCTCCACTTAAAATAACTTCCTTAGTAGCAAAAACCTGAAATAAGAGAAATATGATAGTAAATAGACGTAATCTGTGACAGAACAAAATTTGAAAGAACGTTTTCAGGACCCTGAGTTTTTAGCTCCTACACAACTAACATACAGTGTCTTATTCCTCTTTGAATAAGGTATCCCATCATGAGTATTAGCTACCCAGGTATTTCCTGCAGACCAGGACTCTCCTAGTCTTTTCTGCATCATTTCCTTAAACATTTTCAAAAGTGAATTAGTGAATGAAATACTTTTGCTGATTGAAAGCCACACAATTTGGGATATTATTCATTCTCTGGTAACCTCAAGAGAGTCACCCTCCCATCATAAAAGCACCCATTTTTTGTTATGGAAATAGACAATAGTGATTTCCAAAGCAGGACCTCGATTTCTGAAGTTCCTGTCCAGGAAGGAAACTTGGACAACACGGTCTCTGTGAAAACAAGGAAATGATTTCTTTCTCCTAAAGTAATGCAGCAAATAAAATGGGTGATGGCTGTAATTTAAAGCAACATTAAGAGCAGCTATAGTCTCCTGGCTCAGAGAGGACGACCAGCTAGGAAAAGCTCTGTTCAACACTCCCGTCTGCATTATGGAGATGATGACAGCATTAGCTCTCATAGTTTCTGAGGGCCCCTCGTGAAGCTGGACAACGTAATGTATGTGAAGTGCATTGAACAATTAAATGTACTTATTGTTCTCCAAAAGTATTTTACCTTGTGTTTTTAGTCTTTGTAACCAAAGCTGCAACATTTTATTAGTGAGAATGTACTCACCATTTTCTATATGCATGCAACTGTATTTCTTTTTACTGAATAGCCTCTTCCTCAGTTTTTCATTAGCAGTGCAGAAGCCTCGACCGACACATGCTTCCATTTACTTTGTTCTATACTATCAGAATGATATATTTTATATGCTAAAAAAAAAGTGGTTTGTCTTTAGAGTTCTTATCAGATAGGCTCCCATTTGTGTCAGTCAATTTTTTAAAAAATCTACTAAGGCATAGGCTATATGGGACAAGGTGATAATGCCTTAAATTCTTATCTCATATAGTCATCCTTACTGTTTAAAACAGGAATTTGGGAGCTGTTGCTTAAATGATTTCTAGACAGTTTTCTGAAAGCACACTTCATTGAAATGAGTGAAAACACCGGAATATGTCAAAGTGAATCTCAGCTGATTTGAACCAGTGAAGCAATAACTATGAAGAAAAAACAGGGTGAGATTCAACAAGAAGACTGAGTCTCAAGGTGTATAAAAATGTTTGCGATGAAGATTTTATTCTTATCCTAAAAGCTCAGGCTTGACATGTTTCGGCAGTGGCCTTCTTCCGGAGCTAAGCATGAAACAAAAATATATATTAATTTAGAAACAGTTGGCTTGGGACCATTACAGCTCTTTTTATAATGTATTAATAAAAGTACACATAACAAGATCCTAATACAGCTTAATGACAGCATATAAGATACATACCAAGCTTTTAGAATTTTTACTTCTTGTCTGGTCTATACCAGCTCCAACATTGATTCAAAGTGCAAATACAGAAGGGATGGTATCTACTTACTCTCAGCTGGCAGGTGAGTCAGGGGCAGTGAGATAATCAGCGAGACAGTTGGGGCTGTGCTATAGTAAGGGCCAGAAACCTATTTTTTCATTTAGCCCAAAAGGGGCTAAAGTGTTCAACCTCAATTTCCAATCAATTTCCCTCCTCAGTAGGGACCTCTCATACTTAACAGGAACCATATCCACGACCCAGAATATTAAATCTTTTATTGTGTGCCTAAATTCTGTGAAGTGGCTGACAAGAGGACTACCCAGCCTTCTATTTCTTAAATTACTCAAGAGGTTCTCCTATACTTGTCTTAAGGGGTCTACCCTATTTAGTTTGTTGCAAGGACAGCTTAGGGCATAGATCACTCCCTTAGTAAAGCTGTTGGTAAATTTCTTCAGGATGTGTGTGTACCTTGCCATTCTGTGGATCTTTAAATTCCATCATATGACATGTATTTCAACAATAGGCACAATATCCACAGGGATGGTATCCTGTGGGAGGGGAAGAACTAAGTAGAATACTTGGGATTTGTGGTGGTACTCTGTCTTTACTAACATATCCCCTAGGTTTCTTGTTCTTTTGAAACCCTTCTATACTTTCTAAGATGTGTCAATGCCTCTTTGTGCATTTCTGTAGTTTGTTAGTGACATGATCAGATGTTAGAACACAGTTGGCATGGTTTGTAGATTCTTTTGTTTGTTTACGTAGAAGATCACTGCATCTGGTATTATTGGCCTTAGCAAAACTATTATCTGTGACCTCATGTGGGTAACCTCTGTTCCTTAACTGATTTCTCAATATTAGAGATTCCTGTTCAAAGTCCTTCCTCCTGGTGCAGTTCATTTTCATCCTTAAAAATTGACCATAAGGGAGATTTTGATGTAGAGACCTAGGATGAGATCAAAACTCAAATAGGTGTTACAATCTGTTGGTTTTCTATATACATTTGTGCACAGCTTCCCTGATTCTTTCTTGATAGTGAGATCTAAGAAATGTATCTTGTCATATTTATAATTAATGTCAAATTTAATGTTGTTATACAGAGTATTAAGCCATCCAAAGAATTGTTCTAATAAACTCTCTGGGCCCCTCCAAATTATAAAGATATTATCTATGTATGTAAACCATTTGATTAAATTCTCTTTAAATAGGTGGTTTCCAGAATGCATCCTATCTTCAAAGGACTGCATATATAAGTTGGCTACTTTTGGGGCCATGGCACATCCCATGACCACTCATTTTATTTTCCCTTTTTTTAAAAAACAACAACATATTTTTATTATTATTATTTGGATATCTTGGGTTGGGGTGTGGGATACAAAAGGTAAAAGGGAAGGAAAGGGAGATTTAGGTTGCGGGGGGAGGAGAAACAACAATATACTAACATCCATTCTATTCATATTGCAATATCAAGCTTCAAACTCTGCTACTATTTTCTGCCTTCCATATTTTAGCTCACATTTTGATCTATGTTATTCGAGCATTATCTGATGACTCTAACCATTTGTGGAATAAGTCCCATCTTTTTGTTGCCTTTTGTAATGGATAGTCCTTCATCACTTCTGATAAAATGTCCATTTCTGCCGTTTCCTTTATCATTTCCGTAAGATCTTCTTGTTTCGGTACCACCTGACTTTTCCAATTTTTAGCATAAAGAATTCTAGCTGCAGTAACTATATATATAACTATACATTTCTTTACTTTGTCTATATTATCTGGTATCATACTCAATAAAAACAGTTCTGGGGTTAATGGAACCTTTATTTTCCAATAGAACTTGTTATTAAATTTTAAATAGATCCTTTTCAAGGCTATCTCAGCTAGTGAATGCAGGAAAAAGGTTGGTGGATGTCTCTCTACTCTTTTGTCTAAAGTAATTCTTAAAATTCTTAAGGCTTCTTCCTGAGATACGTTAGTGTATAATAATCTTACATCCAGATTAACTAATATATCCTTTTCTTGTATTGTAACTGCCTCTATTAATCATATCTGTAGAGTCCTGAATATATGGTGATATTCCTGGTATAAATGGTTTTGAAAAATGATCAATAAACTTCGATAGGGGCTCGAGGACTGAATTGGATCCTGAGACTATGGGTCTTCCTGCCACTGGATTATTTGCTTTATGAATCTTGGGTAAGGTATACAAAAACAGTATTCTGGAGCTATTGTTAAGCAGAAATTTATATTCAGTATTACTAATGCAACCCAGGCTTAAACCCTCTTCTAGTGCAATTTTAATTTTTATAATGATTTCATGAGTGGGGTCATATGCACATGGTTCATATACTGTCCCGCTGCCTCGCTGATTATCTCACTGTCCTTGATTCATCTGCCAGCTGAGAATAAGTAGATACCATCCCTTCTGTATTTACACTTTGAATTAAAGTTAGAGCTGATATAGACCAAACAAGAAGCAACAGTTCTAAAAGCTGGTATGTATCTTGTATGCTGTCATAAAGCTGTACTAGGAGTTTATGGATCTTGTTTTGTGCATATTTATTAATACGTTATATTGTTAACTGTATAGATAAGAAAAAAGAGCTGTAACTGTCCCAAGCCTGCTGTTTCTAAATTAATGTGAATTTTTATTTTATGCTTAACTCCTGAAAGCCACTGCCAAAATGCGTCAAGCCTCAGCTTTAAGAATAAGAATAAAATAGAAAGATAAGAATAAAATCTGCATTGCCAACATTTTTATACATCTTGAGACTCAGTCTCCCATTTGCACTTTTGGCATCAGTGGAAGTACCAGTTCCTTCCATTTTGAGGTCCAACAGGACCATTCTGTTGATAGAACTGTAGTAGTCGCCACTGCAGTCATATTTGTACATATTTGTACAGCTTGGGTCTTGTGAGCCAAGTGTTCAATAGAATTTCCCTAGAAAAACAGTTCTGCACAAAGATCATTTATTGGGGCAACTCTGTCCACATGTGCAACAAACATTCAAAGATTCCTTATCCATGTATATTCTCAAAACATGCACAAGTCTAAACACAAGTCAAGAAAGGACAACAGATAACACCTGGAGAGTACAGTATCTGTAAGGTTGCAGGGGGAGGGGGAAGCCCACCCATTCCTTGACTACATTATTTCTGTAAGGTACCTGGATTAATGAGTGAACTGGAATCTACACATCAATTTCATTTGTCCCCAATGTATCTGAGAAGGTACCAATTTGTTTTTAGTTCCATTTCAGATATTATTTTCTTTTATTTTTTAAAAAAAGAAGTCTTACTTTTTTCTTTTCTCCATTTTTAATATATTCAATGCCAATGGCTTTGGTGCCTTCAAATAAAATTTTGGTTACAAACGTACTGTCTTCTGCAGACAAATTTGGACGAGATAATGCAGGGCGAAGGTAAGCACTGGCTGTGCTCCATCTTTGACCTGCAAAATATAAGTTTTCATATAACGACAGTAGTAACCAAAATAACATGCAGTCTTTCTGTGATATATAAACAATGTTCTTGTTCTATGGATGTTATGTATTATTTATTCTCCTCCAACGTTACCACTCCAGTGCCAGCGGAGAGCCATTGACCTATTCACTGAAACAGTTTTACAAAGGATAGAACCCAAAGCTGCCATTTCACTGATGGATCTGCTTCCTGCTGAGAGGAGACTTCCTCCTCCTCTCTGAAGCCCTAGACATGCCTTCAAAAACTGGTCTGGAGGTCTGGACCCCTCCACCAAGCAAGTTTATGGGTAAAAGGGAGAAGTACATGGGAAGCAATGCCAACTATGTACCCACTAGTACAAGGCTAGATTTCAGGTTGTATGGGCTGTCGATGAGGGTGCAGGCTGCTCAAAATGACACATGCAATACATCCCCCAACTATAGAACTACAAAGGCCAAAGGACACCGTATGCTGTTGCTGTCCAATCCAGCCTCCTTTGTTTCAGCAGCCATCCCAGCTGACAGTACTAATCGACTACTCCAGGGGCAAGCAGCATCTGGTGGCGAAAGCATATTGTTGGCCCTTTGAACTTCTTGGTAAACATGCACTGAGCTGAGCTGTGCTTTGCTGCCTGAGGAGTAGCAGCACTTGGGCCTGCAGCTCCTTTGCAGACCTGCAAAGAATTGGCGGAAATCACACAAGCAGTAGAGATAACAGCACCAAGGCAGCAGCAGTGTTCATGAAGGCATTCCAGAGGCAAGATGTGAACCAAGTGACATGAACTGTATGATCAACTGCACAATCAAATTGTGCCATACTGATTGCTTGGGCGTAACTACTCTTCCATGGGTATAAGTTTTTCTTACATCGACTTCAGGAGGATTTCAGTCACATAGCTGGACTTCAAAGCTTAATGGGTAAGCTAGAGAGCTCTGCCCTTTGTTTTGACCCTGCCCACTACTATCTTCACCAGGACCTCCAAAAGCGGAACTCTTGAGTGTGAGTGCTATCTCAGGCTTGCCGCCTATCCTCACTACATACTCAGTTTATCCATTAGCTGCACAGTTGCAAACAGAGTGGATTTGGTTTAAAGGCAAAACGTGCTGCTCATATACTGTCCCACAGCACTCAAAGCACTCTGTGGACAGTTTACAAGTTAATTATTCAGGCTACATATTGCCTCTCTCCCCAACGAGCTGGGTACTCATTTTACTGACCTTGGAAGGATGGAAGGCTGAGTGAACCTTGAGCTGGCTACCTGGGATTGAACCCTGGGTTGTGAGCAGTTTTGAAGGCAGTACTGCAATTTAACCACTGTGCCACAAGGCTCTTGATTTAAATCAAATTGGATTTTTTTGACAATTTAAATTTAAAAGATGATTTTCAAAAAATTTAAACTGATGTGATTTAAATCAATTTGATTTTAGAAAATCATTGACATTTTATCCACCCTGGTTTGCAAACATCCCCCAAATTTTACCTTTAAAACAAAGCACACAAGGTGTGAGCACCTTTAAGAACATCATCCCCCTATGACAGACTCGCTGACTCATTAAGTCTGAATTTTAATTTTGTTTACCATTGCTTCCGAGGCTTCCTGATCCATATTATTTGTTTTGGGTGTGGGGTGGGGTGTTTATTTTAATTTCTTGTAAACAAATTAAGTGTATATAAATGTAATAAATAAATAAACATGTTGTCTCCCTTCGGCTGTGGGGCAGGGATTGGTTCTTTAAGTGTTGCTGCAGACCTGTCTAAATAATGCCGTGATGCCAAAGAAAAAATTGTGTTCTTATACGAATTAAATAAAAGAAACCATATGGTTAAAAATGATGTCAGATATACAATACATGCTTATTACAGTGGAAAAAAAGATGCTACCCTTAGCTAGAATTACTTTTAAGCCAAAACAAACAATTCTAATTCCACTGAACTGAGAAATCTTTTTGAGGAATCACAATTTCCTGGAAAACACAAAGGAAAGTCTATATTGGATTACTGTTGTTTAGCACCCAGACGCCAAATAAAATGTCTGAAGGCTAACCTTTGTGTACGGTCATGTCCATCCAGCCAATGCCTTCTTGCTGAAAACCATTCATGTCCTCTGTGAAAGGGTACCCAGCTTGCTGAGCTGCATCCAAAAACGCTTGATGAAGAGGGTGTTTTGTTTTCCCCCTTGATACGTGAAGTGGGCCATTCCCACCTCGATAAAGGTCAGGACCCAGCTCATGAGTTTGTGCTTTCTTAAAATAAGGCAAACAAAATTCGTAGTTCCATCCAGTAGCTCCTTCCTTACTCCATCTGTTATAATCTTCTGCATGCCCTCGAATGTACACCATGGCATTGAGGGATGAGGAACCACCCCACACTCTCCCTCTTGGCCAATACATAATTCGATTATCCATGTGCTTTTGTGGTGTCGTATGGTAATACCAGTTATATTTGTCATCACACAGGTTGTACGTTAACGCAGCAGGCATGTGAATCTTCCACAGTAGCATTTTGCTATCCAAAAGAGTATCTTTGGGCCCTGCTTCCAGCAATTTAACAGTGCTCTGAGGGTCTTCAGTCAATCGGTTGGCTAAGACACATCCTGCAGAACCAGCTCCAACAATCACATAACTGAAAGCATCCATGTTTTTGGAACCAACCACAGACAATGCCTGTGTTCTCATTTTTTGGCCACTCAAGGCATTTAAACCTCTCAATAGATGATTTTTAATTAACATTCTTCCTACTCTGTGCACATGACTGGCAAAATCGCACTTTTGAATTCTTTTCATTAAATGAGACATATTTGTCCTGTTGTATTTCTGAAGTAAACAGTACAGTCAAATACTCTGACCTGAAAAAGAAGGAAAAGATCTTGATAATTGACATGCACAGTAACTCAAATCGGTCAGTCTGAACATACTAAATGAATGTATAATCTGAATCATAGTTTTAGGCCTTAGTTCTGTTGTACTGGGAAGCAAAACTATACATTACTTTCAAAGATACCCTGTTGGTAAAATCAGCATTATTTTTTTGCTTTCTGAGTCTTTGTACCTGCTAATTAGCACATTTAGAATTGCACACAAATTACTCTTACATTGCCAAATCCTCATTTTTAGTAACAGTCTGAGCTTCAAGATAATTTATTCCCAAACTGGTGTCTCTAGATATCATTAGCCAGAATTCTTTAGGAAAAAATTGTAATTTTAAATGATGTACAAAGTTTCTCAAGGAAAAGGAAACATAAAAGTAAGAGTTGTGGCACTTTAAAAACTAGTACATTTAGTTCAGTATGAGCTTTCATGGATTACACTCTGCTTCCTCAGACAGAACTGAGGTACCATTCTTTTGATCTTTATTTTTACTATATATGCTGCAGTGAATTAACACGGCTACCACATTTATCTCAAGCAGATGAAGTTATAACAAAATACAACCAATGGTTTGGTTCACATATCTCATTACACCGAGGTTCTAGGAGAATCCTGGCTTATCATTTGCAAGGAACAGTCTGGAGCATGCAATCCAATCACCCCCAATCCAAGAGGGTTCAACTAAACAAATTATGGTCCTTTTATTGAGGTTTACTTATTATTATGTTCCTATCCAGCACCCTGGCTTGTCTCTCCCTAGCAAGATAGAGAAATAACCTGTGACTTGTTGCTGTTTTATTCTTAAAGGAGACAAGCCTGAATACTAGCTTCAAATGTCACAATAAACAAACCACAGGCAGAAGGTCTATGGCTTATTTAGCAGCTGTCATTTGGCATGTGAGCAACTGGATGCCTAGTACTGGAATGACAGGGTAGTGGAATGCAGATACCTGGTAGTGGATAGGTGGGGTAGAAAAGTAAAAATAATAATAAGAGTAGATTGTATGTAAACAATAAGGGATAATAAGGCGTTCCCCCTAATCTCGGTTTATCACGATGTCTGAACAAGGCCACAGACGGTATTTTTCTAGAACCCTGTCACCTTGATTCTTATAGTCATCACATGTCACACAATCCCTAATACCCACATACAGCCTAGAAATAATGGAGAGAAATTGTGCACAGCAAAGAAGCAAAGGATCTTCCTAAGTGCAAATAATTGTTATATTGGGGGAAGGTATGATTATTTACATATGAAAGAATGGTGAATTAAACATTTCTTTTGGCACGTAGGCACTTTTTTTTTTAGAAGGAAGTGATTGTCATGCTTTCCTTATGAAAGTAATCTGAGGTTTTTCATGGAGTTGGGGTATTTTTTTAAGATGACAACTCTCAGCACTGTTAGCTACTAAGGCATTCTTGTTTGTTGCATACAGCCAAATAATTTATTTATTGTTCCCAAGGAAGGCACAAAAAAAATCAATTTTAGTATGGTATGTCTCACAACCTATTACCTACTATCTTTTAGCAGCAGAGTAATTTTCATCACTTCAGAGACTACATAAATACTTCCAATAAAAATAGCAAATAACATCTTATTCAGAGCTTGAACAAGGTGAGAAAGCCATCTCACCCTTAAAGGAAGGTGATGTACACATCCCAATTTCTCGTTTCTAACATTTCAAAACTATCCCCTTCTCCTCCTCCATTTACTCTGGGCACCCTTGTTTCTCATACACAACTTTTAAGAAATCTGTATTAAAATAAAGCTAAGGCGCCCCTTCCACACATTGACCACATGAAAGGAGTGCCACACAATGACCAGAAGGGAGGGCCCATTCCTGATGTCGGGCACAACTTTGTGTTGGGATATGACAAGATCTACATTCCAGCCATTATGGGGTTAATGTGATTGTCTTAATTTAAGTGGACCTCATCTAGACGTATGGTCTACTTCAGAGCCAATGAGCTCTGTTTCCCTTTTCAGTAACGTGCTACAAAGGGGGTCAATTGCTTTTGCCTGACTCGGAGAGCTTCCCACATTGATGCAGACTGACAGAGTAAGTCAGAGACTGTGTCTGTTTGTTGTGGGCATTGCCTGAGCTGCCATTGTCCTATTTGCTTTTTACTATTTTGGTATGTTTTTTATGTAGTTTAGTAGTTTGTTATTTTACTAGGAATGTCCTGTTTAACCTTTACTAAGAGTCTTAGATCCCCTTCACGGATTGCTGCCTTGTCTTGGCGAAGGGGCTTGAGTAATTCAGAGAAGCTATGGGCTATGCCGTGCAGGGACACCCAAGACGGACAGGTCATAGTGGAGAGTTCTGACTAAATGTGATCCACCTGGAGCAGGAACTGGCAATCCACTCCAGTATCTTTGCCAAGAAAACTCCATGAACCGAAACAAAAGGCTAAAAGATATGATGCTGGAAGATGAGCCCCTCAGGTTGGAAGGCGTCCAACATGCTACTGAGGAAGAACGGAGGACAAGGACAAGTAGCTCCAGTGCTAATGAAGTGGTTGGGCCAAAACCAAAAGGACACTCAGCTGCGGACGCGCCTGGAAGTGAAAGGAAAGTCCGATGCTGCAAAGAAAAATACTGCATAGGAACCTGGAATGTAAGATCTATGAACCTTGGTAAGCTGGATATGGTCAAACAGGAGATGGCAAGAATCAACATTGACATCCTGGGCGTCAGTGAACTAAAATGGACGGGAATGGGCGAATTCAATTCAGACGATTACCATATCTACTATTGTGGGCAAGAATCCCGTAGAAGAAATGGAGTAGCCCTGATAGTCAACAAAAGAGTGGGAAAAGCTGTACTGGGATACAATCTCAAAAATGATAGAATGATTTTAATACGAATCCAAGGCAGACCTTTCAACATCACAGTAATCCAAGTTTATGCACCAACCACCGATGCTGAAGAGGCTGAAATTGACCAATTCTATGAAGACTTACAACACCTTCTAGAACTGACACCAAAGAAAGATGTTCTTCTCATTCTAGGGGACTGGAATGCTAAAGTAGGGAGTCAAGAGATAAAAGGAAGAACAGGGAAGTTGGGCCTTGGAGTTCAAAACGAAGCAGGGCAAAGGCTAATAGAGTTTTGTCAAGAGAACAAGCTGGTCATCACAAACACTCTTTTCCAACAACACAAGAGGCGACTCTACACATGGACATCACCAGATGGGCAATACCGAAATCAGATTGATTATGTTCTCTGCAGCCAAAGATGGAGAAGCTCTATACAGTCAGCAAAAACAAGACCTGGAGCTGATTGTGGCTCTGATCATCAGCTTCTTATAGCAAAATTCAAGCTTAAACTGAAGAAAGTAGGAAAAACCACTGGGCTAGTCAGGTATAATCTAAACCAAATCCCTTATGAATACACAGTGGAAGTGAAGAACAGATTTAAGGAACTAGATTTGGTGGACAGAGTGCCTGAAGAACTATGGATGGAGGCTCATAACATTGTACAGGAGGCAGCAACAAAAACCATCCCAAAGAAAAGGAAATGCAAGAAAGCAAAGTGGCTGTCCAACGAGACCTTACAAATAGCAGAGAAGAGAAGGGAAACAAAATGCAAGGGAGATAGGGAAAGTTACAGAAAATTGAATGCTGACTTCCAAAGAATAGCAAGGAGAGACAAGAGGGCCTTCTTAAACGAACAGTGCAAAGATATAGAGGAAAAGAATAGAAAGGGAAAAACCAGAGATCTGTTCAAGAAAATTGGAGATATTAAAGGAACATTTTGTGCAAAGATGGACATGATAAAGGACAAAAATGGTAGGGACCTCACAGAAGCAGAAGACATCAAGAAGAGGTGGCAAGAAAACACAGAGGAATTATACCAGAAAGATCTGGATGTCCCGGACAACCCAGATAGTGTGGTTGCTGACCTTGAGCCAGACATCCTGGAGAGTGATGTCAAGTGGGCCTTAGAAAGCATGGCTAACAACAAGGCCAGTGGAGGTGATGGCATTCCAGTTGAACTATTTAAAATCTTAAAAGATGACGATGTTAAGGTGCTACACGCAATATGCCAGCAAGTATAGAAAACTCAGTAGTGGCCAGAGGATTGGAAAAGATCAGTCTACATCCCAATCCCAAAGAAGGGCAGTGCCAAAGAATGCTCCAACTACCGTACAATTGCACTCATTTCACACGCTAGCAAGGTTATGCTCAAAATCCTACAAGGTAGGCTTCAGCAGTATGTGGACCGAGAACTCCCAGAAGTACAAGCTGGATTTCGAAGGGGCAGAGGAACTAGAGACCAAATTGCTAACATGCGCTGGATTATGGAGAAAGCCAGAGAGTTCCAGAAAAACATCTACTTCTGCTTCATTGACTACGCAAAAGCCTTTGACAGTGTGGACCACAGCAAACTATGGCAAGTTCTTAAAGAAATGGGAGTGCCTGACCACCTTATCTATCTCCTGAGAAATCTCTATGTGGGACAGGAAGCAACAGTTAGAACTGGATATGGAACAACTGATTGGTTCAAAATTGGGAAAGGAGTACGACAAGGCTGTATATTGTCTCCCTGCTTATTTAACTTATATGCAGAATACATCATGTGAAAGGCAGGACTGGAGGAATCCCAAGCCGGAATTAAGATTGCCGGAAGAAATATCAACAACCTCCTATATGCAGATGATACCACTCTGATGGCAGAAAGTGAGGAGGAATTAAAGAACCTCTTAATGAGGGTGAAAGAGGAGAGCGCCAAAAATGGTCTGAAGCTCAACATCAAAAAAACGAAGATCATGGCCACTGGTCCACTGATCACCTCCTGGCAAATAGAAGGGGAAGATATGGAGGCAGTGACAGATTTTACTTTCTTGGGCTCCATGATCACTGCAGATGGTGACAGCAGCCACGAAATTAAAAGACGCCTACTTCTTGGGAGGAAAGCAATGACAAACCTAGACAGCATCTTAAAAAGCAGAGACATCACCTTGCCGACAAAGGTCCGCATAGTCAAAGCTATGGTTTTTCCAGTAGCGATGTATGGAAGTGAGAGCTGGACCATAAAGAAGGCTGATCGCCGAAGAATTGATGCTTTTGAATTGTGGTGCTCTTAAGAGTCCCCTGGACTGCAAAGAGAACAAACCTATCCATTTTGAAAGAAATCAACCTGGAGTGCTCACTGGAAGGACAGATCCTGAAGCTGAGGCTCCAATACTTTGGCCATCTCATGAGAAGAGAAGACTCCCTGGAAAAGCCCCTGATGTTGGGAAAGTGTGAAGGCAAGAGGAGAAGGGGACAACAGAGGACGAGATGGTTGGACAGTGTCATCGAAGCTACCAACATGAATTTGACCCAACTCCGGGAGGCAGTGGAAGACAGGAGGGCCTGGCGTGCTCTGGTCCATGGGGTCACGAAGAGTCGGATACGACTTAACGACTAAACAACAAGAGTCTTATATAAAGTTTGTTACCTTCCTACTTCACTTTTGTCTCCATGCCCTCAATTATTCCCACACTTTGGTCCCATTTTACATCCATGCACTGGTGGATGTCTGCAGGGAGGCAGGCTATTATACAGAACCAGCTGTTCCACAAAGGCTTGGGAATCAATCCAGTCAGATGGAGGCTCACTCACAGCTGCCAAATCCAGCATAGATTTCCTCCTTGAACTCAGAGCCATGTCAGAGACATGGATAGGGTGGGTGCACTGTTCAGTTACACATAAAGACAGCTATTGTCACTTTTAAACTGGTACTTCTCTATTTAATGTTTTAAAAAAGTGAGTCAAGATTTCAATGGGAATTCAAAGCTGCCTTCCACCCAGCCTTTGTGGCTTTTAAAGTTGTGCACAGTCTGTTTTTTGAAAACGGCCAGAAGCCTATTGGTTAGCAGTGGAGGTGTAAGTGCAATGTCCCCTGGTGTAGTGGTTAAACTGCAGTCCTGCAGTCAAGCTTCTGTTCATGACCCAAATTAGATCCCAAGGGATTCAGGGTTCAGGCAATCAGTTCACGGATGACTCGGCCTTCCATTCTTCCAAGTTTGGCAAGCTAAGTACCCAGCTCGCTCAATGGCAAAGTGTTCCTTATCTAATTACGTATGTTGAAAACCACCCAAGCACTATGGGGTGATACATAAATCAAAACAACAAACAAACAAATTGTCTCACCAAACTGCCACTAGTTAATGAGCTGTTATTTGTATCCATCATGGTGCATCAACTCACACAGCCAGAGTACCACAAGGGCTAGGAACAGCGACTTGTTAGGTGTTGTCAAGTCAAAACTGACTTATAGCGACCCTAACAGGGCTTTCAAGGTAAGTGAGATATTTAAGGAGTGGTTTCACTAGTTCCACTGCCCCGTCCAGTTTCCATGGCAGAGGGGGACTCAAACCTGCTCCCCAGAGTCGTGGATCATCACTCTATCCACTACTCACCACAAACTGGTAGCATTTTGGTGCTGTAGTTTATACCATGGCACTTATTTTGGGGTAACCAGTAGGATTCCGGCTGACGTTTTTTGATATATTTCATTCTATTCAATTTGGAGATTAGAAGTTATTAACAATACTTTTAATAATAAACAATCAAACAGAGTCATGCACTGCCAAAGTCGCACTTCGCAGAGTGACATAACGGTGGCCAACGGAATTCAAGCAAATCCCCCCCAGTAAAGGACGCCTGAGAAGCCTGGAAAAGCTTCGGAGGGCGGCCCGGCCTCTTGGGGCCAAGCCAGCCTCCGCTTGGGGCCAAGCGATCCAGAAGAGCCGGATTCCCCGCGGCGGGAGCGGGAGCGGGGGAAGGAGCGCGGGGGGGGGGGGGGGAGTCACCGAGGGGGAGGGGGAGAGAGACGGCCAGCAACTTTTACCAACCTCTTTCTACAGAAACGTCCTCCCAGAGGTTTCCAGGAATCTGCCCCACATTACCCGGGCCCGCGTGGACTTTGCTTCCTCGGGGACGTCCCAGCAACCTGCCGGGAGGGTGAGTGGAGAACTTTGCCTTCTCCGAAAGGGCAAATCCCGGCGTGGCCATGAACACCCCGGGGCGGAAACGAGAGAGCCCGGTGACGGCGCCCCCCACCCCACCCCACCCCACCCCACCCCACCCCTCGGGGCGCGCGCCGTTCCTCTCCCTTTCGCTTATTTTTAGGCTGGTCACGTCGACCCCCGAAGGCTTGGGCGCCGTCAGAAGAACTTTGGCGGGGTCGCGGCGGGCGGCCGAATGACCGAGCACGGACAACACGTAGAGCGTTTCTCCGGCAACTGCTCCCGCCCACACACACACACACACACACACACACACAAGTCCCGGCCAAGTTCTCGCTTGCTTGGCTAGTTCCATGTCGAACCCCCACCCCCGCCACCCCCGCCACTCTCAAGTGTCGTCCACCGACTGCCCCCGAGCCCCGCCATGCCGACGGCTCTTCTCTCCCTCCCCACTTTTTGATGTTATCTCGCTGCCCCCCCCCCCCCGGGCTCCTCATTAGCGCGGTAGTATTGGAGACGAAGCCCGTGCCCCTCCGCCACTCCGTCCCCTCGGCGGCCAAGACGGCTGGCTGGACACCCACGCAGCCACCCGCACTTCCGAGGCCTTTCCCCACACGCGCTCTCCCGCCTCCCCAACATTACGCCTCGTTCCCCGCCCCCCCCCCCCGAGGGCCCAACGCTTCACTTTTCTCACGCCCTGACCCACCCACGTTTGACGGCGAGCAACTCTCCAGTCCAGAAAGCAAGCAGCCCGTCAGTGGGAAGAAGCCTGTTCCCGGGGGGGGGGGGGGCTGCTTGGACCCTTCGGCTCAATTTTATTTTATTATTCGGTTTCGTTTTGCTCTGGTTCTGTGGAAAACCCCTCGAAGAGGGAAACAGTGAGCAAGGGGTTGGACTAGATGACCTCGAGTCCATTTTTTTTTCCCCAGCAGGGCCATATTAACCCATGGCCAGGCCCCTAGACTTTCAGGTATTTCAGATCCCCTCCGGCACTTCACTGTTTCACCCCCACTACAGCCGACAGCCCTAGGACGCCTCAGCAGGGACCCCTAGGCTTCAGCCTAGTCAGTCTGACGAATAACAGAGCCTTGCCTTCCAGCCGTCTCTAATAGTACTCAGGAGAAAATGGAACAACTTCTGTCCAGACATTCTTCTGTACCCTGAAATTCTACTTCACCCTTATCAAAACATCACAAAATAGAAACTTTTCCCTCCTCACCCACCCCTTCTAGTGTAAGAGTTTTAAATCTTCTAAGGAACCAGTTATCTGATCTAGTTGTTCCAGAGAAACAAAGTGCCTTTTTGTTGTAACTGCCCTCTATTCAAATCACCATCAAGCCCCCTTGGCGGAACCTTTGTCAACTGCACAACTGGTGTTTTTATGGTACATTTTAAAAACATAATACGCACAATAGCAACATTGTTTTTCTGCAGGGCTTTTTTTTCTTTATAATGAAACAGCTGCTGTGATAGGACTTTTGTGTGAGGGAGGGCCAAGACTTACATATTTGTTACATTTTCACTGGTAGGGGAAAAAAAGTCTGTTTACTTTTTGTACATCATAAGTCATGGCAACCTGGTAGAAGCCATGGTAATAGCCATGATTAAACAACAATAAAGAAAAACCTTGTAACTTAGTATTCAGCTCCTATAACAACTGGAAGATCTTTGTGTGTTTGTGGATCGACAGTAAAGATAGGATCAGCCTGGTGTCCAGTGGGAGGGAGTTCCAGAGTCTGTGAGCAATGGCAGAGAAGGCCCTCCCCTGTGTTCCCACCAAATGTACCTGTGAAGGTAGTGGGACCAAGAGGTGTTTGAGGGGTTAGAGTTTCCCATCCTGGCGGGAAATATCTCAACCTAAAGTTCTCCATAGGGCTTAGTTTTCCCCATATCCTTTTTTTTTTTTTTTTTTTTGCTTTAGTTGGTGTCTTTCCCTCTGATCTCTTCCCTCACCCCCAAAAGAAGAGGGTTTATAAGGAGGTTAGTGTTTGAGGTGCTTCTCAACCTCAGCTTTGGGAACTCATAATTGTATGCTTGCCCTAATCAACAGATCCTCTTTGAAGACATATTCCCAGTCTCCTGAAGGTTTGGGTTCACAGGTTTGTCAGTCTCTAAGTGATATACCGCCACGCTTTTCACTTTATTTTAATTTATTATGTTCTACTGTGTCTTTTTATTGTAATTTGTTTTGTACTTTTTATATTTTTATGGATGTTGCCGAGCTCCCTATCATTATGTTATTGTTGCCGTTTATTGTTGTAAACCGCCTTGGCTGGCAGATGGGTGGTATGTATGTATGTACATATGTATAAATAAATAAATACCTCCTCTCCAGAGTCATCTACAGCATCTTTCCAAAACTCCTCTATCTCCTTCTACCCCAGAAGAACCACTGCTTTGTTCTCAACATGTTCAACTCTTCCCTTCTCTGTCTGTTGGGACCATCCTCCTCTTCATGCTTCCAACCTGCATTTTATATATCCTCCCTCCCCCTGGTTCTTTTCCAGCCCCCACCCCACCCCTTCGTTTGGTATTTCCTCTTTTAGTTTATCTTTGAGCTCTTCTCCTAGGTTAGCTCCATCGTCACCCTGGCCTTCTTGTTCCAGGAACATTGTATCTCATCATGATGTCCCCTAATCCAGTGGTCCCCAATCTTTTTGGGACCGCGGACCGGTTGGGGGGTGCAGGCTCCGTGCGTGGGGGGGCGGGGGCACCCCCGCGCTTGCGGGTGGGCATGTCGCGCTCGCGGGGTGTGTGTCATGCTTGTGCACATGCGCACGAGCGCAACACGCCCCTCCGCAAGCGTGAGATGCCCACCGTGCGGGGGGGCGGAGATCTGTCTCCGTGGCCCAGTTCCAGGAAGCTCATGGACCCGGACCGGGACGCGGACCGGGGGTTGGGAACCCCTGCCCTAATCTACAGAGAAACTGCTGGTGTGGAACTCTACTGGCCCTGGGGATGGGACCGTCTGCCAACAGGGAACCTTTGTGCCTCTGTTCCCTTTACAGTAATCCACAAAAGCTCACACTGAAACAAATCTGTTAGTCTCTAAGATGCCACAGCTCTTCCATTTTCAATATTGCTAGAAATTGTCTGGATTTCTTACTGTACATTGTCTTGCCTCTGAGGGAGATAGATTTAACCCTCACAAAGCAGCATACAGTATAAACAACAAAATTGGATATACTAGCCACAGTAAAAAGGATATAGAACATTTTGTGAAGTTGCTTCACAAGCCAGAGAGGTTGCCTAAATGTTTCTGCATATCTAGACTCATGTCATCTGATGAGAGTTGAGACTTATCTAACAGGTATTCTGCAGTACAGAAGGACCTCTACAGCAGATACTAGCATATAGGCAGGACGATATAAGTGCAAACATGGTCCTTATTGTGTTTTGCTCTTTAAATATCATTCATTCATCCATCCATCATGCCTCGCATTTATATACCATCCATCTAGCAGCAAGCCGCTACTCTAAGTGATTTACAGTACATAAAAAACAACTGACCTTGCAACCCTTGACTAAAAAGACAAACTATTCAAATAAAATATTAACACCAGTACTTTGAATGGCTACTGAAAGTGTACGGCAGCTCTTGGCCTTTGCACAAAATCATTTTGTCTGACCTCTTACCCTCCACCAGCTATTGGGCTGTCATACATTGTATGTGTTGGAAATTCCAGTTTGGCTTCAGAGGCAGTGTCACGTCAGGTGCATTGTCTTGGTCTTGTTTAGAAATCACTGGCTCATAGGCAGCAGGGGGTAGATCTGATCATTCTAGATAACTTCCAGCTAATAGAATCACTACTCTTCCTGGATTAAATGTTAACTTATTCTCCTTGATCCACCAGTTAATTCCGAAAGTATCTGAAATAGAGCAGCTGCTATCTTAAGAAACCTCTTACCTAGAAATAAAAAGCAATGAAGTTAGATTACATTTGCTAGTGTTCAAAGGGCCAAATTTTGGTTTCTTTAGTAGTGACTGCACCAGAGCTTCTGCATGAACAAGCAAAATCTCACCTTCCCTCAGGGAGGTGTATTTTAAGATAGAAACCCAAGTCTTCAACTCCATTTTGGATGCCACAGTTAAGACTAGTACACTGTAATAGTGCTAATAGTCATCTTTCTAATGACCTAAATTTTGCACCACTAAAATTTATTTTAAATTCATTAAATGTTTCCTATTCCTCTGGTTTAGGTTCCAAGGCTCCCTTTTGCCCTGGAGAAGCCTTTTGAAGCCTGGGGATGCAGTGGGGGTCGTTCTGATCCCTGTGATGACAATAAGCTTAATTGGCTTCCACTGATATCAGTAATGGGCTGAATGAGGGCAAACAAATTGAAACTTAATCCAGACAAGGCAGAGGTCCCTTGTCAATCCGAAAACAGATGAAGGAATAGGGATACAATCTGTGCTGGATGGGGCCATACTCTCCCTGAAAACTCAGGTTTGCAGCTTGGGGTTTCTCCTAGATTCAACTGAGTCTAGGTGCCCAGGTTTCAGCAGTGGTCAAGAGTGCATTTGCACAATTAAAACTGGTGTGCCAGCTGTACCTGTTCCTTGAGATGTCCGATTTAGCTACAGTGACACATATCTTAGTTATATCCCGCTTGGATTACTTTAACACACTCTATGTGGGGCTGTCTTTGAAGACAGTTCAGAAACTTCAGCTAGTTCAAAATGTAGCAGCCAGGCGGCTGGGGCCATTTAGAGGGAGAATATAACACTCCTGCTACAACAACTGCACTAGCCACCAGTCTGTTTCTGGGCCTGATTAAAAGTGCTGGTCATTACCTCTATAAAGCCCTATACAGCTTAGGTTCAGGCTACCTGAAGGACTATATCTCCCCATATGAGCCTTCTTGGCACTTAAGATCATCACAGACAGTCCTATCAGTCCCATTGCCAGCACAGGCATTGCTGATGGGGACACGGGAGAGGATCTTCTCTGTGGCTGCTCCCAGGTTATGGAATGCTCTCCCTTGGGAGATCAGGCTGCACACGCACACCCCGACCTTTTATCCTTCTGCCAACTGCTGAAGACTCACCTTTTCAGGAAGGCTTTTAACAATCATGATTGCAATATTTGAGATTGTGGGGCACTTATGAGGTGGATTACTATGTAAGTACAAAGATGCTGTTCCATATAAAAGTTGTGCTGTCTTTTAATTTCCTAGGTAAAGTCTGGATTGACTAATAATCGATAAGCTATTGCACAGAGCTGTTGTCTGTGATTGTGATATATATAATTGATCCATAAAGCACTCAATTTTTTGTTCTTCTAACAGAGAGGTTTTCCTACACTATCTGGGATTAGGATTTTCCTGGAATTGTACCTACAGCATCTTGTTGAAACTTTGTCCAAAATCCTAATTGTGACTGTAAAGATGATGATGTTACAGAAAGGAGAAGATTTTCTGTAATTTAAAAGTTCCTGCATCCATCCCTGGGCTTATTTGGCTTGCATGTAATAGGAGACTTTTAATTACCAATAATAGTCATCATCATGTGCCTTTAAGTCAATTCTGACTTACAGGTGACCCTTTACAGTGTTTTCTAGATAGAATACTCAGAAGTGGTTTACCATTCCCTCCTTCGGGGTGTGTGTGTGTGCTCTAAGACTGTGCAACTTGCTGAAGGCCACACAGGTTGGCTTTTCTGGGATCCACAGTGGGAAACTGAATTCCCAACCTCTGCCTCCACAGTCAAATATCTAAACCACTGAGCTATTCAGCCTGCAAGGCAGCATAGTTCAGTGTTAAAACACTTGATTTACATGCAGGAAGTTTAAAGTAAATCCCTGTCATCTCCTTTAAAAGAACTGGGTAATAGAAATGGGAAAGATCACTGCCTGTGATCTTGGACAGCTTGTCCATTTGTGATGTTTTAATGGTCTAAAAAAGATATCCTCCAAAGTTGTTGCATAATAGCGACTGTAGTCCAACATATCTGGAGGGTACCAGATTAGGGAAAGCTGGACTAGATGGACAAACAGACTAACTTTGTAAGGGGCAACTTCCTGCATTCTCACAGGATAATAGAAAAAAAGCTTTCCATCTTCTCTCAGTAGTACATTTTTAAAATTAACACGTCTTGACAAACTACAAAGAAACATGGTCCCTTGTTATATTCTGTGTATTCTTTTTTAGAATGCTACATATGAGTGACAGAGAACAGCTAGAAGCCCTGTATTCTGTGCTTGTATACAAAATAATAATTGTGTTCCACCAAGCTAATTCTGATGTATGGGTTTCTCATATGATTTATATGATTTATCAGGGTTTTCTAGGTAGAGAGGCCATATGTCATTTTAAAAGAACCAAATAGAAATTGTTTATTGATACAGGTGTTGACAGAACAAGCAATGTTATTAATTCTTAAACAAACATTCTCCTTTATCGCTCTCAACCACCACTCTCCCGCCCAAACTCCAAATCTCTATCTCAAAACCCTATCTATGTCTATCTAAACTCCTCCTCCTGCTGCTGAGTCTCTTATACCTCGTGACTCTGCCCCTCCATCACTCTCATTGGTCTATGCAAATAGCATATGAATATTCATGACCTGGGCGAACACCACATTCCTCCGCCCTTAATAAGTTTGTTTTAGGAGGGGAAACTTAACGGTTTGCCCTCATAAACAAACAAAGGTTTATGGGAGAATATAAACACTAACCTCTTACATTATTTACATCACTAAAGATACATTACATTACTCTTACATCAATAAAGACCTATTAACCTCTTGCATTACTTACATTAATACCAATTACATTACATTACTTTTATATTAGCAAGGATACTCACCATTATTTTTACCATCACTATACATTTCTCAGTTCATCAACATCCAAGCAAACTCTGCACTTTAAGCATATTCCATAACTATTATACAAACAGAACAGTTAATACAATATTACAAACTTTTATCCATCCGTTAGTCATTTGGCACTCTGATGTCCACTGGATTTCCTCGGCTCGCCTCTTTTGGGTGAACCCTGTTTTCTTTTCGATTAGTGGCTTCGCTTTCTCAACTTTAGGAAGGGTAGGCACTTTCTTCAACTCCTCCAGAACTGCTACAGCTCTTTTTGCTCTTGCCTTCACCCTCACCAATAAACTCACCCACAGGTACTTTTGTCGCAAAGCTCTCCATATGTGGGGGACCACTATCATGGGTCACCTCAAGATTCGTAGGCAATTTTCTTTTAAGTGCAATATCAAACACTTGGCTTATTTCAGATGTATGGAGATTTTCATCATCTGGTTCTATCCCTTTAATCTCTGCTTGCCTTGCAGGATTCTCAGTGCTTTTGCAGCTGCATGTGGAGCCTTCCCAATGATAGTCCCTTCAGCTTTCCAGTGCTGTCATAACACATCTACAGGTGCTGACCATGCTAACTACAATTCACTCCCCTCTATGGGTTTCAGCATCACCACTTCGTCCTCGGGACAGAATGCTTTTTCCCGGGCCTTTTCATCACACCAGTCCCTCTGATTTTCATGAGCACCCCCTAAGCTTTGCTGTGCTATTTCTAGGGTCTTTTGCAGACCCACGTGTTGGAAAGGGGTTGAGATCACTGGCAATGGGCATAGCTTAGCCATCGTCTGGTCATTTCCAGTACCTCATTTTTGACAAGTATCACAGCTTCGACAATATTGTTTCACTTGCTTCCTAGGCCATCCTAGGCCAATAAAAGTTCTGTGCCACTCTTTGCTTGGTGCAAGAGATGCCCATGTGTGCCCCAAATATATCTCTGTGTGCCTTTTCTATAATCTTTTCTCTGTACTTAACAGGGACAATTAGCTGTTTGTGGGGTCCTTCCCCCCCCATGAGGTGCCATTAAAACCTATCTATATAATAAATCTTTTTCCACACAATACCTCTCTGGGTGTTCAGGGGTCAGTGGAATGGGATTCTCATTAACTTTTCCAAAGCAATCACTCAAGGTAACATCTTCCTTCTGCTCCTTAACAAAGGAGGAACTACTAGGATTTTTCATTAGTACTAAATCAGCTGTCTCCCTCATCTCAGTATGTTCATCTAAAGTGGGTTTTTCAACAAGAGTTTCTCGCTTTCCTCAGAGGCTTCAATCTGCCTCCCCTGAGAGTGAGTTACTATTAAAACACTCTGCACATGCTTGGCTAGATCTAAACCAATCAGACAAGGAGCTGGGATTTGGTCTGACACTGCTACTTTCCATATACCAGACCACCCATAGTATTTCACTGCTACTCTAGCCATTGGCAGAACCACTGTGTCCGAGCTACTTTTCACTGGATTGTTTCGTATCCCAGTGCTGTGCCACCAATTTGTCATGATTCCCACGTGGCCCCTGATTGTTTCACCAAACAAAGAGCTCACGCTACGTGCCCCTCAGCTGCCACCAGTTGATTTCATCTACAATACCTATTATTAATAATCGAGGTCCAGGCCATATGTCATTTTAAAAGAACCAAATAGAATTTGTTTATTGATACAGGTGTTGACAGAACAAGCAATGTTATTAACTCTTAAACAAACATTCTCCTTTATCCCTCTCAACCACCACTCTCCCGCCCAAACTCCAAATCTCTATCTCAAAACCCTATGTCCATCTAAACTCCTCCTCCTGCTGCTGGAGTTTATCAAGCAAATAAAAGAAGACATGGACTTCTTCTTCAAACAGAACATGAGGCCAGAAACACCAATGACAATGGTTTGGGAGGCAAGTAAGGCATTTTTTAGAGGAGAAGCCATAAGATTTGCATCAAAACAAAAAAGAGAAAGACAGAAAAAATATAAGATTTTGGAAAATAGATTAGCCTCAGATGAACTACAGCTGAAACAAAATCCATCAAATACAGAACTGAAAGAGAAGATAAAGTTAATACAACATCAGATAAATATATTGCTCACTGAGGAAACTGCAAATAAACTTAAATTTGCAAAGCAAAATGTTTTTCAAAATGCAAATAAGCCAGGGAGATGGTTAGCATATAAATTAAGGGAAGAGAAGGAGAAAACAATAATACAAACAGTGAAAGATGAAACAGGAACTGAGAAATTTAAACAAGAAGAAATAAAAAAGATTGTTGAGGACTTCTACCGAAATTTATACAGTAAAAAGGAAGTAGACAAAGAATCTCAGAAATAATATGTACTGAAATACAATAAAATGAAACTGACTAAAGATCAAATGCAGTCTTTAAATGAGCCTTTAACATATGCAGAAATTATAGAAGCCCTCAAAAAGCAAAAAAATGGGAAATGTAATATTCAGCTGGAAGATGGTCTTCCAGCTGAATATTACAAAGAATTAGAAAATGTATTGCTTAAACCATATAAGAAACTCTTGGAATTTGTAGAAGAAAAGGGAGAATTGCCACCAACATGGTCCAAAGCGATAATCTCTCTCATACATAAGGAAAACACAGAGGGTAAAGAAATCAAAAAATTACAGACCGATCTCATTACTAAACGTGGATTACAAAATATATGCAACCATGTTGGCAACTAGATTGAAAAGAATCTTAATACAGACAATACATCAAGGCCAATCGGGCTTCCTTCCAAAAAGGCAGATGAAAAATAATATAAGGATAATCTTAAATACTTTGGAATACTATGAAGCTCACCCGGAAAAGCAAATGGCTATGATATTCTTGGATGCAGAGAAAGCTTTCGATAATCTGAATTGGAATTTTATGCTACACCAACTGGAAGTGCTACAAGTTGGAGAAAGATTTTAGAAATTAATTAAAGCAATCTATACCCAGAAAAAGGCAAAAGTTAGAATCAATGGAGAGCTGACTAAAGAAATACAAATACAGAAAGGTACAAGACAGGGGTGCCCACTCTCTCCATTACTATTCATTCTTACTTTAGAAATATTAACTGAGCAAATCAGAGATAAAAAGGAAATAAAAGGACTGAAAGTAAGAGGTCATACTTTTAAGCTCCAAGCTTTTGCAGATGATCTAGTTATTATATTGGAGGATCCAATGGATTTAATTGAAGACCTGATGGAGATGCTGATGAATTTTGGTGATATGGCAGGAATGAAAATAAACCAAAAGAAAACAAAAATACTTGTTAAAAATATGAGAGATCAAGAACGACAGAAATTAATAGAAAGGACTAACTTTCGAGAAGAGAGTCAGATACTTAGGGATCCAAATCACAAAGAAAACTAGTACATTATTCAAAGACAATTATATGAAGTTGATTAAAGAGATACAGAATAGCTTGGAGAGATGGGACAAATTACAGCTATCGTTGATGGGAAGAATAGCAACCATCAAAATGAATGTTCTACCTAAAATTTTATTTTTATTTCAGACAATTCCCATAATATTAAAACAGTCATTTTTTCAAGAACTTAACAAGATAATCATGAGATTTGTGTGGCAAGGTAAAAAAAACAAGAATTAAAATCAAAGCAATGCAAGATGCCAAACAAAGAGCAGGTTTTGGTCTCCCAGATTGGGTATTGTATTATAGAGCCTGTGTATTAGTCTGGATAAAGGAATGGATAACTTTAGATAATGATAGACTACTCAAGTTGGAAAGACATGATTTACAGTTAGGTTGGCATGCTTTTCTATGGTACAAAAAAAGATAAAGAGCAGAAAAATTTCAACTCGCATATGATAAGAAGAGCCCTACTAGGGACTTGGAAAAAGATCATCCAGCAGATTTACCAAAAAACACCAGGCTGGGTATCACCCATAGAGGCCTTTACACAACCTAACCTCATGACAGAAGCGAAACTTTTAGGATATCAAGATCTATTAAAAAATGATTGTGAGTTAAGGTCCAAAGAAGAGTTAGAAACACAAAACATATCTAGACTGGTGGTCCAGAGCACAAGTGGAATCTAGGTATAGAAAAGATAAAATAGAGGGCTTTTACACAGAACAAACGATATTCGATAAACTTCTGCTGGACTCAAATGATAAAGTAATTAAGAAAATGTATGATTATTTGCTTGAAACTAAAATGCAAGATGAGATGGTAAAAGAATGTATGATTAGGTGGGCACAAAATATAGGACATAATATTGATATTGATCAATGGTTGCAAATATAGAAAAATAACATAAAGCTCACAAAATCGGTAAATTTCAAGGAGAACATATATAAGATGTTTTATAGGTGGCATATGACTCCGGAAAAATTGTCAAAGATTTATACAGAGGTGTCATATGTTTGTTGGAAGTGTGAAGCACAAGAGGGAAGCTTTTACCATATGTGGTGGACTTGTAGAGTAGCGAAACAGTATTGGATAGCAGTACATACTCTGTTACAAAAAATACTGCTTTGTAATGTTCCACTAACCCCAGAATTTTTTTTACTGAGCATTATACCAGATAATATAGATAAAACAAAGAACTACCTAGTTATATATAGAGAGTCACTGCAGCCAGAATTCTTTAGGCTAAGAACTGGAAGAAATCGGAGATACCAAAACAAGAGGAACTCATTGAGAAGATATGGGAAGCGGCAGAAATGGATATTCTATCAGAAGTGTTGAAAGACTGTCCAATACAAAAGGCAACTGAACGATGGGATTTATTATATAAATGGCTTGAGTCACCAGATAGTGCTTGAATAACATAGAATTAAACTAAAATGTAACTGTAAGTTGAAACCTGGAGGGCAATCAAATTGTAGAAAGGCGAAAAGTCGACTTGATATCGCAACATGAACAGATTGGATGACAGTACATTTTGTGTTCTCCATCCCCCTCTTTCCCCCCCATATCCCCCTCTACCTTTTGTACTCCTTACCTTATCCCTAGTTTTTAAATATAAAAAATAAATTTAAAAAATAAATAAACTCCTCCTGCTGCTGAGTCTCTTATACAGTGGTGCCTCGACTTACGAACTTAATCCATTCCAGAAGATGGTCGTAACTCAAAATGGTTGTAAGTCGAACCAGCATTTCCCATTGAAATACACTGAAACGCGATTAATCCGTTCCGGCTGTTTTTTGGTTGTATCTCGAGGCGCCAGTTGCAAGTCAAAGTATTCGTTCCCATAGGAACGAATGCAAAAGTGGTTAATCCGTCCACTACCACTAGGGGGAGAATTTTTCTTCTTTTAACCTAAGATGACTTAGGTTAAAAAAAAGGGCAGGAAAGGAGGGAGGGAGGGAACAATGTGGAAAAGAGGAAAGAAAGAAGGTCATCACTGGGGTACACAGACCCCTCAGACAAAAGTTTGTGCTATTAAGCACAAAAAGAGAGTAGAGAGAGAGAAGACAATGGGGGGGGGAAGAGAGTTTGGAGTCTAAAACACCTTTTAAAACCGAACACCTTTTAAAACCAAACACCTTTTAAACCCACCCACCAACACCTTTTAAAACAAAAGAGAGGTCACTTAGCTCTTGGTGACTTCTGGAGGACATCACGGTAACTTCTGGCTGGAGGACAGGCAGGTGGGTGGTGATATGGTCATCATTGGGAGGTAGAGGTCCCCTCTTTTGGGTCATCTTCTCCAGGGGTTCCCTGTCGCTGTCTCTTGGCTGCAGGCTCCATTCTGGTGAAAAATTTGTCCAATTTCACCTGCTTCGTCCTGCGCTGAAGAACCTTTCTGAAATGGCTGACCATGTTGTCGTTCATCATGTCCAAAACTCTTCCTGTCACAGTCCTGTTTGGGTGGTGCCTCTCAAAGAAGTTCTGGCACTTGTTCCATTTCTTGCAGATGGATCTTATCTCCTCGCTGCTAACCTGCGCTCCCTCTTCCTCTTCCTCAGTGGAAAGCTCCTCCACAAGAGCCTTCTGCTGCTCAGTTTGCAGTTCTACAAGTTCTTCTGTGGTCAACTCCTCTTTGTGGTCTTCTACCAGCTCCTCTACATCCTCCTCGCTGACATCCAGACCCATGCCTTCACCCATGGAGACGATGTCCCTCACCACCTGTGCATCAGTCACCTCAGTGCCATTGTCTGTGGCACATTCTGGCCACAGTTTCCTCCAGGCTGAGTTCAAGGTCCAAGTTGTGACATCTTGCCAGGCCTTGTCAATGAGTCTAACGCTGTGGAGGACATTGAAATGTGACTTCTCATCGAGATCATCCACCAAGGATGGGGGTGTGTGCCGGGGCGTTGTCCATCAGCAGAAGGCACCTTTCAGAAAGCTGGTTGTCAGAAAGATATTTTTTGACAGTGGGTGCAAACACTTCATAGAGCCATTCCAGAAACAGCTGTCTTGTCATCCAAGCTCTTGCGTTGGCCCTCCACATGACAGGCAGTGTGGCCTTGTTAACTTTCTCTCGGTGGAATGGGCAAGGAGTCTGGGAGTGGTACACCAGCAGAGGCTTGATCTTCAGATCGCCGGTGGCATTGGCACACAGCAAAAGGGGCAATCTGTCCTTCATGGGTTTGTGGCCCGGCATTTTCTGTTCCTCCTGAGTGATGAAGGTTCTGCTGGGCATCTTCTTCCAGAAGAGCCCTGTCTAATCACAGTTGAAGACTTGCTGGGGGAGGTAGTCTTCTTCCTTGATGAATTTGGCAAAGTCCAACTTGAAGGCTTCTGCAGCAGCATTGTCAGAACTTGCAGCCTCCCCATGTCTTATCACACTGTGGATGCCACTTCTCTTTTGGAACTTTTGAAACCACCCCTGCTGGCTTTGAATTCTTCTTGCGGTGCACTTCCGGAGGGGTTTCTTTCCATTAAATCACTGTGCAGCTTCTTAGCTTTCTCACAAATCATGGCTTCACTGATGCTTTCCCCTTTCAGCTGTTTCTCATTCATCCACACCAGTAAAAGTTTTTCCACCTCTTCAATCAGGGGTGACCTGTTCTTTGTTATGATTGTGAATCCTTTTGCCACATCAATTTCTTTAAAGAAATCTTTCTTCTTCAATATGGTGGAGATGGTTGACTTTGCCATCTTGTATTCAGAGGCCAGTTCAGTCACACACATGCCATGTTCATGCTTTTTGATAATGTCCTTTTTCACTTCAATGGAGATGATCTTCTTCTTCCCTTTGCTCTGCTCTTTCTTTGGAGCCATGAGTACTGTTCAGCACACCACAGTACACAAACCCTAGGAGCCACAGAATCCAGCAACCATTATTCCAGCAAACAGACCCCCTCAGCACAAAAAGAGAGCGTAGAGAGAAGACAATGGGGGGGGGGGGAGAGACTTGAGTCTAAACCACATTTTACACCATTCCAGCAACCAGACCCCCTCAGAGAAAGGTTTCTGATTTTAAAACAAAAGACTTTGGAGTCACATTTTAAACCCACACATTTTAAAACAAAAGAGAGGTCACAGTACACAAACCCTAGGAGCCACAGAATGCAAAAATAAATAAATAAATAAATAAATAAATAAATAAATAAATAAATAAATAAATCCAGCAACCATTATTCCAGCAAACAGACCTCTCAGTCTAATTTTACATTTTAAAATTATAGTCTAATTTTCACATTTAATTTTAATTTAATATTACAGTCTAATTTTCACATTTTAAACCCACACTGCAAGACCCATCAGAGCACAGAAACATAACCCCCCCACCTAGCCCAAACCCACGCTGCAAAAACCCTGTACAGTACATACAGTACTCACCCAGAACAGGCAGTCTCTCTGTTTTAAAAAAGAAAGTCAAAAATCCAAAAAGCAAAAATTAAAAAAAAAAGCCAAAAAAAATACAGTACAGTACAGTACCAGGCAGTCTGAAGTCTCTCTCTGAACCCACACTCTCTAACCACTGGGGCAAAAGAGGTACAGAGAAGCAGCCTCTGAAAGCAGTTCAAATTTCCCGCTTTCCCCGCCTTCCCCTCCTCCCCCCCCGGTCGTAAATCGAAGCTCCGGTCGCAAGTCGAAGCAAAATTTTGTGACCGGAGCTGGTCGTAACTCGAAATGGTCGTAAGTCGGGACGTTCATAAGTCGAGGTACCACTGTACCTCGTGACTCTGCCTCTCCATCACTTCCATTGGTCTATGCAAATAGCATATGAATATTCATGACCTGGGCGACTGCCACAGAGAGTATTCAGAAGTGGTTTACCATTCCCTTCTTCTCGGGGTGTCCTGGGACTGTGTAGCTTACCTAAGGCTGCACAGGTTGGCTGTACTTGTAAGAGGCGCAGTGGGGAATTGAACTCCCAACCTCCATCTCTGTAGACAGATTCCTGCCCTACTGAGCTATCCAGCCAGCATATACAAAAGAACATGTGAGAAATGGCCCTCAGAATAGTTGACCACCAGGTGGAGTTTTTTTTAAAGAAGACTGTTAAGTTCAGGGTGTGACAACAATGTTTTAATATTATTTGCTATTTTATTATTGTTGGTCTTGATTGTATTTGTTTGGTAATGAATTTTTAACCAACATCCATGCATTTCTAGATTAGATTAGGCATCCTTCAGTCTCGAGAGACTATGGTAACGTGCTCTGAATAGAGGACTTGGAACAGCGTCTAGTGTGGCTGAGAAGGCCAATTCGAGAGTGACAATCCCTTCCACACTGAAGACAAATACAATCTGTCCCCTGTCCAGCTCCCTGATTTTGCTGGTTTCGGGACTGCCTCTTTGCCTCGGCCTGCTGGAGAAGTGTCTCTTCAAATTGGGAGAGGCCATGATGCACCGCCTGCCTCCAGGCTGAACGCTCAAGATGTCAAGAGTTTCCCATCTGTTGAGGTCCATTCCTAAGGCCTTCAGATCCCGCTTGCAGATATCCTTGTATCGCAGCTGTGGTCTCCCTCTGGGGCGCTTTCCCTTCACTAATTCTCCATACAGGAGATCTTTTAGAATCCGACCATCAGCCATTCTCACAACATGCCTGAGCAATTTAAAGATTAGGAATTGTAAATGATTATTCTGAAAGTCTCACAGAAAGAGGGAGAAAATTGCAACCATAATCTGTTACAGCGAACGCAGGTGGCAATTTGAAGATTAACAGAGGTGTGTAAACATAGTGGAGCAACGATTAGATACATAGTGGATACCTGTTAGATAAAGTCTCAGCTCTCTTAATCAAACCTATATTTTTTTTCTCCACAACCATTTCGTTTGCCCTGAAATTAGAAAGCTATAGAACTGGCCCCATTTTTATCTCAGGCCTTCTCCAAAGAGCTCAGAATTAGATGTGTCCTTCTTTCCCTTTCACAGGAATCCAGTCACGTTTGGAAACCGAGTTAATATTTCAGCCCAACACGCTCTCCGCCCCATCCTCGGGCATTTTAGGGAGCGTTTTCACAAGCTTTTCTAAGAATCCTTCGGTTGCGCACCGTAAATAGCATGTTTAATGAGGTGCACGTGGCAGGTAGCTTAAACAACGGCAGTAGAGCACCTGAGGAATTTGTTTAAAACCGGGGCGCCTCCCTGGTTTCTGCTTCGCAGAGCCGTAAACATACTGACATATGAAATTAAATTGGCGGGTATGTTTTAATTACTGGATCACGTGGGGGGGGAGAGCTAGGGCAGGGCAAGTGCACTTTTGTGAGCGCCTCAACTCTACAGATACCTCGTGTCTCGTCGGGTTTTGCGACCAGTTTCTGGAGGGAAGGCTGGCCTTTATGAGAGAAGGCGGGCGAATGGGTGGTGATGATGGAGAGGCATAAATTGGCGAGGAGGCCGCCCGCAAGGGAGCAGCCCGGGTGGCGGCCCCAGGCAGAGGCGGTGCCCTGAGGAGCGAAAGAGCATGCAGGCAGCGGCGTGGGTGCTGCTGGGCTCGGTGCTGACCCAGTGCGGTTCTGAGGGACAAGCCCAGCCGGTAAGCGGCGGCGGCGGCGGCGGTGGTGGTGGGGAGGCGCCCGCTGCTCTTTCTGCCCATAGGTTGGTCTTGGGGTCACCTCCGCCTCCCTCCCAGGCAGAAACTCCAGAGGCGGTGGGAAAGGTTGCATCCCTAGCGTTTTTGTAGTCGGTGAACGCTGGCTGCTGAGGCAGCTGCGGAAATGCCTCCGTGAACCTTCGCAACTCGTTTCGCGCGGGTTGACTCGTCCTCCGCGCCCCCCTCAACGGCTGTCCTCTTCTTATCGGCGTTGGAAGCAAGAGGTTACCGTTCAGCACCGGGTCGAGGTATTCCGCCTTGCACGGGAGAGAAAGTTTGATCGGGTGAGGGGAAATGTTGGACCATCCCTGACACGCCCTGGCGTCGCTCAATAGTGTTGTTTTAGGCAGAGGTGGACCGTTGCTGTTTGAGCTAGCATCGCTTTCCACTTCATGCGGGGAGGGGGGGGGGCAGGGGGCTGGTGTGCGTGGATTCTCTCCCCGTCTTTCTCAGAGACGAGGGGCGTTGAAGACGGGGGGTGAAGCAAGTGCTCTCTTGAGGAGCTAAGACTTTTCTCGTCCTATGAAATTCTGATATGCAGCGGTTTTCTTTCTCCTAGGTAAGTCCCTTCAAGGAAAGGTGACATCTCACGTGAGCATGTCGGCGATATATTACTTTGCAGGATTTATCATTAGGCAAAATGAGGCAGCAGGCTTAGGTTGCATGTTTTGAGTGTCTTATGATGACAATAATTTAGTTTGTTGTGAATTTTTATTGCCAGGGAGAGAAATAGAGGTGGATTTTTCTGCCTCACCTGATGAAATAACTTGGCTGGTTTGTGGTGCTAGGTACTTTTGCCTGAGGCAGCAAAATAGTTAGGATCAACTCTCATATCAATTCTTCTGTAACCCCAGTAATTTCCTTCTTCAAACCCAATAATCAGACTCATTCATCTCTTCCTATGCTAATTTTTTCCAAAGCACATAAATGTGTGCTGCTGCCAGAGGCAGAGCAAGCGTACCTATCCATCAAAGCACTCAGTACCCAAAGTCACCCAAGTTATTTTAATATATGAGAAAAGATCAGGCAAGCACTTTGTCCCAGTGCTGACATTAAAAATACAACATTTACAAAGCAGAGAAATATCAGTTTGCTGCTTTTTACTGACATCCAAAATCTGCTGCCTGAGACCTTGCAATTAGTAATTCCTTGACTTGCTCACTCAGAGTATTGATATCTTAAACTTTAAGACATTCCGTCTTGACTGCACATAAAAAATATCACACTTAACCAAGTCACAGTGGCTCAGAAGAGTCACAGTTTATTCATACTAGCCAGGTTTGAAAAGTCTACAGTTGTGGGTTTTGTGCATCTAAGAAACCTTTAAGATTCTAACAGCATACCTTCTAAGAAATGGGAGTTAAGTGAAAGGTGGTTCTAATATTGGATTGTATAGCCTAACAAATGAGTTAAAGTCTTTTGTTCGTAGTGTATAGTCATATTCACAATGCCTAAGAATGCTCACCCTGCATTTTCATGAAAAGTTTTTTTTATAGTTAAACCTTCCACTGAATGTATGCCCTTAAATTAATTGATTTTGAAGTGAACTCAGAATTTCTGCAAGTTAAAACTCTCACACAAATTGTGAGAAAGTAAAAGATGCAGTGGAAGCTTTCGTTTGACATGAAATATCAGTAGTATTGGAAGGGCAGTACTGTACTATGCATGTTTACTCATATATGCTCCCATCTTAGCAAATATAGGATTAATTAGCTAGATCAATCTGTTTGGACACTCTGGGTCAATTTAAATGGAGGCCTGATTAATTTACACACTTACCTTTAACACAAATGCTTACAGTAAAATGTCACTGCCATGCACTATCTTGTAAAAGGAAGCTCTCAGAAAGTACCACCTGCAATGCTACATGACTAATTTTCTGTCTTTTAACAGCAGCTGAATTATTATTTAAGAAAAAAGCAGAGATGTGGGTTTTCTAGGGATTTTGAAATAGGAAGGATTTTTTTGATGCCCTAATTCATTCATTCATTCATTCAATCAATCAACTTCTATACCACCCATCTGGCTACAAGGCCACTCTGGGCGGTTTACAATAAAAAAATAAAGACACAAAATAAAAACATACGTCAAATTACAACTATTAATAGTGGATATAAACTCAAAATTAAGCAAAATCAAACACAAATCAAAAATAAAAATAAAAAATAGAACATACACCATAGAAAATCAACATAGACATAAATGATTAAGAGGTGAGATGGTGGAGCAGAAATAAACAGTGGAGGGTGCAATGTCAACTCTAGAAAAGCCTGCCGAAAAAGCCATGTCTTCAAAGATTGTTTAAAAATTCCCAGTGAAGGGGCCAGATGGATATCATGCAGGAGATCGTTCCAGAGGTGAGAGGCGACCACTGAGAAGGCCCGGTTTCTAGTCTTCTCTTTCTGGGCCTCTCTCAGGGTCAGTGGTCTCAACCTCCCTGTCTGAGAAGATCAAATAGGTCAGGCAGATCTCATCGGGAGGAGGCATTCTGTCAGGTATTGAGGTCCCAAACCATTTAGGGCCTTGTATGTCAAAGTCATCACCTTGCGGCTGGCATAGAAACATACAGGTAACCAGTGCAAGGAGGCCAGTGTAGGGGAAATATGTTGGTATTTCTTCATCCCACTCAACAATCTAGCCGCCATGTTCTGGACCTGCTGCAGTTTCCTTAGCAGCTTTATGGGCAGCCCCATGTAGAGAGCATTACAGTAGTCTACTCTCAAGATTACCAATGCATGAACCAGCATAGTGAGGGACCTAGTCTCAAGGTAAAGATGCAGCTGGGCGATCTGCTTCAAATAGAAAAAGGCTGCCCAGGCCACTGATGCTACCTGAGACTCCATCGATAGCATAGGGTCCAGGAGTATGCCCAGACTGCGAACCTCATCCTTCATGGAGAGAGTAACCCCACTAAGTGAAAGGGAGGCCCCCAGTCCGCAGACACTAGGGGCACCCACTTGCAGTATCTCCATCTTGTCCAGATTCAGCCTCAATCTGTTATTCCTCATCCATCCCAGCATGCCATCCGGGCAGTGCTCAAGGTAAAGAACGGCATCCACTGCAGAAGGATGGAAGGAGAGAGAGAGAGCCGAGCACCATCCGCATATTGGTGACACAATGTATACTACTATACTATGTTTATAAAACTTTATATACTAGTAAAAATCCTTCTATAATGAAAATTGAAGATTATATAAAAACAATTTTTTAAAAAACTGTTTGTTGTTTAGTCGTTAAGTCGTGTCCTACTCTTCGTGACCCCATGGACCAGAGCACGCCAGGCCCTCCTGTCTTCCACTGCCTCCCGGAGTTGGGTCAAATTCATGTTGGTCGCATCGATGACACTGTCCATCCATCTCGTCCTCTGTCGTCCCCTTCTCCTCTTGCCTTCACACTTTCCCAACATCAGGGGCTTTTCCAGGGAGTCTTCTCTTCTCATGAGATGGCCAAAGTATTGGAGCCTCAGCTTCAGGATCTGTCCTTCCAGTGAGCACTCAGGGTTGATTTCCTTCAAAATGGATAGGTTTGTTCTCTTTGCAGTCCAGGGGACTCTCAAGAGTCTCCTCCAGCACCACAATTCAAAAGCATCAATTCTTTGGCGGTCAGCCTTCTTTATGGTCCAGCTCTCACTTCCATACATTGCTACTGGAAAAACCATAGCTTTGACTATGCGGACCTTTGTTGGCAAGGTGATGTCTCTGCTTTTTAAGATGCTGTCTAGGTTTCTCATTGCTTTCCTCCCAAGAAGCAGGCGTCTTTTAATTTCGTGGCTGCTGTCACCATCTGCAGTGATCATGGAGCCCAAGAAAGTAAAATCTGTCACTGCCTCCATATCTTCCCCTTCTATTTGCCATGAGGTGATGGGACCAGTGGTCATGATCTTAGGTTTTTTTTTATGTTGAGCTTCAGACCATTTTTGGCACTCTCCTCTTTCACCCTCATTAAGAGGTCCTTTAGTTCCTCCTCACTTTCTGCCATCAGAGTGGTATCATCTGCATATCTGAGGTTCTTTGTAGTGGACTCTGTGAATGCACACAAATGGGTTTATCCTGCGCCTGCGCAGGACGTTCGGAACCTTCTAGAGCTTAGAAAAAAGCCAGACAGTTAGTCTCCCCCCCCCGAGGGTATATATGCTCCGCCTCCTCCACCTTCCTTAGTTCCTCTTTTTCCGCCGTTAGGGTAGGACGTAGGAACACTAGAGCGTGCTAAGGAAAGTATTTCCTTCTAAAAATTTACCTTTATTCTTTTAAGACGCCAGAACTGCCTTCCCATTTAAGTTTTTCCTCGTTCTGCGTCTTCCCGTTTCCCCCCTCCCCTCCCGGATTTCCCCCCTTTTTATTTTTTCTTTTTTTATGGCCTCTCGGGGCTTCAAACAGTGCTCCGTTTGCCTTCGAAAAATTCCGCTAACGGATCAGCACGATCAGTGCTTATTTTGTTTGGGGGAATCCCACCTTATCCAGGCGTGTGCCGCTTGTAGAAGTTTGTCCAAACAAGCTCTTAAACTGCGGTCTCAACGCCTCCGGGCCTTTCTCTACGAAAGAACCCTCAAGCCTGCTATGGAGGTTTCTCTTACCACCTCCCCGAATCCTCCACGTGTAGAGACACCTAAAGCAGGCGCCACTGCCTTTGATTCTTCGCAACCTACCTTGAGTTCTGCGTCTTCCAAGCAGAAGGACTCCTCTAGACCGCCTAAGCCAGCTTCCACCAAGGCTTCCAGGTCGGCTGTACCTTCAAAGAAGAAGAATGACAAAGCGAAATCTCAGAAATTGGCAAAGCCACCCAAATCGGCAACTTTGCCTCTTCCTGCGCCTCCTATATTACTCGAGGAATCTTCGAGAGACGACATTGGGCAATCGGATATGGAGGAGCGGATCATTCCTCCGGCCCAGGCTGCTCACGATATCATGAGCATGTCTCCGTCGTCAGGCCATTTTGCGGCTGAGGTTTTTCCCAGCGTGGCCATTGCCCCTACTAGCCCGAGATCTT
The DNA here is from genome assembly GCA_037013535.1 of Intellagama lesueurii. Taxonomy (NCBI): domain Eukaryota; kingdom Metazoa; phylum Chordata; class Lepidosauria; order Squamata; family Agamidae; genus Intellagama; species Intellagama lesueurii. The sequence continues at coordinate 247,856,588 of JBAJHW010000002.1, forward strand.
CCGGGCGGGCTGATACTGACTCGCATTCAGAACAGGAGCTGCCGTCTCGCACTCCTAAAAAGCGAAAGGAGAAGCGTAAGCATTCCTCTCCGTACCAATCTCAACATCCTGCGGACCAATACCGTCCACAAATGCCGGCACAGTATGGTCCTCCTTTTTTCGGTCCATACCAGCCCTACCCATATCAAGGATACGGCTATCCGCCTGACTTCAGGGGACAGGCTTACCCCTCCTCAGCTTGGTACCCTTCTTCGGTTCCAACTCCTGAGAATCTACAACAGCAACAGGGGCATGTTCCCACACCCCAAATTGCTACTTCCCGTAAGAGGAAGACACCGATGGCACCTTCTGCGCCTCTAAAACAGTCTAAACATTCCGCAGGCCGACCCACGGTACAGACTGCGACGATGTACTCTGGCCCAGAGGGCCATGATACAGAGCCTTTCTCTCCTTCGGTACACTCTGATGCTGAACCAATACCGAGAGACACGGTACCAATATCGCACCGTCCCTCCTCTTTGGTGTCTGAATCTTCCCATGACAACTCTTCAGCTTCTTCGGAATCTGATGTACCTGATGGTGGTGCTCCGAGTACTTCTTCACAATACCCATTAGAAGACTACTCGTCCTATGCTCAACTTATACTGCGCATGGCTAAGATTTTACACCTAGATGCGCAAGTTCCTGAGCAACAAACAGACCTTGTCTTCCACGATATGGAGCAGGACAAGTCATCTCCTCCTAGTCTTAGCCTCATTCCAGCACTTCTTGACTTGGTAAAGGCTTCGTGGGATAAGTCGCCTGCGACTCTCCAAATCCCTCGAAAAATCGACCACCATTACAAGACCCATGGTTCCGATTCGGATTTCCTGACCAAGCATCCCATGCCTAATTCTATTGTGGTCGAGGCTACCCAGTACAGCAGGTCTTCTGTTACACCTGTCAATAAAGACGGCAGAAAAAATGACGCCCTAGGCAAAAAACTCTATTCCCTTGCGGCTCTACTGATTAAGATTTCGAACTACCAAGCCGCGATGGGTGCTTATCAAAAGCACCTATGGGATAAAACTGTTCCCGTCTTACAAAGCCTTCCTGAGCCATCCAAGACCGAACTACTTAACGTCTATGAGGAGGCTAATACCCTTACAAGACAGCAACGAGTAGCAGCAAAGCATACAGCTGAAATTGCGTCCAAATCCATGCTTACAGCAGTAGCAGTCTGTCGCCATGCCTGGCTTGGAGCGGCGAACATACTGGACGATACAAAGACCAAAATTGAGGATCTTCCCTTTGATGCGGATGGCCTCTTTAATTCCAAGACTGATGATATTATGGAAAATATCCATAAAATGCGGAAGACCGCAAAATCCTACATACCATACCAACCGTATCGGTATCAGAGATCTACTTACAAAAAGCCTGCTTACCAAGCGTCTTCTCAGTACCAACCATTTCGGTATGGTAGACAGCAGCAACACGACAGGACCTTCCAGTCATCTCAGTCCAACCCTTCGACTTTCAAGCAGCAACAATACCAAGGACACAAGCAGTCCTTTCGTAAACCTCAGCGCCGGGGTAAGCAATACAACTAACTACCCCTCTTACCGGACTAGACTCTTTCCATTTCTCTCCGAATGGAAACGTATTACGACTGACAAATGGGTCCTAACTATTATTGAGAAGGGTTATTCGATAGAATTCTTCCAGCTTCCTCCATCGAATCTCCCTAAGACCACCCCCTTTTCGGTAGCTCTACAGGAGGAAATTTCATCCCTCCTAAGCAAGGGGGCGATCGTCAAGACCCCACATGCTGAACTACATGGGGGTTTCTTCTCTCGGTACTTCGCCGTCCCTAAAAAGGATGGAGGTATCAGGCCCATCATGGACCTCAGAGAACTCAATCAGTTTATCATTTACAGGAAGTTTCGAATGCTAACACTCGACTCCATTCTTCCTCTTCTCTCACAGGGAAGTTGGTTCGTCACCATCGACCTCAAAGACGCTTATTTTCACGTCTCCATTCACCCTTCTCATCAACAGTATCTTCGGTTCCGGTTCCACCGCACAACCTACCAGTTTGCTGCCCTTCCATTTGGGCTCTCCACGGCCCCTCGGACATTTACCAAGTGCATGGCCCCTGTAGTGGCTCACCTTCGCACCAAGGGAATAAAACTCTTCCCTTATATCGACGATTGGCTCCTGGTAGCCTCATCCTACCACGAAGCCGTCGCTGCTACAACTACCACTCTCGCGACCTTAAACAAGCTAGGTCTAGTGATCAATCAGGAAAAATCCCTTTTGGTACCATCCCAGCTGGTCAATTACATAGGAGCAACGCTAGATGCAACCCGGGCACGGGCATTCCTGCCCTATCAAAGAATCCAAAAGATTCGAGACGCAATACAACGGTTTCCACCCCTGGCTACTGTCACCGCATTCGACGCTCAGCATCTACTGGGCCTCATGTCATCCACGATGGCAGTCGTCCTTCATGCCAAGCTCGAAATGCGTCCGCTCCAGTCCTGGTTCCTGGGCGAGTTCGATCCTTTAACGGACTCCCCACGGAAAAAGTTGCGGGTTCCGCCACATGTAGCGAAGCATCTCATCTGGTGGACGATTCCGCGCAATCTGTCCGAGGGAAAACCCTTCCAACCTCCTTTCCTGTCCATACAGGTCACGACCGACGCCAGCCCTTCTGGCTGGGGCGCTCACTGCCAAGAGCTCAGGATTCACGGGTTATGGACACCGAGAGAAAGGTCTCTCCATATAAACCAGCTCGAATTGCTCGCCATCATGAAGGCTTTTCGAGCCTTTCTTCCGCGTATAAAGGGACAATCTGTGCAGCTTGTCACGGACAATACCACAGCTATGCACTATATCAACCGACAAGGTGGGACTCGATCCCTACCGCTTCTCCATCTCACCATGCGATTTTGGGACTGGTGCCGTACCCATCATATTTTTCCACAAGCGATTCATATCGCTTCAGAGGACAACTATCTAGCGGACCACCTCAGCCGGCTCCGTACCAGGACGCACGAATGGTCCCTCGACGAGACGATTTTTCAAGACCTATGCCGTCGATGGGGTCAACCCACCATAGACCTCTTTGCATCTCACCGCAACACCAAATGCCGCAAGTTCTGCTCACGAGCGGGCAGGGATACCGCGTCTCTCGGAGACGCTTTCCTCATTCCGTGGTCCGGAGAACTCACTTACCTGTTTCCTCCCATACCAGTGCTTCTCAGGACAATAGTCCGGATCATTCAATACCAGGCGAACGCAATTCTCATCGCTCCGTGGTGGCCACGACAACCCTGGTTTGCCCACCTCCAAGGAATAACGGAGGAAATATTCCACTTACCTCTAATACCGTCCTTGCTATCCCAGAACGACGGGGCCCTTCTCCATCCAGATGTCCGGTCTCTTCACCTGATGGCGTGGAGGATAACCCCGAATTCCGTGCGATTCTAGACCGCTCTCGAAAGCCGTCGACTTCTCGCCTATACCGTAACAAATGGAAATCTTTTACGAAATTCGTTCAGTCCAAAGGACTCCAATCAGTCCCAGTTACACTCTCAACCTTACTTACCTTTATACTGCATCTGTTCAATCTCGGACTCGCACACTCCACCATTAAAGTATATATTTCCGCGATCGTTGCTCACCAGCCATCTCATTCTAGCTCCGCCAGACTGTTCTCCCACCTCACGGTTAAGAGATTCCTTAAGGGCCTGCAGAACATCAGGCCGCCCTCTTCACCCATTGTACCTCAATGGTCGCTTCCACTGGTCCTTGATGCGCTTACCAAGCCTCCATTTGAACCCATGGCAACCTGTAACGAGAAATTGCTTTCTCTCAAGACTTCCTTTTTAGTGGCCATAACCTCTGCCAAAAGGGCTAGTGAACTGTCAGCTCTTAGGTCTGACCCTCCATACCTACAAATGCATCCCGATAAAGTTACTCTGTATTTGGATGTCTCATTTCTTCCCAAGGTTGTATCAGACTTCCATCTGAATCAACCGCTGATACTTCCTACATTCTTTCCATCGCCGTCCACTCCAGTCGAGCGCAAGCTCCATACTCTCGACGTCAGACGGGCTATTGCCTTCTACTTGGACAGAACCAAGCACCTTAGACGCTCTTCCCGTCTCTTTGTGTGCTACCATGGACATAACAAGGGTGCTCCCGCATCCTCTCAGACAATATCGAGATGGATCGTGCAATCCATACAAATGGCTTACCAGCTTGCAAATAAACCGGTACCGGACCAACTTAAAGCTCACTCCACCAGAGCTATATCTACGTCCACCGCTCTTCATCGCGGTATTCATATTCAGAACATCTGTAAAGCGGCTACTTGGTCCAATCCTCTGACGTTCGCGAAGCACTACCGCCTCGACGTCAGAGCTAAAAATGATGCTGCCTTTGGAAGGGCGATACTGTCATCCCTGATACCGTGACGGCCCTCCATCCGGTGAGTCAGCTTGCTAATCACCCATTTGTGTGCATTCACAGAGTCCACTACAAAGAAAGTTAGGTTACCTACCTGTAACCATGGTTCTTGTAGTGGTTCTCTGTGAATTCACACATCCCTCCCTTCCTCCCCGCTGTCCGTCACGATAACAGGTCATCATACCTACTCTCTAGTAACGGCGGACATAGGGGAACTAAGGAAGGTGGAGGAGGCGGAGCATATATACCCTCGGGGGGGGGAGACTAACTGTCTGGCTTTTTTCTAAGCTCTAGAAGGTTCCGAACGTCCTGCGCAGGCGCAGGATAAACCCATTTGTGTGAATTCACAGAGAACCACTACAAGAACCATGGTTACAGGTAGGTAACCTAACTTTCTTGATATTTCTTCCGGCAGTCTTAATTCCGGTTTGGGATTCATCCAGCCCTGCCTTTCGAAAGAAAAAAAAACTCCAAACAAACAAAAAACTGTTAGATGATGAAAAAAACTGTTAGATGATGATAAAAATAAAATGGAACAGTTAATTACTGATACAGAAATAGAGGATATTATAAATAACTTAAAGACAGGAAAGACCCCTGGAACAGATGGATTAGGCCCAGAATATTATAAAGTATTTAAAAAGATTCTTATACCAAAGTTAATAGTGTTATTTAATAAGATATTAATGGGAGAAGAAATCTCACAATCATGGAAAGAGTCATTGATTGTTTTATTATTGAAACCAGATAAAAATCCAATAAATATGGAAGCATATAGACCCATATCACTGATAAATCAAGATGCTAAGATATTCACGGCAATAATGGCAAAGAGATTAAATAACTTTATGGGGAGTTATATTGAAAAAGACGAAAATGGATTTATACAAGGCAGACAAATGTCAGATTTAATGAGAAGGGTACATAATTTAATGCATTTAGCTAAAGAAACTAACTCTAAAGCCAGAGTACTATCGTTAGACATATTTAAAGCATTTGATTCAGTGGAATGGGATACGTTAAAGACATTAATTAAATATCTAGGGTTTGGACCTAATTTTAGGCAGATAATTCACCAATTATATTCACAGAATACAGCTAGAGTAATAGTTAATGATGGAATAATTGAGACAATACACCTAGGCCGAGGTACAAGACAAGGTTGCCCCTTATCTCCAGTTTTATTTACAATGATAATAGAATTATTGGCACAGATAATTAGAGATGATAAACAGATTGTAGGGATAGAACATAAAGAAAATGGTAAAATGAACTTGTTTGCTGATGACACATTACTAATAGTTAAAAATCCAATAGAAACAACAGAAAGGCTTAAATCACATTTGGAGGAATTCGAGGGTATAACGGGATTAAAAGTAAATTGGGGAAAGTCAGAATGTTTATTGTTAAACCACTCGGATGAGTAGAAAAGAAGAATGAAAACAATATTTGAAGGTAAAATGGGAAATGTTATTAAATATTTAGGGATTAATATTACTTGGAACTTACATGATATAATTAAAATAAATTTGGATTGAAAAAAGATAACTGGAAGGATAAAAGATGATCAGAAATTAAAGATTTCTTGGTTTGGTAGAGTGACATTATGTAAAATGAAAATTATTTCTAAATTAAATTTTATATTTTGGATACTTCCTATGAAGATTACAGAAAAACAACTGAAAGAATGGCAGATAATGATAAATTGTTATTGCAATGGAAATAAATGAGTGAGGATTAAGAAGAAATTATGGTATGTAACACAAAAAGGGAGGTCTTGGATTACCCAATTTAAAATTATATTATACAGCAAATCAGCTCAGACATATTCCAGATATTATTAAAGGTAATAAAAATTTAATTTGGACAGAAATAGAAATGCAGGGTAAGGAAGAAAGAATTGAAAGTATATTGTTTAAAGAAAAAATTGGAGAAGAGATTAAAAAGATTACTAACCCTTTCCTTAAAAATATGTTAGAAAACTGGAAAAAGTTTAGAGGTATATTGAGCCCACCGATCTCTCCATTATCCCAGGTGGTGGATTTAAAGAATTTTCCAGAAAATCTTAAAAAAAACTCTTAAGAATATATCAAAAAATGAAGGGATAAATAGGATAAAAGACTGGAGAAGATGAGAGATAAAGGAAATATAAAAGAGATTTTGGGAGGAGAGGGGATTTCTTGGTTTAATATGATTCAAATAGAAAGGTGGACAAGGGAATGGAATAGTAAGGAAGGGAAAAGTAGAAAAATGACAAAATTTGAAGAGATTATTGAAAAAAGATTGAAATTAGAGGAAAAGACAGAAAGAAAGGGAACTGTAAATCAAATATATAAATTATTAATTCAGGCCGAACAGGATACACAAGGATTAAAAACACAGTGGCAATATGATTTGGATAAAGAAGTAATAGGAGAAGAATGGGATAAAATGTGGGACCAAAGAATTATGAAGAACATGTCTGTAAGGATAAAAGAAAATTGTTATAAGATAATATGGAGGTGGTATTTAATGCCGGTAAAACTGAATATAATAATTAAAAATGTATCATCACTATGCTGGAGGTGTAAAAAAGAGAAGGGGACATATATACATATGTGGTGGTCATGTGAACTAAGAAAGCAAGAATGGAAGCAAATTTTTAAAGAAATAAGGGAAATAACTGGATTAAATATTCAAATGTCCTCGTCAATCTGATCAATTGACCGCCCAGAGTGGTCAATTGATCAGATGGGCGGGATATAAATACAATCAATCAATCAATCAATAAAATAAATTTATTGAATTTGGTTAAGAAGGATCAATTGTTGAAAGAAAATAAGGACTTAATAGTAATAATGATTACGGCAGCAAGGTTAATTTTTGCAAGAAACTGGAAAAATTATAACCAACTCAATTTAGAAGAATGGTATAGAGAACTATGGGATATGGCAATTAATGATAAACTGACATTTGATATGAAAATAAGAAGAGGCCTATCAAAAAATAATGATTTTAAGAAAATATGGAGTGTATTCTTGGAATATGTATTTCGGAGAGGGAAGGGGTATACACCGAGGGAAGAAACAATGAAGTTTTGGAGAGAAAATGGACTGAATGAAACTTAAAATATTATTAATGCTAGCCCTGAGGGTGATGGTGGCACTGGTGTATTATGTAATTGTATCTTATTGTGGTGTTAGGTTTACGTTGTTTAGGTCGGATGTTTGTTTAATAAATTTATTTTAAAAAAAAATTGGTGACACAATGCTCATGAACTCTTGATGACCTCCCCCAGGGGCCTCATATAGATATTAAACAGCAACTTGATTTGGATCTGATCCCATATCCAATAATGAGAAGTATCTGAATGTGTTTAATACATCAGATCTCGTCTGATTTTGAAAGTTAGGCATGGTTGGGCCTGGGTAAGTACTTGGATGTGAGACCATCAGATAAAACCAGGGATCTCCATATCAGGGTGGGAAACAGTCCTAATACCCCAGAGAACTTCTGTTCACCAGAGCTGACAGTACTTAGTTAGATGGACCAAAGGACTGACTCAGGATAAGGCAGCTTCCCTATCTTCCTGTGTAACTAACTGACAAATTAATGGGTAGAAATCAAGTAAGGAATATTAAGGTAGAACAGTTAACTAGCATGCAGTTCTCTTTAGTTAAGGTTCAAGAAAAAAAAGCACAAAAGATAACTGCATGTCCTGTTATCAACATGTCTTACATCAGTGTATCAAGCCTTATTTATCAGTATAATATAGTTTGCACTGTGTGAGTTCTGATGTATTTTCCAACTGCAATGAGAATTCCATTGTATCATTCAAACTCCAAAAAGGTCTTTGTATGTGCAGAACTAAGTGTTCATAACATCCTAACACCCAGCAGTCAAAATATACAAATACAGATACATTTTGCAAATAATTTCAACAAACAATTTCTGTGTCTTAAAAAAAACTGTTATAATTAATTCCAATTCAAAATAACCATCAAATTGGTTGTTGTAGGTTTTTCGGGCTGTTTGGCTGTGTTCTGGAGGTTTTTCTTCCTAATGTTTCACCAGTCTCTGTGGCCAGCATCTTCAGAGGACAGGAGTTAGAACTCTGTCTGTGTTCTGGTGTAGTGTGTGGAATAGTTGACTAGTTGTAGCTGTGAGATCAGCTTTTTGTCCTTTTCAGGAGATGGATGATTATGGTGATCAGGGTGTTTTTTTTGTTATGGGTGTACAGTATTGTTGTGATAAGGGCAGAGATGTTCTGTCAGTGTGATTGATGGGTGTCATTAGCTAGTCTTTTGTGTGCAGTGATCACCATTCCTTGTGGCTGGGTAGAGTTCATTGACCTTTTTGCAGGCTGTATTTTTCAGTGCTGGGAGCCAAGCTTTGTTGAGTTTTAGACGAAACGTTGGGAAGAAAAACCTCCAGAACATGTCCAAACAGCCCAAAAAACCTACAACAACCATCGTATCCCGGCTGTGAAAGCCTTCGAGAATACATTGAACCCATTGTATGTCGAAGTGGATTAATTCACTGCCAAGAGCAGGAGGAAGTGCCTCCTCCATCTGAGAGTAGTAGGTTACCACTGAGGGTGGGACTGGGCCCATAAAGTGTAGGTGTGAATGGAAACAATGGCCACCATATTTAAAAAGAGCACCACAGGTTGGCTGTGGCCAGAATCCCACTGCAAAAAATCATATGGTGATTGCAAAATCAGTCCTGTGCCTAGTCTGCAACAGACACCATAGCAAAGGGAGGAACAATTTATGCAATTAACATTGCACATGTTTATTTTCCCAATAGGATTTTAGCCTTTATGCCTGCAGCCATCGGGTGCAGAGAGTGGTTCCTGGCAGGATGGCCTAGATTACCCACAGTCATGCTCAATGATGCCACGTTTGTGAAGGCCTGTGCACTAACTTGATGTGGGTTAATGGATCTCACAGTTTTAAACTGGAGGAAAAAACGGTCTCTCATCATGTTTTGTGCAGCGTGGAAATATGGTTCAATGAATGTTGTCACTATGCTGTAATCAAGGTGGGCGTCCTCTAGTGTGCTGGCCTGTATACCCAGATAAATGTATCCTTTTAGAAGATATGATGTCATTCCATCACAGTGTCACCATACTTTAGTGCTGTATTTTTCGGTTTACTTGACATAAACTGATGGAAAGAATATTCACCTGTCATCTCAACCAACTGTTTATCAGTGGTTAGGAGCATTAATAGTAGTTACCACTGTTTAAGAAGCTCATCAAAGATAGCCCACAGAAACACAGAGGCTGCTGATTAATCAGTGACTATGTGCAGCACTCTTGTTTATTTCTTGCTAAATTTCAAGGCCCTTGTGAGTTTCCAAGAAATATTCAGGCTCATTGTTGCTCTGCCATGGCTTCTCTCTAAGCCTAGATGCCACAGTACATAAGAACATAAGAAGAGCCCTGCTGGATCAGGCCAAGGGCCCATCTAGTCCAGCTTCCTGTATCTCACAGTGGCCCCACCACATGCCTCTGGGAGCACACGAGACAACTAGATGCCTGTCTCCTGATCCCCCTCCCCTGCATCTGGCATTTTGAAGAACCTTCCTTTTAAGCCTGGAGATTATACATCTCCATCATGGTTTGTAACCTGCGATGGACTTTTCCACCAGAAATCTGTCCAATCCCCTTTTAAAGGCATCTAGACCAGATGCCATCACCACATCTTGTGGCAAGGAGTTCCATAGACTAACAACATGCTGGGTAAATAAATATTTTCTTTTGTCTGTTCTCATTCTCCCAACACTCAATTTGAGTGGATGTCCCCTGGTTCTGGTATTGCGTGAGAGGGAAAATAGATTCCCTCTATCCACTTTATCCATCCCCTGCATAATTTTATAAGTCTCAATCATGTCCCCCCTCAGGTGCCTTTTCTCTAGACTAAAGAGCCCCAAACGCAATAGCCTTTCCTGATAAGGGAGGTGCCCCAGTAATCATTTTAGTTGCTCTCTTCTGCACCGTTTCCAGTTCCTCTATGTCTTTTTTGAGGTGCAGTGACCAGAACTGTACGCAATACTCCAGGTGTGGCCTTACCATCATTTTGTACAATGGCATTATAATGTTGGCCGTTTTATTTTCAATCCCCTTTTTAATGATACCTAGCATGGAATTGGCCTTCTTCACTGCTGCCGCACACTGGGTTGATACTTCCATTGAGCTGTCCACCAGCACACCAAGATCTCTTTCCTGATCTGTCACAGACAGCTCAGAACTAGAGATGGGGGTATTCGTATACAAATATCCCCCCACAGGTGCAGATAACGAAGGTCCAGCCCCCTGGGGCCAGACCGACTACTTATGATTCCACTGCTGCCATGAGCTGCACGGAGCCTTCCTATCTCTCCATTGCTCACGATGGATTAGCCACTCTGCAACCTGGCCATTTATGAACAGGTTGAAAAGCACTGGTCCCAGGACAGATCCCTGGGGCACACCGCTTTTCACCTCTCTCCATTGTGAAAATTGCCCATTGACACCTACTCTCTGTTTCCTGGTTCTCAACCAGTTCTTAATCCATAAGAGGACCTGCCCTCTTATCCCCTGACTGGCGTTTTCTCAGCAGCCTTTGGTGAGGGACTGTGTCAAATGCCTTCTGAAAATCCAGATAGACAATATCCACTGGTTCGCCCACATCCACATGCCTGTTGACCTTTTCAAAGAATTATAAAAGGTTTGTGAGGCAAGACTTACCCTTACAGAAGCCATGCTGATTTTCCCTCAGCAAGGCTTGTTCATCTATGTGTTTTAAGATTTTATCTTGGATGAGGCTTTCCACCATCTTCCCTGGAACAGTCATTAGGCTAACCGGCCTGTAGTTTCCCGGGTCCCCCCTCCTTCCCTTTTTAAAGATTGATGTGACATGTGCTATCCTCCAGTCCTCTGGCGCTGTGGCCATTTTAAGGGACAAGTTGTATATTTTAGTTAAGAGATCAGCAACTTTATTCCTCAGTTCCTTAATAACCCTTGGGTGGATGCCATCTGGGCCCGGTGACTTATTGATTTTCAATTTATTGATTAGGTCTAATACATCCTCTCTTTTAACCTGTATCTGAGGACAGGGTAAAGGCTGGACTTCTCAACACCTTCTTTGCTTCAGTTTTCTCCAAAAAGGAAAATAGTGCTCAACCTGAGGGGCAAAGAGCAGGTGATGTAGTGGGGAAAATGCAGCACAGACTAGGCAGAGAAGTAGTACAGGAATACCTGGCTACTCTAAATGAATTCAAGTCTCCAGGGCCAGACGAATTGAATCCAAGGATATTAAAAGAACTGGCAGAAGTAATTTCAGAAGCATTGGCAATAATATTTGAGAATTCTTGGAGAACAGGAGAAGTCACCACAGACTGGAGGAGGGCAAATGTTGTCCCTATCTTCAAAAAGGGAAAAAAAGAAGACCCAAATAATTATCGTCCAGTCAGCCTGACATCAATTCCTGGAAAAATTCTAGAGCAGATCATTAAACAGACAGTTTGTTATTACTTAGAAAGCAATGGTGTCATCACTAAAAGCCAACACAGGTTTCACAAAAACAAGTCATGCCAGACTAATCTGATCTCTTTTTTTGATAGAGTTACAGGCTTGATAAATGAAGGGAACGCTGTGGATGTAGCATATCTTGATTTCAGTAAGGCCTTTCACAAAGTTCCCCATGATATTCTTGCAAGGAAGCTAGTAAAATGTGGGCTAGACAGTGCTACTGTTTGGTGGATTTGTAATTGGTTGACTGACCGAACCCAAAGGGTGCTCACCAATGGCTTCTCTTCATCCTGGAGAGAGGTAACTAGTGGGGTGCCTCTGGGTTCTGTTCTGGGCCCTGTGCTATTCAACATCTTTATCAATGACTTGGATGAAGGAATAGAGAGTATGCTGATTAAATTTGCAGATGATACCAAATTGGGAGGGGTTGCTAATTCCCCAGAGGACAGGATCAAAATTCAAAATGACCTTGACAGATTAGAGTCCTGGGCCAAAACTAACAAAATGAATTTCAACAGGGAGAAATGTAAGGTCCTACACCTAGGCAGAAAAAATGAAGTGCACAGATATAGGATGGAAGACACCTGGCTAGACAACAGTACATGTGAAAGGGAACTAGGAGTCTTGGTAGACCACAAACTGAACATGAGTCAGCAGTGTGATGCGGCTGCCAAGAAAGCCAATGCAATTCTTGGTTGCATCAGTAGGAGTATAGTGTCTAGATCAAGGGAAGTGATAGTACCACTCTATCCTGCTTTGGTCAGACCTCACCTGGAGTATTGTGTCCAGTTCTGGGCACCTCAATTCAAGAAGGATGTTGACAACCTGGAACGTGCCCAGAGGAGGGCGACCAAAATGGTCAAAGGTCTGGAAGCCATGTCCTATGAGGAGCAGCTTAGGGAGCTGGGAATGTTTAGCCTTACAAAAAGAAGGTTAAGAGGGGACATGATAGCCATGTTTAAATATCTGAAGGGATGGCATGTCGAGGAAGGGACAGGTTTGTTTTCCACAGTTCCAGACACTAGGACAAAGAGCAATGGTTTCAAACTACAGGAAGAGATCCCACCTGAATCTCAGGAAGAACTTCCTGACAGTCGGAGCTGGTCGGCAGTGGAATATGCTGCCTCGGAGTGTGGTGGAGTCTCCTTCTTTGGAGGTTTTTAAGCAGAGGCTGGATGGCCATCTGTCGGGAGTGCTTTGATAGAGTTCCTGCATGGCAGGGGCTTGGACTCGATGCCCCTGTGGTCTCTTCCAACTCTGTGATTGTATGATTCTATGAATTCATTAGTCAGGAGGGGCTGTTCGGGCAGCGGAATCTGCCCAAGGTCTCCTGTCATGAAGACAGATGCAAATAACTCATTTAATTTCTCTGCAATCCCTTTACCTCCCTCACCATCCAGAGGCCCAGCCGCTTCTCTGGCAGGTTTCCTGCTTCTAACATATTTAAAGAAACTTTTATTATTCCCTGTTATATTGCTGGTCATATGTTCCTCAAAGTCTTTCTTTGCCTTCTGTATCATCATCTTACATTTCTTTTGCCAGAGTTTGTGTTCCTTTTTATTTTCCTCATTTGGGAAGGATTTCCATTTATGGAAGGACCCCTCCTTGCCCTTCAAAGCCTCTCTAATTCCGCTCGTTAACCATGCCGGCACCCTCTTGGACTTAGTTGAGCCCTTCTGTCTTTGGGGGATGTGGTGGCAGGGGGACGTGGTGCTGCTGTCCGGGGGACGTGGTGGTGCTGTGGGTTAAACCGCAGAAGCCTCTGTGCTGCAAGGTCAGAAGACCCGCCGTTGTAAGATCGAATCCACGCGACGGAGTGAGCTCCCGTCGCTTGTCCCAGCTCCTGCCAACCTAGCAGTTCGAAAGCATGCAAATGCAAGTAGATAAATAGGTACCACCACGGTGGGAAGGTAACAGCGTTCTGTGTCTGTGCGGCCATGTGACCACGGAAACTGTCTATGGACAAACGCTGGCTCTACGGCTTGGAAACGGGGATGAGCACCGCCCCCTAGAGTCAGACACAACTGGACTAAATGTCAAGGGGAACCTTTACCTTTTACCTCTGTCTTTGTGGTATACACTTCCGCTGGGCCTCTACTACCATTGTTTTAAACAGGCTCCATGCACTCTGGAGAGATTGGATTCTTTTTACCTTCCCTTTCAACTTCTTTCTAACTAGTTTCCTCATCTGAGGGAAGTCCGCCCTTCGGAAATCAAGGGTTTTTGTGTCAGATTTGTTTGACACACTCTCAGGCAGTATCTGGGGCCCTGGCTTCCTCGCCCTGCTGCTGAACTTGCACAGCTGCTAAACTTGCTGTGTCTTCTTACCCTGCACTTTGTTGCAGTAGGCACTTGCGCTCGGGCCCATGAGGGCTTCACGTTGTTCATGATACACCCTTATCAGGTGCAACAGACTAATGCAGTCCATTCAGTTGAATGGCATCCAAAGCTTTCCATAATTTGACGTTCATAGAGTTCCTCTTGTTCTGTGCTCTGAATAGGCTTTTGTTTCTTCCATTCAAAATACATTCTGTGTTTCTCTATTTGTTTTGTGGATTATGGAGTAAATAATGCTTTCAGTGAGGAAAAGTCCAAAGGTCGCTAGCACTGTTTGTTTGTATCTTTTACCATGGATGCTCTGTGAATATCTGCACCAAGTCCTTCCACATCTTTCACCTTCACAAACAGGATACATCCCTATCGTAATAAACAGGTTGTTTATACAGGTGGCAGGGTTACAAATATATTAGAGCTCCTCTCTGTTGTGGCAGGTGGAAGGATTGTTTCTTGTTTGTGTCGAGTTTGACAAAAAAATAGCATGAGATTTTTTTCCCCAATGAAATACATTTCCTAGCACAGAATAATTTTTTTTTAAAAAAAATTGCAATGGCAATAATCAACAGATCGATGGATGCATTGGAGATCAAGTTCTTTTTGGATTCTGCGATGAAAGATGACTCCAGAAGACTAGTGTCCTGTTCTGCTGCCTGAGTTCATGTTGCTTTAACTTTTTGTTTCAAGTGAATGTTCTCCCTAAAGGGAAGCTATAAATTAGTTAAATACCTTGAAAATCCTTGTTAGGGTCACTATAAGTTGGTTCTGACTTGAAGGCATATAACAACGATGTATGAATGTTTTGCCATGTACTCTCTGTATTCTCACTCTTATGTCTGAAGAAGTGGATTTGTTCCACAAAAACTCACATTAAAATATAGCAGTCTTTTGCCACAACAATGCAAAATGCCCCTTATCTCCAGCTTTATTTGCTTTGATAACAGAACTGTTAGCAAATGTAATTAGGGAAGATAATGAAATAAAAGGAATAAGGTACAAAGAAAAAAACCGAACCAAAACTGGTATCATTCTACTGTTAAAGATTTATATTTTTAGAATATTTTATTTGTTCTTTGATTTTAATTCTGGTTTTCTTTTTTGTTGTAGTTCATAACGTGTGGTGTAGAAAATGGTATGTATAAAAAATAAATAAACAAAACATTTTTCTTCAGTGTTAAAACATAAGAGATCCATACAGTCATATTTTGTGTGGTGGCTATTTATTTATCCTATTGTAGCTCACTTTTGTAGAGGCAGCAAGATTTAAGTGACAGATTAACTGGTTACAGCTAATTTTGATCAAGGGGTTCAAAGGCTGAAATGTTACTTCCATTTTTCAATATTGTTGCGTTTGGTTCTGCATTTAATTTAATAATGCTTCATTGGACATTTTTCTGAGTCAAGGAATTCTTAGCAGCTTGAAATAAATCCAAATGTCAAATGCTTCTATCTTGTTCATAATGGTTGTGTTAAAGCCCACAATTCCATGTGTAGAACGAAGAATACATCGCACCATACAGTGCACATTTTAAAAAACAATTTCAAGTTTTTGTTGAACATTACATTCTTCATCTTAAAGATGGTAATCCTCTCTGTATCTTTATGAATATTGGATGGCTATGGTCATTCAACCACATTCCATAATATTTATATTTGTCAACCTTTATTTGAATCTTTAAATGTGTTTCTTACACTTTGTTTTTAGTGATTGCTATGAACTTGTATTCTTGACATTCATATTTAGACCATGTTCATTATGTACTTAATTGACTTTCCTGAGTAACCTTTGCAGACCATGTGAATTGTCAACTAGTAATGTTGTATCATCTCCATGTTGGGTGTTGTTCATAACATCCTCTTTGCTGAGAGTGATCCCATCATTGGAATCAACCTGTGCTTCTCTGAAGACCCTATTGGAGTAACAACTTATTAAATTATGTTGTGTTGTACTTTATTGAGTATGTCAAGAAGGAATCTTAGTTATATGTATTACAACAATGGAAATGGCAAACCATGAGCTTCTGAGAGAGAAAATGGGGGCATTTGAATTTATTTATTGTTTTCATGTGCACAGAAAGACATAATGGCTGAAATCCTGTTCCATAGGTTTTGCCATGTAAAGCTGATCGTATCGTTGGCCACAGTGATTTTTTGGAAATAAAACATTTCCAGTCCCCCACCCTTCTAGAGGTCCTTGGGCTCCTGCAGGATCCCATTTGTCATGGGAAAAACGTTGAAGATGGAGAAAGTATTTAATTAGTGAAAATTGCTCCTGTTAGGGAGATTTTATGGGCAGCGGTGATTTACTGAAACTAAAGACTTCCCCCACCCCCTAGTCCTATGGTTGGTCTACTAATATAGTTCTAGACAGCTTTTCCTTGTTCTGAAAGATTACTGTGGATGCTCTTGACCAATCCTTATGCTGAAAGTTCCAGTTTTAAAAACATAAGGGAACATGTGCTTCAAATAAGTAATTGTTTAGAAAGTGCTAATTTCTGATTTTTCATCCTTACAAGGGCCGTCTCCTGAGTTGATGATGCACCACAGGTTCACGCCATCAGATCTTTTTGATCTTAGTGTTGAGATTGTTGATTGCCAGTTTAATATAACCTGGATCCTTACAGAAGATGGTAGGTCTGATAGTCAGGATAATGAATTGATTCTAAAGCTCTTGCACTTTGTATTGCAATATAACATGTTCCGCTCTCCTGCGACTTTCTCTATTGACTTTTGTTTCAGTTTTGGGGAGAGGGTAGTTCGAAGCAAGAGTACAGGTCTTTCCTGGAATATATTTTTTTATGAAACTGGGGGAGGGGGAACAACTTAGTGTATTTTAAGAGCATTTTCAATGGATACTTTCATTTTATCAACCCAGAACATAGTTGTTCTGTTTTTTATTTTAAAAGAGAGAGCTTTTGTGCTTAATGCCTTTGGCATGTTTAGTTATATACATCAGTTTAATTATTTAGAACTGTAATCCTGTTCATTGAGCTTAAAGTGCTATCAGACAGACAGTTAACCTGATGTTTGGAGTGCTGCGGGGATGGGCTGGTGTGCTCTTAAAGATGGCAATCGAACAATGCATTTGCTAGAGCAAACCAGCCCACCCTTGAGTGTTCCTACCGGAACCTTTCTGGCCCCTGTCAAGGGCTGTGTGCTTTTCTGCTGCTGATGGGATCGCTCTCCTTTGATTCATCTGCAGTGCAGGTGATCGCTGGGAATGGACAAAAGAAAGCCTTCCTCCTTCAGTTTGCTGATCTTGTGAAGTGCTTAATGAGAGAGGTACTTCATGATTGGCAATTTAAACAGTTCCTCAGTTCCATGAGGAGTCTGCCTTTGGAAAGCCCAAACTTCTTGTGTGTGTGCCCCTGAGTATATGTGTGTGTGCATGCCTGTCTTTGTGTCTGTGTGTGGCTTGGCTTGGCTTTTTGAAATGGGCAAGCGGAGCAGCAGCGGCAGGAGGAGACAGGAGGGGGATTTTTGTTTGCTTTTACAAGCAGCTCTTTAAGAGAAAATTAAACAAAAAAAGTTATAAAACAGACTTAATTGCTTCAGGAATACAATGTCCTCCTTCCTTTTCTTCTTCTTTATTTCCAGCCAGCATCAGATACCTGAATGCCACTAAGATATGTGTGTCCAGGGCAGCTGGAAACCGAGCCTGCATTAGATGTGATTACACAGAAAAGTTTGAAAGCCAGAACAACTTCAATGGTCAGAAGGCAAGAGCATTTTTAAAAGTTATTGACCAAAAATCCTGCTGAAAAAAACCATGCCCATAAGGGGCAACCATGCAGCAATTCTTTTTTTCTTTTTTTTTCTTTGGTTTGCAGTCTGTTGCATGACCAAGCATGCAACCATTGTCTCAGTTCTTTCATAAACATTCCTCATTACCCAAGCTTTTGACATTTCAGCTACCTCATTAAGGCAGCAAAAACTTCTTTTTTCTTTTTCTTTTTAAAAACCTGGGAGTGGGAACCCCTTTGCCAGGTTAATGCAAATCACTCAGAGATCTACAAAAGGAATTTGTACAAAAGAATTTCTTCCCTCTATACCTTTGGAAGTGCAGGTCCTCGTTGTGACAGTCCCCGTAGCCACCACCAGTACAGTTTTTCTTTCTTCACTAAATTTTAGTCATATGACCCATGCAAAGTTGAAGCCAATCAGTAGAAAAAAGGAAAAAAACAAAGAAAAAATATATTTTCTTTGTTTTTTTTCTGTTTTTTTCCTACTGATTGGCTTCGACTTCGTATGGGTCATATGACCCCAGGACAGTCTAAAATATGTAGACAGCTGGATCACTCCATATCAACAAATGAAGAGCCCCTTTTTGGGTAACATTATTGTCTCTGACTTGCCCTTTCAAGACCAAGCTGCTGTCAGACACTTTGCATTGCAACAGGTTTGAGGATTGCCGGTAAGGAGGGAACAGGGAAGCCTGAGAGGGGTGACAGCTGGTGTAATGATCCCGGCTACTCACAAATTTCTGGGGCTTTCACCCTGCAACCCCTGGCTCCACTACAGTGAAGAAAAAGAAAGAATACAGAAGACTGTTTTTCAGCTGTCCTTCCCACTCTCCCCATGGTTTGAATAAGTCCAGTGGAATCAACATTTCAAGTGCCTTTCATAGAAGAATGGAAAGCTGAACCACTTGGAGTATTGGGATAGCATCTGTCCCAGCATTGCTCTCCCATCCGGTTCAGGCAACCATGGGATGTCCAGGGTGTCTCAGCAGCTGCCTCTCTTAATAGCACATTGGCTTTTCATATGGCATGTTCTGCGTAAGGACTGAACAGACATGTAGATGAAATACCCACTTGTCTGATACTTTTGTGTATTGGAAACCATCTTGTTTCCCCATATTCTGCCCTGATATTAGATTTAGTATGCTGGTAATAGTCAGCATGTATATAAATGAATAAGTAATGTGTGTGTGGTCATTAAATCAAGCTTTAGGCATAGCTGACACAATCAGGGAAGCATTACTTATGAAATACCTTAGCATCCTATCTATCTCAGTATATCAATTTTGGAGGAAGTCACTCTTTGACAGGGTACCCTGTCAAAAAATCTACAGTAGTACCTCGGTTTACGAAATTAATGCGTTTTACGGGACATTATGTAAAGCGAAAAATTTGTAAACCGGAACGCGGATTGCCATAGGAACGGAGGCGGCGCTATAAACCTCTAGGCACAATGCATCCTGGGGAAAATTCTTTGTAAACCGAAACAAACTAACAAAAAAAGTAAACTGCGGCATTATTTTCAATGGATTTCCGTTTGTAAACCGAAAATTATGTTAACCGAGACGTTTGTAAACCGAGGTACTACTGTACAATCAAATTATCTGGCATTATATCCAGTTCAGTGCTTTGTTTTGGCACAAGGCAATAAATTGATCAAAATGGGAAAACTGAGAAATGTGTACCTTTGTTTTGGTTATGTTTGAGCATCTTATTTTTCTTGTTGTTGTTGTTGATTCAGAAATACAGAGAAAGGCAGTGGGTTTCTTCAAACCTGAGAGGAAAATGTGTTCATCAAGACATGTTTTATTTCAGTGGCAGTTCCACTATGTTGGGTTCTCTGTAGAAGAAAATACAGAATACTTCATTGAGGCGTCTAACATACCACCAGCAAATCCATTTGAAGATATCCCTCAAAAAATAATAAAGCTTACTTCTCCAGGTAATTGAACAAAGACGTGTGGGTTTGAATAAGTTAAAGTGAAAATAAGTTGTATGGGTTTTGCTTTTTAATTGTAATAGCTGAGGTAGTAATAGTAGTACTGTAGCAGTAAAGGAGGCCAAAACTACTCTGTCTATTAATAAATGTGTTACATACATTGCCCTCTCACCTAAAAGGTATTGGCTGCATCTAGCAAACCAACGTAACGGGTTGCATCTAGCAGATCGTCCGGTGTAGATAGCTCCTCTGTAACCAATGTAGTATGTGAATACATGAATGGATATATTGTACTAGTGGTTCCCAGCCTTGGGTACCCAGGTGTTCCTGGACTACAACTGCCAGAAATCCTGACCAGCACAACTAATGGTTTCTGGGAGTTTTATTCCAAGAATACACGGGGACCCATTTTTGGAACCACTTATCACGTTCCCCGCCTGCCCCTTGGTTGTTTCACCAATCAAAGGCACAAGCTATGTGTCGTGTCACTGCCACCAGTTGATTACATTGACATTATGTATTATTAATAATAGAGGTCCAGGCCATGTGTCATTTTAATTAGAACCAAATAGAAGTTGTTTATTAATACAGGCGATGACGGTACAATCAATGTCTTTAACTCTTAACCAAACATCCCACGTCATCCACCCTCAACTGCCAACCCTCCCTCTCTCTACTCCAAACTCCCAATTTCAAAACCTCTCTTCTCTACTCCCCCTCCTGCAGAAACTCTTATATCTAGTGACTCCGCTTCTTCAGCACTCTCATTGGTACATGCAAATAGCTTATTACTATTCATGACCTGGGCAGATGCCACACCACTGTACTAGTGTAATCAGGAACCTGGGATAGTAAAGGCATTTGGTTGAGTTTGGAGTTTGTGACAAACCCAGATTAGCAGATATGGAATGTATGAAATGGTTTTTTGTCTAACATTTTAAAAAAATCTGTTATACTAATTCATTTGAAATCTGGTAGCAAAAGAATCCAGTTTAGGAGTGCAGAAGTATTCTACTGAGTATGCCTGGCCTCCTTTTCTCTTTTACTGAAATATAAACAAGTGAGGGTAGGTGGATTTGGATCTTCATATCTTTAGGGGGGATTTTAATTTTTCACATCACTTCCACCTTGCCCAAAACAAAAACCTTCCTGTTTCCATTGGTTCCGGGACAACTAGTTCTACTGTTGAACAGCTTGTACAAGAAATTCTTCCTCATAGTTAGTCTTAATAATTTCTCTTGTAAATCCATTGGCTGCATGTAATGCCTTGATGTAAAAAGCTTGCACCATTTCTAAGTATGAAATATCTTGTTTCAATTTAGACTGTCAAGATAATACATTGAAATATTGCAAAACTTGCATAGAAATGGGTAAGTGCCAGTTATTTCACACTAATTCCATATGTTTAATGATGTAGGAAAACATTCTAACTTAGAAGAGTATTACCGAACATCATTTTTATTTGTTTTATGAGAAAAGAACCAAAGTGACCCAGAAAACTACATGCCAAATGATCTAGTGGCTGCACTAGCACTAACCTCTGCTTCATCACCAAAAAGATAAGCCACTGCTTCATTGCCAAGAGGAGGATATGGAGGACAAGGAACACCAAACAGAACATTTTGCATTAAATTTGCTTATGTTAATTTAATATATACAAATATCTTAACAACTTGACATTATTACCCTAATCTAAGTGGAAATACACTACTGCTCTCCATATTGCACAAGACAGTGACTAGGTAGCTACTTGGGACAAATATTGATATAGAGGTGGGGGATCAATCAGTCAACCAAATACATAAATAAATAAGTGGTGAAATGCCCTGTGCCTTGTATTTTCTGCAGCTTACTGCAAATGAATGTGTACAAAGAAAGAAATTAAATGGGGACATTTCAGGTTTATTGACATGTCCAGGTGAGCAACAATCAGTTATTTCAGAGGAATTATTTAACAGTGTTTTCAGAATGTTAGTTCCTGGGACTGACCTCACATCTGAAGTTTATGCAGATTTGACATGCCATGCCATATTTTTACTGGCATTCATCAATGTGTGTGGTTTGTGTTTTTTCTTTAAAAATGATGCCCCTGAACTATTTTACTTTTTAAAAAAAATGAGAAAAGGTTGATTAGATACATTATCAGCCGAAGCCAGTAATATAGAATAGAATAGAATTTACTTTATTGTCATTGTACTTCCGTACAACGAAATTAAATGCCATCTCCAGTACACATAATAATAAAACACACAAGAACATAGCATCCATAACATGAAAACATAGCACATTACACATGAAACACATCCCTCTCATTCACATCCACATCCTTCACATTCAATTTCCCATCGCACAACACATTAATATTGCACTATGCAGTGGAATTCAATATAGCTACAGCTCTGGGATAGAAACTGTTTCTTAACCTATTTGTCTTTGTTTTAATTATCCTATAC
The DNA here is from genome assembly GCA_037013535.1 of Intellagama lesueurii. Classification (NCBI taxonomy): domain Eukaryota; kingdom Metazoa; phylum Chordata; class Lepidosauria; order Squamata; family Agamidae; genus Intellagama; species Intellagama lesueurii. The sequence continues at coordinate 247,879,004 of JBAJHW010000002.1, forward strand.
CGCCTACCAGATGGTAACAATTGAAAGAGGGAATGGCCCGGGTGTGATGAATCTTTGAGAATATTTTGGGCTTTCTTAAGACATCGGGAATTACAGAGATCTTCCAAAGAGGGAAGAGGGCAGCCAATAATCCTCTGGGCCATTGTAATAATCCTCTAGAGCGTTTTCCTGTCTGCCATTGTACAGTTAGCAAACCATATACCAGAGCAATGGGTTAAAATACTCTCTATGATACAGCGGTAGAAGGTTACCAGCAGTTTTCCATTCAGTTGTTGTCTCCTGATAAGTCTCAGGTAATACAGTCTCTGCTGGGCCCTCTTAACCACTGCTGCAATATGAGCGCCCCAGGACAGGTCCTCCTTGATGATAACAAGCAGAAACTTAAAACTGGTTACCTGTTCCACTTGCTCTCCACTTATAACCAAGGGCTGAATATCTGATTTATTTCTTCTATAGTCTACTATAAGCTCCTTGGTCTTCTTGATGTTAAGGGTCAAGTTGTTATCTTCACACCACGAGAGCGGTCGATTCACTTCATCCCGATAGACTAACTCATCCCCTTCAGAAATAAGTCCTACCACTGTTGTATCATCTGCAAATTTGGTAATAATATTATTTTGATGCATGGGTGTGCAATCATATGTATACAATGAGTAAAGTAAAGGGCTCAACACACATCCTTGTAGTGTTGTTAATAGGGTTCTTCTTTGGCAGTGTTTGGCTAAAGAATTTCCATGTTTGGCCATGGAAGCTCACTGGAGATTAGGGTGGCCACTAACACATTACCAAAAAAAAGAGAACATGCATCACCAAAAAGAGCAGCTTTTCAAATGGAAGTGTGTCCTTCCTTTCTGTTGTGTTTTTTTTTGGGGGGGGGGGGACACAAAGCATAACAAAATAAATTCACAAAATTTGCTGCAGTTGTCGTGTATTTTCTTTATGCAGAAATGAAAGCATACCTAGAACTCAAATTTTTCTTCTGTGAGATGGAATCCTTCACGCGCAGGAGTCCAGTTTGCTTATTTGTGTGGACAGAGAGCATTATTGTATGCATAATAATTTGAACTGGGGAAAAGGGGTTCTGCCATTAAAACAGTAAAAAAATAAATTGAGATTGAAATGCCCTTAATATAATAGTTACATGCAGTTATAATAGTTATATGTAGAGACTTTCTTTATCAAAACTGGTAAATCTCATCAAAGTTCATCCCCAAAGTATCATTCAACAGTAGGAAAAAAAACAGACAAAATGTTGTGCTTTTTTCTGTGCAAAATAAAAAGCTTTGTCTAGTGCAGCCTACATTTCTGTCTTGCTTAAGCTAGAAAATTGTGTCTTTGAAAGTGTCACTGAAATTGTTTTTCCGACAGGAAGTATCCCTCCTTTCCTCCCCCCTCAAATCCCAACAAGGTTCCCCAAAATTGTCCTTCAATGGTCATTGATATATTATCCTACTAGAAAAAAAGAACTCTATCCTGTGCAGGCACATTTCTGTCTTGCACAGATTAAAATATGGGGTCTTTGGAAGCACCCACTGCGATAGTTTTCCTCACAGTAAATCCCTCTTCATTTTGTGCCAACTGTCTCCAATCCTGCACAACAGTATGGTGGGATTTGCAGAAGAATTGCTTCAATCTCTAGCATATATGTGTTTTCTGTGATAAAGAAAAAAAAGGAAAAAGAAAAACAGGTGTCTCCCTTTTTTGGCAGTGTAGGGAATGCAATGATATACTACAGTATAGTTAAGTTTACAATGATAGGTATACTTAATATGAATACAAAAACAAATACTTTATTGCTTTGTAGCTGGTCAGGCTTTACACGAGAGCACAGATTAAACTAATATTAAAAATAGTATTTGGTATCTCATGTAGGTACATAAAAACAAGCAAAAAAATTAAAGAATAGTAATTAAATAATAAGCATTCTAAGGAAACAAATCAGGATGTAGAATTGAAGAGCTTGTGAGGCGGGCAATAAGTTCCATCTTTCCATGGCTTGTTTAACAAATTTAGTATTCCTATAGGATATATACCAGTCTGTGCCAGCTAGCATGAATAGGGACTGTGCATAAAGGGGAGGTGTTCTTGATTCCAGTTGTTATGGGTTTAAGACACTGGTCCCTCAGATCTGCATATAGAGGACATTCGGTTAGAAAATACACTATGTCCTTCATTTTAGAGCATCCTGCTGGGCAATGTACTCCTGTACCATGTTGGTCCATGTAATGTCCCTGAATCTCTTTCAACTGCAACGACTTCAGTCTGCACTTAGTTAACAGTTGTCTCGGCTCTTGTGAGCATATAATAAGGGACAAATATGGGGGCAGTTTTCCAAAAGGTAAGGAAAAACCTTTGTATATCCTATTGGAATGGCAGCAAACTACAGATGCCATGGTAATCTGGATATCAATATAATGTAATCTTTTCATGATTTCTCGTCAGGCAGCCTCATGTCCCCACCTGTGGAGGTAGGCTGGGGAGTAACCCAGCTTTGATATAATTGTGGATATCTTAGCCGCCCAGGAGTCCCTTCCCATTTCCTCATAGCCTTGTGGTTCAGTGGTTAAACTGCTGTACAGCAGCCAAAACTGTGCTCACAACCTGGGGTTCAATCCCAGGTAGCCAGCTCAGGGTTGACTCAGCCTTCTGTCCTCCTGAGGTTGGTAAAATGAGGACGCAGCTGGCGGGGGGGGGGGGCAATGTGTAGCCTGCATAATTAACTTGTAAACCACCCAGAGAGTGCTTTAAGCACTGTGGGGCAGTGTATAAGCAGCACGCTTTCCTTTTCATAGGTCAGTAAGACCAGCAATGAGGCCATAGGGTACACACTATTGAGCCAAAACAGCACAGCTACTTTCTTAACAAGAGTGCCCATGGACTAGCATGATGTCTTGGAGTGGACTGTGGCCATGGAAGTATATCTTGGTACCTTAGTGCTCGGGTTAAAAATTTGTGTTGGACAGAGTCTAATTTTGTAATATTTGAAAAAGCCCACAATGGAGCTCCATAGAGCATCTGAGGAAGTATAGTTAACCTATATATAGTTTTTACAAGTTCTGCTTTGATGTGGAGCACAATATTGCCATCTTTTATTGGTCACACTCCCGGAAACAGAGCAATTTACAAATCTTGGGCTCAGTATTCACTCTAGCAGCCACATTACTCTCTGAAGCATGATGGTGCCCTTTTGTTTTTTTTTATCTTTGAACTCGGAATCTTCCTAGGCTGACGCAGAATCCTTCTGCTCCGTAGCACCACAATCCCAACCGGAATTTTGTCTTCCCTTGCCATGCCCTGTATCTGCTATGCACCAGGTTGCTATATTGGCAGCTTTGACAGGTTCAGGGGCCAGATTTGCTACCTCCTGAGTCCTATGGCATTAAAATTTGTCAGTTTGAAGGCAACCAGAAGTGGGGAGAAAGCATTATTGATATAAACCAAGTTGTAGGGGGGATCCTATGTCTCATGTTAGAGGAAGACTACCTATACCTGCAGTGTCCGTGTGTGTGTGATTCTCCTATAAATCAAGGCACAAGGTCACACTTGCCTTGTGCAATAGGGGAAATGCTTGCTTTTTAAATGCTATCTCACCACTGAAATTCAGTTGCAGAGTGTAGTAAAAACAGCTAGGGCCATATATGGCCATTAGTAGCTCAGCCCTGAGGTAAAACCTAAGGGAAACCAACTGTGGATTCTTAACTCATCTAGTTTGTTTTTCATAACCTGAACTCAATTCTGAACATTTGCCTTTCCTAGCATTTCTATTTATTTATTTGATTTATATTCTGCCTTTTTGCCATAAGTGAGATCCAAGGCAAGATGGGGAATATACGTCTAATCAGCTAGACTGATGTCTCTGATCAGTGGTTCCCAACCTTGGGCAACCCAGGTCTTCTTAGGCTGTAACTTCCAGAAAACCCAGCCAGAATAGCTGGTGGTGGAGGCTTCTGGGAGTTTCACCCCAAGAACACTTGGGTTACCCAAGGTTGGGAACCACTGTCTTAGATTATGCTGTTATTTCCTAACAGAAGCTGTCAATTTTACTCATAGGCGTGGGAAGAAAGATAGTATTAAAACTACCTGGGTAATCCCCTTCCCAAATTCTGGATTGGAACCAGACTTAAACCTATAAAATTGGGCTGGCATAAGCCAATTCCATCCCACCCCACCTTTCCAGACCCCTGAAAAGACTGCACGGAAGGTTGAAGGGTCCTTCTGAATGGGCTATCACAGTGAAGGAAGATTTGTTGAATTTTAGGCAGTGATACTTTCTGCAAGCTAAGCCTTCTCTCCAGGGAAGGGTCAGATTCTGGATCCAGAATAATAAAACCACTTTACTACGTTTGTTGGAAGAGCAGTAAGAGTTCTGGGGATAAAACAGAAGAATCCATGTGTATCACTATGAGCGCCTTTGGAAGACAAGCGGTCTCCAAAATGGTAAATAAGTATAAAGGAAGGTAAGGGTTGAAGTGGAAGTGGCTAGGGACGACTTGCTTATTCTTTGTTTATCATATTTGTTTCCCACATTTGCATCCCAAGATTGGCAAAGCAACTTAACAATTTAAAGTAAAATAATTACACAAGCAGTAGTAGAGTTAAATATAAATGTCTCCCTATATTGTAAAAATACTTAGGTACTATAGCAATAATTATACATTGTCCTTTAATAATTACTAAAATCATGGAACATGTTGGCTTGATCAATAAATTGGAGATGTTAAGCTGGGATTTCCTTATACTCTACAGGAAGCTTGTGGGACCCAAATATATTTGTGTGCTACACAGAGTCAGAAGTGGAAGTGAATTTTACAACTAGTAGCTTTTGTCCAGAATATGCAATTGTCCTTTGTGAATCTGATGAATGCAGGGATTGCACTGAACATACTGTGTTTACCACAAAGGTATATATATTTTTATTCTCAAAATAGAGGTGTGAGTGACATAAGTTGTGTTTTTTAAAAGAACCTTACAGGTAAGAGTTGAAAATCAAATGCACATTAATTTTGTTTGTTTGTTTTATAGCTATAAGTAATTATTAGTTACTGATAGGGATCTGAGAATTAGGTCCTCTTAAGAAAAAGGACGGGGTAAGAATATTTTAAATAATTTAAAAAATAAATTCAGTGGCAGCTAATTGTCTAAACATTGCAAGAGAACTTTCAGGGTTCTTCAACCCAGCTGAGAGATCTTCCCTCTGATATGAGGTACCACATGTTGTTGTTGGGTTTTTTTGGTAGGGAGGTTTGGCAATTTGTGCAGCATATATTTTGCATAAAACTCTTGTCCCTGCACAAAATAAGAGTCTTTTTAATAAACCGAGTAACCAAACATACATAACAGGTTAATAGGACAGGTTGATTGTGTCTTTGTGATCAATCCATCCAGCGAAGCAACAAATACCACATTTTTCACTATGGTGTGTTTTACAGAAACACATAAATACCATTTGTGGAAATATGCAAAAATTTGCTTCCCTCCCCCCCCCCCCCCCCCGTCACCATCTCATGAAAGATCATATCAAGGATAATTTTTTTTAAAGTCTCAGTTTTACTGTGCAGGGACAAATTAAGTCAGAATGTACATCTACTTACAAAATGTGTTTTCCCCATGTTTTTCTTTGGAATAGAGAAATGACACTAGAGTTTCTGAGAGAATACCAGTGAATGGTCAAAGCACCAGAATCTTTATAGAGGTAAGGTTTAACTTGATGATAAAAATAAGTTAAACAATAAGGGCTCCACACATGATTTCTAATAAATATTTTAGGTACATCTTCTGTTAGCACTTAAATATAATAACAGGGATGTTCTCTCCAAAAGATTTGTTCTTCTTTTCAAACAGGAAGTTGCTTTGGTAGAGGGGGATTTAGAATGAAAGGGAAAGGGTGCTTAAACCTGTCCCAACCTCTTTTTCTTACTTTCCAAATAACAATGGGCAGCTTCCTCTCTCACATTTTTCAAAATGTGGTTGAAAAGAGTTGGCATCTTCTGATAGCTTAAAAACAGGCATAAACTTTTGTGGATTACTGCCCAATTTATCCATGAAAATGTATGCCAAACAACTGATATGATTTAAAATCCAGTTGTTTATTCCAACTAATCAATGGAAATTATATAAGTGCTAACTTAATAAAGTCCTCATTGAATCAGTTAATCTGTCTTATGAGGGACTAACAGTTGATACAGTCATGTGAAAAAGAAAGTACACTCTCTTTGAATTCTATGACTCTGCATATCAGGACATAATAAAAATCAACCAGTCCTTATCAGGTCTGAAAATTAGGTAAATATAACCTCAGATGAACAACAACACATAACATATTACACTGTGTCATGATTTATTTTACAAATATAAAGCCAAAATGGAGAAGCCATGTGTGAGAAACTAAGTACACTCTTATTGCTTCCATAGGAATTAAGTGACTAAGTAGCAGCCAGGTGCTGCTAACCAAATGCCCTTGAATAACTGATCATTAGCAAGTGTGACCACCTCTATAAAAGCCAAAGTTGTAGCAGTTTGCTGGTCTGGAGCATTCAGGTGTGTGTTAACACAATGCCAAGGAGGAAACATTGGCAGTGATCGTAGAGAAGCAATTGTTGCTGTCCATCAATCTGGGAAGGGTTAGAAGGACAGTTCCAAACAATTTAAAGTCCACCATTCTACAATGAAGATGATTATTCACAAATGGAAAATATTCAAGACAGTTGCCAGTCTTCCCAGGAGTGGACATCCAAGCAAATTCACCCCAAGGTCAGACTGTGCAATGTTCAGATAAATTGCAAAACCCCCACGAGTTACATCTCAGACTCTACAGGCCTCCATTAGCATGTTAAATGTTAAAGTTCATGACAGTGCAATTAGAAAGAGACTGAACAAGTATGGTTTGTTTGGAAGGTTTATAGGAGAAAGCCTCTTCTCTCTAAAAAGAACATGGCAGCATGGCTTAGGTTTGCAAAGTTCCATCTGGACAAACTACAAGACTTCTGGAACAATGTCCTTTGGACAGATGAGATCAAAGTGGAGATGCCACATTTGATGAAAACCAGTCACAGCATATCAGCACAAACACCTCATACCAACTGTCAAGCATGGTGGGCTTGTTTTGCAGCCATGGGACCTGGGCACCTTGCAGTCATTGAGTCAACCATGAACTCCTCTGTATACCAAAGTATTCTAGAGTTAAATGTGAGGCCATCTGTCCAACAGCGAAAGCTTGGCTGAAGTTGGGTCATGCAACAGGACAGTAATCCCAAGGGCACCAGCAAATCTACAACAGAAGGGCTGAAAAGGAAAAGAATCAAGGTGTTGCAATGGCCCAGTCAAAGTCCAGACTTTGTTCAACCTGATTGCAATGCTGTGGTGGGACCTTAAGAGAGCTGTGCATAAACCTCAGTGAACTGGTGCAACCTTGTAAAGAAGAGTGGGCCAAAATTCCTCCACCATGATGTGATAGATTGATAAAGTCATTCAGAAAACAATTACTTCAAGTTATTGCTGCTAAAGTTGGTTCTACAAGCTGTTGAGTCATAAGGTGTATTTAGTATTTCACACATGGCTTCTCCATCTTGGCTTTTTTTTTTTTTTTTTTGTAAAATAAATCATGAAATAGGTGTAATATGTCATGTGTTGTTGTTCATCTAAGGTTATATTTACCTAATTTTCAGATCTGCTGAGCTACAGATAATTTTTATTATGTCCTGATACATGAAACTAGAGAATTCAAAGAGGGTGTACTTTCTTTTTCACATGCCTGTAGATAAGTAGGCTGTTGAAATAAGAAAATGTTCTTGTAAGTTTTGTATTTAGTTGCATCATTTTCTTTTCCTCCAGTTAATTCCTTCTTTTCCAAAATGCCAAAGTGATTGCCGAAGATACTCAGATTATCAATTAATGTGTACAGAAGCATCGAGCAATGGTATGTTCAAGTCTCTAATCTAATACAATGAGTAAACAATAAAATCTGTACACGTTGGTGTGGTGCAGTTGCTAGAGCAGGCATGGATAACTTTGTTGGGTTCAGGAGCTAATTTCGCTCCATCTGAGACCTCACTGGATCAGATATGCACTCTGACCCCAAGGCACTGTTTTTTCAGAGTGGAAATGGCAGTGCACTCCCATAAACCTTGAAGGGGGGTGGCATGTGATTAAATGTTTACAACCTACTTCAGCCTGGATTTTTAGACAATTTTGTTTTAAGAAACACAAAGTGATGGCTAGTTATTTCACTTCCATTTTTTATTTTTTTATTTTTTATTTATTTTTATTATACAAACATCCAACCTAAACAACATAAACCTAACACCACATTAACACCACTTCCATTTTTAAAAATGCTATTTTCAGCCTGAAAAGGCCTGCCTCTTTTGAAATAGCATTTAAACAGCCAATAATGCCTGCTGGTGGCTTCTGGCCATCCAACTAGCCATTTTAATGCCTGCAAAGCAATGTTCAGCTTAATGGGTTTCAGAAGGGGAGCTGGGGAGACATACTGTGGGGAGACATGCACAGGCCACATTTTCTCCTTCCCGGAGTGGGAGTGTTGGACTAGGACTATGAGGGAGGAGGAGATTTAAACCCCTGCTGAACCATGTAGCTCACTGGGTAGTTTCAGCGGTAGGTTAGATTCAAACTCTACTTGGTATGGTGTTTTCTTTTCTTCTCACAGCAGCAAACAATATTCTCCTGGGACAAGCAAGATATCAGGCTCTCACATCTGGATCTCAGAGGTCTAATGCCTCTGAACTTGAAGGTTCCACTTACTTGGCAGAACTAGGTTGAGACTGAACAACCTTCACTTAATTACGTTTCCAGCTCTTCCTCTTTTGCTTTATGGTTTTAGAGCACGATGTGCTGCTAGCCATAGTGAAACCTATCAAGTAAAACGGCTTAAGCTAGCCCTTCGAGACCAAAGTGGACATACAAATCTGGGATATTTTTGACCAGAGTAGTTTATAAAATCAGCGATTTTTAAAACTAAATCACATAACATAAATCATTTTTTTTTCTTTTTCTTTCCTTTTTTTTGAACTTAAGATGGTGCTGTGTAAGTGAATCTGAATTTTTCGGGTCAGATTCCAGGGTGGGGTGGGGGAAAAACTTGGCTTCAAGCTGACTAACCCTCTGGAAAAAGAGTGGTCTTTGGATTACCACATAGCCCTTTGTACACAGGCTCCTTTGAGTAGCTCTTTGGGCCAAAGGTCCCAGGGATCTACCAGAGTCGAGCTGCGTGGCTGGTAAACATCTGCCTATCCCCCACAGGGAAAATATCAGCGGCAGCCAAGCAGGAGCAACCAGTAAGGGCTGCGTTAAAAGATGTGAAAGAACAAAGAGAACAGTAATTACCAGCAAGACAAATCCCCAGAAGTGAGAATACCTTGAGTGAGGACGGACAAAGGAGTGTGGAGATGTACTGTTGTTCACAAAGTGGAACTGTGGTGGTGTGAATATTAGTGGTGAATTTATAAGAAACTTATTAAGAGGTGGGTTTGAGGATCTGTTGGGAAAATTTCAAGACCCAGAGACCAGCAATTTGAAACCAAATGCCATCTTAGCGTGCTTTCAGCACAAAACTAATACAAGACTGACATCTAGTGGACTTCAGCGGTAAAATCTCTTAACTAAATTTGGCAAATAAACTTTAAATAATCTTCAGGATGGCAATTCTAAAGGCCAGGGCTAAAATAACTGAGCCACCTAAATCACCTGCTCAGATAACACAACCAGATTTAGAAGCACTTTTGAGCAGTTTTGAAAAGAGGGTGGACTCTAAATTTCAGAATTTGCAGAACCAGCTTAGTGACTTTATAATGGAAATTGCTGGAGACATAAAAAAAATCTACAAGAGTCCACCGGACAACTAAAAGACCAGACTTCAATTGAAAAAACCAAAACAGAAACCATGGAAGCTAAAGTGGAAGTAATGGATAAACAAATGATTAGCCAAATCAATCAACTTGACTTGCTTGAATAGAAAGCTAAAGAACATGTACTGAGATTCAGGCAATACCAGAGATCCCAAAGGAGCAGACTAGAGAAACAATGGTATTTGAATTAACAAAATTTCTGCAAAAAGATAAGACAATGGAGGAATGCTGAAATAAAGTATTTAGAGTCAACTCATGCTATGCCACTCAGAACGAGGTGCCAAGGGCTATACTGATTCACTTTGAGAAGAAAAATACAAGAGACAGAATTCTGCAACTGAACTCCAAGAATAAACTCAGAATTGATAATAAGGACCTTATTCTAAAAGAAATACCCCCCAGAATTCTTCAGAAAAGAAAGGATTATGTCTTTCTTGTTCAAAAGTTGAAACAAAATAATCTAATCTTTAGATGGAAAGAACTTGGAAGGAGTCAGCTTCAAATACCAACAGAGGAGCCGTAGAATAAATACAGTACAGGAAGCAAAGAAAATTTTGGAAACGCTGGATGTGCAAGGACAAGACTCATGGAAGGAAGGATCCAGTTTGACTTTTCTATCTCTGAGATATAATGGATTACAAGTGCTCATCATGGAATATAAATAGGGCAAATTCCCCCCAAAAGAAGGAAGTTATTTTACCATTTGAAAAAACAGAAATAGGACATTATCTGTTTGCAAAAGACTCACATTAAGAAGTGGGATAGAAAATACTTAATTCAAAATGGTTTGGGTCAAGAATTTATTGCAGCTAGTGGTAATAAAACTGGTGTTGTACATTAATGAACAATTAAAGCCAGAGTTAATAATCTCAAATGAACAAGGGAGATTTGTGGGGGTAGAGATCTAATTTAATGTGGTCAAAACTCTGGTCTTGGAAATATATGTACCCAATGAGGAGAAAGGGTACTTTTATCTGATGGATAAACTGTTGATTTACCATACATCAACTGGTGTTTGATGGGAGACTGGAACAGGGTGGCACTACCCATATTTGGTAAGAAGTCAGAGAAAGGGATTAAATATTTCCAATTATATACTGCCCATCTAGAACGTGTCTACTCTGGGTGGTTACCAATAAAGGTTACGAAGGCTGAGATACTGCCAAAATCTTTCTCTGACCATAATCCAATAGCAATGAGAGAAAAAAGGAAAACACATGAGTCTAGATGGAGGTTAAACGAGTTGTTACTACAGAATAAAAATATTTTGAAAGATATCAAAAAGAAATTAAAAGAGTTTTTTGAACTGAATCTGAACAAAGATACAAACATAAGGATGATTTGGGACTCGAGCAAAGCTTACATCCAGGGCAAATGTATCAGATTTGGGTCAATATGTTTTTAAAAAGTGACTAGAAAAGTCATATCAATTAGAGTGTGAAATTAAAAATAAAGAGGAGGAGGCTAAGAAAATCATGTGGGAATAAAAAAACACCTTTAAACCAACTAAAAATATTACAACAATGACTCTCAATGTTAACAGAAATGGTTAAGAAATGAAACAATGCCAAGCAAAGACATTTTGAACAAGCTAATAAACTGAGGAGATGGCTGGTATATAGATTGAGAAAAGAGAGGGAAAAGAGGTGGTTTTTAAAACTGCATGACAAAGAGCTAGTTGTCACAGATAAAAGAGGCATTCAAAGAATAATACACAACTATTACTCCCATTTTTATAAGAACCAGGGGACCCTGATAGCCAAAATAGAAGAATATTTTTTTTATTTTAAATTCCCTTAAATTTTAAAATTTTATTAACATCCATAGTATGACAATGCAAGTTAGAATTGTAGTACAATACTATCACATTACTTACATATTCTTTCAGTAGATTGTCTTTCTTTATACATCCACTAGTTCATATTTTAACATATTAATTTTTTTTTAAATATTACATGCCAGCAATCCAAATTACTTCCCATACCCCATATCATGGGAAGAAGAATATATTAGAAATAAGCATTACGCAAGATTACAGACGAACTAAGGTCCATATTGAATGGACCAATTACAGTAAGAGATATGGTGGTCTCCAAAAAGTGATGAAAGTGTCAAGGGAAAGAGGGTTCCTTCTATCATAGATGGTGGATGTGTGGAGTGGCTGTGAAATTCTGGAAACAAATTTACTCAATAATGCATGAGATATTGAAAATTAGCATCCAATTAAAACCAGAACTGTTCCTTTTGAGCATGGTAGACAACCAGATAGAAAAGAATAAAGTGATACTTATTAAATACCTGGCAGCAGCTGCTAGACTCCTCTATGCTCAATATTAGAAAATGAACAAAGTACCCTCCGTGGAAGATGGGCTACTTAAGGTGTTGGAACTAGTGGAAAGGGCAAAGTTGTCAGCTTTAATTAAGGATAGACCATTGACCAACTTTAGAACTATTTGGAAGCCCTTACTGGACTTTTTGTCAAAAAAAGGAAAAAGGAAAAAGACAAACTAATATGTAAATTCTAGAGACTTGGATATTAATGAGGATACTCCTGAATTTGGATGAATGTAGATGTTGCGGATACTAACTTGCAAGTATGCACTATAAATAAGTGAAGGGATAATTGGTAAATTATTGCAGTAGTCAATGGTGTAACAGACAGTGGGAAGTTCTATAACATCATGCTGAATTATTTCTTAAACTGATTTGCTCTTACCTGAACTTGCTTCTCACAGTGTATCCACCCTGTTCTTGACTTTCCCTTAATTTCCCTTTAGTCATTATGGCCAATTTGTAGAATCTATTTGTGTCTCATCCTTCCTTCATAAAGTCTATCACACCAAATCCTTCAAATACATAGGATAACATCGATCACGTGTCATGTGATGAGTAAAATTGCCGTTGTTTGTAGCTGCTTTGCATATAAGAAGCCCAGGTTCAGCTTTACAATAAGTTAGGTCTTTGTTTAACTCTTCTTTACAAGCATGTTCTTTTGACGGACAATTCCTTTTCTCTTATAGGGCCAGGTGGAGCAAATTGGGATGCAAATTTGAATGCAATATATGTTTGCACAGTGGCTGCTTTACTTTTGATAGTATGCATGCTTGCTGCTGTACTATATTTCAAGAGGAGGCAAGGTAAGAATTTCTCTCATTCTACACAGAAAGTGGTGAGAATCTTCTACAAGCTTTCCTTTTACTGAGGCATTTAATCCATGTCTCTTTCCATACAGCAGAACAATCTTATAGGAGAAATATAGTTCAGTGGTTTAGGTCTCTGGCTGTGGAACTCGAGGTTGGGAGTTCAATTCCCCACTGTGCCGCCTTGATAGGGGCTGGACTTGATGATCCATAAAGTCCCTTCCAGCAATTATAAGATTATTATTATTATCTAAGCACACTCACTTGTGGAGATTAGTGTTAAATGTTCATTTGAGGAACAGGCAAAAATGAGAGTACTACGGAAAGGGGAGTTTTCTTACTTGCTCTGCTCCTTCTTTGCTTCCTTTGTCAATTCCCCTTCCTCAGGGAGGACAGAAGGGGAAACATACAGAGGGTGGTATGTGCTGATCAATCTTCACGTGCTTCTATGCTTAAGAGGTGAAGAGTGGGAGAGATTGTAACTATCTGCTCAGATGTGACCCTCATTGAGTTCAGTGGGGTATACTGGATTGCCATGTAAGATCACCAACTAAGGCGACAGAACGCAAAAGGAGAAGAGGAAATGAGAAAATTTCTGAAACTTACTGATAGTATCCGATTGTGGAACCTCAGAGACAAACTTCTCTGTGTATGTGCACAGGCTTCCAGGAGAAAAGGGGAGACCTTGGCTTGGGTCCTGTCACCCCCTCACATGTAACAAATAATCTTGCAGTAATGTATACATAAAGCCTTTCCGCTTATTGGCTGTGAGTGCAGGCAGAGGGTGGTGTGGCCGTTCCAAACTTTGTGGGTGGCGATAGCCTGGGCATCCTATGATGAATTGTGTAACGTTTCAGAAAGTCCTGTTCAAAGTTTTGCAGTATGTTTGATAGAAAGTGGGAAGCTTTCCCACCTGTTGCCTTTTATTTTTTCATTCTATGAAAAATAGGTATTTGTTATATATTTTTTATAGTTCCATACAGTGACTTGTATTTTATGTATTTTGAATGAAATCCAACAGTGCACAAGCATTCTTCCGCTCAGGCAACAGGGTTTCCCATTCATCTCCCTTTAGCAATCTGGAACAGATTCTGAGGAGAGGAGAGCACAAAGGGGGACAGCAAATGGAGGTCATTCCCATCAGTTGGAAGGGTTAACTGGATGCAACCCATTGTGTTCTTTTGTAAGCTTGCTGTTGGATTTGGTTTTCAACGGCCAGAATCCTATTGCCAATTTATGCTCGGTTAAGGAAAATGAGCTACATATTTAACTAGAGCCAGAGGTTTCCCACTCCACTGTGCCTCCAAGACGGAACAGCCAGTCTACGTGGCCTTGGGCAAGCTGCACCGTCCCAGGGTGCCCCCAGAAGGGAATGGTAAACCACATCAGCATATTGTCCACCTAGAAAACCCAGAAAAGGGTCGCCATAAGTGAGAACTGACTTGACAGCACAGTTATTTATTATTAAAGCAAGTCACAAAAGCCTAGACAGCCAACTGCTGCTCATTAATGAGGTGCTGGTTGTGTTTTTCTGCTGAGAAATGCAAATAGCACCTCAGTAATAAGCACCAATTTGCCACCAATACATGCAGCTTTCCCTTGTTGCTGTTTAGTCGTTAAGTCGTGTCCGACTCTTCGTGACCCCATGGACCAGAGCACGCCAGGCCCTCCTGTCTTCCACTGCCTCCCGGAGTTGGGTCAAATTCATGTTGGTAGCTTCGATGACACTGTCCAGCCATCTCGTCCTCTGTCGTCCCCTTCTCCTCTTGCTTTCACACTTTCCCAACATCAGGGTCTTTTCCAGGGAGTCTTCTCTTCTCATGAGATGGCCAAAGTATTGGAGCCTCAGGTTCAGGATCTGTCCTTCCAGTGAGCAGTCAGGGTTGATTTCCTTTAGAATGGATAGGTTTGTTCTCCTTGCAGTCTAGGGGACTCTCAAGAGTCTCCTCCAGCACCACAATTCAAAAGCATCAATTCTTCGGCGGTCAGCCTTCTTTATGGTCCAGCTCTCACTTCCGTACATCGCTACTGGAAAAGCCATAGCTTTGACTATGCAGACCTTTGTCGGCAAGGTGATGTCTCTGCTTTTTAAGATGCTGTCTAGGTTTGTCATCGCTTTCCTCCCAAGAAGCAGGTGTCTTTTGATTTCGTGGCTGCTGTCACCATCTGCAGTGATCATGGAGCCCAAGAAGGTAAAATCTGTCACTGCCTCCATATCTTCCCCTTCTATTTGCCAGGAGGTGATGGGGCCAGTGGCCATGATCTTAGTTTTTTTGATGTTGAGCTTCAGACCATTTTTGGCGCTCTCCTCTTTCACCCTCATTAAGAGGTTCTTTAATTCCTCCTCACCTTCTGCCATCAGAGTGGTATCATCTGCATATCTGAGGTTGTTGATATTTCTTCCGGCAATCTTAATTCCGGTTTGGGATTCATCCAGTCCTGCCTTTCGCATGATGTATTCTGCATATAAGTTAAATAAGCAGGGAGACAATATACAACCTTGTCGTATTCCTTTCCCAATTTTGAACCAATCAGTTGTTCCATATCCAGTTCTAACTGTTGCTTCCTGTCCCACATAGAGATTTCTCAGGAGGTAGATAAGGTGGTCAGGCACTCCCATTTCTTTAAGAACTTGCCATAGTTTGCTGTGGTCCACACAGTCAAAGGCTTTTGCGTAGTCAATAAAGCAGAAGTAGATGTTTTTCTGGAACTCTCTGGCTTTCTCCATAATCCAGCGCATGTTAGCAATTTGGTCTCTAGTTCCTCTGCCCCTTCGAAATCCAGCTTGTACTTCTGGGAGTTCTCGGTCCACATACTGCTGAAGCCTACCTTGTAGGATTTTGAGCATAACCTTGCTAGTGTGTGAAATGAGTGCAATTGTACGGTACTTGGAGCATTCTTTGGCACTGCCCTTCTTTGGGATTGGGATGTAGACTGATCTTTTCCAATCCTCTGGCCACTGCTGAGTTTTCCAAACTTGCTGGCATATTGAGTGCAGCACCTTAACAGCATCATCTTTTAAGATTTTAAATAGTTCAACTGGAATGCCATCACCTCCACTGGCCTTGTTGTTAGTCATGCTTTCTAAGGCCCACTTGACTTCGCTCTCCAGGATGTCTGGCTCAAGGTCAGCAACCACACTCTCTGGGTTGTCCGGGACATCCAGATGTTTCTGGTATAATTCCTCTGTATATTCTTGCCACCTCTTCTTGATGTCTTCTGCTTCTGTTAGGTCCCTACCATTTTTGTCCTTTATCATGTCCATCTTTGCACAAAATGTTCCTTTAATATCTCCAATTTTCTTCAACAGATCTCTGGTTTTTCCCTTTCTATTATTTTCCTCTATATCTTTGCACCGTTCATTTAAGAAAGCCCTCTTGTCTCTCCTTGCTATTCTTTGGAAGTCAGCATTCAATTTTCTGAAACTTTCCCTATCTCCCTTGCATTTTGTTTCCCTTCTCTTCTCTGCTATTTGTAAGGCCTCGTTGGACAGCCACTTTGCTTTCTTGCATTTCCTTTTCTTTGGGGTGGTTTTTGTTGCTGCCTCCTGTACAATGTTACGAGCCTCCATCCATAGTTCTTCAGGCACTCTGTCCACCAAATCGAGTTCCTTAAATCTGTTCTTCACTTCCACTGTGTATTCATAAGGGATTTGGTTTAGATTATACCTGACTAGCCGAGTGGTTTTTCCTATTTTCTTCAGTTTAAGCTTGAATTTTGCTATAAGAAGCTGATGATCAGAGCCACCATCAGCTCCAGGTCTTGTTTTTGCTGACTGTATAGAGCTTCTCCATCTTTGGCTGCAGAGAACATAATCAATCTGATTTCGGTATTGCCCATCTGGTGATGTTCATGTGTAGAGTAGCCTCTTGTGTTGTTGGAAAAGAGTGTTTGCGATGACCAGCTTGTTCTCTTGACAAAACTCTATTAGCCTTTGCCATGCTTCGTTTTGAACTCCAAGGCCAAACTTACCTGTTGTTCCTTTTATCTCTTGACTCCCTAATTTAGCATTCCAGTCCCCAATAATAAGAACATCTTTCTTTGGTGTCAGTTCTAGAAGGTGTTGTAAGTCTTCATAGAATTGGTCAATTTCAGCCTCTTCAGCATGGGTGGTTGGTGCATAAACTTGGATTACTGTGATGTTGAAAGGTCTGCCTTGGATTCGTATTGAAATCATTCTATCATTTTTGAGATTTATTTATTTATTAAATTTATATCCCGCCCATTTAGACAACGTCTTGTATCCCAGTACAGCTTTTCCCACTCCTTTGTTGACTATGAGGGCTACTCCATTTCTTCTACGGGATTCTTGCCCACAATAGTAGATATGATAATCGTCTGAATTGAATTCGCCCATTCCCGTCCATTTTAGTTCACTGACGTCCAGGATGTCAATGTTTATTCTTGCCATCTCCTGTTTGACCACATCAAGGTTACCAAGGTTCATAGATCTTACATTCCAGGTTCCTATGCAGTATTTTTCTTTCCAGCATCGGACTTTCCTTTCACTTCCAGACGCGTCCAGAGCTGAGCGTCCTTTCGGCTTTGACCCAACCACTTCATTAGCTCTGGAGCTACTTGTACTTGTCCTCCGCTCTTCCTCAGTAGCGTGTTGGACGCCTTCCGACCTGAGGGGGCTCCTTTTCCAGCGTCTTATCTTTTAGCCTTTTGTTTCTGTCCATGGAGTTTTCTTGGCAAAGATACTGGATTGGCTTGCCGGTTCCTGCTCCAGGTGGATCGCGTTTAGTTAGAACGGTCCACTATGACCTGTCCATCTTGGGTGTCCCTGCATGACATAGCCCATAGCTTCTCTGAATTACTCAAGCCCCTTCTCCACGACAAGGCAGCAATCCGTGAAGGGGTGCAGTTTTCCCTTACACAAACATAAATGGTAATAGGGTTTTGCCCAATATGTTCTGTTAAATTAGTGTGCAGACCGTTGTGTGTGTGCACACATTTGTATATACATGCAAATATATGAATGGATGAGATGCATCTGAGTGGACTACAGTTCATATATATACACACACACTTTGTATATAATTCACTTTACTGGTATTCTGGCTTTTATTTTGTTTTAACAGGTACAGCCAAGAACTGGGATCTCTTATATCCTAACATGAAACAAACACCTACTACAGTCCTCGTTGTATATTCCCAGGAAGTGTGTTTCCAGCATACTGTCCTTGGTTTTGCAGAATTTCTACATGAACGCTGCAAAAGTGATGTTATCATAGATGCATGGCAAAAACGGAGAATTGCTGAAATAGGACCTGTACAGTGGTTTGCTACTCAGAGAGAAATTGCTGATAAAATAATTTTTCTTAGCCCAGGCTCCAATAGTGCTGCTTGTGATTCAGCTTGTAAAAGAACTATAGAGTGTCATAAGGACTCTGAATGTATGTTCATGATTGCATTTAACCTCTTCTGTAGTGATCTGAAAAATCAATCTTCTCTCCACAAGTATATGGTTGTTTCTTTCAATGAAACAAATCTTGCTAAGAGTTTACCGAGTCCTTTGAACTGCTGTCCAAAGTATTTTCTAATGAAGGATATTGACTCCTTCTGTAGGGACCTCTACTTTTCACAGAATCTGAGGTGTGGCGAAGGAACAAACTCAAAGTGCAACTGGAGATTTAAGATGAATTTTAAATTATGATAATAGGGCTAAAGCATGAGACAATAAAAAATATATATCAGGCCTCATATCCAGGCTCTGAAGGTGGTTTTCTTTTCTTCTTCACCTCTACTCCTAAAAATGAATACTGGGGTGTTAACCCAGGTTCTTCTGGCAGCTCAATGTCCAAATGGTAGAACTCTTCCATATATATACTGTATATCTAAAATGTGGAAGAGTTCTTCCATTACGACATTAGGTCCCAGAAGAACCTGAAACACACACACATCCTGCGAACTGGGAGAGTGTATGTATACATATCTTTGTGTGTTTGTGTTGTGTCTGTCCATCCATATACACACACACTGTCCCAGTTCCCACTGTGTGTGTGTTTCAGGTTCTTCTGGGACCTCAGTGTCCAAATGGACACTTATTCAGGGTCCTCTATGCCACGGTTTGTCCTTACAGTAATTAATGCTGTTCCCATGCTGTTAGTAAGGCATTTCTGTTTGGCAGTGGCCAAGACAAGACTAACTGGGCACAAAAATCTGCACCTAAACTAGAGAATTCCTAAATTGGGAGGTTGCTTTTCCTCCTTACCCCCATTTTGTGCTTCCAGGCCAAGACTGTTTATTCAACTAAGTATTTTAACCTGCTCTACTTCAGTTTTTAGTGCCTGCTTTTAGAGTTGGTGTTTATCTCATTTTTTTAACTGTATTTCCTATTATCTCTATTATTGGATTTTGGCTGTAAAAAGTGTTATAAGCCATCCATTGTGCCAGACACACTATATGAGAACCATAGAATCAAAGATAAATAAATAAATACAGCCACTAACTTCTTAAGGCAAACCAGGCTATGGGTTCACAACCTGCATTCTTTCCGTTACTACACTTATGGTGTTGCATTTTTTTCCACATGAATATAACTGTGGCTTATGTGAACAGCAGCCAGGCTTTGGAAATTGGTCCTCTCTGGATGTAAAGATGTGAAACCAGTTTTAAACTTAACTTTGTTTCAGCAAAAGAATAAAGTGTCTTGTAGCAACTTAAAAACTAAGACTTATTTCTACATAAACTCGTTATGGATTGTAATTTAAAAAGAAAACACATATTAAGTTTAAAACTACCAAAAGACGGTTTGTTTTTCTGGAACAGACAAGATGCTTAAATTTAAAAGTCATTTTTCTACCTTAAGAACCAGTAGCTAGTGCAAAAAAAACCCCAAACATATAAGAATAGCAGACAACATTTATAACTATTCACAGCTCCATTATTCATATCTTATTGCTTTAGCAGGAGGTTAACCCCAATGGTCAATCATCAAAATACACCCTCCCCCCACTGAGCACTGTATTCCTCATTCATCCTTCAGATGTTCATTGGAAAACTAGTTTATATTTGCATAGTGTGTGGAGATTTCAGCATCTCAAAATTGCAAGAGAAGCCTTGAAGGTTATGCCTTATCAGCTTTTGCAGCTTTTTAAAAAAATTGATGGTTACAATAAAAACAGCCAACAAATCAGTTATGAATGATGGATGGCTTGCTGCTGAGTGGTTCTTCATGCAAATCAGCTCAACAAATGGGTATCAAAATGTTCAGGAAAAAAATTAGTTTTTGTTTTACTCCAAAAATATAATTTGTTTCCACAGAATTTTTTTTTCTGGCATACTGTGTGTTTTTCTTCTCCTCCTCACCAAAAAAACCCTCGTCTAATCCCCAGAGGCCATGCCATCTTCAAGTTGAGTTTGATAAGCACTTAATCACAACTGTGCTTGATTAGACTCCTGCTACGGATTTCACTGAGACCACTCCAACATAGACAATTTGAGGGAAAGTGAAGAAAATTTCTAGTTCTATTATGTCCCATTTTTAAAAATTACAGAACCACAGTAATTTTTGTTTATTTTTATTTAAAAACTGAAATCAGTTTTGGCTTGTCGAATGGGAAAAAGTTATATTCAGGATTCCATAACATTTAAAATCTCACTGGGTCACCATACAAAAGCAGCTCTTTCACGCAACATACGGACACCAAAACGCTGCCATTCTCTTTGATATATCCATAGTTCTTGTGTTGTATCCAGGCAGGCTAAAACAGCACCCCCTTTCCAAGCAATCAAACGAGGATCCATGTCCTAAGATTAAAACAGAGATAGACATGAAGAAGAAAACGACCATTTTCACTGATAGCTCAGCTGAAACCACTCAAATGTATCATCAGTGTGCTACACCCCATTCTAAATAAAGACACTTCCCCCTCATTGGCTTTAGGTGGTAGGAGTTATGCTTGCTGATAGACCACCACCCACCACCTTAAATAACTAAATACTAGCTAGAACAGGCCACACAAAAAGTGTACAAATGCAGGAACTAGACTGCTACAAAACACAGATGCTAATGCTGTCTTCATATGTACTTTAGTAAAACCTTAACCATGCCTATAAATGTCACCTTTTAACATCAGAGGTTGATTCATTTGCTTTTCTTCCATTATGGAGGCATGCTACCATCTGTTAGGTTTACTTTAATACCATTCCCATTTTAGAAATGAGTCTGAAGTTACTACAAATTGTTTACACTCTTTAAAAATCTTCTTACAATATTAATAAACACAAACAAGTTTTTTTTCAACTGATTTTTTTAAAAAGTACAGTACGACCCCTCATATCCGTGGGGGACTGGTTCCAAGCCACCCCCATGGATGCTGAAAACCAGAGATAATAGTGAATACTCTCTCTCTCTCTATAATGGTAAAAGAAGAAAAAACTATTTACATGTGCATTACACTGTTCACTAGACAGCACCAGAACACCATGCTATGTACTCTTCACCAAGTATTCATAGCATGGTCTGTGGCTTCCTCTAGTGGCCAGTTCTGATAATACATGTGAAAATAGTTTTTTCTGGATTTTTTTCTTTTAATATTTTTAATATTTTCAGACTGTGGACAAGTGAAACCATAGACACTGATCCCGCAAATATGGGGGTCCTACCATACAGTTTTTGTTTTTTGGCAAAAAGAGTATTTTGATGTTCTAATCTAGGCCCACTGAATCAATGGAACTCACAAAGAAGTTGAGCCACTAAATCCCCACTTATTCAATGGGCCTACTCTAGTTGCCTCTTACTACTGGATTTCAGTCAGTGTCTTTTAAAACTTCATGAAAAGACAAATGACATCAGCTATTAGCTACTCTCCTTGCTCAAAGTTTCTAACACATGCTCTTCACCATGAACTATATATACCAACATTGGTCAATATATTTAGCTTAATTCTACAATTAACTACCATTAAAAAGCATTTTTGTCTCTAGTGCAAAAATCAGTGTCTTGTATTTCATTAATGTTATGTCTAGCCAATGTTATGTCTACTATTATATGGAAATCTACACATAGATACAAATAATTACCTTTGGTCTTGTAATAACTTCTACGTTTTCAACAACTCTTCTGAAAGAAGGAGGCATTTTGTTGAGAATTCTGTGTTGAAGAAATTCTTGGGCTTTGTGAAACATCAGACCACCACCTACTACCAGGATTGAACTGTACATTTTCTTTTTTGTATCATCTGATGCTAGAAAAACACAAACACAAGAACTGTGTATGAATAGTAAAGAATGGATTAAAAACTTCCCTAGAATTATTTAATCACTGTAAAAGTTTGTTTTGGAAACAAAAACAAAAGAGAGAAAAAAACCCACCCAGAAATGTGGAACCTTTAAAACTGGCCCATTTATTTCAGCATGAGCTTTTACAGACTACAATAAACCTCAAACATGGAATATCTGAGTGACAGGCTTATGTTCTGCATATTCATGTGGTGATAGGAATGGAACCAAGAAGAACGAGAATCAGAAAATGGCACCAGCACAAAGAATCAGCAAATGGCTATTTTAAGACAAATTGGCAACTAGTAGGAGATGAATAAGTATAATGTAGAGCACTGGTCCCCAACCTTTTCCAAACCGTGGACCAGTTGGGGGGGGGGGGGTCCGTGTGCAGGGGGTGGGGCACCCCTGCGCTCACAGGGGCGGGGCGGGCTTGCATGCATGCACGGATGGCACAGGGCGTACATGCATGCGTGGAGCGCACTCGCGGGGGGCGCATGTCTGCATGGTGCACTCGTGGGGGAAGGGCACGCTTGTGGCAGGCAGGGCACCCGTGTGTGTGTGTGGGCGGGCCATGCGTGCGTGGGGGTGTGTGCGTGCAGGGGTGGGTGGGAGATCTGTCTCCACGGCCCGGTCCTGCCAAGGCCACAGACCGGGAGTTGGGGACCCCTGATCTAGAGAACATTTTTTTACACATTGATGAAACCTTCTTGCACTAGACCGAAGCACTCGAGTTAAAAAATAGATGTATAGTTTTCTTACCACAGCAATCAATACTGTGCAGAATCGCTTTGTCAAGGCCTAAAGCTTTCCCTTCAAACTGGGAGATAGCCGTTTTTCTGGACATGTGACTTGTGAGTGGTTCTTCGGACTCATTTCCCCCAATAATACAGTCGCCATGAAAAGGACCTAACTCCACTTCTGGGGGATACAGATTTTCAGCAACACTTGCAGACTGACCACGCAAATCTCCCTCAAATCCACCAGGCTTGGACATGGACTTCCGATCAGCCGTTGCCTTTGCTGACTTTGAAAACCCAAAACAACAATTATGTTCAGAGATCAAATTGTATTACATGTAAAACCTATACTACAACTTGTTTTAAAAACCTGTGTTGAGCAACCATGCAGGTAAGACATGGGTGGGGGAAGAATGTAACCTTCCAGATACTGTCGGACACCAGTTCCCACCAGCTCTTAGCCAGCACAGCCAACAGTGAGGAATGCTGAGAGCTGCAGTCCAACAATCTCTGGAGGACCCACTCCTGAGATTAAAAACACACATTCATATCTCTGAGGGGCTGGGGAGCATAATAAGCTACAACACTGTTTGTGGCCTTCATTTCCCCACTACAAATCTATGCTGCACTAAGGCACAAAGGCCCCAGCGTGGAGTCTCCTATTTCCAGTGGCTCAGGCAGCACAAGCAATCGAGCCTTCCAAAAGAGGAGGTCACTGTAGCCACATTTGTACGAACTACTCTGTGTACCATCCAAACTGTACACACCTGCATGATCAGGGCAGAAGGGAAAAAAATACTATGAACATTTCTTTACTTTTTAATTTACTTTTAAATACAGCTGTATCTTTCATGTAATTAAAGGGACTTACATGGGGCAACAATAAAACAAAAAATAAATAACAAAAATAAAACCATCTAATTTATTTATTTTTCAACACTTTAGATCAGTGGTTCCCAACCTTGGGGTCCCCAGATGTTCTTGGACTGCAACTCCCAGAAGCCCTTGCTAGCACTGTTAGTGGTGAAGGCTTCTGGAAGATTTAATCCAAGAACGTCCGGAGACGCCGAGGTTGGGAACCACTGCTTTAGATCCTGCTTTCCTATACAGAGTGTACTAAGTGCAGGTCACAGCCAGACCCATCCAATTACATGATCTGACTTCATAATGACTAGAATCCAACCTCTGCCAGTAATAAGCACCAATTTGCCACCAATACATGCAGTTTTCCCTTGTTGCTGTTTAGTCGTTAAGTCATGTCCGACTCTTCGTGACCTCATGGACCAGAGCATGCCAGGCCCTCCTGTCTTCCACTGCCTCCCGGAGTTGGGTCAAATTCATGTTGGTCACTTCGGTGACACTGTCCAACCATCTCGTCCTCTGTCGTCCCCTTCTCCTCTTGCCTTCACTCTTTCCCAACATCAGGGGCTTTTCCAGGGAGTCTTCTCATGAGATGGCCAAAGTATTGGAGTCTCAGCTTCAGGATCTGTCCTTCCAGTGAGCACTCAGGGTTGATTTCCTTCAGAATGGATACGTTTGATCTCCTTGCAGTCCAGGGGACTCTCAAGAGTTTAGCATGCCATAATAATAATCTTGAAACTGATTCATTTTACAGTGAGCTGAAACAACCCAGCTTAATAAACTGTGGTCTGACATTGACATCTTTCAACTAACTACTGGAAGATAAAACACAGTTAATTGCAAGCAAAGCTTGTGGACTCCTTGAGGCTACCCTGGAGAAGGCTGAAGGGGAAAGGTACAATCTTACTGTAAAGCACTCTCTGGTGGTGCCAGTTTATCATTAGAGCTGACATGTTCAGTCCTCCATGTGAAACAGACCTATTTGTACAATTCCCCTAACAATTCTAATAATTCTCTGAAAAGGTAACTTTAATGACATCTATATGAAGGAGGAATCTCATGGGAAAGCAAAAGAAAAAAAACAACCCACACACCTGCTCCTGCTTACTTTGTGTGGCTAAAAGATAATGTTCATCATGTGGGTCCTCAGGATCACCCTGCGATCGCTGCTGCAACAATGTCATTTTCTGCCCCACAATTCCAAATGTTGCTGGATAAAATAGTGCCATTGGAGCCTAATCATGAGAGATGAGAAGAGCTTCAAATTATTGCCAATGTCTCTTCTATAGTTCCACTCCATGCTGGCTTGCACTTACTTTACAATTAAACAACCAGTTTGCATACTCAAATAAATATCTTGCATCAAGATATCTGACTGTTGCCAGCAGCACATGTAAACTGAAATAATATATATTAATATTATAATATACCTATACTAGTATAGATCTATTTTACAGATTGAAATATTAAAGACAACACATATAATTTGGTATTTGAGTATTTGAAATGTAATATGTAGTTACGTCAGCTCTGAAATGCTCTACATCCTTTGAAGTTTACAGCTATCAAATAAGATTATTAGATCTAGACTACAGAGACTGCAGAAAGCCAGCGAACACCTTCCCCTTTCCCGCTGACTTTGGTATATCTGTATCCCACTGAAGAAATGCATCATAGTCTTTTACCTGCAACTTTTCATCCCCTAAGCGTAACTGATATAACAAGGCTGGAGAATCTGGGTGACGGACTTGGAACTCATGATCTTTTAGTCCAGATAAATCCTGGTAACAAAACACAGAAGAGAACATTAATGCTGTACCAGTGCATCCTATGCATGTCTACTCAGAAAGGTAAGCATGAATATAGGACTGAAGCCTAAAGAGTTTCTAAATCTCTCAAAATTAAACTATGAACAAATCCCCTTATAATACAGTAGCTTTCTCAAAATGCACTGTCTTATAAATCCCTTAAATAAGCCTGGTTCTCGATCCCACCCCAGCTATGTGAAAAACTGATTCCTCACAAAAATAAATAATAGTCTTCGTTCACTTTAGAATGGGGGAATGAACATTGTTATGTATCTCAGACTTTCCCATTATCTAGTAATTTAGAAAACCCCTGGCTTAAAAACAAAATTCTGCATGACATGAAGCCTCCATCTACCCCACCACTGTATTCCTAATAATGGCTAGCCTGTGTCCCTTTGAGTTGCCCTCATTACAATTGTCTGCATACTTCTGGACATAAGGGAAAACACATCTTTGCATTCCGTCTCTCTCTACTTCTGGTAACATTATAAACCTAATTTATTATTATTTATCGCACACCTAAAAAGGTCCAAGTTCTCTTGGTTAAAACAGAGTGAGCAAGTGGCAAATATGTAGCAAGAGGAGTGACGCTGGTTACTTTACCTGATCTAAATGGCAAAATGTTTCTTTCAAGTGCTGGAGGAGAAGACAATCTGTCTTTTTAGCTAGCTGGCAGTCTCTGTAAGGAAATCCAGCGCGCTGCATAAGCCAATAGAAACACCTTGCTACATCAGAACCTCCATAGGCAAGGCGTAACCTATGACAAAATTAAGAAGCAGTTCCAGAAACACTTCTCTTTGGTGTTGAAACAGAAAGTTTAAAGAATTTAGAAATAAATTACATCACCTATTCCTGCTCCCATCATGTCTTTGACCCAGTACTGAGTCTTGTCAGATCAGTGCGCAAGTGCTTCACTGCATGCTCTGATCTCTTGAGTCACAAACGCAAGGTTGCAGCATGCGTTCAAGTTAGTGTTGAGCTCTGTTAAGAGGGTCTGCCCAGCATATCACTTTTTGGCACAGAGTGACTCCCCTTCTCATTGGGGAATGCTAAAATACTGTTTCCCGCTTTATGATAGCTACCTGGTATTACGATGCGAGACACCATCTTCAACACAGCAGACACTTGTCTTCTGGTCTCCCACATCAACAACACAAGCACTACTTAAGCCACTTCCAAACGTAGCACAAACAGACTCCTGATGTACCACTATTCCTTAAAAGAAAATGGCAGGAAGGTTACTGTATATACTGAGATGTCGCTAACTCATCCAGACCCATTTTTCATGTGTAAAATATCTCCTACGATGGCTCCTCCTTTATAAAACCCTGAATATGAGTTTACAAGAAAGCATTTTGTAGAAAAGAAGGAGAAAGGAGAAGAAATATGTTTATGGCTGCCTAAGCATTTGTAAGTAAGTCCACTAGTGGCATGACACTAAGTTTAAAGTTACAACTTCTATACTTAATCTTGAACCAGTGTTTCCGGACTCAACAGCTAACCAAAAGATTTATTAGCCTTGATTGCCCATTGTAACCAGATCTCACATTTTTCTCCATGTATGAAGCAACACATTACCTTTGTACAAAAACTGAACCATACAGGAGATGGTCTCCCATTGTGAAATCCCACACAGCTGTATGTGAACATATGTAGCAATCGGGGGGGGGGGGGGGTAGTGGCCTTCAGATAATAATAAAAATAGATTACTATTATTATTGAGTCCATTTCTTTGCAGCGTCCTATATCTCAAGATAAATACCACAGCCACATTAACACAGAATCATGGGGAATAAGTGCCCATATGATTTGGTGTCTGCAAAGAAAGCCAAAACAACAGCAGCAGAAATTTGCAAAGACCTAGTGTACATTGTTACCATTAGGCCAAAAACTCCCTTATCTACATACTTCAATTCATAGTATTGTTTCCCCATGCAAAATGGACGGGCCTCAACTGATCGCATATAGGAGACTGCAAGCCAGCAGTCAACTGCAATGAAGAATAAGAGAAGAAACACTTGCTTCCTTCAGTAGCCGTGTGTAGCAGTTATTAAGAGGCTGCTGGAGTTCCTTCACTTAAAGTCTCTGGGCCTCAGTAGTGTTACATCGAGAATAAACAATCCATATCCCTAATTAACAAGCCTGACCGTAACCTTTGTCTGAAACTAGAGAACACCTGTGAAGTTATTATAATGTATATAAGTACATAAGAAGGCTGGGGGCAAGAAAGGACTGACTCAAAAGCAAGGCCATAAAATAAGGTAAATAGTGCAGCTCTTTCCTTGAAGGTTGGCCATTATACATGCTCCACAGTATCTGTAGATTCTCAGTCATGCAGGTGAGGTTATCTGGACATGCTCCACAGTATTAATTCCATAACAGTTCAGTCTTTAGCAGAGATAGATTTATCATCTAATTAATGCACAAGTGGCTGCAAGGTCAACAAGAGTCACTTTAAAAAAAATTAAAATCCATGTCCACAAATGAGGGTGACCACAGATCCTTCAATTTTATTACCTGAGAAGCCCATCTTCATCAGGATCATATTTACTATTTCTTTCACATGTTGCTTATTATAAATGTCTGGAATTAGTAAAATGCACCTGTAATACTGAAAAGGAGAAGAGGGAAATGAGCAAACTGAATTACTCAGGAAAATGAATCATGGGTGAAGAATTAATACCAATGTCTTTATTTAAATACTTCAGTTTTAGGCACCAGCAAATGTAACATAGTTAGTTTTCAGCTTTGTTAGACTACATTTTCTCCTGAATGTTCCAGCACTCCATCGAGTAAATGTAGTAAGGACAAAACCCTTAATTTGCTCCACTCCTCTCACTCCACATTCTGCTTCTACTGTAAATGTTCTTGTACACCTTCCAAATATCAAAGCTGAGTTCACTGAACTCTTTCATTTATGTCCTACAGCCCCTGAACTCCTTTTTTTTTAAATTTTCAGAACTTCCAATATCCCAACAACTAAAAATTTTAGTCATACTTAGGTCATTTCTCATTTAAAGGGCTAAAATCTCTTCTTTGCTAGCTTCGGACCTTGCCATACCTTCCTCTTTCAGCTAACAAAGAACATGTTTGTTGAACTCAATTCTCATTTTATGAGTTTCAGTCTGTGCCGCACTCTTCATATTTATTTTAAAGGCTGCAAAGGGCAGTAGATGACCTTGGGACAGTGGACATTTATGGAAGAAAGTGCTAGCTCACAACAAATGATGTCAGTGGTCAAACTCTGTTGTAGAACTAATGACTGGATCACCATCACATTCTACTGACAACTCACCTTCAAGTCCTTCAGAGGTATTTCTAAATACTTCTGTATTGCGTATGACCATATGACTTCAAGATCAGCTAGGACTGCAGTCAGAGAGCCACCAGGCCCTGGGTGAAGGTTCAACTGTCCCCGTCGAATAGGCCAATGAATATTGTAACAATCCAAAGGGTTAACGTACAATGCCTAGAAAGAATACTTAAACATCACATCATCATGACACTGTTTACATTTTCCTGCTGCTTTTACTTTGGATTCACTATGTAAAGTTTAGTTTTACCCCCTGGTGCTGTTTTATTATGGGCGGTTTCATTCCCAAGAGCTTTTTTAATGATTTTGTATTTTTAATTTACCTATGCAACATTTAAAAAAAGGTTATTGGGGAGACTGCAAGTGTCAAGAAATAAATAAAATAAATTCCTTCAAGGAATCATGAACATGCAGAATTTTCCTACAGTTTATAATAGGGTTTTCCCTCCTATGAAAGACCATTGGCTAATAGGAACTACAGGAGGACTGTTTCTCTCTCTCTCTCATATACAGTGGTGCCTCGCTAGACGATTGCCTCGCAGGACGAGGAAATCGCTAGACGATGCCTTTTTGCGAGCGCTACTGCGCTTCGCAAAACGATGTCTCTCTATGGCGATTTTCGCTAGACGATGAGGTTTCCCCATAGGAGTGCGCCGACTAGTGGTGAAAAGCTGTCAGTGCAGCTGTCAGTGCATTCCTATGGGGACCCTCACTCGCTAGACGATGTTTCCCTATGGGAAATTTCGCAAGACGACTGCGTTTTCCCTTGGAACGCATTGAAGCGATTTCAATGCATTCCAATGGGAAAACGTGCTTCGCTAGACGATGTTTTCGCTAGACAGCGATCCTCGTGGAACGGATTAACATCGTCTAGCGAGGCACCACTGTATCAGGCCCTGTGTGCTCAAACAAGTAGTCTAGATGTAAGTGAGATGGCAAAAAACTTCCTAGACAAATAAAGAAATGTGGCTGACTGCTTTATGCACAACATACAGTCCAAGTACACTTTTTTCAAAATGTGTAAGTTTGTACAAGCGTTAAGTCAAAGTGAGATATGGGAGGAAAAGGAAAAGGATCATTCCTACCTCTTCTCCTATGACATATTCTGGATGGTGGGCAGAATTTGTCCATTTTGTCCCAGAGCTGTGATCTAAGATAGCAGGTCTCATCTGTCTATTATAAGACCGGGCCTGAAATGCAAAGTCAAACAAACAAACAAAAAACACAACATACTGGCATGTTTGAAAAGCAACCCTATCAAAGTGTTTCCTGCTTATCTATGCATTTCTTTACTTTGTGTACTGTTCCAATTTATGCACAGCTAAATACAAGTAAATGTTTCTAGCGTTATATTAAGTCTATCACACCAAAAGCAGCAGGGTCTATTAAGAAACTGAACAGCATAAAATCAAGGGCTTGTTTACCTGCACATATTCTGACGTTATCATATCTCATCATGATGTCTCTGCATGACTCACTCAGACCAAATTTGAACATATGCAGGAAAATAACCAGATACAAATCAGGTGCCAGCCAGAAACCTACTGGCGATTTAGATGTACACAAATGGATTTATGGAAACTGCAGTGGGAAAACTGCTATTTAATGTACTAATTGTGTTCCTGGTTCATTCCCCAGGAATGCATCCAGCACCTTGTTAATTAGTGGCAATATGCTGCCATGACTTACACAATTTCAGTTACACATGTATAAATCACCAATAGGTGACCATTCAAAACAGTAAGACTTGAAACCCACTGAGAGAGTAATTCAGTTTCTTCATATAGACAATCTGCAAAAATCAATTTTAAAAGTTTTTAAATATCTAAGAGAACTAAAGCTGCTAAATTGATAGATTAGTTGCAGATTAGACTCTTTGATGAAATCAAGTCTTTGGTAAGACTACATTAGTAGAGAAAACAATTTCTCTCTTCATTCATGTAAAAGGGTTCTAACCAGCCATCCAGGGCATAACCTGTTCACAATGTTTGTTTAAAAATAATTTTAAAACCGAAAATACAGGTGTTTATATTTTGCCTGTCAATTACCATCTGGTAGTGGATTATGCACACTCTTTTTTTTTGTTTCACTCCTAACTATACATTGTCCTTATTTCCACACCATACAGTAAAAGAATATACCCTTCTCTTGTATTGACTGGCTTTCTGACATCACTCTCCAGTAACGTATCTCTAAGTTCTTCTGTCTGTATCTATGTGCCTATATATAAAAACACATATATTTATTTTTTTAAAAAAATATTTTATTCCACTTTTCTTCTTAAAAAACACTCCAGGTGGCTCAAATCTATTAAAAGACAATACTTAAATCTGGTGGTCTCTTGGGGGGCAGTACTTGCACAGAGGGCAAGGTCCACTCACAGTTTCCCTTAGTAGATGAAGGCAGAAAGCTCAGCTAGTGACCAAAATGATAATGGATGTTCATACATGCATAAGATGAAGTGTAGATGTTGTCCTGACTAATTGTGGACAACTAATAAAATTGCCAAGTGTACACCAGGCACACTATTGGGTGTGCAATCAGGCACAGGACCAATATGCAGCTGGGACCTTGTTAATCCGCCATGCCAGATTCTGTGATTGCTTCTTGCAAATTCATCTTATGCCACCAGTTTATGCACCGAGCTGTCCAGTGCAGCTGGCTTGAATGGTCTGGGGTATGTTACTTTATGTCCCACAAGGAGAGAATGTGGACCACTTGTAAATCCACTGTGAAGTTTAATCTGCTCTGCAGATTAAAAACACTTAGATCAGATCTGACTTGGACATGTAGTTGATGCAGGTCATAAGGACCAGCTTTCCTGTAATAATGAATAGGTTGTAGCCTGAGGATGTGGACAGGATCACTGGAAGGGTGACAGTCATGTTATCGCAACACGGATATTTGCCTTTCTTGGCTCGTAAATGTTGGGATGGGATTCACTGAGTGGATAAGGGGAGTGGTGAATCCCTCCTTAGAACAGGCAGTGCTCCAGCTTTCCTTTAAAAAGGCAGTTATACAACCTGTATTGAAAAAGCCCTCCCTGAACCCCATCGTACTAGATAATTATCGGCCAGTGTCAAATATTCCATTCTTTGGCAGGGTTTTGGAGCACATAGAGGATTCTCAGCTCCAGAATTTTCTGGATGAGATAGATTATCTAGATCCATTTCAATTTGGCTTTATGGCTGGTTATGGGATGGCGACTGCTTTGGTCACCTCGGTGGAAATAGACAGGGGAGCATCTCCCTGTTGATCCTGATGGATTTTTTAGTGGCTTTCAGCACCATCAAGCAGGATTTTTTTCTGGGTCATCTCAGAGATGGGACTTGGAGGCACTATTCTGCAGTGACTGTGGGTACAATCCTTTCTAGGGGGAGAAGCTCAGAGGGTGGTGCTGGGGGACTTCTGTTGGACACCCTGGCCGCTGACCTGTGGTGTCCCTTCAGATACTGTTCAGTCCCCCATGTTATATAACGTATACATAAAATCAGTAGGACAGGTGGTCCAGAGTTTGAGGGGCTTGTGCCACCAATATGCGGATGATCACTCTACTTCGCCTTTTCATCTAATCTCAGGGAAGCTGTTTTGGCCCTAAGGCAGTATCTGGGGCCAATAATGGGAGTGGATGAAGACAAACAAACTGCAGCTTTGTCTGGACGAGACAGAGTTGCTCCTGGCCATTCAAAAGGTAGATCAGGAAACAGGGATTCAACCCATGCTGGATGAGGTCACACTCCCCTTAAAAGCTCAGGTACCCAGCTTGGGCATGCTCTTGGATTCATCCTTGAGCCTGGATGGCCAGGTCTTGGTAGTGGCCAAGGGTGCTTTTGCACCGTTAAAATATGTGCACCAGCTATGCCCATTTCTCAAGAATTCTCATCTCGCTACACTAACATACCCCTTCCTTATATCTTGTTTGGATCACTATAACACGTTCTATCTAGGGTTGCCTTTGGAAAGCCTTTAATCAGAAATGTCAGCAGTCCTCTATGTTCCAGCTAGACTCCTGACCAGAGCTGGTTACAGGAGAACAGAAATTTCTTATCACCTTTACTGGTTTTCAGTCCATTTCCAAGAATAATTCAAAGGGCAGCTTTTAACCTATAAAGCCCGAAATGACTGGGGGCTAGGCAACTCAAGGAAGGCTTTTCTCTTGATCCCACAGACCTCACAGACAGATGCGGTGCAGACATGGGATAGGACCTGTTGGATAGCTATTCCTAGGACTTGGGAGCTCCCTCCCACAGGAGACCAGCTAGCATCTTTCCTGCTGCTTTTCTGCCAGCAGACAAAGACTTTTTACACAGGATTTTAATGTGCAAGTTGCTGTTGAAGAAGGGATTTTAAAGGGTGTGTGTTAGTCTTTTTATCTTTTCAAATATGTTTTATTGTTTTAAAGGGATTTCATCTAGCACCTTTCAATAACTAGTGTGTTTAATTGGCTTTTGTTTCATTCATTATGTTTGCAATTGTTTCAGTATTTGTGTAGTTAAATCATTTGAGTCCCTCTAAAGTAGAAGTTTAAAAAGTAAGTAATTATCCAATAGGATTCTGGACACCGTTTCTGCTCTACATCACTGCTTCTTCCCCATGCATTAGTAGGTTCAAAAGGAGTGTCTTGTTCCCTTGACAGTCATTCACGTAGTCATTGAAACCGATGGAAGGGAAAATGGAAAACTGTTCCCTTCCAGCCTGGTTGGCACAAATCCAGTGGAAGTAGGAAAATATCAGTTTCTTTGCCATGGATTCTCTATAACCTTCCCTTTAGGATCACTTTGCCCATTCACTCATCTTTAATGTGCCACTAGCCTGCTTCTATTAATTAAAACTCAATTTCTATTAATCACAATATATAGACGGGATACCTGATCAGGAGACACGGGAATACGTCTTGCACCATTTGACATCTTTTTGGACCATATTGCTTGGTCAACCATTTTAAGACCATTTTGTCTTTGTTCAGTACTTTCAGGTTTCTAAAAAGCAAACCAACATTAGCTTTCCTCTAACACAAAACCATATATTTCAAGTACACAGTGCTAATTCAGTAAAATATACAAAGAGAAAATATACTAGTGTACTTATTCTGCAAAAAAAGCAAAAGCAAAATGAAACTGTATAAAGACCTAAGCTATGAACTCTTATAAGTGGCTTTTCTCATTATCTTTAATTATTATTTCTAGGTATCCATGAGATAATAAATGTCTTGGACATAAGACTGCAGGTAATATCTCAGGAGATAAAATGTTCCTTCCTTCAAATATACACACATACACACATTTTAAATTCCTCACAAATACCTGTTGCCTAGCTGTGACACTTACATGACCCACAGCATACATTGGTCAGGCATAATATTTAAACCACCTGCCCAATATTGTGTAGGTCCCCCTTGTGCTGCCAAAACAGTTCTGAAGCATCAAGGCGTGGACTCCAGAAGACCTCTGAACATGTCCCCAAGACATTAGCAGTAGATCCTTTAAGTCCTGCAAGTTGCGAAGTGAGGCCTCCATGGACTGGATTTGGTGTTCCAGCACATCCCATAGATACTCAATTGGATTGAGATCTGGGGAATTTGGCCCAAACACATGCGACTATAGTGACCAGGTGATGTTGTGCAATCCAAGCATAATACATGACAGATATAGATACGGCTAGGCACATTTAGTATTCCAGGAAAAAAACCCCAATGCACTTCTTATGAGCAACTGTTGATTCAATATAATACATAAATGAACAAAACTTACATTCAGGCCTTCTCTTAAAAGCCAGCTGTCTTTGTAGGTAGGTTGTCCTTGCTGTTTGTGTCTTCTTGCAATAATATGAGGAATGCTCACGGGAAGTGTGTCTGTAGCTCTTCCAAGCCTTAATGTCATTGAGCCAGGATGTATCACAACAATGAAGTTGCTCTGTATTTGCTAAAATCAAACGAAATCAAACCATCTAATCTACGGACGTATAATCAAAGAGCCTTCACCTTGCTTTGAAAACCTACCTCCTCTTGCAATATTAGGAATTAAAGTAATTTTGCCTCCAGTTACCATGAGCTAAATGCAAAAAACAAACAAAAAACAAACAACACCTCGAGGCCCTAGCATTTTGGTAACACAAAGGGCAAAAACCTATTTCACAAAACCAGAAGTGAACCAGTAGAGAAACAAGCAATGTTTCTAGCGCTTTCCTTGAAGACAAGACTCACTGGAAAAGACAATAATAATGTTAGGAAAAGTTGAAGCAGGTAGGAAAAGAGGGAGACCTAACATGAGATGGATTAATTTAACAAAGGAAAGCCCCTCAGGTTTGCAAGACTTGAGCTGTCAATGTCAAGCCCTTTTAGAAATCACTATTTCACAGGGCGACCATGAGTCAGAAGTAACTAAATAACTGGTGGGCAGCCCACCCTCAGGGTGCCCCTTGTCCTTTTCCCACTGGCACACCTGACCTGAGTGGTGAAACGGGGGCAAAGCCTCACCAGACTCGCCTCCCCGATTAAGCAGGCCGAGCCCTGACGGGAACCGCGCGGCGGCCCAACGCTGCGCCGCGTGAAGGGGCGACGGGGGCGGCCTCGGGGCGGGCGGCTGGAGCGCAAGGAGCCTGCCTCGAAGCTCCGCCTGGCCCCTCCGGCCACCGCGGGGCGGCTCTCACCTCCTGGAGGGGCTCCGGCACGGCGGCGGGGACGATGGGCCGCTTGGTGCCCCGCTGCTCCTTCTCCTTGTCGCGCTCTTTGTCCTTGCCATTCTCTGCCGCCGCCGCTTCCCCCTTCTCCGCTTGAGTCATGGCCGCCCGCCTCTACCCTCCGCTGCCGCTCCCGCCGTCGCTCGGCGGATCATTCAGGCCCCGAGGGAGAGGCTTCCGAAGTCCTGGGGATGTGGGAATGGAGGGCGGGCGGCGGCGGCTCCTCCTCCCTGAAAAGGCCGGGACGAAAGCGGCGCCCGCCTCCTTGCCTGCTTGGCCGCGCAGCCAATGCCCTTTCGCTACGGCTTTCCTTTGGCGGCCGCCGGGCGCACCCGAGGGCGAAAGGGGATTGTTGCCCCGGCGGAGGGAAAGCTGGATGAGAGTTTATTTTTAATGGTACGCTGGGCTTGACTGAGTAACAGAGTAATAACTCCGTCTGTTACCGACAGGGCCTTTTGGAGTTTATCCGTAGAGTTGCCTTAATCATCATCATCATCATCATCACCACCATCTTAGAACTGCAGAGCTAAATGGGTTACCTAGGGATCATCAAGTCCAGCCCCTGTCCAGGAGGCACAGTGGGGAATCAAACTACCGACTTCTGGTTCCACAACCAGGTATCTAAGCCACTGAGCTATTAAGGCAGAAGCAACTTGACCATATATAATTTTTTTTTTTAAAAAAATCCATTTTATTTCCCCATACACACAGAATATTTCCAGAAGGATATAGCCCGGTTGGATACCTAGTGTGGTGTGTAGTGGATAGAGTGACAGACTAGGAGGCCTGGGGTTGAATCCTTCCTCAGCCATGAAGACTCACTGGGAGTGTCCAACTGGTAAAGCTACTTGAATATTTCAGTTACCTCTTAAGATCGCTATAAGTCAGTTCCAACATGACAGCACATAACAGCCCTGTTGGGCAATTGCAGCAGAACACTCAAGTTATGTGGGGCTTTTAAGCCTAAGATTTATGAAAGCGAGAGAAACATAGCCCACTTCCTTAAATACATGCAGCTGGTTTTGCTCCTTCAGATGCATTTAATACATACATCTGTACCCCCCCCCCCAAATTATACTCTGCATTTGAGGAAGTAGACTGTATGTCTGCAAAACCCATATTATAATAAATCAGATCAATTGGTTTGAAAGGTGCCACGGAACTCCTTGTTGCATCAATGGAAAAGGCTTGTGACCACAGGTTCTTCTATCTTAATATTGTTTACAATGTCTAGCAGCCACTGGTGCAGTCCTTCATTGGCCATCGAATTCCCAAAGAAAGTGTGCAGCTGTGTTGCTCTGGATCCACAAACTTCTAACAGTTCTCTTCTCCAGGAGGAACAGGCCTTTTAATTGCCCATTCAAGCCTAAGGTGCCTCCAAATATTTTGCATAGTTCACAACAATATACTGATGTTAGAAAAAATGTGTCCTCTGACTAGGTTGAAAAGGAAAAGGGAAATTTTACAAGGTTGATATTATCCCATTACTTTGACCCTGGAAGAGCAGCTTAGTATTTGATAATCGGAACAACAGTGTACCATGAATGAATACTACACTTTCTCAACAAAAGTACATGTGTATTTTAGTTTTACGTCTGTTTTCATGGGGGGAGGGCAAAGCACAACACTTGATGCATTTGATAATGTGGAATTGGATTTATTTAATAACCTATTAACTTTTATGGTCCCATAAGATGTTGTGGGTTTTTTGTGACAAATATAGAAACTATCTTGTGGAAGGAATTCTTTAAAACGCTGAAGTTTCTTATCCAGGAGAGATAGTGTCAAAAACTCTACTGCTGTGAAAGCAGCTTGAATCAATTAGGTTAAATCATGATTACTTGTGGGGCTACAAAACACAGAGGATCATTCACTGACACTAGTAAGATATGGTTCTGAGGAAGAACAATTATTACATCTGTACTCTGTTTTGCATCTGTTAATTCCTTCTCTAATTTATGGATGTCGAAGTAATTGTATTTGTCTTTGTGTCCATGATTCCTGAACCTGTAAAATACTTTCCTTTTTTAAATAAAAAGATTTGAAGTCTCTATTTTGCAAAGTCATGTATTTTATAATTTTACAGCTACAACAAAATATTCACAAGCTATACAAAAA
Source organism: Intellagama lesueurii (assembly GCA_037013535.1). Classification (NCBI taxonomy): domain Eukaryota; kingdom Metazoa; phylum Chordata; class Lepidosauria; order Squamata; family Agamidae; genus Intellagama; species Intellagama lesueurii. The sequence goes on from JBAJHW010000002.1 coordinate 247,916,753, forward strand.
GGCTTAAAACAGACAGTAAACAAGTGCATTAGATTTAATAGAACTGCATTTCAGTTACACTGGATCCTAGAAAAAGGAATTCCCAGCACAACTTCATTGATCTGCTAATCCACAGAGCAGTGAATATACATTTAGACAACACATTCACAACCCTCAACTCCAATCAGTCCACTCCTCAGTTTTTCAGTCTTGCAAATGTGTATGTCCAGCTGCCTGCCTTTTAGAGCAGGCATTTACCTGAGGGGGAGAAAACACTAGTTAGATGTTTGGCTTTCATCATGATTGCTTTGAGTGTCTACGGTCCAAATAATTTGTTCCAGTAAATAAAATGATCATTAAATATCCCCCCCCCCCCTTCTGACAATCCCTACTTTTGAGACTCGTCTTTTTTCAAAAGCAGTTTGCAATATGGCAGTATTACCACTGCTACCTTCTGGCAGAGGTAAAGAAAACCTAGGCTTCTAAGTAACGAATGAAGTACCCTTGCAGTAAAATATCAGTTTTGGCATTTCTTTTCAATAAATATTTATTGAAATATTTTTTATTTATACATACATATTTTTTATTTATTTAAAATATTTTTACCTCGTCTTTCTCCTTTAAAAAGGACCCCAGGTGGCTTACATCATTAAGAAAAACATTTAAAGCTAAAAACAGTAGATATACAACCCAAAGTATACCTCATGTTACCTATGCTGCTCTGAAAAGTTGGAATCCCACCACTTCTGTAATCAGAGGGAGGAATCCAGATTCCCAACATCTTCATTGGGTTTTCTACAACCTTTCTTCAGGTTAAGTAATATGAAAAGTAGTAAATGGCAGGAGAAGTAAAAAGCTCTGAAAGTTATGCTAGATGTGGTGGCTGTGAGGTCTGCCTTTAGATTCATTCTCAAAATCCTCTGAGAGTTTACAGACCAAATGAGCATGGCTGTCTTTGGTGTGTATAATTTTTATGTATTCGGGAAGAATTCTAATGGTTTGTTCCAGTTCTACAGACCTCTACTCAAATAGCTGGCACAATGCAAAGATGCTTCTGCACAACGTGGATCAGGTACTGATATATATGCCACTATGATATATTTTACAAGATTCTTAGTAGTTTTTAGTGTGTTTTCAATATTGGTCTTTTCTACCAATTGAAGGCCAAAGTGACTGACATTTAATATGCCAGAAGCCATAGATGTGAGTGATTGTTACTGTTCTGGCCGTGAGGTTTTGGATGTTTTCAGAAGCAGAAAATAAAACTTACAGCACTAAAATGAGGAAAGACTTGGGAGAGCAGGGAAGAATCAAAATGGAATAGGGAATGCTAGAAACACACAAGACTGACTGCCACCTTGAAGAGAAGAACTCGGCTACCTCCAATTGCATGTTATTTTTAAGTGTTAAGTTATCCTTATGCATTTTACAATATGTGGCTTCTTATCTCTCAGTCTATTCTTTCAAAGCTTAACCTTCAAAAGCCTGGGGTACTACACATCTTGATTAACACAATTATTAAAAAACGGGAATACCTGTATTTCAATTCTGATATCTTTTCAGTAATCTAAGTTTATTTTATGCAGTGTACACTTTTGCTTCCTGAATAAATGCAAGCATTAGATGAAACCCCACTCACCTGGCCTATAACTATTTAACCTTTTGTAGGTCTATTTTTGGTAGCAACTAAAATCAATGGACAAGTCTTCAGCCAAACTAAACTTGGAATTTTAATAGTATGTCTAAAGTTCACACAATGGCACATTACCTTCCTCATCCACCTCCTGCCATTGGTGGGGGACTTGGACCTCCACCAAAGTGATTTACTCGACCCATTCTACGACGAGGAAATCCTGGAGGTCTAAAAGGAATAAAGTAGAGATAAAAGACCCCCAATAAGTCTTTTCTTCATATGTGCTTCATAATCAGACAAAACCCACAGTAAATTCTTCCTATTTTTCTAATTCAACTTGCCTAGTCAGTGAACAACATAATGAATTAATTCTTTTAAAATGTTTTATAATGCCAAAAAGAAATTAATTCTTCGTTCCCATTAGCAAAATACAAACAGATGTCAGGTAAAAAATTATTTCAGATATATTTTCCAAGAAGAAAGAGTCCAATATCCCTTTAACTCCAACTCCTTAGCTAATCTCAGAGCTAGAGGTTTCTAGAATTCCATTAGCAGAAAACAGTCTTGATTTAAAACTGAAAATGACAACAATATTAGGATCAATATACTGTATTAGAAGAGACTTTTTCAGAACATACTTAAAGATGATAAATATTTAGATCAAAAGAGTCACTTTACAATACAGTGGAAGAGAACTCTAGCCAGTTAAACCTGAAGCAAAAGCATTTTCAGTTATTCAGCAACATCTGGAGGATTCAAACAACTCTGGAGTCAACATTGGGTAGTTCACGGATCGTCCCTGCAGGTAGGTGTTGCATTTGGCAGGATCCGACAGTAAGCCATTCCAAAATACATAGAGAACTTCCACCATGAAGCAAGGCTTACACACATAGGCCTCACTCATGAGATCTGTCTGTTGTGGAATAGGCAGATAAGACTAGTTCTAGGACATATTTCTACAGATATTTCCATAACCAGGTCTAAACAGATAGTGAAGGTTCTACTGAAAGCTCAGGCCTTGCTATTGCTCTCCACCAATGTATAAAAACTATGCTTTGGGACTGGATGCGAACTCAATTTAAATGCCTTCGATTTCATATACCACAACTTATTTACAAATACATAGAAACACAACTTATTTATAAGTACATATACAATAGTATAACTTTCAGCTGAGCTGCAGGATTTCTCACAATGTGTACCATCTAGAATAAAGTGAAAATGCTATACCCTCTTCCATCGTCGTATCTTGAGGAGGAGGAAGATGAGTAGCCTCTCCTCAAATCTGGGTGAATAATGCTCTGAAAACTAAAATAAAAAGGAGACAAGATTTTTGTTATATTCAATGCCAGCCTCCCACGCCACAAGGCTTTCACCACTGTTAAAATATTACACAAAATTCAGAAATCTTGTGCCAATGTATTAACAATGTATTTATTATGTGCCAATGTATTTTGAACTATGCTCTGGCATAGTTCAAAAATAGTACATACATAAATGAATTATGATGATAGTGCTTCTGCAAAACATCTGATGTCTTCACTTCTGAATTACAGATTTTTTAAAAATTACCCAACTTTTTCTGTCAACTGAAAATGAACAGAAACCATTCAAATTCAAAACAACTCTTATTTTAAATTGCAGTGGCCAGAATTTTGTTAGTTATGCCTGCAAGCTTACTGCAAACACTGCAATCTTTGCAAGCAAATTGGCTCACATTAAGAAAGCATGATTTGTTGCATATTGTGTCATGTGACTTGGTATGCAACAGATAACAGCTGAAACTCTGTTGAGTAGCTATATGGCCATAATACGCCCATGGTAACTGAAACTGATCCAAGGCAGAACTGCTACCCACAAAGAACTTCTACCAGCACATTACACTGTTGGTTGAAACAGGAAACACACAATCAAGTGTGCAACTGACTTGCTTAGTCTTTCTCCCAAGGGCAAAATACCCAGCACATTTACAATGCTGTAATATTGTATTACACCTCAACAAACAGGATTCTGACCAACATCTTCACAGCCTTTTTAACTAGAGGCAATTCAGTTCCAAATGTTGCACTACTTGCATTATGCTTTCATAAAGTCCCAATAGGATTAGGGCTTATATGACAAATAAAGAATTTTCAAAATATTTTCAGGATGCTCCCATCCAGAATTCAGATATTCAGTGGAGAATTCAGATATAAGTCCTGCTTATGGAATAGAACTGGGAAACTCATTTTAATATCCTTAGTATTGATGCCTAAGATTAACTCATGACCTAACAGCTTAAAATATTACTGAAGATTTTTAAATCAAATGTTCTATCCTGAAGCTATTTAATCAAGTCTATGCAGAATGTAAGTTCCATGTATTTACCCAAATATCTCTGGTTTGGTTTTCTTTACATATAGATGTTACTAAATATACTGTGAGATGTTATTGGATGGAACACTCATTTTCCTATTTGATTTCCTTTTGCAGATATCTCAGACACCTCTACAAAATGTTTTTACTTTTTGATCAGTTTTATTAAATGGTGTAATTTCATTTTCTGGATTTGCAGAAGCTTGAAACAATCAGCTTGTGACTGTCAACAAAGACAAATGTTGCTTCAAATGCATGTTGTTTCTCAAAATGAAAGTTTCAAGAGCTGGATCTATAAAACCCCAAAGGAATTTTGTCAATATGCTTAATTGGTTGTTGGTTCATCTGCCTATGTATTTATCCTGCAGGGCTAATGGGCCTCAGGTGGACCTTGGAGCAAACCATAAAAATCAAGATTTTAATTAGGCCAACTTCTCTACTTACAACATAACTATGAAGTCTGCTATTCCCCAAAAAAAGTCAGTTATAGATGACAAACTCCAAGGAGCCCGACTCCGGCTATCCAACACTTGTCCTATCACATACAGGAAAAAATCATGAACATCACTTCAAAGCAGGAAATACACATTTATATGAATGAAGAAATAGTAATTTTCAAATATAGACATTCTACTAGTTAAAATATGGTGCATATAATTTCCCATTGTTAAACAAGAAAACAAAATTAAAACATCATTGAAAACAAGGCACATCAGGGTAAGTAAGAATAAATGGTATTGAATACAAGCTGTCAGCATCCAAGTAACTATTTTAGGCACAATCAGAAGCTTGGGTGCCTCAGGTTTTGACTTTGTCTAGGAGGACCCCAGTGTCATGATGCAACTGGAGGACTCAGCATCAAATGTGGTTTGCGATACAGCACAAGGAATTGCTGTTTAAAAAATGCCAAAGCTGTCTTTGGTATGTTGCATAGCCTTGTAGCACTTGAGCTCCAGGCTAGGAAACACACTTCAATAACTGTTTCACTTCCTTAACATTTACAATTAGAAGTAACATTCTCCCTGACTTTATTCACCTGAATTGTTGTAAACTGCAAGATATGTGTAAGATATTCCAATTCTAAGTTTGTTAGATTTAGAAATTTACTTCAAGTTGCCATTCCGATATACTCCAAATGAGAACTCGTTAAAACACATTTTTCCTAATATTGCTGGTTTTGCTTACAGCTGCTCTGCTTCTAGCACTGAGCCCAATGGCTTATTTGGATTACTGCCAGTATAATGTTATACATTGACCCCACATTTACCTTGTTTCCCTGAAAATAAGACCTAACCTGAAATAAGCCCTAGTATGATTTTTCAGGATGCTCGTAATATAAACCCTACCCCAAAAATAAGCCCCAGTTAAGTGAAACCCTGCCCTCCACCATTCTGCAGCAACCAGAAGATAACATAACTGTAAAATAAAACATCCCCTGAAAATAAGCCCTAATGTGTTTTTTGGAGCAAAAATTAATATAAGACCCTGTCTTATTTTCGGGGAAACACGGTATTTGGGGTATCAGATACACAGATTCAGTGCACCCAATTGCTGACAAATCTTCTTGAGAAGCTTCTGTACAACCTGGTGTAAAATATGTTTATCAGAAGTTATTCAGAGCTGAAGAACACTCAATCCCAAATAAAACATTTGGATGACTGCAGCTCTGTGCCACTGTACAGTACTTTTCTGCTGCTTTAAACTGATTCAGCTACTTTAGAGGAATCAACAGAAGTACTGTACCTAACAGTGTAAGTCACCTGCACACAGTATTTGATTTCTAGCTCTTCTACTGCTAACCAAACATCCTCCAAAGAAAAACTTTTTAAGCACATCAGTGAATGACAAAAACAGATTCAAGTTTGTTATCCATTCTATAAAGTTGCTGTGACCCTTCTAGCAGGAGCATAGGGGTGGGCACTAATGGTAACTTACTCCACCATTCAAAATGTACAGAGAATAAATGCACCTGTCCTGCATGATGTAATCATATACTCTGGTTTCTCTTCAGATCGTATAAAGATGTAATCGTGGCCTTGAGAATTAACATACACCGGATAAACCAAAGGAGTAACTGAATACTTGTGGCTAGAAATGTAGCTTTATCCTATGCATGTGTTCTCAAACCTCGGTATGACTGATTAAAGAAAACTGTACAACTGTAAACCTCCTGAAAACTATGTTGACTTGACATCATAACTTGATGCAAGACCTACATGGGCAAGGACTGGGTTTCCGAATGGCTCGTCCTCTCCTTCCCTCCCATGGGAAGCCGTCTGCCATGCAGGGAGGCATTCTTAGCATCTCTTCGGACAGCTGTCTCAAAGTGCTGCCTCGGAAAGGATTCGGTTCTGGGTTGCTTACCCTTCTCACCCCTTTCGTTTTGTTAAAAGGCAGGCTTTCCAGGGCAAGCGATTCTCCCAGGCCTTTTTCAGAGCTACCACTGAACCACCCTAAACCCTGCCAGACAAATCCAGCGCCCTCCTTCGTCTTTTCACTCCACGTTTACAGATGCTGTCGGGACACCTTAATAACAATAACCACCACCTTCCGCCGAGTCAGTTGTGACTTGTGGCCACCCTTTTCTAGGTAGGGAACCCTCAGAAGCGGCTTCCCATGGCCTTCTTTCTGGGGACGCCCTGGAGCTGTGCAAGCCTGCCCAAGCCAGCTCAGCAACTCAGAAATGAAGGTGGGAGTCACGGTGGCCATTCTCCGCATCGAGCAGAGGACAAAAGGGCGGGGGAGTCCTTTGGTGGCGACCACTGCCCATTGCCGCCACCCTGAGACAGAAGAAGGAGGAGAGCAGCGCCGTGCCAAAGCCTCCCCGACCCACCGCGCCCCCCAGTCCTCGTCCCCCTCGCTCACCATTCGAAATGTACACCATCCCGGCGCCCTCCTGCGCCGCCTCCGCCCAGCGAGCGCCCTGCCAAGCCGGATCCAGATCCCTCCCCTACTCTCTCTTGCTCCGCCCCTTCACAGAGGAAGTGGGAGCTGGGAAAGCCTGATAGGCTCTACCCACCTGGGGTGGGCTATTGCGTCACTACTTCCCCCTTTCCGTCCGGGTCCCGCCCCCTCTTGTCCCTCCCCGACTAGTTCGGAAGCTCAACGGGCCTCCGGACCATAGAGATAAGAAAAAAAAGAAGAGCCTCCCACCTGGGAACGTTGGGAGAAGCTGTGTTAGCCTGTGCTAACAACTTACTAACAACTCCGGGAGGCAGTGGAAGACAGGAGGGCCTGGCGTGCTCTGGGCCATGGGGTCACGAAGAGTCGGACACGACTTCACGACTAAACAACAACAACAAACATATCAGACAAAAGGAAAAGGAAAAATAAGGAAGACAAAAGCGTTGTGGCACCTTAAAGTCTAACTGCTGTATTTTCATGTGAGCATTCGGGGCGGGGGAATAGCAGATAATCTTTAAGGTGCTACAACGTTTTTGTCTTTCTTTTTTTCTTTTGTTTTTGTCTGATTTAGACATCTCCCCCCCCCCCCCCACTCTCCCTGAGAAAGGAAGCATGAGCTGCGTATAGAAAACAATAAATACAGTATTTTTCCCCACACCACTTTCCTGTTTGGGCAGCAGCATGCCCACTTTGAAGAGAAATACCATAAGCAGAAACATTGTTCAGGTTCTAAATTTGGCCTTTCCTGCAAATAAGGCTTTACAAAAACATTAAAAATGAGCCGTGCCAATGCTTAAGCAGCTCACTCACCACTATCTTTCGCAGGAAGAGAGGTCGCTGTGGCTGATTAGCCCTGCAATGTAGCTTGCTGATAATTTGTAATATTGCAGGGCAGAGGTGGGATGGAAGCTGCTTTGAAATCCCTCATACCTTTATGATTACAGCTAAAGTAAATCCGCATACATTGTGACGCCAAGACCTTCCCTGCCTGAGCCTGTCAGGATCCTGACTACAGTACTGCAATTGAACCACTATGCCAGGAGGCTCCTTGGTAGCTACCATGTGCTGAAGTAAAGCTTTTCGGCTCATGCACTGAGAGATTGACCATCAGCACGCCATACTACACACAGGGGGTGGGCAATGTGCAGCCTGCCCAATTAAATTGTAAACCACCCAGAGAGTGCTCTGAGCGCTATGGGGCGGTATATAAGCAGCATACTTTGTTTTGTTTTCTAGCTACCAGCCACATAATAGGAATGGAAGAGGGAAACACTTTCTGTAACAAGCCACATGTTGCTTTCCACACAAGACAATACTCCCAAGGTTGCAAAAGTTTATTTTTTGGTCCGTAATCCCCATAATCCCTTGCTGGCATGCAGTTCATAGAATAGGTTTGGCTCTCGCTGTGCCTTAGGCTGCTCTCCTGTACTCTATAGTGGGTGTAGGGGCAACAGGAGAGTGCTGTTGACACCACATGCCAGCAGGTTGTAGCATTCAGATTTTTAAAACATATCTAAAAGTAGGATTGCAGTTATACAACAGTTATAGTTGTAGAGTGTGGCGAAATGCCTACAGGTGACGTCATTCCTGCCTGTCAGTCACAGGAGCTCTAGAGGGAAGAGCCAAGGATAGAGCAGGAGGGGCGGAACCAAGGGGACAGTTGGACAGGGAGAGACAGTTGGAACCTGAGAAAGACAGTTGAGAAGTTGGAGCTTAGAGAGAAGAGAAGTATTAGAGTGATCTGAGGAGAGAGTTAGGGAAGTGAATTAAGACCAAGGTTATTAGAGTGAACAAGCAGGAATGAGAACACCTAGAATAATAGAGATATTAAGTGATTGAAAGTATATACCACAAGCCTGAATATATGCCCCGTCCTACCCAAACTTAATCAGACCCCTGTTACAGTGACTACGTGATTTACTTTGTGAAATGATTAATAATAAAAGGTTATCTGTTATTCAAACCAACTGATTCTGTAGTTCAATAAACCTGGCAATTGGCAGCACATGTGTCTAACACTCAGAGGTGGTATTGAGATAATAATACCTGGTGACAAGTGAGAAGAATCAAGAGGGAGAGAACCTTTGTGAGGGCCACAACAAACACAGCCACAAGGGCGATCCCCACAAGTGGTGGCAGCGGTAACGGGATACGAAGTGAATCCCCACAAGAGGTGTGAATTCCACAAGTGAAGGGATTCAAGTAGAAATCCAGTGAGCCAAAAGAAATAATAGTCCAGTAAGAAAAGCCATTGAATTTTCAGAGCTAAGGAGAACTATTAATCAGTCAGAGAGACGTGTGTGAAGGAGTAGTGAACCCTCTGTTTAGGGAATAACTTAGGGACTCCAGGTCACACAACGTAGAAGGACTGAAATAGTAAAGCAAAGCTCTGAGGGAAAATTCAAGGGGGGGTTTCAAATTACCTCACGGGTGAAGTGAAGTCCAGGCTAGCTTGGGACCCAAGCTCTAAGTGAGCATTGCAGGGACAAGTGGAGGCTGAAGGGACAAAGAAATGAGGTGATTGAACAGTAAAGGCTGGGACCATTACTAAAGGCAAATATTTCTGTTTATTCTCTGTGGCCAAGAGCAAAAAGAGACGTTGTATCAGGCCAAGGGACTGGCTGAGGGCCAGAGGAGAAAAACAGTGTAACCAAAATAACTCAGTAGCTGCCAGCAGAAAGGTAATAGAAACAGTATCACTCTCTCTCTAACTCAAGAAAGGAAAAAAGCCATTTGAATTGAGGCTTGTCTTTAGAGATCCAAACAGATCGTGAATAAAGATGCCTACCAAGAAAGGAAAGGGGGCAAAAGAGGCATCATTACAGCCACAAGATTTACCTCGTGAGGAGGGAATCTTAGAGCTGGAGGAGGAGGATGAAATTGTAATCCAGGAGGGTAATGCCTCAGGGGAGGAAACCGCCTCAAGGGAAGAAGTAGGTGTCTCAAGGGGAGAATCTACCTCACTAGAGTATCAAAAATGGAAATTTGGAAAAGAGTTAGAATTTAAAAAGGAGCAAGCATTGCAAGCATTTAAATTAAAAGAATTAGAATTTAAAGCTAAAGCCCAAGAAAGAGAAAGGGAGACTGCAGCCCAGGAGATTGCCCTGAGGGAAAAAGAAATGAATTTTCAGTTGGAAATGAGGCGAATGGAGCTAGCAGAAGCCCAAGCTAATAATAATAACAACACCAACACAAATTCTGAGGGGGGATGCTTATCGAAAGCAGACCTTAAGAAGTTCCCTATATATAGGACAGGCGATAACCCCGAAGCCTTCATGATCCTGTTCGAACGCTCGTGCTGGGACTTCGGTGTTGAAGGACCAGAAAGAATGGTAATAATGAGGTCTCAGATTAGCGGTGAAATGGCCGAAATCTATGCCCAAATGCCCGAAGAGGTGGCTAGGGACTACCAAGAATACAAAAAGATGGTCTTCCTACACTTTGGCATCAATGCAGAAAATCTAAGACGGAAGTTTAGAGCATTGATCAAAAAGCCAGATGAATCCTACTCCCAACTGGGAGCAAAAATGACTAAATATCTTGACAAATGGCTGGAGCAGGCAGAAGTTCAGACCCTAGAAGAAATGAAAAATATAATAGGGCTTGAACAATTCCTCTCAGTTCTACCTGGGGAACTGAGATATCTGGTGACAGACAAAAAGCCGAAAAATATTAGGGAAGCCAGTGAAATGGCGGACCATATAACACATATAAGAAACCCAAGATATTCTGAGGTAAAAGTTGGAGGAAAAACCTGGGAGGATAGAAAAAAGGAACCCAGAGAGTACCTCAGGAACCAACAGGCAGTTGGAAACCATTTTAAGGGCCAAACCTCAGAGCAGAGCCAGCAGAGATATAAGAACTGGGAAGGAAAGGGAGATAAGTCCCCAAGTTTGGAACAAAGAGTCTCTAGATCCTGCTTTGGCTGTGGGGAAAAAGGACACTTCATAGCTCAATGTGCTAAGAATAGGGAGTTTGGGCAACAAAAAGTGAATTTGCCTAAGAAAGTATACTGCATACAACAGAATAAAGCACCGACAGGGGCAGTTGAAGTGGGCGCCATAGCAACCCCAGTTACTGCTAGAGCAGAGAGCCCAGAACAACAAGAACAACAACTCCCAATAGCTAAAATTCTCCATTGTTATTTGATTGAAAATAACCAGGAACTTGTTAGATGTTCTGGGGATAAGATTTATATAAATGAGACAAAATATCTAGCTCTAAAAGACTCGTGCTCTCAGGTGACGTTATGCCATCCAGAAATAATCCCTCCAGAATATATATTGAAAGATGAAAGCCTAACAGTCAAAGGAATTGGGGCAGAGATAATTACGTTACCAGTGGCGAAAATACCAATAAAATATCAAGGGTGGACTGGGATGTGGAAAACAGGAATTACTGATCAATTACCAGCTCCATGCCTAATAGGGATAGATCTCTCTGAACATGTCAAGAGTGTTTTAGTGAATACGCGCTCCCAGAAAGAAAATAAAGAAATATCGGAAGAAAGACATGGATTCCCTAATGAACTAATAAGAGGGAACGATGAGATAGCTGATTTAGTAACCATGAGGAATCCAAACAAGAGTCCATTTAAAAAGGAACAAAAAGCAGATTCTACCTTGGAACAATACTTTAAAATGGTTAGCGAAGGACCAGTAAACCCTGAGAACCCCGAGAGGTACTTTGAGGAAAAAGACCTTTTATATAGGGAGAGCTTAATAAATCCCAGGGTTAGGGCATACACTGCAGGGAATCCCAATAATTGGGACCAGAAATTACAACAATTACTGTACGCTTATAGATCTGTACCCCAGGAAAGCACCGGGTTCAGTCCTTTCGAACTGTTGTTTGGGCGGAAGGTGCGGGGACCCCTAGATTTACTCCGACAAAATTGGGAGGAACTAGAGGAGGAGCAAGATCCTGAAACAGTAATTCAATACGTAGATAACTTAATGAACACCTTGCAGAAATCTCTAAAGATTGCAGCAGAGAATTTACAGGGCCAGCAAAAGAAACAAAACCTAGGGTATGACAAAAAGGCCAGAGAGAGAACATTCAATCCTAGAGATGAGGTTTTGGTGTTAAAACCTGTCCAAGGAGATAAATTGCCAGTAAACTGGGCAGATTTTTGTAAAATAAAATCCAAAAGGAGTGAAATCACTTATATTATTCAGGAGGAAGGAGAAGCCGGACAAATAGTGGTACAGGTTAAGAGGATTGAACCGGACCATGGGAAAGAAAATAGTGAAACATGCACAATGAGACAAGTGCCCAGAAAGAAATATGAAAGGCAATACTGGGAAGGAAGAGGTATACTCTATAACTGGGAGAAAATAATAATAAGCTTTACTCTGCTCATGAAACTAATAATAAAAGCAAGAGTAAAAGTTTTAATAAGGATAGCAGGCTATTGGATAGGTATAGCCTCTCCTTTAGAAAATTTAAAAGTTAAAAGAAAAGCTGAGAGGATCCGGAGGTCGAGCGGAGGCCAGGAGACCGTCGGGAAGGTGCAGACTGCAGGGATGGCCGATCATGTCGTAGGAGGTCCAGAGTTCGGGAGGGACTACACCATCTTCGCTGACGCTGAAGAGTCCAGATTCGAACCAGGAGCCGTGCTGTGCCGAGAGAAGGACAAAGGGAACCTGCACCAGGTGGCTCTGAGCAACAAGAAACTCCAGGCAGGTGAGAGACATTGGCTTAACAACGTGAAAGCGAACTTAGTAAATGGTAGGACATTGCCAAGACTGAAGTCTTACGTGGGAGGGATGAGATTCATCCTTGGGACAGATTCATTTCCTCTCATGGAGGTACAAACTGTGAAATCCTATAAAAACAAGCTTGCAAAATGGACTAGGAACTTGCAAGATTTTGAATTTGAAATCCGCAGAAAAGGAAAGACTCACAAGATGGTTGCTGAAGCCTGGTCTCGAAGACTTAATAAAGAATAAACAGACAACAAAATGTAATGAAATGAAATAAAGAGTTCTATTTCTGTATAAATAAAAGAGAAAAAAAATGTGATAAAAAGGTGATAATATGTTTAGTTATGAAATGTATAAATAAAGATATGCAAGTACAACTGTAATTGAAACTTCCTGCGAAATGAACTAATGGTAAGCAATGAAAATACATTGAATGAGTTGAAACTGTTGAATGAGTTGCACCGCACTAGTTAAGTAAGTATAAATGTGATTTAAAAATGTAAAGTATTAGGAATATTATTAATACATGTTGCAAACTGTTTTATGTTGTTCATGGAGCAAACTACTTTAAGTTTTGCTCCCTGAAACAAACTTTTTAAGGGGGAAGGTGTGTGGCGAAATGCCTACAGGTGACGTCATTCCTGCCTGTCAGTCACAGGAGCTCTAGAGGGAGGAGCCAAGGATAGAGCAGGAGGGGCGGAACCAAGGGGACAGTTGGACAGGGAGAGACAGTTGGAACCTGAGAAAGACAGTTGAGAAGTTGGAGCTTAGAGAGAAGAGAAGTATTAGAGTGATCTGAGGAGAGAGTTAGGGAAGTGAATTAAGACCAAGGTTATTAGAGTGAACAAGCAGGAATGAGAACACCTAGAATAATAGAGATATTAAGTGATTGAAAGTATATACCACAAGCCTGAATATATGCCCCGTCCTACCCAAACTTAATCAGACCCCTGTTACAGTGACTACGTGATTTACTTTGTGAAATGATTAATAATAAAAGGTTATCTGTTATTCAAACCAACTGATTCTGTAGTTCAATAAACCTGGCAATTGGCAGCACATGTGTCTAACACTCAGAGGTGGTATTGAGATAATAATACCTGGTGACAAGTGAGAAGAATCAAGAGGGAGAGAACCTTTGTGAGGGCCACAACAAACACAGCCACAAGGGCGATCCCCACAAAGCAGCATACATTGTTTTGTTTTCGAGCTACCAGCCACATAATAGGAATGGAAGAGGGAAACACTTTCTGTAACAAGCCACATGTTGCTTTCCACACAAGACAATACTCCCAAGGTTGCAAAAGTTTATTTTTTGGTCCGTAATCCCCATAATCCCTTGCTGGCATGCAGTTCATAGAATAGGTTTGGCTCTCGTTGTGCCTTAGGCTGCTCTCCTGTACTCTATAGTGGGTGTAGGGGCAACAGGAGAGTGCTGTTGACACCACATGCCAGCAGGTTGTAGCATTCAGATTTTTAAAACATATCTAAAAGTAGGATTGCAGTTATACAACAGTTATAGTTGTAGAGTTTCTTTAAAGTTAGAGGATGGCTACAAGGGCTGTTTCGCCCGCTGTTTGGCATGCAGGCACCAGCTGGTGTTCTTAAAGAGGACAATCAGATGATGTCTATTCTAGAGTGCACCAGCTCACCCTCAGAACATTCCTACCCACTCCTTTCTGACCCCTGATGTGGGTAGAATTGTTCTGGTTTGGATTGGTTCCAGTGCGTGTGATCACTGGAACAGATCCAAATCAAGCCTTCCTCTTTCAATTTGCCAGTATCATGAAGTGGCTTAATAAGCAAGCCACTTCAAGATATTTGCAAATTAATCACTTCCCTTGCTCAGCAGAGAACAGGGGAAGTGAAAAACATTTTTTTTACTTTATGTAGACTATCACTGATGCACTGCATCAATTATAAAAGTTCTTTTATTTGCTTTATCCTAAAGGTCAGGTAAACAAACTGACTACAACTGAATCCATTAATTGGTCATTAGTGATTATTGTCCTGTACAAATCTATGCCAATATCTGATGCTTACCGTTTGAGATGTAAGGCATTCTTGACTTTGCTCCTCAGATATTTTTATCTTTTGCCATTCCCTGCCCAATCTCACCCCATATGCCACAGGACACATAATGAAACACACATCATAGTAGTTGCTACATCGACAGCAAGTAATGAGTCATCGAAGTTGAAACTGTACTTGGAGTCTCCTCTGCTCATTGTAGGCATGTTGGGACTACAGCCTTGAAGCCTGTTTCTTCATATATTTTGATGTACCTTAGCCCCACTGAATTAGCCATTCTGCAAATGTGTTACTCTTATTTTTAAAGGAAGACGGTACATTTATTTTACTCATGTGCAAATGTCCTTGGTGGTGGTAATTCCAGTATCATATTCAGCAACAGACTAGAAGTGGATTTATGTTTTGCCGCATGACATGCAGCTCAATTAGTTATGCAGCATGCCCAAATACAGGACTAGATGGAACAGTTTTGCTGTCTGAGGTAAAGCATGCTCTCTGTTCTTTGTGCAAGAGCCAACTTGGTGATGAGACAGTGCCCTCCATGGCATCTGAGGTTAGCATTCTAACTTAAAGAATACAGGCCTATGCAAACTGCAAGGAACACACAGATCTGCTCTTCATTACCTTGCTGCTGCTTCCAAGTATAACCCCTACTGTATGGACTATTTGAGCCCAATGGATAAGGAAATCTTATGAATGGGCTTCAATTCAAGATTTGAATTGAGAAAGAGCTGGAGATGGCAGGAGCTGCTGTTCCCCTGGAGGATGGCAAGGCCTTTGCCACCTTAGTTTATGTAGTACAATTTCAATATGTTTGTGCAAGTGTGTACTGGGAAGGTAAATTCATATTTGCATTTGCATATGTACTTTATTTTTAGAGCTTTAAAGACTATATACTTCAAGCTGTTTCCTTTATGTTGTGGTTCTTGTCCTTCAGTTGATAAATATATTTGGAACTTTGTCCTTATTTGAGTTCACAGAGACATTTGCATTCTTCCTTGTTTTTTTGAGCAACTCCTGCTGTAGTACTGGTAAAAAGAACTCAGACGGTACAAATTGTATCCATATCACTGTTGTAATATTTTACCAATAGATAGATAGATAGATAGATAGATAGATAGATAGATAGATAGATAGATAGATAGATAGATAGATAGATAGATAGATAGATAGATAGATAGATAGATAGATAGATAGATAGATGTTATATAAAACTATTTTTGCAAAGTTTGTGTTTACGATATATATATGTTATAGAAAACCATTTTTGTAAAATTTATGTTTGCTATACCCATTTAAATATATATATTCTATATATCCCCATAGAATCAAAGAGTGTTATAGAAGCATCTCCTATAGCTGTCTCATTTTGTCTAATAGTAGGACTGGACTTGTCCACTCGCAGTGGAATAGAGCCATGTTAATCAATGGTGCCCAGAGCTTAGAATTTCCCCACTCTGAAGGTATGGCTTGCTTCTTTCTGTTTTTCAGCATTTGCTATAACGAACATCATCTTAGAACTGCAGAGCTGGAATGGACCTTATGGATTGTCAAGTCTAGTCCCCATCAAGGAGGCACAGTGGGGAATCAAACTCCCAATCTCTGGCTCTGTGGCCTTAAGCTACTGAGCTATCCAGCAATTCATTTGTTAGGCTTTTTACATTTAATTATTTTTCTTCATCCCTTCAGACTTTAAATATTTAAATGTGATTTCATTCCAAATACAGGGCTGTCTATACTGAGTTGCTTCTCTTTTTGATTATTGCTTTTTTAGTTTTTGAATGTTTAATTTAATTTAATTTAATTTGTCTCGAGTGCCTTAAATCTGGAGCAGAGAAACACTGTGTTATAAATAATGAATTAGTTTAACTCTAATTGTTTTTTTTAAACAACAACAACACTGGCTGAATAGTGCTATAGTGAGGGTTTCATTCACTATGTTTCTTGTATAATGGTAAAATGGTAAAATGTTTTGGCTTATTAGTTGTAACGGGATATTTGGAAAAAAATACTCCACATTTGTCAGTTTCCTCAGAATCTTTGCAGTGGGACTGTAGGCTGAAGCAGCTTTGCTTCTGCAACATGGCCTGTACATTTTCTTGTCTGAAAAGGACCAATGAGTTTTTAAAAATGCAAACTGGGAAGTCAGGCAATGGTGGTGGAATCATCTGTCTAAGGGAGAAAAGCCCCAGAGGTCTTTCGGTCTGCCTACATGACAGACAGGCCTGCTGCTGAAGGAGGACAGACAAGTCTCGTCCATGATCAGACAAAGGCTAACAAGGCCTCTGCTTCTAGTTCCTGCTTTTCAACCTGTCTACTCCTGGCCTGACTGATAGGCTTGAGCATCATAGCCCAAATCTATTCCATTCTCTGTAATTTTTGTAAAGATTTCCCCCCCAGAAAAATGATTGTAACAAGTTAAACATTTCCTTACTGATAACAATAGCAAATTAAAATTTTGTTACACCAACAGTTAAGAAAATGACTTAAGTATATATAATACACATATTTTTGCTAATATTCCAAGCTCTGCTTAAATAAGAATGTGATAAATAAATGAAAAAAAAATGGCAAAAATAATATCAAATACTGGAATTATTTTCAAAATACTACAGTATATACCCCATGAAACACTATCATCTACTAAAGTACAGTATAGTTGAACAACAGTTCAAAGAGTAAAAGAGCTGATAGTGGTTTAAACAGAATAATATCAGGCAACAAAGGCTGTAATGTTAAACACTCTTCCCAGCTAGCAAACAAGCCTCACCAAACACAGAGAGTCTTATATCTATAATTAAACATGCACATTATTGTTCTTTAAATCATTTTTTAAAAAAATACTGAGGTGTGTTCTACATAGGAGAAACTTTGCCATGTCTTGAAGAAGGGGAAGGATTGATTGTAGAAACTTCTAGATCATCTTCCTCTGTTTGCTCAGAAGCACATGGATTTCTTCCACACAGGAGACACCTAATGAGACAATCACGGAACTGGAAAAGAAATATATTAACATATATTTGGCCCATACCAAGTACTGTATTATTATGTATTATACTTCTATTGTTTCTTCTTGGTGAAGTGTTACAGTGTTATTTTCCTGCCGAAATGTTAAGTGCCATGCCTTTGGTATACTACAGACCTGATATGTAGATGTTTATCAGTTTATACATTTCCTATCTCTTTACTACTATTGGTATAGCATCATTTTCATAATTTAATTTATCTGACAGAGTGACTCATGGACTGGAAAAGGGAGCTTCCCAAATTTGAGGGAGATCCTGACTTCGGCATGAGCTACCCTTATTGTTTGGACTAAACTGAATTGTTAGTCCTTGAGTCAACCTACTGAAACAATAGATTTGTATGACTTTACAAGCCCTAATAAATCCATGGGTCATTCAGCTTTAATTGGGACTAACAACTGGATTTAACCCTTTGTGTCAAACTACTATTAAAGGTAGAGGAATGAGCTGGTGCCCTATATACAAGCTAAGACCTGTATAGATTTCCTCAGACTACAAATTCTGAGGAAAGGCAGAGAGCTTCTTTATGTGGAGCTACAGCCTGTATCTGCAAATTGAAGTTTTATAACCCCTAGTAAAAGTAGACTCTGGGGATGTAGCTACATTCTCTTTGCACTGTTAAAGAGGTGCAGTTCTGATATCTGTGTTATGTTGTGTTTTGTGGCCATGAAGTCTAACATTGAGTGGCTGAGCTGGTGTGGTGGCATGGAATGTTCAATGGTTGCTCAGGAAACTTTAGATTTGTTGTCCAGCTTCTGTGAGGGAAAGGAGAGATATCAGTCTGGCTGACATTAAAATTCTACATAGGAACTGGCTGATGAGAGGAAAGATGCCTGGGAAAGGCAAGAGATGGGAAGACCTAAGGTCTGAAAAATAAAGAAAATGGACTAAGTAGACTGAGGAAGAAGAACCTGAAGCAACAGTAGCAACATGCAAACGAATTTAGGAAGTGAGCCAAAAGACGGCATAGCAGAGGGACATTATGAAGTCTTGTTCTACAGCTTAAGGGAAGAGGCAAAGTAGCCTATGGATGTTAAGAGAGGAATATGGAAGGATACGCATGAGACTGGATGCAGATGTTGATCTGACAAGAGAAATTCTCTAGCTATGACATCTACTGTTCCTGCAGTATCATGGCCTGGTAGCCCTAAGGGAACGATGGTACTACAGAACAGACTAGAGGTGGGCTGAACTTCACAAGCTGATTTGAGCAAATCAGCCCGTTGTTTAACTGGGGACTCCTTGATTTTTTTCAAAGGGATATGTGTGTATAATAAGTATGCTAGTTAATAAAGGCAGTTTTATAAAAATGTAGTGAGTTGTTTTCTGTCTTTTTCTAAAGATAGAATATTCGGATGTACACTACTGTATATACTTCTAAACAATAATTAAATATATTTAAAAGAGATAAATAGTGATAAGTATGCCAGTCAAAGGACACATTTATTAGTAACAGAGTACAGTATATGTACTTGTATATGTACTTTGGCTCATGCCAAAGCAGGAGAAATATTATATACTCATAGATAATAATTTCAAAAATTTATACAGACAGAAGTGATTTCAAAATCATGTTTACACAATATAGGACTATATAGGAGACCAGATTTTTCTTTTTCCAAAAAATGTAGAATGCTAAAATAATGCCTAATGAAACAGGTGCCTGGATGAAAACATGAGGTATATTCATATTGTTACAGTAAACACATGTGTAAAGAAATGTAGTCACAAGGTGGCAGCACAGCAAACAATTCTGCACACAGCAAGCCACTGGACAAATAAAAAAAGAGCATTATGCTCCATCCTTTGTATATACAAGACTGTGCTGTACAGCTTGATTTGCTTCCTGACTAGAACAGACAACAGTGCATGTTTGATCTTTTGTGTAATCTAAAAACCAGGTCAGGCACATACGAAACATCTGCGGAAAAGAACATTTATCTAACTGCAGTGAGTAGGCTCCCTGTGAGCCTGTTATGAAAGCTTGTATTCATGGATAGGTACAAAACAAGTTAAACAATTTTATGTACTTAAGGAAGTCCATACCTATGGAGAAATTACCCAAGAAAACAAATATAGTAATAGAGAAGATTAGGGTAGAGTTGTTCGTTGTTTGTTTGTCAGTTTGTTTGGTGGGGAGGGCAAAGGGTTTTATGGGGTTGGTTAGATAAATATTCAGTTTTTTTCCAGACTCTCTACCTTTAAAAAAGATGCAATCCATACTACACTTGTGATTCTTATCCTGTACAGTACTTGTAGTACAATATCTACACTTGTGATTTCTATGCTCCATACTGAGTTCAAACTCACCTGCTTGTTCATAAAAATGTAGATGATTGGATTATAGAATGTGCTGGATTTTGCCATGTACATGGGGACAGTAGCTATAATAGGATTAATGTAGATTTTAGGATTACCCACAACCACCAAAGCAAAAGTTGCATAAGGAAGCCAGCAGATCAAGAATGCCATAACCATCACTATCACCATCCGCGACACTTGAGCTTCTGCTTTAGTTGTTGAGCCTCCTTGTGCTACTCCGATTTTAGCCACCTAGTTAAAAATAGCACATTAAGTATCTGTCAGAAACAGAACATACAGTGGGATGATTACATTTCATTGTGTGTAAAATACCGGAACAAAAACTCATGTAGAAGTGCTTAAGAATGTATTGTTTGGCATGCTCCCTTCCTTAAACAGCAAGAAGTTCAAGCAGACAGCAAGAAAATAAAAATTGGGAAAAGGAGTTCAAGAGACATTGAGTGCTTTTGCAGGAATCGGTTTACAAAAATGTAGATCAAGCAAGCATTAATGCAGGGATGGAGAGCATGCAGCCCACCAGATGTTGGACTGCAACTCCTATCAGTCCTTGTCAGCATGGCCAGTGGGGCAGAACAATGGGAGTTGCAGTCCAACAATATCTGAAAGGCCACCTGTTCCCTCATCCTTCCATAGAGAATGGAATACACAAGCAAGCACCTCGGCTTTTCTAGCCATCTATATTGTTCTATGGAAAGAGAAATGGGGATGGCAGTGGTAAATGGGGTCTATGTTGTGTGAAAGCACATGACTGCAAAACAAAACCTAAAATAGCTTTTCAAAATTAAAAGTGTTATGCAAATAGCAAAAGAAGGAAGGAAGGAAGGAAGGAAGGAAGGAAGGAAGGAAGGAAGGAAGGAAGGAAGGAAGGAAGGAAGAAAGAAAGAAAGAAAGAAAGAAAGAAAGAAAGAAAGAAAGAAAGAAAGAAAGAAAGAAAGAAAGAAAGAAAGAAAGAAAGAAGCAACCTGATTAGAGATGGGGACGAAGCGCCAAAATGGTGCTTCATCTTGGTGGAACCATGAATTGCCCCCCAGTGACCTGACAAACAACGAATCAATTCCTCATTCATCGGATCATTTGTTTTTTGCTTTCCCTCCTCTTGTTAAGCCCCAAGGGGCATAACAAGAGGTGGGAAAGCAGGGATCAAAGCGATTGCACAGCCGCAGCTGCCGGATTGCTTTGATCCCTTTCCCCCTCCTCTTGTTATGCCCCATGGGCCATAGCAAGAGGAGAGAAAGCAGGGATCAAAGCGATCCCACAGAGGCTGGAGGATCCCTCTGATCCCTCTTTGATCCCTTCCCTCCTCTTATGCCGCACGGGCATAGTAAGAGGAGAAAAAGGGAACCAAGCCTTCCCCCAGCCCTGGGGGTGGGATTCCCTTCGGGCAGGCTCTAGCAAGCCACCTGAAGGGAAAACCTCTCTAAGCTTATGCCCCCCGAAGAACAGCTGATCCACGGAGGCATAAGCAGATAGGGAATGAAGGGATGAATATAAAAGGGTTATATTAGTTGCTTCGTATTCGTTGGGGGCTCTGGGCCCCAAGAATATGAAGCAACAAATATCTGATGAATCAGGGATATTTAACTAATATCATTCGTTTTTATATTCGTCTCCATGTCTAATTCTGATCTTTATTCTGCTATCAGAGTATTAGGGAAAATACATTCCACCAATCCAATTACAGTGCAATGTTTCTTCTCTGGGCCAGTTCCCATCTTAAACTATGACTTCCTTCCCTCTTTTGGATTAGATGATTCATTGATTGGAAAGGTCATGTGAATAATTTAAAAAGACCATAACTAGACAGCAAACAGATCCCACTATAATGGATGTGTGTGTGTTGGAGAAAATATTATTTGCTGCAACTGCTCATCCACAGTATGAATGGAGGTATTTTGTTAGTAGGGAAAAATGCACCTGCAGTGTAATGTGAAAACACATAAAAATCGTTCATGGAATTTTGTTTGAATGTTTCCTTGAGTCACTAAAAAGGAGTGCTAAGAAAACTGATTATTTTCAGAATGCTTGGAGACAAGTTAAAAATCAGTATCATGGGTAATTTTGTACACTATGAACACCTGGATGGAGTGATCTCTTAAGTGCACCAAGTTTGCCCCTCCTCAGGTTACAGTTCTGTGTGCTCATTTTTCTTGGAATAACATGGTATGGAGCTTTAATGAATCTACCTCTACCCAGTTAAAAACAATAAACTCAAAACTTTAGACCATATTATGTTTTGAATGCATCTGCCCAGTTTAACAGAACTGTTACCTGACCCTCTGCTTTGTATTAAAATAAATGTGTTAAATGCTTATAGGCTCAACAAGTCAAGCACAGCATATTGTGGAAAGCAATGCTACCTGGTGTAGAGTCCGTAGCAGATATCCATAGGAAACCAAGATAGTAATGAATGGAATTGTAAAGCAGAATAGAAAGTAGCAGATAATGTAGGAAACATTAATAGGGTCACTGTTGTACCAGTCTGGAGCACAGGAGGTCATTACACCTTCCATCTGGTATCCTCCCCAACCAAAAAGAGGAGGTGTGTTCCAAACAAGAGACCAGATCCAAGACACAGCAACTCCAATCATGGCTTTCCTAGTGGTAAAAGTAAGCGTTCCCAAAGGCTTGGCAACCACAATTGCACGATCAACAGCTATCACGGCTATAGTGCACAAAGCCACAATGCCTGTAATTGCAAGAAGTAAGATGTCATTAATGGTTTTGGTAATTGCAGTAAAAGCTGTAGTATTCATTGCTTTTCATAATCTCCCAAGATCAAAAATACAATGCAAAAAATATTGAACTAATCTTTCTGAATTTCTTATCAACCTGGGTACGCTTCTACTAATACCTTTGCAGAGTGCTAGTATAGGAAATTCCACTGTTCTACAATAGTTTTACTGCAATACTGGCCACCTAACACAGAGATAATGTTGACGGAAGATAGCAGAGCAAAGAGTAGTACATCCACAATCCTCTAATATCATCACGTTATGTGGGGCCCTCACACTACCTCTCCATGAGGTTGATCAGGGATGTCAGAAAAAAATATATACATCTAGACATACCTTACCTTAATCTTATTTGAGCAAATGAAAATGTTGTCAGACTGCTCAGAAACAGACTGCAATGCTGATATGTCCAACAGATATTCAAGTTAAACATTGTCCAGAAAAGCCAGCATGATCACATTTCAAAAATTCTTATAGAGAGAATGGTTCCTTGAGTTATTAAAAAGGAGACAAAGGAAAACCGAATTTCTTCAGAGTGCTTGGAGACAATATAAAATCAGTATTATGGATTAAATATATACCACAAATCGAGAAAAGTGCCAAGATGTTAAAGAAGATGCCAACACAGTTAAGAAACATTATCAAAGATATAATACAACGCAAAAAGGTTTCTGATAAAAGAGGTCTTATGCAAACAAGAACAACTGAAAGGGGTGCAAACTTGATAATAAGCCTCTCCAAAGAGGGAGATTTTTTTTAAAAGAACACATTATCTATCTGCCTGTCTATCCACCTATCCATCCAGTCCCCAACACAACTAGGAATTAAAAAGTGAAGTTATAGAAGAAATAAGCAAATCATAAAGTAACTTGCCTACACTCAATATTATGCTAGTGGATGCCTCCCAGGATAACAGGCCCTTCTCCTCTGCTACCAGAGTCCTTCCATAACTCAAAAACAATCTCTGGAGGGTTTCCCAGCTGTCTGAGATAGTTTTGTGTTTGTGTGTGGAGCAGGGCTGTCATTGAAAGGACAGGGGGTACCCTCCCAGTTCTGATGAGAGAAACAGTCTTGTCTCTATTGGATCATGGTCCTCTGTCAAATAAGATGAATGTGAACAAATTGAATTCTAAGTTCAGGGTTACAATATTAGGAAATTCCTGAAAATAAGGCCAATATCTTATTGTCCACATGCAAATCTATGTTGCCACTGCATTGGAATGCTGAGTATAAATTGTGTAGAAAAAGTTCAAGGGAACGGAGAACTTTTCCTCTGAAGAAAAGCTAAAGTGTTTGAGACTTTTCATAGTCTGCTCTAGTCAAAAGTAGGTCTTACTGGTCAGAATCCTACTGTGCATCTTCTACCCATGGGCAACTTGCGCTCGTGATAGCTGCATGAGTGCTGAGGCAGAAGTGCTATCCCTGAATAGGTTCCACCAGCACATTGTGCAATCAGTTGTGCTGGGAATGCATGATTGATCGCACAACTGCAGAGCATAATTCCTTGTTGCTGAGCATAATGGCTACCAATGTAACTTTACATTATGCTGTCATGAACAGGGTATGGGCCTCTGAGTTCCATTCTGTTTTCTCTCTGGTAAATGGCAGCCTCTAAAGATTGCAATTTTAGAGAGGAGATAAGATAGATATTTTTTAAATTCTGCATAGTGTAGACAAAGTGGATAATGAACTTTTCTCCTTCAGCTGGAGTAGCAGAACATGCAGTTTCAGAAATAAATCACTCAGCAGATCAGACATACCTATTGGCAGAGCTATCTTTCCATGAATCTTACCTAGGTTAGCAAAACAAGACCATCCTGTTCAGAGCCAGCGCTCAGATTTCACAAAAAAAAAAAAAACACAAACAAACAAAAAAACCCCACATAATTGATCATGCTGACTGAGCCTCAGGGCCTACCTCTTTACTCTTTTCCTGTGGATGGGCCACATATAAGAATCGGGAAACTTTTGCTTTCAACACACTGCCACTAATGATTGTAAATAGTGTCCTCCATACGTTAAAGAAGGCAGCTTCATCACCCTATGGGTTGAAGTTGCATTGTTCTTGAAGAAACCACCTGAGCACCATTTGTTGGTTTGAATGACATAAACTATGGTGAATCAGAAGTTTCTAAACTCCCTTTATTGCATGGGAGTTACAAGGAGGGGAAATGTACCAACCCAAGGCCTGTTTGGTCTAGTTCTTGTCACAGTAAACTATAGCTTAGTTGTGTGACTTCTGAACTGTCATAGGAACTATTGTATTAAATTCAGCTCCACTATGAATTAAGTTGGAAATTTGCTAATGGAAAGGAACAACTTTACTTAGTTGAATGTTTAAATGAAAATAATTGATGTGTATTTGCATTTTTGAATTAGTATTTCTTCAGACTTAGGACAGCATTAGAACTGCTAGTGCTTTTCTTATATCATGGAAACTGCAGGGCACAAAGCTGAGGGAAGAACTTTTCACAGATTGCAGAGAAACAGCAGAGCTCAGCTACGCCAGGAGATCTGCATTCAAATCATGAAACGCAGGGGCCAGTCCCTCTCAATTTGACCTTCTTTGTAGGGTAATTTATAGGATAAAGTGGAGGGCAGCCATGTATGCTGCCTTGTCTCATCATAGACAAGATTGGAATACATGTAGATAATAAATATTTTGTAAATAAATATCTATTCAAATTCTGGTTAAGCAACAAATGTATAGATACATATTTAAAAGCCCTAAGTTGATTTGGGAATTAATACAAAAAAATCTTGTTTCTCTACTACTGAAGGTTGTACATTAAAATGGCTATTTTGACTTTGGATGCAGCAACTCTAAACAATGATGTTGTGATGCATTCAATCTCATTTCCAAGGTTTATCATCCAAAAAGTGCTTCTTCTTGCACTTCTTTGCCCATTTACTTTATCTTAAATGATTAGCTGTAATATTTAAGTTTTCCTTACACGGTTATAGACGCATTCAGGTTTTTTGCATTTTATGTGTTTTAGGATTCCTTGGCCTTTATATATTCTACTTCATACTTCTTCATTGATCAAACTCTTGATCCAAGAAATTTTTAGCATTATGAGTTAGATCAAAATGTCAGATACTTCTAACTTTTTTTATACTAGGCTGTGTTAATTCCATGCCATATAATAGAACCAAGAATATTAGCACTCTGCAATGCGCATTCTTAAAGTCAATTTAAAGTTTGTGTTGCAGATCATGCTCTTAAGGAAGTTGCTCCAGCCATTTTGCTGGATGGCTATGATCCTACTGTTCGTTCATTCACTCCAATGCAAGCTTAATTTTTGGATCTTTTGGTACATTTCTTGGGCTACTTGCTTTTTACTAATTATTAAGACCTTGGTTTCCTTAACATTTATTTTCAGACTGTGTCTATTACTTACTGGATTGACTTCAGTAGCTCATGGGGACCATTTTATCAGTTTATAGTACTTTTATAACACTGCATTTGCATCAGTTTTTAGTACTGTATTTGCATGTCAGATGCTGTTGATAACCTCTCCATTGACAATGGAGAACAGGTAGCCATGTTAGTCAGTGCTAGTGTATCAGGCAAATTAAAAAAATAAAAAAATAAAGAAGGAAAAATGTGGCACCTTAAAGGCTAACTATCACTGGAAGGACAGAT
Organism: Intellagama lesueurii; assembly: GCA_037013535.1. Classification (NCBI taxonomy): domain Eukaryota; kingdom Metazoa; phylum Chordata; class Lepidosauria; order Squamata; family Agamidae; genus Intellagama; species Intellagama lesueurii. Next base: position 247,943,086 of record JBAJHW010000002.1, read on the forward strand.
CCTGAAGCTGAGGCTCCAATACTTTGGCCATCTCATGAGAAGAGAAGACTCCCTGGAAAAGACCCTGATGATGGGAAAGTGTGAAGGCAAGAGGAGAAGGGGACAACAGAGGACCAGATGGTTGGACAGTGTCACCGAAGCTACCAACATGAATTTGACCCAACTCCAGGAGGCAGTGGAAGACAGGAGGGCCTGGCGTGCTCTGGTCCATGGGGTCACGAAGAGTCGGACACGACTTAATGACTAAACAACAACAAAAGGCTAACTGCTATATTTTAATGTGAGCTTTCATGGACAAGTCCACGAAAATAAAATATAGCAGATAGTCTTTAAGGTGTCACAATGTTTTTGTCTTTTTAATTTGATTTTATTTGTTTGTTTGTTTATTTATTTATTTTTGCCTTATAAGCTCTCCATTGACAGTGATCCCTTCATTTGAATCAGCTTCTCTAAAGATATTCTCAGTGATATTAAGATATTAAAATATAAAGATATTAAGCAGTGGTGAGAGTATACATCCTTGTAATGCTCCACTTCTCTATGTCCTCAGTTACTGTAACATCAGCTCTTAATATAGCTGCTAGTTATACAAATATCTATTGAATCAAGACCTTCGTTTACTAACAATTTCAGCTTGCTGTGTTGGGTTTTGTAAAAGACTCTGGTAGTCAACAAAGCAAGCATTCATATCACAGCATCTCTGCCCATCTACACGTAGATAGAGTAGATATTCCTCATTTCCAAATCCTTTGGGGATTTCAAGAATGATTCTTCTTCTGTAGATTTGATTGAAATAGATTAACTAATACATCGAAGTCATCATCTTCTCTTAGCTTTAATACTACTGAGAAAACATCACTGAGTCCAGGGTTTTTGTTAGCCACATTCCATTTTGGATTTCTGATTTTTGGGTCATTGTCAAGTACTATATATTCTGTTGGTCTGTTATCTTATTTATTTTATTTTATTTATTTGATTTTTATACTGCCCATCCAGCTGTCAAGGCCACCCAGGGTGGTTTACAATACAAAACATAAAAGACAACAATTTAAGAACAATAAACAAAACAGCTGTAGCAAATTAAAATTCAACAACAGAGCACATACACAAAAGCAACATAGAATTAACTGAAAATAATTAAAAGTAATTTAAAGGAAAGGTGGTGGAACTGATAATATGAACATTGAGACAACCACTGTGTTATGATGTCATAAACTCCAGGAAGGCTTGTTTAAAAAGCCAGGTTTTCAATGATCATTTAAAAATTCCCTGTGAAGGGGCCAGGCGAATTTCGGGTGGGAGATTATTCCAAAGATGCGGAAAAACCGCCAAGAAGGTCCTGTTTTTGGTCTTCTCTTTCTGGGCCTCTCTCGGGGTCAATGTTCTCAACTGTCCAGCCTGGGAAGATTGTACAGGATGGGCAGAGCTCATTGGAAGGAGGTGTTCTGTCAGGTATCAAGGTCCCAAACTGTTTAGGGCTTTATATGTCAACACCATCACTTTGAAGCTGCCATGGACATGAACAGGTAGCCAGTGCAAGGCGGCCAGAGTAGGGGAGATATGATGGTATTTCTTCACTACGTCAGTAATCTGGTTGCCGTGTTCTGGACCTGCTAACATTTCTGTAGCAGCCTCATAGGCAGCCCCATGTAAAGAGCATTACAGTAGTCTAATCTGGATACTACCAATACATGGGCTAGCGTGGTGAGGGACACGGTGTCAAAGTAGGGATACAGCTGGGCAATCTGCCTCAGATGGAAAAAGGCAGTGCAGACCACAGACACTACCTGGGACTCCACTGACAGTGTTGGGTCCAGAAATATGCCCAGACTGCGAATCTCATCCTTAGCGTGGAGAGTAACTCCCCACAAAAAAAGGAAGGGAGGCTCCCAATCCACAGGCACTAGGGGCACCCATGCACAGGACTTCTGTCTTGTCTGGGTTCAGCCTCAGTCTATTACCCCTCATCCACCCCACTACGGCGTCCAGGCAGCGCTCAAGGGATGGGACGGCATCCTCTGCAGAGGGGTGGAAGGAGAGGTAGAACTGAGTGTCATCCACATATTGGTGACACGAAGTTCCAGAACTCCTAATGACCTCTCCCAACAGGTCTTCAAACACTTCTTTAATGTACATGCTATGATTTTACCATTGACAACTTGACATCAAAGGTCAAAGAATTGTTCCCTTCCATTAGTAGAAGGCATTGTTGTTTTTCTAATATGCCTATTATCTCCTTGATATTTCAATGCACATTAAAGGAGGTATAGATCTTCTCTAGGTTTTCTCTTTCTCTGCATTGTTCAAACTACATTTTCTTCTTCTTTTATGTTGTTTCAGTAGTTCTTGTGTAATTCTTCATACTTGATGCTATGTTTGTTTGTCCATTATCTTGCTTCTCTCTTCCATTAGCTCTAATATTTCCTCTCACATCCACTTCCTTTTATCATCTGAATGATTTGTATGTTTTGAGGTTGCTGTTCATGTCAGCTACTAACAGCTTTGTCTATTTACCACAGGTAGCATTTATATCTGAGTATTGTATCTTATAGATGCTTTCATGAGTCCTTTACTTAACAACAGCAGATGGAGTCAGATCCCTTACTTAATTTTTATGTCCTTCCTATTTTTCCTTATCTGTATTTGTTGTAATGGCAGATCCAGCATAATTTTTCACCAATTAACCCTGTTTTTGGTGCTTCTAATTAAGCAAGATGTATCTGGTTCTTTACAACAGCGGTCCCCCCCAACCTTTTTGGGACCGTGGACCCGCTGAGCCTCTGAGGAAGGCGGGGCACCCCCACGCGCACACGCTCTCAGGTGCATGCGTGAAGCGGTGAGGGAGTGCGCCAGCGCCGGCATGAGTACTCCCCCACCCCTTCGCGCATGCGCAGGAGCGCCTGCACGCCCGCACGCCCGCCCATCCCTTCATGCGGGCGCTCGGGCGCATGCGTGAAGGGGTGGGAGAGCGCTCACGCCAGTGGTGGCACGCGTGCGCATGCACAAAGCTGCTGTGGGGAGGGGAGTGTGTGCGGGGGGCGGGGCGAGAGGTCTGTCTCCGCATCCCGGTCCAGCTCAGGTCACGGACCGGCACTGGGCCACGGACTGGGGGTTGATGACCTTTGCTTTACAATATTCTTTTTAGTGCTATGTAGCAAGGATTTCCATGTATAAAGTCTCAATGGCAATTTGGATATGGTGTTAGTGACTACAAGTTCTTCTCTTTCTTCACAAAATTGTATCATTTGTTCTCCACATTCCCTTTTGTGTTCCTAGTCCCTATTTCCCAAAGAAATCTCTGCAAGCTCCTTTCTCTATCTTAGCATTGAAATTCCCCATAATGAAATGTAATTATTGCTGTATTGGATTTTCAATAATAGCTTTGAGTTCTTCATAGAATTTTTCTATGCTTTCTTCATTTTCCTCAGCAGTCAGACTATCTGCTTATGAAAAGTAAAAAGGAGTAATATATGGATGGGATTTTTCCCCCTCTTTTACTTTTATTGCAAATCAAATGAAAGAAAAATGGGGGAAGAGAAAGAGAAAAGAAAAGGGGAATGACATACAGAATACAATATATGGGCTAGTATGAATACCCAGTGTGGTGCAGTGGATAGAATAATGGTAGTGTGGATGGGGTCGTGGCAGGACTCCTTTCCCTTGGAGCACAGAACCGTGCCATCTTGTTCTGTAAACCAGCCTTCTGTCCTGAGGTGGGGTGGAGGATATTCCGTCAGCTTGTGCTAGTCAGCTTGTGTAGGAGGAGTGGGGGGCAACGGTGGATGGAGAGTCATGTTGTCCCTTGCCTCTGGCAGCAGAATAAAAGAGCTAAGCAGCATGAGAGAGGCTGGGGTGGTGGTGGGGGGAAACAGGGATGTTGCTAGTAGCACTGACAGGAAGTTGTCTGGGTGTTACACTCCTGCCCTTATGACTACAACGGCTGCCTCTTCCTGCTCGTCTCCTGTAGTTGTTCAGTCCTATCCAAGTTTCCCTTCCGTTAGTAAAACCAACATCCAGTATTGAGGCCACTGCCTACAGATTCTACCTACATTGTGTCCCTGTTGTTATGAGACCTAGTTAGCTACAGTCGGTGAACTCTCTTGTTGCAAGCAGTGTACCCAAATAAAAGCATCAACTCTCAAATGTTTGCCCTTCAGGGGTTGGCCTAGTTGCTCCTGTACACAGTCAATCCATGAAGAAAGTTAAGGAAGGATACGGCATTGGCTTTGTTATGTGTTGTGTGTTGGTCCCCAATTCAGAACTCTTCGTGCCTGAGAATCCTGGCTCAGTTTTCACTGGGGTTTGCTAACTTCATATTCAGCGTCATAGACACTGGCTCTCCCGCCTCCCTTTTCAGAACAACTATTTTCACATTGTGTGTGTGACAGCAGTTCCATCCAAGAGAGTTCACTGGCACTTTTGTATCACAGGTATTTTTTCATAGTCTGAGCATCAAATAGAGACAGGGAAGGTGGGTGGGGTGGGGGGGGGATGAGGAGCCATTTCTTTTCTGAAACATACTTGCTATTTTTGATTTGTTTGCCTGGAGCTGAGTTCCTGTCACAACTGTTCTCCAGAAATGCGCCTCTGTTGTAAAACCCTCTTTGGTACACTGACAAACTCCTGAACGTGCTGCCCACTGCATTTTTTTCTCTCTTTTTCTTTTTTCTTTCTTCCTTCTTTTTTTAAAAACGCAATAGCCTTTGGTATTACAGCACTGAATACATGGTTTCTAGGTTAGCAATTATTTCAGCTGAGTTCCCTCTGACAAGGAACATAGCATTTTTGACAACGTAGCAGATGACATTTCATTTCAAAGAGTCAGGGAAAATATTTTGAAAGAAAGGCAGCATTTAAAAGACAGTGTGGGACCATCTTGATGAAGCAGACAGTGTCTATGAAAGCTTACACCAAAGATATTTGGTAGCCTCTAGATTTAGTTTTTATTATTTTTAAAAATAAAAATATGTAAGCATGAACATTCCATTCATTTATTTATTTGCTATATCCCCCCCCCCCCGGTCCTATAGCATACATAGCTCTCCTCTTCTCCACTTTTTCCTCATAACACCTCTGTAAAGTGGACTCAGGCTGAGAGAGAGTGACCAGCCCAGGGTCACCCAGTGAGTTTCATGACTTGATGAGGACTTGAATCAGGATCTTCCCACACCTAGTTCAACACTCTAACCACTACAGCACACCAGCTGTCACACATAGCGAGTTGAATTCAACATTAGACTTGATTAGAGTAGACTCGTGGGAATCAATGGGACTTACTTTAGAAGATATTTGATCCACTGATTTCAGTAAGTTAGTTTAAACATGACCAAATCTGATCTAATCCCCTGTGTTGTCCTGTTAATGAAAACCTACATTATGGTCTTATCTGGATGGGGCAAAACTTCTGCCCCATTGTTGGTAGCAGTTTGATGTGGAGAGCAGATGTGTATTCATACTACATAATAAAATCCCACTGCTTCTTCTCAGGACATCCAGGCTGTGCTGCAAAGTGGGGGATTCTTAGGAGGCAGCACTGGTTGTCTTGCAGCAAGAGCAGGGGGAAAATACAGGAGATGAAGCTGGGATTTGGCAACTGGGATCACTTCCTCTGATCTCCCCTCATTTTCTCTGTATAAAGAAGTAACATAGTAGTTTTAGAGGCAAGGAAGATACTGCTGGAATCCTTTCCCAGCAAAGCAAATTTGTTTTAAATATATGAAAGAAATCCAATTTCCCAGCTACAGCTTATCTTCTGGAGTGATTTCTCTCTCTCGTTATTGTTGGTTACTTAAAAGCAACTGAAAACTTCCCAGTGGAGGTGGTGACAGTGGAAGTCACAACCTTTGCAATGAACTGAGATATTTTTTTTCAAGGAATGAGGGAGAAAAACAAGCATGGGAAGGCGTGAGTTTGTCATTGTTTCTACCATGACAAACATTATATCATCTAGATTAATGGGAAAAATATTAAAACAGTCAGCAGTGAACCTAGTACTTTTACAGCAACAAATGCTCTGTGTTGATAAGCCCAAAATTACTAGTGTTCTGTTCCATTGCTTTATCGTTAGTTAAAGCATTCAGTATGAGCTTGGAGGTTAATGATTCAAATCTGAGCAATGCGTTCATTAAGTTCAGGGAAGAGCCCTATAATTCCACCCTTGGACGCCTTCCTCTGCTGGCTTCTTACTATATCAACTACAAACATATATGCTGATTAAGGAACTCTTCCACCTTGTGTCTGGAGATGCCAAAGATTTATTACAAGGTTAGACCTAGTAAGAATATTTAATAGAACTTTAATCTCACAATGGGTCCAATTATATTTATAGGAGAAGAGGTTCAGTGAAAACCTGTTCCTGTCTTGGAAAGCAATATGGATGGAGAGAAATGCAATAGTATTAGGTGCATGTATTTATATGCATATATATTGGAGTCTCTTTTTCTGTCTTGTAGAAAAAACAAAATATGGGGTGTGTAATAAAGAGATTGCATATGGCAAGTGGAAACTGCATATTAGAGATGGGCATGAATCAGAAAAATGGTGATTCATTTTGATTTGTGATTCATCAAGGTTGACAAATTCATGAATTCAGGAGGGGCCCCCAGGAAAGTTCCCCTCAGGCACCTAGAGACACAAAATTACAGAGAAGCTTCTACTGACTCTCCTCTACAATCCTTCCAAGTTTGGTGAAGATTGGGTTTCAGACATCCAAGTTATATACCCATAAAGTGAGTCCCCCCCCCCAGGAAAGTGCCCTTTAGCAGGTGACTTGAGGAAACCCAATCTTCATGAAACTTGGGGGGATTGTAGAGGAGAGTCAGAGGAAGCTTCTCTGTGATTTTGATGTCTCTAGGTGCTTGGGGTGTGTGTTTTATAGCCAAATGAATTGACAAATCAAAAATCTCTAAAATCCATTGATTCGTATTTGTCAGGGGCATTGATTGGTATGAATACAAATCGATGAATTAGCAATTTTGGGGGGGAAATTGGTGATTGATTTTTTGATTCATGCCCATCTCTACTGCATGTCTATGAAAACATTCAAAGACTATCCCAGAATACATTATTGTTTAAATCAGGGGTGAGCAAGCTTCCTCAAGCTTGGAAGGCTCCACCCACTGCTGCAGTGCTCATGCCAATTTTTAATCTCTAAGAAGGAGTGAGGGTACTGAAAAAGCCTTCTTGTGCCATCTTGTGTTTTGTTTTTATTGTTTGAATGTTTACAGAACCAGACTTCAAAAGAAATTAATACCAAACAGGGACCACAAACCATTACAAGGTGTGAAAGGCAACCAAATACCACTGTCTTTTAGAGCCTTGCATGAAGTCTCTGTATTCTAACTCATATATTTGAAGACGTGGACAATGTTTCATGAATGTTTACATTAAAATATACCAGTTAAGTCTTTACAGTGCCACATCTTTTTTGCTTTTGTTTTGTTTTGTGTTTCTTCTCAAAATCTTTCATAGACTAACATGGCTACAACTTCAAAAACTTGTGCCATCTAGTCACCAAAAATCCTTTTAAGTGTTAAGGTTTTTCAGATGGGAGCTAAGAGTACTGGAGTGCTCTAAACAAGGCAAAATTCCCCCCACCCCTTTTCTCTAGAGGTATATTTTTGAGTCAAAGTTTTAAGCATTTTTTTTAAATAGGGAGAGATGGAGGAGAGTGGTGTTGGGGGCTGCAATTGGGATCTGAAATGTAGCACAGAGGCCAGATGTTGCTCACCTCTGGACTAAATCAAAGAACTGCTGGATAGCTCAGTGTTTTAGGTCTCTGCCTGCAGAGTCAGAGGTTGGGAGTTTGATTCCCCACTGTGCCTCTGACAAGGGCTGGACTTGATGGTCCATAGGGTCCCTTCCAGCTCTGCTGTTCTCAGATGATGATGATTTAGTTGGTAAAATGATTGTTACAAATGAAGTATATAAAGAGCAGGTTGTTCTTATGTGATAGGAAATCCCAAAGGGAAGCAAAGTGAAAGCCTTTTTCCTAAAGTTGCATACCAAATAATTCAATAGCTAAGTCAGAGATAGATTGCAAAAGACCTTGCTCACATTTGCTAATTTCTTGATTGTACAAATTATTATTATTCCAAGCATAGTTATACCTACTAAAACATAATGGTGAAAAATATGCAAGATCTAAAAACTACACATATAAGCATAGTTCTTCCTGCAATGTGGAAAAATATAAGTAAAGGAATAGCATTATGATTCTTGAAATACCAACATAGCTAGGAGTCTTGTAAAATGTTGGGTTTTCCCCTACAATACAATGAGGAATGGATAGCTTGTGAGCAGATAAATCCATATTTTCTAATTCTTTAATGCAGCAAAGCAACTTTAGACATGTACTCACCAAAAAATGCCATAGCAAAACCTTCGGTGACACAGCCAACTCTACCCAGGTTGTAATACCCAACAGCATTTGTTTCAACGTTCAGACTTCCTCCCAACAAGGCTGCTCCAAGGTCTGCTACAGCTAAATTGACCAGGGAATAGTTGATAGGTTGACGAAGCTGCCTGTACTTGATAGTGACTGCAATAACAGTTGTATTCAAAATTACAGATAAAGTGCAAGATGTCGCCATAATAACTGCTATAATAGTATAACCAATTCTGGGCATCAATACGACTCTTTCTGTGCTAACATTCATTGATGCTGTGCTAGTGTCTAAGGAATCCATTTGTTGTTGGAATACCAAAATAAAATAAAGAACCGTTTTATGCCTGTATGTTTTTTTGCTACCTGTCAGTCTCCAGTCATCCTTTTCTCTGGCTGACTATGAAGCATCCTTTCTCATTCAACGTTTCCAGGGGTACAAGATGTGATATTCTGTGGATTAAACAACAGTTAAAGCAAATCCTTAGATCCGGATTTCTTTGATCATAATTCTTCCCTCTTCATTCATTTCCTAATTAATCTAACACCACACTAATCATAATTACAGCACCAGAGAAATATTCCTTGCATAAAACCCTGTATTCTTCCTAGGGCTGTGAAGTGCATAATTCATTTTAAGAATGAATTCATGAAAGGTAAATGCATTTCGCAAAAGCAGTTTCCTTAAGAAGAAGAATCAATTATGACATGATGAGTGAATCTTTCCACCTGTGTTCCTCGTGTCAATTGAAAAGACAGAATGAAAGGGGACAGAATAGAGATTATAGACCTTTCCATTTCATTCCCTGCACTCCCTCCGCAGATGGTCTCCTTGACAATGTAGCTGTCTGTAAATTGGCTCAGTATTTATTTACTCTCAGAAAAGAGCCACAGTACACTTGTGACATCCTTGACAAGCAAACGAGCTTAGAAATAACACTACTGGTTCTGTGAAAAATTGTATGTCATCAATTCTGCATCAAAGATAGCATGAGCAGCTTCTCTTGTGACTTTGCCATGGCAGAAAACCAAAAACTTTATGAAAATAAGTAGTCAGGTGCTCGGTACTAAGCACTTTCCAGTTTATGTCCAAAATGGATAGAAACATCTTTCAATGTAATTAAGGGGAAATTGTGTTTTAGATATGTGCTTGTACTGGCATCTGAGGGGGGACATGATTGAGACATATAAAATTGTGCAGGGGATGGATAAAATGGATAGAGGGAAGCTCTTTTCCCTCTCATGCAATACTAGAACCAGGGGACATCCACTCAAATTGAGTGTTGGGAGAATGAGAATAGACAAAAGAAAATATTTCTTTACCCAGCGTGTTGTTAGTCTGTGGAACTCCTTGCCACAGGATGTGGTGATGGCATCTGGCCTAGACACCTTTAAAAGGGGATTGGACAGATTTCTGGTGGAAAAGTCAATGGCAGGTTACAAGCCATGATGGGGATGTATAATCTCCGGGCTTAAAAAGAAGGTACCTCAAAATGCCAGATGCAGGGGAGTGGGATCAGGAGCCAGGGATCTAGTTGTCTCGTGTGCTCCCAGAGGCATCTGGTGGGGCCACTATGAGATACAGGAAGCTGGACTAGATGGGCCCTTGGCCTGATCCAGCAGGGCTTTTCTTATGTTCTTGTGTACTCTGCATGTCAAAAACACAGCCTTTTAATACAGTAGGTGTATATTCAAACCTGCCTGGATAGCTCAGTGGCTTAGGTATCTGGCTGTGGAGCCAGAGGTTGAGAGTTAGATTCCCCACTGTGTCTCCTGGGAGAAGAGCCAGCCTATGTGGCCTTGGGCAAGCTGCATAGTCCCAGGGCACCCCCAGAAGAAGGGAATAGTTACCAACTTCTGAGTATTCTCTACCTGGAAAATCCTGAAATGTTTCCATAAGTCAGAATTAACTTGACAGCACATTATGATTATTTTTATTCAAAAATTCCTAGCACAGTCAATCAAAATTATAAAACCATGGACTGGTATTATATAACAGATACAGGTTTTAACCAAAAACCTACGTATCTGTTAAATATCAGCTTAGTATGTATGCTGTTCCTAATATTGCTGTTTTTTGTAGCTCTGATGGTGTGATTTCTGAGATCTGCAACTGCTTATAGTATTGTGTGAAATTTCTTGATATTGTTCCCAAAGCCCCAATGACTACAGGGACCACTGAGGTGTGTCTCATCCACAAGCGAGATGTTTCAATTGCCAGGTCTCTGTATTTGGTTAGTTTTTCCAATACTTTATTTTCAACTCTGGCATCTCCCGGAATTGCAATGTCAACGATCCAGACATTTCTTCATTCTATTACTACTATGTCTGGTGTGTTACGTTCAAGGTGTCTATCCGTTTGGATCTGGAAATCCCACAAGATTTTGACTTCCTCATTTTCTGACACCTTCTCTATCTGATGTTCCCATGGGTTTTTGGAGGCTGGCAAGTTATATTTTTTGCATAATGACCAGTGCACTAACTTTGCCACTCTATCATGTCTAATTTTGTAATTGTTTGTGCAATCTTTGGACATTCGCAGATGAGTTGTGACACAGTTTCATCTTTTTCTTGGCAGAGTCGACATTTGCTGTTAGCACTAATTCCTTGGATCTTAGCTTTCATCACGTTGGTTTGGAGTGCTTGTTCTTGTGCAGCAAAAATCAAGCTTTTGGTTTCTTTCTTAAGGGTCCCTAGTTTTAGCCATGCCCATGCTGAATTATGATCATGCTTTCCATCAATATTTCTCAGGTGTTGTCCATGTAGAGGTTTATTTTTTCAGCTTTTTAATTTATTTTCAAATTGTTGTTTCTTTTATTGAGCCTTTCTTTCTGTTGTTTTCAAAATATTCTCCATTTTCACTGCTTTCAGTAATTTTTCTCTGCTTGTGCTGATACTATAATTTAGGCTTCTTTTTTCTTCCTCTACTACCTCCTGTATTTGCAGTAATCCACGGCCTCTGATTTTTCATGGTAAATATAATATGTCCACATCGCTTTTTGGATGTAGTGTGTGATGCATGTTCATGCGTTTCTGTGTTTTTTGATCCAATTCTTCTAGTTTGTTTTGAGTCCAATCTATTATTCCAGCTGGGTATCTAATTACTGCAACGGCCCATGTGTTTATGGCTTTGATTGTATTTCCACCATTTAATTTTGATTTTAAGATTTTCCGCAGTCTTTTGATATATTCTCTTTCTGTCAGTTCTTTAACTTTTGTGTGCACAATGTTGTCTGCTTCTAGTATTCCAAGGTATTCATAATATTCATCACTTGAGAGTGATTTTACGATATTGCCATTATTTAAACTCAATTCCATCTAGTTTTTGGATCTTGCCACGGTTTATAGACAGAGCTGCACATTTGTCAATTCCAAATTTCATTTGGATATCTTCACTAAATATTTGCATTGTGTTTAGCAGTGATTCTATCTCTGTGGAACTTTTTGCATATAGTTTTAGGTCATCCATGTTTTGCATATAGTTTTGCATATATGTTTTTAAATATGTTTTATATATAAATATATATGTTTTGCATATAGTTTTAGGTCATCAAAAAGCAAACAAACCCTGCAAGACCCATCGGAAATGCAAAAAAAGAAAACCAAAAAACAAACAAACCCTGCAAGACCCATCGGAAATGCGAAAAAAGAAAACCAAAAAGCAAACAAACCCTGCAAGACCCATCGGAAATGCAAAATAAATAAATAAATAAATAAATAATAAACAACCCCAAAAAGCAAACAAACCCTGCAAGACCCATTGGAAATGGGGGAAAAAAACCCCTAAAAAGCAAACAAACCCTGCAAGACCCATTGGAAATGGGGGGGGAAAACCCCCAAAAGCAAACAAACCCTGCAAGACCTATCGGAAATGCGAAAAAAAAACCCAAAAACAAACAAAGCCTGCAAGACCCATCACAGCACAGAAACATAACCCCCCCTGCCCACAACCACACTGCAAAACCCACCCAGAACAGGCAGTTTTTAAAAAGCAGAACGCAGCACCTTACCAGGCAGTCCGAAGCCTCCTCCGAACGCACACTCTCTAACCGCTGGGGCGAAAGAGCTACAAAGAAGCAGCCTTTTCTCCACCAACGGTTAGCAGTTTGAATTCCCCGCCTTTTTACCTGCCTTTTTTTGGATTGTAACTCGAAGCTCCGGTCGCAAGTCGAAGCAAAATTTTGCTGCCGGAGCTGGTCGTAACTCAAATTGGTCGTAAGTCGGGATGGTCGTAAGTCGAGGCACCACTGTATTAGGTTACAACAGCTTGAAAAGTCTGGATTGGCTGATCATTGTAACAAATATGGTCATCAGCCCCAATGGAATGGGGTACAAGTATTGGCCCAAACCGATCAGTTTTGGGATAGAATTATTATTGAGGCTCTCTTGATAAAACTGGAGCCACATTCCATCAACAGAGATAGTGGTGTCACTTTTAGTGCTTGCTGGAAGCCTTTGTTTTGTAAATTGGATAGTCTTGGCAAGTTGACGTTATATAATGCTGGCCAATGTGGGAGACTGGCTCTTTAATGTTAAATCTGCCTGGGTTTGGTCTGATGGTCCACCCAGCTGGTTTTGATTGTATCTTGAGGAATTTAAGGTTAGCTTTGTTTGAGCTGATATCTTGCATTCCCTGAAGAAGATGGCACAGGATATTGCCATTGAAAGTTCAGACTATTTTAACAATAAATGTGAATTGACATGACTGGAAACCCGTGAGCTGTTTAGAAATATTGACTGTGTCTTACCATATGCTCACACCACAGCACCCACCTGGAATTGCTATGTTGCACAGAGCCCATGAACCTCCTGATGCACAGAAGGAGGTAACTGGCCAGCCATGACCGTTACAGCTTCCCTAGTGAATGAATCTTGTGGTATTAGATTTCCCTTCATCCTTGAAAAGGAGGAGCAGTCACTCTCCTGAGGCAATCTTATTTATTTATTATTTATTTATTTATTTAACTTATATGCCGCCCACACTACCCAGAGGTCTCTGGGCGGCTTACAACATTTAAAATACAATAAAAAGACAAAACAATTAAAATGCAATTAAAATATATACTCTAAAAAATTGCCATCGGACCCACAGCTGATATCATTTCAATTAAAATGATAATTGTTTCTTATAATGGTTTCTTATATACAATAATATGAGAAACCAGAATGAATCTAGTGTGGTGTAATAGTGGATATTATTGGATGTTGAAAATGAGAATACACATTCACAGCTATGAAGTGGGCTGATTGACTTAAGGTTAGCCAGTCACAGCCTGTCAGCTAGTCTTCCTCCCAAGGCTGTAGCACAGTTAAATAGGAAGAAACAGATATGTTGCTCTGGGAGAAAGGGATGGATAAACATATAAATATCACAAGATGTCTCTGAACTGGCTTCCTGTACAGTGGAACCTCTACTTACGAACGTCCCTAGCTACGAACGATCCAACTTACAAACAGCTCCGTTTGCTAAATTTTGCCTCTACTTGCGAACGGAGCTCCAACTTACAAACCGAAAAAAAACCTTTCCTGCCCTTTTTTTAACCTTAGGTCATCTTAGGTTTGGGGGTTCGAAAGCATGCAAATGCAAGTAGATAAATAGGGACCACCTCGGTGGGAAGGTAACAGCGTTCCATGTCTAAGTCGCACTGGCCATGTGACCACGGAAGATTGTCTTCGGACAAACGCTGGCTCTATGGCTTGGAAACAGGGATGAGCACTGCCCCCTAGAGTCGAACACGACTGGACAAATTGTCAAGGGGAACCTTTACCTTTACCTTTACCATCTTAGGTTTAAAAAAAAAATTCTCCCCCTAGTGGTAGAGTATGGATTAACCGGCTTTGCATTAGTTCCTATGGGAACTAATGCCTCTACTTGCGAACGGCGCCTCTAGATAAGAACGAAAAACAGCCGGAACGGATTAAATTGTTTTCAATGCATTCCTATGGGAAATTTTGCCTCTACTTACGAACATTTCAACTTAAGAACAACATTCCAATACAGATTAAGTTCGTAAGTAGAGGTTCCACTGTATTTAGAACCTAGCCTAGACAACTTAGAATTCATACTGAGGCTTAAATTATGAGAGCCACCAACTTACTACAAGCTCACTTTGCTCTTTATATTTACATATGTTAGGAGTGCAGTACACAAGCCAATCAAATCTATGCCCATGGTCTGTCCTCTATATTATATATGCATTTCTTTTAATTTTTATTTTTGTGAAAAGGCATAGTGGGTTAGAAGTTTGAACAACTGGAACAAGCCAAGAAACTGCTAGACAAAACAACCCAAGGGAGTAAGCCCATTGAACACAGCAGGATTCATTAAGGTAAACAGCTTCTACATAATATAATGTCACAGCTTAGATGCTAAAGCTTATGATCAAGATGAAAATCTCAATTTCAGGGGATCTATGTATTAAATAAGAACAGGTATGTGACGGTTTCAAAGCAACGTCTGTTCTGTCATACATCTGAATATATCCAGGGAAGAACACTAAGGTGAGCATCAAAAGAGCCTTTTATAAGAACCCATCTTTTTAAAAGAAGAAATTGAATATTTAGATGTACAAGTGACATTACACATTTGTGTGGATTAAAGATCTAATGCCATCTCTTGAATTCATTTTGCCTTTTTAGTCATTACACTTAATTAATAGATGAGTGTGCAAGTTAAATAACAATTGAATCAAACTGGCAGTGTGACCAGTTGGCACTCCCATTAGCAGCATGAATATTACTTTACATATCTGTCGGCATAGACAAATAAAGGTTCAAAAGTGATTTAGAGAAATGTGTGAGAACAGTGAACATGGAGTTAGTGAGAGAACTGATTACAGGTGACTTTTACATTGGAATTGTCACTTCTATAGTTAAATGGCCAGAAATCAATTGTGATTTTACTTTGGTGTAAGCAAAGAAAAACTACACAAGAATTACAGAAGAACTACACAACTTTAATGGTGACAACTAAGAAACTGAAATTGTGAAAGATTTTGTATACCTTGGTTCAGTCATCAACCCAAATGGACACTGCAGTCAAGGAATCAGAAGAAGACTGAGACTTGGAAGGTCAGCAATGAAGGAGCTAGAAAAGATCATCAAGTGTAAGGATGTGTCACTGGAAACAAAAACCAAGATCATCCACGTTATTGTACTCCCAATCACCATGTACAGGTATGAAAGCTGGGCAGTCAAGAAAGCCAACAGGGGAAAAAATGATTTGTTTGAAATATGGTGCTGGAGGAGAGCTCTGTGGATACCCTGGACTGCCCGAAAGAAAAACAAGTGGGTCCTGGATCAAATCAAACCTCAACTATCTCTGGAGGCAAAAATGGTGAAACTGAGGCTGTCCTATTTAGGGCACATCATGAGAAGGCAAGATCCTCTGGAAAAAAGCAATAATGCTGGGAAAGATTGAAGGCTGAAGGAAAAGAGGAAGACCAAATACAAGATGGATTGACTCCATAAATAATCTGGGTTTCCAAGAGTTGATCAGGGCTGTTGAGACATTTTTGAGAACACTCATTCATAAGGTCATCATACTGTATGTCAGAGGCAATGTGATGGCACATAACAACAACAAGAAGCAAAGTTAGCAAATTGTAGTTGATTAACGAAGTGCCAGTTGCATGTCTGGTAATGCATCCAGTAGCATGACTGGCACATAACATGGGCACACAACCAGCATGTTGTTAATTACTGCAATTTCTTGGCTTGACTTACATAATTTCAGTTACTCCAGAATTAAGTGTCATTAGTATTCTGGCCACTGTTACTCTTTTAGGGTCCAAAAAGTACTCCAAGGGAAGGAAAAAGTCATCACACCAGGCACCTTCCAGAGTAATAGCATGGCCACATGGAATGGAGGATGGGGTTTACCCATAAAAGTTGTATAGAAGAGGACATTGCAACAGATACAGGTGTATTAAAGGTAGAAGAATCCCCACTTTCATTTTGTGTAGCCACCTGCTTGGGATACAGGAACAACAGCTGGGAAACTGTAAGTGAGGCCAATGGCAGAGTTTGTTTACACTTGTGCGTGTCAGCTAGATAAACTTTATGTTCACTTCTGTGTAGGCTCATTCTCAAACTTTCAAGATGTTACCAAACATGACAAGTAAGCAGAGGACAGGACAAGAAGCGTAGTGACTCAAAAAGTAACTCAGGCTTGCACAGCTATCACTTCCCCACCTCCCTAATAACCTGGAAGTTTTGAGTTGCTGAAGCCATAGCTGTCATTGTACCCTTAATGTTATGGAGAAACTGCTGCATCAGCATTTTCAGGGAGAGTAAAGTGATTGTTCTTCAGCTTGGCTAATATTGCAATTAATATCATTATGCTAATATCAAATAGTAATGCACTGGGTCATTAATTGTAATACCGTCAGCATGTTCTTACTAATGTATTGACTTTAGTTAAATAAGCTAATACTTAGCAATGTATTTGCATATGCCATGCCTGTTAAGTAAGTAGAACAGCTTCTTTGTGTTTTTTTTTTGGGGGGGGGGGAGTATTTTGGAAGGTAAGAATATGAGGGGAGGGGAGGGGAGAGGGATGATCATTAAAACAATCAGTTGGTTGCTCTGTAGGCTATTTGGTCCTGGGAGAGAAGAGCTTTGTCACTAAATATATAATTTGCATCTTAACAAGTGAGGTAGTTTCTTCCGGAAATAGTTATTCTGCCCTCTGTGTGTAGGTCTGCACTTCCCCACATTGTTTTCCTCCAGGTATTGTGGGCTTCAACTCCCAACAGCTCCAGTCAGCATGGCCAGTGGTCAGAGATTGCAGGAATTGTAATCCAAGGCCACTGGAGGAGGAAGGTCAAAACTCATGTGCCAGAGGATAAATCACACTGGTTGTTCTAATCAAGGTAGTCCTTGGTACACCCTATGACTGTTGTTGCGATGGATCAAGGCCTCATTCCAATGTTGTGTTAATGACCGCCCACTAGTCTGATGGGGCTTTGTCACTTTTCCCTTGCCGCCTTCTGCACCAACCCCAAAATTTGCTCCAAAAGATTTCCCAGATTTCCAGAGTGCATTATGAGGATGCATGGAGGGTAGCAGGGCAAAGAAGATATGCCCCTCTCCTTCTTCTGCTGGTGGAAGCAGATGCATCTGCAGAACAACTGGGATGGAAAATGGCGCACTGCGGGAATCCAAAGCGAATAAACTCGAAAATGCCAACAATACAACTTGCTGTAACACAGTTATTGTTGTTGTTGTTGTTGTCGTTGTCAACATCATCATCACAGGCCATAAAGTCAGTAAGTATTTATTTATTTACGGTTGTCAACCCAATCTTACATAATACTAAGAGATATAATACAATAAAACCTTATAAAGATATATTAGTAAAAAGATACACAGTTTACATAATAAAACAATTTATAAATAGAGCACTATGTATGGTTTAAGGGACATGGTGGCACTGTGGGTTAAACCGCAGAAGCCTCTGTGCTGCAGGGTCGGAAGACCAGCAGTCGTAAGATCCAATCCACGCGACGGAGTGAGCTCCCGTCGCTTGTCCCAGCTCCTGCCAACCTAGCAGTTCGAAAGCATGCAAATGCAAGTAGATAAATAGGTACCACCACGGTGGGAAGGTAACGGCGTTCCGTGTCTAGTCGCGCTGGCCACGTGACCACGGAAACTGTCTTTGGACAAATGCTGGCTCTAAGGCTTGGAAACGGGGATGAGCACCGCCCCCTAGAGTTGGACACGACTGGACTAAATGTCAAGGGGAACCTTTACCTTTATGTATGGTTTGCGGAACTAAAACCTCTGGCAACACAATTTCTGGTCTGTAACGACCTGTATGAAAGAAGTAGCTTCAGATAGAATTCAATGGGCCTCCCCAGAAATTTGTGAATAACAGGATGAATAAGTTCCTTAAGTAGTTCTTGATAGAAAGGGCAGCATAAAAGGACGTGGGTCACGGTTTCTACTTGGTTGCTTTTGCAAGGACATAAACACTCTGAAAAGGGGATATTTTGGAATTTCCCATCCAGAAGTTTGGAAGGGAGCATATTCAATCTAGCTAAGGTAAAAGCTCATATTATCTTTGTGGACATTAGGCTAGAAAAATATGAAGACATTGTAAAAGCACTGTATGTAACTACACTGTTAGTACCCATCTAACTCACATGATCCTGAAATTCTATATCCCAAATCCTACGTTTGACTGCCGCTTTGGCGTTGGTGTAGCCCATCGCTATAAGGGTATTGGGAGAGAAGCCAATTTGTTGTATTTCTTTGACTACAAAGGATTTCCAGTCTGACTGGAAAGCATCCAAGAGGGTCAATGGTGCCAGACCTTCTGAGAAAAATACAAGTGTGGCATTCACCCTTGTTATGCAAAATAGTCATGCATTATTCATGTTGTATGCTAATGTTGTTGAGAGGTGGAGCCGAGAGATTAAAAGGCGGAGCCTGGGAGTCAAGAGTCAGAAGAGAGCATCAGAGAAAAGGAGAGTCAGGAGAGAGAGAGAGAGAGAGAGAGAGAGAGAGAGAGAGAGAGAGAGAGAGAGAGAGAGAGAGAGAGAGAGAGAGAGAGAGAGAGAGAGAGAGTTGGGAGATCTGAGGTGTGATTAGTCAGAAGAGTGAATACTAACCTGTAAGATCAAATAGAAGATTGTTATTGATGCTTGATAAACCTGAAGAAGATACTTATGAATTATTATAGAAACATCTGTAATCAATAAACCTGTTTTATTCAAAAGACAGTGATGAATGGACCTTCATCTTTCTTAAGTAAAGTACATTGATTTAGTGATCAACTGGTGGCAGCGGGTGAAAAGGTGTTTGGTTTGCCTTCGGGTGCTCTGTGTTTGAAAGACAACCAGAGGTAACAAGGAGCAAATGTCACAATTGGTGGCAGCGGTGGGATATGAAGCAATCCAGTAAAGCCTGAGTTTAAAGAGAATTTTTTTTGAGTCAAGGGTACCTTTTAGACAGAGGTCTGTGGCGAAGAAGTAGGTTACCTGCTAGAGCTTTTGGGAAAAGCTTAGTGGCGGGGCTTCTGAACCCAGATCTGGGGGACTAAGATAGGGAACGACTCTGAAGAAAAAAATCCCAGTTTTACCTCAGGATTTGAGAGACCTAGTGGCTAGCTTGAGATCCAAGGTTCTGAGAGAAGGGAGCGCTGGTGGATAAAAGCAGAAGCCAGGGGTCAGAACAGATCTGAGGGAATAGACGAAAAAGCAGAGGCTTGAAGTAGAAATTTATTTCAGTAACTGGAATTAGAAGAAAGACAGGTCCTTTTTATAATCAGTATAAACACACTCAAGACTAATTAACCCAGATAAATATGCCACCCAAAAGAACTAAAAAGCCAGTAATTGTGGAAACTGATGTTCCTCAAGAGGCAGAAAGTTTATTACCTCAAGAAATGGAGGGAAATGGAGATCCTTTAGCTCCAGTGGATCAGGAGGAGACTGAGGAAAATACCTCAGAGAGACAAAGGGATCTAGGTTCCGAAGAATTTGAA
Source organism: Intellagama lesueurii (assembly GCA_037013535.1). NCBI lineage: Eukaryota > Metazoa > Chordata > Lepidosauria > Squamata > Agamidae > Intellagama > Intellagama lesueurii. The sequence continues at coordinate 247,962,957 of JBAJHW010000002.1, forward strand.
AAATGGAAGCTGGAACAGGAATTTAAATTGAAGGAATTAGAGATTAAGGAGAGAGAGAGGGCCAGACAAAAGGAAATAGATTTTGAATTAAGACAACTAGGGATGAGAGAAAAAGTTGAGCAAGAAAAAAGACAAATGGAATTTCAAATGGAAATGAAAAGATTAGAATTAGCCTTCCAAAATAACAACAATAATAACAGCACTAATGAGGGAAATCTCTCAAAGATAGACCTGAATAAATTTCCCCAATATAAAAAAGGTGACTGCCCAGAATCTTTCCTCATTTCCTTTGAACGTGCTTGCTGGGACTTTAATATCAGGGGTGATGAAAGGATGATAACTAAAGTCAATACATTAGTAAGAACATGCTGACGGTATTACAATTAATGATCCCAAATAAGTGGAGATTTGCTTGAGATTTATTCTCAAATTCCCCTAGAACAGGCTAGAGATTTTGAAGCCTATAGAAAATTGGTGTATTCTAGATTTGGCATTAATGCAGAACACCTGAGGTGAAAATTTCGTTCTCTTAGCAAAAGGCATGAGGAATCCTATTCTCAGCTAGGGACTAAACTGCTACAATGTTTACAGAAGTGGATGGAACGCGAAAATGTCACTTCTCTTGAGCAGATGAAAAATGTGATTGGGTTGGAACAATTTTATTCTATTTTGCCTGGGGAATTGCGTTATTTAGTCAAGGACAAAAATCCCAAAAATCTATTAGAAGCAGGTGAAACAGTGGATTACCTTGGGGAGATTCGAAACCACAGGTTCTCTGAGGTAAATTTTAACAAGCAGAACTGGGACAACAATAAGAAAGCCTTTAATAAAAATTACCTCAGCAAAACAACAGGAAAAGAAGGCCAGGGTAGTACTTCACCTAAATTAGCACGGCCTAGTTCTCAGACCCAAATGAACCCTGAAGAAAAGTTAAAGTGGAACAGATCTCCTCAGAGTGAGCGAAGAAGACAGTGTTATAACTGCGGGGAGTTCGGTCATTTACAATTCAATTGTACAAAAAATAAACCTAAAAATGTGGAGAGTGGCCAGACCAAGAAAGTATACTGCTTGGGAACTGTGGAGGCCTCTGAGGGAAGCCGTGGCCAAGGTTCTGTCTCCATGGCAACTGGCACGACAGAAACTTCTGATCTGCCACTAGCCCAGGTCGTTCAGTGTTTTCTAGTGAAGGCAGAAGATATTTTAGTTCATAACCCTGGTGAGAGGATTCTTATTAATGAAAAGTCTTATGTTGGAGTGGTTGATACTTGTTCTAACATAACTCTGTGTCATCCTGATGTAATTCCTAAAGAACAAATTCTCCCAAACCAGACTGTTACCATCAAGGGAATAAGTTCTACTCCAGTGATTTTACCTATGGCTAAAGTGAAAATAAACTATAGAGATTGGGTTGGAATTTGGGATGTGGCCATCTCTGATCAAATTCCAGCACCTTGTTTAATTGGGCTAGATCTCTCTAAGCATGTGCAGAGTGCTTTTGAAGTAACAGGTTCTCTGAGAGAACAGTTAACAATCCCTGAGGGAAAAATGGATTCCCTAACCTCTGAATCTATCCAGGGATGTCCCAAGTTAGAAAAGAACCATGAGGTAACCAAAATGAATGATGGGGTGATTTTGAAAACCCCTAATGATCCTTCCTGTATTGAGGAACAGATGGAAGATAGTACTTTGAATGATTGTACTACGAAAGTTAGAGAGAATCCCATTCCACTGACCCCTGAACACCCAGAGAGGTCTATGACTGATAAAAACCTGACATATAGAGAAGGTTTACATCTGATAGAGCATGTTAAGAGTGCTTTTGTACTTGCACGCTCACTAGGGGGCCAGGAATCACCCACTGCAGCAAAAATGGATACAGTAGCAGAGGGAGGCCTGGAGGGAAAGAGTCTCTTGGGAAGTCAGCCTAATTATCATCCAGAGGCTGATCTTATGCCTTTAGAGAATCCAAATAAAAATAGTTTGGCTCAGGAGCAGAAGGAGGAAATCAGTTTGGTGGGTTGCTTTGAACCAGCCACCAGTACACCCACTATATTATCTCCTGAAAGGTCTTGCCTGGATAAGAAGCTTTTATATAGAAAAAAGTCCTTAGAAGTGGCAGAGCCAAGCTTGGGAAATACTCCTGAAAAAGAGAAAGGCTTGTATGAGGCCCAGGAAAGAGTATTCTGTCCTGAGGACCAAGTATCAGAACTAAGAACTATAGAGGGGAGAAAATTGCTTTTGGCAGGGGCAGAACCAGCAGTCCTTAAATCCTTGCAAGGCAACCCCCTTTCTAGCGTATCACTGAATAAAGAAATAGAATCAGCTAACATACTCAGTGCATCTAAAACAAACCAGTTGATTGCACTTAAGAGAAACTTGCAGGAGAATATTAAAGTGACCCATGATAGTGATCCCCCACATAGGGAAAACTTTGCAAAAACATACCTGTGAGTGAATGTGTGAGTGATGAGGAAGGCGTAAGCCCTGACGTCTTGAAGAGGGACGCATCCAGAAATGTTCGGGAGGAGGAGAGGGAACTGCCTACCCTTTCCCCAGCTGAGAAAGGGAAGCCCCGAGCCAGAAAGAAAGCAGGCTTCACTATAAAATGGCCAGCAGAGGACATCCAGTGGACATCAGAGGGCCCGATGACCTCCAGTCGAAGGAAGAGAATGCGGAAGAAGGAGCCAGTGATCAGCAGAGGGACCCCTGAGTGCCAGCAGTCGTGTGACCAGCTGAAGGAGGTGATAACGACCAGACCAGTCCACAGCATGCCTTACTACAACAGGAAGGTGAAAGACTTGGACTTTGCAAACTTGGACTTTGCAAAAGAGACTCAGATCGTGCCTCAAAAGCCCAATGACTGATTGGGGGGGGGGGAATAAACCAAGCTGATAATGTATAATAAATGTTCTGTTTGTAAATGTGATGAAAAATTGAATATTGATGGACAGAAACGTGAATAATGATGCAAGAACTTACAAAAGAAACTAGAATGGACTATTGATTTACTGAATTATCTATGTAAAAGTTTCCTGATTGTGATATATTTCTGTAAGGTTGAAAATGTTAAATGTAGTAAGTGTAAATGATAAGGTAAAGTATATTATTGAATTGTAGTGGAATGTTTAATGTAAAAAGGTATTGTGATTGTTAGATTAAATGTGGTATGGCTTACAGAATTGTGCCAGATGGTAAGTTAAGTTTCATGCAATTGTGCCTGTTTGTTTAGGAGGAAAAACGCGTTTCCCCTCCCAAACAAACATATTTAAGGGGGGAGGTATGTGGCGTTCACCCTTGTTATGCAAAATAGTCATGCATTATTCATGTTGTATGCTAACGTTGTTGAGAGGCGGAGCCGAGAGAGAGATTAAAAGGCGGAGCCTGGGAGTCAAGAGTCAGAAGAGAGCGTCAGAGAAAAGGAGAGTCAGGAGAGAGGAGTTCAGTGAGAGAGAGAGAGAGAGAGAGAGAGTTGGGAGATCTGAGGTGTGATTAGTCAGAAGAGTGAATAGTAACCTGTAAGATCAAATAGAAGATTGTTATTGATGCTTGATAAACCTGAAGATACTTATGAATTATTATAGCAACATCTGTAATCAATAAACCTGTTTTATTCAAAAGACAGTGGTGAATGGACCTTCATCTTTCTTAAGTAAAGTACATTGATTTAGTGATCAACTGGTGGCAGCGGGTGAAAAGGTGTTTGGTTTGCCTTCGGGTGCTCTGTGTTTGAAAGACAACCAGGGGCAACGAGGGGCAAACGTCACAACAAATTTTAAACAATAGTTAATCATAAGAACTTTGACCCATGCTCTTATGGAAACTAGACTGGCCTCCAAGCTAAGGGCTACATTAGGGGTACAGGGAGGCACGGCCAAAATTGATCTCAAAAATTTGGTCTGCACGATTTCAAAGGAGTGTAGAGTTGAGTGTGCAAATATTTGGGAACCATATAACAATTGAGAAATAACCTTGCCCTTAAAGACTTGAACTGCTGAGGGGACGTGTTGTCCACCTTTAGAGAAGAAAAATCTAATAAGAGCTGCTGTACTTTTCTGAGCATACAGTAACAAATGTTTTAATTGGGAAGCCCAGGAGCCTGTGGAGCTAAATACTATGCCCAGATATTTATACCATGAGACCTGTTCTATAGGGTGATTATTTATTGCCCATTTATGTTTGATTTTCCTTCTACTGGTTACAAGCATTTTGGTCTTCATATAGTTTATAACCAATTGTTCCTGGTTACAGTAAGAGGAGAAAGCCTTAAAAAACCTTCTAAGACCAACACAAGTTAGAGACTGTAATACTGCGTCATCAACATATAGTAACATGGATAGAGGGCGTGAAAATAATTTGGGGGGATGGAAATCAGGTTTTGATAAGTTGTCCACAATACCATTTATATAGAAGTTGAACAGAGTGGGGGCCAAAATACAGCCCTGTTTTACCCCATTATACACTGGGATTGAGTTGGATAAAGCTCCTCTTGAATTACAAAGGACTTGCAAGCTGGTGTTTTCGTAGAGGCGTTGAATTAACATAAGGAGCCTCCTGTCTTTATTTGTATCTTCAAACTTGGCCCAGAGTTTGCATCTTGGGATGAGGTCAAAGGCTGACTTAAAGTCGATGAATGCAGCATACAGGGCTCCGCCCTTAGGAGATGAGTATTTGTGTGCAAGATGGTGGAGAACAAGTCCCTGGTCCAAGGTGGACCTTCCTGGCCTAAAGCCGGCCTGCTCCTCTGCCAATAGGTTCTCTGCTTGTAGCCAATTGGTTAGTTTACTCAGAAGATGGCTAGCATACAGCTTGCTGACAGTACTAAGTAAGCTTATAGGCCGATAGTTGGCCTGATCCCCTCTATTTCCCTTTTTGAATATTGGGACAATAATGGCAAGGCCCCAGTCCTCTGGAATATGTGCTTGTGGCGGAATGCCCACGTCACTCCTGTCTATCATAGCCGAAGCTCAAGGGCAGGAGCCTATGAGAAGACAGGAGGGGCGGAGTCAAGGAGACAGGGAGACAGGGAGACAGAGGGAGACAGTTAGAGAGACACAGAGAGAGAGAGTTAGAGAAGAGATTTGGAGAGTTAAGGAAGAGATTGGAAAGTTGGAGAGTCAGAGAGAATGAGAAGGAGATAAAAGAAGTTAAATAGATAGAGAGTCTTAATGAATTGGTTAAAGTGAATAAGCAAATACAAATGAATAATCAAACGTGTAATCATATATAAGTTTAATGAGTGATCTTTAACAATAATAAAAGAACATCTGTGATTTATAAATAAACAAGTTATATTGGCAGCACGTATCTGAAGCATCTATGGTGCAGTGTGGATTAAAGATCCACTGGTGGTAGCGGAAAAGAGAATAAAAGAACGTATCCAGAGAGTGAACCTGGGTTTGGGAGAAAAACAAAAGTGGAACACTGGGTGTACGTCACAGTGCTGTTGGTTGATCCAGGTGAATAAAGATGCCAATACTGGAGTCCACCAGTCAGAATTGGACTATAAAAGATCTGTTGAAATATAATCCATTCTGAGGGCTTTGCCTACTTTCAATTTGCAAATCAGGGTAGTAATTTCTGCAGGTGAGACTGGGGGCCAATCTGGGAGATTTCCTTTGGCTAACAAAGAGCTTTGGGCACTGTCGGGGTGTATAGCATATATATTCCGGAAATGTTCCTCCCAGGCACTAGGTAAGATGTGGTAAACATGTCTGAGGGAGCATTCCCGCATTCCCCCTGCCACGAACCTCCAGAAGGTGGCTGAGTCTTTAAGATCAGCTGCGGTCTTCAATCGTTGTCAGGTCTCTTGCTGGGCTTGATATTTTTTCTTTTTAATCAGGGCTTTATAATTTCTCTTAAGGGAGAACCAGTTGGGAGGAATTCTGGCCAAGTTCTGTTCTCGATACCATTTATACTTGACCATTAGCTCCTTTTTTGCCATTTTACATTCATTATCAAACCATGTTTTCCCCTGGACTACGTTGGAGGGGGCGGAATTTGTATTTTTGTATCTTAGGTGGGGCTGTAGATCCTGGACCAACTCATTATAGGCTTCAAGAGCAGTCGAGATTGAGTCTGCAGTTGTAATTTGTGTACCAAGATAGGAGAAGGGGTCTGACAGTAGCAATTGTTTCATAGAGACATCCCTTTCGGTGGACCACTTAATGTGTGCAGCTCTAATTTCAGTTGAAGGCGGAAGTGCCATTTCACTATTGCCAAACATTTTAATAAGTCCAAAGTTGATTGAAAGAAGCAGGGGGACGTGGTCTCTCTCAGGGCAGCATCCAACCTCTAAATCAATAATTGTAGTGATCAGGTCCTTGGATACTAAGATGTAATCTATAGTGGAGGCACCTGTAGATAAAGTAAATGTAAATTCCCCAGGCCTGTCTCCCTCCATGCTTCCATTTAATAGCACCAGGTCGTTGTTGTTGTCGTCGTCATTGTCAACATCATCATCACAGGACATAAAATAATTTCCAAGTTATGGGGACCATTCCAGATCTTGTTAGATTTCAGTTCAGAAGGAGCAAATGAGCCCATACCCAACTTGGACCAAACCATAGGATAAATGCTTCTTCAATTGCACTCCGAGTCAGATCACAAGTTCCTCCAGATTAGCATCATCTACATTGAATGGCAGTGTCTCCTTGATGTTTCAGGAAAATACTTCTCCACCTTGACCTGGAGAGCCCAGTCATAGAGGGAAACCTTGAACTTTCTGCAAGAAAAAGCAGAAGTTCTTTCACAGAACCCTGGCACCTCTCTCATGATTTCACAAGCATTGCTGCTTTTCTTTGTCTCTATTTTGTACAAAATGTCATAGGTTGCGTAAACACCATAGTTTAGTCCAGAGATGGGAAATGTTACCTTTTTGGGACTATAACTTCCAGAATCCCACAGTCCATATGATCAGTGACCATGTTGGTTGTGAGATTTTGCACTGTAGTTCTTAAAAGTGGGCTGACAGCTCAATGAGAGTTAGGCATAGCTTGGGAGCTTGATTCCCCACTGTGCCTCTGTGAAGAGGAGCCAGCCCGTGTATCCTTGGGCAAGCCTTACAGCCCCGGAAGTGTCCCTCTCAAAAAGGGAATGGACAACCACTTCCGAGTGCCTGCTACCTAGAAAACCCAGCAAAAGGGTCACCATAAGTTGGTATTGACGGCACATAACTACTATTATAGTCGCCAGAGGTAGCATGGCCTCTCTGCTTTCCCCCCCCGCCCTCCCCTTTTTTGTTGTACTCCTCCTCTTATTTGTGACAATAAAACAGCTTCAGAAGTGAACAGACTGATTCATGTACAACATGTACATACATGTGGGACATTGTTATCCTTTTTAAAATGGAGTTGTGGAAAAAACTGACATTTCTTTTTTTATAGAGTATAATTAGGAATGCAAAACTAAAATGGTCCCCCCTCTTGTTAACTTTTGCACTAATTAATTACAGTACTGTTCTGAGCAGATGAGCTCTGTGTTCATACTTGGGCCCCTGCTTGAGGGTACCTGTTGCTGACAGTTGGTCCTTGGTCCTTGCTGTTCTCTTGCGCTGCCCCCTAACTGGCACCACTTCTTCTCTGGCCATGGATGCTTCCCATTTATTTATTTATTTATTTATTTATTTATTTATTTATTTATTTATTTATTTATTTATTTATTAGATTTCTATCCCGCCCATCTAGACCCAAGGTCTACTCTGGGCGGTTTACAAATTTAAAAACAATAAAACCAAAAACATATATTATAGGTCCAAGATGGCGAAGTATAAGAAATTAAGATATGGCAGGAGGGAAAGCCTGCCCAAACAGCCAGGTTTTAAGTTTATTCCTGAAGTAGTATATTTTCACTAGCTGCCTATTAGTGAAAATAGGAAAGAAATGCAGCAATAGTCTCAGTCTTGTTCTGACTGGTGATTGTTTTGTTCCCCATTCCCACATGCAAGAAAGCCTTCTCTGCTGCTGCTCCTAGACTTTGGAACTCCCTCCCACAGGAGGCCAGCCTGGCCCCTGTCTTTGCTGTTCTTCCGCAAGCAGATGAAGGCCTTTCTCTTCAGGCAAGCTTCCCCTGAGTGACTGGCTGCCTCGGTGGGGTTTTAAATGTATGGTTGTGCCTTACTGCCTTGAATGTGTTTTTGGTATTGCTTTGTTCACTGCCAGGACAGCTTGCTGTGAGCTACATCTAAAAAAGTAGGGAGGCATGGCAATAAAGGGAAAGAGGCTTTGGAGGGAGAAGGGGAAAAGAAGCCAATCATGGTCATAGCTCTTCGTCAGAAGGTTCAGCAGGCAGCTGTGGTTTAGGAAGCTGGATCTAAACCAGAGTTTGGAGAAGCTCCTCTTTTGGCCACGATCGTTCAAAAAAGCCAGTTTCATGAACTAGTGCTGCTACTGTTTTTGAATTACTCCCAAGTTCTAAACACAATGGAAGAGGTGCTGCTTCATACTTCTCTGATGGCCTCAGTAGTAGCAATGGGTGGCTAGGAGGAAGGCGGATCTTGGTCATTGGAGCTCAAAGGAGAGGGAATGGAAGATATGAGGCTACAGAATATTATCCAATGGCAAAAGTAAATAGACAGCTGTTATGGCAACAGTGAACAGGAAGCCACAGTCCTTGGTGATGGGCTGCAAGTTTTGTGAAAAGGTCTACAGATTTGGATCAGAGGCTCTGTCGGAAACTGATTTAGATCTAACTTGAAACCACACGCATAGTCTTAATGAGCTTTTCTAATGTTCTTGGGGAGATGTCCTTCCTCTTCTGTTGCTCTGACACCAACGCTTGGGAACTGTCATCAAGCTTGCCTAATGATAGCCATTTTTCATTATTAATGAACGTCACAGGTTGCAAGGCAAAAGGGGACTTGGGGAGTATTCTGCCTCACATTCTTTCATCGTCAATCACTGTACGAGTCCCGAAGGCCTCACCAAGTTACCTGAGGCTACATAAGCTGTTCCCTCAGTTCAAAATTCCTATTCTTAATATTGTCATAATAGATAACCGCTAAGCCTTGTTTCTCCTAATAAGGCAAAACAGTGCTTTGCAGATATGAGGTGGCTGGGGTATTTCAAGTATGGCCAATCTGTCAATTTTTTAAAGGGTGGATGTCAGTTATATAATATTCAACATATTTTGTCTGGCATCTGACTTGCATCAAACATAATGGGAAAAATTAATGCTAAATTATACTGTGGACAGAAGGTTTCTTTTGCATGTCCAAATGTGCACATATATTCACAATTGCAGTAGGTGCTTTATTCTTATTAAAGCAGCAGTAGCAGTTCTGGATGTCTACCTTTTGAGCGCTGGTTGCACGTAAAATTTAAAGACATATATTTTGGTAATACGTACTACTTGACCTAGCAATGGAAAACTAGAAGACAACATTGGTTAAAATTCAGAGAAATCTTTCATGATAGGAACTTGGTCTTCCCTCCCATTGCCTCTTCTCTGCCTCTTGTTTGACTCTTCTGTTGACAGATCTTATCCATCAGAGCCATCCTGCTGACTTTTCCCTCTGTCGGCAGATTTCTGAGATCAGCCAGCAGAAGGGGATTTTTGCCAGAAGAACACACACTTGTGCTTATTTTAAATCCCCTAGAACTGGCACACTTTTCAGTTAGGATCACACTAAGTGAGTAGGCACATGGTTTCAGACAGAATATGCAATTCTCCAGGAAGCCACTGCTATAGAAGCATTGTTATTCATTGCAATGTAGTTCATGTACACACTGTATTGGAAGGGCCTCAGCAGATCTCAGGTATTGTGTATTTGGGGTCAGCAATGGGTAGACATTATGATCCTGATTGGGTCTTCTGACCTTTAATACAGGCTTTTCTGACCTTTAATACAGGCCCTTCTGCTGCCCTCCAGAGCAGACTTCCATGATGGTCACCTGCAGTCTATGGAACTCCTTGCTGTGAGAGTCTAGGTTGATGTGAGGCCCCTTGTCCCCCATCCCCAGTAGAACTGGTGGCCTTGAGGTTTCTCACCAGTAACTCCATCAGCTCCAGGTTGCTGGTTAAGGTACTTTTTAGTGAGTCATATGCCTTCAAGAATGGTTCCCTGTCGCCACCACTCCTGATTCTGGCACTAGTCCCCTGGAAACAATCAGTTCAGTGCTTATTTCAGTTTCCATCATGCAGGACAGGGAAGTCCTAGTGAGGAACAAGACCAGTCCAGGACTGAGCTTGAAGCCCTTCAATGAGGGTTGGTTGAAGTGGCTGGTGGTGAGCATTGGCTGCACCTCTGCTCCTCAAGGTGGCTTCTTCTTTTCCACTGGTGTTTGCACCACTAGGGCCTTAACTTGGTGGGGGTAGATGCTGCAGGACCTGTCAGGAATCTCTAGCACAATGGAGCTGGTGGGGCAGGAGCCTTCTCTGGGGCAGACATAGTGGTAGATTCTCTTCCTTGACCACAGCTTCTAGTCACCAGAAAGCTGTTCAGGGACTCTGGCCAGGGGCCATTGTCTCAGTTGCTGTGCAAAAGATGGTCTCCAGTTCCTCTGGTGCTGTGTCCCAGGTCTCCTCCTCCTCTTGCCAGGTATCCTGGACCCAGCACAAGATTCCAAACCTTCCTCCACCCTCTTTTAACTCTGGTAACATGTCCTCCTCCCACCCTGCTAGCTGCTTCTCATCAACCTGCTCCTCAGAGACACCTGTGCTTCTCTTCTCCCAGCCTCCTCAGCATCCCAGAGCAGCTACTTCACCCAGCCTCCCAAGGGTATGTGAGACAAGGACAAATGGCCCACTTGGGGAGCTGGCGGTGACACCGTCACAGTTGGGCCCGTTCCTTTAATTTTTCCACTGCCAAGAACTTGGGAATAATCAGTTAACATTGGCTTATCATTCCAAAAGAGTTAAGTTTACTCAGTAAACTTTTCAACAATTATTCTAAATGTATGATTGTTAAATGCCAACAGTCTTAATGGTGTGAGTAATGATTAGTGGTTCGTATTAATTTAATTTGTTACTTTGGGAAGAGAATGGGGAATTGGGCATTTTGGCCTATTCTTAGTCATTTTAATGATGTTGTTCTTGATTTAAAACTGGCATGTTATTACTGTGTTAAGAGAGATTAATGTAATGAATTGCTTTTATCATTTTCTCTTAATACTTTAACGTGAATGTACTCATTTTCTATTTAATTTCATATGTTGGGCTGAACACTAACTTTCTCAATCACCACCACTAGAAAGCAATTAACTTTCTATATACACTAGAAAGGCTTTTGATAGCTAACCTGGGTTGCTACAGATGGAGCTTTTACCAGATTGTTGTTGTTGTTATGTGCTGTCAAGTCACCTCTGACTTACGATGACTCTATGAATGAGTGATCTCTAAAATATCCTGTCCTCAATAGTCCTGCTCAGCTCTTGCAAACTCAAGTCTATGGTTCCTTTAGGGAGTCAGTCCACCTCTTTTCCTGTTGCCTTCAACTTTTCCCAGCATTATTGTCTTTTCCAGAGAATCCTGCTGTAGCGTTCACCCTTTGTTAGGTATAAGTCATGTATTATTCATGTTGTATGCTAATGTTTTTGAGAGGGGGAGCCGAGAGAGAGGTTAAAAGGCGGAGCCTGAGAGGAGGAGTCAGTCAGTCAAGAGTGAGTTGGTGGGAGAGAGTTAGTCAGAGTCAGAGTGAGAGAGTCAGAGTGAGAGTTAGTCAGAGAGAGAAGGAACAGATACTAATAGAGTTAGAGACTGGTTAAGATAAATAGATGGAGAAGGTGGAAATTATATGGCAAGAGAATAGTATGTACATCTGAAGAACTTCTGTGATTAATAAATTGGCTTCACTTTAATAAATAAGTTTTGTTTGCATTCACAATACAAGTGTCTGATCAAACGTCATTTATTTTGTGGATTGAGGGAATCCACTGGTGGCAGTGAAAGGAAAACACGACTGGAGCCTTTGTGAGGGCACAAAACGTAGGTGCTTCAAGGAGGTGAACGTCACACCTGCCTTCTCAAGATGCACCCAGAGTAGGACACCCTCAGTGTTGTCATTTTTGCCTCTAAAGATAATTCAGGCTTGATTTGATCTAGGACCCACTTGTTTGTTTTTCTGGAAATCCAAGGTATCTGCAAAGCTCTCCTCCAGCACCATATTTCAAACAAATCATTTTTTTCTCTGTCAGCTTTCTTGACTGCACAGCTTTCATACCCATACATGGTGATTGGGAGTACACTACTGTGGATGATCTTGGTATTGGTCTCCAGTGACATCCTTACACTTGATCTTTTCTAGTTCCTTCATTGCTGCCCTTCCAATTCTCAGTCTTCTTCTGATTCCTTGATTGCAGTCTCCTTTTGGATTGATGATTGAACCAAGGTATACAAAATCTCCAACTATTTCGATTTCTTCATTGTCAGCATTAAGGTTGTGTAGTTCTGTAGTCATGACTTTGATCTTCCTAATGTTCAACTGCAGTCCTGCTTTGGAACTTTCTTCTTTCACTTTCCCTAAAAGTTGTTTCAAGTTATTGCTGCTTTCTGCCAGTAAGATGGTGTCATCTGCATATCTTAAATTACTGATGTTTCTTCCACCAATTTTTTCTTCACATTCATCTGAATGTAGTCTGGTTTTCTGTATGATATATTTTGTGTACAGATTGAATAGATAAAGGGATAAAATGCATCCTTGTCTGTCACCTTTGCCTATGGGAAACTATTCTGTTTCTCCATATCTGTCTTAATGGTAGCTTCTTGACCATAATACATCAAGACAATCAAGTATTGAGGCACACCATTTCTTTCATAACAACTTATAGTTTCTCATTGTCCACACAGTCAATGGCTTTGCTGTAGTCTATAAAATATGAATTGATTTTCTTCTGAAATTCATTGGTGCGTTCCAGTTGCCAGCAGATATTTGCAATATGATCTCTAGTGCCTCTTCCTTTTTGGAATCCAGCTTGAACATCAGGCATTTCTCACTCCATATAAGGTAGAAGTCTTTGATGCAACACCTTGAGTACTACACCTCCCTTTTTACTGATATGTTTTAAATAGTTTTTTAAAAGTGTTGTGTTTACATTAATCTATGTTATGTTTAAACTGTTCTTGTTTCATTTGATTTAATTGTTAATTGCCTTAAACCCCATTTTGGGGATGGTGGTGGGAAGATGAGATCAAGAAAAAAGTCAAATAATAATTAAAGTGGATCCAGTCCTAGAGATGTTTAACATGGACCTTTTCAGCCAAGGGGCCAGGTTACCTCTGTATAAGTTCAGTCCCATCAATTCCAATGATTATCATCTAAGCATTGGATCCAAATTCCTTTCCTTCTCTCTGTCTCCATAAACAGACACTAATATGTTTCTCTGCAACCTCAATTTCTATCTGTGAAAACAGCAAGCTTGCCTCCTCTGGATTTGTGCCGGCTAATGAAAATGAATTCTGTGATGTGACACTGTCAGCTAGTTCTGTGCTTTCATGTGCTTGCTCAAAAGAAAGCATGCTTTTTGATGTTGTTCTACTTACGCCTCATCAAAGGTCTCGTGGCAGCTGCATTTCATGGTTCTTGGCAAATACCACCTGCAAAACATCCACCATCTGAAAATGATATTCTGAAGAGTGCTTCGCAGACTCCAGTCTGCAGGTTACTGAATGCCACTAAATTGAAAACGGCCTTATTTGAAAGGAAATAGATGCCGTCAATCTTTTAAGAATATCAAAAGCTACAGTATAACACAACACACAAAATATAATGGATTTCAGGAGAAGCAGCTGGAAAAGATGTGGCACTGGTGGAATTCATTGCATTCTTGTCATGTACCGTGGGAATCTTACACATTTCCTGTAGGAATGCTTTGACTCACAGTGTTTGCTTCAGCATTATTTTAGATTTGTGATTAGTAGGGCCAAGTGAAGAGATGGGAAATCAGTCACACATAACTTTTATGCCGATTGCTATGGCAGCAAATACGGGCTGTGTTCTTATCAAATTTGGCACGAGGCCTCAGCCAGAAACCTGGGAATGTAGATAAAGTGGAATGCTTTGAAAGGCTTCCTTCTCCCCCGTCTGCAATACATTGGCAACACTGATTAGATCCCCCAATCATTCAGAGAAAAGAGGTTCTGTTGATATGGTTAAATTTGTTGTGACTGTGTGGCAATCGGTTTACACATTCAGAACTCCATGTGGAAGGATGCCTAGGTGGTTTCGTTTTATCATAGCTACCTCTCTATGTCTCCATGCAACATGCGAACAGGGCTCAATTTTTTCACAGAATTGAGCCATCAAACATAAAGGTGCTTAGAAGGTGAGTTCTTAATTATAGGAATACACAGATTTTAGTGGACTAAATAGCTCAGTGAGTTAGGGATCTTGCTGTGGAGTCAGAGGCTGGTAGTTCAATTCCCTACTTTGTGTTCCAGGAGAAGGGCCAACCTGTATAGCCTTGGGCAAGCTACACAGTTGCAGGGTACCCCAAGAAGAAGGGAATGGTAAACCACAAACCACTTCTGTGTACTCTATACCAAGAAAACCCTTGAAAGGGTCGACATGAGTCAGAACTAACTTGATGACATTTAACAACAACCCATAATTTGTTGAACTGTGACTAAAAGATAGAGACAATTTTTAAATCTGGAACACAGCTTAATGAGGATTGGGCATATTTAATTAATTTATTTATTAATTTAAAATATTTTATCCTTTTTCTTTAAATGGGACCCAAGGCAACTTACATTGTTAAAAGACAATATTTAGAGCTAAAAACAGTAAGGATACAAATACTGGAAAGAGTCAAATACCACACAACAACACGGTAAACAAAAACAATGCAAAAAACACATTCAAAAGCAGTATAGCACAAAAATCTAACACCAAACTCATGCAGCCAGTCACTGAGGGAAAGCTTGCATGAAGTGAAAGGTCTTTGCCTACTTGCAGAAGGACAGCAAACATGGGGCCTGCCTGGCTTCTTGTGGGAAGGGGTTCCGAAGACTGGGAGCAGCAACAAAGAAGGCCCTGGCCATGTTCCCATCAAATGCATCTGTGATGTTGGTGGAACAGAGAGAAAGGCTTCGCCTGATGATCTTAGCACCCAAGCAGGAGCTGTTGTAATGGCGAGTTATGTGATTCCCTGTGACTAAACCCAGTTAGCAATCTGGCTGCTGCATTTTGGACCCACCGAAGTTTCGTGACACTTTCCAGAGGCAGCCCCAGGTTGAGCATGTTACAGTAATTCAGCCATGTAGTTAAGGCATGTGTAACCATGATCAGACCTCTCCAGGAAGGGATGCAGCTGGCACACTAGCTTTAATTGTGCAATTGCATTCCTGGCCACTGCCGAAACCCGGGCGTGCATAATGGCTATGAAATATTAGCTATTAGAGAGCTTTGGGAGAACAGCAGAAACTGATGGGTAACAGGGCAGGGAGTGCCCTGAAAGGGAGACCAGCAAGCTGAAACATAAGGAAGCTGCCTGCCGCGCGTCTAGCCATCCTTGTGAACTTGGGCTGCCATCGGCTGCCTCGGCTTTCTGTGAATGGATCCTGTGACCTACTGTCCTCCCTGCCCACAAGAGGGCCAAGAAGGTTCTCTTCCTCTTTTCCCTGATCCATAAAGGAAGACACAGCATCTTGCAACAACCAGGTTTTTATTGAACTGGGAAAGGCTTCGTTAACAACATTAAACTGTCTGGAACTGTTTCCCCCCCCCCCCCCCCAGAACGGAGAAATAGGCCAGAGTCTTCTTTTTTTTTTTTTTTTTTGTCTAGTGTCTCTTTCCTAACTCTCAGTTCTTTTGGTAATATTCTCTCCTTCAAATTTACGGAAGAAAAGATCTTTGTTTGGCCAGACACAGGCCATGGTTGTGAAGATGGCTTACACGCCCATAGTGGGTACAAGCTGGCTCTTCTGCTTCTTCGTGCCCCAACTGCTGGGTCTGACACACTCTCGCTCATGTCCTCCACCAAGGGTCCTTCAAATGCCGTTGCCAGTTCCCCAGTAGACTTCACCTGGGCTCTTTCCCCAATAACAAGGCTTGGGAGGTGGCCGGGGGTGTGTGTGTGTTTGTGCCGTTTTGCTTCCTCTTTGTGTACCCTTAACTGAACCAATACCCTGGACCAGGGATCCTCCTTAAATATATACTCCCAGGTTCCTGAGGGTTCTGGTTCCTCAGGTGGTTCTATATCTAAGAGGCAGCATTGTTCTCCTTGCTCCTCTACAGCATTGCCCAGGTTTCCTCACTCTCTCTCCCCCCCCACCTGTTTCCCCTGAGGCTTCGTCTCCTGTCTGTCCCCCCTTCTCCTTTCTCTACTCCTCTCCTGCTTCCCCTACCACCTCTTTGAGATCTCCCATCCCCCAGTTTCCCTTTCCCTCTTCTAGGGGCGATTTGTCCTTTCCTGGGCTTTCTTCTTTTCCCGGGCTTTTTGGTTCATTCAGATTGTCATAGCCTAACATGACTACCTGAGTCATGTCCACAAGGGAGCTGGAAGTATTAAGCTTGGAGGGTCCTGCGGGAGGGTTAGATGGCCCTCTGACAGGGGCCTCGGTGCCGCTGTCTCCCTCCTTACAAGTTCTTTTCAAGCCCTGGCCTGGAGGTTGCAGGTGTTTCCTGGTGGTCCCTCACCAGGTCTGATGCTGCATATCTTCCAAAATCTTCCATGGCTACACAGGCTGGCTCTTTTCCCAGGAGGCACACTGGACAATTAAACTCCCAACCTCTGGCTCCACAGCCAGACACCAACTACTGGGCTATTAGGCCAACTCATTTGCACACTAGGCACCTTTAAAATTTGTGTTCCCCTCCAAAAAAAAAGCTAAATGGATTTCTTAAAAAGCTTACTTAGTTTCTCAGTAAAATGTTAGATCTTGCCCTTCATTCACCCAGGTACCATCTGGAAGGCTACATATCCTGACCCCATCTTAGGGGAGGAAGAGCAGGAGGAAAGCAGCACTGACATCTTTCTGACTATTGCCACCACCCTTCTGCATAGCCCGGCTGCTCCTCACCAGCTTTGGAAATTATACCTGGTGCACAGGTATGTGTGTTTTGTCTGTGTGCCTTGGACCTAGGAACTTCAAGCCAATGCATTATTCCCATAGGTGACTGTGGCGGAATGCCCATGTCCCACCTGTCCCTCATGTGGAGCTCTAGAGCTGGAGCCTATGAGAGGACAGGAGGGCGGAGTCAGAGAGACAGTTGGAAACTGGGAGAGAAGGAGAGAGGAGGTTTAGAGAGGTTTATGAGAGAGATTGGAAAGTTGGTGTGGTATAGTTGGTTTATGGATTAAAGAATAGTTAAAAGATAGGAGTAAAATAAATAGACAGTCATCAAATAGTATTCCAGTGATTAACAGTGATTTATATGAAAAGTAATACCAATAAAGAAACGTGTGTAATATCAAAGTAATGAGTGCAACCTAATACAACATCTATCAATATACTTATGTGATTCAACAACTACACAATAAATAATCAGTTATATTTGACTACACGTGTCCAGGCAGCATTATTGGTAAAGTGTGGATAAAGATCCACTGGTGGCAGTTGGTGTATGGAGAATTAAGAAAGTCGTGCCCGAAAGTGGGACCTGGGTTTGAGGGAAACAAACTAGGGACACTGGGGGTGCGCGACAGTGACCAAAGAGCAACAGGCTATGCAGACAGGTGGGGGGGGGAGGGAGGTAGTATACCCAGCCCCACCCCTCCCTTTCTTCCTGGTGAGTGTCATAGGGGCCAGTGTGCAACACAGGAGTAGCTGGACATCCCACTTCACTGAAAGCACTGTAATTGGGCAGTGGTGGAGCTGGCAATGAGCAAAACCCTCTTTTCCCTCCCAATCATGCCCTTGTCTCTTGTTCACATAATCCCTCCCCTAGTCTGGCTCCCCCAGTCACATCTTGTAAGTGTCTGACTCCACAAATCAGTCCTAATCACTTCAAATATCTTCCTTCTGGCTCAGAACAGAACCTGACCTTTTGGCTGTGATCCAGATCTCATAAAATTTGGCTTGATCTGGTTCAGGATTTGGCCAAAGCTGAGGCACAGCGCTCCTCTAAAATAGTGTGTGTGGACCTAGTCAAGATCAAGCCTCTATACATGGGTGAGGATGATGTAAATCCCACCCCCCATCACCTGGTGTTTGAAATCTGTTGGTGCCAATGGAGTCCCTTCCCCCCTCAACATATGGGGCTAGCAAAATTTTTAGAGAAGGAGCGTGGTTTGAAATCTAGGGAGCCCAATCTGGATCAGAGTTCCACACACATACTGGAATGTAAACCATGTAGGGGCCTTCACATTACATATTTAACCTCCTGTTATGAGTTGGGTGTACTCTAGATCCAGATAGCCATAGAAAGAGTTGCCATAATTTGGAATCAACTTGAAGGTATATAATCATTATTGTTATAGTAGGTTAGCCTCCCACACTGGACCCTATTGGACTAGTCTCAGCTCATCTTTTGATCACCAGAGTGCCCTATAGAAACTTTGATTCCTATGTTTCTGCTTGTGACCCACAGCCAGCCAGTCATCATTTTACTACTATAACCTAGACTATAACTAGTCATTTCCTTGCTTCACTTCGTCTCCTGGCCTACCTTGCAGCAGTGAACCTTGCAAGACTTAGCTGCAGGGAGAGCGGGAAGGTCACCACGTAGAAGTGGAGCGGTGCTGGATTTGCATAGTGGTGTCCAAAGATTGTGGGGAAACCTTTTCAGTCTGGGGGTCTAATTCCAATTTGGGAAGGGGTGTGTGTGTGTGTGTGTACACATTCCAACAATGGGTGGACTGAGGAGCAAAGCAAAGTGTGTAGGCCTAGGCATAATTCTTCCCCATCTAGACATTTTCTGATGAAGTATGTGAAGGAGAGCTCCATATTAGGGCTATGCAGTGGGGAGTAAGTCCCAGTGCAACAGTTTTCAGACATGCAAACCAGATCTCAGTTTCACGAGAATCGAGAATCTAGCAAATGGTTCATGTGACTGACTTCCACTCTCTGAAAAGCAGTACTATATGATGCTGTTCAATGGTATAGCCCTACACTGGCATGTTGTTGTTTAGTCGTTTAGTCGTGTCCGACTCTTCGTGACCCCATGGACCAGAGCACGCCAGGCCCTCCTGTCTTTGCCTCCCGAAGTTGGGTCAAATTCATGTTGGTAGCTTCAGTGGCACTGTCCAACCATCTCGTCCTCTGTCGTCCCCTTCTCCTCTTGCCTTCACACTTTCCCAACATCAGGGTCTTTTCCAGGGAGTCTTCTCTTCTCATGAGATGGACAAAGTATTGAAGCCTCAGCTTCAGGATCTGTCCTTCCAGTGAGCACTTAGGGTTGATTTCCTTCAAAATGGATAGGTTTGTTCTCCTTGCAGTCCAGGGGACTCTCAAGAGTCTCCTCCAGCACCACAATTCAAAAGCATCAATTCTTCGGCAGTCGGCCTTCTTTATGGTCCAGCTCTCACTTCCATACATCAGTACTGGAAAAACCATAGCTTTGACTATGCGGACCTTTGTCGGCAAGGTGATGTCTCTGCTTTTTAAGATGCTGTCTAGGTTTGTCATCGCTTTCCTCCCAAGAAGCGGGCACCTTTTAATTTCGTGGCTGCTGTCCCCATCTGCAGTGATCATGGAGCCCAAGAAGGTAAACTCTGTCACTGCCTCCATATCTTCCCCTTCTAGTTGCCAGGAGGTGATGGGGCCAGTGGCCATGACCTTAGTTTTTTTGATGTTGAGCTTCACTGCCATACAGTCATGTAAAAAAGAAACTACACTCTCTTTGAATTCTATGGTTTTATGTATCAGGACTAGAGATGGGGATGAATAAAAAAAATGGCGATTCGTTTTGATCCATTATTCATCAAGTTTAACGGATCAACGAATACAAATATACGAATATTCTTCGACGAATCGACGAATCAATGTCGATTCATCTGCACTTTAAATGGCTATAACACTGGCCCCGGATGACCTAGAGACACCAAAGTGTCAGGGAAGCTTCCTCGTACGCTTTTCTACAACTCCTGAAAGTTTGGTGAATATTGGATCATGGACCCCAGAGTTATATAGTCACAAAAAGGACCCCCCAGGAAAGCTCCCCCCAGGTACTTAGAGACTCCAGAATCACAATGGAGCTTCCTATGTCTTCCCCCCAGACGCCTGATAACTTTAGTGAAGATTGGATATCGGAACTCCAAGTTATTCACCCACAAATTGGGTCCCCCAGGGAGAGTTTACCACACGGCACAGAAGCCCATGGCATTGAGGGAGTTATATTTAGCCCCAGCAGAATGAGAGGTCCCTTTGGCAGAGGCATGCATGAGGCATCGAGTTTGTCTTCAGCTCAGCACAACATTACATTTGCCAGTGAAGTAGAGTTTGCCCTCAGGAAGACTGGAGGCAAGGAGGTATTTGGCAGCACAGCAGGCTTTTTGGCTCCGTCGGGCACTGAGGGAAAAGGCAGCAGGAAAGCAGGCTTTTTTGGCCCCATCGGGGCACTGAGGTAAGTTGGCAGCAGCAAAGTAGAGTGTGTTGGCCCATCGGGCACTCAGGCACACGGCAGCAGGAAAGCAGGCTTTTGGGCCCCATCGGGGCACTGAGGGAAAAGGCAGCCACAGGAGACTCTGGTCTTCTTCTTTTGCAACATCACATTTGCCTGCAAAGTTACTTAGGTTTGTCCCCAGGAGGCAACTGAGGTTGTCAAAGCAGGAGCAACAGCAGGAGAATAGAGTCCGACTGCAAGGTGCTACTAACGGCAGTTAATCAGGGTGGCTGCTGGGCTTCTCGAGCGGAAGATCAGCAGTTCGAATCCATGCAATGGGGTGACCTGAGCTCTTGTCCCTTGTTCCTGCTTCTGCCTACCTACTGAGTTAAACTGCTGCTGAGCCACTAGGCTTGTTGATCGGAAGGTCTGCCAACCTACTCAGGCAGTAGCCCGAGTGCACTTTGGAGCACTGTGTTGGCATGGGACGGCCGGACAGGCATTGGGTGGGGCAGAGCCCGGCTGTCTTGGCACGGGGATGCCCGGACATGCTTTGGGGGGGGGGGCAGAGGAAAAGGAAGAGGCAGAGGCAAAAGGAAGGAAGCAAAAGGAAAGAAGACTCTTGTCTTCTTCAGTGCAAAGGTAGTTCAGTTTGCCCCCAGGAGGCAACTGAGGTTGCACAACTACAGCAACAACAGCAGATGAATAGGGTTCAAGGTGCTACTAACGTAACGGTGGTTAATCCACGGGGCCGCTGGTGAGCTCAGCTCCCGTAGTTTGTTCCAAGTTCTGCCTACCTACTGATGCTGTAGAATAGCTAGGAAGCTGGAAATGAACAGTCTGCCAGCTTTGGGTGGGCCTGAGACAGGCCCTCTTTGGCACAGGGGACGCCCAGACAGGCTTGGGGGGGGGGCTTGAGACAGGCCTGGTTGGTGCTTGGATGCCCAGACAGGCTTGAAAGCAGACTCTTGCCTTCTTTGCGAACATCACATTTGCCTGCATAGTTAAGTTTGCCCCCAGGAGGCAACTGAGGTTGCACAACAGCAGCAGCAACAGATGAATAGGGTGGTGCTACTAACGTAACTTTTTAATTGTGGTGCTGGAGGAGACTCTTGAGAGTCCCCTGGATTGTAAGGAGATCAAACCTATCCGTTCTGAAGGAAATCAACCCTGAGTGCTCACTGGAAGGACAGATCCTGAAGCTGAGGCTCCAATACTTTGTCCATCTCATGAGAAGAGAAGACTCCCTGGAAAAGACCCTGATGTTGGGAAAGTGTGAGGGCAAGAGGAGAAGGGGACGACAGAGGACGAGATGGTTGGAGAGTGTCATCGAAGCAACCAACATGAATTTGATCCAACTTCGGGAGGCAGTGGAAGACAGGAGGGCCTGGCGTGCTCTGGTCCATGGGGTCACGAAGAGTCGGACACAACTAAACAACAACATGCCAGTGTAGGGCTATACCATTAAAGTTCCTATGGAAGCTGTAAGGGTGTATTTAGTTTTTCACACATGGCTTCTCCATTTTGGCTTTATTTTTGTTAAATAAATCATGACACAGTGTAACATGTCATGTATTGTTGTTCATGTGAGGTTGTCTTTACCTAATTTTCAGACCTGCTAAGGACCAGATGATTTTTATTATGTCCCAAGACATAAAACCATAGAATTCATAGAATACTTTCTTTTTCACATGACTATATACAAGTATTCATAGAATACTTTCTTTTTCACAACAATCTATATACAATCTATGTATATAGATTGTATATATCTATGTATATAGATTGTTAAGACTATATTTGGAAACATGTACACCAATCTATTATATCTCATGGTATATATATTGCAGATATATGCACCTGAATGCAGGAGGAGCAATTGAAATATTAGTCCCCATCCCCTCTGCTATTAAAAAAGCACAACTTCCAAGTCAATATTTTCCCTCTGAAGTACGCTATGTACTGCTCAATGGCACTAAAGAAGACAGCATCAGACCAGATATGTATAAATTCAATTTGATCCTTTTTATTGGGAAAAGGTGTAGTTATTATTAAAGGGCAGAGCATTTAAGTCCTCATAAAGCTAAAAAGCTTTATAGTGTCATGTTTAATTTTTATAGAATTTAATGCGGCAGCTTTGTCCTTTTACACCTGTAGAATCGGAAGACAGGAAGAGAATAAAGAATTATGCTGGAGGTTGCAAAGGATGAGATTGTGTGCTTTTATCAAGAAATAGTATTTTTATTAGAAGCTTCAAAAGCCACTTTGTCAGCCTGACATCCACCAAGGTTATGGAGGTGAGGGACAGGACTAAGGTCAGCAATTTACCTCTCTGAAGGGGTAATAAAAACTGATAAGAGATTATTGGTGTGCCTCTCCTCTTCTTACTTGTATTGCTTCAACATGTCCACTAGGTGTCACCACACTACATGGCAAGTGAGATAATTCCGCTTCTGTGACAATGGGAAAACTCATCTTGAGAACTGAGGAAATGTGTGAATATTAATGTACATTTTGCTTAATACTCTTCTGCTGTAAATTATGCATAATGGGACGACTTAATAAACCTTGGCTTATAGAGCTTAGGAATGCTGGGGTCTCTCTCTCTCTCTCTTTCTCATTTTTCTTTCTGTCTCAGCTCTCGAAGAGCAAAAGTTATTCAGCAGTGCTTGATATACCATATGAGACAGTTTGAACATTTTCCTATTTCAAGCTGTCTCATGGAGTTCATACGTGTGCTGTGACAATTATAGTGTTAAATCCAATGATTGGTCCTAACTAGGATCAATCCATCATTGGTCCTAACCCACGGAATCAATGGAGTTTACCTAATTCATAATTCCATGAGTTTACTCCAGTTGAGACAAAAAATTGGATTTTGCTCATGGTATTTCACAGTCCATCTCTCTTGCTGCTACAAAGCTGGTCCATTTCAGGCTCAGTTTGGTAAATATTTATGGAAGTCACCATTCTCATTCATCATCCCATCTTGCTTTGGCATTACACATCAAGACAGGATGTTGTTCCCCCTCAACATTATCTATTCTCCATAGTTTTCTTTCCTTAACTTCAATTCTGAGCCCTAACAACTACTACTCTGAAGCAAGGAAAAAGTAACAATTAATTAAGTCCTCTCTTGATTGGGAGCTTGCACCTCTGGGAAGGGAGAAGAGAGTATGCAGGTCCTTATACATTTTCTAAAAACTCACGTCTGTGCAGTAACAAACATGGGTGGAGAGCTCAGTGGTTTAGGTATTTGGCTGCAGAGCCAGAGGTTGAGAGTTCAATTCCCCACTGTGTCTCCAGGGAGGACAGCCAACCTGCATAGCCTTGGGCAAGTTGCACAGTCCTAGGGCGTCCCCCAGGAGAAGGGAATTGTAAACCGTTTCTGAGTACTCTTTAACTGAAAAAGAGTCACATAAGTCAGAATTGACTCAATGGCACATTCTTCTTCTTCTTCTGTTGATGATGATGCAGTGACAACAACAATCTCAGCCTGGGATATGACCAACCTTCATCATTTTGGTGTTGGAGACAAATTGTGGCACTTTGCTCTTGTGAGGACAAACAAGACAAGGGATTCCAGAGTGCTTTCCTAAGTGCCACAAGGCAATCATTTCTTTTGCTCTGTTAGGCTTTCTGCCTTTTTGTTGTTGCTCTTGCAGAGAGACAGCAGGCAAGGCCCTAGTGTGCTACATTCATTCACCACACTGAAATACAAGGCAGAAGGAAGTCTGAGACATGTGAGAAATTGGAGATACTATTAGGACTGCTGGAGGGAGAGGTGCTGTCGCGGTTGCATCACAAAACCTTCATTTCTCCTCCTGCTCTGCACTGACACGTGCAATCATAATGGTTAGTTTTTCAGTAAGAGCCGCACCTGTGTCTTTTATCTGCAAGAAAAAGCAGTTACGGCTGTGATTCATAATTGCTGCACAGAGGAATACACTTCAAGTTGCATCCTACAGAGCACACCATACAGTGCCAGGCTGAAATGGCCCACCTTCCACATTTTCTTCAAATAGACAGCTCTGCATATTCTTGGAGATCTTGTTCATCCTGTTTTAACATTCTTCACAGGTAAGTCAGGATATACTGCTACAAAATGTGGTAGAAAATAGCACTTGGAAAACCACTTTTAAGGAGAAGGAATATTCTCCATGGACAAGAAACCAAGCCAAAAATTTGTGGTTGAAGTCTACCCCCAGAGCAAGGGAATTTCAGATGACAGATCCACTCCTCCTCCTCTTCATTCAAAACATGGACACTTTGATGTACCCTTCTTGTACCTTCCACTGAAGTAATCTCTACAGCATTAATCCCACCAGCAACTTTGCCCCTGCTTAGCACGTTCCTAGAAGTGTAGAAGAGCTGCATTTAAAGACA
Source organism: Intellagama lesueurii (assembly GCA_037013535.1). Classification (NCBI taxonomy): domain Eukaryota; kingdom Metazoa; phylum Chordata; class Lepidosauria; order Squamata; family Agamidae; genus Intellagama; species Intellagama lesueurii. Next base: position 247,987,759 of record JBAJHW010000002.1, read on the forward strand.
GGCTTTTGTGTCAACAGTCCTACCCATAGTTGCTTAAGCAGTATCCTCTTTACTGTGGGTGGAGCAAAACAATCCTCCTGGAGATCTCCCCCAGTCTTCCCCAATTGTTGTTGCTCAAGCTGGAGATCCATGAGGGGTTATGTTCATGCAGGAGGTACGAGATACTTCCCTGTACAGACTCTGGAAAAGGCTCACAATGTGTACAACGTACTCTTACATGCATGGAATGGGGCAAGAGGATTCTGCCAATAATCTTTACTAGTCCAGCCAAATTAAGATGCAGAGCATCTAAAGTTAGCCAAAATATTTTGGCATAGGAGGCAGAAAACAGATGTGCTTTTCCTCTTCTCCGGCAACAAAAGTCACAAACTGGAAAACTCAGAATTTTCTTTCAGAAACCATAACAATCCAGTTTGGGTCTGCTAGCAGAGCCATTATCTGTAGCTCTGAATATGGAATATATTTATAATTTTCAGAGAGGGGAAGATGTGAAGGGGGTTTATGTGCTGTCTCTAGCCATAGACATATTTTCGCTGTATGTGTGAGTTTACAGTGTTCCAACAACAGTTCTTCACATCTGTGGTAGTGCATATTTTTTTTTAATCCACTGGTTTCCTTCACCATAATGAACGTGTCTGTGAGCTCTGTTGATGACCTCCCTTGACTCTTTCCTTAGGATTTCAGCCTTCTCAGCTTGTAACGTGCAACTGCTGAGGGAGGGCAGATTGCCACAGCAGCAAAGTTCCTGTACAGCTGCGGCTGGTTAGTCAGCATTTTACCCATGGCTGTCATGGTGTGGCAGCAAAAGTGCTGCACTATATCATACATATTTAATAAGTGCAAAAAAACCAAAAAAACAAAAGCATGCCTTGCCCTGCTAGAAGAAGAAGAAGAAGAAGAAGAAGAAGAAAAAGAAGAAGAAGAAGACCAGATAATGTAGATGAAGGGTTTCAGAGCATAGAAAAGTTACTGGTCATGCTGGGTGTGAGATTTTGGGGAGTTGTAGACCCCAGAATGTCATGTTTTCAAGCTCAGAAAGTATTTTGATGACGCCATACTTATTTTGTGCATGGTCATTTGGTTATTGTTGTTGTTATGTGCCGTCAGGATGCTTCCGACTCCTGACAGCTGTATGAATTAAATATCATTTTACTACCCACAATTTGCATGAAATACAAAATAGAAGGTGGAATCACATTATAAAAATTAAAAAATGTGCCCGGCCTGGTACCTTTCTCTTAAAGCAAAGAAGGGTTTACTTTTTTTAAAAAAAAATTACGCTCAACAAAATGAAACTGTTGCAGCCATTCAGACTTTTAGCACATTTTGATTCCATCCATTAGAATGTTTTATCGCATTAGGATTGACATTAAAACCTCCTTGACCCTGCGCTCAGCTGGGATGAAGACTCTTTTCACAGTGTCAGCTACTCAAAGGAACCTTGAGTGCCTCATTGTTGAAAGGTCATTTATAACCTTTCCCATTAACATGTCATTAGCAGCTCTTGTAGCTGGCTGGATAGCTCAGTGAGTTAGGTATCTGGTTGGGAAGTCAAGGTTGGAAGTTCAGTTCCTTGCTGTGCCTCCTGGGAGAAGAGCCAGCCTGTGTGGCCTAGGGCAGGCTGCACAGTCCCAGGAGACCCCCAAAAGAAGGGAATGGGAAACTACTTCTGAGTGTTTGCTACCTGAAAAACCCTGGAAAGGGTTGCTAAAAGTCAGAATTGACTTGACAGCACATGATTATTATTCTTAGCAGCTGATGTAATAATAACATCCCAGTTTTTCTGTCTTATAGTCATTTTAAGCTAGATACTTCCCCAATTAATGAGGAAAAGCAAGTTCAAGAATATGAGGCCCTGCATTGTGTGTCTTGGTCAGCTGAGGTACGGTGCACTCTGACATGGAACACAGGGCACCTGTGTTAGAAAGAGGACGGGGCTTCATTACCTTAATGGTTGTGTGGAAGAGGAGATTTGGCGGGGGTGGGTAGCTTGTCAGACAGACTACACCTGCTTTGTAGGTGTGGTCTATGTCCCATTTTTGGATGGGAGAGAGACCTGTAAGGCCACAGGTGCAGGCTGGCAAGCAAGGTTTGGGTGAAGGGTTGGTGCTGCTTTGGGACCAGATTGTCATGGCCGAGGCACAAGAAGTGGACCCAAAGTCTGGGTAAAGCCAGCTAACCAAGTAATATGGCAATCTGCACCCCATTTTGGGTGGACAGGCAGACAACACAATGACTCTGCATATGCAGCAATTGCTACAGCTGGTAGACATTCCTGCCAGGTTTCATGCTCACAGGGCACACATATAATCTGCAGAGAGCTGTCCTGTCTCTTATGCACCTATGAGCTCTCTGACCTGTTTCTTCCCCTTACCCCTGGGGTGTTTGCTGCCAAACACTGCACAAGCACCATGCACATAAAAACAAGACCTTCAGGCAAAGCTAGTGAACCTTGGTATCTGTTGGAAATGAGAGGAAGTGGTTGTCCACGTTTGAAGCCATGTTACAAAACAAAGATATCACACCCAAAGATACATCCACCCACACACATACACACAAGCTTGCTCCTCTTCTTTGCTGTGCTTGCCCTGAGATTATTTCTCCTCAGCCGGAGACACAGATAAATATTACAATTCCTCAAGACTTCACCCAGTGTCCTCAAGCCTGATGACCCTGATCATTATATTAATGAGCAGCCACTGGATGTCATCCTCAGGGACTAGAATACAAAGATGTCTCTGGGACTCTTAAATCAGCAAGAATACTACAATTGCAGCATCTACATAAGAAATATCCTCCTGAAAACTTTCACTTCTTAGTGCCCTCTGTGTGACTACCATTTTACTTAAGCTGGCATAGAGATTTTGTTTATGACACTTTTAAATTGTCCTGAATGTTATTTCATTTGTTTGATGAATGAGATATGAACAAACAAATATATAAATGTCAGATCTCTAAAAACTGACAAGGATTTTCACCTGAACTATTTCTACCGCACCCTTATAAATACCATGAACGCCTCCCTGCCTGTCCCCCTGTGAAGAAACTGGTAAATTGGGGAAACATGGAACATGGAATCCATCTAGAAAATTCAGGCTTCTTTGTGAGTTCCAGGGAAAACTGGTTGAGAAAGTGGAGGTTAGTGCCTGCCCAGTAACAAGAAGGGAGTAAAAACTACAGCTTATCTTTTGTGACAAAGGCCTTCAAGGTCAAGTCAGCTTCTTCCCTCTGACTGCACTAATTAGAAGATGATTTCAGCTTTGTGAAGGGAGGTCCCCTGGAAGTGCTCTTGTTGTTGTGAATATTTGAGGGAACTCAAAGCCTTACTGGCAGACCATCTGGAAGGGTCTGGAATGGGACATTTAATGTATAAAAGAGGTCCAGAAGTTACTTTAGTTGGCTTAGCTTACCTCTCAGGAGATGCTATGCTCAGCTGCTGTCCTGCTGGTGTGTTGTCTTGATTGCCTTAACTTTGTCTCAGATCATGTTTGTTCCAATTGCTCTTTGAAACCTTTTTGAAACCATTCAAAACTTTTTGCCTTTTGTCTTTAATAATCTTTAATAAAATATAAAAATCTCTGCAGCCAACTGCCTGGGTGTTCAGCTCAAAGAGTTTGTGATGCTAAAGCCAAGTCTTGCCTTGACCAGCTACTGGGAGATTTGGTGTTTTTGTGGGTGTGGTGGCAATTCTACCTTGCACAATGGATGTATTGATTCTGAGTGTCTAGCCTTGTGGATTTTGGGGCTCCTGGAAGCACTGCCAAATCTGGGTAGATTGGAGTGCTGGGAGGCGCCAGTTCCATAATCATCACCACAACGGACTCTCCAGGGTTCTCTCACTTCAGGATAAACTGGGTAGTTTGACTGAGTGGCTAGAGAAGGATTCCCTGAACCCGGCAACTAATAACCCTCCATATGTATGTACATATCCGTCTGTCTGTCTGTCTGTCTATCTGTGAGGGAATTATGACTTATGGAGTCAACACCAAGTTAGCAACATCTACAGATTGGTCAAATGGTTAATATCAAGTGGGTAAAATCTGTAAAATGCTCTTGCTGAACGGCTTAGGTGTGAGTGTTTCGGGAGAAGTGTAACACTGGCACACCATTCGGAGATAAGCAAGTTGGAGGGAATGTCCTGACCTTCATATGAGTGGGTGAATGGAGTTTTGTTGAGGAGCAGCAGTTGCACCTGGAATGTGGTTAATCGGCCTTGGCTGGTATAGTGAAACCTATTTAAAAGCTGCCTGCTGATTGGTGGACCTTTACAGACTGAACTGCAGGCTGATGGGATGTAAGGAAGATGGTTAGTTAGCTTAGTTTCACCCTCCAGTAAGGTTTCTCTTTCTCTCTCTCTCTCTCAGAATGATTATTAGTCTCATGTGAATGAACAGTTTAATCAAGCTATTGAGTGGGAAATTGTATGTGTGTACCTTCTGCTATGTTATGTAGTCAGGGTGTTCAAACATCCATCTTTATAGATTTTACATTCAGTAATCATTTTGATAAAGTACTGATTTCTTCTGTGACAAGCAGAACTAGGGGTTTTGTCTGTTCAAGGATCGAGGCCGATGTTCCCATCAGAGCAATGTGTCTTTCACACTCCATTCCAGACTGCAAGATGGCTGGCTGGTTCTGATGTGGGTATCCTTCAGCCCTGGATTTGCCAGCCAGGGAATTGTGGTCAGAAAAGAAAAGGGCTGCTATATCAAGGACTTGGAAGATACAGAGGAAGTCAATGAGATGAATCCACTGTTCAATGTATGATCTGCAGTGTAGGATGTGGCTGCAGCATCCCTGAATGATAGCCATCCAGCTTCTTCCTAGATGCCTCTAACAGAGGAGAGCCACTACCCCAGGAAACAAATTATCTTATCTTCAACAAAAAGGGTGTTTCAACACTTTGAGGTGCTCCACTGAAAAAAAAGGCCATCTGCTCTGAAATTGTTTTGTTCCTGCATGAGGGTGAAAAGCCCAGTGAAGGTTTGTTGTTGTTTTGGGGTTTTTTGGCATCAGCAACAGCAAACAAACAAACAAAAAAAGTCATTTTGTTTTGGTTTTGGCTGAAGCACTTGTGTCTTGTGCAAAAGATTAGGTTTTTACACAAACTACGTATAAGGTGTTTGAGCAAGATACACACAAAAGCTCCTGTAATCTCATCCAGCAGAGAGAAAACTCTGGAAATTTTTCATTCTCTTTTGTGAGAACGAAATAAACAAATATTTACCTCTCTACTCCCAAGGCACTCTTTTCCAAACAGGATTAGGATTAGGAAGATTCTCTTAATGTTTTGCTTAAATCTCCTTCTCTGTCATTTCTGCCCACTGGTGCTAGTCCTGTCCTCTCAGAACAAATCTGAGCAAACAAAGCTGTGCCATCTTCTGAGCCTCAGCTCTTCCATATTTGATGGTCACTACCGTGTTTTCTTTCAACCTTTTCTTCTCAAGACTACACATACTCAGAGACTTCAACCCTTCCTCATTATACTTTGTTACTAGACCCTTCTCCAACTTTACCAGCTTTCTCTAAATGTGTTTCACTATCTCAATGTCTCTCTTAGAACCCAGCACTGAGAAATGTGGAGGCTGGCCCACTAGAGTCAGGTGAACCCAATTACATGCCCAGGGTGAGGGGGAACAGTGTCTACGTTTTACTCTGAGCGTTACAGAACCTGTCCAAGATACTGAAGCCTACCCACAAAATAAGTTTACAAGGTTGGGTTGCTCATTTAAAGTCCAGACTAAAACTAAGAGTCGTTTCACAGCCCCCTTGAAACAGGAGACACCAGCAAATATAGTAGAACTATTATTTCTAGTGATCTTGATGCTATGTTTCTCTTCTAACACGTCCTAATATTGCATTTGCTTTTGAAGTAGTTTTATTATGCTGCTGGCTCATTCCAGCTTGTGATCTATTAAGACTCCCTAGTTATTTTTCACATTTCAGCTGCAAGCCAAGTCTCTTCCATCCTGTACTCTCCTTTCCATCACTTGGTACCCAGTGCAGGAGTTTACATTTACCTCTGATGAGTTTCATCCTTTTTTGTTACTGTCAAGATCATATTGTATATTTATTCTGTCATCTTGATATTATGGATCAGATCACACTTTAATGCAAATGTATATTTCTTCCTTTTACAACATTGCCCCTACAAGAATGCAAATCTTTCAGAACTATGTGGCGAAGAAATCAGTTGTGACAACAAAAGCATGCACATCTCCCAATGACTGATTCCAAAAACAAAAGCAGACTAATTTGCCAAATGTGGATTGAGGCAAGTTTGGATTAGAATAAGCAGTCTTTCCTTCTTAGGGGAGCTCTGCTTCTAATAATGTGTTGACTGTTATCTCTTTTAGTTTTATGTCAACTTCATAGTCAATTCACATTTATCTTAAGTGACTGAGATTTTTTCACTGGACCTCACACATGTCCGTCATGCGCTTGTGTAAAGCATAACCACTGTTTGTAGTGATGGACACCTGTTCAGCCAGACTTAGATCAACTCTGCACACAGTTGCAGCTGTCCTGGATCCTAAATATGGAACAAGCAAACAATAACACTGGAGCTATCAAGCACTGAAATCAGTGAGAATGAGCTCCAGGATAGAAGGATAGTAGAACACAGAGCTTGATCCAGATACTCATGGTGATCCAAGTGCCTTGAGTTTGTCAGTGAAAAAAAGTTATTGGGAATAACTCAGAGCTCTCACAAGTAGACTGAAATGATTTAGTGGGAAATTAAAAAGTGTTTATTTGAAGTCATGTGCAGGAGTGAAGGAAATATTACAGATTTGATTTGTTATTCATTTTTACGTTTAAACTCAACTATGGTTTGCCAGACTTAAAAGCATATGTTGTTTTTTTTGCACATGTCAAGGAATAAGAGTCATGTTTCAGATTTTAATGATTTATCTACTCCTCTGCAAGATGGTGAAGGAATCAAACAAGTCTTTTAAAGAAAGCAAAATGCTAGGGCTAATTAGTATTAGCCAATTCTGAAACTGCTTACCTCTTCTGCGAGTAGAGGAGGATCCTCGTGGAGTGTCCCTGGTTGTTTTGAAACAATCTCACATGGAGCTCAGGCCACGTGCTTTTCCTCTGCTTTGGGCAGTGCCTGAAAAAGATGCTGGCCATGTTAAGTGATTCCGGGAGCCATAGTGCAAAAAACAAAACAAAACAAAAACAACACCTTTCCCAAGTTCTCAATGTACCTGTGAACAATTATAAACTGTTTTTTCTGCCATTGGGTTTCTTACACTGTGAGTGTTTTTAATGTGCTTGGATTTTATTTGTTAAACCACCCGGAATAGTGCTTTTGCACTAATAGGGTGGCAAATAAATAAATAAATAGAGTGCAGTGGGTGGACAAAGTTGCAATGCTAAATTGTACAACTTGTGAGCAACTTACCCATGAGAGATGACCACAGATTCATTTCCTGGGTTGACTGGGGCAGCATTATTGCTAAATAAAATGGAGGACTTGGGGAAACTGCAAGGCTTGCAAAGATCCCCCCCCCCCCCACAAAATAATGGAAAAAAGGGGGAAATAAACAAAGGGCAACAAAATTAGCTCTGTGGTGATAGCGTATACTCACTGGTCATAGACTGCTGATTAACTGCTTCGGAGAAAATTGAATGGAGTGAATAGGACCACTCACAAATACTCCTGACTAGACAAGTGCTCTGTCTTTGGACAAATGCTCAAATCCAGACTGAATCTGGGGACCTGTGATTCTGGGGTGACAATGGGATGGAGCAAGGGGTTGCTGTTCACCCTTAGGGGGAACAACACCACAACGGAGCATTCTCATCCCATTCAGCATTTGAAGGGTTGAAGAGATAGACGGGGGCTTGAACTGAGGGAAAGAGAAGTAGAAAGCAATACAGGAGACTCAGCTGCTGGTGCCAAAAGAGAAGATGAGTGACAGCCAACTTTCCCTCCCTTGATAAAATCCAAGATCTCCCCTGCAAAGGCCAACCACCGATGTACTCAGAGGACTCTGCACACACTCCATCCACCATTTTGTGGAGATGTAGGCCCAAGAGAAAAATGTATTTCCCTGTTTTTCAGTTCTAATATTCTTTTCCTTATTTTTTTCCCACTCAGTTTAGTTTACTGAACTATTTTACTGAAATAACACCACACTATTAGGATTGAATTTGTTTGTGCTTTTGGTAGGATGATAGTTTTATGGGCTTTGAATGGGTAGGTCACACAATAAGGGTGCTGTCCGGCCCCCTCCTCAAGTCATAGCTATTTGTATTTGAGGAAACCCAGGAACACACAGATAATGTCACAGAGCAAGGGACAAAGGGGTTGGAGTATCTTCTAAAGGATGGGGGGCGGGCGGATTGATGCCAATCTGTATGCATTTTATTTGAATACATTGTTGAAGAGCTTCATAGACTTTATAGAAACCTAAAAAGCTGTTCTATATGGAGTCAGGCCCATATATGCTCTTTGATTGGACACACAGTGAGTTGGTGGGAGGGGGGCTTTTGTACACTCATACTCCTCCCATGGTTCTAGATGTTATGTGTTTATGTGCGAATGTTATTTCTCTGTTTTTGAAGCTGAGCTTCCAAATTTAAAAAGCAGGCTCTCCAGCTATAGCCCTCTGGACATTGTACTGCAGTTTCCATCAGTCCCTGTTAACTTGGGCAATGATGAATAATAATGGGATTGGTGACTTGTCATCATCTAGAGGGCCACAAGTTGTTCAGTCCTTATTTAAAGCATCTCGAGGTAGACTTTGTTCAACAAAAGCAGAGGTAGCTGTGTTGGTCCATAGGAATAAAAATCAAAGTCTAAAATTGGGGGTGGTGGATGGATTTTGTTTAATGACCATGGAGTCTGCCATTAAACAAAATCCAAAGGAAAAAAAGCAAGCTGGTTATAATACAATACAAATGCTGGATCTGTGCGTGAGCATTACATTACATCTAGGAAACCTCTTCTTGCTCAGCACGTGGTTGGACTAAACAAACTTTGGAATCCCTTCCTTTTTATTAGCCCGTGGCTCTAAACATATCTTAAGCATCATATAAGGGATGGTTCTCATTTTATCATATTAATGACTTTCATCATTAATAACTTAACATATGGGCTGAAATCCTGTTGCTTAGTATGATAAGTCACAACTAGAGCAGACCCATTTGAACCAAGAAAACTTATGGAGGAGTTGTCTCATCAAATCCCCACTGGTTCAATGGGCCTACTCTAGTGTAGCTTACTGTGCTAAGCATACATCTATTTGAATCCCTGCTGGTTTCCATGGAACTTTGCTATAGTTAATAAGTTCAGGATTGAACTGCAATTCTCTTGTGGAATCCTGTAATATATACTTTAGCACAATGGTATTACTCTTTATATTAAATTAATATTAGTTACAATGTTGAGTTTGCCCGGTATGCTATCAGAAGACACATGTGATGACTGTGTTACAGTCAGGAAAGACAGATGCTAGTCTGCCCAGTAGTTTTTTTAGTTTTTATTCCGGGTTTTATCTTTCAGATATGTTATTTTAGCTTCAAGTTAACATGAAAAGATTTGATTTGCTCATGCAATCCACTTGTATGCTACAGAACAGTGGGATGAAATATGGAAATTGAGCAAACTCTTCTTAAAACCTTTCTACCACACTGTCCTCACCAGGGCCAGCACTGCCATTAGGTAGAGGGAGGTGCCTTGATGCAGCTGATTTTGGATGTGGTGAAAGAACAGCAAATTGTTATGTATTAGAATTGCATATTTGCTCTTCCAGACAGGTGCCTATGGGATTTTCTGGATTTTTGTTCTGGAATACTGATTCTCCAACTATGTCTAGGGTGCTACATGCTCATCCTCACCACCACCACTGGGAGAGCATGAAGCAATTTTGTCAGGTAGTTTGTGAGACTGAGATTTTCATAAGGAAAAAAGTATACGTATTTTAATCACTTTGAACAAATTGCTGTAATAGTTATCCTTACTCAAACTTAAGATTTCTCAAGAATAACCTGTTTGTGCTCATTTTAATTTAAAGTAATTAATGTTCCTTTGTTTATCCTTAAATTACATATTGATTTTTCTTCTTTTTTTGTGTTAAAATCAGATTGAATCATGGCAAAGAAGAGGTGGAGAGGCATATGGGCTTCTTGAAAAATAAAAAGAGGGGTACCACTAAATTTTGTTTGCCCTTGCGTGTTATGCTTTTATTATGTGTCTGTGAGTCTGCTATATGTTCTGTTTCAACAAGGAAAATGTCTTGTGAGTTAGCACCCTTGTGTGGAAATGAAAAATCATCTTCACATGACTGGTATCTGCACTTAATATTTTTGACCACCTGTGGGAATGTAATATCCTGGCATGGCTAACATTGGCCTTGAGAACCCCTGTATGAAATGGCTGGGTTTGTGAACCACCTTCTGTTTTGATTAGAAACAAACTAAAAGACAATAATGCTTGGAAAGGTGGAAGGGAGCAGAAAAAGAGGAAAAACAAATATGAGATGGACTGACTTCCTAAAGGAAGCCACAGGCTTGAGTCTACAAGAGATGAACAGGGCTGTTGAGGACAGAACATTTTCGAGATTGCTCATTCATAAGGTCACCATAGGTTGGAGGCGACTTAACAGCACATAACAATGCCTTAAATAATGTCAATAAGTGTCATTATGGAGCATGATAGCTGTCTGGATAGCTCAGTGAGTTGCGTATCTGGCTGCGGAGCCAGAGGTTTCCAGTCTGATTCTCCACTGTGTCTCCACGAAGAAGAGCCAGTCTCTGTAGCCCTGGGCAAGCTACTCAGTGCCAGGGCACCCCAAGAAGAAGGGCATGGTAAACCACTTCTGAGTACTCTATACCTAGAAAATCCTGAAACGCATCATCATAAGTTAAAATTAACGAGACAGTATATAATTGATTAACTACTATGGTGCATGGTAAAAATTAAAATGGAAGCAATTGTCAGCTGATACGTTTGTGGAGGGAGGGCAGACTGTGAGATTCTGAATTATAGGCCATTTCTTTGAAAATTGGGGAATGTAGCAAAATCACCGTAACTGCATTTGGGATGACTTCATCTTGATGTTACTCACTTAAAATCCCCCCTTCTTTACTTCTGATAATTGTTTTTAGACATTTTGCACAGGAAAAGAAGGTTGAAGAGAAAGGATAGCCAACTTATGTAATAGAATTTCAGAGAGCGTGAAAATATCTATAGGTTCATTGTCAAAGCTTTCCAAAGCCTTAAGGAGATCAAATTTACAAAAGAAAAAAAAGGCTAAGTGAGAAAATGATTCCGGGCATGTTAGAGGATTTAAAGAAATCAAAACAGAACGGATTGTTACTCTTCTACTGTGTATGTGTCAAAGCAAGAAAGAAAAAAAAAGGAAAAAAAACAGCCTTAAACACTACCTGACATGCAGTTTGCCGTTCCTTTGATTCAGACGCTAGAGTATTCTCACATCTACCTTCCCTTCCCAACATGCAATATATCATATTGTCCAGATCCCCATGTCATATTTAGAGTGGATACAGTTACTTACAAGCTGGCTGGAAATTTCAGTGGCTGCAGAGCCAGAGGTTAGGAGTTCGATTCTCCCATTGTGCTTCTTGTGAGTAGAGCCAGCCTGTGTGATCTTAGACAAGCTGGTTGGATTTAATGAATTGTATGATATTTTAATAGTATTCTTTCATTAGTGCTTGTATTTAATATTTTTTACTCTTATTTGTGAACTGGTTATGATTTGTTACAAAGAGTGGCACATCAATGTAATTGGTCAAACATATGGGAGTTTCAGTATAAGTATAATGTACAATTACCCTATATAATTATAAAGACAGCCTCTGTGGTGTAATGGTTCAAGTGTTGGACTAGGATTTGAGAGGACAGAGTTCAAATCCCCTACAGATATAAAACTCACTGGTTGATTTCAGCCCAGTCTCATATCTTCAGTGTGATCTACCTCACCAGGTTCTTGTGAAGATCAAGTGGAGGGGCAAGTGAACCAGGTAAGCCACCAGGAGTGCAGTGGAGAAAAGCCAAGAAATACATGTAAATTATAAACAAAAAAGCAATAAAATAATTGACATAAGTCTGGAGGATGTAAGGGAGCCAAGAGACCAAAAGTCATTGATTGCCATAAGCAGGACCTTCCTTGGTCAGAAGCAAGTGATGGGTTTTATTTACATTTTAAGGTTTGTCCCAAGTATTCGTTGTCACTTTCCAGTAAACTAAATTGTTGTAAGCCACCCAGAGACCTTTGGGTAGTGTGGCCGGCATATAAGTTAAATAAATAAATAGATCATTTCATATACTCGAATTCAGGGGGAACTAGAAAAAGGAGGAGGAGGAGGACGACGACGACGACGACAACGACAGGGCCTTTGCAGCAAGTGTGATTACCATCTTTTTTTTCTTTTTTAATGCCAGCATAAAAGATCATTTTGCCCTTTCATCTCAAATGCTAATTGTGACTTTTTAATGTGAGAAAAAGGAAACAAGGAAAGCTGAAGAGTCTATTGTACCATTTCATTGTCTGGCATTTAGAAGAAAACACACACAGTTACTGGTACATCTCAGCTGTTCTCTGCTCACCAAAGGTGCAAAGGGTGATGGGGGGTAAAATGCCCTTAATTTCTTTTTATGGCTTGATGCCAGGATACCATATACCCAGGGCACTGAGTGTAAAACCTATTTCTATTTTATGCTGTCTTGAATGTGCATGTGACGCACAGAAACTGTTTGTTAAATTGTAATTCCCCTTGTTATATTTATGGCTTCTAGGTGAAAAAAAATCCCCACATTGATGCATTGCTGCCATCCATCCTCAGCTGTCAGTACTACATATTTTCCCAATGAGAGGGAGAACTCCCCACAATGTTCCTACTGCCAGGTTTTGTATTCAGTCTCTTTGATTTAGAAGAATAATGTTTAAAAGTTCATGGGGTGTGAAATAGCATCTATGCACAAAGGGAAGTTCAGCAGCACAAATGATATTTTGTCCCCAAGGGCAGTTCAGTTTCTGCTCACTAAACATGGCCTCAAGTGTTCCAGTCTTTGGCTGGTAACATATGACTGGGCTTTTTGTTAGAAACCTAATTTGCTGCTTTGCTACACCTTCTTTTGAGAAACCCTCATCAAAATGCAACGGGCTCACAAAAGCAAAGCTGGCAAAGTATCTCTGTTTGTTGTTTCAGAGAGGAAGCCACTGTCTTTCAGGCGGCTGTTTCATGTCCGTTACAAATTGGAGAATATGTAGCAAAGATTAAAGATCATACTTTGGCCATACAGTGAATTGAAAAAGATTGTTTTATTGGGTTGTGTCATTGAACGTGGGCATTGTCCTTGTTTCTTATCTCTGCTTGCTTGTTCATTGCCTTTTTATACTGCCTTTCTCTCAGTGAAGGAATTCAAGGTGGCTATCTTTAGATTTATCAAGGGCTCCCACCAAGGGTGAAGGAATGGAATAGCAAGCCTTGAAGGGTAAAAGCTTCCTTCCAAGGTGTTAGTGCTGAATGCTCGCTTGGGCCAACAAAATGGCTTTCTAAGTCTACTCCTTTTGCAGTAGTGGCAGAGAAATTAAAATTCCACTTTGCGATGAGACACACACTGGTCTCTTGGTTTTTAAGCTTCTAGTGTCAAGCCCAATGCCTCAGCTTTGTTCCATACTAATAAATCTGTGGTTTACCACTATTTCTGAACACATTATCTTTTGTTCTTCTGGTTGAACCTATAAAATGACAGTATCTTCTTTTGTGTGAAACTAATACATATATACATATGTATACACACACACATACATACACATACAAACATATATATATATATATATATATATATATATATATGAACACATATACTGTATATGAACGAACGTATATGAACGAACATATACACACACAAACATACACATACACATATACATATATGTACATACATATATATATATGCATGTCTGTCTATCTATCTATCTATCTATCTATCTATCTATCTATCTATCTATCTATCTATCTATCTATCTATCTATCTATCTATCTATCTATCTATCTATCTGCCTGTATGTATGTATGTATGTATGTATGTACGTATGTATGTATGTATGTATGTATGTATGTATGTATGTATGTATAAAATGCATATACCGTATTTTTCCGTGTATACGACCTACCAATGTATAGGATGACCCTCTAATTTTTACCCTTGCCGGAGGCGGAGGAGCAGTCAATGGGCAGCAGTGAGAGGCGGCCAAGCGCAGCTGCTTCTTTGCCTCTGTCTCCGCCTCCTGCTGCTGCTGCTGAGCCCGCGAGTGGTGCTGGAGGAGACTGCAGCAACAGCAGGAGGCAGAGACTGAGGCAAAGGAGCAGCCGCTCTCAGCCGCCTCTCGTGGCTGCCCATTGACTGCTGCCGCCGTCGCCAAATCGCCTTCTCCAGCGATCGTCTCCTTTGGGCAGGGGACAAGGCAGCGACATGAGCTGGAGGTAAGCCCTGGCAGGAGGAGGAGGCGATTGGACGGCGGCGGCAGCAGTCAATGGGCAGCCACGAGAGGCGGCCGAGCGCAGCTGCTTCTTTGCCTCAGTCTCCACCTCCTGCTGCTGCCTTCCATGTGAAAAATGACCCTCAATTTTTCCTCTAATTATTTTAGGAAAAAGTGTCATTTTATATATGGAAAAATACGGTATATGAAATGTGATGTCTTGCAGCAATTTGCAAATAAGATCTACACAACAACCAAGGCTGTTTGTCAAATGCATAAATGAAATAGTCATAGTATACAGGCACAGTATTTACAGTCCAGGAACCATCTTAAGCACAGCGCTGGCTTAGTTTTTCCCATGTTAAGTGCAAATTTTACCAGAATATTGAATCAGAAGCTACTTAGAGAGGGGGGAAATCTATTTATGTTTAGATATCAGTTTAATCATCATCATCATCAAAATATTTGAAATATCATTTATGAAATGAATTGTACATTATACAAATCCCTTATTTGTGCTCTAATTCAAAACTAACATGTATGTGCTGCTGTCCTTCTGAAGAGTGGATTGTAGCTTTTCAAATGTTAATGATCCATTTGGAATGTTTAATTATAACCCAAGAGTCATGCCATATATTTTCTGCATATAGTTAACCCTAATTTGCTTCAGTTTTTCTTCTCTGACCCAGATTAGGTACATCCAACCATCACTACTATGTAAATCAAAGACTGAAAGCATCCTGACTGGTCATTATTTGGATGTATATCTAAATGTACAGTATGTTAGAACAAAAGTCCTGATGAATGTGAATGTAGACTCAACTGAATGATTATAGTTTTCCAAACCATCCATCCATCCATCCATCCATCCATCCATCCATCCATCCATCCATCCATCCATCCATCCATCCATCCATCCTTCCTTCCTTCCTTCCTTCCTTCCTTCCTTCCTTCCTTCCTTCCTTCCTTCCTTCCTTCCTTCCTTCCTTCCATTGCAGATACACAGAGAAGGAGATGGAGAAGGAGAAGAAAATAGGAAGGAAAAAAATTAATCAAAATCAAAAACAGAATGAAGAAAGTTTGCAATGACAAATAAGGTGCATCAAGCAATCAACAAATAAACGTAGACACTCATGAAAATAGTTCATGGCTCAGATACTGTTGCTGGCATAATCCACACTGTTTCTGCAAATTACACAGTCAGATGAGATGGTAACTGAGTCATATGACTTGATACGTAACAGGTAATGTCTATGCTGATTTTGTAACTCATGGCAAGTCACCTTCAAAAGTTAAGTCATTTGCATTACATTTGTGGGCATAACTAGTAGGACGTTGGCCTGTTTTGTTCACAAATGTGTCCACCCAAAAATTATGAATATAAGTTATATGTGCATATGGAGATAGACAGAACACAGAAACGTTCAGACCACTGAGTAAAAGATGAGTTCTGACCTTGGAACTCTTTCCAACTTTGAAGTGTAAGCCTCTTTGCAGCTGTAAGGACTCAGCAAGTCAATTTACACTTTTGCTCTGCCAGTCTCTCCACTGCAGGCATGTCATTTGGCAGTGAATGAACATCTGTGAATGTCAGATTTCTTTTCTAAGGCAAAATTCAGTATGAACCATAACTTGCAGCTGAAAGGAAGCCACCGCAGGGCACAAACACATTGTGTGCCTCTAAGATATACTATTTGTATTACATATGTTTAATTGCTGATTCACTGAAGTATTTAAAGCAACAGTATGCCATCTATCTAAATAGCACAGTTATGACAAAGAAGTCACTGATTTATTCCATTTTTTCAACAAAAAACATCTCAAAAGGTGAAAGGGCTTCTGTTCACCAAAGCATACACCCTCACTGGGTACAGGAAGACTACAGTACTCCATATACCTCTGTATTTACTAAGGTGGTAGCTGTGGAAAAACAGTGGGATGTAATCATTTGTACACTCAATTATACACATATATCAGACACAGCTACTCCTAACATTACAAGCTCTTCAGCAGTGGAACTGACTACCTCAGAAGATGGTGGAGTCTCTTTTGCTGAAGTCTTTCAAACAGGAGGGAGATGGCCCTCTGTCAGGGATACTTTAGGTGTGGCTGTCCTGCATCAGCAGGTGGTTGGACTTGGTGACTCTTGGGATCCCTTCCGCTCTGCAGTTCTGTGACTCTTTTTAACATGCATATACCGAGAGAGCAAACAGCCAGAATTAATTACTGCTGACAATCAAATGTGATTATTGACATTTACATTGAGCCTCTTTCCTCAAGGGGCCATAATTGGAAATAAATAAGAAATGATATTTGGCAAGTGGTAATATTGCTTTAGGATTAAATCTTTTTTGAAAACATAAAACTATTGGAATTTTTTGGAAAGCATAAAAGGCTTCATTTTGTAAGACTACATAGGATTCAAATTTGGATGCCCCTAATATTCTATAAGGTTCAAAAGCACAGCAAAAAAATATTCTACTTTTAAACCAGCCTCCTGAAACCTGGAACCATAGTTTCCTAAGCTTATGGACCACCACATTCTGTTGCTGATTAAGCATAGCATTTTACACTTGAAGGTATCTAATAATGGATTTGTTCCAAGACAGAGGGCACTCTATGGTCATAGGCATTCTGTCACAGACTGCCAACGTTGAGACAGACCCTATTAAGCCAAGCAGGTGCAGACATCCAGTGTCACACAGAGGTGCCACTGCCAAGAAAATCAGATAAGTTTGGAGTGTAGCTGGCCCAAGTGCAGGCAGTGGTGAGGGCTGACAAGGCCAGCACACTGTGTTTAAGTGTTCATCCACAAAGTTATCTGCATAGCTGTGAAAGAGTGATGAATGCTGCTCTAGCATTGCTCAACACTGATGGCTCTGGCAAGGAGCCACAGACTGCTGCTGAGTGCCAAACATCCAACAAGACAATGGAATGCTTTTCCCTTCTGCCAACAAGGGAGACAAAATAAAAGGTGGGATTGCTGCATGGCAGATAATTGTCATCAGGATGGGTGTTCCAGATGTTAGCTCTCTGTCCATTGAGAAGTACTCATAATCAAATGGATGTAGCCCTGGGATATATTTATATGTTTATGAAACCACAATGTCTTAACAAAGAAAAGAAAAGAAACCCCAGGACTACTTGGCATCTATGAAAACTCTGTGTGTGCTCTTCCACCATAAGCAATCAGCTGGGCTAGTGAGAGTGTCAGCACAGATTAAGGTACAGTTTGTAGGGCATAAAGCTCAATGGTTCTGTATGTTCATGGAAATATAGTATAGAAATATGGTTACTTTGGGATCCTTGGAGGGGGAGGAGGCAGAGATTCAGCATTTAGCCTGTGAGCTGTTCAGTGGTAGACTGAGGATTCTGGCAGTTTGGAAAGAGACTTAAAGACCACAGAAGCACTACTAAGCCCTGGCACCTTTTTTAAATTTTAAGCAGGGCTTGCATAGTGTTTCCTTGGAAACACATTAGAGAGAAGAAGATAGATATAAATTAAAAAGAACACTCATGACTGGGTCTTCCCAGCTGCACAGGTGAATTGGCAGATAAGCACAGCAATGAAATCGGGTTCAGAAAAAGTTACATTTTTGCACCATAAGTCCCAGAACCCTTCAAGTAGCATGGCCTTGAAGGTGTAATAGTCCAAATAAGGAACATTACCAAAATCTAAGTGAAAGAAAACAAGTTCAAGGCATCTGCCTTATTGCTCCCTCTTTGTTATTTATTCTTCTAGCCAGGAACTGACAGAAAATGTATCATCATAATAGTCATGTGCAATCAAGTCAATTCTGACTCATGGTGACCTTTTTCAGGGTTTTCCAGGTAGAGAATACTCAGAAATGGTTTGCCCTTCCCCTCTTCTGGGGGCACCCTGGGACTGTGCAGCTTGCCAAAGGTCGCACAGGCTACTCACAGGAGGCATAGTGGGGAATCAAATTCCCAACCTTTATCTAAACCACTGAGCTATATCATAGGCAGATGCTTATAAGATGAAAAAGCTCCCCATCTACAGGGTAATTTGTTAACCTTCATCAGCTGGAGGAGACAAAGGTGGAAGAGACAGAAGCCATGAAAGGAGCAATTGGAAAGGAAAGAAGAAGAGTGATGAGTTGAACAAGGAATCGACTGACTCCTTTGTTTAATTATTTATTTATTTAATGAACTGTTATCTGCAATTAAGTCACATCCAACTTACAGCGATTCTAAAGGGGTTGTTGAAGTATATGAGAGTGGTTTTATCATTGCCATTCCTAAGTAAGTTTCCATGGTTGGGGCAGGGATTTCAACTTAAGGTATTCACGTAAGCATAAAATACTTTCAAAGTATGATCAGTGACTGTGCTTAATGCACTAGGTAGATTATCTTGATAGGCATCTGGTATGTATTTTTATTGTCTCACACACTCAGTGGATAAGTGACCTATATGAGTATTTTGCAATGACCCTTTTATTTCAATGGAATTATGCGGATACCAAGAAAAAGCCGCCACCCTCTATGTACCAACAAGAAGACACATGGACTCTCAACATCAGCAGACTTCAACCACTAGGTAAAATTATTTCGGTTTTATTTTGACCCCAATTGGCTAAACCTAGTGAGTTTACTAGATTATCACCCCAATTCCTAGATGGAAGACTCTGCGTTTTCTGCGTCAGTAGCAGTAACCAAGCGACAAGGGTTTTTTCTTCTTCTTCTCTTTCCTAGCTTTTCTTTTGAAGAAGGCAGAAATGGAATAGGGATGAGGATGGTGTAATAAGAGGATGCTTTAAAGTGGCTTGCTTCACGGTTTGAGCTAAGAGCAGTATATACGTAAATATACAAAAACAAAGAATGAAAATAAACAAATGGAGATGAAAATGAAATAAGTAAAGTGAAGGGGAATTTGATTAGACTACTCTTTAAGGAGAAAAGAGCAGTAAGATGTTAATATAATGATGTGGTCTTGGCCAGTGGATTTCCTAAATTTTCCTAAATTACAAAGATAAACAATATCTTTCCCGTTTATTGTTTCTCAATAGGTCAGCAGGACAAGTGTTATGCCTGTATGCCTTAACTCAGGCTTCCTTAAACTCCATGCTATCTGTAAGTAGAAAGTGACATTTTTGTATAAATATTCTAGTTTCTTCTTACACTTTCTTGGAGAATATAGTATTTGTTATCTTGCCCTAAGTTTTAAAATGCCTGCTGAAGTAGAGTGTCTGACTTCCAAGGCCAGGTCAACTTAGAGTGGACAATATGTCATCCTCTTACTCTCAATTACTTTTTACAGTACATCATAAATTTCTCATGCACCTGTTTCTACTTCTTGTATGCAATGGCAGGGGTGGTGGTAGTGAAGGAACTGTAGCATTTCTTGAGATGAACTGCTGACATTTAAGTTTGCTATAAGGGAGGAAATCCTGAGAGTCAGTGATGAGTGCGTTGAGTCTATGTAAGTGACTCTGCCTTCTTTTATGAGTCCATCTTCCTTCCTTTCAAAAGAAAAATCCTCAAACATCTGTTTTTCAGTTGGATGATCACTAATCTTCATCTCCAACATGTATTACTTCATGGTTGGAATCATGTTATGTATTTAAGTTAGCGTAACTCAATTAGCATAAATCTCAGTGGCTTCTTATTGCTAACTTCTTAAAGTGCAGCAGTTGGTTGTTGAGATTTATGCCGATTGAGTTATGCCAGCAGGTGTAACTAACAGGATTCTGAACATTAATATTTTTAGTTACATTTGTACCCTGCCTTTTTTCTACAGGAGCTGAAGGTGGCTCCTTCTATGTTGTTCTCCTCCTCCATATTATCGTTACAACAAGAACCCTCTCTTAGGCTTTATTAGTACTATGTTACTGTTATTGTTGTAAGGGACGTGGTGGTGCTGCGGGTTAAACTGCAGAAGCCTCTGTGCTGCAAGGTCAGAAGACCAGCAGTCGTAAGATCAAATCCACGTGACGGAGTGAGCTCCCGTCGCTTGTCCCAGCTCCTGCCAACCTAGCAGTTCAAAAGCATGTAAATGCGAATAGATAAATAGGTACCACAATGGTGGGAAGGTAACGGCATTCCGTGTCTAGTCGCGCTGGCCACGTGACCACGGAAACTGTTTTTGGACAAACCCTGGCTCTATGGCTTGGAGACGGGGATGAGCACCGCGCCCTAGAGTCGGACACGACTGGACAATTTGTCAAGGGGAACCTTTACCTTTACCTTACTGTTATTGTTATTGGTACAACTGTTGGAAAATATATCAAAATGTTCACTGGTTCTTTGAAGAGGCTGATTCTGTTTATTGTGCATGTAATTTGGTGCAACAATATTTTTGAAAGCTGCACACATGGCACCTATGACCTGTTGGAGTATTGGGAAAGAGAAGAATGAATGAATGAATGCATGAATGAATGAATGAATGTGGGGAGGGCTGGAGAAGTCTGGATACCCAAAATGGAGCATAGCTCATCTCAGGATCATGGAGAAAGCAAGACAGGAGACATAGTGTGTGTGTGATGTTTGCATGTCCTTCCGTGCTGTCTTTTATCTCCAAATTCCCAAACTCCAAAACAAATCATCCTCTTTTGAAGGATTTTCTCCCAACTAACCTGAGCCTCTTCAGCTCATATTGCCTTCCCACTCAAGAGGACATGTGTGTGTGTGTGTGTGTGTTTGTGTGTCCATTTCCATCTTGTGTTCCTAGTCTCTTTTCTCTCTTTTTTGTCTCCCCAAAATCAAAGCAAGATGAGCCTCTTTTGCAAAGTATTTTATTTACGGCCTGAGTTTCTGCACCCCCTGTAGCCTCTGTTGTCCTGTTTCAGCCTTCCTTTTCACTTCCCAGGAAGTAATGGAGTAAAAGCAAGAACCCATTTTCATTTCACTGAAAAGGTAGTGAATTACAGCCATAGCCATTAGAGTCAAAAAAGAAAAGCCATTTTGTCTTGTTAGTCCAAAATGTAACACATTGCAAAAGCGGCAGGATGTTACTTCCTTGCTCTGTTTCAAAGAAAGTCTCACTGGCTGAAGTTTTGTTCCTTACCTGACACTGCATAAGGCTGATACATTGTCAACCACAGCAATTTTTTTTTTCTGAAATAAAACATTCTGGACCCCCCCCCCCCCTAAGGTTCTGAGGCTCCATTTCATCATGGGAAAGCTGTTGGGTGCCATGGGATGGGAGAAGTCCTTAATTTCTGAAAATCACCACTGCTGGGATGATTTTGACGGCAGTGGTGATTTTTGGAAATTAAAGACTCCCCCCCCCCCCCATCATGGCCCCTAATGGCTTCCAAATGTCCCATGTGAGCCTCAAGACCTTCAAGATGGTAGTGGAATTTTTTATTATTATTATCCACACACAAAAAATCACAGTCACTGGTGATGTTGTCAGACTTCTGCAGCATAGCTGCATGAACGAGATTACAGCCATTGTGTAAAATGTGGTCTTCTTTAGCTAAAAGTATATAGGGATTATACAAGCTGACTCACAGCATCCAATGCCTGCTGCTGCTTCCAACTTACGGCAACCTTATGAGACAGTGATTTCTAGAAGGTCAGCTCTTCCCTTATGGAGTCCATCTTATATTTGGTCTTCCTCTTTTCTTACTGCCTTCAGCTTTTTCCAGGATTACTGTCTGCTCCATTGAATCTTCTTTTCCCATCATGTGCCCAAGGTACAATAGTTTAATCCATTTCATTTTAGAGACAGTTTAGGCTTAATTTTATCTATCACCCACTTGTCTTTCTGGGTGTCCACAATCTTTGTAAAGCTCTCCACAAACAACACATTTTGAATTAATTTTTTCCTTTGAGCTTTCTTCACTTTCCATCTTTCACATTCTTTCATAGCATTTGGGAATAGCATAGAATGGATAATTTGGTCTTGGTATCATCCAGTCACACATTCTTACACATGGGATATTTCCTAGTTCCTTCTTGATTGCCTTTCCAAGTTTCAGTCTTCTTATTTCTTGAGTGCAGTTTCCATTTGGACTGATGACTGAAGCAAGATATAGAAAAATCCTTTGTCTATTTCAGTTTCTTCACCGTCAACAGTAAAGTGATGTCATTTTTCTGTAGTCATGATCTTTGTCTTCATGACATTGAATTGTAATCTTGCTTTTGTGCCTTCTCCTTTCACTTTCACCAGCAGTTATTTCAAGTCATTGCTGCTTTCTGCCTGTAATGCCGCCTCATCTGTATCTTGGATTATTTCTTCCACCACTTTCACTCCTGTTTCATTAGCAGTTAATCCATTTTTTGTGTGAGATAAGTTCTGTATGTAGAATGAATGAATAGGAAGATAAATACACCCTTGTCTGACAAACTTTTAGCTATGGGAAACCATTCTGTTTCTCCATATTCTATCCCAGCAGTACCTTCTTGTCTGCAATATTGGTCACACATCACCATAATCAATGTTGTGGCACACTCATTTTGTTTAGAACAATCCATAGCTATTCATGTAGCACACAGTCAAAGCTTTTACTGTGATCTATAAAGTGTTGTTTTTTCTCCCCTGAAATTCTTTGGTATGCTACAGTAATAATAATTATGTGACTTCAAGTTGATTCTGACTTATGATGATTCTTTCCAAGGTTTTTTAGGTATAGAGTACTTAGAAATGGTTTACCATTCCCTTCTTCTGGGGGCACCTGGGACTGTGGATATATGTTGGCTGCTGGACCTGGTTGCATGATTCTGCTCGGTGAGTCAGAATCCAGTTTGAGTGTTAGGAAGTTCTCCCTCCATAAATTGGGCCTCACTTTGCTTGCATGGAAAATTCATGCTATGGTTCTATAGTTGATGCATTCCTTTGTGTCTCCTTTCTTGGTGTTTAGAATATATATTGAACATTTCCATTCTGTGGGTTATTTTATTTGCCATGATGCCTGATGCTTACTCCATCTTTTTAACAACTAGGACAGAATTTATTCTTGCAAATAATCATGTATTTAAGTGTCCTGGACTTTGACACATAAGCCTTTTGATTGACAGGACAAAACAATGCAGGTGTCCTCTAGATGATTTTGGTCTTGTTTGTGTGATATACAGTATGCAGGATGCATTTTCTATCCATAAAGGTTTTTTAATGGAGTGAAGTTCAAAGAGGTGCAGAGCAGAGCTGATCTTCTCAGGTAGCCATCTGAAAATAACATAGTCATATTCATCCATAGCACAACATAACATTCAAAATCTAAATTCTTCTTTCCCCCTTTTCTACCTAGTCAAATGATACAAGAGTGAGCTTTACATGTCTAATGAAGTACAGCTCAAGAGATTAGGAACAAAGCATTTCTGTAGCCTGAACATGCACTTCAGCTAGGCAAGTGGGGCTGTTGCTTATCCACAAATAGATTCTGTCAGTTTCAGCTTTTTATCTTGGATGTTCCTGAAGGAATCTGGATTAGCATAATGAGGATGTTCATGAACCGTCTCATTATAATTTTAGAAAATTTCAGCACTGGAATAATATACTGTGTTTTCAACTTCCAAGACTTATACATTTTAACTTTGGAAATGATTTTGTTACAAATCGAACTTGAAAAATCTCTCCAGTGTGTGTGTTTATGTACTGTCACAATGGTGGTGCTGGGGGCGCAATTATTACTGAAACCCTGAGCATCGTTATAATGTCATTCAAAGCAGCAGACAGTTGAATCTGCTGTTATCAGCTCTAATAGGGCTGCTGCTTCTTCTTCCTCTAATTGGACACGTCTGAAGGGGATGAATATTGCACATTTCAGGTAATTGCAAATATTTCCAGATTAATCCAGGCTACCTCAAATAGAAAGTCTGTTGGGTTTCACAATGGAGCTAACCAGTTGCCAGGGTTCTGCATAGTAACCATATATTTGTTTTCCTTTTAACAATGAAGAGGCAAAAACCTACAGTGTGCTACTGAGATGTTCTGCAATGTTGAGCTTGTGTACATACGTAGCTTTTATCTGTATTTTGTTGTTGTTATTGTAGCACCTTGTCTCATAGGCCCAAAATGTCTTTTATTCTGTGAGTGCTTTCATGACTAAGCAAGCAAAGGGCTGACAAATCCTGATAGTGTTGTGACAGATGGTTGGGCTAGGCTACCTGCCTTTACCTTCACAATCTTGGTGGGCCTTCTGCTGTAACATAATGGAGCTACTATCCTGCAACATGTGGTGTTTGACTATGCTGGATAAATGCAAAGGCCTCCTTGCCCTCAAAGACATCATCTCAGTTGAGCAACCTGCAAAGCTAATTTTAAATTTCCCCCTCTTCAAGCCTTGAGGGCGGATATGATTCAATTATGAAGCAATAGTGTCTCGGGGTGAACTAAAAACTGAGCTACACTAGTGACACCTTTCCCCAAAAACCTCCTTCTTTTTGCTTTCTGAAGCATAGCTTATATAACGAGTCAGCAGAGAATGCAGTGAAGACTTTTGGGAGGAGCCATGTCTATAGCCACACTATTGCACTTTTGTTTTAGCTTCATCCTAACAACGGCTAGGGTCATTTCTCCCATATGGGTTCAAATGAACCCGCAGTTGCCTTTGTCTTTGTTGTAGTGTGTGCTTTCAATTACAGGGTAGATCCTGAACCCTTGTTCGGCATCTATCCTGCTTTGTTGCATGAGTAAGACTTCCATTTCACAGAATCATAGAATTATAGAATCATAAGTTGGATTTGGAAGGGGCCTATAAGGCCATCTAGTCCAACCCCCTTTTCTATGCAGGAATCAGATGCCTCCCACCACCCATGCTAGAAGCCTTTTGCTTGCCAGAGGTGGTACAGGGTGGAGCTATGCAGCCACAGCTGTGGGGCTATAGATTTCTCTGCCTACTGTGTTTGACTTATGGCATCATTGTAGTTCACAGGAGAGTGATCGGCTTGTTAATACTGTGTGATCTTCTGTACGTCATGCTTTATTCCTAGCCAAGCTGGCGAGCAGGCATATATGGAAACCTGTCAAAAACAAACAAACAAAATGTAACATATTCACAGTCCAAAAGCTTTTGGCAAGCAAGCGGCCTCAGTGTTTACACTGTAAATGTGGAAGAAAATAATGTTTAATTTACATAATGCAGCAGTGGTAGTTAGCACCCAGTGTGGCTGGTGGGAAGAAAGCCACAGAAGCTTGTGGTAGGTTGAGCCATAGGCAGAGCCAGGGGTACAAACGGCCAGTCATACATACATAGGCACATGCAAGGGCAGGCAAATATGTATTTGCGCACAGGGACACAGACACAGTCACACCAAGCTGGCAGTTATTCAGCCACTGCTTCATCACCATCTCATTCTCCCACCTCTCCCTCTTCCTTTTTGGAATCTAGCTTGAACATCAGGCATTTCTCGCTCCATATAAGGTAAAAGCCTTTGTTGCAACACCTTGAGCATCACTTTGCTTGCATGGGAAATTAAAGTAGTGGTGCTATAGGTACTGCACTCTTTGGCAGTAGTCCATGGGCTATTGCTGTGATTTCCATGTTGGTTGGCACATTTTGTTAGGAATGAAACCCACCACATTCTCCTCTCCTCGCAAAACTATAGCATGACTAATTAGCTGCAACTAAGGATTGTGTTGGACTTGCCAGAAAGAGTTGCTTTGCTGGGTCTGATCATCTAAATGTGATCCAGTCCTGATCACTCCAGCCTACTCAAAAAAAAAAGAGCAGCTCTGCTGCTGGACCAAAACAGTCCAGACTGAGGATGGAGCAGGGTTGGGCTGGTTTGAGATCTTGTGTAGATCTGGTTACAGATAGACTAAACCAGATCATGCTGTAGGTGCTGCAAAAAATGAGCTAAATAACTGTCAGATCACACCCTAAATCACTAGAGATACCAACATTTGTCAAAACTGGAGCACTTATATTTAACAGACGTCAGTGAGAGTAGCATTGCTACAGGTGGCCCATGATCAGGGCAAGAGGATGTCCCAATATATTTTGGATGGAAGCACACACACCCCTCCCCAGTCCATGAGCTGCCCCTTGGCATTACTGTTTTATCACTGAAATCAATAAACATAATGGTGCTTTAATGTGAATAGATCATAACCTTTGCTTCTTCCAATGGATTAAATTGAATATTAATTCCAAAGAGTAAATGTAATGTGTCTACTCAATTACCCAGTTATTTTGAGAGATGTATTTAAGTTGGGAATACTGGATGTAGCCCAATACAATTAATCCCATCAATTCTTGTGCCTCCAACAATGGAGCTATATTTCTGTTTGATGTAACAAACACAAGCACATACCTTGAAATTCTGGAAAGCAGCATAAAAGGTGGTTACAAAGTTGAGATCTATTATGTAAGTAACATATTTTGCTGAATGTGTAATTAATTTTAATTATATGAAAGATATTGTCTTCTTGTGGGTAATAATTTCCTGCTATGATCCTTTCATACAGGAAGAAAGTTTTCTTACTTCTTAATAAAAAGCTATTTTTTTAATTTTTAATAGTCATTTACCATTTCATTGTGCTTTTCATGATGGAGATAACTGATCTTAAAATAGTTAAATTAAAAAATCAGGCTAAGTTAAATGAAATAGTCTGATGTGACTTGCTGGAAATTTGACCAAAGATTTTACTGCTCTGAAGGGGAGACAATTAGCCAAAACTTGACGAAGATATTAAGTTGTAGGGGAGGGAGTAAGGCAAGTGTTGCAGATCTTAAACTAGTGGTCTTGCATTACAGCTTGGCAAAGTTACTTTTTTGGACAATAACTCTGAGAATCCAGCAGCCAGTAGCACTGGAAGAGTTTAAGGATCATAGTCCAGAAAATAACTTTACCATGCTCTGAGTTAGAATAGCAATTCGCAAACCAACCAAAGCTGGTAAAAAGCACTTCTTTTCTCTGATCAGGTCAGAAGTACCACAGTACAATTAATAAATACAACAGAAATGTGTTGCTTGACTGCCAGATGGGCGGTATATAAATCAAATAAAAAATAATAATAAAAAATAATAACAAATTTTGTGCCCAGTAATGGCAAACAGCAAGAGCATTTGGGGCAGATCTTCCATAGCACATGTTGATAGGCACAGAGTACACTCATGTCAGTGTGAAGCTGAGATCACTTGAGCATTATCCATTGATAAATATGGACAAGGCATAAATCCCAATTATCTTGTTGATCCTTTAGACCAGTGGTTCCCAACCTTGGGTCCCCAGATGTTCTTGCACTACAACTTCCAGAAATCCTGGCCAGCACAGCTAATAATTAAGGCTTCTGGGAGTTTTAGTCCAAGAACATCTGGAGACCCAAGGTTGGGAACCACTGCTTTAGATGAGTAAACCTCATTCAAACCTTTGATTGTGAACCTCCATCCAGAGTACAGGTCTTCTCAAGCAGCACTGGATTAAATTATTGAGGTCAAGTTTCAGTTTTGCTGAATCTCACCTTTGCCCATCCAAGTCAAGCAGCACTGGGCCCAAAGTCAGCCAGACTAATTTAAGAACATAAGAACATAAGAAGAGCCCTGCTGGATCAGGCCAAGGGCCCATCTAGTCCAGCTTCCTGTATTTCACAATGGCCCCACCAGATGCCTCTGGGAGCACACGAGACACATGAAGCAGAAAATCTCGCAAATGTGTTTCATCCCCTCACTCACAGTTAAGTGTAATAATAGTCAAGTAAATAATGCCACAATTCGCTGTGCTTTTAAAATTAATTAATAATAGTTATGTGGTGTCAGGTTGATTCCAACCCATGGTGACCCTTCCCATGGTTTTCTGTGCACAATGTCCCTCCTTCTGCTGGACTCCTTACCAGTCCTTCCTTCTGGTGACACTTCTCCCTGGAAGCACAGTGGGGAATCAAACTCCCGACACCAGGCTCTGTGGCGAGGTGTTCCAGTTCATGATGGTGCTCAAAATCTGCAGCCTGAGGTAACTGCCTCATCCTGCATCACCACAACCAGTAGGGTTGGTGCTACCTCTTACCTGTCAGGGAACCGCCTCCAGACATCTGTTCAAGATTTCTACCCTTGTTTGTACAAGATGGGCCTAAGAAATAGAGCTGTGTATTGTATGAACACTGCTGATGTCTGGGTTCATAATGATTGGGGAAGAACGCATGTTTAGCTTGACTCTCAGGTGCATCCTTTATGTTTCCCAGATGAATGAAAGTTTGCTAATTGGATTTCTAGGAATAATTAAGCTACTGGGTGAACATTGTTTTGGTGAATGAAAAATCCGCCCTCCACCCCTGGCAGCATTCCTGCAATGTGATGCAAAGAATTTTCATGTGCAAACATGCCAGGGTGCTTGTAAAATACAAGTCTTCCCTACACACACATAAACATGCATATGTACACACCTGCACACACACACTATAATGAGGGGCATTTTGCTAATTACTGTGCTAAAATTAATGGTCCTCAGAGTATCAAACATTCCATAGTCAAAACATGAGTGTAATAAAGTTGTATTTCGCCACATCTTAATTTTCCCAGTGAGCAATTAAAATATTAAAGTAGGTTTAAGATGTGCTAAATTATCTTTTCAGTACATTAGTAAGGGTTGTTTTGATGAGACTTGAATTTTTCATATTGGAAAATTTTATAAATCGTGCATGTACTAACCTGATAATATGCATCATTTTAAAGGGGTTGTACACATAATATATAGTCATGAAAATATAAAATGTTTATGTAATGTACTCTCTGCCACTTAGGCATAGAACAACATGCTAGTCATAGAACATCTTACAAAAGAGCCCAAACTATTTGCCTGTTTAAAAAAACAACAGCCTATATTTATAATTCCAATATTTAAAGGATGTTAAAAGTGCAATTCTGTGCTTGTCTACTAATCCCACTGAATTCAATGACTGAAATCCAGTAGTAACCCACAACCATAGTAGGCTCATTGAATCAGTGGAACTTACATAGATGTTGACTCACCAAATCCCTACTGATTCAATGAGCCTACTCTAGTTGCAGCTTGGTAGTGGATTGAAGCCAATGAATAATTTCCAGCAAACGGTATAGTGCTGCCACCTAGAAGTGATTCTAGGCAGCTTGTGATCCTTGAGATGCTGTTGGACTATATCTTCCATCATCCCTTACCATTGGCCATGTTGGCTTGCCCTGATGGTAGTTATAGTCCAGCTGTACCTGGATGACCATAAATTGCTCACCTCTACTCTAATGATATCAAGAAAGTTGATTAGAGGCTTATGAAAAAGAAATCAACAGCATTATTGAGATGCTACATTGAATCACTGTAGCAGCCAAAAAAAAGAAAGTCAAAAAAAGAATGTGAATTACCACTAGTGCCCTTTTTCTGAAATATGTTGCTCATTCCTCATGAATGTTACTCATGAGTAACAAGTAACACATTACTCATTACTAGTGAGTTACTTTTTATAAAACGGCAGAAAAATACAAAAACACTGTCCAAGATGGCCCTAAACAACCACCACCCTGATAACACTGAAGTATTAATAAAGTATTACACTATTTTCCAAGGTGATAGCCCCTGTCCCCTCACCCCCTCTACAGCAGAAAAGTGCTTTACAAGTAACACCATTACTTATACTGTGTAAACTTCCAAGCTCCAATACAGAGGGTGGCATGTGATCAGCTCTGTACGAAGCTAAGATGAGCATATTTATTTATTTATTTATTTATTTATTTATACTCTGCCTTTCTCCTTGAAGGGACGTGGTGGCGCTGCGGGTTAAACCGCAGAAGCCTCTGTGCTGCAAGGTCAGAAGACCAGCCATCGTAAGATGGAATCCAGGCAACGGAGTGAGCTCCCGTCGCTTGTCCCAGCTCCTGCCAACCTAGCCGTTCGAAAGCATGCAAATGCAAGTAGATAAATAGGTACCACCTCTGTGGGAAGGTAACGGCGTTCCGTGACTAGTCGCGCTGGCCATGTGACCACGGAAACTGTCTACGGACAAACGCTGGCTCTACGGCTTGGAGACGGGGATGAGTCGGACACGACTGGACTAAATGTCAAGGGGAACCTTTACCTTACCTTCTCCTTGAAAAGGAGCCAAGGCAGCTTACAACAATGAAAGGCAATATTTAAAGTTGAAAGTTGAAAACAAGGAGTATACAATGGTGGTTAACATCATTAAATGACAATATTTGGAACTACGAACAATGAATAAGGAGGCATCTTACATCATTAGCAGGCAATATTAAGGCAAAGATCTATAAGTATACATATTTTTTTAAAAAAGTCACTCTGAGAAATGGAAAACACAAGTAGTACTAAAAATCCAGTCAAAGCAGTAATGCATAGCAATCTGTCTTAAAATTCACACACAGGTGGCTGGTTACTGAGGGAAGGCTGGCCTGAAGAGAAAGATAGAAATTTCACCTCAGTCCCCGGCATTCAGCATAAAGAAGAAATATCAGTGAAGTCGGTGGCATCCCATTCCAGATTTCTTATCAGTATATCTGTATCCAACAATACCTTTCAGACCATTATTCTGCAAGGGTTGTGTTGTTGTATTCCAAAAAAGGAATACAGTAAGGAAGAAACAATTAGATGCACAGAAAGATTCTGCCTCCATGACAATCCTCCTTTCCCCTCATCCATTAAGAAGCATTACACGACACAGCAGTAGTGAGTAGCAATGTTTGAGGGATAGAAAGGTAGCTACTACTAGGAGTAATGTACATTTTTCTCCACTTTGCATATGATAGTAATATCAGCAAGGAAGAACAAGAAAAAAGGGTAAAGAACAAAGAGCCAGACTAAAAATCATGAGTTAAATAGTATATAGTTTATGCATCTTCGTACAAGGATCTTGACTCTAATTCTATATTGATAGCATTAATCGGTAGCTGGGTCCTTGCAAGCGTCAGCTCCATTTCAGTGTGACTTTTTGTTAGTCTCCATTCAAAAAATAATAATAATTTAAAAAATTAGGGAATTGTGCAGCAAAGCTAATGCCTCCCTCTGCAAGTCTGTTTTTAACCCCCCCCCCAACAAAGATCCATTGATGCTTCTCAGAATGCTAGAGTTCACTAACCACACATTAAACTTCTGTAAATGAATGTGTTCTAAGCCTTTCTGTCTCCAGATTGACAGAGACCATCCTCAAACAAATTTGCCAACTTCCAGATCAATCTATGGAGATGCTTTCTGAGCATAAAGCATACTGCCTTCCCGATTTCTGGCTTATCATGGCAGAAGCTGATTGATCCGACCCAAGCTTAATATGGAGCCACTCCAAAGAGGGAAGCCAGGAGGTCATCAGGTGCAACTGGGCATCCTCCAAGTGTTCTGATTTTACCAGCATCCTGCCAGAACACTGAGAAAGGTGACCAGGTGTGCCCTGTGTCAAGTAATAATTATGAGAGGTAACTAAAGTCAGGGACAAAAATAGATGTGCTGATTAGCCCTATTTTCCATTCTTGGGCAAGGTGCTGGATTTTGAGGGGTCGGGCTCAGCTCCAAGGGTTCCTGGATGAAACCAATCATCCAGATTTATTTCAGTCTAGCTTCAAGCCTGGTTGCATTACAGGACTGACACAGCTTTAGTTGCTATGAGGTACACAAGGAACAAGAAAGGGGGAGTGTCTCCCTCTTAGGTCTGCTGGAACTCTCAGCAGCTTTCAATACCACCAACCATCGTAACCTTCTAGACTGCCTCTGGAATGGAAGAGTGAGCTCAAAAGGTAGTCCTGGAGGATTTTTATTCAATGCTGTGGGCCTATGGCAAGGTTGTCTGGAGATTTGAAGCCCGTGCAGCCAAAATGCTGATGACATCCAGGGCTGCTTCTCATCCTTTGGTGTCAGTAATAGACTGGAAGAGGTTGAACACACTCTCTGAAAACATAGACTCATGGTTCAGGTGTATCCCTGAAGTCATCCCTGAACCTGGATTTGCTCATTTTGGTAGTGGTCAGTAGTATTTGAGTGCGCCCATTCCTGCCTATTTTGATATAGCTACAGTGACACATGCCTTTATTACTTCCTAGTGGGATAAATGCAATGCTTTCTATGTCAGGCTGCCTTTGAAGAATGTTAAGATGCTGCAGTGTCTGGTTACAAGGAAGGTATAGTCCCCACCCCACCTCACCCCACTGCATTAGCTTTGTTGGCCACAGTTCCATTTCCTGGTGCACCTCATGGTACGGGTTCTGACTTATAAAGCCACTTGGATGGTTTACATTGCTTGGTTCCAAGATATCTGAAAGATGAGATTCTCCCACACAAGCCTGCCCAAGAACTGAAATCAAGACTAATATATTAAACTTACTGTGTTTTTAGTGGTACTGGGTTTTTTAACTGTATTGTAAGCTGCCTTTTGTCCTAGTCCAGGGAGAAATATGGTGTGTGTGTGTGTTGAGAGAGAGAGAGAGAATTTCTAGAAATGAATTAATAAATGTAACTAAATATGCTGAATTTATTTTAATTACTCTATTTATTTCAAAATGCTTTTCCTAATTATCTTGCTTTCCTTGTTTATTTTCATAACCCTGCTCCATTTCCTGCAGATATCATGAGGGATTTCCTACAGAATCCATAAGGTGATTCCTTATGTGTGTGGCAAGCTTGTAGAGCTCATCATATCCCTCATTTTAGGAGGATAGAAGCGTTGGCCTGTTGCAATAAAAACAAAAAGGATTCTTGTGGTTTCTGAATTACTAACAAGTTTTGTTGGGAGAAAGGGCTATAGCTGAAGAAAACTTGTTACTCTTTTGCTTTGCTTTGCTTTGGATTCTTGCACTGAGCAGGGGGTTGGACTAGATGGCTTTATAGGCTTGTTACAACTCAGTTACTCTATGATTCTGTAATTTTAGTGCTTCAGAAGTCCTTGTTGGTCAAGTAGATTATAGTCGCTGTGTTTCAAGGTATTACCTTGAAGGGTGAAACTTCTACAGACAATAGAATTTTGAAACTAATAATGGTAGACTCTTTGCTGTTTTTGTTGCTGCAATGTACCATAATTAAAAGGGAACTTTTATCAAAAAGTTTAATCAAAGGAATATGGAAACATAAATGATATTGAAGTCACTCAAAGAAGATTAAATGGAGATGCCAAGGTGCCACTTATTTTCAAAGGAATGCTCATCCTTCTGGTGAATCTAATATATTTATTTATGGATCCTATGAATTGATGTAAATTCTCTGTAAATCCTGCACCTGTTGCCATGGAGAATGGATACAGAGGGTCAGCATAACAGAACATCGTTGTTCAACATGGCCAACACCACAGAGTGTCTTTCTAGAGGCCTTGAAAATTATAAGTTATAAGACCTTTATTAAAGAAATCTACAATGAACAGGAGGCAAGTCTCTAGTTGTCGGCCAGTTCCCAACTTTCCTTTTTTGGGGTAAGGTTCTTGAAAAGGTGGTCGCAAAGCAACTGCAGAAACACCTCAAGGATGCATTTATACACGACCATTTCAGTCTGGCTTTCAACCTGGCTATGGCACTGAGACAACTCTGGTGGCTTGGTGAATGATGTCCTTTGCTATCTGCTAGACAACATTCCTCTCACTGAAATAGAAATCCTGTGGAATGCTGGGAAGCTTGCTCCCAGTTCACCAGTGTGCATGTTTCTCTCTCTCTCTCTCTCTCTCTCTCTGTGTGTGTGTTGGTCATGAGCTCCCTCTTGTTGATGGGCAATGTCCAAGCACCTGCCCCCCTTTCTTCTTGTTCTTTATCCTTCAAATAACCTTTGCCAGGACAGCCCTTCAAACAAAGGGTGGCTTTTAAAGAATTATGAGAGAGAATGTTCAGAAAAATTGTTTTAAAAAATCATAATTTTTTGCTATGGGTTCATAATGACTTGATGCTTGAATATAAGAGAAAAGTATTTTGTTGTTCTTGTTAATACTGCTATCTAACTTCAGAAAAGTGTGGCAAAACGCATAATAAAAAAGAGATATATACAATTAAATGCACATTGTTCTCACATATGATCAACTTGCCTCCAAACGTTGTGTTAATTTGAGGAGGTAAGGAAGTTAGTTTGGTGAAAAGTTACATATATAACTGAACTGTTCTTATGGGAGATGGTGCCACTAAAAATGGTAGATGATATTATGAAAATCTCCCAGCATGCAATTAGCTTGAGCCAGTTAATATAAGAATATTGTATTAATACAAGACATTATGACTTGGTCTAGAATCCTTTCAGTCCCACAACAATCATGACATCCACCAGTAAAAATGCAGCAATGGAAATAAAAAATGAAGGGAATACTGGCAAGTGGAAAACATTTATTCAGTTTATGAAAGTTAGATCTAATGGGTCAGTCCAGAGTGTTGTTCTATCAACAGTAGCATCTCTTGAGCAGAGTTGTGCTCAACAACTCTCACTAGCAAAAAATAAAAATAGAAAAAAAATGTTGGTTTCCCCCAATTTCCTCTTCTCCCTACAGCCCTCCGTTCCTTCCTCACTATTCCAAAGAAGCCCCTAACTTTACCCCTGCCCTGCAGTATATTTTCAGTGGGAATAGGGGCATTCAGAGATGGAGAACTAAATAAAATATCCTCCTTTTCTATTCTGCCAGAACTGCCAGAAAAATGAATAAGCCTGTACGATCTCTGAAGGCAAAAAAGGTGAAACTGAGACCATCCTACTTTGGGCACATCATGAGAAGGGAAGATTCTCTGGAAAAGACAATAATGCTGGGCATGGTGGAAGGCAGAAGGAAAAGAGGAAGACCAAATACAAGATGGATTGACTCCCTAAAGGATTGAGTTTGCAAGACCTGAGCGGAGCTGTTGGAGACAGGACATTTTGGAAATTGCTCATTCACAGGGTCGCGGCAGTCGCCATAAGTCGGAGGCGACTTGACAGCATGTAACAACAAAACAACATCTTTATTCTACTAGTAGATCCCACTGGATTTAGAAAGCTTCTGCGGACAGAAGCCTTTCTGGCAGCAGGAGGAATATTTTGGATCCAGACCAGTTGGATATTAATCAGTGTAACTCATTTTGAATGATGTAATGAAATAATAATTTGGGCTTAGTTCAAAATAACAGTTTGTGGATTTAAAATATTAAGTTTGCTAAGAGGATAGATGAAACTTTAACATATCTAAAGTATCATATCATACAAGAAGCTGTAACATGTTTGTTAAACATTTTTAAGTATGTGTTTTGATTTAATCATGAAATATGTGGTACATACGTGTGTGTGTGTGTGTGTGGTGTATTATATTGATTAATTTTGAACATATAAGTTTAATTGCTGATGCTGAGATTAATAATTTATGGATAATCTACATTATTTTAGTCAGTTTCAAATTACATTTTGCATTACACTGGTGTTGATTAAAATTATTGTTTTGAATTTTTTTAAAAAACCATTTAAAGTACACAAAAAGAGAAGGTACTCAAACAGCAAACTGCCCCAAGCAAAGAACTGGCCTTAAGACCTGGAAGAATCTTTACATAACCAAACTTGTGGTTGGCTGCTTCCATTTGTCTTGTTTCCAAACCAACCACCTACTGATTATTTTTCTTTTGGACATGTTGATGTGAACCTGTGCCTTTGCCAGTATTTATGCACTCTGTTGAACCCACATTGACAAGAGCAAAGGTTGTAGCTCAGTAACATAGCACGGGGCTTCCCTGCAGAGGGTTCCAGGTCTAGTGCACAAAATGTCCAGGAGACGTCTGCACGCTCATTATGCAGGCAGCAGGAATTGGCATGAAACAAAACAAATGAATGAACTAATCATAGATGCCATGTCACTGGCTGTTGTGAACATGACATAGTCATAGCCTTGCTGTTAGCGTACCTTAGAGATAGACAGGCAAACAGCCAGCTACAATGAGCTCTTCACCCTACCATGCACAGCAAAATGTAGAGACATGCATTTCCCACACTAGTGCTATGAACTTTCACTTAGATTGCTTTGTTTATGTCTAAATAAAGCCATCTATAAAATCTTCATAGCATTGTCTCTGGAGATGGCTGGGTGCCTGTATGAGAAGCAGGGCTTTTGAAGCCCTTCACTGCAGCTCTGGGAGCCCCAATGGCACAAGGAAGAGATAAGCTTTCCCTTGCTTTATCTTCTGCCATCCATTAAATATCACTAACAAAGCAACATCCAAATGCATAAGTAGCTTTCTTTCTTTTCAGCTGCTTCTTAACCTGACTTTTGAGTGCTCTGAGTGGTTCAAGCCTCGAAGTAAGACAGACTCTGTCTGAAATCCTTGAGATCTGCCAAATGGTGGAGGCAGCCAGACTTTCCTATGTTCCCAACCACAGAATATTATTCAGATGTACAAGACATTTAATAACACACATGAACTTGACATACAGGTTTTGATGAACTCAGGATCTTGAAAACCTCTATCACTTGGGGCTGGCTGGATAGCTCAGGGGTCTGGTTAGGAGTTCAATTCCCCACTGTGCCTCCTGGAGGAAAAGCCAGCCTGTGTGGCCTTGGGCAAGCTGCATAGTCCCCAGGGTGCCTCCAGAAAAGGGAATAGTGAACCATGTCTGTGCTTGTGAAGATTCTCAGTCATCCAGGTGTGGTTCTCCGGAAGTTGAGTCATGGCAACTGGACTTCTTTCTCCTTAGGTTGAAACGTTTCACTACTCCTCCAAGCAGCTTCTTCAGTCATTCTGTGTTCAAATTGGAAAACCCTGGAAAGGATCACCGTAAGTTCAAATTGACTTGATAGCATGCAATGATTATTATTTAGTAGTACTATCACTTGGGAGGCAGGATGATACACCCTGCCATCTTGGATCCAAGTTTTGGAGAAAAAAAGTGGAATATAAGTCAAATCAAATTAATACATAAATCAGCAACACAGCTACTCAAGTGAGAAAGGTGACTCCAAGCAACTTGGCCTTGGTCATTTGTAGTGGCTTATTATATGCATGCTAAACTCACCCTAGATTGGTCTGAGGGAATGAATCACTCTCCTCAAAGATACAAAAATCAGTGAATGAAAAAAACCTTCTCTTAGTACAATTGTTCAGAACCAGCATTGCAGCAATCATATCCTGTGCAGCAACTATACAGTATGTGTACTATGGCGCACCATTCCAGCAGCTACATAGAGGCTGACTACACAGGCATTCAGCCCACTGTTGAGAGCACAGCAGGAGTGGGCTGGTTCACTCCAAGATGGCAATCAGACAACATCTTTGTTGGAGTGAGTCAGCCTGCCCCCAGAGCAGTCCTACTTGCACCTTGCTGAGACTTGGTCGGGGCCTTCAACATGACCTTCTAGGATACCCTCTGTTTTGGAACAGTTCCAACATCTGTGATTGCTGAAATTAATCCAAAGCAAGTTTTCCAGTTTGCATTTGCCGATATCATGAAGTGGTTTAATAAGCAAGCCACTTCAGGAGATTGGCAAATTAATCACTTCCTCTGCTTCTGGACAAAGGGGCAGGGGAAATGATTTTTTTTTTTTAAGATGGTGTCTTTAAAGAAACCTAAAAATCTTGTCCTTGCCATAACTTAAAAAACCAGTTGAGAAACTGACTACAGTCAAATCCAAGGAGGTGGGCTTCAGCTGCAGGCAGTTTCTTGACTTAAAAGAAGGCAAAGATGGGTTTCAGGAACAATTTCCATGTGAATGGGAGGACTTGATTAGATAGCTCACTAGCTTTCTCTATGCCACCAATGTAGCCATGCTCATAGTTTCATTCTCTTTACCACTCTGTGATTATCTAAAGGCATTTACACGTGCTGCCAGGTAACAGAGCACTCTGCTACTATTCCTTCTTTTTCTTCTTAATAAATTTTCCATGGTAAGAAAAAAATATGTGAACAAGCAGTGGGTAAACAAAAGAGGGCCCTGAGTGGAAGATGACATCATCTGAAACCCTCATAAATTCAGTAATTTGGTTGGGGCCATGCCATGTTAAAAGCATCACCTGGAATTACTCTAATAATACAGAACCTACTATCTGTTGACATTGCATAGCAAGCTTGTCTGTCACTGAGATCACCAGTCAATTGACTGGAGGAACCTCACAGCACAGTAACCTCATGTCAGTCATTTTATAGAGATTACAAGAAAGAGGGGGAAAGGATAAGAAACCTGGGGTGATCATCTTAGCGGACGACTCACATTTGCTATAATGTGTAACTCAAGCTTCAATTTAGTGGGACATATTCCCTGGAAACTGTGCATGGTATTAGAGCCCCAGGAAGACTGCAGAACAAATGATTGTCACTGAGATGTAAAAATCACATCCAAAGACCCTTTATATCAGTGCCCCAAACCCAACTTTAATGTGTTTAGATCCACTAAATGGCCTTTAAACATGCTTAGCTCAACTGCATGTTGGACTGTAGCCACCAGAACCAAATCTGCAGACTTCTATATGGTTTGCTGTTTTCAAAAGGCATAAATAATTTGTCTTCTTTTTCAAAATTGTTGCATGAGATGTAGACCAAGTGATTCACAGCTGGGCATATCATTGTGTTACCAATAGTTAGGGAACTTGCACATGTCCAAAATTCTCAGATCCAAGAATCAAGTTTGACACCTGAATGCAGTGACAGAGATCCTATTGCTTAGTGTAGTAAATTGCACTAGAGTAGGCCCATGGAAGAAATCAACCCTGAGTGCTCACTGGAAGGACAGATCCTGAAGCTGAGGCTCCAATACTTTGGCCATCTCATGAGAAGAGAAGACTCCCTGGAAAAGACCCTGATGTTGGGAAAGTGTGAAGGCAAGAGGAGAAGGGGACGGCAGAGGACGAGATGGTTGGACAGTGTCATCGAAGCTACCAACATGAATTTGACCAAAGGCAGTGGAAGACAGGAGGGCCTGGCGTGCTCTGGTCCATGGGGTCACGAAGAGTCAGACACGACTTAGTGACTAAACAACAGGCCCATTGAATAAGTGATGATTTGGTGAGTCCACTCCTCCATTAATTCCATTGATTCAAATGGGTTTACTCTAGTTGTTTCCTTAGCTGCCACTTTTTACTACATAATGTATAGAGTCCTGCCTAAGTACATCACAAGATCACTTCTCTTTTAAAATACTAATGAGCTCATTAAAAGTATTCAGCTCACTTGTTCTATGCTGTCTGGCTATATATTTATCCACACTTGACTGATGCTCTAAGAATTCAGGCAGTAAGAAAAACCATATGAGGAGGGTGGACTTATTTAAATCAGTTTTATGTGTTCATTTATTATTTATTTTTTAAATCACATCCTGCCTTTCTTTCCAAGATGCTCAAGGCAATATACCTAGTATTTTCCCATTCTAGCCTCATGACAACCCTATGGGGTTGTTTAGGTTAAGAGAGCATGACTGGCCCAAAGTTCTGCAGACAGCTTTATGCTATCATTTAATGTAGTGCTATTTCCTAGGGAGAACTACATTTTAACCTATACAGTGACGTAGTTGTAAATTTGAGAAGTGCAGAGGCTCATCATGGTAGTTCCTACAGCTCTCTCCATAGCCAGGTAGAGTATGACAATACAGTTACCTAGAACAATCCATAGCACTACAATTCACAAGAGACATCAAGCACGGGAAACATAGCAGAACCTGACTCCTTTTTTCAACTTCTCACCCAAACACAAAGCAATTGTCAAGGCTATTTTTCAGCACATTCTCTACATATCTAGTGCTTGGAGCCACAAAGTAATCAAAAGCCTAGAAGAAATGGTAGTAAGCACAAGAAGGTATCCTGTAGACCATCTTGACTGCTGATATGGATGTCACCAACATTCAGGCTGCCCTTTGCTATTTAAAGTTAACCATCCTTTTTTCCTGCTGGCAAGGTAGCCATCATATTGTGCAGCAATATCAGGCTATTTCCTGGTGTTTTGAATCAATGATACAGAAGCACTATATCCCACATTCATAAACTAGAGGGTAGTTTTTGGGGTTTTTTTTAGGAAGAATTGAATTCACTAGCTGCTGCCTTGCATTTTCATGTGATCCCCCCCCCCCCCCTTACCCTGTTTGGGTGGGTTTTGAATACCCATCTATTCTGACTGGAACAATAAAGCAATGTAGGGTGTACATATTTTAGAAATATTTGAAATGTTATTTGTAATACACACAGTGAATGTATTAGTTACAAATAATTGCTTGTAATAATAGAAAGGTGCAGGTATATTTAGGGTCCAGGCTCCAGCCACTTTCCTGCGCTGTTTTATAGCTTTTCCCACAGTGCATTTCACTTTATTTTTCTCAGTGGAGCTTTTTAATGTTTCAACCATAGAACTTCACTCCTAGATGACTGTGCATTGCAGGGGGTCATACAACTAATTTAACTAATATTTTGCTTGGTGACTTGAGAGTCTTCAAGAAAGGTGTTTTTGAAATGTTAAGTCTCATTATAATTTAGTGAAATGAACTCAGAAGCATGTACCCATATGGTTGTAGTTAGCAATAATGGTGTTTCTTCAAAAGTCAAGATATTACAGACTTAAATGTAACCACACTCTTAATCTGACCCCTTTCCAAAACACACTCATTTGTGTTTTTTCCCCCCAGACACCTGTGCTATATATTGAATGGCAGCCAACAGATTATTTAATGATGCAACCAAAATAAACACCACTGCAGAATCTTCATTAATGGTGGATACTGTTAGGCAGGCACTTGGATTTTTGCAATTTCCCTCAAGGCAAAAGGAAAAGACTTCCACAGATGGAGCCCATTTCCCTGTGGCAGCATTTTAATTTGTTGTGTTTGTTCTGGAAAAGACCTTCAGGAATTTGATCTTCCATTTTCATTATGGTCTTCAGAGGCATGCTACACAGGCCATAGCTTCGAAACTTTTGTCGGCTTTCAATGGAGTTTAAAATATAGAACAAAATAAGGAGTTCAGTAAAGTTTTATGTGATAAATGCTTCGGATAATTACCCTACTGCTCACAAATAACTCTTGTTTGACTAACAGAATTTTAGGAATATGTAACGTGCCTCTTCTTTCGGAGGGCAGTTGACCTTGGGAAATCACTGTGCTGTAGTATTGTTAGGTATCACAGGAAAAATGCCTATTTTCCTTAATTCCTCAATATAGCAGTACAGTACATCTAAATTTAGACTTAACGGAGTTATTGAACTTTCTCTGGAAAAAGAAAGAAAGAAAGAAAAGGTATCTGAAGCTTTGCCAGCACCTGCAGCCAAACTCTGTCTCTTCATCTTTTCTGTCCCAAGTCTCTTGATTTAGTAGAATACTGATGTTACTGATTTAAATTGACCTTGCTCTATTTCACTAGAAATACCTGAGTTTTGCCACTAATATTCATTGCTTGATGGCATCTAATACTGGAGAGGAAGAAAATGGCCAGGTGTGCTATTGGAAAGACTTCCCCCCACAATAGGTCTCCTTCAGTTCTCCAGACTGTTAGAAAATTGCACACTCAATTTAGAATAGCTGATGTTTTCCAGTCATCATGGCTCTAAAAGTTCCATTCCATTTACAGAAAGAGTTTCAATTTGTAGAAGGGAAATGTTACTTTTTAAATTCAGCCCAATAGTAGTAGTATAGTCATAGCAGCAGTAGCAGCAGTAAAAGCAGTGATAAAACTACACAGTAGAAGGTTGTTCTTAAAGTTCCGTCCCATTCAGAGTTCCCACTGGGGATATGGAAGGAGCCTCCCCAAAGGATGTGAGGACTGTGAACACATTCAGGCATCTACTGGGCAACAACAGCACACTGTCAGCTGATCCATCCACTCTGGAAGCACTGCTGGGCTTCTGGAGTGGATGGAAGAAAAAGAAAAAGAAAAAGAAGGAGGAAGAGGAAGAACTAAACTATTATGAGTATGATACTAATTAATTGTTGATGCAGTTATTCTACTCCATTTCCATTCATGGAAGAAAAGAAAGGAAACAGACAGATCAGTTGATAGATCAAGTTAGTAGCGGCGGTGATAACAGTAACAGCAACAGGTTTGATCCATACATTCTGAATCAAATGGATAAAGAAGCAGAGATCATTTGGATCCAAGCCATTGTTCCTGTCATTGTTAGTAGTGACCATAGTGACACTAGCAGGAGTAATAATAGTCGTAACAGTCCTTTCTTTGTTAGGTGTAAAAATAAAATCAGCTAGGTGCTATACCACCCAGCTGATACAGGCACAGGTGGATGCCATCAATTGTTGGATTATAATCAGAAATAAAAACAAGAAAAGGAAAATGAGAATGAAAGAGAGAGAGAGAGAGATAGTATTAAGAAGATATTTATAAAGGAAAGAAACTCCTAGATCAAAATTGGCTGGGTAAGTGCTGGAATAATTTGGAGCAGCAAATAAGAAGGAAAAATGCGAGGAGGAGCATGTGAACCAGTGGTTTGAGGAATTCGCCCAGTATTGGAGAGCCTTCTGTAGCATAATCTTCCAGGATCAAGTAAAGCAGGTAGAATCTATAGGAAATCAGGACACAAGAGAGGCTCAGTCATTTCAACGGAAGACAAGTGTATATTGCACAGCCTTGAATTGCATTATATGTGATACTCATTGCTTGCTAGAAGAATCAGGTTGATTAAAGAAGGGGCATCTAAATGTGGAAAAGAGCAATATAGCCACAATTAACATCTAGTTTTCCTAAAAATAATAACCAGCTATAACCAAGAGGAAAATCAAATTGTTTGTAGGTTGCAAAAGTTGGCCTTGGATCTTAGGTTTGCTCCTAGAGATGGGCATGAACTTCGGTTTGGAGGTTCATGCCGGTTCATAGCGCGGCATCACAGGTACTGCACATTCCCTTTCCCCACCTCTCTGGCCAATGACCCACTCACCAGCTGGTGCACACTCCTCTCCACCTCCTCTTCAGCTGTTCTACCAGTCCCTAACAGAAGCATAGGTTTGCCTGTCCTGTCTCCTTGTTTGAGTGGGCGACCAGCTAAGGAAACCGGGCAGGGAAACCCGTCCTCTGACTGGCCAAACAGCCAAAGAGGAGGAGGAGGAGAGCACATGGCCGCTAGTGAGTGGGGGATCCAGCTAGGGAGGCAGGGAAGGGAACATGTGGCACCTGTGGTGCCGCATGTACA
Organism: Intellagama lesueurii; assembly: GCA_037013535.1. Classification (NCBI taxonomy): domain Eukaryota; kingdom Metazoa; phylum Chordata; class Lepidosauria; order Squamata; family Agamidae; genus Intellagama; species Intellagama lesueurii. Next base: position 248,031,114 of record JBAJHW010000002.1, read on the forward strand.
AACCAAAATGAACCACCGAACCAATGTATGTACCCATCTCTATTTGCCCCCAACAAATGAGAAGCTGAAGAGTTAGAGTTTTCAGTACTCTTGACTTGCAGACTATGGGGTGTTTTCAAATAATCTCTTAAAGCAAACATTACTTATCTGGGTTGTAGCCACCCACTCACACACTACTCATACACAGACAGGCATCACAAGTGTGCACTGCTATCTGTCATTCAAATGAAAATGACTCTTCAAAGGTGAAATTAACACTCCATCCCTGGACATACAGAGGAAAGGCCTAGTTGTGTTTTACTTTGTGGGTTTTTTTGTTTAAATGTAATGCAGAGCTTCTCAGGAGACCAGCTTCCATAGGCTACTAGTGGAGGTGCATCTTAGACTATCTTACTTAACATTCCTGGGAGGGGCCTAGACAGTGATAGAACCATAGATGGGAAGAACCCTGTCCATTCAACCTCTGCCCCTTTCTACTAGGTAGCCTTATATGATTGTAAGTTAAAAGCAGCTCGCATTCCCAACCTTCATGCCACCTGGGATCACCATATGTTGGAATCAACTTGACAGCACATGACACACATACAGGATAAGTAGCTGTCAAATTGATTTTTTTTTGCTTAGTTTCACCTTGTACAGCTTTATTAGCTGCTCAGATAATTCATATGAAAACTGTCTTGTAACTATAGCAACTCTTTCTGAGACTGCAGATACAAACCACTTGGCAAATGTCAATACATCAGTGAGACATTTGTATTATTTCTTAATCAAATATTAAAATAAGTTACGGGAAACCAAACACATGACTTGTTTGGTGATTAATGAAGCAAGGTATGTGACTTAAGCTCTAACATGTCCTGTATAGGATAGAATGCAAACTGGGGAATAACTTGTAAATATAAATTGTATACAATAACACACATGAATATCAATAGTCACTTTGCAATGAAGAATGTACCGTGTTTCCCCGAAAATAAGACAGGGTCTTATATTAATTTTTGCTCCAAAAAATGCATTAGGGCTTATTTTCAGAGGATGTTTTATTTTTTTCAGGTACAACCATCTACGTTTATTCAAATACAGTCCTGTCATCTTCTTCTGGTTGCTGCACAATGATGGAGGGCGGGGTTTCACTTAACTGGGGCTTATTTTTGGGGTAGGGCTTATATTACGAGCATCCTGAAAAATCATACTAGGGCTTATTTTCAGGTTAGGTCTTATTTTCGGGGAAACAGGGTATAAATTGTGGCTAATCTGAACTCAATGGAGTAAGTACACAATGGCCAGAATCCTATTGATATTTGTGTTAGATTTGTGTTACCTGTTGCAGCTAGTTGTGGCCAACTGATATGGTTCCAGGACATGTCACAGTCACATGTCTGGTCCTCTCCCAGATTACACAACCAAGATTCACCTTGGCTCCTTGTCTATATGGGAAGTTAATACAAACCTTACAAAACCACCCAGAGTGGCCTGGGTTGCCAGATGGGCAGTATAGAAATTAAATAAATAAATAAAATAAAAAAATATTTAAAAGAAAATATTTTTTTTTAAAAAAAACACCAATAAAACTCTGGCCAAAACCCAGTGGTGCTTACATACACTCAGATCAAAGTATTAGTCTTTAACAGTGCTTCATCTACCTGTCTATTCAACCACAGAATCATAGAAAAGTGAAGTTGGAAGGGGCCTACAAGGCCATCAAGTCCAACCCCCTGTTCAATGCAGGAATACAATCAAAGCATATCTGCCAGGTGATTATCTAAGTTTTTCTTGAATGCCTCCAGTGTTGGAGCACTCACCAACTCCTGATGTAACTGGTTCCACTGTCGTACTGCTGTTAGGAAGTTTTTTCTGATATTCAACCGAAATCTGGCTTCCTTTAATTGAGCCCGTTGTTCCATGTCCTGCACTCTGGGATGATCAAGAACAGATCCTGCCCCTCCTCTGTATGACAGCCTTTCAAATATTTGAAAAATGCTATCATATCACCCCTCAGTCTTCTTTACTCAAGGCTAAACATGCCCAATTCTTTCAGCCTTTCCTCATAAGGCTTGGTTTCCAGCCCCCTGATCATCCTTGTCGCCCTCCTCTGAACTTGTTCCAATTTGTAAGCATCCTTCTTGAAGTGTGGTGTCCAGAACTCAAATCAAAGTATTAGCTGGTTGTTGTAGGTTTTTCGGGCTGTTTGGCCGTGTTCTGGAGTCCAAAAACCCTACAACAACCATCAGATCCCGGCCATGAAAGCCTTCGATAATACAAACTATTAGTCTTTAACAGTGCTTCCTCTACCTGTCTATTCAACCATAGAATCATAGTAAAGTGAAGTTGGAAGGGGCCTACATGGCCACCAATCCCCATTAAGTTCTGTGCCCCTTTCTATTAGGTAAGTGTATTCAGAATTGCAGCCCAACCTATACTGTGCATAATTTGTAGTGTCTGGAACTTCCAGATCATGCTGTTTGTCTCAGCAAGGTAACTAACCCCATTTACAAGCACTTAAATAAATAAATAAATTTACTATTTTCATTTCTATGCCATTGTTTTCTGCAAAGAGACCCAGAATGGTGCACAATTTAAAACCAACACATATATTAATAAAATACTCCATATAAATGATAAAATACAATAACCTCTAACAACAACCCAAATATTAGCATATAAAAACATGCCACGTAAATGGTGGAATAGCAGTTCCTAGCCTCCAAAGGCCTGTCAAAACAACTCCACCTTATATCCCCTCCTGAATCCCTGCAGGGAAGTCATACTTTGCAGGGACTGAGGAAGGGAATTCCAGAGCATGGGGGCAACAACACACAAGGATCTTTTGTTAGCATTTAAAGTCACAGCAGAAGCTTTTCTCCTTACAAAGGTTTGGACCAGCGTAGTAAGGCACACAGGAAGTTCCAGCATAGTAAGGCACACAGGAAGACACCAGGAATAAGTGCAGATAATATTTACTTACTGTACATATTTACATAGTGTTCACAAGAACATAAACATAGGCATTCAACAGTCAAACAGACAGAACATAAGCATGATAGTCAAAAAAAAGAACTGTGAAGGGCACACTAACCAGCCTCTTAATTTATACTACCTCCAACCAATTAAATTAGTGGTTCACCTCATGGCAGTTAATTCCACACGGCTGTGTCCTTCTTGTCACGTAGGCAGTGACTAAATAACTCCACCTGCACTAACCAATGGTTAATTACATTTCTTCTTCTTAAAGACCTAACATCTTTTTCATATACAGTCAAGCCAGACTGCTTTAGAAGGGCAGGTGACCTTAGATGGTTCAGGGGCTCATATTGGTAGATGTGATCCAATAGATATGTGACTCCCAAGCCATGTACAGTATGACTTTGAAAGTAATAACCAACACGTTGAACTGAACCCAGAAAGCCACTGGCAACCAATGGTTGCAAAATAGGTGTTACATGATCATAATGGGAAGCACTCATTAACAGCCTAGCTGCCTCATGTTGTACTAGTTGTAGCTTCTTAGTTGTCTTCAGGTTGTCTTCACCCCACATAGAGCAAATTAATCTTGAGTTTACAGTTGCCTTGATCAGCATGGCCATTAAGGGACCAGGTACTGACCTGGCCACGGTTCCCACCAGCTTCTCCAGGAGGGGCATTAGGTCTAACAAGATACCTAAACTCCTAAACTTTGGTTCACAAGGGGAATTTTTCTCCATTATTCATTAGAGAACATATAGCTTGATTTGTCCATTGCCAAGTGAGCAGGATCACTTCCATCTTATCTGAGTTCAACTTCAGCCTGTTGACCTTTAGACACTTGACCACAACCTCCAGACAATGACTAAGTTTTGTCTCTGGTTGCTTAGTTAATGAAAGATATACCTGGATGTCATTAGCATATTGATGGCACCCAACTACAAAGCCATGGATGATCTCTGACTGTAGTCTCATCAATATGTTGAGGAACATTACAGCTAAAACCAAGTCCTGTGGGATTCCACATGACAATTATCAGGGAGTTAATAGATAGTTCTCTACCATTACTGTCCAGGTCCTTTTGCATGGGAAAGATGAAAACCACTACAGTACTGGTCCAGCAAGACCCTGGTCTCTCTCCAATCTCCTCTACAAAATACTGCTAGATCAGCAATGATGACTCACTCTTGACTTGATCTAAACTGCAGATGCACCTCTGCATAATTCACCACCCGAGCACCTTCCTAAGAAGTGGAAGAGGTAGGGAGTGGTATAGCCAATCTTCTGATGATCACTTCACAGAGCTAGCTCTACCATTAAGTAAAATAAGGAAACCTGCCCCAGGCAGCAGATGCTGGCGTACAGAGTGTAGCCGCAAGATGTTGAAGAAGAGTCACCTGGAGAGGCCATGCTACCATGTGCCCTGTAAGCTAGCCTGATGCTGTCGCCTGTAACACAGGCAGGGCGGTGGAACTGGGACTTTGCCTCAGGGTGCCAGAATTTAGAGGGCACTGAAATCTAAAGGTAATCTATTGATGAGTATTAGGAAAATAGGTGGTAATGCTTTCCTGCCAGCCTGCCTGCCAGCCAGCCTTCCTTCCTTCTGAAAGCAGAAGCATTGTCTATCTTTTGAGGTGGAGCACATTCTGCTTTTCCTTTATCTTATCATCTTATCTTATCTTATCTTATCTTAAGCATTTTAAGCCCGCCTTTCTCCTTAAAAAGGATCCATGGTGGTTTACATTTGAAAGCTAAAAACAGTTAAGTATTCAGGTATTTTAAAAAGAATGAACAAATACCACCCTAAAAACGGTGAACAAAGTCAACACCAAAAAACACAGTCAAAGCAACAAAGCACAACAATCCATTTAAAAACTTCTCTCAGACAAACAGCCTTGGTGGAGGCATGCACAGAATGGGTGGGAGATGGTTCCCTTTGCCTTGGGAGCCAAAGTTTTCTGAATGGAGGATACGGTTCCATCACAATATGCCAGGCAAATTCTGTTCCTAGAAGTGGGGGGTGGGCAGAACTATCTTGTCCTTCCCCTCAGGCAGCAAAATGTATTTGGCCAATATTGTACCTACAAGCATGTTTATCTGTGTACATGTGCCAAAGAATATTCCTTTCAATGAAATCCCAAGAGGAAAATAGTATACTGCATCAGAACTGTAAAAGCTACATTAAAATAAAATAAAATAAAATAATATTGTGGACTGCATCTCCCATGCTTGCTGTGGGATGCTTAGCATCATCCAAAGAAGTAATTTTCCCAGATGGTTCTCTCTCTTCTAGTTGGGTGTAATTCCTAAATAACTGCTGGGGTTGATTGGTTCTTATTCAGGACTGTGTTATAATAATCTGCAGAGTCCAGTAGATTGTTCAGTGTGCCACCTCAGGTTTCTTTCAGTGTTTATACTCTACCCAAAATTCATGTTGCAGGGCCAAAATCCTGTTGCAAAATACTGCTTGTGGCAGAGAGATAAGCAGTTTTTTGTAGTTGTTTAGTTGTTAAGTCATGTCCGACTCTTCGTGACCCCATGGACCAGAGCATGCCAGGCCCTCCTGTCTTCCACTGCCTCCCGGAGTTTGGTCAAATTCATGCTGGTAGCTTCAATGACACTGTCCAACCATCTCGTCCTCTGTCATCCCCTTCTTCTCTTGCCTTCACTCTTTCCCAACATCAGGGTCTTTTCCAGGGAGATTTCTCTTATCATGAAATGGCCAAAGCATCGAAGCCTCAGCTTCAGGATCTGTCCTTCCAGTGAGCACTCCGGGTTGATTTCCTTCAGAATGGATAGGTTTGATCTGCTTGCAGTCCAGGGGACTCTCAAGAGTCTCCTCCAGCACCACAATTCAAAAGCATCAAGGTCAGCCTTCTTTATGGTCCAGCTCTCACTTCCATACATCGCTACTAGAAAAACCATAGCTTTGACTATGCGGACCTTTGTCGGCAAAGTGATGTCTCTGCTTTTTAAGATGCTGTCTAGGTTTGTGATTGCTTTCCTCCCAAGAAGCAGGCGTCTTTGTCACTGCTTCCATATCTTCCCCTTCTATTTGCCAGGAGGTGATGGGACCAGTGGCCATGATCTTAGTTTTTTTGATGTTGAACTTCAGATCATTTTTTGTGCTCTCCTCTTTCACCCTCATTAAGAGGTTCTTTAATTCTTCCTCACTTTCTGCCATCAGAGTGGTATCATCTGCATATCTGAGGTTGTTGATATTTCTTCCGGCAATCTTAATTCCAGTTTGGGATTCATCCAGTCCTGCCTTTCGCATGATGTATTCTGCGTATAAGTTAAATAAGCCGGGGGACAATATACAGCCTTGTCGTACTCCTTTCCCAATTTTGAACCAATCAGTTGTTCCATATCCAGTTCTAACTGTTGCTATCTGTCCCACATATAGATTTCTCAGGAGATGGATAAGGTGGTCAGGCACTCCCATTTCTTTAAGAACTTGCCATAGTTTGCTGTGGTCCACACAGTCAAAGGCTTTTGCGTAATCAATGAAGCAGAAGTAGATGTTTTTCTGGAATTCTCTGGCTTTCTCCATAATCCAGCGCATGTTAGCAATTTGGTCTCGAGTTCCTCTGCCCCTTCGAAATCCAGCTTGTACTTCTGGGAGTTCTCGGTCCACATACTGCTGAAGCCTGCCTTGTAGGACAGCAACAATCGTAGTTTTAGCATCTGTTGTGCCCCTAGGCATGCAACCAAGTGCACAACTGAGTGTGTGATTATGGCCTGTTTGAGTGTGCAATAGACAGCTGGCACAATGGCACACACCAGTCATGTCATTTCCAGTCTGAGCTGAACAAACTTGATGAGATTCTGGTCAAGGTTTCATATTTGCCTACTGGACTGCTGCAAAACAACTTGTGGCCTGAGACAAAGGACAAGATGGCACCTCCACTACAAGGTACAGAAGACCACTGGCCTCACAGTTGGATCTTATTTCAACTAGGGGTACACAGCTCTCTGTCTGTTCTTTCCTTATCCTTCCAGAGGCTGCTGCCTCGGTTTGCTGGGTGATCCAGCCAGCCCTTTCCCTGCCTCTTGTCGTTCATAGGGATATGGAAGTCTGGCGTTGCTTCAATCTTTTGTGAGATCACAAAATCTCTAATCTTTTGTGAGATCAACGAAAACAAAATCTGGAAAATAGTACACAGCCTCCTGAGTTGCAGGGCTTATCCCAAGCACCTCTTCTTGGCTAATATTCATAGTAGAACTGCATTGTACAGTAAGACAAATTACATTTATTACATATTCCTTCAGCCAGGTGCTGGATGTCGTTAGCATAAGGAAGAGCACTAATGTTCCTTTTGAAGTCCCTCCTTTAATCTCCTTGGCTCCTCCGAGATGTGATCCATTTTCTTTTATGTCCAAGAATGTGGTTTTACAAAAAAATAAAAAATTGGGGGAGAAAGGTGGGGGGCTGTCCAGTAAACTGTTTCAGGCGAGAGGGAACTGCTCCTCAAATACAGATTTGTATATATTGTTGCATGCAGTTCATACAATCAGTTCAGCTTTAATTAAAGGATTATGGCAGTGTCTCATCTGGAGTGGCAGGACTGTCCGACGGCTTTTTCCTTCTCACAATTTGTTTTTCCTAGAGGCATTTTATTTTTCTTTGTTATACACTTAAATTCTACTTAGCATTTTTAAAAAACTAAAAAGTATACTACCTGTGGTTTTGTAGAACCTAGGCACAAAAAAAGAGATGTGTATAGGTTTGGTCATTATCATATCTAACAGAAATTCCCCCAATCCCTCTGGCATATTCATTACATTAGTCAGAATGCTTATCACATGCAATAAGCAGGATTAATTGTGTGCTGTCAGGCTGATTCCAAATTATGGTGATCTTTTCCAGGGGTTTCCAGGTAGAGAATACACATTATTGGTTTATCATTCTCTTCTTCTGGGGGTGTCCTGGGACAGTACAGCCTGCCCAAGGCCACACAGGCTGGGCCTACCTGCAGGGGGCACTGTGGGGAAATCAAGCCCAAGCTTTTGGTCTGGATGTAGAGGGGAAAATGGTGTCTAGGTGGACAACTGGGCTATGTGGATCAGGCCTCTCCTGTTGGACGGCATGTCTCCCAAATGCTCAGTAGATCAGGTGCCTAACAAGACGAGCAGGCAGTATCTAGATAGAGGGCCACTTTACCCGGATCAGCGGGAACTGGGCCCCTAACCACTGATGGAGCAGGCATCCAGAGGGCTGGCCTACCTTAATTGTGGGTAGAACAGACCTTCCTTATTGAATGGCAGGGCTACCAATTTATTAACATATGGTCTGCTGAACAATAGTTGACTGTGCATGTGTGTACATGTACATGTGCGTATGCACACCTGTATGTATGATGTTTTCGTTTTTTCAAGGAGGGGAGATGGATGGCAAGGTCTTCAGTATTATAATTACTTCCTGTATTGTTTTCAACGTCATGAATTACAAAGTTGATTTGGGAGTGCCAAAACCACTAGTCCAACTCTGACTGTTGAACTGAAACTGTAAATGATATCCATAAGTTGAAATAATGAAGATGTAATAGATTGTAAATTAAATATAGGTATTTGATCATGCAAATATGAATGAAACAGGCAATAAAAATCAATAGATCTTGTTATGATTTGCATATGGATTAAACATGCAACATAATCATGATATATTAGCTTTGTAAATAAAGTAAACATACTTTCTAGTGGAATTCATTGCCCTCCCAGTCCAGAAATAACGAGGCGAGACACAGATTGTGGGATAAAAACTTGGGCCACAACTTTATTAACTATTTAAATTGTATCCCCCAAAATACAAGGGGGCCTACCGTAGTGCAAGTTCCATTTCTGTCTGGATAATCCTAGATTTCCGGACGCTTCCTAGAGCAGGGCGAGCTCCTATTACTGAATCGTGCTGTCCACTGAACAGCATGCCTTCAGTTGCTCTGTGAAATTGTACCCCCCAACCAGCTCCTCCCATCGAGCCTCATGACCCTAAATGGGCAGCTGGCAGGGAGGTCCTTCCATATAAGACACCTCTCACCTGCTAGTCGATAGGCTCGACCTGCCAGCGAGATGTCCTAATTTTTGGCAACCGCGTGCCAACATGAACTCACCCCTACTTTTTCCATCGCACTACCCCCCACGGTTAGGGGCTACTTATATGCCCCAAGCCCGCCACCCAAGCTGAAAATTTTGGCTCTAAGGCCCCCTTGTAGGTCCTTAAGAAAGAGGCCCATGCCCAACTCCGATAAGTGCACACCATCGCTCCTATATAATTCAGGCCGGCGACTCACAATCTCAGGATGTGAGATCAGAGACATACGTCTTAAACCTATAAGATGACCACCTCCCCTATTTGTTTATTTGATCCTCACTGTAACCTAAAGCCGCCGCCGTGGAAGCTGCACCTATACGAAAGGAATGTGTGCCAAATTTCCATCCTATAATGCCTGCTTTCTTAAGCCCTCGGGAAGTTACAGTCCAAAATTGGTATTGTGTAAGGGGTAAACTGTCCTTATGGCAAAATAAGTCTCCTCCAACATCCCCTCTCAAATGAACAAATTCAGATAGGGCTTTTACCGGGCAGAGTTCAGTTACAGAACAAGGCCCTAAGCTTATAACCTGTCCCTTCCCAAACTGATCAGTTTTAGAACTGCGGAGATGAAACAAAACCCTGTCTTCGGAGACAAAAAGGTCATCCATCTGCAACGCTGTCCGAGACTCATCACTCTTGGATGCTCTCACCAATTCACTAATACGGAAAGCCCCGAAAAATGCGCATAGTGTAGCTGCCCTAAACAACTTAACGTCATACTGATCAATACAGACAGCTTCCCAAACTTGACTCAACTGAGCTAGAAACCTGGGGGATATAGGGGTACGTGTATCTAATTGCTTACCCCTTTCTTTTCTCCACCCCTCTATCATTTTTTTGACTCGGAAGTCACCGGTCAGATCCGGGCACTCGTGGGCCTTAGCATAGAATGCCAACGCTGACAATCTACCTTGAATGGTGCGGGGAGCCAAATCTTTAAAATGAAGGTGAACTGCAAATTGCTGCAAATGGTCCACCGTTATAGGCCATGGTCTACCCATGTCTTTGCATTTGCAAAATGCAAAAAATTCTTCACATGCCGCTGCATAGTTATGCCTGGTGCTAGGAGCAATTGCCAAACTTATCGCTCTGTTGGCTTCAATCCTCCAATGCTCCATACCTCCTGAGGCAATATGTCTGGACGAACTCGAGCTTCAGGGGCCAACTCCCTGAACCTGTCGATCTGTTGATGGGACAGGGCATCAGCCAGCTCGTTCTCTATACCAGGAATATGACAAGCCTGGAACACAATGTTGTATTCCAAATAGCGTAGTGTGAAGGCTCTTATGAGTCTCATAACCCGCACAGATTTAGATGTGAGGTTATACACTACGTGGACCACAGCCAGGTTGTCACACCAAAAGGTGACTGCTGAGTTGGCCCAAATGTCTGCCCAAAGCCATAATGCCCCAAGAATCAGAAAGAATTCCAAAAACGTGAGATCTCGGGTGACTTCGGAGTCACACCAAACCGCCGGCCAACGACCAGCGCACCATCGGCCTCTGAAATAAATACCATATCCAGATGACCCTGCCGCATCAGAGTGCACCTGGAACTCAGCTCCGAGCTGCTGCTCATCTCGCCAAAATGAAATGCCATTGAAACTGTCCAGGAATTGCAACCATGTACGCAAATCATCTTTCATGTCCGCTGACATTTTTCTCCGATGATGTGGCTTCCTCAAACCACTCACGGCTCCACAAAGCCTTCTCAGAAAAGCCCTGCCTGGGGCAATGACTTTACACGCAAAATTGAGGTGACCCACCACCTCCTGGAGCTCTCTCAATGTAATGCGTTGCTGCTGCAACAGGTTCCGGATTCGGATCCGCAGATCAGAAACCTTGCTATCTGGTAACCTACTGGATTGCTGGACTGTATCCAGTTCAATCCCCAGAAAAGTGAGAGATGTGGATGGGCCCTCAGATTTTTCATCTGCCAAAGGAACACCTAGGTCCCTTGTGAGGGTTTGGAATATTCTAATGATGAAATGACACTGTCCAGATCCAGGTTTCCCACAAAATAAAAAATCATCCAAATAATGGACGACATGGGAAAGCCCCGCCCTACACTTTAATGCCCACTCCAAAAAGAGCTAAAGCGCTCAAAGGCAGCACAAGACACCGAGCACCCCATGGGCATTGCCTTGTCCATATAGAAACAGCCTTCAAATTGGAAACCCAACAGTTCGAAATCATCTGGATGAACTGGCAGCAAACGGAAAGCTGACTTAATGTGAGCCTTCGCCAGCTCAGCCCCAGTGCCCCAGTATCTTACCATCCGAATTGCAGCATCAAAAGATGTGTACCTAACTGTACACAACTCTTGGGGAATCATGTCATTTAAAGATTCACCAGCGGAGTAAGATAGATGGTGTATAAGCCGAAATTCCCCTGGTGACTTTTTCGGGACCACTCCCAAAGGAGAAATGCGCAAAGTTGGCACAGGAGGTTCTGCAAAAGGTCCAGCTACTCTCCCTTCAGCTACTTCCTTCTGAATCTTCCTCCTAACTACCTCTTCCATGCCCTTGACAGATTTTAAATTGGATGCCGAAGTGGCACACCTAACGCCCTGAAATGGAATCCTAAAACCCTCCTTAAAACCATTCAACAAATAAACTGCCGCCTCTTTGTCCGGGTATTGCAGCAAAAACTCTGCCAGTATCAATAAATTAATTGGACTGGGGGCCTTTTGCAGGGTTGGCCGCTCCTGCTGGAGGTCTCTTCGGCCCTCCACTGTCCCTACCGCTGCCAGCTCCCGAGCAACCTCTAAAGCATGATGTGGAACTATGATTGCCCCCACATATGGAACACTGGTGCCGGTATCTGCATGGCTTACGGTTGCAGAAACCCTTTGCATTAAATTCCCAGCAAACCAGGCGGGGTTGAACCCCTTGGCCCGCTACCATGCGGGAAGTACTAACTGGAGTGGCTCTCTGCATTATATGTCCACTGTCAAACTGCTCGCCTGACATGGGGCGGGATGGGGTCATGAGCTGCAGCCACAACCCGGGATGATGAACATTCCACCGCATCTGGGGGTTTATTGCTGCTCTCATACGGAAACCCTGGTCATAAAGTAACCACGAGGGGCCTGGAAAGTCAACATAAGCCCTATAAATGAGATCAATGTATTGCAGTAAAGTGAGAGCCCTTGACGGGTAAGCCTTTACCACTGTACCCACATATATCAAAAAACCCGGTAACCAATTTGCCCAACACCTCTCGGCCTCGACTCCCTTCTTGATCTCCTGGGTGTGGCAGCTCTGGAAGCCTCCCTGGCAAGGGCCCTTTTTCTCTCCAACTCGCTCAACTTAGCCAGAATATCACTATAGTCGGGCCAGTCTTCTTTGTCCAAAGAAGAAATGGCAGGTGCCGCTCTGGGTGGAGCCTTGCGTTTAGCAGGCTGTTTTCCCTTCTTTCCACCTTGCCCTTTTTGGGGGCCCATAATAGCTGGATTTGCTGCTATTTGTTTATTTATTTACTTGTTATTTATTATTGTTACTATATTCAATGTTATTCTATTCTAACTTAATTATTCACAAATATTTTTATTTATTTATTTATTTTATTAATAAACTTTATGCTATGTAATTATTTGTTTATCTTAATTTATTGCCAAAATGTAATCAAATCAAAAGTACATCCATACTGTCTGCCAGCAGGAGACACAACACCAGCCTATCTGCCTTGCTAACACTTTTTTTTGGTAGTACCTAAGGAACAACCAGCAGGTGGCACCACGCCAACCCACTGCCTTTGTTAGGCTCTCCTCTTTTATCCCCCCTTTTTTATTGCAATGCCTCTGAAAGGACCACCAGATGGCGCTGTTACTCAACTAAAATTTACTGGCCCTCAGAGGCAATGAAAAGGGAAGGAAACAATAAATTCAAACACACCAGCCCAATTAAAAAATTTGTAAGAGAATAAAGGGGGCTGGGATGTGAGGGGGGGCGCACAGCTACCAGACCACCACCAAAACTGTAGAGAACAATTAATAAAGCCAATCTAAGAACAAGCCCTACCACCTTGCTTAGTTCTCTCTTCTTTCTATTTATTTTCCTTTTATTTTTATTATTTTTTACTATATAATTAAATTAGTCCTGCAAGCACACAACACAAACACAACAAACAAAACAATACAGAAAAACCAAACTCCCCCCCCCCCCAGCTGCAAAGCCTGCGGGGGGTAGAGAAATTTTTTGGCAGGCTCCCCCTTTGCACCCAAAACGGAAGCTAGCCCACTAATCAACTTCCACAATCAATAATAAACCAGTAAATAAATTGAACAAGATCAAACTCAAGCGCTCCGAAGAACAGCAAAACATGGGGGGGTCGCCTCCAGGGAAAGCAGCCGCATGCGAGAAATCGAAACAAAGCTCCCGCACGGCTGCACGCTCACTCCTTTGCTGGCTCAACCGGCAAAAGAGGCTGAGCCGAAGAAATGGAGCCTTTTGAAAGCTCCGTCCTCCCTCCTGTGTGATGCCACTTTCCGAGTGGGAGGGCAAAGCGTCCCCGCCATGGCAGCAGAGCACCATGGCAGAGCGGACATATGTATTCAATTGCATACAGTTGAATGTATGCATGTGCATGAACTCACATGCATACACACACACAATATAGAGAGACAAAAGTGTCATTTTTTAAAATGAACCACACGGAAAAAGCAAGACAACTAACAATAATTAGTCACTGCAGTGAGTGTGGAGATATAAGTTCCACTATCAAAGACAATCAGAAAACAATAGAGTTTACCTTTAATGAGCAAAAGGAGGATTAAGTAAAAAGCTACAGGTGCCAGTTTAATAAAACAAAAAGTAGTCAGGTGGTTTAGGTTAAGGTCAGATTACAATCAGCAAAACTATATTTTCAGAGGTATTTCATTCTAACATTGCTAAACTTGGTGAAACAATTATGAACAGCTGCATGAGATAATTGTATAGACAATTTTGGGGACTTGCATAATCTATCCATGTGAATCACAGAAGCACTGCAATTGGGAAGTCCTGGTGAGATTTTGGCCTTTTACTGCACGTTAAAGCTGTCATTGAGCAAAGCCATCTACCCACTTTTAACTGTCCCATCCAGGGATGTCCATCCAGTCTCCCACCCACCCCTCTGATTCCTAAGCTACCAGTACATCTTTTTCAAGATTGCTCCGTCTCCTTCTCCTTCCATAGAAATATAAGCAAAGGAAGAATGCAAAGTCTCTCATCTGCTGGATTTCTGCTGACGTAGAGGTTGCCTCCATTATTCTACGAGCAGGAAGAAATGTGGCCCAGAGGACCACCCCGGGAAGATTCTGATGATGTCCACACTCAACCTTGGTCTGCCAGTTCCATCACCACTATCTGGGAAAGTGAGGTCCCCAGAGACTGCCAAATGGGAGTCCTGGGAAGGGGAGACAGGCCTAGACAGGTCATGCAATAAGAATAAGCCAGGACTCCCTGAAATGGACATGAGGAGAAATTACTAGATCTCGGAGACTCTGGAAAACTGAACTTCCAGAAGAAGGCAACCCTGGACCTAAGCCAGAGGAGGCGGAGGCTGTATTGTCTCCTATCCCACAAGAATGCTAAAGGATGCCTGAAGCTGAACTGTAGGCACTGGTTGGTGGTCTGGCAGAAAAGTGATATAAACCTCACACGAGGACTAGGCGTTTATTGGAGATGTTGTCTCTTCTTGCTCCAGATACTTTCTGCCTTGTTGCCAAATCCCCTTGCTGTGGACTCCTTGCTTTGTATATGTTTTATTTTATTTATTTTTATTGATTTATTTTTAGATTTCTACCCCGCCCCCCTAGACAATGTCTACTCAGGGCGGCTTACAAATATCATCAAATATATAAAACATTAAAACATTAAACAATTAAACAATTGAAACAATAATATAAAGTATTCAAGATGGGAATAATAAAAAACAAAAAACTAAAATTTAAGAATTGACAGAAGGGAAGGCCTGCCTAAATAGCCAAGTTTTTAAATGGCTCTTAAAAACACCCAGCGAGGGTGCCAGGCGGATCTCTGTTGGGAGGCTGTTCCATAGTCGAGGGGCCACTGCCGAGAAGGCCCGGTTTCTAGTTCTTTCTTTCCGGACCTCTCTCGGCGTTAGGCCCCTCAGCCGTCCCTCCTGGCTATGCCGAGTAATTCGGGTAGATCTGGGTGGGAGAAGGCGGTCCGCCAAATACCAAGTTCCCAAACCGTTTAGGGCTTTGTAAGTCATCATCAACACTTTGAAGTCAATGCGGAAGCGAATGGGCAGCCAATGCAATGCGGCCAGAGTGGGAGAGATATGTTGGTATTTTCTCACCCCACTGAGCAGTCTGGCCGCTGCATTCTGCACCATTTGAAGCTTCCGCAACAATCTCAAAGGTAGCCCCACATAGAGTGCATTACAGTGGTCTAACCTCGAGATTACGAGCGCATGGACGAGAGTGGTGAGGGCCCCCCCATCAAGGTAGGGCCGCAGCTCGGCGATCCGCCACAGATGAAAATAGGCAGAACGGGCCACGGACGCCACCTGGTTTTCCATGGTAAGCGCCAGGTTCAGATGTATCCCCAAGCTGCGGACCTCGCTCCGTGCGGTAAGAGTAACCCCCCCAAAAGAGAGGGAGTCTCCCAGACCACCGATGGAAGAACCACCCACCCTCAAGACCTCCGTCTTGTCCGGGTTCAGCCTCAAACCGTTCAGCTGCATCCATTGCAGTACAGCCTCCAGACAGCGCCGAAGGGACGGAACGGCATCCACTGAAGTAGGTGAAAAGGAGATGTAGAGCTGGGTGTCATCAGCGTACTGATGGCACGAAGCCCCACACCCCCTGATGACCCCACCCAATGGCCTCATATAGATGTTAAACAGCATTGGGGAGATGATCGACCCCTGCGGAACCCCACAATTGAGACTCCACGGAGCCGAAACATTCTCCCCAATCTGTACTCTCTGGGGGCGGTCCCCCAAGAAGGATCGGAGCCAGGCAAGCGCCAGGCCACCGATTCCCAGCTCGGAGAGCCTCCCCAGGAGGATACCGTGGTCGACGGTATCAAAGGCAGCTGAGATATCGAGGAGGACCAACAAGGACATATTGCCCCTGTCAGCCTCCCTCAATAGGTCATCCAACAGTGCGACCAGTGCCGTCTCCGTGCCATGGCGCGGCCTGAAGCCCGACTGAAACGGATCCAGAGCATTGGTTTCATCCAAAAGGGCTTGAAGCTGATCAGCCACCACCCTCTCCACCACTTTGCTGAGGAAGGAAACATTGGCGACGGGCCTATAATTGCCAATATCCGCCGCCAAATTTGGTTTCTTCCTGATGGGCCTAATGAGTGTCTCCTTGAGGGCAAGGGGAACCTTGCCCTCCTGGAGAGACCCATTAATTATTGCTGTGGCCCATTCAGTTGTTATGGGCCTGGCTGCTTTGATTAGCCAGGCCGGGCAAGGGTCAAGGGAGGAGGTGGTGGCCCAACAGCGATCAAGCGCTTTGTCCACCGAATCTGGCGTCACAGGCTGAAAGCATTCAAGCGCAACCGGGCAAGGCGGAGCGCTGGACATCTCTGCTCGATCCACTGTATTCAAAAAAGGAGAGAGATCCCGGCGGATGGCCTCCACTTTTGATTTAAAAAATGCTGCAAATTGGTCAGGTGAGATATTAATGGGAGTCCCATCACCCAGACCAATTCCGGATAGATCGCGAACTATACGGAAAAGTTCCGCCTGCTGATTTGAAGCTTCGCTTATCCGGTCAGCGAAGTGTGATCGTCTGGCAGCCTTCACCTTAGCCAGATAATGGTTAGTTGCGATCCTGACAGCTATCTTATTATAAACCGTCGGTTTATCTCTCCAAGTGCACTCTAGCCATCTCCTATTTCGCTTCATAGCTCGTAGTTCCTGATTATACCAGGCCCCTGGCCGAGCTCTGCGACGGAGAGGGCGTTTAGGAGCGATCGTGTCTACAGCCCTAGTGGCAGTGGCAATCCAACCGTCAACCAGGGCTTCGACAGGGGTGCCAGACAGATCAGCTGGAATCCCTCTCATGGTATCCTGGAATCACATTGGATCCAGTAACCTTCGAGGGCGGACCATTGAAATAGGTCCATGCTCCCTGCGGGGAGGGAGTGCCACTGAGAGGTTACATTTTATTAGGTGGTGATCTGACCATGACAAGGGAACTGACACCAGGTCAGTCACCATCAGACCACGCTCGCTCCGCTCAGTGGAAAATACCAGGTCTAGCATATGACCGCCCACGTGTGTGGGACCGTTAACATGTTGGGACATGTCCAAGGAAGCCATGGTTTCCAAGAACTCAAGAGCTGGTCCGGAAACCTCTGCCTCCGCATGGATATTGAAGTCACCCAGGACTAAAAGCCTCGGGGACTCCAACAGTGCCGCGGAGACAAAGTCCACCAGCTCCGGTAGGGAAGTGGCTGAGTCGCGGGGAGCGCGGTAACCCAGCAAGATCCCAATACCGTCCCTGGTCCCAACAGACACGTGGAGGGCCTCCAGACCCGGCTTTACCACCATAGAGCGCCTAGTAACCTCAAGAGTGTTTTTATAAACAATGGCCACTCCCCCCCCCGCCCCTCCAGTCTACCCTGGTGCTGGACTGCATAACCAGGAGGACAGGCAAGGGTCAAGGGAACACCCCCTTCCCCGCCCATCCAGGTCTCGGTTATGCACGCCAGGTCTGCGTCCTCCTCCAGGATAAGATCTTGAATAAGCTGGGATTTGTTGGACACAGACCTGGCATTCAACAGCACCAGTTTTAGGGTGGAGGGCCGGCTGATCTGCCTACCTCGAGACTGGCAGTTGGTCATAGTCCCAGAACAGTGAACAGCCTTCAAACATCTGTTCACCGTTCTTCTAACATGAGTAGGGAGTATGCCACCGCCATATTTCCCTCTACCCGTAATCACTCGGATGTTCTGAGGACCCCCGCTGGGGGGGCAGACCTTCCACTCCATGTCAAGAAAGAAAAATAAAAAGTGCACAAAATTAATATAAATATAATACAATAATCAAAATAATAAACCAAAAATTAAATCATAATACATAATACACTTTAAATTGGTCAATCATTATATATAATACACTTTAAATTAAATTAAACAATAAAATAACAAAGCAAAATAAAACAAACAAAACTAAATTTAGTATAAATAAAATAAATAAAATAAAAAGTGAAACAAATTATATCAAAGCTCAAAATCCCCCCCCCCACAGTTGGTTCTGTCCCCCTGCCCTTTAATTATAGATCTTATTTTCCTCCAGGAGGGTTTTAGAGATGAGTTCAGGTTTACTAGGGAGGCAGACAAGAACAGAACAAGGGTCCAGATTGTAAATAATGATGGAACTAACAGAGCTACCAGTAGGGGTGGCGCTGACATTGCCATATTCCACCGCAGGGGAATAGAAGGGGAGTCCAGTCTGAACATGCCAGGGGAGAACACGCTGCCCGTCTTATCCGAGTTCCCCCTGCGGGTCCTCAGCTAACACAAGTTCTTCCTCCCGCAAACACCTCCAACTCTTCCGGATTCCCCCACGAATGCTCGATCAATGAGCTCTTCCTCCCGGTCTCCGCCGACTCCCCTCAGCTCCCTCAGCGAGTCCTCGGGCCGATGGGCTCTTCTACCCTTCCGCGCTGGGCTGTGTCACTCAAGCCCCAGCGCCAGGTCCAACAAGCCCAGGGACCCCGCGGAGACAGGCTAGGGACAGGCTAGGGACTCCCATGGAAACACCTCCCAAGCCTGGGGCGCGAGGCAGGCTCCAGGCACCTCGGCGAAACCGGCTCCAGTCGCTTCTCCTCCCGTCTCGGCCGCCAATCTTCCCGACCACAAACACACCCAAAACAGCCTCCGAGTGTCTTCTCGAAATTCTCCTCGAGACTCTCCTCAGGTAAGGGACGGTGGGAGGACGGCAGGGAGCAAACAAAACAAAACAAAGAAATAAAAAGAAAGATAAAGAAAAAGAAAAAACCAAGCCGCCGCGGCGGGGAAAGAAACCCCCGACCAGCTAACGACCCGCCATCTTGAATCTCAAAGATTTGCACACTTAGCTATGCTTCCTAAACTCTTTCTGCTTGCTTTCTCTTATGACTGGATTGGCTTGACTCTGTATTGCTCTTGGGCTTTGCCTTTGGGCATCCTGATTCTCTAGTAGGATTCTGTTTGCTAGCCCTCTACATCAGCAGTCCCCAACCTTTTTGGGGCCATGGACCGGCTAGCGGGAGTGAGCTCCATGCGTGGGGGGGCGGGGCACCCCTGTGCTCGCACGGTGGGCATGTCATGCTTGTGCAGTCAGTGTGTCGCGCCTGCGTTGGGCGTGTCGTGCTCGCGTGCATGCATGTGAGTGCGACACACCCACTGCGCGAGCACAACACGCCCACTGCACGAGTACGACACGCCCACTGCACAAGCACGACACGCCCACCGTGCGAGCACGACATGCCCACCGTGCGAGCATGCGGGGGGGTGGAGATCCATATCCGCGGCCCAGTTCCAGCAAGCCCATGGACCGGCACCGGGCTGCGGACCGGGGGTTGACAACCCCTACACTACATTACCTTGTCCCTGGTTCTAGAGTCCCTACACTGAATCAGCTCAGCCTGCCAAGACCTTGTTTTTGAAGCCAGCCCACCTGGGATCAGGGCAGAAACTAATATTAGTGAATGTGAGCATTAAACCCATGCCTTGAGTTAAAACACTAAAAGCTTCTCTTTTTTCTTCTTCCTTTCTTCGTATCAGAGCAGTGCACAATTTAAAATTATGGACATAATTATGGGGGACACAGAAGGAGCCTCTCCAAAGAATGGAAAAATGCTGTGAGTACTATACATGGGATATTTATATTTGTATTCCTGGGGATATGAATATGATTATCAGCATCACAGATGCCGTAAAAATCCAATCCTTCTCCTCAAAATTGGCCGGTCCAGTCAGGGGTTGTCGCATGGCATGCACAGCCATCATCCTTGTTGTTGCACCAATTGCAGAATCTGCCTGGGTGTCTCTTTCCTGCCTCCTCATGCAGCTGACCACTCAACATCTGAGCGAGGAGACTCCCCATCTTGCCTTTTCACCGGAGTAGTAGACTGTATGGGGAGGTGGGGAAGAGCCAGCCGGGCTGCTTCCACAATTGGTGTGATGAGGAGGACGATGGCTGCATGTGCCATGCAGCGACTCATGAATGGACCAGCCGGTTCGGGGGGGGGGGGACGACTGGATTTCCTCAGCAACTGTGCTGCCAATATTCATATCCATATCCTCAGGGATACGAATACAAATATCCCATGTTTAGTGAGTACACTTGGGCATCTCCTGGGCAATGGCATGAAGCCAGCTAATCCTTCACTTCCAGAAGCATTGCACTATAAACTAAAAGTTTACTCCCCTAAATATTATCAATGTGATACATTTTTATTGATTTTTCTCTATAACTGTGTGCATACTTGAGTGTATAATTTCTTCCACTGATTGATAGTACCACCTTTAAATAATAGTTGTGGAATGTACATCATTTTCACATAAAAGCTCACAAGCTGTTCTGTTATAGTTAAGGGGACCAATTCATTGCGTAGAAATATATACCCCGCTGGCCACAGGCCCAAAGAACTTAGTCTCAAGGACACACGTTTAGCCATTTAAACAAGGAGTGATATTTTGGTGCCATTGCAGTCAACCTGGGCACAGCATGTATTAGGTTTCATCCAAGTATCTATTTTCTTGCATGGTGCAAATTACAACAGCAGCATTTGAGGCTACAATAGAGATGGTTGGGCACTGCAAAATTTTCCAGCTGATAGGTGTTATAACTATTGCCTTCTTGCTTCACCCAATGATAGGTTAGAATAAGAGAGATTGCCCCCTTCAATCAAGCCATTTTAAGTTGACTTCCACATTATTTTTAGTCACTTCATTTTACAGTATATCTCAATTCCCACTAGAGAACAGAACCATAGTAACAAGCTTTCAACTTTTTAGTGCTGCCAGAAACATCATTAATGGAGTTATTCTCATCTATTTCCTTCCTTTTGAGCAGGATTAAAAGTATAAAATGAGAAGCGTCAAAGTATACGTCTGGCTGAAAGACACCCCTTGACTGTTATTGCAGTGAAGTCTAAATACAGCTGTTTGGCTGCTAACTGGGACCTGCTGCTGGTACTGTCATTTGCCCATGCTAATATCACAGTGCTGGTTTCCAATCCATTTCAGGTTGCAACTCAAGATGCTGGTGATTACTATCAAAGCCCTGTTACATTCTAGGCCAAGTGGAACTCAAGGGTTATTTGTCTCCGTATCAGCCTACCAATGTGCCCTTTGGCAGGTGGTTCCATGGGTGAGAGTCTTTTCAGTGGTGGGTCTCCATGGCCATTGATTACTCTCTCATGGAAGTTTGCTTGGTAGCCACTTTGTAACTTTTCTAGCACTGAGCAGGTTTTCCTTTAACTTCTCCATGCCTAGTTCTATTGCTTTTGAAAGCATTTAGGTTTTTCAAGCTAAGCTCTGGCACCAAACACAGGCTTTGATTCTAGGACTGTGCACTAATGTACATTATTTCCTATGGGAGTGCCTTAAAAAGCAATCATGACTGTATTTGCAGGATTTCTTACTTCCGTTGAGCTCTCATCTAGTGATTCATGTATTTGGAGCTTAACTAGACTTTACTCTTTTATTTATATATTTCTCCCCTTTATTTCCTTTTAATAAGGAAAACCAGCTGGGGGGACAGCACAATTTTAAGCAGAAAAACCAGAGAGTCAGGATTAAGGGGGAGCCTTGTGGTCAAGAGAGGCACCATAGCAAGGGAGGAATTGATTTCATGAAGGGAAATGGGAGTGCAGTCGACATTAGAACATTAGAGTGGTCCAAAGAATTAGGACTTTTTTTGTGTGGTGGCACCAAGATTATGTATTGCTGTCCCAAGGCCTCACCCTGCTCACCTTTCAGAGACTAGAGAAAATGTAACTTATTCCTGTGGGTGGTAAAGATGCCTTTTAACTCATTATGGGCTACATTTTAATAATGACACATTGAGATGTTTTTAAGAGGCTGTGAGAAGACGTTTTTATTTTACATTTTTTCTTATTGCACTTTGATCAGATGCGTTATGATGTCATCAGAAGGAGTCAGGGAACATTGTGTCCATTCTGCTACTGCAGAGACCTTCGCAGGTCTCCCATTTCCCATTGTGGAGCCCACCTACATGACCACTGCTGGTTGCCTAGCAATGAAACAGCCCTCCTAGGGTAGCTGGCTGGAGGGCAGTGGTGCGGAAAGGGTGTATAAAATCCCCAGAAGAGAACAAAGTGGGTGGGTGGAATGCTGGGAAGGAGAAATGGGATAAGAAGACAGAAGTGAACAAGGAGACAGAAGGGAAGGGGAAGGACAGCTTAGAGGACACGCAAAGCACCACATTTGTCCTTGTTCCTGGTCTTGTTTCCATTACCACTTACACATGTTCTGACCCTGACTCTAGTCCTACTTACTTTGTTCCTGGTCCTGATTCTGTCACCAGTTGTCCTTCTCTTACTGGGCGATGTAACCTGGCTTGCCTGATGATGGCAAACTGAGCAACAAGATCCAGGAGGACCAACAGGGTTACACTCCCTCTGTCTGCCTCCCTCCCTCAGGAGGTTGTCTTGCAGGGCAACCAATGTCATTTCAATCCCATGGCACAAACTAAACCCCAATTGAAATGGATCTAGCCTATCTGTTACCTCTGAAAATGCCTGTAGCTCGCACTGAAATGGCTACCAGATGTTTTTGCTAGCCATTTTAGTGTGGGAGAAGGGGGTGAGGAGAAAAAGGAGGGTGGAGGTCCCTGTAAATGAAGAAGCAAGTCAGCAAGCAAGGTTTTTGAGCTTCACATAAGATAGTGAATATATCCATTTACCCCTGTAGACAGATAACCTTCCTTTCCCGGCGGATTTCCTCTCTGATTTCCTTGTATGTGTTGGTTGGTTATGCCATCCAGTGGTCTGGCTGTTTTCTTCTCACAGAATGGGCAACTATTGTGGGGGAGATGTATGTAGAAATGACCATTGTGTAGGCTCGAAAGAATTTGGGGGAAATTAGATGGTTGGTTGCCTTGACTTTAGATTATTAAACTTGGAAGGCTTATTTCACCACTCTCATCCTTATTATTATGTATTTCAAACCTCTCCCCTCCCCCAGCAACTGCAACAGTCACTCAGCTAATACAAATAGCCACCCTGTTCATTGTTGATGGAAGTCGAAATTTACACTATGAGGAATAAAGCCTGCCTCGTGTACACTCTCATGTTGATGTTTAATTAGCAAATACAAAGCACGAGAAGCTTAACAGGAGAACAAATTGCTGCAGTCGAAATGCACTCACCCGCAGGGCATTCAGGAGCAGGTGAGTAATCTCTCTCAAAAAAATATTTGCAGTCTGTTTTGTAAGCACAAATGCTGGAAAGGGAGGGGGCAGCCCTCCTCCTTTTTATGATAGTATTTCATTATTTGTATTTGACAACAGGGGTCAGAAATAATTATGTGTATGGTTTTTGTTTAAATGGGGCACAAGAGAATGAACATCTCCCCTTAATTTGTCGCTCAGAACATAGTTCTTAATTGCAGTGCTATAATGTGCCATTAGCAACACCTCATGCCATGATAATGAAATATTGGGTTCACCAAAGAAAGCCAGTGGACTAAAGGAGAGGCTGCTTAAAATTGCACTGAAATCTTCACAATAGAAAGTGTAACCGTTTTGTGTATTGTGCTTTTAGCAAGGAAATTGGCCTTAATCGGGATTAAACTTTGTGCTAGCATAAAAGAAGCAATGTGTAATTATATAATGCGCACAAAAGCACCTTTCTTAAACACACCCCATTATATTGTCTGTTGCTGACTTCTTATATTACTCACTAAATTTTCCCATTGCCATTCTTCAATAGTTTCAGTGAAAGTAGGCTATTCATGGGAAGCTGGCAGATGGGGGAGAAAAGATGCTCATTTTGTTTGAATGCCAGACAACCTTTCACTGGTTGGGTACCAAACGACTATTGGAGTCTGTTCCTTCAGTGAAGGTTGGAGACAGTAGCTAAAGAGCTTAAACAAAGGAAGTTTATTTTTACTGGGTAACAATAGGTGCAACCACAGAGTGCAGAACCAAAAGAACTACACTGGAAGCACACCTTGTGCTGCAGTTACAACTCTTTATACCTTTTTGAAACAATAATATTAGCATATGTATTACATGTACCAATCAATAAGCAATATTCTAAACAGTAGCCTTGTAATGATACGAACCTATATGTAAGCTATTGGAACAAGTATATAACCAAAAGATGTAACGTATTTATGACATTAAATTCATAGGCAGGAAATAATTTGACCTTTCAAATGAGCTAAGAAATTAAATAAAATCCTTCAAGCTATGTATTGCTATTGGCACGCAAAAACATATAGGGACTTTCCAGATTACTTGAGCATGTCTTGAGTTCTCTTAGACAAATACGTGAATGAGGGAGGCTTTCAGCTTTGGCTAAGTGTACGTAGAATTGCTGAGTAGCTCAGGGGTTTAGGTCTGTGGCTGAGAACCAGAGGTTGGGAGTTCAGTTCCCCACTGTGCCTGCTTGACAGGGGCTAGACTTGATGATCCATAGGGTCCCTTCCAGCTCTGCAGTTCTAAGATTATTATTATTCTAAGATTATATCTGTTTCAATTAAGAACACTTATTTATTTGTTTGTTTGTTTGTTACATTTTTACCTCACCCATCTAGATTCAGGAATCTACTCTGGGCGGCTTACAGAATATAAAGATAAAAATAGCATTCGAATAACTTTGTTGTGAAGAGCAATAAAGATCAATAAAGAAAACTGGGTTGAATATGGGGAAAGGAAGCTATATAATGGGAGGGGAGAAGGCCTGCCGGAAGAACCAAGTCTTCAACTTGTTTTTAAAAATTCCCAGTGAGGGTGCCAGTCAGACCTCTGGGGGCAAGGTGTTCCAAAGATATATGGCTTTCAATTTCATAACAATAGAGGTGCAAGAATATGCCTGGATCAGCCTTTGAAGCTCATCCTACAGAAACCAATTCCTCTTGAAAACAGCACTTAGATGTGACGTAAATATGAATAGGGAGTTTTCAGCCGTGCTGCAGTAATGGGTGAACAAAGCTACATGTTCTTCTACTTATTAATCAATGGCTATAACAAGGGGCCTGGCAAAAGTTTTCTTTAGATACCACTTTCCTACGCCAATAGAGAGAAATGGACCCCATGTTGTAGTTTAGGGTAGATCATATTCTTTTTTAAATTTATGAGACTAGGTGTAAGTGGCAGACCTGTCCATTCCTCCCTTCCCTTCCTACCCTGCTGGCTTTGGTGCTTCTTTCCTGGCTTGTATCAAACCAGAGTTTGCCATTATTTCTGAACTTCTAGTTCACATCAGATAAGAAACAAACCAACCTAGCCCAGATCCAGAGCTAGAGGGCTTGGAAACATTACTTTGTTGGACTACAGTTCTCAGAATCCACTAGGCTGCATGGCACCGAGAGGTTCAGGTCTGTTCTTTCCTTATTTCTTCCCCAGCAAAGGTCATCCTATAGGAAACCCGCTTCTATGCCAAAGCAAGGTCTGAAACCCAATGGAAACAGATCAGTGTCATGCAAAGGTTCTTACAGCAGTCAGGCAGTGGCCCGGTGAGCAATGAAATGCAATAGACAACTCTGTGGGCTGGACTGAGACTATTCAGAGATCCCAACTTACATTGGCTGACAACCCCTCCAAGTTCAGAAATCATTCCAATCATCAAAAGTCGCAGCAAGATAGCAGAGGTGGGAGGGAGAGGTGAGAAGACAGTGGAGTTTGGAGGGGAGCACCCCGCAAGTGAACCAAAGAGAGGATGTGGGGTGGAGAAGTGGGAAGGCAACAAGTGCGTTAAGGAGAAGTACGACAACAGTAGATATTTTATTTATAAAGCATAAAAATTAGCCAGGAATTTAGCATGGAGGCTAATGGGGAAATAGAATCCGCCTTAACGGTGAGAGACTTTTCAACTGTTGTTTGAAAACTAATCATGTTATAAGTGCTCCTGAAGAGAAAACTGATCAAGTTGTCAAAGGTGGGATAAAAATATTTTAAATAAATAAATAATATGGTTGTTGTAGGTTTTTCGGGCTCTTTGGCCATGTTCCGAAGGTTTTTCTTCCTAATGTTTCACCAGTCTCTGTGGCTGGCATCTTCAGAGGACAGGAGTTAGAACTCTGTCTGTGTTCTGGTGTAGTGTGTGGGATAGTTGATTATTTGTAGCTGTGGGATCAGCTTTTTGTCCTTTTCAGGAGATTGGGTGATTATGGTGATCAGGGTGTTTTTTGTTATGGGTGTATTGTTGTGATAAGGGGGGAGATGGTCTGTCACTGTGATTGATGGGTGTAGTTAGCTAGTCTTTTGTGTGTAGTGATCACCAGTCCTTGTGGCTGGGTAGAGTTCATTGACCTTTTGCAGGCTCTATTTTTCAGTGCTGGGAGTCAGGCTTTGTTGAGTTTTAGACTTTCTTCTTTTTTGTTGAAGCTCTGCTGGTATTTGTGGATTTCAATGGCTTCCCTGTGTAGTCTAACATAATGATTGCTGATGTTGTCCAGTACTTCTGTGTTTTGAAATAGGATTTCATGTCCAGCTTGTTTCAGGGCATGTTCAGCTACTGTCGATTTTTCTGGTTGTTTTTGTCTCCAGTGTCTTTCATGTTCTTTGATTCTGGTGTGAATGCTGCGTTTTGTGGTCCCAATATATACCTGGCCATGACTGCAAGGTATCCGGTATACTCCTGCAGTGGTGAGGGGGTCCCTTTTGTCCTTTGCTGACCGTAACATTTGTTGTATTTTTGTGGTGGGCCTGAATACTGTTTGTAGGTTGTGTTCTTTCAAAAGTTTCCCCATGTGGTCTGTGACCCCTTTGATGTATGGCAGAAATACTTTATTTGTGGGTGGCTGTTTTTCTTCTTCAGTTTGGTGTTGTTTTCTCGGTTTGATGGCTCTTGTGATTTCATTCTTGGAATAGCCATTTGCTTGTAGGGCCCACTTCAGATGGTTGAGTTCGGTGCTGAGAAATTGAGCTTCACAGTTCCGATTCGCACTTTCTATCAGTGTTTTGATTACGCCTCTTTTTTGTCGTGGGTGGTGGTTGGAGTTTTTGTGTAGGTACTGGTCTGTGTGGGTGGGTTTTCTGTAGACCTTGTGTCCCAATAGGAGGTCAGGTTTGCGTATGACCATGACATCTAAGAAAAGGAGTTGTCCCTCTATTTCTTTTTCCATGGTGAATTGTATATTTGGGTGGATGCTATTGAGGTGGTTTAGAAATTCTTCCAGTTTTTCTTCACCATGGTTCCAAATTGCAAAGGTGTCATCCACGTATCAGAGCCAGACTGTGGGTGTGAAGGGTGCCAAAGCCAGGGCCTCTTTTTCGAAATGCTCCATGTAGAAGTTCGCTATAAATATACAATTCACCACTGTCGCGCACCCCCAGTGTCCCTAGTTTGTTTCCCCTCAAACCCAGGTCCACCTTTGGACACGACTTGCTTATTTCTCCTTTCACCAACTGCCACCAGTGGATCTTTATCCACACTCTGCCAAAGATGCTTCTTGTACACGTGTTGTCAAATATAACTGATTATTTATTACTTAGTTGTTAAATCACACAAGTATGTTCATAGATGTTATATTATGTTGCACTCATTAAACTTGGATATTAAAACACGTTTCTTTATTTGTATTACGTTTCATTAATCACTGGAATAAGATCTGATGACTGTCAATCTATTTTATTTTACTTATATCTTTTAACTATTCTTTAACACATAAACCAACTACTCCAACTGTCCAATCTCTCTCATAAACCTTCAAAACCTCCTCTCTCCTTCTCTCTCAGTCTCCCACTCTCTCTCTGACTCCGCCCTCCTGTCCTCCCATAGGCTACAGCTCTAGAGCTCCACATGACGGACAGGTGGGACATGGGCATTCCGCCACAACCACCACCACCACCACCACCATCATCATCAGTGCAGGCAGTCCTGTTGATATTGCCAGCACAACCTGAATTATGTGTGTGCACATTGTTTCAATTCTATGCTTCTCCCCATTCACAACTACTTCTGAAGTTACTAGAGGTTACAAAGTGAAGGTTTGAGCCAGCCGCTCACCTTTTAATATTAACACTTCATAGTTGATTGGTCAGAGAGAGACATAAGGGAGCAAAGCACAAATAAAACACACCCTTTCCACACAGGACAAAGTTATAATTTGCAACATGCATTGCAATTATTTCTGGTTAATTATCTCAGCATGGATTTCAAGTATCAGAGGCAGGCCTGTTTGTATCCATTACTGGGGAGAAAGAATAAGCCTAATTCCTTAGATGATCCTAATTTCCAGGTTGAGATGCTTACAAACATAAATCTAGGGGTTTCCAGCTTCTTTAAAACTGATACTGCCATTATATAGTGCACTAATCCACTGCTAGCTGTAGAAAATTTGTATCTCTTAGTTCCTTCTCCCCTCTCTTGTTAGTCTAGATTTCCATTCTTTTGCATGTTAATTTTTCAGCAAGTTTCAATGCCCTCTTGAGGGTTTTGGACCTAATTAAGCTTTGGGACAAACATATTAAATGGATTAATATGCTCTTGCATAACAAAATGTTTAAAAAATTAGCTTTTCTATAATTGTGAGAGCGAGTATAATGAAGAACTTGAGAAGACATCTTTCCGGGGTTTGAATGCTAAGGCCATTTTTCACAAAGCTGACTGGTCTCAATGAACCAGAGTTATGATTAACTACAATTTAGGATTTGGACCAAATGCTAAATTAGGTCCTTGAAATGCTAAACCAAGGCTTGGCATTTTGCATTAAGACAGCCAAGGAAGATTTGTTAGATAGTATGTGTATACTGATGCGATAAGATGCTTTATCTTCTTCTCCAGATTCCAGAAAAGTCTTGCCCTTATCTCTTCAAGATAGATGGAAGCAGGTACAACACTTCCTTCATTTTTCAAAAGTTATCTTCCTGATATTTAAACATTTGCCAGCTTTTCTTTTTTCTTTTTGTTTCTTTTCACTACAAGAAAGTAATTATTTTCAAAAGGCACACCCTGCTTTTTGACACATCTGGTTCTATACAGAATTGGAAATGTTGAAGGAAATACTGCAGATAATAAGGCACTCGGAGCCTTACCTACATACGGATGCGGGAGATTTTTGAGGCATCTCTCAACTTTTCCTAAGTTGTGACACAGCTGCAAGAAACTGCTAATTTGTTTGTTACTCCCGGATTTGAGGGTGAGATCTTTGATCATATGCCCTATGTTGTGCCCTTAAGTCAGAATCAATTTAGAGAAACCTCAATAGTGCTTTCAAGGTAAGTAAGATGTTTAAGGAGTAGTTTTACCAGTCCCACATCTCCAGTGAGCCTCCATGGCTGAGCAGGGATTGAACCCAGGCTTCTTAAGTTTTAGCCCATCACTATACCTCACCGGTTATCCTAATCATGCACCATCAAGCCATTTTGTTAGCAATATTTATATCTTACTTTTTCTCTAAAGGGCTCAGGGCAGAGTGCTCAGGGCTCTTCCCTTCCCTATTTTTATCCTCACAACAACCTTGTGGGGCAGGTCACAGGAAGAGAAAGTGAGTGGCCAACTATCTCTGAGTGTCTTGCAAGGCTCAGTGGAGTCTGGAACTTGGGCTTCCCAACTCCTGCTCTAGCACTCTAACTTTTCCCACCTGCTACATTTCAGAAGAAGACCCGTAACACAGAAAGTTAATGAACCTTCCATGTAATGTGTAATTTGGCCATCATTTTGTGCAGAATAACTAAGCTCACTTTAAACTATCTGCGTCATTTCTGTTGACGCCAATAGCCTTTACCAAATCAGCAGCTTAGATGAAGAGGGATCAACAAGAGAGTTGGCATGGTTAACCTGTTGTCTTAAACCTTTATAAGCCAGGTGCATGTTGAAAATAAAAATGACTGTTGAAAATATTTTAATATGGGTGAATTCCTCCATTAATACCTTTTATTCACCATGAAATATTAACACCGTTGAGGTGGAAGTGACATCAACAGCCATGTGATTCAACCCTTTGCTCAATGCACAACTGGCAAAGGAAGGCTGTTTAATTTCTGCATAAATGCACCCAGTGAGGGGAAAGCCAGCCACCTCTCAAGGCAGACTCATTCTCTGTCAGGTGCTTCTTACCATTATGAAATTTCTCCTTGGATACTAGCCCTTGCTGTGCTAACAACAGGGATTATTAAGACAGAAAGAATGCAGATTTTTCCCGTCTATTCAACATATGCTTGTGGCTACAAAGAGGAGTTTCAGCTTCTTGTGAGGTGTACTGTTTGCAGCGTAAAGTCCGATCGTCCCTTTTGTCACTTCTATACAATAGACAGCTTTTCTGTGTACATTTATGTATGTGTGCATACATATGTCTGTGTGTATTTCTCACTGTATAGTGAGGAATATATTGAACCACTTCTTTTTTTAAAAAGAAAACATGAGGAAAAAGCCCTTCCTCTTCAATGGTTGTTGTTCACACTGTTTCGTTTTGCTGTGTGGGAGGTATACGTGCCAAATGTATGTGTGAAATTCAGAGCTGCATTGTGTTGAATTTTGAATCTTCTGTGAGGCTTATTAAATATCACTATTATTAATTACATGGCTGTACGTCTCGCTGTCACCTTCTTTGGACTTTTATTCTTGAGTGGTTCATAATGTGGTTCATAAACAATGCTAGTAACATGGGAATATTGGTAACATAACAACATTGATCTTTGACAAACAGCTGTTCTCCAAAGATACATCTATGGGCATAGCAATGGCGTATGGAATACTCTATACTTCCCATGCCTCCAGCTATACGCTAAAATTCAGAAAAGCTTGTTTCCTATGTAATAGTTCCTGCAATATCTTTGCCACACCTTTGACCCTCAGATCTGCCCCTGCTGTGAATAGTATATGTCAATGACCCACCAAGATGAAGACAACATGCCTGCCAGCCTTGCCAACACATGGACGTGGTGGTGGGGAATGTCTTCCATATTTCCAGCCCAATGCAAAGTGCTGGTCATTACCCATGAAGCCCTATATGGCTTGAGTCAAGGTTACCTGAAGGACTATATTTCCCCATATGAGCTTTCTTGGCACTTAACATTCCCAGAGGAGGCACTTCTCTTAGTCCCACTACCAGTGCAGGCATAGTTTATGGGGACACGAGAGAAGGCCTGCTCTGTGGCTGCTCCCAGGTTATGGAATGCTTTCCCTCGGGAGATCAGGCTGGCTTTCACCTTTTTATCCTTGAAGATCCACTTTTTGAGGCAGACTTTTAACAGTCATGACTGAGTCCCTGAATGTCTCTCCCCCCCCCAGTTAAGATAGTTTTTAATGTTTTACGTGTTTTTAATCATTCAAAGGTATTTTAATCAATATGATAGTTTAATTTTTAAGAAAAGTATAACTTATTGTGTTTTTAATTCTATTTTTTTTCTCCTTAGTGGGAGAAAGGTGGCCTATAAATGAGACAAATAAATAAATAAATATTTAAAAAAATGAAAAGAAAAGGAGCATTTAGTTCTACTTTTAGCTAAAAATATTTAGTTTGGTAGATCACAGACTGTGCAAGTGTACTTTCCAATAATGATTTTGTACTGTGGTTAAAACTACTCCTTAGGACTATATTCAATATTCAATATATTAGATATTCAATATATATTGAATATATTCAATATATTCAGCTAGCCCAGGAGAAGGGGCAGCCTCTGCTGCTTTGGGCAAGCTGCATAGCCCTGGAGCACCATCAGAAGGAGGGACATTTAGACCACTTCTAAGTACTTGTTACTACTGTATATCCATTCTATATTTTGCTTAAGTGGCACATAAATAGATCATTGACATTATTTCTCATGCATGCACAGGCATGTGTGCATGTGTGTGCACGCACACACATGCTCATGCTCATGCACACACACAGAGAGAGTTTTTATTACACTTTTCTTAAAAAATGTGAGTGGAAGAGAGAGATGAACCCTACATGTTAGCTTCATAAGCGCATAAACTCAAAAACACCTTTTTTAAAAAAAGAGGACACACAATTAAGAAGAGGGAAATAAATATCAACGGTGCAAAGCCACTTGCCTGGTATTGCCAGCATAAAACAACCAACATAACTTTTGAAGGTGAATTGCCTTGGTTTAATAAATCACAGCACACATTACCTGTTGCATACTGAGTTGTGTGATTGATTCAGCATGCAACTGAAAATGTCTACAGTGATTTCTTAACTTAGGACAATTTGCCTCCAAAAGTGATACAAGAAGGTTTTGGCCAAATTATGGTAATACAGCAATATCTTTCTTATGCTGTGTCTTCTATGCTTTGTATAGTTGCTGGTCAGGATATTTTTGGCCAGAATTTATTTATTTATTTATTTGCTATTCATGAAAGAAAGTATGGCAGAAAAAAATGCCCCCACATGTGGGTGGCAGTGACTTAAAAGATGTGTGTGTATGTGTATGCATGTATGCAAATGTGTGTGTGTGTATATGTGCTTGTTCCAAGTCATTTTGACGCTCTAACTCTGTACGCATGCACATGCATACCTTTGTATACATGTATTACTATTAAATGAGATGGCTAAGAGCAAACAGCTTAGCCACTGTGATACTCCCAGTTCCCTTCTTTAGTATAAGTCTTGTCCCCGTGTGAAAAGGTAGAAATGGTCTCCTAAAGCCTCATGGTGATTCCAGGCCACCATGAATCTTTTTTTGGAAACGTTTTAAATCAGGAATCCATCCGTGGCCATCTTATTTAAACATAAACACCCGCCAAACTTCACCCTCCATCCCAGGATGGGAAGGAAGCTAAGAGCACTATGGCAGCTGAGAGCTGCAGCAAGACTTTTTAAAAATTCTATGGTGGTGGGGAACACCGTTGATTGGTATTTTGGTTTATGTATTTTATGTTTATGGTTTATGTTGTAGTTTAAGAAAAAAAAATTAAAAAAAATTCTTGTAAAAGTATTCTTAGATGATCAACTCATCTAAAAACAACAAGATATATGCAGAGGAAGTTGTGAATGTGTGGGAATGTGCCCCTCTCCCCAAATTGAGATGAGGCACCTTATTCCTCAGTTAATGGGTAGCTCCTGCTCAGGTGAGCTAACGCCTGACCACTCTGGGCATATGTTCTGGAAGGTAGTTAACAAACTCTCTCACGTCTCACAAAACCTGTCCCCCCCCAGTTTTGCAAGTGGGAGCAATGCTCCATTAAAGTTGGAAGATATTTTTTGGGACAGCTGTAGCATAGGTTGAAGGACTCCATAGATCAGAAACTGAGTTTGGGGTTGTTAGCAGTACGTATCTGGCCTCTCCAGATGTTGACAGACTTCATTTCCCTTCAACTCCAGCCAGTGTGGTCAATGGGATGAGAGAAAAGAAAAAGTGGACTGTCACGTTCCCACGTGGCCCTTGGTCGTTTCACCAAGCAAAGGCGCACGCTACGTGTCGTTCAGCTGCCACCAGTTGATTACATCAACTTTGTTCACTATTAATGACAGAGGTCCAGGCAATGTATCATTTAAAAACCAAGTAGAAATTGTTTATTGTTACAAGTGATAAAAGTCCAGTCAGTGTCGTTAACTCTCAACTAAACAACTTTCTCTCTCCACTCTCAACCGTCTACTATTACTCTCCCTCTCTCTCCTTTTCTTTTCCCCCACTTAACTCCACCCCCACCAACTCCTATTGGTGCATGCAAATTTCAACATAAATATTCATGAGCAGGGTGAACACTACATGGGCAATGTGGAATCAACATGACAGTCCTCTTGTGTGTCTGAGGCAGCAGGGGACATGAGGGGGCTGCCGCAGAAAGTTCTTACATGAGAAAATGAGTCCCTTTCCCTCATTTTTCAGAAAAGGCTTGTTCTGATTCTTTTCTTTTCTTTTTTCTTTCTTTCTTTTTTTCTTTTCTTTTCTTTTTGAGACTTGTAGACTGGAATTGCCCTCTTCCTAGCTCTCACTTGTGAAGTGACTTGACAATGGAAACCAACCAGATTGCTATCTGCTGGGCTTCTGGCTTCAAGCCCCAGGGCTTTTCCCTTCAGACTGAAGGTTTACCAGACTATTCCTCAGAGAGATACATCTGATTCACCACCCACAGGCATATAATCATTATCTTTTTGCCACTATACAATTTAATTAAAACAAGTCAGCACACTTTTAAAGACTAGCCTAAGGCTACAATGAGGAAAAATGCTAAAAATGGTCTACAGATGCCACCTGCTGATACTGATTCTATCTCTCTGTCCACTATTTCAGTTGGGAGAATTACCTTCAGTCATCTATCCGCCAAGACTGATCTGCCAAACTAAAATATGGGTCTTGTGGATCTATAAAGAAATTGCCGATACCTTTTTACTGTTGTAGTTTTAATATGCAATCCTGTATTTATGCTCCACTGTTGGAGAAGTGAGATGTTTTGAGAAATGCTATGCAACGCTAATAGAATATGAGCTCAACTGCTGCCATGTCAAATACCTGAGCAGAACACCTGAGACAGGCAGGGGACTGGCTGACACTGGATGGAATTATGGGCAGCTCAAAAGAGGAGAACTCTCGTGTGTTCTCTTTCAGGAGAAGAATTCATGCGATCCATGGCCTTCAAGAGCCCCAGGAATTGTCTGTTAAATGCTGTAATCATCTTATGAAATATGCACCAACAGTGTCTTGGTGCATAGATTGGCCGGCATGGTGGGAATGACATCACCAGTAGTGGCAGATTGGCCTAATGAAAAGATTCCTGCTTTGATTTTGAATTGCGGATGACTTGCGTGAAATGAAAAGCAAAGCAAAACCAAAGTGTGCTGCTTATATACTGTCTCATAGTGCTTAAAACACCCTCTGGATGGTTTACAATTCACTTATGCAAGGCTACACGTTGCCTCCCCAGCAAGCTGGGTGCTCAATTTACTGATTTCAGAAGGATGAAAGGCTGAGTCAGCCTTGAGCCAGCTACCTGAGCCCGTCAGGATGGAACTCAGGTCATGAGCAGAGTCCTGACTTGCAGTACTGAAATTTAACCACTGTGCCAGAAAGCTCCAAGACGTTGTGTGCAATTTAAAGTCAAAGCAAAACTGTTTAATTAGCAGCAATCTGCCACTGCCTGTGACATCACCCCAGCCATGACAGCAGAACTACTGTATGCAACAGGATTTTACCCATACAATTTTGTTGCTGTGGCTTTTTGGACTTTTACCGGCAAAACTATCCTATAACTTTTAGAAACACAGACTGGCATTGCTAATTAACATCAGCAACACTCATCCACATGTGTGGCATACTCTCAACAAAATACTGGAAAGGATTAGAAAAATTAGGCACTTATACATATACAGAGGGAGATGTACAATCCTAACAAATTCTGGAGAAAAATCGGGAATGTAATGAAATAATAAAATAAACTATTGTTTGTACAATAAAATACATATTTAGATTATAAACAAATGTTGATTATGGTGATGATTAGGCAAACTACAACTAAAAAAAGGATGAAGAATATGAATATTTCGCTGATTTCTGATAAGACCATCTCTGGACAATAGCACTTTGACCAGAAGCTCTCATGTAGGTTGGCAAGTCATACCAGTGATTTATCTTACATAGTCCCAAACTCTTAATGGAACATTCCAGTGAAACGTAGATAAATTCTGGGCACCATGGTTGAAGAAGGAAACAGACAAAGCTCCAGAGTGTCCAGAGGGGGGCAAACAAGATGGTAAAATGTCTGGAAATCATGTCCTTTGAGGAATGGTTGAAGGAGCTATGTTTGGTTTGCAAAAGAGAAGCCTGAGAGGCAATATGATAGCCATCTTTGAATATCTAAAGGGCTGACGTACAGATGATGGAAGAGGATTGTTTTCTGTGGCCTCAGAGGGTAGGACCAATCCAATGGATTCCAATTGCAATAGAATTAGACCTCAGGAAGAACTAAGAGTTGTTTGACCTAAGAGGGGAAGATACCTGCTCAGAATGTCATGGACTGGCCTTCATTGGACATTTTCAAACAGAGATTAGATGGTCATTTGTCAGGGATACTTTAGCTGTGGATTCCTCCAATGTATTTTTTAACATTTGCACTTTTATTATTAGGGCTTCCTATTTATACAGCTTACTGCAAAGGCTGGCATCAAGAGTAGAGTGGTAGCTGTTCAGCATGCCATTGTGCAGGGCCAGCCCTCTCTTCTTCAATAGAAGCCAGACACATGGAGAAAGGAGAGGAAAGAAAGAGGGAGGTACAGTGTCTCACCCCACCTCTCACCTCTTGGATGAAATCGAGGATGAGGAGACATCACCTCTTGGTAGAAAAGTCCTGAGGGAAAGCAAAGGGTTGGAATTCCAGGGGGAAAAAAAGACTCTCAGTTAATCCCAAAGCCAGTTCAAAGGTGGCTGAGCACCCTCTGACTAGAAAGTAGGGGGGCATCTCCACTCTTCTGGACAGGGAGAGGTATGGAACAGAGAGAGTGGCAAGGACCACCTTTAATGTTAAATGAACATCTCTAGATAAAGAGTGAAAAGGAGAGAAGAAGAAAGAGAGACAAGCATCACTTATTTTCACCTTTCTCGATTCTGCACTGGTAAACCTCCCATCACCACCTGGGTCCCACAGCCCCTCCAGGGAGACGTCAGGCAGAGAAATCCTTTTCTTGAAAAAGAATGGCAGCAATTGTCTGAAATTAAAGACTCCCCACCTATCCTTCAGGTCCCAATGGCTTCCCCAAGAAAAGGATCTCAATGGAGCCTCAGGACCTGGGGGGGGGGGGTGTTTAGAAATTTTTAATTTCAGCAGACTTAGGTGAGGTAAGCTGCACTGCTAGATTTCTGCCATTGCTCGCTTGTTGAATCAAATCCAATAAAATATGTGTAAAAAGGAATGACAATCTACACAAACTTACAGGATGTGCAGGTTTACCCATCAGTGGCTAGAATCCTATTGCTTAGTTATACTACAGTACATGGAATGACACAAACTGCAGCAGTGAATTTCTGCTACCAAATGAGTTGCTTGTATCCCTCACCACACACCAACTCACACAACTACTGCCATATGATGAGGGATGCAGCAATAACTGGTTAACTCATGGCAATTTGCCACTGCAGTTTATGTACTATATTTATGCTGGTATAAGCATTCAATAGGATTCTGGCTAGTGTGAGAAGAAGCTATCTGTTACATTTTCCTCCTGTGACTTAACTGCTAGGACTCCTGAAAAAGGAGGTAACCTTTTAGTGTACAAGAAAACATTTTATTTCCCAGGGGGTTTACAGATATTTCTTTGAACCACATATATAATAACAGTAATCACATATATTGCTAGCAAGTTCCATTCTCTGAGTATGCACCATTTTGTAGACAGAACAGCATCATCAATCCGTGCAAATATCAGCAGGCTTAGGAAAATCCAAGGTGTTCAGAAGTACAAAATATGAAAACAACCTTTAGGAGAGATCAAATGGAAAGAACTTTTAAAGCAGCTTAGTGGGGACTGGGCATGCTCAGTAGGCAGAGAAAGAGGAGGAGTGGACGTGGAAAATAGAAGCAGGAGAGGTATGGAAGAGGCCCCAGCTGGCTGCCTGGAACTGAGGACAAGAGCACTTTACACTGCTGTGGTTTGCTGCCAGTCCCATTTATTTCACATAATAATTATTATTATCCATATGAGACTTCTGGGAATTGAAAATTAGCAGGGATGGCTTAACACATTGAGCCTCACTATTTTTCAGTTTTCTTCAAGTAACAAGAAGGGATGTAAACAATACCAAATTTTCCAAATTATTTGTTTGCTAGCCAGTTTATATTTATTACCCAGGTCAGAGGCCTCTCATTAGTAGATGACTCTCTCTCTCTCTCTCTCTCTCAATCTCTCTTTCTCTCTCTCTCTCAATACCTTGCTTGAGAGGTTCCTGGATTATCTAGTTGGTTATTGATGGAGATTTAATATGAACTTTACATTCAGGTAAAGCATATTTCATAATTTTGGGGGGTAGGGGTGGGATTATGATATCTCTAGATGTCTCTGGGGACCGCAAACATAAATGGTGCCTTCTCCACACATTAAAACAAACACATCCTCCCGTTGCAAGTTGAAAATGTAGCACAAACTGCTAATGTCACACTAAAGCTTGTTTTCCTGATGTAACAGCTTTCTACAAGTAGGATGTTGTGTGTGTGTTCTGAAAAACATTGCACAGGATTTAAGTGTGCAGTTCTCCATCTGTACTTCCAAGTCCCAGGAGGGCTGTACCACAATTTATTTTTGGATTGTTTAAATCAGTTCTTAATGCTGTATGGGATTAACTTTTAGACTGATGCATTAAGGTAACTCTTGGAGTGTTTGTGTTCATTTTTTTTCTGCCGTGAGCAATTATATCTATTTATATAAAGATCTTATGAAGTCAGTGGTGTTTTCTGTCTGATTGAAGGTAATAATAATCCTTTCAGTTAGACCTCAGGATATGCATATGTTTTTTTCCATTTTCAAAGCTATAGGGGACATAGTCAGAGGCAGCACCAGAAGGGCAGAGGGGCCGTCAAGTGTGGCTCAAGACATGTTGCTACCCAAGGTGAAGAACAGGATAGTATCCTTTGGACTCCTCCACCAAAGGAAGCCAACTGGACTGTAGGCTCAATCTTATTTCAGCACTGGTGATGGTGAAATATCCTCCCCTAGTTCATTGAGAGCAGCAGAATAGCGTACGGAATATAGGACAGGTCTTAGGGAAATCTATTTTCCAGCAAGGGAGAATAGCCACCCACCCATACATGTGCTGCTCAGTGATTGCATCACTATGCCTAATAGGAGGGCTGGCCCTGTCAACAAGTGAGCAGCTTATTCTGGAAGCTGTTTATTGCTCAGCAACCTCATATCCAGAGGTGGGAGTGATTACTTTTTGTTTTTAGAATATACTTCCTGGAAGACCTTAGCCAGCCAGGCCAGAGGCTGTGCTGATTTGCACATTCTGGGAGTAGTAATATTTAAAACAAAACAAAAAAGCCTTTCCACATCTCTGCTCATGTCTTCATGGTGTTGAAGTGGCGGTCCATGTGTCTCTGCTGGATCTGGCACCTAGAGACCTTTTCCAATCAGCTCATGAGGTTTCACTTCCCCATATAATAGCAGAGGCAGGAGAGGCAGGAACTGGGAATCTAGTAGCAAACAGAAAAAATGAGGTACCCCTAGAATGTGGCATGGATTCCCTCTGGCGGCAGGGGAAGTGGGGGCAGCACAAAACCACAGAACAGGAATATGTTTTCATATCTAAGTAATCGTACAATGAGACTATCATGAGCCATAATGTATACTGCTTTGCAGAGCTGTATGCTCCTTAAATTTCCTTTCTAATGCAAGATGGAGGAACGTGTGACTTCAGCTCCCGTCAGCTGGCTTCCAAAAAGGCCCCTGAGGAATGGGAATAGGAATGATGATCCAATTGTATCTGGAGAGCCACATGGCTCCCTGCTGAAATGAACTCCCTGATGGAGTGCTGGTGGCCTTTAAGACGTCCAGATCACATTTGTCCACAAGGATGCTTAAGTGGCTCAGGTAGTTCTTCTCTATCAAAGTCCCCCCCCAATATCATATAGTATCTATCCCCTACCCATTTCAAATCTCTATATACTTTCTTGTTTATTGGATACTTTAAAGAATATAGTTCATGTTCCCTAGAAGACTTGGCATGTGGTACTAAATTCACGAGCGACACCTCAAATCAGCTGCTAGCTGTGGCCTTTAAACAACTCCTGAGTCAAACAGGTTTGCCAGAACTCTTCAGCTTAGATGGATATGTAACTTTTAACTTTTCCTGTAATTTCCACTATCATAAGTAATTATTTTTACGAAATACTAATTTATTAAGATATGAAATTCTGCACTAGTTGTAATCTAGTTGTATAGTGCGCGACCTATCCGGAATTGGTCTAGGTGACGGGCCTCCCCCTAGTATCTCACCTGACCAATTTGCAGCATTTTTTAAATCTAAAGTGGAGGCCATCCGCCGGGAGCTCTCTCCTTTTTTGAATACAGTGAGTCGAGCAGAGATGTCCAGCGCTCCGCTTTGCCCGGTGACTCTTGATTTCTTTCAGCCTGTGATGCCAGATATTGTGGACAAAGCGCTTGATCACTGTCGGGCCACCACCTCATCCCTTGACCCTTGCCCGGCCTGGCTAATCAAAGCAGCCAGGCCTATAACAACTGAATGGGCCACAGCAATAATTAATGGGTCTTTCCTTGAGGGCAGGGTACCTCCTGCCCTCAAGGAGACACTCATTAGGCCCATAAGGAAGAAACCTAGTTTGGCGGTGGACGAAATTGGCAACTATAGGCCCGTCACCAATGTTTCTTTCATCAGCAAAGTGGTGGAGAGGGTGGTGGCCGATCAGCTTCAGGCTCATTTGGATGAAACAGATGCCCTGGATCCATTCCAGTTGGGTTTCAGGCCGCGCCATGGTACAGAAACGGCATTGGTCGCCCTGTATGATGACCTACTGAGGGAGGCTGACAGGGGTAAAACATCTCTGTTGGTCCTCCTCGATATCTCGGCGGCCTTTGATACCGTCGACCACGGTATCCTCCTGAGGAGGTTCTCCGAGTTAGGAATTGGTGGCCTGGCGTTTGCCTGGCTCCGATCCTTCCTCGGGGACCGTCCTCAGAGAGTACAGCTTGGGGAGAGGGTATCGGCCCCGTGGAGCCTCAATTGTGGGGTTCCGCAGGGTTCGATCATCTCCCCAATGCTGTTTAATATCTACATGAGGCCGCTGGGTGGGGTCATCAGGGGGTGTGGGGCATCATGCCATCAGTACGCTGATGACACTCAGCTCTACATCTCCTTTTCACCAACTGCAGTGGATGCCGTTCTGTCCCTTCAGCGCTGCTTGGAGTCTGTACTGCAGTGGATGCAGGAAAATGGGCTGAGGCTGAACCCGGACAAGACGGAGGTCCTGAGGGTGGGTGGCCCCACCATCAGCAGTCTGGGAAACTCTCTCTCATTTGGGGGGGTGACTCTTACTGCAAAGAGTGAGGTTCGCAGCTTGGGGATCCATCTGGACCCAGCGCTCACCATGGAAACTCAGGTGGCATCAGTGGTCCGCACCGCCTTTTTTCATCTTCGGCGGATAGCCCAGCTGCGTCCCTATCTTGATGTTGGGGCGCTCACTACCTTGGTACATGCGCTTGTAATCTCGAGATTAGACCACTGTAATGTGCTCTACGTGGGGCTACCTTTGAGGTTGATGCGGAAACTCCAAGTGGTGCAGAATGCGGCGGCCAGACTCCTTAGTGGAGTGAGAAAATATCATCATATCTCTCCCACTCTGGCCACTTTGCATTGGCTGCCCATTAGGTTCCGCGCTGACTTCAAAGTTTTAATGCTTACGTATAAAGCCCTAAACGGTTTAGGGCCTCGATACTTGGCGGAACGCATACTCCCACCAAAATCTACCCGTATCACCCGATCTAGTCAGGAGGTGAGGCTGAGAAGCCTGACGCCGAGGGAGGTCCGGAAGGAAAAAACAAGACACCGGGCCTTCTCGGCGGTAGCTCCTCGCCTCTGGAATAATCTTCCTCCGGAGATCTGTGCGGCCCCTTCGCTGGGCATCTTTAAAAACCAATTGAAAACTTGGATGTTTAGGCAGGCCTTCCCCTCAGCTATTATTTGATTTATTTATTTTTTTCCTATTTCTTTCCATCTTGAATAACTGTATTACTGATGTTTAAATGTTGTTTATATTTTTATATTGTTATTATTTGTGTTGGAAGCCGCCCAGAGTAGTCAGTTGACTAGATGGGCGGGATATAAATGCAATAAATAAATAAATAAATAAATAATCATTGTGGTCACTTTACATGCCCCATAAAAGACAAAGCCTCTTATAGCACTTGGCGTGGTTGGGGAAAACACACAGACACACAGACACACAGACACACACACACACACACACACACACACACAGAGCAGCAATCATCTTTGAATTCTTAACCAATTAGGAATTAAACTGAAATTCCTTAATTTTTCCAGGTTGGCACTCCAACCCTATGAATTCTGGCTACACACAGAGAGAGACACAGACACACACATGCACACACACACAAGCTTTTCAAGCTAGCAGGTGGACCTATTGACATGTTTTGACATACAAGTCCCTCATGCAAGGTTTGATAACAGTATTTGAAGAGATTGCACTCACAGTGAAGTGTTCGTTTTTCTTTCTTTCTTTC
Source organism: Intellagama lesueurii (assembly GCA_037013535.1). Lineage (NCBI taxonomy): Eukaryota > Metazoa > Chordata > Lepidosauria > Squamata > Agamidae > Intellagama > Intellagama lesueurii. The sequence goes on from JBAJHW010000002.1 coordinate 248,073,446, forward strand.
TTTCTTTCTTTCTTTCTTTCTTTCTTTCTTTCTTTCTTTCTTTCTTTCTTTCTTTCTTTCTTTCAAGGTGTCAATGTTTCATTAACAGTTAACACTTGTGTGTTTCTCTTCTTTGTCCATAGGAACATTCCTTTCGATGACTGGGATTTTGGCTTGGGAACTGGCGATCTTCAATATCACTCTGTGTTCACCATGTATCACTTAGGACTGATGTTCATAATGCCTGTGTTGAAATGGAGCAGAGAATAGCAGCCAATCCATAGATGGCATGGTGATCGCTGTGACTGTGATTTTCACATCCACCAGTCCTGCCGTACCTCCTTCCTCAAGCTAGTATCCTCCAGGTGTTTCAGACTCAACTCCCGCCACCCCAATTGGCACAGCAAATAGCCATGTGAGCTGAGGGTAATGGAAATTGTAGTCCATCATGTCTGGAATGTGCCAGGTTGGAGAAGGCAGTCCTATCCCTTGCCAGACTCATCAATCATGAAAAAGACAGTCCACAAGGGCGCTTTCCCTTAATGTGCTGGAACTGGCCTGATAAGAAGGTAGACTAATTGTTAATGTGTGATTGATACATTAGCTGACTTATTGTGAGTACTGTTTTGGGCCTGAAGAGATAGCTTTCACTGCGCAACACTGTTTAATGGTATGTTCATTTTTTGGTAGCTAATGTGCTTATAAATAAGTTCAAATCATTTATATATGGCAGCATATAAACAGCTGAATAAGGAGTATTGTACTGGATTCACATGGTATGTAATGCAAAAGGAATATTTGGATGTGGGTTTTGGAGAGCTGTCTAACTGCATAGTTACATCTATTGTTCTCGATCTGAGAAATTAGAGGGGTTGTGTGCATGTGTGAAGATTAAAAATATTTCCTGTAATTGCAAAGACTATAGTATTACTTAGGAATACTTCTTAGCCCTGCCTCTATCTTCTGTGTGTAGTTGTTGTTGTTGTTTAGTCGTTAAGTCATGTCCGACTCTTCGTGACCCCATGGACCAGAGCACGCCAGGCCCTCCTGTCTTCCACTGCCTCCCGGAGTTGGGTCAAATTCATGTTGGTAGCTTCGATGACACCGTCCAACAATCTCGTCCTCTGTCGTCCCCTTCTCCTCTTGCCTTCACACTTTCCCAACATCAGGGTCTTTTCCAGGGAGTCTTCTCTTCTCATGAGATGGCCAAAGTATTGGAGCCTCAGCTTCAGGATCTGTCCTTCCAGTGAGCACTCAGGGTTGATTTCCTTCAAAATGGATAGGTTTGTTCTCTTTGCAGTCCAGGGGACTCTCAAGAGTCTCCTCCAGCACCACAATTCAAAAGCATCAATTCTTCGGCGGTCAGCCTTCTTTATGGTCCAGCTCTCACTTCCATACATCGCTACTGGAAAAACCATAGCTTTGACTATGCGGACCTTTGTTGGCAAGGTGAGGTCTCTGCTTTTTAAGATGCTGTCTAGGTTTGTCATCGCTTTCCTCCCAAGAAGCAGGCATCTTTTAATTTCGTGGCTGCTGTCCCCATCTGCAGTGATCATGGAGCCCAAGAAAGTAAAATCTGTCACTGCCTCCATATCTTCCCCTTCTATTTGCCAGGAGGTGATGGGACCAGTTGCCATGATCTTAGTTTTTTTGATGTTGAGCTTCAGACCATTTTTTGCGCTCTCCTCTTTCACCCTCATTAAGAGGTTCTTTAATTCCTCCTCACTTTGTGCCATCAGAGTGGTATCATCTGCATATCTGAGGTTGTTGATATTCCTTCCAGCAATCTTACTTCCGGCTTGGGATTCATCCAGTCCTGCCTTTCGCATGATGTATTCTGCATATAAGTTAAATAAGCAGGGAGACAATATGCAGCCTTGTCGTACTCCTTTCCCAATTTTGAACCAATCAGTTGTTCCATATCCAGTTCTAACTGTTGCTTCCTGTCCCACATATAGATTTCTCAGGAGATAGATAAGGTGGTCAGGCACTCCCATTTCTTTAAGAACTTGCCATAGTTTGTTGTGGTCCACACATTCAAAGGCTTTTGCGTAGTCAATGAAGTAGAAGTAGATGTTTTTCTGGAACTCTCTGGCTTTCTCCATAATCCAGTGCATGTTAGCAATTTGGTCTCTAGTTCCTCTGCCCCTTCGAAATCCAGCTTGTACTTCTGGGAGTTCTCGGTCCACATGCTGCTGAAGCCTACCTTGTAGGATTTTGAGCATAACCTTGCTAACGTGTGAAATGAGTGCAATTGTACGGTATTTGGAGCATTCTTTGGCACTGCCCTTCTTTGGGATTGGGATGTAGACTGATCTTTTCCAATCATCTGGCCACTGCTGAGTTTTCCAAACTTGCTGGCATATTGAGTGCAGCACCTTAACAGCGTCATCTTTTAAGATTATAAATAGTTCAACTGGAATGCCATCACCTCCACTGGCCTTGTTGTTAGCCATGCTTTCTACGGCCCACTTGACTTCACTCTCCAGGATGTCTGGCTCAAGGTCAGCAACCACACTCTCTGGGTTGTCTGGGACATCCAGATCTTTCTGGTATAATTCCTCTGTGTATTCTTGCCACCTCTTCTTGATGTCTTCTGCTTCTGTGAGGTCCCTACCATTTTTGTCCTTTATCATGTCCATCTTTGCACAAAATGTTCCTTTAACATCTCCAATTTTCTTGAACAGATCTCTGGTTTTTCCCTTTCTATTCTTTTCATCTATTTCTTTGCACCGTTCATTTAAGAAGGCCCTCTTGTCTCTCCTTGCTATTCTTTGGAAGTCAGCATTCAATTTTCTGTAACTTTCCCTATCTCCCTTGCATTTTGTTTCCCTTCTCTTCTCTGCTATTTGTAAGGCCTCGTTGGACAGCCACTTTGCTTTCTTGCCTTTCCTTTTCTTTGGGATGGTTTTTGTTGCTGCCTCCTGTACAATGTTACGAGCCTCCATCCATAGTTCTTCAGGCACTCTGTCCACCAAATCGAGTTCCTTAAATCTGTTCTTCACTTCCACTGTGTATTCATAAGGGATTTTGGTTTAGATTATACCTGAGTAGCCCAGTGGTTTTTCCTACTTTCTTCAGTTTAAGCTTGAATTTTGCTATAAGAAGCTGATGATCAGAGCCACAATCAGCTCCAGGTCTTGTTTTTGCTGACTGTATATAGCTTCTCCATCTTTGGCTGCAGAGAACATTATCAATCTGATTTCGGTATTGCCCATCTGGTGATGTCCATGTGTAGAGTCGCCTCTTGTGTTGTTGGAAAAGGGTGTTTGTGATGACCAGCTTGTTCTCTTGACAAAACTCTGTTAGCCTTTGCCCTGCTTCGTTTTGAACTCCAAGGCCAAACGTACCCGTTGTTCCTTTTTTAAAATCTCTTGACTCCCTACTTTAGCATTCCAGTCCCCTAGAATGAGAAGAACATATTTCTTTGGTGTCAGTTCTAGAAGGTGTTGTAAGTCTTCATAGAATTGGTCAATTTCAGCCTCTTCAGCACGGGTGGTTGGTGCATAAACTTGGATTACTGTGATGTTGAAAGGTCTGCCTTGGATTTGTATTGAAATCATTCTATCATTTTTGAGATTGTATCCCAGTACAGCTTTTCCCTTTGACCAAACTCCGGGAGGCAGTGGAAGACAGGAGGGCCTGGCGTGCTCTGGTCCATGGGGTCACGAAGAGTCGGGCACAACTTAAGAACTAAACAACAACAACACAGCTTTTCCCACTCTTTTGTTGACTATGAGGGCTACTCCACTTCTTCTACGGGATTCTTGCCCACAATAGTAGATATGATAATCGTCTGAATTGAATTCGTCCATTCCCATCCATTTTAGTTCACTGACGCCCAGGATGTCAATGTTTATTCTTGCCATCTCCTGTTTGACCACATCCAGCTTACCAAGGTTCATAGATCTTACATTCCAGGTTCCTGTGCAATATTTTTCTTTGCAGCATCGGACTTTCCTTTCACTTCCAGGCGCGTCCGCAGCTGAGAATCCTTTTGGCTTTGGCCCAATCACTTCATTAGCTCTGGAGCTACTTGTACTTGTCCTCCGCTCTTCCTCAGTAGCATGTTGGACACCTTCCGACCTGAGGGGCTCATCTTCCAGTGTCATATCTTTTAGCCTTTTGTTTCTGTTCATGGAGTTTTCTTGGCAAAGATACTGGAGTGGCTTGCCAGTTCCTGCTCCAGGTGGATCGCATTTAGTCAGAACTCTCCACTATGACCTGTCCGTCTTGGGTGTCCCTGCATGGCATAGTCCATATCTTCTCTGAATTACTCAAGCCCCTTCGCCACAACAAGGCAGCAATCCGTGAAGGGGTCTGTGTGTAGTAGTGATATGTTTTTTCCACTCACTAGAAATGCTTATTCAGCCACAAAGTAGAACTTGATCACATGCTTATTTTAGAGTAGTCAATTAGAATTTGGATAGTAATTTTAATGGGACCATAAACTTTATATGTTGTATGAGGAATTAAAATAACCCAAGGAATTTCAAGTGCTGGTGAGAATGAATAAATTGTGAAACACACACACACACACTATGTATGGTCTGGCCTGGGTACCATGATGACCAACAATCACATCATATAGTATCTGATAGCTTCAGATACTATCTGATACTAACATGTGTATACTTTTCTGCCTTTGTACAATGTCCTGTTTTTGTAAACGTAGAAGGATACAAAGAATTATGACAATAGGTGGAAATGTACTGGATTATTTCTGAATGCTATTATGGGCAGTTTTTGTGCAGACAAGCAACATAAGCCCCAAAGACACCAGAACTTTAGAAGAAAATTCTTACAATTATAATAGTATAAAATATACATAAATCATAGTCTTGATGTTTCAAAGTGGGTTTCTTTCTGTCTTTTTACACTGTCTGTTTTTAAAAAGGAGTGTGTCTGAGCTTTGTCTGTAGCAGTTCCCGGACTCTTTCAGCATGGTTGATAATAGTGTCTCCATAGCCTCGAAAATAAATAAATAAAAGGACAAAAACAGGGCTTTCATTACTCCCGGCTTTTTTGTGCCATATAAATGCAGGCGAATGCTTTTGTTCCTTCTGCTTGTTGATAACGCCAAGCTGCACACAAAACTGCTGAAGTAATGCTTGTGAGCCAAGTTTGGAGGGGGGAGAGGTTACATAGGGATAGCAAAGTCATCCCCCTCTCACCCACCTCTTGTTGTGTCATCCTTGCTTTTATTCAACAACTGCAATGTATCTAAATTATGGTGCAGTCTGGTGCAGGTCTATTTGGAAGTAAATCCCATGGAGTTCAATGGGGCTCTCTGCCTGGCAAATGTAAACAGATCAGAGCTTTAAAGAATTGTTTTAAAGGCAATGGAAATATGAAGTAAAGCTAAAAGCAAAAGAGTGACAAGAGCCTGTCTATATTGTTTTAGGGATTAAGATAACAACATATATTGGAAATAAAGAGTCATACTGGGGGAAAATGCTAAGCAGACAAGAATACAGGGGAATGAGAGAAAAAGCCAACACTCCAGCTGTTTTCTATAATGGCCAGCCTGCCCATTTTCAAACTACTCGGGTGTGAAATGATGCAAGCCTTGAGATTATTATGGGTCCCCGATGGCAATTCATGTTCAAGAGAAGCGTGGATTTGCTAACTCCTGCCTTGGTCTCAAGGGTGATGGCATTGTCAGTGATAATGTCATTATGTCAGTCTGTGCTAAATGTTCCTTTTAATGACCTAAATGACCTTGACTGTGGTATTATTTCACCCTGTATTCTTTCTCGGCCTGTGCTTTAAAAAAAACCACACACATACACACCAAATATTAAAGGAACAAACTAGTTCACTTGGCTGTGCTGAGATACTAAGAGATGTTGTCCTAACCAACTACTGTAACTCTGCAATCCCATGCAATTTTTTAAACTTCTGTCTGCTGCTTCGAGAATGAGCATTGTTTTCTGTGTGGAAGTCTGCCCTCCCTGATGCAGCTCTGTGGTGTCAGCGAACAGCATCTGCAGCTGCTGGAATGGCAAGAACATCTTAGGGATACAATGCCTTCGTTTGATTGTCTTTTTGTTTCTTCTTGGATGTATATCCTACCTTTGTCCTGAACAATGGCATGCAAGATACATCACATTTATACTACAGCTGTTAGTTGCTTATTGTTGAAAGCATCTTGACAGACTCTCTTCATTCTTTACATGATTACCAGTAGGAGAAATAGTGTGTGCATTTGGCGGGGGGGGGGGGGGGAATGAGACAAAGAGAATATATTCTCCTGTGGGCTAGGGAGACATGTAAGAACACTGGGCTAGACGTAGTGTGGTGTAGTGGTTGGGTCCTAAAAGATTCTAGAATTATCCTGGGTTCTAGAAGATTCTAGTTCTCATTCCAGCTGAGCCATGGGACTCTTTTCCAGCTGAATCTATTTCACAGGATTATTCTGAGGATAACATGTGGAGGAGAAGCATGTCTGTCACCTTCATTTTACTGAAGGAAAGGCAAAATATAAATGTGCCAGTATATTAAATAAGAGACAAAACAAGACCTTTATAATAAGAGATGAATTAGTAGTCCTTTATCCTCCATGAATTCACCTAACTGCCTTTTGAAGCCATCTAGATTAACAGCCATCATCCCATTTTATGGTAGTGAATTCTGTGGCTGAAGTGGCAGTGAACTGTATGCTTGAAGTGGACACAGTGCAAAGAAGTACTTCTGTCTGTCACTCACATTTTCTTCTCAACTTCTGCCCACCATGCATTATAAGTCTATTTTTGTGTCACCTGTGCTTGTTGTTATCATTGTATTCATTATTATTCACAGGAGTATTTGTATTAGTGCAATAGGACTATTATTTATTAATTAACTAGAACTGCTGGATAGCTAAGTGGTTTAGGTATCGGGCTGCAGAGTTGGGAGTTCAATCCCCCACTGTGCCTCCCTGACAGGGGCTGGACTCAATGATCCATCATGTCCCTTTCAGTACTGCAGTTGTAAGATTATTATTAAAATTTATTTAAACACTTTTATGGTGGGGATGACTCAAGGTGACCCAATTTAATATTGAAATATGTATACAGATATACACCAACCAAAATGAACATGTATAAATATATCATATTAAGATACAGTACCCTGTATAATTTCACAATGCTCAGCTATGGGTAGGCATGCTCTTGCAACTTTATTTGAGAAGCAGAGTGCTTGTAATCAGCAGGCTAGCTTAGAGTATAGAAATATTTGTCTTGGAGACTGGGCTTCCTAAAACTTTCTGACGCCTAAAGAACTGTCCATGGTCCTGTATATTTTCCTTCCCTCTTTTTGAACGAAGACATGAGACTGATAGTGACTTAAGTCCTATTGCATAGCATAATAAGTGCAACTAGACTAGATTCATTGAATCGCTGAGGATTCAGTAAGTCAAGTCCTCTGTATATTTCACTGATTTAATGGGCCTACTCTAGTTGCCACTTACAACACTAAGCAACAGGATTTAAGCCACTATCTGCATTTTTAACTGTTGGCTCCAAGTTTATTAATTACATGTTGGATGAGCAACATTTTACTCTAGCTAAAACCAGCCTTCTCTGATACAGTGCAGATATTCTTGAATTCAAGGTGAGTGCTAGGAGATGGTGATTTGCTCTTTGCTTTGTGCATCCCATTTCCAAGCACTGAATCATTGATGCAACTGATTTTCAATCTTAATTACCCAAGCACCTGAAAAGCCTGTGGAGCATGTAGTGTCACCCTTAAAATGGTAAGCATTAGGAGATTGTCTCTGTGCCCTGGGAGATTTACCTGTTCAACCTAAGGTAAGAGAAAAATAAGATAAGCACTCTGTTTTCTGTAAAATGAAGATGCTTCTTCAAGAATCTCACTATCAAGGGTAAGAAGCTAAGGAATGTATAAGGTATGTGCATAATCAGGTAAATGGGAGATACTGAGGCAAAATATTAACAGCATGTGCCACCTCCTTAAAGAAGGTAATCTGGTACAAAAGAGCTCCCCCACAGAGCTTTCATTCAAGACATACATAAACTAGCATTTCAGGTGGATGAGTGCTTCTGCTTTTCCTCCACCATCCTCCTCTGCTCCTCCAGCCATAAAATTATATAAACAGAAGCTGCTTCATCAAGGTATACCACACAGGCTCTTTCATGCCCCACTTCTGCCACATGGGGCAATAGGTACAGAATTCTTATATTCTTCTTGACAATGGTAGGGATACCTTTCTACTTAAATGGTATGGTTTTGTCACATTAAATGCCACTTCTGTGCCATTTCGAGAAGCGACTCTCTTACATCTTTTGAGGTAGACCACATAAACTGCTGATTTCAAAAGGGACAATCCTAGGCCTGTGGTACCTTAAAAAGTGTTACTTGGCACAGGTTTTCAGGGACTGCAGCCCAGTTCTTTAGAGGCAACATACATGTTGACTTACCAGTCTGAAACTGATTTAATGGGCCTATTTTTAGTTGGGATTTGCAATAGGATACAGGTCTTACTCTTTAAGGTACCTGCAACAGACCACAGGCTAACACCGTTATGCCTCTGGAAACTTCCCAGATTGTTTACAACTGCATGGTTGGTGCATGTCTCAGTGACCACCAAAGAATACAATGTTAATGTTGACTCCATACACACAGTGTCCTTGAGATAAAGCATTAGCACTAAGAAAATTTATTAAGGGCCCCTCCCACCCCCACAACTGCTACAATATAGAAGGGAGGAGAAAATGCAAAGACTTAATGTTTCTGTCTCCCAGATCTGTCTACTACCAGTCACTGTCTAGTAAGTCCATCTATTTAGCAAATACCGCTGATATTTATTACTGATATCTTATTACTGTTTTCTGAACATGATTCTGGTAGTAATATACAGGTATCATAATGGTGGTGATCTCCTTACATTCTAATTTAGAAGTGTCTAGCTAGTCTTGTAAAGATGTACTATTCTTAGATATGAACTTTTATTTCAAAAGACTTAAACCTTTAAAAAAGGCTCAGAAATCAAATTATCACAATTTTGGAAGTATTTTGAAATCATTTGGTCACATTAACCTATAACAGCTTAAATACTGTGCTGTGCCAAACTACTTAAAGTTTGCTATGATGAATCATAGCCAAGTTTCTTAGCATACAGTTTGTTTACAGTGTAGAGCAAAAAGATGGAGTGGTAAGAAAATAAAGAAAATAGGGTTTCATTTATCTATTTGGTCCGTGATCTACTTCTGGGATAATTAAAAATTATATGCATTCTGTATGTAATCTGAGATGCATACATGTAGACTTCTATACTTTGTAACTTTAGACACCTGCATTATGGCTTGAATGTGCTGGCCTGGTTGTTTCAAATGGAACACTGCATTAAATAGTAATATGCATAGCAGTCTGGCTGAAATTTCTTACAACATTAGTGTCACTGTGATAGATTAATACTCCATGTGCTGGAAATGTATCTATGCTTCAACAACCCTTTGACATAAACACAAATACTCACATAGATATTATTAATCCTCCTTTTAGTTGTTATACATTTTTAAAACCATAAGCTTTGCCTGCATTGTAAAACTTGCTGAGACTCTTTCTCCAATTGAATTAATGCTGGATCTTTTGAAGTTTTATATAACAGAAATGATCATATATTGATTAAAGGTGAAGAGGTGGAGTTATCCCACCATACCTGGAAAAAGTATCTGAATTTTAAAAACGTACATTGGCTCTGTTCCTTTGTTTCAAGGTCAGTTTTTATTTTGAAGATGAATTTTCCAATCACATTTTAAGTGATTTATGATCCATGCAAGATTACTATGGAGGGAAGAATAGTCTTATAATGTATGGAGTCTTCACTACAACAATTAGCTTTCCAGAGGGTTGGGTTTTTGTTTTTTTAATAACAGCAGCATTCTAAAGCTACAATGTGTAAGGATTCAAAGAGGCATGCAGAGAAGAGATGCCCCTGAAGGGAAAAGTGAAGATGGATGGGAGGTAGCAACAGCAGGACAGGCCTCTGGTGTTTGCCATCTTAGAGGAAATTACATTAGATGCTGCAGCATATTTTTTTTTACTCTTCTTCTCAGAAAAGAAACAGTCCTTCAGACACTTTCGTTAATAACCTCTCTCAGCAATCCAACTGTTGGACTGAGGTTGTTTTGTTTGGGTTTCTGTTTTTGCTTTTGCCTTTTACTCACAAACGAATGCTTTATTTCTGCTGCAGAAACAAATGCAGCACATTTGCATGGGAAGTCATAGAAGTAAACCTCCTCAAACTCCATATATTTCAATAAATGGTGCAAGGAGGACACCATGATAATTGAAGGCTCAGCTCTGATCTCTACCCTTCATGCAGCCTCTTCCGCAGGACCACAGATTCAACAAACATCTAATCCAGATCTTGAGAAAGTTAATCTTTTGGATTACAGCACTCATAATACTAGTGGATAGGCTGGTTGAGGAGATTATGGGAGTTGTAGTCCAAAATGTGACTTCTCCAAGCTCTGATCCCATTAGCCTTGTCCTGACATGGTGACTTAACACTGTGATCAGACAGGGATAAGTTTGGCACCAGATGAGCAGGGATGGTCACAGACTTTAAAAATAAACCGGGATTTATCAGAAGTTATGTTTATACTGCATTACAGATACCACATCTTTGAAAATCACTTCTATAGGGAAAAAAAATCTTTGAGAGTCCTTATAAATGCACTTTCTTTCTTCAGCTTCACCTCTCAGGGTCCCCTCTTGCCATTTTAAAAACTAATTAAGTGCTAATTAAAGGCTTCTAACTCAGGAGCTTCTTTAGCAGAGCTGAATTCTCCATAGGAAGTGTTGTAGCACTACACTTCACTTACCAGAAAAATATTCAGGGACAAAAAGAAAACACCTTCTCGGCAAGAAAGGGGAAAAAGGCAGGGGAAGTTAGGGAGAAGACAAAGATTTTATCAGACTGAGCCTTGTGTTGTCTGGTCACTGAAGGAAAAAATCTGAATGGACCAATACTTTGAATAAAGCAAAGCTTCATCTAGCTAAGCCTTTGGCTAGATGAATGGCTTCTTGCATGCAAGCTAGAAGAAAGAGGGAAAGTTAGCAAGCTTGGACAAGAGCAGACTACCTGATTATGGAGTGCAAGAAGGCCTCTGAGCTAATGGGTCACCAATCTGAATCATAGCCCATATAGCAATGTATTGTCAAAGTGCAGAGGGAGTATGGCAGGGAAGGGATCATTAAATATATGGCCTGTTGAGAGACATTCTGCACATTATTACCCACAAAGTTCCCTGTTTTCAGAAATGAGAACAGTCAGTGCTTTTTAAAACAAACAAACATACACACAAACAAACAAACAAACAACCTTTCTGGAAACCTACGCTCCCAGTGGCCATGCTGGCTGTGGGTTTCTTAGAGTTGTGTGCCAAAGAAACAAGTGTTTTCCCCTTCTCTGTGTCTCCTTAAGCAGAGGGAAGGACTGAGGACAAATCCTTCAGTTTTCAATAAAAATTATAACTTTTCTGGCTACATCTGGCAGGGCTTTTTGGAAGACTGCGCTTTATAGCCATAAAAACCATGAAGGAAAAAAAAATACTAAATATCAAACATGTATCTTTTTTTTCCCTGCAAAGGTTATTTTGGCTGATAATATACATCACATGCAGCTGAGTGAGTCTGTTGTATATAACAGTCTGAAAATTAAAAAAATTAGAAACATGTGTGGCAATTATCTCATTTCTTCCTGCTTCCTTTCCTTGTTCCATATGTTTAGCCAAAGTCTTCTTCCTAACTGCCTTTCTTCTGGCTCAGCAGGATACCTTTTCCAGCAAAGGATGTGGCAGAACCCATTCTTTGGATTATTCCAAAGAATTTGGCACATGCAGAAATACAATTGGAAATGGCACAACTTCCCCCAAATCCAAGCTGCAAGGTGAAAAAAGGAGTACAGCGGGAGGTCTTGTAGGGCCAAGACAGTACACAGGCAAGAGAAAACAGATCCTTCCCTGGTGCAAAACCTTACAGAAGAGAAACATTTTGGATGGTGTGGTCATCCCAAGGTGTGAATGGTGCTAATTGGGACTCTTCTGTTATGCTGGAGAATCCTCCTGCCTCCAAAATGAGAGCTGGAGTGGACTAAGTAGCTGGTGATTAATGGGCAGCTCTTCATCATCCTGGTACCTGTTTATGCCTCTCACTTCCAGCTCCCCCAGTTGATTGCACTCTTTCATGAAGGCCAAATTATAGCCACAGCCTCCAAGTTTTTTCTTGTTATCTGCCAGACAGCTATTTGCAAGGCATGTAATTTCAGGTAAGCTGCTGGGTTGCCAGTCAGATTTTCAAGCAGGGATCTGACAAATTGCAGTATGTATGCCAGAAATGTAGCCAACTGTTTTATATGCTTGGTTTTGAAGTCCTGTTTCCATACAAGCACTAAAAGTTCAAGGAATTGAGGCTTAGCTGCTCCATCGGTCGCTTTGTCAGTCCCTTTTAATGGAGATATGGGCCACATCAAAAAACAAATACATCAGAAACATATGACTAATATAGTAAAATGTAAATAAGTGAGTGGTCAACTTTTATGTTTGGAAGGGGTAGCCCAAAAGGTTTTATTACCTAAGGCAAAGGATAAGATTATACTCCCTCTTCTTTCTATCCCACACAGAGAAGCTAGTGGGACTGGCAAATGGATTTTATTTCAACACTGGTGACAGGTTAGTGCCCTCTACTGCATCATGGGGGGGGAGTGTGGGAGGAGGGGACTAAAGATGCACTGCACAACATACATAAATTTGTTCTCCAACTAAAAGAAATGGTCTTTATCTCTAACTCTGGATTGGACAGAAATACATCTTGAGTAGATCCCAACCTACTGGAAGCTCTTTGAAGATCTGCAGTAGATCAGCAAGGGTTCCCATCCCCACCATGCGGCAATAAGAGCAAGTCATATTATAAGAAAATCCCCCATCTCTGTCATGGCTAGCCTTGTTTTGATTGCTGATCTCTCAGTCTCATCATCTGTAAAATGTATGAACTAAATGCTTCCTTTTCAGCAGGCCCTTCAGTTTTTCTGGCCAGTTTTTTAGTCTGTCCGTCCATCCATTCATCCATCTACTACAGTATCCACCAGTGCGTGGTACATGACCAATTCACAGTTGATTCCACGCCTCCCCACTGAACCCTCATTTTATGTCTGCATCTAACTGGTAGACTTCAATATTTCAGCAAACAAACAAGATTCAGCTTGAAAAAGTTGCTTTTCTGACTACAGTTCTCAGCATCTCACTGGCAGGATGACAAGTCAATGTTGACTGAGGGATTCTGGGGCTTATAGTCCAAAAAATCATATATTTTAAGCTTTGGACCAGTAGTTCGATTCCTAGTCTGGTTTTCAGATATTATTGCTTTCATCCTCAGCTTTTTCTGGATTTCTAGTAAATATTTGTTTCTGTCATACAAGCTTCAACCTATTAACTTGCCTCATTTGCTTCACCAAACATGTGTCCTGTGTTTACATTTCTTAAACTATATCCAATACTGTAATCTTCTTGGTGTGATGGACCACAACTCCCATCATCTCCTGGTAGCAAATCCATCACTACTATTGTCCAATACATCTTGATGGCACCAGGGTGGGGAAGTTGGACTAGATTGTATTACGGAAAGGCTGAGTTTTGAATGCTCGGATTAGAACTAAATGATGATTTTGTTGTGATTCAGAAATATATTTAGCATAGTTCCTATTATAATTTAGGGAAAGGATAAACTGAAATTCTGTGGCTAGTTTCTTAAAAGATCCAAATTAAAAGAATTTCCCCAAAGTCAAGCATTTTGCCTTGCATGGACATAGCATTAGCTACTAAAAGCAGATACTGTATTAAAAAAGTGTAAGCCAAAGAAAAACTGGGTGAGGCTTAATGTAATTTGTACCAATCTGAACATTTTCCCACCAAGCATAAAACACACAACTCAGTTCTATGAATTTCTACTCAGGAGTAAGCCCCAGTGCAGCACCTGTCCTTCCTGAAAACCACAGTTCAGTTCCATACACACGTCTTCTGCCTGCAAAGCAGAGCTTAGTTCCACAAAAATTGCTTGCTTGTTTGCTTACTTATCACCTCAGTCTTGTAAATACACTCATTGTCATCAATGATCCAAACTAAGAGCAGAAGAAGTTTGTGGCTTCATTGGAACCCTGTCTGGGTTGCAATGAGTGTGTGGGATGTTAATTTCCTACCCCTGGCAGAAGCTTTCATGGATAGTGTATATCTCAAAGAAGTTTAATGAAGGAAGGTGTCAAAACTGCAGACCTCAACAGCTTTGGACAGCATTGTTAAAGCATTTAAAACAACAATCCTATCCCTGCTTACTTGGGAGTAGGTGCTACTGACTCATTAGGATTTCCATCCGAATACATGACTGCATTATCATTTCCATTCTCACTGAACTAAGGTCTGGATTTATTATTACTGAGTAATTGGAGAGGGTAAACTTTCTCTACTTTTATTATCAGCCAATATTTGTTTCAGACATTTTTTTTCCTTTGAAATGTATACATATAGCCATTTCCACATATTTGCAAGGCCATAAAATATGCTTCTTTGGATAGCCAGTAGGAGGTGTTAATATATCAACATTTTCTTTAAAGTGGCTGGTAGGAAGGGGGTCATTTTCCTTGCTGGAGATCTACCATTCACCTTTCATTAATCTAGGAAGCTCAACTCTTTTAAGCAAATCCACCTTGCCTCAAATGCTATAGGATTATTTTTATGCCTATACTATATGAATATATTTTATCCTAAAATGAAAGGTTGGAAAAGTAATGTGAAAAAGACATGCAGAGCTTGAAATTTAAGGCACAGCTACAGAAAAAAAATAGCTTTAGCAAATTTGACCTCTTTATTAAAGAGGGTGGAAAACCAAAATACATTAAGAGAGGTGTTTTGGTTTTTTTAAAATAAGGACCTGTCACATGTCCACTACTACATAGGAGTTGAGGACAATTACCATGTAATCATATACCTATTTCCTCAGAAGTAAGTATTTTCAGTGGAGCTTATTTTAAGATCAGTGGCCAGAATTGATCAGTCTAATAGCATACACTGCAGTGGCAAATTGCTGATAGTTAACAACTTTCTGCCTGTGTTCCTCTTCACATAGCAACTCACATAACTGTGTGTGAACTAAGGGCAATTTCTTAGTGCAGTAATGCGACTCCACTTACATCAGTGTAACTAACCAGTAAGATTCTGGCCATCACGTGTGAAAGTTCAGTCTAACGAAATAGCTTTTTTGCCTTATCGAGTTGTATCAAGAAGTTTCCACATTAACTTATGCTCCAAAATGCTCAGAGAATGCAGTGAGGGGCCATACTTGCAACAGACACATTGTACATACAATATGGTACAATACAGTGTCCTATAGTGTGGTTAGCGCCAGCCTCTCAACTACTTTGGGACTTGATGTCTGCAGCACGGTGGCAGCACGGTGGGCCCAAGTCTCACATTTGCCTCTTCACTGGTATATGGGGTTCCTCTCTTGGTCTCACCACCCTCATAGGCTCGTTTGGTGAAGATGTGAGAGAGGGCTTTTTTCAGTGACTGCTCCTAGGTTGTTGAACATCTCCTTTACGAGATGGAAGCCAGATTGGCCCCCTCTTTCCTGTCCTTCAGGCAGGCAAAGACCTTTCAGCAATGGAATCAGACAGATGAGGAAAAAATATTGCAGGATTTAGTCATTTGTGAGCTTCCTTGGGTCCCTACCTAGGGAGAAAGGCACCACAGAAAATGAATAAATAATTGCATACATAAATAGGCACATGGAGTTAATGCCACAGAAGCTATCATGCAAGTGAGGTTACTATTCTACATTACAAGACCCAACAGGAAGGTCAAAACCTTCCTGTTCCAGAAGGCTTTTAATTGAAATAATATCAACTGTGGGTCCTGATGGCAATTTTTAGCGTATATATTTTCATCGTATTTTAATTGTTTTATCCTTTTTATTGTATTTTAATTGTTGTAAGCCGCCCAGAGACCTTTGGGTAGTGTGGGCGGCATATAAGTTAAATAAACAAACAAACAAACAAACAAACAAACAACCAATACCATCCTCACAAACTGACAGTGCTGGAGTAGAATTTAAAGGTAATCTAATCCTACCCTCTACCACAGATAAAGCATTTCAAAGTGTGTTTCATTTTAGCCCATTAAGTGAAGGGGTAGACAGGATTAAGTATAATGTTGTGCTAGTGGCACAGCCATATTACATATGGATTTCGTAGTAATGTAGCCTATCTCAAGATAATTTCAGACTGGTACCAAATCCCTCTTTGGAAACTGCTCTTTTCCATAGTGGCAATGATGTCACTGAAAAGGTTTTTCTTTCAAGTCTACCTCTGGCTTCATTGATGTAAGGTGGGTATTGAAATGTAGCAGTTGAATAATGCTTTATCATTTAAAAATGTTTATATATATAAATATATATATTTGTATGCTACCCCATAACACAAACATCTCTGAATGGTTTACAATAATAATTTAAAAAGATATAATTTAGATATTCAGAAAATAAAAACAAAACCACAGGACGTGACAGCAGGTTCTAGATGTCTGTATCTGTCCTATACTCTGGTCTTCCTCCTAGTAGACAGAACTGAAATAACCTTATCAGTCGACCATCTGATCTGCTGCTACTAAATGCAGGTCAGTACAAAGTAAGTCTGAGCTCATTTGTGATCTTATAGCAGATAAAAAGGCTGACATGGTCTGTATTACTGAAACCTGGGTGGGTGTGGAAGGTGGGGTTGCCCTTTCCCAGATATGGCAGATCACAAGAGTGGAGAAGTGGTAAGCACCATACAGTAATCTATAGAAAATCTATTAAGGTCAGCAGGATCTCTGTCCATTTGTGCCCAATGCCTTCACCTGATGTCAAATCAGTGGGACAAAGTGAGAATTTCATCGGTGTACCACTCCCCCTGCCCCACGACCCAACACTTTCCCTACCAGGGCTGACAGACTTCATCCTGGGTATGCTGTTGAGGTTCCCCAGACTTTTGCTTCTGGAAGACTATAATGTCCATGCAGAAACACATGTTGCTGGTGATGCCTTGGAGGTCATGGACACCATGACATACATGGGTCTATCTGAATATGTCATGGGTCCTACACATGTAGCAGGTCACACATTGGACCTAATGTTCATGACTGTGTAGAGAGAAAGTGATCTGAAAGTGGTAAACCTTCAGTCTTCCACCTTGTCATGGTCAGATCATCACCTGCTGAGATTTGGACTTTGTACAATTCTGCGCCTCCACAGGAAGGATGGACCTGTTAGAACAGTCTGCCTCTGAAGACTTTTGGATACAATTGACTTCCAGAGTGTCCTTGGGGGGGGGGGGTCTGGCAGATCTGATTGGTGCTTCCGTCAAAACCTAGGTTACCCATTGGTATTCAGAGGTGAAGCACTTGCACTCTGTAAAACTACTACCTGTTTTTTAGATCCTTCCCATTTTGGCTACTAAAATCTTACAAGAATATAACAGTAGAATGGGCTAGCTATGTTATCAATGCCTCTCTTCAGGAGGGGCATGTGCACTCCTGTTTAAAAGAAAATATAAGGTCCATTCTTAAGAAAACTAATCTGACAGATCTAAACATCTACAGACCCTTCATAAATATTCCGTATTTGGGCAAGTTAGTCAAGAGGTCGGTGGCTGATCATTTGCAGGCCTTGGAAGAAACTGGTCATCTGGATCAATTCCAGTTGGGGTTTAGGCTGCGGTATGGAACTGAAACGACATTGGTTGCTCTGCAAGATGATCTCTTAAGTGAGGCAGAAAGGGGGAGTGTAACCCTGTTGATATTTCTGTGGCCTTTGATACAATCAACCACATTATCCTTCTGGGAAGACTATTGAGTTTAAGGATTGGGGCCCCCCTCTTCACTGGTTCAAGTTCTTTCTTGATGGCTGATCCCAGGCTTGGGGATGTTGTCTTTACCCTTAGGACCTCTGCTATGGGGTCCCCCAGGGGTTGACTATCACCTCAATGCTTTTTAACATCTACATGAAGCCTCTAGGGAGAAGTTATACAGAGATTTGCAGTTCACTGTCACCAGTATGTTGATGACAGGCCATTCTACCTCTCCTTTGCTTCTTCTGTAGATGATGCTGTTCAGGTCCTTGAGCGCTGCCAAGTATCAATAATGGACTGGATGAAGACCATTAAACTAAAACTGAGCCTGGCATACAATAAGACAGAGATCTTTCTGTTAGGAGGATTGTTGAACCTGTTAGAGGGAAACCTATACTCACCCTGAAGGATTGGGTCTGCAGCTAGGGGATACTGCTGGGCATGGCTCAAATTTATATGAAGGTTCAAATATTGGTTGTGGCCATGAGTGCCTTTTATCAACTTTGTTTGATTGCCCAATTGCACCCCTACCTAAATACGAAATGCCTAGTAACAGTGGTTCACGCATTGGTAATCTTAAAAATAGACTACTATAATCCTCTCTACATAAGGCTGCCCTTGAAAACAGTATGGAAACTTCAGTAGGTCTAAAATGCGGCGGCAGGACTGATTTCTGAGACTAGTAAATTTGATCATATATCCCCAGTCTTCGCTCACCTGCATTGGCTCCCTGTCAGTTTCTGTATTCAATTCAAGGTATTGGATATGCCCTATAAAGCCCTTAATGGTTTAGAATTGTGATGCTTATTGGAACGTCTCTCTCAGCAAACAGCTACTCATTTTACCCACTCCTCTCAATCTAGGTTGCTAAAAGTGGCCACACTGAGGGAGGATAAAAAAGAGACAACAAAGAATCCGGCCTTCTCAGTGGTGGTCCCCAATCTATGGAATAAGCTCCCCATTGAGGTATGCCAGGCTCCTTCTCTCCCAACATTCAGGAAATTAGTGAAGACAGAACTATACAAAACTACCTTCAGTAACAGCAAGATGCTGTTAATATTTTCCCCCTCTTCTTGTGTTTTTTTTTGTTTTAATTTTAGATCTATATCATTGAACTGGCATATTGATATATTGCTATTGGGGTTGGGTGAGGTTCTGAGTTTAATTTGTAAACTGCCCAGAGTAGTGGGTAGTGGGGGTGGTACATAAATAAAATAAAATAAATGAAGTGAATTATTTGAAGGCCCTCACCAATGTTCCCTCTAAGCTGCACAGGTGTGTGGGTCCACAGCCATGCAGCCAGTGTTGCTGCCCATTTGGTTCCAGTTATGGACAGAACAACACACGCGCAGGTTGGAGTCACTGCGCAGCGCTGGCGGAAAACTAGAGGGAACATTGACCCTCACATGGGATATAAGGATTTGATCTCCTGGTTTACATCTTTGCACTGTGGTGTCATATGTAAGAAAGGAGGAGGGAGTCAAGATTATAAACAGATATCCCATCATGACAATGATAGAGAACCCTTGCTTTTTCTTTGTGTGTTGCATTCTGCAAATTACCTTACCTTTTATTGTTCTTCAGTTCTGTACATTACAAAAAATACTGGGAGCTGAGCCATATCAAATAATCCTCATCATTATAGCTGAGCTGTTGAGGTTAATATTACTTCCCATGTATTTCATATGACGCATCTTCTAACAATATGCAAAATAACATTTTTCTTGTTGCTACAGCATCACGTTTTTGGCTTCTGTTCAGTTAGTGTTCCACTGTAAATCACAGTGCTATTTCCTAGCCACTTTGTATTTGTTTTCCTGAATTCTTTCCTGGATTTCTCACACTTGAATATAGTATAAATGCTTTCTGTTCTCCAAAGAGCTTGAAACAAGGATGGGAAATGTGCTGCAGTCTGTCAACACCTGAAAGCCCATGTGTTCCTGTACTCCTGGTAGAAGCCATAATGAATTAGCTACTCCCTGACCCCTACACAACTTTCCAGTTCATGTTTGCTCAATGAGCAGCAAGGTGACTTTGCTTATATGTTTCATGAAATAGATTATGGACACCTTTCTTTATCTCTGTGTTCCCTGTCACTTGATCAGAGCAGGGTGTAAAATCTAGTCCCATGGATTGATGTGAAACAGTACATAGTTCACCTGAAGCATCAGCAAAAGATTCTCATTTTGCTGTTAACTGCAAACCGAAGACATCATATCGTAAAAGCAGTTTGTTGCAGTGGAGGCTGGTAACTCTGATGTCTTGGAGTGGTGAATATGCTCTGGATTTAATCCAAACTTTATAGGAAGCATCTCAAATGCTGAACTGATTTGGGGCTAGGCTTCAGCACCTTGGACAGCTCCCTATAACATTACAGGGTGAAAGTTCTCCTCTGTGGGAGAGACAGCCCTTGTAGGTCCCTTGTATTTTCTTCTGAATTACCAAAGATCATTTCCAGTTCTCTGAGTTCATCAGTCCAACACATAAAGCCCAAAATACCATGCATCCTTGTTTAGAAGCAAACCTAATGAGCCGTGGGCTACATGTTTGCCATGCAGACATACTCATGTGCCTCCAGGCATGCTGATCATGGTCACTTCACCCTGCTTTTGAGCTTGTGACCTCTTGGATGCGTGGGTGTTTGAACATTGAGGCCTCTGGTTATTTAAATATAATCACATTTTGTTATATGGCAACTACTCATTCATGCTTGTTTTGACTTTCCACAAACAGATAGTAGACTCTCTTCCTGACAATTGTGAATGAACACATGGCCACATTTGCACATATCAGTACAGTAAAGCTAACTATCCTGTTCCTCCATTCTCCCTTTGAAACACTATAAAACACAATTAGAGTAAAATTTCCTAGTTCTAAAGATGAAAATGGTCGGCTGTTTTCAGCAGTTGGAATTGTCAGTAAATGGTGCTGATTCCTATTCGTCAAGCTACTTCCATAAATGTACACTACCGAAGTCTTTTCATTTTCTCTAGAGGTAGACTCTCATTTTTAAGAAGGTACGTACAAGTGGCATAAAGCTTGTATCGCAGGTCAGAGCCAGCCCTACCATTAGGCCTCAGGCAGCATAGTTTGGATGCCAGAAACAGATAGCAAATTGGTACCTATTCCATTTGTTATTATTGCTTTTTTTTCCTGCCATGGATGCCAGGCGTGGGGTGTGTGTGTGTGGGGGAAAGATGACTCAAAATAATTTGTCTGGTGTAGGGTACCTGGCACCTCAACTTGGGTGGGCAGAGAGGGTACCACTTTCTGTTCCACCTTGGGCAGAGAAATGTCTTAGGGCAGCCTTGTGGTAGGTAGTGACCAGAATTGGTGTGTGTGGCAAGGAGAATGAGAAAAAGGCACAGACAACCAGAGATTTCTGTTTTGTTTAAGGCTACTTCTTTTTTAAAAAAAATTATCAAAAGCTAGCATGAGATTTAGGCTAGGAGGCCTTGATGATTGCCTCTCCACACCGAAGTACACAAGGCACCCTCACCTCCTGTGCAGTCCCCCCCTCCCTCCCTCCCCTAGTAATAGGATCCTAGGATGACTCAGCCTTCCTTCCACCTCCTCTTTAATGCTTGGGACTCTTATTTACAATCGGGTGGGAAAACTTTTGAAATGTTCACTTCTGAAGCACTGAAAGGTACAGATTTCCAAGGGAGGTCCCCCGAAGGTTTAGATAAACTAACCCCCTTACTACCGGGTGGGGGAGGCAGGTTGTTTTGTTTTCTGAGTTTCTCTCGCCTCTTTTTCTCTATCACCCCCCCCCCCCCAGTCTCTGTGCAATCGGTTGCGATCTTGCTCACCCATTCTTTATATCAAGGGGATTCCTCCACAAGGCCAAATTAATAATTTAGCCCTCGGCTCCAGCAGTCACTTAGGCTCGCATTGATTTCCTTGTGCTGCATTTCCTTTCGTTCCTCGGAGCCTTCCCCCGCCCCACGCGCTTTCCCGTCCTAATCTCTCCCTCTCCCTCTCTCGGATCTTGCCTCAGTGCCGCCGCCGCCGCCGCCCGGCCCAGAGAACGAGGCAAGCGCCGCCGCCGCCGCGCCTGCTGGTTGAAGGACGAGGCCACCGACCGAGGCCAAGAGGCCGGCGAGGTTGCCCGAAAGGCCGAGGCCGGCGGGGTGGGTGGCTTGGAGCCCGCGCAGGTTGGCTTCGGCACCATGCAGGAGGGCAGGGCGGCCGGGACCGACCTTGCGCCTCTCCCCCCGCCTGCCTCTCCCCCTCCTGCCCTCTCTCGCGGCGTCGCCGAGACGTGGCAGCGCTCCGGGTGGGAGAGGTTGAGCAAGCCCCCTCGTCCCTCCACCTCCAGTGCTGCGCGAACAGCTGCTCGTCACGCGGCAGCTCCTCTGCCGGCCGCCTCAAACGGGCCGGCTCTCCGGCGGGCGGTTGAGCGGCTGCGGTCCTGCGCCTCCTGCCTCGCCCTGCAGCTTCCCGCCCGCCCGCCGGCCGTGTTCTTCGGGCACTTCTTCCTTCGGACCGTAGGGCCTTCCCGCCTCCGTCAGGGCAGGACTGTCGCCTCCCGAGGCCTCCCTCCTTCCCCACCAGCACTCGGGCTCTCCCGCGGCCGCCTGACGGCGCGCACCGCCTCCTTTAGGAAAGGCGGCCGCCGCACCGCTGCCAGTCCAACTCCCCACACGAGGGTACATTAGCAGCGCCGGCTCGAATCAGGAGGAAGCCTTGGTGACGGGGCTCTGCCAGCGCTGAATGAATAAACACACCACACGCACTCACGCACTCGCGCGCGCACACATACACACACACTGCCACCCCTTACTCACACACACACACACAGAGAGAGAGAGAGAGGCGGGCACACGCACCCGCTTTACAAAACGGAGGGGCGACCTCGAGGCAGCTCGGCGTTGGGCGAAAAGTGAGGCGGAGGAGCGGCCAAGAAGGCGGGAGCGGCGAGCCCTCCCTCCCTCCCTCCCTCCGTTCTTCTCCCAATTGGCCACCGACGACGACAAAACAAGCCTCCTCCGCTCCGGTCCTCTCCTCCTTCTCCCCCCCCCCGCCCCCCGCCCGTCTCGTCTGCCGGCTTTCCCCACTTCAGGGCGCTGGGGAGGAGGAGCACGAGGTCACGGAAGTAACTCTGGCACACGCGGCTGAACTGCGGAGTTGAGGGGGCGGCTGTCACCGAGTGGAGCCCCAGTGGCGGGCGGGCGGGCGGGCTGCAGTAGTGAGCGGTGCCGCTTGGCTGTTACCAAGGACACCGGAGTTTTTCAGGTCAGCCGAGCCTCCCCGCTCCGGATCCAGAGGAAAGGGCCGTCGCGCCGAGGATGGAGCCGTGACTTCTCGCTCTTGCTCCCCGGCTGGCTTCTCGCTCGCTCTCTTTCCTTGGAGGGCTTTTTCCCCCCCTTCTGGAGAGGGGTCCCTCCGGTCTCTCGCCTCCCTTTGCCCGGTGGCCTCGCTTCCAGGCGGCCGCCCCGCCCCGCGTGCGGCTGAGCTCCCCTTTGCGCGCACGCCACCGAGCCGAGGAGGGCAGCCACCATGCCGGCGGCGGCGGCGGCGGCGGCGGCGGGGAGCCCGCGGGGGGCTTGGACCGGCTCGCTCGCTCTCCTCTGGACGGCGCTGAGCCTCAGCCTGGTGGACGGGGTCGGGTCGGAGCCGCAGATCCCCTTGTCCGTGTAAGTGGCGCAGCCTGCCCAGGAGAACCGCGCCGGCGGTGGCCGGGCTGGCGGCGGCTGGAGGGGTGGACGGTTTGGGACACCGGCGATCCCGCTCAATAGTTTTCTGACAAAACTATTGTTTTAAATTCGGGGGGGGGGAGGAGAGAGGAGTTGCGCTGAATTGCGGCGGAGGGCGAGAGCGATAACCGGAGATTCCGCGGAAAAGCTGGGCTGGGCGTGAACTCCGGGCGGACACGCTCGAGTCCCTCCTGGATTGCAGTCCTGCTTGTTCCAGGGGAGGGTGATCTTGCAAAAACGGAGTTGCCCGGACCACGCCGTCGCTGCCGGATGTTGTTCTTTGTGTGCGTTAGGTACCGACAGCGAAGTTTATGGGCGGCAAGTTGGGTTAAAGCAGCTCGGGAGAGGGGGGGGGGGCTTTCTCCTTGCCAAGCAGACCTCCGCGGGGCTTTCGCTCCGGCATTGCACCTGGCGACCTCGGTACACCTTTAGGAGGAGAAAGGTTTGGGAGAGGGTAGTGTAGTCGCGGCTTGTGGCGTGGGATGTTGTTTCCTGCCCTGTGGTGTTGTTATGTTTTCCCCGGTTCTCTCTTTAACTGTTTTTATTTTCCCCATCTCCTCCTCCTCCTCTTCTTCTTCACAGCGTAAAACTCTGGGCCTCTGCTTTTGGCGGGGAGATCAGATCCATCGCAGCAAAATACTCAGGTTCCCAACTTCTGCAGAAGGTAAGCCTTCCCCGTACCTGAAGGAGAAAAATTTTTGAGTGCTGAAAATGGAGGAAGCCGTGGTGTCCTAAACATGCAGGAATAACAGTTTTAAATCGGGAGGGTTTTTCCTTCCCCCCTGCCTGCCACACACTTTTAACGGTCATCTCTTTCTACACTACGGATCTTTGAGGCTTCCTCACAAACTGGTCATTTGGAAAATATTTCTCTCCTTTTGAAACACAACCCACCCAGCTGAATTTGTCTTGGGCGAAGCTTGTTTAGAATCTCTCTGACATTTGTTTTGCTTCCTAAGTGAGGATTATGACGGTAGCTCCAGCTTTTAGGTGTAAACAGTACCCTTCTCACATACATACATCCGCACTAAGTTTGCAGAAGAAACAGGGGGGGAAATGGGACAAATTTTAATTTGCTTCCTCCAGCTGTATTTCATGGCAAGCCCCCTTCCAGATCCCCTCAAAGCTTGACTATTGTTTGTCATCTTCTGCAGTTTTTTAAAAAGCACAACAATCCTATTATTGCTCCAATCATCTCAGGGCAGTGCTGGGATGTATTACATCATTACAGATAAGGGGAATGAATGTGGTTATCTTCCTGCTCAGCTGCACAGCTGGTAATAAGCTTGTGAAGTAGTGCAAAAACTTGAGAAATTGGTCTAAGTCTCCATAATTCTGGGGAGTAATGAGAATGGAGAATGGATTATTAGACCTTTTATCAGAGCCTGCATCTGGTCTCATTTAGGCATGTGTAACCTTCTGCTAAAATTGTGCATTCAGTTAACCTGTGTTTAAATATAGCTGTTGATGAATTAAAAATAAATGAGAAATCCAGGGCAATGGGAAGTTTGAAAGGACTTCTACATAGTTTCAAAATGTGATATGCAGAGTTAGAATCCAAGCATTCTGATGAAATTTTTAGTGTAAACGAGTAGAAGTGAGAAATGACCCACCTTAAGTTAAACTTCAAAATATATTTGTAAGTTTTTTTTGAGGTGAGGGGAAATTTTGCCCTAAACTAATAATAATAGTGCTCTGTATTTTGCATGGTATGGATTTCTGCCATTTATACCAGTGAATTAAAGCAGCTTGATGTTTGTGAGGAATTGTGTGACATGGCTAGCTATTGCACTGGTAAGCCAAACAGCAAACTTTTATGCTTCATTAATTGCAATCAGTGTAGTAAACCTAAGGATGACTTAAGAAACACGACAATCTAGTAGAAAGCTCCCTTCTCAGTTTTTCTTAGACTGATAGGGCATTGTTTCAGCATCATAGTGATGGCAAATCATATTTTGGAGTTTCTTGATATGACTGAAGTAATTTAAAAATATTTCTACATTATTTAATTTTGTTATAGCCATATATTACTCTGCGTTTATGTTGGTCTAATATCTAAATTAAAGACAGAATATTCTTTGCATGCTGCAAAGAAATAAACTATGTAATATTGTATGAAAAATACAGGATGGTATAGGAAATGTTTAGATTATAGTGTATTCTGAGTGTATTAATCAGTTGTCTTTATTTACAAAGTATGTGTTCAGAATAGATATTGTCAAATAATACAGACTCTGATTAATTTTGGCATTCCCTTTTGTCTTAGATTCTTTGAACATTTACCATTTTAACCATGAAATGCTCATTTTTCCCAGTGTTTCATTAAAGATTAGGGACATGCAAAATCCTCAAATGGTAGCCTTTGAACCAACTCTCTTCCTGTTCATGTTACACTGAAATAAAGAATTGTATCTGAAGTAATAAGATTTCTTCCTATTGGTTGCCATACTGCAGTGTCAATAATTGAAAGCTACTAACGACACCATTTTCCATCATCTTTGAGTTGCATTAACAGGACTGTGTTTCTCTTTCTGCAGCTTGACAATTGTCTATTTAATTCCCATCTGGAGGGTTTTGTCTTTGATTTTAGTGTTCCGTAACTAAATGAAACAGGAACTTCAAACATTGAGATAATGTCTGTACTTCAGGTTGTACAATGTATTTATGCTGCTCTGGCATGCTGGTGGCTTCAGTATGTGGCATTTTTGGTGCATTCTAATTTTATTTTAGTTTTAGAATGGTGGCTGTATTATTCTCTGTGGCTGCAGAGTTGGAATAGCAGATTCTTAGTGCAAATGTTATTCTTTGGAATAGTTTGTATTTTTAACATTGCTGAGATAGATATATATGTGCCTGGTGTTTTTAGGTGTATCAATGTTGGAGGCTTCAAAGCATAAAAAATAATGTCCATTTCACTGGAAAAGTTAGTGAGATGACATCATTGCACCATCCCAGGTGTGAACTCCTTTGGTCCTGTCGGGCTGTGGGGAATCCATTTGGATGCTGATATTGTTAAGAATGAACACAAGTGCTATGTTACCCCACCCCAATCACTGTAGCTATGTGAATAAAATAATACTGTGAGGATAGTAGAAACACCGAAATTACAGGTCACACTCAAGCGTTGATGAAACATAAAAATGATGAAGGTGATATCCCTGGTCACACTGCATGATTTTCAAGGTAACAAAGTATCCATCAAACTGCTTGCCTAAGCGGATATGTTTTGATATGTTTTAACAGAGGCACAGGATGGAGTTTGGTTCCGTGTTCCTTTTGTAAAAAGCAGAAAGTGCCTCAGTGGGATCAGCATTTAAATTCAGCCTCTTTTCCAGTCCTAGGCATCCCATTTTGTATTTGGACCCACAGCATAATTTGCATTTCATTTAAAAGGGGAGCATAATAGAGTATTTCCCAAGGCAAGACTATAAGCAGCTATTGTGCTGGAGGGTGACAGAAGAGGGTAGCCATTGCTCTGCAGTACTGTAGCCACCAACTCTCCAAAAGTCTGAAGCAATGCAGGTCACCTATGGTAGAGTCCCTGTGTGTCTCTGTATCACTCAGTGCTGGAGTATCCTGTATAGAAATCTGCACATTTTTGTTTGGACGGATGCTACACAAGGTGCTAATGGCTCACAATACTTACTTATTTGAAAGCATATTGAAAACAAGGCCTTCCGGTAACCAGTTGATTTTATTTCTGTGTCAATATACTTATGATCAAAGCCTAAGATGAATTCTGTTGCAGGCAGAGGATGCAATCCCCAAAGCACTCTGGATCAATGCCACAAACCTCATTCAACTTGGGCCGTGATGCTAGGCTAGTTTTTGTTAGGATTATAAGAGTCTGCCCTCTTCCTATTGTTCTCAAAATAGCTTAAATGTTTTGCAGGCCCCCTATTCCTCAACACCCCCAGTCGTTTGAGGGCCATTTGATTCCCCCCCACACACATATTGACAGGCATTTTAATGACACTCAGAAGTGTTCATAAGATTCCTGCACTATTCGAGCACAATACAAGAGGAGCCTGCTTTCTAATGAATAGGTATTATATTTTGATAAGAAAAACAGTTGATGTGTGTGTGCGCGTGCCTTTATTTACCCGTAAGGGAATCAGTGCTGTTACATCTGCAGTATGGCAATGGGAGAAATCCCCCTCTCCACAGAAAGTGTTTCTCTGATACAGCTAATTTTCCAGTTCCGATTCCAGTTGTCATGTAGATTTGGCACCATAAAGGAAATTGCCTATATGCTTCCGTAGAAGGAAGGATGCATACTCTTTACTTGCTTAGCAAACACTGTGGGGGGTCTTGGATTTCACTCCAAATGTATCCAGTTTTTCCATCTGTTTTGAACTTTGGGGGAGCTGCTTTTGATCAGCGATGATTTTGTATGCACTTTGGAGAAATAGCCTTTTCATTTTTCAGACTCGCATACATTAAAAAGCCATATTTCCCAAATATTATGCGCAATTCACCCAGCACTCCCATTCATTTCAGCTGCTCTTAACGCGGTGAACTTAGTTGAGAACTGTGCTCCTTGTGAATACTGATGATTTGAATGACAATAACCCTCAATTACAATAATTCAGTAGAATACTTGGTGTTCTCATGTCCCAGATTAAAGGCAGGATTTGAGTTTTAAAGGTAAAGGAGGTTACTGTTTTGCCATCTCTGGGACGGGGCTGAATATTTGAGAGCTACCTCTGCATTCTAAAGTTTCATCATCATTAAGTTTCCATTTAATGATAATTGGTCTTGAGGTTATAGTAAGCTATGAATGTGATTGCTGTACAGTGTAGGCAAAAATATGAATCATATACCTTGCCTTAATCTTAGCTTTAAAATTAAATCAAAAGGAATGGGAAGACAATTATAGCACTTATTACCTCACATGTCACTTGTAGATTTTTTTTTCATGCATATGCATGCATACACACACCTCACCCTTTGTCCTGATAGAAAAATCTTAGAATTTTCACCAATATTTTAAAATCATTTTTTATTATCTGAGGAACAGGTGCAGGCAATGCCGTTAATGAAGTAATATCATATCAAAGAATATATGTTCAGTGGTAAACCACTTCTGAATTCTCTCTACCTAGAAAACCCTGAAAAGGGTCACCATAAGTCAGGATTGACTTGATGGCACATGATGATGATATGTTTTTTTCATATGCTAGAGGCAATGCTTCAGTGACAGCATTCATTAATAATTTCTTTTCTCTTCTAATGGCACATGGAAAGATACATGTATTTTTGTAGTTTTTCAAGTCTTCCCTGTAGGTAATGCTGGCATAAACTTGGGTCTGCACTGCAGACATCCGTTTGGTGCAGGCATTGACTTCCAGTGCTGACAATGCATTTGCTCTTGGTTGTGTGCTACTTCCAGGGCAATGCATGCACAGTGGCATCCAAATATACAAGATTATTGGGGGGTGGTGTAGGAGGAACCCAGCCTGTCCCATGATTTTGCATGAGGCAAAATCCAACGCTATCTCCTCATCCATTTCCTCAAAAGAAGCAAAGACCAGGTGAAAACTGTGTTTTCGGGACATTATTATTTCTGCTCTCTATGTTTCCCCCCCCCCCCTCATCCCAGGATAAATACTGGGGAAATCTTTATGCAATGGGCCATCAAGATTAAAAATACAAAAGCACAGATCTTGGCCATTGAATCCTTCAGCCAATGTCTACAAAGGCAACATTTATAATATTTAAATAATAATTATATTTAGCTACACAGTCACTTGAAGTTTGGCAAGTTGGGGAGATGATCTTCTTTTCAAAGGCACGAAATGGAAAGATACAGCATAGCCAGTGTAGTGTTATGGATATAGAGTGGCCAACTAGGACTAGGAGACGTGGGTTCAAATCCCTGGTCACTGAAACGCTCAGGAGAGGGAGGTCAGAACTGGTAAAACCACTCCTTAAATATCTTGAAAGACCTATTAGGGTTGCTATAAGTCGATTCTGACTTGAAAGCACACAAAACACACATACACATAATGGAGACACACTATTTCTGGAGGTATGTTTGACTGGTGAGATAATCGTGGTCTTGTGCATTTCACACATCAGACAAAGCAGGGGTCTCAAATCAGCTCAACCCAGTGCTGAACAACTAGTACATTAAGAAGTACAGATAAGCCCCACATGAATTCTGACAGTTGTTTTCTTTTTTAACTGCATGCCACCTTAACTTCTTTCTCTGAGTCTTTGATATACTGGTGTCTTTCCTTCATACGCATGGTTGAGTTCACTGATACCAGCTGTGGGAGCTGTTGTGCCAAACAGTTACTTTTTCCAACTCTGGTCATATAATCTGAGAGCTGTGCCATGGCTGGAGCCAGAACCAATGGAACGCTGTGAAGGACCTGCTTATAAAATGTATCACAAATCACAGCACAGAAAGGAGTAGCAAAGTTCGAGCGCAGGAAGGATAACCTGTCTCTTAAAATGAGACAAAGCATGATGGGTGTGTAACATTCTTCATGGGTCATACCTGAGTTTTGTCTGACTAGTAGGAAATAGTAAAAGTACAGGGGGAAATGTAAGGTTCACCAGCAAAGAGGCAGAAAAAGATGTGGTTAGCCAGGGAAAGAATGAGCCCCTAAATAAGGGGTGGGAGGGAGAAAGAGGGAAAAAAGGAGGAAAAAGAAGAAACAGTGAGAGAAAGGTCTCTTCTCCCCATCATCCTCAAGGGGAAAAAAATGAAAAGTGTGGCACATTTTTTGTTTAGCTAATTACGCCTTTCATGGAATAATAAATCCGGTTGTTCTCAAGGAAACCAAAGTTTACAAGTGGTTGTATCTAAGTGTGGTGGTGTAGTGAAGATATGGCAGTATCAGCTCCTCCTAGGGTTTGAATTGGGCTGGACAGTTGCAGGCAAAATGGCTCTTTAAAAGGGGAGGAGGCTAGTTAGTCTTGAGACAAAACTTTCTTTTTAGAAATGGGGCTGGACTCTGCAAATCTTTTGTGAAATGTTTATTTATTGATTCAGTCCTGACCTCCATTAGTTTCATATGTTTTACTGATGTGAAGTAGTCATTCAGGACTCATGCAAGGCTGTGGGTTCTGGGTTGCAGAGGTGGATCTGTTCTTAGAACCAAAGATTCGAAGTTACTTTTTAAAAGGAAGTACTTAAAGTCATAGTCCCAAAGCCCCAGACATCTAGGTAAAGGTAAAGGTTCCCCTTGACAATTGTCCAGTCGTGTCCAACTCTAGGGCGTGGTGCTCATCCCCGTTTCCAAGCTGTAGAGCCAGTGTTTGTCCGTAGACAGTTTCCATGGTCACGTGGGAGATCACTCCGTTGCGTGGATTCGAACTGCTGGTCTTTCGACCTTGCAGCCCAGAGGCTTTGTGGTTTAACCCGCAGCGCCACCATGTCCCTAACCCCAGACTTCTAGTTAGTGACTATTAATATGTGTAATTAAAATTGAGAAGTCCTCAGTTTTTTTAAAAAATAGAAATGCATAATTTTTTGTTGCCTTAAAAAAAATCTGAATGCCACATGTGATTGAACTACTGCAAAACCCTTCACCACCCTCATCACCTCAACATAACACAACAGAATACCAGCTGGGACTTGAGTCTTGTGATGTTCCCTCTCCACCATTCAGTGAGGTCCCTGAACCCAAAGATCTACCAGGTGGAGCTGAATGCAGAATAGTGGCTTGGATTCAAGAGGGCTTGCTCAAGCCAATACATTGTTGTTGGGGAAATCCGTATTTTCACAGCTAGTGTGAGAATTGCTAAGCTCTGAAGAAACGGACTCTTGAGGGGTATGACAGGAGATGGATGTTATCATCTTTGCTAATCAGGAAATCCTAGTGCTTCAATTATGGAGGCTCTGTCTCCACTACACCACTGATCTCTAGCTTTGATTCCTTCCCGTTTATGCACCCAGCCATAGCAGAAGTGAGTTTTATAGTCCATTAACACAAACTTTCATTCCTCCAGTGCTGCTCCTCCATCCTTTTTTTATTTCTATAGACTTAATTTGTGTGTGTGTGTGTGTGTGTGTGTGTGAGAGAGAGAGAGAGAGAGAGAGAGAGAGAGAAAGTATTGTTGTTTAACAGTTGGGAGTTAGAAATCCTTTCTTATCTCCTGCAAATCACCCAGAGGTGTAACAGAATATCCCAGCCTATCTCTCGCCATCCCCACTATTGCATCAGATTCATGCAGCACATCTTCTTTAGTTTTGAAGCACATAAAACTGATTTAAATTCTCAAATTTTATATTGAACACAGAAAACGTAGCCTGGTCATCTTGACATTAATTGCTTTTCTTTTCCCCTTTCTATGCTTGCATGGTTTTAAAGGAAAAAAACCATTAAGCTTTTTTTTTAAGCACCTCCATTCTTATTCTTACTCTTCTCCCTCTTCCTCCTTCTCTTCTTCTTAGGAACTGCTGGATAGGTTTAGGTTTCTGGCTGCGGAGCCAGAGTTTGGGAGTTCAGATCCCCACTGTGCCCCCTTGACAGTGGCTGGACTTGATGATCCATAGGGTCCCTTCTAGCTCTGCAGTTCTAAGATTATTATTGTTATTATTATATATTCTTCTTCTTTAGCTATTGCAGTTAATATTGTTATCATTGGGCTATGGGTCAGTAAGACTCTGAGAGTTCTTACAGATTAAGGCAAGACATGAATGACACCCTGCTTGAGCAGTAGCTTTATTCTTATGACAGTTTTGGTTCACAATTTCAAGCCTTCAGTGTAGCAGCCTTGAAGATGAAGTTAATAATGTTGTCATTAAATACCCCAAGCATAAATAGTGTTAATCAGGCTAATACCAGTGCTTAAATCTAAATTATAAATAGTTCAGAATTTTGAGCTCAGCAAAAATTATTGCAGGTTTTCTGTTCAACTGGCATTAAAGTCATCAGCTAATGACGCAAAGATATATGCAAGAATGCAAAACCTTTTCAATCCCAGTCTTGACCTTTCAAAAAGTTTGCTTTTTGAAAAATTCATGCCCAGTTTAAGAATGCTAGATCCTTTAAATCTTTGCACGTACTTAAATAGCTTGGGCTGGGATCCAGAGAGCTATTTTAGGCACACCCAAGGGCTTGAGAGTTGCCCAGTGGAAAAATTTGACTTTTCTTCCCCTTTGAAGAACCCCTCTGCCTTGTCTCAGACTACTTTGGAACCCACTCCCTGTTTCAAAAGCATTTGCTGCATTGAATGAAGGACTGTTTTACCTGAAATCTATTTGTGGAGACTGTCTCTTTAAGATGTGGGCTTTCATGATTGACTCTTGTTAAAGACTATGGCTCAAACTATATCTTACAGATGTTCTTGTTATATCCCATCAAGTTGGAACTGACTTATACTGACCCAAGAGGGTTTTCAAAGTAAGTGAGATGTTCAAGGAGTGGTTTTACCAGTTCCACTGCCCCAGTGGATTTCCGTGGCTGAATGGGAATTTGAACTCGGGACTGCTGAGTCCTAGTCTGTCACTGTATCCACTGCACCACACTGAGTATCTCATCTTACAGATAATATGTAATTCAAAGTTAAATCACATTAGCATTCCAAATGTGTGATTTCAGAAGACTTTGTTATCTTAGCAAACATACTTGCAAATGAAACCTGTGTTTACTTCCCAACAACCAATTACAACGAGTTGGTCTATTGTTGAGAAACTTCATGCTGTGACAATCAGACATTTTTCAGCACTTAATAAATTCCCTTTCCTAATAACATGCTGTCTGTATAATATGTCTGTTTGTTGTCATTTTTCGGTTGATGTTACCTAAACATGTCTGAATCGTACCAAAACTATGCTCCCAATAGTCATACAGTCAGAGCAGAGGTAACTAGCCTGGGATGCTTCTGTCCATGGTCCCTGATTTCCAGAGGTCCACAGTAGTAGAAATAAACAGTGAGCCAACTCTGTTAATTTCTTGGGTAATGGGATTATAACTTAGTTTGAATTTTATTTGAATGTAAACTGTGCATTCACTGTTAGAAATAAATTGGAATTTTAACTGATTGTCTTAAGCTGGAACATGATCTGATTTATGTCACCCCTGAAAAAAGAACTAAAAAGCAGAACTGATGGCTGCAAAACTCTCCCATTACTGTCTTGGTTGGTTCTTTGGCTGTGTATGTGGTGAAACTTGCCGGACATTTGAGATACTTGATGGAACCATCTTGTTCTGGGACTGCAGTGATACAAAAATAAATGTGTTATTATGGACTGTTCAGTGTAAAATGTTTTGATATCTTTTTACATGTTTTTCTGGAAACACAGACATCTGTCTTGCTTTCTTCGACATGCCAGTTATTTTGCTGTGGGCTACATCTGTAATCTACATGTAAGTCTTATCAGGTGCTTTTAGTGCAATTGCATCTCATCTTTCCTCCATCATGGAAAAAAAGCGATGTATGCAGGGGGTATGACCTGCTTTGTATTAACAAGTGTGTTGCATCATGGGCCTCCTATCATGTTCTAGTGTTTTAAGCACATGGATGTCATCATAGTCATGAATCCATTTCAGTGTTCGGGTTGCTACTTTTACTGCTTATATGCAGTGGTCTCAGAGCACTAATGCAGTAGCACAAGATATGTTGCGTATTTGCTGAGTTTCTTGAAAGATATCAGCCAACACTGTTTAGGTTGTGCAGAAAGTTGTGCAAGAGAGATCTCATGTTTGAAGAGTCGCTTATGCTACTGCATGCACAACTGTGTGGTTCATCACAACTACCTTAGTTGGGATTTTTATCCTGTCAGTATGATGTTGTAGTTCAGGCCAGTGGTTCCCACCCTTGAGTAAGTTGGACTGCAAATCTCAGAAGCCTTCACCACAAGCTGTGCTGGCTGGAGTTTCTGGGAGTTGCAGTCCAAGAACACCTGGGTTACCCAAGGTTTGGAATCACTGGTTTAGGCCATTCATTTCAGTGGGTTAGCTCTTGCATAGGTTAACTGTTTGGCAGGATAGTACAGACAGACAGACAGACATGTCATTCAATACATAATTATTACTTTGTAGAATGCCACAAGATATAGTATCTGAGATCACAAGTTACACCATGGAGGCTAAGATCATTAATGGCTGTTAATCATGATGGCTTTATGACTTCCTTAAAAGGAAGCCCATTCTATAAGCTTCACGGCAGAATAGAAATTCTACTATATATTCTGGCATTCAAGTCTAAGAGCACTGACTGATGGCATTAGATAGCTGTATGCATATATCTGAAACTTCTTCCCATTCAGAGCATCTGGAAATCATTGGATCTGATCCGGCAAATCCTATATGGCCTACATCACCCACCAGTAAGCAGAATCCAGTTGGATGACACATCCACAACCAATTCAAATTTTTGTTTTCATAGATTTATGTTTGCTTCTTAATGTACCTGATAATCAACTATGTATTCTGTGGTTGCTTCAGTGTAAAAGTAATATTTAGATTTATTTGTAACGGAAAGAAAATTCAGTTCAAGCCATTTGGTGCTTACTGAGCTAAGGAGAGTCTCAGTCGGCTACTTTCACAGCACTTTGCATGTATAGGATGATTCCATTACTTTTATGATTAAAATGTGAAGTGTTCTGTCTTTGATATGTGATTTGATATATGATGGATATATGAAATCATTTCAGTTCATTCACAGCACATTCACATTACATTTTCAATAATGTCTTTTAATATGGAGATTTTAAGTAGACAATCTAAAGGGAAAACATTGCCTTTTATTTTCTTTCAAGAGCTAATTTCCTTCTAGATTTTGTCTATGGCTGGTTCGGTCTTCTCTCATTCTTTTGAGGAGGAAAAATATAACCTTTTAATGTTATAAGAGCTGGTCTTCTAAATTAAATCCATACACATGCACAGTCATGCATATCTATGTGTATAAAATCACAGTTCTTACCATTCTTTTCAAAAGAGGATCCCAAAATTTTCGCATTAATATAATTTAGAAGTGCAGTGTAAAGATCAACAGAACTTGTAAAGAATGCCCGAATATATACCAAAGCAAATCCCTGTTTCAATATACTACGACCTGTGTGAGGAGAATGATACCTTGCATATTCATTTAATTTGGACCCCACCATTCCACACCAAAAAGTGCTGATAATCATGTTTCTATCATCCACCTGGCTCCAGCTCAAACCATCTTTTAATGAAACAGATAGTCTGGGTATGGTCACTTTAACTGCTGCTTCATACAAATCCAGTCCAAGAGTATAAATCTGGGACTGTGTAACTTGCCCAAGGCTACACAGGTTCACTTTTCTTTTGGCAGGTATAGTGAGGACTTGAACTCCCTAACTGTGGCTTCACAGTGAGGTAAACAACTCACTGAGCTATTCAGCCAAGTTGTTTTTGTTAACTGGCCCTCTTTTCAATAATTCTCTGCATTCTTAATGTCTTCCATACAATGTAATAGATTACTCCAACAGCTTCCACACAATGTAATAGATTACTTGTGAGTTGGACAAGCTGTGGGACAGAAGGAGCAAGTCTTTAATTTACAAAAATCTCTACCTTTAGGTGTCATCATTGCCCTTCTGCAGGCATAACTTACACAACAGGATTTTGATTGTTATAAGCATACTAAAGAGATAGTGCAGTTCTTTTATTTCAGATTGGACAAACATTTTGGTTTCCTTTGCCCACGCCTTCTCTGCTCTTTTGTTTTCAGTGTTATTTTGTCTTTCAAATTTTACTCTGCCTGTACCTTCCAAGACATTGATGAAGTGTCAGTACCATCATTATCTTCCTAATGTTGAATCAAATTCTTGTGATTTGAGGCCAGTGGTTTAGATTTTACCTTCTGGAGAAAGAGAACAAATTTGTTCCATCGTCTATGTGATGGCTCTTCAATTACTTGTACATGGCTGTTCTATTACTCTTATAATAATTTCTCATCCAAACTAAACATATTCAATTTCAGCCCCTTCACTATCTTCACTATCCTCCTTTGGATACATTCCAGTTTATCAATATCCTTTTAAATCATCACTTCCTGGGACTGGCGCAGCATTCTAGGTGGCCTTTGGGTGAAGGCGTCTACACTAGTACTTCTTATGTTTTGTTCACCGTACCTTTATTGATGCAACTTAGACATACATTAGCCATTTAAGTGACAACATCACACTGCTGATTCATCTTTAGCTTGTAGTCTACTTGAACCCCCTAAATTCTTTCCATAGGCACTGTTCCCAGGCCAAATGTCATCTATCCTATGTTTGCAGATTTCTTTTACAACCTACAGTATATACAAAGCTAAGATCAGGTGAAATCCACTGTAATAGGTTGGAATAGAATACTAAAGTGTAGCTCAACAGATTATCACCCCAACATAGGCCTCACTCACACTTCTTACACCAAGTATTTATTGTCTTTTGACGATGTTTAGCATCCTTCTGTTTTTCTTGGCCGCTGCTGCTGCCACCATTTCTTTGCACCATTCTTTTTCTTTACACTTCATTATCCCCCACCTTATTTGTACACACCCGTGCTTAATGCAGTTGGTTAAGACAATCCATTTGATTTTGTTTGCAAACATGTGATGTTCTGAAATGGGGGGACACCCTTAAGAATCAGGATGGTCAAGGTGTGATGGTCCTGGCCATGAACGTCTTTTCCCATTTTTGGCAGTACAGCATTTGTACTTTTTTCTGCAGAGGGCAGAGCTGGCCTGGATCATTCTTGCACTAGTCCAGCTAGATTGCTTTAATGCATTCTGCTTGGGGCAGCTTTCACAGACAGTAGAAATCACAGAAGATTTTAATGTGGCTGAAAGTTATAAATGATGGCTTGCAAATAGAGATAGGCACAAACCATGGTTCAGTGGTTTGGCCTGATTTGGCAGGGTGCCCACATAGGTGTTTTGTGCATGCTTCCCTTCCCTGCCTCCTCTGTGCGATCACCCATTCACCGGCAGGAGCTTAATTCCCTCCTCGGTCTCCTCAGGTGATCACCCACTCAGACAAGGAGGTGGGGCAGGGAGGCCTGCACTGCTGCCAGTGAGTGGAGGATCGCCTGGAGGAGGCAGAGGAGGGAAGCACACTCCTGCCGGTGAGTGGGTGATCACCAGAAGAGGCAGGGGAGGGACCCATGCGGGTGCTGCGCCGAACCAGGCTGACCTGCCAAACCATGGTTTGTGCCCATCTCTACTTGCAAACTTGTATTATAGATTTATTATTATTTTGTTTATTTATTCCATTTCTGTGCCATCTTTCTCTTGATGGACCCAAGGCAGCCCATAATTTAAAAAATGATATATGAAAAAAATAATCTATTATCATCATAGATGGCTAGTTTGTTTCTAGGCTCTATTTAAGATGTTCCCCCTCCATTTTCCTAGTCCCCCCTCCCGAACAGCTTTCTTCCAGTGAGTTCAGTGCAGCATACATGAATCTTCTTTTGCTTGCTTTAGTCTCACAAGAACCCTGTGAGGTTGGTCAGGCTGAGAGAGAGTAACTTGCCCAGTATCACCCAATGAGTTTAACTGCACAGTGGGGACTTGCAATGGAATCTCCCAGGTCATAGTTCCTTACTAATTCAGAAGGTGGAAGAGTTACTTCCAGGAACCCCCCCCCCCCCCCAGCCAGCATAATTTTTTTGAGTTCTGCTGTAAAGCAAAAAAGCAAAGTGTGCTGCTTATATACTGCCCCACTCTCTGGATGGTTTACAATTATGCAGACTACACATCCCCCCCCCCCCAACAAGCTGGGCACTCATTTTATCAACCTCAGAAGGATGGAAGGCTGATTGAAACTTGAGCCAGCTACCTGGGATTGAATGCCGGGTTGTGAGCACAGTTTGGGCTGCAGTACAGCAATTTAACCACTACACCACGAAGCTGTTCTTAACCACTACTTTAGATGGGCTCTGAAGTCTTATTTTTTGTTTTCTTATTAGTTTTACCTGTGTGGAATTAGCAAGCTGTTGACTCTATTTTGGAGAAAAAGGATTTGGACACATACCCTAACTGTATGGCAGCAGTATAGTAGCCAGCATGTATGGGTTGCCCATTTCCCCCTTTGGACTTATGCTGTATTTTATCCTAGATGCCTTCCAAGGGAGAATAAATGGCATCCAGTAGACACTGGTCATAGCAATGAGTTTTCATATGCCACCAGAGACAAGGGAAAAGCAGGGAAAGAAAGCGGACACTTTTAGTGCTTCTCAGCTACTGACAGTATGCACTCTTCCAATTTTTTGGAAAGAAAAATATTTTCCTGAAAAATGATCAAAGATCCTTGTTGTTGTTGTTTAGTCGTTTAGTCGTGTCCGACTCTTCGTGACCCCATGGACCAGAGCACGCCAGGCCCTCCTGTCTTCCACTGCCTCCCGAAGTTGGGTCAAATTCATGTTGGTTGCTTCGATGACACTGTCCAACCATCTCATCCTCTGTCGTCCCCTTCTCCTCTTGCCTTCACACTTTCCCAACATCAGGGTCTTTTCCAGGGAGTCTTCTCTTCTCATGAGATGGCCAAAGTATTGGAGCCTCAGCTTCAGGATCTGTCCTTCCAGTGAGCACTCAGGGTTGATTTCCTTCAAAATGGATATGTTTGTTCTCCTTGCAGTCCAGGGGACTCTCAAGAGTCTCCTCCAGCACCACAATTCAAAAGCATCAATTCTTCGGCGGTCAGCCTTCTTTATGGTCCAGCTCTCACTTCCATACATCACTACTGGAAAAACCATAGCTTTGACTATGCGGACCTTTGTCGGCAAGGTGATGTCTCTGCTTTTTAAGATGCTGTCTAGGTTTGTCATGGCTTTCCTCCCAAGAAGCAGGCGTCTTTTAATTTCGTGGCTGCTGTCACCATCTGCAGTGATCATGGAGCCCAGGAAGGTAAACTCTGTCACTGCCTCCATAGCTTCCCCTTCTATTTGCCAGGAGGTGATGGGACCAGTGGCCATGATCTTAGTTTTTTTGATGTTGAGCTTCAGACCATTTTTTGCACTCTCCTCTTTCACTCTCATTAAGAGGCTCTTTAATTCCTCCTCACTTTCTGCCATCAGAGTGGTATCATCTGCATATCTGAGGTTGTTGATATTTCTTCCGGCAATCTTAATTCCGGTTTGGGATTCATCCAGTCCAGCCTTTCGCATGATGTATTCTGCATATAAGTTAAATAAGCAGGGGGACAATATACAGCCTTGTCGTACTCCTTTCCCAATTTTGAACCAATCAGTTGTTCCATATCCAGTTCTAACTGTTGCTTCCTGTCCCACATATAGATTTCTCAGGAGATGGATAAGGTGGTCAGGCACTCCCATTTCTTTAAGGACTTGCCATAGTTTGCTGTGGTCCACACAGTCAAAGGCTTTTGCGTAGTCAATGAAGCAGAAGTAGATGTTTTTCTGGAACTCTCTGGCTTTCTCCATAATCCAGCGCATGTTAGCAATTTGGTCTCTAGTTCCTCTGCCCCTTCGAAATCCAGCTTTTACTTCTGGGAGTTCTCGGTCCACATACTGCTGAAGCCTGCCTTGGAGGATTTTGAGCATAACCTTGCTAGCGTGTGAAATGAGTGCAATTGTACGGTAGTTGGAGCATTCTTTAGCACTTCCCTTCTTTGGGATTGGGATGTAGATTGATCTTTTCCAATCCTCTGGCCACTGCTGAGTTTTCCAAACTTGCTGGCATATTGAGTGTACCACCTTAACAGCATCATCTTTTAAGATTTTAAATAGTTCCACTGGAATGCCATCGCCTCCACTGGCCTTGTTGTTAGCCATGCTTTCTAAGGCCCACTTGACTTCGCTCTCCAGGATGTCTGGCTCAAGGTCAGCAACCACACTATCTGGGTTGTCCGGGACATCCAGATCTTTCTGGTATAGTTCCTCTGTGTATTCTTGCCACCTCTTCTTGATGTCTTCTGCTTCTGTAAGGTCCCTACCATTTTTGTCCTTTATCATGTCCATCTTTGCACAAAATGTTCCTTTAATGGCTCCAATTTTCTTGAACAGATCTCTGGTTTTTCCCTTTCTATTGTTTTCCTCTATATCTTTGCATTGTTCATTTAAGAAGGCCCTCTTGTCTCTCCTTGCTATTCTTTGGAAGTCCGCATTCAATTTTCTGTAACTTTCCCTATCTCCCTTGCATTTTGTTTCCCTTCTCTTCTCTGCTATTTGTAAGGCCTCGTTGGACAGCCACTTTGCTTT
Organism: Intellagama lesueurii; assembly: GCA_037013535.1. NCBI lineage: Eukaryota > Metazoa > Chordata > Lepidosauria > Squamata > Agamidae > Intellagama > Intellagama lesueurii. Next base: position 248,114,137 of record JBAJHW010000002.1, read on the forward strand.
CTTGCATTTCCTTTTCTTTGGGATGGTTTTTCTTGCTGCCTCCTGGACAATGTTACGAGCCTCCATCCAGAGTTCTTCAGGCACTCTGTCCACCAAATCTAGTTCCTTAAATCTGTTCTTCACTTCCACTGTGTACTCATAAGGGATTTGGTTTAGATTATACCTGGCTAGCCCAGTGGTTTTTCCTACTTTCTTCAGTTTAAGCTTGAATTTTGCTATAAGAAGCTGATGGTCAGAGCCACAATCAGCTCCAGGTCTTGTTTTTGCTGACTGTATAGAGCTTCTCCATCTTTGGCTGCAGAGAATATAATCAATCTGATTTCGGTATTGCCCATTTGGTGATGTCCATGTGTAGAGTCGCCTCTTGTGTTGTTGGAAAAGAGTGTTTGTGATGACCAGCTTGTTCTCCTGACAGAACTCTATTAGCCTTTGCCCTGCTTCGTTCTGAACTCCAAGGCCAAACTTACCTGTTGTTCCTTTTATCTCTTGACTCCCTACTTTAGCATTCCAGTCCCCTATAATGAGAAGAACATCTTTCTTTGGTGTCAGTTCTAGAAGGTGTTGTAGGTCTTCATAGAATTGGTCAATTTCAGCCTCTTCAGCATCGGTTGTTGGTGCATAAACTTGGATTACTGTGATGTTGAAAGGTCTGCCTTGGATTCGTATTGAAATCATTCTATCATTTTTGAGATTGTATCCCAGTACAGCTTTCCCCACTCTTTTGTTGACTATGAGGGCTACTCCATTTCTTCTACGGGATTCTTGCCCACAATAGTAGACATGATAATCGTCTGAATTGAATTCGCCCATTCCTGTCCATTTTAGTTCACTGACACCCAGGATGTCAATGTTTATTCTTGCCATCTCCTGTTTGACCACATCCAACTTACCAAGGTTCATAGATCTTACATTCCAGGTTCCTATGCAATATTCTTCTTTGCAGCATCGGACTTTCCTTTCACTTCCAGGCGCGTCCACAGCTGAGCGTCCTTTCGGCTTTGGCCCAACCACTTCATTAGCTCTGGAGCTACTTGTACTTGTCCTCCGCTCTTCCTCAGTAGCATGTTGGACGCCTTCCGACCTGAGGGGCCCATCTTCCAGCGTCATATCTTTTAGCCTTTTGTTTCTGTTCATGGGGTTTTCTTGGCAAAGATACTGGAGTGGCTTGCCAGTTCCTGCTCCAGGTGGATCGCGTTTAGTCAGAACTCTCCACTATGACCTGTCCGTCTTGGGTGTCCCTGCACGGCATAGCCCATAGCTTCTCTGAATTACTCAAGCCCCTTCGCCACGACAAGGCAGCAATCCGTGAACGGGCCAAGATCCTTATCCTTGCCATTTTGCCACCTGCAGAGATTTGGAGAGTTTGAGGTTTGGGGGAGGCTTTGCAGTGGTCCTTTACATTGTTTCATATATACTAGCTTCCATGTACGGCTGTGAATCAGCGTGCAATAAACTCTAACTGAGTACCTGCATCCCAAACGACTGCAACCAAAACAGTTTTCTTGTTTACACAGATTCTGTTTCCATCTCTTTCTCATCTTGTTTCCCTTGTATTGTGGTTTAGACACTAAATTCCTCAGGGTAAGGTACTCTTTAGTACTCTGAAAAGTATCCTGCACTCTGTTGGCATTTTATAATAATATTTTATAATACTACTTACATTTGTTAACCATATTCAGTATATTTCAAATGAGAGAACAGGAAGAAAGTGCTTTGAAGATGCAGTCATGGTATCAATAAACACATGAGCTGCCTCATCCAATAGGACTGAGTGACAGTGTGAGGAAATGGAGCTGAAGACAGTAAGAGCAGAGAAGTGTACGGCACACAGAAACACACACTTGGTCCAAGTGAGTGCTGGAAACTGCTGTACGTACATAGGAGATTTAAAAGGATAAATGAGAAACAAGGCAAATTGCTGAGCTAAAGCATGTTTCAGACTGGTGCTTAATAATCACGTAAAAAAAAACCCCTTCTAGCTTCCTAATTAATATGATTTGGTTCACAATGGAATGCTGCTATTACTACAGGTAGAGTCCTTTAATTAATTTATTTGATTTATATACCGCCCCTCTGGCAGCCGAGGCCACTCTGGGTGGTTTACAACAAATAGAGCAACAAAATAACAAAATAACACAACATCAGTACGTTAGGGGGCGCAAATCAAATATCATAAAGTGCAGTGAAAACAAAGATACAATACAATAAATTACAATTAAAAGCATGAAAACCGTAAAAACATGAAGCATGGCGGTGTGATGGATGTTATATTATCGGGCACTATTGTATCAGGCTGTTCTTTGTTCAGGGAAGGCCTGTCTAAATAGCCAGGTTTTTAATGTTCAGACATGGCGAGTGCTGTTGTTTTTTCACATTTGTTTTAGTATTTCACCCCTCAACAAATAATAAAGGTCCTCCAGTTGCTTTCCTATTAGTCATCCTATTCACAGATCTCATCTCTTGAAAAAGGAGGAGGCAAAGCTAACTCTGTTGCTGTTGGAGCACAAGCATAATTATGGTTTTTCTCTGCTATGTTGTTGACCCAAGGAAGTGCAGGATGTCAGGCAGTTACTAAGCCTCTCACTAAACAAAATGCTGTTACTAATCTGCCAGTTTGGGTGTACGATTCTCAAAACACTTGTGTGTGTTCATCCATTTGACATAATGGCATAAGGCATTTTTGAACCACATTTGAGCTAAGAGGTGAGCATGCTGTGTATCTGTATCTGCTAGACAGAGGATTCTGCCTCTTCCCCTGCAAACATATTTATAGGATGTTTTCCTTGGGCTGCAAAGCTTACATACTGGACTGATAAGCTCTTCTGGCTATGATAACTCTTTGATGGATCTATGAAAAAATGAGCTTCACAGATTTTATTAGAAGTATTGGATAGTAGTGGATTATGCACCTGACTATCAGTTCTCTTCTGGGATGTCTAAATAGCCTATTTTCCTATTAATATTTGTCAGAATTTCCCTAGGTTGGATTCCGGTATGTCGATTAGAATCTCAGTTGGAAGGCATAACCAGTAACTCCACTGGATGTACTGTATTCTGATTGAGGTTTTTCTGAGGCTTTGAGGCATTTCCTGAAAATTATTTCCTTTTCAAAGCTGGACTTTCATACAACTGAACTGATATACCACAGGAGACTAAATGGAACATCCAGGGATTTTGTGTGGTTGTTCAAATTCGAGGTCCTTTTATTATTATTTTACTTATGTGCCAGAACTGGGCAAAATGTGATGTAGTTTAAAACAGAATTGCCAGAATGTAAGTTACAAATATTAAAACACATTTAATCCATTATAATATTGAAATGCAATTTAAAATAAAATACCTTAAAACACCTCCAAAAATACGGATAACATATTTAAAAAATGAAAGAAAATTTACACATCCAGTTAAAAGCAAAGTGTACTGCTTTTATCTTATATCATATTATTGGTATTTGTTTGATCCTTTTTAGTATTTGTATACTTATTAGTTTTTGCTTTAAATATTGTCTTTGAATTATGTAAGCTGCCTTGGGTCCTTCTTAAGGAGAAAGAATGGGGTAGAATTTTTTAAAATAAATAAACAAGTAAACAAAGAATAGATGCCCCATAGTACTTAAAGCATTCTGTGGGCAGTTTACAATTTATGCAGGCTACACATTGCCTACTGAGCTGGGTACTCAATTTATCAACCTCAAAAGGATGGAAGATTGTGTCAACCTCAAGCTGGCTACCTGAGCCCAGGATCAAACTCAGGTCACGAGCAGAGGCTTCATTGCAGTACTTCACTTTTTAACCACTGAGCCATGGGGCTCCTGTACTTGTGGTTCTTGAGATACAGCTGATTCCTTGTAGATATTTACAGAACTAAGGAGTTCCTGAAAATGGTGCTATGCCAAAACATCTTCAGAAGGATATCTGGGATTTTCGTGTGTGGAGATACTGGATTTGTTTCTTTGCAAAGGATGGAAAGGGAAATAATCTCTCTCTAAGGGTACAGCTACATAGCAGGGAAAATGCAATTAGATCCACTGTGATTCACCATTTTTCAAAGTGGGTCTCTGCTGGGTTTTGTGGGTGATTGTTGTAGCTGTCCAGATGACTAAAACAAGTTCCCCCCCCCCCCCACTCTAACCACTGGTGCCTTTAATCTCACAGGGTGGTCATTTTTTATAATTTATTTTTCTGAAACAGCTTAGTGCTGTTTCCTTTTGGTTCTGACTTTTAAAGACTTGGGGGGGGGGGGAAATGCTGTTTGGGGACAGGTTGGGTGCTCACCATAGACAGAAAGCAGAGAAAAGTGATGTCAGAGCAGAGCAAAATTTAAACCACTCCTGGTGACTGAACTAAACAAAGACAGACCCCCCACTAAAAAGACACAGTTCCCCACCAGGCTTTCCCACATTGAACTCTGGGTTTTAATTCAATTTCATCAATGACAGATGTGATGCAAACTGTGGAGTAAATGACCACTGTAGATGCTCCCTAAATCTGTCTTCAGCCATTTTCTTCAGCAAGCCAGCATGAGCATGTGCATAAGCATGAGCACAATGGCACTTGCTTCTTCCCATTTCTTAGCAACTCGTAACACTTAGTGGCTGGGTTTGGTCAAATTAACACAAACTGTGAATCCAGGCCTGGATTTCCAGGACCATGATAAAACTGATCAGTATTTATTCTTTCAGACATTTTGCCAAAGCTTTGGAATCTTCCTATTTTATTGATATGATGTTTGTAAAATTGTAAACAACGCCTACGCCATCTAATATTATCTTGGCTAATACTGTTTAGTAATTTTACGGTTCTATATGTATGAGGAAATTATTACTTTGAATTAGATGACATTTAAATCACATGTGAATATAATTTGAAGTTGTTTTGAGACATAAAGGGTACATTGAGAACAATACATTTCTTCTGCTGCTTCTGTTCTTCTCTCTTGAGACACAGCCTGATACTTTTAGCCTGATACTTCTGCATATACTTAACTTCTGTGTAAAGTATAATGTTACATCAGTTTTCTAATTCTGACAGTTGAACACTGTTCTTGCCACCAAAGTGATGTAATCTGTTTTCACATTTGAGATAGCATATGCATCTCGGAAACTGTTGCCTATGTCTTACTAGAAGGCAGTGCACATACTATTTACACTACCTTTGAGAATCACTACAATGAAGCCGTTCTTAATAATTGTCTATCTTGATCGTGAGGTCTGCGTGGCTTAGATCCAGATCTGTTTGTCAGCCTCGTAAAATCAGTGGGATTCAAATTAGTCATGATTTCAATGGTTTTCCTCTAAGTATGACTAAACATATCCAACCCCTTGCCTTTGAATTAGGTATTGTGCCCATCATTTTATTCCTGTCATTAGGACATATTTCAAAAACACATATTAATGAAATAATTTAATGAAAATACCGAGGCCATTTTTTGAAAGGGAGTATGGGGGGATTACAATAGGGGGTATTAAATATCTCACTTACCTGCTAGGGTTGCTGTATCTTAGTGCTGACGTGGCTGCATGTAACACACACATGTGGAAATGTGCCTGATTTTTCCCCCTAAAGAACACAAAATGGAATATAAAGTTTCCTTCTTAGTTTCTACTGAGGAACAAAGGACCAGGTACATTTGCACAAGGAACTGGGCCTAGTTAAATGAAATATTTGTGCTTTTGAATGGGAAGCAATAGATAATTATGCTGTATCTGAAACTCCACTTGAAGATGGTACTTCGTAAAAATAGTGTGTTTCCTTTTTTTTTCTGTATCCTGAATATTTGTTGTGTTATGGAAATTTCCACATAGAGTAAATAACTCTCTACAAATCCTGAGATAAGTGTAAGAAGAAGTATTTATTACGCAACTGCAGCAGCGGGGAGAACTCCAGGTAGGCAACGTATCACCACCCCGAAGACTCCAAAGAAATCATATAGCAGCACATTGTTTTATACCCTCTCTGTCTCCCCAGTCAGTTGACCGAATGAGCTCACACTCTAAGTCATACACAATCACCCCCCCCCTTTCCTGTTTCTCTTTTCCTTATCATCAACATTTTATTATTTTAAGCAACTTGTCAAACAATATCTTGCATGGTTAGCAATTTCTCAAACAAAGTTAAAAGACATTTCTTTGGCCAGGTCAACTTGACCTCCAGACTACCAACCCCCTCCCTATTTCCTGTTCGTTCCCAATTTGACATTTATAATAATTACTTCACGTCTCATGCTTAACACAGCCGTTTCGTATCCTGTTGTCTTTTGGTCATGATTCTCAAAACTTCCTAGGATCAGCACGTTACAAAAATATCTTAAGCAACCATATAGAATCATCTCCAGCCCTTTCCCCTCTTTTGACTGGAATTTGCCCATACAAAAATCCCCTAAGATTTTCCATTACAGTTGAAATTTGGAGCCACAGTTCAGATTCTGTTCTCATCTCTATCAGCTAACAAAGAACTGAAGTCCGTTAGAAACTTAATCAATGACCAATCAAGTTTCCATGAAAAATATGCATACTTTTACTGGTGTATTCTTCTTGGGCTGTTTCTTGGTAAATATGGTAGAGCAGGTGAAAAGAAACCTAATGCAACCCACTGGGTTACCTAGCACAGTCTATGGAGTCCCACAATATCCCCTCTGTCAAGAAAAGAGACAGGAGAAGAGGATAACAGGGTGAAGCCAGGCAGCTCTCCAGGCAGGAAGCTGCCCATGGGTCTCTGCTTTTCTGACATGGGAAAGGGGTGTGTGTGAAATAAAGCAGCTCTTCCATTGAATCACCAAGCTGGAGGAGGTGGACATTATTAAGGAAGCCCTGTGTGATATGGAAAGGTCAGGGTGAGGCCAGCACTCCTGCATGCCCTCTCGGAAGCACAGCAAGCTCCAAGTTGATCTGAGAAATGAAGGGGAAACATGACATATGGTAGGGGCAATGCATCTCCTCAGCTACTTCATTGTATGCCTCTGCTTCCCAACCATGCCATCCTCTGAAACTCCTGGTACTGGATCAGGGTCTTATGCATGCAAAGAGTATAACTTGCTAACAAGTTTTGCTCCTCTCCTGACAGTACAGAGCAAAGGACAAGATGACTCTCCCAATTTCATACAGAGAAATTGAATGGACTGATAATCAGATCTTATTTTAATACTCGTGACAGGATAGCATTCATCACCAGAACTGAAGGAAGCCTGGCAGCTTAAGGTGTACAGGGTAGGATGTGTGGACGAAACAAAGCGCAGTCTCACAGCAGAGGGCAACAGCAGGAGTGGGGAGCTCAGATAATTACTACAGTTGCCCCCTGAATCTGCGGCTTGAGGTGACTATATCACTCCCCCTAATGGTACCACCCTGGGTTCCCAGTGTGGCGTGGTGGGTGGAATGAAGGACTAGGACTCAGGAGAACAGGGTTCAAATCCCCACTCAGCCATGGAAACTCACTGGGTGAGTGGAACTGGTAAAACCACTCCTTAAATAGATATTCCAACTTCACAGCACGTAACACCAACAATGGTAGGACCATCTGCTGTTTTATAAAAAAAATTAGGTCACTGAAATGTCGATTATTACTGATGTTTATTACTTTTTATGTATCAGTAGTTCACAGAGTTGAGATAGGCTGATGGTCTGTCTCTTGGTTATAATGATTCTGTAACCCGTGTAGCAAGATGGAAGTTTGAATTGTAAAGTGGAGTAATCAGAACTCATTGTTAGAGTGTCATCTGTAACACCACTTAGATTGTCTTTTGTTAAAGCCTAGGCTGAAATACTGGAAAGGCAAACTACGCAATAAATCTGCTGGATGCAGATAGTCCATGTCTGTAAGGCATAACACTTCATTTCACTTTTAGCCTCCTACCAGTATCCATTATCTGTAAAAAAAAAAAAAAAGTATTAATGTAACATGATAGCATCATGTACAAACAGTGTGACGGGCAGAGATTTGGCACAGCTGTAGTAAAATGAAAGTCATTTCTTTTTAAGCTAGTAAAAGTCAAAGTTTGAATATTTTTGCTCTTAATTTCTTTTTTCCCCTTCCTATACTATTCCTAGATTATATCGACCCCATACTAGCCTGAAGAGTATGTGTCTGATCAGACAGACATTTTTCCACTAATCTAGGGGCCAGTTTATACATTTGTGAAAATCTAAATGATAAAGATTTCATGGGACTGCACCATTCCAAAACGTAGGTGCAGCTGTTTCCTCTGCTAAATGTTCCCCTCTGTCTGTGGGGTTTTTTCCCCCAGACCTGATGTTTGGTCTAGGTTAATTTAAATTGATATTTCATTATTACTTGTCTTCATATTGTTTAAATTAAGACAATATGACTAATTTGGTTTGCCTTTCTGGGCATTGACCACAATTATGTATGGCTTAGTATATATTTATTAGAAGGCTTTTAATATATAATATGCTTATAAATCAAATTACATAGCAGAGAGAGTTTGGACTTGGACATATTATTTCTCTTTGAACCATATTTGATCACTGCTGTGAACCTAGGATATTGTTTTGGCTTTATATAATTTCTGGAGAGTTACTGATTCAAATGTAATTTTGTTTCATTAAATACAGTCAGTGTAACAGAGAGAAGCAGGTTAAGACATTGGCCTGGGTTGTAACATATAAACTGGTTTTGACCAGAGCTTGGAAACAGTAAGCTTCTGGACCACACCTCACAGCTTCCCAGCTACCTATGTTGACTAAGAACTTCTGGAAGTTGTAGTCCCCAAAAGAGTAACATTTCTAAACTCTATTTCCTATCATCATCCTTCCATCTTAAAAAGAAAAAGCTCCGAGACATACAACATACAGGAGCCATATTCTGTATTCCAAAGGCCCGGTGTTCCCCAGTGACTAACCAGTTACCTGTAGAAAGATCACAAGTAGAAAATAAGGGCAACCACAGGATGCTTCTCTTCCATAGCAACCGGCAATGAGAGGCCTCTGATATTAAATTAAATATCTATATATATGACATGGTTCATAATGAATAGCTTTTTCTTGCATGAACTAGTCTAGTTCTTTCACTTAGATCTTGTAGTTTAACTACATGGTGTTGTGAGTGAGTGTTTCTGCCTGTCTCTTGGTCTGTCCCATTTAGCTTCATTGGAAGAGAGGACTTCATATAAGAGAGAAAGAACTTCTCCCTAATCTATTATGCCCTCCCTTACTTGTATTTCCTCTGATTACAGGTATAAAAGCATTTAACTTAGCCTTTCCTAAGAAGTGCTACCCAGACTGCATTGCAGTAGTCCAGACGTGATGTTACTAAAGCATGTAACCAGATCAAATTCTGTTTCCAAAGATGTATTTTCCCACAGAACCCCAACAATAGAGTCCAAAAATTTTCAGGGGTGAACAGCAGTGTGTAAGTATGTGTGCATGCACACACATGTGCATGCGTGTATGTGTGTTATTCCATTGCAACAGTAACAATCTCATGATACCTAACGATTCAAAAGTTTTATTGGTCATTAGCTTTGTCAACTACAGCTTTGATAAAACTTTGATAAAACTTTGAAGGGATGCAATACTTTTTCTTGTTTACGGTATAGTGGGACTTACTACCAGGTAAGCATGTTTAAGATTATAGGCTTAGTTATATTAACACGTTGCCTGACGTAAACCTCTATTGGTCGACAGACTGTTTAACCCAGGCTGAGTACTGTATAATGCTCCATCCTGGCCTGATGTTGTGTAGGCTGGAGATGGACCCTGTCTTGGTCACCTCATGCTTGCTACTGCTTCACTGCCTCTTCCTGTACTTGCATTTTCCTCACGCATTTGAGGAAACCCTACTGTGTTCTGTGTTGTGTGCATGGAACTGGCCACTAGGGTTCTGGCCATCATGACTAGATTTTGTTAAAGCCGTGTGGTCAAAGAAGATAAAGGTCCCATATCAATAATGAATGGAGTGCCTTTCCATTATGGTGCTCAGCATGAGCAAAAAAAGTCCTTGAGTCATAAATATTAAAGGAATATATGGGTAACATTTATGATGATGATGATGATGTGCTGTCAAGTGCATCCCTACTCACAGTGATAATTTCCAAGGTTTTCTAAGTATATTGTATAGTACCCAGGTTTACCATTCTTTTCTTTGCATGGCACCCTGGGACTGTGAAGCTTGCCCAAGGTTACAGAGACTGGCTTTTCTCCTAGGAGGCACAGTAGAGAATCACACTCCCGGCCTGTGACTTTGTAGCCAGATGCCTGACTCACTGAACTCAGCAAAGGATCTTTTTTTCCCCCTGGATTCAACTCTAATCTAAGCACCAGTGTAACGGTGTTAAAATTAAAGGTGTTCAGTAGTAATTATTGCATTGAATGGTTAGTGTGCATTATAGCCAGGCCTTCTGCAGTGGCAGCAGGGTCATTTGGCCCGTGTCTCAGACTTAGGGGGCCTCACATTTCAGCCATTGTCTAGTGGCAAATATATACAAAGGAGAAGTATGAGTAGTAGAGATTTTTCCTTTGGGAAAGGTGGACACTTTCCCTTCACCACGGTTCCAGCCACCTCTGGTCAGCCTACTCCTACCTGCCTCTTATTCATAGCCAATCCATGGCATGTCAAACCAAAGTTTCTTGATTCATGATTTTACTGTTTTTCATAAAGTTTGATATTTGACTGTAACAGAAATCCATCAACCCCTGTTCCAGCTAAATCTGGCAGTGGGATGATGGAGTGGAGGGTGAAGGACCTCAACATCTGAACTCTGCCTGGGCCTCACTGAGGTCCTCAGAAGGCCTGATTATAGCAGTGATGTTCTGACCCCTTCTGTGGGTGGCCTTCTGATTCTTTCTATACAAACACTTTCTTACGCATGCTTTGCCTTTCCCAGCTTTACTTTGTGGTCAGTTTACTGAAATTTCCTGTGCTATTTTAATATGTATCAGCTTTGACTTCCTTCCCGTCTGTATTTAGTTGTGTGCTGAGAAACAACCCTTGTATTGTATCTACAATAATTCTTGACTGTGTTTCAGAGAAAATATGAAAAGAAACCCATTTGAAAGGCTATTTGCCGTCCTTCAAGATCAGTGGGAATTTTCCCTGCTTAATAGACCAGACCAGTGAGCTCTAAGGAATACCTGTAAATACACAGGAATTGAGTTGTCCGTTTTTAGTTCAGCAGGACATCTCTCCTGTGTAGCATTACCCAATTAGAGCAAATTTTGCAGCATCTCAGTTGCTGCTCTGAAGGATGCTGATTCTGGAAAACAGAGACTGAGTGGCTGCACAAATTATTTGAATGTAGTCTGCTTACAGAGGCTTCTGATTACTTCTTTGTAGAATATCCAAAGCTTTGGGGAATAAAGCAAAAGCTTCCGATAATTTTAGCTGTTCACAAAGCAAAACAACGTTCAAAACCAGGTGCGAGTTAGAACCAAAAAAAGGTAAAATGCCAATTTAAAATAAAGCTGAACTTAGTCATCCTTCAGTATTACTTACTGATTCTTCTTCCTTTTTGTTCTGAAAGGATGTTTGAGTGTTCAAAACTATTTTATTGTCACTTCTCAAGAGTGCAGTGATGCTATTGTGTAGCAGAACTAATCACAACATTCTACAAGACAATTCTAAAAATGCAGTAGCCCAAACAAAAAAGTATAACTTTGAAGCTGGACTTTGGTCCTCAACTAAATTTGGCACAGATGGAGCAGACAATGTGCTCTTGCTCTGTGCCAAATTTTGGGAAGTTTAGGTAAAGGGTTTTTGAGATATGATTTTTAAAAGTAAAACTGCCCCTCCCTCAGCAGAAATAAGCAACCTGAAATGTCCCCTGATTTTATGCTCTGTTTGTAACAAATGCAAAACAGTGCATTTGTTACAAACAGTTTTAAAGACCCATTTTACTTATCTTGAAAGAGAATTGTTGCTTTTTGCTGTTGTTGTTTGGAAGGAATCCAGGCTGAAGGGCCTGGAATACTGATCGTAAAAAAAAAAAAAAAAAAAAAAAAAAAAGACCTTTCAAAAGGGCAAAACAGTACATTTGTTACAAACAGAGCATGTGTAGAACAGGCTTTCCAGCAAAATCATTCCAAAGTACAGTGGTGCCTTGCTAGACGATGTTAATCCGTTCCGCGAAAATCGCTGTCTTGCGAAAACATCGTCTAGCGAAGCACGTTTCCCCATTGGAATGCATTGAAATCTCTTCAATGCGTTCCAACGGAAAACTCGTCGTCTTGCGAAGATCGTCCATAGGGAAACATCGTCTAGCGAGTGCGGGTCCCCGTTGGAATGCACTGACAGCTATTGACCGCTAATCAATGCATTCCAATGGGGAAAACTCGTCGTCTAGCGAAAATCGCCCATAGGGAAACATCATTTTGCGAAGTGCATTAGCGATTGCAAAAAAGCCATCGTCTAGCGAATTCCTCGTCCTGCAAGGCAATCGTCTAGCGAGGCACCACTGTAGATACATTGTTGCAACTTTGTGGGCCAGGAAGGGAGATGTTTGGAGGGCAATGAAAGTCACAAAAACAGTAAAGAGACTGTTTTCTTTGAAGAGTCAAAAACAACAACAAGCCTGCTTTAAAGAAATTAGCATGCAATTTTGTAAAAGTGTGCTGGTTATATATCACCCCGTAGTACTTATAGCACTCTCTGGGCAGTTTACAAGTTAATTATGCAGGCTACACATTGCCCCCCACCCCGGGGAACTAGGTACTCATTTTAGCAGCCTCAGAAGGATGGAAGGCTGAGTGAACCTTGAGACAGCTACCTAGGATTGAACCCCAGGTTGTGAGCAGAGTTTGGCTGCAGTAAAGCAGTTTAACCACTGCACCATGAAATTATTTCTGCATTACAAAAGCACAGAACAGTTGTGTTTGTCCCCGCCATGAGTGCTTTCAGTAAACATTATCTCAGAATTTCTGAGACCAGGCTCCTGACACAAATTTTCTGAGGGGAAATCAGCTCCAGGTTTGGGAAATTCTGAACTTTTGAGCCTGTCAGTCAGGACCCAATTAGCTAATTCTCAGGAAGAAACTTTTAACTCCTCCCAGGCCAAACAGGGATTTGTGCTAGCAAAAGGATTCTGTGTCTAGTTATAAAAAATATTTTTAAAATGTTTAAAAAGGAATAAAGAACAAATATTCCAGGCTCACTCATTTAATCTGTGCAATTGCTGCATTTTGCTTTTTGGCTGGGAGTGGTCTTAGCAGAGCATTGTTGCCTAATTGTTTCAACCATTCCACCCATCTTGTAACTATACAGTTGTCTAGTAATTATGAAAAAAAACTCCAAAATGTTACATGCCATCAAATCACTTCAGATGTGTGGGTACTATATGAGTTAATGACCTCCAAAATGTCATATCATTAATAGCTCTGCTCAGCATATCATGTTAGGTTGTTCTCTCATCCTACTGTCCAATTTTCCTAGCAATATTTCCAGTAAGTTCTGTTCAGGTCTTGCATTCTAACAGCTGTGGCTTCTTTTTTTGCTCTCTGTGGTATATGTAAGGCTCTCTTCCAACACCATATGAGAAATAATTTTGTCACTGTCTTTCTTCACGGACTCTTTCACATAGCATGGATGATTTTGACTTTGTAAATATTGTATTTGATGTGCCTGAAGAAGTGGATTGTAATCCACAAAACCTGCCATGGAAATAAATCTTAATATATTTTATAGCCGTCACAATGTTCATTGTTTTTGTTTTTGCTGAAGGAAATTAACATGGATACCTCCATGAAAACTGCTTCTTCAGAATAAATCAGAACATGATTTCTGATATGCACTAATGATCACTTACTCGCACCATTAATCCTACAGAGGTCAGTAATGCAACTGATACAAGGGACTTGATGCCATAGAAATTAGCATTTCCTCAGACTGGCCTTGCTTGAATGCAAGGCTTGTAATTTGGCTTTTCTGCCACATCATATTTGAAAAAGGATTGCGTTGAGCTTTCATTTTGTGTTTTTCATTTCTGAAGTTTGAAATATCACTTTGATATTTTAACGAATGTTATTTCAGGAAAGAATTTTATTAATTGATAATTTTGGTATCAGTTTCTGTATTTTTTTTATTTATGAATCAAAGCAGTAGAAGCTTCTTATTTATTCTGTATTCATCAGGTCGTCTGTTGTCCATAATAGTAGTAGTTATGGTCATTTTTAAAATTATAGGAACACTTTCTCCCAAGTCATGTAGGAACAAATGTTATTTAAAAAGTAAACTTATGGTTTACCAGTTGGGATTGTTGTTGTCTTGGACTTCATGGCCCCTGAGAGAGTGTTTATTAATTAGTTTAATTTTTAACTAATTCTCCTCCATTGAGTTCAAGACAGTGTATGAGGGTTTTTCCTTCCCTATTTTATCCTCACAGTGGGTTTTTTTGTATGTGTTTTTTTTTTTTTTTTTTTTTTTTTGCTATTGTTATGTTCCATCAAGTCACTTCTGTCTTATGGAAAGCATGTGAATCTGTGACCAACAAAAGTTCCTATTGTCAGAAGCCCTGCTCAGTCCATCCAATATTTGATCTTCCGCTTTTCCTGCTGCTTTCAACTTTTCTAGTATTATTGTCTTTCCCAGTGATGTTTGACTTCTCTTGGTGTGCCTGAAGCATGACAGTCTCAGTTTAGTCATCTTTGCTTCTTGGGAAAATTCAGGCTCAATCTGATCTAGAACCGACTTTTTGACTTTCTGGCAGTTCATGGCATCCATAAACCTCTCTTCCAATATTACATTTCAAAGGAATCATTTTTTTCTCCTGTGAGCTTTCATCACTGTCCAGCTTTTACCTCTGCACATAGTAATGGGAATACTATAGTGGTGTTCACCTTAGTCTCCTGTGACATATCTTTACATTTGAGTGTCCAGATCTCAGGAAGTAATTGTTCCACTTTGTTCTGCTTTGGTCAGACCTCACATAGAATACTGTGTCTAGTTTGAGAAAGGTATGGACAAGCTGGAATGTGTCCAGAGAAGAAGAAGGGAAAAGGTATGAACACCAAGGTCTGTGAGGAATAGTGAGAGAGGTCTGTAAGAGAGTTGGGTATATTTAGCCTAGAGAAGAGATAATATGAGAGCCACACTCAAAATTTTAAAGGGTAGTCATGTGGAAGATCCAGCAGGCTTGTCTTCTGTAGCTCCAGAGAGTAGGACCTGAGGTGATGGATTCAGATTACCAGAAACAAAATTTTCTCTAAATGTTAGGAAAAACATCAAGAGCTGTGTGAGAGTGGAATGCTTTGTCTCTCAGAGTGGAGAGTGGTTTAGCTATTCATTTACTGCTTTCACAGGGAATTGAACTAGATGACCCTTAGGATACCTTCCAGCTTTACAGTTTTATGATTCTGTGAAATAACACTTCCATTGCATCAGTGGCAACAACTGCTTGCCACCCTCTACCCCATCTCACTAGGGCAACAGTGCTTTTTAGTCTTGCCTAGTAATCAGACGAAGAGTCGTACACGACTAAACGACTAAACAACAACAACAACAGTAATCAGTGAATTAAGCCAGATTTGAAATATGCAAAACCATCATTCCAGTTGTGCTGTTCTTCACGCAAAGCATTTTGTCTTTGTTCTTGTTATGTGCCATCAAGTTGACTCTTACTTATGGTGACCTTATATGTGAATTATCTCTAAAATGCTCTGTCGTCAGTAGCCTTGCTCCGCTCTTGTAAATTCAAGGCTGTGGCTTACTTCATGGAGTCAATTAGTTTCACACTTGATCTTGCTCTTTTCCTGCTGGCTTCAGCCTTTCTCAGTATTACTGTCTTTTCCAGAGAATTTCGCCTTCTCATGGTGTGCCCAAAGTAGGACAACCTCAGTTTCAACATTATTGCCTCCAGAGATAATTTCTTCATTGTCAACAACAACAACAACAACTCATCTGTGAATGTCCAAAGATTGCACAGATTACAAAATTAGACATAATAGAGTGGCAGAATTATTGCACTGGTCGTTATGCAAAAAATATAACTTGCCAACCTCCAAACACCCATGGGAACATCAGGTAGAGAAGGTGTCAGAAAATGATGAAGTCAAGATCTTATATCATTTTCATATCCAAAATGATAGGCACCTTGAACATAATGCACTAGACGTAGTAGTAATAGAACAGAGAAATGTCTGGATCATTGACATCACAGTTCCAGGGGATGCCAGAGCTGAAGATAAAGAATTGGAAAAATTTACAAAATACAGAGACGTGGCAATTGTTTCATCCTACTTGTGGATGACACATAACTCAATAGTCCTCATTGTCATTGGGAGTTTGGGAACAATATCAAGAAATTTCACACAGTACTATAAGCAGTTGCAAACTGTAGAAATAACATCATCAGAGCTACAAAAAAAAATGGCAATTGCAGAGTTGAAAGGGACACTATGGATCATCGAGTCCAGCTCCTGTCAAGGAGTCATGGTGTTGAATCAAACTTCCAACCTTAGGCTCCACAGACAGATGCCACGATTTTGGTCTTAATGTTAAATTGCATTCCTGCTTTGGCACTTTCTTCTTTGACTTCCCCTAAAAGTCATTTTAAGTCATTGCTGCTTTCTACCAATAAGATAGTGTCATCTACATACATTAAATTAATTGATGTTTCTTCCACCAGTTTGCATTCCTCCTGCATCTGAATCTAGTCTGGCTCTTCGTGTTATATGTTCTGCATACAGATTGAACAGATAAAATGCACCATTGTCTGATACCTTTGCCTATAGGAAACCATTCTTTCTCTCAGAAACCATTCTGTCTCTAATTTTGTCTTCATAGGAAAATAATCAAATATAGCAGAAGAAAAAATTATTAATGGAGACAGAATGTTGTGAGCAATTTTCAAGCGCTGTGTGCATTGAGCTATTTGGGTGTTACATAAAATAACTGCTGGCTTCAGAAGTCAAAATTAATCCCATGACACTTGCCTGAGGAGAACACTCTGCCTGCAGATGCCAACCATAAGGTGGAATATTTCGTTCAGACCAAAGGAGGGAAGTACTGCTGAATTGGCAGCACCTTATTTTTCATTCAAATGAAAATAGTCCAGAATACATTAAGGGGCATAGAAACAGCAATGGTCTTTTAGAGAGGAGAGCTGTATCTTGCTGCTGTGCTGAGAGATGGGCATGTGTTCAGTACCCTGTTATGATTGGAATGGATCCACAGTCTGTTGAGTTTTGCTTTCAGTAGATAAAATGCATGCAGTGGTGGGGCTGTTCTTTTCAATAGAGAAGCACAGCTTCGGAAAACTGAACAATAGAATAGACAATACAGTATTTCTTAAGCAAGATAAATGATCCAGTCCTCTCAGAGCTGAAATACATGGAACATTCCTACATCTCTTCAGCTGATGCACATGGGTTTGGGTTACCAGTCCCTTCATGTAAGGGAACTGCTGATATTTGCCCACATGTGCTGTCCCCCATATCCCACAGGATTTTGAAAGGGTGTCTTAGTCCAAGGCAGGGCTTTGGAGGGTGGGGGTCAAGATAGATTTGGAGAGGAAAATGTGGAAAATTGTAGTCACAAATCATGTTGCATTTATGGAAAAAAATTAGGATCAAAGCTCTTTACATTTATTGAATATGGAAAAGTTACATTTTTAAAAAACCTGAAACTCCCGAAATCCTCAGTGGCTATGCTTTTCCCAGCTGTGGCTGAATATTCAGATACCTTTTCTTCTATTAAAGTAAGCTTCATATTAGCATTTGTTTGTTTTACTATTTAATTACCTGAATGGAAAAATAAGGGCATCAGTTTTATACAAGTTGAATGAATTAAACAATACAATAAAAGTTCTTTTATTTGCCTTTAGTTTTGTCAGTATGAAGTAATAAAGTCTAATTGTTTTTGCTTCAAGATTTTCAAAATATCTTGGTATGCTCATCCCCCCACCCTTACTTTCCTCTTTCTAATGCATTTTGTTTTTGTATCATTTAGAACCTAACATTACTTCAGTTTCTGTTATTGGTCCTCTGAGTTTTATTCCTTGATTTGAAACTATGCTGTCAGTAGTTTGGTTGATAAATAATTTATTTTAAAAACAGAGGTCTTCCCACATTTTTCACATCTTACTGGGTATGAACACTATTTTAGTAGCCATATGATAAATCATGCCAGAGCTCAGTCAATTTCCTGTTAAATTCTGTGTTTGCCTCATTGTCTAGCAATCTTTCTTCCTGTGATGCAAAGCAAGCTAAATAAAGTTTTGGCACATCAGTTTTAATTTGTCTTTCTATTCCTGTCTTGGCCAATGAAGAACTCATGTTGTTGGAGAGTACCTTGTTTGATATGAATTAACATTGAAGTCACATTGGGACACCTTTTGATAACTTGTGGTAAGCAGTGGATTTACCAGAAGCAGACAGTATAGAGAAAGTGGGATGGTGTAGACACTTATGAAGAACACGTGGAATTTTTTTTTAAAAAACAACACACTCATAAACAGTATGGCGTTTTAGGGTTGTGAGGGTACACTGTTCTCTTGGTTTTGTGGGAGTATTTTCTTGATGTGCACTGCAGACACAATACAATTTGCAAAGATTTGAATTTTTGAATCAAATAACAACAACAGTATAAAGGCAGTCCAGGTTAGAAGCTACCTTTCCAAATACCCATAAGTTCCATGTACAAAAAAAAGTGCCAGTGCAGAAGTCACCCACAGAAAATAAAGTTTACCAAAGTCTCTCTGATCCAGACAGGTCAGGAAGCAAATCTCAAGACAGCTCTATGTTTCAAAGTTTCCCTCTTGTACAAGAATCTGTGAGTCAAAGAAAGTAGTTCTCAAGACAAAACCTGATGTTCCTAAAATGTATGTATGTACTGTATATATGTATGCATTTTAATGTGTAGCCTTTCTCCCAGAACTGGGACTCAAAACGCTTTACAAAATAGTTAAAAATCAACAGAATTAAACATAATAAGTTACAAATATTAAAACAGTTGCATTGTATTCGATTAGATTACGCATCCTTCAGTCTCGAGAGACTATGGTAACGTGCTCTGTATGGAGGACTTGGAACAGCGTCTAGTGTGGCTGAGAAGGCCAATTCGAGAGAGACAATCCCTTCCACACTGAAGACAAACACAATCTGTCCCCTGTCCAGCTCCCAGTTTCGGGACTGCCTCTTTGCCTCGGCCTGCTGGACAAAGGTCTCTTCAAATTGGAAGAGGCCATCATGCACCACCTGCCTCCAAGCTGACCGCTCAGATGTCAAGGTTTCCCATCTGTTGAGGTCCATTCCTAAGGCCTTCAGATCCCGCTTGTAGATATCCTTGTATCGCAGCTGTGGTCTCCCTCTGGGGCGATTTCCCTCCACTAATTCTCCATACAGGAGATCTTTTGGAATCCGACCATCAGCCATTCTCACGACATGCCCAAGCCAACGTAGACGTCGCTGTTTCAGTAATGTATACATGCTAAAAATTCCAGCTCATTCTAGGACTACTCTATTTGGAACTTTGTCCTGCCAGGTGATACCAAAAATGCGTCGGAGACAATGCATATGGAACGTGTTCAGCTTCCTCTCCTGCCATGCACGAAGGGTCCAGGACTCACTGCACTACAGGAGTGTGCTCAGGACACAGGCTCTATAGACCTGGATATATGCTGTCAGCTTCTTATTAAGCCATACTCTCTTTGTGAGTCTAGAGAACGTGCTAGCTGCTTTGCCAATGCGTTTATCCAGCTCGACATCTAGGGAGAGAGTGTCAGAGATCGTTGAGGCAAGGTACACAAAGTCATGAACAACCTCCAATTCTTGTGTGGCGGTGGTAATAGAGGGAGGTGAGTCCATGCCCTGGCCCATGACTTGTGTTTTCTTCAGGCTGATTGTTAATCCAGAGTCTTGACAGGCCTTGCTAAAGCGATTCATGAGTTGTTGGAGGTCTTCCGCAGAGTGGGCAACAATAGCTGCATCATCGGCGAAGAGGAAGTCCCACATGCATTTCAGCTGGACTTTGGTCTTCGCTCTCAATCTAGAGAGATTAAAGAGCTTTCCATCTGATCTAGTCCGGAGATAGACACCTTCTGTTGCAGTTCCAAAGGCGTGCTTCAGCATGACAGCAAAAAAGATTCCAAACAGGGTCGGTGCGAGGACA
The DNA here is from genome assembly GCA_037013535.1 of Intellagama lesueurii. Taxonomy (NCBI): domain Eukaryota; kingdom Metazoa; phylum Chordata; class Lepidosauria; order Squamata; family Agamidae; genus Intellagama; species Intellagama lesueurii. The sequence continues at coordinate 248,134,188 of JBAJHW010000002.1, forward strand.
CAGCCCTGTTTCACTCCGCTTCAGATGTCAAAGGGATCTGATGTTGAGCCATCAAAAACTACAGTACCCTTCATTTCCTCGTGAAAGGACCTGATGATGTTAAGGAGTCGAGGTGGACATCCAGTCTTGGGAAGGATTTTAAAAAGGCCGTCCCTGCTAACCAAATCAAAGGCCTTTGTGAGATCTATGAAGGCCACAAGGAGTGGCTGTTGTTGTTCCCTACATTTATCCTGCAACTGTCTGAGGGAGAATACCATGTCAGTGGTGGATCTATTAGCTCGAAATCCACACTGTGATTCTGGATAGACTCTGTCTGCAAGCACCTGGAGTCTCTTCAGCACAACACGGGCAAGCAGCTTCCCTACAATGCTGAGAAGAGAGATACCACGGTAGTTATTATAGTCGCCCCTGTCTCCTTTGTTCTTATACAATGTGACGATGTTTGCATCCTTCATGTCCTGTGGTACTCCACCTTCCCCCCAGCAAAGACAAAAGATTTCATACAGCTCGGTGGTGATGATCTCTTTACAGCATTTCAGCACTTCAGCAGGGATGTTATCCTTCCCAGGTGCCTTGCCGGAGGCGAGGGAATCCAAGGCCGCTTTTATTTCTGCTAAAGTTGGTTCGCTGTCCAACTCTTCCAAGACAGGCAGGCACTCGATGTTATTCAGTGCCTCGTCGGTTACTACATTCTGTCTGGAATATAGCTCTGGATAGCAAATTGTATTCATTACATTATTAAAATAGAATTAAAATTAAAACACTTTAAGCTCTCTTATTTAAAATGCTAATAATAATTTATCTACAAAAAAAGTAGAAGGAGAATACTAGCTAACTCTGGAGTTAGAAAGTTGTTAATTCCCAAAGGACTACCTAAATAAAAAAAATCTTTGTCTGCTGGTAGAATGAGGACAAGGAAGTAGTGCAAATACAGAATCTGGCCTTCTGTGCTCCCCCCACCCCATCCCCCGCAGCTCCAAACATACAGATTGATATTCTGTTTCTCAATTCAAAGTGATAAGTGCTTAATTCTTGTTTGAAAGGAACATCTCTCTATTTTTCTAAACTGAGACTCCACAATCATAGCTCTTTCCCTAAGTAGCTCCCCACCCACTGGGCTGAATTGGATAGCGATTTAAGGCAGTGGGACAGAAAGAGAAACGTTTAAAAATGAAAAATTTAGCCATTATTTCTTTGTTTGCACCAATACATACAAATTTGCACAATTAATTGATTAATTATGTGTCAGTTGTGAGTTATGGTACCCTTTCCAAGGAACAAAGTACTTAGAAGGGGTTTATTATTACCTTCTGAATAAATGAAAATTGACTTGACAGCATTGATTAATAAGATAAATTATAAACTCTAATTAACATTGGGACTCAGTGGCTGAAATTCTGTAGCGCAGCTCCACACGTGCAATGGGGATGATGTCATCATCAGTGGCAAATCAGTTCAAAAACTGCTTCTCATTAAAGGCAATTTTGACATGCAGGAGACTCATACACAATGCAGTGAAGTCATGTGCACCCTAAAATTACCAAAGGGAGCCTTTAATCAGCAGTGGAACTATGCAACAGGATTTCAATTGATATCCTCTAAAAAATTCTGTAAGGTAAATAACATTATGGAAATGTAACTGGATCAAGGTTGTCCAGTGAACTTGATGGATGAGGAAATATTTGAACCTTGTTCTTCCTCTGTTAAACTTGTCACTCCCTCACTGTACCATGCTGTCTTTCCTCTGTGCTTGCATTGTTTGAGGAACAGAGAGAGAGAGAGAGAGAGAGAGAAACATTTCCTCTTTTTTATTTTTTGAAGGTGGATGAAGTAGGTTTAGGTGTATGATTGTATGTTATAACATAATGTTTTTTTGTTTATATGCATTATACATGTGGACGTCTGGGGCTGCCTATACATTCTTCACTGAAAATCCAGAGTTTTGAGAGGAATATGGAGCAATATTCATTCATTCATTCATTCATTCATTCATTCCATATTTTTATCCCACTCAATGTGGTAAGGCCACTACTCTGGGCAGCAAACAAATGATGCAATATATACTGTAGATACCAGAGCCATGATAAAATTAATATAGAACAGACAAGTAGCAAGGTCCTAAACCTTGTCAACATAAGTGCCTTGAATTTGGTCCAGAAGCAGATGGGCAGCCAGTGCAAACAGGCCAGGACAGGTGAGGTGTGATGAGATTGTGACAAACCAGATACCAGCCTGGCAGCTCAGTTTTGCGCTCGCTGCAGCTTCAGAACTACTTTCATTAATTGGTAACTGAAAATCTTTATAAAATGTGAAAGGGTTGAGGAGCAATATTTGAAGGTTCTTGAAAAAAAATATTGTTTTCCTGGGTTAGTAATTCTCTGTGTGGTAATTTTTGTGCAATGACAGTGCCTAAAGCACAGAAATTGGAGACCTTATTAGTTTTGCTATAATTAATTAATAAATATTTTTGTCTTTATGTGAGAGAAAAACATCCTAAGGCATTTTTAGTATTGCATTACAGTTTGTGCATGAACTGTTGGCCTAGCTTTTCAACCTACTTTTTACCTTATTTTCCAAGACTCTGTAATACCTATCTTATTTGAAACCTATCATTAAATCCTTGGCTTCTGCTCTTTGTTATCATTATTATTTTTTAGCATAGAGTTTGCCATTTTCTCATTAGCTTTAATGTCTATATAATGATGTAATGTTACTGAGTTGAGAGTTTATATTGTAAAGGTGGTGTTTCTGAAGTGAACAGAATTGAAGATATAGAGGCATATACTTAGTACATGATCCAACCATTGTGCATGGTTTAATGTCCTAATGAGTAAAGTGCTAGAGAGTCCCAGTGTACTCAATGGGACTTTAAAAGAATCTGCTTACCTCTCCCTTTGGAATCTGTTGGATTGTGCCTTTCGTGTTTATGCCTACAGCTGTAACACGTGCTACATGTCATCTGCAATCATAAACATGCTGACTGAAAAGTAACTGCTATTCAAAATCATTAGGCTTGCTTTTAGTAAATATGGATAATCTTCAGCTGTTAAAACATCCCATTGAAACTGATGTCTATGTGTCCAGACTCTGAAAGCTTGTGTTTTTCTTTTAACTTTTGTGAAATCTACTAAAGGCATCACAAGGACATTCCTTTGGATGGCAAAGATACGTAGGATAATGTCATTGCTAACTCTGAGATGGGATAGATAAGGCCAAGGAGGAAAACATTATTATTGATTTATTTTGACTACTAACCTGCACATTGCAGCCTCAAAGAATCACTAGATATAAACTTACAGTAATTTCCTCTCTTATGTTTGCCAGGACTATCCTCTTCCCAATGAAGCCTAAAGGAAGAGTCACCATCTGTTGACTTTGCCTTCTCAAGCATCATGGATCTAGGCATTCTAGGCAAATTTCCAAAGAAAACTTCACTGATGTCACAACATTTTATCCTCTCTGTGCTCATCTAGCTAGGACACAGTCTCCTGTGCCTTGACATCTTGCATTCTGTTTTCAATTTCTGGAATTCAGTAATCCGAGATATTATGGAGCTGGGCAACTGCAAGCAGGGTGTTGAAGGCCACTCCGGGACTGGATAATGAACTATAGAACCATAGATAGTGTACATGTTTTAGTTTCATGTAATTAACCTCATTTTCTACAAATATAGAGAATTAAGTCTTTCTTCTGCTCAACCTTTGCTATTCTACAAAAGAAATCTTGTGCGTTATCTAAGTAGTTGTCACCTATTCAATATTTTATATAGTGCCTAGAAACTAAATTTAAAATAATAAGAACAAATGCCCCAGCGTTGTTCCATACATGAATATATGAATTATTTATGTATTATTATTTATTTATAGTATTTATAGAACATATAATAACATCTCTAAGCAGTTTCCATTTAAAAAAACTGACATGCAAATCTATCGAAACATTAAGATTCTAAACAGCTTTACTTCGAATTGGTTCTATTACTGTACTGCTCTAATAGTTAAGAAAATTTTCCAGACGTTCAGTCTAATTCTGGCTTCCTGTAACTTAAACCCATTGTTATGTGTCCTGCAGTCTGAGATGATCGAGAACAGATCCTGCCACTCCTTTGTGTAACTACTTTTCAAGTATCTGAAAAATGCTATCCAACATTCCCTCTAAGCTGCGCAGATGTGCAGTGGTGCAGCACTGTATTGGTGCCACACACCTGCAGTTGGTCTTGCCACTCATTTGTTTCTGGTCACGGCCTGAACTTTGCATGCATGGGGCGCGTTTTTTGCTCTGTGCTGGTGGAAAATTAGTGCTATAATATCTCCACGCAGTCTTCTTTTCTCAAGGCTAACCATGCCAGTTCTTTCAGTCTTTCCTCATAGGGCTTGGTTTCCAGTCCCCTGATCATCCTGGTTGCCCTCCTGTGAACTTTTTCAATTTGTCTGCATCCTTCTTAGAGTGTGGTGTCCAGAACTGGACTCAGTACTCTAGATGAGGCCTAACCTGTGACAAGTAGAGGGGAACTAATACCCTATTGGATTTTGAGACTATACTTCTATTAATACATTCTGAAGTAGTATTTGCCTTTTTTGTAGTCACATCGTCCTGTTGGCTCATATTCAGCTTGTGATCTACAACAATTTGGTCTTATATGTTAAAAACTATATAAACTATATATAGCCTTTTCATCTGGTCTCCATAATATTTATTATGCTTTCTCATTTTTTTTTTCATTGTGGCATACTGGGCAAAATGGTAATGGGGAATTTAAAAGAAGAACTGAAAGGTTTGAGGGTACAGTGTTCCTTTAAATTTTTAAAATTGTTTTGCAAGTTGCCCCCTGTTGTTCCAGGAACTGTTGGGAGAAAAGATAGCAGCTAATTTTGCTTTGGTGATTCTAAAATCTTTCATGTAATTCCATGAAATTCTGTTGTGGGGGAAAAGCCTGTAACAACACATTACAACTATACAAAGAAGACTAGTGCAGCACCGTGAATTTCGTCCCTTTCAGCCAAAAGGTCTTGCTTAACAACTTTTGAATGAGCATTAAGTGGTACTGATGATATATAGATTTGAATTTGAGTCTCCTAAATCCAAGCAAACATACCAACACCCTTTTCCTATTCCCATATGTATTTTCTTGGGACTAAAGTTAAATTTAGCACAGAATTTCATACGGAGGTCATGCAGCTAGTGGTCTTGGGAAATTGCCAGGTGGTTAACCAGTGTAGGCTTCTAGTTGCCAGGTGCAGAAAGTGATGCCATTGACCTTTGCAAAGATTGCAGACTTTTTAAGTTTAAAGAAGCTTGGAGCTACTTGGGAGAACCCAACTCATGCTAGTCAATTTGCAATTTGTTCAGTGTATTGCTTGACAATTGACCTTCCCCACTGTCATATCAGACCAGTTGTAATGGGTTGACACTGTCAGACAGCCTTCAGAGGCTCTACTACTATGTTCTGTCTCTTTACCTTGAGGCAGGCGGGTGGAGCAGCAGCGAAAAAGCAGGTCTTCCACCACTTTCTAGGCCCCCAACAGAGTGCTGATCCAGAGTCTGGAGCCATCACTGTGATTTATATGGACAGAGTGGCTGCCACAGCCACAGGAAGATAGAGGAACTGCCTCCACTACCATGCTTACTACTCAAAGGTCCACCCATGGGAGCTGCACTAAAGATCCTGCCGCATCTGTTCTCATGGACAATGGGTGTGGACCAAAGCAATGCAACTAGGTTGCAGAGGCTCCAAAGAGAGGTTTCTATCAGTGAATCTGCCAAAGCTTAATGTGACTTTTTGCCTTTTATCTGACATACATCTGTGCATGGATAGTCAGTGCCATCATACAGTTGCAGGCTGCTAGGCTTCTTCCATCTACCCAAATGGTAGGTGAGACAGCACTGGGCAGACTGCAATCTGTACATGGCACTATTAGGTGCCAACATTTGTCATCACCTTTCCTCTGACTTGATGAGTTGACATAGATTAGACACTACCCTTACTAGTTCCACGATATTAAATACTCCTACTTCGGGAATCTTTCAAAGAGTTGTTGCACATCTTTAACCAAGATATCACAATGGTAGTATTGCAAGGAAAAAGTTGGATTTGAGCACAGTTTAAATTGGGGGTAGGTGTCTTCTTGAACTCTAAATATTTTGAAGTGTAAGTCCTGTAATACCTTACTACTGGTTCTGCTGATTCAGATTTCTGACAGTTGATGTTCAGAAGATCAAGACAGCTAAAGGTTCTCTGAAAACTGAGTTTTATGTCAAGAGAACTTTCAGGGTTTTTTGGTTGGGGAGGATCAATATGGGCAGACATTTAGCCGTAGCATCTCTATGTCTGGCAAATATGCACCTGCTGCAGTGTCTGTTGAAGGTACAGTATAGAACCTCTGGCAGGAAAACGTGGCAACCTGTGTATGACAATGGCTTCCAGACTAGTTTAGGAGTTGGGGAAGGGGGTTTGATAAGAAAATGAGACCAGGCTAATTTCAGAACCCTTGTCAGACCGAATATTTTAGAGATAACTAAAAGCAGGATGAGTCTAATGTTCAAAGGAACTGGATGCATTTCAGACTAGCTCATGCAAAATGTCTTATAACACATTCTGCAGATTACATACAAAGAAAGGCTGTTAGCAGCTTGAACTTTCCTTTGATATTTCCTAGGCACCGTGAAATAAGTATCCATATCTGCAGTCTTATCTCATGTGCTTACTTACAGCTGTCTGTATAAGATGACCAATTATGTTTCTTGCATCTGACCCATTTCCAGTCTTTGTTTGAAATGATGTTGTTTGAAAAATATTTCTTCATATGCAAGACTCTTCAACAATTTATCTTTCTGTCATCATGTTTCCCTCTTCATGCATCTGCTGAGTTCCTTTAGCTTTTACTTCTTCCACAGGCAAATTTGTTTATATCGATAATGGTTCTATCGGGTCTAGATTGACACACTCTTGGAAAGGGGATTATTTGTCATGTCACGATTTACATCCAGAATGTAGAAAACATTCACTCTGGTTTCTTGGAGGTTGATCATTCTTTTGTGCAGCTGGGCTACAGAAGTGGATCCTCTACATACTTTATTTTAAGGATGGAACTAGATATTATGATTTATTTTAAGGACAAAACTAGACATAATGAGTCCAGTGCTGCTTCTAGGTTTGGTGTGGGAGCTTTCAGCAAGTAGTCTTCAATGGGTCATCTCTTTGGTGGTTTCCTCCTACTGTGTACTATGGGGCAGACCTGGCAAATTTTCAGCCATCTACAAGGGGAGCAGAGGAAGGATAATCAGTATATCAGACCTTGTTGAGGTAGAGGAGGACAAGTTCATCCATGGCTTGATAGACTAGGTCTTCACTGTTGGGGAACACTGTTGACCTCTAGCTCAGACATGGAGGAGCAGGAAATGGTGGCAGTGTCCAGACGAATGGCTGGTCTACCCAAGTTTGAGGATAGACCAAGGCTTCTCTGTCAGAGGGCAGATCTACCCAAGGTTCACTAGACCAGCCTCTGGGCTGGACAGTGCAAAAAGTCAGCTTATTGTTTTGGGGACATGTTTTTTTGCTGTTTGCCTAAATTGCTAGTTGTGTCTGTGAATTAGTCACACATACTTGGCCCAACTTGGATGTGCAGAGAGAACAGATGAACAGCCAGTGATAGCAAGGAGAAAAGAGCAGTAGGGCCAGGCATCTCTGTGTATTGACAGACTTTCACAGGTGCCCAGTTTTCCCAGTCCTTGATGCTAATCTTTTATGCTTCTCTCCTTGTAAAATCTGAGCATACTTATCTGTGTTGTTTCCCTCCATTTCATGATAATCATAGAGTGGACAACATCACATGGCAGGAGCAGTGGAAGCTGGAGGCCTATTTCCTAATTTAGTAAATTGACAACGATTTCTCACTGTGTTCCATTAGATCAATAACAGTCAGTGATGTGGGATGGATGTTTCCTCTCCTTAAGTTTGTGTGAAAGAAAGACTGTCATTGTTGCCCGCCTCCCCAACTTCAGAAACTCTACTTCCTCATCTTTTTCTTCCATATGGCGAAACCTTCTTTCTTTAAAAATGCATGTGCAAAATGTGTGCACAGCACATCTCTTTTTGGAGTCACAATTTCAAATCTCATGTATGTATAATGTTAGCGCAGATATGTTTTTCAGAGTGAGGGGATGTGTTCATGATGGTTTCATCCTTCGTCTGTCAGTGTTGAGTTTTCAGTCTGCATTTTCTAATTTTGGTCACAGGATGGCAGCATAGGTAAAATACTCAAAGAACAGGCTTGCCTCTTTGTTGACATGTGTGAAGATTTTTTGGAATGATAGTTTGCTGTTCCTTGAGAGATTTGCACTTAAAGACAACAGTGCATAAAAAATATTGCTTGGCTTCTTTAATTCCCAGGATACCCACACTGGTTAAATGATTTGTGTTCAAAATTGCATGATAGGACAAGTAACATACTTCTAAAGTTAAAGCAAAAAAGGATTGTTGCTGAGGTTTGGGTTTATTTACTCTTTGCGCTCTGTTGTCAAAGTCCTGTCATTTAGTAGAGTGCCTCTTATCTCAGATTTAGGATGTAATCCACTGGGAACTTTTCCTGCTCAGCAGTATTGAAAATCATGTAAGTTGTATAAGAGCAGCGCTCTCCCCTTCATTTCAGTAGCACTTGCTCAGGAGTTCTAGACTTTTCTCTTGGATTGCAAAGATGTCCATTTTGATTACACAGTGGATTAATGTAGACCACCGAAGCATGGAGCATTCAGTGGCAATGCATTATATTTTGTTTTTCTGATAAACTTTCCCATTATGTTCTGGTGGGGAAAACAGGCTGCACAATAAGGTGAATAATGCACAGACAGCTAGGAGATCAAGCCGGTACAAAATGAGAAACCATGCATAAGAAAGTATGTGTAGTAAAATATATAAGAAAATATGTATGCTTGGTCTCATCTGTGCCTGCTTTTGAGAAGCTTTTAAAACTCATATGATCTCCCTGGCTTTTAACTGAATATGTTTATCATGATTCCTGCTGACAGGTGTTCTGAAATTGCATTTTATTTAATAATATTTTTCTAATATGTTTGTATGGTTTTTATGTTATAAGCTAAGAACACTTAACTTATGTTATAAGTTAAGGACACTGTGGTCTGGTAAGACAGATGATAGATGAACTAAATAAATCCATTTTTCTTTTGAATACGTATACAGTATTTTTACAAATTATGTTTGGTAAGAGGCAAAAATTCCTTACAACTGTATTTTGGAAACATCTTAAGAAGCAAAAAGAAAAAAGACAAAAAAGCTTCCTTAAGATTCTTCCTTGGAAGGCTATTCTCTTTCTTGAACCGTGTCTTTTCTTAAATGGATGAGGCTTTCTACACTTTGAAGCCAGATCTGGCACCAGCCTGTTCCTCATCCTTGCCTGTATTAGAGCTCAGAGTTTAAGGTTTTGTTGCAGTGCTGAGTAGGGATGAGTGAGGTGGGATTTCATTTTGATTTCAATCAGAATTGTTGCCTAGTGATGGTGAAGAATTTCATTTAACTGAAATTCATTTGTCTTTTTTAAATCAGAATTTCACCAGAATTTTGAACTCTCCAAATGTAAGGAAAAGCTAAGCAGACAGATCCTCTCATTCCTACCATTAAAGCATCAGTTCCTGTCTTGATGTGACCTTCCTCAGGCCGGTTCCTGCATTTGTGAAGGGAAAGAGTCTATCAGCTGCCATTCACATCTTTGTTCTGACAGCACCAAACAGTGCAATTGGGCAAACGTTCAGGCCTTGCACTTGTCAGCACCCTTCTGCTTCCCTTCGTATCAGAGGCAGCAAGTCAGGCCCATGTCTGCATTCCTGTCCTGCTGAGCTTCCAGTTTCATGCTCTGGAAAGGGAAAGAAACCGTATAAGTCAGTGTCCAGTTTTGAAAGCAGGCTGAGAGGAGAAACAGCTGAGAGACTTAGGGCTGGGAATATTTCTAACAAGCATCTTTTTCTGCTCCTCAGCTGAATTGCAGAGTGAATGGAAGGGGTAGGTATCTGAGAAAATGCTTGTATGTTTGCCTCTGAGCATGTATGCTAACTTGCCTCTGTGTGTGTATATTCATGTATATGAGTCTATGAATGCCCACTTCTGCACCTAGTTCTGCCTGTCATCTCTGCCCCACCCATCATTAACAGTTTTGCCTCGAACCCACCAACCTGTGCTCCTCTTTTTCCTTGTGCATCAAGTGCTGTTCCTACTTTCTGTTTTTTACCCTGGTACATGCCAGGGCTGGCCACAGAGGAGGTCCTGTCATCTTGGTACAGCTAGATCAAGCCTAGTCCTATTTGGTCACTCAGTCATTATCTTGAATTGTCCATATGGTTACAGAAGAGAAGTTAGCCCCAGCCATCCCTCATCAGTTTTCCCATGTGAAAAGAAACATGTCTGATAAGAAGGATCCTGTGCTGCTGCTCTGAACATGAAGACCCCAGATTTTCCAGATTCCTGCTCACATGACTCTTAGCTGTTCAAAGAGAGGAGGAGGAAGAGAGTCTAGTCTCTCCTCTGTAACCATGGTTCTCCTCTGTGTGTCCTTGACAGGTGCTGGGCTTGGTGATCCCTTCTCACTCTGCAGTTCTAAGATGATGATGACAAAATGACTGAATAGGGCTCCCGATTCTGTCCAGTATCAGAATCCTATACAGAATTCTATCTTTCCCCAGAATTCATCTGAACCAGGGACAGGCAAAGTGCTGTCTATGGCCTGCATGTCCTTCAATCTCTCCCAGATTGAAATGACATTGTGCCCCTGGAAGCCGTTCTCTGTGTGTGTGTGGCAGGGAAGGAATTTGCATTTGCTTCTGGAGGTCAATGGAATAGCCCTCATCTTTTTCCTTTCCAGAAGGATGCCTCTGGAAATGGCATATTTTTTCCTTCAAGGGACACTGTATTTCTGGTAGAAGAGGGCTCTCATTAGAATGCTGAAGGCAGTTTAATTACCATTTGAAACAGCAGTGATGCCTGTCTGTCTGTTGAAAGCAAAACAAATGAACCAACAGAAAGGCTTCACTTTGGTTACTATATAAGTAATGGTAAGCCTCCAAACATTCTGAGAATTCACCAAGCCAGTCTTCAGACATGCCCCTATTCCTCCAGTTAAGAAAATCACTGGGTTAAGACTTCAGCCTCTCATTAATTCCTCTTGTTGTCCTTGGCTCTCCTCTACAGAGATCCATGATTATTCCTTTCCAAAGTGGAAAAAAAAACCTGATTTCCTAGATCGTTCATTTGTATTTATATCCAACCTTTATCTAACAAAGGCCTCTGTGTGGCTTACAAGGTATTTAAAAGACAAATGCTGCTAAAAATACAATAGATTTTAATATGGAAATAAATTAGGTGTATTATGTCAAAACAGTCACTGAGTTAATTTCCTTAAGAGGCATGCTTGTGAGGATGGTGGGAAGGAGGGAAAGGCCCCCTCTTAAGATCTTTAAACCCAGGGAAGTTCATATGGGGAGACAGTCCTTCAGATAGCCTGGAGCTTAGTCAAATGGAGCTATATAGGTTTGGCTCAAACAACAGAACCTGGATTCTAGCCAAGATGATTTGGGGGACTTTTCTGTCTTTCTCCCCCCCCCCTCCCCGCATGACGGTGCATCCAGAAAGATTTGAAAGTTTGCCTGTTAGTGAGATTTTAGTGGCCCACTCTTGTTTTTGAACTTTGCACATGAACCACATCCCCCCCCCCCCCGCCATCCCCATTTTGGTTGTCTTGACAAAGAATTTCATTTATCCCTGTGTGCAGCTCTGGTCAGCAATCTGGCTGCAGCACCTTGGACTTGCTGAATTTTCTGAACACATCCCAAAGCTTTAGTTTGTTCTTCCTCATTCATTCATTAATAACATCAGGCACTGGTTTAGAATTGAAACCTGGATGGATGGAAACAGAGTTAGGTGTCATCTGCATATTAGTGGAACTAAACCTCAAATTCCAGACAGCTTCTCCTGGCAGTTTCATGAATATATTAAACAGCATGTGGGACAGAGAAGGACCCTAAGAGACCCCACAGGCCATGGTGTAGAAAAGGACTAAGATATCACCGCCTTCTGATCAGTTTTCTGAACATGCTGGAGGATGGGATATGCTTTCACAGTTACATCTTTTGTATATTTATTAGTTACACTTATATCTAACATTTCTTTCAGTGAGTTCAGGGCAGTATACATGACTTACTTCCTCCTCCTGTGTTTTCTCCTTACAACAACCCTGTGAGGGATGTCAGAAGGAGAATGTCTGGCCCAAGGTCACCAAGTAAGTTTCATGGTTCTTTGGGAACTGGAACTTGGATTTGCCATTCTGGCCACTAGATCATTCTTTCCCAACATGAGGCCAGATATTCTTGGCCTACAGCTCCCAGAAATCTTGATCAGCACAGCTAGTGATGAAGGCTTCTGCAAGCTATAGTCCAAGAACATCTGGGGACTCAAGGTTGGGAACCATTGCAATAGACAGAACAGTCAAAGTACTCCAGGAATGGCAAGGATAAAGAGATAGTCAGTAAGTATAGATTTGTTTATTATCTTTATATTTTTTATTTCCTTCAAACATAGAACTTAGGGCAACTTACAGGAGGTTGTCAAGGGGTCTCTGCTCTCGGCTCTGAACAGACCCAGTCCTGTTCAGCTTCATTAAAGTGGCTTCATCTCATGGTTTCAAAGTATGGGATCCCGCACCCTCCCCAGCCCCATGATAACTTTAACTTTCATGGGAAAGAAAGAGATTCAAGCTGGGGGGAAAACACCCTGATCGAGAAACTCATCTTCTTCCCTCTCCTGTCTCTGTTGTCTTGTCACTTTATCAAAAGTTAGATGGTTGGGTGTATGGATGGCTTGACGGGTTACTTTCTGCAGAAAGCATGAAGTACTGAGCAAAGTACAAAGTACCATTTTGTGGCCCCAAATGAAACTTTTAAGCCAAAAGCTGCTGGCGTAATTGGCATATATCACTCTGTGTGCTTTTTTGGGTGTTTCTCTCTGCTCTTTATTTATTTTGCTGGCACATTGACCATCTGTTGCTTTCATCTTTTTTTAGAGACAGCCAGATCCTTGAAGTTCACACAATCAGCTAAAACTGTGAAGCACTCTGAAGATTTCCCCCCCCCCAATTCATTACTTTCCATTCTCTCTCACTGTGCAGCCTTTACTTACTCATGTGTTCCATTCTGTTCTTAGTCAAATCTGCATTATGCTATCGTTTGATACAGCACTATGTAGCCTTGCTGGGGTTTAGAGATAAATTTAATCATCAGACTGGAAGAATTCCTGTGCAAAGTGAAAGACAAAGTAGATTTCTTTTAATGGCTCATTTATTATTATTATTATCTGAATTTTTGACAAAATGTACCTTTCCAAGAGGTTTATTTGAAATTTGGGGACATGTTGAATGCCAAAGATTTCATGCCAGGGTTTGACTAGAGAGCCTCTAGCTGGAGAGAAACCTCTAGGTGTTGATTAAAGCTGTTCATTCTGGCAGGTGTCCGGTGATGCTAATATTGTCTTGCTTGCTGGTTGATGCATTGAGATTGTTTTTGTAATTTGGTATGTGCATGTGGGAAGGGGAGGGAAAGCAATGATCATGCTATCATTTTTTCACTGAGGGCTGTGTTCTCTATGGGGCAATCTGTTGACTGGGCCCATACAGGGCTGAATCCAGATGAGAAGATCAGAAGATAAGCCAATCACTCTACTTCTCTATCCCCCACCTCTTTCGCAACTGTCTGTAGCCCCCCCCCCTCTCTCTTTTACCCGTCTTTCTCCCTAAAAAGGACTCAAGGCAGCTTACATCATTAAAAGACAATATTTAAAGCTAAAAACAATAAGTATATCAATATTAAAAAGGATCAGACAAGTATCACTCTGAGAAATGGAAAACAAAAGCAATGCTAAAAACACATTCAAAGCAGTAAGGCATAACAATCCATTTAAGAACCCGACTCAGGCAGCCAGTCAGGGAACGTTTGCCTGAAGAGAAAGGCCTTTGCCTGCTTGCAGGACAGCAAAGATGGTCTAGCTTCCTGCGGGAAGGAGTTCTAGAGTCTGGGATAAGTGACAGAGAAGGCCCTCTCCTGTGTCTCTGCTTTCTTGATTTGTAGTAAGTAACACATTTAGAGAGGAGTGCCTAACTCCCTTTCCTCCATTGACACTTTCCCCATGTCAAGAGCAATGTGTCTGAAGAGGAGAAGAGTCTTGTTTGTGTCTAGGCACAAATCTAACCAAGAGCTCTGGAAAATCAGAAAAACTTGCTCACATGGAGAGCCTATATGTGAGCAGAAACCTTGTTTTGGGCAGGTCACTCTCGATATAGAGAAAGTAACAGTGTAGAATGGATGGGGTAGGTACTCTAGTTTAGTGGTGCTCAAACTGGGGTCCGTTCTTTCACTTTCCCTGCCTAGCATGTTGCTAGGGAGGAACAGCTTGCTTTCACCAGCAGTCTGATTTGATCATTGTAGAGACTGTTGAATCTAGACCCCAAAGTCACACACAGACCCAGTATGTAGGTAGTCAACTACTGTACTACAAGAAGAATCTCTGCTGCTAAAGGGAGCAGCAGTATTGATATATGATGAAATGGGATTATGGCTGAATGTAGCGCATGGTAGAACAAGGAGGTTCTTTCTCTGTTGAGTAGCAACACAGAAGTACAATAGACTGTAATGTCCTACATGTTCACCCAGTATTATTAATTGTTTAGTTAATATTTATTGAAGAGTAAAATTTTATGCAGGCCTTGTCACATACAGGAGCACAGCTGCATCCTATCCTGCATGCAGGTTGAAGCACATGAATGAATGGAATTTTTCCTCTTTTTAACAATTTCATTTTATGTCCTCTGAAATGCCTGTGAGAAAGTATAAAAGAATCAAGGGACAGGGAAAAAAGTTGTCCATATTCTTAAGCATGTTCTTATGACAGAAGTATTAACGGTAGGGAAATGGGAGCTAGTTGTCCTTTTCATCTTTAGGAGTATAAAAACTCTTTTAACATCAGCGACCTAGCATAAGCATAACATATCTGGAATTTACACTGGCCAAAATCATGTTTCATGAAGTTATACTGCATCCAGTGCTGGAAATACTCAATGTAAATAAATTGAAAGCTCCCTATTTTCCCCCTTTCAAGTCCTGAGCTCCCAGTTTCCCCTGGGGAAGCCTTTGGGAGCCTCAGGATGGGGGTGGGGAGAGCTTTTAATGGGAAAAAAAAACGCTCTTATATTTCCACCAGTCATCCCGATTCTGGTGGTGGCAATCCAGTGATCATTTTTGACTAATAAAAGCTCCCCATTCCCATGGCTCTCCAAGGCTTCCTAAGGGCAATAAGGAGTCCCAAGGAGCCTTGGAACCTGAAGGGGGTAGGTTAACTATTTGTATAACTATTTTATGCAAACATAGATGAGAGACTTCATAAGGCTTTGCTCAGACAGGAAACAAGTTGCCAAGACTATGGCTGTGAAATTATCTATTGGCTTAGGTAAGGTGCATGTCCGTAAGCTCTGCACCTCTTCAAGACCATCAGGAACCTAACCTGCGGGTTAGTTGGAGTGAAAAATGCTTTCTTGTATGTTTCTGTCTCTCCAACTAGGTGCTTAAGGGGAGACTGGTTTGTTGGTTTGTTTGTTTGTTTGTTTTTTGTTTTTGTTTGTTTGTTTGTATGTTTGTTTGAGAAAGACTAACATGGGGGGAAAATTGGGAGAGGAGAAGAAGAGGGAAAGCACAGGGGTGGTAGAGGAACTAATTAATAAATTTTACTCATAAATCAAAAACCCTGAAACAATAAGAACCCTCAACACTATGAAAACAATAGCATTTTAGAACAACAGAGATTAAAAGTTGCAGTTCAAGGCCCTACAAAGGTTAAAAAGAAAGCTTTTCAGTCTCTTGAGAGAGGTTCACTCTGATTCTATGGAAAACAAGATGTAGAAACTGAAGAGTTCTTTATCTAGAGATCATAGAGGATAAAGTTCTAGTATTCATGCAAATAAAATGGGAGTGCATACAGATTCTTGTATGACGGTGTATGGTCTCAAACATCTATTAATCTTTTATAGAAAGAAGAAAAATAATTTTGCAAATGGAATAGAATTGATACGTTATGCTTGGAAAACACCTGGAAGAATGAAACACATTTTATGCATGTTGAGCATTCAATAAAAAGAGTTCAAATCAAATGTCTTATCACTTAGCAACGTTAACACAAACATTATCCTTCCATGGTGAGTTGCCGTACATACAATTTTTTCTTTCTCCTTAATGGTTTTTATATCCAGTCTTGTGCACAAGTAGCTTTTGTTCCCCTGAAAGCAAATAACTATTTTCTTTCAAAAGAAAACCTTTATTTTGAATTTTATTTTTACACAATAAAGTGTAATTTTGAGTGCACTGATATATGCACAAAAGATGAAAGCACCATTTTTATTTACTTGAACACAGCATTGTGGGGAAAGCTTTCTAATCGCACTGCACATCTGCCAGACAATTATGCAGAGTAGACTGGAATATAAGCTGTAATAACCAAGAGGGACAGTGTAACATGGTTTGATGGTTAAGAGAATATGGAAAGACCTGGGAATTCGCTGATTGATTTTAGAGAACTCAGAATGTAATTCTAACCAGCAAAGATGGTTGAAGGCCATGGGAGCTGACATTAGGCTTCCTGCAGCAGTGCTGAATTAAAATCTCTTCCAGCCTCAGATGTCCGAATTTATTAATGGTCTGATGTTGGGCTAACATAGGAGCTATATCTCTACAGTGGAATAGGTTAGAATCTAGCATTGCTTACCTCCTCCCTTTATTTACTTTGTTCTTGTTTTGGCTTCTTTGCTGGCAAATCTTAGCCAATGAAGCCATTCTGCAGCCAGATCCATCTACTAGCTTCTAGTACAAGGGCATGCCTACTGTTGTAACGGGATTTCTGCCAGCAGAGGAGGCTTCTTCCTATTCCCAACTCCCTATTGGGGGCACATCTTTCAATTAGAATTGCTTTGTTATTCTATTTTGGCCTCAACATGGAGTTATTATTGCTAGTTGACTTGACTGTAATGCTTCCAATCCGAGCTTTTTATTGTACATTTGTTGTATCTCATTCGTAGAATTTTACAGTTGGTCCAGATGTTATTGTCCTCTTCTACTGTTAGCCTTCTGTTTTTTCACAACGTTTGTTCCATGTTTATATTACCACACACATGCACTTGAAAAAATCTTAAGGAGAGACAAACAGAATAGCTAAACAACAGTCCATTTTAAATGGTACTTTGTAGAGACTGCTCTGGGAAATGATGAGCATTATTTGAATCCACAAATTTTTTTAAAATTTGTTTTAATACAGTGGTGCCTCGACTTACGAACGTCCCGACTTACGACCAATTCGAGTTACGACCAGCTCTGGCCGCAAAATTTTGCTTCAACTTGCGACCGGAGCTTTGAGTTACGATCAGAAAAAAGGTGGGGAAAAAGACGGGGAATTTAAATTACTAACCATTGGTCGGGGAAGAGGCTGCTTCTTTGTAGCTCTTTCGCCCCAACGGTTAGAGTGTGTGCATTTGCAGAGAGGCTTCGGACTGCCTGGTGCTGCTTTCTGGTTCTGAGTGAGTACATACAGGGTTTTGCAGCGTGGGTTATGTTTCTGTGCTGTGATGTTTTTTGTTTTTTGGTGTGTGTGGTTTTTTCGGCCCCAGCGCGTTCCGATGGGGCTTGCTGTGTTGTGTGTATTTTTTTGGCGTTTTTTTTTTTCAGCCCCAGCGCGTTCCCATGGAGCTTGCTGTGTTGTTTTGTTTTTTGGTGTTTTTTTCCCTGGCCCCACCGTGTTCCAATGGGGCTTGCTCTGTTTGTGGGTTTTTTTGGCATATTTTTTTTCAGCCGCAGCGCGTTCTGATGGGGCTTGCTCTGTTTGTGGGTTTTTTTGGGGCATTTTTTCCCCCAGCCCTAGCGCGTTCTGATGGGGCTTGCTGTGTTGTTTTGTTTTTTGGCAAAAAAAATTTCAGCCCCAGTGCATTCCGATGGGGCTTGCTGTGGTGTTGTGTTTTTTTTGTGTGTGATTTTTTTTCTCCGGCCCCAGCGCATTCCGATGGGGCTTGCTGTGGTGTTGGTTTTTTTGTGACTTTTCCCCCCGGCCCCAGTGTGTTCCAATGGGGCTTGCAGTGTGTGTTGTTGTTGTTGGGGTTTTTTTGGTGATTTTTTTTTCCGGCCGGAACGGATTAATGGGCTTTCAATGCATTCCTATGGAAAATGGTGCTTCGACTTATGACCAATTCGAGTTACGACCATCTTCTGGAACGGATTAAGTTCGTAAGTCGAGGCACCACTGTACACTGAAAGAAAATATACAATTATTCCAAACTTACCCACAACTCCAATCCATTCCCCACCCACCCCCACACATACAGACTGAAAAAAACAGGGGATGCTTATCCTTGAGAAAAGAAGACTGAGGGGAGATATGATCATACTTGAAAGGCAGACATACAGAGGAGGGGGTAGGATCTGTTCTTGATCATCTCAGAGTGCAGGACATGTAATAATGGACTCAAGCTACAGGAAGCCAGATTTAGACTGAATATCAGAAAGAACTTCTTAACTGTTAGAGCAGTACGACGATGGAACTAATTATCTTGGGAGGCGATGAACACTCCAATGCTGGATTTGGATTCCTGTATTGTGTAGGGGGTTGGACTCGATGGCCTTATAGGCCCTCTCCAACTCAATTATTCTATGATTCTATGATTTTATGATTCAGCAGTAATCTTATGTATGTAGTAAAAACTGAGATTGACACATAAAACATATCCAGGCATTATACCAAGGAGCTAAAATAAACCTGTAGAAGGAGTAGGCTAGCCCTATCCCATTAATCCTAGTTCTTTGCATGTAAAGAGCTAAATCTGAGGAAGAGAAGTTACTTTATTTGTGGAACTTCTGAATGTGGTCAGGGACCCTACATTTACCAAGATTTATGATTTTTATAGAACTAGCTTTGAGAACATCAAATTTGACTTCTGATTTTTTGTATGCATGGAATGCGGAAGGGGACTGCAGGTCTTCCATTTTCTGTGAACTGTCAGCCTCCTTTTTGCCATCTCCTAGATAGGTGCTTTTCCATGTAGAAGCAGATGCTAATTCTGTGCACTAAATGCATTTGGTCTTGGACATTTTTCATTTTGTATTGTCACATTATTTCAAAGGGCATATCCAAGGTTGGGAAGTCACTGCTTTGTTGTCCAGTGGCCCTGAAGACCACTGGCAGTCTTCTTTCATCATGTTCATTCGTCCATCTATCCTACTAAGGATGACAGGACAAATTACAATGCTCCACACAGGATTCCATTAATCTTAAGCAAGTATCTTATTGCCAGTTATTAGCTGTTCACCTTGAAAGCCCATGGATACAAAAGAAAATTATCCTAATGTTCTCTTCTGAAGATTAATTGAAAATGCAGTAGGTAAATTCACAGGGTCATTAACCTGAAGATGAGGAAAAGGCCTTTCCTGAAAGTTTGGGTTAGATGTAACTTGCACATAATGATTTGACTTTTTAAAATCATAACTGTCTCCTTTCTCTATGTGATTTTATTAAACTCGTCTGCTTTGAAATAGGAGGCTGGATCCAAAGTTACTTTTCTGTAAGGGAGCTGTGGAAGTGGACTTCCTCATGGCAGCACCCACAGTTGCCTCCCAGTGGCAACACAAAAGATGAGGGGATGCTTCTGAAGTGGGATAAACTATGAGATAGAGGAACTGAGCAGGAACTGAGAGATTCTCCCAAAACTAAGCAACGTCAATTTCATGAGTCGCTCTTCTGTGGCATTGTAAAATTGGAGCGGCTAACCTTGGAGAGGGCTGAATAGAGAAGTCTGTTTCTACCAGCCTCGATATTCATACACATCTCTGAATTTGTAGTCTAGAAGTATGTAAAAGGCATTGGGTTTATCGGAATATTTTGTAGAAATGTATTTCTTCAGTTTGTTAATGATCAGCTTTCCCCCCTAATATGTATCTTAAGAAACATTGAAAAGATATAGATTTAACAGGTTTTTCCAAGAGATCTGAAACTTGTTCAATGCCTATTTGCAGTTGACTGAACATGCTAGATAATATAGTAGTCTTCTCTTCTGAGAAAAAAGGTTCCATTTCAGTATAAATAAAGGTTATTTTTTAGTAGATTTTATTAAAGTACTGTATGATTTTTCTTCTTTTCTTTCATTTTAAAAAAAAGATTTTACCACTTCTGTAAGAAAGCAGTGAAATTTACAGCCACTTTGTGTATGGCACCACGGTGTTCAAACTTTGTTCACTCCTACAATAACCCTGTAATTTTGGTAGTGACCGTTTGACAGACTGGAAACTTAAGTTTGAAAAACAGTAATTTGTTACAGGTGGCATGCTTGACAGGACCTAGTACAGAAATCACATCCTGTGTACTCAAGTGCATTGCTAACCAGTGAATAACATTTATTTTCTTATCTCATTCATGATTATATTCAATATATTATTTTAAAATTAGATTTACTGTTGACAATAGTAATTTTAAAAACATCCCTGAAATCTAGAATCTTACTTTTCATATTTTATAGTTCCATTTGTTTGGCAGATTAATTTCAGTGTTGTATTCTGGTATCGTATCACAAACTACACAGCTGCTTTTCATAATTCAGAACCGCTCATGTCTGCATGAACTATATTGCAGTATTTGAGACCTGATGCATATTCAGAATATAGTTAACTTAGGAAGAGAAAATCAGCAGAATGTTGATAGTTTTAGAACAGCTAAAAGGAAACTACATTTCTCATGTTAATTAATCATAACTCAGTAGCCGCCTTGTGTCCTTTTGAGGAGAAAGGTGGAACAGAAATATTTTAAATTAAAAAATAAATAATAATATTGGCTAATATTATTTTATGAGTCATACAGCTGTCTTAGGAGGAGATATTCCAGCCTCTTGTTCTGTTAACCATGTTTTTCTATGTTTAGGTTGATTCAAAATTTTAAGAATATCATAGCATACTAGAAATGAAGTAGTACAATAATTAGAGATTCCACTACTAATCAAGAAGTTCCCGGTTTGAATCTTGTGTCTGCCCTAGACTCCCCAGGTGGTCTCAGGCAAGCCACTGCCACTTAGCTCAGTTCTCCCACCTGCAATATATGATAATAACAGCTCACTTTATGAAGTTATTTTAAGGATAACAAACAAATAAGAGGGCCTTTTCAGTGGCTGCTCCTAGAATATGGGACTACCTCTAGATTGATGCCAGTTTGTCCTTTTATTTATTATTCTTCCATCATTAAACAAATATCTTCTTTAGAAGGCTGTGGTAGAAGGATTTTTTAGTGGGTGGGAACTGTACTTGTTTAACATAGTTAAACATTAATTGTGTTTTAATATTTTGTCTATGTCATTATGGCTAGAATCCTATTACCTATGTATGCTAGAACATGCCAAATGGCATAGATAACATTACGTACTTGGTGCCTGATGAGGAATATAAGCATTATCTCCTTAACTAAAAGCTGTTTCCTCCTGCAGTTTATGTACACGACTTGACTGCGCGTACATAAGTAACAAGTTTTCGACATCTGTTTTGAATCTTTGTAAAAGTCATGCAATTGTATTTCAGCTGGTTTGATAGCTTAGTGTGTAGAGCGCTTAGCTGCAGAGCCAGGAGTCAGGATTTCAGTTCTCATTGTGCCTTCTGGGAGAAGAACCAGCCTGCGCAGCCTTCAGCAGGCTGCATGGTCCAGGAGTGCTATCAGAAAGAGCGTGTGGTACACCTCTTTTGGGTACTTTACATTCAGAAAACTTTGAGAAGAGTCACGCTAAGTTGGAGCCAACTTGATAGAACATTACAATCATTAACTGTGTTTTAATATCTTACTGTGTTCTTAATCTAAGATGTTGTAAGCCACCTTGAGCTCAATTTTGACAGAAAGGTAAGGTATACAGGATATTGAAGATAAGCAAGTAGATAATGGATGTGAAAACTTTTTTTTAAGGAAGAAAACACAGTAATAACAAGTACTAATTAAGATAATTTTAAAAACTTGTAAAATAAATAAATAAAGAGCAGTCATAGAGCACTTTCTTCTGCATAATTCTGGTCAAACAATCCAGATCCTGTTCCATCATGAGGTGTATTTGAGGATGACTCCAGCTGCGGCAAAATGGTTCCCATGTTTCATGGTCTTAAAGGAAGCTCAGGTCAGGCATCTAGAGTGACAGGAACGTATAAGGCTGCCTTATATTGTATCAGACCCTTAATCTGTCTAGTCCAGGAGGGTCAAATTTGAATGCCAATCAGTGGCTTTCCAGCATTTGAGGCAGGATTCTTTCCTAGCCCTGCCTGGAGATTGCTGCTATTCCTTGATGCTATCCTATCCAGATACTAAACAGGCTGTTCCCTGTTTCACTTCTGAAATCAGATGATATCTGTATGATGAGAGGCCCCCTAGAGATGCTGCTGCTGTTTATTGGTGGGATGCCCTCCTGAAACTTTCCATAGCTAGCCCCTAGCAAGGACGCACAGCACAGATTCTGCTATTTGCCTGTGTGGTGCTACAAACACATGCAAAGATAAGCACTTTTTGTTGCAATTCTATTCATAACATCAGAGCACCTGCAGGGTGCTGTCTAAGGTGCTTATTATGAATGTTAAAAATAAAAAGGGTACTTGTGCTTTGAAAAGATAGATAAAATGTTAGTACAATGCAGAGAGAATTCTCCAGAATTAAAACCCTTGAAGAGTTAAGGATTGTCAACCTTTCTGTGTCCTATTACAGAAAGAGTATCAGTTTCTTCCATAGCGCCAACTTCCTGAGCAGCTTTAAATAGATCTTTCTTCCCCATCTTTTTCTTCTTCCTAAAAATGTCACTTCCAAATAAAATTAATCAGGATGTGTTCCATAGCAATGACTAACAAGGACCCAGATGCGAAACAAAGGTGGTCCCTCCACCCCATAAAAATAGTTTCCAACCTGGTGATCTTCAGGTGTTTGGAATGAGGTCGACTGAATGCCCAAAGGACCTTCAGTTATCCTTCCCTAAAATAAACTTTGAAAGCATAATGTGATACCATGAGTCTGATTGGAACGAGACTTTGGCTTTTTGGTTTTTTTTAGTTGTCTGTACATGTAAGAGTTTCACTGGTGCCCAAGGATCCACAAACTAATTGACTGGATTTTTTAAAAAAGTCTGTTAAATATATAATAATTTAATAATAATCTAAGAATGGAGAGCTGGAAGGGACCCTATGCATCACCAAGTCCAGCCCCTGTTAAGGAGGCACAGTGGGAATTGAACTCCCAGCCTCTGGCTCTGCAGCCAGAGACCTAAACTCCTGAGCTATCCAGCAATTCATGAATCACTAGAGGTCTTTTTTTAAAAAATAGACACCTATTTTCTTATTCAGAAGACACTAGGAGTGTAGGGAACATCTGTAAAAGATTTTAACACATTTTTAGCTCTTTATTAATTACAGTAACTTCCATCATCATGTGAGATAATCATGCAAATAGGGAGAGAGTTGAAGTTTTACATGTGTCTTCCTTTGAATACTCTCTAGGATGGCACTAGGACCGTTAATTTGGATCAGGTTTATAAGAGCACTCCTTTCTCACCAGCGCTGGCTTCCAATTTATTTCTAGGCCCAGTTGAAACTTCTGAATTTGACCTATAAACCCAACTAGGTTTAGGCCTCCAGTACATAAAGGAATGCCTTTCTCCATATATATTTATTTTATTTTATTTATTGTATTTTTACCCCGCCTATCTGGTCAGACGACCACTCTAGGCGGCTGTAGATATACCTACATCTCCCTGAGGTGTTTCGTGAAAACTGGGATTATCAATCCATCAACCTTTTGAAGAGGTAGAATTCTCCTCAGTCCTTTGTTTTTCTCCTGGCCAGTTGAGACAATTTCATGACACCCCTGGCACTTAATGAAAGTCATTATTACTCCTCCCCATTCTGCTTTGATGGTTCCTGTTTGCTCTCATATAAGGCATCATAGCTGTGCACAACTATCAAATGCCCTCTCTCTGTTAGACCGGAAGGATCAGCTGTTTTCCATGCAGATGGTGGCAGGCTGCCAGGAGGTCTGGGGCAAGTCCTATTACAGTTTATTTTGACTGTGAACTCTAAATAGAGCTGGCAATTGCTCTTTAGATGTGACATGGTCTTGCGTGTTTTGTCTCACTCAAGACAACTTTTCACAAACAGTGAATATGCATGCTTTCCAACCCCCATGGTCTAGCCTAGGGTGTTTTCATGCATTTTTAAAAATTTTATGCTGCACTTAAAAGCATTTACAAACAGTATATTATAAAGGTTCACTGACCAGAGCACAGACATTGGCTGCCTTGCTCTCTGAACTCCAGAAGTGACAAAGCACTTATAGCTATCAGCAGGAATCTATGTGTGTTAAGTAGAAAATCTTACTATGTCTCACATAGCTTGTAGCCTACTAAAAGGATCAGACCAGTCATTAGCTGGAATGAGACTTTGGTCTCAGGTGGCGGAGGGCTTGCAGCAGGGTTAGGTTGACAGGTAAGTGCTGGGCTGCATCCTCAAAGTGTTTTCCAATTAGGGTGGTTGTTAGAACCTTAGATTACAATTCAAGTAATCAGTCAGCTTATTCACATGGAGCAGATAGAGGCATGACTGTTGGACAGTCTTAGTGATAAGGTAAGGCATGAGAGCCACCACCATCCACTCACCACCCCCTGGTCCCCCATTAGTCATGCTCTCCACTGCTACCATGTAGGAATACTTTCAGGAAAAGGACGGAGAAGGAAGAAGATGAGGATAACGGTAACAGTGGCAGCAATGGTGGTAAGTTGTTTTGAATCACCACTTGGTTGCCTTAGGAGCCCAGCTGTTTACCTAGGGCCTGAGTCTTTAGGGCCTCCACCAATACCTTGGTGCCATGCTTCAAGTAGACAGCAGGCCATGCAGTGACTGTGATCCAAAGATGACCAGACAGCTGGTAGTTGCCACCACTGGCATCCTCTTCTGTCTCCTTCTGTCTCACCTGTAACTGTTCTTATAAGGATTGGGAGCAGTGGTAGTAGTGCTTCTCTTATTTCAGTGGTGGGAGAGCTTATGCATAATCTTTTTAAGCATAATCTTTTTAAGATTCCTGCATAAATACATGAGTGGTGAAATTCCCATTTCCAGGCTCCCCTAAATCATGAATTCAGTAGATGGCTTAAGTAAAGTTAGTATTCTCATAGCCTTAGCCTTACCTCAGGGTGCTGGTGATGGTGGTACTTCTGACTTAGCTTTCAGGGCTGTGTAAGTGAAAACTTTTTAACATTCTAAAATGCTCTGTAAATATTAAATAATATAACTGTATAAATTGGCTTTTTTGTCATTCAGTCATAAAGCAGTGGAAATATATATGAAATAATGTTTGTCTTGCTTTGGTGGACTCGGAAAGCAAGTATTAGGAGACAGAAGGTGTTTTTCGGCGGATGGAGGGAAGCTTTCTTGGCATGCTACAAAGTGTGCCTTCTATAGCCTTCATTTCTATGTGGATGGAAAAAAACAGCTCATTTTTTTATTCTATTTTTTTCCTCCTCATCAATTTGTTTGTTCAAATTTACTTACATTAAGCAAGCTGCTGCATCCAAACTACCTAATTTACTCTGAGATGAATATAAATATGAATATTACTTTGTTTGGAAATGTGTCAGACATTTTCACTGTTTTGTTTATCTCTGTATTTTGAAAAGCTTTGAAGATTTTGTGCAGTGTTTCCTCATGTATTCCTGGAGTGAGAGAAATTATTATTTACTGTAGCTATGATGAGCTTAGCCTTCAATAACATACTTCTAGATAATTGGGTCTTCAGGTTTAGCAGGTAGTAGAAACTTCATATGACTTACAGGCTTCTGACAATGTTTTGGCTGTCTCTATAAATTATCTTAAGGTAGCATTGATGGATTTTAGAATATAGTGTTCCAGTTTCCTAATGCATTTCTCTCCTCAAATATCAAAGAGATAGCTGGAAACAAGACAATGTATTTTGGTTAATGCTTCTAAACATTTTTCTGGTTGATCATTTCCAGCAGGGCAGAGAGAGAGAGAAAGAAAAATTTTGTACATTGTTTATTAAAGGTGATAATACCTGCCTGTAGGTAGGTATCATGTTTGAAGAATCATTGAGCTAGAGTCAGGAGAAGAGATTTTGGGGATGAGCTCTACCAGTTAAGGATATGCATGTGAACTCCTCCCTCAATCTCTGACAGAAAACAGCCATAGAAAGCTATGGAATTGGGCGACCTGGCACTGTGCTGTCATCAGTAGAAGACTATCTTATGGGAACTAGTGTCTTCTTCTATGAATAAGCCCATCTTTCAAGAGAACATTAATATAATGCTGCCACCTGCTAGCCAGATGACTGGTAACAGGTGACTTCTCCTGCCTTCTACAAAACGTCTAGGTATGGATTCTAACTTTATGTTGGAGCTTGTTAAGAATGATTAGAAACAAACTTCATTTTCTGTTCTTCCTTTCTCTAACATATTAAACTAAATTTAATAAATTCAAAATCCCAGCCTGCTGCATGAACTATAAGGACTGAAGAAATTTCTTTTAATTCATATCTGTTATGGTTCTAGAAGGCATCTCGGTTTTCTAAAGTGATTGACATGGATGGACAATACAGCTGTCTCTAAGTAAAACTTGGCTTAGACTATGTTAATCCCTTTTTTCCCCTGAGACTGCCAAAAAAAGAGTTATAATACTTTCTTTAAATGCCTTTTGGCCTTTCTCTGTCACAACTGCTTCATTTTGTGACCATTCCATTTTGCCATTTGACTTCTCTTATTTTACTCTTTCCTTCCTATTATTTCCTCCCCTCACCTCCAGGTTGCCCCACGCCTATCTGTTATTTTAGCCTCTCCATATTTATTCTCTCCCCCCCTTTTGGTACAGTATCTTCAAGATTCATAAGCTATTATTAAAACAAATAAATTTCTTTATTACAGAAAGATAATATATAAATAAAGGAAATAAATAAATATAGTCTACCCCCCCTCCACAATAATGGTCCAAATCCTCATACCTAATTACACTGACATAGCACGAATTATGTAACATTTGTAGGTGAATTGCCCCATGTTAAGGAATCACCATAGCCATTATCAGTTGCTTACTGAGTTGTATGACTCAGCATGCAACTGGTAATGTCTATGGTGATTTCTTATCTTGGGGAGATTTGTCTGCAAATGTTATGACATTTGTGTAGCTGTGCAAAAGGATTTTGGGCATTATGCCTTATCTCTGACTGGCCTGTTTGGAAAGGAAGGAAACCAGTTTGAATACTCGGAGCTACAGAATGTACATTTGTTTATTGATTAATATTTATTTATGGAATTTTTAGGTCACTTTATTGGATTGTGTTCTTTCCAGGTGTCACAGAAGCATAGAAACCTACTTTTGTTGTATAATATAATTCAAAACACTATGACAGTCATTCCTCTGCCTTGATTGTCTCCTTCACAGGTACTTGGCTGTCAATGACTGTTCTGGGGGAGATTCTAGCTGATGGAGATGACTCTAATGATAGTTCATTTTTTAAATTGTAATTGTAAGCAGCCTTAGCCTCAAAGAAAGAAAGGGATATGAATGGAATAACAAAATATTCTGAACTTTTAATCTAAATAAAATCTCATGTAGAAAAGCCTCAAATCACATAAATGGTTAGTAACACTTCAAATGTGTCTTCTTCACATTTTTTTTGGTCTAGCTCTGAAAGAAATCTTCCCTCTTTTTTCTTTGTTAGTATCAGTTGTACATGTCAGTATTCTCGGTTTCTTTCCTAGGTAGCTTGTGGTATGAGCTTTTGTGGTGAGCACCTCCCCCTATTGAACCATGGACATCTTAGGGCTTCTCTTGCAGTTCTTTCACATAAATTGCATTATTTTCTCCCACAGAGATTTTGTGTTTCTTAGTGAAACGCTTAACATATTTTCCCCACATTTTCGTTCCCCTTAAAAAAATTCCCACACTTTTTTTTCTCTTTTGTAATAGTTCTGTGGTCTTTCATTTAGTTTTTCTGTGCTTTTCCTTGCACTTTCCAACTTTTGGCCTAGAATTTAGGACACTTCAGCTGCCAGTGTGAATCAGATATGGGAGGAAGTAAATTATTTACATAGGACACTTTATGTTCTTTGTTTTTAAGGTGAGGATTGTTCTAACATATCCTTCTTATATAAGCTCTGTCCTCAAAACTCTGCATTTTGTTTAGCAAAGTTGTTTAAAGTGGCTACTGTACCTGCAGGAAAACACCCCAGGTATATGTTCTAAAATGGCAGCAAGGGAAAAAAAGGTTATTACAATAAGGATTTGTTACACACTAATGTTTGCCGAATTCAGTATATTTGTGGAGTTGATGGAATCATATTTTAAATTTTGTATTATTTGTAATTTGGTTTCCATACATTAATGCAGTAACTGAGGTGAATATATTCTGCAGAATGCCTTATTTTGGTAACAGTTATAAGTTAAAAATTCCTACCAAGAGTTTCTTGGTTATAATTCAGGTTAAAATTAAACTGGCTATGCTGCTGGTGCTGATGGGTTTAGTGAAGAAAGTTGTGGAGAATCAGAAAAGCCTGAAGAGGAGGTAAGCAGAGTGTGATGCAGATTTATAGTTGTGAATGTTTTCTTTGACATAAGATTATTTAGTAGATAAATAATTCAAATTTACCTTAATTTACCTTAATTTTGTAAGGTAAAAATGTGGCAGGTTGTATCTGGTCTGAAGGTAAGAGATGATGCATATACCTTCAGCTGGCAGCTTGCCAAGGTGTAGCACCTTACACTCAGTTATGATGGCTATATAATTGAGTTTGGCAAGGTAACTTTTTTTGGACTGTAACTCCAGTATCCTCTAGCCAGTATGGCTGCAAGCTTTAACAGTTAGTCCAATGAAGTAACTTTTCCAAGCTGTGGAGGAATATAAATAGCACACTGATGCCATCCATAATTGCTGAATTCTCTCTGGATCTGAGAGAATTGTCTTCTGAATGAAAAGTTATTGGATAGCTTACGTTTTTAATAAATAAATAAGTAAATAAATAAATTGCCAACATTTGTGGCAGGTTTTGTTTGTATTTTTGCATTGTAGTTTTTGCTTGCCTTTCTCCCACCAAAGAGCCCCAAGGCAGCTTACAATTAAAAAAAAACCCCGAGTATTAAAAAAGTAAAAATACAAGGGACTACGATACTAAAATGAAAAGGTATTAAATATTGAACAGTATGGAATAAAATCTCTTTAAATAATTGTCCTAACTCATACTGCAGAGGATCAAAAAACCCACCGACTCCCCCTGGTAAAGAAAGAAATATCGTTTGCCTGCCTTGGTTGTTGTAAACCTTGAAAAACAGTGGAGCTTACTTCTCACAGCCTCTCAAACCCTATTTAGGATTACTCTGTAACTAAAGCCTAACTGATATTAATAAGCCTTATACAGGACCTTTGGGTTTAATAATTTGTGGCCTTTCTTACTTACACAGATTTTAGTTGCCTTTGTAGTTTCGAGATGAAGGATGAATTGTGTTAAGATCTCTAGCAAATCTGTATTTATCCACTCACTGTACATATTTTAGGTGCAAAATATTGTTTAAAGTAAACATAAGGTATTTTTGTCATTCTGTTGCAATAAGGGGCATCGTTTCCTGTTCAGTAAAAGTTAAATAAATTGACAATGATTCTCTTTATTTATTTATTTATTTATTTATTTATTTATTTATTTATTTATTTATTTATTTGTATACCTTCATTTACCTATTGCCCACTTTCATTTTCTCTGTTTGAGTTATAATCTTTTCTTTGTGATAAATGAAGTCGCACAGGTGTTACTGTTTAGTTGGTTTAACAGAGACAAGGACGTTTGAAAATTATGGAAAATTATTATCTTAAAAAACAAATGTTTAGTGTTTCCTCTGTCAGAAAGGAAATGAATAAAAGGCATTTTGATCAGGTGCTTGCATTTGATTTCAAACAGTTTTTCTCCGTTTATTTTTAAATTCTCATTTTATTTCTCACCTTCTTTCATTTTACATTTATTTTTTAAAATAAATTAGTACATACTTCAGATCTAATTTACTGTTTCTTTTGTATTTAGAACTTTTTTGTTTGAACATTAACAAGTGAATTCTGCAAAAAGCAAGACAACCTTAGCCTGAGATAATGAATGGAGTGTAAATAACTGCTCTTGCTGTTCACACATCTCCCAGAGCACCACAGGCAGATGAGTATTGTGCAAAACAAATAGATTTCCCCAACATGTTCATTGTGGCCTACTTTTATGTGTCAGTTCATCCTTTCATTCGCCTGACAGCTCAAGAGATGAATCACTAAACAGAATTGCAAAGTGCAGCAAAACGATCAAGACTTAATCTGCTCTTGTTCAGGCCATCCCTGATTTTTAACTAGTTTGTTTGCTTTTGTATTACAGAGACAGCGGGGCAAATTTCTGTGAGAATACTCACCTATTCTGCTGAAATGTTTCAGCAGCTTTTCTAGTTCCCTCTTCCTTGCAGCCTCACTGAGATTTCAATTCCTGTAGTCAAGTGGCAAAAAGAAGAGGACTGAGGCACAATGATTATTTCAAGAAGACACATGTATTATTATTTTTTTATTTTATTAGATTTATACCCCACCCACCTAGACAGATAGTCTACTCTGTGGTAGACTGAAGAGAGGGAATATATTTCAATCCTATATTCTCTGGGAATGTGTCATAGGACCCATAGGAAAGGATAGGTTTTCCCCTCTGCATTTCGAGAGAGTACACTGGTTTTGGAGAGGGACATCTAACTTCGCATCTTTCCTCCTGGCTCCTGTGTAAAGTTCTGGACTACACAGAGCTACAGTATTATGAGAGGTGCAAAAAGGGGCTGATTTGGGGCTGTGATATGAGTGAATTGGGGAGATCTTGGTAGAGTGCAAAGTCTTTCATCCTTCATCACCTTGAAAACAAATGTATGCCAACTCTGAGATATTTTAGCCCAACTGAGATAGTTTGGGGTAGGGGGATAAGAGGAAGAAAGGAGAATGTTGTTCATCTCCCTATTTCCACCTTGCTGCCCATATCCCAGGAAGACTGTGTTTATATTACGTGCTCTGGTCACGGAGTATTTTGAACCTCTAGGCAGGATTGCTTGCCTGGATCAATTTACTCTGACAGAACAGGCATTGGGAGAAATATGGTGAGGTTGTGTTGGGAGAGGTGGGACATAAACTGACAGACTTTCAGCAGATAAAGGCACGAGAAGCTGGTAGAAAACTTGAACTCAAGTTCTAGGATAATGAGGAATTTGGAACTTACCTGGCTTATCGCCAGTAAACGTCTGATAAGAAGGGAGGTTTTCCTTTCATGATTACCATTTGTGCTTGTGCACCATCTTAAATGTGTCTCAAAGCATGGAAGAGAAAGACTTTTAGGAATATTAGTGAAGTGGAGAGCTGCTTAGTTTGAATGATGGAAGAAGTACATCCTGAATGTGCCAAAGCGACAAAGGAGTTTTGCCTGTTCGGCCAAAAAGAGGAAATGGTTGACAGTGATTCTGAAGGGCTGCTGTCATAGAGCAGTGGCTTCCAACCTTGGTTTCCCAGATGTTATGCAATTCCCAGAAACCCTGGCCAGAACATTTAGTGGTGAAGGGTTATGAGAATTGCAGTCCAAGAACATGTGGGCTACCCAAAGTTGAGAACCAGTATCATAGAGCATAACACAGCTGCTAACCAGTAAAGGTAAAAAAAAATTATCCACAGAGTAAGATGATTCTTTGATGATGCATCAGCAATCCACTGTTAGCAACCATAATGCACAGCAACAGTGGAAATGAAAGAAGTGATGGTACTTCTCAGTTGGCCTGCTTTTATCGAGAACTGATGAGAAACAGCTGCAGAGTATCATCAGCATTAGTTGGGAAATAAATTGGGCTACTGAAAGCTGTGTAAAAATGTGTCAAATGGTTTTGCTTTGCATTAATGTGAGTTAGTAATTTCTACGAAAAATTTAACTGTAGTAGAATTCAATTGTACTCCTATACAATTGAATTGTATAGGAGTACAACTTACTTCTGGGAGTAAGCCACTTCAAACTTTTTAGTTCTATGTTAACTGTGTATGGTACGATAGTGTGAAAGATGCACATTAGTAGAATGGTAGTGCTGTAAAACAAGATAGACAAACAGATATACACACAGGGGTGGAATACTAAAATTCAAGGTATTATATTTCCACCATTAATAATGCTGTTCACAATTCACAAGCACAGCTGTGTACATAGCTCAAGCATGCATAACTTCACTTGCTCATCTTGTTACTCTTGTATTATCTTTTCCTCACCTGGCTGCCTCCCCTGCTATTGACAATTACATTGTATGCTTCTTGGGATCAGAAATCTGAAGAAGCACCATGAATATCGACAGTCCTATATATAAGTGAAAAAATTAAATCTAGTATTTTTATTTCCAAAACAGCAATCTGTGTTGAAGAAGCCATTGACAAGAGGATACTTTCTGAATAAAGATCTAAATAGAGCATTCAGCATGATGCCAAAGGCTAGCCAGAATAAACTGCTAAAATTTTATAATTGCATCTGTTTTGTATGAGGCCAGACTACAGTACAGTATTTGTTCACCTCACTCCTATGTTTTCTCACTTTTTGATGGGCAGGGTGTGGAGGAGAGGAGCCAAGTAGCAAATATTGTGCAAGAGCTACTATATATGAACCCTGAATTCATGCTTGGCTTGTGCTGGTTTCACATTTATCCTGGTCAGCACCTTGTAGCTTCAGCTGCTATGAGAGTAGTTCCCTTGATGTTTCAGCACTTGCATCTGGGTCTTGCCCTCAATGCTAGCATATCAGAAAAAAAAACACCAAAAAAACACACATCAACAATAAAACAAGAAACAAACCACTGTGGTACCTTAAAGACTAATGGCTATATTTTAATGTGAGCTTTTGTGGATCAAATCCAGTTCCTCAGACATAAGAATGAGACTGTATGACTATCATATTTATACATGGCTTCGCGACCAAGTGGAGATACAGAACCATTGCACTTTGACCATTATCTGTATCCTTGCCTGGTCACGGGTCTATGTATAAATGTTACAATCATATTGTCTCACTTTTATGTCTGGGGAAGTGGACTGGATCCACAAAAGCTCTTATACTATTGCAGTTGGTCTTTAAGTTGCTACAATGTTCTTTCTTGTTTCTTTCCTTTTTGTCTGATATACTTGCGCAGACTAACATAGCTACTTTTTCAAAGACCTCAGTGCTAGATTGACTTCCCAGTTCTCTTATTCGCCTCCTTCAACTTCAAGACCATCAACTTCAGTGTTTGCAAGAATGAAATAATGAATTGACTGCAATATATGTCACATGGCTTGACTGTGTAACATATGAAGGACTGAAAGTTCAGAGTATGCTTATGACAATCTTACTTATGGACTGGTAATTCTAATGTGAAAATCGATTTTTTAAAACTTTCTGTTGAGGAAAGACACTATTTAACAATGAATTTGGATGATAACAGTACAAGTTTTCTAACTTGGGCAGACAGGAGTTGCACAAGTTCTTAGCAGCCTTGTGCACTCTTCTTCTACCAAATCCTGACCTTTGGTTTCTCTCTGAACCCTGTGCATTAGTTGATGTCCTCATCGGTTAGGTCAGTGCTTTTGTAGGAAGTAGCCAATAAATAGAAAGCATAACCTTTATTTTACACAGAGCTGATTATTTCTTGCTCCTTGGCTTACAACTTCAGCTTCTTTCTGCCTTATTGACAGTTTGACACTAATCCGGAAATGCCAGGAAACTTGTAGTGTATGGTTCCTTTGCAGATGTTCACTTAGCACTTGACATCAGCCAACTGATAGCATTTGATGGTGCTGGAAAACTGGTGGCTTCCTCCTTTCCTCTGCAGATTAAAGGAATTATACTTTATCTGACTGTGTCAAGTGGAGGGCTGTGATTTCTGATGAGAGAATGTAACCAAATAGTTGAAAGAGTGTGACGGATTCTAAGTGAACTTCCTAAATACCTTGGTCTTTTTCAAAAATGTTCAGTGAACATTTAAATATGCAGGTTGGCAGTGCTTTCATTATTTGCACTTTACAGGTGAATTCATGTGGAGGAAGGCAGGGGATAATTATTTCAGTTTATGATGCTTTCTGTCAGAGTGTTGAAAAAAGGTTTGCATAGTAACAGTGTTGTGTAAAGCAACTGATTTCTTGACTACAAGTTGTAAGCAAAAAAACCCCATCAGGTATGTGATAGAGATGATGATGGTGGTGGTGATGATGGTGATGATGATAATGATGAAGAATGGGATAATCGGCATTTTTGCAGTTATTTATATTCTTATTTTTAAGCTGCCATGAATCTGATGTTTTTACAGATCGGTGGGGCATGATCATGGTCAAGATGGAGTGGGCAATCCTGAAAGTAACTGAAGTGAATGGAGCAGGTCCCCTAAGAAAATTAGGCAGCACATGTGTGGCACTTCTATACAACACTGAGAGACTTCACTCCTTAACTTTGTTCCATCCTGACCTCAACAAGAAGCCCATGAAACATAACCAGCATGATAGCAGACTAGTATTTGCAGCACCATGGAGAGCACCATGTGAGACACTCTACTGGCACTTAGAATTGACATCTGTTCCTCAAGAGCTAAATTGTCTCTGCCAGATGTTATCCCTTTCTGGAGAACTACAAGATCTTGAAGGTAGGCTTCTTGTATGGAGCCTAACAATTCTCTTCTTAATTAATTCCCCTCCCATTTTATCTGCAAGTTTGTTTCTTTGGGATGGCATTAGAGAACTCTGTACTTTAGCACTATAACTATGAACGATGAAATTTGATGCCAGAAGATATGGAGATGTCTAACATCTTAACCAACTGCTTTAATGGAATTATTCAAAATTATTGAGGACAAGGCTATTAATAGCAACAATTAGTTATCCTATTTGCTGTAGTTCCTTTAAGGATTAGAAGTGGCAAGCTTCGGAACACCAGCTCCTGGCAACTAGAAGTGAAACAGTGCGATTTCCTTCACATCCTTAAAGGCATCTGGTGGACTGCTGTAGGATACAGGAAGTTGGATTAGGAATACTCTTGAGTTGATTTTTTCCTACTGTCAAGTTGCCTCTGATTTATGGTGACCCTATGAATGAGTGACCTCCAAAATGTCGTATCATTAACAGCACTACTCAGCTCTTACGAACTGAAGCCTGTGTCTTCCTTTATGGAGTTATTCCATCTCATATTAGGCCTTCTTTTTTCACCACTGCCTTCGGTCTAGGGCCTTGTTTCCGAGCCTTGGGTCCAAAGATGTTCTTGGATTACAACTCCCAGAAATCATAGCCAGCATAGCTACAGAAATCCTGGTCAGCACAGCTGTGCTGAATTCCACAGATTGTGAAACTATGATAACTAGAGATGGGGGTATTCTTATATGAATATGAATACCCCCGCACAGGTGGAGATAACAAGGGTGTGGCCCCATGATGCCGGACTGTCCACTCACTGATCTACCACTGCCGCAGACTGTGCAATTCCGTCCTATCACTCTGGAGCTTGCGATCGGCAAGCCATTCCTGGCAGGAGGTG
Source organism: Intellagama lesueurii (assembly GCA_037013535.1). Classification (NCBI taxonomy): domain Eukaryota; kingdom Metazoa; phylum Chordata; class Lepidosauria; order Squamata; family Agamidae; genus Intellagama; species Intellagama lesueurii. The sequence continues at coordinate 248,169,842 of JBAJHW010000002.1, forward strand.
GGATGATGAGCCTCTCTGCCAGATCGAAGAGTGACTCACTGATCGCAAGCTCCAGAGTGATAGGATGGCATTACACAGCCTGCGGCAGCGGCAGATCGGTGAGTGGACCGTCCAGCACCATGGGGCCAGACTGCCAGGACAGTCTGATATACTTTGATTTTGAATTTTTTAAGCTTACATTCATAAGCATTGCTGAGCAACTTTGTATATAGTAATGATCTTTCTTTATCTGCTTTATAATATTCACAAGGACAGATGCTAATGATTAGTATTATGGCTTGTCACACAAGCAGCATTGAACAGTCAATATCACGTTTAAATGTTTGTTTAGAAATTTATACAAGCAAATTTAACATACCAGAGTGAATTGTAGTAACCAGCAATGAACAAACAATCCCACACCTGTTCTGAACATTTTAAAAAATAGTTTTTGTTGGGTTATTTTCAGTATATCCATGTTTACCAGGGATGTTGGCAAGTCTTTGGGTCTGAGTCTCAAGTCCAAGTCCCAAGCCCCTACTAGAAAGCTTTTAATTTTTAAAAAGTTTTTTTTAAATTAAAAAGCATTTTAAGTTCCATCTCCTCCTCCCAACCAACCCCTTTCCCCTCACCCTCTTTTAGCCCTCCAGGAGAACCCGAGGGGTCTGATGAGGAGTTGAAGGAGGAAAGTGGTCCCTTCAGCTGCAAAGCTCCAGTGCAGCTTTGTGGTTAGCACAGTTTGTAAAGCTCGGAAAGGGATCAATCACTCTGGCCTCTCTATTTTTTTGCCTGGCAAGGGAATTTTAAGAGGAATGAAGTAGTGCATCCTGGGAAGCATGCACTGAGTATGCTGGGATATGTAGGCCAAGGAAGCCTGATGGTGAAGGGTGGCCTGTTGTTGAGAAGTGGGCTGGCAGCTCCAGAGTGAGATAAATAACCAGTCCCAGAGAGGGGTGTGTGGAAAGAACGATGCAGGAGGGCACGCCTGAAAACAGATAAATAAGGGGAGTGGGTTTGGTTTTGTGTTTGAGGGCTGAGATCCTGAGAAAAAAATAGGTGGGCCAGTGGACTGACTGATGAAAGGTCAGTCTCCATTAAAGTATTAAGTCTCCTATTTCAAGTAATAGGGACTTGAAAACATGACTTGGAAAAATTGGTCCAAGTCCTGAGCTGAGTTCTAGTCTTTAAAAACAAAAAAACCCTGAGTCAAGTCCAAGTTGAGTCGCCAGTGGAACTTAAGTCTGACTTGACAACGAGCCATGACTTCCGAGTCCCCATTCTTGGTATTTACAGCACTAAAATACCAAACAGAATAAATATCTACACATAGCTGGGGCAAAGCAGCACTCGCTGAACTGCAAGTCTCACAATGCCTTATGTATTACCCAAGACTCTTGATCGTATACTGCTGATTACACATAATTATCCTCATCATTATCGTGATTCTGAAATGGAGCCTTCTGTTCAGGTAATAGGACAATACAAAAGAAACTTGGATGCAGAATGCAGATTAATGGGGAAATAAAAACTGCTGCTTAGAAATGAAGCTATCCTGAACCCAGAAGTATTTCTGGGAAGGTAAATATGGAGAGCTGTGCTCAACAGATTCATACAGTGGGACTGAGAAGATCTGCCATTTTTTTTCCTGGATTTGAATATTTACACGCCCAAGTTATGCTCATCCCAAATATGAAGAAATTTGACAGATTCTTTTTTAAAAAAAGAACTGAACTGAACTGAACTTTAAAATTGTTAGGGGAGGCCTTTCTCTCAATCCCACCACCTTCACATGTGCATTTGGTGGGGACTCTGGAAAGGGCCTTCTCTGTTGCTGTTCCCAGGCTCTAGGACTCCCTCCCACAGGAGGCCAGGCAGGCCCCATCTTTCCTGTCCTTCTACAAGCAGATGAAGGCCTTTGTCCTCAGGCAAGTTTTCCCTTAGAGACTGGCTCTCTGAGAAACTGCTACAAATATTCTCAACATGAATAGGATTATGTTGTACCTTCTTGCCATCCAGATGGTAGACAAGGAGCCTCTTAGTGGTGCCAACCCTAACTCAGCACAAACAATATATAGGGATTCAAATCCAGATTTTTAAGAATTAAGTACACAAAAACCAAATGGTCAAACCTGCCATTCCTTTCTTCTCACTTACAGTTTAGAAAAAGAAAAAGAAAAAAAATCAGTTTTTTCCCATTCTTTGCCATTTGTAGCATATAAGCAGAGTTATAGATCCATATCCAAAAGGAAATGTAAAGGTTTTCCTCTTTTCAGTGGTACATTCATAATATAATTTGATACAGACTTTCCCTCTGGAAATCTTCCTCAAAAATGCAAGGAATTCTGTAAGACACCCTTGGGATAATGTTGTGTGATAATGTTGTAAGGGCTACTTTTGATTTGCCTTATCATAGTTGCACCTGAGCAGTAAATCATTTCTCTCTATATATGTAAATCACAGGTAAAAGATTCTTGTGATGGTGATTGAGGGTGAAGCCACAGGAAATGTTTAGCATGGTTTTAGAAGCAGGGCACCCTCAAGTGTGAAAGAGGTCTTTTTTTCCACAGCATGTGCTTTTTCTTACCTTCATATTATACATTTGCTCATACTTTATTTTCTGACTGGTCACACTGTTACATCATATATAAAAGTATTTCTGTGTGTAGATCTTAGAACTGGATGTTTGGGGACAGCACTGATTACCTTAGGTAGGATGGGTGGTCTCTGTCTTCCAGATATTGTTAGGCTCCAGCTCCCTTCAGCCCAAGCTGGCATGGCCAACTGGTCAGTGATCATAGAATCACAAAAATGTGAAGTTGGAAGGGGCCTACAAGGCCATCAAGTCCAACCCCCTGCTCAATGCAGGAATACAATCAAAGCATATCTGCCAGGTGATTATCCAAGTTTTTCTTGAATGCCTCCAGTTTTGGAGCACTCACCAACTCCTGGTTCCACTGTCATACTGCTCTAACAGGATGTTTTTCCTGATATCCCAACCAAAATCTGGCTTCCGTTAACTTGCGCCCATTGTTGCGTGTCCTGCACTCTGGGATGATCGAGAACAGATCCTGCCCCTCCTCTGTATGACAGGCTTTCAAATATTTGAAAAGTGTTATCATATCACCCCTCAGTGATGATCCGCCAGAGATGTAATCTAAGAAAATACAGAGAGCCACAGGTCACCCACATTTTCCTAGAAACTGTTCCAACTTGTATAAATCTGAAATTAAAGATGTAGTGCTATACTGTGATTAGACAGGGAAGCTTTTGTAAAATAGAAGAAACTTTTTATGTTTTATGTTTCAGGTGGCTAATATGCCACAGTTGGGTACTATCAGCCATGCATAGGCATGTGGGCTACTAAAATATGTGAGGGATACTTGTTTTAGACTTTATAAGTCTGTGCAACAGCTTTGTTACAACTTTAAAATGTTTAAAGAGTCTAAATAATTTTTTTTTAATACAGCAGTGATATGGCAGTGATTTTTGGCTACTAAAGGCTCCTCCCATGTTCCAAGGCTCCCGAAGTCTTCGCTAGGAATCCTAAGGGAATCTTGGGATGTGAAAGGAAGGGATAGGAAGATTTCAGTTAATTTAATATAACTAGTATGATGATCTTGTCGTACCGGCACTGTGTGAAGTTCCACAAGAAGAATTTGGCCAATATGCTTGAACTTTTAGATGCAACCATAGCATATGAAGTAAATTTGAACTGATCATCACATGTGTTCCAACATCAGAACACAGATTATAGTTACCTATTCCCATCTAAGCAAATCCTTTAACTCAGCGTGCTTCCTTGACATGCCAGCTGAAAGTGCTAGTTCATTTTGAATCTATCAGTGGATTGATCAGTCGATAGATAGATAGCATGGAATGTAACAATACTACATGATTACAGGAGTTTGATAGCACTTCATAGCTCCTAAAGAATTTTGAATTTATAATTTGGCAAGAGACAAATTGTTCTTTGCTGAGAGTTCTAGCACATTTATTCTCAACATCTGGACCTCCAGATGTTTTGACTTAAATTCCCAGGACCCCGTCGTGACCATGACCAGGGTCAGGCATTTCAGGTGTGGAAGCTTAAAATATCTGGAGAACCAATGGGTAAAAATCACTAAGTACTTCACCAAACTGCAGCTCCTAGGATTCAGTGGGATGGATATGTGTCAGTAAAAGTTATATCAAACTGCAGTAGCTATATAGTGAACACATAGCTTCAAATTCACATTCCACATTAATGCTCATCAATATCTGCCTCATACCCGCCAGTCAATATATTTTTATATTGCAGAGTTACAAGAAATTCTCTTTTTACAACTTTAGGAACATGTGTAAGGGAAAACCCAGAACCAGCTTAGCTGAATGGAGGCAGCGGAGCACTGAGTCCAGAGCTCCCTCTTGCTACTCCCCTCTCCCCACTGGAGCACTCTGGGAGCACTCTACTTGAAAAAGTGGATGGCAGTAGGAAAAGAGGAAGATTGAACATGAGATGAATTGACTCAATAAAGGAATCTGTGTTCTTTAATTTTCTAGACCTCATCAGGGCTGTTAAGGACAGGATCTTCTGCAAATCCTTAATTCTTAAAAGTCACCATAAGTCTCAAGCAACATGGTAGTACCTCACAAATATACATTTGCCATAGTTTTTTTTTTTTAAATTAATGGCAACGTACTGAGCTAAGGTGGTCACTTTCCATGTATCCATACATATGTTGTGCCAATACCTTAGCCATTTTCATATACCTATCAGTGAAGCAGAGGACAAGGTAAATTTGGCACCCTACCAATGTTATTTTAGAAAGCAAATAACAGTTACTGAGGACTTTTTCTGTCAGCATTATTGTGCTGATTTAATATAATGGTAGATGATTTTCTGAAAAAAATGCTCACGAGGACAAGACTTTTAAGATGTTGATTTAATTTAATTTAAATTAGTCTGTCAGTTGCACATTGAGAGTGGAAGATGCAGCTGTTTTCAGAATGCTTTCTGAGGTAGGCTGCAAACTATGAATATTTATACTCTAGAAAGTCCTAATTTATGTTGCACTTTAAAAAAAATAATTCTCACATTAGGAGATGTCATTTTTACCCATTGCTTTGGTAGACTGCTTCATTGGTATGCACTCAAGGATTGTCAGTGAATGCAGTCCTGAGGACAGAAGGATTCCTGATGGCTTTAGTTACTACTTGATGAAATTGTGTCTCTGTGTACAGGCACATGCCAGTGCACTTAGCACATTATTTACTGTTGATCAGTGCCACATACCAATTATGGTAAATTAGTTCTCTTAAATTATTTATGAGATACAGTGCTAATTCCCTCCCCCCCATGTATGCTGAAGGCTTGTCATTAAACATCACACATCTCAAACAACAATAACAATGCTTGCTTAAGCAGATCTCCATATTACTTTTTTGAAATCCGAGGTTCTTAGAATTCAGCAGAGCTAGCTTTTCTCCAGTCAGCAGCACTCAGATGGTTTTGAGTGTCTTATAGTGTCCCGAAGGCAAGCAGAAACAGACTAGACAGCAGGTTTAGCACACACACAAACATGCACACGCACCCAAGAATGGAGAAAACATATAGTTAATGGTTAAAGGAGGGAGCAGGATTACAGAAAACCAGAGCTCATTCTGCCTTGATATCCAGGGAGTTGTCATCCAAAAAATTAACTTTTCCACTTCATCCCATTGTCAAAGGTACAGTATATTTATTTATGACAAGGAGTGTAAGTCTTGTGTATATTGGCAGCTGTTTCATGTACATTCCTTTTCAATAGATGGCAAGCACTTTATTTGCACTTCATGCATAATCTGTTTCTAAAACAGACTCAAAGTTGAAGAAGAATGGGTTAGTCTTGTGCTTCTTGTGCCATCAGATGTGTACTGATGGCATTATATTATCTAGGTAGCAGAGCTGCAATGATAAGTAATTGCTCTGCTTAAATTTTGAATGATGTTCCTTTACATTTCTAGCGAAAGACTCCAAGCTTTTTGTAAGAGTTTATTGAATCACGTTGAATTATACTTTGTTCATTCCCTACAAGTTCCTGTAACAATTTTTATAAATAGCACAATCATTTATCTAGGGAGAAATATGGCCTTGTTCAAAATATAGCTCGGTTACATTGGATTTTTTTTTTAAAATGGGAATAAATGGACTTGGAGGCTAGAGGTCATTTTGATGGAAAATAAATGGGAGAACAATCTAGTAATAATTATACTGGCTTGGATCTAGAATCCCCAGGAGCAGAATTCTAATCACAGGGTGCTCCTTTTGGAGAAAGTAGTGGAGGAAGATAGTTTTCTTAATCCCTCTTTTCTCCTACCACCCCCTGTGCTCCCTGAAAAGCTGTTTGAGAGGGCTGAAGCATGTGGGAAATGGCACAGTGGAAAGTGGAAATGTGGGGGGATAATTCTGTCTCCCAACTCCTTCATCAACATCTTCGCTTCTGAATCTTAGGCTCTTGTACTAATAAACAAAACGTTTCTACCCATGGGAGGAATATTCTGGATCTAACCCAATGTGTTTTATCACAAATGATAATTGCCTTAGTATGTGTTAGAGCAGGGTGGGCAATGGGCAGCCCTGCAGATGCTGTTGGATCTCATCTCCTAGAATTCCTCACCTTGGGCTATACTTGCTAGGTATAATGGGTGTTGCAGTCCAGCAAATTGTGGACTGCATTCTGCTCCCCAATGATACAATAAGGATAAATCATCCTCTGTGCGGCCATGCATAATTTATACTTTATAGAGGTGCCATGAGGTGTGGGGTGGGCGGGGAGAAAACAAGATGTTTTGATGAGGTTGAAAAGCATTCAGCAATGTGGTAAAACAAGAAATCAGTCATAGGTCTGTGATTGTGGGTGCATTTCTATTATTGCCCCCCTGTTCTTCTGCATTGGCTGACTTACTTCCACTGGGTGAAGGCAGAAACCTTTTCTATCCAGAATGATTTCAGTACTGAAACATCCAGCCTTCTCTGGCATTAATCCCAAGCAAAGCAAAGTCACATGATACGGAATGAACTAAGCTGAAAAAAATCAGTACTATGTATGTTAGTTTCCAGTTCACGTAATATTAATACCAAAATATAGCAGATGGGTTTGCAACATCCTCATCTCCTCACTACATCAATAATACATTTGGGATTCCTTTCCAGTAATTTCTGTCCTTGATAGCAGTTCTGAGCCTTAATGGATGTGTTCATAAGAGTCTGTCTGGGGAAGATAACAGCCTATTTCCTGTTTGCTTCCTGTGGCCATAATTACAGATGTGTTTATTTACTTGTCTGGCTTGAGGCTGCATTCTGACATACACTTACTAGGGAGCTGAGTTGTATTCAGCAGCATATTGCTTACTTTCAGATGAAAATGAGGGGAGTGCAACAAATGTTTTGAGACTTGTATGCAGATTTTGCCCCTCTAAATTAAGGAGTGTCTTTATACACTAAGGACCTTTTTATTTAAAAAAAATTAAAAACTCAGTGGCTGAAATCCTGCTCCTTAGTATAGCAAGTTGCATTAGAGTGGGTTCGACTTGGTGAGTCAACTCCTTCATGATTTCCACTGATTCAAATGAATATATTCTAGTTGTGACTTACTATGCTAAGCAACAAGATTTCAGCCAGTAAGTTAGTGTTGTTCTCCCAAGATGGTAAGGAAGATGAGAAAGGATTATCTACTGTCAAACAGGTTAGCATTTTCCCCCACCCCCACCCCAGTTTACATTTCCTTTTGGTCATTTGACATTCAAACTGTGAGGGAAATGGTATTATTTCTTCAAATGTGACTTAGTTTCTAGACAGAAGCATCCTTTTGCACAGGTGGGCATCTTTTACTGGTCATTCTAATGGCCACAAAGAAGGAAAAATGCTAGCATTTATACCTCAGGGCAGAGGTCCCCAACCCCTGGTCCACGGTCTGGTGCCGGTCCGTGGCCTGAGCCAGACCGGGCCGCGGAGACAGACCTCCCCCCACCCCCGCACGCACTCCCCTCCGCACAGCCCCTTTGTGTCTGCGCGTGTGCGCCTGCGCCCATGCGAGTGCTCCCCACCCCTTTGTGCATGTGCACAAGTGCCACCGTGTGCGCTGCCCCGCCCTTCGCACATGCGCACATGCATGCCCGCACGAGCGCTGCCACGTCCTTCGTGCATGTGCATGAGCACCCGTGCATCTGCACAAGCACCCTCCCGCTCCTTTGAACATGCGCACGAGCATGCAGTGCCTGCATGAGAGTGTGCACACTCCTTCACACATGTGCATGAGCAAGGGGGTGCCCCGCCTTCCCCAACCGGTCCATGGGGTTAAAAAGATTGGGGACCACTGCCTCATGGTATCTTTATTAGTTTGTGCCTTTCCATTGCTCTCTCCTTTGCTAGGCAAAAGTATTAGAACTGTTGGATAGCTCAGTGCTTTGGTAGCTGGAGGTTGAGAGCTCGATTCCCCACTGTGCCTCCTTGACAGGTGCTGGACTTAATGATCCATTGGGCCCCTTCCTACTCTGCAGTTCTGAGATTCTTATTATATCTCTATTCTTTGAGATGTTTCTAAACAGCATGGGCTAAATCCTGTAGTTCCGACCAGATTAGGCCAACTGGAATTAGTAGGACTTTCATGAAAGTGCTAACAAATCCCGTTCATTTCAGCATCTCTGCACTAGATAGAAGTAATATTGGATGTGGTTGTTGTGGGTTTTTTGGGCTCTTTGGCCGTGTTCTGAAGGTTGTGTTTTTTCAAAAGTTTCCCCATGTGGTCCGTGACCCCTTTGATGTATGGCAGAAATACTTTATTTGTGGGTGGCTGTTTTTTTCTCTTCAGTTTGGTGTTGTTTTCTTGGTTTGATGGCTCTTGTGATTTCATTACCTACAGAAAAACTCCAACCACCACCCATAGCAAAAAAGAGGCATAATCAAAAGACTGGTAGACTGTGCAAATCGGAACTGTGAAGCTCAATTTCTCAGCACCGAACTCAACCATCTGAATTGGGCCCTACAGGCAAATGGCTACTCCAAAAATGAAATTACAATCACAGGTTTGGTTTAAGCCAGATGTGACTTGATGGCACATAACACACACACCCATTAAGAGTATATAGTCCTTGCCAGGTTGATTGCTGCAAACTATCAAGGTAATCTTCTAGTACTGCTCTATGACTGAGGAAACAGTGGGTTGGCCACTCTTGCCAAACTCACAGGGGATATAATAAGAAGGTGTGCACACTTAACTCTCCAGGGAAAGGGTGGGGCAAAATGTAACCGATTACTAAACTGCAGGTGTAGCAAAACAGCTTGTGTATATTTGTGTTGTTTTCGACTTCCTGAAAAAACAGAAAATTGATTTTTTTTTAAAAAGGTTTCTGAGTAGTGGTTTCAGATTTCGCTCCTGCATGGTGGAAAACTGCTGGAATAGATACTTACTGCTGGGAGCTCTGTATAGCTAATATAATATTAAAACCATAGGAGCCCTGAATATGATACTGCAAAGCCTGAATTTTCCCTCAATTTTTTCTTTCTTTTTCTTTTGATAAGTATATCCTTTTGTCCAGTCACAAATTATTTGCTTGTTAAACAAATGTGCATGCCACTGGAAAGGAATGGGTTCAAAAAAGTGCAAAGTAGTAACATAATCATACAGAAATGGAATATAAAATGACTGAAAAATATCCATTTCATTATACATAAGAGAGTAACCCATGGTATGATTGATCAGCAATGCTGATCTCAGAAAATCTAGCTCCCCCCCCCCCCCGGTTTTTTCCATACAGCTAAAGCAAGGGTGGTCAAACTGATATCCATCATCCACATGTGCCCAACACCACCATTGTTTTAGTCATTGATGACCTTCCCAAACATGGTGGGGTGGTTAGAGAACCACTAACAACAGAAAACTGTCATAATGCAACAGAAAAATGCCTTTGTGAACTGCCAGAAGACTGACACCCAGGGAGATTTGACACCCAGGGAATTTGACACCCAGGTTAAATTCATGTTGGTAGCTTCGATGACACTGTCCATCCATCTCGTCCTCTGTCGTCCCCTTCTCCTCTTGCCCTCACACTTTCCCAACATCAGGGTCTTTTCCAGGGAGTCTTCTCTTCTCATGAGATGGCCAAAGTATTGGAGCCTCAGTTTCAGGATCTGTCCTTCCAGTGAGCACTCAGGGCTGATTTCCTTCAGAATGGATAGGTTTGTTCTCCTTGCAGTCCAGGGGACTCTCAAGAGTCTCCTCCAGCACCACAATTCAAAAGCATCAATTCTTCGGCGGTCAGCCTTCTTTATGGTCCAGCTCTCACTTCCACACATCGCTACTGGAAAAACCATAGCTTTGACTATGCGGACCTTTGTTGGCAAGGTGATGTCTCTGCTTTTTAAGATGCTGTCTAGGTTTGTCATCGCTTTCCTCCCAAGAAGCAGGGGTCTTTTAATTTCCTGGCTGCTGTCACCATCGGCAGTGATCATGGAGCCCAAGAAGGTAAAATCTGTCACTGCCTCCATATCTTCCCCTTCTATGTGCCAGGAGGTGATTGGACCAGTGGCCATGATCTTAGTTTTTTTGATGTTGAGCTTCAGACCATTTTTTGCACTCTCCTCTTTCACCCTCATTAAGAGGTTCTTTAAATCCTCCTCACTTTCTGCCATCAGAGTGGTATCATCTGCATATCTGAGGTTGTTGATATTTCTTCCGGCAATCTTATTTCCGGCTTGGGATTCATTCAGTCCAGCCTTTCGCATGATGTATTCTGCATATAAGTTAAATAAGCAGGGAGACAATATACAGCCTTGTCGTACTCCTTTCCCAATTTTGAACCAATCAGTTGTTCCATATCCAGTTCTAACTGTTGCTTCCTGTCCCACATATAGATTTCTCAGGAGATAGATAAGGTGGTCAGGGACTCCCATTTCTTTAAGAACTTGCCATAGTTTGTTGTGGTCGACACAGTCAAAGGCTTTTGCGTAGTCAATGAAGCAGAAGTAGATGTTTTTCTGGAACTCTCTGGCTTTCTCTATAATCCAGCGCATGTTAGCAATTTGGTCTCTAGTTCCTCTGCCCCTTCGAAATCCAGCTTGTACTTCTGGGAATTCTCGGTCCCCATAGTGCTGAAGCCTACCTTGTAGGATTTTGAGCATAACCTTGCTAGCGTGTGAAATGAGTGCAATTGTACGGTAGTTGGAGCATTCTTTGGCACTGCCCTTCTTTGGGATTGGGATGTAGACTGATCTTTTCCAATCCTCTGGCCACTGCTGAGTTTTCCAAACTTGCTGGCATATTGAGTGTAGCACCTTAACAGCGTCATCTTTTAAGATTTTAAATAGTTCAACTGGAATGCCATCACCTCCACTGGCCTTGTTGTTAGCCATGCTTTCTAAGGCCCACTTGACTTCACTCTCCAGGATGTCTTTGGCCATAGCCCCTGCCTATCAAGCCATGGTCCCTCTGGAGTGTGCCTCCAGGGGTCAGAAAATTTTTGGAAAATTTCTCTCAATTTCTCTGGGCTTGCTCATCTTTGCTCTAAAGCTTTCAATTGTATATTATTAACTAAGCATTAAGAAAATTGTATGTTCTGGTGATTCCTGGTATTCTTAGTTAATAATTTTTAATTTTAGCCTCCAGGTCTGCAGATCTCTTTATAGAAAGAACTGTTCTGGGCCATAATAATTTGCATAGGATGGTATTTTAATGCGAAGAACAGAAGTCTCATGTTGATATATCTGATCAATTACTCCATAATGCATTTGTTCCTTTGCAGTGGATATTGAACTTATCACACTTCGCTTCCCCAAAAGTCTGAAAGGTGTAGAGGAGACCTAGCTAGATTTAAGCATCTTTAAGTCTCACCAATATCTATGGAAATATTAAACAGAGTACCTTTGAACCTGGTGCCTTACCTGCCCTTTAGAAAGCACTAGTGATGGAAATAATGCAGGCATCAAGAACTGCAAGCTTTAGTGCAGGGGTGCACTGACCACAGTGACTGCTAACTCCCTGTTGCACTAATTTCATGTTTGTGTGATTACATTAGAATTTATTTTTCTGAGAGATGATTATCTTTTTTCAATCATATCTAGAATTGCAGGATATCTTGGACAGAACAGTAAAGCAACTGCAAACATTACAAGTAGAATCCAAATCCAGGTGTTTTTTTTAATGTTTTAGCACAGTAGTTGTCCAACTGGAACCATTTAAAAATTAGCTTTTTTACATTAGGTACTTGTCTTAATCCATTTTAATAGGATTTATAACTCTTTGAAAGAACCTTTTAAGACAGAAACCTGCAGACTGTACTATTAAACACCGAGAATATTTTGAAAATCTTTGGTGCAATTTATATACCCCCTAGTGAGTAATTTTGTTTATATCTTTTAGATTTCTCTCCCCTACAAACCTAAGTATCCAACATTTAGCAACTGTTAAAGTACTACTCATATATAATCTTTAATTAAGTAACAACTCACTCTGAGCTACTGGGTTCTAGTGAATTGGGCTAATGCTTTGCAGGTTTTGACAATTTAAAAGGAAGCTTTAGTAAAACGCACAAGAGGCCTTTGCGTGAAATGATTAATCTCTAAAGGCAAATTTGTTGAAAAGGTTCACGTGTTGCAGTTCAAACAGAGACTAGGTAAAATCTGGAAAGGACCAAGGACTTCTTAATAAAAACTGATGGCAAAAATAGTGGAATGTGATGGACAAACATCAGAATGATATTTTAGACCTCATTGAGCCTTTATTTGCCCCCAAACGCATCAGAATGGAACACATCAGTCTAGCTGGATAGGATAGATGAATTTTGTTCGGCTCTCCTCCTCAGATGTCACTGTTCTGGGCTGCTTTTCACAATATTGATTTTCTGCCTGGAACAGGTACTGGAATGTTGTTCCTTCAGATGATTTGTGGCTTGCTGAATCCTGATCTAGTCACATATGTGTCTTGAATTTGGCTGGGTTTTCCTACTTAGAAGTTGCCATTCCTGCCCATTGTGTTCTATTCCAGTGGGTTTGGGGACAATAAAGGGTTAATGAAAGAATAATATTCATTGGGTTTGAGGAGTAAAATATTGTTCTGATGTCTGTCAATCACATCTCCCTATTTTTGGCATGCATTATTAAGAAGTTCCTGATCTGAATTGTTTTGTTCCGACTTTTGCCTAATCCTGTTCAAACATTAAAATGTCTTCCCAGCATATTCTGTGTATAGCATCTTTAGTTACTCTATACATTGGACTGGCTTTTTGTTTTTTGTTTGTTTTTGAGAGAGATGCAACAATTTGGAGATGACCACATCTGACTCTGTAAATATGTAACATGTTTGTACTGGCAACAAAAGATAAAAAGAAAGAAATACTAAAATACTTGGCAGTATTTTTCCGTGTATAAGATACCCCCATGTATAAGACCCCACCCACTTTTCTAACCCAAAATTAAGAAATCTAAGTGGAGCTTAGCAAGTGGAGGGGGAAAGCAGGGATCAAAGCGCTGCAGGATCGCTTTGATTCCTGCTTTTCCCCTCCACTTTCTTGTGAAGAAAGTGCTTTCCCCCCTCCACTTTCTTCGCATGAAGGTGGAGGGGGAAATCAGGAATCATCAAAGCACTTTGATCCCTGCCTTCCCCCTCCACTTCCTTGTGAAGAAAGTGGAGGGGGAAAGCAGGAATCATCAAAGCACTTTGATTCCTGCTTTCCCCCTCCACTTTCTTGCGAGAAAGTGGAGGGGGAAGGCAGGGATCAAAGTGCTTTGATGATTTCTGCTTTCCCCCTCCACTTTCTTGTGAAGAGAGTGCTTTCCCCCTCCACTTTCTTGTGAAGAAAGTGGAGGGAAGAAGCACTTTCCTCACAAGTAAGTGGATGGGGAAAGCAGGAATCAAAGTGCTTTGATGATTCCTGCTCTCCCCCTCCACTTTCTTCACAAGAAAGTGGAGGGGGAAAGCAGGAATCATCAAAGGACTTTGATTCCTGCTTTCCCCCTCCACTTTCTTGCGAAGAAAGTGGAGGGGGAAAGCAGGGATCAAAGTGCTTTGATTTCTTCCCCTCCTTACTTCCATGTATAAGACAACCCCCAATTTTTAATCTAAAGATTTTAGACAAAAGTATCATCTTATACACAGAAAAATACGCTAAGTGCCTTAGCAAAGAAGCATGATGTTTCACGTGAGCTATAAATCAATTCAGAAGGGAAGTCCTAAGGTGGCCAGTTGAGATTTCAAGAGAGGCAAATTATCTACCTGACACAACTCAGTTCACTAAAGGAATTAACTCAGTGGCTTTACCCTCCGAAGACAGTGATAGATGTGTGGAGTAGGCTTCTTGTTGGATTTGCTCGTTGTGCCATGCCTTTTTAACCATGGACATTATAGAATAATCTGGAAGGGGCCCTAGGATCATGTAGTTCAACCCCCTGTTCACTGTAGGAATCTACAGCTGAAGTCTCCTTCAGAGATGGCCATCCAACCTCTGCTTAATATCTTCTATGAAGATTCCTGCTTCTGAGGAGTCTGTTCCAATGTTGAATAGCTCTGTCAGGAAGTTATTCACAGTATATAGCCAGAATCCCTGTTCTTGTAATTTGAATCCATTAGTCCAGATCCAATTTTGTGAAGTAGCAGGAAAGAGGATTTCTCAAACTTTCATGTCACAGTCCTTTAGATATCTGAAGAAGGCAATCACATCACTTCTCCTTTCCAAGCTAAACATGCCTTACTAGCTTAACCATTCCTTATACATCTTGGTTTCCAGATCCTTATAGTCTTGTCTGTTCCTCACCCCATTTTATCTGATATGTTCTTCCTGACTTCTGTTCCCCACACTTGAGAAGAGTACACTGAAATACAAAATAGTCGCTCTAGCTTTGCTCCTTTAAGACTTTCCTGACAAGTTGATTCTGACATGGTGCCCCTAGCAAGGTTTTTCTACATATAGAGTACTCAGAAGCTGTTTCCCATTCCCTTCTTCTGGGAGTGATCTGTGACCATGCAGCTTGTCCAAGATCACACAGACTGTCCCTGTGAGAGGCACAGTTGAGAATGATCTCCCAACTGGTGCTCCAGGTTGCTGAACTCTACCTAGGCTGCAGATAATACTTCATGTTGGGCAAGAGCTATGAAACTTAAGGTATTTCTAAGATTACACTATCAAAAATATTCACAAAGAACCTATAAGAATGGAAATCAACATCCGTACGGTGGGTGAATCCCCAACCATTTAGTCCACGAACAACCACTGGGGATAATGCAATACTTTACCTATATCTTAGATGGCAGTAGTGGTGCGGAGGCAGTGACTCGGAAATGGCGGTTGGAGGCTTCCATCTGGCACAAAAACTGTCTCTGATTGGACACCATGTTTTGACTATCTGAAAATGTTAGATACCCCAGTGAAGGGAAAATTTGAAGGAAGATCGGAAAACTGTGGAAAAACAGATAGGAAACTAATTTAGTACAGTGGTGCCTCAACTTACGACCATCCCGACATACGACCATTTTGAGTTGCGACCAGCTCCGGCTGCAAAATTTTGCTTCGACTTGCAGCCGGAGCTTCGAGTTGCGATCAAAAGAGGCAGGGAAAAAAGGCGGGGAATTCAAATTAGAGGGCTAACCGTTGGTCGGTGAAGAGCTTCTTTGTAGCTCTTTCGCCCCAATGGTTAGAGTGTGTGCGTCGGAGGAGGCTTTGGACTGCCTGGTGCTGCTTTCTGGTTCTGAGTAAGTACATTTACAGGGTTTTGCAGAGTGGGTTTGGGCTGGGGGTGTTATGTTTCTATGCTGTGATTTTTTGTGTGTTTTGGTGTGTTTATTTTTTCAGCCCCAGCGCCTTCCGATGGGGCTTGCTGTGTGCTTTATTTTTGGTTGTGTTTTTTTTTAAAAGCCCTAGCGCCTTCCGATGGGGCTTCTGTGTGCTTTATTTTTGTTTTTTTGTTTTTAAGCCCCAGCACCTTCCGACGGGGCTGCTGTGTGCTTTATTATTATTATTTTTTAAAGCCCCAGTGCCTTCCGGCGGGGCTGCTGTGTGCTTTTTTTTTAAGCCCCAGCGCCTTCCGATGGGGCTTGCTGTGTGCTTTAATTTTGGTTTGTTTTTTTTAAAGCCCCAGCACCTTCCGATGGGGCTTGCTGTGTGCTTTATTTTATTTTTTAAGCCCCAGCGCCTTCCGATGGGCTTTCTGTGTGGTTTGTTTGTTTATTTATTTTTAGTTATATATATATTTTGGCCGGAACGGATTAATCACGTTCCAATGCATTTCAATGGGAAATGGGGCTTCGACTTACAACCATTTCGAGTTACGTCCATCTTCTGGAACGGATTATGGTCGTAAATTTAGGTACCACTGTATTAGAATGATCATGACAAAAGAATCATAATCCCCCTTGGTTATTTCAATCAAATAAAAATCTCCAAGATGTATCTTGCATAATTGTTAATGAGAAAGGATACTTTGCTTCAAAGTAGTTTGCATTTGATTGTCTGTGTTCAGATCTCTACTAATGTTTACTATTTGTTTATAGAATGATGGATTCATAGGCCTCTTTCAACTCCCTTATTCTGTGATTCTCTGATCTTTAGCACAAAGTCAGATGAATTTTAGTTGCTTACAGAATAGATTCAAAACTTATTCCATGGATTTACCTTTGTGAACATCAGAAAAAGATTGATCGGGACCTCTAAAATATCCTTGCATTATTAGGATGGTGAGAGAGCAAGAGATACAGATACATAAAATATTTCATTATATCCTGTGGTAAAGTTACTGAATGATGAATTGCAAAATAGGAGAAAAAGTCATTTAAATTATAATGAAGTGGTAGATAATTCACAGTACATTAATTTTAGCCATGGGATTGTATAATGAGTATCATCCTGAAAGGCTAAGAGTTAATGTTGTGAACAACTCCCCTGAAGCAGTCTGTGATTTCCCTGTTCTTTTGCCATGTTTATCTTCTCAGAAGGGAATGAGGATGAAAGCCTAAGTTACTGCTTCTTGAGATAAACGCATCCTATTCTGTGCCCCCTGCTCTTCTCCCCACCCCTCACTGGGTGACATAATCATTGTTTTCTCCCTCTGTGAGTCTGAAAGATTCACTTGCCTATGCCATCAGTGAACATGTTTGGAATAAAATTACATTTTTTTCCTCACAAGTCTTCCTCTCCTTCATTCCTCTCAGTATGTTTGAGCACAATCAACTCTCACCCGTTTTGACAGTGGATCTTTGCTTGCTTTTGCTCCTCACATAATAACTGTCACACTGATTTTTCCAAATATTACATTACCCAAACCTGCCATTTCGATTGCAGTTTATCCCATCAGCTAAAAGTATGTTTCATGTGCTCATCTTTTCTTAGCTGGGTTATTGTAACCTTCTTTTTTTTGCCCTGTCCCTTTCAGATATTTTCTTCCCATTGATCGAAACTCTGTCTCCAAAATGATACATGTTTCCAGCCACACAATGTCTCTCCTTACATTACTTCTCAATCAGGCCACTATTTTCGCCTGCTGGTCATAAACTTACTGCAAGATGGTCCAGTACTCCAGCTCTACTCCTCTTCAGTTACCAAATATCTGTTCCTTTAAACTGGTGGTTGTAAGGCAGTTGTATGTACACCATGGGTGGGACACAAGGTGATACAAAAGGTTTTCATAACACAAAACAGTGGAATTACTAGTTTTGGTTTGTTTTAGACAAAGCAATTAAATTTATTGCCAGCAATACTGTTACAAGTTTTAATTTTTCTTTTGAATCTTTAGTCTAAATACAAATAACTAGAATATATTTGATTAGTTGCTGAATGACAAGTCAATACTTAGGTAAATCCCATTGATATAGTCTACTCTTGATGGGACTAGCAATTAAGTTAGAGCCACTATGGCCAAAATCCTGTTGCCTAGCATAGTAAATTGCACTAGAGTTGGCTCACTGAATCAATGTGGATTTGTGAGCCAACTCTTCTGTAAGTTCCATTGATTCAAGTGAGCCTACTTTAACTGTGACATATTTAGCATAGTAAGTCAGAACCAGACTAGGCTCATTTGAATCAATAGAACTTCAGTGGGCCTCCTCTAATGCAATTTATTATGCTAAGCAACAGGATTTGGTCTATGCTTTACAGTTACTATAGCAATTAAAATGATGCACAACAGTATCATAGTACCTTTCAATTACCAGCACAATTATTATTTTGAGTTTTTTGTGTTCATTTCCACAATACTTCTGCAATGATAAATTTAATAGCAGAATGCTTATATACATATAAATGTCCTTGGGAAAGGTAGGCTTTTTGCTTCTTGCCAGTAGGACTCACATTCTTTGACAGAGTGATGGGTGGGACATAAAACACAAAAGGCTGCCAATTCTTACCTCAAACAATTCTGCATATTTTACTTTTGTTGCTTTCTGTGCATTGAACTCTATTGGCAAAGATGTATGGGTTAGTCCCTTAAATTTCTTCCTCAAAACCCACCTTTTCCATCCTTTTAATCCTCAGTCCCAGCTATAAAAAAGCTTTAAGTAGGTAGTGGCAGTTGCCCATCTTCTCTCTCTTCCATGCTTTGGCTGCTCAAGTTGGAATCCATTCACAGAAATACTGTAATTAGTATTGCTAGGTTAAACAGCATTGCCATTCTGTGATATTATAGGGCCAAACTTGAGACTTGAGGTTGTGTCCTTGTGATGTCTTAGGAGCAAGTCATAGAGGTGGGACCTTGTGGTATCACAAAGATTGGTGGACAAAGTTTTGAAAGCGACAGGAATGGTCATGGGGAGAAACCAGGTAAATGAGCTCATAAACCTACTGCCCTAATAATAGGACAACTCAGAGCAAGGAGAACAAGGATTTTCAATTGCAAAGGGCCACCTGTGTATTCAGTTTTTAAGGTGGGACGTGATCATGGCCTGATCTAAAAACACAGGACTCAGTTCTATACTTATTTTTGGCATTTTCATACTGACCTTCATAAGCATTTAGTCCAGGTTGATTTACAATACAAATTGAAAGGAACAACAGCAACAATATATATATAGAGTAAAACATTAAAAATTAATAAAACTACAGACCAGTAAGTGGACATTTGTAAAATTACCATTATTTAAGTATGAGCTCATTAAAATCACTGAGAGAATAAAATGTCTTAACTTGATATCAGAAAAATAATAAACAGCATTCCACGCCAGCCTTTTTGAGAAGATGTCATAGATAATGAGATATAATTGAGATGTCATAGATGAAAAGCCCTCTCTTTGTTGCTGAAACTTCTATGGACTATGGAACTACTGTGCTAAGTCAAGTGAGAGGGTCTCATAAACCTACATATACTGCTTTCCTCACCTCTACCCTCTCTTTCATTTTTGTTCATTGTATCTTCATAGATTTTAACACAAACTATATTTCTGCTGAGATCATGGTTTCCAAGTTGCTGGTAAGAATGGGTTCAAGTGGGGTTGAAATTAGCTCCACTCGCATACTATCCATGTAAAAGGGGCCAAAGTATAGAAAGGGGTGTCTCTTCTTTCTCCCATCTACATGTATGAAATGCACACCTCCCCTCTCTTGATCAAAGTCACACCCACCCTTGACACTCACCCCATTTTAAAATAAATACACCCCTCATTCTTTCTAGGAATAATCAGGGTATTTTCACTACAATGGAGAGGGATTGCTTCTTTTAGACTCTGGGTGGTTTTTCGAAAAAACATGAAGAGACTCATCTTGATCCCAGACCCTGGCATCTATTCATTTGCCTGGATATCTGGCATGGAGAGTGTTCACATATAAACATTGATGCATCAATATCTAATGTATAGATATCTAGGGAAGAGGAGAAGAAAGGAAGAATAGGTGATCCCATGTTGCATCTGTAGCTGTGTTTGTGTGTTTCTGCTATAAAGACCTACAGACATCAAAGCGTTCTCTGTTGTGCAAAATAGTCATATTCTGCTTTCATTGTCAAGGCCATCCTGCAGAAGAGGCTGGCACAGAGGAGAACTCCTTGAGAACTTTTAAAAGAGTAAGTTGAAAAGAGGGCCCATTTATTTTAATCCATTTTTCTGTATCTGCATAATTGGGAAATTGTTTTTTATCTCTCTGTAGAGTATGGTCAGAAGATGCCCAAGGGAATGTGAAAAGTTGTTGATCAGCCATGGCAAAATCCCAGTGAAGCTATAGGGACTGCATGAAACTATAGTTGTTCTCCATATCAGTAAAGCACACAAAGAAGTGGGTGCCAAAGATAACAGGAAAGAACAAAGAAGTAGTGGCTACAGCACACCAAATGCTTAGGTAGTATTAAAATTTGGTTCAGCTTTCAGTCAAGAGTTAGATTCATGGTTTGCAGCCTTGAAAGACCTGAAGTCAGTTTATTACATTTTAAGAAAAATACATGAACAAATTAGAAATTATTTATTGGATGCATCAGGTTATAGTGTGGCTTGGAAACTGCAGAAAAGATAAGCTAAATTGCTTTTCCACACAAGTGTATTATACATAGTCCACTTCTGCAGGACTATGTATGACTTCCTCCCAATTACATTGGTAAGGATTGCAAGCTATAGATTAACCTACACACAGCTATGTGGGTATACATTGCTGGAAAAATGTTCCTTGTGAGTTACCCTACTGAACTAGGCAGGCTATCTCTTGAATATGTAGTGCTAAAACTGCAATTCTGGTCTCCTGTGACAGCTGGAATAATTGCCCAGGGCAATTCTACCCAGGGGAGAAGGAGGAAGTGAAAGGGAATGTTTCTCCACCCCTTCCCATCCCAGAGTCTCTGAAAATTAGGGAAAAAACAAAACACCTTTCTGAAATTCCTAGTTGTAGATCAAGTGAAACTTTCATTAGTGACAATTGGTGCTTTTTTTGTAACACAGATACAGTAGTAGGCTTGCATACACAGTGGCTTTTTGGGGGGAGAGTGGCAGGAAGAGAAGGAGACAACACTTCCCTCTCTAAAGGGTTTGAAAGCTTTGTAACTTTCCAGGACCACTATTTACATAAAAAAGAATACACACATTAATTGTATTTGCATTGTTCATGTCATATTTATCACCTGCCATGAATGTCATGTTTCTAACTGTATGTTTTTACTGATTTACCCTTATTCAGAAAAGGCAAATCTTTTGGAATATCCTTCAAGAAGCCTCTTCTGTTACACTTTAAATATCGCTATTTTCAAAGGAGGAGGAGAAGGGGGGAAAACCCTCTTAACTGCTGTGCATATTATCAATGATATGTCTTTCGCTCTGTGTGTTTTAAGCATTTAGAAAAGGTTAATCTTCTAACCCAGCTGTCTGAAAGGATGCCTTTGTCTGATTTGTTCTGATGGGAAGACAAGCGCAGCAAGAGCATAGGAGGCATTCTTGCAAAGGGCTGACAGTATGATACCACACTGTGCTAAGTCTTTAACCTTCTGTCACTGCTTACCCACCCTCTAAGTGCTGATAGTCTGCGCCTGGATTGCAGTATAGTAATTTTCTCTGCAAAAGGGTGCAATCAGGTCTCCCGAAGGACTTGCAACTGGAGAACGTGCAGGTTTTTCCTGCCTTTATGTTACACCTTCGAGATCTCTGTAGGAATAAGTCAACAAACTCCTTCTGCCCTGCCATATGAAATATTCATTTGTTTTTGTAAAAAAAAAAAAATTTGGTAGGAAGTATTGCCTTCTCCATCCTTTAAGGGAACTGTTATGTTAAAATATAGACAAAACACCATTTTGTCCATCAAACATAAGAAATATTGAAATGTCGCTACTTTGTGTTCTGCCATCAAATATCAGTACATTTTTTAAAAATTCACACCATTCTGCTCCAGAGATCAGATCAAGATCAAGTTTAATATGGTCATAGACCAATATCCAAACGTACAAGTAAATGTACAAAAACAGTAATACACATATATAAAAAACATATACTAAGTTAAAAGCATCCTAACAGAGTAATACATTATACTACCTTAGTCTCCCTTTCAGAAATATTGAAATGTCGCTACTTTGTGTTCTGCCATCAAATACCAGTACATTTTTTAAAAATGCACACCATTCTGCTCCAGAGAAAATGCTCTGATCCAAGGATTTGATACTCCAGGAGATCGAATCAAACAGCTGAGGGATTCCTTCTGGAAACACCTTTTTGTGGGCCATTGTTCTTCTGACCTGATACAGGTTGTATGGAAAGTAAACCATCTTTGGTGTTGTCTTGGAGATTCAAATGGATAGATAAATGAAGCCAGGGCCTTAAGGATGACGGACATGTGCCAGAGTACCTTCAAATATTTGCAGTATGCAGATTATGGACATAATTAGACCATATAGTCTTGTTTGCTTTTCTGTGTGAGGTGGAAGTGAAAGCAAGAACATACTATGCTTCTGTAACACACTTGGCACACATGCCTAAATGCAGATGTCACTGGCAGTCTTGGTGAAGATGTACGGTCAAACTGCATGAACCATATCTACATTTTGTCCAAGATATCACCTGCAACAAAATGGGCTTGCATGCCATAGATTTCCTCATTCTCTGTGTAGCTGGTGAGTGGCATTCAATGCAGAGGTTCAGCCCAGCTGTAACTGAAACTGAGGTTGAATATTTGTCAGAGGATTAACCAGAGAGGATCTGAGACTGTTCATTTTTGTTGTTTAGTCGTTAAGTCGTGTCCGACTCTTCGTGACATGGAGGAGATGAACAGGGAATAAGTAAGACCCATGAAATTAAGGCACAATTTAAAAGAAATCAGAAGAAAATAAATGAATTTGTAATACAACACAACACAATACAATACAATGGTGAAATAATGAAATAAAAATGTAATGCAGAACAATCTGAAAGTGTCAAATAAAATTATAATATGCAAACTTAGCCACAGTTAGCCCTTTATAGGATACCGCATTTGCCCCAAATCTTCTACCACCCTCTAGTTAAAGCTCACCATGTTCCTAGTGGTTTAGAATTTTGCCTAAAGATTAGGAAAGAAAGACGTATAGTTTACTGTCCAAAAGAGCAGGTTCCTGAAGACTTAGAGGAATGTACAGGAGAATTGATCCATGAAAATTCAGATGGGAAAATTAGAAGGAAAAAAAGGAAAAATATAGTAGTGAAATCTGGACCTCATTGGTTTGTGTGTGTATGTGTGTATACACACATATGTATGTGCCGAAAGAATAAAAATCAAAGAAAGTAAAGGAATCCAAATTCACTCAGAGCAGTCTACAGGTCAGAAATCTAACCCAGGAAAATTTAGCTCTTTATAGAAATCTCAAGGGAAAGCTAATTAGGGAGGTGTGGAATCTTCCACAAAGAAATAAGCTTTTGTAAATACTGAAGCTTCTCTTGAAATTAGGGCACAATAAGGCCCCAAGGCCCCAGAGCAGTCGAAAATCTGCAAAAAGTAAAAATGACATGAGAAGAAATGAGCTGGAAGCCTGTGTTTGCGAGAGTGTTTTTCTCTCAAGCAACAATAGCTTTTTGTTCCACACTCCTAATTTTCCTGCATTCTGATTGGCTTTACCCTCATCACTAAAGTTTAGTTCTGTATTGGTAAATGGCAAGTTGGGAGAAAAAGTACATTGCATCACCTTTTGTTATTCCCAAAATGTAAATCAATCCCTTTGTCCTGAGATATGTGATGTGATCATAGTGTCTTATCAGGGTATATTCTGTGCGTGGAGCTACTGGGAATATCCAACCTTGTAGCCTGTCCATACTGTTCCCTTGTCTTCCAGCTTGTCCAAGGCCTTGTTGCCACAGCAATCATTAATCTGTCTTTCTGCTCATTACACAGTGCAAAAGACCAGGGTGAGAGAAATGCTCTGTCCTTTTTGCCAACAAGACAGTCAATCCTGCTGTTTATGAAACAAGCCATATATTTCCTCAATTTCATTCAATGAATAGACCATTTTATTGGTCAGTTATCCACTCCATAGACCATATATATGTAGACCAGGCCAGTCCACATGTCCACAGGCCTTTTCTCCAATGTACTCTTGGACCTTAAAAGTACAACCTAAATAACAATAATTCCCAACTAAACTAGGATTTGTTAAGTGAGGAATGATCCAAATATCGTTGACTTAACAAGTCTACTCTAGCTGGGACTAACTATTGAATTTAGCCATAGGTGTGCAGAGGGTGAAATATGGCAACACTTTTCTCCCCACCATACATAGGGGAGCAGCAACTGATGCTGGATTGCTTGCTCCACTTTGGCATTTTCCCATTTACAGCTTAGACTTAACTAGCCAAGATGGTTGAGCTGACTCTAAGCCAACTGAGACTGTGGTGAATTGAAGCCCATCCCATCTTAGAGATGTTAGAAACTGCTAAGGACTACCCTGACTTTGTGTTGGCATAATGGCTGTGAATCTGGTCTAAGAGGGGTTTGCATCGCATGTAAAGCTCCTCCCCTGCTCCTCCCCTTCTTTTGGCTCTTCAGATGGCTGATTTCAATAAAAGTAGCACTTGTTCCAACAGATCCAATTATGCCAGCTGCTCTCAGAACTGCCCGCAAAAGACGGTTGTGTCATTAAATGAGAAGCTGTGCCGGTACAACAGGCTTTGCTTTTTCCAAAACCATGGCAGCTGCACAACTTTGAGTTTGTATCACACTGCCAGTTACAGAAATATGCATGTGTCGGTTCTTATATTTTGAGGTCTCTGAAGTTGAGGGCAGTTCAGTTTAAGTTTAGTGGCTTCAATGTAAAGATCTGTATAGCTCAGTTAAGAGGAGTTAGACAAAGAAATTTTGTGCTTTTTTTGAATGTGTGAGCCAAATTCATATCATTTAAAAATTCCACAGAGCTTAAAAAGTAGTTTACCATGAGGTGTGGAGCAATACTTGATGAAGGAATGAATCTAAAAGCCCTATGACCATGGTTGTTCTTGAATTTATTTATTATTGCAATGTACACAGATTGAATGTACACTGTGTTGCAGCAGCACACACTCTGCCCATGATGTGTAGTACATATTGCTCTGCAGCTTTTCCTTCCCTCCCCCAAAAATTCTGCAGATACTGTTGCCTACCATGGAGACTCATTGATCTTGGTTGCTGTATTATGCTATCCATTAAGGGTGGTTGATAGATTAGCTGCAGTATTTTTACATGGCAGTAGACAATACACAGGTCTGTTGTATCTATTTCATATTTGTGCAGAGTTTTTTTTAAGATATAAAGTATTATTTCAGGATCTGAAATTTCCTCTATTTGCATTATTTGGGAATGCTGAGTTAATCTTCCCTGTTCATCTGAATTCAGCCTTGCACAGTGTAAGTTCAAGTATGGTATAATGTTGTGGAATTTTTTTTTGTAAGAACACAACATTTAATGGTTCACTAAAATCTCACTGAATTTTTTTAATGACACATGAACCATAAATCAAAGTAAGTATAATTAATGTCAACTCAGCATTATCCAAAGGAAGTATTTATTATTTGGACAGTAAAATTTTTAGTTGAAAGAAATCTAACACTATCTCTGGCTGCATTGATGTCTAATAAAATATTTTTGTTATGATGCAGCCAATGGTAAATACTTTTTCAAGTAGCATGCAAGTGTTATTAATTTTAGTGAAAGGTTTCAACACATCTTTAACTCGTTTCTATTGAAACTAATGACATTTTAATTTGCTTTATGTCTGTTGTATGTCTTGCTCTGTGCTGTTGTAGTCTGTGTGAAAGCTTGACTTTCGGAGGATCAAGGTAGACGTTAGAAACGAATGCATATAATATTCTTTTCAAAAACAATTGAGAAAAAGATTTTGCAGGTAGTTTTTTTGTAGGTAGTTCTTTACAGAAAGGGAGGCTGCAGGGGGGGAGGGCGGGGTAACAGCAACAACAAGAGAGTGCTTTTAAGAGGATGCTGTGATATCTTGTAATTAAAAATAATAATAATCTCTCAGCTGCTTTTCTCTCCAGGGGAAAACATACTCCAGTTCTGTAATGAAAAGCAAGTTTGGGGAGGGGGAAGTCATTCCTTCTCCAGCTGTTCTTCCTTTCATGATCAGCAGTGGGAAAATGTGACATGAAGCTGCCTATAACTTCTAGTACAACCTAAAAATCATCAGTATTATTTGGAAAATAAGGACTAGTTAATAGGATGGCCCTTTTCATCTAATGTCTGGAGGTTTGAAGAGACAGTCATTTTAGCCCAATGTATATTTAAATGACACTTTCCCATTAAATTTTTACATTAATAGCATTTCTTTCTGTTGCGTAGAGTAAGAATCTTGATACATTTTACTTTTTGCGTTGAAACTACTGGAAGAGCAGCCACTTGTAAAATGAACTGTCTATCTCTGGAATGCAATTCCTCTCTCAGAAACAATATAACGTAGCAAAAATATAATTAAGTGCTCAGATTAACAAAACACTGAAAAAATAAGGTTTTCACATCCTTTTTTCTTGAAGATCTTTGAGCTTTATAAATCTGCATTGGTAACTTACTTCAACCACTGACTTTCAAGCAACAGTAAGCAGGGTATATAGTTAACCACTGGAGCAGAAATCTAGAGTCAATGAGTAATTATTAAGAGCTTTCCAGAATATTAGCTGTTTCAGTTGCTGCAGCATCTAGTGATGGAATAGTCCATTAGACATTTCTGTTTCTAGCAACTCCTTCGAATTGATTCTGATACGAAAGCGCCAACCATTTTGATCAATACTGTAATTACTCTTATTGATGGATTGTTTTACAATGGTACCCATCATTGCTGGATGCCAGCTCAGAAGGCATCAAGCCTGTCCACTGCATGGAGTAACACGCCACAAATACCTGATTCAAATCAACACATTATTGAGGCTGGGATGACAAGCGTGAAATTAATTGTTCCACTTCATGTAAGACCTGCATTCTTCTTTTGAGAGAGCAATTTGTTGCTGTTATGTGTTCTTGGAGTGCTAGACCCCCATTGCTATGTTTCAGTTTTTTTCTCCTTTCCTTTGTCTTGCTTGACTATCAACTTTTCATTTAATTTTCTCAGGCACCAGAGTAGGGTTGGTGTTTTTTCTCTCTCTCTCTCTTTCTTTTACTAGATTGCCCCCCGGTATGCAATACTTCTTACCTTTTCAAAAACAAATTTCTTTTCTGTGATAAAAAGTAAATATTTTGAGAGGCTGATGAAGTGAAAAGATTTAATAGTTCAGGAACAAATATTGCCATAGGACAAAGATAGGAGGAAGATGCATCAGAAATCCTTGAGTGCCTGTGTAACTGTTCTCATTCTTCCACATGCAGCTCACAAAGGCATCACTCCCTTCACATCCATGGTGTTTAAATCCCTAACATAGGAATAAACCATAATACCAAATTTATTCATGGATTTTTATGCCAAACTATGTGCCTGTACTGAACTATAATTTGCTTAGCTCTGTCATCAACTAAGTTTTTAAGAATGCAAGAATGGGAATCAGGTGTTAGTTACTAATTCAATTATTAAAGCATCAGTTATTGACTTAACTGGTGACAAGTGGTTTGGTGGAGTGAGTAGAATACAGAGAATGAAAAACAAACACAGTTATATATATTTAGTAAACGTATCTTTATATCTACAGTATATCTGTGGAAGAACACAGAGACACTCTCATTGATCAATAAAGAAATTCCAGACTGTATATTATGACTGTATCTTTATTAGGCTAACATCTTGCTTTCAAACAACAAAAGGCACACAAGCTTTCAGGGTCACAAGATCTCTTTGTTAGAGGTGTTAAAATATCCCTCCTGCTTGTCTTTTCTAATACTGTATCTGAGGAAGGAGGATGTTATTACCCTGAAAGCTTACACACTATTTTGTGCCCACCTTCCATGTATCTATCTAGGCACAGTCTCTTTAAGGCCATGTCATTATAGCCCATGACTGTTTAAACCTCATATATGGTTGAAATCCGGTTGCTTAGTGTAAGAAAATGTGTAAATTTCAGCCTGTTCCTTGCCAACAAATAAAAAGTACCCACTGTGATTCTTTGCTGGTGAGGAATGAGCTGAAATCTAAGGAAATCTCAGAGTAAGGTGAAAGCATTTCTTTGTTATGCCATACTACTAGATATATCCTCTTGTGAACCCTTTCTAAAATACATTTGCCCACATTTTTTGTTGACTTCCTTGGGATTTACTTCCTAGAAAATGTGCTTCTGTGAGTGTGCTGTAGGTTGATCAATAAAAATGTTAACACTACCCATCTTATAACAAACGAACAAAATTGAATACAAAAGCCTTATGAAAGACTGATGGAACTCATGGCTGGAAATGTTTCCACTTTTCCCTTAAAGACATCTTCTCCCCAGCTGAATAAGTATTTTGAAAATATTGATTGAACACTTTTCTAATACTGTAGCCAAGAGTGGTAGTTAATAACATGTCATGTTTGAAAATATGAACTGGAATAGTTTTATGTTGACCCCTGCAGTGAGGAAATATATTTACCCTGTGAAAAGTCTTCAAAGGTTTCAAAGGTAAAGATGGATTATTTGCTGATACACATTCTATGCAGCTGAGTTGGCTAGTTCAGTACTGCTACTCAGTTCATAGTCAGGATAACTTGGTTCGAATCTGATGAGCTGGCTTTATGTGGTTTGCCTTTGGGAAATATCTACATAGGATGGTTCAAGTCTGGTGGAAAATCTGTATCAGTTTATGAGATGTATCCAGTACTGTGGAATGCAGATTTGGGACATCATTTGACCAAAGTCTCTTTTTCCCTGCAGTTGTTTGATATTTTGATGATAAAATTAGTAGCCTCTCTCATATTCAACCGTTTTATATTCAACTGTTTCGCTTAAATGTGATTTGATTTGCAAACATACATAACAAACATAGTTTGTAAAATGCTGATTATAAATCAGTGTCATTTTTAAAAACATTCTTCCCTCAGATTTTTAAAAAAGTATTGGTTTCTCTCATTCTTTTATAAGAGAAATTCAGGCACTTAGACTGTGACTCATTTAAATGAGATGCTGTAATTATAAAAAATGCTCAGATGTAAGGTTCAGGTGCATTGGCAATGAATGGAACAAGCATGGAAATTAGATGGCATTTCAGATTAAAGGCTCATTCAAATACTCTCATTCAAAACAAAGGAGAAAATACTATTGAAAATAATATTTAAATAAAAATGAAAAACTGTCAGTCTATTTGTACTAAAATTATGTATTTAAGTTCATTTGTAAAAGACTTTAAATACACCACCATTTTGTGGGAAATGTCTCTACTTTATTTAAAGAGATGTGTACATTTGATATATTTCAGAGTTTTAAAGGCATTATGATATATGGCTTCATCAGTGTCTGAGTGTGTGTGCAATGGTTTGTTCTTTGCTCATAAAATGAATGTATGTACTGTAAGGGATTATGCCTTCAACTGTCTACCTGAATGTATCCAAAGAAGAAAGGGGTTAAAATACTACTACCAGGTGCCAGCCACCCTTCGCTGAAAATGAAACCACCAGAGCTGTTTTAGTTTTTAATTGGTTTTTAAAGTTCCTGGGGAAAAGAATCATGGGTCTTTTCATAATCTGTAATTTGGCCATTTCTATAGGCCATGTACAGAGTTTCATGTTCCTTCTTCACCGCTGAGTCTGAACTGCAAAACATTCTGCTGCACTAAATTGGTCATCATCATCATCATCATTGACTTATACACCACCCTATAGTTTGAAGGAGACGACAGAGGATGAGATGGCTGGACAGTGTCATCGAAGCGACCAACATGAATTTGACCCAACTCCGGGAGGCAGTGGAAGACAGGAGGGCCTCGTGTGCTCTGGTCCATGGGGTCACGAAGAGTCGGACATGACTAAACGACTAAACAACAATAAAATAGTTCGAAAGCAGTCTTTACAGGCAGGTTTCAACATAATTTGACAAGAGACACCTTGCCCCCCAGCCCCAGTGAGCTTGGTACTCACTTTAACAAACTCAGAAGGATGGAAGGCTCAGTCAATCTTGAGCTGGCTGTCTGAGCCCATTGGGATTGAACTCAGGTCATGAGCAGGGGCTTGACCACAGTAGTGCAGTTTAATCACTGCACCATGGGGCATTAGTACTTCAGCAGATATGAACATGGGGGAGAAAGCAATGTGTGAATTCAGCCTACCAATACTTCCTATCAAATGATCCATCCTGTCCGCAAAAGAAGTCACAGTAGTATTGAGTCAGGGGACATCATATACATAACTTAGTTTCTGGTGTGTATTTGACTCCAGTATTTGACTCCTTTACATATGCAGTGGCAGTGGAGAGGGGAGGATCAGAAGGATAGTCTGTGTGATCCACACAGGTATTTTTATGGCAATGGCACAAAGACCAAAAACTACCTCTTGAACAAGTAAAAAAAAATAGGAGAAGGAATGAAAGAAAAACCCTAGCACACTACTTCTGATCTAGTCACTCAAAGCCCATACAAGAAGAATACAGACATCCATCTGTAGTCATACACTGAATTCAAGAACATGAATCCTCACTAGCAACAATGCAAGTCTTTCACTTTGCCCTGCAGCTATGCAAAATGGCTAAGGGAGCTGCTGCAGAAGGTTCCTCAGTCTGAGTCCTCCCTGCAGCTCAGTGGTTGAAGTTTCCATGAGAGATCTTGGATATTATGGGAGAAGATGTTTAGCTGTGACTTGCTTTCTCCTTTAGTGCTAGCAGTTCTGTCTATGGATACTGAGCATCTTTAGTCAAAAACATTTTAAGTCTACAAATGCTGGATGGATCTGTGGGGATCTTTGGTCCATCTAGTCCAGCTAGGTGGGTGCCTGGCTAAGAAGCCAAAGATCAGGGGTTCTACTGTGCCTTCGGGAGGAAGAGCCAGCCTGTGTCGCCTTGGGCAAATTGCACAGTCCTAGAGCACTCCCAGAAGAAGGGAATAGTAAACCATTTCTGAGTATTTTGTATGTAGAAAACTCTGCAAAGAGTTGCCAGTAAGTCAGAATTGATTTGGCAGATAATTATTATTTATGAGTGACCAGAGGCTCTTTGTTTTGCCCCTGGTCCATCCAAAATAATTTTACAACAGTCTGTGTTGGTACATTTAGTCTGTGCAAGCATATCAGGTAAAATCCAAAGAAACAAAACAAAGACAAAAATATGTGACACCTTAAAGACTATTATATTTTAATATGAGCTTTTGTGTTGAATCATTTCATTCTGTTTTCATATGTCTGATGAAGTAGACATGCCCACGAAATCTCACATTAAAATATAATAGTTAGTATGTGAGGTGCCACACATTTTCCTCTTTTTAAATTTAGTTTAGTTTAGTTTAGTTTAGTTTCTTTGGATTTTGTCTGATATGTTAAATTTGTGTATTTGTTATGTACTGAACTATTTCAAGTTGTAAGGGTGTTGTTGTTGTTGTTGTTGTTTTGAATGACAGCTATCACAATACATTAGATGCTTTATGATTATTTACACTTGGGCCCTAATTGAAGTTTTCTTTGGTTGTTTACAATCAGTGGGAAATGAATGGTGTTAACTGTCTTTAAAGACTGAGTGAATGATATATCATAGTTTTCAACAGAAAGCATACAAAGATTTACTATTATATATCTAAAAATATAAATCTTTTAAGTGTATTTTTTCAGGCAGAAAAGGATTGCATCTGCCAGTTCTTCTTCATCCTATTTATTAATGATTTTATTAATAAAGCAAATAGCTAGCACTGTATTCTTTGATAAAATTTTGGCCATATAACACGTACGCTTGATTCCATCAAGGGCCATTCTCATCTGGACCCTTTGAGGAAGTCTTAATTCTTTTTCTCAGAAATGTATATATTATTTTTTAAAAAATCAACATTAAAAGTTTCCATATAAAACAGAAGGAATAATGGTTTGTGTCTGCTGGTATTTTTCTGTTAATAGAAATCTCCTTGATCCGGCAGAGGCTTCCATGAATGGAAGAGAAGGCATTTTTGCAGGGTGGGTGAGGAAATCCTCCTTCTTTCCATTTTTGGGCTTCTGTATCTTCCACCACCTGATTCTCTGGAATTATGTGGAGTTTCCCTGTTTCCGGGGGAGTACGGTAGCTTTGATAACTCCTGTAAAGGCTGGACTTCAATCTGGAGTGGATTCACTGTTCTTGTAGCATGAAAGACACCAAGCCTCACTGCCTTAACTGGATCAAAGAGCCATCTGGGAATGGAAGGATAGCAGTGGATACAGTTGAATAGTTTTCTAAAATATCAGTAGTTCAGATAGGTTAAGTTTGTATTATTTTCTAACCAGCAAGGAATGAGATTTGGTCAACTTTTGTTTTTGCAAAAGACAGTCAGTAGTGGCATGTGCACCTTTGAAATCCCATGTCCTATGCTCTAGCCAGTCTTACCTGTCTAGAAGGGAAAACAATGACATCTTCTGAGGTTTCAGCTGCAGCTTGCTTGATGTAGGGATGGTGTTGCTCCCAAATATATGTGGAGGCCAGATTTAGGACTTCAAAGATAAGGATATATACAGGTTTGCATTCTTTAAATGATAATAAATACTCTGTACACCCTTGCTATGATTATGGATAGCTCAATGCTATATATGCATACTCAAAAGTAAGCTCTATTGATTTCCGTGGAGCTGACCCTTAAGTATGTGTGTATAGGACTGCAGAGTAAATGTTTCTTCATTTTACAGTGTCCCCAGTATTAAAGAGAATATTGTTTCTTGCTGTGTATTCAAACAGTGACAGACTATAATCTGCAATAATTTCGTTACAATACCTTGAATTCTTCAGTAAATGAAAGAGACATGGGAAGTATTTGTTGGAGCAAGACCAAGCCACAATGTACTGTAATAGATCAGATTGTCTTTATGGATTATGCCATACAATGTATTTGCTGACTCTCCCAGATACAGAGGAAGATGCTCTATCGATTTGTCTGCATCTTAATAAACATAATCTGCTCTGCTTTGTTGCCAGTACAGTGTATCATTTGTGATCACAGATGTATTATTTTATCTGTTTCATCTGATGGAGTCAACACTCTTTTCCTTACAGCCTTAAAATAGTTTCCAAGTGTTGTGAGCTTGTTGTTGTTGTTGTTGTTGTGCTTGTTTTATAACATTATTCAATTAGAGAATCCAACATTATACCTGTTTGATAAATGTTCTCAATTTCCAGCTTCTCATGCAGGTGAAATTATACCCCTATGAAGTGTATGGGGGCATGTGGAGCAAATGTTAAAGGCATGTCTGATTAGAAGGAAAGAAAAATAATAAATATTACAGGTAGAGGCATAAAGTCAAATAATGGGAATGCTGGATCCTCTGAGGTCTTATCTTGAGGTGTTATGCTTTTTCTTGGAGCAAAACTCTTTCAAGTAGAGAATAAACACCTTTTTCTAATTTGAAACAATCAAATCATTCATATTCTGATTTAATTTAAATAAAAATATGAGCTGGAAAAACCTGCTAGATAAAATGAACATCACTTAATTCATTTTATTAGATGAGGTCTTGGGTCCAGCAATGTACGTAATGATGGTTCAACTTTTAATTACATCCTTTAAAAATAGGCTGCTCTTAGCAAGATGTGTCACTGATGGGTTGACCAGAAATACAATGATTGATGACAAGTAAGATTAACTGGAAAGGAATAACAACACATGGAAAAAATTATCTGTATCTAGGTTAGGGCTAGGAGAATGGATAGCTAGATTACCTACTTCCTTTCTCACAAGTCCCTTCTTCAGAAATCCCTTTCTGTTCATTAGAGAGAGGCTGGTAAGAACTGTTTTTTTCACAGTGGCTGCTGGGTTAGACCTACCCATATGGAAACCAACTCTAGAGGCATTTGTAAAGAAATGTGACAACTTTCCCCTTCTGCCCTGTCACAAATAAATTTATTCACACAATAAAATATTGTCTTCTCATGGCCTTCTGATCCCTGTGAAAACTTCAATTCTAAGGGGAAACTATTCTTGGTCTGATATTTTAAGATTGTACCGGGGATGTTGGAGTCCGAGTCTTGGGGCCCGAGTCCCAAATACAAGTCCAAGTCTTTGGTACCAAGTCCTGAGTCCCAAGACTTGAGTCCAAGTTTCGAATCACTTACACCACGTACCTGAGGCTTGGGACTCGAAACTGGGACCCAAAGATTTGGGCCTCTTTCTGCCACCACCACCACTGGTCTACCTGCTACCGCTGCCACCACTATCTTCAAAGACAGCAAGCCTGTCAGCTGGCTGGCACATGCATGGGCAGAGGCAGCGGGCAACCTCTGGGAATGGAAGTTGGTCCACTGTCTCTGTGCATGTGCCAGCCTGTCAATTGGCTGGTGCATAGGTGGGCAGAGGCAACAACCCAACTCCTAGAAGGGAAACTGGGCCTGCTGCCTTTGAAGATGGTGGCAGCAGTGGTGGCAGCAGGTCAGCCAATGATGGCAGTGGGGAGGGAGGTGGGGGCGGGTCCATAGGGACTCCACAATGCAACTTGGACAAATGGATCCAAGTAGCAAGTTGAGTGCTAAGTCCCCCCCCCCCAAAAAACCCCAAGTCGACTCTTAGTCAAGTTGCTGGTGCGACTTAAGTCTGACTCAACAGTGACTCACAAGTTGTGAGTTCCCATCCCTGGTTTGTACTATATATGCCTTCTGATGCCTGCACATCTAGATTAGTGTCTTCAGCTGACGAGCCTTTTGAAGATTCAGGAGATTCATATGTTTATGAACATAGGAAGCTTTCACATACTGAGACAGAACTTTGGCCTAACTATTGTAATCCACAACAAGGGTTGGCTTCATGGTATTGGACGTTTAACTGACCCTCACCTGAGTTAACCAGACTCTGCATCCTGCTGCTGCCTTGGAAATATGTTACTACCACTGCTGTCACTACTGAAAGCCTTCTTTCTCAGGGTTAAAGTCCCTGGGATTCTGCCAGTGAACACGGTGAAAATAAGGCATGCGTCTTTTTGTCAGCAGAATTGATGGGGTTTTGTTAGTGGTATCACTAATGATGGTGGTAAAGCTATGAAATGCCCAGGAAAGGTCTAATACATTCATGTGTTACCTGCTGTTGGTCTACACTGACAGTGATTCTCTGTCACTTCTGACAAGGTTGTACTCTACTCTTCCTGGAAATACTAGGAATTGATTGACAGACTCTCTGCAAAATAGTTTTGAGCAATGTGCCTTGTTTTCATGGATCTCCGTAATTCAATGGCTGAGTCCTACATATTTCACTTAGATAAACCCACTATTATCAAGAAAGCATATCACAAGTATATTGTTGTTGACATCAGTGTTTCAAAAACTAGCACAGGTGCTTCCGTTGCTAGTGTTATTCTTAACAAAAGATATAGAGAGCTTGCACTGATATTTCTTAGACAATTCTTTATAAGTGATATTTAAAATCAAAACAGAAGAACTACTTGAAGGACTAAAAATAGCTTCATTCTGACCAGCAAGGGCAAAACTGGTTTATGCACATAATGGTGCATGGGTAATAAGTGAGTTATATCATCCGTAATGAAATGAAGACAGCTGCAGTGCAAATCTGAAATAAAAGATAACTGTGAATTGTAGATTGACAATTCTATTGAGGGGTTCAGCTCGCTAGATAAACCACAGAAGCATGAGTAGTTTGTGATACTCAGTCCCTGGGCTCACTCCGCTAAATTTTAGATCTATAATTTGCACCTTATCCCCAGCTTTTAAACATGTGTTATGAGATAACCCAAAACCTAGTGAAAATGATACAGTTCTTTTTTTAAAATTTATTTTTTTATTTTTGTGTGTGAACACTTTGAGACAGGTTTTAGAGACTAATGAGTTCTGTTTCACTGGTCACCTAGTTGGAAGGAGGCCATCTCTCTTTAAAAGGCCCTGCTCTTTTGCATAGATTAATTCATTTAAATGCAAATTAGATCCTCCCTATTGTCTACCACTAAGACTGTAAAGCAGTCAGGGCTATAAAAAATGGACAAAGTGGCAAACTTAGTTAATGGCTGCAGTTTATTAATTTGTGAGCCAAATAGTGATGGATTTTGTTCCTTTGTTTAATGAAAGATGAAATTAGAGAGTTACCTTTTAGAAACTTAAAAAAAAAAGCTGCTATGAATCACTGGAACCATAATATTTCCTTACACATGGAGACTCTAAAATGATGTCCCCTTTCTATTTGACATGGGTTGCTTTGTTGTTGTTGCTTTCACTTTTACAACAAAGGGATAACTTACTGGCTGAAATTCAATGCTGCATAAGGCTGGTGATGTCATCAGACACAGATATTCTTAGGGAATAAAATATTTCCAATTCACCTCTCTTCTGCTGATGGTTTTGAGGCTCCCATGCAATCCCTTTTGTCACAGGGAAGCAGAAGCAGTTTCCAAACAGTGCTGCTACTGGGATGACTCTATTGCTGGTTGTGATTTTTGGAGGTTAAATTCTCTCCTTCCCCGTGACCCTAAATGGCTTCCCAACGATGAAGAGGATTCCATGAAAGCCTCAAAACTTTTGGGGTAAGGGAGATCAGAAATGTTTGTTTCCAAAAAATTGTCATGACTGATGATGTCATTAGCCTCATGTGATGTATTGGCATGAATTTCAGCATTGTAATACAAACCAATGGATTTTTAGATCAACATCCACCTATTTATTTATTTATTCATTCATGCATTCATTTTAATTTCATTTATATGTCGCCTTTTCCCCAGAATTAGGATCCAAGGTGGTTTACAGGACAGTTTAAAACAAAAGAAGATTAAAATTCAAGAAAAATGCATACATTAAAATAGCATTAATCTCAATTATATATATCATTAAAAGGCAATTGAAATGAAAACTATCTAAAATTGTTTAATTAAGAATAGTAATAATAATTTGCCTTAAAACATTAAAAAACCATCAGATCAGTTAAGATCTTATAATTAGAGGCTCTTAATTGCTTAATGCCAGCTTAAATACAAAGGTCTTCATCTGCCAATGGAAGGAGAGCAAGGAAGGGCAAACCTAGCAAGGAGTTCCAGAGCCTGGGCAAGGCCTCCTAGAAAGCCATCTCTTGAGTCTCCGTCCGATGGGCCTCTGAAGTTAGTGGAACAACAAGAAGGGCCTCTCCAGTGTGTCTCAAAGCCTGGGCAGGCTTTTATGGGAGGATATGGTCTTTCAGATAATCTGGACCCAAGCCATATAGGGCTTTATAGGTCATGATCAGCACTTTGAACTATGCCCAAAAATAGACCAGTAGCCAGTGAAACTATTGGATGAAGGGAGTTATAGGTTCCCTATAGCAGACCCTGGTTGGCTGTAACCTATTGTTTGGAATTCATTTCTGAGAGACTTCATTAGCTTAACATATGCATTAACATCAACATTAGCATTAATATTGACATTGGATGATAGAAAATATTATAAAAGTAGAACTTTATAATGCGCTTTGAAACTGGCACCTTCTAGGAACAAATAAGTGTTTATGCAGTTCTGCCATCATATTGAAGCTCTTTTTTTCTCTGAAAACAGATTTAGACTACAGGAGGCTAATATAGCCCCATCTTTACTGTTCTTCTGCAAGTACATGAAGACTTTTCTCTTCAGACACACTTTCTCTGAGTGACTGGCTGCCTAACTGGGGCTTTTAAATGGAATGGTACCTTACTGTTTTGAATGAGTTTTGGTGTTGCTTTTTAGTATGAAATACTCACTGTTCTAATATTGTCTTTTAATGATATAAGCCACCATGGGTCCTTTTAAGGAGAAAGGCAGGCTAAAAACAAACAAACAAACAAAAACTAACTAACTAACTAACTAACTAACTAACTAACTAACTAACTGTCTATGTAGTTACCTAGGCATAACTTCCATTGAACTAATTGGAAGCTATTTCTGAGTAGACATGCATAAGGTTGTACTGTAATATTTACTTCAGAATAAACATCCATGGATTCTTACTGTATATATAAGGCTGCAGCTATATTCAGAAACAAATACCTCTTACTCTTATGGGCGTTAATTTTAGTAAAATGTAGGTGAAGAATAGATTTATATTTTGAGGTTAAGTACCTCCCTTGTTTGAAGTGATGGGAATTTCAAAAAAAAAAAAAAACTTCCAGTCATATCACAGGACAGATTAATTTTATTAATTTTATTACACCTTAAGTATGCATTGAGTTGAATTAGGATTTTGGATATCTGGTTTCAAGTCCCTACTTGGTCATAAAATATATGGGGTGACCTCAGGCCAGTCACACTCTCATCTTGACCTCCCAGGTGAAGACACAGTGGCCAAAAACGTGTTGCTTACCGTAGTTCATCGAACTAGACGGCTGGGAGACCTTCTGGAGTAGCACAGGGTAGCAATAGGAGAAAGAAGAAATTAGCAACACCTACTTCTCTTCTAATAGGGACGTGGTGGTGCTGCGGGTTAAACCACAGAAGCCTCTGTGCTGCAAGGTCGGAAGACCAGCAGTCATAAGATCAAATCCACGCGACGGAGTGAGCTCCCGTCGCTTGTCCCAGCTCCTGCCAACCTAGCAGTTTGAAAGCATGCAAATGTGAGTAAATAAATAGGTACCACTACAGTGGGAAGGTAACGACGTTCCGTGTCTAGTCACGCTAGCCACGTGACCACGGAAACTGTCTTCGGACAAACGCTGGCTCTACGGCTTGCAAATGGGGATGAGCACCGCCCCCTAGAGTCAGACACGACTGGACTAAATGTCAAGGGGAACCTTTACTTTACCTTACCTCTCTTTTTATTGACAGAAGCCTTTTCTCAATTGACGAGCCTTTTGTGAACAGAAGGACAGTATTGGGCACAACCCCTTGAAACTATAATTCACGTGAATCTACAGAATCACTCTGGACTTAATTATCTGGCAGCTGCCAGTGCAGAATAATAATTGCAGCAACTGGACATTCAGTTTGCTGTATGCAACGGGAGGGGAAGCTGCAAAGCTCGTGCAGCGTATACAGAAACTGCCAGAGGCACACATCTGTTTGTGCAGTTCTAGTTCAGTAGTTTAAGGAATGAAGTATCACCTCATTATAGAACTGCCATGTATGAGTGAATTTGTGGAGTTTGCCCTCCTCACAGTAAGACAGTTCTAATCTTCTCGCAACCGAAGGTGGCAGCATGGAGATGAAATGTTAAGCTTATCAGGCCTCATCTGTACCATCACTTACTTAGTTAAACCCAGGCCATCTATTACTCTGACATTTCTTTGTTCCTGAGGTGCCTGAATTCAGAGAGCTAATACTGAAAGATACAAAATATCCAGCAAGACTTCAGAGAGACTTTTAAGTGCCGAAAGGAATCAAACTGCAAGTGCAGCATTTTGTTTAAGAGCTTCCCACACCTCCAAATAAAAAATGCAAAACTGTGCTTGATATCAAGCGTATATGAGTCTCTGTGTTAGGAGTAACAGCTTCAGGAGGACATGGTGGATTGCAGAATTTATGTATTGTTATGTCATGGCAACAAGGAAAGCACATAACTTTGACAATACTTTGAAATAGATTATGCAGGCAGTTGTTCGTAATATACACAGTGGCTTGGGATCCTAAGTTTCATTTAAATTAAGGATATTCATGGAAGGAAACCAATTTCCAAAAAGCCTCTCCAGAGAGTTGTCCTGGAAGATGTGGGACCAGGTGCAGGGGGCTGCTGGGAGAGGGGAAATTTGCTCTATTCAAATTTGGGCAGTTACGATATTCCACAACAGCCGTCTGCACTTCATCCCACATTGTTCAGGAAAACCCCTGACCCTCTAAACAGACTTTTCTGAAGGAAGAGGTGGGCATGTGGAGGGAAGAAAAGGAGCATCAGATACCCCTCCTGAGAACTTCCTAAAGTCAACTTAGTTGAGCTGTTGTGTTTAAATTAATTTACAGTGGTATGTTGTCACAATCCTATTGTCAGGGCTTGTTTCTTTAATGCTGAGGTTAAGTAAATTTGAAGTTTTGTCACCAAATGGCATTGGCTACTGGCTAAGTGTTTTTAATGTGGAATGGTAGTTTCAGCCGCATAATAGCACCAATTGTGCTCCATTTTGTTTAGTGCAATAATCTGAGACACATCTGAGACTTGACGCCACCATAGACATTCATTCAGTTCAAAGGTAGTGTTGAAGCTAGAACAAAAACAGCATAGGCTACAATACCTCCTTCACATTGCCTATATGTCTTATGGTCTTTAACTTCTGCAGTTTCCCAGCTTTCTGCAGCTCAAGTAAACACTGGGACCCCTCAACCAAATGTGTTAAAAATCATGTGTTTTGCTTGACTGGTTAGCAAGATCTCCCACCAGAGCTTGAGAGGTACCAGCTAAAATGAACTAATTGCCTATAATTACTTCCTGTCTCCAGTAATTAAGTTACATTGCAACTGAATTTTTTTTAAAGGGAGCAAAACAGATTTATGCCAGGATCTACACATCTGAATTACCCTTATTAATCAGCAGTTATTTGTATTTTTTTCTCCAGGAACATTCAGGAGATTTGGAGAAGGAAATGGATAAGGATAGGAAATATTCAAAAGCAGTGAAAGAGATTCTTCCTGCTTCTAAGGGACTTTCAAATCTTGCGGACTGAGTGTTTGTGTGTGCTTATTCAGAAAATTTGGAGACTGAGAGGTGTTTAACTTTTCTAACTGGAAAGTAGTGAGATACATCTTTGAGCTGTTCTGCAATGAATGACTTCACTAGGCTAATGTAATTATACATTATTCAAACAAAGAATCGAGCATGTCCATAAAGCATGCCTATATTACATAGCAGATGACCATAATTTTGCCCTGGTTCAGATTGCTCTGTGTGCTTGACAAGAACTCTTCTCCTGCTTATACACTCAGACTTACCTAGCTATGACTGCAGCAGGAGAGGGACAGTGATCATTTCTTGGCATAATATGATGGTGGCAACAACATTCCAGATGCCAGAAACCCTGTGAAATATAATCTGGAAGATCTGAGTTCTTGACCATCTCTCTAAAGAGTCTACACACAAGCAAGGGCTTCTAGTTTTCAAACAGGTTGCTCTCCATATGGAAAAAGCAACGATAGAGAGGAGAGCAGCTAGTTGCTCCTCTCTCCATGTATTGATAACAACAAGGGAGATAACACTTGAATAGGTCTATAGTTCTTTGGCCCCTGGTATATTACTACAACATATACCATGAACCAATAAGGGTGAACATTAAAGGTAGAGAGACCTCCTATGCTGTCACTATTGTGGCAGCTAAAGCCAGGTGAGTAGATTTTTGTATGAGAGTGGGTTAGCAGGATACTAGTCAATCCTTGCTGCTAATAAATTACTAGGAACATCTTGGGACCTGGCAATGGCACTAATATTTTCCCAAGCACTGTAGAGCAGCTACTATTATTTTTCACTATGTCTAAGAATGATTCAAGGAAGTGATTTCTCCAAATCCTATCTGCATTATTTTCCATCAATTGTTCTCATCAAAGATTGAGATTTCCTACACGAAAATTGATGGATAATGTTTAAAAGAATTTTTGCAAATATGCACATTTATGCACATATTTTTTTCTATCCCCCCCCCCCCCCATTTTTCACCTTTCTGCATTGGTAAAACATCTTTACATTTTCATCTTGGTGATTTGAATGTAAGCATAGTTTTGTATGCGTTTTATTTCCATGAGAAATACCACAAGTGTGTGTGTTTCTTTGGTAAGGCTGCACTTTCCAGCAAGGCTTGGAAG
Organism: Intellagama lesueurii; assembly: GCA_037013535.1. Classification (NCBI taxonomy): domain Eukaryota; kingdom Metazoa; phylum Chordata; class Lepidosauria; order Squamata; family Agamidae; genus Intellagama; species Intellagama lesueurii. Next base: position 248,211,427 of record JBAJHW010000002.1, read on the forward strand.
GTGTGAAATGGTTATATGCATCAAGAATCTGGACTCTTGATTCCGATAAAATTCATTTTTGTCCTGAGAATGGTGCTTTGTTGGGAGCAACATGGAAAGTTACAATGTGTTTTGACTGGTTGTCTGGTGTTGCCTAGTTGCTTGGTGCCAAGAAGCTTTTTTTCAAAAGTTTTTTTAAAAAGGATCTATAGCATGTTGTAGGGATATCCATAATGAGGCAGGTAATTCATGTTGTGATGCTGTTTTTATGATTTCTATACGATGACCAAAGCAGAATAAGGACAGTCTCTTATGCATGTTTGTTTTAGGAATATATTATCCAAAGAGTAGATTTTTCAAGCTCTATTCTGGAGTGAATTTCAGCAAACCAAAGATTTCTGATTAAAAATGCACAGGATTGAGCTCGACAAAATAGACTTCATTTGCATAATTTATCCAGATTGCAAAATCCATCTTTTCCCAATAGAAATGTGAATTATCTTCAGATAGAATTTGTGTCCAACTTTTTTTCTAAAGAAAAGCATAAACCATACGAATTACTGTTCTGATTGGCACAAGTCATTGAAGAATGAAAGAAAAATAGCTTTCTGTATGTGATGAAGAAACTACAAATGAAGAACACAAAGCAATATGCTCCATGTGATTTCTCCCTCTCTCTGATTCTCTTACTGAGTAGAAATGTGATGGGCTGTCCAAATGATTTGTGCCATATTGATTTGGACTACAGTGATTTTCAGCAGCAAATCCAAGCCTGCAATTCAACATAATTTCAGTCCTTATCTGGAGAAGAAAATTTAGTCAGGAAAGAAATAATACAATTGACCTCAAACATGGCAATCTTCTAAATAATAATTGCCACCTGCTTTTAAGTATATTTTTTCTTCCAACCGTAACAGAGGCCTACATTTTTTGTACTCATTTCTCCTATGTTTAGAGGGAAGAAGACGTGTTCGTTGCATATGTTGATTGATTATATCATCGGATATAATGTGCCAGGCATATAATATTTGTTAGAGGCATTGTAAGCTGCAGATTATTCACCAGCTTTCTATAGAAACCTGGAAAGAGCTACAACTTGAAAAATGAGCTGTGCCTGTGTTTCTTTGTGTAGCAGTCATTTCCTTAATTATGTTTCAAGCTTCATCTCCTTTAACTAAAAATGTATAGTGCAAAAATGTGGTGGTGGTGTGTGTGTGTGTGTGTGTGTGAGAGAGAGAGAGAGAACACATGTTACGTGGCTTGAGAAGCAGGCTGAAGTACTGCAATCTTCCCAGGGCCAATATTACAGAAGGAATGTTACAAGGAGAATTTTGTTCTTTGTAAAATCTCCGGGCAATATATTTAAATGTTGCTTCCAGAAACAACAGTTCCATGTTGGTACAAGCATGGAACAAGGAAATGGAGTGTATGATGCCTGGATTGGAAGTTGTAGTTCATGATTTCTGGATATGGCCTTTGTACTGCCTCAACTGCAGAAGCGTTTCTGTTTGTAATGTGGCCTTGATCACTGATATAATTTGAAATTTGGGAATAAAAACCTGGGAGTCCAATCAAAAACAACAACAACAACAAATGTTCCCTTGCCTGTGGATAGAACCTGGTGTGGCTCTTAGTCTCACAAACAGGGAACAGTTCTCCAAGTCTAACATAGTGTGGTGGGGTTTGTTGGTGCACAGCTGCCATGCTTCCTGTTATTAAGTTTTGCAGGAATGTTATGTTTGTCCTATAGGCACACTGTTTGTAAAATTAGTAAGATAGGTTGGTGAAGAAAAGGTTCAAGAATGTGACAAAATGCACGAGTGAGGTTGATGCTCCTTGTCCTTGAAAAGATGCAAGAGTAGTGCCAATGCTGAAATAAAGCCAGTGAAAGAGTGGAACTAAACTGCTTACTGTTACCCAAACAGAAGTACTAGGAGTACATTATTTAAAGTGATAAGGAAGCATGGACCCTAGTGAAACATAACAGTCTCTAAGAGTTCTAAGCTAAAGCTAAAGAAGAATGCAGGTCAGTCCCTCTGTTTCTGCAGCCGTTACACATTCTCTTTAGTTTATTGCTAAGCTGTGTTTTCTGCCTCTGAAATATTTTTTGAATAGCAACATTTTGCCTATAGAGAGCATAAAACTGTGACATTCTGATGTATGTGGTAGACACATCTTTCCTCTAAGGGCATTGCTGATATAGACTCTTTTTCTTTGTCTTGCTGCTCTGAGCTCTACCCTCTGCTGACTAGTAGGGACAATTTAGAGGATGTGCATGTGCATGAAACATGTAACTTATCTTGAACCTTTTGCAAACAATCCTATCTCTTGCTGTCCTTTATATTTGGAACTTCAAATTTTGAACACGTATGTTGCACTTTCTCTTCCCACTTTAAGCCTTTTTTTTAAAAAGATGATTTTGGCTTAACCACTTATTTGTCAACGTGCAGTTTGCAGCTGCATTTGCTTGTATTAATCCTTTGCTGTCATCAACTATGTCTCCAGGATTGAGAAAGCCTTCAACTGCCATCTGGTGGGATCCCGCCCATGTTGGTGGGGCAACCCATGTTACCTGGTAGCTGAGGGAGGCAGCTGGGAATCTGTCATTTAAAATATCCCTCAATGCCCAAGGGATCATAACATGGTGTCAGGGTGGGGACCTAGGGGGCATTTAAATAGTTGACCATAATTTAATTTATCCTCAATCTCCCAGAATAGGAGTGGGGGATCTTTTTTTTCCATTGAATACCACCTTCCCCTGGTAGTAAAATAAAATAAAATTACTTTTTTTGTACAAGGCAACAACACAGAGTTTTGTAGGAGGAGAATAAGGGGAAGAAACATTGCAATGAGAATGCAGTAGGATAGGTACACAGAAGGAATGAATGATAAGAAATTAGCTTGTTGCTTGGCCCCTTGTCTCTCCTTCATACTGAAAAAGAACATTCTAGGCCTCTAATCTTACTTTTGGCCCACTGTCTTTTATAAAGCACAGACTGACATGGTTTAGCATGTGTAAAAAATTGCTGTGGTGCTTCACTCCAGCTGGATAAGTTAATGAAGAGTTCTTTCAGTTTCCTAGTTTTGACATTAACATAGACATCTATCACTTCCTGGAAATAAATGAAGGTAAATATGAAGCAGCTGTTGATAATTCCCATGTGAACAAGGGGCTACTTTCCAGGTTGCAATCTGAGGATGTTCATCACAAAACTACCCACAGGCATTATCTATTCAGATGAAATATTTCTAGGCTGATGGAGACACCACTTTTTTTTTCCAATTTGTACCTTCATAAATGCCACTGATTTTAAACATCATATATTTTCAGTGTGGTGGGAACAGCCAGAAAAGGAGACCACTGTGCAAAATTATCTAGATGTGGATCCTTTTATCTGGATTGCATTTCCCCTGTGTTAAATTGTTTATAGCAAGCCTCAAGGCCTTATAGCAAGACTGAAGTTGTAAGTAAGACATGAGTGTGCTTGTAAATTCTGCCCACCAATGTTCCCCACAAAGCCAAGGTGGTTCTTGAAGAGCTGGAACAAGTGTATTATCATTTCCCATGTATACAGTGAATGAATCTCAGTCTAGTTGTATTTTAGATTCTAATATCAAATCATAAACAGAAATAAGACATTTGGGGATGGTAGATGTATAGATGTATAGAAGTTAGTGCAAGCAGCCAGTGGGAACACAGTCCTGGGGGAGGTAGGATACAAGAAGTGATGTTGATGGTAGAGCTTAGGTAGGTGACCATGACCCTTGCACATAACTGAGTCCTATGCTTGCATAGGTCTAGTTTTGTAGTAGTCTATGCTGAATCAATCAGTCCCAGGTTGTTCTTTCGTTGTGAGTCTAGTTCTTGTATTGCAGTCATACCTGGCTATCTCTAGACCACTGGCTGGGGGAAGATGCATTGAGAAGCAGGGAATGAGTGTCTCCATATTGTTGTCTTGTTTCTTGTACTTTTGTTTGTGTGGGATCACACATTGGTCACTTTTTGAAAAAAACACAATGCTGAATGGACAGTTTGTCTAGTACAGAAATTCAACAATTGTTGATATGCTTTATGTTTTTGTGGGTACTGGAAGATTTCTTCAGGGTTCCATAGTAGCTGCTGATTCCTTCCTTATCATCCTTTTCCTCACTTTTCCTTCCCTAATTGATTTTAATGTAGGGAGATGCTGACAACCTCAGTGATTACAACTCTTTAGCTTCTTGATGAGAACATCACTGATAACAGCAGAGCTATCTGCAGTCCTAATTATCCCCTAAGCTACCTACTTTGAGAGGAGCACCATTTTAGCAACAGGGCTTTATGCTGGCAAAATGAAATCTGTGAATTTCCGTATATAGCGCAATACTGTCTCAGACTAAAACAATGGAATTGGAACTGAATGTACTTAGACACCTATTTTCCTTTTTATTCATATGGAAATGTTATGCCCTGTATTTGGGTCAACCTAGACATGATATTGTCTGACACCCCTCTCCCCATAACAAATAGCTGTGAAATGGACTGGGACCATGTTGACTTTCCTCTCTTTCTGAATAGCTGAGATGGGTCTGTATAAGAGAATGAGATACAGATTGGGATCCTGCTATCAGCTCAAATTCTCCTTCCCTCTCATCACACAAAGGCAAACAACGTGTTAGAGGAGTAACTCTTAGAAGGCAAGCTAGAAGTTGATTTCTGCTGATGGGAGAGACAATTTACCTTTTTGGAAAAAAACGGGTCTAGAAAAAACCCTTGTGTCCCAAAATCAGTTTTAGCCACATATTGAATATATTTCCCATCCCTTATGCTACTGGAGAATAATATTGAGCTATAGAGAATGAGAAACTTTGAAAAGTGCTTGAGAAAGATGGATATATCGCCATTGAAAGCTTGCTGCATATTTGATTTTTTTCAATGGTCTAATAAAAGTATTACCTGCTTCTTCATTTACATTGCTTTTGAGGCGGGTGGAACTGCATGACCTGTTTTTGATTTTTTTTTAAGAGCTTGTACTGCTACTTTAAAAGTTTTAAGTCCCCCCCCAAATTAGTTATTCACCATTAGATTTTCCATTATATTTATTGAATGGAACTAAAATACTTTCAGTACTTTGGAAAAAGAGTGGAATTCATTTTAGCAGCTCAAGGAACAGCACAAGTCACTATGTGCCTATGTGTTTATAGTATTTTTCATTTTTATGCACCGTAAGTGAAGTTTTTAAAAAAACTTTAAAAATAGACTTTTTGCCTGACTTTTTCTTGATTACAAAAATAGGGGTGTTCCATGGGCTTGTGCTAGGTTGTATATGTCCTTGCTGTAACTGCTCCTGTATTAGGGCCTCCGCCGCCTGGAGCTTTTCCGTGGTCAACGGCCATTGATCCACCCAGACGGGGGGGCCATCCAACCACTTGATCGGCAACGATTGTAACGGAGCTATGGGGGAGGCCCTTATTATAAATTTGTTTGTATGCTTGTGCCCACTTGGGATAAGAGATCCCGACCCCATAGTGTGACCGGAATGTTCAGGACAATCGGTCGAAGGGTAACAGTATTCTCTCCTGATTGAAAGGTGATGTGAGAAACACTTTCCTGGGCTGGTTCATAACCTCCCACTCCGTACACTGCATTGGTCTCCCGGACCGGCCACTGGGCAGGCCAATCTTTCTTCGCTATGACTGTAACATCAGCTCCGGTATCTACCAAACCTTGTATAGGACGCCCTCCCATTTGGATAGTTAGCTGAGGGCAATCCTTGGTGATCCGAATAACAGCCATAGCAAGATTATCCAGAGGTTGTGTTGTATCTCCCTCTGTTGGTGGCAACAGCAAAAGCTGTGCCAGGGTTGTTCCTGACTTCAGCCTAGTAGGATTACGTACCCAAGCCTGAATGTCCACCACATTGAAACCTGAAGCCTCAATCAGTCCCGGCACTACATATATAGCTGGATTTTTGGGCCTGCCACATGACAAAACTAAAGCAGTATAGTCTCGAGGAATAGGAGCAGGCAAGACAGCCTTGAGGACATAAACCAATAGCGGTATCTCTAAGTTCACATCCTTTTGAAGTGTAGCAGCTATTCCTTTTGGCTCCTCATCTTCCTCCTCCCCCTCTGATTCCTCACACGCCTGCATGGCTTCTTTTGTGCCCCAGCCCATAGCATCAAATATTCCATTCAGATCCCCTATTGTTTTTCCGGGGCCTGGGGGCGGCCCGAGTTCCAGTTTCCCTGGGCGTTCACTTGTCCTTGTTGATTTGGCTTAGCAGAGAGACATTGATTCGCCCAGTGGAACCCTTTATGGCAGATGGGACATTTTTTTGACGGCCTAGATGCCTCTTTTGGGGTGGACCGGCACTGGGCACGGAAATGACCCTCTTTTCCACACCCGAAACACCGTTTCCCTTTGGCTGGGTTACTGCTCACCTGGACTGCAGCTGCTAGAAGTTGAGCTTTGTGACTATGAGTTCCCACATTCTGGCACACCCTAATCATGTCAGTAAGGGTGGTTTCGGGCTTGCTATAAATGGGCGTTAAAGCGGCTTTGCAATCAGCATTAGCATTCTTGAAAGCCAATTGTTTAGTAAGCAATGACCGTGCCTGTTGACTTTCAACTTGTCTTTCAATGGCACTTATTAAGCGGTTCACAAATTCCATATAGGATTCTCTGGGACCCTGTCGTATGGCTGCAAATCCTGCCACAGAGGTTTCACCTTTTACTGGAATACGCTTCCAAGCTTTTGTGACTAAGTCCGCCACTTGAGCGAGGGCCTGATCAGTTAGTGCGACTTGCTGAATGGCGGTAGCAAACACACCTTCTCCCATGAGCATTGGTAAGGTTATGGGAACAACAGGGTTTGCGGCAGCGTTAAGTTCCGCTTGTCTTGTGGCTTGGTCTCGCCATTCTTGAAGACAGATAAGTCCCTCTGCTGGCGGGAGAAGACCTCTGATCAAAGTCTTCCAGTCTGCGGGGGTTAACCGTTGCATGGCCAGGGACTCCATGATCGCCCGGGTATAGGGAGCCTGCGTCCCGTTGTCCTTGATACTGCGTTGCAGCTCGCGGATGTACTGATACGGGAGTGGCTCATACCTATCGGGGTCTGCAGCTACATTCCCTTGCACAGGCGTACCTCTGATGATGGGATACGCAGAAAGTATAGAATTAGTCTCTAAGGCTGTTGCTGCAAGGATTGTTTCCATTGAAGGGCGATTGGGAAAAATGCTGGAAGGGGAGGTTGAGGGAACCTGACTTGGTACTTTTGTCGAGCCGGTAGTCCTGAGTCCCGGGTATGATGTCTTAGGTTCATCCGGGGGTTTTGGCGGCACATCAGAATGGGACTGATAGTCCGGTGGTGGAGCTGAGGGAGGGGGTGTGGGAGGCAGAAGTTGCGGCAGTGGCGTAGACGGGCTGTTTTCTAAATGTCGGTTGAAAAGGATATTACCTGGTGTTAAGTCTTGAAGGCAAGCACGCACTTTGCACCATGAAAAGAGAACTTGTGCCGTAACTCTTGGGTGTCCCTGAAAACAGCTGCCTATTTTACACCAATCTTTCAAATCCAGTGTACCTCCTTCTGGCACCCAGGGGCAGACATCAGCAATGGTACGAACTAAAGCTTCCACTTCTTTTTGAGTGGTCGTATGACCATTCCGTGTAAGTAGGAAGTGAAGGTCCTGAACATATTTTTCCTGAAGGCTTGATAAGGAGCTTCCCATTTTGCTAGGTTTCTAACTTGACAATCACACTCACCCGGGATCCGTAGATGTGTGGCGTGCCTGAAACCCTTGCCGGGCGTGGGTGAGGAGTTAATAATTGTGGGATCGTTATGGATGCCTCACACGGGGCACCACTTGTTGGAGTCCGGCTCCAACAATGATAAAGGGAAGGGAGAGATCTCTGAACAAAAAAGACTGCAGTCACGAAGTTTGGTACAAAGCGTGTCCCAACGAACTCTGCTCAGTAACGCCGAGCACCTCCTTTTATTAGTACAGTAGGCCACACCATGTGATACATCTTTAGCCAATAGGGCGTCAAGTATATTCTGCCCAGCAACAAGTCAGTGCATGCGTGATACACGTATCTCATATAGCTATGCCTATAAGCTCTGTGGCCTTTACCAAGACTCCCACATCAAAGCAATATTAAAATCCAGGTTTTTGACACTAGTTCTAAAGATTTACTTGAACCACATAGTATCACACCTCCATAATTTAATGAGGCTGTATCCCCAGAACTGGAGAAGTAACAAAAAGTACATTTACATCATCAGAGGTGTTATTTTTTAAAAGGTTGCAGTTACAGCAAGGCTCTTTGCTGGGAACAAAGCGGTATAAAAGTGGAATAAATAATAAATAAATAAATAAATAACAAGAGCAACCCATTACTCCTAAGCTCTGCAGTGCCCTGCAGAAAGCAGTACATGCAGACTTTGCCCCTGCATATACATATAATGAAAAAGTTTGTAGCCTGAACAAGCGTTTAATAGAAGAACTTTGAATCAGCTCCCTTGAGCGTTCCTTGCAAATGTGTCATGTTGTTTCACTGCTAATATAACAGGGCAGGGGGGAGAAGTAGTACCCTTTGAGCCCATTTCTTTTTTTTTTTTCCCCTAGCTTCTTGGAGATGCTGCCTCCGTTTGTGAAAGAAGGCTAGAACATGTGGCCCTCTATAATTAATAGGTCATTTTCTAGGTCACTCTCATAAGATTAAAATACAGAAAAATAATTGGAAAGTAAAATGGTTTCACTTTCATATAACCTAAAGCATTACAGCATTGCTTTATTGGGACACTTAAATGTCTGTGTTCTGTCATGGGAAAATATTTTTCTACTTACAACAGAAAAAAATCATTTTAGGAAGCAGATAAGCATTTCTTGTTCCCACATTACAACTGGGATCAGTTTCTGCTAGTAAGGCCTGAGGATGTTGACAAGGCACTTCCACACTGTAAAGTTACTACCTCTGTCTTAGATCCTTGCCCATCTTGGCAACTGAAATCTGTCAGGGATTACTACAGTAGAATGGGCCTCACATGTTATCTGCACCTCTCTTCAGGAAGGTCATTTGCCTTCCTGTTTAAAAGAAACTATAATAAAGTCCATTCTTAAAAAAAACCTAATTTGGTAATAGATTATTTGAACAACTATAGACCCATCTCCCATTTGGGGGCAAGTTAATTGAGAAGGTGGTGGCTGATCATTTGCAGGTGTTTTTGGAAGAAACAAATAGTCTGGATCCATTCCAGTCAGTGTTTAGGCCATGGCATGGTACTGAAACAGCGTTGGTGGCCCTGCAAAACAATCTCCTAAGGGAGGCGATCATGGAGAGTATAACCCCATTGGTCCTTCTGGATCTCTCTATGGATCCATCTATCTTTGATACCATCAACCACAGTTCAGATCTCCAGGACTGCATGAACTGCATCCAAGAGTATTGAAGGAATTGGCCGAAGAACTCTCAGAACCACTGTCCATTATTTTCTTGAAATCACGGGAAATGGTTGAGGTGCTAGATGATTGGAGGAGGGCTAATGTCCCTGTCACAATCCCCATGTGGCCCCTGTTTGTTTCACCAAACTAAGAGCTCATGCTACGTGCCCCCCAGCTGCCACCAGTTGATTACATCAACATTACCTATTATTAATAATCGAGGTCCAGGCCATATGTCATTTTAAAAGAACCAAATAGAAATTGTTTATTGTTACAGATGTTGACAGGACAAGCAATGTTGTTAACTCTTCAACAAACATCTTCCTTTATCAACTCTCAACCACCACTCTCCTGCCCAAACTCCCAAAACCACACCAAACTCTTCAACTCTCTCTCAAACTCTCTATCTAACTAACTCCCCCTCCTCCTGCTGAGTCTCTTATATCTTGTGACTCCACCCCTCCAGCACTCCCATTGGTCTATGCAGATAGCATATGAATATTCATGACCTGGGTGGACACCACATTCCTCCTCCCTTAATAAGTTTGTTTTAGGAGGGGAAAGTTAACGGTTTGCCCTCATAAACAAACGAAGGTTTATGGAAGAATATAAATACTAACCTTTTACATCATTTACATTACCAAGGATACATTACATTCCTCTTACATTAATAAAGCTATATTAACCTCTTACATTACTTACATTAATAAGGATACATTACTTACATTAATACCAATTACATTACATTACTTTTACATTAATAAGGATACTCACCATTATTTTTACCATCACTATACACACCTCCCAGTTCATCAACATCCAAGCAAACTCTGCACTTTAAGCATATTCCACAACCATTACACAAACAGAACAGTTAATACAAAATTACAAATTTTTATCCACCCGTTAGTCATTTGGCCTTCGAGACAAGGCATCAGCAACCACATTCTGGGTCCCTTTTACGCTGCGAATCTCAAAGTCAAAGTCTTGCAGAATCAGCGTCCATCTTGCAAGTTTGCTGCTATTGGATTTCATAGTTCGTAGCCACACCAAAGCGGAATGGTCGGTGCAGAGGACGAATTTCCTTCCCCAAATGTAGGGCTTCAGCTTTTGCAGTGTCCATACAATAGCTAGGCATGCCCTCTCAATGGAGGACAAATGTCTCTCACCAGGTTGGAGTTTCCTGCTGATAAAAGTCACTGGGTGTAGACTCCCGCTGTCGTCTGCTTGGCAGAGCATGGCTCCCAGTCCCACCTTTGACGCATCTGTGCAGATGATGAACTCACGGTCGAAGTCAGGTGCAACGAGGACAGGTCCGGAAGTCCGCACCCTCTTCACACAATCGAAGGCTACCTGGCACTCTGATGTCCATTGGATGTCCTCAGCTTGCCTCTTTTGGGTGAAGCCTGTTTTCTTTTTGATTAGTGGCTTCATTTTCTCAACTGTGGGAAGGGAAGGCAGTTTCTTCCACTTCTCCAGAACAGCTACAGCTGTGTTCTTCTTTGAAAACTTCTTGCTCTTGCCTTCACCCTCACTCATAAACTCGCCCACAGATAGTTTTGTAGCAAAGCTCTTCATATGAGGGGGACCACTCTCCCGGGTCACCTCCAGATTCACAGGCAAGTTCCTTTTAAGTGCAATCTCAAAGACTTGGCCTATTTCAGATTCATTGAGATTTTCATCATCTGGGTTCTCAGGCAGGGGCTCGCTTTGCAGGATTTTCAGTGCTTTTGCAGCTCCATGTTGAGCCTTCTTTAAGTTTGTTAATGGAGCAGCTTCATGTAAAGAGGTAAACTGCCACAAATCAGCCACATTGATAACTGCACCACGTCCAACAAGTAGTTCAGCCACCTCACAGAGTTCATAAGAACAAGCACTGTGCAAAGGAACAAGGCCTCCCCCGTCCTTGGCATGAACATCAGCCCCACACTGCCGAAGGCACTCAACCACAGAAACACTACTGCTTCCTGCAACAAAGTGAAGTGGTGTTAGGAAATCTTTTGTCTTTTCATTAATCTTTTCTCTGTATTTAACAGGGACAATTAGCTGTTTGTGGGATCCCCCCCCCCCATGAGGAGTCATTAAAACCTCTCTATATAATAAATCTTTTTCCACACAATACCCCTCTTGGTGTTCAGGGGTCAGTGGAATGGGATTCTCATTAACTTTTCCAAAGCAATCATTTAAGGTAATATCTTCCTTCTGCTCCTTAATAAAGGAGGAAGTACTAGGATTTTTCATTAGCACTAAATCAGCTGTCTCTCTCATTTCAGGATGTTCACCTAAAGTGGGTCTTTCCACAAGAGTTTCAGTGCTTCCCTCGGAGGCTTCAATTTGCTTCCCCTGAGAGCAGGTTACCATTAAAACACTCTGTACATGCTTGGCTAGATCTAAACCAATCAGTCAAGGAGCTGGAATTTGGTCTGACACTGCTACTTTCCATATACCAGACCACCCCTTATAGTTCACAGATATTTTGGCCATAGGGAGGATCACCAAATCAGAACCGATCCCTTTAACGAAGACTTTCTCATGTTCTATCATGTCTTCCTCCGGGATTATATCAGGATGGCAAATAGTTATCTGAGAACATGAATCTTTAAGGCTTAGATATTTTACGCCATTGTTAAAAAAATTTCTGCTGAGTTTTCTAGTAAAATAGGATTGCAGTTGATTAGGAAACATTGTACCACTCTGGCTTCAGGAATTTCTGGGCTCTCTGCCAAGTCCGTTTCCTTAGCAACAGTGCTGCTGCTATCTTCAGCTGCCGAAGACTGAAGAAGAAATACTTTTTTAGGCTGAATGTAATTTCCACCTTTAGGCTGACTAAAATCCCTATTCTTTTGAGTTTCACATTGAGCCCAAAAATGTCCCACTTCCCCACAGGAAAAACATTTCTTATTGGTTCTAGGTTCAGAATAAAGGGTTTTATTAACTTTTCCCTCAGGATTATTTGATTTCAGGGGACTGTGCCCTGGGGATGAGGGTCTGACTCCAAAATGGCTTCCCTTAGCTTGCGCCTGACTGAAGTAACTTCTGTTTTTACTGGATTTACTGTCGTCCCACACTTTCCTACCAAATTTTACCTCAGAAAATTGAGGATCTCTGATCCCACTAATAGAATCAGCATACTCAGACACCTGCAGCACATTTTTAGGATCCTTATCCTTGACAAAATAACATAGCTCCCCTGGTAATATTGAATAAAATTGTTCTAGTCCAAACACATTTTTCATTTGGTCTAAGGTAAAAACATGTTCCTGTTCCAACCATTTATTGAGATACTGCGTCAAACGTGCCCCAAGTTGGGCAAAAGACTCCTCAGGTTTCTTTGAAATTGATCTAAATTTCCTTCTTATGTGCTCTGAATTAATCCCAAATTGGGAATACACCATCTTTCTATAAGCCTCAAAATCTCTAGCTTGCTCCAGAGGCATCTGTGAATAAAGCTCAGATAAAACTCCACTTATTTGTGATCTTAAAATTATCATCCTCTCATCATCTTTAACCTCAAAGTCCCAAAAAGCTCTCTCAAATGAAATCAGGAAAGATTAAGGACAATCCCCCTTTCGATATTGGGGAAATTTCTTTAGGTTGATTTTTGAGAGATTTCCCACACTGGAATTATTATTATTATTTTGAGCAGCTAATTCCAATTTCTTCATCTCAATTTGAAATAGCATTTCCCTTTCCCTTTCTCTTTCTTTAATTTTTTCTCTTTCTAATTCTAGCTCCAATTCCCTTTCCTTTTCTCTTTCTTTGACCTTTTCTTTAATTTCTAGTTCTCTGAGTCTGTATTCTTGTTCCCACTTTGATTTTTCAAATTCTTGGGAGCTTTGGATATTTTCCCCCTCTGAGGCAATTATTACAGATCCCTCAGTTTCTTTATCCCTTTGAATTTGTGGGTTCCCATTTTCCTCAGCACTCTGGGGCTCAGCCTGTGCCTCCATAACTAACTTTTTACTTTGTTTGGGTGGCATACAATTTCTTATCAACCTGGACTGGTTCTTTTCCCTCACAAAAGCGAACAGTACAAGCCTTTTTCCTCTCTTTCAGTGGCTTTCCTTGTAACTAGGTTGCGCTTTTCCCAGCAGCTTGCCTCAGCTACTCCCAGGCTTACAACCCTTGCCACAATATTTCCCTGTCTGGGCGATTCTTGTCTCCAGACACAGGAACAACTTTCTGCTTGGCTTTCCTTATCACCTCAGATCTATCCTGACCTAGGCTTCCACTCTATCCGCCACTGCTCTTTACCCTCAGAGCTCTAGATTTTGAGCTAGCCACTAGGTCTTGTAAATCCTGAGGTAAATGGTTTCTCTTGAGTAGGTATTTTCCTTCTCTTAGGATTCCCCAGATCTGGGTTCAGAAGCCCGAAACTAAGTCTTCACCAAGACTCTAATGGGTAACCACTTCTTACCACAGATCCTAACCCCTTCTAGCTAGGAATACCTTCCAACTCAAGCCCCTTCAATTTTTCACTGGATTGCTTCGTATCCCAGTGCTGTGCCACCAATTTGTCATGATCTCTACGTGGCCCCTGTTTGTTTCACCAAACTAAGAGCTCACACTATGTGCCCCTCAGCTGCCACCAGTTGATTACATCAACATTACCTATTATTAATAATCGAGGTCCAGGCCATATGTTATTTTAAAAGAACCAAATAGAAATTGTTTATTGTTACAGGTGTTGACAGGACAAGCAATGTTGTTAACTCTTCAACAAACATCTTCGTTTATCCACTCTCAACCACCACTCTCCTGCCCAAACTCCCAAAACCACACCAAACTCTTCAACTCTCTCTCAAACTCCCTAACTCCCCCTCCTCCTGCTGAGTCTCTTATATCTCGTGACTCCGCCCCTCCAGCACTCCCATTGGTCTATGCAGATAGCATATGAATATTCATGACCTGGGCGGACGCCACAGACCCTATCTACAAAAAGGGCAAAAAGGAGGAACCTGGGAACTACATATCAATTAGCCTGACATCAATCCCAGGGAAAATTCTGGAACAGATGATAAAGTGGTCACTATGCAAACACCTAGAAAGCAAAGCAGTAATAACTAGAAGGCAACACAGATTTGTCAAGAACAAATCTTGCCAAACTAATCTGATCTCACTTTTCATCAGGTAACCTCCCAGATAGACAGAGGGAATTCTGTAGACATAGTATATCTTGACTTCAACAAAGCTTTTGACAAAGTGCTCCATGATATTCTGATTAGCAAGTTAACTAGGTGTGGGCTGGATAGAACAACCGTCAGGTGGTTACATAGTTTGATACGGAATCATACTCAGAGAATGATGATTAATGGCTCCTTATCAAACGGGGAGGAGGTGGGGTACCCCAGGATTCAGTTTTTTTTTTAAATGACCTGGATCAGGGGATACAGGGAATTCTAATCAAATTTGAGTATGACCTCTCCTAATCAAATTTGTGTATGACCCTTGGGACCTCTCCTATGGGATTGTAGGAGTTAATCATCTCCCCAATTCTTTTAAACATCTACATGATGCCACTGGGGTTCACTGTCACCAGTATGCTGATGACATGCAGCTCTATCTCTCATTTTTTTCATCTGCAAGTGATGCTGTACATGTACTTGAGCGCTGTCTGGCATTGATCACTGGTCTACAGCAAAATGCTTCTAAAATAAATGTAGTCACACTTTACTACTTCTGTATCACGGAGAATGAAAATGATGCTTAAAATTGTTGACTGGCTCTAGTTTTTAAGATATACTATTGGATCAGTATATATGACCCTTGACTTGGGAATGGTAGAGGATAAGTGCTCTTAGAGCCAAATTAGGAATTGCTTTCTTTAAAAACTGAGCTACTTTTTGTTTGAACTGGTGAAAATGTATGCTCTACACTCTAACTTGGCCTTTAATTTTAACACCGTCATTCATTTGGTCCTATACATGATTCGTCATTTGCTTTTGAGTGCAGGATGGATAGTGCATGGGATGGGCAACATGTAGCCTGCAGATGAGCTAGACCCAAGAAACTGAAACGGAGTCCAGATAAGATAGAGTTCCTACTAGTAGGAAAATTGTTGGACTGGTTAGAGGGTAAGTCACTTGGCTTTGATGGGGTTACACTCCCATTGAACGATTGGGTCTGTAGCTTGGGGGTACTCCTGGACCTGGCACTCTCTATGGAGGCTCAAAAATTAGCTGTGGCCATGAGTGCCGTTTATCAACTTTGTTGCTCAGTTGCACCCCTACCTGGATAATAAATGCCTAGTAACAGTGGTTCACACTTTGGTAATCCCAAAAACAGACTGCTATAACCCTCTCTGCATAGGGTGCCTCTTAAAATAGTACAGAAACTTCAGCAGGTCCAAAATATGGCAGCCAGGCTGATTTCTGGGATTAGTAAATTTGATCATATAACCCCAGTCTTGGTGTGCCTTCGTTGGCTCCCTGTCGGTTTCTGTGCTGAATACAAGGTGCTGCTTATAACCTATAAAGCCCTAGATGCTTTAGGACTCAATACTTTTTGGAAGTCTCTCCCAGAAATCAGTTACCCATTTCACCTACTCCTCTCAATCCATGTTGCTAAAAGTAGCCACCCAGAGAGAGGCCAGAAAAGTGAAGACAAGGAAGTGGGCTTTGTCAGTGGTGGCCCCCAATCTCAGGAATAGGTTACCAATGGAGATATAACAATCTCCTTCCCTCCTTATGTTCAGGAAATTGCGGAAAACAAAACTATTCAAAGCTGCCTTCAACAACTGAGCCTCCCAGATGCTAATATTAATATTTCATTTTTTAAATTTTTTCCTCTCTTTCTTTTTTGTATGATTTTTTAAATTGCCAAATTGTCTGATGTATTGTTATGTGGGATTTGTGGGATTTTGTTTAAACTTGTAAACCTCCCAGAGTAATGTGTGCACTAATGGGGCAGTATATAAATCAAATAAGTAAATAAATAAATTACAACACCAATCTGGAATCAGATTGGTTTACACATACATTCGGAAAGATAGCATAGTAGAGTAGCTTGTATGTTCGATTTGCATTAGGCAAATTATTGTTCAATTACAAAAGTTACTGGATGACGTTGGCCAATTGCTCACCTTCACATCCTAATTTTTACTGCACAGGGTTGTTGTAATGACAGAATGGCGTATTTCCCAGACATACCAATCTGAGGTTTCTAGAGAAACAAAAATATAAGTTTTCTTGTATTCTAAAAGGACATAAGGAATCCATGGTATGTTCCACTTATTGCTTAGTTCTAATAAATTCATTTTGACAGGGTTCCAAGCTTGTTGACAAAGCTTTTGGCTCTGAACCGAAAGAAACCATATTAAGAGCTGCACATTGTATTAGTTTTAAGCTTATTATGACTTAGCAGACTCATTTATTGATTATGTTTGATTGCCAGGACACAGCAAATATAGAATTAAAGACTTTAGAGAAGCCCATTAAGTTTTGTAATAAATTGCTGCCAATTCGTCTGTGCCAAATTGGGTCACTGATGATACATTAATGCCACATTAAGCTGAACAGAGACAGTTTGCTGACTCACATATCACACCAAACCATGAGTCACACACTCACGTCTCCTCTGGCCCCCCATTCCCCCTAATAGTTTCCTCCTTTACTTTCTGGTTCTTAGCAAACCACAGCTTCCTGTTACATCCAAACTTGCAAAGGATGACTTCTATTTGCCCTCTAAATCAGAATAAGAAATTATATCATAACCTTTCATCCTAGTTCAGAAGTCCTGTAAAGTGAATTTTAATCTTGTATTAAATTTTTTTTTTCACGTTTCACCTATCTGTGTAGGAAACACCAAGTTCTGCACAGCTAAATGCCCTTTCTGTTGAATCCTGTGCAGGACAGGATGTCATTCTTCACGATAATTGTAACAATCCTGCATAGTCTGGTGTTTTCCAGATGGATCCTGTACAGTGCAAGATTTATGTGCTGTTCTGTGCAGGGATTGTAACAATCCTGTGCACACTGGCTTTTTTTTCCCCAAGAAAAAAATGACCACAAAACCTCTGGGAAACCTTGTTAGATTTCCTGCCAGATTCCTCAGAAAAACAATATCAGAAATCATCATCATCATCATCTCTTTGCTTAGAAGAACAAGCCTTGCTTAGAAGAACCAGTGGATATTGTCTATCTGGATTTTCAGAAGGCATTTGACATGGTCCCTCACCAAAGGCTGTTGAGAAAACTCCACAGTCAGGGGATAAGAGGGTAGGTCCTCTTATGGATTAAGAACTGGTTGAGAACCAGGAAACAGAGAGTAGGTGTCAATGGGCAATTTTCACAATGGAGAGAGGTGAAGAGTGGTGTGTTCCAGGGATCTGTCCTGGGACCAGTGCTATTCAACCTGTTCATAAATGACCTGGAGACAGGGATAAGCAGTGAGGTGGCCAAGTTTGCAGATGACACGAAACTTTTCTGGGTGGTGAAGACCAGAAGGGATTTTGAAGAGCTCCAGAAGGATCTCTCCAAACTGGGAGAATGGGCAGCAAAATAGCAAATGCGTTTCATCAGAAGAAAAAGTAAAATAATGCACATTGGGGCAAAAAATCAAAACTTTATTTATTGGCTAATGGGTTTTGAGCTGTTCGTGACAGATCAGGAAAGAGATCTTGGTGTGCTGGTGGAAAGCTCGATGAAAGTGTCAACCCAGTGTGCACCAGCAGTGAAGAAGGCCAATTCCATGCTAGGTATCATTAAAAAGGGGATTGAAAATAAAATGGCCAACATTATAATGCCATTGTACAAAATCATGGTAAGGCCGCACCTGGACTATTGCGTACAGTTCTGGTCGCCGCACCTCAAAAAGACACAGTGGAACTGGAAAAGGTGCAGAAGAGAGCAACTAAAATGGTGACTGGGCTGGGGCACCTCCCTTATGAGGAAAGGCTACAGCGTTGGGGGGTCTTTAGTCTAGAGAAAAGGCGCCTGGGGGGTTACATCATTGAGACGTATAAAATTATGCAGGGGAGGGATAAAGTAGATAGAGGGAAGCTCTTTTCCCTCTCATGCAATACCAGAACCAGGGGGCATCCATTCAAATTGAGTGTTGGGAATGTGAGAACAGACAAAATAAAATATTTCTTTACCCAGCATGTTGTTAGTCTGTGGAACTCCTTGCCACAGAATGTGGTGATGGTATCTGGCCTAGATGCCTTTAAAAGGGGATTGGACAGATTCCTGGAGGAAATGTCCACTGCAGGTTACAAGCCATGATGGGGATGTACATAATCTCCAGGCTTAAAAGGAAGGTACCTCAAAATGTCAGATGCAGGGGAGGGGTATCAAGAGACAGGTATCTAGTTGTCTCATGTGCTCCCAGAGGGATCTGGTGGGGCCACTGAGAGATACAGGAAGCTGGACTAAATGGGCCCTTGGCCTGATCCAGCAGGGCTCTTCTTATGTTCTTATGTTCCTCCTCATCCTCCTCCGTGAGTACAGGCCTTGTTGAAGCGGATGGGCTTGCATGCTTCAGTGAGGTTGAGAGCTATTCTGAACAGTCTCCCAAGCCAGACAGGTCTCAGTAGAGAAGCCAGACCAACTGTATGCACTTATCATCCATTATGATGAAAGGAAATAAACTGAATTCCATACTGGATCGGTCATCGCCTGGGTCAACAAGGACCGCGTCAGATGCTATAGCCCCTGGACATCTGGTGACAGGGCTCAGCAGACCCTGTTGAGGAATGAGGACAGGCTGCTGCAAAGCTACTGGAATGTAAACACAAAACTTGGACTCTCACCACAAATCGAGAAATTATGAAATGTTATTACCAGGCAAACGCAACAACCCATGGTTTTCAAAAAAGAATGATGGAAATTTGGAAAAGGAAACATCCAAGTAGTGACATAGCTGAACAACAATTAATGGACCAGAAAAGGTTTATCATCTAGACTAAAGTGTTTTTAAACCTCGAATTGCAAAAACTAGAAAAGGTAGCAAAAGGAAAATCAACACAGAACAATGACCATACTATGGAAGACAAATGGAGGGTAGAGATAGATGCTGTAGTAGAAGAAAATGTATCAATAGAGGGAAAACTTATGGAACAACCCAGAAATTATGAGTTGACAGAATGGCAGACATCACTGGGGGGGGGGGGGGAGAATAGTAACCTGTATTACCCAGAACTCAGAAAGACAAAGGCTCCCCACTTTGTGCCAATTACAAAGTAAACCAGTAAAAGATCTACTGATACAAATGTAGTCATCAGAGCAATTCCAACCAACATGCTAAAGGAAACAAACCAGCTCATGTATAGCACAGCTACCATAATAACCATGGAACTTGGTTAAAAGCCGCAAAAAAGCCAGAAAACACCTGGCACTCCAAAATGGAAAATTTAGCTGGAAAGAAAAATAAACCAATTATGTGCAGACATTAGCAACTTAAAAAACTTGAAAGATTCAAAACTTAAAAATGAAAACGTAAAAGCCAGACTGAAAACAATTGTTGAAGCTATGGAAGAATTAAAACAATGGTTAACAGCTACAGCAAAGAAAATTGGAGGATATAATGAACACTTGAAACAATATAGTGTGCACATAATTTCAGAATAACCAGCAATTATTCTATACATCACTAGGAGAAAATGCACAGCAACAGGAATTAGGCCCATGTAAAGGTGATGCTCTAAAATTTTGGAAAGAAATGTGGGAAAGCCCAACTGGACATAACAAAAATGCCTCATGGATTAAAGACATTTTAAAAGAAACTCAAGGAAAACATATGGATTATATTGTAATAACAACTGAAATGATTAAGAGGCAAGTAAAGGCTGTGAAAGATTGGAGTGCATCTGGTCCAGATGAGCTGCACAGATTTTGGTTAAAACATATAACAAGTCTCCATCAAGGTATAGCAGTGCAATTTAATCACTTGCTTCAAAATTCTACAATTGAAGATTGGATTACAACAGACTGCACATTTCTGATAATAAAAGATCTTCAAAAGGGCAATGAACCCAGTAATTATCGACCAATTACATGCCTTCCAACAATGTTCAAGCTCCTCAGAGGAGTACCTGCAAGATCAATACATAATTATTTAATTGAAAACTCCCTATACCCAACTGAACAGAAAGGGAACTTTAAAAAGTAAAGAGGCACGAAAGATCAGCAGCTTATTGATAAAATGATACTAAAGAATGCAAGTAGACTAAAAACAAATCTTAACATGGCCTTTATAGACTATAAAAAGGCATTTGACTCATTGCCACACAGCTGAATTAACACCTGCCTAAACATTTTTGGGAGTAGTAAAAATATTCAAAATTTCCTTAAGAAAAACATGGAAAAATGGAAACCTGTCTTAATGGCCCATGGTGAAGACAATGGGGAAGTTAGCATCAAAAGAGGAATATTTCAGGGGGATTCTTTGTCACCACTGCTGTTTAACATCTCACTAATCCCAATGTCAATAATTTTAAATAAAACTGGATTGGGTTACCATATTTCATATATCATCTGTTATACTTGGATGACCTAAAACTATACGAGAAAAGTTCCACAGATATAGAGTCACTGCTAAACACAGTGCAAATATTTAGGGAAGATATCCAAATGAAATTTGGAATTGACAAATGTACAGGTCTGTCTATGCACTGTGGCAAGGTCCAAAACCTAGATGGAATAGAGTTTATTTATTTATTAAATTTATATCCTGCACAATCAGGCAATAAGGCCACTCTGGGCGGCTAACAACAGTATCAGGAACAATATTAAAACACGATAAAAATAAATTAATACTTAACCAAATAGAGTAAATTAAATTAAAACAGATGGCAATAAAGGTGGTAAAAAGGGTGATGGAGAGGATGGCAAAAAGGATGGTAAAAAGGGAGGGCGAGATCTTAGTGCTCCGGGAAAGCCTGGTGGAAGAGCCAGGTCTTCAATGCTAAAAATGGTTATATTATAAAATCACTATCAAGTGATGAAAATTATAAATACCTTGGAATACTAGAAGCATATAAAATCCTGCACACAAAAGTTAAAGAACTGACAGAAACGGAATATATCAAAAGATAGTGGAAAATCTTAAAATCAAAATTAAATGGTGGAAATACAATCAAAGCCATAAACACATTGGCATTTCCAGTAATTAGATACCCAGCTGGAATAATAGATTGGACCCAAAATGAATCAGAAGAATTGGATCAAAAAACACGGAAACTGAGGAACATGCATCACACACTATATCGAAAAAATGATGTGGACAGATTATATTTACCATGAAAAATTGGAGGCCATAGATTACTGCGAATATAGCAGGTAGTAGAGAAGTAAAAAAGAAGCCCAAATGATTATATCGGTACAAGTCGAGAAAAATTACTTTAGGCTCTGAAAGTGGAGAATATTTTGAATACCTTGAAATAAAGGCTCAATATAAGACAAAAACAATTTGAAAATAAATTAAGCAGCTGGAAAAATAAACCACTACATAGACAACACCTGATAAATATTGATGGAAAACATGATCATAATTCAACATGTGCATGGCTAAAACTGGGGACCATTAAGAAAGAAACCGAAGGCTTGATTTTTGCTGCACAAGAACAAGCGCTCCAAACCAATGTGAATAAAGCTAATAGCAAATGTCAGCTCTGCCAAGAAATAGATGAAACTCTGTCGCAACTCATCTGTGAATGTCCAAAGACTGCACAAACAAATTACAAAATTAGACATGATAGAGTGGCAAAATTAGTGCACTGGTCATTATGCAAAAAATATAACTTGCCAGCCGCCAAAAACTAATGGGAACATCAGGTAGAGAAGGTGTCAGAAAATGATGTCAAAATCTCGTGGGATTTCCGAATCCAAACTGATAGACATCTTGAACATAACACACCAGACAGAGTAGTAATAGAATGAAGAAATGTCTGGATCATTGACATCGCAATTCCAGGGCATGCCAGAGTTGAAAATAAAGAATTGGAAAAACTAACAAAGTACAGAGACCTGGAAATTGAAATATCTCGCTTGTGGATGAAACACACTTCAGTGGTCCCCGTAGTCATTTGGGCTTTGGAAACAATATCAAGAAGTTTCACACAGTATTATAAGCAGTTGTAGATTCTAGAAATAACATCAACAGAGCTACAAAGCCAGCAATATTAGGAACAGCATATATACCACATCAATATTTAACAGATACTTAGGTTTTTGGTTAAAACTTGTATCTGTTATATAATACCAGTCAATGTTTTCTGACTCGCAAAAACTCTCCCTAGTGGTACTAACTGGTTAGCATCTAAGTACTTACCAGGCCATCTGGTCTTCAAGGATGGTGTAGTGTTTAAATCCTGGTAGTAATGTTGTGGCCCTCATTTTTTCAAGTGGACACTGCCACATTATCAGCAGCCCTCCAGTCTGTCCCACCATTGAGAACAGTTCATTGTGTGGAGACATGGGGGAGGGCTTTCTATACCATAGCACCCTGTCTGTGGAAAGCCCTCCCCTTGGAGACTTGACCGACACAAACATTAGCATTATTCCAGTGCCAAGTCAAAACATACTTATTTATTAGGGGTTGAGGACCATGGCCTGCACAGGTTTTAGTGCCATTGTTTTAATGTTTTAATATGTTTTAAACTCTTTGATTGTACAGCTTTGTAACCTGTCCTGAGATACTGTGATATACGGCACACTATAAATGTTTTAAACAAGCAAGCAAGCAAGCAAGCAAGCAAACAAGCAAACAAACAAACAAACAAACAACACAATAAGATTTTTGAAGAGTCTGCTTTTTCCGGCCTGGGTAGGGTTGCCAGATACATGGGTACCAAAAGGAGGACATAGAAAGACAAAAAAGAGGACAGAGGAGGACGTATTGAATGTTTCATTTGAATCGTTGCAGATTAAACGCACAATCAATACAATTTTATTACAATAGCTGCCAATAAATGTCCCTTAGTGAACCGACCGAGAAACAGTCATGTTAAAAAATAAATTCAATGGAGGCTTTTTTTCAAAATACCAAAAAACATTGTTTAAACATCCAATTGTACCTGAACCCAGCCCGGCTGTGGGATCACCTGGCTGCTCACACTCTGCACAGGCTCAGAGGCAACCTTGCTAATCTGGATGCCCAAACAAGGCTCCGGCGCAGGCAGGGGGAAAGCGGTGCTGGGCAAAACCGAATGAGGCAGCCTCCCCTCCCCCAAGGGTCATAAGTTCAAGGCTGGGGAGTCTGGGAGTTGGAGTCCCCGAAAGGGACTTTGAACACACACAGTCCGGGTGTTCGCCTTCCCATCGATGCGCTCGGGTGCTGCTTGCTCCTGCCTGGCTCGGCGGGTGGCGCTCCACTCACACTGCCTTTCTGGGCTCCATGTGGGCTGGGCAGGCATGGCGGATCGCCGAGCAGCCGCAGCAGGAGGGGGCGAGGGCTGCGCTCCAGCGCCGGCGGCAGGTAATGGGGGCGGGTGGGTGGGGGTGGGGAAAGACGGGGGAGGGGGGCCTTCCACTTCTCCCCCTCCAATTCAAAATTATAACATAAAATATGCAAAAGCCTGACATTTTAAAGGTTTTTATCTTTGCCTGCCTGACGGAGGACATTAGGCTAAAAAGGAGGACATGTCCTCCTTTTGCCTGACGTCTGGCAACCCTAAGCCTGGGCCTTGAAGCCTCCCTTTTTGTAAAGTGTATGTATTGTCCAGTTTTTGTTACATGGTAGGCATCTAAATAAATCTCTCTCTCAATTCAATGGAAGATCTGGCTGTATACCTCTTTTTTACGACCCCTTTTCCAAGTAGTTTTTATAAATAAAAATTGCATTGATTTAGATTTAACTCAAGAAGCTTGACTCTCCCTTTTACAATTTAGAAATGTTTGGTGTGCAAAGCTGAAAGTAACTGAGAATAATTAGAGAACTACTTATTTGCTACATGTGAGGTTCTTCCCAGCAAAGGCCCAGCTACCCTAAGATCTGTGTCATTTGAGGTAAATGTCTCTTGTGTCTCCTGTTCAGATATCACTGTAACTGTCTGGTAAGTGCATGGTGAATAATTTCATGTTTGGTTTTGGATTCTTTCTCTGTGCCTCTTTCATTTTCATTTTTCTCATGCACTAGTCCTTTCGTATTTCTTGAAAGGGCAGCCTCTTTTGGGTTCTTCCATTTTAGGTTTCCCATTTGTGAAAGAAAATATCTAGCACTGCAAAAGCTCTACAGATACCCTTAAAAACTGCTCCAAAAAGGCAGAAAGGCAACAGAGAATTAATCTACTCCGAAAGCAGTCAACAATGTATGAGAAAGGAAAATCATCACTAGATCTATGCACAAAATACCCCACTCACCCACCAGGCAACTGAAAAACAGTATAGTCACAGAAACATGGAAAAATAAAAAGCAACTGTATGAATTCAGTGCCACCCACCCAGCACAACAGGTAGTTTCTGAGACTGAGCAACAGTATAGGAAAAAGGAGGGGAAGCAGACAATCAGGCACTGGCTAGGTAGCCAGTGCCTGGCAAACAACAGAGCCACCACCACCACCAATACAAATCAGTGTCAAAAAACCCATCCAAATATGTACTTTTAACAGAATAAACAAACAGTAAATCAATCAACTAATAAATCTAGAAAAAAAGTCCAGCAGGGAAAGTGTGTGCCATGGGGAGAAAACAAAAACAAAAATCCCACAGAACAGGTACAAATATAGACACACAGAGACGCACACACAAATACACCCTTCTCCCAAAAACCGAGTAAGCAAATAAAACAAAAAATAAAATCAAAGACCCTCTCAACCAAAACTACTAGAATATAAGGAGACATATCTCTCCATTACCAGTTGATGCATCTCTCTCTCTCCCCCGCCCCCACCCCCATGGTTGCATGGACAGCCGCCTAATCCAAGGTGCAGGGCACTGGGATAGAATTCAACAGCACACAATAACCTACCTATAAGGAAAGACGGGAAAGCAAAGATTATGAGCACTGGCTTCCAACCAGTCCAGGACCTTTAAGAGATGAAAAATTTCACCCCCTGCAATGTTCCGATTGGGTGTTGACAGAAGCTCTTGCAATGCTGTTGGAAGAAAAAATTCCTGGGAATTTGGCAGACCAAGGGTGAAAGTATGGTTCAATGAATGAAAATGAAACTTCCGTGTGCCCCTCTTTTATTAATATGAATCATTCATTTTTAGAGGAGAGAAAGAGAATCTCTTTCATGTCTCTTGCCTTTCGTTAAAACACAAAAGGCCTATCCCTAATAACCATAATTACAGGAAAGTCAGAAGCCTTCCCTCCCAACAGTCTTACTGCTGCAGGAGTGGTAGTGGAAATAAACTGACAGTGAAGTAGTGTTTCTCTTTCCATTGTGCTTCTGTGAAATGATCTGGCAAAATAAATGCTGCAGAATTAATGTGCAGTTTTTGTTGGGTGAGTTTTCTTTCTAAAATGATAAATGTTCTTGGACTTTTCAGGGTGCTTTGCCACATGCTGATTGTGCTAACAAAAGGCATTGGTGTTTTGAATGTTTCTTGTAAAGCAGCAAATTGGAAGACTGTAGATACTTGTTCTTCTAGACACACGGATATATTCTCTTGCAGATTACAAACAGATTCTGGTATAACCTGCAGTCGTAGGCTTTCATTATTTTTAACTAGTTACTTACTGCTACACTTGAATATGTCTTCCTCTCTTCAGGAGTTGTAATGCATCTACATAGTGAAGACTTATCTGGAGTTTTATAAAAACACATTCTTAGTGCAGAAGAACCACTGGTTACAAATATATAATTTAAACATGCAGAAGGTGTACAAATGTATCTGCCCACCCAATGAATGGACATAGCTGGCAAAATAAATGTTTCTTCCCCTGGCACTTCTTCAAATCAGTATCAGAGGGTTGAGGAATCAGATGTAGGAGTTGGGAAGATTGACATGTAAGGAGGAAAGGCTGACTGTATTGCCTGACTGGAAGACTGCTTAGGTGCTGTTGGATGATACCCTCTATTAATCATACAAAAAAGACAAGCTGACCTGAAAACTGGACAGTTAAACAAGTCAGTCCAAAAGTCATGCTATCTTGGAAATTAGGATGCTTGCATTTTGAAAGACAAGAAGATTCAAGAAACTGGATTCTTCCATAGAGTAAAGCAACAGCTTCTGCATGCATGCTCTCCTCTACCATGCCATGTACCAGGCAGAGCAATACCAGAGCTACAGAGAGGTCATGCACCTTTGAGTCTGGTGGTGATCAGTTACACCATGGCCCATGGGGCTCCAATTAACCCTCACAACCCCAATAACTCTGCTGATGCTCTTTAGTTTTCCAAACATGTCGCTCTTGACTGTTGAGATGCTCCTGACTTCTACTAGATCCTTTCTGAGCTGCCTTGCCTTGTCCTGCTGGACAAACTGCATACCTCTAAGCTACCTGCTCTGATAGAGAAATTTCTGTCACCCTATATCACCACTTCTACTGATTTTGAAATGGTGCTGCTAAAAGTGCATAACTCAGAAATCTTATCTGTACTGTGTAAAAATTATTCCTGTTTTATTAAAATAGATATTTGATGCATTTTATTCAAATTCCATGAAAACTGCTAATACCTATAGCAGTTTTCTAGTTGTTACATTTTTGTTTTCTGCTGAAGAGATTCATTTGCTTTTGTGTTCATATTTTTCTCCTTACACCTATTTTAATCTCATTTTATGTCAGAAATTGGTCCATTTTGTTTCCTCAAAGTGTGGCATGCAGCTGTTACTAAATAGATAAATGGACTGTGTAGGACTCTGTGAAGAGAACATAGTTTTTTTAATGGCAGTTCAGAACCAATTGGAACCCAGTGTTGTGCAGAAGCTTGCTGTAATTAGTAGAAAATTCTTCGTATGTGCCCAACTCACTAGAGTTCCAAAAATAGTTGAGGGAATTTGGCACAGACCTCCAATGCAGTTTTCTATTCAAAAGGGAAGGCAGACGTAATTCATACTAGTAACAGTTTATACTTGTAGTTTGACAATGTCTCTCAGAACACTACAGGCAGCATGTTCCAAAATTGTAACTTTTCCAAAATGTGGTTGATAGGGACAGTAAAGAAACGCAGGCTGGGGGATAGAGTGAAATAAATGCCTGTCTGTCTGAAATACAGAACAAGAGCACCCTTAGTAAGAGTTGAGAATTAGCTGCAGGTCCCTCTTCCTTGAATAATGCTATGACTGGCTAGAAACACATTGATGAGTACAAACTGAATGAGTTCATTCCTGAACTCACTGAGATAGGTGTTATTGGTCTAAGATCTGAAAACAATCTTAGACAATATGATCAAAGGGCTGAAGAGAAAGCCTCCTATTTATTTGGCAATGATGACAAATTACACACAAATTGAAGGAGAAATAGCCTAAACCTTGGCATGTTCTGTTTGCAAAGTAAATGGACAGGTGGAGAGAAAAGTACTCCCCATTAAAATAATCCAAGATAGTTCAGTTTTTCTATTTTATAAAAGAGTCTTCTTAATTTGGCTGTTCCAGCCATGTGGTCAGGTTTGAGATTTTAGGGTAGAAACTGGTTAAATGCCCTCCTCTTGTTATGCATTTAGCTCTCCTTTTGATGCATATAAAAGAAATAAAACATAATGGAAAGCCTGCAAGAACAGCATTAAGCCAGATATCTTTAGAAAATACAGTATCATTATTTTTGATAAGGTCAGTAAAACTGTAACATTTAAAAATGGAATATAAAGAAAGTGGGAAAAAGAAATTAGTGGCAGAGTTGAGTATAGGATAGGAAGTGACTTTATACCAAGTTAGAACATAGTTCTATCAAACTCAGTACTTCTTAAGTTGACTGTCAGAAATTCTCCAGGGCTTCAGACAGGAGTCTTTCTTAGTGCTATTCAAAATACTAATCAGTTATGGAAGCAATTGGAGCTGATTACCTCTAAACTTTGATAGCAGTAAAAAAATAAGAAAGTGAAAGTTGAATTAATTATTGGTTGTGCTAGTTAAATGATGGTTGAAACCTTCTGGAAACACTGTATATTACAGAAAAAGTTGTGATATTTATTGGCCCATTTACAATGAGCTCCAAGAACATTTAGTGTTGCTGGACAAACTTAGTATATTTAGGAATAGTACATTTAGAATGCCCTATTATCTATTTAAAATAACAGTCCCCAAATTTAGGAGAGCTTATATGTCAGCTAGGTTTAATGTACTTCCATCTAGACTACTAGAAGGTAGATATCAGGGTTTGCCAGTGGCTAATTGAGCATGCCCTTGCAATGAGGCGGAGATTGAAAGTGCTGATCATGTCCTCTTAAAGCGCTGT
Organism: Intellagama lesueurii; assembly: GCA_037013535.1. Lineage (NCBI taxonomy): Eukaryota > Metazoa > Chordata > Lepidosauria > Squamata > Agamidae > Intellagama > Intellagama lesueurii. The sequence continues at coordinate 248,240,104 of JBAJHW010000002.1, forward strand.
TTTTATATATTCGGAAGGATCTCCTCCAGCCCATACTGCAACAATTTCAAGGGAGGTCCAGAGAATTTTATGTTGCGCTCTTACTCTCGGACAAGAAAGCAGATATAACTAAAGCAGTGGCGAAGTTTTGTGTGGCAGCAATGAAGTGTTGCTGTTCCCTCCTTGCACCGATTAAAGCAATGCCAGATGTTTAGTAATGGTGTGTATTGGCCACCATCTCCTCAGTCCTGTGAAACTATGGAGATTCTATAAAATTTAGTCATATTGTAATAGGCTGTATATTTTTAATTGTATTTTCATGTTATACTAATATATAATAATAATAATATTTGAATATATCTGCTGGCCAGTGACCATAATAAAGATCAGAATCAGAACGAAGCTGAGAATTAACTGATATTTTGCCAAAATAGTGGATGCGTTTGGAAAAAAATCAAGTATGGAAAGCTGCTCACTAGATGGCTGAGCCCAAGTTGGTGGGGAATCTGCATGTAAACATAGCATATGTTTGGTTTTTACTGTTAATTTTCTATGACAAGGACCTTTCAAGATCTGTGATTTCATCACACTGGATAGCCTCTCCATTGATTCAGATTGCCACTATTTCACACCTTCACAGTGTTCATAGTCACTGTGGCCAATTCACCATGTCGTGGACAACCTTCTGGTCATGTGCCTCTTTTTACTTGGCTACACTGATCTTCAGGCAAGAGAATGCCACCAGACCATAATAAAAGCCATTCCAGTCTGATAGAACCTCACACAGAGGCACCCCACTCAGTTAAGACCAGGTAACTGGTTGGCACAAGAAAGTGGCACAGGAAGGCTTTTGTGACTTTGAACTCTAGCTGCTGGAGAGCTGAACTCTCATTCTGAGCAGGTTCAAAGTGTTTTTCAGTGAATTTTTTGATGGGAACTGCCATAATTACTCCTCTTTACCATCTGAGACTAATCCATATTTTGTTTTCCAAAACCTCTTCACCTTTACTTTTTCTGCCCCAAATAGTCATCATCTTTCATCAAGCTGAGAAGCTCTTTCCATTAATCCCAGCTCTCCACTCCCCTTTGTATATGCTGCTATTAATTCTTCCTAATATCCTCTCACAAGCCAGCATAAATATCCCTGGGATCTTCTTAAGACTTCTTCATTAGTCTTACTAACACTTTACTATGAGCCATTCCTGTCTTTTTTCTGATTTATCTGTTAGTTTCCCACAAATTGTGGGAATTTTATATGCATGTTGATACTTGTGTGGGGAGTTGGTGTGTGGCAATAATTCCTTTACTCTCCTAAAGTTACTGATTCACAACTCTGAAACTGGAATAATTCAGTTCATTATTTAACATAGCAGAGTTGAAGATTTCGGAAACCTGATAAGGCTGTCAGATCTTACACCTGAGAATTTTGGTCTATGTGAAGAGTGAGTATTCGGCCTTATGGCTCTCTTTGCAGCTGCATATCAAAGCAAATTGCTGTAGGAGCCTCGTGGCACAGTGGTTAAACTGCTGTACTGCAGCCAGAACTGTGCTCATGACCCAGTTGGCTCAAGGTTGACTCTTCTATCCTTCTGAGGTCGGTAAAATGAGTACCCAGCTCAGTGGGGGAGACAATGTGTAGCCTGCATAATTAACTTGTAAACTGCTCAGAGAGTGCTTTAAGTGCTATGGGGCGGTATATAAGCAGCACGCTTTGCTAATTAAAATAATAGTTTTATATTTTTAATATTTCCTTGTAGTTTTAGGTTCCATAAATCTATGCCCAATTGACCTTCAGGGTGGAGGGCTACCTAATTTTGTTCCATTTTGGGAACCTCCTAGAAATTCATTCATATAAATTCATATAAAGTATGCTTGTGTGAATTATACAGGGGCTTCACACCAAAATGTTGTAATTATCTAGTCACACTTCTGCTGTTCCATTTTGCAACTTCTTTTTGTCTTGCAGAAATATAAAGAATATGAGAAGGATGTTGCCATAGAAGAAATTGATGGCCTGCAACTCGTGAAGAAGTTAGCAAAGAGCATGGAGGAGATGTTTCATAAAAAGTCTGAAGCTGTGCGGGTAGGTTACACTTAATATTGGATCAAAATCCTTCTCTAAATTTCTCAAAAACCATTGCTTGTTGCAAAATGCAGGTGGTGATGGTGGATCTACTACTTTTTGGTGATGAAGAAGGGAAAGAAAGGTGGTTCTGGTGCTTTCTGGATTTCAAAGAAGAAAACGATTTTTCTATTACTGACCTGTTGTCTGAATGAGAAGTGTCTCACCCTAAAATTTTGGGTGTCCCCTCTGCTCAGACTATGAATTTCCCTTGAATATCTCTTAAATTCTTTTGATGGATTGTGGCTTACCTTTTTTTAACCCCATGAAAGATCACTGGATTCTCCATTTTATTAGTTGTTGCTTTTTAACTTGAAACACAACTACTCTATGAATGCCTTGGGAGTTGTGTGACACAATATTACATAGCATTGTTTCCAAACCTTTCCACAAAGTATGGCTTGTCAGAAGCTGCCACATCAATACAAGTGGCACAAGGGTCTTTAAGTAAGTAAGTAAGTAAATGGCAAGAAAAAAATCGACCCTTCTCCAAATCTTCAGCTATCTTTAAAAAATGAAATAAGGTGAGCAACAACTCTTCTGGAAAATCCTAAGAAATTTCTCCCCACCCCAAAACTGATACAAGTATGTGTGTGTGCGTATCATTTTCTCCCACCCATCCTCTAAATAGTACTACCCTGGGGAAAAAAAAGCTGATCAGACCGTTTAATTCAGATCTTGTAGAAGATAATTTATTTTTACATTTTATGTAATTGTATCAATGCTAGCACTAAAAGTCTGATAGTATAGAAATAGATATGTGGAAGGACTTTTGAAGAATGATGTCATTTATGGCCATTGCTTTGTATGGTTATAACTGAAATATAAATACTTGGCTAATGCATTATTTTATCTCTCAGTTTTCCAAATTCCTCCTCCGGAGTACATTTGTAAATCAGTGTCATATGTTCGGCAGACAGTGTGTGGTGAGCATGTGATGGAGATATGGAATCCTACCTAGTCGTGTCCTTCCTTCCTTCTTCATGGCTGTACTTACTCTACAGCTAATGCAGGTGTACTTTGTAACCTTTGCCTCACCTGCTCATCATCAGTATTCATCATAAAAACAAAACTATTTGAAAACTGGTCTGGAATTAGATGTTAGAATCTGCCTGTTTGAAAGCAATGGCAACAGTACTGAGTACATGGTTTTTGAATATTACTAGTCTCACCTTACTCTGTCTTTGTAAAAATACCTTTCTAAAAATTAATCACTATGGGTCATGAATTGAATGTAAAGAGTATCTTAGAGTTCCCATTGGAAGAATTTTTTTTAAAAAACACACACACACAAACACTTCATTTTTTAAATGGCAAGACGTTATGGTTGGGAAGGTTAGCCTGTGCAGCATAGGAAGAAAACCTGTTGAAATCTTGTCTTTCCGTAACCAAGAAAGAATAAGTTGTGTAGAACAGTAAGAAAGGTGGACTAAATAGCTCAAACAAATGTAGGTGGAAGTACTGTCATTTGCATAATGCAAATAGTATTGACATTAGGGGGGAAATTACCCCAAATTAAGAAATCACCATGGGCATTATCTGTCATACACAAAGCATTGCAACTTGGTGTACCACAGATAATGTAATTTCTTAAACATGATACAGTTTGCCTCCAAATGTTTTGCTGATTGTGTTGTGCTGGCGTAAAACCTTCAGGATGTTGGCTATTTGAAGTTATAGGTTGTACATGTTATAGATTTTTTTTCTTGGTGCAGCACTTGGTTTACCTGAAAACTTATATCAGGACACAGCAGAGAAAAAAGTCAAGCTGAGACTTAGAGGAGTTGTCTTAGGGGAGGAGGGCAAGTGATGGATATGTAACTTCTATTTGTTGAATTTATTGTGTGTATGTATGTATTTATTATTTCCATTTATAAGCTGTTCTTCTCTCCAAAGAGACCCAGAATGGCACAGGATACAAAAACAATACATACATACCCAAAAATAAAATACTTAACATTAATGCAATAAAATCTAGCAACAGCCTGTACAATTTTGTCTTATATACATAAGTATAAAAAAAATGCTTACTGTTTTAGTTCTTAGCAGTTCCTAGTACCCAAAGACCCACCAAAACATTTGTGCCTTAAATCCCACCCTGAATCCTTGCAGGAATGTCATATTTCACAGGGACACAGGACTCCTAGAGCAGTGGTTCTTAAACTGGTGTCCCCAGATGTTCTTATACTGCAGTTCCCAGAAGCCTTCACCACTTGCTGTGCTGGCCAGAATTTCTGGGAGTTGCAGTCCAAGAAAATCTGGGGACCCCAGTTTGAGAACCACTGTTATAGAATGGGGACAGCAACACAGAAAGATGCTGCATGTTGTACCAGTAGCTACCAAATTGTCTTCAAGGGCAGCCCCATGTGGAGTGAAAGATACCTGAGAAGGAGACTCAACCCCCCCCCCCCCCCAGACACCACATGCTGGTCATGGTGATGTAAATAATAGAGTTAACAGAGACTTGTTTTGCAAACTACATCAGTTATGGCTGCACGTAGAAAAGAGGACTGCAAGAAAATGACTTTTATATTTAGCAATGAAAAATAAATATGATTTTTTTTTCTGTTTCCTGATTTTTTAAATCTTTAGTCTGTCTTACTCTGTACACACATCAGTTTCTTAGTCTTTTTCTATAAGACCACAGAATATTTGTATATCTTCTGATGTGCATTTCTCCTAATATATAAATGTTCATATGCAATTTCCTGTTTATTCATTTTTATTTATTTACATGTTGCCTTTCCCCCCAAAATGGGGATTGCATTATAGTTTCATTGATTCTAATGCTTTACACACATTTCCCTGGTATGTGTGCTATTTAACTGATTTTAAACTGGGATTTTTAACTGGGAAAACTGCACAGCAGAATTTGAAGAATTGTGAATGCTGACAAATAATTGTGTTTTCACTTTGTGTGTTGGTTCAGAAGGGACATATCTGGTAAATTCACTTTAAAACAGGAACCAAACAAAATTTTCCCCTGGTTATTGAACAAGTTCCATCCCCCTTACTCTCTCACTGAAAAACTACAGTATTATAAGGGTAGCCCCATCTGGTTCCATGCATTCAAGGTTGCTTTTGCCTATGAACCTATGTGTGATTGGATGTAAATAACTAGGCTAGCATGGTTGGCAAAGCTGAGAGGTAAGGCCATTCAATGACTGCTAGGGCTTTTTGTAAAAGAAAATTGCAAGTTTCTTTATTCATGTGTAGCAGCAGTAAGATAAGGTAAAGTAAAAAAAAATCCTTGCATTCTTGCCATTTTTTTCTACAGGATGTCTTGATACAGCAAAATACCCTTTTTTCCCATAAAGGATGAGAAAGTTTGCAAATACTAGTTATATCCTTACTTGATAGTGTATTTTTTTTCTTGCTGCAAGTCTAGGGAAGGAACATCAGTAAGTCTAGGGAAGGAACATCAGTACGTGAGCCCTTGGGTAGTTGACAGATTCCACTGCTGATGTTTCCCCTACGATAATGTTTTCATTAGATCTGACCAAAATTTCAATTTCCCATATATTTTCACAGCCTAGCATTCCTTGCTGGAATTGTCTGAAATTAAAAGGATGGCTAGATCTCTCTTCAGAGTGCGGTTGCTGCTACTGTAGGTAGCCTGATTGGTCACCCTAATAGAGGAGGGGCCGCACCAGATACACCTTCACCGGGATGCTTCAAATGTGTAATTGGTTCTGAGCTCCAGTCCTTCCCATTTCTTGGGGCTTCTCAGTTCTCATCTGGCTTCCTCATCTTGAGAGTCAGCATCGTGTGGTGGTTGAACTGTTTCACTAAAAATTAGGAAGAGCCTCTTGACAGTAAGAGCTTCTTGACAGTGGAAGAGACTACCTTGGACAATGATGCTCTCTCCTTCCTTGAAGGTTTTTAGAGATTGGATGCTCTAGCTTTGGCCAGGAGTTGGAATACTAGATGGTCCTTAGTATTCCTTCCAACTGTACAGTGCTATGAAATATTCCTCACTAAAAGTCTGTTTATGTTTAATAAAGCTGTTCTCTAATTTACCTGATTGCATGGCTCAGGGTAAAACAGCAAATGCTTACACCAACTTCTTAACTTCCTGCAATTTACAGCTGCAATTTACACTGATGGATTACACCAGGATAATTTTTTGTCTGAATACTGGTCATTAGAAATGGCCTTTATATGAAGGCCTCCACGTGGCAACACAGGTGCCATGTGTCCCCTTCCCCCACTCCCCGACCGGCCAGCCCACTCACATGTTGTTGCACACCACTGGGGTTCTACTTCTGCAGTAATGAGCCAGTGTGGGCAAGAGTTCAGACTGCCCTTCCCTGCCTTCTCTGACAGCTGCCCACTCAACGGCTGCGTGTGCAGTATCCCCGTCCTACCTCCATGCCTGAGTCGTGCCCATCTCTACTGGTCATGTTTTGTTTTTTTTGTTCACTAATTTTGAGGAAAATTTTATATAGTCAATTAAAAAGCTTGTATCTTACAAATGAAAATAATGTTGAGTTTGGCCCAGTCATCTATCTGACGGAAACCAGAATGGTTGTATCATTTCATTTGTAAAAATACACATAAAAGAAATAAATGAGTTGAAGAGGGTTTCTAAAGGTCAAGCCCCAAATTAAGTATACTCCTCCTCATAAAAAATTTCTCTCAGCCTTTTTCTGATACAGAAATTTTTTTTAAGCATTAGTGTTTAGTCTACTAATGCAGAGTTCTGCTACTTTTATGCTGATAACTCTAAAAAAAAAGGGGGAAACATTTTTTGAAGTACGACAAAGTAGACTTGAAAAAAGTTTTAGTGCTTTAACCATACAGAAAAATGTAAAGAAGGAAAGGTTTCCCCTTCATTAGTTTTTTCTCCCTCTTCTTGCCCTTTTTTCTGGCTACCTGGTGTTCACCGCAGCATTGATTCCCATTATAGGTGTACTGTGAAAAGTAATTGCTATTGTACAGTAATTTGGTTTCAGCACATTCACGCATCAGTAAACCAGCAGGGTTTATCAAGAGAAAACAGGGACATTAAAGCTTTTTATCATGAAATTCCACACATAGAGACCCATTTTTCCAAACAGAGGAATATCTGCATTTGCATTTTGTAAGCACAGCCAATTGTGGATAAACATTTTTCTCCCCACAGGTGCTTTTTACAACAGTCATCCAGACTGCAAAGAACTGCTGCTGGAATGATATTTGGTTTATCAAACAAAATGTCAGTATAACAGTTCTGCATGTATGTGAAATGTACGTTGGTGAATCATATAAGCTATGCCTTACTTCAAATGCAGCATTTAATGAAAAGTAGTTTCAAGGCAGAAACAATTCCTTGGAATTAGAAAGTCATCTCCAAGTAGATTGCTTTTGATGACTTGGCAATGATTGTTTTAAAAGGAGAGATAGACCCTATTGCATAATCCAAAACTGCAGAAAACAGTTCATAGGTGATGAAAGTAATTTTGTTCACAGGCTGCCTTATGCCGAGATTAAAGCACTGTTTATCATAACAAACCAAAAATTCACATTAAGGATTTCATGTAGTGTCCCTAGCTGTTGTGTATTCATTGCCATAAATAATTTATCTTCATCTTGGGATTTTAGTATGGACGTGGTTGCTGCATGTAAATGTACATTGGTTGGTTTTCTGTACTAAATGGAGACATCTACTTATGATTTGTATTTTGTTGGCATTATTTGCTTAACTAAATGTCTCCTTATATTTCTGTTATATGTGGGAGATACAGGTTTCAGTCCTGGGCCCAGGGTTCTTCAGCATCTTGGTTAAAATAAATGAGAGGCATGCTTGTCAAATGTGCTAGTGACTGCAAACTGGGAGGGGTAGATAAAACCACAGAAGACAGAAACAAGCTTCAAAATGACTTTCACAGTTTGGAGAACTGGGCCAAAACAAGTAAAATGAATTTCAAAAGGGTTAAATATAATGTTCTACAGATGCACAAAGGATGGGTGACACCTAGTTGGGTGCCACTTGCCTTGGAATTAATACATGCAAAAAGCATTTAGGCTCTTAGCAGGCAGGAAGTTAAAAATGTGTCAATAGGGTGATGCATCAGCAAGCAAGCAAGCAAGCAAACTAATTAACTAATTAACTAATTAACTAACTAACTAACTAACTAACTAACTAACTAAAGCAAGTGTAGGCTATATAAACAAAGTATAATGTTCAAGGAAGGTAATAGCACTACTGTTGAGTAACAGATTCTAATGCGTGATCATTTCGCCCTAAGAATTCTCCAGAATTAGAGACCTCAAAAGATCTGAAGCCTAAATTCATAATAGCTAGCATTTATCCCAATTAAGGGTTAATCCCAAAATGAAACCAAACAATCTCAGACAATCATATTTAAATTCATCTGAGTATCATGTTGTAAGTCATTTCATTGTTGCAATAATTCCAGGCAACATCAGCTTGTTTATTGCTACATGCTTTATTCCTCTTCATTTCTTCTATATACTATATCCACAATTATTTCCAAGGAATCACAAGTCAAAATGTATTTAAAACAGTCTTACATTTGTGAGAAAACTGTAGGCACAGATTCTTCCACTAAGTTCTAGGCAAATACTTAAGTCAGAAAATATAGAAGCAAAGGTATAATAAAAGACCAAAAAGAATGTTGTAAGTTACATTCTAAAAATACAGGAGGTTTATAGTCTATAAACAAAAAGAATAACATCTCTAAGATTAAAATTCTAAAGAATAAAATTGTATAAAATAAAAAGCATAACTTTCTGTAAAAGGCGTGTAACATTATTTAAGCTTTTAAATGTTAAAATACATATAAAGTAAAAAGCATTACTTAGCCTCTAAACATATGAAGAACAAACACAGAAAAACATTTTCTCACCCAGTCAAGCCAGTTAAAATCCATTGTTTTTCTTCTGCTTATGTGTTCAGCTGCCCTGCTAGTTATTGTTATCTGGCATGTGCAGTGTAACATGAACCCATCTTGTTATGAATGAATACCCTGTCTTGTGTTGTTCTATCTACACATATTTATACTCTTACAAGATTGTTTTCTTTTTTTCTTACCTTGTCTTTACTAACTGAGGCTTTTCAACAGAAGGAAATTCTATGGAAATACTAGCTAATACAAATCTTCATTCACTTTGTTCCAGTTCAATTTCTCTAAATTGACAATCTTTTGTTCATACAACATCCTCGTTAGGAGCACCTTTCAACCTTATGAAAGTGCTGCCTCCATTTCTTCTCTCTATCAAATATGCTAGATCTTAACACCTACACATTGATGATTTTACCTTTTTCAAACAACGGCACTATTGGAGTACATATATCAAGTCCTTTAAACACAGATTGCATCACTTTGTTTATGTTACACACAAAAACTTTCACACAATGAATGAAATACTTCAGAGTGGTTATCAATAACTGACCTTAGTCTCAGGCAGGCTGGAAACATTATACTTGTTTTGGAAAAAAATTAAATTCAAGCCTCACTATGAAAAGTGGTTTCATTTTCAAAGTACTTCTTTTTCTACAACTCCATAATAATTCCAGCGTCCCATAAACTCAAATTTCAGATGTTCATGCTACTTTATTCTACCTCATATGGAGTGCTTATCCAGTTCTGGGCTACATAGTTCATGAAGGTTATCAACAAACTGGAAGGTGTCCAGAGAAAGGTACCAAAGATGGGGAAGGGTACGGAAATCAATTTCTATAAGGAATGTTGAGCGCTTTGGGGGGGTGTCACCTGCAAAAGGTGGTAGGAAGTGCTGTCATGTTTCGGGCTTTTCTGTAGCTTGAGAAGACAGGACATAAATAAATGGATTCAAGCCAAAAGAGAGTAAATTTTTGTTTAAGCACCAGGAAGAACTTCCTAATACAAAATGCTGTTCCATAGTGGAACATGCTGCCTCAGGAGACTGATCCATCTGTCCGGAATGCTTTAGGTATGGATTTTCAACAGAGGCATTGGATCCAATATGATGAGTTTCATGATCCCTTCCCAGTTCAGAGTCTTCACCCTCCACACCTATGCTTTACCCACAAAGGCTTTGAAAATATAAAATTCTGTGAAGTTTATAGATGACTCCAGGTTATATTATGTAACAAATTCTATCTGCTGGTAGTATTTTTTATATTTTGTTCACTTTTATGTTTTGTAGGTGAATGTTTTGGCTTTTTTTCAATGGTTTTTTTAAGATTGAGACATATATGTAACCAAACAGAGAGTATTACTTATAAGACTGACTAACAAACAAAAGTATTTGAGGAAAACATTTCATGTATTGCCTTTCTCAGTTGCTCTGATAAAAGTATGCTGTTTCCCATCATCATCATCATCTTAGAGCTGCAGAGCTAGAAGAGAGCCTATGGATCATCGTGTCCAGCCCCTGTTAAGGAGACTTAGTGGAAAACTGAACCTTTTGCTCTGCAGCAAGATACCTAAACTACTGAGAATCTGGAGGACAGGGTATTCCAACAGTGATCTTTCTTGTGTGTGTGTGTCCCTAATCCTTCTGGGGACAGATGAAAGAGGAGCATGATAAATAGGAGACAGATTGTATGTAAAGCCTCCACCCCTGTTGAGTGAGGGATTTTCTTTCATCGATCATGAGAAAGATTAGGGACACACACAGAGAAAGATCACTGTTAACAACTGTCAACGACCCATGACAACTGGCGGAGAAGGACTGCAGAAGTGGAATTATCCCTCAGCCCCCATTCTTTGTCCTTCTAATGAGCCTCTTCAGACCAGGGAGAAGTGAAACCAACATGGAGGATACATCAGGGATCTCCTGCCAAACTCTCCTCAGACTGCAGAAGCTTCTTGGATGAATAGCGAAATGTTTCAACCTAACAAGAAAGAAGTCCAGTTGCCATGACTCAACTTCCAGATTTACACTTGATTGTTCAGTGGCAATGAAACCTCTGTTTCTTATTCGTGCAAATTAAAAACCTTAGAAGAAGATAGCAAATTTATTTAATTAGGTCTTCATTCATTCATTTGCTGTTACCTAATCACAGTGTAAAACTATTGCATCTGAAGTTAGTATAGTGCTGGTGGACAGCTCGATGAAAGTGTCAACCCAGTGTGCAGTGGCAGTGAAGAAGACAAATTCCATGCAAGGTATCATTAAAAAGGGGATTGAAAATAAAACAGCCAATATTATAATGTCATTGTACAAAATGCTGATAAGGCTGCACCTGGAGTATTCCATACAGTTCTGGTTGCCACACTTCAAAAAAGACATAGTGGAACTGGAAAAGGTGCAGAAGAGAGCAACTAAAATGGTGACTGGGCTGGGGCACCTCCCTTAAGGAGCCTGAGGGGTAAAAATTTAAGCAAGGGATGGATAAAGTGGATAGAGTGAAGCTCTTTCTCTCTCTCTCACGCAATACCAGAACCAAGGGACATCCACTCCAATTGAGTGTTGGGAGAGTGAGGATGTGGTCATGGCATCTGGCCTAGATGCTTTTAAAAGGGGATTGGACAGATTCCTGTAGGAAATGTCCATTGCAGGTTACAAGCCATGATGTGGATGTATAGTCTCCAGGCTTAAAAGGAAGGTACCTCAAAATGCCAGATGCAGGGGAGGGGTGTCAGGAGACAGGTATCTAGTTGTATTGTGTGCTCCCAGAGGCATCTGGCGGGGCCACTGTGAGATACAGGAAGTTGGACTAGATGGGCCCTTGGCCTGATCCAGCAGGGCTCTTCTTATGTTCTTATAGCTATGATGATAGGAGAGGAATAAGCAGTTTAAAAAAAAGCCCTGATCTCAGCAGCACACATAGCAATGAAAGGATAGGAGTGGGTGCCCTCACTTTTTTCAAGCAAAAGAGACCTTTGGTGGAGGAAGAATTGCTGTCACTCCAAACAGCTTCAGGATGATGCTATATCAGCATGTCACATTGTTCTGGCAATAGATGACACATTTTTTTCTTTTTTAAAAAACAGTTTGGGGCTAGTGCTGTAACTACTTGCTTTTTAAAAGTAACTTTCTAAGCTGTCATTACTTCGGAAGAGGGAGGTTGGGAAGAGCTAGGCAGCCAACAGGAGCCCTAACAGGTTCCTTTGCCAACCAATTAGCTGTTCAGTCTGCTACAGAGATCTGTTGTGTCGCTCAAAGCCATGCTTGGAGCTATTCTTTTTATTTTAAATGCAAGCAACAAGGGGAGCCAGCTGAGAGAATGGATGCCCTGAGGCCCAGCAACTGAGCTGTCTACTAGTCCCAAGCTTTGCATATCCAAACAGCTGAAGCTTTGCATATTTATCTGGTTTGCCACTCAGTGTCTTCTGCCAAAAGAGTAAGTTGTTTTAAACACTGTTGAATTTCAAATGTGGGTTTTCAGGATTAGAAAGAACAATAAAGCCACCTCCCCTCACATTTTTTCAGAGCAGGTATGAATAACTACAAATATAGGATTAAAAACAATCACACCTTTTCCAACTTGGTTTTTCTTGACCAGCACTCTTCAAAATCAAGTTTGCATTCTGCAATATATGATTGTCTTCAAGGTGGAATTCTTCTCATGAGACAAAACTAGGGATCTCCTTTATGCTTCGATACATGGATGTCAACTCTAGTTCCCCACCACCATTCCTCCGCTTTCTTTCGCCTTAGCTCAATGTACCTATCCCACAATTGTCTCAGAGCAAGCCATCAGCTACTGTATGTGTCGTTTAATTGATCTTTCCCTTTTGCCATCACCACTGCCATCTTTGCTGTTGCTCTTTGGGGTGGGTTGACAGAGTCACTGAGCTTTGCTGTGTCCTGCTTCTTGAGGAGTGGATGGGTAGGGAAGGGCATGGCTGGTGGACAACGGGCCACGAACAGGTCCCTCAGTGCCCTTGTCCTCTGCCTTGATAGAGGTGTTATTTGGGGGAGCCCACGTTAGCTAAAAAGCGTGTGTGTGTGTGTGTGTGTGTGTGTGTGTGTGTGTGTGTGTGTGTGTGTGTGTGTGTGTATTCATATATAAATATACTAGAATGGTTTTCTGTGGGGTGGGGGTGGCAGGCTGCAAAAAAAAATCATTTAGTGAACTGCTGCTTGGCTAGATAATTTGGATCACTGCAGGTCATTCTCCTACTACCTTCTGAATTTTGCTGCCCCATCCATTCATCCTCCCGTACAGCAAATATATTAAAAATTAATAGAATAAAAGAGTTAGCCCAGAAAACCAAAAATAATCTGTTAGAGTTAATTAGAACCAGGGTATTAACAACCATGAACATAATCAAGGAACTGCCTGTGCAAACAGTTGGTGGCAAAAAAACCCTTCAGGATTCAATGGTGAAACCATAACAAAGGGTAGGAGCCTCAACAGAAGATCCCCCTCCACATCACAACCAAATAAGCCTCAACAGGCCACAGTACAATTAGCAGAGACCCACCCCTCAAAAAACATAAGGAGTGGGGTAGTCTGTGCTATTCTTTCCAATCTTTAAAACTGAAGTTACGTACGTATGTGGCAGTGCAACATCTTTAAAACTAGCTAGAGATAAGCAGGCTGAAAAATTAAAGAGTTCCAGGTAGCTCCAAGCGTTTTGTGGGTGAACTCTTCCCATCAGCTATGATTATTCACTACCACACAGCTTTATTTAATTTATTATTTCTTGAACTTATTTTAGCCTTCAGACATGGTGATATTAAAATGAGAAAGAAATTTATATAGTTTTCTGAGCAGAGGCATGTAGATGGACTGTGGGAGGAATGAAATTATGGTGAATCAACCAAGTTTCACTATAAATAGGACCAACTGACAGGATAAAGACATAATAAAATGAGATGGCTATAATTGTATTAATTACCAGCAACAAATGAAAGGGTTTCAGCCATATTTTTATTCAGTATTTTAGAGACAGGTTTTGCTGCTTCCTTGTTTTATGACTACAAAAAGCTAAGAACACCTTAATGCTGATTGGGACAGTCCACTGACAATTTGCTCATGCTTCTAAATGCTTCATCCTGATTAAAGGATGGTTAGATGGACTCACATATCCATGTTTCTGCACAAAGATTTTGTCTTGTATAAGAGGTGTGGTCTCCTGTCCTGACAGTGTAATTCTGTCTACTTCACTTAGAAGAGTAAGCCTCCTTTTGAGATTTTATAATAGATGTGGGTCATTAGAAGTGTTAGTAATTCAGTTTTCTATATAATATCTTCCTAAACACCAGCAAGAAGAAAGTATAAGTGAAAACTGTGATCCTTTCTTTGCACTGTATTGAGGATTTCCAGAGTGGTAGTTTTGTTAATCTGTTGTGGTGAAAAATATCGACTAGGGATGTGATTAGTACTTGAAAAATCTTTCATTCTTGGTAGCTTTCCAAGTCTTGTTGTGCTAAGACTCCCCAATGAGTCTTCCCCCTACCACACCCTGCATAATTTTGAAGCTTATTAAAGTGAATCCTGCACAAGAAAGAAGCCATTCTGTGCAAGAACGGTAACAATCCTGCATAGCTTGGCATTCTGCGAGCCACACTGCTTGCACCAAGAGTTGGGGTGGTGGGCCTACCCTTCCCTGTGTGAATATCCATAGGTTGCACATCAGAAATGGGAGGCAGCTCCAACTTTATGGGGAGGGAGGTAGGGTTTACAGTCCTGATTTTGTCATTGACAACCCCCTTCTCCTGAGTCCTCCCTTCAGTTTCCTGCACTGGCATACCTGCAAGCTTACTCTCTTCATGACTCCCAGTTGACTTTACTGGGACCAATTGGAATAGGAAGGGTGGAGCTGCCAAAAGGCTTTGCCCTAGTCCATGTCTCCCGGCCCATTTCAAGGAGGGCTCCTACCACCCTCCAGACTCTTACCCAGGTGAACCAGGATTGTGGGTTGAAGAAAGGGTCAGTCATTTATGTGCATGGTTCTGAACAGGACTGTGCTTCTAGGATCAATTCATGGAATGTGAAATATGGAATAATTCTTTGGGCACACATTATGCACTTTAAGCGTGCTGAATACTGGGACTGTACATTGCTAAAACTGATCAGCAGCTATTTAGAACAGCCTTTTTAAACCTTTTTTTGCAACAGCTGTAAACACAGTATGAAAGAAATATAGGTCAAATTGGGATTGTATAAATCACATAACAGATCTTACGAGGTGGTGTGTGAAGAATTATTTCCAGTCTGTGGCCCCCTTCAAATGTACCAGCCCCCCCCCCGGGGGGCATATGGCTCCTGTTGAGAATGGTTGATTTAGAGGGATGTGGTGGGTAGGAAAAAAGTAATATGGTACTTAGAGTTGAAATTGATGTAGGCTAGGGTTATGACAAGGGGACGTGGTGGCACTGCGAGTTAAACCGCAGAAGCCTCTGTGCTGCAAGGTCGGACGACCAGCAGTCGTAAGATCGAATCCATGCGACGGAGTGAGCTCCCGTCGCTTGTCCCAGCTCCTGCCAACCTAGCAGTTTGAAAGCATGTAAATGCGAGTAGATAAATAGGGACCACCACGGTGGGAAGGTAACGGCATTCCGTGTCTAGTCATGCTGGCCACGTGACCACGGAAACTGTCTTTGGACAAACGCTGGCTCTACGGCTTGGAAACGGGGATGAGCACTGACCCCTAGAGTCGGACACGACTGGACTAAATGTCAAGGGGAACCTTTACCTTTACCTAGGGTTATGACAACACTTCAGACAAGAATATAGTGAGTGAAAGGTGTGCCATAAATAACAACAACAGTAACACAGTAGCACAAAGCTAAGTATTGTTCCATGTCAAATACTTATATTTCATAATGCCACTAAACTATAAAGGGTTTATATGCCAAAATAAATCATAGAATCATAGAAAAGTGAAGTTGGAAGGGCCTACAAGGCCATCAAGTCCAACCCCCTGCTCAATGCAGGAATACAATCAAAGCATATCTGCCAGGTGATTATCTAAGTTTTTCTTGAATGCCTCCAGTGTTGGAGCACTCACCAACTCCCAAGGTAACTGGTTCCACTGCCATACTGCTCTAACAGTTAGGACGCTTTTCCTGATATTCGACTGAAATCTGGCTTCCTCTAACTTTAACACTGTTGCATGTCCTGCACTCTGGGATGATTGAGAACAGATCCTGCCCCTCCTCTGTACGACAGCCTTTCGAATATTTGAAAAGTGCTATCATATCACCCCTCAGTCTTCTTTTCTCAAGGCTAAACATGCCCAATTCTTTCAGCCTTTCCTCATAAGGCTTGGTTTCTAGCCCCCTAAAATGCCATTACAGATACAAACCTCTGGATTCATTTGCAAAGGATATTAGGAGGACAGTCTGTTGTGTTCACTTCAGTTGATATTGCCTAGTAGCAATAAAGAGTGTTTAGTATTTTAATCCATTTCTCAATGTTGAGAAGAGCTTAGATAGCATGTGTAATTTTTCTTTCTTCTTTCTGCTGTAGAATTCCCTCTGACATATATTTCCCATTCCCATTAATGCTAATTTTTCAAAGTTGCATAATTAACAGATCTTGACTTACAATGCATAGAATAAATGGGAAGAGTCCTTTCATTGCAAGTGCTGCAATTTATTTTTTCAAATTATAAGTGATATTAGGCTGAAAATGCTCAAAGAGATTCCGTCTATAGAGTATTTGGTTTTGTAATGACTCTTCTGGATTTGTTGTCTGAGTGTGTATGTTCCGTAAGATTGATTGATCAATAAATATCCATATAGGATATCTCCAATTTCTATTAATGCTTATTTTAAAAATTTGCATACTTAAAAAAGCATGCTGCTTATATATTGCCCCATAGCTCTTAAAGCACTCTCTGGGTGGTTTACAATTTAATTATGAAGGTTACAAATTGCCCCTCCCCCGTGAGTTGGGTACTCAATTTACCAACCTAGGAATGATGGCTGAGTCAACCTTGAACCAGCTACCTGTGACTGCAACAGGTTGTGAGCAGAGTTTTGGCTGCAGTACTGCAGTTTAGCCACTGTATCATGAGGCTCCTAATTAACAGATCTTGTTATACCAAATACCAAACCCAGACCCAAGGTTTAATTCTATTTTATGTCTCAACTTTTAACATCAACCTAATTGTTGCTAATAAAGCTTTTTGAATGTCCTGCATATTCAAATCATCAACATAACAGGGAGACATAGTTGAGATATTTACAATTGCTTTTGTTGCATGAAAAGATTCTGAAGATTTCATTTATTGAAAATGGAACTTGTCATAAATTGTTTCACGTAGCAAATGGAAAGTTCATATATACACGCATGGAGGGTAATCAAACTCCCCCCCCCCCCAAAAAATGGAATAGAAACTGCAATCTTTAATATATTTAACAGGAAGTATGCTGCATTATATATGGTAGAACTTACTTTCGAGTTCCCATGTATTTTTATTTTATTATTTATTTATTAAATTTATACCCTGCCCATATAGACCGAAGTCTACTCTGGGCAGATGTTTTTCCCATGTACAGGAATGTGCTGTTTGTAATAGAAGTGCATCACCATAAGGTGGATCATGTTAGGGTTTGCCACTAGCACCATAAAGACTAGAACCCTGTTTGCTTACTTGACTGCAGAAGGCCAATCACATAAGCTTTTCTCCTGCTTTGATCAGGAGTTTGAGTTTGAGTTGCTTGCAGAAAAGCCTTTTAAATCCCAACAGCAGGACTGTTCTGCCTATCAGAGTCCTCTTTTGGAAAATGATCCAAGATATGTAGCTCCAAGAGAAAAACTGTACAGCTCACTCAGCCGCCTAGAGTGGTCATAATTGACCAGATAGGCGGGATATAAATGAAATAAATAAATAAATAAATAAATAAATAAATAAATAAATAAATAAATAAATAAATAAGGTAGAAATACAAAATACCACCATAAGGAATTTGCCTTTTTGTTGCTTCTCTTGTACAGATCTCTTGGCATTTTATGACATAAACCAATGTAATTTACCAGGGGAGCAGCAGTTTTTTCCTCTCCAGTTCTCTGTCCCTGTCTTTGTCAAGCACAGACCCTTCCTAAAGATTTCCTCATCCACTGAGCTAAATCAAATGCTCTGTAGGTGTCACATGTGCCCACATGCATCTGCTCTTCTGGTTTGAACAACATACTGTGAAGATTCTCAGTCATCCAGGTGAGGTTATCCGGAAGTTGTGTCATGGCAACTGGATTCTTTCTTATTAGGTTGAAACATTTTGCTACTCATCCATGACTGAAGAAGCTACTTGGATGAGTAGTGAAATGTTTCAACCTAATAAGAAAGACATCCAGTTGCCATGACTCAACTTCCAGATACTTTCCATAAGATTTCAGGGATGCAGAATCCTGAAATCATTATCCACATCTGTGGCTCTGCACATAGGAAGCTAGCTTGCTTGTATACGTATGTATGTATGTATGTATGTATGTATGTATGTATGTATGTATGTATGTATGTATGTATGTATGTATGTATGTATGTTTCTTCACTCCATCTTTCTCCTTTAAAAGGACGTAAGGCAGCTTACATCATTGAAAGACAACATTTAAAGCTGAAAACAATGAGTATAAAGATGCAGCTTACATCTGTAAAAGACATTATTTAAAGCTAAGAAGAATGAATAGAAAACACAGTTTACATTATTACATCACCTGGCAGAGCGCCTTCTTCCACCTAGTTCTACCCGTATCACCCGTTCCAGTCAGGCCAGGCGGCTGAGGGGCCTAATGCCAAGAGAGGTCCGAAGGGAAAAAACTAAAAATCGGGCCTTTCGGCAGTGGCCCCTCGCCTCTGGAACAACTTACCTGCAGAGATCCGCCTGGCCCCCTCACTGAGGGCCTTCAAGACCAACCTGAAGACACTGCTATACAGGCAGGCCTTCCCTACAGCCATCACCTAGCCTATTTCTTTCCTTTTTTCCTCTTTTTCTTTTTCCATCTTGGACTCTGTGATTAATTCGGATTTTACCTTTAGTTTATTTTTTATGTTTTATGTAAACTGCCCAGAGTAGTCATGTTCTACCATGTTTCCCCGAAAATAAGCCCTACCCTGAAAATAAGCCCTAGTATGATTTTTCTATATGATTTTAATATAAGCCCTACCCTGAAAATAAGCCCTAGTTAAGTGAAACCCTGCCCTCCACCAGGGACTCACCGGGATCCTCCAAGCTCTCAAGATAGACTTAAAACCTCTTCCCTTCCTCTCCCCCTTCCCTCGCTCACGGACGGGCTGGGCGGCCAGGGAGGAAGGAGCTGCGCGCCGCCAGGAACTTGCTCCAACAACTCTTGGGGCTGGCGCCTCTGCAGTGTGCGTGCTTCCCCCCCTCTCCAGTCTGTGCCCAGGCGAGGCTAACAAAGCACAAAGTTGGAGGGGGGAGGCCCCCGCCCTGTCTTTCTTTCCCCCCTTCCTCTCTTTCTGCCTTTTAACCCTCCTCTTGTTCTGCTCCCTCTTTGGTGCTGGGTGCTGCCGGCAGGGCCACTGGCATGTTGAGGCAGCTGCTCTCCCCCCCCCCCGCCCTCTCCTCAACCAGGTTTGCCGGCTTCGGGTCCCTGCCCCCTTCCACTGCCAAGGTTGCGGCTCCACCGTTTTCTGCAAAATGAACCCAGTGCCCGCCAGCCCCAATGGGAGCCTCAGCCCAGTTGCTGGAGGAACTCAAGCCACCACCGTGGCACCTCCCAGCAGCGGTGGCGGTGGCGGCACCCCTGGAGGAAGTGGCACCAGGTACATTTAAAGAAGGGGAAGAAGAACGGGAAGGGAGGGCTTGAGAAAGGGTTAAAAAGAATCCGAACACCCAAGGAATTGGAAGGATGGGAGGCGTGGAGGGGGGGTAGGACAGGAAAGTCAAGGCTGGGAGCTCCTGTGCTCGATCTCATGTGCGAGTTTTTCCCGTAGGTTGAAAAGAGGACTTGGCCAGGTGGGGAGAAAGAGAAAGGGAGTGTGTGGCTCTGCTAAGTGGAGCTTGTGAGGTCTGCTGCCGATTGGGTGCTGCAGGACCCGGAGGGCGCCCCTTGGAAGGCACCCCTCCCAACGAGGAAGAAGAGATCTGCCAGTTTACCCTTCCGGGCATCCGTCAGCCATAGCTGTGTTGGCACCTTGCATGGTGCCTGCTGGGTGACTGACCCACAGTGGGTGCCCTTTCTGCCTCTCTTCCTTGCCTCCCTTAATGCACTCGTGAAATAAAAAAACATTTTCTGAATTTTGATACCTGCAGTTTTTCATCATTTTTGTGTCAACCATCATTCTTAACTACGGTATCATCATTTTTGTTGCCACTCCTGTCTCATAACTTTTCAGTTAACACTTGATGAAATTATAGATTTAAAAGGAAGAATATTTTGACCCCCAGACAAGATGAGTGCCAAAAGAAAGAGTTATTCCGTTGAGTACAAGAAATGAATTGTGGAAGACTCCTGGGGCAAGAATCTTATGGCTTTCTGCAAAGAGAATAAGTTGGATCTCTGAATGGTCTGAAAATGGCGAGCAGAGTACAATAACCTCAGTCAACAGGTGGACAAGGGGAATGCTAAGAAGCGCAAGTGTGGATCAGGTAGGCAGCCATTATTTCCTGAGCTGGAAGACATCATCTGTGAATGGATTGCTGACAGGAGAGCAAAGGTTTTGGTGGTGCACAGGGCTGACATTCAAGCATTTGCCCTTGCAATAGCACCACAGTTAGAAATATCCCCAGAAGAATTCAAAGCATCACAACACTGGCTGGATAGCTTCCTTCAGTGATATGAACTGTCTCTAAGAAGAAGGACAACACTGTTCAAGCTGGAAGATAGTGAACTTATTAAACGTGCACTTGCATTCAAGTCCTTTGTTGATGGCATTGACTTTTCTAAATACCAACTCTCCAACATGATTGCTATGAATGAAACTGCAGTGTTTATGGGCCAAGGATCTCAAACGACAATTGATCATAGGGGTGCCTCGTCAATCTACGTTCCCTCCACTGGTTACGAAAGTGCACGTGTTACCTGTGTTTTGGCAATTTGTCTGGATGGAAAGAAAGCCCCACCTCTAATAGTCACTAAAGGCAAGAAAGATAAGATTGAATGTGTTTCAGGCATTTATGTTCTTGAAACTGAAAAAGCCTGGTGCACACAAGCAGTTATAAGGAAGTGGGTTGGTTTAATGCTGCCACTTGTTTTGCGAGGCGGCCAAAGAGGTCTGGTAGTCTGGGATTCAGCCAGCACTCACCGCGCTAAAGACATGAAGAACTTCCTTGCACTGAGAAGAATAGATCAAATAATGATTCCGGCAGGCATGACTGCCTATCTCCAGACTCTTGATATTGCAATAAACAAGCCATTCAAGGACCATTTGCACATGGAAATCAATGACTACATTGAAAATAGAATGGAGAGAAATCCGCGTGGAAACTTTGTGAAGCCCAGACTGCAAGAGGTGGTGACTTGGGTGAAGAATTCATGGGATAAAATCACTGACAGCTGTGTTGCCAATGCACTATGAGCAGGCTACATGGACAAGAAGTGCTCATTTAGGGAGAGCTTTATTGCTGGACATCAGAGATTGGGGCCAGTGGTTCTACAGGAAATGGAGTCACAAGAAATTCAGGCTGGAATTCGGGGTTTGGAGAGTTATGATGATGTTCCAGAAGATGGCATGATTGTTTTTGAATAAATGTGGATTGTTTTACATGAAATAAATAAATAAAACATCCCCTGAAAATAAGCCCTAGTGCATTTTTGGAGCAAAAATTAATATAAGACCCTGTCTTATTTTTGGGGAAACAGGGTAGATGGGCGGTATATAAGTTTAATTAATTAATTAATTAATTAATTAATTAATTAATAATAGTAATACTACTACTACTACTACTACTACTACTAATAATAATAATAATAATAATAATAATAATAATAAAGACAATATTAAGGCTAAAAGAATAAATATACAAATATTAAAAAGGAACAAACAAATACCACTCAGGTCCAGTCAGAGCAGTAATGCACAACAATCCATCTAAAAGTCACACTCATGTAGCTAGCTGTATTAAATATCAGCTTGAAACAGCAAGTTTGTCTTTGTCTCACTGTGATGATGTACTCAGGTTATCTTACATATCCCTCCTTACCATGAAAACAGACATTGCAATTCAGCCTATAAAGAAGCAAATTAAATGTGGAATCCACCTTGAAGTTCTTGGACACAAAACAGCTCATTACTCCTACTTAATTGCCTTGTGAGCTGAGCCAGGAGCCAAGACGGTTATGCAGAGTAATATGGCTCCTTACAAAACCTTTTAGGTTGAGATAAAGAGTCAGAAAGAAAGGGCTGTGAACTTTAAGAAGACCAGAGATGGTAAATTAGAAAAAAACAAAAAAACCAAATACATGGTGGTACCTTATATTTTCACACCTATATTGATAAGATCTTGGGATCACTTTTTTCGCTTCTGTATTTATTTGGGCTTTTCATAGAACTGGGACTCACCAGTTGCTATTATCTTGTATTGCTTGGACTCATTGTTTTGTCTATGGTCAGTAGATACTGTACATAGTCTCTCTTAGATAACAACTTAATATAGTTTATCAAGTAAACCCTGGCCCATGGAAGGTGAGGTAACTCTGAACTTCTCAGGCTTTAAAGAGGCACTAGGTTCTTCATGGCTTCATATACTTTAGAACAAAATCCAGTTTTTTCATTATTAAATGAATAATGAAAAATGAATTATGTTTTGCAATAAATAAAACAAAGCAAAACAAAGTGAAAAAACAAAACAAAACACTCCACAAGGAGAAAAAAAAGCCGCTCTGGTGCATTAACTCTAGTGTAGATGAGTGTGCACATTCTTGAATTTCTGTTGCAGTTTGTCCTGTCCCACTTTGGCACACATGTGTTTCTGCAAGATTGTATACTGATGGCTCAGTAGGCTTTGTATTGAAGCTGTTTGCCTCAGCTGCATATTCTGTTGTATCAGTGGAGCTTATTAGAATATTTCTGCAACACACAGATAGGAGAGATAATTCTCTTTGTTATCAGAAGTTTGCATCTGTCACCCCTCCTTGGAGAAGTTGCTTTTTGTATGGTAATGAAGTGTCATTGGCTGATATTGCAGTCAGCTTGCATATGGATTACTTGGTACAAGTTAATTAAGGTCTATTAAGGGTTATTAAGCACAAGAAAAGAATAATGAATAAGATTTAACAGCTTTCTCTATGTAGTATCCATTAAAGCAGAAACAGGACTTCAGTGTGAAGGGCTAACAAGAAGGACGTTTTTATCTATTTGCCTTTTGTCCTATGTGACCTAAGTGAAATAATCTTGGAGGTAAACTCCAAATCCTTGTGCCTGCAATAAAGGCTTATCAGTTTGTTAAGCCGTTTATTCCTTCCAGGAAAATAGAATATGCTTCTGTCAAATAGATTTTGAAATGGTCTGGCTGAGATGCCATTTTTCTGCTTGGCTTGGAGAGTTGCTCCTGCTAGAGCTGCACATTCTTGGCAACGTCTGGGACCAGAGCAGAAACACTCAGAATGAATGTTGGTTGCTGTATGTAGGATGTGGCATGTTTCCAGATTCATCAGTTTGATGGCTCCACTTGCCACTGAATTCTAGAGATCTTATATTCAAGGAAATGTGAATGGATGGCAACCTTACCTCTTGTTTGTATTTCTTGCTCCTATTGTTCTGTTCTTGTAGAGTTGGAAAAACAATTTGTTGGGTTTACATTTTCCTGTCAAAATTTACCTGTCAAAATATCCTCCTCAGCCAACAGAATGAAATGCACTCCACTTCAAATATCTCCACATGCCTGAAGCTTGCATTGTGTTTGTGTGAAGGAAAAAAAAAGGTGCACAAAATCATGTACTTGTTTGAAAAACACGTGAGTCTAAAAATGTATGAACTAAAAAAGAGTTAGTTGTGAATATGGTAACGTCAACCAGATTAGTGATTGTGCGAAACTGGAAACTGAAGTATACATTTCAGTTAACTGAATGGTGTAATGAGGTTTGGGAAATAGCAGTTTATAGTAAGTAGCCGTGGGATATAACATTTAAAAAGGGATTGAAAGGTGAAGGCCACCTACCCAAACAAAAGATAATGTTAATTTGTAAGAGTTATGGGATATCATAATCAAAACTTTGAAAGAAATATATCTCTACTGGTCTCGGTGGCGGGTGCACTAATTTTAGATAGGTCTTACAGGTTACAAGACATGGTGGGGATGTATAATCTCCAGGCTTAGAAGGAAGGTACCTCCAAATGCCAGATGCAGGGGAGGGGTCTCAGGAGACAGGTATCTAGTGGTCTCGTGTGCTCCCAGAGGCATCTGGTGGGGCCACTGCGAGATACAGGAAGCTGGACTAGATGGGCCCTTGGCCTGATCCTGCAGGGCTCTTCTTATGTTCTTATGTCTTTTTGAGTTGTATTAAGTATTAAGATATGTGTATTTTATTTTTATTTTTTCCCCTTATGGTTTGTTTGTATAGTATAGTAATGTTAACAAAATTAAAAAATAAAAGTGTATGAACTTGAAAAATGTGCACAATCTTAGGAAAAAATGGGAAATATTGTTTATTTGTTTTATACCCTGGCTCTTTGATAAAGGCCTCAGCATGATGCACAAAGAAAAGAACAAGACATTCAACAAAATGACATATCACAAATATTACAATAAGATCAAGTAAAATAGTTGAAATTGAATCATGATGCAAACGTATTAGAAAGTAAATGTAAAAATAATGTTGATCACTGTGGTAAATTGCCACTAGGGAAGAAGTTAATGTTTCTGTTTCTCATTGAATGCCAACTTATGTAACAAGTGTGTGAGAAGAAATACAAGCCTCTACTTCTTAACTAGTAGTAATTCACCACAGGGATTTATGCTGGTTGTCTTGCTCCTCCTGCAGGCATGACAGAGCTCTTCTTCCCCACCCACTTTTGGGGAAGAAGAAAGGCAATATAGAAATTGAATAAATATATGAATATAGAACTGAGAGAGGACAGGAGTACCAATAAGGTTTAGGAGATGGGCACAATGAAAATGGAAGTGAAACATTTTCAAATCCCTATTTAAAAATTTATGGTGGGATAGCTCAGTGAGTTAGGTATCTGGCTGCAGAGCCAGAGGTTGGGAGTTTGACACTGTGCATTCCAGTAGAATTTATTTATTATTTATTTATTAGATTTATACCCCGCCCATCTAGACCGAAGTCTACTCTGGGCGGCTGTGTAACCTTGGGAAAGTTGCAGGGACTCACAATGCCCCTAGAAGAAGAGAATGTTAAACCACTTCTCTACTTCTGAGTAATTTCTACCTAGGAAACCCTGAAAAAGGTCGCCATAAGTTGGAACTGACTTGATGGCACACCATTTTTCTTCCTTATTGTCGTCGTAGTCGTAGCAGCAGTAGTATTCTAAAATTAGAGGGAGTAGAAAAAAAGGGCTGTAATTGATCCTTTTCACCCGATAACAGTTGCAAACATCTGCACCGGCTCTAAAATCAAAACAAAACAAATTAGTGAAATGGATCCTGCTGAGAGCAAAGAAGGTGCATTCCCCTCAAGAAATAGTGCTTAGGAGAAGAACATTATAAGGGTCCATTTAGTAAAAGGCTGGATTGGCATAGCTTCCCGATCTGTACTTCTCCAGATTGACAAAAGTGTTGGAGAACATTGGCCAAATACCTGTAAGAGATAAGTGAATAAAATTACATACAGCTGGGCTATGTTAGCTTCTGCCAAGGTCTGGTTGCTTTCTGTAAAAAATACTCAATAAAACAACACAACATGTTTATCTGAAGTGATGTTGTCTACTTGCTTCTTTTATAACAATTGGGTTAGTTAGCAGAAATTTCCCTTCCCACTAAAAGAGAAAATCAGCCTATATCAAATTTTAATGGTGGTGGAAATGTATATTGGAAAGCACACTCCTTAATATTAGAAATGGTCTCTCTGCTGTGAGCTAGTTAAATGATTTGGCTTACTTAAAACTGCAGCCTGCTGAGAGCAATAATGCAACAAATGCTTTTAAGTAACTTCTGAGCATCTTTAAAAAAAACCTTTTAAATTGCTCCAAAGAGAGCAAACAGCTAAATAACATTCATTTTATAGAACATTTCATATAAGTAGATTTATTCAGTTATTTTCAGCATTCTGTAAAATAGAGAAAAATGAATAGATAAAAATCTTTTTTAATGCTGACATTGAGATATATTATTCCAGATTAAATGCATGATTCCTTGTTTAAACGAGCTCAGTGCGTCTTCTAGGATCATTTATGGCAGAGGCACAGAAGTACTCCTGGGGCCAGGCATGCTCCATAAATCGCAATCAAAAATTGTGCTGGGTAGAAGAAGTAAACAGATCTGAACCTGTTTCATAAATTGTTGTATAGAAATGGTTCTCAGTTTCATTATGTGGGTTAGATTACAGCAATCACTGAAGCATAAAGATGACATTATAGGACAATGTTGCTTGCCTGTGTAGTAGCAATAGGGTGTAACGGCTGGATGAAATACCACACGGTTGAAAGGAAAATGAGGATGCATTGTTCTGTTCTGTTTGTGTTGGGCATGTTTATAGAAGAAGCTTGGAGTGGACAGACATACGGTTGCTGCTCTAAGTACAAACAAGTGTTGGCACTTAGAAGAAATGTTGCAGATTTTAATATCACCCTTCCATTTAACTTGTGTTGTGTTGGGACAACAGGCATTCATTTCAGAGTACAATGCCAAGCTATGAAGGATAAAATAATAATACTAGTATCATCTTGAGTTCAGTGGGTGTTTCAGTGTCCCACCCCTTCCCCAAATTTCTAACCGAAATGACTAGTTTGGGTTCACTGAACTTCTCCAGTATTTAACTAGGCTAATATTTATTCTGGGCTTCAAGAATCTACATGGAAACTTAGCTTTTATGTGGAGATATTCAGCATCTAGTGCTTCTGAATGATTTTGGAAGTAGTCTGTTATGTGACTTTGGATTTTTCTATTTAGATGTGTCTACCCATTTCAAGCATCAGAACACAGAATCCACAATATATCTGGGAAGCCAGATCTAGAAGTGAAGCTCTCCCTTAATGTCCTTTTGGTTCCATTTGTTCATTATTCCCATAAAGCCTATCCGTCCAGAAAAGAAATATAATAGAACTAAAAAAAAAAAAAAAATCAGGAGGTTCTGTTTGCCTGTATCTAAGGGAGTGAGATACCAAAGAATGTCAGAGGCAGAACATTCATATCTGCTTTTGTCACTTCACAGACAAGACTCTACAGTGGCACCATCTCTGATATACACCTCTAAGTGTCAAGCAACATGCTGGATTAATAGCATGTAATCATCATCATTATGTGCCATCAAGTCAATTCTGACTTACGGAGACCCTTTTCAGGGTTTTCAAGGTAGAAAATACGCAGAAGTGGTTTACCATTCCCTTCTTCTCGGTTTATTCTGGGATAGTGCAGCTGGCTCCTTTTGGATGCACTGTTGGAATCTAGCATGTTTTTAATTCACAAATAAGTACATGGGGCACCTTGCAGATTGGAACCATCAAATCCCTTATGACTTGTGGTGACTATGAATTTGTTGTTGTTTAGTCGTTAAGTCGTGTCCGACTCTTCGTGACCCCATGGACCAGAGCACTCCAGGCCCTCCTGTCTTCCACTGCCTCCCGGAGTTGGGTCAAATTCATGTTGGTAGCTTCGATGACACTGTCCAACCATCTCGTCCTCTGTCGTCCCCTTCTCCTCTTGCCCTCACAGTTTCCCAACATCAGGGTCTTTTCCAGGGAGTCTTCTCTTCTCATGAGATGGCCAAAGTATTGGAACCTCAGCTTCAAGATCTGTCCTTCCAGTGAGCACTCAGGGTTGATTTCTTTCAAAATGGATAGGTTTGTTGTCTTTGCAGTCCAGGGGACTCTCAAGAGTCTCCTCCAGCACCACAATTCAAAAGCATCAATTCTTCAGTGGTCAGCCTTCTTTATGGTCCAGCTCTCACTTCCGTACATCGCTACTGGAAAAACCATAGCTTTGACTATGCGGACCTTTGTCGGCAAGTGTCTCTGCTTTTTAAGATGTTGTCTAGGTTTGTCATCGCTTTCCTCCCAAGAAGCAGGCGTCTTTTAATTTCGTGGCTGCTGTCACCATCTGCAGTGATCATGGAGCCCAGGAAAGTAAAATCTGTCACTACCTCCACATCTTCCCCTTCTATTTGCCAGGAGGTGATGGGACCAGTGGCCATGATCTTAGTTTTTTTGATGTTGAGCTTCAGACCATTTTTTGCACTCTCCTCTTTCACCCTCATTACAAGGTTCTTTAATTCCTCCTCACTTTCTGCCATCAGAGTGGTATCGTCTGCATATCTGAGGTTACTGATATTTCTTCTGGCAATCTTAATTCCGTCTTGGGATTCATCCAGTCCAGCCTTTTGCATGATGTATTCTGCATATAAGTTAAATAAGCAGGGAGACAATATACAGCCTTGTCGTACTCCTTTCCCAATTTTGAACCAATCAGTTGTTCCATATCCTGTTCTAACTGTTGCTCTCTGTCCCACATATAGATTTCTCAGGAGATAGATAAGGTGATCGGGCACTCCCATTTCTTTAAGAACTTGCCATAGTTTGCTGTGGTCAAAGTCTTTTGCATAGTCAAAGTCTTTTGCGTAGTCAATGAAGCAGAAGTAGATGTTTTTCTGGAACTCTCTGGCTTTCTCCATAATCCAGCACATGTTGGCAATTTGGTCTCTAGTTCCTCTGCCCCTTCGAAATCCAGCTTGTACTTCTGGGAGTTCTATGAATTAGTCACCTCCAAAATATTTTATCTTCAACAACCCTGCAGCATAAAGGCCAGGAGGAGAAGTGAAGGTTTAAAGTGGTGGTGTGTTCTTTCAACCCCCAGAATTCTCCAACAATTCCCCAGGCAGATTGTTGGGACTTAGAGCCCATAACTCCTAGCCACAGAGGATGCTGGGAGTCATAATCTCACTGCCCATTTGTCTCTATAATGGGCACCTCCTGAAGAACGAGGATTCCTAAGAAGAACCGTGGCTGTTTCCTTTAAAAAAACACACCCATTAACAGTGTTGCGCTGCAGTGTTGAAGGCAATATTTTCTTTTGGAAACTAGGGAATTTAGGGGTCTGTATTTGTGGGCTGCAACTCCCAATTTTTTGTCTGGGGAAGTCTTTAAGAATTCAGGGGGTTGAAGTCCAAAACCACAGAACAGCATACCCCTAGTTTAAACCTCCCTCCATGTTTTTTATCTAAAAATATGTGTTCCCAAGTTGATGGTGGTGGGGTTAAAAATAGTGGGAAATCCTCAGTTGGAGTCAATGTGTTTTCTTCTTTTTATCTCCCCACTCCTGCATACTGGTTTGTGTGAATTACATAGGGAAAGGATTTAAACTTTTCCCTCCTTATCCAGCTAGAAAATAAAAATTTATCTGAAAGTTAAAAAACCAAAAAAAAAAAAAAACACAAAATGATCTTCAGCTGCACTGGAAATCTTATCATGGACTTGAGACTGATTTGCAGAATATTTGCATAAACTTTAACAAAAAGAAAATTCATTCCAAGTAGTTTTACTCATGTCTGACCCTGCAGGTTTTGAATTCAACTTGTATTGCCAAGTTCTGTTGTGTAGTTTATACTCTGATATATCTTTTTTCATTTATTTGTCACCGGAAAGGTCAGCATATGTTTGTAGGAAAGCACTTTGATTCAGACTTGTATCTGTCAGTGTTTGTGTGGGAGAAGCTACAAAGATCTAGAGTTTTACATAAAGTAGTAGCAGCAGCATTACATATACTGCTAAATGAGCAGCAGTGAGACTTAGGCTGCAACTAGGCTGGGAAAAACCCAGGAAATTCTACAGATTTCGGAGACAGGTTTATTTGCATTATTCCTATTGATCACATGATGCAAAAAGACTCAACCCAGAGTTGCCCCACCCCAAACTGAAGCTTCTACTTTTTAAAAATGGATCCCTTTGCATTAGTTCTGGTGTATAATTCCTTGAACCAATACAAAAAGGGAAGACAAGCCATGTACACGCACAAGGCAATGCTTTGCTGAAGCACCTTCCTCTTGCCTCACCAGGGAGGGTGAGCTGTACATGTGCACACACACAAAACAATATGTATATTTTAATGTATCATTAAAAAGGGGATTGAAAATGAAATAGGCAACATTCTAATGCCATTGTACAAAATGCTGGTAAGGCCGCACCTGGAGTATTGCGTACAGTTCTGGGTTGCTGCACTTCAAAAAAGACATAGTGGAACTGGAAAAGGTGCAGAAGAGAGCAACTAAAATGATGACTGGGCTGGGGCACCTCCCTTATGAGGAAAGGCTACAGCGTCTGGGACTCTTTAGTCTAGAGAAAAGGCGCCTGGGGGGGACATGATTGAGACGTATAAATTATACAGGGGGTGGATAAAGTGGATGGAGGGAAGCTCTTTTCCCTCTCACGCAATACCAGAACCAGGGGACATCCACTCCAATTGAGTGTTGGGAGAGTGAGAAGAGACAAAATAAAATATTTCTTTACTCAGCCTGTTGTTAGTCTGTGGAACTCCTTGCCACAGGATGTGGTGATGGCATCTGGCCTAGACACCTTTAAAAGGGGATTGGACAGATTTCTGGAAGAAAAGTCCATCACAGGTTACAAGCCATGATGGGGATGTATAATCTCCAGGCTTAGAAGGAAGGTACCTCAAAATGCCAGATGCAGGGGAGGGGTATCAGGAGACAGCTATCTAATAGTATTGTGTGCTCCCAGAGGCATCTGGTGGGGCCACTGTGAGATACAGGAAGCTGGACTAGATGGGCCCTTGGCCTGATCCAGCAGGGCTCTTCTTATGTTATAATGCCAGCACATGCTCACAGCAAGAAAAGCCTCTGTCGTCAGGGCTCTTCTTCCTTTTTAAAAATAGCTTCTCCTCCATGGGAAAGATTCCCATTTTGTTTTGTTTTTTAAAGAGAGATCAAGAATAGAGAGTAAGGCTTCTCTCCAATCATGAATTTTTGTTAAGATAACAAGATGAAATTGAAGAGATTAAAGAAGAAAAGCCTTTTTACACCTTGTTAATGTTGTTAATTGTAATGGCACCACCTGCAGGGCCATAGGTAGAACTGCAAGTGAAGAGTTAAGTCTTTTTCTTATGTGGCTACTAAAGTCAAACAGACCTGAATTCCCGGTGTGACTTAACAGTGAGTAAATGCAAGTGAATTCCTATTTCCCACCCTGTGTAGTTGCACCTTGTGCAATAAACCCCTTGCTTCTGCAGTGCAACCGCAAAAAGTGGATTGGAAGTATCGACTTCTTAGTTTAAATTAAGAATATCATTGGGAATTATCTTGATTTTCTTGAAGCAAGCTAGGATAATACATCAAATTGAACAGTAAACAATGGCTATAAAACAAGGGAGTGCACATTTCTATTCTCTTCGCACCAATACTGAAGAATGAGAATGGAAAGGAAGGGGAAATGTGTTGGAGTTTTATTTGAAACCTTGCATACTGTCTGTAGTTTGTGCGACTGGGAGGGACTTTTGGGCTGGTGTGATTGTTTATCCATCACTGACCATTTGTTCCTTTCAGTCTTTGAATTCATAGAGAGTCCTGCCTCTCTGCTAAGTGTTCTTTTCCTTCTCCTTCATCTGTTGATGGCAGTGTTGTTTGCTGTTGATCTTTTCAGTCGGTTGCTAAGTAGGTGTGCAGAAAGAAAGCTGCATACACTTGTCTATAATTTCAAGCAATTGTAAGTAAAGTGTTTTTTTTAAAAAAGATCTTTCTCCTATAAATATCTCAGAGTGAGTTATTGAGACTTTAAGAGCCAGTTACTGAGAAAATGG
This sequence comes from Intellagama lesueurii, assembly GCA_037013535.1. Lineage (NCBI taxonomy): Eukaryota > Metazoa > Chordata > Lepidosauria > Squamata > Agamidae > Intellagama > Intellagama lesueurii. Next base: position 248,271,920 of record JBAJHW010000002.1, read on the forward strand.
TGGACTCTGGGGAACTTGTAGCTATTCTCCTCTGTGGATCTCTGTATTTTCTACTGTATAACAAAAGAGAATTTGACCAGAAATTTAAGACCGCAACAGAATGTGCAAACCTGAAGCTCTTGCATGTACCACATATACTGTATATGGTTTTCATGTTGGAGTGAAGAACTTTTGCCCACCACATATTTTGGATTTCCATGGGTCCCAGCCATTATGGTCAATGATAGGGAATTATGGAGACTGCAATCCAAAACATCTGGGAAACTGAATGTTCTCTAGTCCTTTTCCAGTGTTATATCCATACTGCTACATTAAGCCAGTGACAGATTTTACTTTCTTGGGCTCCATGATCACTGCAGATGGGGACAGCAGCCACGAAATTAAAAGACGCCTGCTTCTTGGGAGGAAAGCGATGACAAACCTAGACAGCATCTTAAAAAGCAGAGACATCACCTTGCCGACAAAGGTCCGCATAGTCAAAGCTATGGTTTTTCCAGTCGCGATGTATGGAAGTGAGAGCTGGACCATAAAGAAGGCTGACCGCCGAAGAATTGATGCTTTTGAATCGTGGTGCTGGAGGAGACTCTTGAGAGTCCCCTGGACTGCAAGGAGAACAAACCTATCCATTCTGAAGGAAATCAACCCTGAGTGCTCACTGGGAGGACAGATCCTGAAGCTGAGGCTCCAATACTTTGGCCATCTCATGAGAAGAGAAGACTCCCTGGAAAAGAGCCTGATGTTGGGAAAGTGTGAAGGCAAGAGGAGAAGGGGATGACAGAGGATGAGATGGTTGGACAGTGTCATCGAAGCTACCAACATGAATTTGACCCAACTCCGGGAGGCAGTGGAAGACAGGAGGGCCTGGCATGCTCTGGTCCATGGGGTCACGAAGAGTCGGACACGAATTAATGACTAAACAGCAACAACAACAACAAAACATTAAGCCAGTTGGTGTCAGAGAGGCTTCAATCCATAGCCACACTGCAGCCTGCATGGAACACAAAGTGCAGTGGAACCACACAAAGTAGTTTGGGGAGTATTTTGAGTTTTAACTAAAGTGCAGTTTTCATTGCCAAGGGTAAGTGCTAGGTGGACAGATGCTACCTAGATACAAATTCAACAAGACTGAGCTATATGAATTTTTGTTACTGCCACTGAGGTCAGTTCAGATACCTGCTACATGCAACTCAATGGTGCAGCAAAAGGAGTGGTGGAGTGGCTTTGCTTGATTTCTCCATCACCTAGGTAGCCCAACCAATGCTGATGGAACAGGAGGTGGAATGGCTCATTTTCCTCTTTCACAGAGAAAATAACTGTGGATCTAAATGGAGTGCTAATGTCATATATGGCCTTCTCAGCATAGCAGAGGAAAAGGTACTCCTTCATTAAATGACTGACCCCACTGGCTGTCTAAACAAGGCTGCGTTATGCACAGAGCTTGGAAAATGTACTTTTTAAAAACAATGATATTTAAATTTCCTTTTTTGGGACTACCATTTCCAGAATGCCCACAGCCAGCATGATCGGTGTTCTTGCTAGATACAAGGCTGTGGGAATCATAGCCCCAAAGATAACTTTTCCAAGGCGTTGCTATTAACGTACTAAATGATTGAATTCTACTCCTGTTTTTATATCATTTTGTAGCAGGCTTCGCATAAACCTAAAAATGACATGGCTGGTTATGTGACATTGCTGCTTGGTGAGGGCTGAATATTCTTTAAGAGCTGTGCAAATCGTGATTACCTTGCCGAAATCTGTGCAAGGATTGTTATGTTATGCACGAATAGCAGCAACAATAATAAAAGAACTCTTTCTAAAATTCCATCCAAAACTATATTTCCATTTTAAAAGAAAGGACCTTCTTGTAGATTCTTTAATGATGTAGCATGTTAGCACCTCAAGTTATATGTCCCTTACTCTTGCCAATAAAAACAGATTTTTCTCCAGAAAAAAATATATACTGCATTTAAATGTGAAGCATGCCATATGGAAATCTAAATCCTTGGAATACTGACTGCATTATATTGCCTTGTTAAATCTTTCCAGTCCTTTAAAATACTAAGGTCCTGCTTTGAAAGAATGTGTTCCAGCAGGAAAGGAGGATTTTGTTTAATTGCTATGTACAACCCACTACATTTCCTTTGCAGTTGTGTGCAAGAAAGTTAAAAGTGATTATAAATGTCATTCTTCCCTCCCCTTACACACCATTCATGGACAGCGTCGACCGAAGACATTTTGCTGCCTGAGGGAAAGGGCAAGATGGCAGAGAATCCAAAATTCCATATACAGAGCCCAGCTCTTCTGGCATTTCAGTCCTCAGTCTGTGCACAAGCGGCCTTTCCAAATTATCTCCCCTCCTGCTGACAGAGAAATTGGAGGTGGGGGATTTATCTGAATTTCTCCAGGCTAAGCAGAAATTCTAAGACAGTTTCTCAGAGGGGGAATCACCATTTGCAATGGCTTAACACAACACAGTGTTTGCCTCCAAAATGATTTTTTTCTTTGTTGTATGGTTGTTGAAGTGACAAGTGGGTTGGAAGTCAAGCTACTACCTTGTTTCCTCCACCAGGCCCTTTATTCGTTGCCATTCCTGGGTGTTAAAGGGCAGGAAGGAAGCAGCTACCCCAAAAATTGGGGGGGGGATCCAACCAATTCTGTGAAGTTGTGTTCTATTTCTAGGGGAACAAGAAAAACAAAAATCTCAGAATGTTTCTCAGAAATATGTTTTCTGATAAACTTGGAGTTAGCAAGTTAGCATTCTTCAGGATTCAGTACTGAAGACTTCCACAAGTCTCCTACATTCTGCATTTTGGAGAAGGCTCTTACTGCTGGTGCTTATATGATACAATTCCTTCACTGTAGGTCATGTCCAGCAATGAGAGAGGTTAGTGTTGTGTCAAGTTCAAGAAAAATAGTAAAGCTAGAACAGCATCCAGATTTGCCCTTCGGTTTCCCAAAAGCTTTATTTCCACATGAAGGAGGTTTCCAAATATTTTTTGCATCATTCTCAAGTCTTTTAGTATTTATTTTTACTTTGTTTTTGGTTTCTCTTAATATTGAAGTTGTTTGAGGGGATGTCTTCAATTGTGTTGTGTTGCGTTGCATTGTGTTGCTTTGCTTTATTTTTGCTTTGCTTCACATCTCCATCACTGCAGCTTCCCTGGCTTCCCACTTTCCCTGAAGTCAAAGGCCTTGTGGAAAGAGTTACCATAGAGTGTATTCCTCTGGGCTTCAATTGAACCCCTTTGATTTAATTATTGCCCAATGCTCCATAGATTATTGCACAATAAAAATCAGTGCATTGATATAAACATTTTCAGATCCTTCGAAATAAAAATAAGTAAAATGTTTCTCAGAATTTCTCCTTCGATTTTTTCCCCAAGGGAATTCCTCTTCCATTAATTTTAAGAGTACCATCCTTCCATCCATTTTGATAAGCATAATTGGAATTCTTTTGGGAGGAATTTTTGGCATAGCACTAGTTCAGTCTGACTGAAGCATTTGTGGTGAGGACTTGGTTCCATTGCCTGTGGCAGAGAGGAGCAGCTGTGGAATCCAGGAGAAACCACTGGGAAGTTACACTACTACCCCCAGAATCTGCTGCACAGTGTGATTGCCTCCGCCTAATGATTTGTTGTTGTTGTTTAGTCGTTAAGTCGTGTCCGACTCTTCATGACCCCATGGACCAGAGCACGCCAGGCCCTCCTGTCTTCCACTGCCTCCCGGAGTTGGGTCAAATTCATGTTGGTAGCTTCAGTGACACTGTCCAGCCATCTCGTCCTCTGTCATCCCCTTCTCCTCTTGCCTTCACACTTTCCCAACATCAGGGTCTTTTCCAGGGAGTCTTCTCTTCTCATGAGATGGCCAAAGTATTGGAGCCTCAGCTTCAGGATCTGTCCTTCCAGTGAGCACTCAGGGTTGATTTCCTTCAAAATGGGTAGGTTTGTTCTCTTTGCAGTCCAGGGGACTCTCAAGAGTCTCCTCCAGCACCACAATTCAAAAGCATCAATTCTTCGGCGGTCAGCCTTCTTTATGGTCCAGCTCTCACTTCCATACATCGCGACTGGAAAAACCATAGCTTTGACTATGCGGACCTTTGTCGGCAAGGTGATGTCTCTGCTTTTTAAGATGCTGTCTAGGTTTGTCATCGCTTTCCTCCCAAGAAGCAGGCGTCTTTTAATTTCGTGGCTGCTGTCACCATCTGCAGTGATCATGGAGCCCAAGAAAGTAAAATCTGTCACTGCCTCCATATCTTCCCCTTCTATTTGCCAGGAGGTGATGGGACCAGTGGCCATGATCTTAGTTTTTTTGATGTTGAGCTTCAGACCATTTTTGACGCTCTCCTCTTTCACCCTCATTAAGAGGTTCTTTAATTCCTCCTCACTTTCTGCCATCAGAGTGCTATCATCTGCATATCTGAGGTTGTTGATGTTTCTTCCGGCAATCTTAATTCCGGCTTGGGATTCATCCAGTCCTGCCTTTCGCATGATGTATTCTGCATATAAGTTAAATAAGCAGGGGGACAATATACAGCCTAATGATAGAGCCAGCCCATTGTGGCATCCTAGACTCAAAATCCATAGAGCCAGGGGAAATTGAATGTTAAAGTCAATAAGTATGTCCCTAAGTTATTAAGGCGAGTATCCTGTCCAGTATTTATGCATGTGAGGAGCTGCAACTGCAGAAGCTGTCATGATCATCTGATGGGTTACCACTTGTGCATGACCAGACACATAACTGGCACTTTGTTGGATCACTGCAGCATCTGATGCAGCTGGAGTTCCACATGCATAAATATTGAGCAGGACACTGGCCTAAATGTTTTTTAAAAATCTGGAGAAAATGGAAAATTATGGGACTAAAGGAGATCCCTTGAACTTCCTGAGGTATGTTTGATTTGTTTTATGGTGTAATCAGATGGTGAGAAAGGATCATGTCTAGAGATGGGGATGAATCGCCATTTTGGCGATTAGTCCTGCTTTGTGATCCATCAAAGTTGACGAACCACCAAGCACAAATCTCCTCCCCATGAACTGACGAACCACAAATTGATTCATTGGTTCATCGGGGTTTTTTTTAGACAGCTGGAGGCAGAATGGGAAGGCTATAGGAAGAGAGGGAAGGCTAGCCTTCCCTTTCTTCATATGGGGGATGAATAAAAATGGACAAATATTCATCCCTTCGTATTCGTCAGGGTCTCTGGAACTCACAAAAACGAAGGGATAAATATTTAATGAATCAGTGATTTTTAACGAATATTGTGATTTGTTTTTTATTCGTCCCCATGTCTACTCATGTCTGATCATGTTGAGAAGAGTCACTTCACTGGGACTGATCTCCCTTAAAGCAACCTTTCACTCTGTATAGGAAGTGCTCCACCCTGGCTCTAAAAAAATAAAAAAGATCCAGCTTGGACACAGAGCAAGGTTGAGGCGGTTTGCAATCTCCTGTGCATCATGTGATCACTGGAAAATAGCTTGCACTGGACTATCCAAAATGTCTGATTGCACCCTTACATAGTTTTTGTCTGATGAAAGAGCTCTGCCTAAATTCAGCAGAATCAAAACATGATATATACAGATACTGTAATACACACAAATACAAGGAGGAAATGTGTGTGTATGTGAACATATTAGACAAATTTATATTTCATTCAGTGAATGGATGTACTTATTTAAATTTCAATTGTGCTGGTTGGTTCCAGAAAAGTGAGGAGCAGAAAACCTTCCAGTGAGGTTCGCAGCTTGGGGATACATCTGGACCCGGCGCTTACCATGGAAACCCAGGTGGCGTCCGTGGCCCGTTCCGCCTATTTCCATCTATGGCGGATTGCCCAGCTGCGACCATATCTAGATGGGGAGGCCCTCACTACTCTTGTCCATGCGCTCGTAATCTCGAGATTAGACCATTGTAATGCGCTCTACATGGGGCTGCCTTTGAGATTGATACGGAAACTTCAAATGGTGCAGAATGCGGCAGCCAGGCTCCTTAGTGGGGTGAGGAAATATCAGCATATCTCTCCCACTCTGGCTGCCTTGCATTGGCTGCCCATTCGTTTCCGCATTGACTTCAAAGTGTTAATGATGACGTATAAAGCCCTAAACGGTTTGGGACCTCGATACTTGGCAGATCGTCTTCTCCCACCTAGATCTACCCGAACCACCCGGAATAGCCAGCAGGGACGGCTGAGGGGCCTAACGCCGAGAGAGGCCCGGAAAGAAAGAACAAGAAACCGAGCCTTCTCGGCAGTGGCCCCTCGGCTATGGAACAGCCTCCCTACTGAAATTCGTCTGGCACCCTCGCTGGGCGTTTTTAAAACTCATTTGAAAACCTGGTTTTTCAGGCAGGCCTTCCCTCCAGTCAATAACTGATTTTTACTCTTATCATCTTGGTACTGATTTAATTTAATATAAATGTTAAAATTATGCTGTTTTAAATGTTATGATGTTTTAATGTTATTATGTTTTTATTATGTATGTAAGCCGCCCCGAGTAGACTTTGTCTAGGGGGGCGGGGTAAAAATCTAATAATAAATAAATAAAATAAATAAAAAATAAAATCAGCTCCTAGATTGACATGCATACAGTTCATTGAGTAAGATCCGTTTCTGCACCCAGTCAGAATTTGCTGTGTGCTCATTACTATACCTTTTCAATGAAAACAATGTTTTTATTTCATGAATATCCTCTTCCTTGCTGTTTTATTTCCCCCCAATATGTGGCAGTATAATATCAAGGCATATTTCAGAACCTAGTGTTCTATCACCATGGCTAGTTCAGCAGGCATGGAGATAACATTTGGAAGCTCATCAGCAGGCCATTGTTTTATTTCACCAGCTAAAATGACTCAGAAGACCAATTTTGGGTGGTTGTTTCCAAAGAGTGGCATCAATTAAAGGAAATGCACTGTAACACCCTGGTGAAATTGTTATCTAAAACTTTTGGCATTCAAAAACTAAACAATTTCCTCAAATTGAAGCTTTGAATATTTCACTTAAATTAATTAGTTCAACCTATTAGCAACATGGGGAGATACATCTGTGTACAAGGCAATAGATTCCCCCCCTCGTAACCTAGATTCTTTTATCCAGATGTTATCCTTATAGGCTATTGTACGTTAGAGACAAGCAGAGGATCTTTAAGAGGTTTCCTGCAATACATCTGCCAGATGTGTGTCAATCTTTTGCAAACTTGTCATGGGCCATTTCAAACAAGACAGCAAGTTCAGCAGAAGACATTTTGTTCTCTGGCAGTGAGCTCTTGCATTTTTATATCCAGGCATGCTGGTGGCAAGATGGCATCCTCTATCTCAAGGCAAGCCATGTGGTGCATATGGGGCTGCTGTTTATGCACTCAACTCTCCTGGCTTCAAGGAGGATGAGCCAGTTGAGCTCAGGGCTCCAATAGGGGAGGCCCCTCATCATGAAATGTTGAGGTGAGGCACACCCTGCTGGCATAGTGAGCCATCCCAGTTAAATAAATGTGCTAGGTCCCCAGAGATTGGAAGTATTTTGGATGTCATTGGAAATATGGTTAGGTTTTGGAAGTAACTAATCATAGGTACCTGATGTGGTGTAGTGAATAGAGTGACAGATTAGGACTCAGGAGCCCTAGGTTCAAATCCGTGCTCAGTCATGGAAACTCGCTGGGAATGTAGAACTGGTAAAACCACTCCTTAAATATCTCACTTACTTTGAAAGCCATACAGTGGTGCCTCGACTTACGAATGTCCTGACTTACGACCATTTCGAGCTCCGGCCAGCTCTGGCTGCAAAATTTTGCTTCGACTTGTGGCCGGAGCTTCCACTTACGAACAGAAAAAGGCAGGGAAAAAAGGTGGGAAATTCAAATTGCTAACTGTTGATGGCGAAGAGGCTGCTTCTTTGTAGCTCTTTCGCCCCAGCAGTTAGAGAGTGTGCGATCGGAGGAGGCTTGGGACTGCCTGGCTTCTGCTTCTGAGTGAGAGTGTGTGCGTTTGCAGGGAGGCTTGGGACTGCCTGGTAAGGTAAGGTGCTGCTTTCTGCTTTTTAAAAACTGCCTGTTCTGGGTGGGTTTTGCAGGGTGGGTTTGGGCTGGGGGAGTGTTATGTTTCTGTGCTGTGTTGTTGTTTTGTTTTTTGGTGATTTTTTTTTTTTTTTGCAGCCCCAGCGCCTTCCGATGGGGCTTGCTCCATTGTTTATTTTTGGTTTTCTTTGTTTTTAAGCCCCAGCGCCTTCGGGGCTTGCTCGGTTTTTTTTTTGTTTGTTTTTTTGCAGCCCCAGCGCCTTCCGATGGGGCTTGCTCCGTTGTTTATTTTTGGTTGTTGTTTTTTAAAGCCCCAGTGCCTTCGGGGCTTGCTCTGTTGTTTATTTTTTATATATTTTTTTGTTTGTTTTTTCGGCCCCAGTGCGTACCTATGGGGCTTGCAGTGTTTTATTTTTATTTATTCTTTTTTGGGGGGGGTATTTCCCCCCCTTCTGGAATGGATTAATCACGTTCCAATGCATTTCAATGGGAAATGGTGCTTCGACTTATGACCATTTCGAGTTACGTCCATCTTCTGGAACGGATTATGGTCGTAAGTCGAGGCACCACTGTATTAGGGTCGCTATAAGTCGGCTTCAACTCAACAGGACATAACATTACAATTATAGGTAAGGTTGCTGTTGTTGTTGTTATGTGCTGTCAAGTTGGAACTGACCTATAGTGACCTGAACAGGGTTTCAAGGTAAGTGAGGTATTTAAGGAGTAGTTTTACCTGTTCCACTCCCCCAATCAATTTCCATGATCAAGTGGGAATTTGAACCCTTTTGTCCAGAGTTCTAGTCCATCACTCTGCCCACTACACCACACTGGGACATTAGCTGTTGCTAATTATTTTTTGCTCTATGAGTAGTTAAAAAGTTAATATCTAAGCAATGTAATAAGTGTGATGCTCAAGTCTCCCTAAGGAGCATATGGCATTCGGGCAGGGAGTTCCACAGGCCACAAATCTACCACTTTACGCTGAGGCAAGTTCTCAACCTTCAGCAGTGCATAGCATCTGTGCCTTGAACAAGCCTGACCCTTAAAGAACACTTTACTCAGCACTTTGTAAGTACTGCAACATGGGCTTTGTGATTCCTGAGAACTCACAACAGCTCTTTTAAATAGGACTTCTCTATGGTAGCTAATCAGTGGCCTTTACCACTCCTCTGGATTTAGCCAAATCCTGCTGGTCCAAGAGACTAGTCCTCAGTTGGAATTTTTATAATTATTTTTTATTAAGAAAATATAGTTTCATAGAAACAGTTTGTTTGCACAGGAAGACCTGTATAAAATTCTAATTCCAGCTCTGGCCAAATTTATTAGGGTAAAAATCAAAGACTTCCAATGGGAAATAGATAAAAAATTTTTAGAATAGACTCAGTAGTGGCGAAGAAAAAAAATCTACCAAGGGATATTGTAGTATATTTTACACAAGAGTACACTAAAAATAAAATCCTACAGGAAAATTATATTAGAAAACTAGAAATAGGAGGAAATGAAGTGAAAATATATAAGGATATTCCATCTCAAGTATTAAAAGCAAGAAGAGCTTTTACTATTTTTTGACAAAAATATTACAAAAGAATAAGATAAAATATAAATGGGAAATGATTGAGGGACTTTCACTGCAGTTCAGAGGAAAATGGTTTAGAATTAATTCCACTCAAAAGGCAGAGGATTTTTTGAGGAAATATGGAACAGATTTGGATAAGACAGAAGAAGGGCAGGAAGGGGAAAATAGGGAGAAAGAAAAAGGAAAGTTTCTAGAGTCACAAGAGCTTAAAGAAGCAAGACCAGAAGTAGAAAAAAGAGACTTCACAAATTTAGAGGCAAGGGAACAAGAGGAAGAAGGGATAGACTCAGAGGAATCAGGAGAGGAAGAAGAGGAAGGAGAAAAAGAGATTTAAAAGCAAAGAAAGTAGAGGACTAAAATGGCAAATAAAATTTTGACTTGGAATGTCCAGGGACTGAACTCTTCAAAAAAAAACTAAAACAAGTGTTCCATTTCTTGGGAACCGAAAGAAATCAAATAATCTGCTTACAAGAAACCCATATTAGAAAACAGGATGTAAAATATCTAAAGAATGGGAAAATAGGGAAATGCTATACTTCAGCCTTCTCAAAAAAAGAGAGAGGAGTAGCTATCTATGTGCCAGAACACTGTATATCAAAAGAAATATTAAATGATGAGGAAGGAAGATATATAGGAGTAGAAATTCAAATACAAGGAAAAACAATACATGTAATTTCAGTATATGCACCAATAGAAGGAAAAGTGAATTTCTTTCAAAAATTAACACAAAAATTACTAGAATTAGAAAGAGATGAATTGATTATAGCAGGGGATATGAATGGAGTAATAAATCCTAAAGCTGATCGGAAATCAGAAAATAAAATAAAAGAGAATCAGGGGAAACTACCAAAAAGTTTTTTTGACATGTTGGCTGTTTTCATATTAGAGGATATTTGGAGAATAAAACATGGAGATACCAGAGAATACACTTTTTATTCAGGTAGACATAAATCATTATCAAGAACTGATCTGATTCTAACAAATAAAACATTCCTTAATTGGATCCAAGAAGTAAAAATCCTACCAAAACGATGCGTACGAGATCATAATCCTATAAGATTGGTTATGAAAAAGGAAAGGAAAGAGTACTCATGGAGATTGAATGAAAACTTACTAAAAGAGGAAGAAATTTTAGAATGGTTGAGGACCGAACTGAAGGAATACTTTAAACAAAATATGAACAAGGAGACAAAAATAAAAACAGTTTGGGAGGCAGGAAAATCAGTCCTACGTGGATTAATAATGAAAAAAAACTGGGAAGTAATTAAAAAGAGAAAACAAAGGCAAGAAAAACTCTTAGAAAAAAATTAGGGAGAAAGAACTAGAGATTACCGAAAATTCCAGGGAAAAAGAAATTTTGAAAGAGATAAAAAAACCTACAGAATCAGCTGTCGGAACCCATGCTAGGAGAGATAGAGAAAAAAATAAACTTTACTAAACAAAAATTCTACAAACAAGGAAATAAACCAAGTAAATGGTTAGCTTACCAAGTACGTAAAAAAAGAGAACAAAATATAATAAGAGAAATCAGAAGGGGAGAGGAAATGTTTTCCGACCCAAAGATTATAAGGTATACATTTGAAAAATACTATGAGGAACTTTTAAAGAAAAGAATTTAAGGAAAAAAGAAGAAAGTCAAATATACTTAAAAAGTCAAGACCTACCTAAACTAAATGATGACCAGAGAATTAGATTAAATGCACCAATGTCGACAATGGAAGTACAAGAGACAATAAAAAAACTAAAACAGGGAACAACACCAGGCCCAGATGGCTTTTCCACACTGTATTATAAAAAATTATCAGAGGAACTGACGCCTCCATTAAAAGAAACAATAAATCAGATTTTACTGGAAGGATACCCAGAAACATGGAGAGAAGCCGACATCATAATTATCCCCAAAGAAAATAGAGATCCAAAGGATCCAAAAAAAATTATAGACCTATATTACTGTTAAATGTAGATTACAAAATATTTGCTCAACATAGCAGAGAGATTCAAGAGGGTATTAAAGGAATGGATTGGGGAAGATCAGACAGGATTCTTACCACAAAGTCATATGAGACAAAATGTAAGATTGGTAATAGATGTGTTGGAATTCTATGAACAACATCCGGAGAAGAAGTTAGGAATGTTTTTTCTAGATGCGGAAAAAGCATTCGATAATATTAATTGGGAATTTATGTTTGAAGTTCTAGACACAATAGAAGTAGGAGATAATTTTTTAAAATGGATAAAAAGCATATATAGCAAACAAAAGGCAAGAATAATAGTAAATGGAGAGAAAACTAATCAATGTTAGATTTCTAAAGGAACATGCCAAGGATGTCCACTCTCACCCCTGTTGTTCATTTTATTTATTTATTTATTCGATTTTTATCCCGCCCTTTTAGACAAAGTCTACTCAGGGCGGGTTCCATAAACATTAAATATAAAAACACTAGAACAATTAAAATTAAAATAAAACAGTTCAAAACAATAATATTAATATTAATAATACTCAAGATGGAGAAAAACAAAAATTATAATAAAATAAAATCAAATATTGACAGGAGGGAAGGCCTGCCTGAAGAGCCAAGTTTTTAATTGTTCATAACAACATTGGAGGTACTACTAAGGAAAATAAGAAAAGAGGAACAAGTTAAAGGTTTAAAAATTGAAAAGCAACACTTTAAAGTAAGAGCCTTCGCGGATGATATGGTAATCTTTCTGGAAGACCCATCATGTAGTATTATGAAACTTAAAGAAATAATCAGTGACTTTGGAGAACGAGCAGGTTTAATTATAAATGAAGGAAAAACTAATATACTGACAAAAAATATGACAGGAAAAGAAGAGAAAGAATTAGAAATTAAGACAGGTTATAAAGTAGTGAATAAAGTAAGATACCTGGGTATAACAATAACTAAAAAGACAAAGGACTTATTTGAACAAAATTATGAGAAGAAAGGGAAAGAAATTAAGAAAAATTTAGAAAGATGGAAACACTTAAAAATCTCATTGATGGGCAGAATAGCAATTATCAAAATGATGGTATTACCTATATTCGTATTCCTATTTCAGAATATCCCGATAATAATAAATAACAAACCATTTCATTTGTGGAGAAAACAACTCTCAAATTTTATTTGGCAGGGGAGAAAACCAAGAATAAAATTGAAATACTTGCAAGACGACAAGAAGAGAGGAGGATGGGGTCTCCCAAACCTCCAATTATATTATGAGGCGGCAGCACTACAATGGTTAAGAGAGTGGATAAGACTGGAAGATGAAAAAATATTAATACTAGAAAGCAAAGATTTAAAATATGGACTTCATGCATACTTATGGTATGGAAAAAAAGAAAGTGAAGAAAGCTTTTGATAACATAATAAGAAAAGCATTAATAAGAGTATGGGAGAAATATAAAGGGAAATTTTATCGTGGGATTCCAATGTGGATGTCCCCCCATGAAGCTCTCTCAAAGGAAATTGACATAAAGAATGATAAATGGTTAACATATAAAGATCTACTCATAGAAGAAGATGATGGACAACTAAGATTAAGAACAAGACAAGAAATGAATCAAGTAGGAATAATATGCCAGTGGTTTCCACACACACAGCTATCAGAAAGAATGAAAATGGATAATAAATTAATAGGATTGGTTAAAGAATCTACAGAACTAGACAAGATTATATGGGGAAAAGAAAACCACCAAATTGCAAAGTTGTATAAACTATTATGGGAAAGAAATATGGAACAGGAAGTAATTAAAGAAAATATGATAAAATGGATGCAGGAATTAGGTAGAACAATTCAAACAGAGGATTGGTTTAGAGCATGGAATGATAACCAAAAACTATTAATAAGTACAGATTTGAAAGAAAATTATATGAAAATAGTATATAGATGGTATATGACACCAGAGAAATTGGCAAAGGTGAAGAAAAATGAGAAAGATAAATGTTGGAGATGTAAGACAATAAAAGGAACACTATATCATATGTGGTGGGGTTGCAAATTTATTAGGAAATTTTGGAAAGAAATAGAAAAATAATCACCATAGATTTAAAAATAAAAATGGAGATGAAACCTGAAACTTATTTGTTCAATATGGTAAAGCTAAACTCAAGACAAGAGACAAAAATTTGTTTATACATATTAGGCGCAGCCAGAATTCAAGTGGCAAAACAATGGAAAGACAAGGAGGAACCTTCGGTGGAGGATTGTTTAATAAAATTACAGGAACTAATATTAATGGACAAACTAACAGATTCATTGAAAGGAAGGAGTAGAACGGAGCACGAATCTCAATGGGGGAAAGTAAAGAATTATCTTAAAGAGAAATGGAAGAAAGATTCCAAACCTGTTCCAAGTGACTTAGGCTTAAATTAGAAGCAGAACTGCTCTCAACAGAAGTGAAAACAAAGTAAAGCAGATTGTTAATATGGATATAAAATAAGAATTAAGAAAGGTATTATTAAGATTGCAAAGAAAATAAATGTTTGGTGGAAAATAAGGAAGTAAAAATGTTAAAGACTTACTGTTTTGCGAAAGAGATAATAGAAAGTTATTTTGGCTATGTGCTAATATTGTGATAATTATTTACTTATTTTTATAATTTCTTTTTTAAATCCAATAAAGATTAAAAGTTTAAAAAAAGAAACAGTTTGTTTGCTTAAGCATAGCATAAAGACATGTTCAAAGGATTACCATAGTTAAATAGAACTACTTCCCATTAAAATAATAAACACTAAACGCTGAGCTAAGGTGGGCTAGCCCCACCTCCTTCTTTTCTTACCATGCTACATTCTTTTCCTTTCAGCTACATAACACAAACCATCAAGAACTTCTCTCAGGAAAAAGTTCTCTTCCACAAAATGGACATCGCTCAAACATAACCCATCATCCATTTTCCTACATTCCTCGGACTTCCTTCTTCATGGCCGTAAACCAATTCACTCCAAGAGGCATAACTGTCCACTCCGCCTCCAATTCTCATGGAGATGCAGGTGGTTTATCTCCATTCCAATTAGAAAAGAATTTGTTGGGTCTTCGCACTGGGGCCTCTTTGACCTTGCACTCTTATCAGGATTCACTCTGTACCAGCCTGGTTGTAAATTAGGAAAAACAGTCTCTCAGCCTTTTCCACATTCCCATGTCTTCAACTCCTTTCACTTTGAAACCTGACAGACTCAATTTTCTCTCATTCTCATTGACTACAAGTCCCACTCTCCTTCAACATCATGACAATAAGTAGTTACAGTGTTGCTTTTAGATACAACAAGCTACATTTTCTGATTAGTTTAAATTGTGACTTTTCAAGTGCATGTATAGGCATTTTAGAGGTATTTTCATATGACTTTTTCAGGCTTTATTCCATTTTGCTACCATTCATAAGCAGCAAGGGGAACATTCTTTGGTTTTGCCTTCTGCATTTGTGGAAATATTTGCGAGGCACAAAATCAGAATTAGAGGAAACCAGAGATTATTCCCCTGTATTTTTGTAGCTTAGTGGTAAGAGGAATGTAATATTTTAATAACATGTAATGTAACAAATTACTTGGTGTTTGGAGCAACAATGATAACTGGCTTTTGTTAGTAACGTAACAGTATTAGAACTGGCTAGATAGCTCAGTGAGTTGAGTCCCTGACTACAGAGCTAAAGGTTGAGAGAGAGGTCTTTCACACTCTTCAAAGAGGGGGATGGAGCAAAGAGTATACTGGGCTGAGGAGCTTCAATACTTCTATTTACATCCAGCCTTTGTGGTAGTGTGGTGAAACTTCCAATATTCTGTGGTGTCACTATGTCTTGTGACTCATGCTGCTGATGGAGCAGAACCGCCTGATGGCTGCTCCCTGCCAGCGTAAGCTATCATTGTAAAGGGGACAGCATGCATTTAGTGGAAAGAACAGCACATGCACATGCATGGCCCCTTTGGAAGGCAGGGCTTGGAACAATTGACCTTTTGGATTACAACACCCAGAATGGATTTGTTGTCCCATAATTATCTTTCTTACAGTCTGCTAGAATGTGCAGCTGAAAGTGGCTTCTTCTTTGCCTATTCAGTTGGTTCAGCACTTTTCTCAGCAGCACCAGCTATAAACTGCTGAGAGAGATTATGCAAGAGATAGCTAGCCAAGGTGACAGCAAGGAAGGCTTCCTGCTGCTTCTGGACATGTTCGGGAGGATGAGAGTAGTGCCACAGATATAGTGCAGTGCAATAGTGATAAGGCTGGAGTTGGGATTTAGTAAAGAGGAAACATTATCTCCTCCATTTGTTGTTATTAAGGAACTTTTTTTTGTCTCAGCAGCAAAAGGGCCCATTTTGCAGAGACCAAAGCTCTGACATCTGAGCCTAATATGAACAGAAAACAAGTGGTTGTCTCCTGTGGTTAACCTTTCCGAAAGCTGATCATTTAAGGACTAACTCATGATGTATTGGCTATTGTACAGTGATGTTAGGTGGTTTAAACTATGCTATCTTGTTATTTTATACATAATTTTGTCATTAAATTGTCCTGATTATTTATAGATGGTGAATTTGATTTACTAATTTTGGGATAGTTCAGAATGCTTCCATTTAAATGGATGGCTAAATCATTTAATACGTTGCAGGTTAAACAGATAATTGTTTGTTGTAATCAGATAACTTGTTGCAGCTTTTGGCTATTAATTAACTATATTAGAATAGAAGAGGGAATAAAAAAGAAAAGCAAATTGTACAGTAGCTTACAATAGCTACAAATAATTTAATTGCACTTGGTGATAACATCTCTGTGTCTTGCAAACATGAAAGGTATTGTTCTTCCTGCTGTGAAACATTTGAAAGTGCTATATGCTGTTGATAACATTATGTGGAATACATAGTACCTTTGGAGTGAGATACTGCAGGAAAATGGAAAATGTGGTGGGAGTGGGGGTTTAAAATCCCTGCTACATTTCTGATCTTGATTAGATCCCCTCATATATTAAAATATCACAGTGGAAATTACGCAAATATTTTTTCCCCTGTTTTTCTGTTCCCTTTTCATATTGCTCATGTGATGGCTTCTCTAGTTTTCTTTAATTCTAGATCTTATTTCTTCCAGATCAATAGAAAACCCAGCAATGCCATTTATCTTTGTTGTCGCATTTAAAATAGCAAAATTGAAAATGTTCTGCAGCTTGTTTCCCTGTTTGTTTCCCAAACAGACTGCACTGGTTTCATACCAAGAAATCATGAGTCAGCAGAATGATAATGCAGAAAAAGGAAAGCCTCATTGTGGGCTGCATAACAGTTGCAACTTCATATCCGTGTACATGGAATATCTAGATGTGTGTGTGTGTGTGTTCTAAGAGAGGGACAACAGTTGTGCATCGATTCATTCACATTACAGGTGAAGGCACAATGTGTTTACAGGGAAATAGATGAGGGGAAAACTCCAAGAAAATACTTTACAGCGACAGGAGTAGAGGACTTGAGTAGCACAGTTTCAGTGGCTATTCTGGATCCAGAACTATTTTTAAAAGGAGCGGCACATTATACCATGGAACAATGAAAAACCTAATATATAAGAAAAATATACTATAGAATTGCTTTTTGAAATTTCTCTATGCATTTCAAAGATGTGTTATCATCCTTGGAGGAAATTGTACATTTTATAGATTGAACTGTTGAGAGCTGAGAGAGCAAGACTTTGGGAACCTACTTGAAAAATGCTTGATATTCAAACCCTTGTTCTTCTGCCATTAGATGATCCCTTATTATTCTCTTTCCTTCTGTAACAGCAACAAACTATCAGGTTACTTACTTACTTACTTACTTACTTACTTACTTACTTACAGTGGTGCCTCGACTTACGAACTTAATCCGTTCCAGAAGATGGTCGTAACTCGAATTGGTTGTAAATTGAAGCACAATTTCCCATAGGAATGCATTGAAAGCCCATTAATCCGTTCTGGCTGGAAAAAAACACACACCAAAAAACAAAACAACACTGGAAGCCCCAACGGAGCGCGCTGGGGCCAAAAAACCCCAACAACAACCAAAAAACAAAACAACACTGCAAGCCCATCGGAATGCATTCGGGCTGAAAAAAACACACACCAAAAAACAAAACAACACTGCAAGCCCCATCGGAACGTGCTGGGGTCGGAAAAAAAAATCACCAAAAAAAAAATAAAAATCACAGCACAGAAACATAACGCCCCCCAGCCCAAACCCACGCTGCAAAACCCTGTTTGTACTCACTCAGAAGCAGAAAGCAGCACCAGGCAGTCCGAAGCCTCTCACACTCTAACCGTTGGGGCGAAAGAGCTACAAAGAAGCAGCCTCTTCGCCGACCAATGGTTAGTAATTTAAATTCCCCACCTTTTCCTCCACCTTTTTTCTGATCGTAACACAAAGCTCCGGTCGCAAGTCGAAGCAAAATTTTGCGGCCAGAGCTGATCATAACTCGAATTGGTCGTAAGTCGGGATGGTCGTAAGTCGAGGCATCACTGTACTTACTTACTTACTTACTTACTTACTTACTTACTTACTTACTTACTTACTTACTTACTTGTTTTTGGCCTTCAACATGTTTTCATTCACCCTAACTTACTTGTATCTTGGCATTTTAGCTCCTCCAAATAATGAAAACAAAAAAATTAACAAGTATATGCTACTCAGTACATGAGAAAAAAATAACATTTTAATGCACTTGTTATCAGATAATGTTGTGACTTGTAGAGTGTTGACTGTACATTATCATGTTATAATGTCATTAACCAAGTGTTTACCATGTACTTTTGTTGAGGCCCATGCTTGGTTAGTACTGTTACCAAGTTAAATGCAGAATTTTAAATTTAAGTTTTCTTTGATAATGTGTGCTGTAATTCATACACATTCACACACACACACATATAAACACACATACATATTTTTAAGTATTGTAAAGCTGCAGTCCTGTACCCTCTTACCTGAAAGTAAAGTCCTGTAAATTAAATGGGACTCAGTTGTCGGCAGATATTGTAGAATGGGTTGAACTGTTAAACCACAGTTTCTTGATTAAAAGTATACTATTGCAGGTCTTTGCACTTGAACTGAATGTTTATGTGTCCATGGGTGTGTTGATGTATGTATTTATAACTGATAATGAAAACTGAAAATCATTTCAGTTAAGGTTTTTCTGGATCCATTTGAGAGATGCAGTGACTAACAAATGGAAGAATTTAAGTAAAACATTTCAGTTTCCGTCATCTTCCTTTACCAGGGTATATTTGAGCTCAGATTTACATTGTGCCTCCATTTAGGACTTGACTTACTGTGGAAGAATATAAAGCTATAGTATCAGGCAGCAGATTTCAGAGTGGCTAACATTTTATATTTTCCAGTCTTCATTTTTATTAATAAACAAGACCTGGTCCATTAAAACAGGGAATCTTCTTGACTGTTTCATATCTAATGTAAAAATGATTGATAACAGCAGTGTGTTCTTGTAACTTCAGCTCTCTCCCAACATCCAGCTAGCTCCTGTTGCCTTGGCTGAAGCTCTAAACATATGTTACCAATACTGAATGTAATGTGGGTCATGTGGTCACTTGTCCCTCAAGAAGTACGTTGAGACTCTTAGCCTATTTTACGCAGGCCATCAAACAGCCTGCAGATAATGGTAGCATCTGGTCACTGTTGACTTGGAATAAATGGCAATGATTTGTACCCAGAAAGGAGATAATTTTTTTTCTTCCCTTTCCTGCCAATGGCTTGAAGTAAGGTCTGAATTAAATTGTCTTACCATTGAGGAATCGAGATAAAGCCCTGGAAAAAGAACAGCTAGTGTTCTGAGGGCTGCACACAAATCTCCCAATTCCGGCACAATGCCATAATTTGTGATGTTGTGTCTGGATGTAACCAAGTTCGGTTTGCAGTCTTGCCCCATTAGTCAATGCAGATATACTCACAAGAGCTTTTTTGGACTAATGCAGCTTTTAAATGCAATGGTAGTTGTGTTGCACAAGAAATAACTGAGGCCATATCTTGTTAGATTCCAAGGGTCTTTTGCACCCATCAGACAAAGGGAGACAGGTTCATTTTATTTTATTTTTGGTAATAAAGGTCCTACATTGGAATTGAGACAGAGTAAAATGGTACAGGATTCTTCTTTGGCTTTTATGATACAAATTTCTGCCTTATCTGGCAGCCCCAATACATGCATTTTACCAAAACTTTAAATAAATAGACTCTGTTCATTATATTATTTTCATTATTACATTGATTTCTGGGATGCTTTGGCTTGAAGCTCAGACATTTATAGATGATCCATTGTTGAAAAGCAATAATTGATGACACTGAACTGTAAGGAAGAACAGAATTCATACAAGAGGCAGTGACTGTCTAGTACTTGTACACAAAACTAATTATTTAATGTAATTATCAATATTAATGCTAGCCAAATGTTAATAATAGTCTATACTAGAACAATTAGATGACATACATTAATAATAGTAATACCGTGTTTCCCCGAAAATAAGACAGGGTCTTATATTAATTTTTGCTCCAAAAAACGCAGTAGGGCTTATTTTCAGGGGATGTTTTATTCCTTTCATGTACAACAATCTACATTTATGCAAATACAGTCACGTCATCTTCTGGTTGCTGCACAATGGTGGAGGGCGGGGTTTCACTTAACTAGGGCTTATTTTGGGGGTAGGGCTTATATTACGAGCATCCTGAAAAATCATACTAGGGCTTATTTTCAGGTTAGGTCTTATTTTCGGGGAAACAGGGTAATAATTTATTTCAAATCAATTCTGACTTATGGCGACCCTTTTCACGGCTTTCCAGGTAGGAAATACTCAGAAATGGTTTACCATTTCCTTCTTCTGTGGGCATGCTGGGACTTTGCAGCTTGCATAAGGCCACACAGAGTGGCTCTACCCATAGGAGGCACAGTGGAGAATCAAAGTCCCAAGCAGCCAGATACCTAAACTACTGAACTCTATCTTGCTGAAATTACACCTCATGTGAGATTTCTTGGAATTTCACATGCAGAGGGCTCCATCTGTAGCCTTGTATGTGACCTGAATCTCTGTGTTACCACAGATT
Organism: Intellagama lesueurii; assembly: GCA_037013535.1. Classification (NCBI taxonomy): domain Eukaryota; kingdom Metazoa; phylum Chordata; class Lepidosauria; order Squamata; family Agamidae; genus Intellagama; species Intellagama lesueurii. The sequence continues at coordinate 248,292,550 of JBAJHW010000002.1, forward strand.
GTGGCATTGGAAGTTTACCTGTGAGTGGGTGGTCTTGATGCAGGCAGTCTACACCAATAGGTGAATAGCTGGAAGTGGTGCTAAGAGGTGTGCTACCACTAATGAGAGCACCAGCCATGTGATCTTGCTCTCAGTCATGCTTGATTCTCTATTTATACTATTCATATTTGAAAGTTTTTTAGTTGTCTGACACTTGTTTTCTAATGTCTAAATGGTCTTTTATTGCACTCCTGCCACATTCGTTTATTGGTCATACTAAGACTGTACCTTGTAGTCTTGAAACAACCGAATCACAAAGCTCTTACAAACCTGGGAAAGGGCTTTTGGAAGGCTTTTTAAAAAAATTATTATTATTATTATTATTATTATTATTATTATTATTATTATTATTATTATTATTGGCTACTAAGCTAAAATATGTGAATTCCTGTTTGGTGCAACTGTGTGTTTTTTTAATCCATATTTTAAACTGAAACAATATCTCAGCCTCAAAACCAATTTTTAAAGTTTTAGTTTAAAATTATGTACGTTTAATTTTCCCTTTTATTTTGAAAAGATATGTCAACTTCTTACACAGAAGAGCTCCTTTAAAATACTCATTTTTCCTTCTGTTGTAGTTAATTATTTTGAATCCTTTTTGTTTTCTATGAATAGGTTACAACAAAAGATTTATGCACAACACATACCTCTTTTGTAATATAGGCTGGTGTGGTTTGGTTTGGTTTGGAATGCAGTAGAATAAGCTGATGTAAATCATGTTAATTATGTTTTCATGAAGCAAATTGTGAGAGATTATTGAGATATCTGTGAAAATATGTTCCAGGGAACAGAGATAAATTTGAACAAAGGTGAAACAAATGTTGCATACATTTGTACAACCACTATCTTCCCCAAACTCTGGACCCCAAATGTTTTGTTATACCCATTTTTCTAATGGTCACATAACCTTCCTAAAATCTCTTAACCCATTGCTACCTATTTTTCATTTTTTTGGAGAACATCACAAACTTTAAATCCAAATTAGTGCTTAGGTCATTGCAAGAACATTGCTAATACAGTATTCCATTCTTAATTAGCACCAAGGTATAACCTTGACATTACATACTGAATCATGTTTTGGTAGCTTCCGTTGATCGACTACAGTGTTACAAAATAAGTAACTCAAATAAGTTTGTCTGGGTTCAGGTCCAGTCAGCAGGATTCTTAAATCGTATTCCCATAGAATCACAGAATAATGGAATTAGAAGGGCCATCAAATCCAACCCCTGCTTAATTCAGGAATCCAAGTCAAAGAAGATCTGATGTATGGTTGTTTAATTTTCTCTTGAATTCCTCCAGCGTTGGAGCACTCACCATCTCCCAAGGTAATGTGTTCCATTGCTATATTGCTCTAACAGTTAAGAAGTTTTTTTATATATATACTCAATCAAAATCTGGTTTCCTGTAACTTGAACCCATTATTACATGTCCTGCACTATAGGATGATCAAGAACAAATCCTGTCCCTTCTCTGTATGACTACCTTTCAAGTAAATGAAAAGTGCTATTATATCTCCACTCAAGTCTTCTTTTCTCAAGGCTAAACATGCCCAGTTCTTCCAGGCTTTCCGCATAAGACTTGGTTTCCAGTGCCTTGATCACTTGCTCTCCTCTGAACTTGTTTCAGTTTGCCAACATTCTTCTTAAAGTGCCATGCCCAGAACTGGATGCAATAGTCAAAATGAAGACTAAGTAGTGCTGAATAGAGGGGCCCTGGTACTTTAGGAGATTTGGAGACTATACGTCTGTTAATGCAGTCTAAAATAGCTTTTGCCTTTTTTGCAGCCTGATCACACTGTTGGCTCATATTCAGTTTGTGATCTGCAACAATTCCAAGATCCTTCTCGCTTGTAGTATTACCAAGATCCTTCTCGCTTGTAGTATTATTGAGCCAAGTATCCCCCATCTTGTAACTGTATGTTTTTTTTCCCCTGAAGTGTAGAACTTCACAGTTATTCCTGTGAAATTTCATTCGGCTTTTTTCAGCCCAGTGGTTGAGCCTATCAAGATCTTTCTGAATGTTATTTCTGTCTTCTAGGACAGTGGTCCTCAACCTTGGGCCTCCAGATGTTCTTGGACTACAACTCCCAGAAGCCTTCACCACCACCTCTGCTGGCCAGGATTTCTGGGAGTTGAAGTCCAAGAACATCTGGAGGCCCAAGGTTGGGGACCACTGTTCTAGGATATTAGCTATTCCACCCAATGTTGCATCATCTATAATTCTGATAAGCATTCCCTGCACCCCCTCATCCCAATCATTAAAAGCACTGGGCCCAGCACTGAGTCTTGTGGAACCTACTTGTTACCTCCTCGCAGTTTGAGAAGGAGCCATTAATAAGCATGCTCTCTGAGTATGATTATGTAGCTGTGAGTCTATCTGATAGTTGTTTTATGCAGCCCACACTTAGCTTGCTAATCAGAATATCGTAGGACACTTTGTCAAAAGCTTTGCTGATGTTGTTACCTAGCTCAGTCAGGGAAGTCCCTGGCAGAAGACCAAAAAAAGGAGACCAGCTTCGTGCAACACAATTTTATTGGAGCCAAAAGATACATACTAGTGGCTGTGCACTAAAGGCAAACAAAAGCCCCTAACAAAGACTACAACATACACTTACACCTTAGCTTATCAGTTTCTTATGCAAAAGAGCTCAAGGGGCGTCTTGAATGGGTGTTGGGCAAGGCCTGGGAGAGCAGGTTTTGACCGGTACTGGCCGTCCTTGATAAGAACACTGTATTCTCCAGGCTGTGCTGAAGGCCCCTTTTCAAGGTTACAGGGAGGCCCCCCTATCTCTCCCTACAGACTACACAACAGCATTAAGGAATGTCAGAAACATACACACATATATGTAGGCATGGTGAGAAGCAAGCAACAAAGGTTCAATACTTTTGCTCTATAAGTTAGTGGGATTTTTCATGGAAAATACATAGCAATGACTACAGTAATACAATTTAATAATATGCAGACTAACAATCCCTCCCTTTTCTTCTGTTCATCAATGTGGTTGCTTTTACGGACACCTTGATGAACCTTTAACTCATATAATAACAACATACCCTGAGTCCAGTTCTACCTCTGATCTGGTTGAGGGTAAGTCAGAGAGTACCATATATATTGAAGATCTTGGTGTGGGGGATGGCTTTGGAAGACATTGAATAAGAAGAGGGCAGCAATAGATACACATACAAGCCAGCAATAATATACTAACGAGTAAAAGAAATTCAGATGGAAAGCTCTTTAATCTCTCTAGATTGAGAGCGAAGACCAAAGTCCAGCTGAAATGCATGCGGGACTTCCTCTTTGCCGATGATGCAGCTGTTGTTGCCCACTCTGCTGAAGACCTCCAACAACTCATGAATCGCTTTAGCAAGGCCTGCCAAGACTTTGGATTAACAATCAGCCTGAAGAAAACACAAGTCATGGGCCAGGGCATGGACTCACCTCCCTCTATTACCATCTCCACACAAGAATTGGAGGTTGTTCATGACTTTGTGTACCTTGGCTCAACGATCTCTGACACTCTCTCCCTAGATGTCGAGCTGGATAAACGCATTGGCAAAGCAGCTACCACGTTCTCTAGACTCACAAAGAGAGTATGGCTTAATAAGAAGCTGATGGCATATACCAAGATCCAGGTCTATAGAGCCTGTGTCCTGAGCACACTCCTGTACTGCAGTGAGTCCTGGACCCTTTGTGCACAGCAGGAGAGGAAGCCGAACACATTCCATATGCGTTGTCTCCGACGCATTTTTGGTATCACCTAGCAGGACAAAGTTCCAAATAGAGTAGTCCTAGAATGAGCTGGAATTTTTAGCATGTATACATTACTGAAACAGCGACGTCTACGTTGGCTTGGGCATGTCGTGAGAATGGCTGATGGTCGGATTCCAAAAGATCTCCTGTATGGAGAATTAGTGGAGGGAAAATGTGCAACATGTTTGGTTTATAAAGACACAAGTGCTCCCTTGAGCCATAAGGAGTAAATCCAAGGCTAACCTGTTTTGAATCATCATATTTTTAAGTGACTTAATTTCCTCTTGAATACGTGATACCATGTCATTTGTTAGATTTACTAATTGCTCAAGTGCTACAGAAGTATTTTGAATGAAATCATTTAGGGTATGTAAGTTTTTGTAATTATTGTTGTTGTAGGTTGTTCGGGCTGTTTGGGCCGTGTTCCGAAGGTTTTTCTTCCTAACGTTTTGCCAGTCTCTGTGGCTGGGATCTTCAGAGGACAGGAGTTAGAACTCTGTCTGTGTTCTGGTGTAGGATAGTTGAGTATTTGTAGCTGTGGGATCAGCTTTTTGTCCTTTTCAGGAGATTGGGTGATTATGGTGATCAGCCCGAAAAACCGACAAGAACCATCGGATCCCGGCCATGAAAGCCACTGAGAATACATCTTTGTATTTAGCTGCAACCCCAACCGATGGAAACATTGCTCTCCCTATTAGGTCCCATGTGGAGAAAGGCTTGTCTCTGTGGGGTCAATGGTAACTAAACTGAGTACTATTACAAATTGCTCCTGGGAGTTTTGGGTGGGTACCTCCTGGCCAAAGATACCCAATAGTGCAGGTTCCTTGCCATTTTATAGGGAGAATCTTAAACCCCGTGTTTCCACAGAGCCACCATAATCCTGCTCCTAAATGAATTCCTTTGGATTGAGATTGTAAAACCATTAGAGCAATTTTAATCATGGGAAATGTCCAGTTTGAATTAAATTTGTACCCAGGTAGAACTTCCTCAACTTGTGTCAAGAAGTGAGATTCGAAAGAGGTGAGGATCATGTCATTCATCACCCAATTCGTACCTACAGCTTGAATCACAGTAGAACCATAGGACCAGTTAGCCATGGGGGTGGATCCTGAGAGATTTTGAAAACAGAAGGCTGAATTTGAGGCTGGTAGGCAGACATGGAAAGTTTGTATATCTGGGGTACCCGTGTTAAAGATTTGGGCTGATTGGTTGTATCATTCATAAACTGGCACTAAAAGAGTGGGTAAGATCAGGAGGCCCTGATTGCTGTGGGTAGGGAAGTGACTGCATATTGAGCATCTTCCTAATTTAGTTCCTTTTCTAATAAGATGGTATAATTTTATAATTGAATTTGATTCCCATCCCTCTGAGCTGAGTTCATATATAGAGAACAGTATAACAAGTGGGTATATTGCATAGACTTTAAACATTCTGCCTAACTTTGTAGAGGTTGTCCCACAAACCACATGAATTGTCTAAGCCAAAAGCAAAAGATTATACTGATTATTATAATAGAAAACCATACAATCATCCACCATTCCCATCCCAGCTGTATACTCAAAGAAGAACACAAGGTTGCCGCCTTCTGTCTGGGCATCTTAAGGCATATGCTGTGTGGTAATGTGCTTCTAGAGGTGCTTGGATGTCATATACCTGGAAATATATTGGGCTCACATTAGCTCCTAGGATGATTCTAACTCGTATTACTGAGATTGGCGGCTGAGGTTCCCCTGGTGGAATGAAAGAGTGAGTTCTATTGTGTGGCTGTAAGCCTGCTCCCATCCTTTGATCCTGTGGAGCAATGAAAGAGTAGTTTGAGCCTGTCCAATCCTTGTACAGTTCAGATATATTGCATCTACAGCATTCCCACAAGTTACCAGGAAGGTTACCCAATCAAAAAATGTGATAAGATTAGTCTGGCAGGATTGGTTCTTGACAAATGCGTGTTGACTTCTAGTTGCTACTGCATTGTTTCTGAGGTGCCTGCAGAGTGTCTGCTTTATAACCTGCTCTAGAATTTTTCCTGGAATTGCTGTTGGGCTGACTGCTCTAGAGCTCCTTTCCCCCTTTTTGAAGACAGGGCCAATGTTTGCCCTGTTCCAATCATCTCGCACTTCAGCCACTTCCTTCAAAACTTTTGGATGCAGTTCATCTGGCCCTGGAGATCTGAACTTGTTCAAAGTAAAAAGGTATCTGTAAAAGGGATACAATTAATAGTAAAGCAGGAATCTGTTAAACTGAAAATGTGATAAATACAGATTGGATATTTGTGTAGAGTGAAATAAGTCAGCAACAAAAAAGAAGTTTTATTCAAGTGCATGGGAAGGCTTGCATACGATAAAATGTATGAGAATTATAACTTTCGTTTTACCTAAGTTAGGTTACCTATCCTTAATTTTTGCTCATAATGTTTGCATACCTCTCTATGAATTTCTGTATGTCTTGACCCTTCCTTTCCCACATGCATGCAACAGTGTCTGTGCAAGGATATCACCATCTAGGGGCTTTCCCTGTTTTTCCATTAAAGAGTACAAGAGAGTTGCCCTTGGAAGGAATATATAATAAATAAGAATTATGTAGTATTATGACAACCCTTTCCATGTTTTTCTAGGTGGAGAATACACAGAAGTGGTTTACCATTCCCTTCTTTGGGGGGGGGGGTGCTCTGGGACTGTGCAGCTTCTCCCAGGAGGCACAGAGCCACAACCTCTGGCTCCACAGACAGGTACATAAACCACTGAGCCTATAAGCCTTCTATATAAGCCAGCAGAGGAAGGAAATTGGTGGTTACTTGCCATGTGCTTGTAACTGGCTGAAGAGGTGGGGGATAGAGAAGAGAAAAAGATTGCCCTCGTCACCCCAGGTATTCAGTTGGATCATTCTTCATATTGCATTTTTGTATTCACACTCATAAAGAATATTCAGTAAAACAGTCATAAATCTGATATATGCATGTTCCAAAACTCTGTAATGTTTGGTCATAATTTACATTTTCCCCCAAAAATTCTATTGATGTCTGTATAAAGTTTGTATAACTTGTTTTGACTAATTGATGAGGTGCTGGAGTGCCTTGTGATCACACGCTTGGTCACACACCCACTTATACAACAGAGGAGTGACGAAGCACCTTATCCAATTAACCATGGCAACTTATAAAAACCTTATGACAAAAATAGGATTCTGCAGTTATTTATAATCTTATTTATTTAATCCATCAACATTTTCAGTTTTACAAATTCAATTGCCAGCATTAATTTACAATACAGTAAACACTACAAAGTCATTAAAAACATACACCAAGAACTTAGAAAACAGACAAGATAAAATGAAGGAGTATAGCAATAAAATTTTGCAATAAAATCAACTGCAGCAGTAAAATTAAATCCCCCACTGTGCCTCCTTGACAGGGGCTGGACTCTATGATCCATAGGATCCTTTCCAGCTCTGCAGTTCTCAGATGATGATGATGATTAAACACACAGTAAAATAAAACTTGTTAACCAGTCACCTAAAAGTTAACAGGACAAGAACCAAACAAGCATTTCTAAGGGAGAGTTCCATAGTGAGAGCCCTACACTCCAGAAAAAGCCCGTGGTTACCGTTTGCCACCCACCTAGCCTTCGACTGTAAATTCTGCCTTTCCATTCAGGCAAGTACATGTTAGTGCATTTCAGAATACAGAGTAAAAATAATAACAGCAGATAAACTACATACTGATAGCTTCTTGCCCTGAATTCCAGTGCTGTGTGCATCATAGACCAACCTGTAGCTTTCCAGACCAGTAAGAACCTAGACAAATCACGTTTTATGTTGCATGTCTCTAGGTGTCCTTTGCCGTATCCCTGGGAGACTAACTGTGCAGATAGAAACTGCCTACTCAACTAAATGACTCACTGTAAACTCATTATCCATATGATGCTAATGTTGCTGAGACTATAAGGAACATGTTCAATTGCTCATTCCAAATCTGTTAATGCTTATGGGGCAAATCGTTCAGATCCGTCAAGAAAGATGGCTGAGTCTTTGGGGGCACCGCAGGAAGCTTGAGAAGAAGTAGGCAGCTGGGGTAGAGTCACTGGGGAAGTATAATGACAAGAACTTTCAGAATTGAGGACACTTTTAAAATTACCTCTGCTCCTCAGATGCTCACCGATCTAGGGATCTACTGTGCCAACACAGAGACAATCAGGGAAGGAACTGCACCTTTGTTACACTCATCTATAGAAAATGTACTGCAATACAGGATTTGCAATATGGGTTGGTAGGATTTCCTATCAGCTGTAAGATTCCATTCCTTTAAAAAAATGCCTTGCGCACGTGTTGCCTCATCATGCTGATTGCCTGTATGGGCCGTTAAGCGCTAGCTTTGCCTCACAACTTGCTGGTGGCATTTGTAAAATGTGCAGTTGCAAATTTGCCTCAGGCAGATATTTTGATCCCTTCCCATTTCATGTCTGCGGCCATATACTCTATATTGCCAAGGGGAAAGACCCAATATTCATTCTGTATGGACAGTGCTTACATTTCAGATATCCTTCAGCAATTCCACAGCTGTGTAGAGAATGTCCTCCAAGGGAATCTCAGCCCTCAAATATTGCCTTTGTCTGTCGTGAGCAGTGCAAAATGCTTCAGATTTAATTTGTCATTTGGTGCGATTCCAGTAGGCTATGAGACTGTTCCCTGATGTATAGCTAGATTGCTGTGTGCTTGCACTGGACATAATTCAGGCAAAGCTGAACACTTTATGAAGGCCCACTGATTTTGGCCTTCAGGTGTCTTCCATTAAAACAGGATGCTGACTGATGTGCTTGGATTTTCCTTTGTATATACTGTTTCATTGTTTTTGCTTGAATTGTTACCTTTCTGTTGAAAACTTCAGTAAACAAAATCTGTGGCTAGATCATGACAAATGTCTTTTGAAAAGTGTCTAGTCGGGGGGGGGGAGATTTTGTTAATTTATTCATTCTACTTTTATTCATTCTAATCTGTAGCCAAATGTTTTCCAGTCACTTAACTTTACCATAAAATGAAATTTAAAAAGCACCATAGTTATTTTTAAATACAAACATATGAGCTGAAAGCAACACACAGAATAATTAATAAAAACAGAATTAAAAAATATTAAGAACTACAGCATATTATGCACCTACAGCCTAATAATAGGTTTGCTGGCATATCAGATCTCAAGCACATATAGTATTAATTGAACTTTGAACTTTGTTGAAAGAACTTTATTAAAAGACAGTAGCAATAGTTGTCAAAAAAGACTGGCTTTAGCATTTCAGTAAAGCAAATTAGATTAACAGAATTCTGCCTTCTCTTTTTGATCTCTATAACCATTATAAGAGTAAAAAGAGTGAGGGAATTATGCAGACTGTTAGAAAGTAAGTGAGCTTGAACATTAACTTGTGTGCTTGTCCTGAAATGTTGATTCACAGGAAGAAGTTCAGTATATGTAGTATAAGAAAAGATGTCGATGTATCGTGTGATGTTGCTCCTTAAAAATCAAATAAACATTTGGTAGATGTATGGTAGAATGAGCACAGAATGTTTTTATTGTATACTTTATTGTGACTAAACAAATGCTCTCAAAATATTTATGAGCAGTGGTTTATGAGAGAAAGCATTTAAAATAACAGCATATTCTTCAAATTTCTGAAGAGTATGCCACAAATGGCATAATATTTTTTGTCCCATGTTAAATTTTAACTGGCATATTTAGGTAGAGATGTTACTAATTTTAATTCTTTCTCAGCTGGGAGAGTTTCATAGTTTATCATGTAGGAAGAATTAACTGATGTGAAAACAGAATCTCTGGACATTTGGTTAAAGGAGCTAGGAAATAATCTCCTATGATTTCAATCCAGGTCAGGCTGTAAATAAGGTTAAGCATAAATGAGGACAAATTGAATTATTTTGAAAGACTGATATTAATTTAATTTTGCAGGTTTAATGAACAAGCTGTGAATTTAAGAACAAACAGCCAGGTTTTAGCCAATAGTATTTTTTGTTGAGGTTACAACTTATTACAAATATTCTTTCCACTGTATTAGTAACAGTCCCACTGTTGAAAACAGTTAGCAGTGTTGAAGTATAGCCATTCCACTATTCCTTTTAGACTGCTTGAATGGACCATAATTATTTTATTTAAATTACATGTTAACATGTTTAGTCCCAGTTTGTAAGATCAGAATGTTTTGCCTTTCTTTGGCTATCAGCTGATTGTGCAGACCAGAATGACAGTCATGCACCTTTGGTGAAAAAGAATTTATAGCAATGTTCCACAGCACATCAGAAGGCATTAGTTAGGTCAATTGATATAATCTTTAGAATAATAAAGAATAAGAATTATAGAGAATAATTCTACTGGCTTCAGAAGCAATGTCTGACACTATAAGGATGAACCACTGCACCTTCCCCTTTTTTCTCCTCCTACTTCCCTTTTCAAACCAAGTTTGCAGGACAGGTATAGTTTGCATAAATAACTGTTTGTCCTATTTGGATGCTAAATTGGAAGCATACTCAAGAGAAAGAGGGAAGGATAGCAGGGAGCCCCCCCTTTCTCTCTCTCTCCCCCCCCCACTCTTTCTCCCTCCCTTTCCCTCTCTCTTCCTCCATGTGTTTGTGTGTGCCGTCAAGTCAATTCTAATTTATGGCAACCCTTTCCAGGGTTTTCTAAGTAGGGAATACACAACAATGATTTACCATTCCCTTCTTCTGGGGTTGCCCTGTGACTCTGCAGCTTGCCCAAGGTCTCACAGGCTAGCTGAGGGCACAGTGGAGAATCAAACTCCCAACCTCTGGCTCCACAGCTGATATCTAAACCATAGACATTCATTGACACAGAATACAGTTAAGTGCATTTTCGTTCAGAATATGAAGGCAGGCAGTATTGAACTTTTTCTTGCAGTCAAGACTCTGCTCACAACCTGAGTTTGATCATGGGCTCAAGGTTGACTCAGCCTTCCATCCTTCCGAGGTTGGTAAATTGAGTACCCAGCTCACTGCGATGTGTTGCCTGTATAACTAACTTGTAAACCACCCAGAGAGTGCTTTAAGCACTACAGGGTGGTATTTAAGCAGAGTAAGAGACATTAGAAGATAAGTTACAGAGGCTTCTATAGAAAATTAAAAAAAAAAGTAAGTTAAATGGCCATGCTGTTTAAGGTCTGGCATTGTCCAATCCAGTTGGATTGTATTATAAATTATAATATTTATTTATTTAATTTCTTTAATTTTTATACCACCCCATTAATGCTGTGCACTATTCTGGGTGGTTTACACAAAATAACAAAATAACATAAGAAAAAGACATAAATGAAACAATCACAGGTAAAAAACAATTTAAACTATTAACAGTACAGTATAAATCAAAATGGTACTGGAGGCGATTTTTCCATAATGGCAGGACCAGAGGCATACAATCAACCAGAGTTGGTGTGGAAGACCTCCCTGAAATGCCATGTTTTGAGTTGTCTCCAAAACGTCAATAGGGAGGGAGCCAGCCATAGCTCCTCCAGAAGGTGGCTCCACAAGGTCAGTGCCACTGCAGAGAAGGCTCTGCCTCTTGTGGATGACTTACAGGCCTCCCTTGGGGTGGCAACGCAGAGAAGCATAGCCTGCGAGAAGATGGTGGGTAGGACAGATGACATGGGGAAGAGGCACTCTGACAAGTAACATGGTCTCAACCCATGGAAGGCTTATACGTGAGCATCAAAACCTTGAACCTAATCTGGGACACAACATGTAACCAGTGGAGGTGAACCAGGACTGGGGTGATGTGATCAAATTTGCTCAGACCAGCCTGGCCGTCACATTCTAGCCTCTGCATCAGTCTAAAGGGAAGCTCCATGTAGAGAGCATTGCTGTAGTTGATCAGGAAGACAACCAGTGCCTGCACCAGTGGCCTGAGAGAGCCCTTGTCCAGGTAGGTGTGGAGATGGGCGATGAGCCTCAGTTGGTTGAAGGCCGATCTGGGCATGGCTGCAATCTAGGAATCCCGAGAAAGAGTTGAATTTAGAGTTGATCCATTCAGCTTTACAAATTTAAATCTACTAACCATCACTGACTTAAATTCCAATTATTTCAGTATGCCTAAGTTTGGGTCTAACCTAAATTACATATCACATTCCTGTATTTCTCATGGTTGTTAGATCCTTCCTTTGTTCTCATTGCTCATTTCATCATTTCATTTTGAATGATGTAACAAAACAAAACAAAATAATTATTTTCCAATTTAGTTCCCAAAAAACAAACAAAAACCAAAACAAAATAAAGAAAACAAAAAACAAAAAACTCAAAGCAAAACTACAAGATGGCAACAAAATAAAACAAAATAAATTACTAAATTAGTAAAAAGCATTATTTCGTCTCGAAAACCTACCAATAAAGCTACTTTAAATTCAGTACAGCACTATAATCTGAAAAAAAACTGTGGATTGAGGTAACAGGAGAATTTGTGTGTGTGTGTGTGTGTAAAATATGTATATTTTGTATTTTTTATATATTCAGTATGTGACATGAATAATTTGTGTGTTTTTGAATAATGAAGTTGAACAAACATGTATTCATCATCTAGGCCAAATTAATAAATTTTAATCTTAGATTATTCAACTGGGAAGTATGTAAACAGATATTTTTTTCAAGTAAAATCATTTGAATTTAAAAGTGATAACCTTTGGCAGGATATTGCTCCTTTTGTTTAATTATACGAGTAAATAAATGAAATTCCATTGGATTTTCTCCTCAAAATTACTTCACCAAATTTAATTAATTAATCAATTCATTGAACAATTCAGGTGCATTCTTTACAACCTGCATATTTTACCCCCTTCCCTGGAAAAGAGAAATATTTATCATCTCTAACTTAAACTGGAATAATGCAGTCATTTCCTGTTGTCTGAGGTGACCTGTCCTTGTAAGATGAGGATTATTTTAGAACAAGAACGATCCACATTTAAATTTAGTTTTAAGGTAGATGTGTGGGAAGGGAGAAGGACACTATTTCCTTTCCTAATGTTGCATATTTTTAGCTCCAAAAATGTAGACTTGCACTGACCTTGTGCAGATAACTTAGTCCTATGCAATTAGCCAGCTGTATTTGAGAAATATGAAACTCTTTGAGCCTGATGCACTTGGTCCCTTACATAGCTCTTAGCATTTGCATCTCACATGAATGTAGCACTCTGTTCATGGCCATGCTTACACAAAGAAAGAACAGTATGGCAGTTGCAGCAGTTCAGAGACCTCTGACTGAGGATAACTTTATTACGTTCAAGGAGCAGCAAGAACCTCTGACTGAGCAATTTGTTTCAATAAAACTTGGGACTGAAGGGAAGCCTCCATGTCTAGATCACCTTTCCTAGGCTCCACCCCTTCTCTGAGGAATGCTTCTAAAGCTTCTAAAAAGGGAGTCTTTTGGTTTGGAGTCCAACACTTCTGTTTCTCTTGACTACTTTTATCCAGGATTAATGGGCTAGAATGCAGATGCTTAGAGTCCCTGGTATGGCAAATGATAGCAGCCCACCCTCAATTCTGTCACAGAAGGCTCAATTTATTTATTTATTTATCTATTTATTTATTAGATTTATATACTGCCCATCTAGAACGTGTCTACTCTGGGCGGTTTACATATAATATAAAAATAAACTAAGATAAAATCCAGATTAATCCAAGATGGGAAAGGAAAAAAGAAAGGGGGGGGGGGAGAAGAAGAAGAAGAAGGAGAGAAAAGAAAAAGAAGAAAAGGGGAGATAGGCTAGTTAATGGCTGTAGGGAAGGCCTGCCTGTATAGCCATGTCTTTAAGTTAGTCTTGAAGGCCCTCAGCAAGGGAGCCAGGCGGATCTCAACAGGTAAGTTGTTCCAAAGCCGAGGGGCCACTGCCGAGAAGGCCTGATTTCTGTTTTTTTCCCACCGGGCCTCTCTTGGCATTAGGCCCCTCAGCCGCCCAGCCTGACTGGAGCGGGTGATACGGGTAGAACTGGGCGGAAAAAGGCACTCTGCCAGGTATCAAGGTCCTAAACCATTAAGGGCTTTATATGTAATGGTTAACACCTTGAAATCAATGCGGAAGTGGATAGGTAGCCAGTGTAAGGCGGCCAGAGTGGGGGAAATATGGTGAAATCTTTTCACCCCTGTTAATAGCCTGGCCACCGTGTTCTGGACCATCTGAAGCTTCCGCATCAGTCTCAAAGGAAGCCCCGCATAGAGAGTGTTACAGTAGTCTATTCTTGAGACTATGAGTGCATGGACCAGCATGGTGAACGCCCCTGTGTCTAGATAGGGATGCAGCTGGGCGATCCGCTGAAGATATAAGTGGGCAGACCGAACCACGGATGCTACCTGGGTCTCCATGGTAAGTGCCGGGTCAAGATGGACCCAGACTACGGACCGAATTCTTTGTGGTGAGAGTCACCCCCCCCAAAAAAGAGAGGGAGTTCCCCAAACCACTGACATCGGGGCTCCCCACCCACAGGACCTCTGTCTTGTCCGGGTTCAACCTTAGTCCATTCGACTGCATCCATTGCAGAACGCCCTCTAGGCAGCACCCAAGGGACGGAACGGCATCCACTGCAGATGGAAAAAAGGAGATGTAGAACTGGGTGTCATCAGCGTATTGGTGACACGAAGCTCCACATCCCCGGATGACCTCCCAAACGGCCTCATATAGATGTTAAACAGCATTAGGGAGATGATCGAACCCTGTGGGACCCCACAACTGAGGGACCACGGGGCCGATACATTCTCCCCAAGCTGCACTCTCTGGGGACAGCCCTCCAAGAAGGACTGGAGCGAAGCGAGAGCAAGGCCACCAATCCCCGACTCGGAGAGCCTCCCCAGGAGGATACCGTGGTCGACGGTATCAAAGGCAGCTGAGATATCAAGGAGGACGAGCAAGGACATTTTGCCCAGAGTAGTGCTGTACCCAGCGTTCCATCTGCTGTGCTCGGTCCTGGATGATCACGCCTGTAGCAGTCTTCAAAGGAGCAGATTTCTTCTGTAATGTGATAGCCTCTTCAGCAAATGTCAAAGGCCAGGCAGACTTGTATGGGAGAATACAGTTTTTTAAGTACTGAAAATATCTTAGATTGACAAAAACTTCTGAGAGCTTTTTTTTCCCCAGTAGCTCTGGATAGATTCTGCTAGCTCCTCAAGTTCCCTTGCTACAAAAGGTCTGCCATACATAAGCTCAAATGGAGAGATCCCTACTCTAGAGCAGTGGTTCTTAACCTGGGCGATATCGCCCCCCAGGGGGCGATTTCATTTTTCAGGGGGGCGATGGAACGAAAAGGGGCTACGCGGGGGCGAAGGAACAGAAGGGGGCGATAGGGGGCGATGGAGCCGCCGCGCCACCTCTGCCATTGAGGAAGTTATCATCGCCCCCCTCCCCGCTGCACCGCCGGATCCAGAGCAGCTGGTGCTGGCAGCGGATGTGGTGCCGCTGGCACTGCCGCCGCCGCCATTGAGGAAGTTATCATCGCCCCCCTCCCCGCTGCGCCACTGGATCCAGAGCAGCTGGTGCTGGCAGTGGATGTGGTGCTGCCGGAACCACCGCCGCCGCCATTAGGGAAGTTATCATCGCCCCCCCTCCCCGCTGCGCCACCGGATCCAGAGCATCTGGTGCTGGCAGCGAATGTGGTGCCGCCGCTGCCGCCATTGAGGAAGTTATCGCCCCCCTCCCTGCCGCGCCGCCGGATCCAGAGCAGCTGGTGCTGGCAGCGAATGTGGTGGGCATGTGACCATGAAGACAACCGGCATCCTATTAATTATGAGCAATTCACCAATGCAATGTACATGATTTCACTTACATATGTATTAATAGCCAGTAGGATTCTGGCCATTATAATATCTAAGCACTTTATAAACTCCAGTGTAGCAATGGAAATTAAATGAAAAACAGAGGGAAAGAGCATTCTGGATAATAATAAACTAAATTCTCAGCAAGCAAAACAAAAACTCAACCGAACTCAGTAATGAAAAAGAGATGGTCAGTGTGGATCTGAAAAGGGAAATAATTGTCTTCCAACGTCGCCAAATGTTCTGCAAAATAGTTTTATGAAGATTAACAAAGAGGTAGGTTTGTATATTATTTAATACACAAGCAGATTTCATAACTTTTCCTTCTAAAAAATAAAAATGTCCATCTTCACAATGTTTCTGTGAGAGACAATGACTTGATCAGGTGTAGGCAAGTATAGGACTGAGCAAGGTGTGTAACCTGCAGACAAACTAACCTGGCTTTCAGTGCCTCAGCAAATGTGAAAAGGCGTTTGTGTGTGTGTGTGCGTGTGTGTGCGTGTGTGTGTGAGAGAGAGAGAGAGACAGACAGACAGACAGACAGAGAGGTTGAAATTATTGGTTGAAATTATTTGTTTAATTATGTGAATGGCAGGATAATGCAGCTTAATTTGTGAGATGTTATGTTTTAATGTGTTTGATTTGGTTAGAAGTTTTAAGGACTTGAACATTTGCCTGGGGCCATTAGAGCATAGCTCAACTGATGGGGGTCATCTCATGTGTTGATTGAAATAGGCTATGCCAAAGGTCAGGTGGAATATTTTTGTGCTATGGCGCCCTGAAGATTGTCGGCCCTGTTTGTATCTTCAGCTGGAACAAGTGAAATAAAACAGCACATTAGCCCCAGCTGCATACAAAATGTTGCCAGTGGCACATTAGCAGCCCCTAGGTGCCAATATGTTGCTCTGGAAATACACAACAGTTTGGCTTCCTATTAAGGACTTAATTTCTAAGCAGTTTGAAAACAGATTGGGCTGAAATAGGGCCTGCAGGGTCTCATCTTGTTGGGCATGTTTTCCTGTGCAAAAATAGTTCAGTTCTTTAAGGCTGCAATTACTGAAAAGGGAAAAATAAAGAGGTTTAACTCACAGGAAAGAGAGAGAGGTATATTAAACTCTTTTGTTACATTAGAGAGAGAGAGATCTATATTTCTTCTCTGTCTGCAACAACTGGCAAATAACACAGTGTGCATTTCAAGGAGAAAAAATAATGGATGACGTTTGATGAGAAGTCTGCTCTAGAAGCAAAGCATACCACTTATATATTGCCCCATAGCACTTAAAGCACTCTCTGGGCAGTTTAATTATGCAGGCTCTAGACCAGTTATAGTAAGTTGACCCTCTAGCCCTCAAAGGTAGGAAATATGTGGTCCTGGGCTTATGCGTACTTATTTTGCCACTACCGTTAAGAAGTTACATACTATAGATGTTACATACTATAAATGAGCCTAACGTTGTTGTTGTAAATAATATTGGCTCTGTGTAACAGTCAAAGCTACCCATAGTTTCCAAGAGATTACATTTGAGGACCTTTACAAATATAACTGCTGAAGCTGTCAATGTTTGTTTCCAATATGTGGACAGACAGTAGAGGTTAAACCAAGATTGCTGTTTAAACATTGTTGTCAATGGTAGGTAAAGATATTTCAGATCTCAGGGAATGGTGTTTTTTGACACTCTTACCATGAGCATGATTTGTGGGTAAAAAGACAGGCTCTAAAAATTGTTCACTGGATGATTTCTCTCCCTGCTGCCCTAGAAACAATGCTATGGCATTGAAAGCTGCCCAAAGGATTACTAAACAGTTGATGTGCCAGTTTTCCCAGAGCCATCCTATCCCACAAAAATCATGAGAGCTGAGATGCCAGATGGGTAGATGGTGCAGCTGCCATGCTTCACCACCTTTATCTTCCTTCATGGTTCCCACAGGTAAAAACAGGATCATGCCTTTGAAGTTCATTAAAGCAATGGAATTTTGTGTGGGTTGGATTTAATCCCTTGGGTTTGAAAAGGAGAATTATCTTAATTAAACAGGAGCTAATTATTTATCCCAGGGTTAACTGGCTCCTTTTGATCATTGATGGAAACCCAATTATGTCTCAGTTAGTTGTGGTCGAGTCCATTTAAAAAGTAATTTTAACTGCCTGTAACACATGTGCAAATATTTGTATCGGCACTGAAGCAAAATATATTTGAATTTCAAAGAATTCACTTTAAGCAAAGCTTATCAAATAAGCTTGTTCAATTTCATTTTGGTTTTCTGTGAGTGAAATGAATTGTTAAAACCTCTAACCTGAATATAAATGAGCTACCCAGAATTAAGATATTCAAATGGATGGCTTCATTTTTGCCTTTTAAGAGATGAGAATTATCTCCTGAATTCAAAAGTCATTAGAATTTCTACTGCTATACTGAAAAAATAATAATCACTTCCCCTTGTACTCTCTACAGGGGCATTGCCTTTCTTTGGACTTTTAGGAGGCACTGCCTATTTATAATAGACACAAAGCGACAGAACAGAGATTCTGTCAGGAAGTTGTTTATTTTCCTTGGTCTTTCTTGAATTCTAGTTTTCTGGCCATTAAATGAAAAATTGATGAATCTGTGTTTAAAAACATAAGATGAATGTAAGAGGGGCCCAGCTGGATCAGACCAAAGCTTCTCTAGTTCTGCATTGCCATTGCATGGTAGTCAATTAGTTACCCACAGGAAGCTGGCAAGCAGAATTACTATAATGGCATAGTGCCTCTGTGAGAGTCAGTGTGGTATACTGGATAGAGTGTCAGACTAGGACTCAGGAGACCTGGGTTCAAATCCATAGTTGGTTGTGGCAATTTATGGGGAGTGGCACAAGTAAATTAATCTGCTAAATATGTTTCATGCCTTGGAAACCTGACTGTGTTGCAATAAGTCAGAATCATGTATCTGAATTGGAGGGTGCCTTGTGTTGGACAGAATGTAATTACCTCAAGACTAGTTGCTCATTCTGCATAGTTTGTCCAATTCCTATTTAAAGGTGTTTAAACTGGTAGCCCTCAGTGCTTCTTTTAGTTAACTTCACAGTTTCTTTTAGTTAACTTCATAGATTCATATTGGTTGATGGAAACAAGATAACTTCTTAATCTGTGGCTTGAAATCATATTGTTTTCATTAACCTGTAGTTAGGATTCACCTTTCTTTGGACTTTTAGGAGACACTGCCTATTTATAATAGATATGTGTTTATAATTTATAATAAATATGTGTTCAGAGTTCAGATTATGTCACCAGAAAGCTTTGGTTAAACATTAGCAACTGCTTCTGAACTCCTCAAGGCTACGCTAGAGTAAGAAGGCCGGGGGGATAGGTCCTTCTCGCAACACTAAACTAAGTCCAGCCTTGGGCTGTTCATGGTGAGTTTCGTTTAATGAATGATTGACTGATCAGCGATTGGAACCCAGGTCTCCCCATTCTAGTATGCAATGGCTGAAATACTCTTGCTTTTTCATAGTAAGGAACACTAGAGTAGGCTCATTGACCCAGTGGGGATTTGGTAAGTCAACTCCTCCCTGGGTTCCATTGATTCAAATGAACCTACTCTAGTTGCAACATAAGTAAGTCAGGATTTCAGCCATTATGTTGCAATTCTGAGTAAACTACCTTGCTTCCAAAGGCAAAAAAATCTACTAAACATTACAGTAGAAAAATATCATGCCTTAGGAGAGTCTGTTTACTGTTTGTACTATTTAGATTAAACAGCTGATGAATAAAGATAGGTAGTAAGCCATGGCAGGGACAGTAAACAATTCAGATGTATCTTGGTGAGGGACAAACAAAATGGACAAAACTGAACCAATGGTATTCAGAGCCTGACCCTGGTAGTTCTGGTTTTGTCTGTATCTTCTTCCCTAATTATGATTTTAAAAACCCAACATTGCAGTTTAAAGAGGAACATGTTGTTCCTGGCTGCCAAAAGGCTGCTAATGAGGAGCCTATGAGAAAACAACAATACATGGCAGTGTCATGGTTGAACGCAGAGATTCTGGTTTTTAAGAGCTCAGAACTCACATTTTCTTTCTGTAGTAAATAAATTTTCCCCTCCTCCCTCTAATTTTGGTCAGTTTTTATCAAAGTGAGCTAAAACAGAATTCTCACCCATCACTAGTGCAGACAGATTAGTAGAGCTCAGACAGAACTCTTGTGCCAGCTGGCATTTGTGCACAAGTTGGCAACATGTGATAAAAACATCTAAGTGGACTCCATGAGATTTACTTGTTTTCTTTTGCTGTATTTGATGTCTGCAAGCTGGATGCATGAACTGATTATGCAAAAGAGATCCAAGAGTACTACCCCAGAAATATCATTTGTTACCAACCTGTTTCCAGGATAATTTGGTGCTTGTTTGTTTCAGATTTAGAGCCTTCTGTGAGATGCTTGAGGGAGTATGACGTCTTAATTAATCTCTGCTTCAGGTGCCATCTTCAGAGGCTAGATTTTCTTCAGCACTTCAGTGCAAATGTACATTTGACAGTTTAAAAACATCCTGCAAGTACACCTGGTCACCCTGGTGTAGAAAAATCTCATTGGTTACACTGCATAATTGTTAGGCATTCAAGGTAATGAATTACAGCTTCAGCCCCATATGATTGCATTCAATAGTATGTGCCAACATTGAAAACTCAACCTGAATTTCTTCACATGCAGAGCATAATCATCAAGAAACATTTGGTGAAGATACTTTAAAAAGCATGTCTACCCCTCCTATGTTCTTACTCTCTCAGAAGCTTCATTACCTTCATTACGGAGTAGGGCATCACTGAAGATAACACAAGAACAGGAGTGGGAAATTAGCCCTCCGCCAAGTGTCCTTGATTTGTTCTAGCAGCCCACACCTTAATTTAAAAAATAACCTGGAGAGGAAATGGCCTTAAAAATTAATTTGCGCTTTTAAAAATGTTCTGTTTATACTGTATACCGACCCATAGTGCTTAAAGCAGTTTCTGGGTGGGTTGCAATATAATTATGCAGGCTACACATGCCCCCACCCCTGCAACCTGGGTATCAGTTCACCAACTTTGGAAGAATGGAAGACTGAGTCAATCTCGAGATGGCTTCCTGAGACCAGGATCGAACTCAGATTGTGAGCAGAGCCTTCACTGCAGTACTGCAGTTTAACCACTACACTGTGAGGTCATCTTTTAGGGAGAAAAGGAGCCTTTTTTGCAATGTTTTGATGGTCCCCCAGCCTCCCTGCAGCCCTCATACTTCTTGAAAAGTTCATTAAAAATTCTTGAACAGTAATGAGCACAAGAGAGCTTTAAAGCTTTACCCCCAAATCCCCCTCTTATAAGAAAAAAGGGGATGTCACAGAAGAAAGCCTGTCCCACCAAGGCTCTGAGATGTGTGGTCTCCAGATCCCTGTAGCCTGCCCACCCCTGTGTTACAGCATCTGGGGTACTCCTCTTGGACATTTCATAGGAAGCAAATGAATGGAATCTAAGTTTTGGGTCTTCTTCTTCTGTTTGATTTGATAAGACACTGTGTGCTATGACTTTTTGGTCAGCAATATGTTAAGCAATTCAGTATTATATGCTGCATATATTGAGGATTATAGAAGCAATTAAAACTAGGCAATCTAGTGGTTCAGTAGACAAGCAGGCTATAAGATGAACCCTTCTTCATAACATCTGACTCCCTTTAGGTTTCAAGTTATTATTTTGCAATAAAAACCTAAGCAGTTTATCCAATGTGCCAAACTTCCTGCTTGTGAGCCACTGGTAATATACAGATGTTAAGCCTGAGCCACAGGAGGACTCACAGAAACCAGTAATACAAAAGAGGGGGTTATGTAGAGCAGTAACATCCAGACTGGCCAACTAAGTAGTATTCTGTGATCAGGAACCTTGATGAAAATGTCTCTAAATTCATTTTAAACAGGCAGGCAGACCGGTTCCCCTGCAGCTCCCACTGAATGTGGATGCATTTTGAGTACTAGATTTCATCTGTGTAAAAATCTACAGTGATGCTTCACTTGAAATATGATAGAAGGGCAGAGGATACCTGGCTTCTTATCTTTTGTGACAGCCTCCCTAATTATTGTTTATAGAAGGGTACATGGTTTGCCCAATACAGGGGGAAGTCAGTCACTGGGGTTTGAGCATACCCCATACACGGTTAAAATATTCTTTCCATTACACAAGTACTGCATAATTAGCATTTCCAGACCTTCTTCACTGAAGTGTTGACTGTGGGCATCACAGACAATGGTTTGAGGAGGACCAATGGATGAAATTGTAAAATAATATTGGTGTAAGAAAAAAAATTACATGTTTAATTAACATTCAGTAGAAACTCAGTTGATGAGGTTAGAGATCAGTAAAAAAAACAACAGTCAAGCACTGTTCCGAGGGGTCCCACAATGGGAACCTACCTGATCTCAATAAGAGGACAGTTCCAGCAAAGAAGATCTATATCACAATAAAGTGATTTTTCGCCAGTCCAAAGTAGGATAGGACAGTCCTCCCTTTCAGAACACAAAGAATGAAATGGATTATTGTAGGGAAGCTGTGAAAAAAGCAGACAGGAAAAAAAAATTGTTTTGTTTTGCCGAAGGAGAGATTTGCAGATGCCATGGACTGCCAGAAGGACAAACAGGTGTGGGCCCTAGATCAAATGAACTCTCTCCAGAAGCAAAAATTACAAACTGAGGTTGTCATACTTTGGGCACACCATGTTGGAGAAAACAATAATACTGGAAATACTGAAAGGCAGCAGAAAAAGAAGGCCAAGTGTGAGATGGATTACCTCTATAAAGGAATCCCTGTCTTTGAGTTTATAAGAGCTGAGCAGGGCTTTTAATGACAGAACATTTTGGAGAACACTTATTGATAGGGTCACCATAAATCAGAGGCAATTTGACATCACATAACAACAACACGGCAGGGAAGCAGGCATTCTCTAAGAAAGCCTGATTTTCCCCTGTTAAAGACTAAGAGAAACATATGAACCAAACTCAGTGGCTGGCAAGTAGCCAGTCCTGATTTTTTAGCACATGACGTACATGTGCATAAGCTTCTAGCCACTGCATTTTGCACTTGACTTTGGACATCACAGACAATCAGGTACAGAAGATTTTAAGCAACTTAACTCACCTTCTTTCTGAACAGCAGACAGCTACATTATTCCTGTGTTCCTCAGGGTCTTATTGATTTAAGTGAAATGACAGCACTTAGTCTCAATGTTCTACATGTTAACTGGCTACCTAGAATACCTAGAATTGTGCAGCAGCAAGGGCCAAGTGACCAGATTTGATAATGACACCAGAAGGAAACCTGGCCATGTAGGTAATATCAGCCACTGAAAACCATGGTTGCATTTTTGTAATAAACAGCATACCGAAGATGAGTGGATTCTAGCACTAACAGTCAAAAAAAGTCATATGCAGCTATTCTTTTCCATTCCTTAACTTAAAGGAAGGAAGAAGGTAGAAGAGGTGGTAGAGAAACACAGAAGGATTACGCATGGAGCACAGCGTTGTATGGATCTCCTGTGAGAATCATGTGTGAGGCACCGTGACTGCATGACAGAAGTGCCATCTGGGAGCCCTGACAGGAGCATAGATAGCCTCCTTGCAGAGTGTAATCAGGTATTTGTGTCATCAGGTAAAGTATTATTTTCAGTGAGTGGATTCTAATCAGCTAGCTAAAAAATGTATCCTAAGATTCGTTGAATGAGTGTGCTTTGATTTACCATTTAAAACACACAAAGGAGAGAAAAAGAGGAAACTGCTATTACAAAAATAAATAAATAAATAAATAAATCAGAGCAATGGTCTGTTTAGCCCAATTCTGTCGACTCTGACTGACAGTAATTCTCCAGGGTTCCAGGCACAATTCTTTTGTAGTCTTACTCGGGGATTTCTTGTATTCCTTGGTGGTCTCCCCTCCAGGTACTAACCAAGCTTGCCTTACTTACTTTCTAAAATAATTTTTCCTCAGAGGCAGGGTAATGCAGCATTATGGAACACTGGTATTGCAGTGACACTGGTCCTGCTTGGCAGGAACACACTCCTTTTCATCCTACCAAGCTCCAGGGTTTGGCACAAACTGATTAAATTGTGTACTAAAACTTAGTTGTTTTGGTTTAGTAAAATAATGATTTGGGGGGATGACATTTTAAATCGAATATTTGAATAATAGTTATTGCCTCCTAGTGTCTTGTGAAATATGTATACCATGTTTTTTACTGTGTTCATTTTGACAATATTTTGAGGAATGTTGCAAAAAATGGGGGGGGGAAGGAAATTGTGTGTGGATGATGGACAAATATGGGTATTGTAATTCCTTTCTTATTTAATTATTTGCCGTGGTTGAATTCAAAGCATTATAAATAAAAGTGAGCTCAACATGAGACAACAGGGTAACAAGACATAAATATATTTATGCTGGGCTGCTACTACACTGAAGGACATTTTTGAGTCTCCCAAGCTAACCAAAACAACGTTGTGTAATCTGTTTAATTAAGTGGATTTCTCACTCTTAGCATCTGAGTAGTGTTTAATTGCAAAGATACTCATTTTAATTAGATTAATTTTCATGCCCTACTTTTAGGTCCTAGTTGAGTGACATGCGGCTTTCCAATTTGATGCACAGAAAAGCCTTTTTATTGGTCTGCACATCTCATAATTATACACATTTACTGGGAAGGAAGTTCTACTATATTCAGATTAACCATCTGCAGGATTGTAGCCTTAGATTGTGACCAAGAAAGACATGTTCGTACATTTCATGTTTGAACCTCATTTCATACATTTCATTTCAGCTTTTGGTCTTACAGTGGGCTTAAGTGAGGAGTTATTGCAAGACATTGTAACCATCTTTGCATTCACTCAACTGATTTCGTGATATCAGAGAAGGAGAGGTATTATGCCCAACCCTGACTGCACCTCCGCTGGCACCATGATAGCTGTTGATGGCCTTCCTGGAGGTTCCAGATTGCTGCAGGAGGTAGTTTGACCAGTCTTCAGTCTTAAAGGCAACGCCTTTGCTCTTAAAGAGTAAGCTCACTGAACCCAAGGTGGGCTTGCTTTCTGGAGACAGCAGAATCAGTGGGGAGATCTTGCATCAGCCATTTATATCCTTGGGTGACTTGATACAGCATTGATCTGACAATGATTGGGTAAACAGAAACTATAGAGCTTTTTAAAACTTGGGGATGAAGGGCTGTTCCCTCTTGCTCATGTACATGTAGTTCCCAATTTGTAAATAAGTTTAATAATAAACATTTTTAATTAATATCCCACCTATTTCATATATTCTCTGGCATATTCAGTCCTTCCCAAAACCTCTGGTTTATGAATGTGAAAGATTGCTTCCATATCCATGATTCACATGGGATGGGGCTTGGAGTCACTGTTCTATAGGGCTCTGATCCTTCCTGGAGAAGAGAACCCAGAAGGTGGTACTGGGAGACTCCAGTTTGACACCCTGGCTGCTGGCCTGCAAGGTTCCTCAGGGTTCTTCTTTTGTCTCCTATGTTATTTAACATCCGCATGGAACCAGTGGAGGAGGTTATTTATTTATTTATTTATTTATTTCATTTATACCGCGCCTATCTGGTCAATTATGACCACTCTAGGCGGCTTACAACACACACTAAAAACAATAAACAAAAACATACACATAACATAACATAATTTTCCCAAAGATGGCAAGAAACAGAGTGTATTATAGTGAAAAAAGAAAGAAAGAAAAATAATAGGAGTTAACTGGAAAGGGGGAAGGCCTGCCTAAACATCCATGTTTTCAGTTGTTTCTTGAAAATACCCAGCGAGGGAGCTGCGCGAATCTCAGGAGGTAAGCTGTTCCAGAGGCGAGGAGCCACTGCCGAGAAGGCCCGGCTTCTTGTTTTTTCCTTCCGGGCCTCCCTCGGCGTCAGGCTCCTCAACCTCACCTCCTGATTCGCGCGAGTGACACGGGTAGAACTGGGTGGGAGTAAGCGTTCCGACAAGTATCGAGGCCCTAAACCGTTTAGGGCTTTAAACGTAAGCATCAAAACTTTGAAGTCAACGCGGAACCGAATGGGCAGCCAATGCAACGCGGCCAGGGTAGGGGAGATGTGATGGTGTCTTCTCACTCCACTTAGGAGTCTGGCCGCTGCATTCTGCACCACTTGGAGTTTCCGCGTCAGCCTCAAAGGTAGCCCCACGTAGAGCGCGTTACAGTGGTCTAATCTTGAGATTACGAGCGCATGGACCAAGGTGGTGAGCGCCCCCACATCGAGATAGGGTCGCAGCCGGGCTATCCGCCAGAGGTGAAAAAAGGCGGTGCGGAGCACCGACGCCACCTGAGTCTCCATGGAGAGCGCCGGGTCCAGATGGATCCCCAGACTGCGAACCCCACTCTTTGCAGCCAGGGCCACCCCCCCAAATGAGAGGGAGTCGCCCAAGCCGCCAACAGTGGGGGCACCCACCCTCAAGACCTCCGTCTTGTCCGGGTTCAGCCTCAGCCCATTCTCCTGCATCCATTCCAGTACAGTCCCCAGGCAGCGCTGAAGGGACAGGATGGCATCACCTGCAGTTGGTGAAAAGGAGATGTAGAGCTGGGTGTCATCCGCATACTGATGACACGATGCCCCACATCCCCTGATGACCCCGCCCAGCGGCCTCATGAAGATATTGAACAGCATTGGGGAGATAATCGACCCCTGTGGAACCCCACAATTGAGACTCCACGGGGCCGAGACACTCTCCCCAAGCTGTACTCTCTGGGGACGGTCCTCCAAGAAGGAACGGAGCCAGGCAAGCGCCAAGCCACCAATTCCCAGATCGGAGAGCCTCCCCAGGAGGATACCGTGGTTGACGGTATCAAAGGCCGCCGAGATGTCGAGAAGGACTAACAGAGAGATTTTTCCCCTGTCAGCCTCCCTCAATAGGTCATCATACAGGGCGACCAATACCGTCTCTGTTCCGTGGCGCGGCCTGAAGCCCGACTGAAACGGATCCAGGGCATCCGCTTCTTCCAAGAGAGCTTGAAGCTGGTCGGCCACCACCCTCTCCACCACTTTGCTCATGAAAGAGACATTGGCGACGGGCCTATAATTGCCAATTTCGTCCGCCGCCAAACTAGGTTTCTTTCTTATGGGCCTAATGAGTGTTTCCTTGAGGGCAGAAGGAAACCTGCCCTCAAGGAAAGACCCATTTATTATTACAGTGGCCCATTCTGTTGTTATCGGCCTGGCTGCTTTGATTAGCCAGGCCGGGCAAGGGTCAAGGGAGGAGGTGGTGGCTCGACAGCGATCAAGGACCTTGGCCACAGAATCGGGCGTGACAGGCTGAAAGGTGTCAAGAGTTACCGGGCAAGACGGAGCGCTGGACATCTCTGCTCGACTCACTGTGTTCAAAAAAGGAGAGAGGTCCCGGCGGATGGCCTCCACTTTAGATTTAAAAAAGGCTGCAAACTGGTCAGGTGAGAAACTAAGGGGAGGCCTATCACCCGGACCAGTTCCGGATAGGTCGCGCACTATACGGAATAACTCCGCCTGCTGGTTGGCCGCTTCGCTTATCCGGTTAGCGAAGTAAGTTCGACAAGCAGCCTTTACCTTAGACAGGTAAAGGTTAGTTGCAACCCTGACAGCTATCCAATTATAATCCGTCGGGTTCTTCCTCCACCTACGCTCTAGCCTTCTCCTATGTCGCTTCAGCCCTCGGAGCTCCTGGTTATACCAGGGCGCCGGGCAGGTTCTGCGACGGAGAGGGCGTTTAGGTGCGATCATGTCTACGGCCCTGGCGGCAGCCGTGGACTAGCTGTCAACCAGAGCGTCGACAGGAGCGCTAGCCAGGTCAGCCGTAACACCTCTCATGGCATCCTGGAATCCAACCGGATCCAGTAGCCTTCGAGGGCAGACCATAGAAATGGGTCCCTGCTCCCTGCGAGGGGGGAGAGCCACGGAGACATTACATTTTACCAGATGGTGATCTGACCATGACAAAGGGAGCGACACAATGTCGGTCACCACCAGACCACGCTCGCTCCAATTAGTGGAAAAGACCAAGTCCAACGTATGGCCACCCACATGTGTGGGGACGTTGACATGTTGGGACATGTTCAAGGAAGCCATGGTTTCCAGGAACTCAAGAGCTGGTCCAGTAACCTCTGCCTCCGCATGCACGTTGAAATCGCCCAAGACCAAGAGCCTCGGGGATCCCAACAATGCCGCGGAGACAAAGTCGGCCAGCTCCGGAAGGGAAGTGGCTGGGTTACAGGGAGCGCGATAACACAGCAAAATCCCAATTCCATCCCTAGTCCCAATCGACACGTGGAGTGCCTCTAGACCTGGCTTCACCACAAAGGAGCGCCTAGTAACCTGTAAACTGGATTTATAAACAATGGCTACTCCCCCCCCGCCCCTCCAGTCTACCCTGGTGCTGGACAGCATAACCGGGTGGACAGATGAGGGCCAGGGGAGGACCCCCCTCCCCACCAATCCACGTCTCGGTTATGCATGCCAGGTCTGCATCCTCCTCCAGGATAAGATCGTAAATTACCTGGGATTTATTAGACACAGACCTGGCATTCAACAACAACAAGGATAGAGTGGAAGGCTGGCTGGGCTGGCTACCTCGATACTGAGGGTTGGTCACAGTCTCAGAACAATGAACAGCCTTCACGCATCTGTTCATTGATCTTCTAACACGAGTAGGGACTGTGCCAACGCCATATCTCCCACTACCCGTGATCACTGGGATGTTAAAAGGCCCCTCGCTGGGGGGGCAGGCCTTCCAATCCATATCAGGGAGAGGGAGGGGGAAAGAGAGCAAAAGAAAAAGAAAGAAAGAGGAAAAGAAAAAGAAAAAAAATTACAAAGAAATACAACATTCAAAATACCAAAATTAACAGAAAACAGTGCAGTCAAATTATATAAATTAATTAATATACATATAATAAAAATACATAGCCCAATTGTAATCTAAAACTTAATACCAATTAAATTAAAAAGAAAATTATACATTAAAAGGAAAAAAGAAGAGGGAAAAGAAAAAACAGCTATAAAGATTCCACGGTGATTATCCCCCACATATATTTCTGAACTGTCCTCCTTTACTATATAATCTTGTCCTTTTTGGTGTTAATCGTCCTGGTGGTATTAATGGCGGCGCTGGTATGCGAGTCTTGATGCAATAAGAGGACTCCCAGATCTTAATGGCGGCTACAGCATTCACAAAGAGACTCACAAACAGGATCAAAGTCACTACAGACCAAGTTGGAAAGAAGCATGCCATTCTCCAACCTAGTGAGCCGGCTGGGATAGCTTCGTCGTTAAGGCACCAAAAACAGCTTGAGGAGAGGGAAGCTGAAGAAAGGGTTACCCTCCAGTTGTCAAACATGGCGCAGCGTTCCAACGCTCCTCGCAGGCACCCCTCGGCAGCCACAGCTTGCAGGCACACAATCCAGACCCACTGCAGCAGTCTCCAGCTCCCAATTCACAGGTCCTCCACTAAAATACCTCCAGATGGAAACAGGGTTAAATCGGAGTCTCCGCAAAGGTGCCTCCCGATGGAAATGAAGTTGAAGCCAGAGATAAAATTGAAGCAGGAGCCTCCGAGCTCCGACGGGCAGTCTAGAAACGACCCCCGCGTTCTGAGCCCCAGCTCCGCCTGGCTAGACTCGCCCCGTTTGCTCTCGCGCCGGTCAGCTGCTGCAGCTCTCTCTCTCTGCAGCCGAGAAGATCTCCAACCGCAAATAAGGGAGGGAGGAAGAACTATTCAGGAGGGGGGGGGGAAGAATTTAAATATAAAAAGGACCAAAAGCAACCAAAAAGTGTGAAGGAAAAGAAGAAGAAAGTAGGGAAAAAGCAAACCGGGGCGGCAGCAGTAAAAACACTATCCGCCCGCCGCCGGCGCCATCTTGTCCTTGTGGTTGTCTGGAGTTTTGGGGTTTGGTGTCACCAGTACGGGCATGACACCCAACTCTTATCTTTCCTTGCCATCTAAATCTGAGGAAGCTATTTTGGCTCTAGGTCAGTGTCTGGTGTCAATAATGGATGAAACTGGATGAGGTTAAATAAACTGAAACTTAATTCAGACAAGGAAGAGGTTCTCCTAGTCAGTTGAAAAGCAGATCAGGGAATAGGGATGCAGCCTGTGCTGGATGGGGTTATGCTCCCTCTGAAAACACAGGTGCACATATTTATTTATTTATTTATTTATTAGACTTCTACCCCGCCCATCTAGACTAAAGGTCTACTCAGCTTGATGATGCTCCTGGATTAATCTCTGAACCTGGATGCCCAGGTTTCAATGGTGGCCAGGAACGCCTTTGCACAATTAAAACTAGTGTGCCAGCTGTGCCCATTCCTGGAAAGGTCTGATCTGACACATGCCTTAGTTACATCCCAGCTGGATTACTGTAATGCTCTTTATGTGGGACTGCCTGTAGAAAGGGTCTGGAAACTTCAGTGGGTTCAAAATGCAGCAGCTGGACTGGAGCTGGTTACAGGGATCACATAACTCCCCTGTTACAGCAGCTCCACTGGCTGCTGATCCATTTCTGGGCTGAATTCAAGGTGTTGGTTCTAACCTATAAAGCCCTAAACTGGACCTAAGCTATCTCAAGGACTGAATCTTCCTTTAATAGCCTGTCCGAGGGTTAATATCAGCAGGAGAGGCCTTCCTCTCTGCCCTGCCACCTTCATAGGTGTATTTTGTTGGGACACAGAAGACAACCTTCTCTGTTGCTGCTCCCAGACTTTGTGGGAGGCCGCAGGAGGCCAGGCTGGTCCCAACTTTGTTGTCTCTCCACAAGCAGGTGAAGACCTTTCTCTTCAGGCAAGCTTTCCCTCAGTGACTGGCTGCCTGAGTGGGTTTTTTAAATGGACTGTTATGCCTTTCTGCTTTCAATGTGTTTTTAATATTGCTTATGTTTACCATTTCTCAGAGTGGTATTTGTTTGATCCTTTTAGTATTTGCTTTTAGCTCTCAATGTTGACTTTTAATTATGTGTAACCCACCTTTGTATACTCATTGTTTTTAGCTTTAAATGTTGTCATTTAATGATGTAAATTGTCTCCGGTCCTTTTTAAGGAGAAAGGCGGGGTAAAAATATTTTAAATGTGTTTTGGTGTACCTTGTGTTTTTTAGTATGGTTTAAAAAAAATCCTTTTTAGCATTTGTATACTGTTGTTAGCTTTAGTATTGTCTTGTAATGATGTAAGCTGCCTTGGGTCCTTTTAAGGAGAAAGATGGGTTAAAATAAATGAATGAACGAACAAATGAATGAATGAATGAATGTTCCTCTCTAGTGCTCCACCATGACTTTCTTTGACTGTGAAATGTTGGAGACAAAACAAAGATGACAGCACAGAGCCTGCTGCTACCAAATCACCACCAAGCAACAAAACAGACAAAAGCTAATTTAAAGTTTTTGTTGTTTTAAAAAATAGTGACAAGGCAGGCACTTGGACCCTTGCAACGTTCCATATTAGCACTGTTCCCTGACCTACTTTACAAGGACGAGGAAAAACTGCTTCATACTAATTATTGTGTGTAGATATGAAGGCATAAATGTTGAAACTGAGGCTGTCCTACTTTGGGCACATCATTGTCTCTGGAAAAGCCAATAATGCTGGGAAAGGTTGAAGGCAGCAGGAAAAAAGGAAGTCCAAAATTGAGATGAATTGAGTCCATAAAGAAATCCACAGGCTTGAGTTTGCAAGAGTTGAATAGGGCTGTTGGGAACAAGATATTTTGGAGATCTCTCATTCATAGGGTCACCATAAGTTGGAGGTGACTCAACGGCACATAACAGCATTAGCAACAATTTTGGCAGAGTGAAATCAGAGCTGCAGCCACCATTAGTACCTAGTTCTTAAGTTGCACCAGTTCTTAGCTTCATTTAAGCACTGATCTAAGTTCATGTGTCTTTAGTAAATAACACTTTATCTCTGTGGGAACCTCCTTGCAGTTGTATGCTGTTTATACATCTTCCTCCCCAGCCCTGTTTGAATAGAATCAGTGAAGTTCTAATAAGAACTCTGAGGTATAATAGTGTCTTTTCTACATCTCTGCACCAATTTCTCTGTGTCTCTGTGTATTGATTTCGAGATACATGCATGAACATTTTTAAGTGAAATGTACTGTAGGGATTTTGTAGCATAAATGGGTAGTCATGCAAGCAATTTTACACATGGAGCCAGCCTTCTGTTGTGCTCTCTGATGTCTTCCAGATCGGATGATTTAACTTTGTAGTGTAGGTACATGTTTAAATGAATATGTTATACTCCCCTATCTAGTATGGCTTGTTTCTGTTTAGGAAAGGAGGATGTCTCAAGACCTAGTGGTGTTGGAGGTAGACTTGGTGAATAAACAGGGTGTGCTCTTGGTGTGTGGAACATCTGTCCCAGAAGATTCATCTGGCTCCTTTTCTAAAACTGCTGCAGAGTATTTTGTAAAATCATCCTTTTTCTGATGCCCTTTTCAGTTGGGTGGAGAATTTATTATCTGTTTTTGATTTATTGTGACTGGTGTGGTTCATTTTCATTTTTATGATTTTTATTCCTTTATTGGTTATAGATTAATGATGGTTGCTATCCATCTTCAGGGTCTGTGTTATTGATATTTTAAGAAACAAACAAATAGTTGTGCATAGCTTGCATTAAAACTGTGTTGAAGGAACCGTCTGGATCAACAGTTGTCTACAAATGTAACATTTCTCACTGAACAATTGTTTCTCATGTCTTCGAAGGCTGTGAGAGACTATGAATAAGTCCAGATGTTTAGTGAGTAAAAATAAACGTTGAATATCCTTTTGGGCATGCACAAGCCTCCTTTGAATTACAGCTAAAAGGTGTAACTCTTGGTTTCCATTTATTTCATTCAGAAAAGTAGTGAAAAACATGGGTTCAATACAAACAACATAAAGTCTATGAATTAAAGCTTATACCACAGATATGGTAGGCACTGAGTACTCATTATGAAGTTGAATCTGCTGAGATAATAAATGCTTCTATGAGGGAAAATGCTGCAAAAATATTCTGCAGAATTTCCAGTTATGTATGAAACACCTGCTGATTGCTTTTCAGCACTAGAGTTTTGATGATGTGGGTAGCTGTAGAGCTTAGTGAAATGGGGCACCTAGTTTGCAATTCTTTTCCCCACTGTGTCTTGTAGGAGAAAAGCCAGCCTGTATGGCCTTGAGCAAGTTACATGGCCCCAGGGCACCCCTAGAAATTTGTTTGTTTGTTTGTTTATATGCCACTTTTTCCCCCATAGGTGGGTCACAAGAGATAAAACTATAAAACAACCACAGTTGTAAAATACTATATAAATATCATATTAAAAACAGTTACACCTATATTAAGATTTAAAACCAAGATTAAAAATAATTTTACAACATTTTAAAAAGGGGATGGGAAACCACTTTTAAGTACTGTAGATTTAGGAAGCACTGGAATGGATTGTTATAAATCAGATATGACTGCATGGCATGCAATTATTATTACTATATGTAGGTGTAAGTGTGTTAAATATTATCACAATAATTATTATATTTTCTTTCAAAGTTTTATGCGCTCTCTCTCTCTCTCTCTCTCTCTCTCTCTCTCTCTCTCTCTCTCTCTCTGTGTGTGTGTGTGTGTGTGTGTGTGTGTGTGTGTTTAAAGAAGATCTGGAAGTTAAGAATCAAGCTGGTTGGGATGATGGGCATAATCAGAACAGAGCTTGGAAAAATTGTTTGAGTGGGCTCCGAGAGGCTCCTAAGGCCCTACTCAACATTTTGGTCAGGGAATTCTGGGAGTAGAATTCCAGAACAGTGACTTTCCCAGGCTCTGAATGACAACATCAGGGTATCTGCTCAATTATTTCCAGCCAGCCACCTGAGGCCATGGCTGTTGTTGGAAGGTCTCCTGACTGGAACAGGAGAGAGTAGACAGACTTTGTAGTTAACACTTATGGTGGACATCTGCTGACTTTCTGGGAGGAAAAGCAGAGTCAAAGCCAAGCGACCTCCCTTCTTCAGGCAGTGGATGCCGGCATTTAATTTTTAATTTAATATTTGATATTCATTCTGCCATCTTAGTCTAAGTTTTTCACCTTCCTATCTACAGCTGAAAAGTTCAAGTACTTCAGTTTATTTTGACATGTTTCTGCCAGTCCCTTCATAAGAGCTTTATTATATGGCATTCCCCTTCTCTCCACTCCTATTCAATTCATGAAATATGTATTATCAAAGGCTTTCATGGCCGGGATCCTATGGCTGTTGTAGTTTTTTCAGGCTGTTTGGCCGTGTTCTGGAGGTTTTTCTTCCTAATGTTTTGCCAGCTCTGTGGCCGGTATCTTCAGAGGACAGGAATTAGGACAGGTTTGAACTAGAGATATATGATTGAAACTCAGCTCACACAATCACACAGTTATGCCTTCTCCATCAGTTATATCTGTCAGGAACGAATCTCCCTAAGGAGCATGGATCCTTCGGTCAGGGAATCCCTCAGCCACAAATCTACCACCTTTACGCTGGGGCAAGTCCTCAACCTCCAGCAGTGCATAGCCTTTGTGCCTAGAATAAACCTGACCTTAAAAGAACACTTTACTTTTACCCAGTACTTTGCAAGTACAGACACATGGGCTTTGTAGTTCCTTAGAACTCACAACAGCTCAGTTAATCAGGACTTCTCTGGTAGCTAGTCAATGGCCATTACCACTCCTCTGCCTTTTTCACATTCCCATGTCTTCCTTTCACTTTTAAAACCTAACAGACTCCATTTTATCTCTGCTTTATTGACTACAATTCCCATTTTCCTTTAATCTCTGACTTACAAGTCCCATTCTCCTTCAATCTCATGACAATATCTTCTGACCCCAAACCACTAGGTGGTGTGAGATTCAGTGGGGCTGCCTTGTACAAGTGAAATCACCTTTCAGATCACCCAAGACATCTTTGGATCCAAGTTATGGGATTTTAAATAGTCTCTTTCTTGCCTTTCCACAAAATGTATGCGCTGATGGGTATTTACTATTTATATAGGTAATGCCAAAATACATAAAAATGATATTGTTGGGTATTTACAGTAGTACAAAAGCAATCACTACATTGAGGAAAATAATTTCATTTAATAAATAAATATGTTGCAGCATTTTGAACAGTGGAGGTTATGACAAAGGGCTGATATAACTCTCAAGTGTCCCTAACCTCCTGTGTGTAACAGCAGATTCAATGATGGTTCAAAGACATGGGTAAATTGAGTGGAACTAATTTTCTACGAGGTTGGTTGCAAGGCTACATTATGACAGTTTATGATCACTGAGATGGAAACTGGACTTTTTAGAATGTGACATTGTATCTCCCTCTCTCTTTAGCGTCTTGTTGAAGCTGCGGAAGAGGCTCACCTGAAACATGAATTTGATGCTGATTTACAGGTAGGAAAGTATATATGATTTTTTAAGGTCAAAGGTTTGGGGAGATGTTCTGTTTCATGTACAGAAGAGAGGCTATTCATGAAAGAAGTGGTCTACTTAGAGTAAAACCCCACAGAAGGCGTCTTCCTTGTATGGAAGCCTCATCTTTGTTCCTGGGATGTAACCAGTGAATCCAAGCAATGCCCTCCTAAAAAATAAGCTACCACAGTAAGGGCTACTACAGAACAGCAAATTGTCAACATTCAGCTATTTTGTCAGACTATATATTTCTGTGGTTTATGATGAGATCTAGCAGATGGTGTCTCTTCACCATTTTTATTGACATTTTTTACTTTGGTCAAAAGTTCAGACACTAAAACTAGACTGTGTTTAGTTGCAGCACATTAAACAAGAAATTGACCTTCAGGGGATATGATTAAAACCTACAGAACTGAGCATGTCTAGAATTTCATGTTTAAATACACAAGCTGCAAACTAAATTTAAAGTCTAGGTCAGGACAGTAATTTATTTTTAAAAAGGGAATGTTCTTATATTTACTTACATATAGATTAGACATCCTTCAGTCTCGAGAGACTATGGTAACATGCTCTGAACAGAGGACTTGGAACAGCGTCTAGTGTGGCTGAGAAGGCCAATTTGAGAGTTACCATTCCTTCCACACTGAAATACTTACATATAAATGGTACTAATTAACAGTACTAATTAACTGTGTCACGCTATAGGTCTGAGGGACATCTATATCCACCTGTCAACTTAAGAGGGCTGCACCTGCTTCTGATCCCCCGCCTAGTCACAAAAATATTTTTCTTTTAAAGTATTTTTATGCTAAAAAATTCTCTTGTGTTGGTTGTTTTTAATCACATTTTCCCCAAGAATGTGGGGACTCAAGTATGTGAGAGGGCCTTAAAACATGGCAAAATGGCCTCCCATACCTCCAGAGGGACCAAAGACATTATTTGGGTCAGTTTTTAAAAAGAGATATGTGAGGATGCTGGGGCGTGGTGGTGGTTTAAACTGTTGCATTTAGGACCCTGGGAGGGATACATGGCCCACAGGCCAACGTCTGTCCATTTCTGAGTTACACAAAACCATAGCTAAATCAGGGTCCTGTCTGAATGTGTGAAAATGGATTCAGAAGAAATAATAATTCTACTGTTCTGTGAAGCTTTACCACGGCTTCAATTATTTATTTTAAAATGCAAGAGTATTGGTTAAAAGTACTGCAGCAGAGATTGTCAAATTTAAGTATTCAAAGAGAACTGGTTTTACAAGGAACTTAGAGATTGTATAGAATGCGAATAAAACAGAGTAGTAAAAATACCTTTCTATTTCTTAAATTTATTTTTTAGTATTATCAGTGTTGAAATCAATCAAGAACAGAGATTTGATTCTGAAAATTTACCATATTTTCTTTTTCAAATCTCATGTCCAGAAAACAACACCTTTATAGAATCCATTGTCTCTTCACCACAAGTCATCCTGCATTTCTTAAATCCTTGGGCTTGCAGAAATGTTCATACAGTGAACACTTTGAGGCTGAATCCATTTATGGTGACAGCATTAACAGCACAGCCTAATCTCTGACAGGATCTTTGCTGTTTATTATTGCATGGTCCATTAAAACTAATCAATTGTTAATCTTGGTTTCAGTGACCCCTCTATAATCCTTGAAGGGGGGGGGGAGTGTTGCTGTTCTTTTTTAAAAAAGCACAACAATGAAACTCATAATACCATCTGATGACTAAGGACCAGGTTGAGAACATATTTTTAAGTGTGGGAGAAGAGGACGTGGCTCATCCGGTAACTTTATTTTACTGGTTTCAATAATCAGGAAAGGCAGTATTGATAGCACTTGGATGAACTTTTTTTCCCTACATTAGTAGCCTGGGAGCAATTTCATGTTGTTTAGTATGTGTCCATGTATTTTCCAAACTACATGGGCCTCAGAATAGTTTCCCAAGAAATCCTTAAAGCAGAGTTAAAACATCAAGATCAATAAAAAGGCTACAACACAAAAAATAAAAGCTCCAGATTGATCTAGCAGCAAGTTAAAAAGAAAGAAAGAAAGAACATAAATAAGTCAGTCAGTTTCCTTCGAAGCTCCCTGAAACAAAGGCCAGCATCCTGTTTGTGCTGGCATAAAATCACACCGGTGTAAGTGGATTGTGCCATGAAGTTGTACATCCCTGGTTTCACACTTCTGTCTTGGCTGCTGTGCACCTACCAAAGGTGCAATCTCAGGTTGCATATGTGGAGTTGTGCAACAGGATTTTGGACATATCTATTTTATTTATCCTTTTCTTTCTGTTCATGGGGTTTTCTTGGCAAAGATACTGGAGTGGCTTGCCAGTTCCTCCTCCAGGTGGATCGCGTTTAGTCAGAACTCTCCACTATGACCTGTCCGTCTTGGGTGTCCCTGCACGGCATAGCCCATAGCTTCTCTGAATTACTCAAGCCCCTTCGCCACGACAAGGCAGCAATCCGTGAAGGGAATTTTAGGGAAAGTTACAGAATATTGAATGCTGACTTCCAAAGAATAGCAAGGAGAGACAAGAGGGCCTTCTTAAACGAACAGTGCAAAGAAAAAGAGGAAAATAATAGAAAGGGAAAAACCAGAGATCTGTTCAAGAAAATTGGAGATGTTAAAGGAACATTTCGTGCAAAGATGGACATGATAAAGGACAAAAATGGTAGGGACCTAAGAGAAGCAGAAGACATCAAGAAGAGGTGGCAAGAATACACAGAGGAATTATACCAGAAAGATCTGGATGTCCCGGACAACCCAGATAGTGTGGTTGCTGACCTTGAGCCAGACATTCTGGAGAGCGAAGTCAAGTGGGCCTTAGAAAGCATGGCTAACAACAAGGCCAGTGGAGGTGATGGCATTCCAGTGGAACTATTTAAAATCTTAAAAGATGATGCTGTTAAGGTGGTACACTCAATATGCCAGCAAGTTTGGAAAACTCAGCAGTGGCCAGAGGATTGGAAAAGATCAGTCTACATCCCAATCCCAAAGAAGGGCACTGCCAAAGAATGCTCCAACTACCGTACAATTGCACTCATTTCACACGCTAGCAAGGTTATGCTCAAAATCCTCTGAGGCAGGCTTCAGCAGTATGTGGACCGAGAACTCCCAGAAGTACAAGCTGGATTTCGAAGGGGCAGAGGAACTAGAGACCAAATTGCTAACATGCGCTGGATTATGGAGAAAGCTAGAGAGTTCCAGAAAAACATCTACTTCTGCTTCATTGACTACGCAAAAGCCTTTGACTGTGTGGACCACAGCAAACTATGGCAAATTCTTAAAGAAATGGGAGTGCCTGACCACCTTATCCATCTCCTTAGAAATCTATATGTGGGACAGGAAGCAACAGTTAGAACAGGATATGGAACAACTGATTGGTTCAAAATTGGGAAAGGAGTACGACAAGGCTGTATATTGTCTCCCTGCTTATTTAACTTATATGCAGAATACATCATGCAAAAGGCTGGACTGGATGAATCCCAAGCCGGAATCAAGATTGCCGGAAGAAATATCAACAACCTCAGATATGCAGATGATACCACTCTGATGGCAGAAGGTGAGGAGGAATTAAAGAACCTCTTAATGAGGGTGAAAGAGGAGAGCACCAAAAATGGTCTGAAGCTCAACATCAAAAAAACTAAGATCATGGCCACTGGCCCCATCACCTCCTGGCAAATAGAAGGGGAAGATATGGAGGCAGTGACAGATTTTACCTTCTTGGGCTCCATGATCACTGCAGATGGTGACAGCAGCCATGAAATTAAAAGACTCCTGCTTCTTGGGAGGAAAGCGATGAGAAACCTCGACAGCATCTTAAAAAGCAGAGACATCACCTTGCCGACAAACGTCCGCATAGTCAAAGCTATGGTTTTTCCAGTAGCGATGTATGGAAGTGAGAGTTGGACCATAAAGAAGGCTGACCGCCGAAGAATTGATGCTTTTGAATTGTGGTGCTGGAGGAGACTCTTGAGAGTCCCCTGGACTGCAAGGAGAACAAACCTATCTATTCTGAAGGAAATCAACCCTGAGTTCTCACTGGAAGGACAGATCCTGAAGCTGAGGCTCCAATACTTTGGCCATCTCATGACAAGAGAAGACTCCCTGGAAAAGACCCTGATGTTGGGAAAGTGTGAAGGCAAGAGGAGAAGGGGACGACAGAGGACGAGATGGTTGGACAGTGTCATCGAAGCGACCAACATGAATTTGACCCAACTCCGGGAGGCAGTGGAAGACAGGAGGGCCTGGCATGCTCTGGTCCATGGGGTCACGAAGAGTCGGACACGACTAAACGACTAAACAACAAATTTTATTTATTTATTTTAAAATATTTTTACCCCGCCTTTTTCCCTGAAAAGGACCTAAGGCAGTTTTCCCTCTCTTTCTTGAGGGTAACTCCCATGAATTATCTGTAAGTGGTGGACTATCAGAGGAGAAATGTGAGGAATTCATTACTACATTTATGAACAGTGTGCTGGTGGATGGGCTGTTACCCACTTAAACGAAAATTGAAAATGACTTGCTACTTGAGATTAAGGTTGTTGGTTTTACTTTTATTCCATTGTTTAATTTATTGTTTGATTAGGATGTCCTTATTCCTCATTCCAATTAATGCAGTGCATTTGGAAACATTTTTGAGTACGTACATTTGACTTATGACCTGGTCTGTCAATATGTATGAGTATTGCTGCTGACATGCATCCCCTCTGTTAAAACATGTCACAATCACCTGTGATCACTCTCAGTTGATGTTACCAAGTTCAGTCACACAAATGGCCCAATCATACAAATGGTAAAGTTTGCTTTTTCTATTTATCTGAATGCTAAGTCCCACTGAACTCAGTAGGGCTGTCTATTATCTTTTGGATTCTGGGGAAATGCCAAGTTCAAGTAATGCCATGCACCTTGTCAAATCATGCCTCCAGCAACTTCACAACTTCTTTCTCAATTTCTGAACCATTTTATTTTTTAGCCACATATGCATGTAGTTTTCATATTGACCTTTTTTCTTTCTAAAAAGTGTATTCAGTAGAAATTCTATTGCAGTGTTCAGGTCCTTGACAGTGGTCCTATTTGAACTAACCACACAATATATAGTGAGTGGTTGCTTGTAAATAAAGCTGCCTGTTATTTGAAAGAAAGAAAAAATCAAAACAGGGGAAAGAATTGTATTGGAATCAAGTAGTTTGTGTTTGATTAATGGGAGAGCATAGTCTCAGGTATATCTGTTCTTAAAGCTTTCACCTACTGCTTTTGGCTTTGAGAGATCTTCTATCAGGTCTGGGAAAGAAGGGCTCTAACTGTAATATGCTACTAGTTGATGAACTTTATGAACATTTTGATTTGGACTTTAGGGAGTTGTATCCTTGTTGCCATATAGAAATATAGAATCACAGAATGGTAGAGCTGGAAGGGACTCCAAGGATCATTGAGTGTAATCCTCTGCCAGAGCAGGGAACCAACAGCTGAAACATCTCTGACAGGCGGCCATCTAATCTCTGTTTAAAAACCTCCAATGAAAGAGAGTCCAAGACGGATCATTCCACTGTTGAACATTTTGTTGTCAAGAAGTTGGTCCTAATGTTTAGGCAAAGTTTCCTTTCTTGTAATTTGAATCCATTAGTTCAAGTCCTACCATCTCATGATCTACAGAATCATGAAGATGATTCTACAGAAAACTACAGAATCTACAGAAAACAAGCTTGTTCTACTTCTGTGTGACAACCCTTCAAATGTTTGAAGATAAGTTATCACATCCAGTAAGTCAAAAGTACTCTCTAGGAAATAGACCACCACTTAAATTAGGCTTAGATGTCACAGTGGAAGTGTAGAATGTGTCCATTTCAAAGAAATCATCTGCAAATGCATTTGTATATACACACACAGGCACACAGACACAGTCACAAACATAGAGAGAGACTGGAAGCTTTTTTTTACTTGACTCTACATCCCTCCTCTCTGTTTCATAGGCAAAATTTTCATTGCCTCCTAAGGCATGGGAAAAACACCAACTCAGAATATCTTGGTATCTGAGGCAGATCCTGAATGATACCCTCTTTCGGGGCGAGAAGCAATGGAAGAAGTGTTGAACCCCTGACACCCATTTTTAAAAACTGGGGCATATTATTTTGCTGCTTTCATGGTGGTGGCCATTTTGTGTTTCCTTTATTAATTCTGTAAGGTGGATGAGAGGTCTTTCTTATTCAAACAATGTTTTAGAAACACACCTTGCCAAGTGTCAGTGGTATGAGTAGGACTGCCAGGTTTTAGGGTGTCTCTTGAAGTCTCATGGAATTGTTGTGGTTGTCTGTGTTTCCAGGCAGGGAGCCAAGTCTCAAGGCGAGCAATACTGGAGGAGGAGGAGAAAGGTGTTTCTCTCTCTCTCTCTCTGTGTGTGTGTGTATGTGTGTGTGTGTGTGAGAGAGAGAGAGAGAGAGAGATGCAGCTTGAAAGCTAGCTCTGTAGGAAAGTCTTGGTATGTGTATGTATGTGTATTGTGTTTCCAGGATGCTGGTGCACTACAAGCCAGGACTGATGGGAAGGTAGAGTACTGCAGTACACGCTGGTGCAAGTGTGTCCATAGGAATTGGGGGAGGGGCAAGAGAAATGTTGCCTAGTGGTATATTACTGGGTTTGGGCACATAGTGCCACTACAAAAAATTGCATCTGTATGTATAAATAAATAAATAAATAGATAGATAAATAAATAAATAATAAATAAATAAATAAATAGGTTTGTATTGTTTCATGAAGAATTAACACAGCTTTGAGCAGTATGTACCAGATCTGTATCCAATAAGTCCCAGCTGATCTACGATCTTATTCTGGAGGAGGATTCAGATCTGGCCTGCATAACCAAAACATGGATGGGCAGTGATGGGGGTATTCATCTGTCCCTTCCTTGCCTGTCCTCCTGGTTATACTGTCCAACACCAGGGTAGACCGGAGGGGGGGGGGCGGTGTGGCGGTGTGGCCATTGTTTATAGAAATACTCTGGAAGTTGTTAGGCTCTCTGCTGTGTTGACGCCTGGTCTGGAGGCCCTTCACGTGTCGATTGGGGCCAAGGATGGTATTTGGATCTTGCTGGCATACTGTGCTCCCTGCGATCCAGCCATTTCCTTACTGGAGCTGGCGGACTTCATCTCCACGGCTCTGTTGGGATCCCGAAGGCTACTTGGGTGATTTCAACATCCATGCAGAGGCGGAGGTTTCCTGTCCAGCTCTTGAGTTCTTGGAAACCATGGCTTCCTTGGACATGTCCCAATATGTTAATGGCCCCACCCACATGGGTGGTCATAAGCTAGACCTGGTGTTTTCTTCTGAGCAGAGGGAGTGTGGGCCTATGGTGAGTAACCTTGTGTCTGTCCCCTTGTCATGGTTGGTTCACCACCTAATAAAATGCAACCTTACAGTGGCTCTCCCCTCCCCCCCCCCGGGGAGCTGGGACCTATTTTAATGGTCTGCCTTCGCAGGCTACTGGATCCCTTAGGATTCCAGGACTCCATGCGAGGGATACCGATTGATCTGGCTGGTGCTCTGGTTGACGGCTGGTTCGCCACCGCCACCAGGGCTGTAGACATGATCGCTCCTAAACGTCCTCTCCGTTGCAGACCTCGACCAGCGCCCTGGTTTAACCAGCAGCTGAGAGCTATGAAGCAGAACAGGAGAAGACTGGAGAGCATTTGGAGGTGGAACCTGACAGAAAATAACCTAAAAGCTGTTAGGATCGCATCCAACCTTTACCTTTCTAAAATAAAGGCTGCAAAGAAAGCTTACTTCGCTGTCCAGGTAAGCGAAGCTTCCAACCAGCAGGTGGAATTATTCCGCATAGTACGCGATCTATCCAGAATTGGTCACAGTGATTGGTCTCCCCCTAATATCTCACCTGACCAATTTGCAGCATTTTTTAAAGCTAAAGTGGAGGCCATCCGCCAAGACCTAACCCCCTATTTGAAACTAGTAGATCAAGCTGAGACATCCAGCGCATTGTCTTGTCTGATGAGAATTACTCACTTTCAGCCGGTGACGTCACTTGAGGTTGACAAGGTATTTGATCGCTGCCGTGCCACCACCTCCTCTCTTGACCCTTGCCTGGCCTGGCTAATCAAAGTGGCTAGGCCTGTGACAACTGAATGGACCACTGCAATAATTAATGGGTCTCTCCAGGAGGGCATGGTTCCCCTTGTCCTCAAGGAGACACTCATTAGGCCCATTAGGAAGAAACCAAGCTTGGCAGTGGACAACATTAGCAATAATAGGCCCATCGCCAATGTTTCTTTCCTTAGCAAGGTTGTAGAGAGGGAGGTGGCCGATCAGCTTCAGGCTCTCTTGGATGAAACAAATGCCCTGGATCCATTCCAGTCGGGCTTCAGGCCACGGCATGGTACGGAAACGGCATTGGTCACCCTCCTTGATGACCTACTGAGGGAGGCTGATAGGGGCAAAATGTACTTGTTGGTTCTCCTTGATATCTCAGCCGTCTTTGATACTGTCAACCACGGTATCCTCCTGGGACAGCTTTCTGAGTTGGGGATCGGTGGCCTGACTCTTGCCTGGCTCCGGTCCTTCTTGGAGGACTGTTCCCAGAGAGTTCAGCTTGGAGATAATGTATCGGCCCCTTGGTTTCTCAATTGTGGGGTGCCGCAGGGCTCAATCATCTCTCTAATGCTGTTTAATATCTATATGAGGCCGCTGGGAGGGGTCATCCGGGGGTGTGGTGCTTCATGTCATCAGTATGCTGATGACACGCAGCTCTACATCTCCTTTTTCCCAACAGCAGTGGGTGCCGTTGCGTCCCTTGAGCGCTGCCTGGGGGCTGTACTGCAATGGATGCAGGAGAATGGATTGAGGCTGAACCCGGACAAGACGGAGTCTTGAGGGTGGGTGCTCCTCCTATCAGTGGTTTGGGGAACTCCTTCTCTTTTGGGGGGCAACTCTCACCACAAAGAGTGTGGTCCGCAGCTTAGCGGTCCATCTTGACCCAGTGCTTTCCATGGAATCCCAGGTAGCGTCTGTGGTCCGCACCGCCCTTCTACATCTTCGGCAGATTGTCCAGCTGCACTCCTATCTTGATGTTGGGGTGCTCACCACTCTGGTCCATGCGCTCGTAGTCTCAAGATTAGACTACTGTAATGCACTCTACGTAGGTCTGCCCTTGAGATTGATGCAGAAACTACAAATGGTCCAGAACACGGCCGCCAGACTATTAACTGGGGTGAAAAAATATCATCATATTTCCCCCACTTTGGTGGCCTTCCACTGGTTGCCCATTCGTTTCCGCATTGACTTCAAGGTATAAATGCTTACATATAAAGCCCTAAACGGTTTAGGACCTCGATACCTTGCAGAGCGCCTGCTCCCACCTAGCTCTACTTGTGTCACTCGATCCAGCCGAGCTGGGCAGCTGAGGGTCTTGATCCCCGAGAGAGGCCCGGAAGGAGAGAACTAGAAACCAGGCCTACTCGGCGGTGGCCCTTCGCCTCTGGAACATCTTGCCCCCTGAGATTCGCCTGGCACTCTCACTGGGAGTTTTCAAGAACAAGCTGAAGACTTGGTTCTT
Organism: Intellagama lesueurii; assembly: GCA_037013535.1. Classification (NCBI taxonomy): domain Eukaryota; kingdom Metazoa; phylum Chordata; class Lepidosauria; order Squamata; family Agamidae; genus Intellagama; species Intellagama lesueurii. The sequence continues at coordinate 248,337,103 of JBAJHW010000002.1, forward strand.
CAGGCAGGCCTTCCCCACTTCCATCACTTAGCTCTTTGTGTTTTCCCATCTTGGACTCTGCTCAACTCTCTTTTGTTCTGATATTGTTTATTTTAATCCTTGGTTTTATATTGCTCGGACTGTAAGCCGACCAGAGTAGATTCATTTAGAATCTAGATGGGCGGGGTAAAAGCCGAATAAATAAATAAATAAATAAATAATAAATATATATGTTGTAGTGGATACCTGGAGCAGTGAGAATAAATAACAAAACAAACAAAAAAACAAATAAATAAATTGGGATTTGACAGCTTCAGAGCTTGTGCTGCTTTCTATAATCAATTGGTTAGAACAGTGGTTCTTAACCTTTGTTACTCAGGTGTTTTTGAACTGCAACTCCCAGAAACCCCAGCCAGCACAGCTGGTGGTGAAGGCTTCTGGGAGTTGCAGTCCAAAAACACCTGAGTAACAAAGGTTAAGAACCACTGGGTTAGAACAACCCCCATAATCTTTGTGTGTCCTGTCTATTGTGACATCACAAGACCTCTTCTCCATCTTAGAGTTGGGAATTTATCCCACTCTGTAGTCTGCTGCTGGAATGGTCGGGATCACTCTAAAAAAGAGTGACTACATGACATTCTTGTTAGAACATTCAAACCCATGCCTAATGGGGACCATTATATCTCAAATTGGTCTAGGGTTGGAGCCTTCCGTTTAATTGGCATGATTAGGATTGATCCAAATAAACATGTTTTTCTTGTTGTGCACTCATGTAGATCTCTCTAGTGTGGGATAGGGACTGTTCCTACTACATGTCAATGATGATGTGTAGAGTGTGGTCTGGCCATGACTGCAGATGGCACCCTTCACCCTATCTTGAAATAAAAAAGGCATTTTAAAAAATGTAATTAAATTTTAAAAAAATAATTTGTTTTTTTTTTTAAACTTTTGCACTGCACAATTCAATTGTTGTAAAATATAGGTCTGAAGATGGTATCCTGACTGTGCAGCTTTGCCCTTACACACATTTATTGTCTGACTGTTTTACAAAGTTGACATTGCTCAACATCTGTCAATGAAGACACATAGTACAATAGGCAGTGATGTTAATTTATTAAAGATGGAAAGGTATTTCGGAAATGAAGAGAGCCAAAGGGTTGTTTAGAGTTCTTCAGCAATGAAACAATGTAGCACTATGCCCTTTACCAACAATTTAAAAGAAACTAAAAAGGGGAATTGTGAGCTGAAACATGGCCCTCTGTACCCACTTCTTTGTGTGCATAAAAACCCAACATTAATACCCACTTACAAGCAAATGGAAGCAGTTTGCTTCTCACTAGCTGACGGCTATTGCAAAAGAGAAGGCACAAGCAAGAAGGGAAGGGGCACATTGTGGCCAATGTGACCAAAACGGAGCATCTGAACACCGACATGTGGTTGACTAGATCGCAAGTACTGGAGCTGTAGGATCATTTTCCATGTGAATGGAAGGCGTGATATAATGAAGTCCCAACATCTCAAAAGGTTCCAAAGCCAGCAGGATTAGACCATGCTGTGTTGCTAATGTACCCATACTCTTAGATTTTGGCCTGAAGTCTAAAAGAACAGGATGCTGTTGACCTAGCAATCTGAGTCCCCTTTTCTACAACTGTTGGGCTGTGTGTCTTTCTGTAGTCTCACAGACTTTTCTGAAAATTCTGCCAAGCTGGGACATGCAAGGTTTTTTTTTAAGTTGCAAAATCAGTAAGATGTATGTGCAGGGATGGGATTTACACACATTTCCAGCCTAAGGTTTCAGTATTTTCTGAAATTCTCTTATAACGGCATGTTGTCCTAAAGTCACATGGAGGTTTGAGGAAGGGCTGAGTATGAAGAACTCTCAGCTGCTATGGATGTGAATGTGAATAGTGTTTACTGCTGTGAGTTCATGTATGCAACAGCTTAAAAACATTTAAAAGTTTTAAAAGACCTGGCCACTTCCTGATTTCTAAATAGATCCCCATCCCATCTCACAAAAGTACTTCGACATTATCCTCTGCCAAGCCCTTTTAGAGGCCTGTTTGGTTCACCTCTGTGAAAAAACAATGTGAATAAGATGGTTGCCCCACCTTTCTCCATGCCAGCCATGGCCTTGCATGGGTAGAACTCGGGATAAGTCTTTTGTGGCTTAAATGGCCCAGATCATAAAAATAGTTGTCATAAATGCATTTCTAAGCTGAAATGTTTTAGTATGTTCAGGTGATCATGTGTGTGTGTGTGTGTGCATGCACACGTTCAAGAAAGAGAGAAAGAGAACAGAACACTTAGAACACAGTGCTTCTTTCTCACTGTGTGACATGTACATATATGTTTACTCAATATTGCAGGTTTCCTTTTTCTGCATGACTGTTAGGAAAACTTTGGGTTAGATTCATATATAAGCATGTTTAGAGGGGACCCACGGAATTGATGGGGATTTAAGTTAGTCCTGATTAAATAAGTCTCACTGATTACATTGGACCTATTTTAAACATGGCAGAGTCTGGTTAAAAGTTTAGAAATATATTTTAAGACAAATGAGCAGGACAAAATGCTGTAGCCAGCCATAATGAAGCAACAGTAGGAAGATGTTCTGCAACTTAGGTGCCTCAGATGACTAAGAACATCATCCTACCCCTGCTTAGTTATGGATGGCTTCAATGTGTCAATATTGATTTGCTTTAAAAGCAACTTTGCAAGCGCTGATCTGAATCCAATCTTTGTTCAATGAAATCTCAAACAAGGGGACCTCTCTTAGTGCCAAACTAATCATATTATCTGATACAGAAACTGGTTGTCCACTTCAGTTTTCTGTTCACTACAGTGGATAATTTCTGAACTGTGCTACCTGAGTGCTATGTGATATTGACCAAGCAGATAAAAGAATAGGCAATGTGATCCTGGAAGGAAGTTAACTGGTTGTTATTGTAGGGCTAGCATCCAGGTTTGCACTGTGAAAATAAACCATTAAACATGTGTATCTTCTAAGAGCTGTAAAGTATATCCAGCTTTCTTTCATTAGCTGTTATGCCTTCTTAGAGCCTGTGTACACAGGCATTTGTCTCACTGTTTGGTGTTCTGATGGGTTGGGTTGGTCTGCTTCCCCCCCCCCCCCTCCAGCATCCATGTATGGACATTGTTCCAACCCACACTTTTTTGAACCCCTGTCAGGGGTTTCTAATATTTTGGTCTTTTCTCGGTGAGTGTGGTTGCATGGAATGGACTAAACTAGAGCCTTGCAGCTCATTTTGCTCTCAGTTTCTGATATTCTGAAGCTAGACTAGATGGGCCCTTGGCCTGATCCAGCAGGGCTCTTCTTATGTTCTTATGACTGATAACATTTTCAAAAATGAGGAAGGGCAATCTAGACATTTCAAACCTAAAGAATCAATTAATATAAAAACTCCCTTAGTTCAGTTCAAAACTAATCAAAAGAGCATCCCAATAGGAGCATGTACGCTGAGACATCAGCTCTGTGGATGCAACCTTTAAAGATAAGTCTTCTTAAAAGACTGAAATAAACTATTGGCTGGAACCCTCTTAAACTTGGCATAAGGGCATTGCACTCAGGCAGTCTGCATTGCACAATTTGATTGTGCAATTTATTGTGCAATTCACAGTGTGACCATTGTGCAGCATGCCTGTGGATATCCTCTGTGAATATCACTTTTGTTTTGGTGTGATATATCCTACCATACAACTGTAATTTCCAGTTATGTACATGGAGCTGCACAACAGGATTTCAGCCAGTATCAGCATCCACTTCCCATATTTGACAGCTATGTGGCAGAATTGAGGTTAAAAGAGGATTTTTCTCTATAAACATTTTCAATGCCATATCATTTTGTGAAGTATGAGTTTGAGGTTTCTTCCCTACAAATGAGTTTTATAGCGTGACTTTAATACCTTTCATACATTAAATGTGGGTCAGGGGTATACTAAATTTATTCCTGCTAAAAAGTAATATTGACATGCAATAATGAGCTAATGCTGATAAGAGTTTCAGGGGTTAGTTTGCCAAAATTTTATGAACTGTCCTGCCTTCACCCACAGTGCTGAGACTCCTCTCCCACTTTTGCTCGGCCCATAACAATATATCTCCTCTCCCACCACTTCAAACAATAATAAGTCTATTAAGTCCATATTAGGGAGGTAAATCCTTGCCTGTCTCATTTTCACACATAAGTGTGAGGAACTGCAAAATTATTCTTCTCACCCTGTAAGAGGGTGAGATATTTGGTACAACTCTTTACATGAAAATAGAATACTAGCACAAAATAAGCAACATTGCACAAATAATAATTTGATATAAATAACACAATTTATGCAAAATGAGGATGGTTACTACTTTGCTGAATCATCCAGTTGTTCTCAGTTTGCTGTGTGTGTGCATGTGACATGACAATTTCTCATTGAGAAATCAAGTCACGTCAGCCTCAGTCTACAAGAACAAACAATGAAGAATGTCTCAAATATAGAGATGGGCACAAATTTAAAAAATGAATCACTAAATTCATTCAAAAATCACTAATTCATCAATTCATATTTGTACGAATCAATGCCCCAATGAATCACAAATCAATGATTTTTTAGTTATTTTTGATTCACTGATTTATTTAGTGTTAAAATGGCCCCCAAGGCACATAGAGACACTACAATTGCAGGACAGCTTCCCCTGATTCTCCTCTACAACCCTTCCAAGTTTGGTGAAGATCTGGGTTTGGATGTTCGAGTTATACACCCACAAAGAGGACCCCCGAGGAAAGTTTCCCCCCAGGCACCTAGAGACACCAAAATCGCAAAGAAACTTCTACTGACAATCCTCTACAATCCCTCCAAGTTTGGTGAAGATTGAGTTCCCCCAAGCCAGCTGCTAAAGGGCACTTTCCTGGTGGGGGATGAACTCTGTGGGTGTATAACCTGGATGTCTGAAACCCAATCTTCACTAAACTTGGAGGAATTGTAGAGGAGAGTCAGGGGCAGCTTGTCTGTAACTCTGGTGTATCTAGGTACTGGGGAAAATGTTTTATAGGGGTTTAAAGTTAAAAAAAACCCTGATAAATCAACTCATCAGAAAAAAATCAAAAATTCGTAATCTGTTGACCTTGATGAATCACCATTTTTCTCATTAGTGCCCATCTCTACTCAAATATTTTTTAACATCCCAGTCCATATTGCCTCCCTAATCATAAGCTAGAGATGGGAGCTAGCACTGATGGCGTGCCCGATTACCTCCCACCCCCAGAACCCATCTGTCCACTTACAGCACCACATGCGGCACACAGGGCCAGCATCATTGTCAGCAAGGGAAGTCCTCCGGCTCCCTTACTGGAGTGGCTGGGCAAGCAGGGAGACGGGGCTGTAGCAGCCGGACTACTGCCACAATTGGCACGCTGATGATAATGCCAGCCATGCACACCATGCTGTAAGTGGACTAGCAGATTCTGGGGGCGGGAGGTAATTGGCCAGCCACCTATGCTGGCAGGCTTCATATTTGTCTATGAATCTATATTCTCTATTCTAAACTAATGATTCCCAACCTTGGATCTCCAGATGTTCTTGGACTCAAACTCCTAGAAGCCTTCACTACTAGCTGTGCTGGCTAGGATTTCTGGGAGTTGCAGTCCAAGAACATCTGTGGACCCAAGGTCAGAAATCATTACCACTCATTACTAGCATGAACTTTGGCTCACTGTTCTAAGTGTTCTAGTTATTATTGTGACTTACTGTACTCCTAAAATATTATTTTTGAATCATCTTCACAGGTAAATGTCAACATGTTCTTCTACATATTTATGTTACCACTCATTATTGAAATACCCACCATGGATCATTTATATGACATAATTTCCATATATGGAAATTTAAAAGTCACTGGTTATTTTGCACTCTGAAGGTTACAGCTAGGGACAAGAGAATTGCAGAACTAGGCTTGCTGGAAAAATACAACAATGGGTTAAGATATTTTGGTTAAATTCCACTAAGCACTTGAATTCTTAGTTGATGAAATGAAATCCAGCATCTAATAATGCAGTAAGAACAAAAAAAGAGGAAGGAGTTCCTTGTGACCTGTGAGTACAAACTTAATTGTGAAGACAATACAAAAGAAAAACGTAGCCTTCTCCTAAATTCTCAGGAAAAGAAACACCAAGGGGAACAAACCAGTCACCAGTGAGGGGGAAGGGGGATGAAAGGCCCTCCTCAATGCCACCAGGGAGGACCTGGTATCAGCTCAGCGTGTCTCTAGACACTCTGATGCTTTGCTGCAACAGACCAACATGGTTACTCACTGAAAGTAATGTGTTACCTTCCCATTGCTGAAAAATAACGAAAATAGTTTATATCCATTACTTTTTTTAAAAAAAAAGTCTGAATGCAACAAGCCACTCTTTCATGGTATAATACATATTTTTCTTGCATCTTACTCCCTGATTTGCTTTTTGCTGAGTATGTCTTAGGAAATTAAATTACCAGATATAATTTGTTCCTACAGGCTATATTATTATCTCTGTCTTCAGAGATTTATACACCATGTATAAACGGTGCAAAGTGTCTCAAACCACTACAGACACCCTTCAGTGTACACTTAGCATAGACGTTGTCACCAAATCAACAGGACTGATTTCCAAGATGTGTTTAGGGAATCAGAATGAACATTATGCTTCTGAAGATAAGAAACAAAAGACTACCGACAAAGGATTTACCTTATTTCTGTTCCAGTGGATTTTCAATGTAAAGAAAGGCCTTTATTTTTGTAAGCTGATCACTAAGCTAAATAATTCACTATGTATATCTTGGGGTATAAATATATATTAAAACAACTCGTCTCAAATCCACTCTGGTTTTAATAGGCAATATACTAGGCAGAGTAGATAGATTGAAATAATAGATATTTTGTTCTATAAAAGAGTGTTCTACATGTAAGAAACATTAACACAAAAGAAATCAATCCATCCTAGTGTGTCCTCAACATTGCATCTTGACAGGTTTTCACAAAATAGCTCCAGGGACAGTGAAAGAGAAGCCAGGGGAGTGTTTTTGGAACCTAAACATATAATTTGATACTGTCACTTTGTTTTGCCATTGCAGAACACTGGATAAGGATATAGTAATGTGATTTCAGAATCAGTAATAGGAGCTGGTGAAAGTATTAGATCTAGAACTCTAGCCACTTGTGCTATCACTGTAAGAGGCCTCCTTGTTGAAACACAGGAATTCACAGAATTCACAAGGCTGTGATCTAATTACATCAGGGCCTGTCCAGACCGGCCATTTTTACGGGAGTTGGAGTGGGCTACAAAGGGTCAGCTGAGATTGGCGGGGAGAAGCTATGCCCCATTTGGCAAGTTTCTCCCTTCCAAATGACATGTCAACCTTTGGCTAGTTCAACTATCAATTAAATGCTTCCCACAATGGTCTGCAGAAAGCCAGAGGAAGTGAAATTATTTTTTGTGTCTGCTAGATCGTCACTGATGTGAGGAATCACTTTGATTAAAGTTTAAGAATATTTTTCTGTGCCTGTTTGTGTATTGTCAATCAAGAATCTTCCCACAGCCACAGTTTTGATTGGCAATACACAGAGAGGCAAAGAAATATGTTTTTAATTTAATCAAAGTAATTCACTGCATTAGCAAAGATCTAGCAGATATAAAAAAAATAATTCCACTTCCCCTGACATTCCAATGATGATGTGGAGAAGTGTTCAATTTACAATATCCTGAAGTGGCTCACAAGCTTCCTGTATCTCCCAGTGGCCCCACCGGATGCCTCTGGGAGCATTTCTGTGCATAATTTAATTGTAGCTCCTAATTTTTAATACTACATTTGGACAAACCCTTTGTCATTGATATCTCTTGCACATTTCTGCATTTTGTAAATAGTGTCAGCTCCATATGGACATACTCTTCTTTTTTGGTGCATTTTAATTTTTGCCTGTTACCCTTAGCCTATATGTAAGATGAAAATGGCAGTGTATGGTATCATGGGATTCATGCTGACAAATATTAGAAGAAGGCATCCCTCTATGATTACCGAAGTCGGATTTCCTTGGTAAAGATACTGAGGAAACAACAGCATAATAGTACGAGAAAAAAAAACAGACTCTGCAGAGAACAGCTGGATGTTTTTTAGCTCCCGGGAGAGCTGCAACAAGCTGGAATTGAATTGCACTTCAATTGATTTGGCTGTACTAGCCATAGCCTCTATTAGGAAAGCAGAAGCTACCTACATTTTGCCAGTGAGATAATGTTTCTTTAACTTTTCTGTTGCCCATGGCCATTCTGTAAGGGAATTGGTTCTGTATTATCTGTGACACAAATTTCATTGGGTCTTGGATTCAGCTGACTTTGGACATCCCAAAGTTGTATGCCTGTCTTCCCTTTCTCCACTTCAAATCATCCCGTTCCAGCCCTGTTTTTCCTAGTTATGGTTGCTGGGGTTTAGCTACATGTATTTTTGTGTAACCCACAATTCCATCTTCAGTTTAAGCAAGCTGTTGACTCTTGGGCCTGTCACAAAGATATTTGTGATATACTTAATACCCACTGAATGAAAGCTCTGAGGACATAAAGGAGGAAACATGAGCTATAACTTCCTTGGGAAAATTTCAGAATAACATTTTCCCAAAGGGAACGAAGAGCTATCATCAGAAAGATATGGATTTACTTAAAAGAGCTTTGAATGCTGTGTGTAATGTAGCTGGTTTTTCCAATATGCAGGTTTTTCTCATAATATTTTATACCAAGAAAGAGTGCAGATGCTTCTACTGAATGGTAACTGGCAACTTTTACTTTGTGCAATGTAAACAAAGGCAGTGCTGTCATTCATGATGAGACTGGGAATTAAAGTGCATTTTCATTTAGCAATTGCATTCCATTTTATTTTCAAGTGACTGAAAGAAAGTCATTCTTAAACAGGACCCATTGACTGACTTGCCCCATTGATTTCAGTGGACCTGCTCTAAATATAGCTAAGCTTGGATCCCATACTTTGTATTTTGTATGTTATAATAGAATTATAGAATAATTGAGTTGGAAGAAGTCTATAAAGCCATCAAAGCCAACCCCCTGCTCAATGCAGGAATCGAAATCTAAGTAGCTCTGCCAGGTGGTTGTCTAAATTTCTCTTGAATTCCTCCAGTGTTGGAGCACTCACCACTTCCCAAGATAAGTGGTTCCGTTGTCATGCACTCTAAACTTAAGAGATTTTTTCCTAATATTCAGTTGAAATCTGTCTTCCTGCAGCTTGAGCCCATTATTACATGTCCTACACTCTGGGATGACTGAGGACAAATCCTGCCCCTCCCCTGTATTTGAAAAGTGTTATAATATCTCCCTTCTGTCTTCTTTTCTGGAGGCAGGATTTCCTAAAATGCCCAGTTCTTTTGTAGTGCAAATGAATCTTTCTGAATATGCAATTTGCTGTTTGTTTTACACTTTTTTGGCTGTTTGCAAAACCACATGAGGCACCATAATCAAAAATAAAATGAAGAGCATAAAATTTGAAGAGCAGAAGTCTCAGTATTGCAAACTATTAAATGCCTGACAAAATAATAATGATTTTACCTGCCACCCAAATGCCATAATGGATGGGATGAAATTCCATAATACAACTACTGTTAGTTTGGTTTTCTCAACTGTAAAACCAAACTAACAGTATATTTACCTGTACATCCCAGTGCATCTGAACATTATAATGCATCCTGCTTTCATTACAGTACTGCCTATCTCAAAATGAACTCCAGCAGGATAGCATTAAACAGTATTATGTGAAATGACTTATAATATCAGAAATGACATCATTGCATTGCACACAAATCCTATAATGCATATTGTGAATATAACCGTTGTTACTGGCTGAAGCATGTATATTTCAAGCCCAAATTTAATACGAGCTTTCATATAACACCCCTGGAATATCTGTGTATTACACACATGCACACAGAGCCCCAGGTTTGCACTATAGTGTTATATTCATTTCAATAAAAACAAGGTAAAAAATATGTCAGAGTATCTTAATAGAAAGAGGATCTCAGCTAAACCTTTTGTTATTTCCTTTCATCATGATCATCACATTTATTTCAAGATTCCTGGTGGGATTTCCTTGAAAGCACAGTATTTACAGATTTCTGTAACTGATTAACATTCAATACATAATGCTCAGTTCTGTTTTCTATTACTCCACTGTTGGATGGATGGCTTTTTAAACTTTAGAATGCATGTAGAGTTTCTATTGATTTTGTTAGCAGTTTATGCCTTTACTAGTTTATGGTTAGTGCTGTAATTCGAGCTGGAACAAAATGTATTTTATGGCATCCATTTTCAACATTGTGCTATGTACTATTCACACACTTAATTAACTGTTCAGGTCTTTCTTTTATTTGTAGTAATATACAAGCGTATCTCAGACTGCATTATTGAGCACCTTTGAAATCAATTGAAGCTATACAACAGGAGTGCTTGCATGATTGTGCCTCTGTGCTTTTAGATCATTAGAGTTATTAATAAGTTGGCACTGAAAAGAAAACCTTGACTTCCCCTTTAATTACAATATTATAATTAGCAATGCATTTTTGTTAAGAAAAGTGACATTGTATTCTCGAAGGCTTTCACGGACGGGATCTGATGGTTGTTGTGGGTTTTCCGGGCTGTTTGGCCGTGTTCTTAAGGTTTTTCTTCCTAACGTTTCGCCAGTCTCTGTGGCCGGCATCTTCAGAGGATAGGAGTCAGAACTCTGTCTGTGCTCTGTTGCAGTTTGTTGGATAGATGAGTATTTATAGCTGTGGGATCAGCTTTTGTCCTTTTCAGGAGATTGGGTGATTATGGTGATCAGCGTGTTTTTGTTGTGGGTGTATTGTTGTGATAAGGGGGGGAGATGATCTGTCATTGTGATTGATGGGTGTCGTTAGCTGGTCTTTTGTGTGCCGTGATCACTGGTCCTTGTGGCTGGGTAGAGTTCGTTGACCTTTTGCAGGCTGTATTTTTCAGTGCTGGGAGCCAGGCTTTGTTGAGTTTTAGACTTTCTTCTTTTTTGTTGAAGCTCTGCTGGTGTTTGTGGATTTCAATGGCTTCCCTGTGCAGTCTAACATAATGATTGCTGGTGCTGTCCAGTACTTCAGTATTTTGAAATATGATTTCATGTCCAGCTTGTTTCAGGGCATGTTCAGCTACTGCCGATTTTTCTGGTTGTTTTAGTCTTCAGTGTCTCTCATGTTCTTTGATTCTGGTGTGGATGCTGAGTTTTGTGGTTCCAGTATATACCTGGCCACAACTGCAGTGGTGAGGCGGTCCCTTTTGTCCTTTGCGGACCATAACATTTGTTGTATTTTTGTGGTGGGCCTGAATACTGTTTGTAGGTTGTGTTTTTTCAAAAGTTTCCCCATGTGGTCTGTGACCCCTTTGATGTATGGCAGAAATACTTTATTTGTGGGTGGCTGTTTTTCCTCTTCAGTTTGGTGTTGTTTTCTTGGTTTGATGGCTCTTGTGATTTCATTCTTGGAATAGCCATTTGCCTGTAGGGCCCAATTCAGATGGTTGAGTTCGGTGCTGAGAAATTGAGCTTCACAGTTCCGATTAGCACGGTCTACCAGTGTTTTGATTATGCCTCTTTTTTGTCGTGGGTGGTGGTTGGAGTTTTTGTGTAGGTACCGGTCTGTGTGGGTGGGTTTTCTGTAGACCTTGTGTCCCAATAGGAGGTCAGGTTTGCGTATGACCATGACATCTAAGAAAGGGAGTTGGCCCTCTATTTCTTTTTCCATGGTGAATTGTATATTTGGGTGTATGCTGTTGAGATGGTTTAGAAATTCTTCCAGTTTTTCTTCACCGTGGTTCCAAATTGCGAAGGTGTCATCCATGTATCGGAACCAGACTGTGGGTGCGAAGGGTGCCAAAGCCAGGGCCTGTTTTTTGAAATGTTCCATGTAGAGGTTTGCTATAACCGGGCTGAGGGGGCTCCCCATGGCCACTCCATCTGTCTGTTCATAGAACCCGTTATCCCACTGAAAGTAGCTGGTCGTTAGGCAGTGTTGGAAAAGGGCCTTGATGTCTTCTGGAAAGATCTGCCGGATGAGTGTCAGAGTGTCCTTTATTGGTACCTTGGTGAATAGGGATACTATGTCAAAGCTGATCAGTCTGTCCCCGGGGTTGAGTTTTAGGGTGCTGATCTTGCTTATGAAATGTCCTGATTCTTTGATGTAGGATGAGGTTTGTCCAATGTGGGTCTATAGGAGGATGGCTAGGTATTTTGCTAATTCATATGTCGGGGAGCCGATGGCACTTACAATGGGCCTGAGTGGGATTGAGTCTTTGTGGATTTTGGGGAGTCCATATAGTCTTGGTGGGAGAGCTTCTGTCTTGCAGATTCATTAAAGGATGTTGGGGTGCAGGGAGGAACTCCTGATCAGCATGTTTTTTTTTTTTGTGTGTGTGATTTTGTTGGCTGGGTCCCGTTTCAGTTTTCACCAAAAGTGACAATACTATTCATTTCCACACTGCATTCAGGAACTTTTCAGAAACCTTTTTGTAGTATTTTTAAAAGCCATAAATTATTTTAGTTGAGGTGGAGGTTTTTATATATATATCTAGTGTAGTAAAGTGCATGGCGTGTGGATAGAGTGTGGTGTAGTAGAGTAATGAGTTAGTACTCAGGAGGCCTATGACAGTCATTATAAGTCAGGTGCAAATTGACAACATATAAGACACCCTCAACAGGAAACACACCTGCAGTTTCAAAATAAATATTAAGTTGGTGGAGGACAGAAATCAAGCCATGACTTTTGCACCATTAAAATGAGGAAATGTCCCATGCTGAATTATATGTATCTAAATGTAAATTTAGAAAGAGTTATTATTTCAATAACTTTAAAAAATCACTATAATTTAAAAATACAGCCTAATTGGAAAAACTGTGACCTGGTGACCTGTGTGACTGACTGCACGTTCTCCTGTCCATTTGCTGTCTGCTGATTGGCACCTTCAAAGTTCTGCTTCTTAGCAAAGCCAAATGCAAAGTGTGCTGCTTATATACTGCCCCATAGCACTTAAAGCACTCTCTGGGTGTTTACAAAATTATTCAGGCTACACAATGCCTCCTCAGTAAGCTGGGTACTCATTTTACCAACCTCAGAAGGATAGAAGGCGGAGTCAATGTTGAGCCGGCTACCTGGGATTGAACCCCGGGTCGTGAGCACAGTTTTGGCTGCAGTACAGCAGTTTAACCACTGCACCATGAGGCTTCTTCTTAGGGTTCTTTATCAGCAGTAGCCCTTGGTTTGAAACAGGGGAGCATCTGATCCTGCCATTTTTGAATGAGCCCCGCCTCCCAACCACAAGCTGGCAATGCTTTAAATTAGAGTTTGATTGAAGATATTTCAAAAAGAGGACTGACAGCCCTTCATTCGAGGACAGTCCTTTACAAAGCAGGTCACCCTGAAATGTATTTTGAAGCTAGGGGGGTACAATGCTATACTTACCTTCTTGAGAATAAGTCCTGCTGAAATCAATGAAACTTCCTTTTGAGTTAACTATATGACTGCAGAAGTTATGACATCAAAGAGAACTGGAAAAATAAACTTTAATCCATTTTATTCAGATGTCTGAAGTATCTAAATCAATCCATTTGCAAAACTAGATAAATATAGGCTACAGGTAGGACAGAAGGATATCCACAGGATATCCAAAGCGCATACATAGCTTCTGTCACAGGGCCTGTTCAGTGGCTGCTCTGAGGCTGTGGAATTCACTTCCCCAGAAGCCATCTTGCCCCCCCCCCTCTTGAGAAAGCTCTGGCAGGGAAAGACCCTCAATTTTAGGAAAACTTTTAACAGACTTGGACAAGTAGAGGGCATTATGAGATGCTGCATATGTTGAACTGAAGTGGGTGTGTTTTTTAGTGTTTTAAATGGTTATTTTTCATATTGCTAGATGTTTGGTTGTTTTTCTGTATGATACATCCCTGTGTTTTTCATTGTGCTTCTTATTTTGCTTTAATTGATAGTAAGTTGCTCTGGCTACCTTTTCAAGAGAGATGTGGCATATAAAATAAGTTAAGTAAGTAAGTGAAGGTGTGAGTGCATATGAATGAATAATAGAGTGGGCTGGCTGCCAGATGGTGCAGGGCATGTATAAATAAATAAATAAATAATATGTAAATATTTGAGCAAGAGTTTTCTATTAATTCCAGTGGCAGAATAGGCTTACCAGACATTTGTGTGATTGTGTTTCAGAGCTCCCTGCTCAGTGTGTGTGCTGATAGCTTCAGAAGAGGGCATCTAATAGAAATACGCTGCCTCTGACTATTTTAGCTTCATCATATTTTGTTGTATTAAGGGGTAAGGCTTTCACAGGCAGTAAGTAGATACAGTTCAGGGATTGGGACTCAGGAAAAAAATGAATTCATCACCATATTACTGTGTTTCTATCCACATATGCTACAAGTTTTTGGCTTTTAAGCTTGGAGTGGGGATGAAAGTAAGAAACCTGTGTGTGTGTTTATATCCCCGCTTAGCTTGTCTCAGTTGGAGCATTTGTGGCCTTTAAAATTATCCCTGAGTACTTAGTGTGTTTTTGTTCTGAAATTGGCACCACTTTATTGGTTGGCATAAGGCTATAACCCTCACTTCATTTTTATTTTGAAACCTTCAGAAATATGCTTTGAAATACAGACTGGCTTATGGAAAACTGCGGTGAAATTTCAACTTTGTTGCTCTACTGATGTTAAGCATTGCTGTGCTTGCCTTTGCAAAAATAAATATTGCAGTCATTGGTTTTTGAATCTCGGTTGAAATCAGTATTACTTAGCAGTGATTAAATTTACAAATGACAGCTATAATTCACATTTTCTCTTCATATTGGCCTTAACTGCTGGTATTAATAACAGCTCTTTCAATGTTCGCTAACTATCAGAGTCATTATATAGCCATAGATACTAATGCTAATTAACATGTCGCCTAAGATGATAGATCTTTGATGCAATGAAGATAGTTGAAATATCATTACCATCATTAGTAAGAGCAGCACTGTGATGAAAATGTGAATTGTAAACACAGAGTCTAACCATGTTACTCAGTAGCCTTCGGTATCTTTTCATTACTTCTTGCCATTTAAGAAGGAATGTATTCATGGCATTACCATGCCAGGTGTGGATATATGCAAGGCTTGGAGAAATTCCTTTTCTGTACTACAACTCCCAGAATCCTCCAATCAACTTTCCAAACTCTGGATAGCTGACCCCATTTTTGTCTGAAGAAATCCGAACTCAAGGATGCACTGGCTGTCATGGTTTTGGAATGGGCAGGAGCCTCTTTGACCAGCACAACTGCCTTTGTGCTGGCAGGACACCCTGGTAGGTCACAGAGATCTGATGGCATTTGTTGACAAACACAGCAAAAACTGTTGAAAGTCTGCAAGATAATTATGTGTGGTTTTCTACACATTTTCTCTAATCTACACATTTTGGCATCCAGTTTTCCTAGTGCATACAGCATTTAAACGTTCTTTCCCCAATACAATACATTACAATACAATACAATTAGAGATGGGGGCTTCATATTCATATACAAATATGAAGCCCCCCGGCAGAGGTGGCTGGCACGATTAACACCCACTCCCAGAACCCACTGGACCACTTACCGCATGGTGCATGGCAATCATGACCGGTGTCATCTTCGGTGCCCCAATCACGGCAGGAGCCCAGCTGCTGCAGCCCCACCTCCGTGCTCACTCAGCCACTCTAGCAAGGGGGGTGGGAGGACGAGTCTGCCTGCTCAGCCACAGAGTGGCCAGGTGGGGAGGGAGGCAGGCTGTGGCGGCCGGGCTACTGCCGCAATTGGGGTGCTGAAGATGATGCTGGCCATGTGCGCTATGCACCACACGCTGCACGGTAAGTTGTCTGGCAGGTTCTGAGGGTGGGTGTGAATCAGACCGGCCACCTGTGCCAGCAAGCTTCGTATTAATGTACGAATATGAAGCCCCAATCTCTAAATACAATAGAATAGAATAGAATACAATACAATACAATACAATGCATTTATTGCGTACTTGATTACTAATATATCATCTATGACAGCTGCTTGTGTATTTGGGCGGCTGCAAACTATTGCAAAATTCTGAAAAGCACAAATTTTGGCACACAAGTGTGATATGGTTTGCTCATCCAAATTTAATAAGTTTAATGCAAAAATCTATACCTGACAAATTTCTTCTATATACCATCTATATCCATCTGTAATATCTGCCTCTGTGTGCTTCTGTTTGTCTGCCTGCCTGCCTATCCATGTATTCTTCAGATATATTTGTCTTCAATATATTTTTTAAAGCAGTATGCATCACACTAAGTCAATTATAAACCGAAATGGTTGATTTATAAGACACAGAATAGCTGTTAACATAACTACTGAGGTCTTTGTGTTAAACTGGTTCTCAAATTCTGTGATTAGATTCATTTCTAAATATTTAGACATTTAATTCCTGTATCTGTTTTATCTCATTTAGAACATTAGCAACCAGGAAATCTTACATAGCGTCAAATTATGCTTATTTTTAATCAGATATTTGTAAGTATGGCACCTTAAAGATATCCAAATATAATTTATAGAAATGTACAGATATCACTACAGAAAACAGACAAAAGGCTATTTAAATATACTGTAACACTACTAGCCACTAGATGCCACTGTTGTTTTATAACACTATGGCAGGGTGATTTTTTTATTATTATTATTGTTTTAACAATAAGTACTTAAAGAAAACATGATTGCCTGGAAAGTTTTTGCTATTGTATTTTACCCATGTGGATATAAATTCTTCCAGTTATTTTCCCTTTGCATTTATTACCTTTTTTTTTTGGTATACAGTTTATACTGTCTGGTACCTGTGTAGTATTATTTCTCATCTCATTGGTTCACAATTAGAGTAAACTGACATTGGACTAGGACTCAGGAGACTTGTGTTCAAATCCCTACTCAATTATAAAACATACCTGGTGACTTTGGGGCAGCCACATTCTCTTGGCCCTGACATACCTCACAGTGTTGTGGTGAGGAGAAAATGGAAGAAGGAGAGGAATGTGTGCTGCTTTGAGCTCCTTAGAAGAAAGATGCAACAAAGAAATAGCCTCATTCACAAGCACGTTGCAATTCTTTCCAAGTGTAGTTGTGTCTGCGGTCTTACTGTACTGATATTGTATTTATAGTCTAATTTGGTAGTAAGGAGAGTATTCTGTCAGAATGCACAGACTTCTGCCAGGATGACAGGCTGATATAAAAGCAAAACACGATGCTCAGACATGCTGTTAGGACTCCTCCAAATTTTATATGCATTTTATATAACAAATTATACCGTTATTGGACTGCAGAAACTCTCTATGTGTGCCCATGTGCGCGCATGGACACGCGTATCTTAAAGGAAAACAACTATTTTGTTCATGAATATTTTAGAAACAATAAGTATAGGTTTATAACATGGCTGTTATATTTCAGCTAAGGGCCAAACCAGATGGTGGAATGTTTATTAAACATGTGCTTACTGGTTTGTCTATGAAGAAGGAATAGAGGATAATTATTTATACAGAAGGGAATTCACAGGAGTAGAGGAAAGAAACTCCCTCTTTCCTTACCTCTCTGCACTTAGTTTAGGATGTTTCTTTCTTTTATGGCTTATTTTTGCTAAAAAATATCCAAAAGGAGCACAGCATGGGGTAATAGGCAAGGGATTAGGCAAGTCTTCCCCACTCCCTGATCTTCCTTTTAGTAGTCGTAGTAGTCAAGTAGTTATTACTATCTTCTCCTTCTCCTTCTTGCAGTAGGACCCCCATATCCATGAGATCAGTCTTTGTGGTTTCAGTTATCCACAGTTTACCACAGGCCAATATACAACATGCTAGGAGATGGATCTTGTGGCCTTTGTCTCACTTCCTAGTATGTTGTATATAGAGTTCATTATTCTTCACTGTTTCAGGCATTTGCAGTAGATCATGGAACAGATTCCCCCCCATAGATATGGGGGTTCCTGCTGTATTATTATTATTTAATATCTCTTGCCAGTAACATAAAACATATAAGTCACCTTACAGCACCACACCTTCTTGTATCGTTAAAAAGCAGGACTATAAAAGGCTGCTTTATACAGAGTTGAGCCACTGGTCCATTGGATGTGGTGGGGTTAGCTCTGACTAGTGCTAGCTCTCCAGAGTTTCTAGCATGACTCTCTCCTAGCCTTGTAACCAAGTGGGAGAGTGTCTGAAATCTGGAATTTGCCATTTTACTCCAAGAGACCACCAGAAGGCAGAAAGCTTTGGACCAAGACCTCTTAAGAGGAATATATCGTTCAACCAGCTCCACTAAATAATTAGGACAAGAAAAACAAAATGCCTTAAATGTCAAGACAAAGAGCTCAAAGTATATCCTTGCCCTGACAAGCAGACAACTCAGTGCTTTATGGTGATGGGAAATAAACATAGAACCATCTACACTGCACTGTTCTGTACAAAGTAAGAGGATAGCATGAAAAAAAAAAGGAAGACGTGACAATAATCCATGGAACCACTAGGACAAGGAGCTCCGTAGTCTCAGTAGTCAGGAAGCGATGGATTTGGCAAATGTTAGCAAGATGGAAATTGCATATTCACATTCACAAATGAACAAAGCAATAGCTGATCATCCACTACAGCTGAGATCTGTGGCCTCTGAAACCCTAGTAGAAGTTAGGCCATGCCCCTGTTTTGTAGCCATTCCAGTGAATTCTGCTTTATCTATTAAGACATGCCAATTAGGTGAAAGATACTTTATTGAAATCTTTCAAAATCTAAGGATAAGATTTTGTTCTTTTGATTCCATAGGACCATTTAACATAATTTCAAAAAAGGGTACAACTTCCTAGGTAGAGCTTATTTTTAGTTTGCACTAGATGACAGATTATAGAAAGATGAGCCAATGAAGGTACAAATTATTTAATGCCAAGTAACAATTGTGCGATTTTACTTAAGCATGCAGAGTTCTCTTTTTAATTAAATAGTCTGAATTTCCCCACATGTGTCACGCAGTAAACAATTACTCAAAATAAGTGACTCACTTTTTCTTTTGGGAATGGTCTTTCCGCAGGCATCAGCAAATGCTACCTTTTGTTTCTGTTTATATCAGAAACACAACACAATGGTAAAATAAAGTATTCTGGTGTCTTCCCTTCAAATAGGTTACTTGGAATTAACATTTAGTACCAGAAAATCCCCCTTCATGGATCACTGCCTTGTTGTGGCGAAGGGGCTTGAGTAATTCAGTGAAGCTATGGGCTATGCCGTGCAGGGACACCCAAGACGGACAGGTCATAGTGGAGAGTTCTGACTAAACACGATCCACCTGGAGCAGGAACTGGCAAGCCACTCCAGACCTCTGCCAAGAAAACTCCATGGACAGAAACAAAAGGCTAAAAGATATGACACTGGAAGATGAGCCCCTCAGGTCGGAAGGCATCCAACATGCTACTGAGGAAGAGCGGAGGACAAGTACAAGTAGCTGCAGAGCTAATGAAGTGGATGGGCCAAAGCCGAAAGGACGCTCAGCTGTGGATGTGCCTGGAAGTGAAAGGAAAGTCCGATGCTGCAAAGAAAAATACTGCATAGGAACCTGGAATGTAAGATCTATGAACCTTGGTAAGGTGGATGTGGTCAAACAGGAGATGGCAAGAATAAACATTGACATCCTGGGCGTCAGTGAACTAAAATGGACAGGAATGGGCGAATTCAATTCAGACAATTATAATATCTACTATTGTGGGCAAGAATCCTGTAGAAGAAATGGAGTAGCCCTCATAGTCAACAAAAGAGTGGGAAAAGCTGTACTGGGATACAATCTCAAAAATGATAGAATGATTTCAATACGAATCCAAGGCAGACCTTTCAACATCACAGTAATCCACGTTTATGCACCAACTACCGATGCTGAAGAGGCTGAAATTGACCAGTTCTATGAAGATTTACAACACCTTCTAGAACTGACACCAAAGAAAGATGTTCTTCTCATTATAGGGGACTGGAATGCTAAAGTAGGGAGTCAAGAGAGAAAAGAAACAACAGGCAAGTTTGGCCTTGGAGTTCAAAATGAAGCAGGGCAAAGGCTAATGGAGTTCTGTCAAGAGAACAAGCTGGTCATCACAAACACTCTTTTCCAACAACACAAGATGCGACTCTACACATGGACATCACCAGATGGGCAATACCGAAATCAGATTGATTATATTCTCTGCAGCCAAAGATGGAGAAGCTCTATACAGTCAGCAAAAACAAGACCTGGAGCTGACTGTGGCTCTGATCATCAGCTTCTTATAGCAAAATTTAAACTGAAGAAAGTAGGAAAAAACCACTGGGCTAGTCAGGTATAATCTAAACTAAATCCCTTATGAATACACAGTGGAAGTGAAGAACAGATTTAAGGAACTAGATTTGGTGGACAGAGTGCCTGAAGAACTATGGATGGAGGCTCGAAACATTGTACAGGAGGCAGCAACAAAAACCATCCCAAAGAAAAGGAAATGCAAGAAAGCAAAGTGGCTGTCCAACGAGGCCTTACAAATAGCAGAGAAGAGAAGGGAAACAAAATGCAAGGGAGATAGGGAAAGTTACAGAAAATTGAATCCAAAGAACAGCATGGAGAGACAAGAGGGCCTTCTTAAATGAACAGTGCAAAGAAATAGAGGAAAATAATAGAAAGGGAAAACCAGAGAACTGTTCAAGAAAATTGGAGATATTAAAGGAACCTTTTGTGCAAAGATGGACATGATAAAGGACAAAAATGGGAGGGACCTAACAGAAGTGGAAGACATCAAGAAGAGGTGGCAAGAATACACAGAGGAATTATACCAGAAAGATCTGGATGTCCGGGACAACCCAGATAGTGTGGTTGCTGACCTTGAGCCAGACATCCTGGAGAGCGAAGTCAAGTGGGCCTTAGAAAGCATGGCTAACAACAAGGCCAGTGGAGGTGATGGCATACCAGTTGAACTATTTAAAATCTTAAAAGAGGATGCTGTTAAGGTGGTACACTCAATATGCCAGCAAGTTTGGAAAACTCAGCAGTGGCCAGAGGATTGGAAAAGATCAGTCTACATCCCAATCCCAAAGAAGGGCAGTGCCAAAGAATGCTCCAACTACCGTACAATTGCACTCATTTCACACGCTAGCAAGGTTATGCTCAAAATCCTACAAGGCAGGCTTCAGCTGTATGTGGACCGAGAACTCCCAGAAGTACAAGCTGGATTTCGAAGGGGCAGAGGAACTAGAGACCAAATTGCTAACATGCGCTGGATTGTGGAGAAAGCCAGAGAGTTCCAGAAAAACATCTACTTCTGCTTCATTGACTACGCTAAAGCCTTTGACTGTGTGGTCCACAGCAAACTATGGCAAGTTCTTAAAGAAATGGGAGTGCCTGACCACCTTATCTGCCTCCTGAGAAATCTCTATGTGGGACAGGAAGCAACAGTTAGAACTGGATATGGAACAACTGATTGGTTCAAAATTGGGAAAGGTGTACGACAAAGCTGTATATTGTCTCCCTGCTTATTTAACATATATGCAGAATACATAATGTGAAAGGCTGGACTGGATGAATCCCAAGACGGAATTAAGATTGCCGGAAGAAATATCAACAACCTCAGATATGCAGATGATACCACTCTGATGGCAGAAAGTGAGGAGGAATTAAAGAACCTCTTAATGAGGGTGAAAGAGGAGAGAGCAAAAAATGGTCTGAAGCTCAACATCAAAAAAACTAAGATCATGGCCACTGGTCCCATCACCTCCTGGCAAATAGAAGGGGAAGATATGGAGGCAGTGACAGATTTTACTTTCTTGGGCTCCATGATCACTGCAGATGGTGACAGCAGCCACGAAATTAAAAGACGCCTGCTTCTTGGGAGGAAAGTGATGAGAAACCTAGACAGCATCTTAAAATGCAGAGACATCACCTTTCTGACAAAGGTCCGCATAGTCAAAGCTAAAAATCTCCCTGGAAAAGACCCTGATGTTGGGAAAGAGTGAAGGCAAGAGGAGAAGGGGACGACAGAGGACGAGATGGTTGGACAGTGTCATCGAAGCTATGAACATGAATTTGACCCAACTCCATGAGGCAGTGGAAAACAGGAGGGCCTGGCGTGCTCTGGTCGATGGGGTCACGAAGAGTCGGACACGACTTAATGACTAAACAACAACAACCAGAAAATCTGATATGGCAAATGAACAACTCCAAGCCTCAATGCCCCATAGATCAAAAATTGAGCAGCATTGGAAAGAGAACTTTTTACGGTGGCTATGTATTGTTGCAAATGACAACAAACTTTAAAAATGTTTTAAGAAAATAAAGCACCTGGAAGCTATGATTGAAATGTTTTCATGAAACATATGGCTATTGATATACATGTTCAACAACCAAGACTTTTCCCTAAATCTTTCTGGTTCTTCTTTTTACGCATATATGTTTGGGTGTTTTCCTTTGTTCATTTTCCTTTCCCCTTTATTCCTCTATTTATCTCTCCCCTGACTTTCCCAGCTTCAAACTGTGTGGAGAGCCTATATGAGCACAAGAGCCTGTTCAGTTCATACAACCCTCCCCCATGAACAGAGGATGATGAAAAAGAGATGGAGGGGATGGGATACCATACTGCCCTCTAACTCTATTTTGGAATATCTGCATAGAGCTTAACACAACAGCCTATGCAGTTGTGCTTTAAGATTGGAAATATTAGTTGATAGTGGAAACATTGATAAAAATTACAACATAATTGAACTGTATGGTTGGAAGGTGATCAGGTCCAACTCTCTGCTGATACAAGAAATCCATAGCTAAAGCATTCCTTAAACAATCTCTGTTTAAAACCCCTCAAAAATGAGAGTCCATCACTTTTTGAGATAGCACATTCCGCTGTTGAATAATTCTCACTCTCAGGATGTTCTTCCTAATGTTTAATCTCTTTTCTTGTAATTTGAAACCATTGTTTCACATCCTGTCTACTGAGTAGTGGAAAATATGCTTCCCTCACCTTCCATTTGGCAGCCTTTCAGACATCTGAAGATGTCTGTCATACTGCTGATCAGCCTTCTCTTTTCCAGGCTAAACATGTTCCATTTTCCTCAATCATTTCTCACAGGGCTTCATGTCCAGGCCCTTTACCATCTTCGTTTCCTTCTTCTGGCTGCTTGCTTTACTATGGAGTATTATTTACCTAACGGATTCTAGAATACCAAGGCTCAACCATCCACCAGGGGCCACAAAGGATGGTGCTTTGTCTGTCCCACCAGTGCCCACTGGCTTTTAGCCCCATAAGCAGTAGTGCCGTGGTTGCAACCATGCTTGCATTTCGGAACAGAGTCATGCTTCATGAGTAGGGCTGCTTGCTGATTAACAGGGATAGCTTAGCAGTGTTTCAGCTCCTAATATTCCACTGCTGCCACCACCAGTGAAACTCACTTGTAAGTACAAGGGGAAGTTACTGGTAGCACCAGCAACTGTCCAGCTGAGTTGAGATGGGGGGGGCAAAGCAGTGGTGGATGCTGGGGTAAAAAGAGCTTGGAAGTGGTAGCAGTAGCAGCTACATTCACAATAGGCTGTAAAGTTAATATTTAATGCATTGTTTCTAATCCACGTAGAGGAGATGCCCATTAAAGGATGCCTGCCCAACACAGGTCTCTCCAAAATCTGGAGTCAGGACTCTATGTTCAGTGGGACAACTCACAGATAATGGTGCATTGGATTACAGCCTTGGTTTCAAATGGCATGCTGAAGTATATTGAATGTGAAAGGACAGAATGTCAGTCTGAGGAGTGATTATGGAAGCAGGGCATTAGAAACATGACAGAGAGGCTAATGGAACTTTAAGTGTATTATCTTAAAGTTGAGCAATAATTGGGCAGTTTTAAGGTTTCTAGGTCATTTCTCCCACCCCCAAACCTAATGCTTTGTTTACCTTTTCCCACATGTGTAATACAGTAAAGTCTCATTACACAAACTAAAAGTATGTGACTCTGTAATCTGTTTGGTAATGGTCTTCCGCTCTGTCAGTAAGAGCTTTTTGTGGTCATCAGCAAATGGTACCTCTTAATTTTGTATATATCATCTCTGCTGCTGCACCACAACAGTGAAATAAGTATCTGGCAGACATTACATAGTTCCACTCTTAATTAATCTAGATCTTGTTCCTCAAAATCTTATTAATTCAGAATGTTTTTCTGAAGTTTAAGTTGGGAGCGTCATGAAGGAATGTGATATAATCAAATAAAAACATTTTACTGGGGGAAAAAAATTACTGGACAGTATTTTATAAAAGAAAGCATATGTAAATATGCTGAGTGCAACAGCCATGAAAATGACTTCTTCTGTGTTACAACCAGCTAATATGGAGAGGCTGCAACCCCTAAGCCATTTATGATTCTATTACCAATGTTTTAAGTGAAATATGATGACAGTGGCATAATTACTGCATTGCCTTCTTTACTGTGAGTTTAAATGTATAATTGCACCACTGTTGTGGTGCAGCAAAGATGATATATACAAACATGTATAACAGAGAACTTGCTGGATTCATTATAGGTTTCAGAGAAATTTTATTTCTTGTTATATAAGAAGCCGCTCAAGGCGGCTAATAAAGGTAAAATAAAAGTCTACAGCAATGTAAGAAAAGCCAACAAAAATTGCAAGCTGGGGGAAAAAACAATTAAAAACAATTTATGGATAGATACCACAGCATTAGAAGGATTCTATATCAATGGTCCAACCTTTAAAGGCCAAAAACTTTCAAGAACAGGATGATTTTGACTCTGCAGCAGGTTAATAACAAGGAGACAAAATAGATATCACTAGTCAAGGAATCTCAAGTTTTGGGTCTGGGAATAAAACTGCATATTGTCCAGTTCAATATGCAGAGTGGGCTTCTGCAGATGATCTTATTGTGGAAGCAGGCCTATGCATGAGCAGTTTCTCTTTAAATGCCACAAATTTGGGGGGCTTAAAATGTCAGAACAAGCTATTTGAACCTGGAAAGAACAAGAGTAGATAACATATTTTCTTATGTGATGCCACATTTCCTTCCTTCAAACTAACTGAAGCAGTTTAGGTGAGAGGACAGATTTCATAGCCTTGTCGTAACTTCCCCTCTTCCTTAGCAGCATTGAATGATGGGACTTGAAGCTTGGGGAGTTTCATATTTTCTCAGTTACGAAGTGTGGCTGGACAAAGCATTAGTGGCTGAGAAGAACTAAAGGCTGCTCTGGACCTAATGGGCCTTTGCACTGTTCATAGCTAGAGATGGGCACAAATTAAAAAACAAGTCACCAAATTCATTCAAAAATCACTAATTTGTTGATTTGTATTCATATGAATCAATGCCCTCAACGAATACAAATTAATGAATTTTTAGCAACTTTTGATTCATTTATTTGTTTGGCTATAAAATGGCCCCCAAGAAACATAGAGACACCAGAATCACAGAGAAGCTTCCTCTGCCTCTACAATCCTTCCAAGTTTGGTGAAGATTGGGTTTCAGATATCCAAGTTATAAACCAACAAAGAGGGTCGCCAAGGGCCCCAAAGAAAGTCCCCTGAGACACCTAGAGACACCAGAACCACAGGGAAGCTTGCCATGACTCTCCTCTACAAACCCTCCAAGTTTGGTGAAGACTGAGTTTCCCCAAGCCAGCTGCTAAAGGATACTTTCCTGAGAGGATCTACTTCATGGGTGTATAACTTGGATGTCTGAAACCCAATCTTTACTAAACATGGAGGGATTTTAGAGGAGGGTTGGTTGAAGCACATCTATGATTTTTGGTGCCCCTAGGTGCCTGGGAAACTTTCCTGGGGGGCCCTCCTTGTGGGTGTATAACTCTGAAGCCCAAAACCCAAACGTCACCAAACATGCAGGGCTTGTAGAGGAGAGTTAGGGGAAGCCTCCCTGTGCATTTGGTTTTCTCTAGGTGGTTGGGGAGAACTTTATAGGATTGTAAAGTCAAAAATGAATTGACAAATTGTTTCATCAATTCAACAAAATAAATTCCAAGATTTGTAATTTGTGATTTGTTGACCTTGATGAATCATGAATCAAAACAAATGACCATTTTTCTGATTCATTCCCATCTCTAATCACAGCCCTAGCTTCATAGAACCAAGACAACTGTTTTACCTATCCATATAACTGCTTAACACTAATCTATTATGAATTGCACTCATTTCACACGCTAGCAAGGTCATGCTCAAAATCCTACAAGGTAGGCTTCAGCGGTATGTGGACCGAGAACTCCCAGAAGTACAAGCTGGATTTCGAAGCGGCAGAGGAACTAGAGACTAAATTGCTAACATGCGATGGATTATGGAGAAAGCCAGAGAGTTCCAGAAAAACATCTACTTCTGCTTCATTGACTACGCAAAAGCCTTTGACTGTGTGGACCACAGCAAACTATGGCAAGTCCTTAAAGAAATGGGAGTGCCTGACCACCTTATTTATCTCCTGAGAAATCTATATGTGGGACAGGAAGCAACAGTTAGAACTGGATATGGAACAACTGATTGGTTCAAAATTGGGAAAGGAGTACGACAAGGCTATATATTGTCCCCATGCTTATTTAACTTATATGCAGAATACATCATGCGAAAGGCTGGACTGGAGGAATCCCAAACCGGAATCAAGATTGCCGGAAGAAATATCAACAACCTCAGATATGCAGATGATACCACGCTGATGGCAGAAAGTGAGGAGGAATTAAAGAACCTCTTAATGAGGGTGAAAGAGGAGAGCACAAAAAATGGTGTGAAGGTCAACATCAAAAAAACTAAGATCAAGGCCACTGATCCCATCACCTCCTGGCAAATAGAAGGGGAAGATATGGAGGCAGTGACAGATTTTACTTTCCTGGGCTCCATGATCACTGCAGATGGTGACAGTAGCCACGAAATTAAAAGACGCCTGCTTCTTGGGAGGAAAGCGATGACAAACCTAGACAGCATCTTAAAAAGCAGAGACATCACCTTGCCGACAAAGGTCCGCATAGTCAAAGCTATGGTTTTTCCAGTAACGATGTATGGAAGTGAGAGCTGGGCCATAAAGAAGGCTGACTGCCGAAGAATGGATGCTTTTGAATTGTGGTGCTGGAGGAGACTCATGAGAGTCCCCTGGACTGCAAGGAGATCCAACCTATCCATTCCGAAAGAAATCAACCCTGAGTGCTCACTGGAAGGACAGATCCTGAAGCTGAGGCTCCAATATTTTGGCCATCTCATGAGAAGAGAAGACTCCCTGGAAAAGATCCTGATGTTGGGAAAGTGTGAAGGCAAGATGAGAAGGGGACGACAGAGGACGAGATGGTTGGACAGTGTAATCGAAGCTACCAACATGAATTTGACCAAACTCCGGGAGGCAGTGGAAGACAGGAAGGCCTGGAGTGCTCTGGTCCATGGGGTCACGAAGAGTTGGACATGACTTAACGACTAAACAACAACAACATTATGAATGAGAGACTCCACAACTGCCTGTATATGATGTGTTGGCAGTTGCCAAGGGATCCAGAACTGAACCAAATTATTTTCATCTTTATAGACTCAGGGTGGGCAACCTCTACATATCATTAAACGGCACCTTTCATTAGCCTTAGCTAGCACAGTCCATGATGAGCATCATTGGGGTTGCGTCCATCACAGAACATTTTGACTGTTGTGAATCAAATCCATCACTAAGTTACAATAACACATTGCTTAAGTCACTCTATCTCAGATGGGCAGAGAAACAGAAATTTTGAATTTGAACTAATGAAAATGGAATCCAAGCAATGGCTCCCATAAAACTATAGAACATGAACACAGATTGCTGAGTCTCTTATAGTTCCTGTTTAGAAAAAGAGACAGAGGACTGAAAAGGTTATTTTAAAAATCGTGAATGCAGTGTTCTGCACTGAACTGACACCAGCAGACGAATAAAAACCTGAGAGAGGAATTGGAAGAAAGACATGCAGGAGCGCAGGGAGTGATATCAGGGTGAGCCAGCTGACCCCAATAACTGTGTTGTGAAATGATATGGCTCAAATAAAGGACTTTCAGTTCAGATTCTGACAATGAAAAATGGAGCATACGTTACTTTGGCCTAGGGGAGGGGGGGAAAAGCCAGATTCCATAATTGTGTTCTGGCTTTGTTTGGATTTTCAGGGAGACAAATATGCACATGCTTGATTACATTTTCAATGGGAAGAGGGGAGGGAATCCACCAAGCTATCTTTCAGTTCTTTCTACATTTTCCCACAGTATGAATTAATCACATTTAATAATACTAATTATATACTTTATACATACCAAATTCCTCTATAAACTGTGGAAAAATGTGAAGACATTTCCAAGCCTGGAGCAAGTTTGACAATGGGTCTGTGTATCTGAGTCTGTAATTGTGTGCCATGTGTCATAGTCAAACCTAATTATTCTTTGCAGATTTGCTTGTGTGCTTTGCTAGTAATTCACACTTCCAGGAAAACAGTTAAGCAAAACTACATGGAAAGTCTAGTACTTCAAATAGGAAGAATTATACTTTGGCCAGTTTGTTTGACTGATACAAGAAGCTTGATATCCATGACTGCAGCAGCGTGTTGGTACTAGGGCTGTGCGTAGGCACCCAATTCAGTTGAGAGGCCAATCTGAGGCATCAGAATAGATAATTTGATCTGGACTGTTTTGTGATCCATGCAATGTGATTTGTGCCCTGGATTCTGAATTCAGATTGCCAGCCTCCCATTAACTTGCACTGGGAATTCAAATACCTATGCCCATTTTGGTTTTGTGCTGTTTTATATTAAATTTGGAGACATGACATATGCTAAAGAAGGAAGTAATTGTGGCAAAATCCGGTTAGCTAATTTAAGGGGTTTACATATTAGGCCCCTTTAAATTTACCTGAAAAACCTGCTAGGCCAAAACCATTTGTACTCCAGATCTAAATTGATGGTAAATTTGGTTCACTCCGCAATAGAACTGAATCTGGTCTTCTTGCTTCAGTCATAAAAATCAGTCCAAATGAGGCTGATTAGTATGTGCCATTCAAATATTTTTAGACTCAAACTCCCAGAATTCTACAAGAATTCTCCATGCAGAATTCTGGGACTTCCAACACACAGACCGACACCTATAGACAACTTCAGGCTCACCTGCATTTCACTCATCTAGAAAAGGGCCAGCTCTGGCCTAGCTTCCTATTAAAAAAAGAAGCTGCCCAGTGCTACATGGGAGGCCAAGGGCTTCCCAGGATATGTTGTCTCAGGGCCCATTAGGGCCATATAGGGCATCTTGTGGTTTAAAAAAAAATCGAAGAGGAAATATATACTCAGGTTTCTGTTCAGATCAGATACATTCACGGAGAAAGTATAATGGATAATTTCCCTATTCCTACTTTCAACACTTCCAGTTTTATAGTAATCTCCATGATCTGCTCTTACTGAATAACACCAAATAGACAAAGGCTTGATGAGCACCATGAGATGAGGACCCCTATTGAAAACCTAATGAACAAAGCAGCAAGCCGTGGCTTCCTTGTCTCTACCGTGAAATCATGGCATGGCTAGGAACCAAGATGTCTTAGGAGGGGAGTAGCCCTCTTTGAGATTGGCCTGCTTGAAGCAGTAAACATTGTTTAGTAGCACCACTTTCTCTGGTGAAATCTAAGGCCATAGGAACAATTGGAGGGATCATTGGAGGAATTCTAGATAGGAGCAGGGGGAATACCCAACTGTTATGACCAAGAAAGGACACTATATTGCCACTGGACTGAATTCTTATGAAGTAAAAGGGACCACACAATGATATCAAGAATGGATTCCCAGAGACTTAGAGTAATGAATGTGCCCTACTACTTGACAGTTGTATAATGAAGAGTCTTGTGCTTTTAGTGTAGAGACATTGTTTGTTCCATTATACAGTATATATTCTAGAGGTTCGTATATACTGAGTGATAGGGAGCACCAGCATCTGTGGGGGGAGCTCTGAATACACAATACAAATTCTGCTGCTGCTCTCCTAATGCTCCTTAACTTGGTCAGGCAGATTAGTTGGAGAAAAGTTCAGTACTCCCCACACTTAACATATCAGTTGGGGTGGACTAAAGAAAACTAGTCAAACAAACAAACACTACAGTTAATGTATAACATATTAGTAGTACAGTAGGGCACTCATATCCACTAAATCAATACCTTCAATGAGGGCAGTGGCCTCCAGCTCTGCCCTGCCTTTTCCTCCTCTATCCTGGGTGTGTTACTCCCTTCCCTTGTGTGCGGCAAAGGGCACCTCTCACTCCTTCCCATTCCCTGGTGGCTTGGCCCCTTCACCCACTGTGGGAGGTAGGTGGAGGGATGTGGGGCTGGCCCAGGCTACCTCTGGTGAGGGCGGCAACAGTGGTGGTGGAGTGGGGCATTAGCTGTTATCTGCAGTTTTCAGGATCTGTGGGAGGGGGTTTGGAACCAATCGCCCGTGGATATAGGGGTCCTACTGTATAATAAAAATGGTGGCATAGCACAGGGCAGGAAGTACAGGGTCTCCTTATTGCAGTTTCCACAGCAACCTTCCATATAAGTAAATCCAAAAATTTAGGCAGCTCCATTAGTCCATATCAAAAGTTGAAAAGTACCGTATTTTTCCAAGTATAAGACACTACTTTTGTCTAAAATCTTTAGACTAAAAATTGAGGGTCATCTTATACATGGAAGTAAGCTGAGGAGAGAACAAAATGACCTGTACCTTGCCTCTGCATACAGGCTTCCTTCAATCACGAGGCTTAGCTGCCTCTAGTCAGGAGGCTTAGCTTCCTACAGTCAGGAGACTTAGCTTCCTCCAATTACGAGCCTTATGTAACTGATGTCAGTTGATGCTGAACAAACCAATTGGAACACACTTCCTTGGAGGTGGAGCATGTAGGCACTGCTCAGATGCAACAGGGACGTGTTCTGAGCCCAGAGGCTGAATACTCAAATCTAAGTTAAGATTTATTAATTTGGGGTTAGAAAAGTGGGGGGGGGGTGTCTTATACATGGGGGCATCTTATACACTGAAAAATATGATAGATCTTTTATAAAGTTAATGGCTCTTAATTGTCCAAAACCACCCTGAAATACTTCGCATCACAACAAGGATGACTTGCAGCAGTGTTACTGTCCCCGCTACTGTGAGGATTGCAGCTAAACTCACAAGGAAGAGGGAAGCCTCAGGCAAATGGTGGCAATGTCATCATCTCTGCTGGTCAGAAAGTCCCAGGGCACCAACTCTACAGCTCCACCACACTTTTGGATAAAAGTAATAGAGAAGAATTGTGATTTGCAGTTATCCTACACTTTTAAAAATAGCATTAAAAAAACACAAAACTCTACCAAGAACTTGGTTAGTATTGAAGTAAGAGTTATGTAAAACATTTCTACAAGTTTACCATTGTTAAGTCTCATGGAGCTGAAAGTGCCCTTAGATGTTACAAGCCAAACAACAATTGTGCGAAGAGCAAGGGCCTTCAGATTTCTGTGTAACATATCAAACATAACATGCGTGTCTTCCATGTGGGTCAATGTGAGATCAATATGTGTGGCCTTACTTGGTGCATGATGATACTTAAAGCATGGAAAGAGCCCACTGTTCTTTGGTTTAGAGGTAAGCCGCAAGCAAGATTACTTGTTGAATAAGGCCTTATTGACACCATTCTGCTTGTATCCCTCTTTTTAACCAAACCATATGTGTGTTGAGCATGCTTCCATCTAAGCCTTAGAACAAACCAGCGTAGCCACCCTCCAGCACAAAAGGAAGAGAGGCATTCAGTTTTTACAAGACCCACAGACCTCTTGATGGAAAATAAAATAAAAGCAGTTAAAAGCAAAGTAATGTGGTAAGCATCTCTGTCTCTAAGAGATTTACTAATCCCCATGTAACAAACTGATGTGAAAGATTCCTCAGTAGTGAACACACTACTCATTCTGGCACATACTGGCCAGCAGCAAAAACTGAAAGAGCAAGATAAAATGAGAATTAATTTTACTTTAATGTCCCTGCAGACTTGATGCTCAAGGTGCTGCTATTAAACTACAAGCTTAGCAAGCTCCATATAAGCTACTGCCTCTCTCTAAATCCTCAAGCATGTTTCCTGTGTATCTTTAAAAGACAGGAGAAAAAAACCTTGAGGCTTCCATTAGAAGACATAAATATAAAAATCAGCATATTTCCATTAAGAAGAATTGTTGAATACATACATACATACATACATACATACATACATACATACATACATACATACATACAACATGACACACAGGAAAATGAAGACACAATCAAGAAAGAGAAAAGTGAAAGACAAAATAAGGCTTCAGCTTTTTAAGAGAAGTGTAGTACTGTCAAATGCCTATACATTTTATTGATACTGTTTCCAAAGATTTACTAGACGTGCAGGGAGACCAGCAAACAAGAAAGATGCATTTTACCAGTCAGTCCAGTGACAGCAGAGGAGAGCAGAACAGGAAAACAACTATCAGGTCTGCAGAAAGGAAATCTAAAGGGGAAATGTCTGGGCTGCTGTTTAGCAAACCTGGATTATACTCATAATACAGAGGGATGGGTGGCAGAAACCTTCATCTACAAATTACTGGTCCCTATCCCTTTCCATTGCCCAAGACGGCAACCAGTGATGCTTTTAGGGTCATGGGTCATGGTTATAGCATGGGACTCCACCTCTGACTCTAGTTACTATTAGCCTAGAGCTCATGGTCAGGGATGATGGGAGTTAGAGACCAAGAACATCTGTTGGTCCAAAGGATGCTCCCTTCCATCTTACAGAACCCACCTGTCCTTTTTTCGTAGTTACACACGACAATGGGAGTAAGGGCCATTGTGCTCACTGATTCTTACTTTTAGCAAATAGCTATGAGTAGGATTGCACCAACATCTGTGTAAATTATGGAGAAAGGTTATAGTTCTTGCTTTGTATCCAAAATGTCCCACGTTCATTCATGACTGTCTTCAGATAAGGCTTGGAGATACTCTGAAATCCTAGAGAGCCTCTGTTATTCTCTGGAGACAACATTCAGCAAGATACAGCACTCTTGTATGTTGATTTATACCACAGATTAATTCTCTTGACATACTTGTATGTAGGAATAACTTTTGATTAAATCAGTGAGCAAACAAATGTCTCTTGGTTGCATGTTGAGTCTGTGTTAACTGAGAAAATAAAAACAGAGTGGGAAAATGGAAAGGGAGTATAACACATGGAGAAGAAAAATCCTCAAAATGGGTTTTGTTATGAGGAGTCATAGAGAAGGCACCAAAACGTATCTGAGAACAGTGACAGAAAAGCAAAATTGCTGTACCTCTTGAATTAAACAAAGAAAGTGTGGTTAAAAAAAAAAAAAACACCAAACCAAACCTTCCAATAATCTGGAAAGCACAGAAAGAAATAGTGAGTTAATCTTTTTATTGTTTAAGAAAAATTGTACTGAACTGGCAAGAATGAATAAAATGACATTTGATTTTTCACATATTGACTTGTCTTCTTATGAGTGAGAAACTTACCCTAAGCAATGGGTGATGCAACTTGGCTGAGAAACAATTCAACCTTGCACTGGGATTTCCTTTGAGAGACCTAACAGCTTTCAGTGAAGAATCTAATGGAAGCGATTTTTGGGTGTGTGCCTTTTGCTTCACATGTTTCTCTCTTGTTAAAACATATGTAATCGTTTCCCCCTTTCTTTGCAACGTCCTGGGAACAATTATATACCACTAGAACAAGGTAGATCTGGAAGCCATTTGCCAGGGCATGCTGCCATGCATGTGTGCATGCACATATGTGAGTGAGTGCAAAGACACACACACACACACACAGTCAGTCACTTCGACACCATATGGATTGCACATTTTGATGCAGAACATCTTTCCCAGAGCATAGTCGTGTTTGGAATAACTATTTTCCTGACCTAAACAAAAGTTGCTAAAATGTGTTTCTAGCTTTTAATACTTTTAAATGCATACAAGAGCCTTGTGTTTCATTCTTCTGGCTCCGAATTCAGGCTCCAAATGTCTCTTGTGTGACTCTAAGCATCACTTCCATTGGGCATTATTGCCAGCTCATCATTTTTTCCAAGTATAGTTCTTTACAATCTTGAACAGATTTAGCTCTTATGCATACAGTCACCCTTGTCGCTAATAGATTGACAGAGAACTTCTTGCCATTAACCAGAAGGCTTCTAAGAGCCTGTATATCCATTCATGTCAGTGAAATTACATGTGGACAGAGTATACAAACATTTCACAATGTAATGGCCGTGGTGTGGGATCAGGATTTGAAATCCCCTTGCTTGACCCCATGGTCATCCCGGTCAGAATTTAGAAAAGTTACTTTTTCAGAATATATTTTCTCAGGCAAGCATTCTCTCAGAAACCAGCTATCTGTGTGTGATTTTCAGATAGATTGTTATGCATTACTGCTTTGACTGGATTTTAATACTACTTGTGTTTTCCATTTTTGTGTTTTCCATTTCTCAGAGTGACATTTTAAAAAATAATCTTATTGATCTTTGCCTTAATATTGCCTGTTAATGATGTAAGATATCTCATTATTCATTGTTGGTAGTTTTAAATACAGTTTTTAAAATGATTTTAACCACTGTTGTATACCCAGTGTATACTTTAAATATTGTATAACTTTAAATATTGTCTTTCATTGTTGCAAGCCGCCTTGGGTCCTTTTCAAGGAGAAAGGCTGGGTAAAAATATTTTAAATAAATAAGTAAGAAATAAAAGACATCATGGCAACTACTTGTCGTTCTGGGAATTGTAATCCAAAAACTAACTTTTCCAAGCTATTACCCTGCTCAGATTATTCCTGTTAGGATCAAGACAGCCATAGCCCCCATCAAGTAGGCCATACAACTAGAGGCATACACACAAACCAGCTCTCCCCAGCATGCAACCAGGAACAAAACCAGTGAGAATTCACCACAATACTCAACTCACTGGTAGGATTCCAGCACAGAAAAACTGCTAGATCTTAGTAGTAGAACTTGTATATGCTCACAAACTTGTACACTGAAATTTTGCTGCAAGGTATAATTAAACAAAAGTATAAAATACTTTAATGGCTTTAAAAAGATAGATAATATTCTTGTATCATAACCTTTGTTTAAAATCAAGCCTGATGCCTTTTGATAACATATTTTTTCCTTACTCACAAAAAAGATGGTTACTTCTTTTGAACAAGAGATTCCTCTGAGTTTTTAATATCAGCACTGAGTGCAGGATTATGTGCTTAAAGTCCCAGTTTAGACTGTGCGTTCTTGGATTAAAGATATTACATTGTTATTTTCAAGCTGAGCATGTATTGCCAGTCCTTGCATTTTTGTCACTAAAAGGAAAAGTCTGGTTTAAATCTCTGTTTTGGCTTAAAGCACAAATCAGCGAGTGGTAAAGATATATACTGTATGTTGGGCTTTTCATGACATTTTGTACCCAATGATGTTATGATGTCTGTGTGGTCTGTGGTCTGGTCATTCTGTATATTATCATTAGCAAAATAACTAATGATATATGGTTGCTTAATAAAATGTTATTATGACATGGTATTTAGGTAAGAGGACTCTTATCAAGCCTGTGAGGAGGACAGAGCCATGGATGTTCCTGTTGGTGAGCCATCGTGTTCCAATCCAGAGCCCACATACCCCACCCGGTTTCATGTTGAGCACCCAGTAGGGTCTCCCACATGGGGATCCAGGAAGGAGATGCAGCCACCTTTCAGTCCTATGAGAGCAGGTCCCAAACAGAGGCCTTTGTGGTTATGTCGGCCCTGAGGATTGGAGGGTGCCCACAGAAAGAGAGGCGGCAGTTACTCCATCCCTGGCACATGGCAGATATAAATACCCGCAAAAATTCTTAAGAAGAGGCAGGGTATCAAATGGACCCTGAGAAGGGAATGGAGCATGCTAAGGAGGAGAAGTAGTCCCTGGTGGAGTTCCCAGAGAGAGACCTAGCAACAGGCCCCAGGGAGGAAAAGCAAGGGGCCTCTGGGGAACCAGAAGAGGGAGATCGCAAGGAAGGTGTATGAGGTGTCCAGGAGTCATGGTCCAGGACATACTCGGCCAAGGAGTGCCCAGAGAAAGAGCCAGAACCCCCAGGGAAGTGGGACTAAATTTATAAGGAAGACCCCTGGAAAGGGGTTATGGTACAGCTGAGGGTACCCAAGGGGCAAGGAAGAAATCATACATACCCCAGGCACCCCAACTGGTGCAGGAAGAGGCAGCAAGAGTGTCAGTGCCAAGACAGATCTGAGGAGAAGAACTTAGGGAACTGAGACAGACATGGGTTCCAGTGAGAAAGTTCTTCCCACACTGGCCCACGTTGAGGGCATACAGACCCTCATTGCTAGGAGCAGTCTGGAGACAAGGGAACCCTAGGCCAGAGGCCTCACAGACTTTCTTGTCACGGAGTCCAATGATAGGAACTTGACTCATAGGACAGACATCTTCCCTCCCAGTGTGAGGAACCAGGGAGGGAGAGAGATTGAGGACTTTGCCCACGTACCATTGCCTCAAAGTAGAGCTGGGACTGTGGACTTAGTTGTACCCCTTTTAAACTCTTTCTCCTTCCAAGTTATATTAAACCCAGTTGAGTTGTAACAACCATCTAGTGCTTTTATCGATCACAGAACAGAAGAGGAACATCCCACCCAAGCAGAGAGAGCTGGTGGGACATATTTATAATAATATCATCAATGGAGCAGGTTCATTCTGGAAAACTAGAATTAATGGCCAGTGTTCCAGACTGTTTATTATTTTGAATATTTTCTATAACCTAAGTGTTATACCTTGTTGTTCCAATCCAACTGGGTAGATACAGCCCTCTCAAAAATATCCCTAGCTTAAGAAGGAAATGCCTTTTCAGTCAGTAGTACTGGAGCCACAAATTGTTGTTCCCACTAATTGATTGTTTGGAAGGAAAATCTGAGAGCTAAATTTAGTATTTTTGGATCCTGTTTCCTCCCAGATGGGTGACTGGCATGATTCAAGTTCCTTTGAGTAGGCTCTGCAAGCATGCTCTCTCAGATCAGATTCAGTGACTGCAACATTTTACAGTTAAAACAGATATCCAATTTTGCCTTTGCTACTTACTTTTCTAATGGTAGATGCACATGTTACTGCTAGAGGAACACGGCTGACAAGGAAGCAGGGAGTTTGTGTGGACTCCAAAAATTGCAGAAAGGTGGAGTAAGACAAAGTCCATGCCACAAAGCGGAGCTTGATAAACTTAACACTGTAATTCTACTGGTGTCAGGTAAGGTTTGCATAACCTGTTGCGGCTAATTTCAATTGACAAGATACTGGGACACATTTTGGTTGTGTAGTTGGACTGTGATAAAACAGACAATCAAGATGCACCCTGGCAACTCCTGAGTTAGCCACAGTTAGCTGCAGCAGGTTATTCAAACCCTGTTCAAACACCAATAAGATTCTGACCATAAAATCCTAAGATGAATTGTAGTTCTAAAAAATAACTTTCCCCAAGGTCTGCTATGGAATCCCTAAGAAACAATGCTCCTGCCGTGAACTGCTCCAGCTGGCTATGATGATCTCATCAGTTGAAAATGAGTAGGAAATCTCTCCATGCTGATGTGGATTGGAATCTGGCAATGCCATCCTCCTGCATGGACTGTAACCCAATAACCTAGACCTGTGAGACTTTGCATGTGATATCCTTTTGATACTCCAGGAAACAGCTGCCTGTATGATCGGGCTTGGCCTGTTGGAGCTCTTGGTATGGTGTAGGAAGTCAATGCCCACATATTTTGGTGACAGCTGGGCAGAGCTTCATACAGCTGTGATTTAATGGCAGTAGAGAGATTGCACCTGAGAGCCGGAAGAGGGCAGATTTATCTACCGCCTCCTGGCTCTGTGCAGCCCCAGTCATTTGACCACACATAGTCACTGTTCCACATTTGTCTTTTATGCTCATAGTGGCATATCTGAACTTTCCATAATTATCCTATCTTATCATCTTCTCTGTGTCACTGACAAAACATTTATATGGCTCTCCAATCTTTCTGGTATCCCTTGCCCTTGTATCCTGTTATTGTAACTAAAGGTGCTTTAATTTTATTGAATGTTGTGCATTTGCAGTTGCCCAACTGTAGATTTTGGTGTTTGTTTTAAATATACTTTAGTTACTAAGCAGTTGAAAGCCTCTTACACAAAAGGCATACCTTTTGGGAGTTGTCTCCAGCGAAGAAGTCTCTGTAGACATTATATGTTGGAGGCTGTTCACTGGATGCACTGTTTGCATTATGGTGACACAACTTGGCTAGAGGATTTTGGCCCTAAGTTCTTCTTTTAAAGTGTCAAGCAGCAAGAAACAAAACGAAAATGGTATCATGATTTTACTGACCAACACTTTGTTTTAAAAAGACTTATTGTGGTCTTCTTCTTTATTTGTGTTGGAAGCAATCCAGCGGTGCTTCTGGGGTGAAAGGACCATCCGACAGGGTGCTGTCGTTACCCAAGGGATTCCTGAATGCTTTCACAGTCCTCATATTGTTCAAGACAACTTCTTCCCTGTTCCCCATCTTATTGCAATCTGACATTGCTTGATGGCTGCTGTGGAGAATTAGCACTTTTGAAGGGACAGTCCATTGTTTGTACATTGTCTAAACATAAATGATATCATATATACTTACAGTACTTGTCAGAAGCAGTGAAATGCCTCATACATACAGTATCTGTTGTAACAAACCTCTACTCAAGAAGCATTTTACTGCATTTAAAACTATAGCGACAAAAGTAGACTGGATATTGTTTGCAATACGAATTAGAGATTCAAAGCACACTATGCAGCCTCCAAAACAGTGCTAAACATCCAGATCATTTCTGGAGTAAGGGCTCAGAGTGCAAGGGATGGGGGTTAGGAGTAAGGGTTCAGAGTGCAAGGGATGGGGGAAAACAGGAGGGGAAGGAAATGGTATGTTTGTGTAAGTGTGTGTTGTATAGAAAGAAAAAAAGTGTATACATGGAGATACAAGTCCACATTTTATCCTTAAGCATGTATGGATCTGGTGGAATTTTCTGCTACTTTATTGGTAAATGGTTTGACCGGATGTTTAAAGAGTGTATTCATAATATATTAGAATTTTATTCCTAGTTTTAATATTGGGAAATATTTATTTATTTATTTTATTAGATTTCTACCCCGCCCATCTAGACCAAAGGTCTACTCTGGGTGGCATTACAAATTTAAAAACAGTTAAACCAATATACATGCACTATAAATCCAAGATGGTAAGATGTGAATTTAAGATACAGCAGGAGGGAAAGCCTGCCCAAATAGCCAGGTCTTGAGTTTGCTTCTGAAAACACCCAGAGAGGGAGCCAGGCGGATCTCCACGGGCAAGTTGTTCCAGAGGTGAGGGGCCACTGCCGAGAAGGCCCTGTTCCTCGTTCTTTCCTTCCGGACCTCCCTCGGCGTTAGGCCCCTCAGCCGCCCGGCCTGGCTGGAACGAGTGACTCTGGCAGAACTGGGTGGGAGAAGGCGCTCTGCCAGAGCTAATAGCTAATGGGTTGTGTTAAAGTAATATGCACCTGTGGGGTGGGTGGGTGCTACACCGTGCAGCTAACTAGTAGTATATTCCCATTTACTTTACCTTACAATGTTCTCTACTCCACATATCACCTTTGTTCTCCAAAATGCACCTATCAGTGCGTTGGTATCAGTAACGTCCCACCATCCACATGATACAAAGCTTTTCTTACTGCAAACAGTGATGAAATCCTCTAGTTTTTGGAGCTGCTTTTGGTCCTCTCCTTGAAGGCATGGGTTTATTTGTTTCTGTTTTCTGCAGGTTTGTTGAGGGACAGAGTTTATCACGGTGTCAAGGATCCATCTATCCTTCTTTCCTCATGTTGCTGCCCCCCCCACACCTGTGTTCTTCTTTCCTTTGTTTCCCCTGCCACACCCACCCCTCAGTTGTGCTCCTCTGGAGAAAGACTGAGCTGGAAGGCTTCATGATCTAAGATAGGCAGAGCTCTGGTCTAGCTTCCTATTTGAAAAGGAAGTTGCTCCAGTGCTTTCGGCAAGCACCAGGGCAACTTCCTATGTTTACAATGATATTCCTGGATATAAACAGAATAGGCTTTGTGATTTTTCTTGTGTGGTGATTTCTTCCTAAACCGTTCTGTGTTTAATTTATAATTGGCTTATTTTTTAAAAAGGGAATCCACCCCCCTTCATCTGACTGTTTATTTCATAAAATGCAGATTTATACTATCCTTTGTCCGCTTTTAGTGGGATTCATTTCCTCTCTCTTTTTGGTGATGCACAAGTTTTTGCTGTCACTGTTGTTTTTCTTCTTTCTGTTATACTCCTTTTTCCTTGACCAGTTGCTTTAGTTAGCTTTCATTCATATGCTTGGATTCCAGTAAACATTATTATTTTATAACTGACATATTTTTCCAAAGAGAGTGGCCAGCATGGCTTGGCACACTGTTTTCTTTGGCTGAATTGCTTTTGTGGTGAATATGAGGAAGGGGAGAGAGAAAAGAGAAAAGAGAAGAGGAAAGAGGGAAAGGGGAGGGAGAGGGTGTGGAGGAATACAAAGAGCTGAACCATCTCCGTCCCAGTAGCTGATAGGAAGTGGAGTAGTCCCCAATGGGATGAAGTGATAAATCAGTTCTTCATTTCTTCATTTATAAGGAAGTGAAGCGAAGCCCAAGCAAACTTGGACTGCCTGGTAGAAAAAAGATTATTACCAATTAGTTTCAGCAGCTTTTTTTCCTAAAGGGGAATGTGCAGGATTGTTTATATTCTAGAAAATTCAGGGGACACTGAATTGTGATTGAATTGTGGAGTGTTATTATTGTTCCTGAGGTTAAAGGTGTTAAGAATGGATCAGTGCAAGACCAAAATGGGTCTTGTGTCTTTGAATATGAGCCTGTTTGCAGTCTGGGCAAGCTTAGGAGTCTGTCTACATCTATGGTCACACCCCCTGATCTAAGTAAAATATTTACAAAAAATGCTGGATACTCAGTGGAGCCAGAGTTTGGGAGTTCAATTCCCCACTGTGCCTCCTTGATAGGGGCTGGATTAGATGACCCATAGGGTTCCTTCCAGCTCTGCAGTTCTAAGATGATTAAGAAAAACGAGGCTTGTTGTTTTTCTTGTGTGGTGATCCTTTCCTAATTTTTTCTGTATTTAATTTATAATTGGTTTATTTATTTTAAAAGTATTTTTTTCTTTCTAATCTGGTTTTTTTTTTTTACATTTCATAATAAAATAAAAATCTTTTCCCCATTTGGTTGTTTATTGGGAATGTGATGGAGATAGTGTGGTCCTAAATCCAGTCTTGGTTATTTGTCCAGATATGGAGTTAAATGGTCTATTGTTCTTCCTTGCAGGGCTGGTTTTGACTCCAAGGGAACAGAGTCACTTGATTTGCTGACCCAGGCAAAGGGTGGCAAGTGGACATGGACTTCCAAGGCTTAGCTGGGGTTTCACTGGGTCCCTATGGGGCTGGAACCAGGCTAGATTCCCCTTACAAAAGTAGAGAACATGTATTTGAGACTGGTGATATTGCTTCTCATGTAGCTGAAAGTATCAGCAGCTTGGGAGTCAGTCTTGGTCCTGTTCCAAAATTTTATTTCACTATCATACTTCCTTTCCCTCCATCTTAAAGTTCTTTGACACTTCTGTACAGAAGAGGTCCACATCAAAGAGATGCAGTCATGCTACTATGCATGATTCCTCAAAAGTTAGCTTTCAAAGCCAGTGTCTCAGAGGTAATATCGCAGTGGTGGGTAAGAAAGGGCTTAAGTTACCACTGTCTTACCTCCGCTGCTTCTGAATGTTGTGTCCTTCCTCAAAGTAGCTTTTCTTTTAAAATTGACATTCATATCTCTATCACACAAATTTGTGCGTAAAATGTAATTAGGGCCTTCATCTAATTAACAAAAAGTATGTGTTTTTAGCATGTTAAAACTGTGTAGTAATCACACACATTCTCCCATATCAACCTGCCTGTTTGCTGAGAGCTGCAGATCAGCTCCTTCCTGCAGGTCTCATTGTCTCTACATGTAATTTGCCAGCTGCTACAGTCAGGGCTTTTGAACACATCACCCCAACTTAACTCCCTGTAGTATAACAGATTCCCCCTCTTGATATAGTTTTTTTCCATGATGTAAAAGCATTTATGTTTAACTAAGAATAAACTTACTTTAGCTGGTTGGATAGCTCAGTGGTTTAGGTAGGCTGGGAGTTCAGTTCCTTGATGTGCCTGCTATGAGTAGAGTCAGCCCGTGTGACCTTGGGCAAGCTGCACAGTCCCATGATGCCTCCAGAAGTAGGAAATTGTAAACTACTTCTGAGTATTCTCTACCTGAATAGCGTTGCCGTAAGTCAAAATTGACTTGACGGCACATTATTATTATTATTATACTTACCTCAGTAAGATTCTGTGCCTTACTGATAATTATAGGATCTGTATTTTAACAGAATTGTTCTATTGAATTCTGTACACCACATTGAAATTTCTTAATGAAGGTCATTATGTAGATATTTTAAATACAGTACATCAATGCAGTGTGATGTATTTGTAATTTTCTCAGCCTGTAATTAATTGTTTGCCACAAATCAAAGGGTCTTAATAGAGAAAGCACCAGAATTTTTTTTGTTCCTAGAATACTGTATAAAACTGTATTAAACAGATCCCACTTCATGATTGTGTCACAATTGGTTTTAGAGTTGTCCAAATGTAAATTATCATTTTGTTCTGTTGTTGTTTATTAGGCTAATATGTTTTGAACATGACATACTGTGCGGACTCTGGAATCACCTTGTTAAGGATGTGTTAGAGGTTGACCTGTATTGACAAGATTAAATTGAAGTCATTTTCTCTTGCAGCTTAGCGGTTTGAGTATCTGTGTTGTCAGCAAATAAGGCTTTAGCACTTTCCCCTGGGGCATTATCTGAAATGTGGTGTCAGAGTGCCAGATGGATTTGCTTTCCACTTTTTCAATTCAGTTTTTATTTTTAATTTTCCTTCTACCACCTCTCAGCTGTCACACTATTTCCCTCCCAAAAATCAATTGCAGATGTTCACAATAGAAAGCACTATATAACAAGACTTCTGTTTCAATGCAAAACTTTCCTTAACCTCTCTGCTAGAGATGTAGCTTTCCCAGTGTTATCATAAAAGCATTAGTGTACTCAGTCTGTTACCCAGTTGAAGATTGTATTGATGCTCTTGCCAAGAATAATGGGATAGTGGCAAACTGACCCCTTCAAATTTCTTAATAGACTCTTTATTAGCGCATGCATCAGCCAAGGAGATAGGGGCTTGGGTATGTCAACACCTTCTCTCTCTTCCCACATACCAGTGATTTTGTGTGTGTGAGAGAGAGAGGGGGGGAGGGGGGAAGGAGATTGTATGGTTATGAGAAATTATGTGTTAGTAGGCAACCATGTGTGAGCATTATGTGTGGGTAGGAAAAAGAACATGTGCTCATTTGCCTTTGGATTTCATATATGAAAGAAAAACAAGAAGGAGGTGGTGAAGCAAACATAATCCTCCTTCAGATACTGCTTGCAGGAACTCCCAAAGCATGGAAGTAATGCAATACAAGTAACATAACTTCTAAATTATTGTTGTTGGGTAATGAGAGTCTAACACTGTTCCTTTTGCAAAATAATGTGATGATCATATCTGCTACATGTGGCAATCAACATTTACTCATGATTCTTTCTTTTTTTACTTTGCATGGGGCAAAATACTTTGAGGGTGTTATAATGGAATTTAAAATAAAAAAGAGTTAGACAACTTTCTTAATTTTGTCTAAGATTACCACCTCACAAAACGAAAATGGAATAAAAAAAGTAACAAGTAAGGCAAGGAGGAATGAGTCACTATGGCTGAAGTGCTAATGATAAGTTACTTTTTTGGGCTCCACAATGAGTTACATAATAGGTAGCTGTTAAACTATAACTTTTGGAGTTCTGAATACCCCATCTGTGTCCCTGTCTCCTCTCTCAGACACAAGAC
Source organism: Intellagama lesueurii (assembly GCA_037013535.1). Classification (NCBI taxonomy): domain Eukaryota; kingdom Metazoa; phylum Chordata; class Lepidosauria; order Squamata; family Agamidae; genus Intellagama; species Intellagama lesueurii. The sequence goes on from JBAJHW010000002.1 coordinate 248,381,133, forward strand.
TGGATACAATGTGCCACTTCCATACCTCAGTGTTTATATCAGCCCATAGGGATTGCTGTTACCTTGAAAAATCCAATGATAACAAAATAAATACACAGTGAATAGAAAAGCCGTACTCAAGGAAAGATTATGACTGAATCAGTGCCAAAGGGAGTCAAAACTATATTGTGCAGACTTCAGTCCTGGAACTGTAAACAATACAGTAGGGTTCAGATGCAAAGTGCTGCTCGATAGCAAGGGAAAAGCATCTGTGCATGAATAAAATAATAGAACCGACCTGGTTCTAGCACTTCTTGTGAAGGACCTGGGAGGTACAAATGATAAAACTGGTCATGCTGATGAGCTAGATGTGCTTAACTCATGTGACCAGTGGCTTACATGAAGGGACAATACCACCCGCCTTGGCAAATGAAACAGCTTTAAAACATATAATTAAAAATAATAATAAAGGTGCTATCGATTGTTAGTTATAGGGGCAAAGATATCGAGGATGACAAAAACAGTAGCTCCACTTGGCATTCAACAGCTGTAAACCTGATCTCCCCTCCCTCCCCTCATGCCCTTACAATGCTGATAAAGAAAGACTGCAAAGATTGTTTTGGTGTGCTTTCCATGGGACTGGCCTTGAGGGTGAGACAGAAGCAGAATCTAGTGAAGAATGTGGCAGCTAAACTTCAGAGTACATCACATGGAAGCTGTGTACTACTTGTTTTCAGTGAAGTGCACACTGCCATTAGACGTCCAGTCTGAATTCAGTGTGTTAATGATGATGTTTAAAGCACTAAACAGCTAGGGACCTTGATCCTGTAATGTGCAATTTTCTGTGTTTCTTTCAGAATTCCTTTAATGTCATTTTCTCCCAACAAGCTGCCTGTCTTATTCCCTTTTTGTTCCTGATGTATTTGTTCCTGATTATCCCTATAGAGATCCGCCTGGCTCCAACACTTTTGGATTTTCGGCGCCAGGCAAAGACCTTTCTGTTTAGCCAGCATTTTAATTAAATAGTATTCTTTAGCTGGCCATATGAGCAGCAGGATTTATTAATATTAATGTTTTAATTATTGTTTTTAATATAGGGTATTATTATAATATTGCCTGTTTTTAATGGTTTTAATGTTTTTTAAAGTTTCTAATGGTTTTAATGTTTTTTAAAGTTTTAATATTGTTGTACGCTGCTCAGAGACCACTGGTAATGGCGCGGCTAAAAAATCTTGTAAATAAATAAATAAATAAATAAATAAATAAATAAATAAATAAATAACTCTTTATTGTTAATCTGGATACTATCAGCTATATGCTCCACAAGATTCTTTATTTAGCACTGCTTATTATCTAATTGCAACTCTTTTGCCTGCATTCCTATTGTTTGTGCTCCCCCTCCCCCCCTGCCGTTGAGCTTCTGGAGGAAGCCATTTCACTGCTCATTAGTTTACTCCACATTGCTTGTTAGCCATTTTAGTGATCTCTTGGACTTCGTGCCTCCTTTTCTATCCTGTGGTATGCCTTCTAGCTAAAGTGGTTTTGAGTTTTGAGTTGGTCCCAAGAATCATGGAGAAATTTTACATTTTCTTTTCAATTTTTATTTCTGCAAGTTCCATCAAGGTTGTGTTTTTTTGTTTTTTTGTTTTTTTAAAGGCTGTGTTGGGAGTTTCCTCGTGATTTTCCACATATGTATAAGTTAAATGTGATAGCACTGTGGTCACTGTTTCCATCTGGTTTGGCCACACTTGCATCTCACACTCAGTCCTAAGTTTCCTCTCCAGTTGCTGCCTGCCTTACCTCAGATGGCCGTGGTACTAGCAAAAGACTCAAAGGAACAAATGAAGCAAATAGCTTAGGGAACTCGTAGAATCATAACAGCAGACAAATTTATGATAAATATTTTAAAGACTAATTTTTTTAAAAAAAATTATTTACTTATTAAACAAATTTAAATTAATTCAATAAAGTAACTCAGAGAAAGATTGTACAAGTCGATTTGTTAGAATTGATGGTATTGTTTATTATTTAAGATTTATAAATAAGCTAAATGAATATAATAAGAGAAGACATAAAATGCATCTTCTAGTGTTACATGTATCTCTATTTTTTATTTATTTTTTTAAAAAAACACCTCATATTATCAATGAGCAAAGAGAGATTCAAAAAGTAGACTTAGCTTGCTTTATTAGAATCCCTTTTTGACCTAGGTCACACACAAAAATAATCAATACTTTTATCTAAATTGCTTTTGCTTATCTTGTATTTAATGTATGGAGAAAAGCATTAAGCCCATCCAGAAATCTATGGATCTTTCTCCTTCAAATATCTGATGGATCAGACCAAAGGCCTATCTAGTCCAGCATTCTGTTCTCACACTGGACAACCGGATATCCATAGAAAAAACCCACAAACAGGATATGAATTCAGTGGCCTTCTCCCACAGTTGCTCCTCAGCAGCAGACTTTGCTTTGAATTCTAGAGGTGGTGTATGACCCTCATAAACTATCAGCTATCGATTATGTTATCTTCCATGAATTTGTCTAATCTCATTTTAAAACCATCCAAGTTGCTGACCACTGCTGTATCTTCTAATTACAAATTCCATAGTTTAACTAAGTGCTGTCTGAAAACACTTCCTTCTGTCTCTCCTGGAAAACTGCTGGAAAACCCCTCCACCCCCATTTAGCCTCAGATTGCAGTATTATGAGAGAAAAGGGAAAAACTTTTCATATCTCCTTTCTCTACAGCCAACATAATTTTACACACTTCTGTCATATCCATTATTACTTGTCTTTTCCTAACAGAAAAGAACTGGATTTGTACAAATGTTGGCCAGCACACGTTCTCAGTTTGTTTTGTGCTTCTACAGTAGCATTTCTGCGGTGTCACATCTAGATATACAATCTTATTTTAAAGAGGATGGCATTTTGATTGTAAATTGAATAAATTTGGACACTAATAATTGTAGAATTCATTACTGTATTAAAGAGGAGTGAAGTCTTCAAGAGTTCATAGAACCTTGGAGTGATAGAACTGTGGAGAGTCCCAAAGGTCATCCAGCCCAATCTCCTATCATAACAGGAGAACTACATCTAAAGCACCCTGACAGATACCCATTAGTTTCAAAATCTCAAATGAAGGAGAATCCACCACCTTCTGGAGTATGTTGTTGTTATGTGTTATCAAGTCACTTCTGATTTAAGATGACCCTATGAATTAATGACCTCCAAAAGGTCCTAGCATCAACAGTTCTGCTTAGCTCTTGCAAATTCAACGCATGGTTTCCTTTATTGAATCTATCCATCTCATATTGGCTCTTCTTCTCTTCCTGCTATCTTTCACATTTCCTAGCATTATTGTCTTTTCCAACAAGTCTTGTCTTCTCATGATATGTCTAAAGTACAATAGTCTCAGTTTCATCACCACAATGTTATAAGCATCTGGACAAAAAAAGTACCCAATGGCAAAAAAGCTATATAAAGCTATATAAAAATGTTTCCTTCCTTCCTTCCTTCCTTCCTTCCTTCCTTCCTTCCTTCCTTCCTTCCTTCCTTCCTTCCTTCCTTCCTTCCTTTTTTTTTTTAGGAGAATTCAAAATGTTTGAATCTCCCATATTGAATAGATGCAGAGGAGCACTCTAAATGTTTTGGGCAGAATCTCCCACAATACTCCTTGGCTGAGCTTGTGAAATTAGTATTCCAAAATATCTGGAGGGCACTGCGTTGGTTACCTTTGAATATGGAGGATGAGAGATAAGGTTGGAGAAATATAAAAGTGATAGCTTAGCAAAAAGGAGAAGGTTACTGATGCTGGAAGCCTATGCAACCTCCAGATTCTGCTGTGCTATGAATGCTACATGGGAGAGTGGCTATTGCTTTTGTATCCTGTTTAAGGGCTTCCCAAAAGCATCTGGTTGGTCACTGTAGGAAACAGGATGCTAAGTGAAGTGGACTTACAATTTGTTATTTATTAATTTAAAATACTTCTAAGCTGCCATCTCCTTAAAATGGAGATATTGAAACACAATATTTAAAGCAGAAAACAATGACTATACAACAATGGTTTACATCATTAAAAGACAAAAGTCAGTGTGGAAAAGATGGGAAAAATCTTTGCCTGCTTGCAGAAGGAGAGCAAATATGGGGCCAGCCTGGCCTCCTGTGGTAGGGAGTTCCAAAGTCTGAGAGCAGCAACAGAGAAGGCGCTCTCCCATGTCCCCACCAGACGCACCTGTGAAGGTGACTCATTTAAATATTGTATATTGCAGAAACCCATAAATACTGAACCAGTGCATGGATATGTTTAAGCACTTCAGATAACTGGTGAGATAATGTCATTACTGGTTTTCTGTTTCAGTATGAATATTTCAATGCTGTCCTTATTAATGAACGGGATGAAGATGGGAACTTTTTAGAACTGGGAAAGGAATTCATTCTGGAACCAAATGACCATTTTAATAACTTGCCTGTGAATATCACTCTGAGTGATGTCCAAGTGCCAACCAACATGTACAACAAAGGTATGTGGAAACATTTCCCTTGGCAGTGCTTTACGACATGAGGAATGTATGTATTTCTGGAATGCCTGTTAATGATGGTCAGTTGCAATGCAATCTGATTTCCAGTGGTACCACTTAAAATAAATAAATAAATCAAGGTGTGGCAAAAGCTTTGGCCAAAATTTTATGCTGTGAGGGAAGAAACCACTCTCCTAAATGCTGTCTGTGAGATTTCACATGACACCATTACATTTCCACTTGAGTTTTGCACATGATGTCATGAGCCACGGTTAGAGATGGGACTTGAATTAACTGGGGTCTCTTCAGATGAATATCTCTGCATGGCACCACAGGTGCCTTGCGGTACCTCATCCCACCCCACCCCCAGCCAACTGGCTCACTCATCAGTCTTTGTTCATTGCTGGGTCCTTGTACTCCGGTGGTGTGCTGATCCTGGCAGGAGCCTAGGCTACCTGTTCCCGCCTCTCCCGGTAGCTGACCACTTTGACGAGGAGGCAGGATGGAGATTCTCCCCATGCACCCAATGAGTGGTTGGCTGCCAGGAGAGGCAGATATGGGCAGCCCAGGCTTCTGCCTCGGTTGGCACACTGCCAGAGTAGAAGGACACTGATGACGCGTGTAGAATGGTGAGTGGGCCAGCTGGCGGGTGGTGGTGAGATGAGGTGGAGATATTCATCTAAAGGGACCTGAATTAATTTGGGTCCCACCTCTAGTCATGGTGGGTGCCCCTTAGGATGAAGCCTGTATTGCTAACTAGTGATGACTTTATTGTAAAGCTGAGCCATCCATGCATTGGTACTACTGTGCTAATATTTGTTACAGAGGAGAAAAACTCATGCTGTTGAATGTCTTTGGATGGAGATTTTTCTGGCCCAATTAGCTAACTATATAAAGGCTGAGAGACGAGTGGAATTTACTACTGCACAAAAGTACCAGCAAGGAGGAAGGCAACCATGAATCAGTAACTGCAAGTGAATCCTCATATCATATGTGAATCTAGAGATGAAAATCTTCACTTGTCACATTCTCATGTGCAAGAATGAGAAATTGCATTTTCCTCCTCCTCATCTGTGCAGTGGTAAAGTATTTTTTCCCATGTATTAGGTGGTGGAAGTTTTCTTATTTTTGAACATGAATCCCATAGCTGAACTATGATAACTGCTGCCTTGTTGCATGGACCTTTGAAACACTGGATGAATTGTTTGAATCCTTCTGATTAATCATACAGTACTTCTGTGGTTGCTGTGCAATGGGAAAAGACAGTAGTTATGCACAGAGATATGTTGCACAAATTCCTAAACTGATGAAGATAAGTGCTTACTGTCTTGAACTCATGCTGGAGGCAAGAAGTCTTTAGGGTGTCAGTGAATTCCCAACAGTTTGTCTAAAAATGTTGAGACAGCCTGTCTTCTTGAGAACCAGTAATTCAGTGAGATTTCTTCACATTCCACTGTGAATCGTCTTCAACAACTGTTATTTCTATAGCAGATGGCCATCCTTTCTTTTGTTATTGTAGGCATATCTGCTTGTCCACTTGATTATCTCATTATCATTCTTAAAAATACATCTGAAGTGAAGGGAACATTCTACAGATAATATTTCTCAGAGCTGCAAAAATTACTGTTTTTGATGGCAACTCACCCAGGCAGTATGACCACTAATTCTGAATTTTTGCCACCAAAGTTAATATAGCAGAGACAAGAATTATGTTCTCTGTTCTCACTATGGAGGAGCTGCCAACAGCAGAGGTGTAGTTGAAATCCACACCTTGTTTATCATACATTGCCTGTCGGATGTAAACATTCGGTATGTGACAGACCTTAATGTGTGAGAAAATGACTAGTCTTTTCGCCACTCCACTCTCCAAGAAAAGACAGTCATGAAGGAGAAGGCCGGCCAGTTCTTTTCCCTTCCTTCATCCATTTATCTTTAACTTATCTTGAACTCCTCAGTAGCATTCGAAAGGGTAAAGGCTGATTTATATCTAAGGCTACAGCGTAGTGCTAAATTTCTAAAGTCATTGGCTATGTGGATGCCTGCCCACTCATAGCGAGCTGTACAGAAGCGTGAGGCATCCACCATTTTTCCATGATAATGGCTGGTTGGGAGAAATATGCATATAGTTGCTGATTCAACACAATTACGATCCAGTTTGCATTATTCCACATCAGTATTCCTATGTTTGCTCTCAGGCAGGACAGTTTAGTCTGTGAACCACTCTTCAGAATATATATAAAGAGTGCATTGTAGATACATTAGGTGTTATCTATATCTCATTTAAATCAATGGGTGAAAAGCGAATGGGGAAAGGATAATCTTACTGATGGTACCCTGATTATGAAATACTTCCCAGGGCACTTGCTGGCTGACCACATTTATCTTGTTGCAGTACCAACTGATCTCTTTTGCATTCTTCTACATATTCTAATTGCATGCCTTGTCTCTGACATTTGGTGTTTCTGCTGATGGGCTATCTGCTGTTTAGGACCTTACTGTTTTGCTAATTTTATTATATATATTTTAGTAGTGAGTTATACTATTATAGTTTTATTTTCAATATAATCTGCCTGTTTACAGGACATATATATGAGAAGGGCAAAAATAAGAAACATGGGCCCTAGGCATTTTGTGGATTATGGTTGCTGGGCTAATTTGTTTTAAAAAAACACAATGGCTGAAATCCTGTTGTACATTTTATGCAAATGGTGAAACTTTTGGAAGTGAATTGCAAAGCAATCAAAGCAGCCAGGCCTATAACAACGGAATGGGCCACAGCAATAATTAATGGGTCTTTCCTGGAGGGCAGGGTTCACCCTGCCCTCAAGGAGACACTCATTAGGCCCATAAGGAAGAAACCAAATTTGGCAGCGGACGATATTGGCAATTATAGGCCCGTTGCCAATGTTTCTTTCATCAGCAAAGTGGTGGAGAGGGTGGTGGCCGACCAGCTTCAGGTTAATTTGGATGAAACAAATGCCCTGGATCCATTCCAGTCAGGTTTCAGGCTGCGCCATGGTACAGAAACGGCATTGGTCGCCCTGTTGGATGACCTATTGAGGGAGGCCGACAGGGGCAGAATGTCTCTGTTGGTCCTCCTCGATATCTCAGCCGCCTTTGATACCGTCGACCACGGTATCCTCCTGAGGAGGCTCTCCGAGCTGGGAATCGGTGGCCTGGCGTTAGCCTGGCTCCGATCCTTCTTGGGGGATCGTCCTCAGAGAGTTCAGATGGGGGAGAGAGTTTCGGGCCCGTGGACCCTCAATTGTGGAGTTCTGCAGGGCTGGATCATCTCCCCAATGCTGTTTAATATCTATATGAGGCCGCTGGGTGAGGTCATCAGGGGGTGTGGGGCATCGTGCCATCAGTATGCTGATGACACTCAGCTATACATCTCCTTTTCTCCAACCACAGTGGATGCCGTTCTGTCCCTTCAGTGCTGTTTGGAGACTGTACTGCAGTGGATGCAGGAAAATGGGCTGAGGCTGAACCCAGACAAGACAGAGGTCCTGAGGGTGGGTAGCCCTATCATCGGCGGTCTGGGAAACTCCCTCTCTTTTGGGGGGGGTGACTCTTACCACGAAGACTGAGGTTCGCAGCTTGAGGGTCCATCTGGATCCGGCGCTCACCATGGAAACTCAGGTGGCGTCAGTGGTCCGCTCCGTCTATTTCCATCTTTGGCGGATTGCCCAGCTGCGTCCCTATCTTGATGTTGGGGCGCTCACCACTCTGGTCCATGCACTTGTAATCTCGAGATTAGACCACTGTAATGCGCTCTACGTGGGGCTACCTTTGAGATTGATGCGGAAGCTTTAAATGGTGCAGAATGCGGCGGCCAGACTTCTCAGTGGGGTGAGAAAACATCAACATATCTCCCCCACCCTGGCCACCTTGCATTGGCTGCCCGTTCGCTTCCGCATTGACTTCAAAGTTTTAATGATTACATATAAAGCCCTAAACGGTTTAGGACCTCGATATCTGGTGGAATGCCTCCTCCCACCTAGATCTACTCGTATCACTCGTTCTAGCCAGGAGGGGCAGCTGAGGAGCCTGACGCCGAGGGAGGTCCGGAAAGAAAAAACAAGAAACCGGGCCTTCTCGGCGGTGGCTCCCCGTCTTTGGAACAATATCCCCTCCGAGCTCCGTCTGCCCCCTTCGCTTGGTATTTTCAAGAGCCAAATTAAGACCTGGCTGTTCAGGCAGGCCTTCCCTCCGGGCAGTACTTAATCTATTCTCTTATTCTTCATCTTGAATGACCTTCTAGTGTTGTGATATTGTTGTTATTTTAATTGTTTTAAATGTGATTGTTGTGAGCCGCCCAGAGTAGACATTGTCTAGATGGGCGGCATATAAGTTTAATAAAATAAATAAATAAATAAAATAAGTAATCCCCAGAAACCTCATCTTTTCCACACTGACTTGTGTGACTTGGTGTGCAACAGAAAAAGTCTACAGAGATGTTTTAACTTATGGCAATTTACTTCCAAAAGTTAAATATACTAAGCACTGTACAAGATTCCAGCCAAAGCTTAGTATTAGAACAAAGGTTCTGACAGCCCCGTATTGTTTTTGATGCAACATTCTCTATGATTGCCTCTTAAGGTACTCTCTCGTTTTCTCAAAATGAAACAGCCTTTTCAAACTTGTAGTTTTATTTATTGTGCAGAAGACTTCCAAAATACCTTTCAGCAGAAGCTTCCAAGATGGTTAAGGGGGGGGTGGGGTGGAAGTACAATAGAACATTTAACATTCATATTTTGCACAGACACGCACACACACACAGAGAGAGAGAGAGAGAGAGAGAGAGAGAGCTGTAGAGGCAGCATAGAGAAGAAAAGGTGTCCTCATCATGGACTCTCCCTGCTGCCTCAACCACTGCAGTGAAGTGGCTCCACCTCTACTCGCTTAGCACAGAGAACTGACTTTCTCATGCAATTTACTGTCCACAAGGCTTTTTCCTTAGAAAAGTATCAAAACCAATGGGGTTAATCATGGCTTGATTTTTGTCTGTATATTGCAAACACACAGGTTCTGCATCTTCATCTGATGTGGCTTGTTTTAACTGAGGGCACATTTTGAGAATTTAACCAAAGCCATGAGACGCAATATATTGCAATATTGAACTTCTGTAAAACTCAGAATGGAGCAATATTTTTTTTAAAGGGAAAGAATATTCCTCTCAGTCCTGTTTCAGATGAGGAAAAATCCAATATTCTATTTTAAGCAACTGGTTCTGGAGGCTACACTATCACCTCCAAAATGATTTTCAGCTGAAAACTACACTTTGCTGGTGCGTTTTTAAAAGAATATTGTTATGTTCCTCCACAAAAATTCCCTTTGTATTTCAGTGAGCCTTTACAGAATACAGAAAAAGATTTTATCTTTTTTGCCAGAATTATGGACTATTTTTTTCCTTGATAAATGGTAAAGTCCATGAATATTTTCAGGCATTCCTGTCAGCAGGGGATATGTTTTACTTCAACTTGACTGACAAAAATAAAACAAACAAGATGTTGCGGACAATCCAAAGCTGTGCTATCAGTTTTTTATATCAAAACATACGGATCACACAAACTTTAAGACAGGAAATTCAATCATGTGAAGAAAGAAATTGAGAAATCTTGACTAATTTCCAATAATTATATTACAACAAATGAAACTCATTCACACTGTATAAAGTGACAGCTTATGTATCAGTGACATTTAAAGTGGACCATTTTTCTGTGCTGTTTTCTCAAATATAGCAATGTTTCATTTTGCCAGCAGTATAAATCTGCAAAAAGAGACATGATCTTTTGTCTTTCTTTCAGCCATCTACCCACTAATCTGGAAACATAACCAGATTTGGAACAAAAGTTTAAAGAAAATTGTATATTAATATTTTGTTTCTATAGCACATTTATAACTCTTACTTCATTTATCATCACAGCAACACTGAGATTAATCCTGAGGGCTTATTCAGTTATTACAGTCTGGGAAAAACTCTTGACCCAGTATGAGCCTTGGCTGTATTCTGTCCCTCTCTGTATGGGGAGAAAATAACAGAGGAACTGATTTGGATTGCATTTAATGCAACGTAGTATTTCCATAGACACCTGGTTAACCTCACTTCTCTCCGTATGCTGTGGTGGATCGGTGCTTAGGGAGATGCTAAATTCAAATAGATTCATTTCCTTCCTGTTCCTTTGTTACTCACTCTAGCATACAGTAGGGAAGTAGGGAGGAGCTTGAGAAATGGTTCTCTCCACAAATATATTGATTAAACTGACCCTAATGATGTCATTTGCTCTTTGGTACTTTCATGGCTTGTTGTTTCCAGGTTGTGCAGTTTTATTAATGTCAACACAAGTTTTCTTCATTCTTTTCAGTATTAAGTTTTATACACTGGTTCTGACAAAAGTTGTCATAGGGATATATCTTCCATCTTTCAAATCTGCAAATTTTCAGAAAGCGTAAATTGAATACATTTTCAGAGTGGTAGCCACATTAATTTGTACCCACAAAAATAATAAGTCCTGTGGCATCCTAAAGACTAACAAATTTTATCTGGTACAAGTTTTCATTGACTGTAGCCTGCTTCTTCACTTTCACGTACATTTGAAGAAATAGGCTACAGTCTCTGCACCCTTATGCCACATAGTACATGTTAGTCTTTAAGGTGCCTTGTTGATTTTTATAAATTGAAGGTTTGTACATACTTTTGCTCAAATAATTAGAGATGTGACAAAGACACAAAACATATCTTGTGTTTGGAGATCTTCTGACTCTTGACAAGACTTCCCACTGAGATTTCCCCACTGCTGAGTTTCTTGTGATAACAAGAATCCAGTGCTCTTTCCTTCCTTCCTTCCTTCCTTCCTTCCTTCCTTCCTTCCTTCCTTCCTTCCTTCCTTCCTTCCTTCCTTCCTTCCTTCCTTCCTTCCTTCCTTCCTTCCTTCCTTCCTTCCTTCCTTCCAAATTCTGAGCACCTCATTCTCCTTTCTAGGAAATTCTGTGCAGGAATGCTGCCATTCTGGTTTGGAACTGGCAAAAGTTAGCCAGCATTTTCTGGAGAATCTTGTGCAAGATTTTAGTGAAATCTGGGTGGTAAATATTCTGGAGAATCTTGTGTTTGATCACAGAGAATACTGCCCCGCTCTAGTGGCCTTTCTGGGGCATTCTATGCAGGAAATATGTCATCCTTTACAAGAATTGAAATAGTTCTCTTGTGAGCAACGGAGTACAGGATTTATATACTTAGGACAAATACATAAACCCAACAACATGTTACTACATTTTCTTACATCTTGTGTCTATATATATACACACATAGCAGAGGCTGGTGCATTTGGGCAATTGAGGCACAGCCCCACTCAAAGACAGGGTGTTCCTAGCTAGCCCACTCTGATCCTCAGCTGATTTATGGAGTGAATGAATGTTACTGGGTGAGGGAGTATCTGAGTGAATGAAAGTCTGCATGCCTGACACAGTGTGTGTCTCAGTGTGTGGCTTAATGCTTGCCTGCCTGCTGGCGTGTGTGTGTGTGTGTGTGTGTGTGTGTGTGTGTGTGTGTGTGTGTGTGTGTGTGTGTGTGTGTGTGTGAGAGAGAGAGAGAGAGAGAGAGAGAGAGAAAATAAGCATTTTTGCCTCTGGCTGTGCTCACCATTGACTGTTGTGCTTTCTGGCCCACCAATCGCAAATGGCACCAGTCACTGAATGTATCTAAAAATGACTTCTCATTATTCAGGTAACTAGACCTTCTGGAATACTAATAGGAAGAGGAATTTAGCTCAGATGTGCTGGGGGAATAATTTCTCACTGCTGCTGTGGCCTCATTTTGTTTTAGGACAGGTTTCTTTCCATCTGGTATAACTGGCCCAGAAAACAGCACATTTTCAGAATATACAAGAGCATAGGATACATAACTTTGAATTGCTTAGTCAAGGTAGCAATGTATAAGGTACTCATGGGAATTACTGAGACAAGATCGGAGCTTTTCCAGAAATTGAGTGTAACAGAGAAAATGCAACTAATGTCAGTTTAGTAGTTAAGTATTACAGGTTGTACAGAGGTAGGATGGGGGAAGTTAAGAAGTGATAATTTCAAGGAGGTATGGTATATAGCTTTGGCTAGGAACTGAAAAGCTGACCAAAAAGAGAGGGACAGGAATAAACAGAAGAGCAGAATAATTTATATATTTTCTTTAACAAACTCTGTACAAAGTACAGGAAGAGAACACAGAGAACTTTGTCAAAAATATGGTAAAGGAGGAAAATCTCAGATTTATAGAACTGGAAGGAATCCCAAGGATCATCAAGTCCAACCCCCTGCTTAAGCAGAAAATCCATAGCACAAAGTATCCATGACAAGTGACCATTAACCTCTGTTCAACAACCTCCAGGAAGGAGGATCTGCTGCCCTTCCAGGAAAGCTATTCCACCATTGAATGGCTCTTACTGTCAAGAAGTTCTTCCTAACGTTTAGGTAAAATCTAATTTCTCATAACCTGATCCTTCTGGTTCTTTCTTCTACCATGGGGGTCGATGTCAGTTTCGTAGTTAAGTATTACAGGTTGTCCAGAGGTTGGACAGGAGAAGTTAAGAAGAGTTGGAAAATCACGCAGAATGAGAAATGTTGCAAGTACTCACCGTAACACTACTTCAGACGCATTTTTAGTGCTTTGGTAAACTTAAAAACAGAACCAAAAGGACTTCTAAAGAACCCTGAGAATGAGACGGGGAATATGAAAGCCTCTTTCATAGGGAAATAAGTCCTTTGAGGAAAAGGGACAACTATTGGTGTAATGTTGTTTCCACATTCTTTCCTGGAACTGGATATGACACTGCTGTCCCTCCTCTCTACTGTAGGGCTTTTAGGGAAGAGGTTGTGTCGTAAGTGAAGATGAGACACTATCCTGTGCATCTGTAGTTCAGGCAAAATATTGTCGGCATGACCACTCCACAAATTTCCATTTGAAAAGCCTGGGGAAGATTCTGAGTCCTGAAATATAACAACAGGTCTGGACCCAACATTTATTGCAAGACATTATTCTGAGAAACATCATAAAATTTTCCTCTTCCATTTCTGCCTTTGAAATAGAAGTCTTTTTGGGATAATTTGCTTGCATTTTCTCCATCATGTTTCTGGTGGGTGCCTTCTGGCATATCCACAATGCTGCAGAATGAGACTGAATAGGGGGCATTAAAGAGAATGCAAAACAATGGTCAGACCATTTACGTACTTGTTTTTGTGTCTACTTGCTTAAGACAGTTTTTCTTTAAAAAAAAAAACCTTAGGAAAAGAGAATGAAACTGAGCTACAACCACTGCTAATGACAAGTTCCACCTCAGAGAAACTCACAGGGAATGTTATCTCCTCCTGGAGAAACTTTGTGAAATGACCCCCCCCCCCCCGAGTTTCTCTTTGTACAAATGAGGTGGAAAATTTTGAGGGACTACTTGCACACAAGTGTAGATGAGAGTAGATGAGACCTGTTGAGATTTACAGAGGCATGGTTCAAACCCCTTCACTTTCTCTTCCAAGGTAATATCAGAAAAAAGATGCCGCAACATGAATTTTCTAAATGTAAGGGAGGCATCCCATCTAGTCTGGCCTTAGGTCATAGGCAAGGGTGACCACAGGCATTTTGGGAAAGGGTTTAAGTGAACTAAGCTCTTCTTACTGAACAAACCTACTTTCTTAAGAATGGAATGATAATTTAATATGGAGTAGCATAGAAATTCCAGATGAGAAAAACCATCAACAATGTGACCTTTCAGTGTAGCAGTGGACTAATCAGAGATTAAAAACAGAAAGGTGGGCAGGATGGAAAATGACTGCTTTTAGTATTATTAATAGAAATTCCCTGGACTTCCAGGACTTTCAATTCATACATCTTCTAAGAGGTCAAAGGTATTAAGTATGAACCAAGGACCAATTAGCGTGAGAATATAACCTTTTCACCAGATACTGTTTTTATATTGAGATGGCTGATTTATTTGCTTATTTCAGCCATGATGGCAACAGAATACGCAACAACCCCCCACAATATATTTATCACACTTCCCCTTTCTAATAATGGCTGTGTGTTTGTTAAATCATCAGAGAATTAAAGAACAACAAGAATGTGCTGAGAAAAAATAACTAAACACAGATAGAGTTTGGGTTCCAGCATACCATGTTATTTTGACATATTATATAGTCTTCACTCAGCTTTTTAAAACAGATACTTTATAAAAATTGGATTTCTTTTCTGATTCCAGTCTCTGTGGGACTTGCATTTCTAGTTTGACTTAGCCATTTGAATCTCCCAGTCAAACAGTTGTTGTGATGGTGATCTCCAAGTTTTAATTTCTGAAATTGAACGTCAAATGTTTCCTGATCTTTGCAGTCCAGTGAGAGTGAGAGAGAAGGCCATATGTCTGGGAAGGTAATCCCATCACATGTCTTTCACTGGCTCTCCTTCAGTATAAGTTGACTTCCTAAAAGTTGATAAATGCAGTCTGTAATCAAACCAGTGATTGCCTTGGAAGAGAAATTCTTCTGAGTGTATGGAGTCATCTCAAAAATATACTGAAATGTGACGAACCACAGCCACTTTTGATGAAGTAGGCTTTTTTCAATTTGCCACTTAAAAGAAGCTATGAATATCATTCAGTCGTATTTCCCTAGCAGCTCTTTCTGAGTGACTGTCAAACTGAGATTACTATTTTCGTGAATATTCTAACCAGATTTTTTCCAACTCTTGAAGTATTCACAATGATTAGAATCTACAGCTGGGAGATATGTTAAAATCTTTTCCTTCAAGGTAGTGAGTGAGAATTGCTGTGGGCAGGTGGGGGGAATCACAGCTGTCACTGTGGCATATAAATTGTAGCTTTCATGATAATCCTTCATGCACAATGGAATTGAAAATACATGTAGGGTAGTCACAGAATTTTAGAAAATCGATATAGCAGTGTTATACCTTATATTGCTTTTCTTCTGTGAAACAATAAATTAGGTTTGAATTCAGATTGTATATGACTTGGTAGGATTCTTTAAAAAAAAACACCCAATGCCACCTAAGCCATTTAACTTTTGCCTGATATAGTATTTTATTCTCATGCACTGCTGTCTTCTTTGAAATGTAATATATGAAAATATGTCATCATAATACAAAATACCATATGACAAAAAAGTATGGGACACTATAACACTACCACTGTAATGAGGGGATCACAAGCCACAATTTCAGCAAGGCCAGTTGGCTAGAGTAAGGGTTGGAGGGTAGATCAGGGCAGCTTGTTACTGCCCTTGTGAATGAGTTGCTGGGGGCAACTTGCAACCATGTATTCATCTAACAGGTTAATAAAGAGAAATGGTAACAGTCGGCAGTAGGAACATTGGGGTAATCCAGGATTCTGAGTCATCTTTTACCTCCTGGTGTAAAATTCTATCAGAAATGGGTAATGAATTAAAAATAAATTGTTTGTTGTAGGAAAAGTCAGGAAAAGGCTGCATGGTTGTGGAAACAATACAAATGCAGGAGCAGGTGATACCTTTAATTGACCATTAAGAATATATATATATATTAAAAAAACAACGAGCTTTCGATGATTAATCATCTTCTTCAAGGCTGTCCATCAAGTTCTTGTGGGTAGTTATTAATGTCCCAAATTCACATGCCTGATGGTGTAGAGGCCAGGTTAGCTTCTTAGATGGAAATAGCTGCAGCGTGCACGCTGGTTTCAAGCTCCTCCTCAGCTAGTAGTTTGGAATTTGTGGCCCTTCTCTTAAAACAGAGGACAGTCGCAAGCAATCTGCCGCCCCCCCCCCCCCTTTCCCTTTCTGGCTTTTTAAAAACTCAAAAATGTTCTTTTTAGGTGGAGGAGAAAAGACTGTCCAGTGGCATGGCGTACAAAAAAGTAAAGAAGAGTTCTCAGTATTTCCAGATTAGTAAAATGAAAGTGTCTGCCGGTGTTTGTTTGTGGATTGGAACTATCAGAATTCTGCCTGGGGAATTCTTGGAGAATTTTGGGATTTAGAGCCCAAAAAAGAAAAACAAAAATGAATGCCACATCCCAAGACTTCATTGCTCCAAAGCCTAACCATTGTGTTAACCTCAGATACTTTGCGATAGCTAATTACTAGTATCTAATCAACATTTCAGAGAGTGCAAAAAAATGGTCTGAAGCTCAACATCAAAAAAACTAAGATCATGGCCACTGGCCCCATCACCTCCTGGCAAATAGAAGGGGAAGATATGGAGGCAGTGACAGATTTTACTTTCCTGGGCTCCATGATCACTGCAGATGGTGACAGCAGCCATGAAATTAAAAGACGCCTGCTTCTTGGGAGGAAAGCGATGACAAACCTAGACAGCATCTTAAAAAGCAGAGACATCACCTTGCCGACAAAGGTCCGCATAGTCAAAGCTATGGTTTTTCCAGTAGCGATGTATGGAAGTGAGAGCTGGACCATAAAGAAGGCTGACTGCCGAAGAATTGATGCTTTTGAATTGTGGCTGGAGGAGACTCTTGAGAGTCCCCTGGACTGCAAAGAGAACAAACCTATCCATTTTGAAGGAAATCAACCCTGAGTGCTCACTGGAAGGACAGATCCTGAAGCTGAGGCTCCAATACATTGGCCATCTCATGAGAAGAGAAGACTCCCTGGAAAAGACCCTGATGTTGGGAAAGTGTGAAGGCAAGAGGAGAAGGGGACGACAGAGGACGAGATGGTTGGATAGTGTCACCGAAGCTACCAACATGAATTTGACTCAACTCCGGGAGGCAGTGGAAGACAGCAGGGCCTGGCGTGCTCTGGTCCATGGGGTCACGAAGAGTTGGACACGACTTAATGTCTAAACAACAACAAAAAATCAACATTTCATACCTTAGCAGTGTTAATAATATAATTGTCATCTTCTGTACTCTATCCCCATAACTGTGTAAACTGTAGCCCTAGACCTGTGGTCTCAGTTTTATACACCATGTGTTACAAGAGGTAGATTGTGACCAATGAACAGTGACACTGGAATAAACCTTTTAGCCTTACAAGGACCTCAAGATAATGTTGCTTCCCCCCCCCCCCCCATTTATAACAGTAACTAGTTTTTTGTTTTTTTGTTTTGGTCCTTTTAACTATAACTGTAACTAATTATTTTCAAATACTATTTTCCCAAGCTCTGCTCTATATGGAAAAATCTCCTTCTAAGCTCTTTCACATCAGCAGCCTTTTGACAAACGGAGCCATGTAAAACAAGTCATGGGCACAGAGGAAGTGTGTGGTTGGCAAAAACTTGCAAAAGGTTGGAGAAGAAGTCTTTGAGAGCAGAGTCTCTCTTGGGACCAGACCGAGCTTCATGGCCACTGCTTGTCTATCCCCTATGTATGTATGTATGTATGTATGTATGTATGTATGTATGTATGTATGTATGTGTGTGTGTGTGTGTGTGTGTGTGTGTGTGTGTGTGTGTGTGTGTGTGTGTGTGTGTGTGTACTTTAAAATGTCATGCTCTAGCTCTTGTCTTTGATCCAAGGCATGTTATATGACAACAAAAAAACCCAAGGATGATACAATAATACAAACCAAAGTAGAACAGGCAGAAGAAGTGAGCAAGAGGAATGGGGTGGAGTGGTGTTAGGAAGGAAGTTCCACATTGGATTGGTGCCTGCTTGCGTATGTGCATGTGTCTGTGTGAATGAGTGAGTGAATGAGAGGGAGAGGGAAGGAGAGATCAAATGTATGGTAGGCAAAGTTAAGCTAGCACATCTTGCAGTTGTAACAAAATATTCAGTCTGTTTCTTTGAAGGAAATTACACCTTGATTTTTGCAATTTGCCCTCATTTTCCCCTCCATTTTTCCCTACATATGAGATGATCCTTTATATAGTATTCCCATAGATATGTAAAACAACGAAAACAGCCAAATGATGAGAATATCACAAAACACACACACACACACACACACACACACACACACACACACACAAATAATTTGTGGCAAATTAAAAATTTATATTCAGCAAGAATGCTCATGGCTGCTTTGCACAGTTCCCTCTTTCTGTTTTATTCCAAAGACAACCCTGTAACGTAGGTTTGACTGCAAGTTTTGTGACTTAGCAGGGACTTGAACTTGTGTCTTCTTTTTCCAAATTCAGCACTCCAACCACAACACTGTGCATGCTTTCTCAGGGTGACTATGTGTGGTTAATATGTAAATAATGTCAAGGCTGAAACATACCAATGGAAAAGCAATGAAACAAAGTGATTAATTTGCATAATATGAAAAATCCATATTAGTAATATAATATGAAATATTGCATAGGCTCTTCGTATAATTTGCAAGTTAAGATTACTAGATGTAGAGAACTGGAAATGACAATCCTATACATAAAACTTTTTAATGTTTTGTACCCTCCCAGAGTAGAGTAGATTCCTAGTGTGGTGTAGTGGATGATAGAGTGACCAGGTTCGAATACCCACATGGCCATGGAAACTCACTGGGAGATTGGAACTGATAAAAACACGCTTTAAATATCTCACTTTCCTTGAAAGTCCCCTTAGGGTCACTATACGTTGGTTCCAACCTGATGGCACAGAAACCACACCCTCCCAGAGTATGTACTTGTTCTTTCTTAGGGTGGCTCACAATACTAAACTAATGAGGGACAGATACTTAAACATATGTATTTTCAAATCAAGAGCAAGGGCTCCTCCTGACTAGAAGTCTTGAGACATATGAAATAAGTGTTTCAGTTCCACTGAACCCAACCCCAGACTCAGTGGTGGACCTAAAGTTTTGGGCCCTGAAGCTTGAACTGTTATCGGGGCCGCTTCACAACCAGCCACAAGGTCTGGGTAACCACTGTTGTCTTCTTCAATGGGGTTATTCCATGACAGATCACCATACTTCTTTTTTAAAATGTGGACTAAAGTCCCTTCTGGGGCCCCTCTGGGATTAGGGACCCTGAAACTTAAGCTTCATTAGTTTCATAATAGATCTGCCTCTGCCCAGAGCTCAGCCATTTTGTCTCAGGAGTAGAGTCTAGCGCTGAGAAATTCACAGCAGTGAGCTGTGAACAAGCAGACTATTAATTTAAACAATGAAATGGTTTTGTAGGAAAGTAAGTTCGAAGGGAAGTTGTCATAAATAATGGTACTTCAAAGAAAATAGCTCCACAGGATATAAGTAAAAATCTATTTCTCCAATAAGATTAGATCACTTGTTGAAAGAAAACTGGTACTGGAAAACATCAATGCACAGTACACTCCTTTACACTATAGGTTGTTTTCACAAACTGCTGCTGGTCATTTGAAAACTGATATCTAAGATTAGGGTTGCTGCATCTCCCACCCACCTCCTATGCCAAGCAGCATGCACTTGGACATTATGACAGGGACAGGGAGGTGCGGAGCCACTCCACTGCATTTTCTGTGGCCTGCCCTTGTTTCTTTATTCATGGGTTATTTCTGAATAAATTGAGTATGTGCATGCTTATCCATTCAGAACAGGTCATGTGAAGTATAGCCACCATTAGCAGAAATCACTGTTCTGCTTGTTATGTGTTTTGTGAAATAAAATCTAGGCAACTCATGTGCTCTGGTCAGGCAGTGTGTATTTCCAAGTTAAAAGGGTGCCTCTTTCCATACATAATTATCTGTATGGGTTGATGCTGAAGGGAAATGTTTCCCATCGTCCTGCCTCCCAGCAAAATAGATGGATACACAAAATGGTGTTGGTATTTTACCTTTACCTTGGGACATTTTGCTGAGGAAGAGTCATCTGAGTCCCCTTTTCTTTCCCTTGAAGTATTTTCCCTGAGGAGGGGGAAATACTTCAATAGTTGGAGGTGTCTTAGCCTTGTCTTACCCGACTAGAGATAATACTGTTTATTAGTGAATTCTTTGTCTCATACAGAAACTTAGGCACAAATAACTATGTCTGTGTATCTGGAAGTTTGAACCACTCTTGCATTTTCCCTACTCAAATTTGAGATTAGTGGTAAATAAACCAATCATATTTATAAGGCAATACCTCTATACACGTCATGTGGTATCTCTTGCACTTTCTCAGTTTGTTTCAATGGAAATAAAATTCATACAGAGAACAGCTGCCTGAGTTAAACTGATGAATGTGTGTCAGTCTGGACCAGAGGCACTTGTTTTAGTATGCATACAAAAATATTATTTTGCCCTTTGAACCAAAAACACTCTGACTTGATAGAATGAGTGTCTATAAAAATCAATTCTAAGCTTAATGGAGATGGCTTTGGAAAGAAAGAAAGAATGGTGGAAGTTTTGCAAGATAACAACAGTTGCTATGAAAGCATGCCCTGAAAGGTAATCTAAACTTTTACACTTTATGGCAAATGACATCATAATCAATGCCTTTTCAAGTCTGTTCGGATTGCCTGTGTAGGACCTACACTCACTTAATTGTGAGGCAATATAACTATGCTGGCTTTTATTTATATTATAGTAGAAAGGTTTGAAAATGTAGAAAAGATACACATTTTCCTGGGAGTTTTTTCTCTCTGATAGACAGAGATAATCTAAATGTGGTTCACCTGGGGGAAAAAATGCCTCAATGGAAACCCTTTGATGCTTAGCTAGGTCTAGTTTTAACTAAGCTTCCTCTTTCTGCCCCAGTGCTATCTGGGAGTTTTCTTTCTGAATAGGAAGCTAGGTGGTGCTCGGCCTGCCTAAGCCTCAGATCCTTCCAGTTGAGGCCTTTGTTCCAGGTGAGCAACATTTAGGTGTCTGTCTGCCAAGTAGAACTCCCAGAATGGAGAATTATGAGATCTGTACTCCAAGAAATCTAAAAATCCCATCATCCCCCTCAAAAGCCAGTGTTACTTCCACAAAATGAGAATGGAGTTCTTGGGTTTTGGACCTTAAAATTTATCTTCCACCTTGGAGAAAGGTGCAGCAATATTGTTGTCATCTTGTCTGGGGTACTGCAGAATATCATTTTGTGGTCTGGTGTTTGACGTAGTGCATATTTTTTTAACCAGGGACTCCTGGGAAATACTTTTATGGAAGTAGGTGAAAAGAGGGGATTTGTATCTGGATGAATATACAAGCACTATTTGCAGTGTGTGTGCATGTGTGTTCCACATAGGGCTCAGATTTCCGTAGAAGCCAGAGTTTATGGCTAGGCTATGGAAACAGAAAAGTTTAAAAGTTCGCATGATGTTTGTTCTAATTGCAACATGAAATGGAACATAATTACTTATTACCCAGACACAAATTTGTAACGTTCAAGTGTCTGGATAAACTGGCAGACTATGTTGTCCAGACATACTTCATCAAGATGATTTTGATATATGTAGCAAAATTTAACAGCAGTGCATACAGCCAGGTTTTGAGCATCAAAAAGAATTAAAGGTATGCACAGCTGCATGTACACTTACAGGAATAAGTGGAATGAGTTAAGAAATGTCCATAGTTCACTATAGATTGCCTGAACATCTGGAGTTTTACATAGACAGCCCCTGGTTGACCTGGGAAAGCACTTTATCAAAATCTGATTAATTTGTGGTTGGCATCTCAGCCTGCTGTTTCATCATTAAGTAGGTCCACTGACTACTACACAATGTAAGGGTACCATAAGAAAACCTCTAATGAGAATTCTTCATATTCAGCATTTTTGAAGAAAATCCCTATAATTCTTATTTTGAAATATTTGAGTTTTTTTAAAAAACAAAACAAAACACACAACCCTACTAAATGTTGACTTGTGAGATTATTTATAAAAGGAAACAGAAATCCCCTTTATAAATAATCTCATAAGTCAATGTTGAGTATTTATAGATGAAAATCACTCCTTTTTCCTATTGTCTATTTCTCATCATATTTTTTCCACAGGTGCTGTTTCTCACAGAGTTGTTGGATCCTTCCCCCTCTTTTTCCCCTCCCCCCATACTATTGTAGTTTTGAAAGCTTATATTATAGTTACTGCTCCCATTGGTGTTCCTTTCAATTATAAAACAAAACAAAACACAGGCTGTACCCCACTTTTTGAAAGTAACTATGCATACAGTCAAACATTATAGATGAAAATCAGGCATGACCTTTTATCCTCTTTCCTATCTCAGTTTCAGTGGAGATGAAATTGCAGAGATTTGATTATGAGTGCTGATTCCCAGACTTTGATTTCTGCCATATTGTCTGACTAAAATTACAACAGGGAATTTTTTTTGTTTATTTGTGTATTCCTGAGACAAACATATATGCCAAGAATCTGGGAATGGTTCAGCATGTTCATGTCTGTCTCATTTTTAGACAGATTATAAATCCTTCCTATGTTCCACATTTTGACAGATTTGTGGGAGTACTTCTGTAGCTGAAAATGTTAGCATGGGAAGAAGTAGTAGCAGAATAGTGATAAGAAGTTTGTTTTCCAGCCAGTTTTGTCTTCTATCTAGAAATATACTAAGTTCTTGAATTCAGCAGGGTACAGATTTACTTTTGTACTAGGATGTTTATTAACCCCAACTGTAGGGTTAATAAACATCCTAGTACAAAAGTGCTAGGACATTGTTTATTATTAATGATAGAGGTCCAGGCAATGTGTCATTTTTAAAAGAACCAAATAGAAGTTGTTTATTATTACAGGTGATGAAGGTACAGTCGTTGTTAACTCTTAACAAAACATCCTACTTCATCCACCCTCAACCGCCAACCTTCTCTCTCTACTCCCCAACTCCCAATTCACCAATCCTCCTCTTCTCCCCTTCCTGCAGAGATTCTTATATCTGGTGACTCCACCTCTCCAGCACTCTCATTGGTACATGCAGATAGCTCATTAATATTCATGACCTGGGCAGATGCCACATCCCTTCCCCCTTAATAAGTTTGTGATAGGAGGGGAAACTTAACGGTTTGCCCTCATAAACAAACGAAAATACATGGAAGAATGCAAATATTAACCTCTTACATTATTTACATTACTAAGGATACATTACTTACATTAATAAGGCTTACATTACATTACTCTTACATTACTAAGGATATTTACTGTTATTTTTACCAACACTATATATACCTCTTAGTTTATTAATATCCAAGCAAATTTTGCACTTTAAGCATATTCCATAACTATTACACAAACAGAACAGTTAATATTGAACTCAGATAAAAACAAAGCATTTTCAGCAACCACATTCTGGCTCCCTTTTACACTGCAGATTTCAAAATCAGTCTTGTAAAATCAGCGCCCATCTCATCAATTTGCTGCTGTTGGCTCGAATAGTCTTTAGCCATAGAAGAGGAGAGTGGTCGGTGCACAGGACAAATCTTATCTGCCAAATGTACGGCTTCAGCTTTTGCAGCATCCATACAATAGCTAGATACTCTTTCTTGATTGTGGACAAGTGTTTCTCACCCGACTGAAGTTTCTTGCTGATGTACATCACCAGGTGCATATTTCCACTGTCGTCGGCTTGGCTCAACACGGCTCTCAGCCCAATGTTAGATGCATCTGTGAAGATGAAAAACGCACGGTTGAAATTTGGTGCCATCAGAAACGGTCTGGAAGTCAGCGCCATCTTCAAATGGTTGAAAGCTTTCTCGCAATCAACTTTTAGCATTTCATTTAGTTCCAAGTGAACTTTGTCAACGTAAGGGCCTGTTACTCTATAAGGGGTGACTGCTATGAGTTGGGCATTTCCGGTGTCTATTTTGTGCACCACACCCTTGGCCACACCAAGTTTCTGTGAAGACACATTCTTATACTTTTGTAAAAGCATCCCCATCTCTTCCTTTTAACTTATGGATAGGGCAGGGCTAAGGATCACATCCTCAGGATTATATTGGGGTTCTCCCCTGCCTTCCCAGCACGACAATTCTGGCTTTTCTTCAGGGCCTTCCCTAATGGCATATACGTAAAACCCAATTTTCTTTCTTATAATAGGGTTCAATCATGTTTACATATGCTATTCTTCTGCCCTCCTCACCTTCCTTTTGGAGGACATAATTAACATCATTCATTTTTGAAACTACTTTGTATGGTACTGACCATGCTAACTGCAATTTATTCCCCTTTATGGGTCTCAGCATCAGTACTTCATCCTTGGGACAGAATGTTCTTTCCCGGGCCTTTTTATCATACCAGCTTTTCTGCTTTTCTTGAGCACCCTTTAAGTTTTGCTCTGCTATTCCTAAGGACTTTTGCAAAGTGTTCATTAGATTATCCATGTACTCTATAATGGATTCAGGGTCACCCTCTTTATAATCTTCCCAGTTCTGATGAAATAAATCCAGGGGCCCTCTTACTTTGCGCCCAAATAAAAGTTCAAAAAGACTAAACCCCGTACTTTCTTGGGGTACCTTCCTATAAGCGTATAATAACAACTGCAATTTATTATCCCAATCATTTGGGTTCTCTATTACATATGCCTGTATCATTCTTATTAAGGTCTCATTAAATTTTTCTACTAGACCATTGGTCTGGGGGTGATAAGGAGAAGAAATGATGTGGGAAATTTCACAGACTTGCCACAATCTCTTCATTGTTTTGGAAGTAAACGATGTTCCCAAATCTGTTACTGTTTCTGAAGCAAAACCCATTCGGCACATGTAGTTAACTAAGGCATCTGCCACAGTTTCGGTCTCTATATTTCTTATGGGTACTGCTTCAGGTACTTTATGCCACTTTATCTAGTGGCATAATCTATGATAGATAGGATGAATCTATTTCCTCGTCTAGTCGCTCTAGGTAAGAGTCCCACTAGGTCCAGACCTAAGCGTTGGATAGGGGTCAAGATCACTGGCAATGGGCATAGCTTAGCCCTCATCTTGTCATTTCCAGTACCTCGTTTTTGGCAAGTATCACAGCTTTGACAATATTGTTTAACTTGCTTCCCCATTCCTGGCCAATAAAAGTTCTGTGCAACTCTGCTTAGTGCGAGAGATGCCCATGTGTGCTCCAAATACATCTTTGTGTGCCTTTTCCAAAATCTTTTCTTGGTATTTAACCGGTAAAATTAACTGTTTGTGGAGTCCTTCTCCTCCCCTATGAGGAGTCATTAAAACCTCTCTATACAATAAATCTTTTTCCACACAATACCTCTCTGGATGTTCAGGGGTCAGTGGAATGGGATTCTCCTTAACTTTTTCAAAGCAATCAGTTAAGGTATCATCTTCTTTTTGTTCCTTAATAAAAGAGGAACTCTTAGGATTTATCATCAGCACTAAATCAGCTGTCTCCCTCATTTCAGGATGTTCACCTAAAATGGGTCTTTCAATGAGAGTTTCAGCGCTTTCCTCAGTGGCTTCAATCTGCTTCGCCTGAGAGCGGGTTACCATTAAAACACTCTGCACATACTTAGATAGATCTAAACCAATCAGACAAGAAGCTGGGATTTGATCTGACACCGCTACTTTCCATATACCAGACCACCCATGGTAATTCAATGCTACTTTAGCCATTGGCAGAACTACAGAGTCCAAACTTATGCCTTTGAGGGTGATGACCTCATGTTCCAACATGTTTTCTTTAGGAATGATGTCTGGATGACAGATACTTACGTGGGAACAGGTGTCTCTAATACCTAAATACTTTATGTCATCAATAAAAATCATTTCTCCAGAGCTTTCCAATAAATCTTGATCGCACTTGATTAAATAACACTGGATCACTTTAGTCGGAATCTCTGGGCTCTCTGCCAAGTCCGTTGGGCAAAAAAAAAGTCCTTGTTTACCACAAGGATAACATTGTTTATTTGCCCCATGTTCAGAGTGAAGGGATTTATTAGTTTTTCCCCTCAAGATTATTCAATCTCAGCAGACTTGGCTCTGAGAATGAAGGTTTGGCTTTAAAATGGCTTTCTTTAGGTTGCATATTATTGAGGTAATTTTTACTAGATTGGGATCTCTTACTGTCATCCCACAGTTTTCTACCAATTTTTACCTCAGAAAATGAAGGATCTCTGATCCCACTAATAGAATCAGCATATTCAGACTCTTGTAGCACATTTTTAGGATCCTTGTCCTTGACAAGATAACGCAACTGCCCTGGTAAAAATTGTTATAAAACAAAAATTGAATAAAATTGTTCTAGTGCAAACACATTTTTCATTTGGTCTAAGGAGGTGACATGTTCCTGTTCTAGCCATTTATTAAGTTACTGAGTCAAATGTGCCCCAAGTTGAGCAAAAGGCTCCTCAGGTTTCTTTGAAATTTATCTAAATTTTCTCCTAAAATGCTCTGAATTAATTCCAAATTGGGAATATACCATCTTTCTGTAAGCTTCAAAATCTCTATTCACAGATGTCACTTGTTCCAGAGGCATCTGTGAATAGATCTCAGATAAAACTCCCCCTATCTGTGACCTTAAAATTATCATCCTCTCATCATCTTTAACCCCAAAGTCCCAACAAGCTCTCTCAAAGGAAATCAGGAAAGATTCAGGACAATCTCCATTCCGATAATGGGGAAATTTCTTTAGGTCGATTTTTGAGGGATTTACCACACTGGAATTATTATTATTATTATTTTGAGCAGCTAATTCCAATTTCTTCATCTCTATTTGGAATTGCATTTCTCTTTGCCTGGTTTCTTGCTCAAATTCCCTTTTCCTTTCAAGTTCTATGTGCTCAAATTCCCTTTCCCTTTCTTTAATTTCTAGTTCCCTGAGTTTGTATTCTTGTTCCAACTTCCATTTTTCAAAATCTTGGGAGCTCTGGATATTTTCTCCCTCTGAGGCAATTATTACTGAGCCCTCAGTTTCTTCTTCACTTTGAATTTGAGGGTTCCCATTTCCCTCAGCACCCTGTGCCTCTATAACCAACTTTTTACTTCGTTTGGGTGGCATAAACAACAAAATTCCTTATTAAACCAGACTGGTTCTTTTCCCTCACAAGAGCCAAACAGACCTTTCTTTCAGTGGCTTTCCTTTTAACTAGTTTGCGCTTTTCCAAGCAACTCGCCTCGGCTACTCCCAAGCTCGCAACCCTTGCCACAATATTTTCCCTGTCTGGGCGATTCTTGTCTCCAGACTCAAGAACAACTTTCTGCTTAGCTTTTCTTTACTTTTAAGTTTTATTATCACCTCAGATCTATCCTGACTTAGGCTTCTACTCCATCCGCTACTGCTCTTTACCCTCAGAGCTCCGGATTTTGAGCTAGCCACTTGGTCTTGTAAATCCTGAGGTAAATGGTTTCTCTTGAGTAGGTATTTTCCCTATCTTAGGATTCTCCAGATCTGGGTTCGGAAGCCCCGAAACTAAGTCTTCCACGAGACTCTAACAGGTAACCACTTCTTACCACAGATCCTAAACCCTCCTAGCTAGGAATACCTTCAAACACAAGCCAATTCAATTTTTTCACTCGATTGTTTCGTATCTGACCGCTATGTCACCAATTTGTCATGTTCCTGCCTTTCCCTTGGTTGTTTCACCAAGCAAATGGCACAAGCTACGTGTCGTGTCGCTGCCACCAGTTGATTACATCAACATTGTTTATTATTGATGATAGAGGTCCAAGCAATGTGTCATTTTTAAAAGAACCAAATGGAAGTTGTTTATTATTACAGGTGATGAAGGTACAGTCAATGTCATTAACTCTTAACAAAACATCATCCACCCTCAACTGCCAACCCTCTCTCTCTACTCCCCAACTCCCAATTCAACAATCTTCCTCTTCTACCCCTCCTGCAGAGACTCTTATATCTGGTGACTCCGCATCTCCAGCACTCTCATTGGTACATGCAGAAAGCTAATTAATATTCATGACCTGGGCGACGCCACAGTCAGGAACATATAAACTACATCTAGAGATGTATGAAGCCCACTGGCACAGGTGGCTGGCCTGATTACCTCCCACTCCCAGGCCCTGCCAGACCACTTATCAAGCGGCACGCATGGCCGGTGTCATCTTCTGCGACCCAATCGCGGCAGTAGCTTGGCTGCCGCAGCCCCACCTCCCTCCTCCCCCCGCCACACTGGCAAGGGGGCAAGAGGACGAGTCTCCCTGCTCAGCCGCGTGGTAAGTAGTTCGGCAGGGCCTGGGGGTAGGAGGTAATCAGGCTGGCCACCTATGCCAGTGGGCTTCATATTCATATATGAATACAAAGCCTCCATCTCTAATTACATATAATGCTTTCATGTAAGTATGATATGAAGGGTGCTTTTAGGTTCTCTCTCTCTCTCCCTTCCCTGCCCCCATATATTCAGCAGTACACAGTTGTGGCAGACAGTGTAGTGTCACAATTATATTATGTGTTAGTTTGTATGTACTCAAAAGAAACCTATTGTCATGAAAATGTGAATGATTAGGAAGGACTGTGCAATAATGTGAGAAATAGCATTAAAGTTTGTTATACTGAATTTATGCTGCACTTTTAAAACATATAATCTTGACAAACCTGACTTTTGCCATTCATAACGCTTGCAAAGAATATCGGATTCTGCTTTTGTTGAACCAGGGCTGAGAAGTATTATCAGTTAGATTCCTTTACATTTACTTTGATTGCTCTCTTTCAGTGCAGTGCAATACTTTCCTCCATTCTACTTCTCAAGGTCAATAATATGGCAGCTCCTTTAATTGCTACATGCATTTGGATTGTTTCTTGTGAATTATATTTCAGATTCCTGTCAGTGTACCTGTTTGTCCACAGGCAGTATTTATATTAAATATCAATATAAAAAAAGCTGATCTCAGCTGTAGAAGTGGCATTAAAACAAATTGTACACTGCTGCAAATGTTTTATCAAAGGGATGGAAGAAGAAAACTGCGAATTTTACAGCAAAGGCTGTCAGCAGGAGGAAACTTCTCTGCCAATTACAGAATACTTTCTCTGCTGGAAAAGTCAAATGTATTCATACTGGGTTCTGATTCAGAGAATAAGGACCTCCCCCCAATTTATATTATATGCAGCTTTCCCAAACAATGCACATATATTTCATTTTCATAATGAAAGGATGCAAAGAGTGTTTTTTAAGTAAAGAGAAATTTACTTTTCAGGTGGGGAATTAAAGGAGTTAAAGGACTCTGCTTTGCAGGGATACTAAACAAACAATGAAATCTTCCTGTGTATTGCTCTAAGAGTGGCTGTGAAATTCTGTCAGAGACAAATGATAAGGATTTTAGTTCTGTCTTTCAGCCACCTATGTTACATATCCTGGAGGATAGAGTGTCATATTATGTGGGTACAGTACATAAAATGTGGGCAATCTAAAATCCACACTATAGTGCTTGACCTTGTATGTTTTCTGCACCATACTGTTCTAGCAGTCTGATTCTACTTTATCTGCTATGGCTTTATCTTATGAAATTCTGCCGAAGTTCAGAGAGGTTCTGTGTTGTAATATAGGGAAGTGCAGCAGCACTTTCTGGCATAGACTTCTAAGTTCCTTGCTAAACTACAAATCCGAGGACTCCATAGAAGAGTGGCTATTACAGTTAAAATGGAATCAAACTCATGAAACTGTTAGTTTTGTTCATATTCTAACTTCGAAAAATGATTTGTTTGATGAAGTAACATAAATCATCCTTCCCTATGTAACCTTACCTTGGCTTACATTACATTACCTTAGCTGGATTATAAAAATAAAAGGACACTGCTTTGCTTCAGCTCACACTACTGTTGACAAAAACAGGATTTTGTCTCTAGTATTAGCTGGTTTAATTTGCCATGCCCTATACAGAAATGTCAAATGTTTGTTGGAAGTGTAAAGGACAAGAGGGAAGTTTTTACCACATGTGGTGGACTTGTAGAGAGGCGAAGCAGTTCTGGATAGTAGTGCATACTTTGTTACAAAACAAGGGCAAGCAAAGTTTGATTTGTTACAAAACAAGGACAAACTATAGAAAGGCCAAAAATTGACGAGACATTGTAATGCGAATAACAAGATTTTATGACAGTATATTGTATGTTCTCCTTCTCCCCTTTTTTATCTCTTTTTACCCCTTGTACCCTTTACCCCATCCCTAGTCTGAAATTTTTTTTAAAAAAAAGGAAGAGCATCTACTTGTAAATATAAATATTAAATGAAAGCGTATTTCAAAGATATGGAGCTATATGTTTCACTACCTACCTCCCCAATGTTTTTCTTGATGAATGTTAGCACAGAAAACAATCCACCTCTTTTCTGCTCCATTTAACTCACCCCATTTAACCAAGTAATTTGAAATCAGTCATTATAATACAAAAACTGCTGCGACCAATCCTAGGGCTTGACATGTGTTTCCTCTGCTTTGCAAACTAATGTGTAAAGGTAATATTATTTGTTATAGCAATTTTTTTGCTAATTACCTTTAAAAGATTTGCTTACAGTGTTAAAAGAAACTAGTTCTTTTTTGCTAATATACTTATTCCTGAATCAAAAAAAAATTGCAACTGGGTTTTCGGTATGGATTGCTCCCGTTGTGGTTAGTCCGGTGCTTGTACCATATACCGACAGTTCTCGTAGAAGATGAAAGATGGTAAAAGCATAGTGGACAAATGACATTTTGAAGCTCTCTACTGTATTTAAGGGAAGAAAAACTAGGACATAACTAGCTATTATGGCATCTGGGGCAAGTGACAGAATTGCCCACCCATTGTTCCATGAGGCATTGACACGACCCTACCACCACTGGGAAAGGAGGAAGAAAATGTGGTTTCCCCTCAAAAGATATAGAAAGATTACATTGTCCAAAAGTGTAAAAGAGAGAGAGAGGGTGCAAGTGAATAGGGCTCAGAGGTGTATTCATTTATGTTCCTCACACATACCAGTAGATCCATCTCTTGACTTGGTTGCCCTTTAAATTTTAGTGGTCTACCTGCTCCACCCCTAATTACAGTGCAGATTCATTTCATCAAATTGTAGCAAACCTTTATACTTCTCTATGAAAGGATTTTTGTTCTTTGCACTGCCGTGGATAGTAAGTATCCTCTGCTAGGAATATGAATCTCACTGTCTCCCTCTCTTGGAGGTAACAAAGAAAAATGTTCCTGTTTTCTCTCCCTGCTGAGATTTCTAAGGAAAGATTATTTTTCCACAAAGTCTCACGGCAGATCTCACTGGATTTTGTGAAAGTAGTCATTTTTTTCTGGGCAGAAAAAAAAATCCTTCAGAGAATGGCACAGTATTATGTTTAATATTTTTTCAGTATCACAATTCATTATATTTTTAGCTGTTTTAAAATTTGTTCATATGCCTTCTAAGCAGTTTTGAATTTTTTGAGGGGGAGAAAGGTGGGGAAAGGAAGAAAGAAAGTAGGGGTTGCTTCTAGCTGCTACTCAAATGATGGTATAGCAAAAGACTGTTAGATTGTCAAAAGGGTACACATACCTTCTCAGCTGCCTCACGAGTAAAGTTAACGCAAGAATCTGGAAGTGTCCAGTCTTGTCTTTCTCCTCCTTTGAAATTCTTCTTGATTGGAATTTATTTTTCATACATTAAATACGAATGATCAGAATTTTCTTGGAAGAAATCTGTCATGGCTCTAGTTAACAGTCACTGGGAGTGAAACTGGCCGAATCCTACTACCATTCTGGCCAGGTTGTGGATGCTGGGATTTGTAGTCCAAAAATAACTTTCCTCATCTCTGTAAAAAAACCATTATGACGCAAAGCTCTCCTTTGGAACCTTCTAGAGGGCTTAGGCGTTTTGGCAGGAGTTGCATCGACCTGTCCCTACAGTATAAACCCGAAGTTGCAGCTACCGTGGAGTTCAGTAAATTGATTCACCCAACAAACGGAAGCAAGAACTGACACAGCTGAGCTTTATCTGGGGACAAGGATGGGTTGTGTAAATGCACAGTTCATTTCTTGAAGAAACAGTTTAAACATAAGCCACTTGTGTTTTTTCGTCATAAACTGTGTTCACCACACATAGGGTTATATGAATAGCAAGCTCTTCTACTGACAGACAGAGACACATGTCAGAGTAGGAGAGAAAATACCACTGTTCTGCCAAGAGCAGCAGCATTGGCCCTAGACTGTGTATTCAGATGGCAATGAGTTCTGTGCAGGTCAAAGCTCTTTGTCCATATTATATCCTGTTACCAATTCCCAGGAGAGCTGCCACATTAGCTTCTGTAAGTCAGAAAGGGCGAGGCCCCACACAGCATGGAATGAATCTCTCCCCTCCCACTCCTGGTTTCCAATGAATTGCTTACATTTGGAGGAGGAGATGTGGAAGTTGATTCAGGCTGAGATACTGTCACATCATGCACCTGGTTCTGGAAATTGTGGGACTCTCAAGAAAGGGATGCTGTGCTATTTGTTCAACATGTATTGTGTTAACCACTCTGGTCAGTGAGTTCCTGAGAGAGTTCAGACATGAAATGGGCATTCCAATTTGGAAAGATCTTTCAGATCAACCATTTTTGTTTGAATGTCCGAATAGGCCTTAAGCTTATTCCTTTGTGCTTCAGAAAGCTGCCTTCTTTCGCCCATTATTTGGCTGCTGAAACCTGAGAATTGCCAGCTTTTGAGGGCAAGTGTTATTCATGTACATTGGTTAAATAAATATAGGTGATATGCTAAATAAATGTTAATTTTATGGTAAATTACTTGCTACCAACAGCCAGTGGAACATGGCAGTTTAAGAGTGATGGGTTGGGACTTGGGAGACTCAGGTTCTAGCTCTCCTGTGGGAGAGTGAACTTGAGTCAGTCATTTTTACCCCAGGCTCACTTACATCACATGCTTGTGAGGTTAAAGTGGGGAAGAGGAGTTATGTATACTACCTACAGGGCTCTGGAGAAAAAGTGGGACAAAATATCACTCATGAATAAACAAATATTTAAATGAACAAACATTTAAATGAAAAGGAGAGACTCAGCTCCATCTAATATACCCTTCTCTTTGATCAGGTACCTCCATCATTAACAACCTCCTGTACAGGAAGGTTTTTTTTAAAAGAGATAATTTTAGAGATAAAGGACTAGAATGGGGCAAAGGCAACACTATTGCTATCCTGTAACTGCCTTGGCAAACCTACTGGAACACTGCAATTAAAAAGGCCTCCTTTGGTCACAATTCACCTTTCATCAGAAGGCTGCGGGCGAGAATTGGAGAAAAAACTTTGCTGGTTGAGTCAGTTATGTAGGAAAACACAGGGCTCCCCTCCCCCCCAACTTTATTTTTAAACACCATTTGGAGCAGATCACCTGCCAATGTGGTGCAAGGTGGTTTTGGATAATAACTACAGTAGCCCATATTCTGTTACCTTACCTTGTTCTCCTTTTTCAGATCCTGCTATAGTGAATGGAGTCTATTGGTCAGAATCACTAAACAAAGTGTTTGTTGACAACTTTGACCGTGACCCTTCTCTTATATGGCAATACTTTGGCAGTGCAAAGGGCTTTTTCAGACAATACCCAGGTAAGTTTAAACTATTGTTTTCATTACATGTTAATTAACACCCCATCCGGTAATGATTAATTAGTTTTCTTTGTAAACTAAAGAAGAAAGAAAAGGATTGGTCTAAATCTAAAAGAAAAGAAAAGGATTGGTCTAAATCTAAAGTAGGAAAATGTGCAATATAGAAAAGTACTTTCCTTTTGGATCAAAAAGCTGCTGCTTGAACCAGAAGAGCCAAAGTACTCTCTGTGAAAGCCAGGAATTCTGACTTCAGTAACCCAGTGAAACAAATCTCTCTTGATGAAAAGTGGGGACTTGAAACCTCAGAATTACCAGAACTGAGGACTGCAGTCCAAAAAAGTAACATTCCCCATTTCCTTTCTTGACTTTCTCCCTTCGTTGTCTATTTATACTGAGAGGTAAAAAGCACTTACATTAAGATAATGCTATGATGGGGGTGGGTGACAGAGAGAGAGAGAGAGAGAGAGAGAGAGAGAGATTTCCTTTAATAAGATGTAGCTGCTGCAGCAAAAGCGCTTTTCTTTATGCTTTCGTACTTTCCTCGGTTCGAGAAATCCATTCCAAGTTTAAATTGTTCTAAGCTGAGGTTCCTACATATGCTCTAAGGCAGTCTAAGGAAGCAAACATTCTTATTTTTTTCTGGGTGGAAACAGCTGAAACCCTTAGGATATCTTTCTGGCTGTGGCAGCAAGTGATGGTTTTTTTAAAAAATAGAAAGGAAGCTTTAATTTTGCCTTGGAATTTAGAAGACATTAGTTACGGCTGTAGTAGTGCTGACTCTGCAGCTGTGGTAATAAAATCATATAACTAAAAATAATATTAAAACATAGTTTTAGAATACTTTAACTCTTTCCTTATTTTCTTACAAAGAGTTAATATTATCACACCATGTCTGCTCTCAAATATTCATTTTGCTAGCTATTATTGATTGGTGTTTACTGCAAGGTCTTTAAGTTATGATTTCATAAGATTTTTCATTTTGCAACTATTTGTCTTCATCAGAACATTTCTGTAGAGTTGCAGACATGCTTGGATTCAGATTTGTGCTTCCATAAACAGAAGGGCTCCTGTTCATGGGAGAAGATTGAGCTCCATCAGGTGCTCCTTCTGTGGGGATGGGGGAAGAATTCCGATTGATTCCTGCTACAAACACCAAGCTGGAACGGATGTCAGAACAGATTTTCAGGAAGGACAGTTGGCCTCGTGGGATGTACAAAAGGGGTGAAAATGGATTTCTTCCCTTCTATCAGCATGAGAATTCCAAGGTTGAAATTCAGATTATGGATAGTCCAGATACAAACCTTTGTCTGCTCTTTTTCCCCC
This sequence comes from Intellagama lesueurii, assembly GCA_037013535.1. Classification (NCBI taxonomy): domain Eukaryota; kingdom Metazoa; phylum Chordata; class Lepidosauria; order Squamata; family Agamidae; genus Intellagama; species Intellagama lesueurii. The sequence goes on from JBAJHW010000002.1 coordinate 248,416,234, forward strand.
CAAGCAAAAGTTCCCCAGAACGTTTGATAAGAGCTGCTACTTTCATTCTAGAGGTTTAATGTGCTACAGACATTTCGGTTTCCCTGTTCTGTCTTGGTAACCTAGAGAAGAGACACAGTTTCAAGTACCACCTCAGCCTGGAGTTCACTCAGTGATCATAGGCAAGCACAGTGACTTAACTTCATTTTAAGTTAGGGGTCTATCAGATGAGCACATAACTCACTATTTGGTTTGCTTTCGGTGCAGTTTGGCTCAGCCTGTTTTCCAGCAACTGCATGCATTTTAAGTAAGCACAATCCATCTCACCCCTTTTGCGAGGTTTTCCGTTCCTTTCAGGAACAACACTAGGGCTGCAGTTTATTTGGTGTGATTGGAAGCACTCCTGCTTATCCTGTTCTGCAGTTTCTGTGGTTGCTTAATTCGCTCCTAAATAGAGCTGTGGGTGATGTTCTCTTTGGTGACAACCCAATGACATATGCAATGGATTGTGACAGTAAAAGGACAGCAGAGAAACCCTCTCCTCTATTTTTCTCTTCTCATATTTTAAACATGTAAAATATTCTCCTAAGTGACACAGAGCGATTTCAGATGTAAGGGAGTGTCCATATTAGGTTGACTTATTGCTGTGGCACTATGCCACTTATTAAGTTAAACAACAACAAAAAAGAAAAGTCACTATGGCCTACAGCTTGAGAGTTGCGACAAAAGGCAGGGAAAGGGCCAGAGAAACAGGGTCAATAATTGAAAGGGGGAGAAATTAGAGCAATCTGAAGTGCTGTCTGGACCACACTTCCATTGACATGACATCCAGCAGGCTTGTTCTGGTATAAGTGTACTTTACATAAAGATGAACAAGCTTTCAACCAGTAAGGAATTTCATAGAGTTTGGACAAATGATCTGGATTCGATCAGCATGTATTGGCAGCCACCCAGAATTCATAGAATCATAGAAAAGCCCTCCTCTGGATAGAATCTTATTGGAATTTCACTTAGTGAATTTTTGATTCAGCGCTTCAAAATATATAGAATCTAGCTTTAGCAGTAATGCTACTCGAATAGCCTCCATTCAATGGAGAAAAGAACTACACCTGTATAATGCTGCTGCCTAAAGCAGGTCACCAAAGCCCTATGCACAGCATGCTGGCCTGGCTTATATCATCTAAACACTGCTGCTTCCTTCCATTCTTTGTAGTTGGTTCCTTAGGTAAGCAAATGTCCTTTTCTTGCACAGCCCTACTCCCTGTATTCACACTTTAATGCTGAACAGTACCATGATCTTTGTAAGCTGCAAAAGGAATTGACATTTTTTAAAATGAGGTTCCACATGGAATTGGGAAGGGTTCAGCAGCAGCTCTCTAATTCCTTTGTGGTCAAGAGGACAAAATGATGGCATAGCTACATCCCATGCAGTGCAGTAATAAAGGTATGATTGAACTTACATGACGTGAATGCTTTCCCTGTCATGTGAACTGAAAACAAAAAGAGAAAAAAATAGTAACAGTGTTGGTGGTGTTAGGTAAGGTAAAGGTTCCCCTTGACATTTTGTCCAGTCGTGTCCGACTCTAGGGGGCGGTGCTCATCCCCGTTTCCAAGCCGTAGAGCCAGCGTTTGTCCGAAGACAGTTTCCGTGGTCACGTGGCCAGCGCGACTAGACACGGAACGCCGTTACCTTCCCACCATGGTGGTACCTATTTATCTACTTGCATTTGCATGCTTTCGAACTGCTAGGTTGGCAGGAGCTGGGACAAGCGATGGGAGCTCACTCCGTCGCGTGGATTTGATCTTACGACTGCTTGTCTTCTGACCTTGCAGCACAGAGGCTTCTGTGGTTTAACCCGCAGTGCCACCACGTCCTGCAGCGCCACCACGTTGGTGGTGTTAAAATTACCTAAATAATACATTTTGTGGGGAGTACTCGTGGCCTCCTGGAGTCTCAAATGTGGGGTTCTGCAGGGCTCAATTATTTCTCCAATGCTGTTTAATATCTATATGAGGCCACTGGGTCAGGTCATCAGGGGATATGGGGCTTCATGTCATCAGTATGCTGATGACACCCAGCTCTACATCTCCTTTTCTCCAACCACAGTGGATGCCGTTTCGTCCCTTCAGCACTGCCTGGAGGCTGTATTGCAATGGATGCAGATGAATGGACTGAGGCTGAACCCAGACAAGACGGAGGTCCTGAGGGTGGGTGGCCCCGCCATTGGTGGTTTGGGAAACTCCCTCACTTTTTTGGAGGGGTTACTCTCACCACAAAGACTGAGGTTCACAGTCTTGGGGTCCATCTAGATCCGGCACTTACCATGGAAACTCAGGTAGCGTCAGTGGTCCACACCACCTACTTCCATCTTAGGCCGATTGCCCAACTGCGTCCCTATCTTGATGGTGGGGCGCTCACCACTCTGGTCCATGCACTTGTAGTCTCACGATTAGACTACTGTAATGCGCTCTAAATGGGGCTTCCTTTGAGATTGATGCAGAAATTACAAATGGTGCAGAACGTGGCGGCCAGACTTCTTACTGGGGTGACAAAACGTCAACATATCTCCCCTGCTCTGGCTGCCCTGCATTGGCTGCCCATTCGATTCCGCATTGATTTCAAAGTATTAACGATGACATATAAAACCCTAAACAGTTTAGGACCTCAATATTTGGCGGAACGCCTTCTCCCACCTAGATCTACCCGTATCACTCGTTCTAGCCAGGAGGGGCGGTTGAGGGGCCTAACGCCAAGGGAGGCCCGGAGAAAAAAAACAAGAAACCGGGCCTTATCGGCAGTGGCCCTCGTCTCTGGAACAACCTACCCCCAGAAATATGCCTGGTTCCCTCGCTGGGTGTTTTTAAGAGCATAGCTTCTGCATATGAATTGTAACAATTCTGTGCACCTTAGTGTTTTTTTCACTTTACACAGGAATTGTTATCATCATGATAATTGACAACAAAACCTTTTGAGAAATATTACAAATTTTTCTGTGAGATTTCATGGAGATGGGTTGGAGGTGTGTACAGTATGTGCAGAAAAAATGCTTACAAAGGTGAAAGACTGTAAGACTGACAACTCTACATTAGCAACATACCTCTGTTGGAACAAGTGGTTTGTATCTCAGTGTCTAGACTCGCAGCCTATGAGTAATGCAATTAGATATGATGACACTAATCACTATAACAGCACTGGCAGGTTGAACTTAGCAAGACCTTTCACAGTGTTACCAGTTCCTGTGATCTAAAATGTGAGTAGCCAAATCATTGCATTTGCTGTATTGGACACCTCATGATATTGGCACAAGCCAATGAACTTCATTCTAAAGACAACTAAATGGGGGATGGTTTCTACTACAAGGTCATCACAGTTACCATCTTATACAAGGAAAAAGAAGTACAAGACAGTTGCGCAGTTACCTGGATGAAAGTGCCACAGAACACAGTAAGATGTTCGATGAAACACACTTTGTGCTGCAACACTGTCTGGTCAAGGAATAAAAATATCACATTGAACTTTCAAATATCAAACTATATGTTTGAATTTTCTGTAATGTAATGTAACTTTTTTCTCTTCTCCAGGAATTAAATGGGAGCCTGATGAAAATGGAGTCATTGCATTTGACTGCAGAAATCGAAAATGGTAGGCCATGTTCACCCATTAAGAGTTTTAATTAGCTAAATAGCTAGAACCCCAGAGAATGGAATAGGCCCCTTTTTGGACTACAACTCCCAGAACTCTCTCAGGCAGCATGACCAGTAGCCACAATGGCTGGACGATTCTAGGATTTGCAGTCTATAAAAGGAACTTTTCCAAGATATGTAAAATTTTGTAAGACCAATTTGAGTGTTTTTTCCCCCCTGTTGATCTAGGTACATTCAAGCAGCCACCTCTCCGAAAGATGTTGTTATTTTAGTGGATGTCAGTGGCAGCATGAAAGGCCTGCGCTTGACAATTGCGAAGCAGACTGTGTCATCCATTTTGGACACTCTTGGAGATGATGATTTTTTCAACATAATTGCGGTGAGTATTTTAATGCTTCTCTTCATTTCATCTGACATTTTATCATCTTCCCCCAATCCTGGTGCACTTCAGTATTTCAAGGTTCTAATCAGCAAATTCTGGATCTGAATCCCAGAATCTGAAGCTAGCTGAATCTAATGAATGGCTCCTCAAGGGTGAGTTGGCTTTAGATTCTAGTCTCACTGGTTTCATAGCGCAACAGATTTTAGGTGTGACTTATTCATGGGAATTTCTAATACAGTCCCTTGAATGGAGTGGTGCTTTTTAAAAAAAGCTTGGGGAGAATGTATTTATAAATTTAAAAATGCAAAATAACATCTTGAAGTGCAAATTCATTGATTATGATCATCCCACAAATAACAAGGTATAGGTTTGAGAGTCATCAGTTTTGTCAGATTTATGACAAATAGTAGATATAATTGTACCTCTTTCCCCCTCCCCCTAAAGCAATTTTACTAAATCTACCTTTTGTTCTAACTGGTACCAACTCTAACTACCAACTTCCATAATAACACAGGAAACATACCATACTTTTAGGACTGCACATGAACATATTTATTTACCTAGGTGCATGCTTATATAATTCAAAAGGAAGCACAGAGTTTTGAACACATTTTTCTTCTCTGTGTCAGCTTAGGAATTTTAAACATTTTCTAAACTAGAATTTTTTAGAGACTGTGTGCATTTGTCACATGCTTATAACTAGAAATGGGGGCTTTGTATTTGTATCCCAGGAGATATGAATATGAAGCTCAGCACCACAGGTGCCACTGTGGCCCCATTTTGGCCCCCCAGAACCAGCCCAGTCCACTCACTGGGCTCCTAGCAGTGTGTGCATCTGACAACTGTGACATTGCGCCAATTGTGGACATAGTCCTGACAGCACTGCCCTGCCTCTTCCCACAGCTGACCACTCTGGTGAGGAGGTGGGAAGATGAGCAGCTGAGCAGAGAGACTTGTTTTCCCCTCTCCTCGCTAGAGCGGTTAGCTGTGGGAAGAGGCAGGGCAGTGCCAGTGGGACTACGTCTGTGATTGGCACAATGTCGCCGCCATTGGATACACGCGCTGCAAGGAGCCCAGTGAGTGGACCGGGCTGGTTCTGGGGAGCGGGAATGGACTGGCATGGCACCTGTGGTGCTGAACTTCGTGTTTGTATCCCCCAGGATACGAATATGAAGCTCCCATGTCTTCTTCTAATGTATGCTCTAGAAGTCACACACATTACCCAGTGTATTATAACCTGGTGTATTGTAACCTGTTTGTGCTGAGCTGAGTGCAGTCTGTTCTGTGCATGATTCTTCCTGTAGCTCACACAGTGGGGATATTCACTTAAACCTTTCTGCAAGTGGAAAGCTCCCTTGTTGTCAACAGAGTGCTCTCCATTTTGCATAACTAAACACCAGTAATCATGGGGAGGAAACATGGAACACTCCACCCATGGAGCCATTACACTTTGCAGTTGCTAATAAGATACTGTCTGGTTTAGTTTGGCTGCTGGATTCCATATAAATATGGTATATTTGTATTTAGAGATAAGAGTAATTTAACGAGGAAATTATTAATCTGTAATTACTCTCTCTGTTCTCATTATGATGAGAAACCTACATAATAAGGAAACATGATTACTTTCTCTAACAGGAAAGGTTTACTGTTATTAATCTTATTAATCCTTATTTTTATTTATCATTTTGCTGCTTCTTATTAATCTGAAATTGTTCACTATGTTACTGTTACCAGAAACATATAATAAGAAAGCTTAATTACTTGCTCTGTCAGGGAAGGTTTTTTTTTGTCCTCCAGTGAACTGTGAGGAATTAACATATTCCAAATAAGTGTTGAGGCCCAAATGTGTAAACCTCATATTAAGAGAGTTGTGCCCAATGGTGTCTCCTCTGTTGAGACAAGGTTCTTTAATTAAGTGAGGAGTTGTGTGAATGGAAAGTGGGACAGGGAGTGATTTTTGTGGATCTCCCCCCACAGCCACTAGTAGAGTTGTGCATTCCCTCTCCAAATTCTGCAGAAAAGAGTCGGGACTCCCTCAGAATATAGGAGATGATGGTGCAGTGGGCTGCAATTAAAGATTTTGTGAAAAGCACCTGCCGTTAATTTCTACGTCCAGAAGAAATTACTACATCAGTGTCTTTCATCAAGAAGATTCAACTGAAAATAATTCACAATATTGATGTTTTATCCGCTCAGGAACATTTCCCACAAGTGTCAAATTAAGAAATACATTTCCATTAGTGGCTCACAATCTGAAGATAGAGACCTACATCAGAATTTTAGGATGAAGAGCCCTACTCCAGCTGCAAGCTGCCTATAGTAATTTTGTCATGTGAAAAACCTTGTGTACTAATGGTTTTTAGGGAGAACATAAAAAAGCAAATTTCTAGAGAGGGCATTTTTAAAAGGAGTTTCTGGCAGCTGTTTCCCCATGCCAGAAGTTGAAGGTGTGACTCTGGCCTGCCAGTCATGTGCTCTACTGAGCTACAGGCCAGAGGCATTTAATAAGAGTTTGCTGTTTCACTGTCACTTGAACCTCCCCTTGACAATGCAGTTGTTGTGTCCTCCCCCCGGACTCCTTATCCTGCTTTTTCTTTCTGAAATTCCATCTCTTTTCATGTATGTCACATGATTTTTTTGGTAACCCTTGCAGAGAATTATGTCTGTAATTCTCATTGACAGTCATGGGAGCTATGGTCAGTACACATGACTGTAATTAAATATTCAATTAACTTTAAAACTATATAACTGAGTACTGAAATAATATTTCAGTGATACAATTATAAAAGTTATTTGCCTAATGTATATTGGGTTCATTTCATCCTCCAATAATTTCCTTTCTAAATATATCCATGAATAAATGGCACACAAAACTGTAATACAGGCCTTCCCGAAGAATAAATATAAAAAAGATAAAGTAAAAAAAGAAAATCATTGTCGCTTTCATGGGTAACTTATTGCAAAATCTATCTAAAATTGATGGACTAGATGATTGAATTACAAAAAGAACTGTTAAACAATGCACTTGATTTTGTGCAGTCTAAGTTAAAATATAAGGGCAGATCATCAGTGCGTGAAGAGAGATGTCTGCAGTAAGAACAGTATTTTTCCAGTTTTGCTTTGATGTAAAATTCTAAGTCAAGCGTTAAATTAATAATATTGCCATGAAAACAAGAGTGCTAATTCCATCTGGGACTGAGACCTAAGGAGCATGGTTTTGCAGAAATAAAAGCTCTACGTTAATTTGAAAGTACACTAGTTGGGATAAAATATTTCAGATCAGTTTATGTTTTTCAGGTGTACCATAGGAACATGTGAATGTGGAAGGTTTTTTTTTTTAAATGACATCAAACAAATAGCAACTTTGTTCCATGATCTGGAAGAGGAGGAACAATGGGGAAGAATAATTCAGGACCACTACCCTTGCTTAGTTTAAGTTCATCGCTGTTGAGTTTATAGCTGTTTTATAATAAACTTGTTAGAGCTCATGGTTGTAGGTTCCCTGGAGTACTGACCAGAGACACTGCATATATGTTGCTCAGCTGAAGCAGATGATTCCAATTTGCCTTCCTAGTTTAGAGTGGAAGTGGAAGGCCATTAATATGGAAGGAAGATCTTTTGGTAGACCACCTCCTTTGGACACAAGAGAACAAAGATTTGATATTAGAGATGGGCGTGAACCAGTTCGTCCCAGTTTGTAAAGGCGGCAGCACAGGTGCTGCTGCTCCCCTCCCCTGCCTCCTCAGCGGATTCAGCCACTCACCAGGCCTAGCTTGCTTGCTTTTCTTCACCTCCTCGGCTAATCTCCCAGTCATGAGCAAGAGCACAGATTTCTCTGCCCTGTACTTTTGTCTGAGTGGGAGATCAGCCAAGAGGGCAGGGCAGAGAAGCCTTTGCTGAGATCCTTTAGAATGCCATTTTAACCAGCTGAAGAGGAGAGTAATCTAGAGAGCCCAGTGTGTTCAGTATATGTTCTTTGTGATTTGGCATCTGTACCAGGGTCTAGTGAAAAAGTGAGGAAACAAGGGACTGCTTAGGTCAGGGGCAGAAGAGAAGACAGGAGGGGCCAAAACAAGAAGCCACAGCCAAGAAGTGATAGATACAATAGTTGTGGATTGTCAAAACTCAGTGAAAATGAAATACAGTTCCTCAGTATGTGCCATAAAGAACATTGTGCCAAGGCACAGGGAGAAAAAAGGAAAGGGGACAAAAAAAGGGGGGGGGGGACACAGAGAGCATACATTTCATTATAAAACAGCCAAGAGCTCTAAGTATCAATAATTCTTTTATCTGACATGAATGATACCACAAAGCTCTTTACTGGATTTCTCTAGTTTTATTTTTATTTTTGATTTTTTGCATTTGGTAGTGCCTTCAAAGCTTAGTGCTAACTGGTAGAATAGACATTTTAAACAGAGAGAGAGGGAGGGGAAGCAAAATTACACCTATATTGGTTTAGTTTTTAAAAAATAAAGTATGAAAGGCAAATACAAGTGTGAAAAATGATGTAGTGGTAAAAAGGAATAAGGCATTTGCACTGCCAAATAGAATGTATTTGTTTAATTCATTTAAGCTATGGTCCAAAACAGCCTATGTAAACATTTCACAGGTATACTCTGAAAATTTTGTTTTAGATCTTTCTTTCTTTTTAACTTTTAACACCTGTCTTTATAAAATCCATAGACTACTCTTTAATTTCCTCTGAAGTAAAAAAATCAGCTTTAAGAACTTGGTGCAAGAAAGATAAATCCAGATGATGCATGTATTCATTTCTCTATGTATGTGTGTATGCAGGGCCGGAGCTACCACTAGGCGAACTAGGCGACTACCTAGAGTGCAGACCTGAGAGGGTGCAAAACTGACCTCAGAGGGTTGCAGAACTGACCTGAGGGGTGCAGAACTGAACTCAGAGGAGCGCAGAACTGGCCTGAGAGAGGCACAGTTTTATACAGACTAGTTTCTTTAAAAAATGCAACTGAAAAATTATATTTTAAAATTTTAAGATAAATATCACAACAGTGCTATGGAATATAATTATTTATAAAGTCGTATAATTTTTTTCTATATACTGCATCCCAGGGGTCATTTCATAGAAAAAGGGCTGCTAGTACTCTCATTAGCATAACTCATTTGCATATATCATCCCTGGCATCAATGGAAGTAAGCAAAAAACCACTGGGTAAGTAAAAATAAATAAATAAGCACTTTCAGAGTTGCCAGTACTGCGTAGTACCCTTGAGTTCCCCCCCCCAAGGTGACCCCTGCTGCAGCCCCTATTTCTTACAAATGTCCTATTGATACCAGCCACTGTTATCTACTTCCTAGGGTTATAAGTCATCAAACAGGGCTAATGGACAGGCAGCAGTGGGGGAAAATATTTTGGTGAAGATCCTGCAGCTTCCCTCTCTCACTTAGCTTTTGGTCTCTTTTAAGCTACATTCCCCCAGTCATAACTGGAGACAGACTTCTAGTTTGGGAGGGGCTCCACCAATGTTCCCTCTAAGCCAAGTCAGCTTTTGAGCAGAAATTCTACCTTGTGACCTCTGACCTGGAAGATCTACTAATCTCTTGCTCATGCCTCTTAAAAAATCCCAAATTCTGTGTGCCAGACCAACACCCCCTAGTAGTGCAAGTTAGAGGGAACTATGGTTTCACTTTCAATGTGGCAACTCTTACACTGCAACTGCAAGGCCTCTATTCAGCTGAACGTACTCGCTTGGATGGTGTTCCCAATGACATTTGGGGAAAAGTGAGTTTCTATCTTCTTTTACTCATGACTTTCCAAAAGACTCAAAAACAAGAAAATTTTCTCCTATACACTACAAGAGGAGACTAGCAAATGGTGGTGTGCCGTTAATGGCTGATATATTCCACCTCAAAAGATGTGTTTTTTTGTTGTTGTTTTTTGTAAGCTGTTCAACAAAGTAAATAGTGCATCAGTGCTACAAGGACAAGGTTCAAAAGATTGGAAAAACACTGGAGCAATTCTGTCTTCACATGAGAGAAATCCTCTCCATTTAGAAAACTATCAGGCCTGGAGAGAACTTGAATTGCGCTTATATAAAGGAAAAACAGTTGATGATATTAACCAGCAGAAAAACAGGCAAGAAGAACAATATTGGCAACAAATCTCGGAACGCCTGATTGCTTTGGTCAACTTTGCATTCCGTGGTACTACTGAAAAGTTGTATAGTGCTAACAATGGAAATTTGTTGAAGTTTGTAGAATATTTAGCCCTTTTTGATCCTATCATGAATGAACATTTGTGCAGAGTTAAAAATGAAGAAACAATGGTTCACTACTTAGGAAAAGATATCCAAAATGAACTTATACAACTTCTAGCAGGTGATATAAAGCAGAAAATTTTAGCAGATATAAAGTCAGCCAAATACTATTCAGTTATTCTCGATTGCACACCTGATGTTAGTCATACTGAACAAATGACAATGATTGTACGTTTTGTCAATGTGATCAAACCATCAGATACTGAGATGTCCAAACCTGAGGTTATGATAAAAGAACATTTCTTGGGATTCGTTCCACTAAAGGACACTACAGGTGCCTTTATAACAGAAACTCTTCTTGGACAGCTTGAGCAAATGGGATTACGAATTGAAGATCTGCGTGGTCAAGGTTATGATAATGGGAGTAACATGAAAGGCAAAGAAAATGGTGTACAAAAGAGAGTCCTAGACATAAACCCACGTGCCTTTTTTGTGCCCTCCAATGCATACTCTTTAAACTTGGTAGTCAATGATACCGCTAAATGTTGTCTGGAAGCAACAAGTTTCTTTAGTTTGATTCAACAGATCTGTAATTATTTCTCTGCATCGACTTGGCATTGGCAAATTCTAACTAGCCATGTATGTATTAGGCATAACTGTTAAGCATCTGAGTCAAACGAGATGGGAGAGTCGGATCGATACTTTAAAACCCCTGAGATATCATTTTGGTAGTATATATGATGCTTTAATAGAGATATTTGATGACACAAGCCTAAAGAATTTATCTGGAAATACTTCTCGAATTGAAGCTAAGGCCCTTGCTGATGCAATTTGTAAGTTCAAATTTGTGGTATCCCTTGTTACATGGTACAACATTCTTTTTGAAATTAATCTTACAAGCAAGCTGTTACAAAATAAGGAAAATGATTTAAATTCAGCTACAAGCCAATTGCAAGTGGCTAAGAATTACCTTGTGGGCTGTAGGTGTGATGCACGTTTTCAACAAGTTTTGATGGATGCTACTGAGATTACAAAGGAGCCAGAAATACTACCAAACTTTGAGACAGAACAAGTTAGAAAAAGGAGAATAAAAAAGCAGTTTGAGTATGAAGCACAAGAGGAGGCACCAGAAGATCCAAAGCAGGTACAACAGTATAATTCCTTGTTTGGCTTCCTGTATGACATACAAGATCAACAAAAAATGTACTGAAGATGTACTTAAGGCCTGCAAGAATTTGGAAAAATCATTGATGCACAATGGAAACAAAGATATTGATGCTGAAGATCTGTGCTGTGAACTTATAGCAATAGCTCGAAGACTTCCAAAGTCTATGCCACCACAAGGAGTACTTCTCTTCATAGTGCAAGAAAAACTCCTGGATAGTGTGCCTAATGTTTCTGTTGCTCTAAGGATCCTTCTCACACTTCCAGTGTCAGTGGCTAGTGGTGAACGCAGTTTCTCAGAGCTCAAGCTTATAAAAACATATTTACACTCAACAATGCTGCAAAGTAGACTAGTTGGTTTGGCAACTATATCAATTGAACATGCCAAAGCATCAGCTATTGACCTGAAGTAATCAGTGACAAAATTTGCAAAAGAAAAGGCACGCAAAATGAGATTTTGATGTGGCAAAAATAGAAACATTTAAGAGACATTACAGTTCATAGGATTATTCAAAATGATTTGTGTGCTAAAACTGTTTTGTATCTGAGAAAGAAAATTGAAGACTGTTCGATTACTTGTTCTCTCCGTTTTTTAAAATAAAATTTTCACAATTTCAATTTTTGTACTTTCTGTTTTTCCGACAATTTGTCTGTTTTTGAAAATTGGGGGGGGGGGGGGCTCAAGCAGTTAGTCTTGCCTAGGGCGCAAAAAAGCCTGGCACCGGCCCTGTGTGTATGTCACTTCCCTTTTGGACTCATTGGGAGAGTTGATTGAAATTTAAAAAAAAAATGCTTTGCTTAATGTTTGTTCCTGAACTTCACTTTCTCTAAGTGGAGTTCAGGAAACATTTTAGTATAAAGGTCCCTATATCTTCCTTTGAAAAACAAAGAAGAATGTTTTCCAGATAGATCCTCCCACTGGTGTTTCTCAAATAACCTCGCTTAACAACAACAACAACAAATTTATACTGCACCTCTTAGCTAATAAGTAGTGCTCAATGCAGCTTGCAATTATAAAACATAATAAAAACAACAATGAAAACATATGTACATAAAATAGTTAAAATCAAATCAAATGAACAAGACAATTAAAACAATTAAAATCATCTTAATACATCATGAAAAGTGAGTTTTAAGATGTACCTTGACATGCTACCTAAAAACAGCAAGAGTGGAAAGTATTCACAGCTCATTAAACTAGACTATGTAAATAGGGTTGCACAAAAAGTGGACTCAAAACCCAAAGTTACTTTTTGGACTAAACCTCCCAGAATCTCTAGCTCACAAAGCTGCTCGCCTTGTTGGCTAAGGCTTCTGGGAGCTAAAATTAAAAAAAAAAAAAAAAACTTTGCTAAGCTCTGCTCCAAACACAGTCACACTAAAGAGATGACTATCTGGATTCAGATGGCATTATTAATTTCAGATTAGTATTCAGTAACGGTTGACATCATTCAAATTAAACATCCTTGCGGGTGTGCCAGTGTAATTAATTAAGGATTGTCAGAGAACACTGAACTGTCCACATGAGCGATGGAGACAGATGTCCAATGTGGAGCATGTTGCAAGCAGACTGGGAGTTTAGACAAGGAGAGCAGGTGAGAGAACTCTGCTTAATTGAAACGTGTACGCAACAGAATGGGAATCAGTAGCGCTCATGGGCAATGTCACTTGTAATAAGAGCAAAACTGTCTGCACGCATTGCCACCCTATTCCACCTCCTCACCCCTGCATTTTGCTCTTATAGATGGTGAAAAGAGTTATTTGGTAGCTTTCTTATTAATTTTTGGCTTGTCATTCTTTTGTCCCTTACTGTGGAAAAAGACTTATCAGGCCTCAACGTTTATCTGTGTATAAATGAAAAAATATTGGAGGAGGGGGAAATTGCATTTATTGTGAGAATGGACGAAGAATGCTCTTACCATTTCTAGAAGTTTGACTTGTTCATTTTCCCTAGTAGGCCAATGTTCAAAGTTAGCTGTAAGACAGAGGATGGGGAACAATCTGTCCTCTTGAACTGTTTTTGCCTACAGTTCTCAGCACTCCTATCTAGCATGGCTAATGCTAAAAGAATCGTGGGAGTCTAGAAGAAGAGGAGAAGAATCACAGGAGTTGTAGTTGGAAATATTTGGAGTTCTACAGCTTCCACCACCCTGTTAAAATATGTTTGTTCATGGGCCTTTGGCTCATCTCCTATAATAACAAACACCTCTCCTCCCCTTTTATGGATTCTATATACTGACCTCCCTCAATATCTGCCAATTCTACTCCTGCCCCAGTTGGGAGCCCCTTTTAGTGACGTACACCATTGAAAATATCCAGCATACTCCAGAAGCAGATTTTCAGAGATAACAGAGGGAAAAGGGAGGTGGGAAAGCTCCCTTCCCTGAATATAAACTCTGATGCATCCAGAGATGGAAAGCTGGAATCCACAACAGGGTGTAACATTTAAATCAAAGTTTGGAAATGCTACCTTTATGAACTATACTTCCCAGAAATCTCCAGTTGGACAATTCTGAGTTATATTGTTTTCCAAGTCATGATTTAAATATTTCCTAGGGTTCATTCATATGAATAAGAGGACTGAAAGGTTGGCTGTAGTTAGACTTATCTGCTAGCCCTGGTAAGTTTTGTCAGACAGTCCACCTAAGTAAGATTCGGAGTATATGGCCTGAATTCAAGTAGTATTTCCAACTAGAGCTGATCTGTTGAATCAATCGAATTCTACATTTAGTGTGGTCCATTCATACAGCAGTTAATTCAGTAGATTTACTTTAGTAAGGACTACCACTTGGATTTAGGCCTTTGGTTTTATGATGAATGATTCCTGAACCATCTTTGTTCTATTTGATCTGTAACTTAAAAACTTCCTTGACTGAATGCTTTCTCTCTTAACAGTTCAGTTTTTAAAACACAAAGGAAAATCAGAATGATGCGCTCAAAAAGCAAGCACTGCATTCTAAGATAGTGTGTCATCTGTGTTTTGCCATTGTTTTCAGTCATTAACTTAAATTGTATCTTCCAAAGGCTTATATTAAATGCCCCACCTTTTTCTTTTGTTTTCTTTCTGTCTGCAGTATAATGAAGAACTCCACTATGTAGAACCCTGCCTAAATGGAACTTTAGTTCAAGCGGATAGAGCCAACAAAGAGGTAAAAAGAAATGGGAACCATAGAAAAGCAGCAAAACCTCTGTATGTGATGAGCATCAGAATAATATCTTGATTTTATTTTTAACTAATGAAATTCCCTTATTTGAAGGGGTGAAACAAATTGTTCCCTCTCATTGTTTAGAACATAGCTGTGTGATGAATAAAGTAAGTTTATCTGAGTCAGGTCTGGGAAATGAGCTTCAGGGCTTTGGTAAAGTTCCCCTCAAAAGAGCCATGATGACTAGAAACCCTGGAATGCTTCTCCAGCTGTGATTAAAATCCACCCTGCAGAAGAGCTGCTAATTTATATGAAGAGCTGATCCAGGTGGCTTAAGCCCGCTGTCAGGTAGGAACTAGTAAGTTTTTACCTGTTGCTTCCCCTAGAGGGTGGGCTTCTCTCTCCAGTTCTTTTCCCTCTCCTAAGGGTCCTGGATAGCCCAGTGCCAGTGGATCTCTTGCTTCTTAGGAGGGCAGATGTGCAGAATTCTTTGGATCAAGTGGATTCTTTGGATGAACAGGAGCACATGACATTGGATTATCTCAGAAATCAATTCGTTAAATCTACAGTCTTTAATAGTAATTGATTTGTGTTTGAGAATCTGAGGACTCCTTGTGCCTCTGTTGCCTTTTTCTGCTGCTGCCCAAATGAATGCTCATCGTGATTCTGTTCAGGCTGGATTAGCGTTTCCTTGGCCCAGGACTGCCGCTATCATGGAAGTATTGACCAATGTTGTATCAAGGATCCTTGAAATGCTGTTGTAATTCTGTTGAATATCTAGTCAAGGACACATCTTTTGCTTTAGTTGATTGGTTGTTTGGAGTCTCTCAGTAAGCCTGAAAAATATTTGCAAAGCCACCATGGAAGTACAGAAATGTTTGTAGACTCGGGGGCATAACAATGGGTTAAAACAAAATGTACAATCAACTGTATCATGAAGTACCTGGAAATGTTGGTTTGCTGGTACCATAAGAAAAAGCATGTAAAAAGGAACCATGATATATGACATTCTGTTTCCTTTAAGCTAGGATCTGCATCAAACAGTCAAAACATCATCAATATATGGATGGTTGGATCATTTCTTTGTTATTCATGATTTATTATTATTCATTTTATTTATATTATTAGTAGTAGTAGTTTTATTTATATGCCGCATTTCTCCCAACAAGGGACCCAAAGCGGCTCAAAACATTAAAATTCACACCATTAAAAACACTATGTTAAATATGAAAAGATAAATTAAACAATATATGATTTAAAATACAATTAAAAGATTAAAACATGAAAAAGATTAAAATTATATGCTGTCTTTCTCCCAGATGTGGGAGGAATATTATAAATTATAATATTATAAATATTAAAATGTAATTGAATCTGTTACAGGATTAAAACACAGTTTATAAAGAATTAAAACTATTTAACATCTCAGCTAAATATTAATAATAATTTACATTAAAAATGCAATGAATCAGCAATTTCAATTAAAACTTCTATCCTTAGCAGTCAAGCAGGTTCAAAAGTTTTGCCTGAATGAAAAAGTGTTTACCTGCCAGTGAAAGGTAAACAGGGAAGGGAGACTAGCCTTCTGTGGGAGGGCTCCAAAACCTGGGAGCAACCACATAAAATTTCTTTCTTGTGTCCTTACCAAATGAGTGAGGGGTAAGAGATTAAGAAAAGGGACTCGCCTGTAGATCATAAAGTCTAGGTAGGCATGTATAGGTCATTCAGATGACTGGGAACCAAGTCATGTAAGGTTTTAGAAACAATCTGGTAGCTAGTGAAGCTGTTGTAGCAGGGGAATCATATGTTCCACATAACTGGCTCGGATCAGTAGTCTGGCTCCAACATTTTGGGCCAGTTGAAGTTTCTGATGACATTTCTGCCTTTTCTTTGTCTTCTGTTTATCATTTCCCCATCTCCATTGAGCAGCTGAGCCACTGTTTCTTTTCTTTATCTTTTGCTATGTACATATCTGAAAAATGCTTTTTTGTTGCTTTTAGTGTCTCTAGCTAACCTCAGCTCATTCTCAGATTTTGCCCTCTTAATGTCATCCCTGCAATTCCTTATTACTTGCCTGTATTCTTGCTTTGTGGCTGGTCTTTCGTATATGTGTCCTTTTTCGTTTTCAAGTGCTCTCTGAGCTTTTTGTGAAGCCACAGTGGCCTTTTTTTTTGCTATCTCCCACCTTTTTTTCTTGTTGTAATTGTTTGTAGTTGTGTTTTTAGAATTCCCTTTTTTCAGAAATTCTTTTTTAGAAGGAGTCCTTCTTGGATTCTTTTTCTTGTTAGGATCTCCTGCCATGGGACCTTACTTATCCTTGTTCTGAGTTCTTTAAAGCTGGCTTTTTTAAAACCCAGCATGTGTGTGTGGCTACACTCTGCTTTGGTTTCCTTTAAAACCAAGAATTCTAGTAGAACATGGTCCCTCTCACCCAGAGTTCCCCTTATTGCCACTTCCTCCACCAAGTCATCTCTATTGGTTAGAATCAAGTCAAGGATAGCTAGGCCTCTAGTTTCTTTCTCCACTTTTTGTAGAAGAAAATTATCAGCCACACAAGCTGGGAATTTCTTGGAAGGACCATACTTGGCAGACTTTGCCTCTCAACAGATGTCAGGATAATTGAAATCTCGCATCACTACTACATTGTGTCTCTTTGAAATCCTTGCAGTTTGTTTTTCAAAAGTTTCATCCGTATCTTCTCCTTGATTGGGCGGTTGGTAGTAAATTCTAACTGCCATGTTCCTTTTGTTTTTAGTCCCAACTACATTGATCCAAATGCTATCAATGGGACAGCCAATCTCCTCCTCCTGTATTTCTGTGCAGGAATGTATATTTTTGACATATACTGCAACTCCACCTTCCTTTCTATTATTTCTGTTCTTTTTTTTAACAATTTATATCCTTCAATTGCTGTATTCCAGTAATGGGAGTCATCCCACCAAGTTTCAGTTATTCCTATCAAGTCATATTTAACCTCCTGAGCTAAGGTTTCCAGTTCTTCTTGTTTGTTCCCCATACTCCTGGCATTTTTATATAGACACCAGAGATTGTGTGATTGTGTGAAATATATATATTAACATTAACATTAATAATAACATTAACATTAATAACATTCATATATATAAAGTTCTTCATGCTGTGGCCAAACACATTCTTCCCAATCCTCATGAAGTAAAAGCCATCTCTTGCTAGCAGTCTCTCTTCCAGAAAGCTTAGCCTGTGGTCCCAAAAACTGAATCCCTCACTATGACTCTACCTTCATAGCCAGTCATTCACGTGGAATATTTTCCTTTCCCTTTCTATTCCTCTTCCAAGTACTGGTAGGATGGATGAGAAAACTATCTGAGCTCCAAAGTCCTTAAGTTTCCTTTTCAGAGCTTCAAATTCTGATGTGATCTCTTCAAAGTTGCTCTTGGCTGTGTTGTTTGTTCCCACATGGATGGGAAGGAAAAAAATATATGTATCTGTGGGTTTATGAGTGATGGCAATCATTTTGTCACATCCCTAATCTGTGCTCCAAGAAGACAGCATACCTGGTGGATCCTTGGATCTTCCTGGCATACTTCAGTTTCCATCCCACGGAGTAGGGAGTGTCCTATTACAACTATGCTTCTCTTCCTCTTTTTTGTAGGGTGTGGGTTCAGCGCCTATGAGTTTCAGTCTCTCTCATGTACTCCTGTGAGGCCTCCTCTTTGACTATGCCTGCTTGCTGTCTGCCAGACCCTTCATCAAGAACCTGAAAGTGGTTTCACAATTCCACCAGTGAAGATAGTCTTCTATTTCTTTTGAGCTAGGAGAGGCCAGAATACAGCAAACATGTGGTGTTTTCCCTTTTCAAAAGATCCTGTTCACACCCTGGGTCTGTATAAATTGAAAAGTATCTATTAGCACTGGAGAAGGAGAGGACAAAGTTGCATCCGAAGTTAGTTCCCAGGCCAGACCATCTTAATCACCGTAGTCCTGCAGGGGCTATGAGCCCAGTGAGCCCAAACCCCACAATGTAGGGGTCATATGCCCATGACAATGGAAGTACAGAGAGCTTTTTCACACCCAGATCTCATCCAGCACAGAAGGCCAGGTCCAGAGTGTATCCTTTGGCATGTGTGGGGACAGATACCACTTGGGGCCGCCCTGTGCTTGCCATGGAGGACATGGAGTCCTGAGTTAGTCCTAACAAGGTTGTCTCAGTGTGAATATTGAAGTCCATAAACATGCACACACAATGCTCATGTGCACACACAAGCACACAGCTTCATCTAGCCAGGTGTCTGTAATGCAGGCCAGATTGGCATACTCGTCCAACTCAAATCTGGAGTGGCTTTTGGTTTCCCGTTCATAGTTCAGGCACTCAGCAGCAGCAGTTTCAGCCTGCAAGCCCTGTTGACAATGTTATCCAGGCTGTTTGAAATCGGGGAGCAATTGGGGGCCACCCAGCACATAGTTGCATTCCTTTCCGCTACAGAGCTGGTGCTGATCACCACCGCCCATACCTTCTCCCGTCTTATATAGTTTTAACTGCCTGTTTTTTTCCATACCATTTTTTCCTTATAATGGAACAGTTTCACTCTAGGTTCTCATGATAAACTACACTGATGTTAAGCTTTCTTGTTAATTTCTTCTGCTGTGTGTTTCCAGAGGAATCTTTTCTCTGTGTGCATCTCTGTAATGATATTACCCAGCGCGCCAGAAGATAATTGTTCTCAGTACTGTATCAGAATGTAAGCAAAGTGAAGGAGTAGTGCAAGCAATCAGATACACATGAAGTGGTCTGGAATATTTGGCAGCAGAAAAACATTTTTAGCTTATGCCTCTGTAGCTGCAGCCAATGAGAGTAGAAATAGTTTTGTGGGGGCTTTAAATGAACTAGGTAACAGAGTATGAAAGTAGTGTGGAACCCACATCTGTTGTTGAGATTTTTTTGATTTATTCAAGCTCTGTTTCCTTTCTTTAGGCACAAAGGCATAAGGAAAGCTAAATTTGAGTTCAGTTAAAAGTGAGGAAGGTTGTATCCACACAAACAGGTACTCCGGTAGAAAAAGCTAGTGACAAGTACTTTAAATATATATGACCACTAAGTGGTTAAAGAATAGTGGGAAACCAACTTTCCTTTTGGGTTTTGAAACAAATACCTCTGTTTAATCCATTACTTCTCTGTAGTTCTGAAAAGTCATTAACTCCATTTCCCTAGATAGTCTTTTGAAAATGTTCTGGGATTTTGTGGTGAAGTGGTTGAAGTGTTCAAAACCATTTCACACAAATGGCTTCCCACCACACATTTCTCTTTGAAATGGCCACCTATGTGGCAGAACTGAAGTAGGAACTGCACTGTAAAGGTAGTGTTTATTTTTTTCAGCAACAGTTCGGTATTATTTGACATTGTCCTCCAGTGTGAGTTGGTCATATTGATCAGCCTCTTCATATTGGATATCTAGCTATCCCACAGTCAGAGAAGACCCTGTCGGTACTCTGTTGAGCACAGGGAATTGCCTCCGATCAGACTATTTGTCCATCTAGCCTAGTAATGTCTGCTCTGAATAGGCTCTCTGGAATCCTCGAGATAAGTATATTCCCATCATATGCTATAGGTGTTTAACTGTGGATCCCCATGGCTAAACCTGGAACTTTGGCATGCAAGCACCTGGTTTACAGCTGAGCTATTGCCCCTTCCCTCCCTCTCTCCCTCCCTTGTTTGATATCGCAGAAAAACTGGAGATCATATTCCTAGTTTTACAGTCTGCATGTTGATCTAAATTATTTTTGACAGGCCGAGTGTGCGGCCTTTGCCAAATGGTGTTAAGCAATGGGAAACTGACAGCTTGCTTAATGCCATTTTATTCTATTATGTACTTAATAATTAACACTTAGTACCACAGTAATTATACTATTGAGTAGTCTGAAGATTAATTGCAGAAGCTTTGTCTTGCAGAACACACTTGATCAAAATTTCAGCTTCATCTCCTTTTGGGCGATGAACTAGCTGAAGTGGTCTGTGTTCTGGAACCAAACAAAGATGAAAAAGATAAAAGATAAAAAGATATAAAAACTGGAAGAGCCATGCTGATAATCATCAAGTTTCAGTATGCCATCCAGGGGGGAAAGTATCAAAACTCCTAATACAAGTTTAATGAAATGCAAGGCAACAACATATCTCCATCTTTGATATGAGTATAGAAATACTGTATAGAAAGAATGCAGTCTCCCCTTTTGCAAGTTAAACTAGCCATAACAGATCTTCCCCAAAAAATCCTTATGCCCAGTTCTATAGGCTCTATAAAGTCCATGTGTGATAGTGGGGTGAAAGACAACACAGCCAAGAAGCAATCTGACTTTAGCGGTATGTTACTCATTCTTTAATCTGACGCATCCAACACACTAACTTTCATCCAAAAATAAACTATATGACCCTTATGATTGCTTTCCCATTATATTCAGTGAGAACAGTGCATAGGCAAGAATATGCAGGGCATTTTTATTTGGGTTGTTTTTTTAATGTCCAGGGGACTGTAGGAATCCTGTTTCTATTGCAGCAACATATGGAGTGCCTCTTTTTCCCCTTTACCTACTTTCCATTTATTCTGGGGGAAAAAATAAAATGTTGTTTTCTCAGTCTTGAAGGACAACAGTCAGTGGGCACACATCCGGTTACTGCTATTAATATTGAATGGTATAGGTTGTTTAGGTGATTTGGGGGTCTTGTGACTGGATCACTCAATATCTGTTTGATTAATAAATAATCATGGGACTGGGGCCATGACATGAAGGGAAGGAAGTTTAATCCTTTCCCCAGTACAATTTTACTTATTTCAGTTGCTGCCCGTGACTGGGAAATACTGTATATCCATAAAGCATGGGCACCCCTTCACCCCAATAGCAACTTCTTGGAATCTTAGAACTGCAGAGCTGGAAGAGATGCTATGCATCCTAGGTTCCAGCCCTGGTCAAGGAGGCACAGTGGGGAATCAAACTCCCAACCTCTACAGCCAGATGCCAAAACCACTGAGCTATTCAGCAGTCTACTTCCACAGGGAAGAATCTAAGTTGGGGAAAAATTAGACCCTCCCTGCTTCCCCCTTGGCCCTGGTTCAATAAGCATTTTGTGCTTGTGGCTGCATCAAGATATTCAATCATATCACAATACGTTTGGTTCCAAGGTGAAGCCTTTTTCCTCTTGTTCACTGCAGCTTTACCCTTTCCATGGGATCCATGCAAGAAATGGATCCCAAGGAAAGGAGAATAAATGCACTTGCTGTAGAAACCTTGACTAACTGCCATAATTAACATTTTATAGTAAAAAGTCATTCCAATAATTATTTGTAAAAAATTGCTGCAATAATTATTTGTTTGATGTTTAAATTGGAGCTGGTTTATCCAAGAGGTCAGTTTTTAGGCGGTAGGGAGTCCATGAAAGAAAGCCCTTGAAAAGCATCTGAATCAAATGATGTGTTTTCATGAAATGAGCTAAGTGGCACGTTTAATGTCAGACATGACAGGGCAATGTGGAAGTGTATGATGTGTTTACATGAATGGCAAGCATTAGAACTAATCTGGAAAGAAAAGGCAGGCAACCTAGTCCAGTAAAGTTTTATTAAGAACTTCTGTTCCTTCTGCAGTTTTAAAAGGCTGATTTTGAGTAGTATTTGAAATATATATTGTGCAGCTTGTGTGGTATCCATTGAGTTTCCAATTAAGATTCAGTACTGTAATTTCACATGGAGCCATTTTTTCCCCTCTTACTGTTTCTAGATTTCTCTGGCTGGCATTTTAGTTCTATTCAAAGAGGTATCCTAAAATATGTTTCTGCTGGTTCATAGAATTGCCTGTAGGCTATTGAAGAATGGGCTGTAGTATGACACTGGTTTTGTGTGTTGGGTATACACCAACTCTCTCTGCCTATATGTTCCCACATATGCAATCAGTCCACTGGAAAAAAAGGAGGGAGGGGACAGAGATTATGCCTTTCTGCTATAATGTGGGAATGTGACGTAACGGCATTTGATGGGAGAAGTCTAATGAAGCAATCCTGGTGGCAAAGTTGCTTCTGTCAATTACACCAGAAGATCATTTTCTTGGCACCTTGCAGACATTTACATGTCATCAAAATTTGCTCTGGAACTTTTGGGGACTCATCTGGAGAAGATCTTTGGGGATGGGGGGGATTTCATATGTGAGCGGTTGCATAGAATGTGTGAATCTGGATTTGCATTTAACAAAATTATTCTATAATGCGATGACTTTTTAAACTAGACAGTAAAAACATCTCTATGTTATTACGCTTACACAATACCTGTCTGGTTTATAATTTTGTTATTAAACAGGTCTTGCCTTCATTGTATCAATTTGTAAACCATTCCTGCCCCCTTTTCAAGTGGGAAATAATGTAGACAGTATTTTATCATTGTCTGTGCATTTTCCTGCAAAATTGCAAACATGTGCAGTTGCCTAGTTTAATAAAGGTTTACTTGGGCCAAGAGGTTTTCATGTTTGAGAAAGTGCACAGTACAGTTTCCCCACCTCTTGGGAATTATGTGGCTATCTGAGCTATTGCAACTACACTTTTCTGGTAAGTGGATCACAGTTTGCATTCTTGCTTTATACATTACATGTGTGTGTCAGAAGCTTATTCTGTCTATTTTGTATTATGTTTGTGGCAATGGAAATGCTTAACACTGGTAGGCTCAACCTTTTGTGGTGGAACATAAGCTTTAAGATGCAGTCCATTATCTGAGGAAAAAAGAAAAGTTATCAAGAGGTAATTAAGGAGCAAGCTGAAGATTTCACATTTGCCTCTGGGTCCAGTTCAAAGTGCTAGCTGCACTTATAAAATCATAAATGGCCTTAGGCCTGGATAGTTACAGGCCTGCCTCTTCTCCCATGGATCCTCCCACCAGCTATGATCTTCAGAGAGTTTGTTTTGTATTCTACCTCCAAGAGAGATTCACCTGGTAAGAATGTAAGAGAGGGGAAGCCCCTCTTAGCGAGAGGGCCCATTCTCCCTTGTGTTTTTGAATAGGCAGTTATGATTGATGTAGGTACATTGGAAAATAATAAGCACAACCTTATACTGACTCAGACTATTGGTTCATCTAGGCCAGTATTGTCAATGTTGACTGGCAGTAGCCCTTCAGGGTTTCTGAAGCCATTAGGATTCTCAGGTGGTCTCCTATCCAAGAATTCATTAACCACACACAACCCTGTTTAGTTGAAATCAGTGTGCCTTTCTCCTATGATACGAGAACATGCTATATGATAATATGATATGGCAGTGTTCATGTTTATTTGTATTTATTCCCCAGGCTTTTGATGCATTTATTTAAGTCTTGCTGCCTTTTTTTAAAAAAAGCTGTTTTATACTGGCTTTTAATGCTCTATATTCTAAAATATATTGAGATAAAAATGTGTTGTGTCATAAATCACCTTAGGGATATTTTTTAGGTCTGAAAGGTGGTATGAAGATGTTTTTGTGTCACCTATGTCATGCTGTGCCTCATCTACATATTCAAAATAAATAGTTTTAAATTAAAAATTTTAAGTGGATTTTTGTCACATTGCTATTTTATTATTATTACCAATTATTTGCATTACCTCTTTTTTGTTAGCTGCACAGTTGAGATCAGTAATGGGATGGAATCTTCTACTACTTTAAATTTATTTTAAATGCACTTGTAGGAAGGTGAAGGGAAGTTTGGTGTATCAATACTTTGGCAGGGGGAACATGAGGTATCAAACCTTTCTGTGTATTAATTGTTGACCTCCTACCCATTTACTTTGTCAATGTTGAGGATGGGAAAAGCCAAGAAGTAATAATATGAAGAATCGTCAGGATCAGAAGGTAAACTAGGTGGCAAGATTGGTACAACCACCAAGCTGAAAGATAACTTGAGTTCCTCCAGCATATTTCTTCTGAGACAAGCTGTGCTCCCTTATTTCTTCCTCCCCAGGAAGAAAGAATGGGAGGGGTCAGTCTGGAATATACTTTGCCTTCTAAAAGTTGATGACATAGGACAACATTATGAATCTTTCCAGGTTAGCAGAAATTGTTCTGGTGAATCAGGAAAGAATGAAAATAGACTGCAATGAAACATGTCTATGTCTCTGGGATCCCTATTGGTCATTTGCACACCTCTGCTTCAGTGCTAGGTAGATGTTGTGATGTGATTTTGAAGAAATCAATGCAAAGTATTTTTGACTATTGCATCCTAGAGAACTAATTCAGAAGAACTGATGCCTTTCCAAGTTTGGTTTACTGTTAATGGTGCTCAACTACCCCAACCAAAGAAGAGAAGGATGTATGGCTAAGGAATGAAACACACTGAATTCAATTGACTGGTTGACTAACTGGTTGATAAATAGTGACCAAATTCTGTTGCTCAGTTATATAAAGGTGTTAGGTTTTAGTGTTGAATGGCTGTAAGTTAAGAAATTTTTGTTGACATTATTTGTTGGATGTCAAGTTGCATGAATCAGTATGCAACAGATAATGCTAACAGAGGTTTCTAAACTTACGTCATTTTGCTTCCAAAAATTATGCCTTTTGTATAACTATGCAATATGATTTCAGCTAGTAATAATAACACATATGTTCAAATCATTACAATGAAACAAGAATGTTGACCCCACTTTTTTTACTATTAGAATATGTCTTTTCTCATCCTTCTGTCAACATGCAAAGACCTTCTTATTCAGGCAGGTTTTGACAATTAAGAGCCCCAAATTGTAAGATTTTAACCAAGTATTGTTGCTTTTCTTTCCAAGATATACTATTAGCATTTTAATGAAATTATTTTAAAACATTTTAACTTTAGTCATATTTTAATAGCATGATAAATTTAATCCTGTTTTAATGCTTGCAGTTTTATTGGATTTTAATTTTCTGTTGTTATTCAAGGCCACTCTGGATCCCAATTCTGGGGAAAATGTGGCAAACAAACAAACAAATACAGTAAATAAATAAATAAATATTATGCTAGTTTACTGCCATCAGTGCTACAATACTGGTGAAATATCTTTCACTGAAATTTTGATTTGTGATAAGTAGGCCAAGATCTGAAATGCAAATCTTTTAAACTGATATATTTTTAAAAAGTAACATAAAAATAAAATGTACAATTTCTCTTCCAGAGTGTTCTGTAAAACATGAAAATTCTATGATCTATGTACCCTAATGCCCTCAAAATTTGTCCTGAGAAAACATTTTCCTGTGTTGTGTTTCTTAATCTCTGATGCCAACATTATAATTGCTAACTGCACCATATTGTTATGAACCTGTCATTTTGCTAATCAGACATCAGGATATAATTGCCCTAATTATCTGTTTGATTTGCATAAAATTACCATTATACTATATGTAAACAAGGTATTTGCATATTCAGTGAAGTATTACACGCAGCAATGTTGTGATTATGAATGCAAACTAAGCATGCTATTGCATGTCAAAATTAGTTCTATTAAACCGCATCTTTATCATGAGAGTCAGATTCATGGAATACGGTCATGAAAGTTGGGATTCCTTATGCTCTTTTGTTGCTTGTACAGAGACTGAAACATACCTTTTTGTTTTCTGCATGGCAGGTGAATCTTCAACTAGACCTCATGTAGTAGTCGGCTGATTTTTTTTCAAAATGTACTGTCAGGACAACTTCACATTTTCTTTTGGCATCACTTGATGGTTATTCCTTGAAAACCTTTTTAGAAGTCTAGGTTTTGTGGGGAATGGTAGATACCAGCAAGTAACTTCACTGTCTGTGTCTCTATTTAGCGGCCACTACGTGAACATAGCCTATATGTTTCTCCTTTATTTCTCTCAGCATTTGAAGCAACTAAATTGATCAGAAATTGAATAGTTACCATGCTATCCAAACATTGCAACCTTTGGTCTTGGTTATGTGGTCCTAGCTTGTATGACAATTACCGTGTTTCCCCAAAAATAAGACAGGATCTTATATTAATTTTTGCTCCAAAAAACAGATTAGGGCTTATTTTCAGGGGATGTTTTTTTTTTATGTACAACAATCTACATTTATACAGTCATGTCATCTTCTTCTGGTTGCTGTACAATGAGTCCCTGGTGGAGGGCGGGGTTTCACTTAACTAGGGTTTATTTTCAGGTTAGGGCTTATTTTCGGGAAAACAGGGTAGGTTAGCTTAGCAGCAAGTAAAAGAATAGCAGCTATCAGTGGTGGGAGAAGCGCAAGTAATCTGTACACCAACCCACGCTGGAAGTTAGGGTTCTCCAGAATTCTGGTTTACCATTGTATTTGAATGTAGTCAGAACTTCCAATGCCCAGCAGTAGAATTAAGGATAATGTCTCTGTCCTTAACAAAAACTGTTTGTATAAATGGCAGCCTGTAGATTAGCTGCTGGCCAGTTAAGTAAGGCATTATCAATAACATCAAGGAACAGTTGAGTTCATCCTCCTGCAGGTTGTGCACAAGCCTAACCAAACAGCCGTAGCACACAAGGGGCCATCATGTAGGTATATGCAACCTAGACACAGCTGACTCTTTTTGTTCTCATGGCAGTTTCTTCTCATTGGTGGTGCTAGTCCTCACTACAGCTACATATACTGTGTATGCAGCTTTTCTTTTCTTTTAGTTGGAGAGTTCAGTTGCAAAATTCATGTCAGTTTTTGTTAACTCAGGTTTTGTTTGTTTTTTGGTCTGTGTATTAATTCAAAAGCACAAAATTTGAACTAAAACAGGAACAGAAGAGATCACTTGTTTTTTATCATACTGATCTTAGAATATTGGAGGGGGGGGGGGAAGTCAGAACCAGTCTATGTGGCCTTGGGCCAGCTCCCCAGTCCCAGAGCTGTCCCTAGAAGAGGGAAATGGCAAACTGCTTCTAAGTAGTCTCAACCTAGAAAAGCTTGAAAAGGACCACCATAGGTTCAGAGCTGGTTTAATGGCACACAGTTACATATATTAAGGGAAAGTGCACACACAAAAATTCTGTATTAATGAGAATTTTATTTATATCTCCCTGCACACATTGAGCTTGTCTAGTTTGAGAAGCTGTACAGGACTGAGCTTGGTTGGTGCTTGGATGGTAATCTGCCAGTTCATACCTGGGATTTTTAGGTTGACCTAAGAAATAATAAATAAATTTGTACCACATGTCCTTGCTGTATCTAATATGGATAGCAATGTATAATCATCACAATAAACATTCAACTATATAATGAAAGCTGTGTTTTCCTTCCTCCTATAAGAAACTGAACCTGCTGCTGAAATCATTTTACCAACATGGCACAGAATATGGGTGTGCAAGGTTTAAAGGAGAGCAGTTCATCTAAACATATTAACAGTTCATAACAAAGTTAATCTAAAATTCTTTGTAGGAAGGTAGATTTTTCATAGTCAGTCAAGGAAGTTAGTGAATGGTGAAGAGCAGAAGACGTAGAGGAGAAAGTAAGTTTAGTTAATGGTCTTTTTGCAGAATTGCTGGCGGCGTCTGCCTAATAGGAGACTTCAAGGAAGTAAACATGACTTCATTGACATTTGTATGGCCACTTGATCTGCACATGGCCAGAAGGAATAATGGTGATTATAGCAAAAAGCCTGCTCTCATATCTCCCTGAACACACAGAGATTGTCTGGTTTGAGGAGCTATGCAGGACTGAACCTGGTTGGTGCTCAGATGGAAATCTACCGGGTCATACTAGGGATTTCCAGGGTGAGTTAAGAAAAGGAATCCTGCCTGAAGCCCTGGAAAGCTGCTGCCAGCCAAAGTTGACAGTATTGGGCTAGATGGGAGAAGTGAACTGACTCAGTATAAAGGAGATGCTGTAGCCATAAAGGGAATGCAGGCCTTACCTCCTGCATGTCCTCCTTTTTGGAGGAGGTGAAATTGATCTTCTTTGCACTGTCTGCTTGCTTTATTGGGTGCCGCTGTTTTGTATGCTACACAGCTCTCTTCCTTTAGCTTCTGCTAAGTCCAGAGCCACCTATTGACTACATATAGTTAGCATCCACATTCAAAGCAAGATTAACAATGGGAGCTCACATAACAGTATAGGTAGCCTGTTAGAAGTGGTTAAGCAAAGAATTAGTTTTATTATTATTCTTAATTGTTTCTAAGATACGGGTAATGGAAATGGAATTTACTTCAGAAAGGTGAGAGAAAACAAAGATACAGTATATCAACCAGTTGGGCTGCATCCAGTGTTTTCCCTTGCAAATCTCCAAGACACCCACAAAGTTTCTCTGGAGAGTTAGAAGACATTTTGGAGCTTGTTTGTAGCCCTGGAGAAGGGGCCCCAAATCCCATCACTGCTATGGAACATCCCTTTGTTTTTACACTTCTGTTTTCTCCCAGTCTTTAGTTCAGAGATTCTTACTGTTTAATAATGTGCACCAAGAGCCTACTGTTCAGAAGTCCTACTATAGATCTGAAGATCTCTCACTGGTATCTAGAATGCTTTCCTCAGCCCCAAAGACAGAATGTCATTAAAAAATTTTAAATGGAAAAAATGTTGAAATATAAATATTTTCCAGCACTGGTTTACATTTTAAGAGCAGAATGTTGTGAAGGACATTCCACTATCTCAGCTACAGGATTCATTATGCTTTAACCGCTTATTTATATCAGCAAGACTTTGCCATTAGGTGTTTTGAAATATTGAGCTGCATGAACCATATTTACTGGGTCACCATGAACATTAAGCTACACTAATTGCTTTCGAAAACCAGCCTGGTTTTTCAGCAGCAACATATGTTTCAAAATTGCTGTAAGCTGGGGCTTTTCCTCTCTCTCCTCTTTACTTATGAAACTTTCATAGTATTTTATCATCAACTAAACAGTAAGAATCCTTTATTTCAATAAAGAAAAGGAAAAAATGCTTCATAGAAAAAAAAATGTAGAAAAAATCTCATATAAGGCATTAGAGCGAAGAACTTCCTTTTATGGAACTATATTTAACAGTGTGACATTCTTCTTATTAAGTCTAAAGGGGTTTTCCCCCCATATGTGGATTTTTATTTTTATTTTTTTTTGCAATTAGATGAAAACATCAAGCTGTTTGGTTTTTAAAATAAGCTGTTACATACTGTGCAATTTTCAGTTATTTAAAAGATAATAAAAGAAGATGTGGCAGGAAAAATGAATATGAAACACATTTTACCCTCTCTGTTTCTTTTGTGACAATAAATTACAGGGGCAGAGGTACAGCAATGTGTTTCAGAGTTTAGAAGTAATTGGTTATAAATAGTTTAACAATTATTAATAATTTAATAATTGAGTAGTAATAATTTGCCAATAATTAATTACATTCTAATAGTTTTTGAAAATAGCACAGTATAACTTCATTATATAATTGCAATATCATGAGATCCTCACATAAAAGTCAAACTGATTGGCATGTGACCTCAATAAATGGTGAGGAAGGAATATTAACATAATTCAAGTTCTGGCTGATGTTGTATCTCCTGCTTGGTTGTGAGTGCTGAGACAATGATGGGGTGGAACTAAGGTGAAAGTATTTTGTATAGCAGACCAGCAGCTTTACATATTTAGAATTCCACCCCCTTCCTAATAAAAGTAACTAGATTTTATTTACTGAGAAATGAGAAAGTTGAGTTACATTTTTAAAAGATTGTAACTCTAATGGCTACTAACAGCTCCTTTAGGCCTTGGAACTATAGTTGTAACTTAACTGGCCAGAATCCTATTGTTTAGGTATCCCATTGTGAGCCAAACGACATCAACGGCCATGTCGAATTGCTGCGAGTTAAGAAGTCAACACTTGTATTCTTCATTGTGCCAAGACACATAGCAGATGGGCAATGAGAAAAGAACTTCTTATTACTTTGGTTTTCAGTAATTAAAGATTCCCTCCTTCTGTCCTACAACTCCTACAGCTTCCACACAATTATTGGGATAAGAAATGCTCAACCACAGTTGTCAATGCATCGGTGATCCCCAAAATAGACTACTGTAACACTCTTTACATAGGGCTGCCCTTAAAGTGACTACTAATACTTCAGCAGTTCCAAAATGCAGTGGCCAGACTGATCACAAGTACCAGTAATCACGAACACATATCTCCAGTCTTGGCACACATTCATTGGCTCCCTTTTAGGGGATGCATATAGTTAAGGATGGCTTTCTAATAATAATTATGTGCTGTCAAATCAATTCAGACTTCTTATTTTTCTAGGTATGGAGTACTCAGGATTTCCTAGGTATGGAGTACTTAGAAGTGGTTTACCATTCCCTTGTTCTGGGCATGTGTTCATGTCTACTGGAACTGTGCAGGCTACACAGGCTAGCTTTTCCTGCAATGTACAGTAAGCAATTGAATTCCCACTCTCTGGCTCTGCAGCCAGATACTTATATCCATACTGGGATATCCATCCAACCTAAAGACTTTCAAGGCTATATTTATTATTATTACCCTTCTAGGCTATGTATTATTTACCTTCATTGTATCTTTGTTGTTGGAAGGGCTGTGGTCAGTTTATGACTTTACATTGTCTATGGTGTGCTCATCCAACTCGCTTAATTACTGAAGATTCCAATTAGTTTCATAAAATGATTTTACTTAACTTGTTGCCATTTGATAGCCTTCTGTTTCTATAAAAATATCTCTTAGTCTCCTTTATTGACCATGATGGCTTGTAAATCAAAGTCAGGTGTTCCTTCTAATGTAGATTTGTGTAGGAATATACTATGGAATATAATACTGAAGCAGAGATTATGGGCCAGCAAGGGGACAGCAAAATATGAGCTATGAATTGTGGCTTCCACACTTATATGGAACTCAAAATAATTTATTTGTATTCTTTTTGACATGAAATAAGTATGAAATAAGTTCTGTCTGAAAGTGGTCCCCAAACTTGGGCCTCCAGGTGTTCTTGAACTACAACTCCCAGAAGCCTTCACCACCACCTCTGCTGGCCAGGATTTCTGGGAGTTGAAGTCCAAGAACATCTGGAGGCCCAAGGTTGGGGTCCACTGCGTATGAAATAGGATTCACTGAATTTAGCATGGCTGACTTTGTTGTAAGTGTATTTGAAGAATACTTTGGTTTCTTCCCAAATAACCAATTTAAGATTTTGACCTTCAG
Organism: Intellagama lesueurii; assembly: GCA_037013535.1. Lineage (NCBI taxonomy): Eukaryota > Metazoa > Chordata > Lepidosauria > Squamata > Agamidae > Intellagama > Intellagama lesueurii. The sequence goes on from JBAJHW010000002.1 coordinate 248,447,837, forward strand.
ATGTGTACTTAATTATTATGAATACTGTAAGTTCCTTGATGCTTTTCCTTATTCACTTAGCTTTTTAATTGTTCTTATGTTTTATTTTTCTTTTGTTGCTCCTTTTTTCTTATACCTTTGGGGGGATGGAGAGATGTGTTTTCAACCTGTTCAGACATACCTTATTTTAAAAATGTAAAGGAATCTGCCAGAAACGGTAAGAGCAAAGATCTCTGCTTAAAACATAACAAAAACAAAAACAAACCCAAATATCCAACTTCCTTTTCTGCTATGGTAGAAGATGCAGATATCATGCTAGATGCAGATTCCTTAAGTAACTTCTCACTAGTAATGTAGCGCAAAATCATGATGTATGTGGTGCTGAAAAGCTTTTTTTTCTTCTCCTTCCTAGCACTTCAGGGAGCACCTTGACAAACTTTTTGCAAAAGGAATTGGGATGCTGGATATAGCTTTAGTTGAAGCTTTCAACATGCTCAGCGATGTAAGTTAGTGCTTTTTGCTAAGTTATACTTATCAAGTTTTGAAAAAAGAATTTAATAACAGGTTCCACCCCCTTTACGTTTACGGATTAGTATCAAAGGAAACCATGATGTCTCTTTTACAGTGACAATTTAGCTAATTTTTCACTTCATCTGTCAGTATATGCTAGTACGTGCCTCTGTTCTAGAGAATTACAAGTCGGCACAGTCTTTTGTCTCTTTTAGTGGTTTATTGAGCTTCACTTTGTAGATGGCTTCATACAGTCCAGTACCTAAACTTGGTTGATTTTTACTCACTGTCGTATTTCCAGGTTGCATGACTTGTTAAAGAGGCAGCAGTTATCGGTATAAACGATTTCAAGCGATGTAGTCATATGTCCAGGTCTTCCCTAGTTTTTGATTTAGGCAACTGCCATGAGTTCCTGCTGCAAGATTACAGTGTCTGCTGTATCACGTGACAGCTGCAATTATCTCTTTTGGTGATAAACGTGATCTTTGCCGTGATTATCTTTTCCAAAAAAGCCTAAGCCAATTAAATAAAATTCTGTGACATTTTAAAGACTGTTAATCACAACCAAGTGCTCCAAATGTCAGGATGCATCAGAAATTTCACTGCTAACTGATGAATCGCTGACTTAATTGTAGTTCATCATAAGACCCCTTTGTCACTGTTATTGTATGAAAGACTTTCATCATTCCTGCCATTCAATAAAAATAAAATAAGAATTCTAGAGACGTATGAGGAGATAATACTCATCAATGCATTCAATGACCTGCTTTTTTAAAAAAAGGAATACATTAAAGTATTCTATAGTATATGATAGATTCAAGCAGAATAAAGCCATGTTTTCAAATAAATATATGATTATGATGTTTCACCCCAGTATTTTTTTGTATATCAAATTGTTGCTTTTTTAAACACACTGTTCTTAATAAAATGCTGAGAGAGACAGAGACCACCTATGATGTTCATTCAGAGCAAAGTCCCATTACAATTGCATTTTCTATTTTTAGTAGTCATGAAGGAAGGAACTTATCAAGGTAGCTTGATCTGGCTAGTTCCATAAGTTCCCAGTAAATGTGGCATTTCCCCCAATAGCTATGGATTCACTCAAGCATCACTGGAGGCAGCCCATAGGTATATCAAAATTATATACTCCGCATAAAGAAAATAACATGGTGGTGCCTTGCCTTATATACCTATGTGATAACTAACCTGTTGGCTTGGCTGAGGGTGAGGAAAGAGAAATTTCCTGCTTTAGAATATAAAAGTAGGAAAAGGATCTAGGTTTGCATTGGATAATTCATAAATTCAAGTGAAAAAAAGGCATGGAAGAGGAAGGGAGAAAATACTCAACAAAGTGAGTAGAATTTAGTTAACTATAAAATGGTAAACCAGTAAAATGGGATTATGTTCTCCACATGTCATTTTGGTTATCTCTCTAGCCATTAAAGAACATACTAGTATTTTAGCATTTTTCCCAACAAATTCCTTTCATTTAAGAATGTATACTTGATAGGAACTTAAAATATATCTATAAATCATTGACAGCTTAGCTTTGTGAGGGAATGTTTTCCAGTAAAAGTGTAATGCTTAGGCATTGTTCTGATTAAGACACAGAACACTAGAAATATACTGTACTCAATTAGAGTCAGAAGCTAAATATGACAACTTTAGTCTTCCTAGATGGAAATTCTCAGTAGAGCATAGTTTTGGCATAGGAAAAAAAAACATATTTCATAAGTAGGCATGACAAAACATTATTTTCTGTTTTTGTTCCTTTGTTGCCCAGTTCAATCACACAGGACAAGGCAGTATTTGCAGTCAAGCCATAATGCTGATTACTGATGGTGCCGTGGACACTTATGATGCAATATTTGAAAAGTATAATTGGCCGGATAGAAAGGTAAGTCTATTGTTATGTGTCAGTGACAATGGCTTTCTAAATAATGGTGATGATTTTCTTATAGATACTCTCAAATGGTTGGATCTAAACTGGAAGAGTTTAAAAGCATGATAAAAGTGTAATAAAAGCATGATATATTTGAAAGCATGAGATAGTTCTGACAATATTTTATTGAATGAGAAGAATGATGGGGTGGCAGGTTCATTTGTCTAAAGAAGTTTGTCTGTTGAAATATTGAACAAATAACATCAGGAAAAATAAATTATGGTAATGTGCAATAAAGATAACAATAGAACTTTAAAAGCCACATCTTACCTCTTGTTCATAAGTAAATAACAAAGCACCCCCATATTGTGACCTAATGTTCCTGCGACTTTTAAAATTTGTTTATTTTTAACTAAGAAAAATGCTGCACATTTTGTGTTTTTTGTTGTATCACATGTGGCGATCTGTAGTATTTCCACTAGAAAATTTGTCTCCGTAACTCTTGCAGTGTCCTGTGCTCAGTTTTCAGGGATTCCCTTCATCCCTTAGGACATCTCACTTTAATCAGCCTTATCTCAAACCTCTTATGCACTTTTTAGGGAGTTGTGGAGGTTGCCGTGGAGTGGAGAGCATGGGCAGTCCACTTCCACCATCACAGTTGGCCATAACCAAATCTATACGCAACCCATTTTTTTTTTTTAGTATTAATGATTCATGAAGGAAATAGCTAGGCTTAGTTAAGTTCAAATGAAGTGTAAGTGTCAGCTGTCTGGGATTGACTTGTGAATTAATTTCTTTTGATGTTTTAATATAGAAGCCTCTTCGCCTCTTATGAATACAAAAAATAAAATGGTGTATTACAAAAAGAAAAGAAAAGAAAGAGATAAGTGTCAGTAGTTGTTCTTTTGCTGCATGATTAGGCAGAATATTATTTGTCAGCTGGTAGCTGCCATTTTTATTTATTCTGAAATGAAATGCACTATCAAATCTGTGGGGAAAATGACAGCCTGAAGGTCGGCTTCTATATTTTGAATGCTTCTGTTTTGTAGGATAGTCATGTTGGTTTGAGATTAAGTCAGTAGATAATGTGATATCTTAATTGTGCCCGTTTCTGTGGGTAATAGCAAGGCATGCTTTGAATTTGATGGAGCTTATCTTCAGAGAAAATGAACAGCTGAAAGATGAAATTAGAAATCTAAAGACATTCCTTATCTCCCATTGGGATGTGACTATTTAGGACTGGTGGTTGTGGTTTGGTTAAATTGATATCCTGGGACCTGACTGGGTTTTAGAAGAATTGCTGTGAAACAATACAGCTTGGCTCGACAGGCTTATGAATTTCCCATGATCAAGAACATGGCCTTACCAGGCTTCTCAACTGTGCGAGCTCAAGAACAGCATTCAGATGAACACAATTACAGACCCCTCAGGATACATTTGTGAGCTTGACACGTAAAAGTCTGTGATTCTATCTGGTGCATAGGAATACTGAGGAGAAGGTTATGTGTGTGCCCATGTCCCTGCCATATGTTCCATGCATTCAGGTGGAGGAGTGAATAAAGATGTAATATTTGGTCTTGGGGCCAAGAAAACTAGGGCTGACGTACATTAGGCTGTCTAAGGCCATCTATCATGCATGTACAGTATTTCATCCCAAAATGTCTCTGGGATTTCCTTGGGATCATTTCCTTTTTCAGCTTTTTTTTAAAAAATGTATTAGTTTCTTTTCAGTAATATCAACATACTGTTCACTCAGCCCACAAACAGCAGAGACTTGAGTAGCAGAGATAGAGACACTATAAAGAAGTATGAGGTATAATACTGATATACGGTAGTAAAAGAAGAGGACTTGTTAAACAAAGATTATCCATCAATATAGAACTAAAAACATTGATGAATAACTCATTAAACACTGTAAGATCTGGGCAGACAATGCAAAGAAGAACAAAGTAGGTATATAGTCAATTAGGTCACCCAGTTAGGTTTCACCCCACACATTGAAGATCGGATCTTGACCTGGTCACATCTAACTACAAGTGTAGATTTACTGCACGCATTGGGGGATCTATTTTTCACAACTTTGAGACAGACATGTGAAACCATGCAGCGAGACGGATGTGTTTAGGGGAAGAGAGATTGCTTCTCCTTATGGAAACAAGCTTATAAAAGATTGGAACAATTCATATATAAAGGCTTCTTGAATCTTGTCTTAGCCACTGTCCTCCATTTGTCCAGTTAGGACCACAACTTTGTTCGGTCTGTTGTATATACTAATGAAATAAGGAAATATTGTTGTCTACTTCGGGAATTGTTTCTCTGCCTCCTCTCATGTTTCATCACCACAATGGTATAAATATACCACATTGGCCTGGCAACTAAAGGATCATTAAGCATATAAAGGAAAATCTAGGTAGTTACAACTGTCATGTTACTTAAGCCAGCAATGAGGATGTTGACAGATATTTATTTTCTCATTAGAAATAATTATAAAAAAGGTAAGATGAAACAGGTTTACTGACCAGTGGAATACACAATGCATATTTCATAATCTTTATAGCTATATATTTCAAACTCATCAATACTTATCAATGGCTCTGTGGGGATCGCCCTTGTGGCTGTGTTTGTTGTGGCCCTCACAAAGGTTCTCTCCCTCTTGTTTCTTCTCACTTGTCACCAGGTATTATTATCTTAATACCACCTCTGAGTGTTAGACACATGTGCTGCCAATTGCCAGGTTTATTGAACTACAGAATCAGTTGGTTTGAATAACAGATAACCTTTTATTATTAATCATTTCACAAAGTAAATCACGTAGTCACTGTAACAGGGGTCTGATTAAGTTTGGGTAGGACGGGACATATATTCAGGCTTGTGTTATATACTTTCAATCACTTAATATCTCTATTATTCTAGGTGTTCTCATTCCTGCTTGTTCATTCTAATAACCTTGGTCTTAATTCACTTTCCTAACTCTCTCCTCAGATCACTCTAATTCTTCTCTTCTCTCTAAGCTCCAACTTCTCAACTCTCTTTCTCAGGTTCCAACTGTCTAACTGTCTCCCCTTGGTTCCGCCCCTCCTGCTCTATCCTTGGCTCCTCCCTCTAGAGCTCCGGTGACTGACAGGCAGGAATGACGTCACCTGTAGGCATTTCGCCACACACCTTCCCCCTTAAAAAGTTTGTTTCAGGGAGCAAAACTTAAAGTAGTTTGCTCCATGAACAACATAAAACAGTTTAGTAATATTTCACACAACATATAATAATAAACATTTTTCACTTTACATTTTGAATCACATTAAGACTCACCACGTTTAAACTCCATCAACATTTACAACACTTTCAAATTTTTCCCACTATAATACTTTATCATTGCCTACCATTATTTCATCTAACAATTGCATTTTTACATTCTTTTTTTTCTTTTATTTATACAGAAATAGAACTCTTTATTTCATTTCATTACATTTTGTTGTCTGTTTATTCTTTATTAAGTCTTCGAGACCAGGCTTCAGCAACCATCTTGTGAGTCTTTCCTTTTCTGCGGATTTCAAATTCAAAATCTTGCAAGTTCCTAGTCCATTTTGCAAGCTTGTTTTTATAGGATTTCACAATTTGTACCTCCATGAGAGGAAATGAATCTGTCCCAAGGATGAATCTCATCCCTCCCACGTAAGACTTAAGTCTTGGCAATGTCCTACCATTTACTAAGTTCGCTTTCACGTTGTTAAGCCAATGTCTCTCACCTGCCTGGAGTTTCTTGTTGCTCAGAGCCACCTGGTGCAGGTTCCCTTTGTCCTTCTCTCGGCACAGCAGGGCTCCTGGTTCGAATCTGGACTCTTTAGCGTCAGCGAAGATGGTGTAGTCCCTCCCGAACTCTGGACCTCCTACGACATGATCGGCCATCCCTGCAGTCTGCACCTTCCCGACGGTCTCCTGGCCTCCGCTCGACCTCCGGATCCTCTCAGCTTTTCTTTTAACTTTTAAATTTTCTAAAGGAGAGGCTATACCTATCCAATAGCCTGCTATCCTTATTAAAACTTTTACTCTTGCTTCTATTATTAGTTTCATGAGCAGAGTAAAGCTTATTATTATTTTCTCCCAGTAATACCTCTTCCTTCCCAGTATTGCCTTTCATATTTCTTTCTGGGCACTTGTCTCATTGTGCATGTTTCACTATTTTCTTTCCCATGGTCCGGTTCAATCCTCTTAACCTGTACCACTATTTGTCCGGCTTCTCCTTCCTCCTGAATAATATAAGTTATTTCACTCCTTTTGGATTTTATTTTACAAAAATCTGCCCAGTTTACTGGCAATTTATCTCCTTGGACAGGTTTTAACACCAAAACCTCATCTCTAGGATTGAATGTTCTCTCTCTGGCCTTTTTGTCATACCCTAGGTTTTGTTTCTTTTGCTGGCCCTGTAAATTCTCTGCTGCAATCTTTAGAGATTTCTGCAAGGTGTTCATTAAGTTATCTACGTATTGAATTACTGTTTCAGGATCTTGCTCCTCCTCTAGTTCCTCCCAATTTTGTCGGAGTAAATCTAGGGGTCCCCGCACCTTCCGCCCAAACAACAGTTCGAAAGGACTGAACCCGGTGCTTTCCTGGGGTACAGATCTATAAGCGTACAGTAATTGTTGTAATTTATGGTCCCAATTATTGGGATTCCCTGCAGTGTATGCCCTAATCATACGCATGAGGGTTCCATTAAATTTCTTCCCCCTCCTCCTGGGATTTATTAAGCTCTCCCTATATAAAAGGTCTTTTTCCTCAAAGTACCTCTCGGGGTTCTCAGGGTTTACTGGTCCTTCGCTAACCATTTTAAAGTATTGTTCCAAGGTAGAATCTGCTTTTTGTTCCTTTTTAAATGTACTCTTGTTTGGATTCCTCATGGTTACTAAATCAGCTATCTCATCGTTCCCTCTTATTAGTTCATTAGGGAATCCATGTCTTTCTTCTGATATTTCTTTATTTTCTTTCTGGGAGCGCGTATTCACTAAAACACTCTTGACATGTTCAGAGAGATCTATCCCTATTAGGCATGGAGCTGGTAATTGATCAGTAATTCCTGTTTTCCACATCCCAGTCCACCCTTGATATTTTATCGGTATTTTCGCCACTGGTAACGTAATTATCTCTGCCCCAATTCCTTTGACTGTTAGGCTTTCATCTTTCAATATATATTCTGGAGGGATTATTTCTGGATGGCATAACGTCACCTGAGAGCACGAGTCTTTTAGAGCTAGATATTTAGTCTCATTTATATAAATCTTATCCCCAGAACATCTAACAAGTTCCTGGTTACTTTCAATCAAATAACACTGGAGAATTTTAGCTATTGGGAGTTGTTGTTCTTGTTGTTCTGGGCTCTCTGCTCTAGCAGTAACTGGGGTTGCTATGGCGCCCACTTCAACTGCCCCTGTCGGTGCTTTATTCTGCTGTATGCAGTATACTTTCTTAGGCAAATTCACTTTTTGTTGCCCAAACTCCCTATTCTTAGCACATTGAGCTATGAAGTGTCCTTTTCCCCCACAGCCAAAGCAGGATCTAGAAACTCTTTGTTCCAAACTTGGGGACTTATCTCCCTTTCCTTCCCAGTTCTTATATCTCTGCTGGCTCTGCTCTGAGGTTTGGCCCTTAAAATGGTTTCCAACTGCCTGTTGGTTCCTGAGGTACTCTCTGGGTTCCTTTTTTCTATCCTCCCAGGTTTTTCCTCCAACTTTTACCTCAGAATATCTTGGGTTTCTTATATGTGTTATATGGTCCGCCATTTCACTGGCTTCCCTAATATTTTTCGGCTTTTTGTCTGTCACCAGATACCTCAGTTCCCCAGGTAGAACTGAGAAGAATTGTTCAAGCCCTATTATATTTTTCATTTCCTCTAGGGTCTGAACTTCTGCCTGCTCCAGCCATTTGTCAAGATATTTAGTCATTTTTGCTCCCAGTTGGGAGTAGGATTCATCTGGCTTTTTGATCAATGCTCTAAATTTCCGTCTTAGATTTTCTGCATTGATGCCAAAGTGTAGGAAGACCATCTTTTTGTATTCTTGGTAGTCCCTAGCCACCTCTTCTGGCATTTGGGCATAGATTTCGGCCATTTCACCGCTAATCTGAGACCTCATTACTACCATTCTTTCTGGTCCTTCAACACCGAAGTCCCAGCACGAGCGTTCGAACAGGATCATGAAGGCTTCGGGGTTATCGCCTGTCCTATATATAGGGAACTTCTTAAGGTCTGCTTTCGATAAGCATCCCCCCTCAGAATTTGTGTTGGTGTTGTTATTATTATTAGCTTGGGCTTCTGCTAGCTCCATTCGCCTCATTTCCAACTGAAAATTCATTTCTTTTTCCCTCAGGGCAATCTCCTGGGCTGCAGTCTCCCTTTCTCTTTCTTTTTCTTGGGCTTTAGCTTTAAATTCTAACTCTTTTAATTTAAATGCTTGCAATGCTTGCTCCTTTTTAAATTCTAACTCTTTTCCAAATTTCCATTTTTGATACTCTAGTGAGGTAGATTCTCCCCTTGAGACAACTACTTCTTCCCTTGAGGCGGTTTCCTCCCCTGAGGCAACCTCGCCCCTTGAGGCAGTTTCCTCCCTTGAGGTATTACCCTCCTGGATTACAATTCCATCCTCCTCCTCCAGCTCTAAGATTCCCTCCTCACGAGGTAAATCTTGTGGCTTTGATGATGCCTCTTTTGCCCCCTTTCCTTTCTTGGTAGGCATCTTTATTAATGATTTGTTTGGATCTCTAAAGACAAGCCTCAATTCAAACGGCTTTTTTCCTTTCTTGAGTTAGAGAGAGAGTGATACTGTTTCTATTAGCTTTTCGCTGGCAGCTACTGAGTTATTTTGGTTACACTGTTTTTCTCCTCTGGCCCTCAGCCAGTCCCTTGGCCTGATACAACGTCTCTTTTTGCTCTTGGCCACAGAGAATAAACAGAAATATTTGCCTTTAGTAATGGTCTCAGCCTTTACTGTTCAATCACCTCAGTTCTTTGTCCCTTCGGCCTCCACTTGTCCCTGCAATGCTCACCTAGAGCTTGGGTCCCAAGCTAGCCTGGACTTCACTTCACCCGTGAGGTAATCTGAAACCCCCCCTTGAATTTTCCCTCAGAGCTTTGCTTTACTATTTCAGTCCTTCTGCATTGTGTGACCTGGAGTCCCTAAGTTATTCCCTAAACAGAGGGTTCACTACTCCTTCACACACGTCTCTCTGACTGATTAATAGTTCTCCTTAGCTCTGAAAATTCAATGGCTTTTCTTGCTGGACTATTATTTCTTTTGGCTCACTGGATTTCTACTTGAATCCCTTCACTTGTGGGATCCACACCTCATGTGGGGATTCACTTTGTATCCCACACCTTGTGGGGATTCACTTCGGATCCCACACCTCTTGTGGGGATTCACTTTGTATCCCACACCTCTTGTGGGGATTCACTTCGGATCCCACACCGCTTGTGGGGATTCACTTCAGATCCCACACCGCTGCCACCACTTGTGGGGATCGCCCTTGTGGCTGTGTTTGTTGTGGCCCTCACAAAGGTTCTCTCCCTCTTGTTTCTTCTCACTTGTCACCAGGTATTATTATCTTAATACCACCTCTGAGTGTTAGACACATGTGCTGCCAATTGCCAGGTTTATTGAACTACAGAATCAGTTGGTTTGAATAACAGATAACCTTTTATTATTAATCATTTCACAAAGTAAATCACGTAGTCACTGTAACAGGGGTCTGATTAAGTTTGGGTAGGACGGGACATATATTCAGGCTTGTGTTATATACTTTCAATCACTTAATATCTCTATTATTCTAGGTGTTCTCATTCCTGCTTGTTCATTCTAATAACCTTGGTCTTAATTCACTTTCCTAACTCTCTCCTCAGATCACTCTAATTCTTCTCTTCTCTCTAAGCTCCAACTTCTCAACTCTCTTTCTCAGGTTCCAACTGTCTAACTGTCTCCCCTTGGTTCCGCCCCTCCTGCTCTATCCTTGGCTCCTCCCTCTAGAGCTCCGGTGACTGACAGGCAGGAATGACGTCACCTGTAGGCATTTCGCCACAGGCTCCTTCTCAAACTGGGAGGAGGTAACAAGTGAGGTACCACAAGGGCCTGGTGCTCTTTTTATTAATGACTTGAATGAGAGAATATTGATCAGATTTGCAGATGACACAAAATTTGGGTGGAATATCTAATACCTTGAAAGACAGGAACAAAATTCAAAAGGACGTTGATAGTCTTGAGTAATGGACTGAAAACAACAGAATTAAATTTAATAGGGATAAGTGTAAAGTTCTACACCTAGGGAACCGCCCCCCTTGCACAGTTACAAGATGAGGGATACTTGGCTCAATAATACTACAAGTGACAAGGATCTTGGAATGGTTGTAGATGGAAAGCTGAATGTGAGCCAACAGTGTGATGCAGCTGCAAAAAAAAAGAGGCAACTGCTACTTTAATCTGCATTAAAGAAGTATAGTCTCCAAATCCCATGAAGTACTAATCCCCCTCTATTTAGCACTGGTTAGGCCTTATCTAGAGTACTGTGTTCAGTTCTGGACACCACACTTTAAGAAGGATGGCAGATAAACTGGAGCAAGTTAAGAGGAGGGCAACAAGGATGATCAGGGGACTGGAAACCGTCCTATGAGGAAAGACTGAAATAACTGGGATGTTTAGTCTCGAGAAAAGAAGACATGATAACACTTTTAAAATACTTGAAAGGTAGTCATACAGAGGAGGGGCAGGATTTGTTCTCAATCTTCCTAGAGTGCAGGATATGTAATAATGGGCTCAAACTAAAGGAAGCCAGATTTAGGCTGAATATGAGAGAAAACGTCTTGCTAGAACAGTAAGACAATGGAACCAATTATCTTGGGTGGTGGTGAGCACTCCAATGCTAGAGGCATTCAAGAGAAAATTGGACAACCATCTGTCAGATCTGCTTTGATTTTGATTCCTCCTAGGAATTTCTGTAGCGGGGTTGGACTCATTGGCCTTATTAGGCCCCTTCCAACTCACTTATTGTATAATTCTATGAAACTTTGTAGCTCAGACACAAATCTGCCATTGCTGCTTTCAAAAATACAGTACTAGTACAAATCATGGGGCAACATCACAGAGCCGTATAGGTAGGTGATACTGCCCCAGTGATCCATGGGAAAAGTACAAGATTTGCTTATCCCTTGCCATGTAAGGCTGATATGATGCTAAAGGATTATACGTGTCTGTCTTGTACACATTGTGCGCAAACATGGTTTATTTATTTTACTAAATTTGGATCTTGCCTTTCCACTTGGAGGTGCTCCAAGCATCTGACTGCATCAAATCCAAGAAGCAACATCATAAAAGCCCATTGTAAACAAGATTTTTAAAACCCACAAACAGAAATGACAGATCAAGTATCATACAGATTAAGGATACATTAGAGAGAACTTGTCCCAGCAAATATGTCTCTAAAACACGGAGACAGATTATTAAAGAGGGCATCAGATAGATTTCCTGTGGCAGAAGGCACCACAGCTTGGCTGCTTCTCCCCACACGCTCTTGCCTGTGTTCCTGCCAAGTATACCTCACTTACAGGCAGGGCAGCTTCCTTTCTAATATGCAAAGAGATAGGCAGCCACTTACGGGAAGAGATGGCCTTCAGGGGGCCTGTCCCAAGCCATGCAACTGAAACAGAAAAGCAGGACTAGCTGGAGTCACAACTGTAATAATCGCATTTTGAACCACCTGAAGATTCTGAATGCATTCAAGCTGTGTCATAACTGCAGTGACAATTGGCCTGTTTCTTTCAGACTATGCTCTCTAAGGAGAGTAAGCTATTACTTAGATTTTTAACCATTTATAAGGAAGGCATTTGAGTCCAGCCCTACATGCGGCATCATAAAGTAGTTGACATGACAGATCACTAGGACAAGGTGTCACAATAGTCAATCAATTCTCTGTGGAAACTAGTGCTGTTGGTTTATAGCCTGTGCTGGGCAGATTTTTCTAGGCATAATCACCTCTTGCACATTTAGTAGCATCAGTGCTGTGTTAAGGAACACCCCTAGCTATGATCCATGGAGTATATAACCCTATTCTGTGATGTTGTCAGTATGAGCTCCTGAAAGGTGGGAAAAGTTACTTTGTGGACTACAATTCATACAGTTGCCTGGCCATTACAGCTTTTGCCTTTGCTGGACGGGGGTTCTGGGACTTGTAGTCCAAATATTAACTTTTGCAAGTTCTGGCTATCCTACACATAATGTCAGCTCCTAGGCTCATTCCTGTCTCAGCTGTTGCAGAATCTATGTGCTTGGCATGAATTGTGCAGACTGATCCAGAATTTGCTACTTGGTTTATACGCGTACCACTTACAAAGACATTTCTGAAACATATATTGTGTGTTCAAGTGACTGCTTTTTTGTGCATGTTAATCATGCAACACTTTGACTGATAAGTAAGCTCTTTAGAGGAACCACAACACCCAGCTGAGCTATGCTAACTGTTAAAAAAACCCAACACCCCATGCAATTGCGTACTAAACTGGAGTGCCAATAATGTGCTTCTCCAGAATAATAATAATAAAAAGCTGGCATATGGTTTTCCTACATCCCTTCCATGAGATAAAAATGTTTAAGAACACATTTAGTAAAACGGATAGCTCACTGTGATGTAACTGCAGTGTCAATTTATCTGTTTCCTTCAGAATATGTTCTACAATGAAACTAAGATATTACCTACATTTTAAACCAGTGCCATCTTGTTTTGCAACATGCTGGTTCCATGCACATGGAAACTTAAAAACGGTAAACAAAAGCAACTTCAAAAACACATTCAAAGCAGTAATTCACGACAATCCATTAAAAAACCCTACTCAGGAAGCCTGTCACTAAGGGAAACTTGCCTGAACAGAAAGGTCTTTGTCTGCTTGTAGAAGAACAGCAGACATGGATCCAGCCTGGCCTCCAGTAGGCGGGAGTTCCAAAGTCTGGGAGCAGCAATCTCCCCATGTCGCCCTCAGCCACCCAGAGTAGACATGTGTCTAGATGGGCGGGGTATAAATTAAATAAATAAATAAATAAATAAATAAATAAATAAATAAATGTCCCCACCATGTCCCCACCAAATGCAACTTTAAAGGTTGAGAGAAAGACCTCTCCTTGATGATCTTAAAACTTGGGCAGGCTCATAAAAGGACATCTAGTCCTTCAGAAAACTTGGACCGAAGCCATTTAGGACTTTATAGGTTAGAACCAGCACTTTGAATTGTGCCTGGAAACGGATTGGCAGCCAGTGGAGCTGCTGTAATGGGGGTTATGTGATACCTGTGATCAGCCCTGTTTAGCAATCTGACTGCTGCGTTTCTGACCCATTGAAATTTCTAAACACTTTCCAGAGGAAGCCTCACATAGAGCACATTATAGTAATCCAGCCGGGATGTAACTAAGGCATGTGTTACCATGGCCAGATCAGACCTTTCTAGGAATGGAAACAACTGGCACACTAGTTTTAATTCCTCCAAGGCACTCCTGGCCACTGCTGAAACCTGGGCATCCTGGGTCAGAGATGAATCCAGGAGCGCCTCAAGCTGCACAGCTGTGTTTTCAGAGGGAGTGCAACCCCATATAGCACAGACTGCATCCCTGTTATTTGATCTGCCTTTTGACTGACCAGGAGCACCTCTACCTTGGCTGGATTAAGTTTCAGTTTGTCCTTGACATCAGACACCAATCTAGAGCTGAAACAGCCTCCTTGGATTTAGTTGGCAAGGAGAGATAGAGTTGGTGTCATGCACATCGTGGTGACACCAAACTCTCAAACTCTGGACAACTTCTCTCAGCAGTTTCATGTAGATATTAAATAACACATGAGACAAACAGAACGCTGAGGGACCCAACTTCCTATCCAAGTAAATATTACACCACCATCTGATTAACCACCCCACTCCCCATATAATACATCATTTGTGGTGTGGAAGATCTGCTATCAACGTCTACAAACAGCTCCAAATCTGTCTTCATGAACAACTTAAGATAAGCATTTTTTTAAAGCCCGTTTCTCCGAGACGATTTTAGCTAGATCTCGAAGAAAACATAACTTCTTACAAACCAGAGGAAGTTGTAGTTTAAATCTATCTCTTACAGAAACAGATTCTGAGTCCTATAATATGTTGATGATAAATCTGGTCCCAGGAGGTTTGCTGATGCAATGCTCAAAGTTCTCCCCAGGAAATACAGCAAACAAATGCTACCTGAAGCCATCTACTGCGTGAAAGTTTTGAGCACTGGAATATTGTAGCCATTATGATTTAATCTTCTCCACTGCTCTTACTTTAATTGGCTCTATAAAAATCTGACGCAACATGATTTACACACCAGAGAAAATGTGTACTATTTAGAGTACTGACTTTGGATAAACTTTAATCTAGATCTTAGAGGTTTGCCATAAGAGAAACTAAAGCATCTTTCCTAAAAGATGAATTGTCGGATGTTTTACAGTATGCTAGTCTTTAGTTTCAGTGTGTTGGTTCCTTAGGGATTCATATCTTAAAAATATACCTCAGAATCGTGAATCACTTGAGACTTGCTGTTAGAGAACATATCCTGCTGCACTGTAATTTTTCATTGTATAATTCAACATCTGCTGTTTGACATGTTGCTGAAAAAAACAAATAGAAGCAATCATGAGTATGTGAATAATAATGATGATGTGAAATTGTTCAATGTGGTGATTCCATGAAACAAGTGAAGTCCACAGGACAACGAACAAAGAGCAGTTCTAGATACATATTCCAGATACCTGACCTTTATTATCCTCCCATTTTATTAAGAACTGGCCCCTTTTTCTGAAAACTTGCTCTTTTCCTACCTTTTAAACATTCTTTTCAGTTACCTGTGCTATTTCCAGAAAGATAATTCAAATAGTTAGGGTTACTTCTTGTACATATTGGGGGATGCTGGGAACTGTAGTCTAAAAAAGATCTATTTCAGGATCTGTCCTGGTGCTCTTGACCATGTTGATCTTTGTTTGCCTTATTCTTACTCCCAGAACTTTGTTGTCAAAATGTGGAATATGTTAAATGCTGCTCCTTGTATTTCCTAGGGCTTTTTCCTCATTTTCAGGATGATTATACTTGCTTCTTATATTTGGAAACTTTGCCCCTTTGACCTGGAACAGTTTTGTTTAGCTGGGCAATTGGAAAGGTGGTCTACCACTGACATACTTCTTCAACAATTTCTTTCTGGTGAATCCTCATGATAATACTGCAAGTTGTAGTTACGAAAACCTCAGAGTTACAAACCCGAGTTACTGGTTTAAGTCTATAGAGGGATATAATTCTGTAGGTGAAACTGGGTTTCTGAGCCATGATTACCTTTATGCTAAGAAGGTATTTATTGACTTCTCAGGTGGCAGATGTGAGGTGGAGGGCAGAAAATGGGGGTAACATGTTGGAGGACTAAATGTCTATCATGGACATTCATGGACTACACCCACTAGGCTGGCTCTGCTGTTCGGCAAGCAAGCTTTGGATATCTGGGGGGGGGGGGATCAGTAAATGGTTCTTAATTTATATTGCCGTATTTTACTGCCAGGGATGGGGAAGAGCAAATGTGGAATTTATCTCCCTTTTTTGGATCATTTGTTTGGCTTTGAATTCGAGGCACTTTGACTAAGTTGAGTGAGGGGCTCCATCTACAGTACTTCCTGGGATGGGCACTTCTGTCAGTCCTTCACCTCAGGCAGCAAAATGTATTTATTTAAACATTTATAGCCTGCCCTATATCATAGGCTCTCAGGGCGGATTACAATACTGGATAAAACAATTTTAAAATGTAAGATATTTAAAACAATTTAAAACGAACCACACAAAATTAAAGCATTCAAACATAAAGAACATAGCACTAAAACCTGTGCAGGCCACGATCCTTAACCCCAAAGGCTCTAAATAAGTGTGTCTTGACTTGGTACTAAAAAGGGAAGGGTATTCCACAGCCCATCCAGCAGCCCCAAAGCTAGTCCAACACATTATAGGTATCTATTTAGGATTGAAGATGTACGTATAGCTCTCAATTTTATTAAAACTTGGGGAAACTGTATTCTCTAACATGCATACAAATGAAGCAATAAACCAAATGATATTAATCTTCCTTGCCTGGGCACAAGGCTCTGTATGATCTTTTATGGCCACCTTCCTTTAAAGTGCAGCTTTTTTAAAAAAAATCAAAAACTTGTATATAATTATCTTAAAACTGACTATTGTGTATGAAAATATATATTCTGAAATATGCTTGGTAATTTCTTTTCATAGAAGACAATTACTAAAGAACAAAAAGAAAGCAATGGCATCTATTCAGTTTTTAAAAACTCTTTATGAGAACTATCTGTAAAGAAGAAACTGTTAATCTTTTCTTTAAGCAAATGTGCCTGCTAGCTAAATTGTACCAGCTGAAACATCTGTGACAGGAACAAGTGGATTACTATAAACATTTCCTAGTGATTTGAATGATTTTGCTTTGATCAAGTTCACACCCCTATTTTTGTGTTCACTTCCCATGAAAATTCATATCTATGTCTGTGGAAGAAAAGAGAATGTCATCATATGTTTTAATTTAGGCAGCTTTTCAAAATTATATACATAAAGGGACTGAACTCTGGCTGCCCATACAATCTGAATTTTGGCTTTTCCAAAGTGTTTGACTGTGGCTCAAATATTGGAAAACTAGCACCATGGTTACTGAGGCACCTCTTCAAAGGTCACTTCAATGATACAGGACCTAGTACAAGCACATGGCACAGTACAAAGTCCTGGTCATATGGAAAAAATCAGCAGTTCAGGTTATTATGAAACTAACATTGGTCTACTTGAAGGGTGACTAAACCCATGGGTTTTCATCTGATTTTATTGCCTGGATTTGGAGTGTAGCAGTGCACTTTTGGTCTTGTTTTTAAAGTGGAACTAAAATGTTGCACCAATGTTCCTCTCTTATACCAGATTTTATACAGAAGATTTTGCATGCACAGTTTGCGGCAGTTCCAGTAATATTTATTTGTTTTGTTCAATTAATTTTTGTCCAACTCATCACCCCAAAAGCCTCCCAGAAAAGCTTAGACATCAATAATAAACATCCTGTGGAGGTTTCAGAATTCCTACTGGCTCTTCAGTATTCATAAGGCCCCATGATGTTGTGGCTAGTCTGTTAGGCCAGTGGTCAAAATTGCAAGCGTATATAGGGCAAGTCACTAGTATTCACCTTAGTAAACTTTACAAGTTGTTTTGAGAATTAGATGACCTTGCAAGCTACCATGAAGTCCTTGGACAAAAAAGGGACAACAGAAATATAACAAATGAAGAGAGAAATATAAAAGACTATTGTTGCATGCCCACCCAGTTATCTGTGTGACTCTTGATTTCTGGGTCACATTTGCTTGTTCCTCCTGAATTTTCTATCCAGCTCTTAAACAAGGAATTGACAACAAAAGTTACCTGGAAGCCTGTGAATCATGTGGTCTGTGAACCCCGGGGGCCTGCAGTGTCCTCACAGGGGGTCCGTGAAGGCTTGAAGAAATATTATGATCTTTTGCAGTTAAAATAGAAAGAATGAATGAAAGAAAGAAAGAAAGAAAGAAAGAAAGGAGGGGAAAGGAGATGTAGAACAAATTTTTAATTTCCCTTGCTTGTTTGTGTAGAACTTGCCTTTTCTGACCTTTGTTTGTTGTTTAGTCATTAAGTCATGTCCGACTCTTCATGACCCCATGGACCAGAGCACGCCAGGCCCTCCTGTCTTCCACTGCCTCCCGGAGTTGGGTCAAATTCATCTTGGTCGCTTCGATGACACTGTCCAACCATCTCGTCCTCTGTCGTCCCCTTCTCCTCTTGCCTTCACACTTTCCCAACATCAGGGTCTTTTCCAGGGAGTCTTCTCTTCTCATGAGATGGCCAAAGTATTGGAGCCTCAGCTTCAGGATCTGTCCTTCCAGTGAGCACTCAGGGTTGATTTCCTTCAGAATTGATAAGTTTGTTCTCTTTGCAGTCCAGGGGACTCTCAAGAGTCTTTGTGACCTACCACCTCCATTAAAAACAAACAGAAGTAAAAATCGGTTATGAAGATAACTGCTTGATAGGAAATAACTGTTTGATATTTCTGAGCACGGTGAGAACATGCAAGTGAATGATGCTGAGTGGCTGAGAGACAGCACGTGACATTTCTTGCTACTGCGCAGACACAGTCAGGGGCCGCAGGAAGAGAGAGTTGGAATCAGTCAGTGTCAGTGTGAGTGAGTGTTCTGACAGACTTAGTGATCGTGTTTCTTCTTCAATTTCTGCTGATAAAACCATTTGGTGAATTTTGTAATAATACATTTTGGCTGAGCCTCAGAATGGATCACTGGCTGGATTTGAAGCGTAAAACAACGGATGCTGTTGATGAGGGTGCATCTTGCTCAAAGCAAAATGAAGCTTCTTCCAGTCATCTTAAAAAGTATAGCACGGAGTATCTGTCAATGAGACCCTTCATGAGAAACTTTAAATAAATATTTGATGCACTTTAGGGTTTCGAATTTTTAGTTAAGTCTTGGTAGTCCACGGCAACAAAAAATATTTAAAGGGGATCTGTGGCAAAGAAAAGGTTAAGAACTGCTGATATGGAGCATACAACAACAATATTTTAAGACAGGAATAAAATTTCAAATAAGCAAACAATTTTATTGAAATTACTATTTTATTTTTAGAAGACAGTCTTCAAAGATGGGAGCAATCAGTTCTGAAGATGTGGGCACCATGCTTACCACATATGCAGCTCAAAGCTGAAGATATAAGTAGGGCTGATAATATGAATAAATGTTTCCTAAATTATGTATGTGTGAATTTGAATTGCATATCTGGACAGCAACATTACTACCATCCCTTGATGGTTTGTTTTTTTTTTTAAAAAAAACTCTCTCTCCTATCAAAATCCATGTATAACTCAAAAGAGAACATGAGTAATAGTGGTGTCCATCAACTCAAGGTTCCAAAGATTATCAGAGTAAACTGCATTCAGTCTGATAATCTTTGCTACAGTATCTTACTATTTGCCCTAAGATAAATGAATGTGGGCTTCGGAGAGATCTTGAAACAGCTAAAAATCTCACTCCCCAATCTCCATGTCATTCTGAACTTCAGATCCCATCAAGTTTCTCATATAAACTTTGAGAAAAGGTAGGATCTCAGAGTTCTGAGAAAAGATCCTACTGTTCTCTGTGTTACAGGAAAGACAGTGGCAAGCACATACTATGGTTGGTCACTAAGACCAGCTATAATTCTTGGATTTCTGTATCAGGTTTATTTGAGATTTATTTAACTGTATCAGATTTAAGTGACTTCAAAGCTTTGCGTCATTTTTTGTTGTTAAAACTTGTAAGATTTGTATCTGCTTAGCTATTCAAGACATATATAAACCATTTATTTAAGAGTGTGCATCTAAGGATTATTGTTTATGGTAGTTTCAACAGTGACTGAAATTCCTAAGATAAGTAAGTGGAGCCCAGGTCTTTTTATCTATAATTTAATGAGAAAACATGTGGCTTTTCTAGAGTTCAGTTCAGAGAAATTTAAATACAAACATATTTTAAGAGGCATGGGGGAATCATAAGGTAAAGTGAGTAATGTATAAAACACTACTAATGAACTAAGTTTTTCCACCAAAGTATTGGTTTAGATTAACCAAAATAAAGTGATTCAACAAAACACAAATATTTCTGTGCTACTTTGTGGTGCTCCAGAGTCACTTACTAATGGGTTGCTGAGTGGCAAAAGAAACGGTCCCTTATTCCCATCTTACGGTTTAATCAAGTGCTAACAGCACTTTAGTCTCTACAAGGCTCAGAAGTTCCAAAAGGAGCTGTGCTGATATAAACTGTTCCAGATCTCAGAGGAATAGTAGATGATTAAAAGTCACAGCTGAAGTTATGGAACTGCAAGAGGCATATGGCCATATACTTTCTTTGCTTAATTATTCTTACCACTATTTTCACAAGGTTGGATTTCGCTTGTAACAGTACACAGTCACTGAATGTGCCACGCCACCCAAACCTATGCATATTTATTATAAGTCCAAGACTTCTCCATATGAATCCAACTGATAGGAGTCGCAGACGAAGACCTTTCAGACAAGCTTTCCCTTAATGACTGGCTGTCTGAGAGGGGTTTTTAAATGGATTATTGTGCCTTGTTGCTTTGAATGTGTTTTGGTGTTGATTTTATTTACTGTTTTAGTGTAGTGTTTGTCTGATTCTTTTGTATATTTGTATATTTACTGTTTTTAGCTTTTAAACATTGTCTTCTCAGTACTGATAAAAGCCCCTTTGTGTCTTTTTTTTTAAAGAAGAAAGACAAGATAAAATGTTTTAAATAAATAAAAGAAATACATTGTGAGAAAGTGTGCATAGAACTGAGCTATCGGTTTTTGCTTTCCTGTACTTTTATATAAGGTCAGTGGAAAGGAACACTCTTGTTTGGGCTCTTTTCTGGAGAGACATAGGATGAGAGCAAGGTATGAAGAACTTGAAAGGAAAATAAAATGAGGACGGCTTCAACTTCTTTCATCTGCTGGTCCTCAGAAGAAAGACCAAACCACTGTGGGGCTATTGCATTTTGAAATAGATATTTGTAATTATTCTAGATGAATGCTTTAGTGTGGAACATCTTGTATCCAGCATTAGGCAGGAATTATTCCAACTACAGCTATAATATTTACAAGTGTTTACAATATGGGTAATTAGCATCAGGTTGAGAATTTCTATGCAGGGTGAACCCTGTTGTTAATAAAGAGTGAGGCAGTTGTCTCAGGCATTAGATGCTTGGGTGGGGACCTTTTGTGTGTTCTTTGCCAACTCCCTCTTTGTTGGAGAAGAGAGCTGTACAGTATATGTCTCATAATCTCATCCTAAAGCTCCTAAAGTAGCTGCCTGACTAAGGTGTGGTTTTGAATTCCCTCAGTGAAACAGTTAAAATAAGTTACAAATGCCAGTCCAGCCAGTTTCTGTATGAGGAACAAGAAGAAGATGCCAGCTGCTTCTTCACCTCTCAGAAACTTGTCTTGGGTTGGTCTTGACTATGACTATTAATATCGTCTTATGGAAGTCACTGCCTTTTTCTCTTAAGTTCTCACTTCTTTCTATGTTGACAGTTTGGGCATTGTTGGAAATGGTTCACCTAATGATTTCCTAGCAAACCTAAACCTTTCCCTTTCTTGGCAAGTTCAGCAAATAATTCCCTTGCCTTTTCACAAATTGTTTCATTCTGCAGGGTATGTTGATAGGTCCATGCTGTGTGCTTTTGGAAAGTACTTATATCACCCCCCCCCTTTTTTTTAAAAAAAATTATTTAACCAGGAGTGAACATGATGCTGTGTTTCTATGCAAAGTAAGTTTGTTATGTGAAGTATTCAGAAAACTAGTGTTCTATGCATAGATTCAGTCAGAATTTGAGATGAACAAAAGTGTCATCCTGCTTTGTTAAGAAATCTAGTTTTGGGATACTTAGGTTAAATTTATTTATTACAAAACAGTGAGATGGCATGATATCCTTATGGAAGATCATAAAGGGACAAGGAAAGCCCCCAACGTATGGGACTATATTACTTCACATGGCAGATTGTTTTCCTATGCAGAACAAAACAAAACTCTTATCTGAGCATATAAAACAAATAAGAGCAAGGGCTGTGCTGAAATTTCTTTTGAGATAGTAGCTGTATACATACACAGATATACATATGCATGAAATCATTCAGTTGCATTGAAGTAGCACATCTCAGGATGAATCATGTGCTCTATATTTTTGAATGCATGGATCAGCTATCAGCTCTCTCATCTTTACTGTTTTAGTGTAGCTAACGGGTTCATAAGTCTGGCGCCAGCGCTGTTATCATTTAAGCGCTGGCAAAAACATTGCTGTTTATGAAGGCTTTTTGGTAGATCTTACTGATCTAACTGCACAACTTTTAGTCTCTTTTAAAGTTTTATCTGCTGGTTTCTTGTTTTTAGCTTTTTGAGTAACTGTTTTATCTGTACACTGCCTTGAAAAGTGATATGATAAAGAACAATATAATTTTTAAAAGAAATGAATTTGTAAGGCATTTGTACAAGCCATGCTTGTACAATGCAATGCACCAATTTAGTCTTTCTGTTTTGAAAACCAGCTGACATGAACAACTTTGGTTATATTTCTGAGTTGCAATTAAAACTGTGGTGTAAATGAGCAGAATAAATAATGATGAAAGGCATCCTAAAACTAAGTAATTGTACTATTTACCCTAGAAAGGTTCAGGCAGCCAAGTTTACCCCTTTGGGAAGTGGGAGGTTTACAGGCTCCGCAAGGAGGATTACAGGGCCCTATATCCTGCATCACAGTCAGGGTGCATTGATGTAAAACATAAACCTCAACATAAGGGGGATCCGGGCCTAATCTGGATTCCTCCTTACATGAAGAGGTTTTATACATATTCATTAGTATGGACCTGGAGGCCATGCTCACTCAAGCCCAGCACATAGTTGGTGGGGGAACAGGTATGGGTTATCGTGGGAAACATTGCCTTTCTTTCTGGAATCCCAAGCTGCATTTTTTCTGAGGGTGCTGACAATGCCCTCTCTAAAGTTCCGTAAGCACACAAACCTTATGGGAAAAGAATGGAAAAAGATCTATGTTAAATACCCCAGTTGTCTAGTTTGGCACTCTGTGATACCTCAGTGATACTGACAAAGCCGCGCCTCCATTATTTCCTTGTCACCAAAGTAATGTGGAAAACCAAGGACTGCAAATATAAGGATGTATGACATGGATCTGTTCCCTATATCCGTGTCAGGTCTTGAGAAATTGGATGTATGGTGGTGTAGAGAGAGGCCAAGAAGGAGGAACTGTGCCATCAGAATGAAAGACAGGTCACCTAATTGCAGAACCCAAGGCAGACTCGTATGTTACACAAAGCCATGTTTAATATTATTTTCACATGGGGAGAGTTAAATGATCCCCTTCTGTTCTGAAAGAATGCATGAGAGGGAAAGTGCAGTCTAGCAGGCTGGTCACTGTCCCCCCACAACAAACATGACAGCCACTCCCAAGTATTTCTGTGGAATGTGTTTGAGTGGGGAAGGGACAAACCTGCAGAGTGAGCATAATTCATTGACTGGGGGGGAAAAACCCTGAAACACTATAAGAGCAGGAGCTGCTTATGAAAATTCATAAAATGAAGGTTGCACATTTGGCCTCATGTTCGTCTTTTGCAAGGCCTGTATGCTTGTTGAAAAAGAAAATAAAGAATCTATATATCTGCAGGTCTTGTTTCTCAGAGTGCAGCTGCTCCTCCCTTCCCCTGAAAATGCCCATGTCTGCTGTGGTAAGATATTCAATAAGTATAGTGGTTACATACTCCTGTTATGTCCAGATCATTAAAAAGTGAATATACTACATTAAACAGAGCCTGGACTCCCATCATTAGAAAAGCCATGCTACTACTAGGTTCCTGTTTATGTAAACTTAGATTCTTTTATATTATTAACATATTTCTACAATGCCTGCTGGCCTACAGAAACTCACCTTCAGAACAGTGCCATGTCTGTCTCTGGCAGCTAGACACCAAATAGCAGTGGCCACTCTAAACCTAGTACCTAGCCTCACTTTAGTTTGAATAAATAGAGGCGGTCAACTCATTGCCCTAGTGCAATGGCTTCAGTCCAGATGGACATGTTCTCTGCAGCTGTTTTCAGCTTTGAAGAGCTTCTGGATATCCATTCACAGATCACCCACTGCCTCATTTAGTTGTGCTCCAGTTGGTTGGTGCTGATTTAAAGTATCCATGCTTGCTTTTCAGATAGAAAGGCTTCTATGGTAGTTTACAGACATATAAATCACGATTGTCCCTGACCCTAGATTTGAGAAGCTAAAAAGACACAGTACAAAAGGAAAAACATGATAGGGAAGGAAAAAGAAAACAAGAAGGCACAGGAAACAGTTCTTAATGTTGTAGGGATAATGACCAATTACAATGAAGCTGGGAATTGTTGGTCTTTTCATCTTGACCAGCTCAGAGGGAAGCAAAAGCATGCTGCTTATATACCGCCCCATAGCACTTAAAGCACTCTCTGGGCAGTTTACAAGTTAATTATGCAGGCTACACATTGCTCCCCCCTCCCAGCGAGCTGGATATTCATTTTACCAACCTCAGAAGGATAGAAGGCTGAGTCAACCTTGAGCCGACTACCTGGGATTGAATCCCGGGTCGAGAGCACAGTTTTGGCTGCAGTACAGCAGTTTAACCACTGTGCCACGAGGAAGCTGAAGAGAGGAAGAGCTAAAAATCACCCATTGATTTAAGAAGTTCAGCTTACTCTCTCACACAAAATTTGTTTCTAGTTTTATGGCTGAATGCCAGAGAATAGATTGAACAGAAATTCTAGTTGGACTGTTCATTGCTGAGGCACACAAACGTAACAACAGCTATTTTCTAGTTTGACACCTAAAATCTCTTCTCTTCTGTTTCATGTTTTGCTGTACAGTGACTTGGGTAATAGACCAGTTACAATCCTGTTTGCCAGTCTCAGGCACGGCGATTGGTTTTATATGCCATTACAAATAATTGGAAAAAATGATCTGCTGTGACATGTGAAAGGCTGGTCCATGCTGACATTTAATGTGGGGCATCAACACACACATAACCCATTATGCTTTGGCACATGTAAAATAGCCAAGTTTTGCAGATACCATACATTAGTGGCTTCCAGCCTTGCGTCCCCAAATTCTTGGACTACAACTCCAGGAAGCCTTAACCACTAGCTGTGCTGGCCAGGATTTCTGGGAGTTGTAGTCCAAGAACATCTGGGAACCCATGTTTGGGAACCCCTACATGATCAAGTCAGTCAGTCATCCTCACTGTCCAGGTGCTTTGTCGCAATACATTGAATGGGAGATGGTTGCAGCCTAGTCACGCATCAAATTAGTAATTATATGGATTCAGTGCATTATGCTCTGAGATCCATTTCACTTTGATTTTGAAAACAACAAACCGATTATGAGAACTCACCTTTAGTAGCTAAGACCTGCTGAATCAGAAAAGGCACCTCTTTTTTTGGATTTTCCCTTGGGCTAGGGACAAGTGGATTGGCCAAGTTAAATCCCACAAGCTTTCTGCTTTTCCCAGCATTCTTTGCTGATTTTTTTTCCTAATAGAAATAATCTTTATATATATATTATGCATGTTTATCAAATGGATAGGTTCATAGATTTATGTCTCCAATGGTTAAAGCCTAGTTGAGCATTTTTTAGAAATGTGTGCTGTGTTTCGTGGAGAGAGAGAGAGAGAGAGTTTTAACAGCAAATTGGTCAGTTTCTCTGTTTGGTCTGAGAAGTGCTGTTTAGGCAAAATCAGGGTTTGTTTTGGTTTTTTTAAAAAAACTTGACAAAGTGAATTTTTCACCCATCCCAACACAGAGAAGGAGAGAGATGGAGACGAAGAGAGGGAGCTATTTTATACTTCTTAAAGGTGTAATTTAGGAAATAATAGAGGTTTCTTTTAAGTGTAAAATGCACATCTTCCCATAAATATCCTCACATTTGTTGAAGTTTGCTCTTAAAAAGTTAATGTTCAGTAAGTATAAATGTAATGGTGTGTATTGTTAGTCTACACCTCCCTTACCCCCTCCCAACTCCATAATAGAAGCTTTTAATAAATTGGGCCTGCTGTAGCCTCTTGATGGCAGTGTATTTCCTTCTTGAGTTCATAGGCCTCCCAGAACATTTATGTCTCATTATATCCAGTACAGCAGTTATGCCCTAATAAATCAGGGGAACTTTGCAGAGACGGTCTTGACAGTAATGAATCTTTCTGTTGGCGTTTCCACTTCACAAGCACAAATAATGAAGCAAAACTGCCCCATCTGGTCACTCCGTAAGAGTCAAATAGCAGCAGGGAGCTATTTTCTCAAGCATGACAAAGGTCATAATGTGGAGCAGAAGTTAGTAATAGAAGGCTGGGCTGTGAGTGACAATGCAGAATGAAGCCATTTAGGGGCTTTTATCATAATTACCTTTATTAGTGGTGCTGCCAGGTTTGCTATCCCTCATTCACAAGGACTGAGAGCTACTGCATCCAAATCTTCCTAAGCTGTTTGGAGAGCAAGGCCAGCTTGTATCTTGCAGAAGCAAGTAGAAGTAGCTCAGTCAAACATTAAGAACATGGGGGAGAGACCTTGGGGAAAGCTACTTTTCTGAACTGCAAATCCCAGAATACCCCAGCCAGTATGGCCACTTTTACCAGTTCTAATGTGCCTGCAAGGAGCAGCATCTATGCATTTGAAGTGTAATAGACTGTGAATCAGAGATGAGCACAAAGCCCAAAACGAACCGGGAAATTCATGAAAAATTGCCAGTTTGTTACTTCAGATGGGTTCAGATTTATCCAAACTGGAGAACCTGAACTTTCCTGAAGCAACGAATTTTGAGGTGATTTATGAACCTCCTGGTTCTTTGCCCCCCAGCCTCCCCTCCCCTTTTCCATGCCCCCACCCCTTCCCACTCCCTCCGCCCCTTCCCACTGCTGCCCTTTATATCCGTACCTTGTCCTCGTTGGCTGCCGTCACTACCTTTGCAAACAGCATCCAGCTTTCCTTCCGGCAACTTAGCCTTCCCTGTCTGCCTATGGTCCGCTGATCAGTGCTGCAGTGGAGGCAGATGAGGACAAGGTAGGGAGGCGACAGGGGCAGTGGGAAGGAGGCAGGGTGCAGGCTGTGGGGGCAAGGGGACATCTGGAAATCCATAGTTCGTGGTTCGTCAACCTTGACGAACTATGAACCAAGATGAAATGCCATTTTGGCAGTTCATATACATCTCTACTGTGAATGGATAAAGTTTGTGTTAAGTGTTTCATGACATAGCTTAATTTTCTGTCCACTCAGCTTCTAGTGCTAATTGATTACATTTTACAGATTTTGACTTTTTACATTTTCAGGAAAGAGTTTTGTGACACCTTACAGATTTGACTAGTTTCATGTGGC
The DNA here is from genome assembly GCA_037013535.1 of Intellagama lesueurii. Classification (NCBI taxonomy): domain Eukaryota; kingdom Metazoa; phylum Chordata; class Lepidosauria; order Squamata; family Agamidae; genus Intellagama; species Intellagama lesueurii. The sequence goes on from JBAJHW010000002.1 coordinate 248,475,216, forward strand.
AGAGGCTTTTGTGGACCCTTCTGCTTCATCAGATGCTGGAGTGGGCTACAATCTGAAAGCTTATGCCAAATAAAGTTAATTAATTCTTCAAATGTCTCCTCCTCCTCCTCCTCGTTTGCTGTAACATACTAATGTGGCTATTTTTCTGGACATTCATGCTTGTTGACAATTTACCTCCTTAAAACCATTATTATATCACATGATCAGTTTTACTTCAGTGCTAGGAAAATGTGTGGTTTGAAAAGCGTGTAGAGAGGAGTTACTGGACTTCAGTGGTAAGTTTCAACCAAGTATCGCTGATTCTTCAGCCTGTTCCCTTCTTCTAACCCCTTTAAGGGTGGTTTACAAACTGCTATTTCGACTAACTTTGTCAGAGGCCCCAGATTAATGATAAATTAATGTGTGTAAGGTAATATAAGTAATGTATAGACACAGGGAAACAACAGAATATAACCTTCCTGATAATAAATTTTCATATTGTATAATTCAAGTAACTGCTCTCATCTGAAGCAGAGGTGAGAAACTTTTATTCTTCTTGGTGTTTTGGCCTAAAACTCCCACCAGCTGTGCCCAGCATGGCCAACAGTAATTGATTGTGGGGATGTTTGGTCCAAAATGTCTGAACCACCAAAAGTTCACCCTCCCCCTCAAATAAAGAATACAATAATTGCATGTTTGAGATACATAAAATGAACAAACCATGAACATTCTGTGTAATTATGTTATGTCCTATTGGATCCATGGTTTATCAAGATCAGTATCTATGCTGTAGCAAATATGGACACATAGCTCTCCATCCTGCCTCTTGCCCTTTTAGACATAGTAAGACATCATCCCAGAATGTCCCTACCATTAGGTAGGGCATGCCAGTTGCCTCAGGTGGCAGAAGCTGCGAGATAACAGCAAGGTGTTAGAGGAGATACCTGTGGCACACATGGCCTGCTCTGCGCCCATTAAGCCAGCTTGCTGCCTTTGTAAGCAGCATGAATGCTGCTCTAGCACCAAGAAACATTCCACCGCCAATACTTAGCTTTTGTACACAGAAAGTCATAGGCCCCTTCCCAAATAAAATCGAGGAACCTTTGTGGGATCTATACTAACAAACACATTTATTAATTTCCATTATGGTCAGGTCTTTTGTAAAACACAGGATTCTTAACTGTTCTTTCAAGGCCAAGCCATCTCAAAATCCATGGCATTACAAGTAGGATCATTTGAAATAATGTAATAGTGAACTAAATCCTCACTTGTCTCATCCTCATATTCAGGGATGAGGAATTATTATTATTATTATTATTATTATTATTATTATTATTATTATTATTATTATTATTATTATTATTATTATTATTAATATGCCGCATTTCTCCCAACAAGGGACCCAAAGCAGCTCACAACATTAAAATTCACACAATTTAAAAACACAATAGGTTAAATATTAAAAGATAAATTAAACAATATATGATTTAAAATACAATTAAAAGATTTAAACATGAAAACATAAAAAATATTAAAATTGCAACATTATGTTCCTTTCAGCCAGAAGAGGGTGGTGTGTTTTGTGGTGCTCTCAACAAAACAAGAGAAGGAGACCAAGATAATCTTTTTTGCATGCACATTTAACCAAGAACATGTTAATGGAGACAACTCATGCAAAATGATGACAGCTGCTCTTTTGTTGCATGGGCATTTTAAGATTAGGAATAGCATTGTGAAAATTTGTGTTAAGATTTGTGTTCAGCTTTAGTCCAAATAACACAAATCTGCACACTCTAACTAGAAGTATCAGAGGGCTTGTTTGCATTTTTCTTAAGAAGCAGGCAGTCATTGTGTGCTTGCAGGGTGGAGTGAGCATTCTGTGTGTGCTTTGCTTCTCAAAGTGTGCTCGTTTTGCCCAGAAACAGTTTCAGTAAATTAGAGATCTATTGACAGGGGGTGGGGGACCAAAATACAGCCCTCCTATTCTCATTCTTGCCTAGAATTGAGGAATCTTATAGAGTGTGAACATTTCTTATTTATACAACTCATGAAGTTGACGCAACCTCAATTGTTTGTCTTGTTTCACTCTTATAATTATTTCTATGTATTTTGTCTTTTTATTGTAATCTTCCAGTGGCATTGTAGTAGCATATATTTGGTTATTTATTTCATGTTTATGCTTCTTTTCTCCTGCTTAAGGGACTCAGTAGCAGTTATGTTTGATTGGATAACAAGTTATACATTTCTGAAATAACTAACTAGCTAGTAGTTCCTCTGATCACACGAGGAGACGACTGGCCTGCCTTACATATTCTTGGAAATACTGAGAGGGACCTCTTCCCTATAATCAAGCTGTGGGGTGAGAAAGGATTTTTTTGATGCAGGAATACCATGAGTTAGTTGGTAATGGCTAGTGTCCTCATCTGCCCTTGAAACAGTCACTGGGGGCTGGGATAGGCACTGCATTCAGAGCCGGCTGTTCTTGAGTTCTCTAGCGAAGACAAGATTGAGTGTTTTCTCAGTTTCAGATGGCTTTTCCACAGCACTTGGGAAAGCATCCAGTTCAAGTGGTGCAATTTGTCTCCTTTGACGCCACCACTGCCTGATGGACAGGCTCTCCGTTATTTACATTGGCTTGGTGGCCTTGGCCCTGAAAGAGTGACTGAGTTTCTGTGTTTCAGGCTTCATCCTCAGAAAACTCAAAATATAGAATATTTTGAATATTAACAAAGAATCCCCCCCAAAAAGCAAGTGGCTTAGGTGATCCTCATCTCAGGCTCCACAATTCCAAACCCTTATAAGATCTTAGGCGCACATGGACCATATTCAGCTGTAATTAAAGCAGGTACACATCTTACAGATAGAAGGGAATGTGCTGTCCCTCCCCCCTCTATTTCCAGTTTCATTGCTCTCCCACAATGTGTCTGAAGAGGAGAGACCCCACTGTGCATGGGATGGTTCTTCACAGGAGTCAGCATGCTGATTTTGCAGGGTCCCAAGTTACATAGTCCTTTCTTCAGACTTGACTTTTTCCACATGTGAAAGAGTGACAAAACTGGACATGGAGAGGACAGGACTAGCATACTCCCCTTTATTCATCGTAGGTGTACATGCTTTAATAACAATTCAATAGCTAATGGGTAGTCTACCATTCTTTCTATTCTATCAAATTCATGTGCAGTGTTAGCAGCTGGGACAGCAGGCTGTCGCATTTTCTCCTTCACCTCCTGGTTCTTGTTCTCTCTGTCCCTGCATCTCTCCCTCCCCTTGCCCTATTCTCTTACCTAGATTGAAAAAGCCTGGTGTTTCTAGGAAGGGAGGAGCATGAGAAAGGGGGAGGGAAATTCAACAGGTACTTCTTCCCCTCTCCTTTTGCGATGTGAATTTGGCTAAAGGAAAACACGAACTGATGGAAAAGGGCCCCCAACAATGCAATATGCATTCAGACTCAATTTTGGAATGGCTTTTAAACTAACAAAAGAAAAAGAAAAAAACTGAGCTGTTATTGTTTCAACTGGTGAAAATGTGTGCTCCAGACTCTAACCTGGCCTTTACTTTTAACACTGTGATTCATTTAGTCCTATACATGATTTGTCATCTGCTTCTGAGTGCAGAGTGGATAGTGTATGCAGCAGAGATGGGCAACATGTAGCCTGCAGATAACATGAGGATTTTTTTTCCCTTACAACCATCATCCATGTCCTTCCTGCTGAATTCATGGTGGCAAGATCTCTGATTTTTTCCCTTATAAACAAGGAAATCTCCAAGAAGAACAATGCTCAAAACCAACATATTTGCACTTTATTCCTTTGTTCTAAAAGGAGTGGGATGAGGGTGTGATATGCTGCAGTCTCTGGACACTTTCCACCCTCAACAAATAAGGAGAATAAGAAATGTATTTGTATACCGACTGACCTTTATCCTATAAGCAGTTACACACAAGTTGTCAGGTTTTTGTGCTCCCACGGTCTGGTCCAGTTTTCTTTGACATGAAAGAAGTGGATGTTCTGTATGTTTAATCACACCCTCATAAGCATATGGTAGTTTTGATTGCATGTGAAATCTGTGCCATCATTGTCCACATTCATTGTGGAGCTGAAAATCAGCTGGTTGAATAAGAGCAAGTAATTTCTCAGCATTCTAGAAGAAGAGGTTTGACTTTCATCTAGTCTCCTAAGAGAGACAAAATAATTTTTTCACTTCTCTTCACATGTCATAACTGTGCAGTTATGGTGCTTGGAAAATGTGAAAAGATCTTTTTAATGGGTTTACAAACACTAATTCTTGATGAAATGTCAGCTCTGTCATTGAAATGTTTTCTGCGACACCAGGCTGTGACCCTTTGAGCGAGCAAGTGAAGTGCAGGATCCAACCAGTAGGTTTAAAAAAGAGAGCTATCTGTAAATATTATGAGGGTTGCTAAAAGTGCTGACTGAAAAGACTTAACTGCTGTATATGAAGTCATATACCTAAATGTATGCATGTTAGCATTAGCACCAGACAATGAGCAAATGTGGTCTGTGTTTCAGCACAAAGTATTTAAAGTTTAATTGCAGTTGATTTGTGTTCCAGACATAAGCTGTCTTGCCACAAATTATGCACCTGCAGAGGCGGAATCCTGCTTAACCACTTTCCATGAAAGAAAAACAAGATGAATTGATTGCACAAGTCCAGTTAAAAATGCAGTGCTTCTACTGGAAATGAACAGAATTTTATATTGACAAGAAGGCTCTCAAACCTTGACTACGGGGTGGGTGACTTGGGTAACCAACTCTGTACCAGGTTTGTAGGAGAATACTGGGCTTGGGAGATATTTGTCATAGGCTGTCTGCTTAAATAACAACAGGAACAAAAAATAAGCAAAACGGTTCATCATTGCTGATAAAGCTCACAGCACTGGCCCATATTGGTGCCCATTTTAAAAACTGAATGCACACGAGGAGCGATGAGAGACTCTGATGAATCCACATGTGCTCGAGCTTCTTTCCCTTAACGTACATGCTTCTTTCCCTTAACTATACATACCGTACAATTGCACTAATTTCATACCGTACAATTGCACTAATTTCATACCATACAATTGCACTCATTTCACACGCTAGCAAGGTTATGCTCAAAATCCTACAAGGCAGGCTTCAGCAGTATGTGGACCGAGAACTCCCAGAAGTACAAGCTGGATTTCGAAGGGGCAGAGGAACTAGAGACCAAATTGCTAACATGCGCTGGATTATGGAGAAAGCCAGAGAGTTCCAGAAAAACATCTACTTCTGCTTCATTGACTACGCAAAAGCCTTTGACTGTGTGGACCACAACAAACTATGGCAAGTTCTTAAAGAAATGGGAGTGCCTGACCACCTTATCTATCTCCTGAGAAACCTATACGTGGGACAGGAAGCAACAGTTAGAACTGGATATGGAACAACTGATTGGTTCAAAATTGGGAAAGGAGTACGACAAGGCTGTATATTGTCTCCCTGCTTATTTAACTTATATGCAGAATACATCATGCGAAAGGCTGGACTGGATGAATCCCAAGCCGGAATTAAGATTGCCGGAAGAAACATCAACAACCTCAGATATGCAGATGATACCACTCTGATGGCAGAAAGTGAGGAGGAATTAAAGAACCTTTTAATGAGGGTGAAAGAGGAGAGTGCCAAAAATGGTCTGAAGCTCAACATCAAAAAAACTGAGATCATGGCCACTGGTCCCATCACCTCCTGGCAAATAGAAGGGGAAGAGATGGAGGCAGTGACAGATTTTACTTTCTTGGGCTCCATGATCACTGCAGATGGTGACAGCAGCCACGAAATTAAAAGACACCTGCTTCTTGGGAGGATAGCGATGACAAACCTAGACAGCATCTTAAAAAGCAGAGTCATCACCTTGCCGACAAAGATCCGCATAGTCAAAGCTATGGTTTTTCCAGTAGCAATGTATGGAAGTGAGAGCTGGACCATAAAGAAGGCTGACCGCCGAAGAATTGATGCTTTTGAATTGTGGTGCTGGAGGAGACTCTTGAGAGTCTGCTGGACTGCAAAGAGATCAAACCTATCCGTTCTGAAGGAAATCAACCCTGAGTGCTCACTGGAAGGACAGATCCTGAAGCTGAGGCTCCAATACTTTGGCCATCTCATGAGAAGAGAAGACTCCCTGGAAAAGACCCTGATGTTGGGAAAGTGTGAGGGCAAGAGGAGAAGGGGATGACAGAGGACGAGATGGTTGGACAGTGTCATCGAAGCTACCAACATGAATTTGACCCAACTCCGGGAGGCAGTGGAAGACAGGAGGGCCTGACGTGCTCTGGTCCATGGGGTCACGAAGAGTCCGACACGACTTAACGACTAAACAACAACAACATGCTGCAGGAATTTTGTAACTATGTGCAGCTAACAATGTTCTTATATGGAAAAATACTTCAGCACAAATCTAGTTGAAATCCTTTTCTCATAGCTTTCCTTTGTGCTTCTTCAGGCCTATCGTGCTTGCAAGCCTCCGTGCCAAACACAACACATCAGCCACATTTGGCACTTCACCAAAGACTTGATGAACTTCCTGTTTTTTACTGTCTTTTTGAGGCATCAAACACCTGACACCCTCAAAATGTGACTGATGCTGCTTGGCTTGGTAGGTCACAAATTATGCTGTCCCCCCTTTTTTTCTAATGAGATAATCAGCATAATAAGGAAAGGTTTTAGAAAGCCTGGCCCCATAAATACCTCCAAGCATTGATTGGAGGGTACTACATTCCAAAAGATGTAATGCTTGAAGAAATTCTCAGTTATGGCCCCTTTCCTTTGGAATGGGCTCCCAGTGGAATTATGCCTGGCCTCCTCCCTCACTGTTTTTAAGAGGATGCTTAAACCAAGGCTGTTTACAAGAGCATCCTCTCTTAATGTGGTATGATTGATTATCTTTGATTGCCTATTCACCATGGTTTGGATTTTATTGATTAATTTGATCATTTTGTCTGATTATATGTGGTGTTTTTATTACATTTTAATTTGTTTTATTTTATCTTTGTCTCTCTCTGAATGCAAACTGCCCAGAATAGTGTTTATTACTAATCAGTGTGGTGTACAAGATAGATAGATAGATAGATAGATAGATAGATAGATAGATAGATAGATAGATAGATAGATAGATAGATAGATAGATAAGATTAGATTTTGCGTACCATTCTTTCATCGTAAGATGAAATACTTTGCATACAGATTTCAAGGCAGCATCTTGATCTTTAAAGCAGCAGACTTACAAGAGTTTGATCTTGAAAATGGGATGAAGGCAAATTTTGGTGAGGGGGAATAACTGCTTCCGAACAGAATTTGGAAGAATGCTTTCCCCAAAATTCTGCTTTCAGAATGCTGCCATATACTGTACTTGTGTCACTGACCATAACATGCTGCTGCTCATATCATTACTAGTTGTTGTTGTTGTTGTTGTTTGCTGTTGTTGTTACTTCTACTATACATGCAGATTACTGTACATACAGTACAGTGTGATGTGTATAGATCCCTGCTGGTCACATGCCAGTAGGGAGGAATAATATTATCAGAGTTCCAACTGTAAATTCAAAGTAAATGATGTGCTAATGAACTCCACTCTGCTCAGATTGTCTTTGGGTTATTAAATATGAACTTGCTTTAAAAACAATTGGAAACAAAATTTATATTTGATCAAGAGTTCTATATTGACTTGCCATGTTTTGAATACCTAGTGGCGTCTCTAGAGAACACAAGGCAAGGAGACACATTGTCAGAGCTACTCTCTGTTGAGTGTTCTGGGTGCTATTGTCCTGGCTCCCATCCAGCTGCTGGAGTGCAAAGGAACTATTCTGTTTCCATTAGTGCTGGTGCTGGTAGTCTCACTCATCAGTCAGCAGGAGGCTGTCTCCTACAACAGGTACTTGCACCAACAACAAACCTTCTGTATGTTTCCTTCTACCTGCCTCCTTTCATCTCTCATGAAAGTTGAGCCTAATGCCCTAAATGACAGCAAAGAAGAGCCATTGAATTGAACAGCGAGATGGATCAGGTGTGAGGGGCTCCCCTGCCAAAACCTGGAAGAAATCAGTTAATTTTTTTATTAATTCCTCTTGCAGTAGGAAATATATTAAATTATGATTGCATCTTAATGTACTCTGTAATCAGTGCTAGAGGGATTTATGGCACCAGGTTTTCTATAACTTAATGAGGTATGGCATTACTCCTTTTGCAGCGCAACTTTAAATATTGTAAATATTTTAGTTACTTTTATAACTATGGGGGTATGGCCTTACTAAAATATGACAAATATCACATGATCCAAGTGCTGCCTCATGCTGTAGGCTTATGCTGGCTTGCGGGTGTTAAGGTGACAACCACAAATTGGCGAAGAGATTTTGTAACTGTTTTAAAACTGTAATGGTAAAAGTAAATATATACTTTTATGGGCCTATAGCTCTAGCTAATTGTTTCTCAAGCTCTGTTCCCCTTTCTGCTGTAATGGGATACTAGGACTGGACTAAAATATAGGCACTTTCACCTATGGGCACTTTCACCTATATAGATGATTGACCTACATAGTTGAGAGGCCACAAAAACTGTTAGGCAAATGTCACCTTCCCTCTTCCTTCCCATTCCAAACCTTGTCTCCAATACATTTTATCCTGTCTGTAGAATAGCAAGTATGAATGAGATAGTGTTAATGACATGCATGGTTTTAGTTATACTTCATTTTTAAAAAATAGTCACAATTTTAATTTGTTTTTTTTTTTAATGACATGACCATTTTTCATGAGGCCTTTCAGGCTGAAACAGGAAACACCACACTATGTAGAGCATAACTAGAAATCTATCTACACTCAGCGTGTAATATTTAATGAAGTTGATTAATACAAGCAGAGAGAAAAAATGTCCTGTGCTAAACCTACATTTCAGATATTTCTTTCTGTATAGTTACTTATATATAACAATTATGTGCCATACTGTATGTTAGAAGTGAGAATACATAGCACCCTATAATGCACGTTCTCAAAGCCAGTTTCAGGCTTTTGCTGCATATTACATTTCTTCATATTAATGAGTTTGTGACTAGCAATTGGGTTTGGCTTTAGCTCGTCTAGATCCAATACTATATTGGATCAAGACAATACTATAGTTTTTAGAAACCTGTATATTTTGAGTATAGTATTACTTGTATCCTTTTTCGATTGGACAAATATAGTTTAGCGTGCAACATCTCTGATGTTACACAACATGTTCTCTTTTCAACAGTGACTTATCATTTGCTCCAGGTTAGGATAGGAACTGCTGTAGTGATCTTGTTTCTCCTGTAAATCATGTGTAGAGCATTTTATTAAACAGTTTTAATAATCAATATGTTTTGAACACATGCAGACTTTTTTCCCATTTCTGTGCTGATTGTTAAAATATATATTTTATTAAATGATTTTAGAGATAGTGAATGCTCAAGTGTATGCGATACATCTGGTTCCTAATAGCTGAATTTTGCATGCTATGAGAATAAATAACACTCTATATAACCCAAGTGACATACAGAGCAAATTAAGATGTTGAGTTATACATTAACCTTGCCTCTTTCCCTTGGCCTTTAGAGAGTTAATGACTCTCCAGAGACCCAACATGCTCTTGGAGCCAAAGATGTTCCTTCAAGAATACAAACGTTATCTATTAAAGAAAATACATTAGTTATATTTGTTTGCCTCCCATTATTGAAATCAGAAGGCTGCTTTCCTAGGAAATGTAATTATAATAATTAATGTTAAGTCAGGGGAAAAAGTTTAAAATTCTTTTCCCATGATCACATGCTGCTGTGGAGAACTTTAGCTTCAATAAATCTACAGAAGCCAGGTGTCACCCACTAGATGGTTTTATGTTACAGTGAATCTTCCTTAGGTTTCTAAGATTTCTTTTGGAAATTGGCATAAACTTGAAAAAATTTAATCAAGTTGCCACTGATTATCTTTAAAATAAAACTTCTCATGTAAACTATCTAAAGACAAAACACAATTGATAATATTTCTTTAAGATAAAACAGACTATTTTGCTTATGAAAATAGTAAAGAAGGGATATAGTTAAATAAAGTAAAATATGAATTCACCAACATAAAAGAAAGTAAGTTATTAAAACTATGATACATGTTTAAGGCAAAGAGCTACACCTTATCTCTATGATCAATGCCTTCCTTGTAGGAACTTTATTTTTTGTTTTTGATTTCTAATAATTTTGGATTTGAAGCATAATCTTAACCTGATAAATATGTAATCTGTTTATAGATTATGCTTCATGTCTTTTTGCAGAATGTACTGAAACCTATGTGTTGTGTCCTTCAGGTAGTCTTTGTCTTTGTGTGATGTGCCATTATAGTGACCTTAATAGGCTTTCAAAGTAATCCTCATCCTCCCATGAGTATTCTTCAATCTCTCTCTCTCTCTGTATGTATGTATGTATGTGTGTGTACACATATGTATGTTTGTATTTTACAGCTGCACCACATAGTAGAATTCAATTTTTGAGACAATCATATTGCCTCCTTTCAAGCTGAAGTTTCCACTTAAAGTTGGTTAAGACTTTATGACAAATGATTTCACCATCCTTTGAATATACCCCCAATGCTGAAATAGAGACTCTCTTTTCATACACCATGAAAGATTTTATATCTCAGTGTCCCCACTCCCCACCATTTTGATTAAGAATTAATTACTGCAAAGCCTCTTCTTACAGAATTAGAGATTGGGGGAAAATGTATTGTTTATTCATGCAGCATTTAAGGCTGATTATAATGAAATTTATTAAATTTGGGTATGTATAGTATATCCAAGTTAAATAAATCCATGTATGGGGAGGAACTGTACATGTACAAATATTCCTTTAGAACAGCACTGACAGAGAAAGGGTTAGGCTGTCCTTAATTAGCCACCATCACTTTCTGAGCATTCAGAAATGAGGAATGATTAGCTGACATAGTTTGTATTCAGAGGTGTTTTAATGGATTTTCTCTGGTTCATTGTAGATAAGAATGTAATGAACAGATTTCCACAGGAAAATGATGATGATGAAGAAGCCAACATTGATGTGGATATATAAATGCTGATGAACTGTATTGGGACATGTGCTGTTTTTAACATTTTAAAGACCTGGGAAAAGGTGAAGCAAAGGAAGGGGCAACCTTTGCAGATGATATCAGCCTACTTGAGATGGAGGTTTAAAATAAGGAAAATCAGCAAGAGGAATATTTATTTGGATTTGAACACATGCAAGCTGGAAATAACTGATAAGGAGGGGAATATTTTGTCAAGTCTACTAATGTACGCTTGCTTAATCAAGTATTGGCTGTTCCCAAAACATAAGATACCAGTCTAATAGATGGGGCCCGTGTAATGTCCCACAAGGGCTGCTTGCTTGCATTTTATGACAGATGAGCACTGAGAGCACTGAAGAAAGCTTCCTGGAATGTGTGCACTTTTGCCAAGCAAGGAAAATGAACGATTGATTAAAGAAAAGCTGGAAGACACAAGCTGGGCATGTGTGTGTATGTGTGTTGGGGCAGGGAGAGAATTGTAGTGCAAAAAAGTAACCTTTCCAAATTTTGTTTAAAGGTAAAAAGGAAGGGAAGAATTGAAATTGGAACAGAAATGATTCTGATTTAAATAGCAGGCCTACTGACTGATAAGACTGTACTCTTGGGATACCTCCCCCTATCTCCTTCCTTCAGCCCATAGAAAGCTAGCAGTCAATGAAGCAGGTTTCATGCTCTAGGGCTAAAGAGACCAAGAAGAAACATCTTACCCAGTGTAGTAATGTGAAACATCTTATAATTTTAGGAATATGATTGAAACAGATGCAAAAATTGGCCTGATTGCCACCATGAGTCAAACTAATTATAGAGATGTGTTTTTAGCTTGGACTGAGGCTCGCTCTTGAATGAAGGGATGGATTGCTTTTATTTGTAAAGGGATCCTCAATCCAGTGGAAGCAATTTCTGCTCTCCTCTCGCCCCACCGCCAACCCACAGTCTTCTCCAGGAGCCCCTTTTTCTGTTCCAGAGTAGTTATATGAAGAAGGGGATACAGCAGACTGCAGTGGAGAGCAGTGCTCAGTGAAAAATCACATGCCTCATCCACTTTTACCACTAGTAGCATTCTATGATTAAAAGAACTCTGCTCATTTGGTTTTTTCAATTGAATGTGTTTGAACTTTAAAATTCATTATCACTAGAAATGTTTTATAAAGCAAACATAAACAAACAAGGTCCCTGCGCTTACCTTTGGAATCTACGTTTGAACAATACAAACACATATGCAATGGAAGGAGACGACAAAAGGGAACTGCTGGAGATCTTAAATACAAAACCAGAGCATTGCAAATAATACATATGTGATCTTTTTTTAAAGTGGCAGATTACAAGGATTAAAGAAAGCACGAAAAAGAAGGGAGTAACAAGTAATTATGGAGCTTTGCCAAGACTATTTTTAAGAGATTAATAGAGATCACAGTGTACTACTTAAAGACCCAATATGTCAGCACAAGTGCAGCCTATGTGTTATTGCCCTGAATACTGTTGTTAGCATAAATCATTAAAGGGTCTGAAGAAAGCCCCTAACAGTGATTTTCTTTCTCTTCTCATTTTGTTTTGCTTATCTCTTCCTCCTTCAGGAGCAGCACAGATTTTACTAATTTTCTGTGCATTACAAAGAAGGGTTGGTGGGGTATGTGACCAGTTATTTATCTGAAAAACTAATTGCTTGCAGTGAATTTAGACCTCCCACATCATTGGACACCAAAACTTCTGCTGCAAGGTTTGGAGGAGAAAGGAAGGATGAAATGCTTAGACATTTAAGACTGGTTGCTGTTAAGGACTCATCTCATAACCCTTTGCCACCACAAACCCAAAACCATAGGCATGATGAAGCTGGAGCTTAAATTATACTGTATTTTATCTTCACAAGCCATTTTCACCCCTGAATGTTTGTTTTAGATCACTGTTTCAATGTTATGTGGTGTATGAATGAAGAACATTCCAATCTGTTGTAAGAGTGCAATACAGTGGTTTAGGGGTAGATTCATTCCCTGAGATACCAAAGAGGTAGGGTGGCAGTTCTCAGTACCAGTAAACATCTATGGGATGGGATGAGATCTGGGTCGTGGCACAGGTGTAGGACTAACAGAAAGGCGAATTGCTGCTTGGTCCACCCGTCCAAACTGCTGCACTCTTGCTCAGCTCACTGCTGCTTTCTATTTCTGTGAGACAAGAGAGAGAGGGGTCAGGATTTTGTGCATGCCTATGCACACTCATAAAAGCGCTTCACCTTCCCCATGCTCCAAGTATACATATGTGCATAAAGGATATCTGAGTGCCATTTTAACAATTACAAAAGAGTGAATGTGGTAGATGGGCAGGTAGCAGAACTGGAGCCAGAATGGCTACCCCCTCCTCTCTGATGGCTTGCACTCCTCTGATAGCCTGTCAAGGAACTACAGAAAGTGAGATAGTTTTGGTCACTGTTGATAAAGTTGGTATTTTAGTTTTGCTTTCTTATTTTCCTGAAGCTGTTGTCTGAGAAGAGAGCTGGCACAGAAGGAGTAAACTCTCAGGAACAAAGAGGCAGTCCAAATCACTTGCTCTTTATGTTGATATGTTGCTTCCTTCTCATTGGCTTTCCTTCTGTGGTTGCACGGTTAAATATCTGCCAATTACTGCCACTGGGGTAAAAAATCATGCACAATCTTTTTTAAAAAATATCTTGGATGACAGCTTCTCCATGCCCCACCATCTCCCTAAGATCATTTTTATTGACTGCAAAGTCAGTGGCCATGTTGGTTAGAGATGATGAGGATTGTAACCACATACATTGGGCGCGAACTAGGTTGGAGAAGGCTGAATGGACCAGGGATCTGCCTTTCCTGTAAGGCAGTGTGCTACAACCTGATATTTACTTTTGGGGAAATTGTCTTCCTTTATAAGGTAAGCATAATGGAACAGAATGTTGTCGAGCAACATAGTTGGCTTGGGATCAAAACATTGAGATACGTTACCCTAAAGCTTGGAGGTGAGCTCTTATTTTGGTGAGAAGGGGCCCCTGTCCAGCAGCTGCACATAATGTACAAACATTCTTTGTTTCTCCCCCCTTTTCAGGTGGATTCTTGTCAGATGAACTGATGCTGATCCCAAGGAAGGAAGCAATATGGGTACAATCAGGCTAATAATAAGAAGCAGCAGTCTCTTAGGGAATCATGATACAATATATGTTGGGGAGGGGGGAAGCAATGTGAACCAGAGGTGCAGTGATTGGCTTGAAGGAGAGGCCTTCCTGTTGCTGTTAAATATGCAGTCCTCGCTTTTTAATATGACAGTTAAGAGCTCAGCTTAGTCTGAAAGAATTCTGCCACTCATATTTTTTCATCATTAGTGCATAATGTTAGTATTATTCTTAAGACGAACATATGAGTTCTTTGGCTCATCCATGCTGTTTACCATGTTCCTGGTCTGCACATGTTTGCTCCATTCACATCCTATTATGAAGGGAGACAAGTTTTGAGCAGTGCTCTCATATCAACATCTAATATAGGAATGCATTTTTAAAATAAAGAGAGGGAAAATACATAATAGCAATAACAACAGACAAATTAAACCAAAATGTAAAATGACAGCAGAAAATGAGGCCAGGCCTCCAAAAATTTGTACAGTAAAAACATCTTCCTTCACCTTTGAAAGTTGTCCAAAAACTTTATTAGCCATCTGCATGGGGATGGGTAGGCCCAGGCCTACGAGGGATGGTGAGGCCATGTCCTACCACATGCACAAGTACAGGGAAATAGTGTATGTTTGTGATTTGGAAAAAAAAAATCACTTTTTAAGTACCTTTCTCTCTTGAATTGCACAGGTCCAAGAAGCATGATTTTGGTTATACACAATACAATATTGCTATTGGTCTCTAGGAAGTGCCCTGAGAAAAGTGGGTCTTGGACTTACTGAGGCATCTGTTATTGTGGTGGTGGTAGCTCCCAGTCCAATGGCAGCAGCCTGGCCAGCCCCGTCTCCTGGCATGGTGGTTCAACATGGCAGCCAGGGAGGGTGCTGGGGCATGCCAGGAGGGTGATGCAGGTCAGGGGAGATCTGTAGGCTTATTTGTGTGAACCAACTATTTATGCTTATAGTTACATTTTGGGAGGCATAAGAATTATACATGAATTTTGAATTGCACAGAGGTCCGGCACCCTTAACTCCAGCATTGTTGAAGGGACAAGTGTAATCCTGCAGTCCTTTAAGGGATTATTCCACTCAAAAGTAACATTTCTGTTATATTCTATATAGATTATATCCTATGCCTTTTGTTTTTATGAGGGTTGCCATTTTTGAATTGGTTTTCTTTCTCAGTGCAGGAAATGGCATGAAACTTTCTCACATGTAATCGTGAAATAGAGTACAGTATTACCATGACAAGAGACATAGGGCCCTGTAAATGAGGTCTGAATTCTTTCCTGAAACGTAACCTTGAGTTTTCTGTGAATACTTCCCTCACCTTGGCTTTTACAAGAATGGACCATCAGGAACGGATCCTGGAATAACAGTAAATATTGTTACCAGTTTTTAATAACATGCCTAGGACATGCCTGTACCATAGTATGCAGCCTGTCAGCATGTTTCTCAGTCAAAAGCTCTGCTCATTGAACCACTAAACTGAATGTTGATCTACCCTGAGGAGTTCAAAGAACTAATCTTGGGGATTCAGGGTAGATTTGCTAATCACAAAATGCTTGTATGTATTTGTGTGCTTTTGCCTCAGTAAGGTTCTGTATCAGCAGTTTTTATATCAAATCCCCTGACTACTCTTTAAATTCAGATAAGATTAAAATGAAGTTGGGGGCGGTTATAGAGCCGAGGGGAGAAATGCCGATAGGGAAGCTCCACAATAACTGGTATGCATGTGTATTTCTTGAGTCCAGGATTTGTTCCCTTTTTCTCTCTGTCTAAATGACACAACTCAAAATGGAATAAAATATTCTATGAGAATGTCAATGAGGCAGTCAGGCTAGTTAGAGGCTTGTAAGAACCAAAAGAGAGAAAGAGAGAAAAAAGAAAAAACAAAAAAACAAAGGATGCTAAAAGGCATTTCCCTAGACTGAAATGAACAGCTGCTACTTGGCAGTAGTAGGGAAATTAATGATTTAGTAAGTGGCAGTTGTGACCACTATTATGTCTCTGGCAAATAGAAGATAATCTCTGAAAGAAAGAGAGAGATACTGTGCAACATGAAGAGATATAGCTGAAGAGTTCAAGAGGCCAATTACTTGATCCCCTGTCATAGTTCCATTCACTCAAAATTCCTAGGTTATTCTTTCTCATTTAGAATGCATTCTATTCTGTCATTATAGATAGATAGATCTTCCCCACCTCTTTCCATCTTTTTACCAGCTCAGTGCCAGGCATGTTGCACATAGCCTTATTAATGCTGAACAGCTCAGTGAGTTAGGTATCTGGCTATAGAGCTAGAGACCAGGAGTTCATTTCCCACTATACATCCCAGAACAGCCAAACTGTTGGCCTTGGCCAAGCTGCAGAGTCCCAGGGAGTCTTGAGAAGATGGGAATGGTGAACCAATTCTGAGTACTCTCTACCTAGAAAACCCTAAAAAAGTTGTCATAAGTCAAGAATTGGCTTGACATTGTTGGCTGGGTAGCTCACTGAGTTAAGTAACTGGCTGTGGAGCCAAAGGTTGGGAGTTCAAGTCCCCACTGTGCCTACCAGAAAAGGTGACCTGTGTAGCTTTGGGCAAGCTACACTATCCCAGGATGCCCCCAGAAGATAGGAATGGTAAACCACTTCTGAGTATTGTTTACCATAAGTCAGAATTGATGGCACAAATGTGTAACCTGCTTAGCACTCAGGATGTATTCCAGGAAAACAGAGCAGTAAAGGAATCAGTGCTAAACAGGGCCATTTTAACATTATAGCTTATTCCAGGAGTTCTGGATGCCCAGTCTACCTCTGGTGCAGGAAAGTTATACTGAGCTCCATGTCTCCTGGAGGTCCACTCTTTTTTCTTTAGGTAGTCTGGGCCCCCTACCAAACACCACAAAATGGATGTTCAAGCTCATGGACTGTATCAAATCAGTGCTAAACAGGGAAGCACCAGATATTATGGTATAGCTGCTTAAATTGGACACCGGTTTGGAAACTGTCATTTGTTCATTCAGCACAAATCAGAATTGTAAAGCAAAATCAAACTTGTTTCCTGAGCTGGAATATAGAAAAAAAAACAACTGTGGTTAAGTAAGCCAGAAAATCTGTGCTGCATCCAAATGTACACGAGAAGAATGGGAGAATAGTCCAAGCCATTATTCATCCTAGTTTGAACAAAGCACTGCCTAAAACAGGCCTACCACTTATACTGTTAGTTACAATTCTCTCAGCCTTAGAAATTAGTACAATACAGCCTAGGTGTGGAAATGCTACTTTTTGGGTGCTATAACTGCCAGAATCTACTTCTGATTACAATGTGTTAGACTGTCAACATGCATGGATGTCTTAACAGCTGGCATTTTGGAAAGTTCCCGACAGGACATAAATGAAGTAGCAGCTGAGAGTAAGTGATGGGCAGGGGCAGCGTAAGAAACAGGAAGCAAGTCCTGTCTGAGAAGGGACATTTTGTTATTTATGTATTTACTTGCCATGGTTTGGATCTGAACTGTCCATATCATGAAAAGAAGAGCCATTTCTGCTCATGGAACTCACCTGAATTCTAGTGGAAGAGGGCACAGATATGATCTTTGCCAGTTCCTCTTCACCTGGCAGCCCCTCACATCATGTCTCATTCTATTTCAAGGGTAACTCCAGCTCTTCAGAGTAGCTTCTCGGGAGGGAGGAGATGCTACCAGAAGAAGGAGAAAACCTAAAGATCTCATCACTGGCCTCTTTCTTCAATAGGACTCTAACTCTTGTAAACATTAATATACATCCAAACACAATATTTGTAGGCTGCTTTTTATGGTGAAATTCTCCAAAGTGGGCTTCTGTATAAATAACCAACAATGTATTTTTAAGAAACCATAACACCATAATAAAATTGATAATGAGTGAGAAACAGCAATCATGTTGAAACAGCTAACTTATAGATGACTTATAGTCCAGTAAAAATAGTGACATCAAATAAATAATTGCAATTAAACAAATTGCAACTAAGCTTGTAGTTGTCCAACAGAATCCTTATTTCAGAGAAGACAGCAGTAAATAAATAGGTCTTTAGGGCCCTTCTGCATGATCAACCGTGAAAAGAGTGCCATTAATATCCATCATTTATGAATATTCTCCCCCATCTAAATTATTCCTACCTATTTCATGTTCCTTTCTTAAATGTGTAATTACCTCTTTAA
This sequence comes from Intellagama lesueurii, assembly GCA_037013535.1. NCBI lineage: Eukaryota > Metazoa > Chordata > Lepidosauria > Squamata > Agamidae > Intellagama > Intellagama lesueurii. The sequence goes on from JBAJHW010000002.1 coordinate 248,493,570, forward strand.
CCTATCCTTTGCTCATATTAATCTGCAATGTTTTTGAAGCTATATACTGTTCATTGAACCAAAATATTGGGAGGGGCAGGATGTTCCCATTTGGAGCCATTTATAAAATTGTTTCTAAAATCTGCTTTCCTGCCCATTAAAAAAAAGAGAGAAGAAAACTGAGGTCATGACTGGGAAAGAGAATTATTATAATTTCCCCCCTCCCCCCTTGTTAAGAGCAAAGAGTCATGGAACTGTCTAACCCCCCTGGAGCTTTGCATTTCTTGGCTCTGATGAATGAGGGATGAATAAATCCGCCATGTATCCATTTTCAAGAGTCATGTCTGCATAGCTCCATTCCATTCCACTGATTTGTAACAGAGCTGAATAAGAAATATCTGAAGGGTCTAACCTATGATAGATTTAATGATACATCTAAACAGATACAGGGGAGAAAGTCCCCTCCCGCCCGGTTGGCTTTTTCTTTTTCTTTTTGCATTGTATGCTATTGAAATGCTCTCAGCTGCGAGCTGGTTAAAATGAGAGTCTGTGTTATCTGGTGGTTTTTAAGGATGCTGTAGTTAGAAAGGAAAAAATAATAATTAAAAAAATTAACTGGCATCGATGGATGAAACTGAACAAAATGTCTTTGACTGGAACAGGTTGGAGAACGGCCAAAATGGAATTTGGGGTGTTTATAATAGGCAAGTGTTGAGTAAAGAGACATGAAAGGTAATGTTTTCAGCAGTGTTATACCCTCAAACATGGCCAAAGTATGCAAAAAAAAAGTGGGGACCCTTATTTGTATAGGCAAGAGATCAATAAAACCTAGTTGGGTGAGACACTTTTATATAATTTAAACATCCAGACCTCAAGTAATTCTGTAAGTTTATCTACCTACTGAGTTTTGAGTGAAGAAACAAAACCTAAGCATGCTTTTTTAGATCTCTGTTTGGTTTTAGCCATTAAAGTTTTGATTCGGTTCCCTTTTCAAAATCTTGGTATACATCTTGCTGCTGATAATAAACACTGCTTTAAATTTTCTGCCAATGGTAGATCTTGGAAGTTTGTTTCTAATTCTGTCTTTAAATTATTATTTTTAATATAGAGAACATAAGGCTGAGCTGCACATGTGCAGGAGCTTCATTTTTTCTTCTCAAAAGGGAAATATTTGTTTCATCATTCCATTTTATTTTATCATTTATACTGTGCCTTTTTTCTGAAGAGGACCCAAGGTAGCTTATGGCATTAAAACAGACAACATGAAAGCTGGCAATACAAGAAATTATTATAGTATTAAAAAGCATCTAAACTGATATCATATTGACAACCTAAATAATCTAAAAACCATATTTAAAAGATAGAAAGACATACAATCCCTTTCAAATAAGCCCTAATAGGTAGCCGGTTACCGAGGTAAGGCCTGCCTGAATAGAATGATCTTTGCCTGCTGGTGGAAGGAAGTACCACAGCAAGCAGAAGGCCAGCCTGGCCTCCTGTGGAAGGGAGTACCAGAGCTGTGGAGCAGCAATTAAGAAGGCCCTCTCCCATGTCCTCACCAAGCGCACCTGTGGTGGTATTGTGACAAGCCTAGGGGAGCCCAGGGGACAGGAAGTCTCCCGGGCCTCTAGCTGGCAAGGATACACTGCCACAGGTGGAGGAAGGGTCACCACCAGATGCACGACAGCTGGAAGGTAGTACCCCTCCAGGAGGGTGGGAATAAGAGGGTGGAAGTTGCAAGCATTGGGGCTGTCATCGTCAACCACATCAGATGGATGAGAGACATGGGAGGAGGTAGTCAAGCATGGGGACCCCATCGTCTGTGCCTCTGCAGAGGTGTAAATAAGGATAGATGACAAGGGAAGCCACCTCCTCCCATTCAGCTGATTCAGCTGCGGAAGGGGCCGGGGACCTGAGGTTCTGGGAATGCAGCTCCCAGCAGACCCAGTGTCACCCCAGCTTTGGCATCCTTGCTGCCCAACGAGAGCTATGTAGCCTCCCCTAATACAGCTTCAATGCTGGAGATGCAGCGGGCATGGCAAAGGAGGCTCTGGAAGGAGTGGCACCACAGAGTCCAGTTCCCATCACCCACCAGCCCTCCCTAAAAGGACTGTGTCACCGATCAGGGCCCATACTTCCTGCCTATTTCTCCAGACTTTCAGGGACCCCAGTGAAGTCATCTGGGACCCTAACCGGACTGGGTGTGCCCAGGGCATCAGTGCCGGGAATGCAGCCCCTGAGAATGCAAGGGAAGGGATAGTAGAAGCGGATTCTGAGCCTTTAATAAAAGCTGCTTTGAGTAATCAATCAGTCTGCAGCCCATGGCATTTTTGCCAATGGACTCCTCAGTCACCAGGCATCTGGGAGAAGGGTCCAGTGTGAATCACACTTCCAAGACCAAAGCTTTCTTTGCTTTCTCTCTTCATCAGGCAGGCAGGCAGGCAGGCACTGTGGGTCTTTCTCATCACACCTGTCTTGATTCTATATAGAAAAGCTTTGTACTGCCAGATCTTTGAACTGATGCCCAGAGTCCATTCACAGATTCTAGAGAAGACCTCCATTTGCATCAGTATGGACAGATGAATGAAAGGGAGCTGCTTTCATAAATTTGAACAGTTGCTCCTGAGTCTTCTTAACATGTTTTTTTTTCCAGTATGTTAAACTGAGTTTGCTGACCATAATTCTTCCAAACCAAATGCCTTTGGTTTCTACCTCTGCACCACAGTCCATTGTCCCCTTTGTATGGAACAGGGGAGAAAATAAGGCATTTTCCTATAATTTACATTTTAAAGCAATTGTTGGCTAATAGGCTTTTGACATAAAACATCATGTGATAATTCAGGCCCGGGAGTGTATTTTAACTCTACTGTCATTTATAAAATTTCTCCATAGTATAATTACACTCTCCCATTGTTGCCTAGAGAATCTGAGCAGCTGCAATTTAGAGTGAGAGATATTTCCTCCCTCAAATAGCAATTTATTATTTTCAGATGAATTTGATATTCAAGCAACCAAGGGAGAGGCAGCCAGAAAACCTCTGAGTGAAGTAGAAATGTGGCCAGGTGTTGTGCAAATTTACTTACCTTGGATTCTGCTTAATTCTCTTTGTTTCACTGCTCTTCTATGCATCGCTGTCATGGAGCAGAATGAAGTTTATGGGAATATACCTAGTGCATGCACAGATGGCTTTGATAAAAGGAGATGCAAGTACTTTTTTCATCACAGTCCTAAAGTGTGGAGCGTTTCTTCAGTAGGAACTGTCTTTGTAAATGAAATCTCCTGTACCAGCACAAGTTCTGGGTTGTAGTCCAGAGAGTTGCCTCTTATATTGTGACTGAGTGTCTGGGATTAGATTGAAGAAAGTGGACATTGACTCATCCCAATAAATTGGTTATAAGTCCAAAAAGAAACAAGTGTTGGTCAGTTTATAAAGATGGAGCTGTTTTGGAAGCCACACTTTCCAAATGAATTGGAGCAGGGGATAGACTTAAGTTGGAGAAAACCTTAGTTCAGATCCTTATTCAGCAATGAAAAATTATCATGTAGTTTTCCCAGGACTTTTTCAATAAATTTGAATATTTTCTCACAGAATATTCAGTGTATTTGCTAGAAAGAATGAGATCAGGAATTATGCATCAGATTAAAAAGTGAAAAGCGTCGCCATAAGTCAAAATTGACTTGACTGCAGATGATGATGATGATGATGAAGGGGTATAGAATGACATGGTAAGGACCATCATGATCAAAATCCATTTTAGTACAATATTAGTAGGCCAACTTGGACGTTACAAAAAAAAGTGCTAGCTTTTGAATTCTCATAATCAGGTAAAATGTAATAATCAGAGGTGGGTTAGAAGCTTTTAAAAAAAGTATTTCCTGACATTGAAAGAATGTTGCATAGTCAGAGTTTCAAGATGATGTACTATTTCTACTAGTACCACATCTCATTCTGTGTCACTTGTGTTGTCTTTTCATTCATCAGTTTCCTATGATCAGTTTTACTATCTGGATTAAATAATCATAATTTATTATACAGTGTGGATTGTTGCATCTCATGAAGAAAATGTTGGTTTTTCATGAAGCATTTTGATTCCTACCTTGCTCCTTTGTCCTTCTAGTTCTGAATCCATCTGTTCCATGGCTTTATCTCCATCTGTGCCCTGAAGGTAGAAATCAGCACTAGTCATTTGTGATAAAACTTTTGATAGATCAGGAGTGTTAAGACTTTAAGAACACTGCTATCTATTCAAATGCCCTAGAGCGCTGATTCATTCTCATGACTTTAAACTTTGTAACTAGGGTAGTCATGCAGGCAGTGAAAAGTCAAGAAATATGTTCTTTCAATACACTCAATTATTTTCTCCAAACCTTTGCCATAAGGAAAATGTATACAGTGGTATAGTGGGTCATAAGCATTTCAAAGTAAGCAGCTCTCTTCTAAAACATAGTTCCTTGGGCAAAATGCTTTACTCTTCTTCTTTTTAATGCCTTGATTTTTTGCATTTGACTTGTATTCTGACATGGCTTACCTTTATGTTAAAGCATCTTGCTGCTACAGTTGAAGCCAAGTTAACTCAGTCTTCAATGTACTTTGAGCAAGACAGAGGAACGTAACCTTTCAGTGGCCCTCCTTGAAGAATGTTGACTATGCCTTCGAGGATTCTCCAAGTCATATTCAAAATTGTGGGTATGAAATGGAGCAGGCTGCTGATTACAGTGATCCTTGGAAGATTCACTGTGTGTCTCACAGCCACATGAGATGCAGTTAGCATCAACCTAATTTGAGGTCTTCTTGGTTGCCATATCCTAGCAGTGGTGCTCTCTCCTAAGAGAAATCTGGCTGGTCCCTTCATTGATAGCTTGTACATTGGCTGTCAGGTTGATGTTGTTGGCTTCTTACCTTTAATTGTTTTTTTAAAGTATAAGTAAACTGTTTCTAGCTATTAATTTCCAGTTATTTTTGCTCTTTTCAATTTTCATTATATCATAACTATATCATCATCACTGTGAATTGCCTTGGGAGCCTATTGGTTTCTGGTGGTATCTAAATTTAACTGCTATTAACTGAAATCCTGTGTTTGCATATGGTTTCTTTAACTTCCCATTGCCAGTTGTGGCTAACTTCTGTGGTACCACAATATATCTTGGTTGCCTAATAGTCTGTCTGACCCAACACATATTCAAGATGTATTTGGCACCTTGCCAGTGAGTTTCAATTAGTCATGGCAAGTTGAACAGTCCTTAGGTGACACAAATAAGATTCTGACTGTTGATGTCTACTGGCTAGCTAGATCACTAGCTCATGTAGTTCTGCTTACTTAGACTGGGAAAACCTCTCCAGAGTCTTAGGCAGCCATTCTGCTTAAGAATTTTCACTAGAAATGCTAAGCATTCATCCTCAGGCCTCTCAGATGAATCAGTTTGAATCAGATCACACCTGTCCAATATGAAAATAACCTTGTTATCAAATGTTAAAGTCCTTGTGCCTTCATTTCAGGGTGTTTTCCCCATCTCTCTTTTTTTTCTTTTTTATATATAGAGTTGGATTTCCCTTGGTTAGGCTGTATGTGTAAAGAATCCAAAAAAAAAAAAAAAAAAAGGTTTACAAAATAATATTCATCTGTTCTCTACACCCACCCAAGTATAAAGCATTAAGTGGCATATCTTATTTTTGTAGTGATTTGAACAGTCAAAAAATTCTGTGAAGAAAAGACCAGAAAGAGTGTATTTCCAAAATTAACAACAGAACAGAAAATATAGGTTATTAGCCCCATTTAAAAACTCTCAAAATTCTCAACTTGAGTGATGGACAAAATTTGATTCCATGTTTGTATCTGTACAAAAAGTGTTTGCAAAAAAGGGCATGTGCCTATGTATATGTACATTACAGTAATACAAATGGAATGTAACTAAGGCATGGCTCTTTAGGCAGGCCTTCCCTCCAGTCACTACTTGATTTTCTTTTTTATCTTAACCTCCATTTTGCTTTTCCATCTTGAATGCCACTAATATTATTGATTTGAATTGTCGTTTTAATTGTTTATATGTTGTTTTCCATGTTTTTACTGTAAGCCGCCCAGAGTAGACGTAGTCTAGATGGGCGGGATACAAATCTAATAAATAAATAAAATAAATAAAATAAATGTGTCACTGTGGACAGATCAGACTTCTCAAAGAATGGGTGTAGCTGGCACACTAGTTTTAACTGTGCAAACATACTCCTTGGTCACTGCCAAGGCCTGGGCGTCCTGGTTCAGAGTTGAATCAAGGATCATGCCCAAGCCGCAAACCCAAGTTTTCAGGGGGAATGTACCTGTTGAGCACAGGTTGAATACTTGTTCCCATATATTCGTCTCGCGCCGACATTGATGACGTTTCGGCACCAGGTCAAAACCTTCCTGTTCCAGAAGATTTTTAATTGAAATAATATCAACTGTGGGTCCTGATGGCAATTTTTAGAGTACTGTATTTTTCATTGTATTTTAATTGTTTTATCTTATCTTTTTATTGTATTTAAATTGTTGTAAGCCGCCCAGAGACCTTTGGGTAGTGTGAGCGGCATATAAGTTGAATGAATGAATGAATGAATGCCTCTTGACTGACCAAGAGCATCTCTGTTTTGACTGAATCAAGTTTCAGTTTGTTTGTCCTCATCCAGTCCATTAATGACCCAAGACACTGGCTAAGGATAGAAACAGCTTCCTTGTATTTAAATGGAAAGAAGAGTTAGAATTGAGTGTCATCCACATATTGATGGCACTAAATCCCCAAAATTTGGACAGCCTCTCTGAATGAAATAGTTATAACCTTATTTTCCCTCCCAGAAAAGTCAGGCTTGAAAGATACATGATATTTTGGCAAAGCAAGCTTCCAGTTTTTGACACAGGAAATGAAATATCCATTATGATTTCATCATGTTTTTCATCAGTGCAAAATGATCCAAAGGCTTCCAGGAAGAATTAGGCAAGTAGCAAATCATGATCACCTTTTCCAGTGCATTCTTCTGAAATTTCAGTCTCTTCAGACTGGAAAGGAAACTGTAGCCATCAGTGGCCGATCAAACCATAGCCTAGTGTAGGGTTGTTGCTGTCTTCAGGCATTTGTTCTGTATTCATTGACTTGGTTAGTTTAATGTAAACAGGCACCTCAACAGCTGTGTCCCCTTAAGCATTTTTTTATTTAGCAGCTGGGTAATACACGTCACTTGGTAGCCATGGATTTTCAATTTTTCCTTGTGCCAAGGGGGGCAGCTGGAATAATTTGACTGCTCATTAATTTTAGAGAAATATGAGCTGTGTAAGTCAGACAACATGAGTCTTCTGTATGGTGTCGTACAAGGATAAGCGGATCATGGTAGAAGCAATTTGCCCTGTCCCAAGGGTGTCTTAGACTTTTAATAAGCTAGTTATGAAAATTCTATTTCTTTGCAATTTAAAGAGTCTAATTAGTGCCTGTAATATAGCCAGAGTGGATGAAGGCTAACATTCAGCCTCCAGAGGCTTTTCTCATTCAGTTACAGATAGAAATCAGGTAACAGTTTGTAGCTAATTAGAATAGTCTATTAAATATTCAGTCCATCTTGATTTGATTCTGGGAGCACATGGATGTCGTGGAACTACAAAGAAGAAGAAGAAGAAGATAGAGTTAAATTTAATTTTTAATCAAAGATAAAGGCAATGAACTGATTTTAGTCTTGAGTATAGTGTCCTGATAGCTGGACAGGCAATTGCCAGTTGTGTGCTGAAGGATCAAGATAGTAGAGCATACTTAATCTAGTTTTTCTTGGATTTTGAAGCCTGGAAGACTTAACCAGTTATCTAATTAACATTGAAATTCTCAACATTTGTTTGCATTATTTGCATAATACAGCAAGCACTAATATAAGGATACGTTTGTTTTAATGTCAAAATGTCATTTCAAAATGTTATTTTGGGAGGTTAATTTGAAGAACTTGTACTTTAAAAGTAAATGGAACTGATACGTTAATAGTTGGGTTGAAGGGGAGAGCCCCCTGTATTCATAGTAGCGTCTCATGATATTCCAATGTTGTGGATTCATACATTCATTCATTCATTCATTCATTTATTTTTGTACCACTGACTTAGTGTACAATACTACTCTAAGTGGTTTAGACATAATGTGTAATGTTAAGTGTTAAACTCATGAGTTTAACATTTAACGCTAAAGATATCTCAGAAGCATCAGAGAGCAATCTCGTCACTGTATTTCAATTAAAACCATCATCCCATTGCTCCAGTGCTTTAAAAACTGCTATGGATAGCACACACTCTCAGCTTTAGGCCTGTCACCTTCCATATAGAGACAACAGTAGAAATGGCTAGGGAGGACGCTAGGCTAGTATGGTCAAAATCCTATTAATGTTTTTTTCTTCTATGCACAGTAGCACGATTTCAGAAGCTGGGTAAGTAAAAAGGATTTTAAGATTTAGACTGGCAGATATGAATGGTCATGTTAGGAAGATTTTAAATTATACCTTTATGAAATCACCATTTCTCTGATGTGTCTATGCTGGATTTGGCATATTCCAATCCAGGTAGCATAATTTGCTCTGGACGCTAATTAGGTGGCCTCATTTGTATATTCCTCAAATTAAGCCCAACAAATGTTGCATTGTTTTTTACTGATACATTTCATCTTCTACATAATTACTGATGTGCAGTCTCTAGTAGAGTGCAATTGTTACAGTATTGGAACAGAGAGACCCAAGTACTACTGCTGTTGAAATACGTTTTTTCTTGGTGCCCTTCAGCCAGGCAATAGCCTGACTTAAGAGTTGTTCCTAAAATAATTATAATAGGTTATTATTTTCTGAGTGAGCTTTTAAGTATTTTTTTAGTGTTTGTGTGATCCGTTTTTTACATTATGGTAAGTTTAGTTATTTTTTAATGGTATATTTACTGTCCTTTTAGGTTTGCATGCATTTAAATTTTTGTGAGCCACCCTGAGTCCCTTTCCAGGAGAAAGTCAATGTAGAAATAAAATAAAATAGAATTAAATTCAGGATAAAATGGGAGGGAAAAGCATGCGAAGCAGTATGTAAATTGCTGGTATATATACAAACAAGTAAATAAGTCCTAAGAGAATGGTATGAAAAATTACCAGCCATGCTGCAAAGAAGCTTGAGACCACAGCCTCGGAGGACTGACATCAACTCTCACAACAGGCACTTACCACTGATTTTTGGACTCCTGTGTGCAATTTTTCTGCACTGTCCATGAAGGGGTTGTGCTAAGCGTGGAGAAATTGAATTTTCTCCACAGAAGCATGCAATTTGTTTGACTTTTAGTGGTCCGATAAAAGGTATCACCCACTGTTACATTTAAGTGAGTAAGTATACTCCCCCCCCCCATATGTGAGTTTCTGCTGATATTCTCATTGGATGGCTGAATTCCCACTGCCCTATATATTTGTATTTGGGGTGCCTTGTTATTGGCACCTCGTGTATTTTGCTAGTCAGTATAAATACATGTTAAAGCCCCATCCCCACTAGTTACTTTGCTTCACTACTATCATCCACAGTATGTTATAGTAGGGAATGACATTTGTAGCAAAGCTTTGAGGTTACTCTTAAAAACAAAAACAAACAAAATGGCGCTTTGTCATGCTTTGTGGGTCGTCAAACTTGACAACCCACGAAGCACAAATTGCCCCCCCCCCCAGTGTCCTGACAAACAACGAATAATTCATCGGGTCATTTCTTTTTCTTTTGAGCAGGGATCAAAGCGATCGTGCAGCCGCAGCTGTGGGATTGCTTTGATTGCTTTCCCACTCCTTTTGCTAAGCCCCATGGGGCTTAGCAAGAAGAGAGGAAGCAGGGATCAAAGCAATCCTGCAGCACTTTGATCCCTTTCCCCCTACTTTTGCTAAGCCCTGCGGAAGAGGAGGAAAGGGGAACCAAGCCATCCCCCAGCCCTGGGGGTGGGATTTCCTTTGGGCAGGCTTTAGCAGGCCACCCGAAGGGAAAACCCCTCTCTGCTTATGCCCCTGAGGAACAGCGGATCCACGAGGCATAAGCAGATAGGGAACGAAGGGACAAATATAAAAGGGTTATATTCATTGCTTTGTATTTGTTGGGTTCTCTGGACCTCAAGAATACAAAGCAACAAATATCTGACGAATCAGAGATATTTAACAAATATTCTGATTCATTTTTTTATTTGTCCCCATGTCTAGTTCTGGAGGTATTCTCTTACCATGGTTCAGATTCTTCCTGGATGGCAGAACTCAGAAGGTGGTGTTGGGGGAATACTGTGAGACCCTGGCCAATGGGCTGTGGTGTCTCCCAGGGTTCTGTTCTCTCTTCCATATTATTCAACATCTATATGAAACCACTGGGAGAGGTTGTCCAGAATTTTGCTTTAGCTCTATGGGGTAGTATTTAAGTCAAAACAACAACAACATGCTTTAGTTACATGTCATCTGGTTTACTGCAACATGCTCTATATTGGCTGCCTTTGAAGAGTATTCAGAAACTTCAGCTGGTTCAAAATGCTGCACCAGACTGCTGACTGGCGCTGGTTACAGAAAGCATGTAACTCACATTTTCCAAGAGCTTCACTGGCTGTCAGTCTGTTTCCAGGTTCAAGTCTAAGTGCTGGTTGTTACCTATAAGACCCTATACTATTTGGGTCCAGGCTGTTTGTAGGAATATATCACCCCATATCAGCTTATCTGACTTTTATTATCTTCTGGGTAGGCTTTTCTCTCAGTTCCACCACTTTCCCAAGCTTGTTTGGCAAGGACATGAGAGAGGGCCCCTGTGTCTTGTTTTTCCATCATCAGGCAAAGACCATCCTTTTCAGGCAGGTTTTTAAGCAATAAACAGTAACAGTTGAGGTCTTATACTTTGCAAAGACTGATTTGTAATAATTATCTCTTCCAGTGTTAATGTTATAACCCAAAAGAGGCAACCCATGTGCCATAGAAGGCTTTTGCCTGCAAATCATCTAACCAGTTACATTTAGAATGTTTCCCATGATGGATCAGGACCATGTAATTTTCCACTTTTCCTAGAGATAAATAGTAGAGAGACTTTCAGGTTTTGATGGTGACTCTCTAGACAAACCAGTCTGTCTTCCTGAATAGATGCTTCCCATGTCAGAGCTAACACATTGTTTGTATGTTTGTTCAAGATTTTGGTATGCAGAAAAAGTGTGCAAGCATTTGTCAGAACCAAAATTGTCCTCAATTTCCTGCCATCTTTCTGATTTATTAGTTAGTTAGTTACATTTGCATCTGACTTGTCTTCCAGTAAGTGTAAAGTAGCACAGAAGACTCTTATCCCTACTAGAGATTGGGGTTTTGTTGTTGTTGTTTAGTCGTTAAGTCGTGTCCGACTCTTCGTGATCCCATGGACCAGAGCACGCCAGGCCCTCCTGTCTTCCACTGCCTCCCAGAGTTGGGTCAAATTCATGTTGGTAGTTTTGATGACACTGTCCAACCATCTCGTCCTCTGTCGTCCCCTTCTCCTCTTGCCTTCACACTTTCCCAACATCAGGGTCTTTTCCAGGGAATTTTCTCATGAGATGGCCAAAGTATTGGAGCCTCAGCTTCAGGATCTGTCCTTCCAGTGAGCACTCAGGGTTGATTTCCTTTAGAATGGATAGGTTTGTTCTCTTTGCAGTCCAGGGGACTCTCAAGAGTCTCCTCCCCACACAGCTGGACTTAATGAGGGGCTGGCCCCTGCAGCCGGCCCGTGCACTCACATGTCTGTGGGTGGCAGCAGCCTCGCTCATCCTTCCAATCACTCCCGGGGCTCCGCTCTCTTCCTGCTCAGCTAGCAACTCAGCAGCCATGCAGGGAGACTCGTCCTCCCTCTCACTGCCTGGAGTGGCCAGGTGAGCAGGAAGAGAGCGGAGCTCCAGGAGCGCTTGGAAGGATGAGCGAGGCTGCCGCTGCCAGTGGACACGTGAGTGGGTGGGCCAGCCACAGGGGCCGGCCCCTTATTAAGTCCAGCTGTGCGGGGATATTCGTATATGAATGCAAATACCCCCATCTCTAATCCCTACTTTATCCTCACAACAACTCTGTAAAGTAGGTCAGGCAAAGCGGGGAGGGGGAACTGCTCCAAGGTCAGCCACCAAGTTCCATGCCTCTTCCAAGTCCAAGTTCAGCACTCTACCCACTATATCATACTGGCTGTCATACACATCTGTCATCTTTTGCTGCTGCAGATTAATTAGATTATAGTCTTGTATCTTCCATCATTATAAACACAGTACTTTTCAGGTCAAACATTTTATCAGTCATCAAAATTTGAATGATCAAGGCAATAAAAATGTATGTGTAGACCAGGCAGCATCTGACTAGCATTAAAAATATTTTTTTAAAAAAAAGGAAAAGAAAAGAAAGAGGGCATCTCTCTGTTTTTCAGCTTCTAGCCCCAAAGGATTTTATATATCTTTGAGAACAACTCACTTTCTTATGGCACAAGCCGTAGTGGTATTATGTTATCATGTCACACTAGGACTGAGTTCAAATGTTCACCCAGCCGTAAAGCTCACTGTCTCAGGACCAGTGGCTCTTCTATTTCACAGAGTTGTTGTGAGGATAAATGAAGAAGGATCACAGATGGATAGATTTGCAATTCTGAAAGAAAGATATAGAAAAACACTCAAATACACAAATCTTTTTTAAGATTAATACAGTTTTAATACAGTTACTGTCTTCTGGAATAAGGAATAAGAAATGTCTACAAAATTCCCTGTAAAGGAAACTATATGAAATTTTTTGTGGTAAAAATATTTCTTAAATAACTTTACAAAAATATTTGTGGCTCCCTGACGATTCAGTGTGTAGACTCAGTTGTCATTATCATTATTTTGTCAATTAAACATTTCTTTAATGAATTCTGACAACATGACAGAACAGTTGACTTATGAACAATGTAAGCAATTTATTTCAGGTCTAAAATATTGCTCAAATTAATTTTTTTTCCAGAATTCAAATAGGTGGGAAATGACTAACCATTGCAAAACATCACATGTTATAGAATTAGAGGAATCCCACTGTTTTGGTTTTGGGCCTCACAATCTGTATCTTTGATCTCAGCCATTTCACCAACATTTTAAAAGCCATGAAATCCTTTGCAGACTGATTAAAAATAAAATAAAAAAAATCAGTGATAATCCTTCGAACTGTCACCTATTTTGTACCTTGCTTTTTGGTTGTCATTTTTTAACAAAATGGTTTAGTGTTACAACAATCCCCTAAAAACTGAGTTGTTATGAGATGTAAATGCTTGTTATCAGGATGTGTATCGCCTTTGACTTCACTTTGAGCTATTACACAACAAAAGAATGAACTTGGGTAAGGCTGCCAGGTGTATTAAATTATATTATGAATTATAGAGATTCAGTGACGGGGATTAGTGTCCAAAGAAAATCACAACAATTGCCAAACTCATTATCTGATAGGACTGCAGCCGGGACAAAATCCCAGGCCGAAGGGTCAGCATTTTATCCATTATGTCATCCTTCTAATCTCTGTCTGCTGCGTGCAGAGTGCAATATATTGTGAATGTCACTACCTGATTCCTCACAATATCCTGCAGTTATGGAGAGTCTGGAGTAAATAATGGAGCTGATAATAGCTTAGCAAGCATTCAAAGTGACTGAAATCTGTTCTGCTAAATCAACATAATACAAGGCCATTATACAGGTAAATTTGGGCTTAGCTTGCATGTGTTACTACTGCTTCCTTTATTTGAGTTAATATAGTAAAAAAAGTCTAAATCATTAAAATTATGGTGGTCGCTTTTGCAAAATGAAATGATTAACATTTTCAAGGTGTTCTATGAAACTGCAAAAATCCTTGTTTATGGATAAACAATGCTGGATGGGAATTAATTTTTAAAAATGGGTTGTAGACATTCTATAATGTTTGAAACATTTCTGGCTTTTCCAGTTTTTCTTTAAAATGATCAGGGTATTTTGTTCCAAGGGAAATGCATGATAGCCCTTTGAAGGAACAACAGGACTCTTTCGCTCCTTAAAGACTGACAGACATATGCAGATTTGAACCCAGGTTTCCTGAGTCCTAGTCTGAAACTTTATCCACTACACCACACTGATTCTCCTTGTCAATTTGACATCTGATTTGACTTTTTAAAAGAAGGCAGCTGCCAGATGAATGGGGACAAAGTGATGGGGGAGCCTTCCTGTGCTCTGCACCACTTTCCTACACAGTTACCACAACATTCTGGAGAGAAAGGAGTAGCTTCAAAGAGGGAGGACAAATTAGCATAAAATGGTCCCCCTTTCTTCTCCTAACAGATATCTTTGGTCAGCAAAAGAACATCAATTGGATACTGCCCTTTTCCCTTTGGAACTCAGGATCTGATCCCACTGCCAGATTAAACCAGCAGAGGGGTCATTTCTTTTGGATTCGGGCTAAAGCCATGTGGACTTTAGCCTGCATCGAAAATTTTTGTGTCAGTGTGTGCATCCTCACCTTTGCAGCCTCCACCACCTGTGCTGCCGCTGCCTGTGGAAGCAAGGGCAATCATGGGCTGGTAGAGGGGTGATGGGGGTTGACTTGGGCAGGCAGGTGAGGAGGAAGGCTGGTGATTGGGCTGGCAAGGTGGGGTGATCAGGCTGGTGGGGGTTGATTGGGTTGTCAGGGGCAAGTGGGCTGGTGGGGACAAGTGGGCTGGTGGGTGAGTGCGGTGGCAAGTGAGCGAGAAGGCAAGTGAGCGTTTGGGCAATCAAGGGGATGAGGGGGACGATCAGGCTGATAGGGGGCAATTGGGCTAACATGGGGATGATTGGATGAGCGGGCAAGTGAGGATGTGCATGTGAGAGCGAGTTCTTCTGCTCCTAACATGGGCTTTCACATGCATGGGATAGATCCATTAGAGGAAGAGCAGAAAAACTTGCTCCCCTGGTACACTACTCTGCATGTGCATGTACCTTGTGTGTATACCTAAATCTGAGTCAATTTTTTTTAAAGCAGAACACTGTGTTTTTTATTGTCAGTGAGATCAGGCTTTCAGTTGCAGGCACTGACCACTGAGTCAGCTTTGAACTGTCTTTTTGGTTCCATTTCCTTTATACACTTGCCTGAGAGGATAACAGAGCCAGACCAAAGCAACTTGCAGCTGAAACAGAGCAAGATGTCAAGATGCAAAATACCCAAAGCCGGCCAAGTTGTTTTGGTACCATAGGCTAAAAAATGTCATGAGCATCTCTATCAAAATAAATAAATAAAACAAATAAATTAAATAACTAAGAATTTGCAGCCCTTTCAGGAGATGCAAAATCTGTTGCTGGAGGTAGCCACAACATTTTGGCTAATGGTGGGGCCAAACCTGATGAATGCTTAAGTGTGACAGGATGTAGGGCTTGCCAGTTATTTATCTTCATATCTCTATCTCTTGCCAGAGAAACAGTACACAACATTGTTCTTCTTAGGTTTAAGTCCTACTCGTTCTTCAGTGAAGCACACTGGCTCTTGTTTACTTAGATACAAAGCAAAAGATTTGTTGAGAAGCATAAACATATCCAAATTTAGCTGCAGTGTTACAGAGAGTTTCCTAGTTCTCATGGCTGTTCTGCAGGCAGATGATGTATCTTTGAGTGCTTTGGGGATCTCCCAAAGGAGTGTCGGGTTTTTTTTTGTTTTGTTGTTTTTCTTCATAGATATTGTCTATATAGATAACAATAATTTCTTGGGAGAAAAAGAAGTAGAAAAATCTGTCCAGACAGTGCTGTCCGTGGAAATGACTTGCAGCTGTAGGCAAAGGTCTCTATTTCCCGAGCAGCTGTAAGCCGACATCCCTCTTTCCCCTCTTACAAACTTAAGCAGTTAAGGTTATTATTTGGCCAGCTGTTGAACATCAAGCTTTGGGCCTCCAAAAAAGTGTCCAACAGGGAATAATGAACCTTCTACTGTCAGCTGGAAAGTGAAGAATCCCTTAGCAGTATATTTAATTAAAGCTGATGTTCTAAGCCCACTTGCTAGGAGTACAGTCTAGAAAACTTAATGGGGCTTACATCTGAGTAGACACACTGGGGATCTGAGCATGGTACTGAGCTTATGTCCACCTTTGGTTTTGGCATCCGAAGCAAAAGAACAAATGTCAACGTTGTATATTTTGAACAGCACACAGAGGAGGAGGAGGAAGAGGAGGAGGAAGGCAAAAGGCACTCATTCTGAAACAGGTGTTCAGACCTTTTTATCCACAATGCAAAAATCAGCAAAACTTCAGCTGTATATGCCTGTATGTACATATCGGTATCTATGGAGGTCCAGTCACTACTTTTCAAAACTATTTTGCACTCTCATTATAGGAATCAGATCACAGTGGTGGGGAATACGTGTGCACATCCTTAAATTCCTTAGAGGCAGGAAGAGGTTAAAAATATTCCCCATCCTCCCACCTCAGGGTGCTATTCTCTTTTCTGAATATATTCCCAAATTCCCAGATACTTAATTTGGAAGTATAACTTATCATCTTGGAACCTTTCAGATCTGTAAAAATAACAGACTAACTGAAAAGTCAAAAATGAAACTTGAATAGAAGACTGTGCAGATAGATTTGTTTGTGCAGATGCCTGAACTTGCATAAGCTAAGGCAAGCTGCAGTGATAAAAGTGACCTGCAATAGGGATGGTTAAGCTGGAAAAATAAAGCAACTGCTAATTATTTGAATTTCTTGTAATCTAAATGTGCTGTCGGCTACTAAAGCTGCCAAAGCAAGAAAAGAAAAGAAGAAAAAGGAGCAGGTGTAAGGATCCTGTGAGTCCCCTCCCAATCATAGACCTACATTTTTAGCAGAAACGTCAGTAATTACTTCAAGTTTGAATTCAACTGGTTTATTAAACAAAGTTTAAACAGGTTGTATAGTCTTTCTTGTGCTACACTCAATATGCCAGCAAGTTTGGAAAACTCAGCAGTGGCCAGAGGACTGGAAGAGATCAGTCTACATCCCAATCCCAAAGAAGGGCAGTGCCAAAGAATGCTCCAACTACCGTACAATTGCACTCATTTCACACGCTAGCAAGGTTATGCTCAAAATCCTACAAGGTAGGCTTCAGCAGTATGTGGACCGAGAACTCCCAGAAGTACAAGCTGGATTTCGAAGGGGCAGAGGAACTCGAGACCAAATTGCTAACATGCGCTGGATTATGGAGAAAGCCAGAGAATTCCAGAAAAACATCTACTTCTGCTTCATTGACTACGCAAAAGCCTTTGACTGTGTGGACCACAGCAAACTATGGCAAGTTCTTAAAGAAATGGGAGTGCCTGACCACCTTATCTATCTCCTGAGAAATCTATATGTGGGACAGGAAGCAACAGAACTGGATATGGAACAACTGATTGGTTCAAAATTGGTTCAAAATTGGGAAAGGAGTACGGCAAGGCTGTATATTGTCTCCCTGCTTATTTAACTTATATTCAGAATACATCATGCGAAAGGCAGGACTGGATGAATCCCAACCCGGAATTAAGATTGCCGTAAGAAATATCAACAACCTCTGATATGCAGATGATACCACTCTGATGGCAGAAAGTGAGGAGGAATTAAAGAACCTCTTAATGAGGGTGAAAGAGGAGAGCGCAAAAAATGGTTTGAAGCTCAACATAAAAAAAACTAAGATCATGACCACTGGTCCCATCACCTCCTGGCAAATAGGAGGGGAAGATATGGAGGCAGTGACAGATTTTACTTTCTTGGGTTCCATGATCACTGCAGATGGTGACAGCAGCCATGAAATTAAAAGACACCTGCTTCTTGGGAGGAAAGCGATGACAAACCTCGACAGCATCTTAAAAAGCAGAGACATCACCTTGCCGACAAAGGTCCGCATAGTCAAAGCTATGGTTTTTCCAGTAGCGATGTATGGAAGTGAGAGCTGGACCATGAAGAGGGCTGACCGCCGAAGAATTGATGCTTTTGAATTGTGGTGCTGGAGGAGACTCTTGAGAGTCCCCTGGACTGCAAGGAGAACAAACCTATCCATTTTGAAGGAAATCAACCCTGAGTGCTCACTGGAAGGACAGGTCCTGAAACTGAGGCTCCAATACTTTGGCCATCTCATGAAAAGAGAAGACTCCCTGGAAAAGACCCTGATGTTGGGAAAGTGTGAAGGCAAGAGGAGAAGGGGACGACAGAGGACGAGATGGTTGGACAGTGTCATCGAAGCTACCAACATGAATTTGACCCAACTCCGGGAGGCAGTGGAAGACAGGAGGGCCTGGCATGCTCTGGTCCATGGGGTCACGAAGAGTCGAACACGACTTAACGACTAAACAACAAATAGTCTTTCTTTCCATTTCTGTCACCAAGATAACGTCTCTTGGGGTCAAATGTCCTTTCTTTACACACCAACAACCCCTATCAGAGGTCTTAACTATATTTGCAACTGGCAATAACATATCAGCACCATAAATTGGTGAGGCTAACTCCATCCCAGGTTTACAGATGATACACCCAGCCTATCTCTGACTCCCAAACATTCCTGCCTGGGGCTCTTGAGGGTTTTTGAGGGGAACGGTCTCTTCCCAAGATTGCTCCCAGGGGAAGTTCCACATGTTCGATTCTCTTTGTTCTTCACCTCCCTCTCAAAATACTCCCTTTTTCTCTCTCTTCCGTGTCTCCCTAATAAGAGGTTTCCCATACTTTCTTACTTCTCCACTCCCTTTCTGCCACATCTCTGGGAACTCTCAGCCAGGACCCAATCTCCAGTCCAGATATGATTTCCACCCAATCTTCCGCTCCTTCGCTCTCCTCCTCTTCCTTTGCCAAGCACTCGCCAGCAACTGTCCCTAACTGCCTTCTCCACTCCCTTTTTTCCCTTTGCCATTTGCCAAAACGGTGTCTCCCAATGGTTTTTCCCTCCCCTAACATTCCAGAGTTTCTATATACATATCAGCCACCCCTGCTTTCAAGTCTATTAACACAGGATTGTCTTCAGCCGATCCTTCAGGTTTTGGTGTTGAAGGGGACGGTGCTCCAGTTGGTTTTCTCTCTTTCTCACAGAAGGGCAAAAGGAAGGAGAAAGGACTGCAAATTCCTCAGACATAGCTAATCTTGACATTTGCTTACATCAGCATCAGATGTTTTCCTACTGGAAGAGGAAATGCACTAAAAAGAGGGAAAGTTTTCTCATTAGAAAAAAGACTTTCAAAGACAATAGCCGAACTGACTGGATGGAAATTAATTTTTCACTCTTGTATATTTTCTAAAAACACCTATTAATTCATATTTCATTTGGCTTATAAATGAATTATTTGTTATGTGCCACAATCAGAAACAGTAAACCATTTAATAGATTATCTTTAATTATGTGTGTGTTCTGTGCCATCAAGTCAGAACCAGTTTATAGCGACCCTAATAGGGCTTTCAAGGGAAGTGAGATATTTCAGGAGTGGTTTTACCAGTTCCACTCCCCCAGTCAGTTTCCATGGCTGAGGGGGGATTTGAACCCTGTTCTCCAGAGTCCTAGTCTGTCACTCTGTCCATTACACCACAGTGGGAATTGTAGGTCAATTGAAGAAATTAAGGATTCTTTTATATTTGTATCTGACTGTTGCTGAAAGTAAATATGGTAAGTCTTCCGCAAACATTTGCCAGAATACTTTTTAATTCTCAATGATCCTATGCATGTGCTACTTCTCTGGGAATAATAACCAAATTAGATGGGAAATATAGGGATGCAACAATGAAATGTCCAATTTCAAGTTAATATGCAATTTGTCATATTATTCTCTGTTGGGTTTTTTTTTTAGCAAAAAAAAGCATATTGTATTTTTAAACTGACTGTGTAAAGTTGCCATCTTGCACAGAGTGCTCTCAATTCATAGCACATGACCTGGTGTTACGAAGATATGGAGCTCAGGTGCTTGGGAGAGAAGCCAAAATGAAATATTTTAATTTTCAGCCTTAATCCTGAGAGGCTGAAAGACCCAGTATGCCTCTCAGAGATTATCATCTGTGGGAGAGAAAGTATGCTCAGGCAGAAAGACCAGCTTTCGGTTGTGAAGACTGCTTAATGTAACTCTGAAATATTGAACCACAAACAAATATTGCCAAAAAAAAGCCAAAACACAAATTCTGACTTTGTTTCGGCTCAACAGTTGCTCTTCTATCCTCTTCTGTAACTGTGTTCTAGTCCACACCCAGAGCACATCATGGACCGGGTAGCAGTTTGCAGGTGAAAACCTGTTCCATTCTGAGTTTGCAGTGTGTTGTAAAGAACAAGAAAAGTCCCTTGTAACCATGCATATGTTTTCTAAATGTAGAATTCAAAATGCACACATTTCTAAAATACCCACAAAAAAGTCAGCAAGGACATGCATACAGTTTTAAAATGTGCAAAAATGTACACATGTAGAGAAATACACAAAAATATGTACAGATTTTTTAGGAGAAGAAGGAAAAACAACACCCCTATGCAACACGGGCAGAACAAGATTATCAATAACATCCTAAAATGTGTACTGAACAGAGGACGGGGAGCATTCCCCAATATGACACACTGCAGATGTTTTGGACTACAACTTCTGTCACCCCCAGCCAGCATGACCAGTGACCATGATAAGGGAAGTGTGGTTTAGGGGAAATCAAGAGTAAAAATTAAAATGAAAGATGGTTTACACCATAATGGCATGTATGTGCAATGATTATGGGCTCTTTTCTGCTGTTTCTACTTTCAAAGGGAATGACTTGATAAAACTTGTAATTCTAGGATTATATGGAAGGAGAGTGTACTACTGCCAGAGGATTTAATTTTAAAAAGTAATTTCACAATGTAGTGCAGCATGAATTGAGGGGCATCATCTCACTTGTCACTGGTCATATCACAGACGATAGACATGAAATGCTTTGTAAAAGCATATTGTATATTGCAAGGCATCAGAAATTAGTAAGACAACCTATCACATTTTCTTAGGTATGAAATATTGGCATCTATCATTTGCTTATTCTCTCTCTCTTAGTAGCAAGAGGAGAAAATAGCTATCCTACTCACAATATTACTGACAGCAATTTCAGTATATGCTTCTGAAAGTAAGTGTATTTTGTGCATCAAATGGAGTTGATTTGCCACTTTGGCCTGGTGTCACATTACTCAGTCCCTCTTTCTCCCATAACTAAGCCCATTCTTCTTTGATTGAGAACATGGTTGTTCTTTTATTATGTGTAGGCTACAGGATACCATTAGGCATAAATCTGTCTGATTGTTTCACTGTCTATTAGTTTATTTCAGCATGTTCTTCCCACAGATACACACTGACAACAATTTATGTGCATACTTCAGATATAAATCTGATGGTACACTTTCCATTTTATTTGGAGATGAAGCATTTGCTGACTACAGCTGTGCTTTGCTAGGTGAGCAGCTGAAATAAAAAATAAAAATGTTTTGGGGCCAACCCAGCTGGAAAGTCTCCCACTGCTGTAGACTTGCTAGAGGACGTCTTCTCTCACCCATAGGCCCTTAACCCCAAATCTCCCATCATGTGGGCAATCACGTTGATCCTGTTCATTCATTAATTTTATTGCAGATATATAGAAATTTATATCCCACCACTCCATTCCAAAGAAGACGATCTAAGTTTCTAATGAACAATGGAAGGAGACAAAGAACATAAAATTAATAATGATCCCATCACTAAAGCAACTAGAGAAATAGTGCAATCCAACTGTAAAAACCAGCAGCATTTAAGTAAGAGTTTGGAGGGTGGGTTGGGAGGGGGTTAAATAAATTAATGAAATCAAAATAAGAGGCTTCTTTGGAAAGATAAGTCCTCAGAAGCCATCCAAACACTGCAAAAAAAAAAAAAAGTCTAATCTCTTAGGGTGCAGACTTCTGCATGTTGAGCTCTGCTTCTGTGAGTGAGCTTTCCTTCTGTAGTATTAGTTGATAAGATGAAGGCGAATTACAGCAATGTGAAAAACCGGTGCTTCCTTTATCCTCCTGGTAAGAGATCACAAGACCTCCAGGGTAAGCACTGTGGTGACGGGGGTTTATCCTGAAAAGAAATTCATGGCAAGAGCACAGGTATGAAAATTTGTTTCATTTCCTTTGTGTTTCTCAGAACCTTGCAAGCATTTCTCATCCCATCCAGCTTCCGAACTGGACTGTGAGACTTTTTCCTTCTCCATACATAGGAACTGGTGCATAAACTGTTATGCACTTCGCCTAGTGTACATATTTCTGTGTATTTTCCCCTTGATGGTTCTGTACAGGTTTCAAATATATGCATTCGTAGTAGTCCCAATTTATTGCAGGGCCATGATTTGAAAAAGTAAAAACTGAATGAAGGGATGGGAGACGTTTGATGCTCAGTGTTTGTTCCCAGTTGTAGGAAACAAAAGGATGCATACAAACACAAAGGCAGAGACCCTTTCCTTAACAGTCTCGTAGACTATATGTTAGATGAATTCATCAAAAAATCTTAATTAATGTGAGCTCCTTTTCCTTTCCCGCCCTTGGATGAATCTGGATTAAGGCAGCTGGGAAGAGAATCTTTCATGCTTATCTGACTGGCCAGGGTTGGCACAGTTTTCCCTTTTTTTTCTGTTTTTGGCTAATTAATTTGTTAAGCCATTGTTAGCTGGGTTGTGTGGGCCAGTGGTGTTCACAAAGCCAAAGAGCAAAGCAAAAAATGGAAGGGCATCCCATATATATTTGGGTAGATTGGAAAAATCAGATACTTGGAGGTATTGTACTGCTTGAGTAGATGCTCGTTGATGGTGGACTGCTCACCTTCACAGAAAAGGCAACCTACCCTTAGAAAAACAGCTCAGAAGAAAAATTGCAGCAACACAACCAAAGCAAGGCTGTGGTGGTGTAGCAACCTTTAATCCAGTTCCTCATCACTGGTCTGTTTCTGATGACATTTTAAAGTTAATGATACTGTGGACCACTTAAGCCCAGTTTGGTCTCCACCCCCTTGCCAACTGTGAAGCTTTCTCATTTGGTTCCATTAATTTTGCTTCAGGAAGCAGTAGCAAGTGGAAGACTGTTACATCACTTGACCTTAAAATGCAGATTTTATTTACAGTCTCAAGAGCCAGTGTGGTGTAGTAAACAGTGTCAGATGAGAACTCAGGAGACCCAGGTTCACATCCCCACTTGATCATGGAAATTCACTGGGGGTGGGCAATGGTAAACCACTTCTTGAGCATCTGATGTATCTCAGAAACCCTTCTAGGCACTGGCCAAACCTTCTTGGTTTGCTGTAAATCAGAAGTGACGTGATAGCATGCAATAATTTACAGGCTTACATTTTAAGTATTATAGGAAATGCTTTAAAGGCAGTGGTGTAGTGGTGTCAGGCTTTGTAGACTTGAAGTACTGGGACTTTATGAATAGCAGACAGAATAATATGATGTGCCACCTCCCTCAGGCTTTCCTGTTGTCTCTGAACTTAGCTGCAAACCTCTAAGTAGCTGACAAAGTCCTGAATCTTCCAGGCAATAACCTGGAAGATTCCAGTTGTGATGCAGTTGGGGTGATATGGTCTTCAATGGACAACAAAAACCTATTTGGTTTACAAAAGCCCATTCCAGGTAGGGATACAAACTTCTAGAACTGTTTCACTCCAAAAGATTTCCATATTTTCTTTCAGTGTGTAGTTATGAGGGCTTCTGTTATAGAGATGGGGGTATTTGTATTTGCTCTCTTCCTGCTCGGCTAGCCACTCCAGGCAAGGGGAGGGAGGATGAGTCTCCCTGCACGGCTGCCAAGTGGCCAGCCGAGCAGGAAGAGAGCGGGGCTCTGGGATTGATTGGAAGGATAAGCAAGGCCGCTACCGCGAGTGGATGGTCCGGCCCCAGGGGGTGGACCCTCGTTAACTCCAGCTGCGTGGGGATATTCGTATGCGAATACTCCCATCTCTAGTTATGAATGCTTGCATCTCAAAATATACCATTTCACTACTGCTTCCAAGTAAATGATGATGGTGATGATGTCTGGGTTTCAGTGAGTTATTTGGCTTCCATTCACTTTAACTAGGCAGAAAGTCTGTATGGATTTGTTTTACAGTTGCCAACATGTTTGTTATCAGATTGTGCCAAATAATACACACTTGAAATTATTGTAGTAATTCACAACACACTCTTTTTTGTGTGTGTTTTTTTTAAACCAACAACATGATTACTTTTTGTCCCATCTTACCAAAAGTTTAAGATGGTAACAATAAGGTTCCAAATAAGATAGTTTTTATTTATTTATTAATCTGTTTCTTATTCCAAGAACAAACTCATTGGAGTAGAGGACATTGTGAGGTGCTTAGCAGCCTCAGACACAATTCTTTGGTTCCTTTGGTTTGTTTTTTAAACTATAAAAATCATAACACTTTAGAAAGCCTAATAAGGTCTAACCTGATACCCAAGTTACATAAAAGTTTCCAAAAAACATTCTTTATGGATGTAACTCTAGTAAGAGACTGCAGCTAAATTTCCTGTGGAGCGGGAGATAATCCCGCACTGTTCCGTATGTTGTCTCATGTCTTCAATTTACCTCAGATTTGAGAAGTTCAGATTAGAATGATTTCCCCCCCTCTTTTTGTCCCAATGATATGCCAGTGATATATAGCATCTTTCTCTTTTGCTACTGGTGTTGCACGCTGCAGAGCTTTTACTCTTTGATGTTCCTATTCATAGTTTTATTATGTGACACTGTATCCAAGGTCTTTGTTCTACTGTTTATATTTCATACTTTACAAATATATTGAACACCACCTAGAGAACCTTGTTTATCAGGTGGTCTGAAAGTTCACATAAATAAATGACAAAGTGAAGATGGTTTCACTCACCAGTTCTATTCAGCCTTCCAAGAGCAAAAAGGGTACTTCACTTCACTGGACTTAATTTACCACGGAAAGGTAGAAGAAAGTGTTACAGGTCAAAACCTAAATCCTAATTTGTTCTCCGGCAAGGGATCAGGCAAGACACAAACAGCTGAACCAAAGTCCAATTTTATTGAAAGCAATACAAAGTCAGCTGGGACTTCTCTTAAAAGCAGAGAAGACCTTGAAAATACAGTGTGCAGATATTTTATAACATAACAAACAAAGAGCCATAAAGTTCTACAATTCTATTGGTCAGCTTTTCCTAAAATTAGTATCTTCTCCCCAATTGGTTAATGATGCCAAGAATTACAAAGTTATTTGTCCCCTGTAGATATACGTAAAATATCCCAACTCCCCTTTGGCCTGCCCCAGAGATTCACCTTACTGTCTGGAGGAATGTATATTCCAGTTCCGTTATCTATTGATATGTTTATGTGGCCTTCCTGGGCCTCAATGTATGGCCTTCAGAAACCAGCTCCCTGCTGATTTTATGTTGCGACTATCTCCTCATTGTGTTCTAGCAACATTTCTAAGCTTCGCCATCTGCTAATCAAAAGTGAGTGGGTGAGAAACAGAGAAACAAGATGAACTTTATACTAGCAAAGTATGCCTTTCTCTGGCTAAATGTGAGAGGCCTGTCCACCTCTAAAACTGTGTTTGAGTATATCCAGGTATCAAAAGAGTAAAGCCAAAGTACAGTGTTGATCCTGTTGTTTAGCAAAATGTGGCATTGCCTCTGGCAGCAGATGTTGAGTACCAACAGTGGCAGCCCCTCCACTGTTTCTTCTGATGTTTCTGGTCATTCCATTTTCTTAGAAAAGAGAGCTGTGTGTGCTGCCTGAGGTGTAGTGAAGAGATGGGATTTTTGGAGTGTTCTGAATGATATCATTCCAAAATTTAACATTTTTTACATTTTCAAAGTCCTCTGTAGCTTCCTGTGAGGAAGCCCTTTAAATCTTTAAAAACTGAGGGTGGTTTGATAAATGGCTTTTGAGTTATGAATTTTAAAAAGTAAAACTTCTATCACTCCATTAAGAAATAGGTGACCCCAAACAACCCCAGATTTAAAACAGATCACATAAATTGAAAGTACCAGTCTTGCTCATCTTGAAAGAGGTTGGTTGTCCCAATCCACTTCTTTAATCTGGAAAGAATCCAGGCTGTAGGGACTGAGCTATTGATGCAATCAGTTCAAGAGCCAGTTTGCTCATGATTGTGACTGATCATCTGGATGTATGAACACCCTTAATTGCCACTCCTCCCAAGCAGAGGTTTCATTATGGCACTTGATGGTCATCCATATTTTCAAAGCAATAGTGTCACGTTCCCGCCTGTCCCTTGGTTGTTTCACCAAGCAAAGGGCAGAAGCTATGTGTCATGTCGTTGCCACCAGTTGATTACATCAACATTATGTATTATTAATAATAGAGATCCAGTCAATGTGTCATTTTAAATAGAACCAAATAGAAATTGTTTATTAATACAGGTGATGAAGGTACAATCAATGTCTTTAACTCTTAACCAAACATCCCACTTCATTCACCCTCAACTGCCAACTCTCTCTCTATCCACCCCAAACTTCCAAACTACCGTCTTCCCAACTCTCCAACACTCCAATCTCCAATCTAAACTCCTCCTCCTCCTGCAGAGACTCTTATATCTCGTGACTCCACCTCTCCAGCACTCTCATTGGTCCATGCAGATAGCATACGAATATTCATGACCTGGGAGGACGCCACATATAGACACTAAGGCAACTTTTAAAAAAACATAATCCCGATAATTGCTTTATGTTTGGGTGAGAAGTGGTTAATGGATGAAAACAGTCAGATGCTGGGATTTCCCCCTGCTTGATGTGTGTTTGTGAATGGTAGTGAGCTCAAGAGGGCATCCTGTATATCATCTTGACTGCTGACATTTGTCTCTTCACTATGTAAAGTCTACCATCCTTTTAATGTCTGGCAACATGGGCACAATATTGTGCAACCATATCAGGCCATTTCCTGGAATTGTGGCTACAGAAAGCACAATATCTGACATCCATAAACCACAGATTTTTTTGAAGAATGGACTTTTCCCAGAAACTGTACTTTGTTGCAAGCTGTCCCGGTACCAATGCAAACAAACAGGGGTGTGGGTAGTCTTGAATGGGCAGTTAAGAGCTGTTACCTTTACCAAAAAATAAAATATAAATCTTCTCTTTATTTGTTGATGTGGATCGATTCAGCTGCCTGTAGTTTTTGATTCTCCTTATGTGGGCGGGGGGGGGGGGGAACCTTTAGGGCCTGGCATGGTGAGTGCTCTCAGTTCTGTTTACTGCAGGTTGCACACAGTCCCTTAAGAGAAAAGCCCAGAAGGCTTCAGCATTCACAGGTTTTGTGGAAGGAACAGAAGGGAATACTTTCAGTTGGGGACATCTCACCTGGACCTTCAGTACTGCTTTTCAGGCCAGGACAATTCTGGGCCGATTTCAGTTAAGTTATTAAGTCAGCTGTTGCTCTGGATTCAGGAGGTTTTAATAGATCCTGTGAATTGAAGATGGCTTGACCTGCCATGTCTCACCTAATCACAAATCCTCTTTGCTTTGCCTATATTGAAACAAGATTTAACTGCCAATCCCATCAGCTTCTGTACATGGAAAGGAGAACAGGTGTCATCTTTTCCATTGCCATTGCCTGGCATAATGCTGGCTCTGATTTTAGGGTTTCTAAGAGCCAGCCTTCTCAATTTAAAAAGGATTTTGAAAAACTGTCGGTGGAAGGAATGGATGGATTGATTTTGTGGACAATTTTGATACAAGTAAACTTGGGAGAGGGTAATAACTCACTGTATTATTGGATTATTGGAGAGTGGTGAATAGAAGTGCAATGAATGAATGTTATTGTTTACTACCACCTCTGTTCTGAGTTGAGATTTATACTGACTGTAAATCCACTCCTGGGCACAGCTAGCCTGGACACAGTTTTCCAAATACTGGGAAACAGCTTGGGCAGCTGACTGCAGTGCATTATAAAACAGTGGCTTTGAACCTTGTTCTGAAACTGTGTTTGGTGTAAAACAAAGCAGTCTGGCTGTTAACTAGAAGTGAGGAAAGAACTTATTTTGCTTGTTTTAAAACAATTGCAATAGCCTCCAGGCGTATCTGGCACATTCTAAAAATTGATTTGGTTCACTGATATTTATTAAACATCTCTTTTATTTCTTTATTGCCTTTCAATAAATATATTCTGTGTGGTTTACAGATTAAGCTAAACAAAATAAATGGTTAAAATATAGTAATAAAAATAATCCAAAATGCAGCCTGAGAACCTCTTCATTTAAAAAAGTCAGACTAGAACAATAATAACATTCTGTGATGCTCTAAATGTCTTGAGACAAGGATATGTCTCCCAGGGACCTACTCTGACATTAATATTATCTTCAGAGAGATAAGGTGGCTGGTGACCCCAGAACGGACTTGTTTGGTAATGGTGGGATATCATTTTGGAGTGGGCTCCCCCCAGAAAGCTCACTGGGTGTGATTGCTCTGCAGAAGGAAAATAAGGACAGAAAACAGGGACAAAACAAAGGTCATGATTGTCTAGTAACAAGAACAGGAGCCGTCTCGGAAGTGTTTTGAAGCTCCCTGCTGAGAGAGGCTAGGCTGCAACCCTCTTGGTTGTCCTTCCTCTGGCAGAAAAAGACCTTTAAAACAAATCAGAGATTCCCACTTATTACAGGTAATCTAACTCGATGGTTTTTACTCTTTTGTTTAAGCTGTGTTAATTAATATTTTTGCTTTTTTACTCTGTATTATTGATAGTCATCCTGAGTATTATTTTTGTCAGAAAAACATGGTATACATTAGGTAAATAAATAAAAATACATTTGAGCTTAGAACATTAACCTTAATTTATTTCATCATTCACTTGTAATGTCCCAAAATTACTTGAATATTGTTAATGTTAGTAATACATATCTTTGATTCATTACATCAAACATTTTACCCAGGATCTTATTAGACACTGGAGGAGTGCAATGTACCATCAGCATGGTAATGTGGGATCCTCTAGTTTTGGACGTGTTGTCCATATGCAAGTGGAGATTGCTATTACTGCTTCCTAGCCCATTCTTGAGTAAGGAAGTCACAGATGACTACTTGTGGACGACATTCACTCTAATTTTCAGCTCTGCTGGGTGGGGCTCCAACCCTCTTACGCGTGACTCTGACGTCCCCGTGTGACTTCACCCCCATCCCCACCCCATGGGATTCTGTTGTGACTGGTACCAAAAGTGCTGGAAACAAGCACTGTGGGTGTGTGGAGGAGAAGGAAAGCTGCACAGAGGGGGGCGGAGTCACACACGCTCATGCAGCCGTGCACCTTAGAGGGAACCTTGCTTGTGGAAGTGCTGCCGAAGTTAAACCACTTGCATTATAATCAAGGCATAAGCAGATTGAACTGCTGGATAGCTCAGTGATTTAGCCATCTGGCTACAGAGCCAGAGGTTGGGAGTTTGATTCCTCGCTGTGCCTCCTTGACAGGGGGTGGACTCGATGATCCATAGGATTCGTTCCAGCCCTGCAGTTCTAAGAAGATGATTATTGACTCTAAAAGATCCTGGTCTCTGTAAATTGTCACTTTTTAAGGAAACAACAAGCAGTGTGCACGTATACTTCCTGTTCCATGCAAAGCCTTCTTGTAATGTGTTTCACTACAAAAGCTTTCCAGGCTTGAAATAGCTTCTTGTCTCTTGATTTCTAGTAACTGATCAGAGATATGGACAGAATACAGCCAGGAAAACAGTATTCATTAGTAGTACTTTCATTATGCAAAGAAACTAATGACTATAGGCCTCACTAACTGAAAGGCAAAATGCAGAGTTTCTTTCATTAACCAGCTGCTCCTTTGAATTATCATGGTGTTTTATTCTCAACGTGTTATTCCCAAGTTGTGAAATAAATAGGGGTAATTGAAGTGTAAGTTTTCCTTGAACTGGAAATTGACCTTTGCAATCTCAGATGTGTTGAGTTTTCTCATATAACTGGATCTGAGACAGGTTCCAATTTGCTTTCAGCTGTCTACCTTGTGAACAGAGACAAGGTTGGGCAGTTCTGTAGTTTTTCATGCCAGGATACTGGTGCATGTGTGTTCATTTAAAGTAATGTATTCTTATTGTGGGAAGATTTTCACACATTTGAAAGAGGTGAGCTTTGTCGATAGGTTGTCCTATGATTTTCACGTATGTAGCAATAATTTGTGCAGTCATGAAATGGACCAGAGCAGAACTGTACTAAGTCTGAACTAATAGATAAGATCCTGTATCATCTGACTTCATGTTGTACCCCTCTTGCATTAACTCCTCATTTACGCTTCCTCGTGGTTTTGGTTAAATGTTAGCTTGTGTGGGTGTGGGTGCATGTCGTTTTATACAAATTAAGCATGATACATTGTTTTATTAAATGTTATATGGAGCTTACCTCTCTCAGTAAGTTTACTTACGCAAAAGAAAATTTCAATGAAATAAGTAAGGCACACCCAGAGGAATGTGTTTAAGCTTAGAGAGCATTTTTTTCAGCCTCCTTGTGTTTTATGATGTGTTTTAATATGCAGTAATCAGTTTAGTTAAGGTGCGTTCTTTAAGTGCACATCTGTAGCAGAGCATTATTAACCCAGTGTTACATTTTCAGGTTCGCATTTTCACCTACCTGATAGGAAGAGAAGCTGCCTTCGCTGACAACCTCAAATGGATGGCTTGTGCCAACAAAGGTTGGTTCAATTCAGTTACAAGAAATGTTTATTTGCTCCTGCTATGGTGGTTACTCTTTTTTATCCCTACCAAATCCTTTCTATCTGTTCTCACTTAACCCTTGAAAATTTTTGCTGGGAGAGAAGAGGAGATGAGGCTACCACTTGGCAGTATGATATCAAGCCAATGTGGGACAAGGAAATTAATCCCCAGCACAATATATGTGGTGTTTTTTTAAATAAAGCTCAGAATTCAATATGGGATCTTTACTTCACTACCCAGAGTTGGATGTGAGGTGGTAATAGTCCTAAGGTATTTCTGACCAAATTATAAGACAATATCTACTGCTCCCAGAATAATGCAATCACATTATTGTTAGGTACCTTGTTAGTAGAAGGGCAGATATAAATTTAATGAATTGATTTAAAAGTTTGCAGAACAGCAGTTATGGGGTCAGTTTCCTCAGAAGTGGAGAACAGTGGATTCTTAAAGGGTATTTGTTCATTTACAAAAGTATATTTTGAACAAACTAAACTGTAAACTTCAGCTGAACGTATTCCCTAGATTCAGAATGTAGCTGAAATCATGTTCTGTAACTGACACCCACATAAGGCTGATGATGTCATCAGCAGAGATGATTTTTTAAAAATTAAGCTTTTTCTACTTCTGTTGAGAGGCTTCCCCATCTCCCATGTTATCCCTTTTATGGTGAGGGACCTGCAAAATTGGAGAAGGACATCTTTAATAGGGAAAATTACTACTGCTGGTAATCCTGCTGGAAGTGCTTTTCAGTAATTAGAGACTTCCTCATCTTGTCTCACTGCTCCCATGGCTTCCTAAATATGAAAGGGATTACATGGGAGCTGTGTGAGCCTCCTGATAATAGCAGGAAATGTCTCATTTCCAAAAAAATTCACCCCCACTGGTGACATTATCATTCTTAAACAATTGTAAGTTACAGAACAGGATATCACCTTCTGGTTGGTAGTTCAGCAGTAGGCGTGCAGTGGTGTAGCTTCTGTAGCAAGAAGAAGATACCTTATTTGCAAAGCTGTTCTTGTTTTTTGTTTTTCTGTTTTTCATTTTCATGAATCATTTCACTTAGTGTTTATTTTACTAAAGCAGTCAATTTGGAAGCCATCCATGCATGACCGGCTCAGAAAAACCTTCAGCAATAGGCTGGGCCATCTTCCCCAGTCTAGACAGGACTTCAGGGGAAAGGCCATGCAAAGCATCCAACTTCATTTTACACAGAGGCTGCAGGGTTGTGGTTTTCTATCGAATACCATTTTCCCCCAAACATTATCCATTCAAAGCTGAAGCCAGCATGTTTTTGAAGAATTATAATAGATGGATACCAATCTGGTCTTTATAAAGAAGTGGTTAGTCTTGAGGCTCTTGATGGTCTTAAAGTACAACTCCAGAAATTCTGAGAAATGTTGTAGGCTGATGTTTATACATAATAATGGGCTCAAGCTACAGGAAGCTAGATTTAGGCTGAATATTAGGAAAAACTTCTTAACTGTTGGAGCAGTATGACAATAGAACCAATTACCTTGGCAGATGGTGAGTGCTCCAACACTGGATGTATTCAAGAGAATATTGGACAACTATCTGTCAGATTTGTTTTGATTTGGATTTCTACAATGAGCAGAGGGCTGGTCTAGATGGCCTTATAGGCCCTTTCCAACCCCACGATTCTATGATTCTATGATTTATGACTTTAGAGCCGAAGTTTGCTTCTAGAAAGGAGGTATGGGCTCCTTTTCCTTTGTAGCGGTGGAATCCCATGTCCTTTCTCTGAGGATGGGGAAGTAATATTTTTGTTGATGTGATAATAATAGCAGTACTTGTTAAATAATTTTTTCAATATTATTAGCTACATGCTTAATTTTCCAATATCTAACGTTGGACTGTAACTAACTTATTTTAAATCCTAGTGCTCAAGGCTCTGCTATTTAGGTAGCAAACAATGCCATTTCTGAAATATAATTTGTATGTCACAATAAGACAGTTTGTGTCAGTTTCCCAGCACCATGTCACTGTTGTCTCTGAGCTATAATGCACGTGAAGTGCATGACACAAATTCAGTCAGACTGCATTAAGCTCTAACCTGTGCCAAATGTTCTTCCTCAAAACCCCTATTCAGGCATTAGCCTGCACATGAGCAGACCTAAGATGGGGAAGGAACACTTGAAAATAAAGGTGTGTTTTGTTTCCTCCAGTGAGCAGGTAATGACCAGGCTAAGAAAATAAATGTAAAGAATTATTCAATGACAAATGATAAAAACACGCATACTCAGAAATCTAATAAGAGAATAATGCAGAAATGGAAACAGTGTGTGACACGGGGGGATCTGTAAACAAGCAACATATTTGCTTGTTCATTTGGGACATAGCAAGATATGTGATCGGCATATTTTACTTTTTGGCTTCTTGTTTTGCTAATTAGCTACACTGCAAAGCTGCTTTGAAGGTTGAGATACGTGTTTGGGTTTACCAAAGAGAAGTTACAATATATCTGGTGGGCAGGACTTCAACTGGACACTTGGTACATGAGGAAAGTCCTTCATAGAAGCCCCCTGAAGCTTTGGTTGTTTATTTTTAAAAGGTAGTATGTCCTCATTCACAGATCTCCTTTGTTTGGGCCTAGTTTGACATTAAGGACTTTGGGCCCGTTTATGTTGGAACAGGCAAGTTTCCATGTTGTTCAGTGTGCTTCATCAGGTGGCATCAGGGAAGTTGCTTCATTTTATGCTGTATATAGCATAAAATGCTAAAGGAGACTTAGTCTAGTTGATGGTGGCTTAATGACAGAACTGTGGACCTCAAATGTACAATGTAGTACCAAGATAAAATATCTGGTTAAGCTACAGTTCTTTCTGTCATCACATTATGTACTGACATTTTCTCACTTTTGCATGCCTGCACACCACATTACTCTCTAATGATTCACTTGAAGTACATTCATTTAGTCACAGAGTATTGCTTTAATCACTGTCTGTGCCCATCTGATGGAAATTATTCAAAGACATGATTTAATCAGCTAATATTGTGCTAGGATTTAGCCTTAGTCACTGTATAAGAATCCTTTGAAGCACATCTCTGGAAGACAGTTTACTCAACAACAAAATAAGTTACTATTTCAGGAAGTACATTATCCATACTTCATGAAGATCTAAGCACAGCTGGTCAGAAAATGTGGAAATGGAAAGATACCTTCCTTCTTTGCTTGCTAATTTGATCTATACTAGCTCAAGCTCTAATAATGGAAGAATAAATGTTTTTTGTTAGTTGCCAAGAGGAAATAGCAGATATGGCTCTGCACCACATTTTGGCAGTGTTAGGGGAGAATGTTCTTGTTATCCTAATGGAATTTCTATTCCATTCCCTTTCAACCTCCTTCATGCCACCAGCCCCTACCCCCACCCCATTATAGGAAACAGGTGGAAATATGTCAGAGTTTTGGGAAGAGTCGTTATTCTTTGGCTCAGTACAGCAGTCAAGTTGGGGCTTTTAAATACACTATCTCCTGAGGATCTTCTCTTTTGCCTTTGAGGATTCTGGGATATATATTAAGCACTGCTCTGGTGACTGTGGGTTATTTGATATATTTATGGAGAAACCATAGGTATGACTCTCTGTCTGGTTCCCATCCCTCAGCATTCTGGTAGAAACTAACTGAAAGATAATTAGTGCTTGTATAGCAGAATGAAACCACTCTTTGTTTTAAGTTATAAATATTTCTCTTCTCCTGTTAAGGCCTACATGAGATTTCCTTTCTGTACCTTTATAAATGTGGGATATTTCAACCTAAATAAGGGGAAAAGAGAGAGAGAGAGAGAATTGACTTACATATGCCTGCGAATCTTTGATAGTTACATTAATTAATGTCTGTGTAAATCGTTATCATGCCAGGGACCAAAATATGACTGACAAATTTGTTTCCTTTAAAAAAAAACAGGCATTATCTAATGTACACATGCTGGAACTAGACATAGATGCAAAAGCACTCTTACCGTGCAAATTGTGTTGTTGTAAAAGTTCATTCAAACTAAGTACATTTGAAAAATGCATAAAATGTTTTCTTTTCAGAAAATGAAAGCTTGTGCAGAAATAACAGAGGAACTAGAGAGCTTTGAGGCATTTGTGTTCTGCTAGTTTTTGCCCCCCTCCCCTTAGAATACCTCATGAGTGGAATAATGTAACATCCTTGAACACCTTCCTCCCATAGCACCATGGTGTTTGCTCTTTCCACTTGCAACATGGCCAGGTTCTGTTTTTGTTTGGTGCGGGAGAGGGATAATACCTGCAGGAGAGACACGAGACCCAGCAGTACGGAGCTGCAGCATTTCATAAGTACTGCACTGCAGTCTAATTCTTGCATGGTTGGGTGAACTGAAGCCTGTAGTTGTCACAGAGGTCACTGACCTTGAAATCAATTTTCCTTCTGGTGATTTTCCCCTTGGAAGCACAGAGGAGCCGCAGGGTGCTTGAAAGATTTGCAGCTGACTGAATGGTGGCTAGTGAAGTCCTTTCTCTGGAATTGGATCGCTGTGAAAATTCAGTGATCCAGTTCCAGAGGAAGGACCTCCTGGTTGGACTCCAGCATATTTTCCTCTTACGTAAGTAGTCTGTATCTTGTGGGAGCATCGGCTTAATGAGGCAAAGCAGAAACTCATTTTATATACATTAAAACAGCCAAGATTCCAAAGCTTCTGCAGAAGAATTTATGAAAATCCAGAGCTGTCTCCTTCATATTCTGTGTGAAAAGAAAGCAAAAAGCAAAGTATGCTGCTTGTATCCTCCTCCCCAAGCACTTAAAGCACTCTCTGGGTGATTTGCAACTGAATTATGCAGGCTACACATTGCCTCCCCCAACATGTTGGGTACTCAGTTTGCTGACCTTGGAAGGATGGAAGGCTGAGTCAACCATGAGCCGGCTACCTGGAACTGAACCCGGGTCATGAGCAGAGTTTTAGCTGCAGTACTGCAGTTTAACTACTGTGCTATGAGGCATCTCATGGAATTTCATGGTACAGAACATGGAAGCAACTGCATTATCATACCAATGTCTTCAGGTGCATTACATTTTCCACAGCTCCAGCATGTCATATTTTAAGGAGTTCAGCCACTGCCTCTACCGCAACAGTTAGTTACAACCAAAACCTCATCAGTTTTATGAGGAAAGCTAGGCTGTAGTGTTTAAATTTGCCATAGACAATAAGAGCAAGCATTGAATCTTCAAGAAAATGGTCTACTTTAGTACAGTAACTTGACAGCTCCCTTTCTTTGCTTTTAATCTGAGTTTTAATCCCCCACCATGTTCTTTGCAACCTACTAATGAAGAGGTTGGAGAAATCCATCAATACCCCGATGTGACCTCTGAATGGGAACAAAGGGTTCTAAGAGGCAGTGCAGCCTCTTAGAGGGATGTATGGCGAGGCAGCGCCAATTTCTACCTCAGGCAGCAAAATGTACCGTGTTTCCCTGAAAATAAGCCCTAGTGTGATTTTTCAGGATGCTTGTAATATAATCCCTACCCCAAAAATAAGTCCCAGTTAAGTGAAACCCCGCCCTCCACCATTATGCAGCAACCAGAATAAGATGACATGACTGTATTTGAATAAATGTAGATTGTTGTACATGAAAAAAATAAAACATCCCTTGAAAATAAGCCCTGATGTGTTTTTTGGAGCAAAAATTAATATAAGACCCTGTCTTATTTTGGGGGAAACACGGTAGTACCCTCTTTTATAGCTGGCTTACTTGTTAGTGGTTTAACCAGATGTATACCAAGGCAAAGAAAGAGTACAGCAAGTCTTTGAAAGAAAAACACTAGGTTCAGTAATGTCGTGCACAGGCAATTTTGATTACTTCAGCTTTCTGACTCTGTAGATGGGCTGTTTGCTGTGGATGACTATGGGCTGCATCATACGTAACATTCAGCTGTTGTCATGAGTGGTTGTACAAAGGGGGCTAAAGTTGTAAACCCTTCATAGAAATATTAAAACCACAGATAGCTGGAAAGATGCTAGAGAAAAAAAGTTCATATAACTGTATCAATTACAAGCCATTTACCTTTAAGAACGAACTCCGTGTACTTTTACTTTATCAAGCAGAAAAACTGACTGGGGACTAAAGAAAAAAAATGAGGACAGACTGTGCAATGTTGTATAACACTCTGAGGAATGGAGCCTTTCAGGACTGACATATCATTTCACAGACTTGTGCTTTTACAAATTAATGCTTGACAGGGCTGCTTTTTCGATCCCTCCCCTTCCATTCCCCCACCCCCTTTTCATTCCTTGTGGCACAAGCAGGAGCCAAGATGTATGTAATTATTATGCATAACTCTAGTTTTGTCTACTTGACCCTCACGTACTCTCTCTCTCTCTCTCAATCTCTCTCTCTCTCTGTCTCTCTCTCTTCTCTTTTTTCCTTCTGTTCTTTCTCTTACTTTCTCAAAACATATACAGGTTTTTTCACTCAGATCTCTACTCTAGCTGATGTGCAGGAAAATGTTATGGAATATCTCCATGTGCTTAGTCGACCCAAAGTAATTGATCAAGAGCATGATGTGATATGGACTGAAGCCTATGTTGACAGCACTGTAAGTTTGCAAGAGATGCATTAAATAGATCCTGTTTATTTCTAAAAACCACCCAAAGGAATTTGGTGGTGATCTCATTTTGCATTTAATGCCCTCGGTCTTCGCTTTCTGGAATGTGGATTGTGCATGTGCTGCTAGATGAAGTTCAATTTACATAAACTGAATGAACTAACTTCAGCTGCAGCTGTTGATGGAAGGTCTTTCATTTGAAGAGAATGTAAGGCTTCATGTACCACTGCCCATTAAGTAAGCCTGCCATTTTGCACAGCAAGCACATAGAAGTATGAATGTATAGAGTAAGCATAAATTAGTTACTTTGAGTAAGGCTTGTCCACTTATGGAGAAAATGAGTAGGCCAAATAACAAAATTATAGTTCAATGGCTGACAAGAAAACCAAGGGCCTAGGAATACCTTTAATTCACATAATTTATCTGCACGAACCTATTGTGCATATTTTTTTTCTGAAATGCGGCAAATACAAAGTCACAAAGTGGACAGATCTAATCCAAAATTGCTAATTCCTAATTAGGAGAATCAACTCAAGTTAAACCTTCAATCTGTCCGTTCTATCTATCTATCTATCTATCTATCTATCTATCTATCTATCTATCTATCTATCTATCTATCTATCTATCTATCTATCTAAGGTAAGTTTTCAAATCCAGTAGATAGACAGACAGGCTCATAAAAGGCCTAAGCTGGAACTCTCAATATTTCAACAGGAAATCTTGCAAGATTTGGGAGTTCTTCATACGTGAGTAATGAATCTAATAATGTAGGATTAACATTTAAAAAGGAAGATTCGTTTCATATTGAAGCTGAGTAGAACATTCTTTTTCCTTTTAATGTTGTGTACTTTTAAGCATGTTTCCTGGAAAACTTTAGAACCTATGTTGTTTTTCATCAATTATATTTTTTAAGTAGATTTTTTTAATGATAATTTATGTTGACACTTTTTTTATCATACATGGGAATTCATGTCTAGAATTTACTTCATTTAAAAAAAATATGTGAAGCCATATCCTTGGCCTCATATGAACAGTTTTTAATGGTTATGCTAAGTACTTGTGCAGATGTTTTACTAGACAGAACTAGACAAACCTGCTTGTAGTCCCTCACAATTATTTTAAAAGTAACTTTATAACTTCTTAGGCAGAATTGAAACTGATTTTATTATTGTGACAAAATAGCTGAAGAAATTGTCTTATGACAAATACATGGCAATTCCATAGCAATGTATACATTTCAATCTTTTTCATAGATTTAGTGTAAGTTGAATTGTGAAATCTAGAAAGTGCATTGTCTCTTTCCAGTGGAAACCTCTAGTCCTCACTGATTCTATCTCCTTTTTGTTAAATTATTGATACTTCTGATTTTCTATTGGGAACTGCAGTCTTGAGAGAAAGTACTGTATGTAATATTTGCTTAGACATTATACTGGATGGATCAACCTGAGAATCAGAAAAAAAGGAGTCTGCTCACACATGGCTGTTTATACTTTTACAAACTTGCAGTGGGTATTTGTGAATGAGAGAGACAGCAAAGTGAACCTTGTAGCTTCTCAAAGACTGGGGTTGATTTAAAGCAGGAACCTTCTTGTGTTCTGCAGTGATACGATACCAAGTGTTTTGTTTTGTTTATTCGCAATTAATATTTATTTTTCTATGCAAATGAAATGGGAGTGAGCTTGCAGCAAGAGGCATCTTCATTTTTTTAACCTTTGTGGCTTTGCTGCTAAAGAAACAATGCCATTGGTTCTGATTTAGGAAAATAATAAGTTCATTTCTGGATTAGTCCAGGAATAGTCAGGGTATATTCGTAGGCGTGTCCTATGTTTCTATAGAATATCTTGTATTTTTCTCTACATTTTAGGGAAAAGATGCAAGAACCTTGTTTAGTGTCATTCTGTTAAGAGCTGCCGTTTTTAATTGCACATGTGATTTGCTGTGAGTTTTAAAAGACAACATCTATTTTCTTAAGACTTTACCTTTCCAGTGGATTTGCTCTCCAAACAGGAAATGGTTTAGGCTTGCCCTTATATACATCTAAAGTTTATCTCCTTCATTTCCTTCTGTTTTAGAGGTAAGGGGAAACTTTAATGATAGAAGTGATAAGTTTCTGTCTGACTGGAAGACTGAACCATTTTTAGCTGTTTCTGCAACTCCTGACAACAGTTCAAAAGATGTATGATGGCAGCTGCGTGATGTATCGTCTTAACTTTGTGCAAGTTGTCTTGTATGATGCAAACCGCATCTTCAATTCCAGTGACATTTTTTATATTTTCTTCAGATACCTCTAAAACTGATCTCTTCAAGGAACATTGGAATAGCGATGAACTCACTTATCTGTTTTTCACTGCAGTATGTAGTGTGTCCATCAATAAGTGCTTACTACCGCAAATTTTGTGTGAAGCAGGAAGAGAGTCGATAATGTTACTTTGATTATATCTCTCATTCTCACATGATTTAAGGCACTGAGAGTACTATCTTGTGTCTAGAAGCTGAGTAGTTAGTTATGTGAAATGGCCATTGCCCATCAGCTGCCCTGGATTCTGCTTATCACGTGAATGCAGCATCTATTGTTACAAGGCCAGGAAGAACATGATAAACATAGCATTTTGAAAATACCAACTGTGCTGCTGACAGGATCAGTCATTAACCCCATTTTCTTTGGATTTGTTTGTTTCTGAATGAAACACTGCAATGTGATGCCTTAGAGGTGGACTCCTTTGGTGTAGTTTAATGCACTTTCTTTGCCAAACAAAATTGGAAAGAACATATCGTTTTTTATCACTAAACTCAAAAAAGGGCGCTTTGAAAGCAACTTTCTTATACTAGGGATACCCAGAGTGGTGCAGTGGATAGAGTGATAGACTAGGGCTCAGGAGACCTGGGTTTGAATGCCTTCTCAGACATGGAAGCTCACTGGGGGTGTGAAACTGATCCTTAAATATATCACTTACCTTGAAAACCCCATTAGGATTGCTATAAGTCAGTACTGACTTGACAGCACATAACATTCTTATACAAATACTTACTCTATTATTAGATTTACTTCCAAGTATGTAGATGGCCACTAAAGCACATTAACTTTATTGTGTTAATGTTATGTTTGTTGTATTTATTTCTTTTAGTAAAATGCCACCAAGAAAAGGCTGAAATTCTATTCATGTTTTACATATGTCCATTGGAGGAGAACCACTTCCCCTTCCACAATCATGGAAGCAAACTGGATTCTACCTGTAACATTTTAAAAGTCATATTTAAAAAAAATAACATTGACAATATTTTAAGTCATTGTTATGATTATGTGCGATCAAGTTGCATCTGACTTACAGTGACCCTAATAGGGTTTTCAAAGTATTTTATTTATTTATTTTATTTTATTTTTATACCGCCCATCTGGAGAAATCCACTCTGGGAGGTTTACAATCAAACACAGATAGGATTAAAACAAACAGTAAAAATAAAACAAAAAATAACATGAAAATCCAGGATGAGAAAGATGAGAGTAGGAGCTAAGTACTAGCTGGTGGGAAGGCCTGCCAGAAGAACCAAGTCTTCAGTTTACTTTTGAAAGCTCCCAGTGAGGGGGCCAGGCGAATCTCCGTTGGCAAGTGTGTTCCAAAGGCAAGGGGCCACCACTGAAAAGGCCCGACTTTGAGTTTTTTTCCTTCTGGGCCTCTCCCAGCCTGGCTAGAACAGGTAAATGAGATGTTTGAGGTTTTACCAGTGCCACCCAGCTAGTGAGCTTCCATGACCAAGTAGAGATTTAAATCCAGATCTCAGGAGTCCTAGACCATCACTTTATCCACTATATCACACTGGGTACTTTTTTGGTCATTAAAGACCAATATTAGAGATGGGGATATTCATATTTGTAAACGGATATGAATATCCTTGTCCCAGCTGGGCCTAATGAGGGTCTGGCCCCTGGGACCGGCCCGTCCACTCACACATACCGGTGCTGCGAAGGTCCTGCTCTTCTCACCAATGGCACCAGGAGCACCACTGTTTCTTTGCTGGGCTGGCCACTCAGCAGACATGTGGGGAGATTCATCCTCCCACACACTGCCTGACGTGGCCAACCAAGCAGGGAGACAGCGGAGCTCCTGGTGCCATTGGCGGGAAGATCAGGACCTTTGCGGCTCTGGGACGTGTGAGTGGACGGTCTGGTCCCGGGGGCTGGACCCTCATTAGGCCCAGCTGGGACAAGAATATTTACAAATACAAATATCTCCATCTATGATTGCTATACCTTCTGCAGAAGGCAGATTTGATGCACACAACCCCCTCTAAAAGGGAAGACAGCCATACACCTCCAATGAAAGATCATCTCTACAAACAATAGTTCTCATATTTGGCCCTCAAATGTTTTTGGACTACAAGTCCAAAAAGCTGTATGCAACATAGGCAAGGGTTAGGCCTTCTTGGAACAATAGTCTAAGAATATGGGAGATATCCTAGCTTGACGACAGCTGCTGTATACAGAGCCATTGTTTTCACCACTTCCACATAAACTTTTAAAAGAAAGTGCCATTGAAACTATTGCAAATAGTGTAAGTCTGAAGAAAAAGCTGAGCTCATGCTTCTTTATGATTGTCAGAGTGGATTTGATTTTGAGTCACAATATAAATCATTACTTAAGAAGAGTCAGCTTAATCATGTGATTCCTCCCAAGTGCATTCTTGCTTTTCATAATCCTAATACATCTTTTTCACAACTCAGATCCAGTTTTTATTTTTACCAGACCCATACTATATATATTTTTTAAATCAGAGCCTTAAACATTTTCCATATATGAGAAAAATCTGGAACTTCTCCCACATAGATTAAGAACTGGAAGAACCTCAAATATTATCTGGTCCTGTTGTTTTTGTTGCATAAAATCCAGTGCTACAACCTTGATAGGGGGGCCATCAAGCCCTTGCTGGATGCCTTGGATGAAGGACAGCATATTATCTTCTAAGACAGTCTGTTCCATTGGTCAACATTCTGGTGCTTAGTGTAGCAAATTGCACTAGAGTAGGTGCATTGAATCAATGGGGATTTGGTGATGCAACTGCTCTGTAAGTTCCAGTGACTCAAATGGGCCTTCTTTAACTGCAACGTATTTTAACATACTAAGTCACAGTTTGAGTAGGCCCATTTGAATCAATTGAAATTACAGAGCAGTTGACTCACCAAACCCCATTGATTCAATGAGCCTCCTCTACTGCAATTTACTGTGCTAAGTAACAGGACTTGGCCCATTGTGATCTACTTGAGGAAATTCTTCTTAAACTTAATATTTAATCTAATTTTTTTTCTTGTAATTTGAACCCCACTCCACCTTTTCTTTTCTTTTTGGTCCTATCCCGTACAGCAATAGCAAAGAAATTTTCTCCATCACTTATGTGACATCTGTTCAAATACATGAAGACCTTATATCATAACTTCATAATTTCTTCACCAGGCTAAACATGATCAGCTCCTTCAACTGTTCCTCATAGGATTTGGTCTCTTGCCACTTATCATCTCTGTTGCCCTTTCTATAGGTATTGCAGTTTGCTCATAACTTTCTTAAACTCTGTTGCCCTGAACAGTATACTAGCTAGATGAAGAATGGGCTGTTACCCGCTTCACCATCAGCTCTGTCCTGAAGCACATTTTTTAAAAAGGCACAGAAATAGAGTTGAGGAGAAGAAAGTGACAGCTTCCTGACTCTTTCATCCTACCTCATAGTAAAATGTATGTATATCTTCATATCTATGCAATTAAAGCACAGTCTGTTGCATACTGAAGTATATT
The DNA here is from genome assembly GCA_037013535.1 of Intellagama lesueurii. Lineage (NCBI taxonomy): Eukaryota > Metazoa > Chordata > Lepidosauria > Squamata > Agamidae > Intellagama > Intellagama lesueurii. The sequence goes on from JBAJHW010000002.1 coordinate 248,536,501, forward strand.
TTTGATGCTCCTGAAAAAATGGTGCCATGTTTGATGATCCTGTAGCAAAAAATGAAAGGGAATGCTGTGAGTACATCCACATTTGTGTGCATGCGTGAAAATTTAAAATCACTAGATCATGACCAAATTTCCAAATTGCTCTTCCTTGATATCAGTAGAAACACATTATCACTCAAATACAGTTTCAAGAGGTTTTTTTAACAGGTTATTGCAGAATTAATTATATTTGCTTTATCTGCAAAAGCTGAGATTAGTTTCCAAGAAAAGAGAAACTCAGAGAGCATAAACTTACAACTTCTTGGGAAGAAATACCAAATCACCAAAGCTCCACAAACTCTTCAGTTAATTTATGAATGATTGGACCAGACAGTGAGGTTATTATGTTTGTAGATGACATACATTACTCTGGGTGCTAAAATTCCCATCAGACTTTGAACAGTTCCACCAGGATCCCTTTAAACTAGCAGATTTGGCAAATCTGTTGTAACTATGAGCATGTGGATTCCCCCCCCCCCCCCATTTATGGATCTAGGCCATTAAAAAGTACAGGGAAGCCATATTCAGCATTAGGAACGATTAGAATTAGGAATCATTACAACAAGAGTCTCACAGAGATGGAGAGATTACCATTGAGTTCAGTCTTCATCTCATCACCCTTCACTATACGCTTTTCTTTTGAGACATGGCCAGATCCATTGTGATATGAGAAGGCACCCAGAATCATTATTAGCACTAGGAAGCATTGACACACTTCCTGCTAGATTATCAAGTCATCTACCTCCCTCTTTTGCTCTATACCAATGGTTCCCAACCTTGGGTCCCCAGATGTGCTTGAACTCAAACTTCCAGAAGCGTTACTACTAGCTGTGCTGGCCAGGATTTCTGGGAGTTGTCCAAGAACATCTGGGGACCCAAGGTTGGGAAACACTGCTCTATACCCATTCCAACCCCTGCCCACATTTGTCTAAATGTTCTTTTTGGAGAATACGTAAATCAGCCTTAGGAAGAATATGCACATAACGCACACCATTACCACTGCCACCAGAGAGTACAACTTCTAAATAGTGTTCAGGTTATTGCTGTTGGGAATTTCCTGCTATTTGTTGTCTTGAGATCCCTGCTACAACAAGAGCCACAACTCTTCAGAATACTAAGGACAAGAACAGTTCATTCTTTAACTCCAGTAAGAATGGTTAGCACAGGTTGTTGCTAGAGATAAACTGCAAGCAGGAAGTTAAGAGTATTTAAAAAACCAAAAAAGATTCTAGGCAGAGATTTTGGAAAGTTAAATCAATTCACCGTTATTTAAAAGTTTTTAGGAAAGAATTGTGTCTAAAAGCTTTTAGGAAGAAATCAAAGCAAATTTGTGCTGTCTTTCTGCTACATGATATTCCCAAAGATGGCATTGTGTTAATTGTGCTATTATCTTAAATGGATGCAATTAGCATTTTGAGTACAATAAAAGGTGCCCAGGGTCTTTTATTTCCAGTGCATATTGTGGTTTGCTGCTCGGAAAAATCATTACAATATTTCGTAGTGGGCTTGAAATGATCTTCTGTGACTGTAGCAAGTAAATACGGCCAATTGCTCTAAATGTAAATTTCAGAAAATAACATACATGACCTGGTGAGAGAAGGAAATGTTTATGTTGGCACTTGTTTATGCTGTGAGCAATGACATTTATTCTGTGCCCCTTCTGTATGTATCCTAGAAAACCAGGATAGCTTTCAAATCCATAATATGTGGAATCATTTGCTATCTGTCTGTTGCACTTTTCTTTTGGTTTTGATATAACCCAATCATTTCTTAACTGTTTTTCCATTTAAATCTTCACCCTAGTTAAGCACCTTCGCTTCAGATACTGGACATTTTTTAATGTTTCATGAGAAGCAAGTAATGGTGGAACTCTACATAGGCACTGCTTTACAGCATGACTACATGAGCATGGTGTCACATTTTTCTATTTTATAAGTACTCAGTAAAAATGTGAATAGTGACAGAATTCATATTAAGTGGCATTTTGTAGTTTTTTTTTAAATCAGTCACTCAGTTCATTAAAAAAAGATATTTTAAAAAAGAGGAAAAAAGACTCTGTAATTATAGCCAATCATATCATTGTAGCAAATGCTGGGATCAGCTTTATGCAGTTAATGGTTTACTAGTGTCTTTGATCTGATATGCAAAACTACATCTAAAACAACTGCAATATTTTAAGTAATTTTAATATTTTGTCTTTCCATATATATTGAAAGTAATCACTTATTAGAATGGTCTGGAAAATCTGCCAGAATACAGTGAATTTCCCTGTGGCTTTTGCTAAAAAGTACAATAAAACAACCTTTCAGCATTCCCACAGCCACCGTGTTTCAGTGTCCCCACCCCACAGCCTTGGCGATTCCTTCATATTGTTCTTCCATCAACTGAAACAGCAACACATTCAATTTGCATCGTACTTTTAGATAGTTAAATTCTGTAGATAATTGGCATTTTGCATAATATTAGGGTATGATTGCTATGTTGAGCAGATTCTTTTGTCTTAAATATCAGCTGGCTTATGAATCCTAAATTTGTGCAAAAAAAGTTTAAAGAAAAGCCAAACATAACAGTTGCCTTTCTTCTAGCTATATTAGTAGAAATCCCTGAAACCTATGTAGGCTAGTACATTGATAAGGCTACTAAATCATAGGCCACTAGCTATGTGCAAAATAGTTGTTTTGCCTGTTAACTGTGCATGCTCCTCCTTATAAATTTAAGGCTGCTCTTCCCACTCATCTTGGAAGGGCAATAACCTTCCTGTAAAAGCCTGCCTGTCTCATATGCATCCAAGCAGTCCCTGTACTGTATTGATGCCCCATATGAGATCTAGCTGAGGGCCAACCAGTGAGATGGTCTTTCTTTTCTTGATGTACTGATGAGAAGGACTGGCACTCAAAAAATGCTTGGCTCAAACAAGTGGATATTTCCAGTGGGCAAACCAGTTCAGTGGAGATTGGAAGTGTAAATCTAAATATTTATATGCCTATTCGGTGTCTCAATCTATTAATCCCTATTTATTTTGTTCTCCCTTGGAGAACATCATTACCTTTGTCTTCCCAAAATTTGTATCCAGTACACTAATTCTGTAGTGTTCTACAAATTTAATTAATAAATGTGTTTAGTGTAGCCAAGAACAAGAGAATAGAACTACATCATCAGCAAACTGCAAGATTGGTAATCTCTAAAATACAATTTTAAGGGAATGAGATTCTTTTATAAGGAATTCAGGCAGGTCTGAAAAATGTAAATTGAATAGTAAAGGGGTGAGAATGCATCCCTAACTCCTTAGTTGTTTCAATTGCCTGGGATAAATGGTCTACTTTCAATACAATGTAACTGTGTTGATGAATATTGATTAAATGCTTTAATTAAATACAGAGCTCACCATTTTATTTGTACATTCTGTACTTCATCCCATAATTCAGAGTATAAGGGGGTCAAATAGTTTTTAAATAGACAAAAGTAACTAAACAGCTCCCCATTTTTTAGCTGTGAATGTTTCTCAGCAAGATGTGACAGGATCAGGCAGTAATCGGATATTCATCTCTTTTACATTGTATTTGTAGATGCTGTCGCTGTTTCAGGCACAGGTAGATGGCCATACCATCCATTAACACTAAGCTGATCAAACAATAGTTAGAGGGGTCTGATCTTACCTTCTTTATATATATTTGTATGGCTATTGCTTGATTTACAGCATTATTCATTATTGTGAATAGTGTTGTCCAATAAAGGTATTCATCAATCCCAATTTACCTTTCTCAGTTCAGCAGAAATGTCAAGTGGTTCATAGGCCTTGCAAGATGGCATAAGAACATAAGAAGAGCCCTGCTGGATCAGGCCAAGGGCCCATCTAGTCCACCTTCCTGTATCTCAAAGTGACCCCACCACTGTCAATCTAGAGATGAGCTCCCAGATTTTTTGAGCCTACACAAGGGGCTATTTTATTGGTTCTGTGGGCATAGAAATATCCAATGAGAGATATTTACTAAGGTCATTAAGTTTATCCTGGAAATACTGCTCCCAGACATACGGTAGAATATTACATTAGGTGTCACCCATTCGACTGTTTCCGGACACAATTAAAAGTGCTGGTATTAATCTATAAAGCCCAAAACAGCTTGGGTCTAAGCTATCTAAAAGACTGCATCTCCCTCAAGGAGCCTGCCCAGGCATGAAGATCTTCAGGGGATGCCTTTCTCTCAGTCCCACCACCCTCACAGGCATGCTTGGTGGGGACACGGAATAGGGCCTTCTCTGCGGCTGCTCCCAGACTCTGAAACTCCCTCCCATGGGAAGCTAGGCTGGCTCCATCTTTGTTGTCCTTCTGCAAGCAGGTAAAGACCTTTATTTTCAAGCCGACCTCAGAGTGGAGTTTTGTTCTGGTTCGTACACATGGTACAACAGGTGTCGCTTGTTCCCTTGCCCCACCTCCCTTGCTGGATCTCCCACTCACCAGCTGGCATGTTCTTCTCTCCTCTTTTTCAGCTGTTCAACCAGTATCCAAGAGGAGCACAGGCTTCCCTGCCCTGGCTCCTTGGCTGATCATCCACTCAGACAAGGAGGCAGGACAGGCAAACCCATGCTCCTGCCAGGGACTGGGCAAACAGCAGAAGAGGAGGAGGAGAGGAGCGCACTCCGGCTGGTGAGTGGGTCATTGGCCAGGGAGGCGGGGGAAGGGAATGTGTAGCACCTGTGGTGCTATGCGTACGAAGCAGCATGAACCAAGGTTTGTGCCCACCTCTAAATATAATACTTGTTTAGTTCTTTTTAATATGTATATACTTACTGCCTTTAGCTTTTAAATATTATCATTTTTAAGATATAAGCTGCCTTGGGTCCTTTTAAGGAGAAAGGTGGGGTAAAAATATTTTAAATAACATTAATAAATAAAATAGACAAACTAATACTTCTAAAACTAGTTTCCTGCTTGTTTGTTTGTTTGTTCATTCGTACTTGTTTGGACCTCTAATGTGAAGCTATTGCAAGCACCAGAAGAATAAAGAAAGAGAAAATGCTCTAACTAGGAGAGGGGGGGGGGGTGCACATGCATGAGTCTGTGTCCCACTTTTCAAAGTCTAGTTTCAATGGGGCTGGCATCACATTTGCACCAGATTATATAAACTGGTCTGGGTTTTACAGATGCACTCTTCTTTGCTTGAGCAGAAGGCTCTTTGCCCCCCCTATCCCAGAATAATGAGACAAGATGCAGGTGATGGGGTAAACTAGGGCCACACTTTATTAATATTAACCATATTATTAACTTCAGAGTCCAACCAAAAGAGGGGCCTGCCGTAGTGCAGAATCAGGTTTGTAGCAGAGGTCTAACTGGACCCCTTCTTTACAAAAACGAGCGAGTCCCATGCCCCAAGGTTGCACGGTCCTGAGGACCGTGCAGCCCTGGCTGGCCCTGATCTGACCACCCCCAGGCCTTGAGCCCCCTGTCTCTTGGTGGCCGTTAGCCCGCAGGTGGCCCCAGTCCATCCTCCCCCTGCACTGTAATCTCACAATCCGCAGCGCTGGGAGTTTGGATGGGCTATAACCTCCCCTGTGCTCCAAGGGGAACTCACTGATCCATCTGCAAGACTCTTTATCTGCTATCTAAAGAAATCATTTAGAAAGGCACACATCAGTGTATTTTGAGCAAAGTAAAACCAGACTTGGTCTAGTCCAATCAATTGTTGCTTTCTTAGTGAAAAAACAAACACTCGTTCCTGACCCTTCCCCTTTTTTTGACTGTTTGGTAAGATTCAGCATTATGACAAACTTTAATGCAGTTGAATTTGTATTATAATGATTTTAAAAAATATGGAGGCCTATGGTACTATATTCTGCTTCCCTTCTGAATAAACTGTTGAGTGGTTATTGATGTTTTGCAGCCATTAATCATTTCATTGATATACATGCACACCATTTCCAAGCGTAGAGTAACTCCAGAGTTCTAGCTGTTGCAGCCAATTTCCTTTATTATTACTATTTTTTTTTAAAAAAGTACTGCTATTAACACTAGTTGTTATAGGACAGAAAGTTGGCAGAAGAGCTGAATCCTGAAAGTGGTGAATACATAAATCTCTGGACGAAACAGAATTCCAGATGAAAGTGTCATTAACCATGGTGTTTGTGTTGCTAAAAAGTAAGTTTATAGCCTGAACAATCTATCCTCAGCAGTGAGCTGCTAATTAATATGAGTATAGGGGATGTGGTTGCTTCCAAAAGATTAAGAATTTTGATCTTTTTAGCTTAATAAAAGCCCATTTGGTGACAGAAAAGAGAGTACAAGGAAACATAAACCAATGAAAAGATTGTTACTTTTGGTCCTCTATGGGTGGAAAGGTGGTATATTAAATCAATCAATCACTCAATCAATCAATCACTTAATCAATTAATCAATTAATCACTCAATCAGTCACTCACTCACTCAGTCACTCACTCACTCAATCAATCAATACTTTACAAAACAAAGGGAACCATGTGGCCCTTACACAGTACAAATGCAGGAGGAGATGATACTTTTCTTAGACCACTAAAAATCAAAAAATCCAAGGGAGCTTTCATGGAATAAAATCCACTCCTTCAGGCATCTTGTGGACAGAAAAATTATAAAGAAATGTGGTAGGTATGCTTTTTAAGGTGATTTTAAAGCTGGTTACAACCAAGCTCTGGAGGTGTGGTTTAATGTTTCACTCCTGGTAACATGTGGTTGGAATTTTCCACTCAGCTATTCAGACAGAGGTACAGAGTAAGGGGCAACATCTGTCTCAATACCAGACTGTAACCAGCTTTAAACTCAGCCTAAGAGGATGCATGGAAATCTTTTGCCATGAATTTTTGGGACATTCATTTATAATTTTTCTGTTCTGTCCACAAGATACTGGTGCATGCCTGAAGAAGTGGATTTTATTCCATGGAAGCTTGCACTGATTGTTAGGATTTTTTTGTGGTCTAGTTAAGGTCACCTTCTCCTGCACTTGTATTTTTACTTTAATTGTTTCAATTAATGCTACAGTTTTCTTGCTTTGCTTAATCCTCTATACTAAATAATGAATAAACGGTATTCCCAATACAAAATGATGAATAAATTATATTCTTCCATTTAGATTTGCCATCTGGAATCTTATGATGCAGCTAAACTGTTGAATTAAATTGGGAGCTGGTTCAGGTTTTTTTAGAAATCAATATAATGTCTCTTGGTTTTTGTGTCAGTGTGTGTGTCCAACGTAATGGAAGCTGGCCTAGAAAGACCCATGTTTTGACTCCATGTTGTATGCAGATGGAGAGTGGCAGTGTCTCCAGTTAGTGAAGAGTTTTTTCAGGCCATGGGAAGGGTGGGTAGGTGGCGATGGCTCCTCCTCACTCTAAAGACCATTCACAATACTTTCACCAACTTCCAGGATTTCCACGGAGCTGAGGGAGAGGGTGTAGTCCTGCATTCCAGGGAGAGGGAGTTTCCCAGGATTGGCCATATTGAATTCATTAAGTTGCATCAATTCAGGAAGGAGAGCAGAGCAGGTTCCCAGCAAGACATGAAGCCACCTGTATTCCATGGCAAAAGACCTCCCTTCGAGGTGTGCCAGAGGAGGTTGGGGGAGCAAGAATTGTGAGTTTTAGTACAACTGTGGGGGTTAGCTCAGGAGCAGCCTGTTCCCAGTCTCCTCACATTTTTAGTATTAAATTTTTAATATAAATTTTCAACTGGCACAGCACTAAATCAATGTAGCACTAAAATAGAAATGGATATGAAAAAGAAAAAAAAGAGTTCGGACTGCAGGAGTCCCTGTTGTACTTGGCACCCATTTCAGCAAACCCTTCAGACTCCCATAGACAGTATTTACTCCAACACAAATGATCACACATGCCAAAACGGGTTTTTTTTTTAAAGTGGCCTATGTTGAATTAAAATAAACAACCCCCTCATGAATGTTTAATGCCCCCCTCACTTTCTGGCCCAAAAATATATATAAAAAATGCACGCTTAGCCAAATCTGATGCAAACCCAGGTGTATTACAACAGGTAGTCAAGCCTTTAGAATCTTTAAACAAACTAGTTTGTATTTGATATATTGAACAATAATTTTAGACCTGGAACCTCTGTTATTAGAGCAGTTTTTCAGATGATATTATTTACAGAATATACCATCATTGAGCTAAATGCCACTTGTCCTAATTTCTGAGAGAAGGGGACAGTTTAATTTGAAAATATCTATTTTGATTAGTTAGCCTTTGTTAAGCAGGCATACACTATGCTTGAAAATGAAAAACAAGCAAACTCAAAGATGATAAAGATGTTCAAAATACCAAAACAAAGGGCAAAAATCCCACACACCTAAAGAGGAAGCTATCTGATCACATGGGTTGTGGCATGCCATCTGTATTATATGGCACTGAGAAAACTGATTATGTTGGACCTCTATTCCATAGCAGATGGGTTCATTAAATTTAATAGCCTCTAGAGCTTTTAGAAACAGTGTTAAAAACATGTGGAACATGCTGTGACTCTTCACTTCTAGCCCTAGAGTCATTATAATTCTGGCAAAGACTATAAATATTACAGTACTTTATTTCTATTGAAACAAATGACTACTCTAATTATGTTTTGTTCACATACAGTCACTTCAGAAATATTGAAGCATCTCCTCAGTTTTTCTGTAGCTCATTATATTCTCTTTGAGCACTTTCTTTCTTTAACAGAACCCTAGATGCTACCCTCTCAAAGTCAGATTCAGTTCTAATCTGCTATTTAACTTGCATGTTAGCATCAAAAACTAAAAAGCAACCGTGTGGGTTAAGAAAATTAGCCACTTTGCCTCCTACAGTGGCAAGGAAACCGGGAAATATGCTAAGCTTTATCTAGCAAACTAGATCTGAACCTTGTAGGGATGTTATTGTAGACTGTGGGATGTTTGCTGCCTTACATTTGTGAAACTAGAGTTTAGGCTTTATAATCTAGTCTTGCAGTTTTATCTGCTGTACAGTTTTCTAGAAATCCTAGGATTAGCCAACTTTAAAAAAAGCCCCGCTAAATTGTAAGTTATTATTTGCCATTCCCTTGCAAATAGTCATTTGAGGGATTTTTTTAAAAAAAATAAAACAAAGTGTGTTCCTTCTATACTGCCCCATAGTGCTTAAAGCTCTCTCTGGGAAGTTTACTATGTAATTATGCAGGGTACACATTGCCCCCCCCCCGCCAATGTGGATGGAAGGTTGAGTCAACCTTGAGCCATCTACTTGAATCCATTGGGATTGAACGCTGGTTGTGAGCAGAGTTTTTGACTGCAGTACTGCAGTTTAACTTATGTGCCATGAGTCTCCCTTTAAAACAAGTTTGGATATTATTCTGGTACTGCAGCTATATGTACCCAACAATGTAGCACACACATACACACAGCCTCTCGAATTTTAAGGAAAACAAATGGCATAGAATCCAGTGATTTTGTTTTGCTGATCGAATAGTATGCAGGGAAACAATTTCTTCTTTGCTTTGAAACAAGCTTTATGTGTTTCAAACCTTCTCTGGAGGGCTGGGAATAAGTTTCAGACTATGGAGGGCTGCATGATAGAGGGGGAAAATTATGTTGTGTTAGTAGACGGCTAATAGTATGAACTTGGATTTGAGACCATGGATACATCATGCACACACTGATGGGCTCCTATCTGAGAATCTGGACATGCAATACACAGTATTACACTCTGACCATGCAGAGGCATGTTAATCCACCTCCTCTATTATCTTTCTCATGTTCTTTCTCATCACCTTCATCCAGATCTGATTTTTTCTTCCTACTCCTATTATATAGGGTTTTTTCTCCTGAGATGGTTGAGCCTGGTCATCCAATCCAATCAGATTCCTCCTATCTCATTTATTTCTCATCCCACACAACCAAGCTTTTCACAAAAGAGTGGGAGATTCTGAAGTTGTTCTTATACATTCTTTTAAAATGTATTTTGGCAGCTTCAGTATGGATTCGTTTCGTTTTATCTCAGCATGGACATGAACTGGCATTTCAAATACAGTCTTTGATTTAAAAAGAGCTAAAGAAATCCAGGCTATTTTAAATGGCTAAGTGATTGTGTTACAGTACTCATGGTGGTGAAATGTGTAATAGCATCACCCCTTAAAATGTTGTCAAACATTATAAATTGCCAGACTGTTCTCCATAGCAGAGGCTATAGACATACATATTGCCCTCTAACTTATTTTAATATTGAATTACTGGTTAGCCACATATAAGACAATTTTGGACAATATCTTTTGTAATGTTCTCCATTGCTACTTCAGTGTTTGACCCTTTCCCTAACAGTCTTCTGCTGTAGTTTATGGTCTCAGGTTTGATGTATAGTTTTGATATACCAGAATATCCGAATAAGAACTTCTTTACATGTGCATTTTGTATCTCTGTGTTATAACAGGATAAACACTTTTTAAAAGTTGTTTTTTACATACAGCCACTTTCTTTAGAATGCAAAGATTTTTTAGAAATATATATATATATATTTCCAGTTTGCAATGGAGGTTTTCTGTACTTTTAATAACTCAATTTTGAAAAACACGAATCAACAGATCGCTAACAACGAACTACTAATTGGCTGAGTTGGCCAAGCCTTTGGAAACTGCACGAGTTCAAACCTCAGCCAGAACAGATATGCTAGAAATTATTTAGGCCTAGCTTTCCAATGACATTCTGGTTGTGTTCCTGGCCAGAAGGAGGTTTGCATTTGGTATGTTGTTGCTTAGTTGTTAAGTCGTGTCCGACTCTTCGTGACCCCATGGACCAGAGCACGCCAGGCCCTCCTGTCTTCCACGGCCTCCCGGAGTTTGGTCAAATTCATGTTGGTAGCTTCGATGACACTGTCCAACCATCTCGTCCTCTGTCGTCCCCTTCTCCTCTTGCCTTCACACTTTCCCAACATCAGGGTCTTTTCCAGGGAGTCTTCTCTTCTCATGAGATGGCCAAAGTATTGGAGCCTCAGCTTCAGGATCTGTCCTTCCAGTGAGCACTCAGGGTTGATTTCTTTCAAAATGGATAGGTTTGTTCTCTTTGCAGTCCAGGGGACTCTCAAGAGCCTCCTCCAGCACCACAATTCAAAAGCATCAATTCTTCGGCGGTCAGCCTTCTTTATGGTCCAGCTCTCACTTCCATACATCGCTACTGGAAAAACCATAGCTTTGACTATGCGGACCTTCGTCGGCAAGGTGATGTCTCTGCTTTTTAAGATGCTGTCTAGGTTTGTCATCGCTTTCCTCCCAAGAAGCAGGCGTCTTTTAATTTCGTGGCTGCTGTCACCATCTGCAGTGATCATGGAGCCCAAGAAAGTAAACTGTCACTGCCTCCATATCTTCCCCTTCTATTTGCCAGGAGGTGATGGGACCAGTGGCCATGATCTTAGGTTTTTTGATGTTGAGGTTCAGACCATTTTTGGCGCTCTCCTCTTTCACCCTCATTAAGAGGTTCTTTAATTCCTCCTCACTTTCTGCCATCAGAGTGGTATCATCTGCATATCTGAGGTTATTGAGATTTCTTCCGGCAATCTTAATTCCGTCTTGGGATTCATCCAGTCCAGCCTTTCGCATGATGTATTCTGCATATAAGTTAAATAAACAGGGAGACAATATACAGCCTTGTCGTACTCCTTTCCCAATTTTGAACCAATCAGTTGTTCCATATGCAGTTCTAACTGTTGCTTCCTGTCCTACATATAGATTTCTCAGGAGATAGATAAGGTGGTCAGGCAGTCCCATTTCTTTAAGAACTTGCCATAGTTTGTTGTGGTCGACACAGTCAAAGGCTTTTGCATAGTCAATGAAGCAGAAGTAGATGTTTTTCTGGAACTCTCTGGCTTTCTCCATAATCCAGCGCATGTTAGCAATTTGGTCTCTAGTTCCTCTGCCCCTTCGAAATCCAGCTTGTACTTCTGGGAGTTCTCGGTCCACATACTGCTGAAGCCTGCCTTGTAGGATTTTGAGCATAACCTTGCTAGCGTGTGAAATGAGTGCAATTGTACTGTAGTTGAAGCATTCTTTGGCACTGCCCTTCTTTGGGATTGGGATGTAGACTGATCTTTTCCAATCCTGTGGCCACTGCTGAGTTTTCCAAACTTGCTGGCATATTGAGTGTAGCACCTTAACAGTGTCATCTTTTAAGATTTTAAAAAGTTCGACTGGAATGCCATCACCTCCACTGGCCTTGTTGTTAGCCATGCTTTCTAATGCATTTGGTATGCATAGGCTCATCCCTTGCATTGGCCCATCTGTATCATTGTTTTTGGCTCTTCTTCCAGCAGATCCTAGCTTGCAGGGCTGTTCTGCAGATGCCTAATCTTATTTATTTATTTATTTGATTTATATCCCGCCCATCTGGTATATTCTACCACTCTGGGCGACTTGTTCTCTAGAGCAGTATATTTTTGCATTAAGATTGTGCTGTACATTAGGGAAGAGTTTGTTCCTTAATATTTATAGAACTGTTTTATTGGATCAAAGAAGGAAAACAATTTCAAAGGGGGGGGGGGAGAGAGGGAGGGAGAGAGAGAGCTACCTTTACACAAAATGCTCATTTTTAAAAAAAATAGTTGGAAACATTTCAATTAATTTCACAGAAATTAATTTATGTGGATTGATTTTCTGGTAAATCAATAGATGTCTTCACACAGTTGGTGCCATTATAAAATAAGGACAATGAGCATAATTCACTCCGACGAACTATTAGGATCTTCTACCATATAGTCATATTGAACCTGAAGCTTAAAAAGTGTAAAATGGATTGGAGCCGCTCATTTATAAGCTGTATCTTTAAAGGCTGGTAGGGAAGTCCATTTACCTCAGGTTTCTTAACAGATGGTTTGCTCTATCTATTCCTCACAGTAAAGCTCATGATCGATAAAATACCATCATCATTTGATGTTGGTGACACCAGAGATAATAGCACTTTTCTCAAATGAATGAGAAAATTACTGGTAAATACAGGTGCAGAACTGCAATTGAGAGAGAGCCAATGTTACAGAAGAATAGCCATACTAGTCTTTGACAATAATGACAACAATGAGTCATGTCTTTGGCATCTCACAAAAACATTGTGTTGTTAACATTTGTATGTTACAGCTCAGATTTGTTGTCTTGTTCGTGTATAAGACTGCAATCATGTGGATGCTTAGGTGGGGTTTACATATGAGTGACCATGCATATGAGTGGGCTTCATGGTGCTTTTTTTTTTTAGTTTTATACAATTGTGGGAATTCAGTGGATTGTTATTATCTGATCCCAGATGCAAGTCTTTCTTTTGACTTGCAGCTAACATTTCTGAAATATAATGTTTGCAGCATTGTCCTTAAGGTTTGTGCTTTTATCTGCACAAATAAACTAGCACGTTATGTTATTTTTGGGGAGAGGGAACATGGACTCCTTGCCACAGGATGTGGTGATGGCATCTGGCCTAGATGCCTTTATTGGAGAGATTTCTGGAGGAAAAGTCCATCGCAGGTTACAAGCCATGATGGGAATGTATAATCTTCAGTATTAAAAGGAAGGTACCTCAAAATGCCAGATGCAGGGAGGTGTATCAGGAGACAGGTATCTAGTGGTCTCGTGTGCTCCCAGAGCCATCTGGTGGGGCCACTGTGAGATACAGGAAGCTGGACTGGGTGGGCCCTTGGCCTGATCCAGCAGGGCTCTTCTTATGTTCTTATGTATGTTCTGTGCAGACAAGTGGCTTCTGAACTGTGGTGGCACTAACAGGGTTTTCAAGGTATGTGAGATGTTGAAGGAGTAGTTTACCATTGCCACCTTCAATGAATTTCCATGGCCAGGTAGGAATTTAAATCCAGTTCTCCTGTGTCCTAGTTTATCCACCACATCAGGGGTCTCCAAACTTTTCTGTATGAGGGCCACGTCATATATTTTACGCATTTTTGAGGGCCAAAGGAGGGAAGGGGGCTTGTAGCTTGCAGCTTGTAACCAAGTTCCATGGTTATTATGGTAGCTGTGCTATACATGAGCTGGTTTGTTTCCTTTAGCGCAGGGGTCTCTAAACTACGGCCCTCAGGCCACATCTGGCCTACCTTGCCTTTTTATCTGGCCCAGGCATAGGAAGAGGAGGGAAGGGGGACCCATGCGATCCCCCACCCCCGCTGTCTTTGCAAAGATATTGGGGGTGGGGGATTGCTTGGGTCCCCCTTCCCTCCTCTTTCTATGCCTGAGTGAGGATAGGAAGAGGAGCAAAGCCTGATCTAAGCGATCCCCCATCCCCGCTGTCTTTGCAAAGATATTGGGGGTGGGGGATCGCTTGGGTCCCCCTTCCCTCCTCTTCCTATGCCTAGTGAGGATAGGAAGAGGAGCAAAGCCTGATCTAAGCGATTCCACACCCCTTCTCATTTTGTTCTGGAATGATGTTTTTTTAAGAGATCAAGAGAGAGACAGAACTGGACACTGGAGTTGGTCTAATAAAAGATAGTATACAACTTATCATGTGTCAAATATGCTAATGTACAGTGAGGCCATAGGTACAGTATATGCATTGGATTGCAGTGTAATTGACTTTATAATGTTTCGTTTACTGGAGAATATGTAATGATCAGAACTCAGGCTATAAAATAATGGCTGTTATGAATTTGAGAGAATTTAAACAATTTTTGTTTTGTTTTTACAAAAGCAGCACAAGTTCAGCAAAATAATATTTTCATCCCACAGTTAAGTACTAAACATTATAGCAATAACCTTATTTCAGAGACAGCATTGCTTGTAACAGTATTCTCCCCTTTTTGTCAATGGATACTTTACACTTTGGTTCACTGTTTTAGACATATTGGCGTGGCATTGTAACTACATGAGCAACTTTCATTAACATAGTGGGGGAGTCCCAGTTTTCTTCAATCCTGTTGCTTCCTTTTGCATTGCACAAGGACTGGGTGGGGCACAGGTACTCATAAGCTGTCGAGCAACATTTCTGGAAGCAGCCTGCAGAAAACTTTGAGAGAAACAGTGAGCACAATGCAATATCAGTGAATCATCATTTATTTTATTTATTTATTTATTTAATTTTTATCCTGCCCATCTAGACCAAAGTCTACTCTGGGCGGCTAACAACACTCTAAGAATAATAAAATAAAATAAAACAACAACATTAATACAATTGAAGATGGCAAATAAATTAGGTATTGACAGGAGGGAAGGCCTGCCTAAAGAGCCAGGTCTTGTGTTGGCTCTTAAAAACAGACAGCGAGGGAGCCAGACAAATTTCTCGGGGGAGATTGTTCCAGAGGCGAGGGGCCACTGCTGAGAAGACCCACTTTCTTGTTCTTTCTCTTCAGGCCTCCCTCAGCGTTAGGTCCATCAGCCGCCCATCTTGACTAAAGTGAGTGATTCGGGTAGATCTAGGTGGGAGGAGGCGTTCCGCCAGATATTGAGGTCCTAAACTGTTTAGGGCTTTATATGTCATCATTAGTACTTTAAAATTAATGCGGAAACGAACGGGCAGCCAATGCAGGGCAGCCAGAGTAGGGGAGATATCATCCCTTCTTTTGCCTTTTTTTCCCCACATAGGCTTCTCCCTCCATTACTGTTACCTATCCACACCTTCTTGTGCTGCAACCACAACTTTTCTGATTTTCTCTCGTCCTTCAGAGTCCGGATACATAGGTTGTGTAGCTTCCACTAAGCCTTTCTGAGACTGAAATACCTCCAGTGTCCATTATGTTCTTTGTCCTTCTTTGAAAAGCCAATATCCCATTCTGTTTGAAAGAGAGAGAGAGAGCTGCTCAGATGCTTGATCTGTTCCTTGCTCATCCTTTCTAAGATTCTGGTTATAAGATAAAAAATCTCTGCCTCTTTCATGAGCTGTGAGGAAGGCTATTATGTGGAGTGTCTATATAGATGTTCATTTTTATGCCCCTAAGTATAGCTGATCTTTCATATGTGATTTGTTATGAAGAAGAAAATTCTGGTTGCATGTTTTAAAAGGAAGCCAATTTCTTCTTATAAGAGGGATCAAATTAATGTACATGCCAGTCAGAAAGATTCCTTTATTATGCCAGGGTGCTTCTGTGTGAAAATGAGGAAAGGTAGCTCTGTTGCTCTGTTTCACCTTCCCATCAATCTTCATAAATGCCTCATTTAAAAATAATTAGAGTTGGCAGTAATTAAAATGATACTATCTGCCTTGCAAGCGTATTTGTAGAGTAGCCAGCAAGTGCGAACAACAAGGTACTGGCAAGCAAAAAAAAAAAAAAAAAAAAAAAACTGTAACGAAGCAGTGCAATTTATTTTGGAAGAATTATTGTTTCTGTATGTTGAGCTTCTCGGTGGTTGCATGTAAGGGGATATCCATCCACAAAGACAGGAACATAGCATCAGTTTGCAATATATGGCCTCTGCTCTTATGTATGCCTGCCATTTTCTTATTTCTCTATCTTCTTGCCAATCCATATCCAATGACACCAAATGGAATCTTCTTGTATAGGTATGTTCAGGCTGAAACACATCCACCACTTTTATTTGATGACAATTAATTATGTGTATTTATTAATGTTGAATTTTCCCTTTTTATTTGAGTTTTAGAGAAGCAGTAAAAACAACAACAAAATTTTCCTTACAAAATGACAAATCTATCTATTTTGCATCCTCTCATATTTGAATTATGTGAATTTCAGTAAATTTTATTCAAAAACTAAATCATCAATAGCTACTATAAATTCTATTTTTTTAGACTTTATTAAGTGTCCAAGGAGTACACAATAATGATTTCATGCTGCCAAGTTGATTCTGAATTATGGCAATCCTTTCCATGGTTTTCTAGTTAGAGAGTACTCAGAAGTAGTTTCCCATTCTCTTCTTCTGGGGGTGCCGTGGAACTGTCCAACTTGCCCAAGGCTACACAGGCTGTCTCTTCTTACAGGAGGCAGAGTTGAACTCCCAACCTTTGGCTCCGCAGCCAGATACCCAAATCACTAAGCTAGTCAGCTAGCTCAGCTGTTGGGAGTATACAAAAGAGCTATATTTTATTGACAAATAAGCAAATACAATAACACCAATGATTGTGCAATCCATTTACTAAAATCCATTAGCAAGTCACAACCATAGTAGGCCCATTGAATCAATAGAATCTACATAGGTGTTGACTCACCAGATTGCAACTGATTCAATGGTCCTACTCTAGTTGTGATTTATTCCTAGATTTCAGCCATTATGTTCCCAGAATAACTCATTACTTTTTCACAAGAATAATTATTTTATCTTAATAGGTGTTCCATAAAGTTCCAAGTGAACATGGAAGTTGTCAGCTTTCTTCCTTCTGTTGTATAAATATAATAATCAACATTGTTAGTATCTGCCTTCTCATTAGTTCTCCAGATTTGTTTGCATTAGGCTTTTGTCAGAGACTATACCCCAAGCACATTTATGTATACTGGTTATTTAAAGACAGGAGTTTTTTTAAAAAAACATCTTTCCATTTTCAGGCCAACTCTTGTTTTGCTGCTACAAATAGAAAAGTTAATAACTCTTTATTTTTATTTTATTTATTTTATTTATTATTAGATTTCTATTCCGCCCTTCTAGACAGGAGTCTACTCAGGGCGGCTCACAATATATTGTGCACAAAACAGATTTAAAAACAACAATTAAAATCTACAATAATAATATAATCAAGATGGGAAGATAACAACAAAAAACCAAGAAAAGTGGAAATCAAGTATTGGCAGGAGGGAAGGCCTGCCTGAAGAGCCAAGTTTTTAATTGGCTCTTGAAAACACCCAGCGAGGGTGCCAGGCAGATATCTGGCGGCAAGCTGTTCCAAAGTCGAGGGGCCACTGCCGAGAAGGCCCGGTTTCTTGTTCTTTCTTTCCAGGCCTCTCTCGGCGTCAGGCCCCTCAGCCGTCTTTCCTGGCTATAGCGAGTGACTCGAGTAGATCTAGGTGGGAGAAGGCGTTCTGCCAAGTATCGAGGTCCTAAACCGTTTAGGGCAGGGGTCTCAAACTCAATTTACGTGGGGGCCGCTGGAGGCAGAGTCTGGGTGAGGCTGGGCCGCATCAGATTTTCCACAAGAAAATCTTTGTTAAAAAAATTCCAATCTTCTCAAATCTCTTTATTTTTTAACACAAAATAAGATGAAAAAATAAATAAACAAATTAAGAATTAATAAGAAAATCAATCAATCAGTAATTAATAATAATAATAATAATAATAATAATAATAATAATAATAATAATAATAATAATAATAATAATAATAATAATAATAATAATAATATTTCTTTAGTGAGCGACTATATGTGGTTTCTTCAGTCTTCTATATCTGCTTTATTCAGATTCAAATATGTGCATTAACAGTTCTTTAACCTTTAATCTTCTAAACATGAATTGTCCTGAACATGAATGGAACATTGAAGAACATGAACTGTTCTTCTGAACATGGCTTCTCTTGCCTACTCCTTGCTGCTAGAGACCTGGCAGCGCTTCCTCTTGCATAGCCGAGCCACATTTGGCTTGAGAGAGGAAACAGTTGAGACCCTCAGTATGGCTTGAAGATGATCATCAGTCAGTCTGGACCTGTACTTGGACTTATTGAAGTTCAAGGTGGAGAAGAGCTTTTCGCACAAGTATGTGCTCCCAAAAAGGCACATGGTCCGCTTGAACATTCGGGAAAGCTCAGGGAAGCTGGGGGTCAATTCTCTCAAAAATTGCCCAAGCTTGTCTGCTTTTCCACTCACCTCCCTGAACTTCGCTTTGAGTTCAGAGTTGCACTGCAGGTCAATGAGCTCCATTTGAAGCACAGGAGGGGCATCTTGCACATCAAAGGAGAAGGGGTCCGCAAAAATTTGAAATGTGGCTCTGTGCGTCCAGAAGGGGGCCCCTCTCCCTTCCTGGCAGTCTTCTCCCTCAGGGGTTTGGCGCCACCGGGGCTTCTGCTTTTAGGTCTCTCTCTCTCCCCCACCCCGCTCTTCGCGGGTCACCTGGCGAGGCTGCTGCTGCTGTCGCCTCGTCCTCTCTGCGCTTCTCCTTCCCCCCGCCTGGCGCTCCTCCACTCCCTGTGCACACACACACCCCTAGCAGCTGCATGCACCCCTTCTGCAAGGCTGGCCCCATCAGCAGAGTAATCTCTCCCCCCTACCCAAGGGCTAATGGGGCTTCCTGGGGCTTCTTGACTCCCACTCTGGCAAAATGCCGTGGTCTTGCCCAGTGTGGCTCAGGGAGACGGGGGGAGGGGAGCGCGCGTGAGAAGGCTGTTCTCTCGGCAGCACCCCCTCCCGCGGCACGTCTGGACAGGGAGCGGAGGAGCGCAGCAGCCTCGCCAGGTGACCCACGAAGAGCGGGGGGGAGAGAGAGAGAGAGAGAGAGAGACCTAAAAGCAGAAGCCCCGGTGGCGCCAAACCCCTGAGGGAGAAGACTGCTGGGCAGAGAGAGGGCTCCCCTTCTGGACGCGTGGGCGCTTCGGGGGGCAGGCGGGACCCAGCCCCTACAAGGCGGGGAGGAAGCCCCATGCTCGCCAAATAGGTGCCGCTGCTCCCGCTCCTTAAACTTTTATATTAAGGCTGGGGCCACAAACTATCATCCCGCGGGCCGCAATTGGCCCCCGGGCCACATGTTTGAGACCCCTGGTTTAGGGCTTTGTATGTCATCATTAACACTTTGAAGTCAATGCGGAAACGAATGGGCAGCCAATGCAAAGCAGCCAGAATGGGAGAGATATGCTGGAATTTTCTCGTTCCACTAAGTAATCTGGCTGCCGCATTCTGCACCATTTGAAGCTTCCGCATCAATCTCAAAGGTAGCCCCACGTAGAGCGCATTACAGTGGTCTAATCTCGAGATTACAAGTGCGTGGACCAGAGTGGTGAGGGCCCCACCATTAAGATAGGGACGCAGCTGGGCAATCCGCCACAGATGGTAATTGGCGGAGCGGACCACTGACGCCACCTGGGTTTCCATGGTAAAGGATTTGTGTTCTCACATAAATAGATTAAGCAGGGCTAGCAATGGATCAAAACAAATTTGTTGACCCATGATATTCTCTAATTCAGCATGCATCAGGGACCAAAAATTGGCCAACAAAGATTACCACGCCTTGAGCATATATCTTAATTGCATATATAAGCCCTATACGGCTTGGGCCCTGGATACTTGAAGGACCGCCTCCTTCCATATGAACCTACCCAGCAATTAAGATCTAGCCAGGGGGCCCTCCTGAAAGAGCCATCCCTCAAGGAGGTAAGAGGGATGGCTTGTAGACAAAGGGCATTTTCTGCAGCTGCCCCCAGACTATGGAACGCCCTCTCAAGGGAGATTTGTCTGACGCCGACGTTGATGACGTTTTGGCGCCAGTTCAAAACCTTCCTGTTCCAGAAGGTTTTTAATTGAAATAATATCAACTGTGGGTCCTGATGGCAATTTTTAGAGCATTGTATTTTAATTGTTTTTATCTGTTTATCTTTTTTTTAAATTCAAATTGTTGTAAGCCGCCCAGAGACCTTTGGGTAGTGTGGGTGGCATATAAGTTAAATAAAACAAATAAAATAAATAAATAAAATTTAACTGATGTTTGATACCTGACAATATATAAGTTTAATAGTTCTTTGAAGGGGTTTTGATTCCACATACCTCTTCTGAAATAATACAAAATGGCCGCTAAAAATTCTGAATTCGTTTGTGATAATGCAGAATTCATAATTTCCTCTGGCCCTTCAGACCTAGATTGACAAGTTGTGTAGCCTCCACACAACCTATCTATCCAACCTATCAACTATGGCTGACCTCTCCCATAGTTTGTTAAAAATTTACTGAAGCTTTCACTATTTGTAAAGTTAGGAGTAATTTTCCTCTTCCATAAGTCTACCTTAATTTATTCTGCATACCAACATAGATATTCCCATTTGCATTCAGAGTGAATCATTTCTCCACTCCCTGCTACATTTTTTCCCATTATAAAAACAGATTGTTGTTTAGGAAAGTCCAAATTCAGGGGGAAATTTCTTTTCCCACAAATGGAAACTGATGGACAGCCAGAAATAAGAGAGACATCTGTCTGTCTGTCTGTCTGTCTACCTAACTATCTATTTCATTAATTTATGTGCCATCTCATTAGTGCAATGGACTATTCTGGGCAGTTTGACAGAATAAGAAGATCAAACAAGCAATAACAAAAGTAGCAATGGCAATCATATAATGAAAGAAAACAGGACCCCACATTCTACATTGGCTAGGAGAAAAAAGTACCCTGTGGTGAAACACATTAATTGTTTGGATTTTTTTTTAAAAAAAAATAGTGTAAGTAGCAAGCCTGATGATGTCCATAAGATTCTTGGAGAGATGAATGCCATCATATGTGTGCTAAACCCTTACCCTTCATGGTTTATAAAAGCAGCCAGAGGGGGAATGTCTGGGTAGGTAAGAGGTGTAATCAGTGCCTCCTTGCAGCAGGGTAGGATCACAACAGGAGGCGCTAATAAGACCATTATTGAAAAAGCCACCCCTTGATCCCACTTTACTGGACAACTATCAGCCAGTTTCAAATACACCATTTATGGGCAAAGTACTGGAGTGTGTGGTGGTTTTTCAGCTCTAAAGATTGCTGGAGAAATTAGACTATCTTAGACCCATTTCAATCTGGTTTCAGGCATGGCTATTGGTGGATGACATTTGCTGGGAACTGGACAGGGGAAATATTTCCTTGTTGGTTCTTCTAGACCTTTCAGTGGCTTTTGATACCATCAACCATGGTATCCTTATGGGCTGTCTCTAGGGGATGGGACTTGGAGGCACTGTTTTACAGTGCCTCTGGTCTTTCCTAGAAGAGAGAACTCAGAAGGTGGTGCTGGAGTACTCCTGTTCGATGCTCTGGCCATTGACCTGTGGCATCCACCAGGGTTCTGTTTAACATCTATATCATAGGCCACAATGTCCTCACAGGGGATCTTGCAAAGGCTTGAAGAAATGTTATGATTTTTTTTGCTGTTAAAATAGAATGAATGAATGAATGAATGAATGAATGAATGAATGAATGAAAGCAAGCAAGCAAGAAAAGAAAACATAGAACAAAATCCTAATTTCGTTGCTTGTTTGTGCAAAATTTGTCTTTTCTAACCTACTGCCTCTATTAAAAACAAACAGAACTTTGTGATGGTGTTTCTTCTTCAATTTCTTCTAATAAAACCATTTGGTTATTGTTAGGTAAAATGGCTTCTCGATATTATTGCAGTGAATTTTGCAGCAATACATTTTGGCTGAGTCTCAGAACAGAACTCTGGCTGAATTTGAAACATAAAAGAACTGATGTTGTTGATGATGGTGCATCCTGTTCAAAGCAAAATGAAGCTTCTTCCAGTCATCTTAATCAGTATCACCATTATACAAGGAAATGTTGTCGATGAGACCATGAGAAACGTTAAATAAATATTTGATGCACTTTTAAGGTTTTAAATCTTGGTGGTCTGCAGCAACAAAATATATTTAAAGGGGGTCCATGGTAAATAAAAGGTTAAGGACCACTGATCTACATGAAACCTCTGGTGCACCAGATGCATCTGTTCCTTAAAACGTCTGATTTGGCTATAGTGATGCATGCCAATAACCCTGCTTCGATTATTGTCCTGCAACATACGTGGGGCAACCTCTAAGTGCAGCAGCCAGTCTACTGACTGAGGTCAGTTATAGGGAGCATATAATACCCCTGCTACAACAACTGCACTGGCTACCAGTCTGTTTCTGGGTCTGATTAAAAGTGCTACTCACTACAGTACCTATAAAGACCAATGCAGCTTGGGTCCAGGCTATCTGAAGGACCCATATGAGGCTTATTGGCACTTAATATCATCAGAGGAGGCTGTCCACTTGATCCCATTGCCAGCGCAGGCACAGGTGATGGAGACACGAGAGAGGGCCTTCTCTGTGGCTGCTCCCAGGTTATGGAATGCTCTCCCTCGGGAGCTCAGGCTGGCTTTCACCTTTTTATCCTTCTGCCGATAGCTGAAGACCCACCTATTCAGGCAGGCTTTTAACAATTATCACTTTTAAAATCATGACTGAGTCTCTGAATGCCATTTTGTAGTTACGATAGTTTTAAACGTTTTATATGTTTCAGCGTATTTTAATCAGTTCTATAGTTTAGCTGATTTTTAATGTATCACTGTGGTTTAAAATCTATTCTTTTTAATACTCTGAGCCATCTAGAGTCCCATTATCAGGGGAAATGTGGCCTATAAATAAGAAAAATTTAAAAAAATAGAATTTTTTTATGACTGTATTACAGTATCACAGAATGTCTGCATTGTAGGTTTTGTTCTGTGGGATGAAAATGTCCCATTCTGAATGTGAAGGTTAATATTACAAAAATATTCCTATCAGTAACTTCAATAACATTTGATTATAAATTGATCAACAATTAAATATGAAATACTATAATTAGTATTATAGAAAAAAGATGTGAAGAAAATCCATCAGCTTTCAAAAATAATATTTAAAAGGGGAAAAATCAACACAAGATAATGAATAAATAAATTATCTAAACTCAATAAATAATGATAACTCTTTGCAGGAGATATAGTCAAAGAAACTTTCCAATGCAAAGTAATATAAACTGGGATGTGTAGGTTAGATTTTTTTTCCCAGCTGATGCAAAGAAGACTCCTGACTCCACTGACATCATGGGCATGTCATTTCAGCCTCACTATCTAGTAGGTTTCTCTGTAGTGAGGTATGCTGAATATTTTATTATTACATGAATCTGAAGTGATCTCTGGTGAATTTAAAGAGAGGTTAAGAACCCATTTAGATTGTACAAGATTCAGATATTGTACCTACAAATTGCTGCAGGGAAGAAGGAGCTCCAGTGAATTAAGTGAAAGTATTGTCAACATGTGTAAAGGCAAATACATTTTTTATTAAAATAAATTTCATTAAACGTAATGATTTGGGCCTTCATTTATGGATTCCGAAGCCTCTTTTTAACTCTTGGAAGTAAAGCCGCTCAGTTCAACCAGCTAATTATTTCAGCTTTATGACATCTTTATGTTCCTAGACGGGTATAAGGGTATTTTTTTTTCTGTTGGTACAAGCCTATTGAACTACTCTGCTTCACTTCACTAAGAATGAAAAGCTTACAGACTAACCTATATTTAAAATATTTGGTCACTGTGGTGGTGGAGATGTTTATGTTAAGGATGATGAAATGCTTTGCATGTTTTAAGAAATGTTTACGATCCCCTGCCTGTAGTGTATAATTCAATGATGTGGAAGATGCTAAGTCACTTACGTTTTTCCCCAGTATCCTTCTATACAAAGAGTATTGTTCAGACTAGATTTAGAATGTGGAACACATTCTAAAAAAAACATCGTATGCTCCATTACAGCTTGTTTTCCTAGAGAGGAAATGATAACAGCCTTGTGTTGTTTTATGAGACACTCAAAAAGGCTCCCCTGGAGGCAATCTCCACAGTGCTTTCTCCAGAGAAGAAATACAGCATTTGACAACCTGCAAAAGGGATGCTTGGCTCTTACATACAAGATTTCAGAGGTGATTGGCATCTTCACTATGTGAAAAGTTACTCACTTTTATGTACACGATATTCCAGTAAAATTAATTTCCGTGTCAGACACTATAGCTTACAACTTCACAGACATACGATTTCTTGCTGAAAGATTATAGAAACACAGAGTTTGGAGATACCTTGACTATCATGAAATCCAGCACCCTGTTCAGGAACTAACAATAGCACAAGAGCTACAGGCAACCACAGCCCTCCTGACAGGTGGTTTTCCAGCTGTTGCTAAAATGCGTGCATCAAAGGAGAGGCCACCACCTTTTGGAATCAGCTGATCTTTTGAGCAGCTATTACAGTTAGGCGGTTTATCCTAATATTTAGCTGAAATCTCTTACCTTATAATTTGCATCTGCTGGTTGTAGTCCTGCTCTCTGGAGCAATAGAGATCGAGTCTGCTTACTGTTTTTTTCTCACAACTGCTCTTCAGAGATTTCAAGGCAGCAGCAATTGCACCTTTGTTCTCCAGACTAAACATTCCCAATACTTTCAACTGTTTTGTAAGAGGTCTTCAGTTCCAGACTTCTTATCATACTGCCATCCATGTAGTTATTGTTTAATTAGCAGGAATCTGTCATTGTGATTTATGCTATTGCACTTATGTCAGTGTAAATCCCCAACAGGATTCCAGCTGTTGGATTTAGCCTCATACTTCTTGCCATGGAGCCTTGGATTGTTTTATTTCTTTCAGCAGCTACGTTGCAGGTTATCTCTTGTTCAATTTCTAATTACCTAAATAAAATTTCCACATATAGTCTTGTCAAGTAATCCTGTTCTCTGTGCCTTTGCTACTCTTCTTAGTTTGCTTAAATGCAGGACTTTACATTCATCAAATCTCATATTGCCTTTTTTTTTGCCCTAATGTTATGAAGATATTGGACAAAGTTCTGTTGCATAACTTTGTGCCCAGCACAACTCAGGTCAGGCTCCAGAAACATTTCACTTGTGTTGATTAAAAGTTTCCTGCCCCCCTCAACACAAACACCTGTTTTAGCTTCTGAGGTTACTTTGGATTCCTCTTTGCTCTTGAGGAAACTTTGGGAGCCTCAGGATAGCGGGGAAGCCTTTACAAGTAAAAAAATTGCTGCCAGATGTCTGCCCCTGGTATTGGGATTGCCATCACCAATCTGGTGGCAATTTTTGACTTTTAAAGGCTCTCCCCACAATCCTCAGGCTCCTAAAGGCTTCCTCGGGGCAAAAATGGAGCCCAAGGAAGCCTCAGAACCAAAAATGGGGTTACAGGTAGCATTTAATTAGTATGTGTTAAAAGTTTCCAACATCCAATCTGAGTTGCACCAGTGCAAAGTTATGCAAGAGGATTTTGCTCAATATTTTATAAACATATAAGAGAACCAGCCTGGTATCGTTGTCAGATTGTTAAATTAGAACCCAAGAGACCAAGGTTCAAATCCCCAGTTGACTTACTGAGTGACACAGGGCCAGTCACACTGTCTGAACCTAACTTAGCTCACAAGGTTGTTGTAATGATCAATGGGCAGAAGAAAGCCATGCCTTTTGCTCGTTGAAAGAGATGCCAGATATAAATGTAACTAATAATAATCACCACCATGATAATAATGGAAATAGTCATAAAAATGCAAGCCTGTGGATGTTCAGCTTAGTTCTGTTTAGTATTAAAATAATTTGAACACATTTTATTGTCATCCTTTGTCTCATATTTATATATAGTATTAAGATAGTCAATTAAATTTGTATTGGAAAACAATCTTTGTTTCTAGAATACAGATGGAATATGTGCACAATATTTCTCACTACACAGTAAAGCATAATCTCTGGTTTTAATTATGACATATATGATATTGTTTTATTTTGCCTTCATTAACATACGTACTCTTGTTTCTCCCTTGTTTTACTAAACTTTAGAAAATTATAAATAACAATGGAAATGCTGACATTTGATCCCAGGTTGTCTTTATAATGCTTTCCCATAGCAACTGTGTTATTTCCTGCTGAGAGGAATACTTAAACTTGAGAATTTTCTTTGAAAAGGAAAAATAAATCTCTCTGTGTCCTAATATATTCTTGGCTTGACAATATATATTGTCAAATATCCAATGATGCATTAAAAATATCTTACAATAGAATAATTTTAGGATTTCTCAAGGCACAATTATGTGCAATAACTTTCAGTGTAGTTGGTGAGACTGTTCTGCTGACCTGTTCTGCTAACCAGGATTTTGAAAGCTATACTGTTAACAACCAAATCAATCAGTCTGTTATGTGGGCTACCTAGCTTATTATTATTATTATTATTATTTGAAATATTAGGTAAATGGAATGAGAACACTGTACTTGAACTAAATGCACTTACAGTCTTGTTAAAATAATGCTGAAGTTTTTTAAATAATCATAGTTTTTGGCTAGGTACCATGTAGTATACATCACAATGAAAGCAAACTGTCCCACATGGCAATAAAAAGTTTGTGTCAGAAGGCCAAGTATGATGAAACTTAGGAAATATTTTTTGGAATGGTATCACTTGTCATGCCATGTTGCAAGTTAAATATGTGCCTTGATATGGAGAGGGGATAGGAATACTAGGAAGTTTAAAAAGCAGAAAACTGCAGACTGGATCTCCCCATCTGATAGTTCTGGAAAATGATAGGAGATACACAGTCTTCTGGCTGTTTTGGGGGGTGAGGGTGGGGGGGAAAAATAGAAAGGGGAATTTGAAATGGGTTACTTCACTTGAAATGAGTTACATCCGTAAATTCTAGTGTTCATCTAAAGGTTTAAATGAGAACCCCATTTTAGCAGATAATTTTAATCTTTTTTATGTTTTCATGTTTTAATCTTTCAATTGTATTTTAAATCATATATTGTTTAATTTATCTTATAATATTTAACTTACTGTGTTTTTAATTGTGTGAATTTTAATGTTGTGAGCCGCTTTGGGTCCCCTTGTTGGGAGAAATGCGGCATATAAATAAAACTAATAATAATAATAATAATAATAATAATAATAATAATAATAATCTCATTGTGTACGTGAATGAAATGCTAGTAAGCTCATATGAGCTAGTTTCTACCATGTTGTATCCAGAAGGAGAATATTTTCTTCAGCAAAACTCTGGCCTCAGAAGCAGAAGCTGCTTCAGAAAGAACAAAGTTCTCCTGAAAGCAATATTCTTTGCATTTCAAAGACAGCCACTATGTTAGCCAGTAGACAATTTATTAGTTAATCACTGTACCTGTTCCTAGAATGTTTCTACAACTGAAAACTAATTACTTCTGCTAATAATGCTATTGTCATTTTGAAACTTCATTACATCTTCTTGTATCTCTGTTCATTTTGGCCCCATCCCCACTTGCAAGGTGTACACTTCGTACATGAGCATTGATTAAATATTGAAGATTGAAACCCATGAAAGCTTCCACGGAAATAAATCTGTTGATCTGAAAAGTGTCACAATACTTTTGTTTTTGTTTTATTTCTGTGATACACAATAATCTGTGTTTACACCAAAGGCTTTGGATAACCAAGTGTTTCCTGCAACATACCTTCTATCTATCTGTGAAGATTTTCAGTCATCCAGGTGTGGGATTATCCCTCGCCCCCAGTCCTTTGTCCTTCTAAGGAGCCTATTCAGATCAGGGGGAAGTGAAACCAATGGGGAAGATATGTCAGGGATCTCCCACCAACCCTCCTCAGACTGAAGAAGCTACTTGGATGAGTAGTGAAGTTTCAACCTAACAAGAAAGAAGCCCAGTTGCCATGACTCAACTTCCAGATATTTTCTGTCTATTCATCTCTGGGCCAGGTATCACCTTTAAGCAAAATTCAACATCATGTGAGCAGACATATGCTTGTTCAGTAGCTCTCTCTCTTTTTCTACTCCCTTCTGGAACTCATGTTGCATACTTCAAAATTTGCTTCAGAGATCTTCGAGCTGTCCAGAGCAGATTTGATAGGTTTGTTGAAGGGATGTTGCTACAAGTTATGACTTTTCAACCGCTCAGCGGTTTCTGTACCCACCTGCCCACTCGTATTTCCTGATGTAGGAGCCTCGTGGCACAGTGGTTATACTGCTGTACTACAGCCAAAACTTTGCTCACATCCCAGGGTTCAATCCTAGGCAGCCGGCTCAAGGTTGACTCAGCTTTCTATCCTTTTGAGGACAGTAAAATGAGTACATAGCTCACTGGGGGGGCAATGTGTAGCCTGCATAATTCACCTGTAAACCACCCAGAGAGTGCTTTAAGCACTATGGGGCAGTGTATAAGCAGCATGCATGCATGTATTGATTAGTTTTAATTTTTAAAGACTTTTTTTTCTTCCCTTTGAAGATGTGGCAGCATTGTGTTTAATTGGGCTGAAGCTCTGTCATAGGAACAGCTTCCAAATGATCACAACCAAAACTTGAAAATAGTGTCCTTTATTTTTATATGTCTAATTTTAGAGACATATCTTATCCCTACATCAGTTTTCCACTAGCATTATCATGCGAGAGCCCGTCTACACTATAGTACATATCCCCTCTTTAGTCAGGAGGTGGTTGCCTTCTCTTTCTGCATAGAAGATGAGATCTGAGTGTGAGAATGCTTCATTGTCTGATTAAATTAAATTTTACTGATGCTAGTTTAGACTATCATCTAGTTCAAGCTATGATCCAGTGACAGAAAAGTGACCTTGCCTCTCCTGAATGCCAGGACTGCTCCATGTGCTTTAGTGGAGTTAGCAGCTAAACTGTTCAGAGGGGTGTGCACCGAGATACTAAAGGAATGTGCAGCCTCTTTGCTTACGGCCAAAATCTTATACACCATAATATTTGCCATATTACAAAGGCAGCGGAAAATAGTGTGCATGAATAAATTAAACTTGTTGCAAAGTATTCAAAAGCATGGGATCAAAGCCAGGTTGCCACATATACACGCAGATAAAATTGGTTTAAGTGAGAAGTGTCTATTATGAGTCTTATGTACCTATAACGGGATGATTACTTTACAAAACAGCAGTTAAGAATGGTAGATAATTTAAAAAGAAAATCACTCAAATAAGATTGCATATGCATCCCAGATGGGTTAAACACTGTTTATTAAAATGTGAATTGTTTATTGTGACGTTACAGTACAGAACAATACCAAAATCAACCATTTTACGAACTGAAGCATAGGACTTCAGACCAGGACTTTTACTGTGTAATTATCTAGTATCCTTCATAATGAAGAATGAGTCTATAATGATGTCTCTTTTAAGCTTCTTAAAAGTATTTCCCAGTGCTCAAAGCATTTAGCTATGCATATTTTTCCTTAAATATCTGTCTTCTTCTGATTTGCTTGTACTGCAGTTTTAAGCACACTTACTAGTAAGTGCTATTGATCTCAGTGGTATTTCCAAGTGGATTTTTTTAAAGGGTTTTCTCTATTTGTTTGTCTTGCACTATGTCTTAAAGATCTAGTAATAAGGACAGCAGATTCAAAGCACAGAAAAGAGTCCAAATGGCACTGTATTTATTTGTTTGACCAAATATACTTTAAGATGCTAAATGCATGTATGTTTTGGAAAGCTGGATTAAAAAATACTGGCACTGAAAAGAGAATTGGGCATCATGTAATACTTTAGGCTTGGGCAAAGTCATGGAGGCAACATAATTTCTACAAGAAGAGGGACTGCTTCATTATGTTTTTCATGCATTCTATGTGGTATTTCTTTTTAAATACTTACTATGGTAGAGTTTGACAAAACCTCTGGAGTTGATGATACAACTGGATTTTACAGTCATCATCAATGTTTATAGATCAGCCTAGAATATTTGCTCTTGCAATTAGGAAAATTGTTTCCTGTAGCTTCTCAGAATAGGAGTGTTAATTAAAACAGCACTAGAAATTTGAGTAAGTCAGACTATGTCTGACTTTAGTTACATGTGCTTTGGACAGCCATCATTTGAATAAACTCAGCATTGGACAGCCATCATTTGAATAAACTCAGCATTAGAACAAAGGTTTATCACACAAGACTGCTTTGGGAAAATAATTGTCATCTTACAGATGTTAAAGTAGGAATAGGCAATGTGCATTCTGCATTGTCAGAAGAACAATGATGAAGTATGTGGCCCTCGTAAATGATGAGAATTTTATTCCATGACTTGTCTTATACCCCATGAAAGCAACTCTCTTAAATACCTAAAATTACCAACATTACTTTCTTAATCAGCAGATTTCATTTTAAAGACATGGTAAAATTCAGACTTAAGTACATATTTTAATGTTGGCTTAAATAGATCAAAATGTGTATTTTGAGGGGGAGGAAATATGGATTGAATGGTAAAAAGTCTCTCCTATCATAAGATCTTTATGTATTTTAAATGATCATTGAAAAATGTTAAAGGCGCAGCAGTGCAGACTGAATTGGATGAAACTCAAATGGGCACACTGCTTTTCTTTAGAAATCTGAGGAATTAGAAGACTCAGGAACTTTTTCATGTATATTCTTTCACATCCACACCAGAAACCTTTAGTATCGTCCAACTAATTGAAAAAAGATTGTTTGACTAATCCTATTTATTCTAGTCATTCTACTCCAGATTTGAGTCTGAATCCAACCTAACCATTGCCAGCAACTGATAAATTCAATTTGTTAAAAAATAAGATCATCTGTTGTTTCCGTCCTTTAGCCCTGAGAAGTAGCTATACATTCCATGTTTTTTAATGTGTTGCCTCAACATGTTGTACCTAGCTGTAATTTTACTGTAGTTAGTAATCAGCATTGTTTGCAGTAGTAGAACTAACCTGAACATATTATTCATTAGAGTTATACTTCATGGCATACCTATTGATACCTATTGATAATATTTGGGGTAGGGCTATAATCAGCACATGTTGATAGGGTGTATTGTAGTCAGCGTAAAGCATAACTAAGGTGCAGTTGATTTCAGATAATTTGCCTTTTTTTCCTATCCAAGTCTTTAGCTCTCTCACCGATTTTGGTAAAATATTACAGTTTACCCTGATAGGGCCTTCATTTTGATACCATTTTCAGCAATTTTGATCATCTCAGAAGAGTGTCCTACAAAAGGCAGAGAAGGAAGTGCTCACAATTCACCTCTGGAATAATAGTAATGCGATAGGACTTGCTGTTTAATATGAATCAAATCATAATTGTGTCATAAGATATAGGCATTTGTATGCAGCTCATATCTATTTTGAAATATTGCTCACACACTTATCATTGAGTGATTTAAAAGAGCCATTGATCAGAATGGCTCTTAATAAGGAGAATGGCTTTAGAAATGAGTGAAATTCCGGTTAAAGGAACCACACTGAATTATATTTGTGTACAGGAAGATGGAACTTGGCAACTCAAGTGCAATGCCATATCTTTGGGAAGCATCCTCCCGTTGCTCTAGCACTGTTGCACTTTATCAAATTGCGTAGTGCTAGTGATATTCAGCAGACAAGCTGTCCTTCCGTTCCTGTAGTTCTCTGGTGATGCAGAGATTGAATCAAATAGAAATATTTCTCCTGCTACGTCCTCTTTTCTGTTGCCTTGGTGATTTTTTTTTAAAAAAAATGAATAAAGATGCTAAACACACTTTAATATATAACATCAATTATATAATGATGGCTTGTTCTATTTTGTTCTTGTTTTTTTCCACCCAGCTTCCTCAGGCTCAAAAGGTAAACAATTTTCAATCAATACTTCTTAAAGAAATCGCCAGCTCTTCATGTTTCCACAGCGTCATGAATATGGTACTATGGGGATCAGTGAAGTATGTTACAGTGTCACAGCTGTAATGAACTGGAGAGCATGGCATTGCTTAAATCAAAGCAAGGCATTGTGTGCAGTCAAGACACCCACTGAGTTACAATTCAGACACAATGTGAGACCTATTTGAATAAAATGGAGAAGGAGTAGACTGCTGTGTTGTACAACAGAGGATCCATTTTGTTATCACTTTGAAAATAATAGGCAACCATTGAATGGACATGGCAGTTACAAAGAAACCATCC
Organism: Intellagama lesueurii; assembly: GCA_037013535.1. Taxonomy (NCBI): domain Eukaryota; kingdom Metazoa; phylum Chordata; class Lepidosauria; order Squamata; family Agamidae; genus Intellagama; species Intellagama lesueurii. The sequence continues at coordinate 248,569,025 of JBAJHW010000002.1, forward strand.
GCAGGGCCTTGCATTCCCTACCAGAGAAACAACTGAACTCCTACTATGGCTATATTCTCTCACTGGTCCCTATTGTATCATCTAATCAAAAGCCTCCCAGTACATCTGACAATCATTTTGTCTAGAGAGGTTTCCATATGACATGCTGTTGTCATTGTACAGCTTCTGCTTTGATATGGTGTGATCCAGAGCTATCCCACTGCATTTCACAGTATCTCAGATGATAATTCTGACCAGCACAACGTGTCCCTTGATGCCAGTTGCATCGTTCTTGTATAATTCACAAATATAATCAGGAAGGGGGGAAAAGGCAAAACTGCCACAGTTTTAAATGCTATTATATAAATTGTAGTACCTTTTTATAGCTTTATGATTATCTCAAAATAGCATTTCCCCCTATTTATTTATTTATTTATTTATTTATTTTATCATTCTTTCTGGAGGAAAAGCTGTGAATGTAAAAATCCAAGAGCACCTCTATTTGAGTTCAAAGATGGACTTTTCTTGCCGTACTTGTATGATACTCCACAATTCAACCCTTTTCTTCTTGTTCATACAGCAGTTGAACGTGCTGTGTGACTATCAATGTGGATATAAAAATAATAAAAACATACTTTATGCCTTGGCAGACAGTTTCTAGCTGAAACATGAACTTTGGCCAATGATTATTGCTTTTACTTTAATGCAGTAATGCAGGAGGATGAGGGTGTGCTCAAACATTTATCAGAGCTTCTCGCATGGGAAGGGCATATTTCATCTGTTAACACGATGGCTGTTTTTCTAATCAAATAGTCCCCTAGATGCTTTTCTCACTCAAAGGGAAAATATGTTCTTGTACCTGCAATCTGTCCTGATACTAATGAGAAAACAGCTGAAGGAGGCTCTTTTTAAAAAAAAATCTTAAGAATGGCTTGCAAGCAAAGGATTATGTGTTGTTACTTTGTAAGCCAAGTCCTTGCTCTAATCAAACATTTGGAGTAAAAAACTACATCTGTATTTCCATCTGTGTCTTCTTCCCATGCTGCATCTACTTTGGCTCTAAATTGTAGCTACTCTTTAATTTGGAAAGTCTAAGTGTAAACATAGGATTGCATGTACCTGGAGGCTGTATCATTTTCTGTGTGCATATGGTTACATTCCACATAGAAATGAAGGGGTAATATTGGAGGAATTTTGGGTTAATTCCTTCTTAGTTAGCAGAGCATAAAGTATAAAAATATATATAGCTGCAGCACAGGGAAACTGTGAAGAAGAATACCTAAAAATCCCAGTGTCCACCCAGCCATTGTTTTTCAACAAAACTAGCCCTTTGCATATAAAAATCACTCTACAAGTATCTTAAATAGAAAATAAAAAATTCTTTACTGACAGTTGATCTTCAGTTACAATCAGAAGAGTAAAGGGATAAAAAAGAGGTAGATCTCTCAACCATCTGAAAGATCCATGAGACCACATGGTCTGAAGGGCAGAAAGCAGAGGGGGCAAACAAAGCAATCGGAAGCAAAACAAACAGGAAAAGGAGTGGGGGTTTCCTTCAAGCCGGGGGGGGGGGGGGAAAGGACTTTTCTAATTGGTTAGTGGCAGAAGACAGTCACCTGACTTTGTGAAACGCCCTCCTCTCACTGAAATCCAGTGACAGACTGCTTGCAATATTGTTAGTTTCTCCAGCAGGATAATATTCAATGAGTGGTTTTCAAGGACATCAATTTGAGATGTAACATTCAGGAAATTTTCTAATGGCATACTTTTCCAAGAAAACAGCAACTTGTTAGAGCCATGTGTTGGTTCTCAGTTACCAGAGTTAAGCAATATTATTGTAAAAAATGCTCAAGAAAACAAACATAAACTCACTCACTGGAAGGTTAGCACCAATGAACACAGTGGGACTTAATTCTAAGTAAATATTTATTTATTTATTTATTTAGTCGGCTTCTATACCACCTGTCTAGCTACTAGGCCACTCTGGGTGGTTTACATATTAAACAAATAAAACATACACAATTCTAAACAATGAACATAATAATATAAAATCAAAATAAAGATAAAACAACCAACAATTTAAATAATAATAGTTAAAATAATATAAAATAATATAAAGCAAGAGAGCAGGACTGATAGTATAAATGTTGAGACCACTTACTGTAGTTAGGTGTTGTAATTAAGGTGTGGTAAGGTACAGGAAGGCCTGTTGGAAAAGCCACATTTTTAATAGTCATTAAAAAATTCCCAGTGAAGGCACCGGGTGGATTTCGGGCGGGAGGTTGTTCCAAAGCTGAGGAGCAACTGCTGAGAAGGCCCGGTTTCTGGTTCTCTCTTTCCGGGCCTCTCTCAAGGTCAATACTCTCAACAGCCTGGCCTGGGAAGATCGTATGGGACAGGCAGATCTCGTCGGGAGGAAGCGTTCTGTCAGGTATTGAGGTCCTAAACCGTTTATGGCTTTATAAGTTAACATCATCACCTTGAAGCTGGCACGGAAACTGACAGGTAACCAGTGCAGGGCGGCCAGGGTGGGAGAAATGTGTTGATGTTTCTTAACGCCACTCAGTAATCTGGCTGCTGTGCTCTGGACCTGCTGAAGTTTCCATAACAGCCTCATGGGCAGCCCCACGTAGACAGCATTACAGTAGTCTGTTCTCGAGACTACCAGTGCATGAACCAGTGTTGTGAGGGACCAGGTGTCACAGTAGGGATGCAGCTGGGCATTCTGTCTTAGGTGGAAGTAGGCAGACTGGACCACAGACACTACCCTGTTTCCCCGAAAATAAGACCTAACCTGAAAATAAGCCCTAGTATGATTTTTCAGGATGCTCGTAATATAAGCCCTACCCCAAAAATAAGCCCCAGTTAGGTGAAACCCCGCCCTCCACCATTGTGCAGCAACCAGAAGAATATAACATGACTGTATTTGAATAAATGTAGATTGTTGTACATGAAAAAAATAAAACATCCCCTGAAAATAAGCCCTAATGCATTTTTTGGAGCAAAAATTAATATAAAACCCTGTCTTATTTTTGGGGAAACATGGTATCTGAGGCTCCATAGACAGCGCTGGGTCCAGTAGTACACCCAAGCTGCGAACCTCATCCTTAGCAGAGAGAGTTGTTGTTGTTGTTTAGTCGTTAAGTCGTGTCCGACTCTTCGGGACCCGATGGACCAGAGCACACCAGGCCCTCCTGTCTTCCACTGCCTCCCGGAGATTGGTCAAATGCATGTTGGTAGCTTCAATGACACTGTCCAACCATCTCGTCCTCTGTCGTCCCCTTCTCCTCTTGCCTTCACATTTTCCCAACATCAGGGTCTTTTCCAGGGAGTCTTCTCTTTTCATGAGATGGCCAAAGTATTGGAGCCTCAGCTTCAGGATCTGTCCTTCCAGTGAGCACTCAGGGTTGATTTCCTTCAGAACGGATAGGTTTGATCTCCTTGCAGTCCAGGGGACTCTCAAGAGTCTCCTCCAGCACCACAATTCAAAAGCATCAATTCTTCGGCAGTCAGCCTTCTTTATGGTCCAGCTCTTACTTCCATACATCGCTACTGGAAAAACCATAGCTTTGACTATGCGGACCTTTCTGGAACTCTTTCTGGAACGTTTTTCTGGAACTCTCTGGCTTTCTCCATAAACCAGCGCATGTTAGCAATTTGGTCTCTAGTTCCTCTGCCCCTTCGAAATCCAGCTTGTACTTCTGGGAGTTCTCAGTCCACATACTGCTGAAGCCTGCCTTGGAGGATTTTGAGCATAACCTTGCTAGCGTGTGAAATGAGTGCAATTGTACGGTAGTTGGAGCATTCTTTGGCACTGCCCTTCTTTGGGATTGGGATGTAGACTGATCTTTTCCAATCCTCTGGCCACTGCTGAGTTTTCCAAACTTGCTGGCATATTGAGTGTAGCACCTTAACAGTGTCATCTTTTAAGATTTTAAATAGTTCAACTGGAATGCCACCACCTCCACTGTCCTTGTTGTTAGCCATGCTTTCTAAGGCCCACTTGACTTCACTCTCCAGGATGTCTGGCTCAAGGTCAGCAACCACACTCTCTGGATTGTCCGGGACATCCAGATCTTTCTGGTATAATTCCTCTGTGTATTCTTGCCACCTCTTCTTGATGTCTTCTGCTTCTGTGAGGTCCCTACCATTTTTGTCCTTTATCATGTCCATCTTTGCACAAAATGTTCCTTTAACATCTCCAATTTTCTTGAACAGATCTCTGGTTTTTCCCTTTCTATTATTTTCCTCTATTTCTTTGCACTGTTCATTTAAGAAAGCCCTTGCTATTCTTTGGAAGTCTGCATTCCATTTTCTGTAACTTTCCCTATCTCCCTTGCATTTGGTTTCCCTTCTCTTCTCTGCTATTTGTAAGGCCTCGTTGGACAGCCACTTTGCTTTCTTGCATTTCCTTTTCTTTGGGATGGTTTTTGTTGCTGCCTCCTGTACAATGTTACGAGCCTCCATCCATAGTTCTTCAGGCACTCTGTCCACCAAATCTAGTTCCTTAAATCTGTTCTTCACTTCCACTGTGGATTCATAAGGGATTTGGTTTAGATTATACCTGACTAGCCCAGTGGTTTTTCCTACTTTCTTCAGTTTAAGCTTGAGTTTTGCTATAAGAAGCTGATGATCAGAGCCACAATCAGCTCCTGGTCTTGTTTTTGCTGACTGTATAGAGCTTCTCCATCTTTGGCAGCAGAGAACATAATCAATCTGATTTCGGTATTGCCCATCTGGTGATGTCCATGTGTAGATTCGCCTCTTGTGTTGTTGGAAAAGGGTGTTTGTGATGACCAGCTTGTTCTCTTGACAAAACTCTATTAGCCTTTGCCCTGCTTCGTTTTGAACTCCAAGGCCAAACTTACCGGTTGTTCCTTTTATCTCTTGACTCCCTGCTTTAGCATTCCAGTCCCCTATAATGAGAAGAACATCTTTCTTTGGTGTCAGTTCTAGAAGGTGTTGTAAGTCTTCATAGAATTGGTCAATTTCAGCCTCTTCAGCATCGGTGGTTGGTGCATAAACTTGGATTACTGTGATGTTGAAAGGTCTGCCTTGGATTCGTATTGAAATCATTCTATCATTTTTGAGATTGTATCCCAGTACAGCTTTTCCCACTCTTTTGTTGACTATGAGGGCTACTCCATTTCTTCTACGGGATTCTTGCTCACAATAGTAGATATGATAATCGTCTGAATTCAATTCGCCCATTCCTGTCCATTTTAGTTCACTGACGCCCAGGATGTCAATGTTTATTCTTGCCATCTCCTGTTTGACCACATCCAGCTTACCAAGGTTCATAGATCTTACATTCCAGGTTCCTATGCAGTATTTTTCTTTGCAGCATTGGACTTTCCTTTCACTTCCAGGTGCGTCCCCAGCTGAGTGTCCTTTTGGCTTTGGCCCAACCACTTCATTAGCTCTGGAGCTACTTGTCCTTGTCCTCCGCTCTTCCTCAGTAGCATGTTGGACGCCTTCCGACCTGAGGGGCTCATCTTCCAGCGTCTTTTAGCCTTTTGTTTCTGTCCATGGAGTTTTCTTGGCAAAGATACTGGAGTGGCTTGCCAGTTCCTGCTCCAGGTGGATCGCGTTTAGTCAGAACTCTCCACTATGACCTGTCCGTCTTGGGTGTCCCTGCACAGCATAGCCCATAGCTTCTCTGAATTACTCAAGCCCCTTCGCCACAACAAGGCAGCAATCCGTGAAGGGGAGAGAGTAGCCCCTCCCAAAGGAGAGGGAGATACCCAATCCAGAAACACTAGGGGCACCCACCCAGAAGATCTCCATCTTGCCCGGGTTCAGCCTCAGTCTATTATCCCTCATCCACTGCAGCACAGCATCCAGGCAGTGCTCAAGGGATGTGACAGCATCCTCTGCAGAAGAGTGGAAGGAGAGATCGAGCTAGGTGTCATCTGCATATTGGTGACACAGAGCTCCAAAACTCCTGATGACCTCCCCCAGGTGCCTCGTATAGATATTAAACAGCATTGGGGAGATGATCGACTCCTGAGGGATTGCACAGTTAAGGGTCCAAGGGTTTGACATTATCTCGCCACGCTGTACTCTCTGAGGACGGTCCTCGAGGAAGGACTAGAGCCAGGCCAAGGGCAGACTGCCAATCCCGAACCCAGAGAGCCACCCCAGGAGGATACCGTGGTTGATGGTATCAAAGGCCACTGATAGGTAGAAGAGGACCAGCAAGGACATTTTGCCCCATCAATCTCTCTCAAAAGGTCATCTTACAGGGCAACCAATGCCATCTCCATGCCATAGTGTGGCCTAAAGCTGGACTGGACTGGATCAAAGGCATCTGTCTCCTCCAGAAGTGCCTGAAGCTGATCAGCCACCACTCTCTCCACTAGCTTACTGAGGAAGGGAACATTGTCAACAGGTCGATAGTTGTTAATATTGTCTGCCAAAAAGTTAGGCTTTTTACGAATAAGCCTGATAAGTGTCTCCTTGAGGGCTTGGGGAACCCTGCCCTCAAGGAGAGAACCATTAATAATAGCCATGTACCATTCCACTTTTATGAGCCAGGCCAGGCAAGGATCTAGGGAGGTAGCAGTGGACCTACAGTGTTCAAGCACCCTGTTGACCTCTACCGATGTCACAGGCTGAAAACATTTTAAACTCATCGGGCAAGGTGGCGCAGTGGATGTCTCAGCTTGATCTACTGGAGAAGAAGGATGGTCAAGGTCCCAACAGATGGCCTCCACTTTATGTTTTTAAAAGGCTGCAAATGGGTCACAGGAGATATTACTGGGAGGCCTGTCACTATGATCAACCCCAGATAAGTTGCGTACTATACAAAAAAGTTCGGCCTGATGGTTTTGAGCTTCACTTATCCAGGTAGCGAAGTATGTTCTCCTAGTGGCTTTTACCTTAGCTAAGTAGATGCTTGATGTGATTTTTGAGGCTTTTAGATTAGATTCCATTGGGACCCGTCTCCAGATGCTCTCCAGCCTCCTCCTATTCTGCTTCATTGCCCTCAGATGTTGGTTATACCAGGGGGATGGGCAAGCTCGGAAGTGGAGGGGGCGTTTAGGTGGGATCATGTCGACAGCCATGGTAGCGGTAGCGTACGATCCATCCACCAGAACCTTGACAGGAGTGCCAATCAGATCAGCTGGTGTCCCCCGCATTGCGTCTTCGAAAGCAATTGGATTCAGTAGCCTGTGGAGATGGACTATCTTAATCGGTCCCCACTACCCGTGGGGGGGAGTGCCACTGAGAGGCTGCATTTTATCAGGTGGCGATCCGACCATGGCAAGGGGGCTGACAGAAGGTCAGTAACCTTCAGATCACTGTCCACCTGCCCTGTTGAAAATACCAGGTCTAGCATATGGCCCGCCATGTGGGTGGGGCTGTTGACATACTGCAACATGTCCAAGGAAACCATGGTTTCCAAGAACTCAAGAGCTGGACCAGTAGCTTCCATCTCAGTGTGGATGTTCAAGTCACCCAAGACAAGGAGCCTGGGGGACCTCAACATCGCCGCCAAAATGAAGCCTGCCAGCTCGGGAAAGGAGAGTGCTGGGTCACGGGGAGCACGGTAAACCAGGACTATCCCAAATCCATCCCTGGTCCCCACTGACACGTGGAGGGCCTCTAGGCCTGGGATCGCCAAGGCAGAGAGCCTGACAACCCCTAAGGTGTTTTTGTAGAGAACGGCAACTCCCCCTCCCCCAACCCTCCAGTCTACCTTGGTGTTGGATGGAATATCCGGGTGGGCAAATTAGAGAGAGGGCTACACCGCCCTCTGCACCCACCCAGGTCTCAGTAAAACAAGCCAGATCTGCCACTTCATCCAAGATCAGGTCTTGGATAAGTTGAGCTTTATTTAGGGCTGATCTGGCATTTAACAAGATCAAGGACAGAGTGGAAGGTTGACTGAGCAAGTTACCTTGAGGCTGGCAGCTGGTGGCAGAACAGGGGATAGCCTTCAAGCATCTATCCCCCCTTCTTCTGGTTTTGACAGCGCCAACGCCATACCTTCCTGTGCCCGTAATTACTTGAATATTGTTTGCATCCCCTTCACTGGGAGGCAGGCCTTCCGTCTCCTGGATATAAAGTGCAGTGAATGTGAAGTGCAAAGTGACTATTAAGTACTATTAATTAATTGAGCAAGGAGTACAAAGAAGAAGAGGTTACAATTAAAACCCGGGGTAGAATGGGTAGATAAAATTAATACGTTTACATATTTTTAAAGTCAGTAGTATAATTGTATATATTCAATTTAATATCTAATAGAACAATTAATACAAATAAAAATAAAAAATAATTAATTTAGAGGGAGAAGAAAATAATAAATAGTTAATAAGTATTATATTGATTTAATGCCCCCGTGCAGAAGTGCACTCCACATCATCTTTTCAAGTCCAAAGCTGATTTGCAAATCTTAATATACTTGTTAATGTAGCAAAAACAAAGCTGTATTGAATACATCCTGCTTCACAATCCTTTTACGTTATCAGGGAATGCTTTTATATTTGTTAAACTCTTACACTCAGGTAATTAATACTCCATGTACAATAACCATGCACTATAGCAGATGGAAAAAGCTTCCTCTCTGTGTTATATATACAGTATGAATTAGAACATTTATAGGTACCACTATGCATAGCTTTTAACAGTTGAATCCTGCTGCAGTGATGCTTCTACTTCAAGTGTGTTTATACTGTATGGTATGAACAAGTGAAAATTATATTCTCTTAGTGGGTGCCTCATTCATAGTCACCTGATTGGACATAGTAGCTCTGGATTGCTATGTAGATGAATAAAGCCTTGATGTACCTTACTCTCATTGATTTTGACAGAACCTGAAGTCCAATGTTATAGGGCAATATGCAAGAACTAAATAAACACAGCATAAATGGGATGCCTGTTACATGTGTTGGTATCTAATGAATTATTAGGTTTATCATGTCAGAACACAGTACTCAAATGGAAATATTTATAAAGTTACACCCTCTTCAGATCTGTGTCAATCAATAAGTAGATGTTGAGGAGCTAATACGAATCTAATATGAAAATCTGAGTGGAAATATAGCTTTGCTGGATATATTTTTTTCTTAACAAACTGGAATATGAGGGAGATGTTTTAAAATCTCTTTTCTTTTTTGAGGAAGACTGTTGGAAGACTGATATTTGCTTTTATGATTGATGAGTCCTGACTATTGTCTCTTTGCCATATAGTAATTTGTATTTGTATAGTCTTTTTGTTGGAATCTGTGTATCATCTACATTTGTTTTTTCTGGGTAAATATTTTAAACTCTTATATCTCTAAAAAAAATCTTATATTAATCAAATGAATTTAGTTCATTGAGACTTACTTCTTGTTTTTTCTTAAACTGCTACAAATCTCATATCTGCTAATGACTTGAAAGGACATGGCAGTTACTCTGTCTGCATGTTGTTAAACATTTTGGTGACAAATAACAGATTCTCTCTTTATACAATTATTAGCTCTAGACTTTGAAGGCCTCTGTTTAGCAGTTATATACTGAAATTTATTTTAAGTCAGTAACATTTCCTACTATTGATCTATGTAGTATAAATTCACACCAAACCAGAAGTTTTTCATTTATTACATTTTAAAACCAACCAATAACAGAATTCCTGGGCAGTGTGCAGATTAAAAATGTAAAGTACAAAGTAATAAATAATAAAACAGGTTTTTAAAAAAGCAAGATCAAACCAGGGGCACATGATAAAACCAAAGTAAAACCAGAAGTTCAGATATAGTCCTGCAAAAATATAAAAGCATTAAAAATATATCCTAAAGTGCCTGGAAATTTTTCATTTTTTACACTTTTAAACCACACAATAAGTTCTCAAGCAGTGCACAAATTGAAAACACAAAATACAAAGTACCAGTAAACCAGTAAAGCAGGCCAGAATAAAAATGGTAAAACCACAAATAAAACTTGCAGTACAAATAATGTTTATAAGTATCAAGGGCTACAAGAAAGTTAAATAAGTGGATACTACATCAAATTAAGCCTGAACTCTCTCTAGAACCAAGAATGTCTAAACTGATGCTACCCTAATTCAAGCATGAGAAGATAAGGGTCACTGCAGAAGACAAATATGGGAAGGACTGACACAGTAAAGAAGGCCTGAACAGGGCAGTTAGATAGAGATCTCTAATTCATAGAGTGGCTATAAGCTGGAAGCAACTTGATAGCACATAACTACAGATAAAACCATGCAAATATCAAAATATATTGAAATATTAATTAATTAAATATGTGCTACCAAATTGTTTCCAATTTAAGGTGACATTCACAAGATTTTCCGAATCTAAAATGCTCAGATCCAGTTTAGCAGTTCACCCATCTGGTGGCATTCTGGGACCATGCAGCTGGCCCAAGGCTGCACAGCTAGCAGGGTATTTAACCCCATCAGCCCCATATGCAGCAGATTCAGCAGTTCCTGGGGAATTCTCTACTGAAGAAAACAAGAGGTGATTCTCCCCAGTGGATGATATTCCATGCATGAGGTGCCACTATTGAAGGGGACCTCTGGTGTATAACCACCAGTTTCACATCCTTTGGTGACCTAGGGCTTTCAGGCTTAAAACCAGGACTGTCAATTGGGCCCCAAAAAAGGCTGGAAATACAGATGGGACAATGCTTGGCATAGTATGATTGTATCATCTAGTTCCCATAAACAATCTGGTCTCCTACGTTTTCAAATTTCTGGTACATTTTGAAAGGGAGACCCATATACAAAACTTTGCAGTGATTGAAATGAGATGTTACCAGAATATAAGTAGTTGTTGCAAAACTATCACTAGCCCAGTTGAGTCAGTGTGGGCTTGTAACATTAACTGATAAAAGGTATTTTGAATCACTGAGTCCAATTTGGTGCCATCCAGAACTCCGACACATCTAGGCATTAGGGCAGGGGGAGCAATTCCCTTTGAAACAGGTCAAACACTACTCAGCCAGGCCCTTTCTACAAGTAAGCAGCTGTGTGCACGTGCACACACACACCAAGTACAAAAGGGCAGGTTGACAAATGTCCAACTCTCTGCTCTCAAGAAAGCAGGTGTAACAGTGCATCATAAAATATGGAACCATTGGCTTTTAAGACTATGGCTGCCATAGAAAGAGGGAGAGAGTTAGGTTAGAAATTCACTAACAACTTTTTATGTAACTCCAAGAGTGTGGGGAAAACTTCCAACTTGTAACCATCTGTTATTCTTTGTGATTTTTTTGGTCAGGCTATATAAAAATAGCTAACGTTAGCTACGCATAAGATACAGTGTAGAAGCTAAACCTGCAAATGAAATGTTCCACTGTGCTGTTGGAAATGGATGCTAGAAGAGAAAATTAAATATAGCATTGGGGCTTTGTAAATAGAGGGAAAGTCTGCTTTGCTTGGCCAGGCCATATGAGAAGATGCTTCGCAAAGCTTTTCATGTGGAATGACACCCACATTTTGAAGTGGTTACTGCACCACTAGGGAAAACTAAGAATTGAGAATGAGCTCTATATTACAGTGAAAGAAGCGGGGCAGTCTCAATTCGTTGACAGAATTTGGTCTGGATAAACCTCTGGCCCTTTCCAGGCTTATGTTTCTATTTTAAAAAAAAATCGATTCAAAGTAGGAATTAGTTTATTGTGGACTTCCATTTTGTGTATTTAATGGTCTTGAGTTCTCTCCTATGCTGTTCCTGAGGCATAAACTATCCCTATGTAATAGCCCACTGGGGTATTGTTTTACTTGCTTTGTTGAAACAGCAGGCTTCAAGATGTGTTAGCTTATTCCTGTTGTGAGGGATTTTGTTCTGAATCTCTGTGAAACGGGAGGGACTATATTTTAGCCGTATTAATGAAAGAGAGCCCGCTCTAAAATAACACAACTTCACCTTGGAAAATACTGTTTTTCTTTATTTCAAATATTTTAAGAACTTGCCTTTGGTGATATTTGTTTCCCTGAAGTTCCCATCAGCTTCCTTTCTCTTTCTTGTTGAGTCCTTCCTTATTTGAGTAAGTCTCATTGTCCTTTTGTCTTGACAGTGCTCAGCTTTGAAAATCTAGATGCATCATTTATCATTCTTTGCTTCATTTACTCTTTCTTACCTCAAGGTGTTGAATTTCAAGGAAAGCAGAATTTTTGCAACCTTGATGTTGTCTTGGAAATGCATCAGCAGAAATTTTAGCATTTTTATTAAACTTCTCTAAAAAGTTAAATTGAACCAAATGAAGAACAATGAAATGGTACAGTAACTACTTAAGCTTTGTTTTGTTTTCTGGAGTTCTACTGGTTTATATTTCTTTACTGTGCATGAAAACTCTTTTCTTTAAATTTAACATTTGTACACATTTGTGTGCAGGCTATTACAATCATGTTTGCTGGTCCCACTCCTGACTATTATAAATGGTGATCACAATATCTGCTTAGTTAAACCCCAGAACATGTAGGAGCCAGTTGCTAATCTGCACACTGAAAATTACTGTGTACAAGTTATATAATTTGCACCTAAGACTATTGAGTTCTACACATGTAGTCCTTTCTGCCAGTGTTATACAGTTACCATATACATGCTGGGTACACCAAAGTGGATGATCTAGGACATGACATGATCACCATCTCCTTCTCCAGAGGAACCCACAAAGGGCTATATGAATGCATACTTTTCCTAAAGGTGCCATTCTGTAGGCAACCATGTTTATTTTTATTTTCCCAATTAATAAGTTGTTTCTGCCTGCAAGCATTTTTGTAATATATTTAACTATAATTATAACTATAATTTTAAAAGGAGAGAGCTTATATTGTAATCAATTATAATTTTAGCCGCATGGCATACCTCATAATATGTATCTGATGCATGTTATGAGGTATAATATGATAAAGGCAAATTAATAACTTTGTAGTTTTGACATGGGAACCTACAGTAATTGTTGACTGTTCTCCCCCTCTCCTTAAGATTTCCACTGACAAGCTTAGACCACCAGGGAAATTACTCACATGAAAAATCTGGGTGATGCTCTGTTTTGATCTCTTCTGTTAGTACTTGTTGACTTGAAGTGGCTGTGTCCAAGTATTTTCACTGTTTCTGCACCTTACAGTGTCCCCTTTTCCTCCAATCTATTGGCATAATCTTTCTAACTGTTCCTGTTGCTTTCCCACCGCTATATTTGCTCTAGCTTCTGGATTCTACAGGGTCAGCACTAGGGTAGACCATGCTGATATTTTTCACTCAATGCACTGCATTTCTCTGGCTTCCTTTTTAGTTAGAGGAAGGAGAAATATGTGGTGACATGAAATACAATCTTGTTTTGCTGGTAAGAATGGGCACAGAGGGTCTCCAGTGCCCAATAGTGAGGCCTATAGGTGGCATGTATGGGGACCCCATGGCCATCACCTGCTAGTTAAAGCCAATGGAGGATTTATCCCCCAAAGCAAAAACTAGCTACAGAAGAGTGATGTTCTTCAAGACTTCAACAGGAGAAGAAGGGGCTGAATTCCTGCTCCATGTGTGCAGTGGCATTATTAATTATTACCCGTTGCCAGCTGTTAGTTGTAGAGACATCTTGATTGTGCCTCCTGGCCTTGGGACACTTTTGACGACAGTCTTCTGCAGTGTGAGGCTGCCCCTAAAATGGGTATTGTTCTTTAAGCAACAAAACGTCCAATTTTTTAGATATAGCCTTAATATATGCACAGCATTCTTCTAAGTCTTCTAAGTCTCCAGAGTTTTACTATTCCATTATCTTAAATGCTGCTTTTATGTTTTGATTTTTATTTTATTTTTTGGTAGATAAAAACTTACATCTGAGTTGCAGCATTCTCTGAAAGAGACAGTAATAGCATAAAACCTCAAATTCTATTTCTCAGTAACAATGCCTTTTTCTTTTTTCTTTTCCAAATAGCATTATCTCTTTAGAAGTTTCCATCCATTTAAATGTTGTGTGTATCATTTACAATTAGGAAATGTAGATCTCTCATGAAATGTAAAAATACCCTTTTGTAATAGCTCTTAAAACAGAACAGCAATGTGTTTGTCTTTAAAAATCAAAGCAATGCGGGTGGGAGAATCTGGACTTTGTTATTGGACTTAATCTAATTATTCTTGCATTTCAAAGGACAAAGACACACCCTTCCATTTGGATTTGGAATGCTAAAGACCCTGAAAATTATATATAAAGATATATATGGGGAGGAAGAGAGAGAGAGATGGAGAGGAAGGGAGTGTTTGGTATTACCAATGACAGAACAGTTGTACGTGTGCAGGTACAGACTTTCAACTCAGACAACATACTAATGAAATACATTTAGTAGATGAGCCCAGCTTTATCTCAGTTTGCTGGCACAGACCTATGAATGAGCTCTATAATTGCATTCAAATGGAAATAGCCTTAAATAGCCCTGTGATCCTATTCTTGGCTTTCTTGAGAAACTGTTGGCCCTCTGGACATCAACATGAGAAGCATTCGCATAAATGCACCACCCAACTTCTTCGGTAGTCTATGAGGCCATAATAGTACAGCCAGAGAAGAACAACTGGGTCTGAATTCCAAGCAGACCTGAATGTTCTCCTTCCCAGAGCATAGCCCCCTCCTTCTACTCTGTACACCACAGTTTGTGGTTCATTCTATTGCATCATCAAAGCTTGCACCGGGATGGGGAAAGGATTCCTTTTTAAAGCTAAATTCATTAGTGGCTGGAGAATTCTGGGAGTCATAGCTTAGAACAGAGTTATTTCTAAGGTTAATGTGGCCTACTGTTCAAACTACTGTTGAAGATCCAAATGGGTGTATGTTGGAATTTGGGGCAAAGTAGGGAGTATATCAAAATCCTTCCAATCTCTTAGTACAAGATGAGGGATAGGAGTTGACAGGAAGACCACATTAGTAACTTCTTATCTTCCAAGTCAGTGACTGTAAAAGGAGAATTGCTAATGTAGTAAAACCAGTTAGGCTGTTTACAGTTTAGTATATCCATTTTGTTTACCAACATGAATTTGACCAAACTCCAGGAGGCAGTGGAAGACAGGAGGGCCTGGCGTGCTCTGGTCCATGGGGGTCACGAAGAGTCGGACACGACTTAACAACTAAACAACCACAGATATCCATTTTGTTAACAACCTTGAGCTGAATTTAATAGAAGCTAGGAAAATATCTGGAAGGGTTATCTGCCACCCTCTTCAGTTGAGAAATTGCCCTAAGTCTGTGAAGAAAAGAAAGGCAGATTAAGAAATGATGAATCGAACTTTTTTGGTGGGAGGGGCAGGGCTGTATAACCATAATGATATTGGCTATTCTTTAGAACAGCCACTCTCAACGAGGAGCCCTGTGGCCCCCTGGCACATTTGAAGGGAGCCACAGACTGGAAACAATTCTTTACACACCACCTTATAAGATTCGTTATGTGACTTGTACAATCCTGATTCAGCCTATATTTCTTTCATATTGTGTTTATGGCTGTGCCCCCCCCCCCCCCAAAAAAAAGGTTGAGAATGGCTGCTTTAGAAGATGTGATGTAGGAGTAGTGGATGGTTGCTGGGATAGAAGAACTGTCCCCTTATGCTTAATCTGAATGATCATAAATAAATGCAAATACTAATATTGCCAAATGCCATCAGCTTCCCATGATTTAATTACTAAGAATATTATGGGTTGCACTTTCCCCACTCAGAGAAGTGTAGTGGACATAACATTCTGGTGAAAATGTGACTCCTCAGACTAACATGAAATATTTAGTGTAGCTCGGTTTTAAAGAGAAGTGCTCCAAACTGGCAGCTACACAGAACAAGAAAGGCTGTGTGGTTACAGCCCTCATGGACATTCCACTTCCATCTGTAAGAAAAGCTCACCTTAAGAGTCTTATATTGGCAACAGTTGTTCCTGCAGTTCATACGTACTTATATATATTTCATAGGGATAATGTAATGTTAGGTCCAGATCCATCCTTCATCAATAAGGTGAATGCCATTTTTCTAGAAGTGATTCTCTCATCCTTTTGCCCAAGGAGAACCTGTCAGCCCAAGAATTCATGTATTTTAGATATTAACAATGGCCAAAATCCTCTTGTGGACATTACACCAATGTAAGGTAAATGACATCATCTGCAGTGGCAGATTGCTACTGATCAAAGCATCCCGACTTTGAGTCCCCATTGCACAAATGACCTGCAATTGCTGCTTTAATTAGTGGCACTCTATGTGAGAATCTCAAAAAACTGCTGTATTTTGCATTCTTTCATTAATTAGATTGCTACTAATTAGAGCCCTCACTTCAGTTCCAGGCCAGCTGTGACACTCCCTGACTCTTGTGCAACGGCATTATACTTATGCAATTAGGAGTCAAAGGAGGAGCTCTTTAATTAGTGCCAATCTGCTGGTGGAGATGACATAATTTCCCTCATGCCAGTGTAATGTACACAAGAGGATTTTGGCCACCATTAAATGGAGCACCTATCAAAAATGGGATAGTCGCCCCCATTTTAGAATGTTGATCTTTTGAATCTTTCCAGGATGTGTTTTTGAGCATCAAAGTGAGCAGGGCACAGCAGTTTCCAGATGGCTGGCCAAGTTAGCCTGAGAAACTCCATTGCCCTAAATGAGTATCTGTCATGGGGGCGGGGGAATACTTTGGCACCTTTGGGGGAAAGCTTTCTTCTTTACATTTTTACAAGCAGTTATGCGGGCATCTGCCCACAAATTAATTTCACTTTGTGTTATACAATTATTTTGCAGATGTGCATTTAAGGGCATTGCGGGGTGAGTGGGGTATAGTTCTTCCTTAAAATGTAAGAAAAATGAACCCTATTCGGTGTCAAAACTATTTTTATATGTGCCAGAGAATAGACATATTAAAATAATCTGTGTGGGACCTGCGAGGAAAGGGAATTTTTTACAGTGAATTATTTTTCTGAGGATTCCCAGGTAACATTCAGCCCATGTGTCTTTAAAAATTTTTTGACAACTTAGGGCTTGACTTCACTATGTTTATGGGGGCAGGATGGCAGATGAGAACACCTTGGGGTGAGTTCCTGCTACACCTTTTCTCCCCTTAAGCAGAAAGCATGCCATTGCTTTTTCAGTGTTGTTAGAGGGCAGGGGATCTACTCTCTTATGAGACATACAGTGAGTTGTTTGTTCCTACCTACTGCAGAAGAGGTGGGGCATCCCACAAAGTAAATAAGAGATTTCCATAATTGGGCACCCAGATGGTCTTGGACCATGACTCCCACAGTCCTGACCATTGGTTCTCCTACCTTGGGCCTCTGAGAGACATAGTCCAGGAACATTGAGTCCTCAAGAACCATTGGAATAAATGAAGCAAAATGTCTTTTCGTATGTAAAATGCCGTCAAGTCAGAATGACTTATAGCGACCCTAATAGGACTTTCAAGGTAAGTGAAACATTTAAGGAGTGGTTTTACCAGTTCTATGACTGAGCTGGGATTTGAACCCTGTTCTCCAGAATCCTAGTCCATTACTCTATCCACTACACCACACTGGGAATGTTCTCGCAGAGTCCTGTAAAACAGAAGTGGATGGTAAGAATTTCCTTTTTGCCTTAAAGATTGGACAATTTTCTGGGCTGATGTTCTTTTCAGTGCTGTTCCTTACCACTCCCTATTCCCTAGGAGGTGAGGTTCAAGTGAAACTAATGAAAAACAACAACATTTTGAACTCATTTCTGGCTCTGACATTTGTTTGTGTAATATTAACAAATGAAAGAAATGAACCATATTCATTTCAATTTTTGTTGCTGACCCCACTGGGGGTAACTCTTCGTGCATTTCCTGAAATGGGCTCTAGATATCAAATGTTTATGCTACAATAAATCTGTGTATTCAGATAATCATGATGCTTTCTGTTGTTTGTTTCTTTTACTCCAAAGTGACCGTAAATACTGTCAATCTCAGGAACTATTGTCCAGTATATTCTACAATTCTGGTTTCTTTTTTTCTAATTACAGTCCATGTTTAAGGTGGCCATTAACACATCACTAAAAAGAGGAAACTCACTTAAAAAAAAAAGATCTGAATTACCCTAAAAAAATTCCTATATCAATTTGTTTGTATATTTGGTAGTTTGTTTGCAAACTTAGCAATAATAGTAATTTTAAATAGAAAACAGTACCTCACACCAGAGTGGGGGGAAAGCAGAGGATTCTTCTCTAACATTTTTTCAGATAGAAAGCTCTCCTTTGCAGAACTAGACAAATGGATCTACTCTCCATGCTTCCATAGGTAATAGGCATTGTGCCACTTGTTATATTTTAGAGAGGAATCGTAATTTCAATGACAGTTTATGACTGCTTCTCTCTGCTACATACTTGCAAATGCAGTGTTATTTAAAAAGAAGTTTTTACACTATTTGTTGAGCATTCATTTCAAAAAAAATGTCCAGTTCACAATAACAGGGTTTCAAAATGCTAATAATTCCAGTTGAAAATTCTATTAAAGTATCAAATTCTATTAAAATATCAAACACTTCTTAATTCCTATTTGTCAAGATAAGAACAGACATTTTAGCTTACTAGTTGTGTTGTTTTATTTTTGACTTTCCGTGCTGTGTTGAAGAGTGGCATTTTCTTAGTGACACTGTTGGTGGTTGCTTGTGAGTAATGGTAATGTATGAGGCAAATTCTACGAAAACCTGTTATCTGTTTGTGAACAAGGCTTCCCCCACATGGCACCTTCAGATGTGTGTGGACTAGAACTCCCAACTCAAGGCTACTTAAATCATCCTGAGGAGTTTATTCATGTAAGAGATACATCTATAGCAATGTTGTATTCCATCATACTCAGGACTCTGTGCAGCTGCCTTCATCCCTACATATCCTGACTCTCTCAGACCCTGCAAAAACCAGCCATGCCATCTGGAAACAGTGATGTCACTGTGGCCAGGAGGAAAAGTTTCAACAGCTCCTTGTGGGATCCATTCCAGTCACCTTGTGTCCTCCTTTGCAGAGGACAGTCATGTACTTGAAGTCATGTGTCCAGCTGGATCTAAAGTAAAAGCTTTCGGTAAAGATAGGAGGGAGGGACCTCTTCCATTTGCTGACTCAGCAGACATGAGGTCACCTGGTTAGAGTTTTCTCCACAATGGTGAAATGTATTAGCTATCTATATAAGCTGTAGCAAATATTTTAAAATTTGCACCTAAATATATGCAAATGTTATGCAAATCTTTTGTCCATGCACCAAGCTGGGCTCTGTTGCAAAATACCTTGCCAAATATAGCAGCTGGGAAGAAGAGCAAAGCCAGAGGAGACTGGAAAACCTGCAGAAGAAATGTTCAGATGGGCACAAATTGTGTGAGAAGGAGGATCTAGAGAGGATAAAACACCTCAGATGAAGGGTGCTTCTCCCCCACATGAACTGTTTGTGCATGTGTATACATGCCTGCAAAACTGCATGACTTACAGCTTGCAAAAGTATTAATCTGCTGTTATCGAGAGTAAAGATACCTGTGCAAAACAGATCTTACATATGTGCTTTGTAATGAATAGTACTTTGAGTAGTAATCTATATAAATGAGTTATTTTTATGTGTCCTTGGTTCATAAGAACAGACAAGTTCATGTTTGCAATACTTGAAAGGCTACCATATATTAACTATAAAGGCCACAAACTCCCACTGACTGGCAAACCTACATAATACTACCATGGCCATACAGACTTTGGGATGTAAGAGTCTATAAGGTTATTTTTTATATTTTAGCAATAGTTTTACAGTGACCTAAACTGGTTCCAGATTAGTCCAGCACACATGTATGCAAAAACAGATTTACCAATTTTTCTATCACCTAGTCACAGCCTTTCTATATGGCTGCCACATGTTTAATGACAACATAGAATAACCCGTCCAAACTTTGGGGCTGACTTTGGCTCCCTTCCTCTAGGAATAGAGGAAGGGAGTTAAAAGATTGCTTCATTACATGGAGATGCTTTTTCACTCATAGGGAATTTGTCAGACATCTGTGTTTGCATGAACAATGCTTTCTGTGAGCCAGGAGTCCACAGATGTCAGTCACATCATCTTCCATGATCTCTAACATACTTTCAGAGCTTTAGAGGTTAGGGAAATAACTATGGCTGTGATCCATAAACTCTCAGTTCATGCATTACCATGCTGGCATAAACACAGTGAATGAACCAGCCCAGTAGAATATAAGAAAAAACCAGAGGTTAACATAATCTACCTCCATTGTGTATGTTTTGCAGATATTTGGGGAGTGGGAAAATAACAACAACCTTGAAGAGGCACGGGAAATTAAGGCAGTTTACCAGTAAGAAAGCTCTCAGTACATATCCTACAATCAGTAAAATAGCACCAAAATATGTATATCCTTTGAAGTAGACTGGCCCTTTCCATTTGTTTTGGATAGTGTCCCATATGCCCTAGGCAGAACTGCCAATGATTAGTGATTATAGAAGTTGTGGTCCCAAATATTTGGGGGACATCGGATTATCCACCAAGTACAATTGCACTTTTTGTAGGCAGAACCCATGCTTCTAATGAGCTTTGGACACATTAAAGCAGTGTAGATTGTAATGAAAACTTTCACTAGCATTACTGCTATTGGATGGAAAAGTAACTTATGCTCTAATATTGGTATCAGGTTGCTCTTTATTAATCTGTTTGCTTGTCTTTTTAAATGTAGCTTGCTGACGATCAGGGAATGGTTTTGATGACCACTGTTGCCATGCCAGTATTTAGTAAGCAAAATGAGACTGTAAGTACTCGTGCTGTCAGTGCTCCAAACTGAGGTTTTACAGCAGTATTAGTGTAGACCTCTTGATGCCGTTATTTCTTAACTACTGGTCTCTCTCTCCCTCTCCTTTGTCCTCCATATATTTGCATTTGCTATGAAATGATATACAACACATAATTAATTGTAAAGAACTAAACATTCAGTAGTTCTTGAAATAAAAAGGCAAAAGTTGCTTTACCTTTAAGAGAGAGTTATATTCATGAATGTTTCTCTCCTCGATGGAAAATGTGATTTACTTTTATTTCAAGAATTACCAAATGTTCATGATAGCAAACTTTAAAAATATATATGTATATATACTGCAGTGTGTTTGTACTCTAAATAAGACAAAATCTGGGTAAAGCTCAATATGCTTTCATCTATCTACAAGCTGTGCATTTCAGAGGAATGTACGCCCACCAGTCTTCCCACTGATTCCTAAAATACGTTCCAATGTCTTGATTTTGGGTGCATTCAAGCCTGCTTTGAAAGAACAATTGACCAGAGGAGTTAGTTTAATAAAATAAACTAAGACTCTAACTGATATTCCGGGAGGAATCCTCTGCCATGTGCATACTAGAATTCGTCTTTGTGTGTTGTTGTGAGAGGACGCAAAAGCACAAATGCTCACTTTTGCTCTTCCTTGAGTTATCTCGAGTGGAGCTAATGTTTCTACTTATCGTCCTCTTAGACTACTGCTCGTGTATAAATCAAAGACATTTTTAATGCGTTTTTTTTTTTAGTGACATGTATTGGATCTAAAGTGCCATGGAGTTGTTGTTGTTGTTGTTTAAATCCTCTGCTATCTTTCTCAAGGTATTCACATTAATGTTGCCCTTCACATTTAATTCTTGCCTTCTGGGCTATGGAAAAATATTTGAAAAAGTTGATAAGTTGCATTTTGATACGAGATTTTTGACTAGAAGGTGCTTCCTGAGTCAAAGTGTTTCCTTGAAAGTTTCTTTATCAGCTGAAACTTTGTACATCACCTTTGATGATATTTCCAGGCTAAGGAAAAGAAGACAACTGTTGAATCTGTGTGTATACATATGCAGCCACATTAGCTGCAGCCACCGATAATAGCTTTTCAAACAGTAGCAAGAATTAGTCAGTTATCTACACTCCTCAGAACAGTATTAATCCATATGGGAAATAACTGTTGACTGAGTACTTTTCTCCAGTGTAATTGTTTGCTGTTCCAACTAATCTGTGTTTTTCTTTTTTGGAAAATATATTTTTAAATAGAGAGCGAAAGGCATTCTTCTAGGAGTTGTGGGCACAGATGTTCCAGTGAAGGAACTCCTAAAGGCTATTCCAAAATACAAGGTAAATACCATGTTGATTACTGGCTCACTGTATTGAAATAGAAGTAAATTGAATTTATAGGCCAACAATCTCCTACACTGGTTCTTCCACAGTATCTGTATTGTCTTTTCCTAGCTCTTGAGCAGTAGTTTGCAGAACCATGGCAAAACTATCATTTTGTCACTCAATGCGTTGTGGGATCCAACCCATCTTGCTCAATGTGATACTACACAGTTACTCTTCTTTCATAAAAATTAGAAGAGTGAAGTTATTTTTAACAGATCATACTCCAACATTGTAACTATAACAGACATTTTAATATCTTCAGACAAGTATTACATTAAACCTGACAGGGAAAAAATTGTTCATTTGAAATATAGTGCTGAAGAAGAGTTTTGTGGATACCTTAGATTTCCAGAAAGAGAAACAAGTGGATGCTGGAGCAAATCAATCCTGAACTCTCTCTGGAGAAAAAATTGATGAAACTGAGACTGTCCTACTTTGGGTACCTCATGAGAAGTCAAGGTTCCTGGAAAAAGACAATAATGCTGGGACGAGGGGGAATGAAGGCAGCAGTGAAAGAGGAAGACTGCAGGAACTGAGCAGGGTGTTGAGGACAGGACATTTTTTGAGATGGTTCATTCGTAGGATCACTATAAGTTGGAGGTGACTTGACGGCATGCAACAACAGCAGCAGCATTACATTAGCATTTACAGGAATGCCAAGATTGCCCAAACAGCTTTTTAAAAAGGTGGTCAAAATCCTATTAGTTATGCTTGCCAGCGTAAAGCAATCCACAGAAATCGTGGCCATGAATTGTTGCAAGTTAAGAAGTCAGAGCAGGCATTTGCTGTTGTGCACTGTGTTGGCACATAACAGCAAATGCCTACTTGGATGTTTTAACTTGGGGCAATGTGACTGGATTTTGACTCGTGTTGGAAAAGATGATCTGTTTTAATTTGGTTATATTTTTTATTATATACATTGCTTATATACATTTTCCAGGTTTCTGAATAGTCATAACTGAATTACTGATAGGAAATATTTGATGTCTTTTTGCTTAGTCAGGTTATAAGAAATGCATTAGTGACTAGGTAGATGAGAATGGAGCTCCAGTGCCCTTTATCCACAGCAGTGCAGTCAAGATGACTGCAAATGCTAAAGCATTTGTTGCAATACAGCTCATGCATTCTTTTGATTCTAAATGAACCAATTTCGTCAAGAAAGCCCTATATTTGGCACTATGTTTTCTAGTACAGGAAGGCAGTATAGCAATAATAACATACAAATGCACATTCCTTCACTGTGTTCTTCAGCAAATTCTTGCTTTCTCCAAAGTAAGTGCTATGTTTAAAATATTGCCCTATTTGTTCCACCAAGAACTATCTGGGCGGCAAAGATGGTTGACTGCAAGGCACTGGTCTGGTCTCACTGTTCCTTGCATTTAGCTGCCTGCAAGCTCTTCTGAGTCATTCTGTATCTCTTTGTGTGCTTTATTACATTAGGAATATAAAGAAAGCTGTGCATGTTTCCTTAAACTCTTTTAAGGAAAGCTGGGATATAATCCAGTTCAACAAATAAAGTAATAAAAATGTACTGATAATTTCCGGGGTGGGGAGTGAAGAAATTGCAAGAAGTGGAGAAACTAGTTCTACCAGGCTCCTCTTCGGTTTTTATCCCAGCTGATGGTTAAAATAACTTCCATATAACATTAAGAAAGTATGTCTGAGTTCGCTTTTTCCCATTTGTATTCCTGCTCCCTTTTCCTTTTGTATTGTGTTTTCAATTGTAGGTTTGGGGGCAGGAAGTATCTTATTTCTAGGGTCTGGGGACACGTCAGCCTTCTTCAATGAGGATAAAGACGTCTCCTTCTTTCCACCTGCCACCAGCTCACTTACTCAAAGGGCCCCAAAGAATGCAATAAGTGTCGCTGCCTTAAAAAGGCATACCTCAAAATCATCCAAACATACTACCCGCCAAACCTCTCCAAGCTTGGCTAAAATTGCTGGTGATATGGGCGTGCGCATATCCTCTGCCACTATCCTTTCCATAGCCCAACCCTCTAACATTTTTCTAATATGGAAGTTGCCTGTATTATCCTTAAAAACCTTGTGCTTTAGCATAAAATGCCAAAGCCGACATCTTGCCTTGTATCGACCTGGGCGCTAAACCTTTCCAATGCAGGGATACGCAAAATTGGACAAGATGATCTACTGGGGAGGGCCACGTCTGTTCCAGTTGTTCCCCTTTTTGAAATAAGAAAAACTCAGCGCATGCTGCTGAATAGTTATGCCAGGTGCTAGGGGCCACAGCCATGCTCATAGCTCTACTGGCCTCTGGCCTCCAAGATTCCATACCTCTACTGGGAGGACGTCTGGCTGAGCTTGTGCTCCAGGAGCCAAAGCCCTGAACCGGTCCATCTGTTGATGAGACAGAGCGTCATCCAGTGTATTTTCAACCCCCGGCACATGTCTTGCATGAAACACGGCCTGGTTATCACACCAGAAAGTAACATGCAAGTTGGCCCAGGCCTCAGCCCATAGCCATATAGCTCCCACTATAGGGAACAGCTCTAGGAAGGTCAGATCCTTCGTTATACCTGAGGTGTGCCACCATAGTGGCCACACACCTGCGCACCAGCACCCCTGAAAATAAATCCCATATCCCGTGGAAACTGCAGCATCCGTTTGTACCTGCAATCCATTCCCTAGGCTCAACTTGGTCCTCTAAAAGGAGATTCCGTTAAAACCCTGTAAAAATTCCAACCAAACTTCTAAATCCTGCCGATAGCTTGCGCTGCTGACGCAGCTTCCTGAGTCCCCTCATGGCGTCACATAATCTTTGCAAAAAGGCCCTACCAGGAGCTACTGCCTTGCAAGCAAAGTTCCAGTGTCCAACTAACACCTGAAGTTCTCACAAAGTAACCCTGGACTGTGCTAACATCCAATGAAGGCGCTGCTTCAGATGCACAATTTTTGTATCGGGCAGTCGACTGGACTGCTGACTAGTGTCCAGTTGAATACGTAGGAAAGTCAGTCTTGTGGTAGGTCCCTCAGTCTTCTCCTCTGCTAAAGGGACACTGAGCTTCTGTGTGAGCTCTTGGAAAAGCCTCATGAGGCGCAAGCAGTGGGAAGTACCTTGTTTCCCACACACACAAAAATCTAATTAATGTACCACATGCACTAGCCCCACCCTGCACATGAGAGCCCACTCTAAAAAGGTACTAAAACGCTCAAACACAGAGCATGATACTGAGCACCCCATGAGTAAGGCTCTGCCCATGTAGAAATGACCTTCAAATTAAAACCCTAACAGCTCAAAGTCCTCGGGATGAACTGGGAGGAGCCTAAAGGCTGACTTAATGTTGTATTTAGCTAGTTCTGCCCCTATCCCATGGACCCTCATCATGCGGACTGCTACATCAAAGGATGTGTAGCGCACGCTACATAGCTCCTGTGGTATCCTATTGTTAACAGAATCTCCAGCTGGGAAGGACAAATGATGAATTAGTCTAAATTCACCTGGCACCTTCTTAGGTACGATGCCCAATGGTGAAACCTTAAGGTGTGGTGGGGCCGCGAAGGGGTCCAAAACTCTACCTTCCGATACCTCCTTACTGATCTTAGTCCAAACGATGGCTTCGTGCCCTTGAATAGATTTCAACTTTCTAGTCCAGGTGGCCACCCAGACTCCTGCTGCAGGAATACGAAAACTTGATTGAAACCCCTTCCTTAAGCAATTTGGCAGCCGCTCAGTCAGGATAATCACACAGCCAATTTTCCAATACCCTGACCTTAATTGGGCTGGGCCCCTTTTTGAGGGTTGGGGGGGAGGCAATTTCCAATTGCCTCCCTGTTCCCTTCCTCCTGCTCCCCCGGATCGTCCCCTACAGCATGAGATTGATGCATGGGCTCCCCCGCATATTGTGCATTGGTGCCTAAACTTGCAAGGCCACCTATTACAGGATCCTTTGGAATTAAATTCCCAGCACACCAAGTGGGTATGAACTGCCTGTCCCACCTAAGGGTGGGAAAAATTCACCTGAGCTGTTCTTTGAACCAAATGACCACTATCAAATCTATATCCAAGAGGAGCATCAGCTCCTTTGGGCTCCTGTCAGCTAATTTCCCCCCCAAAACCGTGAAGGCCTTCCTGCGCTGCTCGAGCCTTGTGGTAAAAGTGAAACCATGGAGGCTCTGACGCAGCGCTTTCCTCTTTGCTCCTCAGGCAGGGAAGAGGACAGAGCAGGCCACTAGGCCCGTTTTAAAAGCTCGCGTTGAGCCAGGCCTGCCTGTCACTCTTTGAGTGGGCGGGCAAAGAGTCCCCGCCCAGGCAGCTCTGCACCTTTGCAGAGCGCCATTAGATTGATAAAGTGTTGAATCCCAAGGAGGTCTGCTTGAGGGGGAAAAAACGAGATAGATTTCTGTTTATGCAAAGTGACCCCTTTAATTTGCTGATTTGCTGATTTCATCTTTCACTGCAGCTTCCCCCTCCTCCACAGCCCTACCATTTGAGAGCAGATTCTTAGAGAATCTGCAAAGGGAAGCAGTGAGGATCAATCTGGACAGGAAAGCCCTGCTGAGCAAGAACAACTCTGCTTGCTTATCTCAGGATCTAACCCATATTTCCCCTGGTTGTTATATACAATTGTGTTGCCATTTTATAATGTGACTTATTTGGAAAGGATGACCTTTAGCTTAATGAAATGTTCTATTTTAAACTAGACGATTTCTTGAAAACTGTCCCATTTGCTTGTGAGATAGTTTAAAGAATTTTAGAAGTCTGTTGTATCATGATTGCATGATAATACCTTGAAGAAGATGAAGAGGACTAAAAGAAGCAGCAGCAGCAGCAGCAGAAGAAGAAGAAGAAGAAGAAGAAAGCCTGCAGATTTTAGAGTATTGGATTCTGTATTGGATCTGCCCCTCTAAGTGTTAAAGTTGTGTTGTGTAGAACATCTGCCAAAACTATCAGCAGCAGATTTTCGCTAAGGGATGTTTTAATGACTTCACATCAGTGATCTGAAGGTACATTTATTGCAATCAGTGAGTTCAGTCAGCTATGTTAACAGAAGCATTGTTGAAAGGGGTGCAATTGTTATTAAAATAAATGCAGTGCTAAATTTGATTATACATGAGCTTTTAGGGTGAATTCAACAGCACATAGTTCTCATAGATCTTGTTCATCTGGAACTGGAAACTGCATAAGCTTTTTAATTACAAATAGTTTTTTATCGATACAGAATTATATCCATATAATATGGAGATGGTGTAGCCTGAAGAGAAAGCATTATTTCCTACATGTGCTTTACAGCACTGGTCCCCAACGTTTTCAGAACCGTGGACCGGTTGGGGGGGGAGGGGTCCATGCATGGGCGGGGGCACCCCCTGCGCTCGCGGGTGGGTGTGGCACGTTCATGGGTGGGTGTGGCACGTTCGCGGATGGGCATGGCATTCTCGCATGCAAGCATGGGTTAGTGGGGCGCACTCGCAGATGGGCATGGTATGCTCGTGCACATGCACTGATGCCTGAACGCGCCCGCGCATTTGCGCAAGCGCACCATGCCCACCATGTGGAGCGGCGAGAGATCTGTCTCCGCAGCCCAGTCCTGCGAATCCCATGGACCAGCACCGGGCCACAGACCAGCAGTTGGGGACCCCTGCTTTACAGCGTTCCAAAGCAAAGATTACATGCCAACCTACCCACCATCCCCTCTTCAAGACTATTTTTCAGTTTCTATGGCATGCTTTTTTAAATGGCCATGATAAACAGCACCAGCTCTGTTACCTGTTTAGGATGTCCTAAAACTATACGTTCTACGGGACGTGGTGGCGCTGCGGGTTAAACCGCAGAAGCCTCTGTGCTGCAAGGTCAGAAGACCAGCAGTCGTAAGATCGAATCCACGCGACGGAGTGAGCTCCCGTCGCTTGTCCCAGCTCCTGCCAACCTAGCAGTTCGAAAGCATGTAAAAATGCGAGTAGATAAATAGGTACCACCTCGGTGGGAAGGTAACGACGTTCCGTGTCTAGTCGCGCTGGCCACGTGACCACGGAAACTGTCTTCGGACAAACGCTGGCTCTACGGCTTGGAGACGGGGATGAGCACCGCTCCCTAGAGTTGGACACGACTGGACTAAATGTCAAGGGGAACCTTTACCTTTAAAGCTATACGTTAGACCAGGTGTAGTTTAGACCAGTGGTTCTCAAACTTGGATCCCCGGATGTTTTTGGACTACAACTCCCAGAAATCCTGGCCAGCACAGCAAATGGTGAAGGCTTCTGGATATTACAGTCCAAGAACATCTCGGGACCCCAGTTTGAGAACCACTAGTTTAGACCAACTTCCGACCTTGAACCATCTTGGGACTGCACAAACTACCAAAAAATGGGCAATACTACTAAATAAATAAGCCTGGAAGTAGCAGAACATCTACTTCCAATTCTGAAAAATGTATTTTGCATTGTTTTTTCTCCCCAATAGTGTGGCTGGGCCCTGTGATCCACTTAAAAGGCAAATGGATAATCACTGATCCTAGGTGCTTCCAGGAGTGGCAATTTGCCTTTCTTTTTTTTTCTTTTTTTTTACTTACTTTATTTTTTGGTAGACTAGGAAATTTGTCTGATGGGAGGGCTGGGAAAGATGTGGTTGGGCCTTCAAAGGACAACCTTAAGAGGCCTCATGCCATCCCTGCATTGTACATTACCCAGTCTTGCTTTTGACATTTGTATGAAAGCAGTTCCTAAATCTTATGTTTCCTAGGACCTGGGATTTTTATAGCCCACTGGGCTGTTTCATTCTGTTGTTGCTAGTGATAGTTTCTGGACATGCAAACAATGCATACTTCTAAAATTATCCAGCTGCAATTTAGCACTTCTAAGTAGTGCTGATTGCAGTGGGAAAGATTTAAGAATTGAGTCAATGTGGTTGGTCCATGTCCAAGATGTATACTCACCTAAAATAATATTTCTTCTATTTGTCATATTTTTCCCCTTAACAGAGTGTTTATATTGCAGACAGACTGTAGTTTTATACCAGTTCTATTGACTGCAAGATTGATTGTTTTTGGATATGAAATTGGCAACAGGATATTGGTATTTGGTAACATATGATAATATGCCTGAGACCTTTTTTTTTTTTAATAACCCCCCACAAATCCACGAATAACTTTGTTGTTCATCGCTTCATGGGGGCAACTTCATGCTTCATGAGTCGTCAACTTTTGACATCTCACGAAGTGGGATGACTCGCCAAAATGGTGAGTCGTCCCCATCTCTAGTTGTTAACTCTATCAGTGGCAGCCATTTCTTTTCTTGCTCGCTCAGTAATATTGCATTTTGACACTTTGTGGTCCATGAGAACAGCCAGAGACTCTAGAATAATGTCCTTCTCCAATAATATTGCTCTAAGATAGGTTGTAAGATTTTGCTTGTAAGTTGTGTTTGAGTGAGAGAGATGGCACCTCTCTCTCTCTCTCTCTCTCACTCACTCACACACACACACATTCCTGGTATATCATTCCACATCAAATGAAGTGGTACAAGAGGTCATCATTGCTCAATACACGGAATGTATTGCATAGATTTTTTTTATCTCTTTATTTCCACCACCACCACCAAGGGTGTATGCAAGAAAGATAAAAAGGGAGGGAAGTAGAAAGGGAATAGTATTTATTTATTTATTTATTTATTTATTTATTTATGGGATGTGTGGAAATATAAGCTCTGTGGTTTATGAGTTACCCACAATCATAGGATTTTATTTTGACAATGGTATGAATTGCAGTGAGATGTTTCTTCATAAAGTCTTGTGTGTTTTAGATATTAAATAATAAGACTTTCTATCCTTGAGTAAATAAATCAAGAAATGCCAGGTTGGAGGTGCAAATAATGCCATAAAACTCCAGGAATTTCTCCTGCACAACTCAGTCCCGCCAAAGTGACTGATGGTGTTCTTGTGCAGCTGCCACTTATGCAAGAGAACTTCCTGGTGGGCAATGTCTCAAATGTTTGTGTACAGTTTGTGAAGGTGGTGCTTATTTATGTTCCTTTCTCCTGTACCCTTCCAGTTAGGTATTCATGGATATGCCTTTGCAATAACCAACAACGGATATATTCTGACTCATCCAGAACTCAGACCTTTGGTAAGATAAAGAAGATGCTGACTGATTTTATATGTACTCTAGTGCTAATGTTTACCTTCTTTTCTTCTTAGCATATGCAGAATCTGGAGCTTATATTTTTAAAAAGAAATTATAATTTGTCTGAAGGCAGACTTAAAAAAAACGAAGGTATTCAAAAATTATATTTCAGATGTTTTATTGTAAAATCTGGTATGAATGATCACATTGGCGATTTAGATATGCACAAGTTGTATGGTGAAAGAGCCAGACCCCAGTAAGTGCAGAAAGGCAAAGACATAAATTGCTGCAATTATGTATATTAAATTGAAATGGAATGTTGTATTCCTAACTGATATCCCCTATTTGTCATATTTAAGTATACCTCAGTTTCAAAACTATGTAAAAATTTTATATACGCTATCTTCCTCTTCACCTGCTTTTAATACCAATGAGGCCCAAGAATACTTCCCAAGATTTTTTTTCCAAAGGGGCAAGGTTCTTTTCCATTAAACTTGTCTCCATTTCGATTAACCACAATAAGAAAAAAATCTGGGGTGTCTCTTATATATTAAGGTTTACCACACAGGCTGTAGCTTAATGTCTTTTTCTTTCTGTAAAAACCCATTTTGTACATGTTGTCCTCACTGAATTTTAGTAAGAGAATAGTACTGATTAATGTGACCCCATGTTGAGAATGGTGGGGTTATGTTAGATCATAGTTTTCTAACTGGATCCCTCCAGCCAGGATGGTATTTTTTGTACCACTTGTATATTACTTGAAAATTCTGCATTCATTAAGGTTCTTTTGCCTGTAAAAGACATTTACTATTTTTTTGGTTGGAGAACATGTCACAAAATAAAAAATTGATGACACTAAGACAAAAATGTCCTTTTGTTTCTATTTCCTGTAAACTGTCATTTTATTCTCCCTAATCTTCTACTGTAATAATTATTTAAATTTGTTTTAAACAAATGTTACTTGCT
This sequence comes from Intellagama lesueurii, assembly GCA_037013535.1. NCBI lineage: Eukaryota > Metazoa > Chordata > Lepidosauria > Squamata > Agamidae > Intellagama > Intellagama lesueurii. The sequence continues at coordinate 248,600,135 of JBAJHW010000002.1, forward strand.
TGCCTTCCTGCTCTCAAGGTGGCTGTAGTGCAGAAAGTGCTAATGAATAATGAAAGTAAATATAATCTGTTATGTGTCTATTCAGAAATAAGCCCTATTGAGTTCAGTGGTATGGCCACCCAGATAGGGGTGTATAGATCTGCAGCCTTTATCTGTGATCCAGAATTCCTGAGTACCTTTCCTCTGAGACCAAGAGGGCAATCCAGGGAAAGAGTGTTCTACAGTGCAAATACTAAACAGTACCAAATTAAAACATAACTTTTATTTTCCTGCATGTATTAATTCTATCATAAAGGCTAATAAAATAGCATTTGGGAATGGTGGAGGGAGAAGCTCTACAATGGAAAACAATGCTAAATTCCTAACATCAAATTAAGACAATTTACTATAGAGGGAGGTTATAATGAAAACAATATAGCAGAAAGCATGAAGTGAAAAGCTTACTGAGACTAGAATGACTATAGTTCATATCCTAAATTTTGCCATGGGAACTTCTTCAAGAACTTTAACCACAGGACAAGATCATATAAGGCTGGTACCGCCTCTGAGAAAGCTCCTCCTCTTTCCTTACTTCACTGCACCTATAGCAAACACATGAGGTAAACAGAAGAGGAAATATTCATTTCCAAATTCATCTTGACCAGATGTTATAAGCTATGGGAATTGTAGTTTAAAGTCCAGAGTGGAAACTGCAGGCGTGGAGAGTCAGCCGAAGTTGTGATTTTACCAAGTTGCACCTCCCAGAGTATAGTTGCGATTCCCATTCAGTTTCCTAATGCAGTCTCTATAGGCAAAAGAGGAATGTCCTTCTAAATAGCCAGTTTGTCAAGACTGATTCAGAAATAACAAACCTGGGATGTTTCATAAAACTTCTTGGATTGGATAACTGCATAGACCTTCTTGGATTGGGCCAATGAGTTAATTATATGCTCCCACATGATATAACCTCAGGTCAATTCCAACTAAGTGGTGACCTTTCCCTGCGTTTTTTTGTATGGAGTGGTTTACCATTCCCTTCTTCTGGAAGCACACTGGGACTTTGTAGCTTGCTCAAGGCTACATAGACTGGCTTTTCTCCCAGGAACTTCTGACTCTGCAGCTAAGTACTCCAGCTCATTGAGTGGGGGTAGTAACTGCACGTTTGAATGTGTCTCTCAACATATAAATATTACCATATGTATAAAGACAGGCTCTTAAGATGAATCGTCATTTTCCATGATTTGCTAACTTCCCATGCACAAGGAAGTTCAAGAGATCAAGAGTGTTCTGAGTGGGGAACTCTCTTGTGACAAAGATTACATTGCCTTTCTCCTTAAAGGCTTGTATGTGGATGGTTATAGTACACTCTTTGTGACTTTAATTATTTTCAGCTCCTACTCCCTTGTGAATTTGTCTAATTGGCTAGTTTTGATGTTCTTCATTTTTTCTAGCTTCATTTTTTAATTATTGATTAATGGTTGCTTTTCAAATTGTTTGCTGTCATGGCAGCCCGTTTGAAACATTCAGAAGGCAGATTAGTGGGTCCAGTAGGCATAAATATAGCAGTTAGATGCGAGTCAAGCAGATAGGACTGCTCATTCTCTTCAGTGCATTCAGTTTTACCTAAATGAAAACCTGAAAAGAAAAGGGCAAAGCCTTTTAGAATATGCGAGTGAAGACAGTGAGTTTGAGAAACAGTTTTGTGTCTTGATTGCAAAATCAAGTGCGCCCAGGAGAACCTTCTATAGTTGAACGCTTCCTCTGAAGGCATCACTTCTAGCTTTAGGTCAGATGAGCACCCTCTTCCCTTGCCGTTGGGTGATGGCGTCTTCGAGGAATTCAGCCAGGTCATAGTAGGTTTCCCAGGTGGGCTTCCAATATGGTTTTAATCAGGCCATCTCATTAGCCCACTCCTCTTCATAGTCTGTTTTCTGAATCCCTTCCCCGTGGGTCCTGGCCTCCTTTGCCTCCCTCCACTACAGTATTCCCATTATATTCCACCTTCCTGCCTTCATGTCAAGCTTCTGTTTTCTGTGTCTATTCCTTTAATTTTTTTTTTTACTTTGTGCCAAGGGTATGTGCAAACAATCTAACTTAGTTTTGGCATCACTATATGCTGTAAAACTAGCTAGTCTTCATTCACTCTCTATGGAGTCATTTGGATAAGCAGGATTTCTTAACATTCTGTATGGTGTCTTTACCCTCCAAGTTCAGCTAAACAGGAACATAATGTAGGGCAAATATATCACCATATCTTCATTCTCAGACGTTGAATTCAGCAAGAAAAGCTTGTGAAGATATTAAAGTTTATTACTATTAAATATATTGGTGCAACATGCATGAATGCAAGTATTTTTGTTCTACTGTAGTTTTGCAATTTTCTGTGAATATTTGACTTTATTTTAATTTTTGTTAAACTGTCAGTAAGTCCAGGTGCTGTATATCTGGCACCAATAAAACCACTCCTTAAATATCTCACATATCTTGAAAACCCTTTTAGAGTTGCTGTGAATTCATAGCACGTAGACACAAAGATTAGAATTACTTTTACCAGTTTGTATACTGTTGTTCTCCAAGAGCAGTGTTCTGGCCTTTCTTAAATAGTATGATAATATGAAGTTGTCTTCTTCTTCTTCTTCTTCGACTAGATTGACATAAGTAGTTTCATTAATTGGTATATCCTGTGCTCTAACAGCTATGCTAACTGCATCTTTACGTGTTTGTGGGTCTCTACATGCATAGTATTGAAACGTCAAATGAAGTCATTTATAGTGATGTAATCTTTCAGAAACTTTTAATCCTGCTTTCTTCTTGTCAGTTTTTCCACGTTCTGTTTTATTCACATTACCAGAGTGCTGAGTGAGCTGTTGAAACCCTTGAACATCCATGTCAGTGAGTGTAATATTAATCACACTGAGCTCTCTCCAATGTCTGTTGGTTGTGCAGTAAGATTCCCCCACTGGAGAGGGTGCAGTAGGAAATCCTGTCCCAAGTTGGTTCCAAGGAATTGTCTAACACTGCAGCAGATTTGTTTAGCACACTGCGGGGAGGAGAAGAAATTCACTCTCAGCTAAGCAATGGACACCACTGGATTCAACTCAGTGTTTTTTTTTAAGATCTCTTTCTCTTTCATGGCCTATTCCCATCTTACAATTTATGATAGAGAAGAATTCATACATACTGCTTTCATGTGTAACAAATGTGTATATTGCAGGAATAGTTAACTGGTCCCTAAGGGACCATACATCAATCCTAGCATGTTTACATATCAATGGCTAGCCACTCTCAGCTCCTATGAAGAATATAAAAGAGGATATAAATCAAGCCATAACTCCATCACTGCTGCCACCGTTGCCATCCTCCTCCTCCTCCTCCTTCTGATGTGCTCCAATCCAGTTGCAAGGATCGGAGCTCCAATACAAAAAAAAACCAGATTATTTGACTTTTTGGATCCCATCTGCTTATCACCACAGCACATGCCCCTGTGTTTCTATCACTTAATATTTTTTTTATGAAAGCTGTCCACTTTTTGCAAGAAAACTAAATACACAAGCTTAAAAACATTTCCTGTGACAAGACTGGAGGAGATTCTACACTGCTGTTCACCTGAGTTCATTGAAGGATTTTATTGGTATATCTTTATTTGTGATGACAAATGTGCGAGTGCTCTACAGATGGGCATCAACCTCCAGTTTAGTGGTTTGGTGTGGTTTGTTTCCTGGCCAAACAGCTGATCCACAATTCAGTGCCACCCCCTCCAGCAGGCACCTACTTGGCAGCAGCACCCAGAGAAGGCAGGGTGGGGCACTAACACCAAGTGGGCACCGATTGGAAGAAGGCGGGTCACCAAACCACAGATCAGCTGTTCGGCTGGGAAATAAACCACACCAAACCAGTAGTTCATGCCCATCTCTAGAGTGATCCTAAAGAGTATCAATTAATGAATATCTAAGTATCACCATATAACCAAGCTTGTTTATGATCTCATTGGGAGAAAGAAAATATCCTGAAGAAATGTTTAGTGTATTTCAGCATAATTTCATAAGGTCTCTGAGTGAGCATTGCATGCAGTACATGCAGTATATCATTGTCAATTCTTTACTCAAAGGACACACCTTCATATTTCCATGACATATATCAAGTAATGTCGATTCTTCTCATTTCACTAGGCAGCCAAATTGTCACAGGTTTTGTTAAAAAGATGTTCTAAATGATGCAGAGAAAAGGGTTTGAAACAGGAAAGATATCTTCTTTCGTAGAACTAGTTTGAAAACCATCTCACAGTAGTATATTTGGGATTTAAACAATATGTATATTCTACATAGTATTAATCAGTAATGTACACGGTATAGACTGAGTGACAGATTCTCACAAAATTTATAATAGTTTTCATTCCCTTTATTACAAGAAGACGTACAAAAAAATGAATGAATGGTCCAACTCCTGTTGCTTAGCATAGTAAATCATGCTAGAGTAGGCCCTTTGAATCCATTGGGATTTGATGACATAGGTTCCATTTATTCAAATGTGCTTGCTCTACCTTTGACGTATTTTAGCATAGTAAGTTGCAATTGGAATAGGCCAGTTTGTATCACTAGAACGTATGGAGCATTGATTCACCAAATCCCCATTGATTCAGTGGTCCTACTCTACTGCTATTTACTACACTACACAACAGAATTTTGGCCAATGACTAAGTCGTACAGAGTTAAATGAGCTTGTGCCTAATGAAGTATTCAAAACAATGCACTCTCTATTGTGTGGTAAAGTAACCATATTGTATGAGATTTACAACTAGCAAAGGGATGTGTTCCATTTCTTCATCCTTTCTTTTTCTATGGGTTTGCTATAAATGAAGCCTCCCTCTCTTGTTTAAGAGGGAATTATGTAATGAATTCCAGCAACGATAAAAGATGCAAGACAGATTGGCAAATGATGTAATTTCCCTTCCTTGTTTTTATTCATGACAGCAGTTTTTTAATGGAAAAAAGTGGATATGTTTCCCTTCCTCACATCACTGCACATCTCTGGCTCATTATCATACACAATCATTCCAATGGTAAGTCCACAGATAAATAAAAGTGTGAGCCCAGAAGCTCACTTCATTATATTCATTTGGTTTGGGTTGGGTTTTGGTTTTTCTGTTTCGTTTGTTTTGTTTTAAGATTCAGATTTCTAAAATCTGGATCTTTTCGTGCAGAATCATATTATCATAGCAAGAGAAACAACTCCAAAATGATCAGCATCCACTTTGTGTCACTTTACGTAAACTGTTTCACAATGTATGAAGTGTGTAGCTCATTCACGTGTTTCCTGATTCGAATGGGTATGCTGTGCAGGTTAGTAGTAACTTCGGGATGAAGAACAGGTTCAGTTAGATGAACATCAGTGATCAGCCATTAACCACTAATAACTTAATTATGCAAAAACCCCATTAGAGGGAGGGGGAAGTAGCCTTTCAGTGTTTTGAACTGAATTATTTCAGTAAATTGAAATACATGTGGGCCAGAAGGCATCATTCATGTAAATAAAATATGACACAAAATTGCCCTCAGATCCTGGGACTAAGCAGACTATTTTGTTTTAAATTTATTAGCATGGATATTGTGGGAGCAACCAAGAGTCTAAATTTAAAATGATAGTTTGAGTTCAGTGACTAACCCACAATTCAGTCATAATTTTTATGTGTAGAGCTAGCATGCAGCATGATTTGTGTTTCGCTGCTTGAGCCCCAATGAATGTGGGTTAATGTGAGTTTCTCTGAAATGTTGTTGGATGATGGCCGTGGGTGATGAGACTTGTTAGTAGAAGGTTGGGTTTTCCCATTGGTAAAACTAAGCTACTAATATATTGTGAAACAGTTTCCCTTGAAAGAGATGTTAGAAAAACTGGCAATACTATGTTGGAAAAGTATAGCTGAAGAGAAGCTCTTGTCTCCAGCAGCAGGTTGACTTGTCTGTTGATTTCACAGTGCAACATGATTATTTTGTTGACAGTCTTTGTTTCTGTGACATTCTATGATGTATTATGCTTCCATCAATATTGGTTTATTTATCTTTCATCAGTTATTTAGTAGGCTGTTGATCAGGCCTACATTCTGCAAAAGGAATCTATTGTTGACTTCAAGAGAAGAGAGTTTAGATTACGTTAGGCATGGTATATGTATCACCAGACTCTGTGGTGAAAACAAAGCCAGGGATGGAGGGGTATGTCTCTGTTGAGTCAAGACACAAGTGAATCCCTGTTGTCCTTCTGGTTAGCTGTGGATGAACTGTGTAGAGATGAACATTAGATGGCAGTATCATACTGCTCAGTCTAATCGTCCAGTGACACAGATCCTTCACTGGAATCTGAGTAGACAGAGCCATTATTCAAAACAGATACATATATCTCTTTAAATCATATATGTTTTGAATATGCTGTGTTTATGTAAAAAGTGAAAGTCAAGACTTGTATTGAATGTGTTTCTTTTTACTGTAAAACACTGTAGTATTAAAATGCAGAAACAAAACCCCACTGGCACTAAAGCATATATGGCAACAAGGAAGCAGAAACTCTATATGTTTCACTTTCTGCTACTTTTTTAAAAAAGAACTCTGTTTAGCTTTAGTATGGAAATATTAACAGGAAATGTTTCCATGGTCCAACGAAGCAGCCTTGAGGGGAAAATGCATATATTGCAAAATGCACAGGGATTTTCTCCCGTCTTAGGAAATCCAACAGGACTGGAAGTATCCCAACCGACCAGCAATTCTCTTGCAATTGTTTCTGTGACTGAATTGCTTCTGCATCTCCCCATATGAGCTTCCCAGGTTTTAAGACGTTCGAGGGAAGCCTTTCTCTTTTGTGTTGTGGATCAGAATATACTGTTGAGCACAGAATACACCAGACTTTTCCATCTTCAAATTAGTTCCGAGTTAATTCTATCAGTTCTTCTGTCACGTCTTAAGACACATAACATTCAAACCGTAGGATATTAGATTCAGTGTCTCTACTCCACTGACAAGATTGGCTGTGTCACCAGAACTAGGAGGGAGTGAATAACACTGCCCCCCACCGTGCATCCCTCCATGCATCCTCTGCAGTCCTGGGAAATAAGAGGTTTAGATGGTGCAGAGAGCTGCAGATTGGAGGTGAGAGAGAAGGAGTATACCTGTGCTAGTGTAAATCCAGAAGTACAATGTTCAATTTGTTGTATTAATGGTTTTATTGCCTACTGATATTTTTTTTTAATGCACAACTGGTTTTTGTTATGACCTATGGTTTAGCCTTACACAGCTTGAGTGCAGGCTCCCTGAAAGACTGCATGTCCGCATATGAGCTTCTGTGGATTTTAAGATGTTCCGGGGAAGCCTTTTTCTTACTCTTGGCCTCACCACCTTGCACCTCATGAGGACACAGGAGGAGCCTTCTTGGTGACTGCTCCCACCTGGTTGCAATCCCTTCCGAGGGAGGCTAGGGTGACCCTCCCCCCTCTGCTGTCCTTCCACCAACTGGCAAAGACTTTCCCCTTCAGGCAGGCTTTTTGTAAGTAGCTGGCTGTCAAGGAAGAAAATTTTAATCGGTGGTGTTATACCTTTTGATTATTAAAATGTGTTTTTAAGTTGTTTTAAATATTTGTTCCGTATCTTGAACACATGTTCGCCCAAATCCAGAAGTAAGTCACAATTAAAGCAGACCTATTGGGTCAGTGTGGATTTTGTGAGTTAACTCCTCTGTAAGTTCCATTGATTCAGTGGACCTCTTATAGTTGCAACCTACTACTATGTAGATTTTAGTCATTGTGCTTTTTAAATATTATACATTTTTATATTAATAATTGTCTTTTTAAAATCTTGTATCTATGTACTGGGAGAAAGGTGGGATGTTAGTAAAATGAAAGAATATGCCAAAGGATTTCAACCTTGAACTTGGGGAAGTAGTGTGTACCTATGTACAGAGACATGACTCTACAGAGGTGTATGGCACTGAGATTAGCAGCTACAGTGAACAAACTCCATAAGCATACTATAGACAGACCATACCTCTTCTGAGTTATAATAAATCAACCTCAGCTTATCAGCACAAACTATAAATGTGGACAAAATTAGGGGCAGACCGTTTGCATAGTATTGGGAAAGTTTGAGATTAAAGGACCACCTATATCTAAGGTAACACCCTCTGGGTTTTTTCCTGTCAAACTGTGGCTGCTCCATACCAGTTTTGAAGTGATTCCCACTGTAGCAAATTAAATTTAATTCTGAGCAATTATGAGAGAAAGACATTGGTGATCTGAATCAGGGCTAGCATGGGTAAATATGTTGGACCCCTTCCAAGGCCCAAATCCCGGCAGGGACCCCCACCGTGCTCCTCCTCTTCTTTGCTGTTGCAGCCTGTTTGTTTACATGAAAACAGTGGCAAGAATTGGGAACTAGAGCAACTTATTTACTGCTTGTTTTCTTAACTTCTCCTTAGCCTTTGGATAGGTGTATGGACTGCACATAAGGGCCGGGGTTGAAGCCAGTCAGTGATGAGGTCCACTGGGGACATCTTTCCTAAGGGCCTTCCACAACCTGCATCCAGAACTGATCCAGGAGGAATATGTTTTGTTTTATTTCCATTTTTAAAAGTTCTCATAGCTATTGAAATCAGAGCACTTTTCCCAGTGTAATCTGGTTATAGATTTTCAGTTTGTTTATGGGAATTAAACTGAAACTGATTTTAGTGGTACTGTTACTGCTAATGAGGTTTAGCACTGTGTGAATGCTTCTAGTTCTGAGTCTTAACCAATTGTGTATACAGTAGGACCTCAGAATCCCTGGGTGATAAGTTCCAAGCACTCCCCCACAGATGCCAGAAAGCTCGGATATAGAAATCCTCGTATATAGCAAAGTCTCTGGTTCCTCCTAGTAGCCAATTCTGGTAACACACATTGGAAATGCATATTTCTGAGTTATTTAAGTGAATATTTTCACTGTAGATATCACATAAAGATGTTGATCTGAAAAAAGAGTAGTTCTTCAACAGCTATTACAGCTGCTGCTGTAAAAAAAAGGAGGTTGGTTGAGATGTAGCAGTGAATTTACTCATCTGTCTCAGGGTGCAACATGTAGGCCACTTGTGCTAATGACATCTCATTGACTTCGCTAAGATGCCATCAGTCAACAATATAGCTCATAAATCACACTATATTGATAAAATCTAGACGTTAACCAAGGTGATTTTACACATTCATTCATGGCAGGAGGGGGGAAATTATTATAATTCGTAAGAAGGTTTTCCCTTCTTATGAACCTCTCTCCTCAGATTATGTAAGGACAAACTCAAATGAAAGTGTAATAAGAGAGACAGTAAAATATGAGTCTTCCTTCAAAATGGAGGAAAATGCAGAATATATTCCATTTTTAAATATTGCTCTAGAAAGTGTAGATGGGGTGTGGTGTCATAAATGGACACCTAAAAAACTCTCTTATAGTTATCTGGAAGTTGAATCATGGCAACTGGACTTATTTCTTGTTAGATTGAAACATTTCACTACTCATCCAAGTAGCTTCTTCAGTCTGAGGAGAGTTGCTAGGAGATCCCTCCATGTTGGTTTCACTTCCCCCTAGTCTGAATAGGCTCGTTAGAAGGACAAAGGACTGGGGGTGAGGGATAATCCCACTTCTGCAGTCCTTCTCCACCCATTGTCATGGGTCGTTGACAGTCATTAACAGTGGTCTTTCTGGTGTGTATGGTCCTAATCTTTCTGGGGACAGATGAAATGGCTCTTATAGTTGGAAGTAAATTCTGTGCAAATCAATTGGACTTGCTTCTAAGTAAAATAGTTTAGTGTTTTGGTATTAGAATTTGAAAACAAGAGCAATGCTAGTGGCTTGGTTCTGGACTATTTGTAGGCAGAGTTCTAACCCCAGTAATATCCTGTTGGATGAAAGTGAAGACCTCTGTTGATTCCCTTGATGCTTTTCTAGGTCCTTGCAAAAGCTGCTTCGAAGGATTGTTCTGTCCTTTGAGGGTGGCTGCTGGTGGGTGCGTGCGTGAGAAGGTTCAGTAAATATCAACTCCCCAGTGCTTCTCATGGGATGCTTCACTGGATTTCAAGGGACGGTCTGCATTCAGCCCAGTGACTATAAAAATATACCTCACATACTTTATTGTCCAGAAGCCAAGAGGCATGCATTCTTGCTCTTTTCCCATATAAATGAGTTCAGGGGGGAAAAGAATGAGGTAATATGTTCCAGGTTAATTATCTGTCATTTTACAATAAGCTATTTAATGTTAAATTTCAGGAGAGAGCCTCAGAGTTGTTGTGTTTTTGTTTTGTTTCTGGCATCACTGTTGGATTGTGTATCTTCATGGATTAGGGAAAATTTACTTTAGGAACATGATGTTGGCACACTGTTGTAAAACTATAGGCCAGAAAAAGATGCTGAAATTCAGTCACAGGATTTGATTTTTATCTCTCCAGTAAATGGAGGTACTTACCTTGAAATATTGACTACGCAAAAGCCTTTGACTGTGTGGACCACAGCAAACTATGGCAAGTTCTTCAAGAAATGGGAGTGCCTGACCACCTTATCTATCTCCTGAGAAATCTATATGTGGGACAGGAAGCAACAGGTAGAACTGGATATGGAACAACTGATTGGTTCAAAATTGGGAAAGGAGTACGACAAGGCTGTATATTGTCTCCCTGCTTATTTAAATTATATGCAGAATACATCATGCGAAAGGCAGGACTGGAGGAATCCCAAGCCGGAATTAAGAGTGCCGGAAGAAATATCAACAACCTCAGATATGCAGATGATACCACTCTGATGGCAGAAAGTGAGGAGGAATTAAAGAACCTCTTACTGAGGGTGAAAGAGGAGAGCGCAAAAAATGGTCTGAAGCTCAACATCAAAAAAACGAAGATCATGGCCACTGGTCCCATCACCTCCTGGCAAATAGAAGGGGCAGTGACAGATTTTACTTTCTTGGGCTCCATGATCACTGCAGATGGTGACAGCAGCCACGAAATTAAAAGACGCCTGTTTCTTGGGAGGAAAGCGATGACAAACCTAGACAGCATCTTAAAAAGCAGAGACATCACCTTGCCGACAAAGGTCCGCATAGTCAAAGCTATGGTTTTTCCAGTAGCGATGTATGGAAGTGAGAGCTGGACCATAAAGAAGGCTGACCGCCGAAGAATTGATGCTTTTGAATTGTGGTGCTGGAGGAGACTCTTGAGAGTCCCCTGGACTGCAAGGAGAACAAACCTATCCGTTCTAAAGGAAATCAACCCTGAGTGCTCACTGGAAGGACAAATCCTGAAGCTGAGGCTTCAATACTTTGGCCATCTCATGAGAAGAGAAGACTCCCTGGAAAAGACCCTGATGTTGGGAAAGTGTGAGGGCAAGAGGAGAAGGGGACGACAGAGGACGAGATGGTTGGACAGTGTCATCGAAGCTACCAGCATGAATTTGACCAAACTCCGGGAGGCAGTGGAAGACAGGAGGGCCTGGCGTGTTCTGGTCCATGGGGTCACGAAGAGTCGGACACAACTTAACGACTAAACAACAACAACCTTGAAATATACTGCAATTCAAGAAATAAAACCCCAGGTGGCCCACTGAGCTCTCCACCCCCGGAGATCCAGTGGCAGAGGAGTCCCAAAGCCATAATTCCATGGGTTCCAGCTTGGATTTGTCACTCACAGTAGCTTTTATTAAAGGCACTGAGTCAGCCCCAACTGCCCGTTCCCCCACATTCCCAGGGGACTGAGTTTCCAGCATAATCCCTTGGACACAGTCTGTCTGGGTGAGGCCCCAGTTAACTTCAGCAGAGTCCCTGAAAGTCCAAGTCCAGAGAAGCAGGTGGGAAGTATGAGTCCCAGTCTGGAATGCAGTCCTTTTAGGGAGAGCTGGTAAAGAAATGGTGCTGGGGACAGCTGGGTTGCAGTAGGTGCTGCTGCTCCAGTTGAGCAGCGTGGACACCAAGGTTGGGGTAGTGCTGGATCAGCTGGGGTCTGTGTTGCTGAAGCCTCAGATCCCCAGCCCCTTCCACAGCCAAATGGGCTGGGTGGGAGGTGGTGGCTCCACTTGTCCTCTATGTCCATTTGTACTCTGCAGGGTTGCAGGAGATGAAGTCCCATTGCTAGACTGCCTCTCCCCATATCTTCATCCAACATGATGATGTGGGGAGGATAATGACCCTGGACCCTACAAATCCAACCTCCTTCTTCCTGCTGCCACACCCTCCTTCACCTGTCCTGCATCAGGCAGTTGCCCTTTATTCACCTGGGACAGCGCATCCCAAACAGCTAGGGGCCCAGGAGATTTGCTCTCTCCAAAGCTCCCCTGGGTTGGTGGGGCAGGGCAAGATAGCTTTCTCGGGGTGCTCAAAGTCACCCCCTTATACCAGGTTTTCCATTTCATGGAAAATTGTTTTATTGATTTTAATTTAAAAAAATTGTTATATATATCCTACTAATAAGTAAACAGTTGTGTTATGCAGAAATGCTGAAACATTAAAGCCAACCAAACACCTTCATAAACTAATAAACAAAGTTTCAAAAATTAATTTTACATGCCTTGAAGAAAAACATGTCTTATTTTTTTGATTCAGTGTTGATCTGTTTCTTTGTAGGATGATTGGTTCTTCCAGCTTGATAAACACATCAACCAAGTTTTTTTTTTTACTTGCTTTTTCTGACCCCTTGAGAATTCTAATGTATTAGAGTTAGCAGCAGGGCTACAGTTTAACGTACATGTCTTGTTTTTCCTAAATCCACTTATTGTTCCAGTATTGCCCTGAATGGGGCCAACCTGCTGATAAACCAATTATGTCACTTCTGCTTCTTGGCATTTCGATTCACTGGGAAAAAATTGACATGGGACTCCTACACTTTTTGTCCCTCTTTGTTAAATTGGCTAGGACAAAAAAAAAAAGTGCTCCAGTGATGAAGTGCAATAGATCTTTATCCATTTCTTAATCTTTAAAAAAGAACAGTGTACATGGCAAGCACCTGAAACTGAGGGATTTTGTTTACAACTCTTGAGGTGACAGTGCCGGGTTGTTTTTGTTTTTGTGTGTGGTTTTGTTTTGTTTTTGTGGGGGGTTTTTTTGCCAAACAGGTTTCAGTGCTTCCCAACCTTGCCTCCTCTGGCAAGTGCCCACTTCAAGGCAGAACCTATGCTTTCCTGCCCCGCCTCCTCTGGGCGCTGCCTTGGAGTGGGTACCTGTTGGAGGAGGCATGGCTGGGAACAGCTGTTCAGCAGAAAAATGAACCTGCAAGAACCTCTGAACTGGCAGTTCATGCCCATCTCATCAGTGGGGGGAGGGGAGATCTCCTAATTTTTTTACAATTTCTCTTTCTTCTTCTGAAGTTCATGTCCAACCTTTGCTATCTAACAGTTTTACTGCATATTTTGTGAGTATCAATTATTCTTTCATATAATTCCAAAAAGATTTGCCCCCATTTTTTAAAAAGAAATCTTGTCCAACCAATTTTTAATAAAATAAATACTGGCTATGGGAGAAGACACCTTTGAAAAATAAATATGTTTATGATGGATTTTGTGGGCACATTTCTACATGTGTACATCTATCGTGTTATGGGCAGTGTTTCCAAACAGCTCAACAACACATATCTAACATCTATTTAGGTACCACTATATCTTACTCTTACATCTTTGGTCATGTCATCTGTGCCCAAATGGCCTTCAAACTTCTCCACCCCATCTGTGAGAAGGCAAATTGAGGGGACAGAAGCTTTGAGGAAGCTCTGAGGAAGGAGAAATTTCGAAACAGTTTGTAAGGAGAAACTCACCATTAAAAGTGGCTATAGCCCCACTGTGTTCCTTTTCCCCCAAGGAAGTTTCAATTTTTGCTCTGTGTTGTCCATCTAAACACTATTTGGCTTCCTCCACAATACGTGCTGCTTAGTGCTATTCTAGAGCATTGTGGCAGTGTTGGTGTTGATGGCAGGGAGCTGCACCCCCACCCCAAAAGTAATTAGTTTCAAAAACCATTCTATAAATTAGCATTTTATTTTCGGGAGAGTGAGAAAAAGCAAATCTCAAGGTTTCTCAAAAAAAATCTTTTAATAATGTTTGGCTGAGACATTGTGCACACACACCCACAGAGGCAGGAAAGCATACATACACAGAGCAAAGCACTCACCCCACCCCATCTACCTTGTAACTCAGCTGAAGAGCAACAAAACAAACTTTGCCCAGAATAAAATCTCTCACTCTCTCTCTCTCTTCCATACACACAGAATGGTAAGGAGTATGAATGAATGTATGAATATTCTACTTTTACCTTTGTCTTTGTCTATTACCCCAGTTTAACTCCACCTCTGGCCCACTGTGCCTTCCACCTGACCAACTACAATAGGCACCAGCCACCAATGCCCCTCACTCTCTTATACTTTGGCCATTCAGGAATTTTGGCATTAAATCAATCATGTATTGTATATGCCATGTAAAACATGGGATGCTTTATGTCAGTCCACTATCTATTTGTAGTTGTTGTTTAGTCATTAAGTCATGTCCGACTCTTCGTGACCCCATGGACCAGAGCACGCCAGGCCCTCCTGTCTTCCACTGCCTCCCGGAGTTGGGTCAAATTCATGTTGGTCACCTCGATGACACTGTCCAACCATCTCGTCCTCTGTCGTCCCCTTCTCCTCTTGCCTTCACACTTTCCCAACATCAGGGTCTTTTCCAGGGAGTCTTCTCTTCTCATGAGATGGCCAAATTATTGGAGCCTCAGCTTCAGGATCTGTCCTTCCAGTGAGCACTCAGGGTTGATTTCTTTCAAAATGGATAGGTTTGTTCTCTTTGCAGTCCAGGGGACTCTCAAGAGCCTCCTCCAGCACCACAATTCAAAAGCATCAATTCTTCGGCGGTCAGCCTTCTTTATGGTCCAGCTCTCACTTCCATACATCGCTACTGGAAAAACCATAGCTTTGACTATGCGGACCTTTGTCGGCAAGGTGATGTCTCTGCTTTTTAAGATGCTGTTGAGGTTTGTCATCGCTTTCCTCCCAAGAAGCAGGCGTCTTTTAATTTCGTGGCTGCTGTCACCATCTGCAGTGATCATGGAGCCCAAGAAAGTAAAATCTGTCACTGCCTCCCTATCTTCCCCTTCTATTTGCCAGGAGGTGATGGGACCAGTGGCCATGATCTTAGTTTATTTGTAGATGGGGTTTATTTTTGCATTTGGGGTGGGGGAGGGATTATTTTTAGATCTGAAATTTGATTTTTATTCCATAACATTTAGAAAGGTGTTTAATGGCATGAAGCTTAAAAATGAGATATGTATTTTACTCATCCTGGACCTTCCATCATACTTATGCCATTTTAAGACTAAAGTCCTGTATTTACTTGTTTGCGAATAAATCCCAGTGCTGTTTGTTTCTGAGCAGAAATGCACTGGGTAGCTCTGTTTTCTTCCTTCTTATTCATAGACACAATCTGCCACATGACCTCATATTTATTTTGTGACAGTACTCTCTTGTCAAATCGCCGGAAACATTATTGGATAGTTTAGTTTAAATAAATGCTTAATTTTCTTGGAGGCAAACTAAAGGTTATATATGATACATAATAAATAATACACATTTCTTTTTATCATTTCAGATATTGTGACAATGATGGTTTCTGTTATTAAAAACTTCAGTAAAAAAATCAATTGAATGGTAACCATTCAAGCTGGCACCTACTTTTACATAATTTATTTTTCATAATTGAGAAACTATTTGTTTGTGTTGTCATCGAAGCTACCAACATGAATTTGACCCAACTCCGGGAGGCAGTGGAAGACAGGAGGGCCTGGCGTGCTCTGGTCCATGGGGTCACGAAGAGTCGGACACGACTTAACGACTAAACAACAACAATTTGTTTGTGTATATCAGCCCCCCCCCCCTATGAACGTATTGTCTGGGGATGTTGGGAATTGTAGTCCAATGTATCAGGAAGGGTCCGTTTTAGAGAAACTGGATTTCTGTGTGTGCACATGCACACGTGTGCATGTGAGCCATGTATATGTTATATGCCTTTCCTTATACACCCTGGCAGTTTTGCTTTCAGAGAAAGTTGCTGAGTTTAAATTAATTGTTAACTGCCACAGTATATTGTACATAGCGAAAAAAGATCCAATGTATTTAAAGATTGCTAAACCAGTATTAAGGCTTTCATAGCTATAAATTCTGGGAAAATTTGTTTCTTCTAATATAGAAAAACAGAGAAATCCAGGTCTCAGAGGAACCATTAATGCCCCACTTAAGCAGTGTTAGCCTTTCATAAGCAGCAAATCTCATTTCTCTCTGGGGAGTCCTGCCTGGAAACTAAGATAACCTACACTTACCCTTGCTTATTCAGAGACTCCATAAAACTCTACAGCTGTAGCTGACAGCAGAATATTTAAATGATGTGAGCAGTGTAAATGCCTTGTGTTCATTTAAATAACTGAGGAGTTCAATCACTTGAATGTCAACAATTATTCCTGTTGGAGTTTACATGCAAAAAAAGAAAAAGCATCTGAATCCCTGTGAGGGCATTAAATTGCTATCTAATTAGCAATCCTAAATTACATATATTAAAAAGATAATTAACAGTTTGAAGGCTTTGCTGGGAAAACCAGTTGCACATACAAATGAAATGCAAGAAATATTGTAGTAATGCTTGCAGTTTCCTTTGATTCTTTCAGTGTTAATGTTAGGTAGAAACATGCTCACCGAATTTAAGTCTGGTAATGTTGAAATAATGGCAGATGTTTTAAATTATTTCCACTCTAAGGAGATATAATTATGAGCAGCTGTCAGTTTTACATAATCCTGAATGATAAGGTCTTCAGCATGCAAATGAAATACTAAATCAAGAGGCTTTACCATGGTAAGAATCAAGTGCATGTCACTCTTCTAATCTACTTCAATGTAGCCAGTTTGATATGAATGAAGGTATTGTTTATGCAGTCTTCATAGGCACATAAAGATGTGTTCCTCATTTTCCATGTCATTTGGATCAACTGTGTTGTAGACAAACCTACTTTTGTTGAGCTTTGACAGTTTGGCTCCAACAAAAGCAAAATGGAGGCCAGATTCTCTGTTTCATATGGCAAGATCCAGGTGGTGTCTATTGCAGACAATTGCCTTTTCACATTGTGAGAGGTGGTATTTACCAGGTGAGAGAAACTGACTGAATGCTTGAGTTCTTCCGTATGTGGTAAATTCCAGCTGTCCTACGGAGTGACTTTATCTCATAAAAAGTAACATGAGAACAGGGCCAAAGTGAAACTAAGGATACCTGAGCTGTACAATCCTGCTGTATCAAAGGCATTTGGCTCAAGAACAAAAGAGAATGGGACCCTGAGGGCCTTTATATGCCTTTTGGATATCAAGAGTTGGAAACCAAATGTTGTCCTAGAGAGTCTATTAAACTGTGTGGGTGCAAATCTTGTGTGTGCATATGTGTAATTTCCTTCAGTGCTATCATTTGTGTTAATGGAATCCATCTAGTCACTTGGTCTTCAGTGTTGAGCTAGTAAATTAGAACCTAAGCCCAACATGATGCTCACGATAGCATCCGATTTTCATCTATTCTCCCCTGGTGCCAAAAGCTGCCTAAGGATGTCCCACCTGCCACATAAGGTTATTAGGGGATATTCTGGGCTTCAGGAGGGAGAGAGGAGGGAAACATGTCCTCTCCTAGCTTCATTTATGAAAGCTACATCTAGAGATACAATTATTATATTGGTACTAGTTCTAGAATAGTATTCTGTGCTCTTGACCATTCACTGTTTGGTCACAAAGTTGGCTGGGAAAGAGCTGGATAGCATCTAGCTTTTCAGTGTAATGAAAACTCTTCAGAGACTCTTTCACTTTGAAAATGAGAGCTTTAGATATTTTCTGTGCTATTTGTAATGAAAGGATGTGATGGTGGTGGGAATCCTAGTATTCTCACATGTATTACTGCTAGGGAGTCCTAGCTAGACTTTATATCCTTATGAGTTCCCATGTTTTTCCTCTGTGAAAATTGACATTTATAGCCACTTTTAAGTGGCATAGTTAACGGTTTGCATTTCATTGAGTATGGCTTAGAAATGGTATTGCATGGGAGTTTCTTGCTGCCAGCTGGCATGACTGTCTAATCCAAAATAACTAGTCTTCAGTGCCAACCATAATCTAAGAATTTCTGGATTAAAATCTTAAATTATAGCCTTGGTCTGCACGTCTCTCTTTTTTTTCAGAAAAAAAAGTTAGCTCTTGTTTTGTTTAAAAGCACATACACATACACACACACACACATTCCTGCTTAATCTTAATCTCAATTTTTACTCTACCCTTTCTAAGCACACATTAAGTGATTTGCAAATTCAGGATCCAGCAGAGCTTATTAGAAGATCATGTACATCATCATCATTGTTGTCAACAACAAAATGCAGCTCACAAAATAAGAAGAATGCAGGGAAGCTGGACAGTGTACACAGCAATAAAAGCAAATTGCCTGCAGTCTTATTGCTCATATAAAATTTGTGCAACTTGACTAATTGCTGCTTAATTTGGCAAAGTATCAGGGCACACCTCGGTTCTACAATGAGGCACATGACCAGGCAATACAACTAAGATGCATCCCAGCACCTCATCAGTTAGGTGTAGCAAGTTAAGCAAACCTTATGCCAACACTGGTAGGAATCTAGGCACATGAAAAATTATAACTAATGCTGCTCCTTGGTTTTAGAAACATATGCCAAGTCCTTGGAGAGTTAAAGTCAAACAAATGGAGCAGAGAAGTAGTATTGTACCTCCAAAATTGAATGAGACTTTTCATTCCAATCATGAAAAGGCCTATAGTTTTCATAAATCTCATCTTTTGAATCTACATCTTGGTTTAGACGAAGCACTTCTGCAGGTGGCTGAGAATATATAAATATGTTACACCAATTCTCAGGCACTGTTTCTTGGCCACTGTGTTGTCTACAGTAGAATAGGAATTAAGCAAACAGTGTATGCCATAAGAGCAGTGCCTGTGCCCCCTCCAGTTCTACATGGACTTCTATCCCTATTATACCTTTCCATCGGCCATGTTGGCCAGGGCTGATGGGAACTGGATTTTGACAACATTCAGAAGAACAAAGGTTCCTAGCCCTGTTTTCAAAACTTGCATCTGAATGGGATGCTAATGATTCTGATGAGAATTGCACTTTTTATTAAATGGAGAGCCAGCATTATATTACTGAATAGGAAGACTGTGTGAGATTCAGGTGAGCATCCTTGCGTGACTTTTCTTGACCATGACCTAAATATTAAAGAAAACATAGAGGGGGGAAAAGGGGGGGGGTCCATATGTATAATTGATTATTATTTTTCTAATGTGTGTACCATTAACCCTTTGTTTTTGCCCTCATCACATGGCAAGTTGTAGTTCCAGTGAAAGGAATGAGAAAAACAGCCTGTGGTGCAACCTGGGTGGCATCCACTCCAGGAAGGATGAGAGCCATGTGACTCTGTTTAGATTCTTCCCTGCATATGAAATGAATCTTGGACTATGACCATGCTAATAGAACAGAGGTCAAGCATTAGCTAGCCCAGTTTTCTGCAGTAGTAGGATTATTGTGTCTTAAAGGATCTCTGATAAATACTCATTTGGCCTTTACTTTAAATCCACTGGGACAGAAGATTCCACAGATTTCCTGGAAGTCTTGTTTTAATTGCCTCTCCAGTCCTCCAGTTAAGAAACTTACAACTTGAAATTACTGTGTCTGTTCCTCTGTGGCCCCAGAGAACTGTAAACAACAACCCCTCCATGTCTTTGTGGCTTTCACATATTTCAAAATTATTGTCCATGCCTTAATCTTTCTCTTTTTCTAAGTTAAACATGCTTTACTTCTTCTATCTCAACTACCCCAAATCCTTCCTGTTCTTCTCTGACCTCTGGTGAATGCTCTGAAGGTGGGTAGGCAGAGTGTGGTGCCAAGGCTAAGTGAATATCCACTGAGATGAGGCGGGCTGAGAACGTTTTGCTTGCTCTTCTCCAACATGTCTAAATGCATAGTTCCCATTCCTAGTAAATACCTTGATTGATTGATTGATTGATTGATTGATTGATTGATTGATTGATTGATTGATTGATTGATTGATTGATACTGGAAACAGAATGAAAGAAAAACATCAACAAATACTACTTCCACAACCAGATAATAACAACATAATGATAATGAACTAAGTAGGTAGCATTTCTTGCCCTTCTGAGACACTGAAAATTGGTTGCATTGAACGCTTGTCACTCTGCCCAGTTGATTTCAGAGATCTGGGCAGTGTGCTGTTGCAAAGAATGGATGCTACAGGAGCTGTTGCAGCTCATTGGCAAAGAAGCTGTCAAATGCTAGTCACAACAAATATCTGAGGATAATCACAACTGATCCCTCAACTTCTGTTCTATGTATAGTACTTTGTATAGTACTTTGCATTATGAAGTACTAGCCTTGGAAAGGAACAAAAGAATTGCTGGGGCACTTTAAAATCCAGAAACTATGATAGAGTATTTGAAGACCAGAACTAATAGGTGGAAAACATGCAAATACAAGGTACCACAAAAAGGAACCAGTCTCTCTAGGCTTTGCATGCCCAATATAGGTTGCTTACATATTAGGTCTAAAGGAATATACAATGACAACCTGCAATTTTAACAAATTGATTTTGACTTGTTTGAGGAATTGTCATTTTAAAGTATTTTAATTATTATTACAGGTATAATCTTCTGCCTAGGGCTCTAGGTGTGCAATCTAAGGATATAATAAATATTTGGTATTTCCTTGTTCTTGAGTGAAAATTAGTGTCACAATACAATGAGATGGAAAAAGCAAATACTTAACTGCTGCAAGAGTTTCCATATCTGCATAACTGAAAAGATCAGCATTCATTTTCATTAGCAGGAAACTTGAATTTTGTATTATGTATGTATTTTATGCAAATACAAAGAGTTTTGTGTAAAACAAATTCCAAAAATGAGACAGGAACTCATATAAGTAGATTCCCCCCCCCCCCCCCGCCCAAGTTTTCATTCTCAGCTGCAAGAACAAACTAGGCAAGAATGTATGATATTTTTCTAGTCTCCAGAACTTCCCTGTGAAGTAGTTTAGACTTGAATAGTCCCTGGTCCAAGTTCACCTTCTATAAAGTGAAAGCAACAAAGCGCCATTAAATAAGCAGATTGGGAAGAGGAGACTTTCCCCTCACCTTGAGGTTTAGTTACAGCTCAGTGGGCTGGTTGGTGTAGAAGCCGCTTCCCTGTGGACAAGTCTTCCCTCTGACAAATGGAGCAGCATGTACTGCAGCCTTTCATTTAAACACATGTCCTGTGCATTTTCCACAGCCTTAGCTTTAATACTGTGCAATACTGAAGGTGTGTGTAAAAAAGATGTGTTCCTGACAGAAAGCAAGAATTTGCTTTCTTAGGGATTGCTAGCAGAAGCTAATGTAGACATTAGCTTCATTTTTGGGGGAACTCACTATTTCTTTGTTGCAATGTGCAGCAGGGGGCAGGATTTTCCTGTATTTTGGGAATGCCAAAGTCAAAATCATTTGTCATCATGAGATGTTTATTTTAAAATATTAGATTTAGAGTATAACAAGGCTAGTGATAAAACAATAACATTTCCTTATTAATATGTTCCTTACATTTTTCCCAAATGAAAGAAAAGATAAATGCAGTATCAGCAGACATTAACACCCAAATTCCCAGGAGTTATGCCTTATCTTGTTTAAAGAAAAGTATGTAAACATTTTGTGGATAACACTGTAGGAAATATCACTTCCTGCATGGCTGCAATAGCTAGCTCAGGATGTCTTCTATTAATTTTGAAAATGCAGCTGAGGTCCTTATGACATAATAGCATATTGCATAACTAATCTGTGGCATCTGTGTATAAAACATGGCAAAAAGTAAAAATAGTACTAATAATGGCAGTGTGTGCACATTTGTCTCTGCTCAATCCCTGTTTCAAGGGTGTACTGACCGTTGTCATGTATATTCTCAGTAGAAAAAGTCAATTCTGGTTAAGACTTTTATAGTCCAAATAAATTGTATTCTGGTTTGTGGAAAGATGCTTGTGTGCTTCACTTAGTGGCTGAAATTCTGTTGCTTAGCAGGGTAAATGACATCAGAGTCAGCCTATTAAAACAATGGGGATTTGATGAATCGACTCCTCCCATAGGTTCCATTGATTCAGATGTTGCTGCTCTAGTTGTAACTAGAGTAGGCATGTTTCAGTCAGTGGATTTTATATAGGTATTGACTAGAGATGGGGACGAATATAAAAACGGATTGGGTTTTTTGATGAATATAGCCGATTCATCATATATTCGTCGATCCGTATTCGTCAAATTTTAAGTCCTGATGAATACGGATCGACGAATATTTCCCTGTTTTTATTCATCCCCATATGAATAATAATAATAATAAAAAACATCCTATGGCTTTTCCATTCTGCCTACCGGCCTGCCAATCAGCTGATCGGCGGGCCGATAGGCAGCCACCCACCCTCACAGCCAGCCACCCCACAGCCTACCCCCACCCCCTTCCTCTCCCTACCTTAGCCCCCCCCCACCCCCTCAGACACCCCCTTACCATAATCATTACCATAACCATCAGGCCTCCGCAGCTGTAGAAAGGGAAACTGGCTGCCCTTTGCAAAGTTTTCTCTTATGGAGGTGTTGGCAGGGGAGGCAGGGGGGTGGGGTGGAGGGGGGGGGGTGGCGGCGCAGCAGTGGGGTGGTGGCGGTGGCAGCAGGGGGGTAGCGGTGGCAGCAGGGGTGTGTGCATGCGGTTTTTTAGTAACCCCCCACAAATCAATGAATAAATTCATTATTCGTTGGTTTATGGGGGCAACTTCGTGCTTCGTGAGTCGTCAACTTTTTACGACTCACGAAGCAGGACGACTCGCCAAAATGGTGAGTCATCCCAATCTCTAGTATTGACACACGAAATTCCCACTGACTTAATGGTCTTTATGTTGTGCCACTTGTTCTGCTAAGCAACAGGATTTAAGCCACTTTTAAAAGGAAATGTTTATATCACCCGTGGCATCCAGATGTTTGTCTAGCAATCAAAATGGAACTTGGGACAGTGAAAGACTTTCCTATCTTTTAATCCAATGGGTTAAAAACCTTCTCTGTTTTGTTTTGTTTTTGTTTTTATTCCGATAACACTAGTATGAAGAGGTGAAAAAGCGAAGAAAACCCAACTATAGTAGTGTGGACCTTTCTGAGGTTGAATGGGAAGACCGGGATGATGTGGTAAGTGATTTGTGAAAGTGATTATCAAGGATGGACCTTATTAAAATACCCCTTTAAAATGAGCAGGGTTTCTTCCACGTCATCAGACTAAATCTCGGTGCTATTTTGCTTCATTTCCTTCTGCCCTTCAGTTACAATGTTGGATGGAAGAGGGTGGGGAAGAGAAATACAAAAGAGAGCAAAAGTCTAGTACGGTAGCAAAATCAAGGCAGAAACAAGTTTATTCTTTGTTTTTGCTTTAGGATCATAAGAGTTGAATCAAACCAACGTTCTTAGTCCACCATCCAGTTTCTCACAGTGGCCAAACCAGATGCCTGTGGGAAGACCACAAGCAGGCTATGAGGGCCACAGCCCCCCTCTGCTATAGGTCCTCAGCACTGGTATTCGGAAGCATCCTGTCTCTTGGATGTAGCACAGAATCATTATGACTAATATCTAATGACAGCATGAGCCTCCAAACATTTCTCAAATTCCCCTTTAAGGCAGAGATGTGAGAGAATTTCATTTTGTTTGCTTTTCGGCAAGAAAATATGAAATTAGCACGTTGTGCAAAATGCGATGCAATTGCTCTTCAGTATTTGCACATAAAAATGTGTATATCAGTGGGATGGGTGTACACAAAAGAAAGTTACATTAAAGAAGACTACTTGCAAAAATGGGGTAAGTTGGTGCTTATGCACATTTGCATATTGGGGTAAACACACATAGCAATGCAAACAAAGTTTTGTGCTGGTTGTTGTTGTTGTTGTTGTTTTGTATGTTTTTCATCCAGGTATCCTTGAAGGCAGAGTGGGCTGCAAACATGATAAATATAATCACACATTAAGTCATACCTACTCCTGCAAGGCATAGGAAAATGAGGGAAGCCCTCACATGGCTCCAGTAGTCATAGGGCCTGGCTAGATGGATGTAAAACGGATATCAGGCTCAGCATCACCATGGGTCATATGTGTCTCCCACCCGCATTGCTAGTGGATAGGTGTAGGTCAGGACTACTAGATAACAGCCAGATATTAGCGTAGACAAAAGCAACCATCCTGTACCAAATTTCCCCAGGCTTCTCTGTACCTCTGAAGAAGTTTCCTTTTGCTTAACCTGCCGTTTAAAATACAAAAACTAACAAAATTTGGAATAGAACCACATTTTTGGTCTCTGGCCAGACCACAGAATCTATAATGGAAGGATCAGGTTTGTGCTGGCTATCTAACACCTTATCTTAAGTATGTGCTAATTATTGCTGTCTAGTTCCTTCTGTTCCAAGATCATGTTCCTTACGTGTTTTGTATCATCCTTATTTTGCTTCACTGGTCACTTAGCAGCTACCTTCTATGCAACTCTTTATTTACAGGTCAGCTTTCTTCAGCTGTACTGTATCAATCTTTTTCCTCATGTCCATAGGTTAAGCATTGCCTGGTCTTTCATTTACTTCCTCCATAAATCTGATTTGTTAGGCATGATTAGTTTTGTGTGAATCCCTGCTGAATGCCCTTAATTGAATCATAAATTTCCAGGTGTTCTCCTTTTCATTCCTGCTATTTAGCTTTTCCCAGAATGTCTGTACTGGCTAAGGTCATGCCTGCATATCTGCATTTTCATAGATCCTTCCTAGCACTCTTCTCAAATATCAGCAGTACATTAGGGGCTCTTCTATCCTTCCCAATGCCACTCATTTCAGAGAGAGTTTGAGTATGTCAGCTGGAGATTACCATATTTATAATGTCATGTCCTTCTGAAAGTAGGGATCCATCATATATGTCTGCCTCTGGAGCATTGTCAATATTCAGATATAGTCATTTCTTGATCCTTTTGTCTGAATGAGGTTAATGTATGTCTTCTCCTTTGCAAGGTATAGGTTCTGTTAAACCTGCTCAGTTTGTGACTAATGAAGCAATTCATGCGTTTACTAATGTTAATCTTTTGAGCGTCTTATCTTAGTTTATTGCATGTTTGCTTGAATGCTGATTTCTGTTCATAAACATTTCTACTATATTTTGAATGCTCCCTATATTCTTTTCTGCATTTTTATTCTGAAGTTTCTTCCATAACGGTTGCCTACCTATTAATATTTCCAACTTGTCTCCTTTTAAAGAGAAATTTCAAAATAAACATTTCACAAATAAAAGTTGTGGAATTCAGATCGAAATACTCAACATTCACATAACTGTTCAAGTCCTCATCAGACTCTCTGAAACATGTGGTCACCCTGCTCTGTACCAATCAGTGGGGAGCGTTCTGGGGGGAAAGATGTAACATGGGTTTGATACAGTAGCTAACACAGAGTTTGAGGGAGAGGCTTGCCACTGTGGTCCTAAGTGCTCAGATATCCTGCCCTTCAGAAAATCTGGGTTGAGCAGAGTCTTATTTGGCTGGCTAAATAACTCAGTGAGTTAAGTGTGGTTTGGAGTTGGATTCCCCACTGTGCCTTCAGGGGAAAAACCCAACCTGCATAGTCTTGGGCAAGCTGAGCAGTCCCAGAGCATCCTCAGAAGAGGGAATCATAAACCTCTTGTGACTACTCTATATATAGAAAACTTTGGAAAGGGCCATGACAAATCAGAATTGACTTGACAGCATGCAATTATTAATTATTAGAGACTTATTTGGTCCTGTTTTACAGTTTCTGTAGGAAAGAGAATGTGTTTCAAAGGATACAAACTGATATTGCCAGAGGAATTCTGAATGAAATTCCCAGGGAGGGGGAATCTCTATTGACATTTTCTGCAGAAAAGTGGAAACCTAAATAAATAGGAACAACGAAACAAAAAATGCAAGCTACAGTAGAACACCTTATGCATCAGTGAGTGGAGCTGGTTAATAAAATACCCAGTGCAAAATGTTGACTCCAGATAAATATTTATGAACCCTAAACAGAACTAATTCTATAGGCCTCATTCTTATCAGACAGATAAACAAGTTGACCCCGTTGTCCTACCACACTAGCCTACATTTCTATTTGGCATTGCTACTTCTTGACCATAACCAGTCAGTTGTAGTTATGTTGAGTGGTACTTTCCGGGTGCTAATAACAGCAGAAATAGATGCATAGTTTCCTCCAGCCTGTTGTAGCAGGCCATCCATCCACAGACTCAGGGGCAAGAGGGGCTGGCAGCTACAGCATCATCACTGCTGAAGAAGGAGAAAGACAGTGGGTGCTCAGGATCATCAGCTCCCAAACCTGGACAGCAACACAATCTTACTTGTTCTAATGAGCTGCAATACAGGTCTAAATTGCAATGGACAGTGCAGATACCAAGTCTGATCTATAGGGAAAAGATGGCACATTTGCACTTTGACAGAATAACTTCTGAGTCTCTCTGCCCCCCCCCCCCCGGGGCCTGGCTTGTCTGCTTCCCTCCTCTATTTCCTCCCTCTTGATTTCAGTTAAATAAGAAGAGCACTTTTAGTTAGATCAATGAAGGTAGAGTTTTACTTAATAATGTTAAGAAAATAATAAGAATTCAAATGACTAGAAGAAACATTTTATTATTTTTCTCCATACTTTACTATTTTTGTTTTAAAACACCTTATCTTATAAACTAGAAGAAAGATTCTATACATTCAGACCACTGGGCACCAATTTGAACCATGTAGAAGTAACAAAACAAAAGCCTACAGAATAGATGAAAAGTCTGTGCAACAAAGCCAAGGACTATATTCACAGGGTTTAAAAAAAAGTTCTAATTCCCAGATGCATACTTGATCTTAAAAGCTATGAGGGTTTTGGAGGCCCTTTTTGTAAATCTGTGACTTGCCTGAGGGTTGTGTGGGGAGAGGGTCCTGGCATACTATAGACTCTGAAACAGAGAAAAATGAGAAACATGTTAAAGATAAATGGAACAGTTCTTTAAACATTAGAAAGTAGATTGGTAATTAAGACCAGCTCTCGAAGTCCAAAACCACAGAAGTTAAAAAGGGAAAATATTTCCAGAATTGCCTATTACACAATTGTGTGTGTGTTTTTAAAAGCCCACAGTAAAATATATGTTTTTATACATGCCTCCAGCAAAAAATAAAAATAAAATCTTTTACACTCGCTGACTCAAGAGTAAGATTGTTAATTTGAATCTAAACACTCCAGAATTACATTTCAAGAGCTACAAACAATGCATTTTGAGTTGGTCACTCGTGGGAAGTTCTTCACAAAAATTAGAAACCATGATTTCACTTGCAAGCTTTAGCAGCTTCCTACCCAGAAAGCCAACACAAGATTTCAAGAGCATAGTAATTATATGCTGGTTTTGGATTGTTTTTGTTTGTTTTTTGCTTGCTTGTTTGCTTGTCTTTATAATGGGAAATCTGCCCCGTTGACCAGTCATCTCTGATGTAATTCGATTAATAAAGGATAAATAAGTGTCAGTGTTAGGAGAATAAGCATGGTTGTTTAAGTACCTTGAAGCAACAGTGCCTTACGGTATTACAAAATATAGTGCCCTCCCTGAAATACACATTTTTAAATAATGCAATACTGCACTTTGTGGAAACAACAAGAGAGATAACTGCTAGTCCACTAAAATAAATATCCAAAATGCACATGTGGACAATAGCTTTATTAGGAACTATCAAAAAGCTGCAAAACTGCAAGCTTTTAAGCTCTCTGGAACTGTTCATAAGATTGGTTGATACATAAATCAGGTTGCTGGAAAAGGAACGGAATGGAGCATATATTCTTAAATAGAACACTATGCACTGAGTCCTATCTAGAGTGTGGATGAGTTCTGCTACAAAGCTCTAGTAGTCATACAATCAGCCTGCTAGTAGCCTTTCCCACTCAGGGCTCCTTCCTATGTCTCTGTCAAGGACAGAACCACACACATACGAAATAAAGTTCGGACTATGTACTCCAGTCTATCAATACTGAAATTAAAAATGTGCGGAACCTCATTTAGAAATTCCTCCTGTCTTATCAAAATGCTTTCCATGTTTTCATTTAATTTCCTTGATTGGTTTTCCGATTCACTTCAAACCTGCATCTTACATAGTTACGCTGTCTGGGCGGCAACTCAGACATCATCAACTTGTCTTGCTGTGCAGAGGGTCACTTCATCACATCTAGGTTCTCACAGTTCTCCAACTGATAGACTAATCATACTTATCCGCCATTCCCCAAACAGTTCTTGGATCAGAAAAAAAAATCCAAACACATTTTAAAAATGCATTTTGAGAGCAAAATATATTGACACATGCTGCTGTGAAATAAAACACATTTAGATGCACACTTCAATACATATGCAGATGCCACGTTTTGCATTTTTTAAAAAAAAAATTATTGATGAGTGAGGAAATGCAATAGAGCAGATTTGTAAGTAAACATAAACAGAAGAGACACAGATTGGAAAGAGATTGATGCATCCATCCCTGGCTGTGACAGGTCACTCTTGAACATCTAGGGAGTGGGTGGTGGTGGTGGAAGTTCATCTGGCTTTCATGTTTATATTAGTTGACCTAGTGTACACTTCCTAACTTAATATGCACATTGGAATATAATTATTGTTTGCTTTGCTGAGTTATTACTAGCATTACAATACTACAAATGTTTTATAATAGTATACCTATCTGTTACAATAGCATAGCATCTCAGAAAGTAGCTTATGCTTTAAATCAGAGTAGATTTAAAACTGATCGGAACTTGGGGTAACCACAGCATGGTGTCATTACTTTGCAAAACTATGTAGCAATAGTTAACGTAGAGGTTTTGTTTCTGTAAAAATAATAATGGTTACTTGTTATCCTGAAATATTACTTTTGGAAGTCATTTTGGGGTGAGTTATGGACATTTTTGTATTGTATTTTTAAAGAATAACTTAAAAGTAATTTAAATTTTATACATCACTAACATTTTCTTGAGACAGTACTCCTCAAGTAATGGGTAACATTAATGAGTTAATAAGTTCTCTCTTAGAAAACATAATCATCAGCAGCAGCATCTTAGAATTGCTGAGCTGAATCATCAATTCCAGCCCCTGTCAAGGAGGCAGAGTGGGGAATCAAACTCCCAACCTCTGACTCCACAACCAGATAACTAAACTACTGAGCTATCCAGCAGGAGCAATAAGGAATTACTTGCTTCTTTGAAATAATGTTCCAGCTCTGGATTTAGGTGACACGTATGTTGTTGTTGTTGTTTAGTCGTTAAGTCGTGTCCGACTCTTCGTGACCCCATGGACCAGAGCATGCCCTAACAACTATTTTTTTTGAAATCATACCAAATTTTGTGTTCATTAATTTAGAAGATATATTTCAAAACCTAGAGTGAGGTGAGTACATCCAGAAGCAAATAATACTCCCTTAAGAGAGAGAGAAATAGTTTATAGCAAAAGGGTATGGTTGAAATACCCCCCAAAGCAAGGATATTCAGACCACAGATTAATCCTCCCAATCTTTCTTAAGATGTGGGCCCATTGATGCAACCTTCTTGTATGTTTGCCTCCATTCTTTAATTCCCTAAGAAATAAAAACCTCTACTTAGCGTTAAATATGAGACTTCCTTCCCTTCTATAAGTAATTGGACTGGTCTAGTATCTAACTTTAAATAGAACTGCACTGCAGATTAGTTGTTTTTAGTGTCAGAAATCCAGTGACTTGAAGTTACGTTGCATAAGTCTGATTTGGCTATCAATTGAGGCCATATTTTGATAATAATAAGTTTTCTAAACTCCCCCCCCCCTTCATATTCCTAGCTCCCTTAGGATCCTTTAGTCCTGGGTA
Source organism: Intellagama lesueurii (assembly GCA_037013535.1). Lineage (NCBI taxonomy): Eukaryota > Metazoa > Chordata > Lepidosauria > Squamata > Agamidae > Intellagama > Intellagama lesueurii. Next base: position 248,630,079 of record JBAJHW010000002.1, read on the forward strand.
GGCTTTTAGGGGCTGCAAGACAAGAGGGCAGTCTTAAATGTCTGAAAATAATTAATTTTCAGATAGGTTTACTTGGGCAAATCCATATGCCCATGTTTCAAGTGAGGGACAACTGTTCTATGATCTGTGTTTTCTTGCTTTAGGGAATATAGCTTCTACCAAAGGGTTATTTTTTATTTTGAAAATGTTCCTGTTTTTTTTAAACATATGAACATTGAAGCATAGATATCAAGGTTTGGCTTTACTCAAATAACCTAAAGCTGTGTTTCCCAATCTTGCATAACCCAGTGTTCTTGAACTGCAACTCCCAGAAACCCCAGCCAGCACAATTAGTGGTGAAGGCTTCTGTGAGTTGCATTCCAAGAACACCTGGATTACCCAAGACTGGGAACCACTGGGTAAGCTTTTTTTTTAAAAAAAAAAAAATCTACCACATGACCATCAACACCAACATAACACTTTCAGCATACTTGCAAAGGAGAACAACCTTCCTAACCAATTCTAGCTGTATTTCTGAGAAAACAACATCCACTCCTCAATGAGGGGAAGTTACCCTTTTAGCCTCCCTCTTAAAGAGAAATGTTGCCCCCCCAAAAAAAGAGAGAGGGGGGAGACAGTCCCCACCATTTGTTTCTATGAGAGAGATATGATTAGATAACAGATTATGTTAAACAGCTGTTCCTGAAAGTGTGAGAAGCCAGCATCAATCAGAGTAGGTGTCTAGACGGTCTGACCTGGTATAAAGTGGTTACATCTATTTTCCTAAAATGTGGCTTTTTAAAATACCTGTTGGATTAGTAAGGTCCTCCATTAAATGAACTAAGAAGACTCTGCTAATTTGCTGCTAAAAAATGTATGTCTGAATTAACTAGTGTCACAACAGTTGTCCAGGATGTTGTGTTGGTGAACCTACTGATCACTGCCAGGAATATCATCCCTAGTTTTCTAGAGGTTTGCCAGGCCTCCTAACTTCCAAGGGGATGTCGAAGGCCATACTTTTTAGAGAAGCTTTTAAGGACATCCTCTCCTGAATTAGCTACACATATGAGTTTATTGCTCCTGCCGTCATTTAGGTTTTAGTCAAGTTCGGTATCTGATTTAATTTTATTTGTTTTGTAAAGGGATGGGTGATCCTGTGGTTTGGGGTTTAGTGGACTGTTTCCTTTTTTATTGTCAACCACCCAGAGTAGCACTTGTCACTAAGTCAGGTGGTATATAAATATTCTAAACAAACAAACAGTTATCTTATGGGGGAAGGGGACCATTGCAGTCAAGTGATTGTAAATAAAATTCTAGTAGCCAAAAGTCTAGATTAAAAAACATGGACTTTGAGTGTTGCTGACAAAAGCCAACCTAAATATGAGATCAACAGTGTACGTAGTACCTGAACATCTGCTGCAGTCAAGTCTGAGCAGCTACAAAACTGTGGAGGATGTATGTTGGAGGCAAGAGCGGTTTAGCTGTTTCTCCCCTGTTACTGAAGCATTCCTTCACATGCAAGTAGCCGCATTGGAGAAGCAGTTTATGTCAGGCCTGTGAAGGATAGAAAACCACAATGGTTCTAAGGCTGCTCAGATTTCCCTGTGGCAGCTCTGTTACTAAAATGAGTATACATAAATTGCAATTGCTGCGATATCCAATTTGGCCCTCAAGCTACTATTCTTACCAAGAGAACTTTGCTGGAAATAGTTTTGTATCAGCATAATCGTACGATTTCCAGTAGGGATCGATACAAATTTGTATTTATCCTATCAGGATGTATAGTATAACCTATTGAACATTATTAGAAACATGTCATAATTGCTTGTTAAATAATGTGGCATACCAAGCGAGCACCTACTGTCAATAAAAAAATTACTTTAATTCGCTTTTCTTCGGTTCATGCTTAATAATATTTTTTTTAATTGTTAATTCAAGCTTCGAAATGCAATGGTGAATCGGAAAACAGGAAAATTCTCCATGGAAGTGAAAAAAACAGTGGACAAAGGGGTAATGTAATGCCTTTTCACCTAAATGTACAACAAGTACTTATGTAGGGTGGGGCTAGCTATTTTCAAAGAATATGGGAAATTCCCCCACCTCCAGGAATGATTTCCCATGTTAATTAATTGTGGGTGAGCTATAAAAACTTGCATATGCCTTGCCATGGATTATACACTAACTTTTTGCAATTAACTCTGCAAACTTCCCATAACAAATCTTGCTTTCATAACAAATCTTTTGTGTTCATTTTTGTATCTAGAAGCGGGTGTTGGTGATGACAAATGACTACTATTATACAGACATCAAGGGGACCCCGTTCAGGTAGGGCAGCACATAATAAATGGAACATTTCATCGAGCTCATTGCTGATGCATTTGTCCAAGATTTGCAAGCTCATTAAATACTCATCAGAAGGGGCTGACGATAAAATATTCTTGGATGACACTGAAAAGAGCAAAGAGGTTTTTATTTCGAGGTGGAAAGCTTCTGAAAGGTAAATGCCCCGGCCATCATCCAGAGCTGTCATTCAGAAAGTGCTCCATTGCCTTCTCTGTTGCAAGATGCAGCATAACTGTGTTTCACCTGAGGGTGAAAGAATAGGACCACAGAAAGCGCTGTGTAAGAGTTATGCAATTCAGAGCACTACATTGACAAATACATCTGTGTGCGCACTTCTACTACTACCCTATGAAATAGAAGGCTCTCAGTATTTATGTATAGCAGATTCCATCCAAGATCTAGCCAGATATTGTCAGTAGGGCCATCTTTGCCATATATCCCCCTGCCCCCTGTCAAGGGAACCCTGGATTTTTAATAAATCCAGGCCCTGCAGATTCTGGGGGAGGTCTGCTAGGAAGGGGTCTCTGAATTCATTCCAGAAGGATTCACTCAGTTTTTGTAGACAAAATAGCAGGGTTTACAGGTGGCAGGACAAAGTTCCAAATAGAGTAGTCCTAGAACGAGCTGGAATTTTTAGTATGTATACATTACTGAAACAGCAACGTCTACGTTGGCTCGGGCATGTCGTGAGAATGGCCGACGGTCAGAGTCCAAAAGATCTCCTGTGTGGAGAATTAGTGCAGGGAAATCTGCCTTCTCTTGGATTCTTCCATGGAGGAGGACTCTCCTCTTGACAGACAGCTCCTCAGGCCCAGCTGGGAAACCTCCCAGGTCACTTGGTTATAACCCAGGTATGCTTACTAGAAGTGCAATATAAATGTGAGTGCCTGTCATGACTGAGACTTCACTGGAAATTCTTTCTGTGAAGACTGATGTAGTGTAATATGACATAGTGTAGTCATTGTAGTGATGCCATGCTGTACAGAGATGTTGATATAGACATGGCTATACCTGTGGTTATTATATTCCAGATAATTACTTACAAACCGACCCCCACATTTCTTTGTGGGAGCACCCTGGAATATAAAATGGCATTATTCAGCATTTTTAATTCAGTTTGTTTTTCAGAATATAGTCTGCCTTCATTAGAAGAAGTTGCAAGGGTACAGTAATCTAAGCTAATCATCAGTCATATTAGCTTGGGCTGATGAGGGCTGGAGTCCATCAGCATCTACAGGGCCACAGGTTCCTCATTCCCAAATCAGACAATATTTAAACGATGAGCCTTAATCCCAGCAGTTCTGAACACTGATACACGTGAGAGCAGGCCAGTGTTCAGAACTGTGGTACCAGTTGCATTAATTCTTCATAATTCACAAACAGACTTTTCCAACAAACGCAGGTCAAGTCCAAATCATGTACAATACTTAATGCACTTTGTCTTGGTGCAGCTCTGCCCCTAGTGGGCAGGTGAAAATTCAGTCTGGGTTGTAATACAGAGAGACTTCATGGTTGTATTAAATGTGTCCAGTTGTCAGTAAACAGTCCCTGCCTTCTTGGAAGCATTTGCTAAAACCCACACATTGCCTCATATTTGGGATGGAAAGAATTTGGAGTTTTGAAAATCTGCTTGGAGGCAAAGAGAAATCAAAAGAGTACATCCATCCAGATGGAAGGGCTTTCATGCTCAGTTCTTAAACACCTGCAATCCACAGGCCATGCTTTGTCTGCCCCTGATCTACACAGTAATCAGCACAACATGATTCTCTTCACAGTGGGAGTAAGTGTACTTTCGGATTTTTCTGGTGCAAATGGCAACGCATGTTGTTTCTATTCAAGAACGTATCCAAATTTGCAGATCTCTTTATCTTAAAAAAGAATAGGGATGGAAAAAATGCTTGCTACATTCTTCACTCTCATCAGCTTCCCTTAAGTGTCCTTTCCCAGAGAAGTACACACACACACACACACACACACACACACACACACACACAGACAGACACACAAGGAGAGAGAGAGAGAGCAAATCCAGAAATTTTTTTGTTCAGAAAGATGCCAGCAACTGATATAGTGTTTCATATTCATAAAACAGCAGTCATCATTGTTGGGGATAATTTACTTGAAGTTTTGTGCAAAATGAGCACTTGCACAAAAATTAGCAATTTATATGGAAAGCATCATTCTCAGAAATTGAGAATGCAAAGAAATCTCTTGCCATCCTCAGGGACAAGAAGAAGGATGTAAATTGTATTGATGCAAGGAAGGACAAGGAAGTATTTACCTTTCCAGGAATGAGTATGAGGTTTAAAAAATTTGCATGTGGAAGAAAGTGAAACTGGCAGAGTTTCTCATCCCTAGCCAGCAGGAGAGCCAGGAAACCCTGTACCAGGCATCAGAGCCAAGAGATATATCAAACAACACCAGAACCAAGAAGACCATTGTGGTCAGCAAAATCCCAGCCCAGTTATGGAACCATTTTTTGCTTTCTATAAGGATTTAATTACCAGTGATGGGGCGGGGTAGGATTAGTCCATGATGAACATGTTCACTGGCAGTGAGCCTCAAGGCACAGTGGTTAAATTGCATCACTTCAGCCAAGACTCTGCTCAAGCCCTGAGTTTGATCTCAATTTATTCTCAAGGTTGACTCAGTCTTCCCTCTTTCTGAAGTCAGTAAATTGAGTACTAGGCTCGCTGGGGTGAGGTAGGGGCCATGTGTAGACTGCATAATTAAATTGTAAACCTCTCAGAAAGTGCTCTAAGTACTATGGTGGCATATAAGCAGCACACTTTGCTTTTGGCTTGGCTTTACTGTGAGAGATGCCCCCAAAAGTTATGCCAGTATCTCACTGCATTGGACAGCTTCGTAAAGAGCTGGAGTTTCACAGTGTTTGCTTTGGTGATTCTGACATTTTTAAATGTGCCACAAATTGGCTCCTTATGTTAATCCAATTGCCACTTAGGCTGTCTGACTGCCCGTGGGACAGCACTGCAAGCAGACCCGAATGTGCTTTGCAACAACTGAGCCCATCTCTTTCGTACACCAGCTTTTCTGATGAGCATCTTATACTGATGATGATAGTACTGGTGCAGAGAATATAGAGAGTCAAGTATGGTTCTTTGAGATTTCCTCTCCAAGGATCTGTTGATGACCATTCTCAAGTAAATTAAGTACCTGACTGTGGAGACTCTCATATATCAAAGTAAGAACTGTGTGGTTTTATCCTGTTGATTTCTTTGTCAAGTCTCGAAGCCATCTGCCCTGCAATTTCATGGATGCATTAGAAAACAGAAGAAACATACAGTATTCTTTTGCAATTCATTATGTATCAGTAGTGGTTGTTTTGTGACATTGTTCCATGGCAAGCAGGAGGTGGAAGATAAGAGCTATGCCATTTTATTTCCATCACAGCAATACTGAAGAGGGGGCAAAATATGTAACAAAGAAATTACGCCAGGTGCCTCATTAAGCCCCTGTTATCGCATTCTTGTATTTCCATGCTCTCAGCAGCTCTCTTGGCTCCCACGCTATCGATAAGGGCTCTTTCTCCCTGCAGATGATTTTCATTTGTAAACAGTTGCCTCCTTCTCTGTGAGGGCCCATGGGCCATGCTCAACTCTTGGCTGAGGAAAGGAGCGGTTGGAAGAACAGCAACAGCGTTGGTGGGGCTTGCGTGTCAGCTTGCCAGGGAGTGCATGGGTTGCTGCACCCTTCGATACACAAACATACACAGTCCATTGCTGCTGGCACAACAAGCATGAAATGGTCCCTGAAATGGCTGGTTGAGCAAGAAATGTTTCCAACAAGGTTTTGGAAACAGAACTAAATTGTGTCTAGAGAAAGGAACTATAAACTTTGAAAGAAACATGATATCTTTTTTCCTGTGTTTTCTATTGTATAGCTGTGTTTATGCTGCAGATTTCATGGTCTGTGTTTTGTTTATCTGCGCAGTTTAGGTGTGGCTCTCTCTAGAGGACACGGCAAATATTTCTTCAGAGGGAACGTGACCATAGAAGAAGGTGATGCTTTCATGACTCAATCACAATTCCTGTAAACTTGGTTAACTGTGGAATGACAGTTGATGTAAAGAAGGGAGTGGGGAACCTTGGTCCCCCTCCCCCTATGTTTGGATTGTAACTCCTCCAATCCCTTACCCATTAGTTCTGCTGGTTTGGGGGCTTTAGGGGTTGAAACCCAGAACATCTGCAGCACCAAACTTTACCAGCTCCTGGCCTAAAATTGTCTTATCATTCAGCTGTACTAGGCAAAAATGTATTGAGGGAACCAAACTATGTCCATAAGGGCAATACTGCATGCAGTTTTCCCCTCCTCTCACTGTCTGTTCTGCTGCCAGGTGTGTGACCAGGCTCCCAATTTTTTAATTAATCAGAGGATGGAGCAGAGCATGATAGATGAATGGCTGAAGTGTGTGCAGTTGGCCTTATACATAAGCACAAGGCAATAGGATCCTGCACTTTGTTTTTAATCTGGACTTGGGTTTGTGTGTGCCCAGGCATGCCTGATTCCTAATTGAACAGATGAAGTTCCAACACTCTCATATTGGTTACCAGATTGGATGGCACAGCTATGTACACAATTCAAGAAAGATTAATTTTAATAGAGAGCCGAAGTACAGAGGCGTCAGTATAGTTCTCATTTTCTCTCATTGCCTGTGCATTAGATTTATGGTTGCCATCAGATCACTTAACTTTACTGTAGGTTTGTATCCAAATACCCTATATCCAACACTGAGCAATTACAGAAAGGTTTAGAGCCAAAACATCCTGGAGATACTTAACCATTTTTTAGTTGTTGTAGGTAGTGCCAGAGAAATTCAGCTTGATGCTGCTTTTATTCTCCTGTTGTCCCGGAATTATGAAGTTTATTTGTACAAAGGGACTGCACCTCAGTGGTAGAACACATGTTTTGCATGGAAAGCATGCCTGGCAGAAGGCTTGTCATCTACAGAGCAAAGAATTCCCTGACAGGGTGATGTCAGCTGCCTCAGCTGGGACCTTGGAGAGCTGTTGCCAAAGTAGACCGTGTTGGTTTAGATGGAAAAACAATATGACCTGATTGAAGGCATCATGTTGCCAAGTGGTGTGAACTGACCACAGTATACATTTCAAGAATTTTTTTAAAGCAATTACAAACATTTATTAGGAACATGGAAGCTGGCCCTGTTGTTTAAGATGAATAGGTACTGGTGTGTGTGTTTGTGCTCTATGTATGCATGCAGATATGCACATGCAAGATTAATCTTTAGAGCAGGTGTGGTCAGTCTGGCAGCTGGTCACACCCATCCCTAGACTCTGGAGGTATACATCCGCTCTCACCACCCCATCACCCAAATTTATTTTTTCCTTACAAAAATGGGTTGTGTCCTCTACTGGTCACTTGAGTCCTCCAATAGCTAAAGCACATTTTTAAAAAATTACAATTTAAAACACACACACACACACACGAGGACATACTTATCGCTGTATGTCTTGTGTATAGTTGTTATAAAAAATGATACTTGGTGTACCAGTGGTCCAGCAAAATTTGAAAGTAATGGGTGCATTAGTTAGTGTAGAAGGGGAGTCATGCCATTTGAACAAGGGTTATTTGATGCTCATTTTCCTTCCCCCCACAAGTCTCCTTTTTGGTGAACTGTCCAGAAACAGTTTGTGCCATATGTTTCACTAGGAAAGAAGCCTGCAAAATTTCAAAAGGATCAGTACAGGGAAATTTTCCAACAGGCCCCCAAACCTACACCTCATATGTTTTCTCCATTGAAGCACCTGTTATCTTAACATATAATCACTTGAAGACTCACATATGCAGGTGTCTTCCAGCTGTCTAACCTATTTGAACATATGCATGGTGAACTTCAGTTACTAAGGACTGACAAAACACATCATTCTTGCTAGAACTTAAGCATGTTAAAAGTAACATTATTGCCTACTCATTATTTTTTAAGTCTCATTTTCAAGTCAAAGATGTTATTCTTTAATAGTTATGAAATGGCTGATGAAAAAGTTATTTTTATCGTAATGACTGAATAACCATTCGGCCCCATTACTCATTAGTGCCTGTATTGGTTATGTAAGTTGTTCCATAATGGTTCTATTCTAATTTTAACTTGAGAATAAGGGCTTCATGCTACTCAGAGCAAGATGATATCCTATGTCTCTTCTTCCTTTGGCAAATGCACTGTAGCAGAAGTGAGAGAGGAAGCCATCCATACCATCTGTAGCACCCAGAGCATCTCCTTAGCAGACTGATAGGACTCTGTAGACACTCTTGGAGCCACAGAAGTGAGTGCCACATTGGAGATAGGAAGAGACATGGTCCAAGAGTGTTCTCAGCCATGCAGGGACCTAATTTTCCAATTAAATATGAAACAGACCCTCACCACCACTCCACATATGCTAACAAGTAGGATTGTGATAAATACTTGTGAAATTTCTCGTTATGAGTGGTTTGACAGTTGATGTAAAGAAGGGGGTGGAGAACCTTGGTCCCCCTCCCCCTATGTTTGGATTGTAACTCCTCCAATCCCTTACCCATTAGTTCTGCTGGTTGGGGGCTTTAGTACCACACAGTACACCAGAACACAGACAGAGTTCTAACTCCTGTCCTCTGAAGATGCCGGCCACAGAGACTGACGAAACGTTAGGAAGAAAAACCTCCAGAACACGGCCAAACAACCCAAAAAAACCTACAACAACCACTTCCTGTAAAATTAGTGTCTGCTCAGCAAGTATCCTGCGTAAACTGGCTTCCCATGCAAATGAGGCCCTGGCCTTATTTTCCTTTTTATTATTCTTGCTCAACATAGGAAAGTCCATTCTGCACAGCTTTATGCCTTCCGTGGTGAATCCTTGCACAGATGCCATTCTGTGCAAGAATTTAACTTGGTGTTTCTTTTGCCTTTTCCATGTGAATTGTGGGCAGGAAGATTCTGCACAGAACTAAAATAATCCTGTGCAGTTATTGTTTCTTCTGCCATTTCCATAAGAATCCTGCACAGGAAAGATGCCATTTTGTACAGAATCACAATAATCTTGCATTATTTTACAGTGGCTGCAAAACGTCTGAGTAATCCCATGAGTTTATCCCAAATATTTATCTGAGAAAAAGTATCTTGCAGAGGTACTTGCTAAGAAGAGAAAATAAAGATTTTTCTCCCCCTTAGGATCTTTCCAAAAGTAAAGGGCAGAGAAGTTAATATTGTTATTAACAAGTAACCAATTAATTAAGAAGGACATTGTTATTATCATATAATGAGTAATGGAATAAGTTACTTTTGAGAAGTAATATTTCAAGCTTTTGTTCTTGCTCATTTGTTTTTGTAGAAATGTAACTTGTTTTGATTAATTAAAGTGTATAACCCAGTGTTTGTTTGTTTTTTCAAGAAGAAAGGATGACTGTCATGAGTTGTGTACAAATACAGTATCGATGCTGATACTTCCTGGGAAAATGACAATTTACCATTTTCTCTGGTTTTCAGGATTGCATGACTTAGAACAGCCTGATGTATCTTTGGCAGATGAATGGTAAGCCTATAAATAAGCAAGTAGTTGGCTTGCATTACCCTTTCTGTTTATCCTTCTTATGGCCAGCCATTCCTACTGAAAGACAAAAGGAAGTCATGCTTGGAAACATTTGTTACAATTATTTTTAACCACTCTATGTCCTCAGGTCATATTGCAACACGGACTTGCATCCTGAGCATCGCCAAATGACTCAGTTGAAGGCTATTAGGAACTACCTCACAGGAAAAGAGCCTTTGCTTCCTTGTGAGTATGCCATTGATTAAGTATGAACTCACAGGAATACTGCAGACATTCAAAGACATAACATTGCATTTGCTAGTCTCATGAGTTTTAGTGAAGTTTGCTGCCAGAGAACTATCGAAGGATTGCAGCATGAAAGACAGATCAGGAAGGCTCTCATTTGCATCATCTTTCAACTATGAGCTGAATGACTTTGGATAAGCCATCCCCAATCGTATTCAGTCAATCCCATGTGCAATATAGGAATAATCATACTGGCTAGAGTTCCACCAAAAAGTGTGCCAGTGTAACTGTACTGGCATAATTTCAGCTGTGATTTTTCTCAGTTTAAGAAGTCATCATAGGCATTTGTTGTCATGTGCCAAATCATGCAGTTAGCATGTGATAGCAAATGCCTTCATCAGCTTCTGAACTTATAGCAACTTGCAGCTGAAATTTATGATAAATGGAGTTACATCACCGGGCATTTCTTTTTGGGTTCTAGTCACTAACTGACTTTAGAGAGGGGCTGAAAATAAGATGACATGGTAATGGATTATGATGGATCCACAGTAATGAAATACCCCCGCACAGGTGAAGATAACGAGGGTCCAGCCCCATGGTGCCGGATGGTTCACTCACCAATCTGCTCCTGCTGCGGCCTCCGCGCTAGTGTCCTATCGCTCTGGAGCTCACGATTGGCGAGCCACTCTTTGACCTGGCAGAGAGGCTTCTCGTCCCGCCAGGAGTTACTCGCCAATCGCGAGCTCTGGAGTGATAGGATGCTAGCGTGGAGCCCGCAGCAGCAGCAGATTGGTGAGTGGACCGCCCTCATTATCTCCACCTGATCTCTAATCATGATTCCTTTGAATGCTGTATGAATATAAAGTAATAGGCATGGACTTTTCAGATTTTTTTCATTACAAAATTCACAAGAATTCCTTCTGCTAGAATTTTGGCAGCTAAAAAATCCAGATCCTCAGAGGAGTTTCAGTATACTCACATGCACCTTGGCAAATTTCTCTCTGCCATTAAGCATGAAGTTTAAAATGTGTGGGAGGGACTGAGCTCCATGGGAACTGCAAGGCATGAGGGGACTGGTAGTTTTCTGAGAGATGCTGTCTACAGAGCCTAATGAACAGAAAAACTAACAGTCCCCTCATACCTTGCAGTATCTTTGGAGTTGGGTTCTTCTCAACCATGTCCTTCCATTGGCTTAAAGGCCAATGCTGCAAAGAGAAATGTGCCAAGGAAAACATACTGGACCTCCTCTGAGACGTTGAATTTTTTGGTAAAAGCTGCCAGAGTTCTAGCTGGGGGAATTCCTGGTCAATTCTGGAAGTTGTTGTGGGGGGGGGGGGGAGGGGGAGAGTCTGAAAGTCCCATGCCTATAAGTAATATTACCTGGAAAATTCCATTTTTTACTGCAGTGTATAAACCAAATGTTGATAATGCCTTTCCATGTGTCAATACAACTTCAGTGGAGCTAGCAAGATATTACAAATTAAAAGGACATTGATTTTAATGTTCATACTCTTGGTCATAGCTGTGTGTGCAGTAATCTCTTTATGCTTTCTTAATGAAAGCCTTATTGCACCATGACCTCATTGTGAGGATGGTAAGAGATTTTGTGACGTGAATATATAAGTTAAGTTCAGTGTCTTCTGAGATTGAAACCAACAACGTGGACAACAGAGCAGTTCTGCACATGTAGCTGGACAATTTTTATTGTTGGCAAGCTTGCTGTGTTTGTTATTATGTTGTCTTTACATGCTGAGCTAGTGAGTGTCCTGAATCATAGCAAGTATTCTGGAATGATACTAATAAGCATGATATATGGTGAGCGAATTATTCCATGGTCATGCAGAACTCTCCTAGAAGCTTTACAGGGTTAAAAGGGGTTAATATATGGAATATTAAAAATTCAGTGTGCGTGAAAGAGGTGCTAACTTAGAGGTCCAATATGAGAGTCCTCTACCCATATCTTATCTAATTTGTGAGATTCATACAATGTGCAAATCTTTCTGTTGTCACAGTGAAATGCAAAGGATGTAAAAGCAACCGTTGCAAATTTCTGACAAGCAGTTGAATCTGTACTTAGTCATACACCAAGATCTTCAAAGTTTGTTTCATAAGTAGACTCCATATATTTTTTCTTTAAAAATGCATTTTTAAATAAAACATTATAGGTGATAAAGAACTGATACAGGAAGTACTGTTTGACGCAGTGGTGAGTGCACCAATAGAAGCTTATTGGACCAGTCTTGCTCTAAACAAATCAGAGTAAGTAAGCAAAAGGTTTGTGACTTTTCTAAACAGTGTATTTGGAGATAGAGGAAAATCTGTCCCCAGTTCAGAAATGCAGGTGAGATAATTGTGGCCAACTGTATATTTTGTACGGATAAATTTAAGATTCTGCATCCTCTTTTCTTCTGCCTCTGAGCCTTTGCTTGAGCAGTTGCTGCTGCTGAGCAAAGCAGACCTTAGTAAAGTTATTGCTTGCAATCTTGCAGTTGCTGTGCAAATAGGAAATTTTAACAAGCTCTGAAACAAAACATGGTGAACATTGACCATGTGCTGACTCTTTTTCATTGTGGATCCTTTTCCAGCTGCCTTGTACTGAGGCAGGGCACTGCTCCACTAGCCCAGTGATTTCAACTCTGGGTGGCAATGGCTGCCCAGAGTTTTAGACAGGATTCTTTCCTAGTCCTACTTGAAGATGCCCAGTGGTCTCTACTGACTGGTACTAACCCGGGCCACTCCTGCTTAGCTTCTTATATTAGAGGTCAGTGTCCTATACTGATCTGCACTCTCATCTGTGCCTAGTGAGGGAAATATCCTAGGCTTACCTGCTGCAGTTCTACCTGTGTTAGACCAAAGTCAAGCCCTTAGAAACTCTGGTCTAATGTTTTTCTGGCATTTTTGAAGTGTTTGGCTCCTGACATGGATATCATCTTATGTATAATTTTTTTAAAAAAATCTGCTAAGGATAGTCTCTGTTCAGAAATTGAGGAATGACTATTTTGCCGCTTCTGTAAGGGAATAAAAATTAGAATAGTATTGTTAAAATAATGGCCTCTACTGTGCATAGTTCTAATGTTGTAGCATTCCAGCACTAACTACTATATATAGGCCGCCTTTCTCCCAATAAGGATACTCTGCCTCAGCATAAGCATTCAGCAATCTTATTTACTTCATGTAGGATGAAGCTATCACTGGTTACTACTCAGAGTAGCTGCATATGACCTCCTGCTGGGCTGGGGAACACAAGTAGCAAGGTGCTGTGGCACTCATCTCCAGCTTCTCAGCTTGCCATAAGGTTCTGGGTAAACCACTCAAGGAAAAGAATACATGGCTAGACAGGCCTTAGGGGTCTAATTCAGCAGGGCTCTTCTTATGTTCTCATTATTCCATACTTATGGCTTGTTTCAGGAATTCTGACAAGGGAGTAGAAGTTGCCTTCCTGGGAACTCGGACGGGTCTTTCTCGTGTCAATTTGTTTGTGGGGCCAGAACAACTAACTAATCAGTAAGTGGTATGGCTATGTAAGAGAATGACATGGGAAGGACATTCCTTCTCTCCAGCTGCTGCCAATTGATATGATAGGACTTTTAAAATACTTGAAAGGCTGTCATACAGAGGAGGGGCAGGATCTGTTTTCGCTTATCCCAGAGTGCAGGACTCAATAATGGGTTCAAGTGACAGGAAACCAAATTTAGGCTGAATACCAGGAAAAACTTCTTAACTGTTAGAGCAGTACAACAATAGAACCAATTACCTTGGGAGATGGTGAGTGCTCCAACGCTGGAGACTTTCAAGAGAAGAATAGTCAACCATTTGTCAGATCTATTTGGATTCCTGCATTCAGCAGGGGGTTGGACGCGATGGCCTTATAGGACCCTTCCACCTCAATCATTCTATGATTCTATGATCCTGAACATTCCAGTTCATGTTCAACATTTCGTAAACACAATGTTTTTTTGATTTTTCTAACTATAACATTTAGAAACATGGTAGAATTCCTGTGGACCATTATCTGATTAGTCATTTCTGTATCTTTCTCATTCTGTTTTGTGAAAGGAACACCTGATACCTGTCTTAGACTAGCAGTTGGTTATCTTATTTATAGATCCTGGTGTCAGTACTTAAATGTATGTGTAACAAAAGAAACCTCTTGCTTAAACCACTTCTCTGTTGGTTGAACAAGGGCCAGACTAGGTTTCCCATAGGAAATGCATCAACAGAACCTCTCTATTTTTATTAATTTGAAAAGCAACCCTTTTCTGAGCTCCAAACATGAGAGAGGGCCTTTTTAGTGGCTGCTCCCCAGACAGTGCAGGGAGACAAGACTGGCCTCTTGATTGTTGTTTTTCTGGAAGTGGTTTATCTTTAGGTAGGTTTCTGGCAGCTGAACAGACTACAAAGGAGAAAGGGTTAATGGAGGATGCTCTAATTTTTATGTTTCCTTTTCCTGATTTGCCTGTGAAGTGCTTTAAATTATTTTAATTCAGTAGTTGTCTTGCACTTACACCATGTTTAACTGACTAAAATCCATTGGCTAAAATCCTGTAGGCAGTCACAACTACAGTAGGTTCATTAAATCAGAAGAATATATGGAGGAGTTGGCTCACCAAATCTACACTGATTCAATGGGCCTACTCTGGTTGTAATTTACTACTGGATTTCAGCCATTGTGTTTTTAGCTGTATCCATTTTTGACCATTTTGTAAACTGCCTTTGATAAGTGGGAAAAAGTTGGATATAATGAATAAATCTATAAATAGCAAAACCATAGGTTGTATTTTAACTGTGTTTCTTTTAATACTGTAAGCCTCCTTGGATCCTTTAGGAGAAAAGCCGCATATAAATATTTTAAATAAATAAATAAACAGAAGAATGATTAAGGATCAGGCTGCCTTGCCAGGTATTTAATGCCCTTTACATTTTACTTATTAAAATCAAACGTATCCCACTTGCCCAGAAGCAGGAAATCCTTATATATTTCTCCCTGCCTCTCCTCACGTATCAATGAGGCAAATGTCTGGGAGAAGTCTGTGTGTCAGGAGAATGGGCAGATGGGTCAAGTTGCCTGACAGAAGCAAGGGGAGCCTCGTCCTGAAAATTGGTATAACCTCCACCCAACAAACGCACTTGAAACATGAGCTGCCTCTAGGTCAAGGCTGAGTCCATACATTTCCACCTTCTCCTGCCTACAAGCCTATTTCTTTGCTCGTTCTGTACAGATTTGTTTTCACAGGAGAAAAAAAACTGCCTCTTTTTTTCACATTTTGCCAAAGAAAACATATTTCCACTGAGTAAAACATATCTATGCACAGTTTATAATTGTACACTGTGATTTTTGTGTACATTTTTCAAATAAGCACCTGCTTGCCTTTCTCACTTCTTCCTCCTCCTTTCCATGTCTCAAGACATGTCTTAGGGGAGTAAAAGAGGAAGGATGCTGTAACTTGCAGGATCAAAGGTAGCCCAGCCTGGATCACTCCACTTGAAGCAAGCTGAGAGCAATGCTGGGGTCACCAGCAACTGAAAAAGGGCGCTCTCCCCTGACAAAATGATGACACAATTCTCAATTTTATATATAGCAATATATTGCAGAAAATGTAGTAACACTAATAGTCTGTCTCACAGGAGAGATGATTGCATCCAGTCCAATGCAGCTATTTTCAGAGGGAAGTGTTGCTATTTTATTTGGAATTAACTTTGGGATACTTGTACATACATGTCATTCATTCAAGCGCAAGTGGATTCTACCTGCCCATTAACAGATTATTTGCAAATCTGTTACAGCAGGTTTTTTGCAGCTTATGGGCTTCCTAAAGGCAATTTAACATCCTCCTTTTTGTTGGTTTCCCCCCAACTCAACTCACTTTGCATCCCCCAAGGCAAATGGTTACATAGTTGCACCCCATCCATCACAGCCAGCTAGCTGAAACATAACATCTTACTTCAGATTGGCCAGAATCCAAAGGGTTACTTTAAGGCATGCTCCATGGTTGTTGAAAGAAAGAAAGAAAGAAAGAAAGAAAGAAAGAAAGAAAGAAAGAAGCTCCTTAGACCCCCAGTGCTTTTGAAAGCTCCTCAGTTTGCCATGTGGCTCGGAGGAATTTTGCAGAAAGACAAGCTGAAACTTCCCTGGGCACCTGGAACTGATCGAACTTTCTTTTGGATTCTAGCCAGAATGCTTTGAGAAGCAAAGTCACTCAAGTATCTGAAAAACATTAGCTCAGCAACATTTGCTGTACCTCTGCACCGTATTCCCCTCAATGGAGCATCTTTATTAGCACCTTTATTATCAAGTAGATTCTGTCTGGGAATGTACTGAAAGCACAGGAGAATGCTTGAAGTCTTAATTGATAACTAATATCATGTTTAAAATTACGGTGTTAATTGTAGGTGAATTAATTGGGGAGAATTCAAGTTCAAATAAAACAATCACCCAGGGATTAAAAACAGCAAACATCTTATGTTTCCTTCTGTTTCAAGAGACTTCTTGACAGCTGAAGACAAGGAGAATATTTTTAATGCTGATCATTTCCCACTGTGGTACAGAAGAGCTGCTGAACAGATCCCAGGAAGCTTTGTTTACTCTATTCCGTTCAGTACAGGTCTGTCATGGAGTCATGCTTTTATTCACAGCTGACAAAAACCTTTGTTTTCAAATCACTCTGTCAACATAAAGTTGATATAGAGTGGTCAAAATCTTGGTGGTGTAAATTTACATAGCAGAAGTTGATGATGTCATCTGCTTCGGGTGGTAAAATTTAATTAAAATTAATTAAAAACTTCATATCCCCTTGATTCAGTTTCCAAAGCTCCTTAAGGCTCTATTTTGCTGGGAGAATGGAGCCTTTAATTGCCAAAAATCACTGCCGGATCACTGCTGCCAGGATTGGGAGTGCTGGCTGTGATCTGGAGATGATTTTTGCCAGTTACAGGCTCCCCCTGTCCAGAGGTTCCCAAGGCTTCCTCAGGGCAAAAGGGAGCTCTCAGGAGCTTCAGAACCTAAAACAGGGCAATAGCAAGCTTTTAATTAATTTTAATTAAGTTTTACTGGCAGAAGCAGATGACATCATCTGCTTCTGCCATGTAAATTTTCGCTAACATTGTGACCAATGTTTCTTTTTTATATCATAACATGTTTATATTATATGGATGATTTCTAAAATGTTTTAATTGCTATGTGAATGCATATGCTGAAAATGGTCCAGCGTATATGGAATCAGAGTTACTTAAGGCCAACCTGATGTAATTACATAAATGCAATTAGGACAGAGGCCCAGAATCACTGTTGACATACCAGTGTATGCAATGGTAATCATGTAGGCCAGTGGTTCCCAACCTTGGGTTGCCAACCTTGGCTGTCCAGGTGTTCTTGGACTACAACTCCCAGAAATCCTGGCCAGCACACCTAGTAGTGAAGACTTCTGTGAGTTTTAGTCCAAGAACATCTGGGGACCCAAGGTTGGGAACCACTGATGTAGGCTGTTCACACACTTAGGTGGGGTTTCAATTGTATGACTCCTTTCTCAACCAGTGTGAGAATTGGTAGCACAATAGAAACCTCAACAAAAGATGCAGATTTCATACTTTTCTGTCCTGGATGTTTTAAAAATTGTATATAGAAGCTGCCAGAGTAAAAAAAAAAAATAACTGTGACCACAGAAAGATTTTTTTGAAAACCTTGGCTTCCAATTGCAATCTTACAATTCAGATTTTATATAGTTTGCTCTTAGGAGTAGTGCATTAGAGACTTCGAAGAAAATGTATTTGTTAAGGATGTGCCATTCAGTTTTTTTGGACTTCAGTCTGATAGGAGATCAACTTGACAGAACCACACATATATGTTTACATGTGGCTCACCTGGAGAAAGACCCAGCTGGAAGGACTCCCAGCAAGCACTGGGGCAGCTTTCTTTTTGAACAGGAAGCTAGGCCATGAAGTCTTTGGGCTTGGCCTTTTTCTAGGTGAACCACACTGTCTGTAGGTGTGGGTCCGTCAGGTAGAACTCCCAGAGTGGAGAATTCTGGGAACTGTAGGCCCAAAGATCTGAATGCCACATTCCTAGTATTTATTTATTAGTTTAGATAATTTTAAGACAGGAAGTTGGATCTCCAGATATCTTGTGACTGCAGCTTCCACCATCACCTGTGAGATGATAGGTATTGATATATTTGCTGATGACATTTTCAGTCCAGCACCACATGGAGGGTCACATATTCCTCACTCATGTTC
The DNA here is from genome assembly GCA_037013535.1 of Intellagama lesueurii. Classification (NCBI taxonomy): domain Eukaryota; kingdom Metazoa; phylum Chordata; class Lepidosauria; order Squamata; family Agamidae; genus Intellagama; species Intellagama lesueurii. Next base: position 248,648,414 of record JBAJHW010000002.1, read on the forward strand.
TGAACAGCCTGTGGTCATATGCCCTGCATTCTTCTCCCCTTCATTTGCCCTTAGCAATAACCCTGTAAGGTAAGCTAGATTGAAAGATGGTGAATGACATGAATTTACAGAGCAAGCTTTATAAATGAGTCAGAATATGAAACCAGCTCTCCCTAATCTCAACATGTAACTATTACAAAACGCTGGATTTCATTGATCCTGCAAGTATTATTGCTTAAATCAACCTAGATTCTTCTGAGCCATTGTTTAGATATGAGGCTTGATATTTCAGTCATTCATGGTCACTCTGATTCTTGGTCATGAGAACAGTTTGTGATTCCTCTGCTGCTGTGACCAAATGTCAACCGTTGTCAAAATAAAGAGTACTGCATTAGAACCTTGATTGAATGGTTATTTATTTCCAAATTACAGGGAAAGCAAACAAAAGCAATGTGGTGACAGCAAGTACTTCTATTCAACTTCTAGATGACAGAAAATCTCCAGTGGTAGCAGGTAACTTTGCTGCTTCTTTTCTCCATCAATATTGTAAACAGTCTTGGCTTTCTCATGCTACTTAGACTTCCTATAAAAATTCTCATTTCATGACTTGTTTGGGAAGAAAGCTCAGTAAAGTGCAATTTAATGACCTAATGTCTGGGTCACTACAGGCCTCTGTACTTTAAAATGCTTGATTCTAAATGGCTTCTGTGGAAAAAAAATTCAAGCAGAGTGGATTTCTCAAAATAAAAACAATAATTACTAAAACACACAAACTCAATAAGGGGAAATCTGTGAAATATCAAGTCTTGTTCTGCTGTTGTACATTTTCATTAGCATGTGTCTTTAAGCTGGAATGTCAGAAATAATCTTTTTTCAGTGTACACATTATAAGATTAATGCTGGCTACCCACAAGGTTTGAGTTCCTGTGTAAGGAAGAGCCATACTATATGTTACAAGTAGTCCTTCAATGGAAACCAGGAGACCTAAGTATGACTGAACAGCCATACTTAGAAACAAAACCTGTGCTTGTTTCCCAGTGACCAATCACAACAAAAACAAGCCAATTTGCAGACTACATGAGGTGTGAAAACTCCTGCTGTTACAATCAAATATTGTCAGTGCTCAAGGAATTTCCTACTCTGTTGATGAGCTCTCTGTCATGTATAGTTGGCCGACCAAAATAATTGTAGGAATATGATGAGTACTCATGAAATTTCTCATCTTCTGCAAATCTGAGTCCCACCATACCAAGACTCCTTGCTTCCCCTGAGATTTCCCAGCTTCCCATGAAATCAAGACCCTCAATTTTTTGTCCATTGTTCTGGACAAGAAACTGCTAAAATCTGAGCAGCTTAATGCACTTTTGGGTAAATCCTGCATTGGAAAGATGCCACTCTGCTCAGGAATTGTAACAATCCAGCTTGGTATTTCTTCCACCACCTGCCCAAACACAAGTGAATTGTGCTTAGACAAGATGCTATTCTACATAAGAATTATAACCACCCAGTGCAGCTTAATGTTTCTTCTGCCATTTCTAGATGAATGCTATGTGGGCAACATGCCATTCTGCACAGCAAATGTAATAAGGCTGCACAACAGTGCGTGGTTTTTTTTAAAAAAAAAGACCACCAGATTCCCAGTATCTTTTGCAGGGTTTTTTTTCATGTTGCAAAATGTTGCTGCAGAGAAAAAAGAGTGATTTTTGTCCTCATTTTCTATCTGTGTGCAAGTAGCTATGACATAAATATTCTCAGCCAGAGAAAGAATGAACAACAACAAAAGCATTTTCTCCAGCAACCTCCTAGAGTGAGCGGATGAGGGGCAGGGAGAAGTAATTCCATGTGGGATGTGCTTCACTAATTTTTCAGGTGTTATGAGTCTTTTTGTTCTTTTTTTGCTACCACAGACTGGCTACCCCATAGAAAACCATCCATGGGTGGTCCTTCAGTGTTGAGTAAGACAGAAATGGCAAAGGACCTCACTGAGCTCTCAAAAGTGTGATCAGATCAGCAGAATATGATAAGCTTGAACTTTTTGGAATAGCAGCTTTTCTCTGTCTTTCTCTTTCTTTTTCTGAGGCACAATATAGTCTTCCCCCAGGGATGTGACAAAAAAAATTCCTCATACCAAAATTCTCCACCAAGATTTCCCTTCACCAGCAAGATTTCCTGGCTTCCCATAATGGCTTCCCTTGTCTCAGTTTTCTTGTCTTTTTTTTTTTTTTAAATCACCTGCATCTTGTGCTTAGGAAAACTGCCAGATTCTGAACTGCTCAGTTTCCATTCTGGGGAATCCTCTGCACAGTTCTGGGGGAAACTGCACAAGAAAGATCCCTTGTTGCTTAGTCGTTAAGTCGTGTCCGACTCTTCGTGACCCCATGGACCAGAGCACCCCAGGCCCTCCTGTCTTCCACTGCCTCCCGGAGTTGGGTCAAATTCATGTTGGTCGCTTCGATGACACTGTCCAACCATCTCGTCCTCTGTCGTCCCCTTCTCCTCTTGCCTTCACACTTTCCCAACATCAGGATCTTTTCCAGGGAGTCTTCTCTTCTCATGAGACGGCCGAAGTATTGAAGCCTCAGTTTCAGGATCTGTCCTTCCAGTGATCACTCAGGGTTGATTTCCTTCAGAACGGATAGGTTTGTTCTCCTTGCAGTCCAGGGGACTCTCAAGAGCCTCCTCCAGCACCACAATTCAAAAGCACCAATTCTTCGGCGGTCAGCCTTCTTTATGGTCCAGCTCTCACTTCCATACATCGCTACTGGGAAAACCATAGCTTTGACTATGCGGACCTTTGTCGGCAAGGTGATGTCTCTGCTTTTTAAGATGCTGTCTAGGTTTGTCATTGCTTTCCTCCCAAGAAGCAGGCGTCTTTTAATTTCGGGGCTGCTGTCACCATGTGCAGTGATCATGGAGCCCAGGAAAGTAAAATCTGTCACTGCCTCCATATCTTCCCCTTCTATTTGCCAGGAGGTGATGGGACCAGTGGCCATGATCTTCGTTTTTTTGATGTTGAGCTTCAGACCATTTTTTTTTTTTTTTTGCACTCTCCTCTTTCACCCTCCTTACGAGGTTCTTTAATTCCTCCTCACTTTCTGCCATCAGAGTGGTATGGTCTGCATATCTGAGGTTGTTGATGTTTCTTCCGGTAATCTTAATTCCATTTTGGGATTCATCCAGTCCAGCCTTTTGCATGATGTATTCTGCATATAAGTTAAATAAGCAGGGAGACAATATACAGCCTTGTCGTACTCCTTTCCCAATTTTGAACCAATCAGTTGTTCCATATCCAGTTCTAACTGTTGCTTCCTGTCCCACATACAGATTTCTCAGGAGATAGATAAGGTGGTCAGGCACTCCCATTTCTTGAAGAACTTGCCATAGTTTGCTGTGGTCCACACAGTCAAAGGCTTTTGTGTAGTCAATGAAGCAGAAGTAGATGTTTTTCTGGAACTCTCTGACTTTCTCCATAATCCAGCGCATGTTAGCAATTTGGTCTCGAGTTCCTCTGCCCCTTCGAAATCCAGCTTGTACTTCTGGGAGTTCTCGGTCCACATACTGCTGAAGCCTACCTTGTAGGATTTTGAGCATAACCTTGCTAGCGTGTGAAATGAGTGCAATTGTACGGTAGTTGGAGCATTCTTTGGCACTGCCCTTCTTTGGGATTGGGATGTAGACTGATCTTTTCCAATCCTCTGGCCACTGCTGAGTTTTCCAAACTTGCTGGCATATTGAGTGTAGCACCTTAACAGCGTCATCTTTTAAGATTTTAAATAGTTCCACTGGAATGCCATCACCTCCACTGGCCTTGTTGTTAGCCATGCTTTCTAAGGCCCACTTGACTTCACTCTCCAGGATATCTGGCTCAAGGTCAGCAACCACACTAACTGGGTTGTCCGGGACATCCAGATCTTTCTGGTATAATTCCTCTGTGTATTCTTGCCACCTCTTCTTGATGTCTTCTGCTTCTGTTAGGTCCCTCCCATTTTTGTCCTTTATCATGTCCATCTTTGCACAAAATGTTCCTTTAATATCTCCAATTTTCTTGAACAAATCTCTGGTTTTTCCCTTTCTATTCTTTTCCTCTATTTCTTTGCACTCTTCGTTTAAGAAGGCCCTCTTGTCTCTCCTTGCTATTCTTTGGAAGTCTGCATTCCATTTTCTGTAACTTTCCCTATCTCCCTTGCATTTTGTTTCCCTTCTCTTCTCTGCTATTTGTAAGGCCTCGTTGGACAGCCACTTTGCTTTCTTGCATTTCCTTTTCTTTGGGATGGTTTTTGTTGCTGCCTCCTGTACAATCTTACGAGCCTCCAACCGTAGTTCTTCAGGCACTCTGTCCACCAAATCTAGTTCCTTAAATCTGTTCTTCACTTCCACTGTGGATTCATAAGGGATTTGGTTTAGATTATACCTGACTAGCCCAGTGGTTTTTCCTACTTTCTTCAGTTTAAGCTTGAGTTTTGCTATAAGAAGCTGATGATCAGAGCCACCATCAGCTCCAGGTCTTGTTTTTGCTGACTGTATAGAGCTTCTCCATCTTTGGCTGCAGAGAACATAATCAATCTGATTTCGGTATTGCCCATCTGGTGATGTCCATGTGTAGAGTCGCCTCTTGTGTTGTTGGAAAAGGGTGTTTGTGATGACCAGCTTGTTCTCTTGACAAAACTCTATTAGCCTTTGCCCTGCTTCATTTTGAACTCCAAGGCCAAACTTACCTGTTGTTCCTTTTATCTCTTGACTCCCTACTTTAGCATTCCAGTCCCCTATAATGAGAAGAACGTCTTTCTTTGGTGTCAGTCCTAGAAGGTGTTGTAAATCTTCATAGAATTGGTCAATTTCAGCCTCTTCAGCATCAGTGGTTGGTGCATAAACTTGGATTACTGTGATGTTGAAAGGTCTGCCTTGGATTCGTATTGAAATCATTCTATCATTTTTGAGATTGTATCCCAATACAGCTTTTCCCTTAGAATCTGCCGAAATCTGCACCTTTCTGGGGAGCCTGCACAGGAAAGATGCTATGTTGCATAGGAAGTACCAAACCTGACACAGTTCAGTGTTCTTTCAGGAGAATCCTATGTAGGAAAGATATTCTGCACAGACTGGTGTTTCTTCAAAAAGAAATTATTTTCAGACTGTTAGCAAGATCCTGTGAGATTTTCAACAAGATTTCCCAGGGGAAAGAAGTCTTGTTCCGATAAATCTCTCTATGGAAAGAAAAGAGGATTATTTTTTTTTTCTTGGTTTCTTGCTGAAGGCAAGAGTCGCTGAGATTCATATCCCAATTCACTTTTCTAAGTGCAATTTTGACTCAGTGTTATGGGTTGACAGCTATCTTAAACAGGAAGGTGAAATCAATATAAATATTATTTGGCTGGTGTCCCCAGGCATTTGAGCGTTCTCTCACTCGGTTTACTGAACTTTACTGAAATAATGTTGAGCTGGTAGGATTGAGTTTGTGGGATTTCTGCCAGCAGAAGAGGCTGCTGTCTGTTCCAAGACCTCTACAGCTAGCACACCTTTGATTTAGCATTGTGCTGTAATGCAGTTATACCATCAGTCTTGGACAAAGCACATACTTGTGCATACATGGTTACTGGTAACAAGTTACTTCAGTGGTTTAAATCCCATGATTTAAAACAAATTATTTTTGCAACACACATAACACAGAGACATGTGCATACAGAAAGGTATGAGGTACAGTGCATGAGGCTGGGTTTTTTTTTTCCCCTTCAAGGGTCAATGGTAGTTTAACCAGATTAGAATGTTGTTTCTTTCTAGTTTCTTAATATTATGGATTATTGTAATATTTTCATTGTGTAATGAATAGTGCAGGTTAAATAAAGCTACACTGCTTTGTAATAAATCACCACTGTAGAGATCTTTACTGTGCAGATATCCAGTATGGCCAAGCTTTTCCAGATGTGCCTATTCCTGGCTGTTTGGTTTTGTACAAGAGAAAGAAGCTAAATAAATATTAAATCATATGTAGTAGTACCAATAACGATAAAGGTTCAACAAGTTCTTTAGGAACTCCACCACTGTCAGGCTTTTAAGCATGAATAACCTCAGGCAAATATACCTTTGGTAGCTCTTAGTTGTTCACTGTGCTCCCAGAATAAGAGATAAGCATTCACTTTGCAGTGATATGACATTCCATTTAATGTGGGCTTTGATTAGTTCTGCTTGGGTCTTGGGGTGGTGATGGTTGAGCCTCACTCTGCTTCCCAAAAAAGGTTATGATTTTGTGCCCGTACCAAGCCAAAATAAAAAAGGCCAGCAGGTTTTGTATACTTCTGATATAAATACTTGCAAAGCAACCACCTTCTCCATCTTCCTCATGCCCAAAGCTCTACAGCAGTGCTTCTCAACCTTGGGTAACCCAGGTGTTCTTGGACTTCAATTCCCAGAAGTCTGCACCACCAGTTGTGCTGGCTGGGGTTTCTGGGAGTTGCAGTCCAAGAACACCTGGGTTTCTCAAGGCTGGGAAACACTTCTGTAGAGGCTTCAGAAACTCCCTGCAAAGAAGTCTTGTATTTCTCCCAATCACGTTAAAAAAGTTTCTTATCAGAGAACCTACTTGCTTGAGAGTGTCTGTTACTGGATTTCAGATAAATTGCATAAATGAGTGAGTGAGAGAGTGGGTTAATACAGTGGCATATTCTTGTGATATTATATTGTGACCAAACACAACGTTTGGGAATCACTGGAAAACACAGTGCCCTGGGACTGTGCAGCTTGCTCAAGACCACATAAGCTGGCTCTTCTGGAATGCACAGTGAGGAACTGAATTCCCAACCTCTGGTTCAGCAGCCAGATACCTAACTCACTGAGCTATCCAGCCAGCTCAGGCAAAAGCTATATATACCTTAATCACAATACAACCGTCTTGGCTACTGCAATGTGGGCAGATCTTGAAGAGTGTCTGGAAGCTTCACTTGGTGCAAATGTGGCAGCTAGCTTCTGACTGGTGCATGGAACTGAGATCACATTATTCTGATACTGGAAAACTTGCAAGATTTAGCAGTTGTTTTAGTGTTTGATTTAAGAAGTGCAATCTATAAAGACCTAAGTGGCTTTAAGGCTCGACAGTACAAACCTACCTAGTTATGAAGAGTACAGGAGAAGCCCTCTTGCTAATACCATTACTTGAGGAGGCCTGCTTGATGAGTGCATGAGAGGGCTTTTCTCCTCTCCTGTGTGACTCACAAACTATTAAATGCACTCCCTTGAGAATTACAGCCAGACCTCATTTCTGCTGGTTTGTTTATTTGTTTCTAAGAAAAAAGCATTTGTAATTTATCCTTCTCGATTGTTCTAATAGTTTCATTGGTATTTTAAAATGGTTTACAACGACTTTACATAGTTATAGTTTTCAGCTTCCCAGAGATGAAGAGACACATGTACGTCTCCAGAATTTGGAGGACCATGCTGCAAATATATTTTCTTTCTTTCTTTCTTTCTTTCACCAAACCCTCACCCCCAGCTTTCTTCTAGTATCCATAGGGCCCATTTCTCTATCGTTGTGGCTGATCCTGATACTTTCTAAACGATTTCCAGTTTTGAAGAAAAAGCTCCCTTTATCCTAAGATAGCTGGGAGCAGAATGCTGGAAATGAATAAATACTTTTTATTTCTGTTTATTTTTCAAACCTTTGTCGAATTTCTGAAGTAAAAATAGTGTGGTAAATATATGTAAATATTTCTAATATCTTCCATGTGCGATTAAATAGGATATGTGTTAGTTTCAGCTAATGAAGAACCGCTTGCATATAATGCACATCTAATGTTTCAGAAAGTGTGAACGTAATATTATACTCTGTGAATGTGAGACATTTTAAAAAGTAGGAAACACCACTAAGCACTAATTGCATTTTAGCAGATGCTATGGTTATCTCTTCCTGAAGATAGCATGCTGACCATATGGTTTGAATGTCATCAGACACTTCCCTTTCATAATGGAAAAGGTTACAGCAGAAAATAGTTTATTGTTAGGCAAAGTGACTGGTGAGAGCAACAGGTGTCTTCACCACAATGTCAGTTACTTAGAACTGGCTGTTCAGTTCTCTGAAATCTGTGTCACTTAACTGGGATGGAAAAAAGTTAAATTTTAGATTGCAAGCAGAGTGGTTGCTAGGTTGCCTGGGAGTCTTTGGGAGAGCCTTTGCAACATGCCTTCTGAAAGTTGAGATATATAATGGCTGTTGGCTTAGAATTCCAATATTTGTGCTTATTGATATTTCTAAATAATTCTAAAATTTCAGTTCTAATTCATTCATGATCAGGCTTGCTTAGATTGTATTGCTTTTCATTACAAGAAGCAAGGGTGTCTGCAGAAATAATTTTAATGTCTGTGCATGATGCTTAGTCTTTCCATGATGCTTATGGGTTGTTGACCTGACTGTACCTTTTTCCTATGTACATTGAAAGAAATACCAAGGGATTAGAATTTCAGGATCAGGGGGAGACCCTTCTGTGCCCCTTCCCTGTGGACACCCATTTTAAGAAGGGGGGATGTGAAACAGAGAAAGCCAGGCTCCTTCCACTTTATAATGCAATGCTGAATATATTTCTGAGGGGCTACTGACTTTTTATGGCAATTTGCTTTTTCAATGTACCCATGAGGTGGCATACGGTTTAGACTCAAGTTCAGTGTACAGATCGCATCTCCAACCCTTGTCCAAACCTATGTGTGAAGAAAGAGCCTTATTTCTCTAGGATATGCCTGAGAGATTCTTGGGGCCTGTCCAGACTGGTCGTTTTGGGTGAGGGTCAGTCGGGCTACAAGGAGTCTGTTGAGGTGATGGGAAGAAGTGATGCACTGGTGCATTCCTCCCATCCCAACAGCTAATTACCCCTTGTAACCCAATCAACTATCAATTACATCTGCAGAGTCAGGGAAAATTAAAGTACTTTTCATATCACTCTTCTCTCCCTCTGTCCCTGCCATTCCGTTTCCTTCTTTCCCCACTCCCTGCTACCTTTCTCTTTTTCTCCCCCACTCTTGCTCGGAAACTGCAGCTATGATACAAAGACTGCTGGAAGGTACTATCTCCTGGCAAAACAGAGTGTGCCAAAAAGAATGCATGCCCTGCCACTGTGATAGAAAAGTATGAGATAGCTCTTAAAGGGAAAGGATTGCTCGATCTAAGCAAAAACACAAGTGGATATGGTCTTGTTTTCCGATCCAAGCCATGCCCTCAATTATCTATATATCATATTTGTATACCAATGTAGACAGGCTCTTAGAGAGGAAACTCACCATTAGTACTCCTAGCAACACAGCTTCTTTCAGTTTTGTTTGCTACCACTGCAGTGGGCAGCTATAAAGCCCTAAATGGGTTGGGTTCAGGCTATTTCAGGAACTATGTCTCTCTTTATGCGCCTGCCCAGGTGTTAAAATCATCAGGAGAGGCCTTTCTCTCTATCCCGCCACCTTCACAGGTGTGATTGGCAGGGACAGGGGAGAAGGCCTTCTCTCACAAGAGGCCAGGCTGGCTTCATCTTTGCTATCCTTCCACAAGCAGGCAAAACTGCCCAGAGAGTACTTTAAGTGCTGTGGGGCGGTAGATAAGCAGCACACTTGGCTAGGCTTTCACTTTGTTTTGCTTCGCTTCGCTTCGCTTTCCTTTGTTTTGCTTTGCTAAAAACAGAAAATAAGAAAAAAAATATAAGTTGTGCTCTTGAGTGAGACTGTCGAAGGATGGGTGTCCAAAAAGTTACTAGAACACAAAAGTCCACAGTCCCCTTATACAGAGATCCAGTCAATTTGAGAAATCCACAGTAAGGCCCGAACAATGATGAGATGTTAAAAATCGTGTAACTGAGCTCTTATGCTGTTCCGCCCACCTTAGGACCTGCTCATATTAAAAACTGCTTTTCGTCACCCTCTGGGTCTCTGTCCCCAATCGTGCAAGCAACATTTTCACCCTAAAGACTCTTAACAAACCCATCCCCCTTGCGATTCCTAGGTACACCTGTGATACTCCCTCTTCAAAGCTTAGAATGTTATGACAGTAACTGAGGTGCAAGATCCAAATGCCTTATAACTTGCATTTTCATTCTGTCATCTTGGAAGCCACCTTCCCCCTAGTTAAAGATATCAGGATCCTATAGACATAGGCCAGAGTAAAGTTTTCGGTTCTGCTGCTGACTGCACAGGTTAAGAAGCTCTCCAGTGCCTTTTGGTGAACCAAGCTGTACACATTTCTTTTGCCCCAAAGACCTGGGAACATCCCTGGACTTGTCCATTTGGGGAATATAAACTTAGCTCTGTGCAAGTACTAGCTATCTTCCTACATGTCACAGAACTGTGCGATAATAAAATAATATTAGCATACCAAAATAAAAATGTGAATTGTTTCAAATGCCCCCAAAATATGTTGTCAGATACGTGACATGTGGAATGACTGACAGCCATCCAGGGGGACGAAATGTAAGACCAGGAGAGTGGAGGCCTTTGGTAAAAGCCTTGATGAGCTAGGAATCCTTCTGGATGACTGTGATGTAGGCACTTTATCACTCAAGCTAACCCTCTTCAGAGGATTATTGTCAAAATAAAAAGGGAGATCTGCGTATGCCAGCCTGAAGAAAGGGCCAGGTAGAGCTGGTATAATAAATGAAAAAGTAAATTTAACTTGGCCTTTAAGAAAAATAAAACTTCACAGTGTCCCACTGCAGCTGTTTATTATACTAGATATTGCATTTCTGCTCTCAAAAGAAAAGATGGATGTTGCTGTTAGCATGCTTCACAAGCTAGTAGCTTGAACAAAGGTCTCAAAAATTAAATCAAAGTAGGGTCTTAAGCCCTATTGTTTTTCTGCTTCTTCTCGTAGCTTGTGTGAGAAGGAGCAAAAATAACATCATCCTTGCCCCATATATGCCCCTAGCAGCCGCAGAATGCAGGGCCTCTAGCTGTATCTTTACTCTGCCTCAACTATTTCCCAGGCACTGTACAGTCATGGGGTGGGGGGAGTACACCCTCTTTGAAATCTATGGTTTTATGTATCAGGACACAATAAAACTCATCTGGTCCTTAGAAGGTCTGAAAATTAGGTAAATCTAACCTCAGATGAACAACAACACATGACATATGCTGCCCATCAATCTGCGAAGGGTTATCAGCCATTTCCAAACAATTTAAAGTCCATCATTCTAGAGTGAGGAAGATTATTCACATTCAAGACAGCTGCCAATCTTCCCAGGAGCGGATGTCCAAGCAAATTCACCCCAAGGTCAGATCGTGCAATGCTCAGGGAGACTGGGGGGAGAGAAAAAAAAACCCAAGAGTTACATCTCAGATTTTTACAAGACTCAGTTAACATGTTGAATGTTAAAGTTCATGACAGTGCAATTAGAAAAAGATTGAACAAGTATGGTTTGTTTGGAAGAGTTGCCAGGAAAAAGCCTGTTCTCTCTAAAAAGAACATGGCAGCACAGCTTAGGTTTACAGAATTGCATCTGGACAAACTATAAGAACTCTGGAACAATGTCCTATGGACAGATGAGAGCAAATGTTTGGCCATAATGCACAGTGCCACATTTGAAAAAAACCAAACACACCATATCAGCACAAACACCTCATACCAACGATCAAGCACGGTGGTGGTAGGCTGATGATTTGGGCTTGTTTTGCAGCCACAGGACCTGGGCACCTTACAGTCATTGAGTTTACCATGAACTCCTTTGTTCACCAAAGTATTCTAGAGTCAAATGTGAGGCCATCTGTCGACAGCTATAGCTTGGCTGAAACTGAGTCACAGAACAGGACAAAGATCCCAAGCACACCAGCAAATCTACAGTGGAATGGATGAAAAAGAAAAGAATCAAGGTGTGCAATGGCCCAGTCAAATTCCAGACCTCAGCCTGATTGAAATGCTGTGGCAGGACCTTAGAAGAGCTGTGCATAAACAAATGCCTGCAAACCTCAATGAACTGAAGTAATGTTATAAAGAAGAATAGGCCAAAATTCTTCTACCACAATGTGAGAGACTGATAAAGTCCTACAGAAAACACTTACTTCAAGTTATTACTGCTAAAGGTGGTTCTACAAGCTATTGAATCATAAGGTGTACTTAGTTTGTCACACATAGCTTCTCCATTTTGGCTTTATTTTCGTTAAATAAATCATGGCACAGTGTAATGTGGCATGTGTTGTTGTTCATCTCAGGTTGTATTTACCTAATTTTCAGACCTGCCGAGGACCAGATGATTTTTATTATGTCCTGATACATAAAACCATAGAATTCAAGCCATGTTTTCTTTTTCACATGAGTGTATATGGATTTAATATAGTTATATCCCACCTTTCTGTCAAAATGTGGTACTCAGGGAAGCAAACAACAGTGCTACTCAAGTGAGAACAAGTATATTTATAGAGTAAAACAGGTTAAAATTAAAACAATTAAAATACATTTAAATTACAATTCCAAACACATTAGTAAAAAGAAATATCACCCTCTTTAGTACTAACCCTGCTTAGATGCAAATTTGTATCTTATGAATCTGCTTCAAGAATTTTTAAACCACACTTTCATCCAAACACAGATTTCATGGTGGCATATCCAGTTAATCCAATGCCAAAGGCCACATTTAAACCAAGAAGCCAGGAAACTATAGCCTTCCCACACACACACACACACAACTACGAACTACACCCACTGCATAGAAAATCACTACTTAGCAGATACTGCAAACAGTGGTATCTGTGCTAGCCCTCTTTTCGACAGTCTTTTATGGGGGACTAATGGCAGGTTTTGAGACTAAAGATCAAATGACCGGTGCCTTTAAAGATGTGGGTGGCAACTACCTCTTTATTCTGTGTGGGGGTTTGTTTGTTTTTTTAATGCTTGCAAGGGGCAGTTTTTACTGGGAATGGAAATTTACTCATTTTGAGCCTAGCCATGATTTTACTGATAAGTACCCCCCGAGCAGATATGGAGCTTAGCTGTGCCTTCCTGCCACTCTATGCCAGTTTTCTTCCTTCTAAGCCAAAATAGCCACAAACAGGGATGTTATCTATGAAATGATGCCTAGCGAGTTAAGCATAAAAACTCACATCCTTGCATACGGTGGAGACGGGGGCCAATAACATTTTGATATGCACCCCAACTATTAGAAAATAAAAATAAAAAGAAGATGCGGTTTGACCCAAACATGCTGAAAGAATACATCTGTTTGCAGCACTGATTCCAGATTTCCTAGGATGATGGTAAAATTCTTGCATGTGAAAAAGCTGAAACACGAGAACAAGTAAGTAGTCAGTAAATCAGTCCTGTTCCAGTGCTGCTCTTGTGTCCAGGAAGAAAAATAATATCTGTTTTGGAAAGCTCATAATAACCAGTAACTCAAGCCAATGAACTCTGAAATGGCTCTTTTTCTTCAAGATTCCCCTTCTGCTTGCCAAGGTGTGAATTTTCTCGGTGGTATTTTGCAGTAATTGCAGCATAGGCACAGCCGTATATGGCGGCAGCCAGCATCATGAGGCATACAATCCCACAGACCACTCCAGTGATTATGACAGTGGCAAGTGCATGACGCAAGCTAACAGGACGTGGTTTTGGTTTAGGTTCACAATATGAACGGCTACCGTCTCCTCCATGTTCATGGTGGTGTGTGTGCTTCAGAGAAGGCTTATGCTCAGAATGGTGAGGAGCACTGGCCGGGTGAACATGAGAAGCTGTAGGAGGACAGATCCCATATAATTCATAAGGTATTTTGAGAAGGTCTTTTCCCCTCCGGTTTTCAGGCGTTGCACAGATTACAGCATCACTAATTCCTCCTGAAAAGAAGAAATTTGTCTTAAACTCCTCATGCTTCAGAATTGTCTAAATCTAAATCCAGCAACTAACCAATGTAATAAGGAAACTAACTGCTTTTCCCCTTATAAAAAATTGCAAACATATTTTGTAATCGTGTGCTTACAGTTAAATTATAATAGTGCAAAGAACTAATGCAAGTATGTTTTTGGTACTCAAACATAGATTTTTCCTTTCATTTATAAATGCAGTATAAATTGGCTTATAGAGAGCTTTTAAAACTGATCTTAAATAATGTTTTAAATCTGTTCCTAAACCTTTTCAATCCATTTTTATAATTTTAATCTCTTCATTGTATTTTACTTTGAGAGTTGAGGTGGTTAGAAAAGTGATCAAAATAGCTTAAATAAACAAATTAAGTAATTAATTTAAAAAATAGGCTATCTGTTTAAAACACTGTAAGAATATGGCCAGAAATGGTGACAAATACCATCAGTCACATCACTGTCATTCAGAGCATGAGAAATCACTTTTAAAATGTGATCAAGACTTCCACAAAGGAATAATAGGAAAGTATGCTTCTGAAAAATAACTGAAATAAAACTTTTATTTGAGAGCAGTTGAATGCTAGAAGCTACTGGCCTGCGGGCAAAATGACTCTTCTTCTGTCCATCTCATTTGCACCTTGACACACACACACAACAAAGCACAAGGCGGCAGCATGAAGTACATCATGAGCCAGCAACCGTCCCCGCTCCATGTACCAATGAATAAAACAAAAGTTATAGCTGTACTGGCAAAAATGTAACCAAAGATCCCTGGTTAAATTACAGTCATGATGACAAGAATCCCATTGGGATTTTACTCAAGAATATATTAAATTTCATATATTTTGGTAGCAAACTGCAACTACTTGATGAGGTGCAAGTCACACCAGTCCCATTTCTGATCATAAGCTAGTTATGTGACCTCACTTTGTCAAAGAGCTGAAAATCACTGCAGTTTCCATTTACTCTGGAATAAAATCCAAATAGGATTCTGGCTATTGTAATTTATGTATTAGTTATCTATCAGTTACTAAAAAGGAAGCCATTACAAGAAACTGGTTACTTCTGACATTTGTCACATCAACCATTTGCTGTAATAAAACCAAATTAGTAGAATCCAAATGATCATCCACAGTTTCACTTTGAGGATCTTCCACTTTTTCCCCAGTAACTGAGCAGGCGCACCTTGAAAAACCATGCCAGAACTCAGTGGCGCCTCTCAAACATAGCCACTGCTAATGAGATGTATTCAGAGCAAGATATTGGATAGATCATCATGCATGCAGGAGCTCATGGTTGTGTACAGAGAATCGTTGGCCACCTAACAAAGTCTGTTCTATTTCACATAACTAGAATACATGTGTGTGTATATACACTAAATTGCAACATGGCCAGAATGTACACGCAACCTGATCCCCATGTGATTGAAGCAAGATGGGAAAGCATGCAGCAACAGTGTTTAGGAAATGATGGTTAAATTGATGCTGAGCAGAGCAGAAAGCAAGGAAATCCGATCCAGTGTGAGAATGATCAGATGTTTTCCATCAGTGCTGGAGAGATGGCGGACCTAAATGATAGTTTTGTGCCATCGCAAGTTGCAGTTTCTCTCAAGAAGGGGAAGGTTTGGCTGTATGTTGCAAAGATCTCACACTGGGTTTCAGGTCAGAAGAGTCTGGACTGCAATTCCCAGAAACCTTCACTACCAGCCATGCTGGCCAGGGTTTCTGGGAGCTGAAATCTAGAACACTTGGCTTTGGGAAAATTGGTCTAGAATGATGTGGCTTTGACCAAAACTGCATTTGAATGGCCACAGGTTGGCTACATATGGTTTACGAGGTAGGGATTCAGAAGACAGGGTGGATGAATAAGGAAAGAAAACTGAGAATGGGCGGATGAAAGTTAGTTGTGGGCCTAAGGTGCCTCCTGAGTGAAGGGAAGCAGCAAATGCCTCTCCTCTTCCTAGGTCATGGTGTATTAGCACCCAAGGGCAGTCAAATTATTTCAGCACCTCAGATATTCAACCCTCTTCCAAGCAATTAAAATACAATTCTAACCATTCGGATCACTAGCCGTTTTCTGCCTTTCTGGAATCCGTTGCCTGAGGCAGCTGTCTCACTAATGATAGGGCTGGCTCAAGTTGTGTGGAAGAAGAAAGAGAACTGTAACAATAATAATAATTTATTACGGTCAATGACCAGGAAGAGAACTGTTACTCTGGACTTTATGAACTTCCACATAACAGGTAACAGAGAGAGTAGTATTGTATTTTTGCATTGATTTTACGGTTCTAGTTTCTTTCTCCTGAGAATGTAAAAGCCATCAAGAACCATCTTTTGGGGAGAGAATCTGATTCTGATACTATGTGAAATGTTTTGTTTCATTTTTTAATTTATAAATATCACTTCCATTTAAGGTATTAAAGGAACTGCACCAGTTATTATAGGCTAGCAACAGCAGGGGAAGCCTCACCATTGTTTCTCTTGAGACTCCTGGTGATTCTCTGTTCCTGCATCCCCTAAATCAAGCATAGTGTAGGACATCATTTAGTCATCAGTGCTGAAGTAAGATTCTGCTGCCAGCCCCATTAGCTTCTGTACATAGAACTGAGCAGGATATCATTTCTCTGTTGACTCAAGCAGCAAAGTGGTTAGTTGGCCCAGAATATAAAATACAAATTTAATATGAAGTATGCAGATTGTACAGACATAGGAAAATACAGAAACATAGATCATTGATGGATTGCAAATCCCATGATAAATTTTGGATGACAGAACATCATTCTTAATGTGTAACCATTTAATCTTAGTAGGGTTGAAACAATAAAAAAGGAAACACAGAACAATCAGATGCTTTTTGATGAAGTCTTATCAGTGGGATGAAGTAGGCTTTTTTTAAAGCATCATAAATAACAGCATTGTATGCGGAATTGGGAAAAATAAATAAATTAGAATACTTCAGGCAGGGGATAAGGGCCTTGTAGAAGCCCATTTAGCTGTGTTCATATTTTCATTGTTTCAGTCTCTAAACTGTGGCTCAGCTTCTTGACAAATTAGTCAGAGTTAGCTACCTAATTATGCAAACCTTAACGGCAAAGGCCCAGGATTGCAGCCTATGACTTGAAGTCCAACACACCCAAGGGAATAAACCCCATTGATCTTAATGAGACCTTATTCTGAATAGAGGTGATTTCATTATATAACTGTTCCTGTCTTGTTGAACGTAGTTAAAACTAATTCTGAGTTATCAGTACAGAATCGGGCTGTAATACACTGTATTTTGGGGGATACATCTTTGAAAGCATCAATAGGATTATTTTGTCCAGTAAATGATTACAGTGACCAGTTTCCACTGCAACTGTTACAACTGCCAACTTATCGGTTTGGTTAGAAATGATTTTTTTTTGGAATTTGGAAATGCTTTGATTCAAATTCCTTACAAACACTGTTCTGAAAGTATAGATTAAAATGGTCTTAAAGCAATGGTACATTCTCCAGCTGTTATGATAATAATCAGAATATGAGCATTATGATTTTTCAGTCTGTGTTGAAATTTTTAACATAGTTCTGCCAAATGATTTTCATACTACAATTTGGGCTGGGGATCTGCTTGGCTGAATGCATAAATATCGACATGAAATTCAGTCTAAACCACACTCTGTGGTTAGTTTGGAATCTGCCATTTAAAAATTTACTGCTGCCTGAACTCCATATGGGTTTGGTATATTTAAATATATGTTCACAAAACATTCATAACTAGCTTCATTTGTTTTCAGTTGGTTTTTTTTGTTGTTCAGATCAGTGGATGCAGTGTTACTCTGTAGAATCACAACATCTATTTGTTGAGAATAATCTAAATGGGTTCAGAAACTACAGCTGGCATAAAATGCTAAGCTAGTGTTCTAGCTGGGGTTTGGTTTTGGAGTCACTTGATCCTGATGTTGGAGATCATCAACAGCCTATTTCCATGCCAGTTCAAACTTTATTTCTTTGGGGCTAAGGTATTTAACCATCCTCAGTATATACAAGTGGTGGGCAACTGACCACCCTCCAGGTAATTCCCACATCACTGGCTGTGCTGACAGTGCCTTATAGTACTTTCAACAACATCTGGAGGTCCACAAGTTATCCACAAGTTATGATATGGGTGTGTTAGTGGATCTGGGAGAAGATTGGATACAATAAATAGACAGGATAGATCAGTTTGCTTTGTGTAAGTCACATAAGAACAAAGCTAGAAAAATGTGATAAAATACACATCTACATTTGTATAATGGAAAACAATCAAGATTTCCTTTCAGTTTCAGTTCTGTGCAGATTACAAAAGTACAGAGATGGAGAGAAGAAAAACAATAATTAAATTGTCAAGTAGTGTTCCACCAAGATAAAATGTTGAAGCTGTTTTAAAAATGAGAAGCTGTGTTAGTGAAGATATGAGTCACTCATAGACTCAGCGGGGAGGTGGGCATCTTGCTCCAAACGTCTGGGGAGGAACCCCCTGTCCCAATCCCAAGCCATCACTAAATTAAGATACATCTGATTATTCATTCATTATGTTCCTGTGCTCACAAAGCTTGGAATCCATGGAGACTCTTGTTCTGAAACATAGTTCCAGCAGTATATAACAGGAATTCTGGCTGGAAATAAATGACATTTTTTTAACAGTTCCAAAGTCAACATGATGGCCTCCTTAGAAGAGTATTTTATCTGGAACTCTAATTAAGGAAGGGAGGGGGTGCATGAAATCTTCAACCCCCCACCCCCTGTTTGTTCTCCCTTCCACTTTGGCTAAATCATAATCATAAACTGCCTTATCCTGAATGGTCAATGACCATAATAAAACATTTATTATTATTATTATTATTATTATTATTATTATTATTATTATTATTATTATTATTATTATTATTATTATTATTATTATTATCCTGAATCAGATCATTGGTTCATGTAGCTCAGTATCATCTGAAGCTGCTTTCCAGAATTCCAAGTGGGAGTCTTTCCTAGCCCTGGCAATGCTAGCGATTGAATGTGGGATCATCTGCTTGAAAAGTGGGCTCCCACTGAGCTGCAGTCCTAATATAAACTGTAGTCAACAGTGCTGGTCTCTCTATAAGGATGAACAGATATGGTTTTGTCCATGCCTGGTTCAGTCATTTTGGGGTTGTTTTTTTAACACAGAAAAATCTATTCCTTTCTTTGCTTATTTTTTCCTCAGATGGGTTCAAACTGTGCACATTTTCCTATATGCATTTTTCAAACTTCCTGTTTTGTGGGGCATATGTGTAACTGTCCATCATCATGATGATTCTGGAGCCAAAACGTGCCTGATATGTGATCAGTATTAAACAGGGATGTAAAGAATATTCAAAGAATCTCTCTTTCTGGGTGAATCCCTAGTTTTCTTACTGGGATTTCTTCCTATGCTGGTGAGATTTCTTGTCTTGCTCCAAAAACAAGCCCTTGGTCTTGTCCCTCCATCCCCATTTCATTTGTTCTTTTACACAAGAAATGGTCAAATTCTACACATCTCAGTCCCCTTTCTCATGCAGGAAAGATACTATTTTGGACAGCAGATGCAATTTTTTAAAAGTCCATGAACTTTCAAAGAAATCACAGCGGATTTCTTTAAAAAAATATGAAAGAAACACTTGTGTGGGAATTTTCACTGCAAGAAGAAAAGTGTATGTGTGTGTTTCTCAGTTTGTCATCAAGAGCAAGGGGCAGTAAGACTCATATTCCTTGGAAGTGTGGACTGAGACATGCCCATCAACCTTGGACTAAAAATTCATTAATCCCAGATTCCTAGCACACACTCTGTCCCCTTGGAAAACACATTTAGCGTTAAGCTCTCTGGCAAAGTCTTCCATGGTCAACACATCTTAACTCATAGTTCAAATCTTGCTGAATTTTAGAAAAATGTCTGTGATGCCTCTGGTTCTTTCCCATCC
Organism: Intellagama lesueurii; assembly: GCA_037013535.1. Lineage (NCBI taxonomy): Eukaryota > Metazoa > Chordata > Lepidosauria > Squamata > Agamidae > Intellagama > Intellagama lesueurii. The sequence goes on from JBAJHW010000002.1 coordinate 248,668,140, forward strand.
ATGTGCTGTGTCCTTATCTACGAGAATACTCATTCATTTAAAGGAGGTGAACAGATTTTCTCCCTCAGAAGATTAATACCTGTGGTCACATAGTATGGCTCACTGGTAAGAAATCGAGGGCATAGAAAAGAAAGCAGTTAATGCATAATTATCTTATTTTCTGCCATGATTACCACAGGGGGATTGAAAGCAAAACAAACTAACAGAGGATAGGACTGTTAATGACTATTGGCCATGATGACAAGATGACCTTTCAGCAATGTTTGATACTATTACCCATAGTATTGTTGCTGGATAGCTTTCTAGCTTGGGTGTTGAAGGTATTTTGTTGTAGTGGTTCTGTTCATACACTGACATATACAACTGATACATGGATTCCAGGATATAATGTTCAAAACTTGTAGCTCTAGTCATCTTACATATGTTATAGGGTGCATACGCTTCTTTTTTATCCACAATATGTGGATGACACTTGTGGCCAGGTACCTAAAGAACCCCACTTCACACATGCACATACCTGGACCCTACTGTCATAACCTAAGGCCCTTCTCTGAGTTCCTCTGCCCAAGGAGGACTGGTGAATAGTTACCAGAGAAACATCCTTTTTAGGAGGTTTGCCTGGTTCCACTGAAGAACTCAGAACATTATTTTTGAAAAGGAATTTTCCACCTGTTGTTACCTTTTTTAAAAAAAATATACTTGTTACTTTTTTCCCTGACATTAATAATTTAGTTAGGTTTTTTTTTCACTTGGAAAATACAACTATGGCCAAGAAACCTCCAAATGGTCCCCCAAATGCAGTCTCAGAATTCTATTTGGCTCATGATGACTTTGTGTTTAGATATTATTTTCATGTTGCATTTTTGTACTTTATAGCTTTAATTTTTACATGGAAATTGCCCCAATCATCTTGGCAACTTGGTGATGTATAAAAATTGTCAGTAAATAAATAATGCTAAAGACATCATCAGGAAATCTTCCATAGTCCCTCCCTCCAGTCAATTAATTCAACACAAAGTTTTGTGATACCTTAAAGACTGATGAATTTCAATTGGCAAAAGCTGACATGGACCTTAGCCCACTTTGTCCAAGAAAGTTTATGCCAAATGCAATATGTTTGTCTTTAAGGGTATTTGCTGTTCTTGCTGGAACAGAGTAACCCAGTTCTATCCCACTGGAAATAAATACATGTGATGAGATGTGACATTTGCTGGACATACAGGCTCCTATTCCATGCAGAGTGAGGCATGCTTAAGCCGGATGACTTCAATGGATTTAAACATGTCTAACGCCAGGTTGGATTTAGGCCACAGTATATGCGTAATAAAGAAAAATTACTTACCTCTGTACAGAAAACTTTCCAGCCATAATTTAAGGCCAAAGACTTGACAATTGCATTGCCAAAAGTTACCCTTGAAAAGCACCACTTTAAGATTTGGGAGTGAATCCAATAGAAGTCTGTCGACTTTCTCAAGTTTATTATGTTTCAGAGACAATAAAGTTATGTGTCTTGTGTTATTTCCTAGAGTTTCAGGCAAACTTAATATACTGTTGGATGATATGTCCAACTCTTTTAGGTGTGGAAGGGAGCTAAAAGTCTTGTTGTCTACATATTCAATAAAGTTCTTTGTTAGATTTAGAATCTGAAGATTTTGTAGTTCCTTGAATGTGTTAGGCAATAGGCCTGAGACTGAATTATTAGATAAGTCCAAAATTTTGAGGGAAAGGGTGTCAGTAAAAGCATGTTGACTGATTTTCTGAATGTGATTATTTGACAAAAGTAGTATCTGAGTATCAGCTGGTAAATGAGAAGGAACTTCAGTAAGTCCTCGATTTCTGCAGTCCACTGTCTTTGAAAACCGATAGCACAGACATTTTAGAGGACAGCCGCTCACTATGTCTATTATTGTCATGACAGTTGACGTTAAAAGCAATGAACCTGTAAAATAAGGGAAAAATAGTCTTGCATTTAGTTTGTTTAACAGCATTTAATTAGCATATTGACTCAAATAATATTAAAGAATTGTGGCACTTCAAAGGCAAACAGATTTATTATAGCAGATATTTTGATGGATTATAGCTAGGGATACATGTCTCCTCTGATTTTGCCATTGCATGCAAAGATAGGAAGCTTCAAAATTATTTCCCTTTCCCCATGAGAAGGCAAGGGATTTTGTGGTGTTCTCAACAAGAGAGTGAGGATAAGAATGGTGTGTGTGTGTATACATGTGTGAAACGAAGTTGTGCAAATGATGCAATAATGCAATTGTGCAAGATGATAAAGGATTAGATGCATTCAAGGGGCTGCTTGCATCTTTTTAAAGAATTGATTCATTCCGTTTTTGCTATGTGTATGCATTGTTTCTTAAAGGAGCACTAGTTTTGCAAAGGCAAAAACAAGAAAAATGAAAAATGAAGAAGGCAAAAACATTGTGGCACCTTAAAGATTTACTGCTATATTTTAATAAGAGTCCATTTCCTCAGACTAAAAAGAATTCATTTTCTTTTGTTTTTGCCTGATCTGCTAGCACAGACCAGCATGGCTACCTTTTCTAAAACTACAACTATAGTTTTGCACAGATCGCTGTTGAGGGGGGAAAAATAACATTTCTATCTTCACTGTCACTTGGAGGGGGAAAAATCTTGTAGTTTTAAGCAGAGCATGGTACTGTGATGCTGAGGTGTTCTCCCACTGCTTTTTAAGTATTACTATCATAATTGTGTCCATTTATTCTTCTGCATAAAGTTTGGCCTGTTTGCTCTTTGCAGAAGGGCACTGCAGATCGAGGTGCAGAGTATTTTAGATTGAATAATGTTGTGGAGGACACAGTCTGGTCTGCTGTTTTCAGAGTAAGTATGGGACAGATTTGGTATCTCAGTTTGTAGCAGTATCTGGTCTTTGTGTCTGTATCCATAGATGGCCTGTTATTGCTATTAAGTAATTGTTTGAGACAGGTTGTCTGTCAGCTGAGGGTTTGAGAAGGAACAATTATTGTCCAATTTAAGCAATGGATTAATAATTAAATAACGGCCTGTTGAACAGAGGACTGAATTGTTGCCATCATTTTAGAAGCCTTATGTGATGGTTATTAAGGATTATTGAAAGTAGAGCTACTTCCCATTAGTAGTAGCTCAACTTAACATAAGTCCTTTCCATCAATCAATACTAAAGATATATATTATGAAATTTAGATAGCAATCATTAATCAATCAAAATGTCTGATTTTTATATTGACAACATGTAAAAGAGTAGAAAATATCCACCTGAATATTCCCAGTTTATCAGTAAGAACAAACAACCTCCTTATGAAACTACAGTTCCAGCTGTTAGTTAAGGAATTTTTAATTCATGGCACTCATTCATTGGCGAGCTTTCCCTAGCACTGGCTATTCCTGAAAGATGTCAAGTGCATGAAGCATGCTTATGCAAAAGCATTTAAGCTAGTGATTAACTTTAAGCCCATGAATGGTCCTGTATTCTTCAATACGTCTTACTAGGCTTCTTAGCTTTCATCATATGATCTACAGGATTAATCTGCCACACTAATCTAGTGAATTTTTAATAGTTTAGAGGCTTTCCTGCCTTCAAAAGCATCCTTGTTTATTTCCTTAAATTCCTTTTGAATTGTGAGTTAGGATATGGGATACCTTCGTGAGATTGAGATACGAATATTTTAGAGAACTGAATCCTGTGGATCGAGCCATTCTCTGGAGCACCTTTGAATCAAACCTCATGAACAACAAACTCATTATTGCTTTCAGATATCTCCCTTTTCAAACTAATCATAGTGCTTCAAATTATGGTACACTTAGCTTACATGCCTTTGCATGCTAAACCTGTGTTTTAACATCGGGGCTTCTGAATAACCTGGTTTAGTATTCTGCTGCTACTGTTCTTGTATACGGTTCATTTGTGTTTTCCAAAATCTTCAGTGTCTCCCTTCTTTGAAAAAAAATTAATGGTTGGCAAAATGATTCCCTAAAATGATCCCATATATGATAATTGATCTTTCTGTTTTTACCTGTATTATTGTGTTTCTTATATGCACTCTGGAAAGAACAAAGTCATGTGCTACACACTCATGATTAAGCATCATAGCAACACGTTTTTTTGCATATGGCAGATTTATCAAGATTTTTTCATGTCTTTTCATAAATGTTCCAGGAGCCTAATCAGAAATATCCATATTACTACGGAGAAGTCTTTAAAGGCTTTAGCCTGGTACACATTTTTTATTTTTTTATTTTATTCATTACGTTTATACCCTGCCCATCTAGTGCCTAAGCACTATTCTGGGTGGCTAACAGCAGTTTAAAACATAACTACCCACCCTGGCCTACAAAAACATAAATGAGATCCAGGCCAATTTGGGGATAAGTCCTATGAAAGCAGAGGGACTTGCTTCCTAATAAAAATGCATAGGGTTGTATTTCAGCTTGACTATTATTCAAACCCAAGTGGATAGAAGGGTCGTTGAAAGCAGTACTGTAATGACAATGGCAGATATTTAAGCTCTTTTAAACTCACAAGTGAACATGCCAGCCTTCACCCGAAGCACTTAACATTCTAAATCCTCATGTTTTCCTGCATGTAATATCTAAAGCTTCATTTGGAAAATACTTGGAACCACCTCCTGCAAATATTTTGTCACTCCATTGTATTGATATGAGAAAGCTAGGTGGTGCTTTCTTATATCAGTATGCCTAGTATGCAACAGTGTGTTTCAAGGAAAACAGAAAAGGTCACACGAAGAAATGTTATGGGTTCTAGACTTGCTGAGATTTTAAGCCTGTCTCCTTGTCACATGGTATCCATTTGCAATAAGTAGAAATAGAATAAATCTTACCTCTCATGGTTGCTGCCCACTTGTCCAGTTTGCCGGTGACTCAGGTCAACTTTTATGCAAAGGAAAACAGTAGCAAAGTTGCTGTCCAGTTAGGACTCACTGCTGCATATACAACACATTTAATCACAGAGCACCGCCACCAACTGACGCTTTAGTAATGCTAACTATTTTTCCCATTTGATCATGCCCCTTTTCACATTTCATCGATGGGTCCTCTGCTAGCTACAGAGATTTTCTCTGTCTCTCTTCTTCAACCAGCAGGCCTTACAGAGTGTCTGTCAACCTGATCTGGACAGCTGTAACATAGAAATCATGACCTAACAGCCTGGCCCTTTCAATTATTTAATCAACCTCAAATCCAGGGCAGGAAAAACAAAGCTGACTTTTCAAACCCTATGTAGTTCTTGATTCCTGCTGGATCGTTGTTCACCACGCTTTGTCAATTCTTGCAAAATCAGATGGTTCTCCTCTTGTGCTCCTGTCATCCTCGGTTGTGATTGGAGGCAATGGGGTGTGTAATCTCAGTATGAAGAGGCCTTCGTCTTGATTACATGGTTTTGACCATGCACTTGTTTGCTGTTCTGGGGCTTATACTTTTGATTTCCCTAGGGATTAGCTGTGCTGACAGGATTTTACTGTGTAGAAAAACCTTTATTTATTTTTATTTGTTTGTTTATTTATTTATTTATTAGCCTTTCATTATCTGGGAGGGGAGGAAGAGAAAGAAAGAAAAAGATGGCAAAGAAATTGTCACTCAAAAATAGGACCCCCTCTTTCTCTGAGGAAAAAGAAAATAGCCTTTCCTGTTTCACAGATTTCCTGATCCTGCCATTATGGAGTGAGTGGCTTGTGCCGCTGAGGCCAAATATGCCTGATAATTGTAATTGTACCAGATAAGAGGATGGGGGATGGATGGAGCTGTCAATTCTGATTTTGCCCACATTGATGTTTCAAGTATCTGTTCTCCCCATCTTAAATAGGAGAAATTTGTAAATTTTGGTGAATGGTTTAAAAAATGAAACCTAACCCTGCTAAAGGTATCTTTATTCATTGTTTAACCTGGGCGTAAGTGTCATCTTGAATATTTTGCTCTTCATATCTGCAGCAATGAAGAAGGTTTGACATGTAGCCTCATTATATTCATTCCTGCAGATACATTTTTCCCCAATCATGGTATAGTCAAATGCTTCTTTTTGTAATGACTGACACCAGCCCCTACTTGCATTTCTTGGCCTTGTTATAAGAGAGAAAATCTTAGCATTGACATTATTGCTTCCTGTTGTGGCTTTTATAGTCGTCTTCAGCTCAGAATCCTCTGTGGTTTTCAGTTGTTTTTTTTTAAAAAAAAATCCTCTGGCTTGTGCTTTGGAGGAGCTGACGTACCATTTTTATAAGCACTGCCTTCATAAGGAAGCTTGCTAACCAGGTGCTTTCCCCAAAATCGTGCAGCTCCATGTGAGACCGAATGGGAAGCTTTAAAGAATGCTTCTCGACTGCCCCTCTTAACATGGGTAATCCTTTGCAGCTACAATTGTGTTATTTTTAGTACTCAACAAATTGAAAAGATGTTCACAGGGTAAGGTCACTGAAAAGTTAAGCGTTGTGTGAGGTTCATTTCCAACAATAACACAAGCCTTGTTTGGTGCATTCTCTGTTGTGGTGGAGGAAATTATTACCCTCTGGATTTATTTTTATTTTTTTTTTGGTCCTTTTCTTTTTTAGCCAAGTGTGCACATTAAGTCTATCTTCCAGCAACATATGATTAGAAGTGCTCGGTTTCTTTTCCTGTATACGTAGCTATTTCCAACTTCGTGTTAAAGGTGTTGGCAATCTATAATTGTAAGCAACGTTGTCCTTTCTGTACAACTTCCAATTCCGCTCCCACCCTCCCTATTTATAATAAAAATTAATTTCCTATTGACATAAAAATTTTGTTAGTTTGCAAGCAGTGAAACAGATACATTTGTCTGAAAAATAATAATTAGGGCCAATATCTTATCACTAGTCCCAGCTACAGTAGAACCATTGACTCAGTGGAATTTGCATAGGTGTTGAGTCAACAGTTGATTTAATGTGTCTGCTCTTAGTTCAGTCTAGCAGTAGAATAGTGGCCTATGAAATTCGTTTTGGCCAGATATTAAAACTCTCTTCCAACATACTATGTCATCCATCCAGCAGTCACGTTATTTTATGGCTTGAACTAGAGATATACAGAAATTGTCCTTTCATTGCCATGGAGTTTTCTGCTGGTCCTTCCGAGCCATGCAAGGCCTCTATGGAAGTTGCATGGATAGTTTCATATATTTTCAAACCTAGCTTCCTAAGGTGTTTTGTTAATGCACGTGCATTTATTTGGTCATTTTTTTGGCCAGTCCTAAAGTTACACAGGCCACATCAAGGGGCCATGAAGAGTAGAGTGAACCTTTCTGGCTACCCATCCCATAGGTCTGCAGGAATTTCTGGACAATAGAAAAGTAGTGGGCAACAGATGAGCAACCCCTGCCTGCCGCCACCGCCTGTTTTATTTCCAGGGTATACATTTTTGTTGTTAAGTCGTGTCCGACTCTTCGTGACCCCATGGACCAGAGCACGCCAGGCCCTCCTGTCTTCCACTGCCTCCCGGAGTTTGGTCAAATTCATGTTGGTAGCTTCGATGACACTGTCCAACCATCTCGTCCTCTGTCGTCCCCTTCTCCTCTTGCCTTCACACTTTCCCAGCATCAGGGTCTTTTCCAGGGAGTCTTCTCTTCTCATGAGATGGCCAAAGTATTGGAGCCTCAGCTTCAGGATCTGTCTTTCCAGTGAGCACTCAGGGTTGATTTCCTTCAGAACGGATAGGTTTGATCTCCTTGCAGTCCAGGGGACTCTCAAGAGTCTCCTCCAGCACCACAATTCAAAAGCATCAATTATTTGGCGGTCAGCCTTCTTTATGGTCCAGCTCTCACTTCCATACATCGCTACTGGAAAAACCATAGCTTTGACTATGCGGACCTTTGTCGGCAAGGTGATGTCTCTGCTTTTTAAGATGCTGTCTAGGTTTGTCATTGCTTTTCTCCCAAGAAGCAGGCGTCTTTTAATTTCGTGGCTGCTGTCGCCATCTGCAGTGATCATGGAGCCCAAGAAAGTAAAATCTGTCACTGCCCCTTCTATTTGCCAGGAGGTGATGGGACCAGTGGCCATGATCTTAGTTTTTTTGATGTTGAGCTTCAGACCATTTTTTGTGCTCTCCTCTTTCACCCTCATTAAGAGGTTCTTTAATTCCTCCTCACTTTCTGCCATCAGAGTGGTATCATCTGCATATCTGAGGTTGTTGATATTTCTTCCGGAAATCTTAATTCCTGCTTGGGATTCATCCAGTCCAGCCTTTCGCATGATGTATTCTGCATATAAGTTATATAAGCAGGGAGATAATATACAGCCTTGTCGCACTCCTTTCCCAATTTTGAACCAGTCAGTTGTTCCATATCCAGTTCTAATTGTTTCTTCCTGTCCCACGTATAGATTTCTCAGGAGATAGATAAGGTGGTCAGGCACTCCCATTTTTTTAAGAACTTGCCATAGTTTGCTGTGGTCCACACAGTCAAAGGCTTTTGCGTAGTCAGTGAAGCAGAAGTAGATGTTTTTCTGGAACTCTCTGGCTTTCTCTATAATCCAGCTCATGTTAGCAATTTGGTCTCTAGTTCCTCTGCCCCTTCGAAATCCAGCTTGTACTTCTGGGAGGGTATAAATAGACAAGGATTTCAAATCTCTTGGTCACTACTTTTCTACATTTCAGGAATTTCTGTAGAACTATGGGAGAGGTGGCCAGAAGAGTTCACTTCTACTCTGGATGGCCCCTTGATAAGCCCTATGTAATATGTGATTGACTCTCCAGGCCTGGCAAAGAGATAATCAAAGAAATGCATCTACATGCTAATTCCTAACTTTGTATTTGGTTTTGGGATCTACAGGAAGAAAAGGTTTGTTTCTTGTTTTGAAGCTGAGAAATAGTAGGCCGGGGAAAATACTAAGCATATTCTCATAGTACTTCATCAGTCCAAATGGTTCTCTGATAAAGTAAGTTTTCTGGAAAGATATCAGGATTTGGTTTCATACAATGTTTAATAAGGCTCAGTGTTAAGGAGAATTTTTAAAAGGCTTTCTGAATCATCTATTTACCATGAATTTATGAAGAACTGTTCAGTTCTCGTCTTTGTACTGAATGCTGAAATCTATAAGTTTAAAAGGCAGGATTTATTCTGCTTTCTGGTTAAGTAGGTTAGGAATGATGATTAGTGACAAAAGCACCAGCTGTGTCTAGTGGGTTAATTGGGGATCGTACTATAATCACTACTAGATTTCATTCAGAACTTTGATTCATTTTCATTTGGTAGTTCCAGTGTGCTTTGGATCAGGGTTCCTCAAACGTTACAGTGCATAAAATAAAGTAATTGCCCATCCAGCCTGTTCCAGAGATGTTTCCTAATGCTGCAGTCACACAAGGAGATTGTATGTATGTATGTATTTATTTATTTATTTATTTATTTATTTATTTATTTATTGGACCTCTACCCCACCCATCTAGACCAAAGGTCTACTCTGGGCATCATTACAAATTTAAAAACAGTAAAAAAAACCAATAAATATATACTATAAATCCAAGATGGCAAAATGTGAATTTAAGATACGGCAGGAGGGAAAGCCTGCCCAAATAGCCAGGTCTTGACTTTTCTTCTGAATACACCCAGAGAGGGAGCCAGGCGTATCTCCATGGGCAGGTTGTTCCAGAGGTGAGGGGCCACTGCCGAGAAGGCCCGGTTCCTCGTTCTTTCCTTCCGGACCTCCCTCGGTGTTAGGCCCCTCAGCCGCCCGGCCTGGCTGGAACGAGTGACTCTGGCAGAGCTGAGTGGGAGGAGGCGCTCTGTCAGATATTGAGGTCCTAAACCATTTAGGGCTTTATATATCATCGTTTAAGACTTTGAAATCAACGCGGAAGCGAATGGGCAGCCAATGCAAGGCGGCCAGCATGGGGGAAATATGTTGGTACCTTTTCACCCCTGTAAGAAGTCTGGCCGCCGTATTCTGCACCATCTGGAGTTTCCGCGTCAGTCTCAAAGGCAACCCCACGTAGAGCGCATTACAGTAGTCTAATCTCGAGACTACGAGCGCATGGACTAAAGTGGTGAGTGCCCCCACATCAAGATAGGGACGCAGCTGAGCAATCCGCCGAAGATGGAAGTGTGCGGAACGGACCGAGAAACTCTCTCCAATCTGCACTCTCTGGGGATGGTCCTCCAAGAAGGAATGGAGCCAGGCAAGAGCCAGGCCACCAATTCCCAACTCAGAGAGCCTCCCCAGGAGGATACCATGGTCGATGTAGGTTAATTCAGAGTTTTCTGTTCCAACCCCCCAACACACACACACACACTGTTTCCACTGCAGAAACCACTTTTGTCACTCACACAGATAATGATTCATTATCTCCAGAAAGCTGCAATGCAAGAGCTCACACCACATCTAAAATCACTGTAATTGTCAGCTGGAGCAAAAGCTTCCACCCAAAACTGCCCTGTTCCCTATCCCTTCCCTCCTCCCCTTTGTCATGGACCTCTTCCTTCTTAAAAAGCAATTTGACAGATGATATAGCACTGAACTGACATAACAATCTGTCTGCCTAGCTTAGTCCACTGGATAAGTGTGAAATCACTCTTGGTAAAAGGAAACAGCTGAGCCAGGGGGAGGGGGCAAGTTGAATGAGAGACCCTAAAGCTACGCCACTTTTGGGGAAGGAAGTGGGTTGGCTTTGGACAAAAGTGTGGCTGGCAGAAGGGACAGAAAGACAAAAAGAAGGAAGTAGGCTGAAACCGTCTGCCTAGTTGCACCCCGCTCCCCACTGTCCCTTTGCAGGGGGATATGCAATCACATGTGCTAGAAAATGGAGAAAAGTGATGCTAGCTGAATCAGAGCAAAACAAATAATCTCTCTGCCAGCTGAACACAAAGAAACTATTCCCCTTGGAAAAAGACCAGGCTCCCCCATGCTAATTTTTATGCCACGTAGTTGCCAGTAAATACCTCCATTTTAACCATGTCAACTCTGACTCAAAACACAGGGTAAATTAACAATGTAGTCACACCCTAGGAAGCACTCTGCAACTTGGTAATTTGATCTTTCCAATATTATTCAGTGTTGAGTGTCTTATAATAATAGACCTGCCACAGTTTACCTATTGGCTTTCGTGCCACCTACCTTGAAGTTACACTTTGAAAACTTTGAAATAACTGTACTCTTGCAAACTTTTTGGTAACATCATTGCAGAGATGGGCTTCAACAAGGAGAGTGAGAAGCATTTGAGGCGGGATAGAAATAAGGCAAATAAGATTTTCTGTAATCTCCTTCAATGCAGAAATCTCTTTCTGACTTAGGCCAGACCTAGGAGTTTTGTCTGCAGGAAAGCAGGCATTGCAAGTCTAGCAGTACCAAAAAATCTGAGAAAAAATTGTGAGGTTGGGTTACATTTAATGTACATTTACATCACAAGGTTACATTTAATTGCAACTGGAATATAGTAATAGCTAGCGTCTTTAAATCAAATTTCTTGAGTCCGCCTGGTTAGTGGTGGCAACAAAATTGACTTCAGTTTTTCTGTCAATTCCCAGCTCTACACAGTTGTGTATGCTGTGCATCTTTGTAGAGACAGTGAAAATGTCAGGCAGATAGACATGATTAAAGTTAATTAGTGAGTTCATATTGTTAGGGTAAATGGAAACAGATGATACTTACATACAACCAGAAGAAACTAAAGGGATCAAGAAAGGGGGGAATCAAAAAAGCATGACTGAAATTAAGTACAGGATTTACATGTTGTTTTATTTAGGTATTTCAGATCATTTCTTGCCTCTTCTCAAAGAATGTACATCTGACTTAGTTTTATTTTCAGTTTTGATGCATAATGGAAGATTGCAGTTCTGTCTTTCTCTTTGTGCCCTATGCACATTTGATTTTTTTGCAGGTTTATGATTAAGATTTTGTTCTAAATAATGTCATTTCATTTGTAGATCTTAAACAATGAACATGTTGATATTATTATATTATGTTATATATGGTGATGAAGTCAAAATCAAGAAGGAATTTTTTAGAGGGTTGGGCACTCAGTCTTTCTAAAACACAGAATTAGTCCAACAGTTCAATCCAAAACCTTTACAGCAGTCTTTTCCAACCTATTAAAAGCTTCATATTCAAAATTCTCATCTGTGATTACTTGCTGACTTTGCATAAATGTTGGGACCTCACAGGCATCAACCAGTGGGACTGCAAGTATCAAGCCATAGTTTCCTACATATTTATATGGAATGACACATAGCCTCCTCAAATGGATGCAGCAGTTTGGCGTAAGGAAATTTCTTTGAAATCACCCATCACAATGAGTGCAATAGGATGTATATAGTAACAGTAAACTCAGTTTTCCAAGCATGGGCACCCTATGTAGCCAAAACAGAATGCAAAAGGGGGAAGGGGTATTTGTAGATTTGCAATAGCACACATAGAAAAATCATTACGAAAAAATTAAGTGTGGGGACATACTTCAAAATAAGTCAGCAAGGCATACATATACTCATTGGCTATGATATGCCCGTTGACAGTTGAAGGTGGACCATGGCATGGAATATTGTGAAGCAGGGAATTGTTGGCAGGCTGATGCACTGTATAAGAGCATTCTGCACTGCGGCATGTTGTTGTAGATTGCATTTATTCTGTGCAGCATATACTTCATCTGCCCTGCAGTGTATAACGGAGAGTGCTATTGTCTTTGGTGAATTGTAGTTGGTACTGGAATAGCCAGCCAGGAACTGGAATAGCCATGTAATTAATCTTTGTGACATTTTCCCACGTGGAGTACTGAGAGGGCAAACACTTTCCATGTGATGTTCTCAAGCAGGAATGATGTGAATACTTTGTTGTTTGCTGGTCTTGCTGCCACCACTGTTCTTCATTTCAATGGCAGACGTGTTTTACAAGGCAATATACAGAAGGCTGCCATTCCTGGGTCTCTATTCCTGTTCCTTCAGGACTTTTCAAAACATCTGTTTCATGCAGCCGACAGTTTCTGTGAGTTTTATATCATGGAGACCTTCTGGCATATTTCCTAACTACAAGCAGATTTTTTAGGCTATACCCACCATGTTTTTAAAATTCTTTTCCACCCACAGAAAACTTTTTATATGGGAGTGGAGAGAAAAACAAGGTATCGAAGTGAACTCCTCATTCTTTACCACATGGGCCATGGTTGTGTGATTGTCAGAAATAATAAATCCTTGAAACACTCAATTGAGGGTGAATTACACTGATTTAGCTGCCGAGCTCTTCCAAGGCAGGCCACTGAGGGGTCTATTTTATAAAGGGAAGGTATTGCAAAGCACATGTTGTTTATGAAAGTGGCAAGAATGCTGCTAAATCTGCTTTTGTTTAAGTGTAGGAATGGTGTATAGTCTTCTACCAGTGAAAATCTTGGTACAGTTTTAGAAATTTGACAGGTAAAATTACTGAGCACTTGAGATTCTTCTCGGTTGCATCAACAGAGATCACTGTTTGCATCAAGGGGTAGTAATAGAATTACTCCATTCTGCTTTGGTCAGACCTTACCCGAAGTGCTGAGTCCAGTTCTGGCCAGAATCCTATTATGTACACCCACTGGCATAAGTCCATTGGTGTAAATCTCAGTGGCAAATGAGTGCTAAATAAGAAGTCGGTGTTTGCATTTGGTGTCGCACACCAGTTGTGTGACTTGGTAGGTGACCGCGTATGCGAACACCAACTTTCATAGAAGATGCAAGCTAAACATTAGGAGAATGTCCTAGTGGGTAAGAGCCATTCCACCATAGAACAGACGACTGCTTCAGAAAGCAGTAGAACGTTTTTATTGGATGACCATCTGCTTTAGCACATGGATTCCAGTTTGATGGGAGTTGGACTAGATGATCCTTGGGATCCCTTCCAATGATTTTCTGTTCTCAGGGAAGCTTAAGGAAACCGAATTATTTTCAGGAAAGTAATAGATGGGGAAGGAAAGTGGTTGTGAAAGGAGAAACACTATAAAAGCTAATGTGCTGGCTGTAATTATAGAAGCTTGACAATTTCCATCTAAAAGTAGTTGGTTAGTATTACAGTTCCAAGGGACACAAAAGTAGCTTGTGCGAGAATAGGTGATACATTTATAGGCCACTAATTAAAAATTAAAAATCATACAACATGCAAGCTTTTGTGGGTAAATCCCACTTTTTCAAAGCAAGTACCAGAAGTCCAAACATTCATGGCAAGATGGGGTTTGCCAGGAAGTTACTCTTAGATGTAAAGTTCTTCACAAGATGAATTTTGCCAGGCACATTTGTTTTAGAAGAGGCAGGAAGGAGTAAGGTTGTTATTTTAAAGTTATGGCTGATGCAGCTGTGGGTTGGATTTCACACTCCAGTTCTTAGCTGCACAGTTATATTTTAAAATTAGCTCTTTATACTCTCCTCTTTTTATTTGGCTTAAGCTCATATACTTTATCTCACTTCCTCAGAGGTATGGATCCCATGCATCTGAAATAATAGCCTGTGATCTTATTAAAGTATTTGCCATATAAAACATGTTGGTCTATAAGCTGCAATAAGACTCTTCACTGCTTTTTCCACAACAGGCTAAAATGACTAACTAGTCCCTTGTACATTTATCTTCCCACCTCTCATTAGTAACTAAATGGTAACATAAGTACCATTCTTTTTTTTAAAAAAATCTCAGTGCCGGCCACTGTCCAGTGGTACAAAACATATTCAAGCAATGAGGCTGCACAGTATCTGTAACTATAAAAGTAACTAAAACAGTTGGACAGCAAAAGGAGTGAAGTTCTCTCTCATTATGTCATCACAGAAAAGGACTTAATTCCAAGTAGGATATATATAATGAATTACTTTCAATCTCAGAATATAACTCTGTGTTGCATGCATGATGAAAGAGGAGTTGAGTGATTTAGGGATGTGTTTCCTCAGCTGAACCCAAAACATACCACAATGTGAGTAGTGACACAATTAAATCAACAATTAAATCATTTTACTGAGAGTACTTAGCATTACTTCACAAACAAGCATCTCTGCCCATGACAGCTGTACTGATTTCCATCTGCCAATGGAGAAGTTCTCATGTGCTGATAGCACATGCAGGTTCCTAACAAATTGCTTTAGACTAAAGCTTGGAAAAGTTACTTTTTGGGCAACATCATTTGACTTCTTTTTTGGAGTTTTAGATCATTTTTATACTCTTCTTTCAAGGCACAAGAGCTCCCACAATAATGTCTACAGATTGAATCTAGCAGATGATACAGACAGAAGCACGACCGTCTCCCCATGACTAATCAATGTGCTGAACTTGTTAGAGGTTGAAAAAGCCCTGTCACTGCACTCTTACTTGTTTCCCTCAATCTGTTACACTTCATTCTTAAAACTCACTTGTGTTGTATACAGGCAGTTTGCTTGTAACTACATGTGGGTAGGGGGAAAAGTCATTTCCAGAGTAAAAGTGAACTACTGTACTGTGCATTTGGGGAAATTCCTATTGTAATTTAAAACAACCGTAACAAGATTTGTGGTGGATAATGATTGTTAGCATTTTCTCTAGTCTTATCTCTATCATGGTCATGAGTTAGGATTATGGATTATGTTTGGCTGTATTATTAACATCATATTGAGGTCAAACTTCTATCTACAGAGAAGACCTAACATGGCACAGAGGATAGCAGTGACCAAGGGGACAGGTTTTCATTTGAGAAATGCCCTAGCCAACTGCAGGTTTTTAGTCACAGCAACATGTTATAGTAAGTGTGGTGGTTTTACTGTATATTTTAGTGGTTTATATATTTGCTGACTAGTCTCTTGGAATTTATTGGATGAAAAGTAGCATCAAGTTTTTTAACTATTACTTATTCATTTAGTTATTAAAATATTTACTACTTTCTGTCCACTAGGATCCCTGAAGCAATGTACAATAAAATGGGTAGAACCTTATTTGTAAATCAATAAGTGACAAATACAAAGAAGAACCACTTTGGTATTAAACCATGCTGAGATTGTTGCTCCTGGAGGCTTTCAGGAGCGGTAAGGTAAAGGTAAAGGTTCCCCTTGACAGATTGTCCAGTTGTGTACGACTCTAGGGGTTTCCAAGCCGTAGAGCCAGCGTTTGTCCGTAGACAGTTTCCGTGGTCACGTGGCCAGTGCGACTAGACACGGAACGCCGTTACCTTCCCACCACGGTGGTACCTATTTATCTACTCGCATTTTTACATGCTTTCGAACTGCTAGGTTGGCAGGAGCTGGGACAAGCGACGGGAGCTCACTCCGTCGCATGGATTCGAACTGCTGATCTTACGACCTTGCGGCCCAGAGGCTCTGCGGTTTAACCCACAGCGCCACCACGTCCCTTCTCAGGAGTGGTAGTTTACCCTTTATTGCTGATGCAGGGGGGGCTTTTTTTGCTTTTGATCATGAAAGTGCTTTGGAGCTACATGTTTAGCAGTTCTTTGTCTTGTTTGCACCTACAAAGCTTCACTTTAAGAAGTGCACTGTGTGCAGGTCAAAATGTATCTCTTACCAATGGATATTCTGAGTGACTCCTTTGCTTAGGAGACCTCCACTACATGCAGGCTTGCACGCACTGTTTCACATTCGTGCCTCAGAGCCAAAAAAAATGGCACAAATCTTAGAGCTATCCTTTGGGAAAGGGCAGTTTTTTCATCCAACACCATCATGAGGGGTAAATTAGAGACTTGGATTAAAATTTGCAACTCATTTAGAAATCTAGACTCTTGGTAAATGTGCCTTCTATTCTGTCTCCTGTTTTTCAGCAGCTGCCTCTTTTATTCTCCTGTCTGTAGACCACCCTAGTTCTGTAATTATATTTACTAGGGGTGGGCCTTTTGAGAAATTCACAAGGAGAACTCCCTGCTTATGACTGTTCTAAAATAAGGCTGGTTTTGTCAATTAGTGGGGGAGATTACATTATTGTTATAAGACTAGTAAGTGCATGCTATGTTTGATAAGAAATAGCGCTGTTGATGGTTTCTGTTCTCCTTTGATTATAGTGAATGAAAGTGTGGATTATTTAGGAGCAAAAACATTACTGTAAATGTTTCTCCTACTAATGCAATTAGGAAATATCGGCTTCAGTTAACATAGCTTAAGCAAAACATGTTGTCTTCATCAGACTTGTTCTCATTATTAAACAGGCAAAACCCTGTCCAGGAAGTTAAACAAAGGGATACAGAAACTCAATCAAAACACTAATTTGTAGATATCACATTCATGCTCGATAGCCTAATCCAATATGGCTGAATCTGAAAAGGGAACCAATGTGAATTCAGGAATCAGATGTGGCTTGTACTGTTCCTATAGGCACAGTTTGCTGCCTTTGAGCTGACAGAGATAAACATTTTACTATATTACTGTCTATTTTTTCTGTGCCTGGATTTAATGTGTTACATTTGTTCCTGTTTTTAGGACCCCTTCAGTTTCCATCCTACAGATAAATGAAACCATAATGGTGATATGAAAGCGCGGATTATTTAGGTGTCATGGCATAGTGCAGCCATGCAGCTGTTTCAGCACAGGTGATGGTGGTTAAAATTATGAATTTTGTATGCAAAAATATATCTTAAACTGTGGTTTCGTTCAAACTGCACGTTTTAAAATGAGTTGGGACTTATGGGAAATGAGTCCCCTTAGTGGGAGAAAGGTGGCATATAAAACAAACAAACAAACAAATAAGAAATGTGGAAGTTGGTGCCCAACTATGTTCTAACCTGGACATTAGCCTGGGAAGTCTGAATCAGGTCACGTCTTATTCAAATTCATGAAATTTAAATATTTCAAGTATGTCTGTACCAGACAGCCTTGCAAGGGGTTTAGAGGTCCCCAGGAGTATCCTCAACATTTCTGTGGCTGTCTGATACTATAAGGAAACCATTTTTACTGGCTGTAAAATGTCACATAGGGTCATTGGGCATATTTAGAGTAGGGATGTAAACCCTCTCTTTTCTTGCCCTCAAGCTAAGGGCAAGGAATACTAATATTCTTCTTCTTACTGGTGAGAATGGCAAGGAATTCCCTAGAGCTGCTCAAAAATTTCTCACATTAGTGAGAATAATATTCTGCACAAAAAGGATCATTTTGGCATTGGTTCAGTGGAACCAATTCCCTTGAGAGGTGGTGAGTGTTCCAACACTGGAGGCATTCAAGAGTAGCTTAGACAACTACCTGGCAGATATCCTTTGATTTGTATTCCTGCATTGAGCAGGGGGTTGGACTCGATGGCCGTATAGGCCCCTTCCAACTGCATTATTCTATGATTCTATGATGTTTGTGCAAATTTGCTTGGGTTTTGTGCAAAATTGCTTTGATTTTACCCAAAATTGTGGATTGGCAAACTGTGCAAATTCTTCCAAATTAGAATGTGTGTGGCTTTATGTAAGAATTCAAAGCATTCAATAGTTTGCTGACATCTTCAGTAGCAACTCATCCATCCTTCTGTACTTTGGTAAGTGTGTTTGCTTTGCTTCTCAAAGAGACTAGAGACGCTTCATGTATGTTATAGGGGACAAGAGTGATGTAAAATCATTCTTTCTATTGTCTTCACTGGAAGGCAAGGAACCTAGCAGAGGTTTCAAATGATTCATCAAGGTGTCTTGTGATGTTCAAATACCCTGCGTTAATTAGAACAGAGAATGTAATGAGTATTCTTTCCATCGTTAGTAGAGAGGCATTTTCATATTACAAATATTTGCATATGGCTGGAATGAATTGTGGAAGCAATTCTAGATTCTTCTTTCTGCTCCAGAGTTCCTGCAGGCTGAAATGATTTCATTCTGTTCTCTGTCAAAACTTCACAGAGCAGAACTAATCTCTAAATAACCATCTCTCAGCCATCTCTAAATAACATTCTCACCAGCAGTTGAACCTAGTGAATTATTGAGTCATCCCTGAAGATGATTGTGTCAGCTGTCATCAGGTTCTTCCACATTATTTATAGATGAAAAAAAATCAACCAATTGATTTTAGAATGCTGTAAGATGTCTCAGCCATCTTGGGTCATGCTAGACAAATGTGTCTCACATCCAAAGACCTTCAAGGCAGGGAAGGGTTGGCAGACATTGTGTTTTGTCCTGAGGAAGCAGAACTGATAGGAGACAGATGGTGCACTCAGCCATTGTAGGCTGGTGAGTTGAACAAGAGTTGGTGGAGAAATGAAGACCGCTCTGTGATCCAGATCCACGAGAACAAATAGAGGGATGGAGAGGCCCTGAGGTCAGTCTAGATTATTGTTTGTGAGAGACCTTGCCACTTAAGTCACTGGGAACTGATAATATCATTCTAACCAAATGAATGAGACTCCTGGTCCTGACTCCCCACCCCAAGCTTCATGAAACACACATGTGTGTATATGCATGTGCACACACACACACACACACAGTGTGAGAGGTAGCCTTGAGTCTCATATCAAGTGTTCTGATGCCTCTCCATTTGTTCTCACCTGATGCTCTGCTTGCATTGCCGAGCAGGAACTGAGGAGCAATAATTCACGGTTTCAGTTCTTGGCGGCTTTCCCAATCCATTTGGGTCCTCTCTATTCATGTCAGAGTCCTGAGACTGACAGCCAATGTCTAAATCAAGATAAAACGTATTTTCTGCCACACCAGAAGAGTATAATTTGATTTCAGAGTACTCCCAGAGCAGTAATAACTTATCTTGGAAGTGGCATCTCTCACATTGGATTCTACTTTGGAGTGGAATTCTATCCCATCCTTACTGTGTTTGTTTTGGTGATGTAGACATTTATTGTGACCTCCACTGTGCTTGATTTTAACTACTTTATTTTCTGTCAATAAATAAATCAATATTCTGAATGCAAAAACTGTTACACAAAGTAAGCGGCTGCGTGAAGGAATTGATTTTCCTAGTGTAGGTGGTTCCTGAGGAAGAAGCAAGTCTCCGAGATATTGGTTCTGCACAAATAAACCAGCAGTTCTCTTTCTTTGATGATGCTTCATACTTTCTCCTTGCCTGCTTCTAACTGTGAGGAGAACTGACTAGTTGCAGGCACCGGCAATACTGACCTGACATACTGGGCTTCCCCACTTTTCAAATTGCTCAGCTCAAGGAGACAGTATAGTGGTGACTTTCAGTGGGCCAGGAGAACAATATTTAAAAGCAATAGATTTTCAGGTGCCACAAGGAACATTTTTATGTAGGTACTGTATGGTAAATTAGTCAGTTCATTCCACACTATAAAAAGCAGCTACGTCTGTCTTTGGCATTGTAATGCAGTAAAACCAGGTTTACTTCTCTTTTCTTTATCATTGAAACATAGAATTGCACCCTTTAAGGCTATGCAGACAATACTTGAGAAGTCCCATGGAACTCATGGGAGTGATGCCTGAGGCATGTTATGGATTGCACTGCTGTTTTACGAAAGCAATTGCTAAGCTCTTTGAAAGGAATATACTCTATGTATCTGTTATATGGATAGATTCAGTGAATAAGTAAAGCTCAAGTAATAAGTTTAGAGGCAGAAAAGTGCTTCAGGTGTTATTTAATTGTACCTCCAGATATGGGCACATAGTTAAGCCCTGTCACACCATTGCCCCCCATGCACCAGTTTCGTTGAGCAGGAAGGCCTGAAGCAGGACTCCTAAGTCCACTTGGCTTATCATACACAGAGCAGTCCCTGCAATTGGGATCTTACCCCAAGGGATCCTCCTTGCTGGGAACATTCTAAGTCTTTTCAGCCAAATATACCTAGGATCACTCTTCAACCCTTTCTGCCCATCCTGGGGAAATTGGGGGCAGGGTCTGTATGCTCAGGGCAAGATCATTGTGTACTACAAAGCCTCTCCTCATCCACAGGTACAATTTAGTAACATCTGGATAGGGTTAAGGTGCAGAAAGTCTTAGTTTAGTCATATAGGGCAAGTCAGAGAAGGTCACTTCTTGTGCATTTTTCTTTCAAATGAGGGATCAACCCCAGGGACACAATACAAATATTCAGTGCTTAGTGATGTGCAGATACAGATGCAGTAAACAATGGAAAAACATAATAATGGGTCCTTAGAGGTGAAAAGTTTTTCCATTGTTTAGGCAACGAATTAAATGAAAAAGGTTGCAAATCAAATGATTTTCTTTTGGTGATTATATAAATTTACTTTTGAAACTGATTTCAGTGGAGCCTTGCAGAGTGAGTCTACCTACAGATAATATTATGTATCTCTATAGAAATAATTGATCTAGCTTTTGAAAAACAATAACATGCATTCTCTTTGTGGAGTGCCTAGAGAATAAAGGCAGATTATAAGAAGGAAAAGCCCAGCACTGCTTTTTATTTCAGGTCTTGTCCGGATTTAATTAATGACTTCTTGATTCAGCATGGCTTAGTACTAACGATCAGGGTACTTCAGGATAGCTGGCTCTTAGCCAATATAGTAAGTACCTTATGTTTATATTGAACACTGAAGATGATTGAACAATATAGCACTCTAATGTCTTCAGCATAGATTAGAGATCCCTACATATATATTTTTACAAATATTAAATAAGCAAATTCCTAAGAATGGATAATGATAAGGAATGTGTGCTCTGCTTTAAAGGAATTTATAATGTGCGTTTCTTAATAACTAGCTTGCTCTACAAAGGTTGACATCCTTATTCATGGTCACATGATTTCAATGAGGTTAAGAGGTAGGACTTATAAGCATAAGTGTGGCTCTCACTATCCATTCATAAATTAATGAATAGGAGTTTTTCTTTTAATGCTGTAGCCTACTCTCTGAATCCCAAACTAAATGCAATAGAGTGCTTAAAATGTGAGGCAACATTTCAACTGAAGTTGAAGTGCAAGTTTTAAAATAAATCAGTCTTTGCTTCCTGGAAATACAACTCAAAATGATAAATAAATATTAAAATTGCTCATTCGTTAGCCAGGCTTTTGCCATGTTCATTCATTTCCAGTTTTTCATCCAACGTTAACCCAAGATTGTTATCCTCCTAACTAGTTCTCCCCCTCATATTTCACATTTATACTAGATCTTTTCTACATTTAACATTTAACTTTCAATTCCTCTCCTACTAATTATATTATTTTCAGACCATATCTCCAGTTTCTATCAAAAATCTGGGCTGCAGCTAGCTCTGTTAATTCCTTATAATAGAGTTTTGTCCCCTGCTCTTTCAACCCCTCTTTTGCCTTAAAAGGCAGTCTAATGAATTGAATAGACGACCCGTTTTTTCTCCTCCCTCCCATTTAAATTATGCTCAGCAATCAGAAGTATGTATCAAAGGATACAAGTAAAGCCCTTTGTGCTGACCATTCTTGATAATAATAGCAGATTACTAATATTATCTTGTAAAATGTAAATAGAGAATGATAAGCTGTCTAAAACTGTACTGCTTAGTCTGGAGTTTTAGTCATGTAGTTTACAGTCCACATTGGTCCCCAAAGTTCATTTTGCTGGTCCCTGGAATCCTTTTTTCTTCTATTTTTTTTTTAAAAATCCTCCTATTCCTTCCTAATCCTTCCTTCCAGGAGTATGCTCGCGCATCCTTATCTTTTGTAAAAGAACTAACAAAGCTAAGGTGAATTTTGTGGTCATCTGTGCCACTGTGTTTATCACGAATTTATTCCCCAATGAAACCTGCCTCTCCAGAGAATCCTGAATGCCAGCTTTGCCATAGCTGCAACATATCTCTTCACCTTCATGAACAGGATACTTCACTTTTTAGTAAACAAAAGATTGTTTATGCAGAGAGTGTGGCCTTCCAGTTTCTCTCTGTTTTGGCCGGGGGGGGGGGGGGAGAGAATTTAACATGTACACCAACTTCTTTTCCTTGTGTTTTGATCAGAAAACAGTGTAAGACAGGACATTACATTGGATGGAACAAAAAAGTGCACCAATGGCAAAATGCAGTAGGCTTGGGGGGGGGGGGCATTTTGTGTCCCCAATAGTTTTTACTGGGGAAAAAAAGTAACTCTCAGGTGGATAAAACTCCAGGACATCATATACAACTTTTCAGGTGGCAGTAAGTTCTGTATGAAGTCTACCACAGAATGTGACTTCTGGATACTGAAGTGTCCTAGCCACAGGGATGAGTGTAAGCATTTTTAAAAACATGTATTTGGAGCACCTCATTTGATGATTCATTTAGATCCCTTCATTCATGCAGTCCCACAGGCATTCTGGATGGGGAAAGTGTGGCTAAAATCAAACAAGAAAAGGAAATCTGCAATAGTCTCTGCCAGCCTGCATTACTTTAAAGTAGGAGTGGCAAATGTAAGGCTCTCTGGATGATCAACGCCAACTCCCATTGTCTCACAATTAGCATTTGCCAGTTAGGACTGATGAGAGCTGCAAACGAACAACCACTGGAGGGCTGTGCACTGTTTTTAAGTTTAGAAGGAAAAAGAAGAGGTTACTTCCTACCTTAGATTGTTGCCTTACTTATAAATCACTTAAGCTATTTAGAAATGTATCTCTATTCCCAAGAATTTGCCCATCTTGCATTGACTAGACCCAAATTACTGCGGAGCTTCAGCAAGATGGCAATGCTGCCTACCCTCTAAAATGAGTAACAAACTCTCCTTTGAGTTTATCGGCATTCAGGAAAAAAAATCAGACAGACAGATGGGTGAAAAGGGAATTGAATGAGAACAGGGAATTGCAGGAAAGCGAAATGAATTATTTTCATCACTCTACAAATTATTTCTGCTCTGTATGAAGAAATCCGGATAGGCAATGGTGATAAACTCTGTTCAGGAAGTGGGATTTTTCCCCCTTAAATGCAAGTCTTGGAGAGGGTTGCCAGCTGCTTGGGACAACCACTGGCAATGTCACACATTCTTTTCCTGTCTGTTCTGTGAACTGATAGGATATGGAAGAGGCAACAAACTTGCTATGTTTCTCAACAAATATGCCTCATGATACCATCTTGTATGAAAAACATTTTTTTCTTATTACTGGTCAAATAAAGGATGCCAACTGGTCAAATAAAGGATGCCATTTGGTCCCAGTAGGCACTAAATGTGCCTATTGTTAACATCAATGTAATATTTCCCTTATCATCTATTAAAAGCAACAGTAACATCACTGAGCTAAGCTGAGCTGCTTAAAAAATCAGTGGCATTGGAATTCTGATGGTAGACGCAGATGTGATGCTAGCTTTGCAATTAGGCCATAATAAAACATGATCCCTTTATAACCGGGCAGGCTTTGGCCAGCAGGTGGGTTTGACCTCAGTATCTTCCCTGCCCCCACCAAAAATGGATAGACAGCTTTGAATTGTTTCCTTCTCTAGGTTATTAACCTGGACCAGAATCTGAAACTGTTAACAGTTATGACAACCAGCCCTAGAAGGTGGGAAGAGAAGGAGAGTGAGCCGGCCTAAAGGATGGCATAAAAGGGAAGGAGGGAGGGAGACACCAGAGGTGGGCAAGAGTAGGAACGAGGAAGACAGTGGACTAGATAAGTGGTCCCCAGGTGTTTTTGGACTAAAACTCCTTTAGCAGTAACTGTACTGACCAAGATTTCTGAGAACTGTAGTCCAAAAACCTCCTGAGACATATTGAGACTGAGGGTGGTAAGATGGGGAGAATGTAAACAGTTCCTTAAGAAAAGTTAAGTGGAGTTGAAGGCATCTTTGAAGATTTATTAGAATAATGTGTATCCTTGGTGGGTCCTTTGACATTTTCCTACCTATAGAAGGGCTGGGGACCACCACACCTTCCAAAGACATTTTTGTTCAAAACTTCTGAGTCTCTTGCGAAGGAGTGCCATGCTTGCCGCCTCTGATCAATTGTGACATAGAAGCAGAGAGTTGCAGCTTGCAGAGGTGAAAACCTCATTGGGGCGGGGGGGTGATTTGCATTTAACTCCCCCCACCCCTTTAAAGGGGCCCTACTTCTAACCATGAATCTTGTGCCTCATCTGTTTCTGCTCTGAGTCATTACTTTTAAAACATATGGGTGATTCACAGACCATTGACAAATTATCAAAGAGCTTGGGGTTCAAATATTTCATCTTAAATTCCTGCAGTCTGTTGATAGATGATAGAATGCCCAGATGTGTGTTGGATTGGAAAGGTTTGGAGACTTTGTGTTGAGCTGGGGTTTTTTTGCAGAATAATTTGTCTAAGAATCAAACAGCAAGGAAAAATGCATACACACAATCTATATTCCTTCTTTATTATTATTTCCTCTGCAAAAATGCTTTTCTGGAAGCTCCAGGGCTCAAAAGAAAATTAATATTCTATTTCTACTAATTCTTTTGAAAATCAGTTCAATAAAATAATTATAATCAGAAAAGCAGGAAACATTAATAATTGCCATTTATTGTGCTTCATGTGGACATGGCTTTTTGCAGCACTGTGCGTTGGAGGAAATGAATTCTGGAGGGACATTCCAAAGGCACATAAAACCTTATGTAGTCTTTCCAAAAGGGTTATAAAATGCAACCCACCAACAATAAAAGAGGCTCCAGTAAAAGGACACACCAAGTTCTGTTTCTTCAAAGCAATGTGTTGCTACTGCCACCTCTATCATCCTACCCCTCATGGGAGCAACAGTTTGTTCTTTTGTTTTCTTCTGTCAAACTAACACTTTGAGACATTTACGTTATTATGATACAGTTGGGCTGTTAGCCTTAAATCCACTTCTGAAATATTATAACTGAATTGTACTTTGCCGGTTAACGCTACAAGGTATGCAATGAGCCAAAAGCTTAAAATATTACAGAGAATGGAACACTTGGGAAAATAATGATAAATCCAGCCCTGCCATTTTATACGGGTTAAAAAAAAGCACACTGAAATAAAATATATTCTGCCTGAAACAGGACAAGCAGTGGCAGGTCCCATGATTTTGCTTGATCTTTGATTTCCTACATGATCCATTTTTTAAAAAAAATCATTACAATTCATAGAGATGACACCAATAATAATTAACTTATTTTCCTCATATCTTTGAAAAGAAGAAAATTTTATCTTTGCAGGCATTAATCCCAGGGCTTCACCTGTTTTACTGAGTCTTATCATTCTGTGATACTACTCAATGAAGTATTTTCGAGATGATTTACCATCATTGCATCGCAGGTTCAAACCTAAAGACTTAAAGTAGGGTTGTGCTTGAGATTGAGAGAAATCCTGAACTAAATTGGGGTAATCTAGACAGATTTAGGAAATGTGCAGGTTGAATCAAGACTCCTCTGAAGTGAACTGAATCTTCTTGACTCTTTGTGAAGCTTCATCAGCAGTTTAGATTTAGAGGGACATGGACATGCAGATGGCATGTACCAAAAAGCTGATTAATTTCTTCTCAAGCTTTCTTTTTAAGTATAAAACTGAAGTGAAGAAAAGTGGCAGAAATGGAAGTGATGGATGTATCTAATAAGAGGTATCTAGTGTCTAATTACAGGATATGGTTTTATGAGGACTCATCAATCCCTATGTTTTAGAGAAAGAATGTTAAAGTAATATATCATAGGACTCTTCCAGTAGTCACTGTTATCTTCGAAGTGTCCCTCCCAGCACCTGGTACACTGAAGTGACAATTTTCCTGGAGTTTCATGCTTTCTCCTTGAAAAGGGGATTCACATGCTGTTCTATGTTTTTCTCACTTGCACAAGAAAACAATGTTGACCTTGAGTGGTTTCATGCCCTCTCTGGCAATTTTACAACAACTGGGAAGCTTAATGGCTGCCTGGTTTGCCAGAAAGATGTTGCCCAGACTGGTACCCAAGCCCAGGTCTTTCCCCTCCCAAGAACCAGCAACAGATGGAACAACACTAGCCAAGAGCCTCCTCTTTCCTTCTCCACCAGATCAGACAGAACCATGTCAAGGGGGCTTTTCCCTTCACTGATGCTGAAGAAGTTCTTAGCCTATGAGTTTTTACAGAGCATGAAAGACTTAGGAATAAGTAGTATGGGCTGCTGGCTTGGACAATGCTAGGTGTTTGAGTTCAGCTTGTCCTATTCTATTGCACTGTCTGTGAATTGAGGAGAAAACAAACCAACAAACTTCAGTAACTGAAAGATGAAAAATAACTGTTTTCAGTATGCATCTTGGTGGTTGTGCACGTTTCAAGAAAATGTTTGAATGATTCTAGTGCTTTTTTAGACATTGACGTTTGTTAAAATTCATGTACCTGACTTGATTGATATTGCATTGCAGTGGCTAAACTTCCCTTACAAAAACATTGTTGTAGTGGCAAGATTTAAGGGGAGAAAAAGGTTCAAAGTGATTTTGTACATCATAGCTGTAGTATTTTAGTTTTCTCTTTAACCAGTTGAGGAAGCATGCCTGTGGTTACAATAATCTTGTTGAGTTATACGAGATTTCTCATATAAGGAAAGAAAAAAAAAGGATGCTGAAATACGCCAAGTAAGTATGGAGGGGAGAAAAACGTATTAGAATAGAACTGGTATTAATCCTTAGCACAGTCTGAACAATATTTTTATGATACTACTAGACAAGATGATGCAAGTTAATGCCTTTGCTATATTTGTTAAAATATATAGTATTCTTAGGATCTGAAAATAGATGTCAGCAGTGTAAAAGCCAGCAGAGTCTGAAAGAGAATGTCATGACTTCTTTTTCTGGCTAGTATTTCAGCAGTCTTTGGGGGGGGGGGAGAATCACAGCAAGAACAAGCATGTAAAACATGACATGCTTGCATCCTTCTGTGCTCTTCAGTCTTGCAGCCTTTGAGGGAACAATGGCTATATTGGTGTCCACAGATTTGAGAGTGAGCCCCATTGAACACAGTTAGTACACAGGCAAAGGAAAGGGCTTTAATGTATTCAATGCTAAGTACATTTATTTTAAAGCAGATTTCACCAAAATCAATTTAAATTCCACATAAATGTATTTAAAACTGGAATCTAAGTTCTGAAATTCAGTTTGAGTGATCTGGAATGGAGCATTTCTTCTCACCTACTATGTGCGTTCTTTTTGAGCTGTTAATCCTGAAATATGCTAATTTCTTACTTTTTCAGTGTTTCTTTTAGAAGTATAATGGCAAATTAAAATATGAAAAGAGGGTGTTTTTTTTCAACAAAAATCTGTTATTTATTATTTTCATCAGCTGTAGGTATCCAGATGAAACTTGAGTTTTTCCAGAGGAAATTTTGGACGGCCAGTAGGCAGGTACGTTACAATTTGGCATTTAACCAGTGTTATTGGTTAGTCTTAGTCCACAAATCTGAAGAGTGTCAATAGCAGATTAGAAAAGATCTGTGCTACATTTTGCCACTGAAACAAGATTGGTGATTTTATAGAACAATAGTGCCTTTCTTGAATGGAAAGGATATCAAGAATACTTCTGTTTGTGAAAGAGTCCTTATCTTAGCAGTCATTAGCTTAGCAGAGGTCTCTACTCATGAAAAAGGAGGAAGGTTATTTTTCACTTTGTTTTGTTTTGTTTCCCAATTCTGACTGTTTAATAGTGCTTCTAAACAAGAAACTTCAGACACCATCTCACTAATGTAACCATATGATTAGTTTGATCCCTTCTTATCCTGCTTCAGTTCCAGGTTTGAGATGGAAATAACTTTGGTGAGTGACAAATGGCAGGAACTGGATAGGAGTGGTCAGGCCTAACATTTCTGCTGGACCACTAGTACGCTCTTGGGCTGCCTGTCTGGGTTTGGTTAGAGATGCATAGTATTACAGTGGCTCCAGGCTTTCCTGGAATATCAGTCCCCAAAAGTTCTTTTGAAGATCTCTCTTTCATGCTCAGCCCTTCAGCCTACAGAGTGCCTTGGGGTTCATTTTCATCTCCCACATCTTTTGAAATCTGCAAGAAACTGCTGGGAAATCTCATCCAGAGATTTGAATGAGATGCACTCTTTATGCAGAAGACATGCTATCTGAGAGCTACTGACCCTAGTCTCCTTATACTTCTCCTGTACAGAGCACTTTGGCCATCAAATGCTCTGACATCAAGAGGGGCAAATAGCTATGCTGATGAATCCTTTGATTGTTTGAAGTTGTTGGTACTCACCCTGATACTTTAAAGTGCTTTGTCAACTCTGCCTGATATTATACAACAGTAAGCTACAAGGTTAACAGCATTTAATAAACTATAAGTTCCCGATGTTTACATTTAAAGCCCTTCACTGTTTGGGACCATGCTACCTGTCGGAACATCTCTCCCCAATGTCATCTGCCTGACCCACCAGATCTTCGCAGGCTCCTTCGAGTAGCCTCCCCAAGGGAGGCCCAGAACTCCTCCACAAGATATTGAGCCTTCTTCATGATGCTGTGAAGTCAGATTCCAGTGGAACTACTCCTGTCTCTTCCTCCCAGCTAGAAGACAACATAAAATGTTGCATTTCAAGGAAGCCTTCCACACCAGCCCTGTTGATTTTACATCCCCTGTCCTGCCATCATACAGAGAATTGTCTTTGGTGCCACTTGTTCCCATTCTATTAATGTTTTAATTCTTATGCACTTATTGTTTACTACTGTATGCTTTATTTATTGTTGTAAACCACTCAGAATAGTGTTTTGCACTAATGGGGGGGGGAATAAATAAATAACAGTCCTATATAATAATAAAATATAAAAAGTTAAAAGCATTTAGTAAACTACACAATCACCCAAAACTGTCAGGGGGAAAAACAACAGTGGCAATAACAAGACTAAAGGTTGATAGGAACCTGAGAGAGTGAGGCCTCAGCTGGCTCTTGATGTACCCGATGAGTGTATTTCCCAATCATTTACCCTTCCCTTGAGGTAGCTGAAGCAACAAGTTTGGAATATTCATATTGGGATTAACACAGATGAGAATGCAACATCCGCTGGATAGCACAGTGATTTAGACATCTGGCTGTGGAGCCAGAGGTTGAGAGTTCGATTCCCCACTCTGCCTCCTTGACAGGGACTGGACCTGATGATCCAGAGGGTCCCTTCCAGTTCTGCAGTTCTATGATGATGATGATGATGATCTGGTCAATATAACATGTGGACCTTTCTTCCACTCCCTCAAGCTTTCGAGTATCCGGTCTGAAAAAGAGATCTGTCAGACTTGAAAACTTGCTTGTTAGTAATGTTTTAGTGATCCAGTAATGCTGTTACCTGGCAACACTACATCACTGTTTGGAGCTGCTGCATTCAAAGTCACGATAGCCACTATGGTGCCCGCCCTCCACTTAGAGAGGCATAAGCAAGGGGGGGGGGGGGAATGAAGTGTTGCTTGTTTCTATTCCTACCCAATCCCTTAATAATAGTTTTAAACCAAGATCTTGATTGAATTTGGTAGCAAAAATAGCTGCTTTGTAATGGCATTAATGTATTCTTTTACAGTGCACCTCTCTCGATGGGCGATGTTCCATAAGCTGTGACGATGAGGTAAACATTAGACATTTCATGTTGGTTATGACATTGTTTCTAAGTGAACACCAGAATTTGAAGCTGTAGATATTTCTCTGACAAATATATGTACATATCATGTATATATGAAATGATTTTTGGCCAAAAAGCAGTATGTTGGTTCTTCTGGCAGCACCACTTTCATCAAGGCAACTGGGACAGAGGGGTTTATTGGCCTGCTCAAACTCTCTGCAGTCCCAGAAAGTGGTTGGGAAATGCTTCAGAGCTGGTTTTCAAGTGGTTTGGGTTGCGGGGTTTTGAACCAAAACTCTCAGAACAGTCTTCAGGCTATATCACCAAGGGACATGCTTACTGTGAAATTCTTGGGGATGTCTTCCACAAAAGTAACATTTCCAAAGTTTGTGCTGCATACAGTCACATATTTGTCCGAGTCTACCCCTTCACTGTGTTGTTGGACACCTGCAATCCCAGAAAGCTTTGCCTCTGTTGCTACAGGGTGACCTCCAGACCTGTTTCTCACACATCTCAAATGCTGAGTGTGCCCTGTGTGAGAAACAAGAATGTTACTATTGTTTCCATGGGCAAGAGGCCCAAACACAGAGTACCTACTATGAATATTTACTAGTAAATATGAATGAGGCATTTCCCCATTTATAGAGAACTTCAATGACCTTCTTTAATTATTAATATTAAGAACTGAAACGTAGATGTCATTATTTTGCAGAACATTAACTGTTACCTCATTGACAACAATGGATTTATTTTAGTTTCAGAAGACTATACGCAGGTATGTAGATTTATTTATTTACTTTCTCTTTTTTTTAAAAAAATGCTTGTCATATGAAGTAAGTTTTGTGACTGAACGATGCTGAAGAATGAATAGCGTGAGATTAAAAGAATTAAAAAAAAAAAAACCACTCCCTGCCCCAGAGCAAGTAGCTTACCTTTCTGGGGGTCTGAAATAATTTCTTCCTAACAGTAGGGTGGCTCTGCTCTTAAGCTCATAAAAACTTTAATTTATAGAACTCCTTTGTGTAGACATGTCTGTCACTCTTGAGGAATTTTTACCTTGAGGGAGAACATTTTTTCCCCTAGTCCTTCCTCCTGCTCCCCCCACCCCCCATGCTTATTTTGGAAGATAAAGGAATTTTGAGCACTATGGCAATTTTATTTTGAACAACGTGAATTATGACAGTTAATACAAAGCTTTAAAGTTTGCCCTTGGCTTTGCATGGTATTGTAGTTACCTCACGTATAGGTGAGGGGTGACTGCAATTTGCCATTCATGATTTTAAAAATAAGGGCTAGTTGTATCCCAGTAAAGCAGTTCTAGCTAGCATATAACTATGCTGGAGTAAGTTTAAAACTGTACAAGCTGGTCTAGATGGAACACTATAAGAAAACATTTTTCCTCCTTTCTATAAAAATTATATAGGATGTGTTGTTAGGAATTTGAGAAATTTTATTTGTTAGGACTTGTATTTTTTAAAATGTGACCCTCCTGATATTCATTGCTGAAATAGTTGCACTGAACCTGTTGCTTTCAAGCAATAAAATACAAATTATATCCTTCCTCCTAGCAGATTTACACATCCAGATATTCTGGGTATAGAAGACAAAACTTCCTGTTTAAGCAAAGGAATGCTTCCACTTTGGCTTGAGATAATTTCTCTGTCTAAGTGCATACTTGAGGCCAGTTCTATCATTTGCCATGGTATCAGAATGTCATTAGAACAAACCCCATGAAAGCCATGATGAGCTGCCCTTTCTTTCCACAGAAATGTTGGAATTACTTTTTTAGGAGAGAGAGAGAATATGTGGAATCCTTTCAGACTGCATGAAAATGTTGTTTCTGCATTAAGAAAAGACTCTTTGGTACATATGTGCAGGAATGTAACTATTCTGAGAAAGGAAGAAGCTATTCATACAGGAACAGAATATAAACAATTCCTATGTCTGATAAAATGTTGATGTTTAAACAGGTCATATTGGAATTGTATATATATTTAAATATTTTTTCATGATTTGTTTAGGAAATCCTTTCAAACCCTGTTTATATCTGTATGGAGTAGAATTTTAATCACATGGATTTATGCTCAGATTAGAGTATTTTCTTTACAAGCTTTAGGGTTGAGTGCATTTATTTTATTTTATTTCCAACATCAGACGTTATGCAACAAATGTAGTCTATTGTGTAAGCTCCCACATCTGCTCAAGGGATTATTTTGTAATCCCTATAACTTGTCCTGACAGTTAAATCCTCTCCAATTTTTGTGAAAGGGAAGTAGCCCTTAAAGCTTTATTAGGTCGCTGTCAGAGCTCCTCCCATCTTTGGTAGAACATGCCACTTGACATTGTAACTTACGTTGATTTGTACTTGCCAACACTTCCAATATCTGTATGCTTTCCCTTACAGACTGGAAGTTTCTTTGGTGAGGTGGAGGGTGCTGTGATGAACAAATTGCTAATAATGGGCTCATTTAAAAGGTAAGACATTTACTACTCACTGCTTCATTTGTAAAAAAGCAAGGATATATAAAACAAGCCCAAGGATTTCTTTGTTTATCTTGGTCTTCATCGGTTGAGGGACCTTCATTTCTTCAGCTTGAGATCAAAACATGGAACATTATTGTGTTAGTTTTATCCAAAGGCAGCACCTAAAGGAAGTAAATACCATTACATCAGGACAGCTTCCATCCCCTTTGACAAACTGCATATAATAATGTGAATTCTCACTAGGTCATTGTCATCATTCTCACCCTTCTTGGTTCAATGACTGTGATCTGAGGGCCTGGTTGTTTGGCCAAGCATTCCTCCCATTTCCCAATGGAGTGCAGGTCTGCTAACTTTCCAAGTGATGCAGTTGTTTCAGGTAGCAAATACAAGGGACTAGCAGCAAGGTACTAGAGGAGAGATCTGTATACTGTGCAACCCTTAAAATAGCAGCTCCTTCGCTTCACTTGTGGCAAAGGATGCTCTCCATTGCTAGTGTTGCAGGAAGATTCAACTACCAATCCAGATGATTTTTGTATAAGGGATGGAAGGGAGGGACATTTCAGCCCTTTGTGTCTTGGCTCAGGCCCAGTTCAAGAGTAGAAAAAGAGAACCACTGTATATCTAAAAGCTTTGCCACTCTAAAAAAAGAAAGATGAGTGAACACAGAAAAGTACTGAAATGAATCTATTTTTTTTCTTACTTTGTCAGATGGTTGGATTTGATGAGGCCTGGGGTCCCTTCTGGTTCTATAATTGTATGATTCTCTCAATGTATCCATCTGGCTTGCCTTTTCTACAAGCCACTCAAGATGGTTTATGTGATTTTTCCTTCCCCTTTTATCCTCTCAAAAACTGGCTGGATAGCTCAGCAAGATGGAGCACCAGAGGCAGGAGTTCAATTCTGCACTGTGCCTTGTGGAAGAAATACCAGCCTGTCCAGTTGTGGGCAAGCTACATGGTCCCAAAGAGTCCTCAGAAGAAAGAACTGGTAAACTACTTCTGAACACTATATAACTAGGAAATCCAGGAAAGGGTTGACATACATCAGTAGCCATTTGACTGCACATAATTATTGTGAAGGACAGAAGGAGGATAGTGAGCCGTCCTCACCCATAGAGACATGTAAAGAGAAAAAGGGAACCAGAGAGGGAGAGGTGACTGAGGAGAGAGAAATATTGATAGAGAAAAGGAAAGAGACAGAGGAGGAAAAAGGAAGGATAGAAGTCTGTCTGGTGGAGGAAGGAGAAAGAGGAAAGGAGGAGGAACTAAAAGTGTCAGTATGGGAAGAAGGTATAAAAGATCAAGGGGAGAGATGATTCAGCAGTAGATTAGAGAGTGAAGGAATGGTAAAGAAGGGGGAGAAAGATAAAGGAGGAATAGATTCCACGTATGAGAGAGCACACAGTCTTTTGAAGGACTTCCCTAACTTAAGGGTTGGAGGTTTGCTACCAGACCCAGAGGTGAAAAGAGAAGGAGAAAATACGTTCGAGACTCAAGAATGGATGGTGATTGTTTTCCCGTGGGGACAAGGACGTGGGAGGAAAGTGATCCGGCCGGATCAGGAGTGGTGAGGAGTGCCCCTCTGCGGAATCCTACAGATCGAGAGCGATTTGGGCCAGCCCCCCAGTGAGTTATCTGAATTTACAAGAAGAATTAACCTCGTCTAGTTACGGACATTTACCTGATTTGTCTTTTTTCGATCCGGTTGAAGTAAGAGTGGAGACACCTACAGTTAATAAAATTGAAGTTCCAAACGTTCCAAAAAAGACTCAGTCGTTATTTCACACCAAAATTGAGGAACTGTCCCAACTTTCAAATGAACCCAATCACAATTATATTATTATTTATCTTCACAATAAGCCTATAAGATAGGCTGGAACTGAGACTTACTGATTAGAGCTCACTCATTCTACTTCCCGTCTGTATGGCAGATATCTAAGCAAAGTCTCCTCCCCTTGACAGGTGCACTCCTCTCATCTTTTGCTCCTGCTATAATAGCAAACTGTTCCTATAGTAATTTACTTGGGTATGTGTGGCGTTTGCACCTCGAGGCCCCTGCCTGACTCCCCAAACACAGAGCACATGAAGGCAAACCAATACTCCTTTTCACCCGCTGCCACCAGTTGATCACTAAATCAACATACTTTACTTATGGAAGGATGAAGATGAAGGTCCAAACCTCACTGTCTTTTAAATAAAACAAGTTTATTGATTACAGATGTTTGATAATTAATCATAAGTAATTTCTACAGGTTTATTTATCATCAATCTCAACCTTCTATTTGTTGTAACAGTATTTATTCACTCTTCTCACTAATCACACCTCAGATCTCCCAAATACCACACTCTCCACTCTCATCTCCCTCCTGACTCTCTCACTCTGACGGACTGCCCTCTCCCTCTCTGACTCCGCCTCCTTATTACATATCTCTTGGCTCCGCCTCTCAGCAACATTAGCCTGCAACATGGATATGCATGACTACTTAACATAATAAGGGTGAACGCTACAGTATGTTTTTGCTATGTAAGCAAAATTACAGGAGTGTATGGTGCTCGTGAACAAATCTGAGAGGATACCAAGGTTAGAACTCTAGGAGTTCCATGCTTGAGTCCTTTTTTTCTATTGTTATATATTTCTCATCATATGTTTAAACATTCAACTCCCAGCTAGCTAAGGAAGAGATATATTTGCAAGGCAATGTTATTTTACATTTACCTTGTTTTTCTTACGATGGCTTGGATGAAGAGTTTAGTGTGTTGCAGTGACTTTAAGAGTTTAGTGCCTTGCAGTGACTTTTGCACACAGCTGTTCAGACCTCATTTTTAAAGCACAATGTACATTTTTGGGGTTGCTTTTTATATTCTCCTTAATTATTTTATCACACCAGAAATACAAAATTTCAAAGCTTGACAGATATACAATATGTATATGATGCGGTGCATCATGGCCTCTCCCAATTTGAAGAGACACTTGTCCAGCAGGCCGAGGCAAAGAGGCAGTCCTGAAATCAGCAAAATCAGGGAGCTGGACAGGGGACAGATTGTATTTGTCTTCAGTGTGGAAGGGATTGTCACTCTCGAATTGGCCTTCTCAGCCACACTAGACGTGGTTCCAAGTCCTCCATTCAGAGCACGTTACCATAGTCTCTTGAGACTGAAGGATGCCTAATCTGAATACAGTATGTAAACATTGATATTCCACTTTTCCAAAAGGTTCAAAGTGGTATGCAAGAACTATCCTAAGCAGGAGGTGGTGGGTTGTCTGACACTTCCAAATCCAGCTGAGAAAATGGTTTGGTTTTCCTTTCCTTTTTGTCCTAGAGAAGGAAGATTTGAATTTAAAAACAATGAAGGAGGGATTGATGATGCCAGCTCCAAGTGCCTCCCAATCACAGGAATTTTTAAACGTAGTAATTGCTTCCATGTATTTCTGCATATTTGCCACTAAAACAGGAAGAACTGAATGAGGTGGAAAGACTTGCTATGGCTACATTGGTGGCACCCATCATCATAGCCCTGCGTTCTAATTTGAAATGCCTCATGGATTTAAAAGCTAATGCTCGCAGAATTGCCAGCATCAAAATCTCTAGCTGAAAACAGCTGTGCACCGTGCTGGAAATAGCATAAAAAGAAAATGAACTGGTTGTTTAAACACCAGGAGCTGGCCATTGTCAGTGGATTGAAAAAGAAGATACATTTCAAATGGTGTAATTTTCCCTTGCAATATGTCTGATTCTTCCCTCTGTGCAACAGATAAAGCTTCTTGTAAAGAAGAAAGCAAAGTGAAATTCTGCTTCCTGCTAGTCTGCTTCCTGGTGGTCTTTTAAACAACCCAGCTGCACTGTAGACCTTTTCCTGACTTCCCTTCCCTCTGAAAGATAGATGTATGAATAGTCACTTAGGACCTATTCATATGGATGGCTGCAGCCCAGCTAATAGTTCCACATAATCACAGTCTCCAAGCTGCCGGAGGAATGGCTGGAAATAGCAGCCAAGGGGATTAGGTGAAGGATATGGTTGTGGTCAGTTCCCACACCTGTGTTCCTGACCCCAAAGAAGGACCGGTCATGTGGGGAAGTAACTTACCTCAACCACCTGGTCCATCTGGTTCACAATTAACAGTAGTGAGGAAAGTTTCCACGTGGACCCTAGTTATATCAAAGCAGTTACAATGGTGCTGCAGTTCATTCTGAACTGGCTCTTTTTTGCCTTTTCAGCAGGAATAGTTTGCCTTATAATACTTTGTGTGCGAGTGTGACTATAGCAAAGCAGGGACTGTGCATGAAAGTTAAGAAGTCTGTAAAGCTAGAATTGCAAAAGGTCTCATTTTAGACCATGTCCACTGTCTTTAACTACTGTATGTAGAAACTAATATTTTCTATCTTGATGTTAAAGTAATGGGCACCCTGATGTTTAGAGTGTGGCACTGCCGTACTGAAATAAACTCATTTTGGATCACTGTGTAATACTTGCAAGATTCTTGCCAGATTAGAAAACGTTTTATGTTGTTTTTTTTCTAAAACCTCTGCTCTTTGTTTTTTCTTCTTTCTCCTTCTTGTCATTACATGCTGTCAAGTCGCCTCCGACTTATGGCAACCCTATGAATGGGAGGTATCCAAATATCCTACCCTCAACAACCCTGCTCAGCTCTTGCAAACTCAAGCCTGCCAGGAAGAGGGCATGCAGGAGGAGGAGGATAGATTTTGCTGCTTTGCCTCCCCTGAGGAGCCCATAGGAAGGGTCAGGTGACTTGGACCCTCCTGTGCTGGTGCCACCCTGTGTTTCTTGCAGGGAACAAGCGAAACATAATATAAGCCCCATCCCAGGCTCAGGGAGAACGCACCTCCTTGGGTGTGGTGCAGTGGACAGAGGAGGCTGAGGTATGCAGTCCACTGGCATTGTGAAGCAGCAGCAGGCCATCACCTCCACTGTGTGGGAGGCAGGCGAGAGGTCTGCTTCTGTGAAGCAGGTTTGTTCTGCATGGGCGCAGCCATGAAGCCTCCCTCTCACTTGGCTCTGTGCAGAGCCTCCCTCTCTATGGGAGAGCCAGGCAACACAAAGGCTGCAGGCTCAGAAAGTCACAGCTTTGATTGGTGAGATGATCACCTTGGTGGCCTTCCATTCTCACAAGTCAGGCAAGTGAGTTTCCACCAGCTTCTTTGCTATGCCTTCCTTTCTTTACAGATGTGGCACTAGTTGCCTTTGTCTTGAAAGGTTGTGCCTGTCCTATATTGTGGGGCTTGGGGATCTGGTTTTTAAGGCCATGGACCAAGTGCATGGGAAAACATTGCCACCATAGTAGCCACCAAGGTTCCCTCTAAGCTGGGTGCATGCGCACACATGTGTCTCTGCCTCCCTGTGCACAGCTGTCTTCCTCCTCTGCGCAACAATCGCGATGGAACCCATCGCGCACAGGAGCAGAGTTGCGTGCACATACAGGGACGAAATCACTTGCATGAGAGGTGAAGCCCTGCCCAGCGGGGCTGAGTATTAGAGGGTACGTTGGTACCCACTTCATTTGCCAGCAGAAATGCCCTGTATTGGGTCTTCAGGTGGCTGAGCCTGCTACTATTAGAGAGGTGGCCCAAGTCCTGCCCACACTTGAGCACCTTCTTGCAGTGCTTCTCTTTCATAATGTCAGTGCTAAGCAAGGCAGCTGGGTGACTAATTTTGTTGCCGGGGGGGGGGGGGGCGGCTCATAATAGCAGTTGTAGGCTGTCTTTTTCCTCTCCCTCCCCCATTTCACTCTGTAAAAGCTGTTGCAGTGGATGCAGGTAGTATTTGTGCAGCCTTCCCCAAGTGCCTATTTCTACCACATCCACGTTTCATGCTGCCTGCAGACTTTACCTAAAGAACAGTATCTGATTCTGCTACAGCAGAACACAAACCCTTCCAATTAAGATCACACACACATAGAGAGAAACACACAAAATCTATTAACTTAATATATCTGTCTGTATATAACAAACTCTTATTCCCCTGCTTGACATACCCCAAAGGGGCCTAAATTTCATATAATATTCCCCTGTGGATTTATAATGCATTAGTCTATGAATCTACTATTCCTAGATCTTATTCCTAACTATATTAAATCGACAATATACAATGAGATGTAGAGAATATAATTGTAAGTTGAGGGTTCAGAAAAGGACACAGTGAAAACTGTTGCAGTGTAGGCTTGCACCAGAGCATATCCTAACAGCAAATGCAGTTATGCCCACCTTTTCAATTGGAAAGAATCAATGTGAAAAAACACCATCTGGTATTTATTTATTTATTTATTTTATTATTTGATTTCTACCCCGCCCCTCTAGACGAAGTCTACTCGGGGCGGCTTACAAACAGTAATAAAACATCATAAAATACAATCATATAAAAGCATCATTATTACTTATCAAAATATATCATAAAAACAATTACATGATTGAATCAACAAATTTGGAAATTCAAGATGGAGAAAAAGGAAAACTAAAGAGGAAAAGAATCAAGTGTTGACTGGAGGGAAGGCCTGCCTAAAGAGCCAAGTCTTTAAATGACTCTTAAAAACACCCAGCGAGGGTGCCAGGGTGATTTCTGATGGCAAGGTGTTCCATAGTCGAGGGGCCACTGCCGAGAAGGCCCGGTTTCTTGTTCTTTCTTTCCGGGCCTCTCTCAGCGTTAGGCCCCTCAGCCGTCTTTCCTGGCTAAAACGAGTGACTCGGGTAGATGTAGGTGGGAGAAGGTGTTCCACCATGTATCGAGGTCCTAAACCATTTAGGGCTTTACAAGTCATCATTAACACTTTGAAGTGGATGCGGAAACGAATGGGCAGCCAATGCAAGGCGGCCAGAATGGGAGAGATATGCTGGTATCTTCTCATCCCAGTGAGAAGTCTGGCCGCCGCATTTTGCACCATTTGAAGTTTCCGCAACAACCCCAAAAGTAGCCCCACGTAGAGTGCATTACAGTGGTCTAATCTCGAGATTACGAGCGCATGGACCAGAGTGATAAGCGCCCCAACATCAAGATAGGGACGCAGCTGGGCTATCCGCCGCAGATGGAAATAGGCGGAGTGGACCACTGACGCCACCTGGGTCTCCATGGTAAGCGCCGGGTCCAGATGTACTCCCAAGGTGCGAACCTCACTCTTTGCGGTGAGAGTCGTCCCCCCAAAAGAGAAGGAGTTTCCCAAACCGCAGATGGAGGGGCCACCCACCCTCAGGACCTCCGTCTTGCCCGGGTTCAGCCTCAGCCCATTCTCCTGCATCCACCGCAGTACAGCCTCCAGGCAGCGCTCAAGGGACGGGACGGCATCCACTGAGGAAGGTGAAAAGGAGATGTAGATCTGGGTGTCATCAGCGTACTGATGGCACGAAGCCGTAACCCCCTGATGACCCCTCCCAGCGGCCTCATATAGATGTTAAACAGCATTGGAGAGATGATCGAACCCTGCGGAACCCCACAATTGAGGCTCCACGGGGCCGAAACACTCTCTCCAAGCTGAACTTGCTGAGGGCCGTCCTCCAAGAAGGATCGGAGCCAGGCAAGTGCCTGTCCACCGATTCCCAGCTCGGAGAGCCTCCCCAGGAGGATACCGTGGTCGACGGTATCAAAGGCCGCTGAAATGTCGAGGAGGACCAACAAGGACATATTGCCCCCATCAGCCTCCCTCAACAGGTCATCCAACAGCGCAACCAGTGCCGTTTCCGTACTGTGGTGCGGCCTGAAGCCCGACTGAAATGGGTCCAGGGCATTGGTTTCATCCAAAAGAGCCTGCAGCTGATCAGCCACCACCCTCCCCACCACTTTGCTGTGTCTGTGTCTGCTTCTAGATTTCATTGGTACAGAAAGACATCATTTACAGGTTTTCCTGTCACAACAACCTTCCTCTTTAGGGAAATCTATGTCAACTTCCATCAGGACACACTAAGTTCTCTGCTCCCACTATCCTTGGTGCCAGAGTGTTTTAAGTTTAATTTTTCAAGAAATCACTCCAGGATGCTTTAGAAATAGGTTTCACTTCTTCTTCTAGCAAGCAGAAACCTAGCCTTTTGCTTTCTAATCTATAGGAGTAAATGGGACTCTGAATGTTAGAAGTTATTATAACATACCATGTTTCCCCGAAAATAAGACAGGGTCTTATATTAATTTTTGCTCCAAAAAATGCATTAGGGCTTATTTTCAGGGGATGTTTTATTTTACAGTCGTGTCATCTTCTGGTTGCTGCACAATGCTGCACAATGGTGGAGGGCGGGGTTTCACTTAACTAGGGCTTATTTTTGGGGTGGGGCTTATATTACAAGCATCCTGAAAAATCCTACTAGGGCTTATTTTCAGGTTAGGTCTTATTTTCGGGGAAACGGTATATTCAGAACTATCAAATTACAATATATTCACAACTATTCAAGTATGACATTATTGTGTGAATTCTGAATATTTCCGAATCTGAATGCACGTCCCAATAAAGTATACATCATACATACATACATACATACATACATACATACATACATACATACATACATACATACATACATACATACACACAAAAAATGAAATCCTGTCTAGTACTCTCTTAACACATTACATGGGACACATGCTTCAAAAACAAAGGCTACACAGGCTTTCGGCTCTTAGAACTGAAACATCTACGGACAGGTACATTTGTGGTATTTTATATAGTGTGAATGGAACATTTATCCTGTTTCTTTAAACAATTTCCTTTCAAAGTGCAACTGCTTTGAGATAGATTGTTTTTAAAACTGAGCTATTGTAGATTCTTGGGCTTCATGTCATCTGCCTCCAGGCATCAACATAAAGTAGAAATTAATGTGCAGAGTTGTTCAGAGTTGCTCAAATATTTTATTTATAAAGTTCTCCCTAAGAAAGCCAAACAGAGTTTTTGAAATATATTTGACACATTGAGCAGTTGTCTAGGAGTTAACAACATGACTTAATCTAATTGAAAACCTCTCATTCGGGTACATATCATGGATACCTCTTTAGAAATGTAAATAGACACTTCTAAGTGGAATGTGAGAAGCTTACGGAACAACACATTGTAAACATTGTTGCAATTTGCTGGCATACCTGAGCTGCTAGCAATCCTTTGAAGTTAAATTAACTTCAGACAGTTTTTCGTTTCTTCTGTAGTACATCACAGAGTTCAAACCTTGTTTTTACTATATCAGGAAATTATCCATAAAAGGGCAGATTTTATCTCAAGGTGTCTGCTCTAAAGAGATGCACATTTTGGTCACAATCCTGAAGAATGAATGTGCTTTACCTATGTTTTGCCTGATACTTCATGAAACAGTCTGTGGCCATTCCTGATGCTGTTGTGGGCAGTTAGCACCATGATGCCAAAAATGCTCAGGTGGTATTATCCACTGCAAGAATAAAACATGGGCAGTAAAGTGGTGCACACGCCCAGGTTCAAGCTGGACTGCTTTCTATAGTTAAACAGAGATCAGAGAGAAAGCAGGTAATTAGGATGTTCTCCAGCTATAATCAGCAGACCAGGAAACAGCCAGCTGCAAAATATAGATCTGTAAAATATACAAAATCACTGCCAAAGGGATGAATAGGTTAGTTGATTTCCAGTCTGTTTCACATATATTCATTTATATGTCCAGGAGCAGTCATTTGTACATCAGTATATATGGGAAAATGCTTTCGAATTGTGGTGCTGGAGGAGACTCTTGAGAGTCCCCTGGACTGCAAAGAGAACAAACCTATCCATTTTGAAAGAAATCAACCCTGAGTGCTCACTGGAAGGACAGATCCTGAAGCTGAGGCTCCAATACTTTGGCCATCTCATGAGAAGAGAAGACTCCCTGGAAAAGACCCTGATGTTGGGAAAGTGTGAAGGCAAGAGGAGAAGGGGACGACAGAGGACGAGATGGTTGGACAGCGTCATCGAAGCAACCAACATGAATTTGACCAAACTCCGGGAGGCAGTGGAAGACAGGAGGGCCTGACGTGCTCTGGTCCATGGGGTCACGAAGAGTCGGACACTACTTAACGACTAAACAACAACAACAATATATGGGAAATGGGTGACTTCACAGACTGTTTTATGCATTGACTGTAAAATATGCATTTTAGTATATCTGGCCCTAAAATATCACTTCTATATGAATCTGCCATAAGGCATGCACTTTTGTATCTATTTAAACATAAATTTAAAGCTGTGTAACATTAAAACTCATGTTGGTAAAACTGAAAGAGAAAAAAATGAGAGAACAAAATATTGTGACACTTTAAACAGTAATAGATTGGTTTCATTGTGAGATTTTGTGGATCAACATCCATTTCTCCAGGCACAGCAGGACACCCATTTTATTCGTGTTCTTTACTTTGAGCTGAGAACTAGACATGGGCACTTACCATGGTTTGGCACAGATCAGCGGATCAGGCCCACAGGTATTGCATGGGTGCCCCAGATTCTGCATCCTACTTCCTCCTGCAGAAGCAGCGCCATGGGCTTCGCTGCCCTGCCTCCTCCTCTGAGTGGATGCCCACAGGAGGAGGCAGGGTGTGGAATCCAGGCACCACACAACATCTGTGGGCCCGATCCTCTAAAACCCACCAAATTGCGGCAAGTGCCCTTCTCTACTGAGAACTCTATCTTAGAATTCAGACAAGTGCAGAAACTTATGTTCTATGTGTTCCTTCCTGTTTCATTTCATTTCATTTCATTTTATTGGATGTGAAGTGT
Organism: Intellagama lesueurii; assembly: GCA_037013535.1. Classification (NCBI taxonomy): domain Eukaryota; kingdom Metazoa; phylum Chordata; class Lepidosauria; order Squamata; family Agamidae; genus Intellagama; species Intellagama lesueurii. Next base: position 248,711,558 of record JBAJHW010000002.1, read on the forward strand.
GAATCAAATTGCTGGATTTTAAAATGCAGATGTTTCCAAACTCTTAAGCATTCCTACATGGAGTTTACTGTTTTTATAATATTTAGAGAAAACTTTGCTGCATTTTTGTGCTACAACAAGTATGTGCAAATTAGCCTCGTTTCCTCATTGTATCTTAGATTAAGATCTCCTACAGTCATCAGTAGATTTCTAACATAAGGGGGTGGGGAGAGACCCCAGGCAGGCTGGCTACTCCAGTCACACATGCTGTCCCATTATTTTAATTTTTTTTAAAAAAAAAACAACATTATTTTTAGTCCAACACAGACAATCATGTCCTCTAGTCCTGCATTTCGGACCAGTTTTGCACTTTAAAAAACAATTTGCCATGTAGGGTTTTTAAAAATCAGAAAATAAAGTCTTCTCTAGGCCTAAATGAGGCTAGGAGGGAGAGAGACCTGAAATTAGCAGTCAGTTCAAGCCCTTAGGCTTAGAGGGTACAGTTTCCCATTTGGGTCCAAATTATTCAATGAAAATCTCTGGCCCTAGAAACTGTGGTGTGGACTGTGGCAGTTTGTAGGCCATATTTGCCCACTCCAGTTGTAGTATATGATTAAGGAATGAATTAAACATAGACCAGAGTAGGACAAAATACTCATTTTAGAGACAGTGTGCCCTAATGAGGATGAATTTAGATTCAAGGACAGTAAGTGAAACATACACAGAAAGACTTGAATCAATACTTATATAGAGCAGCAGATTGGCAAAGAAGTTTATAACCAAAAGTTATTTTAGAAAAATATTCTATTGTTTCATGCTGCCCTAAACCAAACAAAAAGTTAGATCCTGGGACTAGTAACCTGTCCCCTAAATGGAGAACAAAGCAGAAATTGTGTGTCACCTCCTCCCCCAGCAAGCTCCCTTGTTGTGCCAACAACATCAAAACTTGTGCAAGAACGATAACACAGTTAGGAGGTTGCCATTCCACTTCACATTCAGGCAACAGCATACAAGCCTAAGAATCTAGTGCAAGTTCACTAGTAGCAAAACAAAACCTGCTACTCTTTCACACAACACATATCATATTTTAAAAATGTTTTGGTATTAAGCATACCATTAAATGGTCTCATCTAAAAGAATCATCACATCATATTTTGAAAAATAATCCTACCATAATCCTATCATATCATATTGGCCAAGATCCTCTTGTGTATTTATGCCTCCGGAAGAGAAATGGCAGACTCCGCAGCAGCAAATTGCCACTTAAGAGAGTTAGCCCAAGGATTCCTAGTTCACACCAAACCACCCAAGTGAAACTGAGAAAGTCCAGGGTTGCATCATGGTAGAAGAAACCATTGGATAAGGAGCAGAGGAGTGAAACTGTCCTGCTGTAATATGATAGGTTTAAAGCCAAATTGTTGCAACTTGCTAATATAATGCGGATAAATGTTCATAACAAATTCTTATGTAACAAACCTCTGCACATTGAACACTCAACTACAGTAAGGGAATTAGGTTATTTCCAGTCCTGTGTTGTATCCTGTTCTAGTTTTGTCAGTGAGAAAGGGAAGGTCTGAAGGAGACAAAGTTGTCACATTTTCCTTCTTCAACCAATAAAGCATTTACTCAGAAGCACAGGGTTTACTATAGTAACTGCCATCCCTTTATTGTATCCCCACGTCCACCGGGATATAATGAAATATATAAACATAAAAACATTTTTGACATCTTTTTGGCTAATCTAGGCAATGTTGTTCTGACCTCTCTGTCTGTTCTTCTGATCCCTTAAGAATTACCTTATCATTTATCCTTCTCTTGCGTAGAGAGAGAGAGAGAACAGCAGAAAACTGGGAGGCAAACAGTTGTATAGCAACAACTTCTACCATGTCCTCCTGCTTTTTTAAAAAATGAGAATATATGGACATCAAAGCATTGGCATCAGCTCAGTTTGATCCTCACTAGACGCTCTAGCCTTCCTAGTATTACGATCACACGCAGTTATCAGGGTGCTGATTGCGATACTGATCATTCCCTGGTGTGTAGCAGAGTCAAACTGCAAATAAAGAGATTGTATCACATGAAAAAGGAAGGAAGACCACATATTGACATCAGCAAGACTCGCGATCAGAGAAAAGTGGAGGAATTTGCCCAAGCACTTGAGGAAACTCTTCCAGGCCCGGCTGTTGCAAATGCACCTGAACGATGGGAACATTTCAAGAACGCTGTGTATAACACCGCCTTGTCCACATTTGGCAAGAAGACCAAAAAGACGGCCGACTGGTTCGAAGCCCATTCGGAGGAGTTGATGCCAGCCATCGAGGATAAGAGGAGAGCTCTAGCAGCATACAAAGCCTGTCCTAGCGAGTACAACTTGCAAGCTCTTCGAGCTGCTCGTAGCCAAGTCCAACAGGCTGCCAGGAGATGTTCCAACGATTATTGGCTTCAGCACTGCTCTCAAATACAGATAGCAGCGGACACAGGTAACATCAAAGGAATGTATGATGGTATCAAGCAGGCTTTAGGTCCAATACAGAAGAAATCTGCTCCCTTGAAGTCTGCTACAGGCGTGATCATCCAGGACTGAGCACAGCAGATGGACCGCTGGGTGCAGCACTACTCTGAGCTATATTCCAGAGAGAATGTAGTAACCGAAGAAGCATTAAATAACATTGAGTGCCTGCCTGTCTTGGAAGAGTTGGACAGCGAACCAACCTTAGCAGAAATAAAAGGGGCCTTCGATTCCCTCGCCTCCGGCAAGGCACCTGGAAAGGATAACATCCCTGTTGAAGTGCTGAAGTGCTGTAAAGAGATCATCACCACTGAGCTGAATGAAATCTTCTGTCTTTGCTGGAGGGAAGGTGGAGTACCACAAGACATGAAGGATGCAAGCATCATCACATTGTATAAGAACAAAGGAGACAGGGGCAACTGCAATAACTACTGTGGCATCTCTCTTCTCAGTGTTTTAGGGAAGCTGCTTGCCCGTGTTGTGCTGAAGAGGCTCCAGCTGCTTGCAGACAGAGTCTATCCAAAATCACAGTGTGGATTTTGAGCTAATAGTTGACATGGTATTTTCCCTCAGACAGTTGCAGGAGAAATGTAGGGAACAACGACAGCCACTCTTTGTGGCCTTCATAGATCTTACACAGGCCTTTGATTTGGTTAGCAGGGACGGCCTTTTTAAAATACTTCCCAAGATTGGATGTCCACCTCGACTCCTTAACATCATCAGGTCCTTTCATGAGGAAATGAAGGGCACTGTAGTTTTGATGGCTCAACTTCAGATCCCTTTGACATCCAAAGCGGAGAGAAACAGGGCTGTGTCCTCGCACTGACTCTGTTTGGAGTTTTTTGTGTGGTTTTTTTTTTTTTTTGGTTTTTTTTTTTGCTGTCATGCTGAAGCACGCTCTTGGAACTGCAACAGAAGGTGTCTATCTCCAGACTAGATCAGATGGAAAGCTCTTTAATATCTCTAGACTGAGAGCGAAGACCAAAGTCCAGCTGAAATGCATGCGGGACTTCCTCTTTGCCGATGATGCAGTTCTTGTTGCCCATTCTGCCGAAGAGCTCCAACAACTTACGAATCGTTTTAGTAAGGCCTGCCAAGATATTGGATTAACAATCAGCCTGAAGAAAACACAAGTCATGGGCCAGGGCGTGGACTCACCTCCCTCTATTACCATCTCTACAAAAGAACTGGAGGTTGTTCATGATTTTGTGTACCTTGGCTCAATAATCTCTGACACTCTCTCCCTAGATGTTGAGCTGGATAAATGCATTGGCAAAGCAGCTACCATGTTCTCTAGACTCACAAAGAGATTATGGCTTATACCAATAAGCATATACCAAGATCCAGGTCTATAGAGCCTGTGTCCTGAGTACACTCCTGTACTGCAGTGAGTCCTGGACCCTTTGTGCATGGCAGGAGAGGAAGTTCAACACGTTCCATATGTGTTGTGTCCGACACATTTTTGGTATCACCTGGCAGGACAAAGTTCCAAATAGAGTAGTCCTAGAATGAGCTGGAATTTTTAGCATGTGTACATTACTGAAACAGCGACGTCTACATTGGCTTGGGCATGTCGTGAGAATGGCTGACGGTTGGATTCCAAGAGATCTCCTGTATGGAGAATTAGTGCAGGGAAATCGCCCCAGAGGGAGACCACAACTGCGATACAAGGATATCTGCAAGCGGGATCCGAAGGCCTTAGGAATGGACCTCAACAGATGGGAAACTTTGACATTTGAGCGTTCAGCCTGGAGGCAGGCGGTGCAGCATGGCCTCTCCCAATTTGAAGAGACCCTTGTCCAGCAGGCCAATGCAAAGAAGCAGTCCTGAAACCAGCCAAATCAGGGAGCTGGACAGGGGACAGATTGTATTTGTCTTCAGTGTGGAAGGGATTGTCACTCTCAAATTGGCCTTCTCAGCCACACTAGATGCTGTTCCAAGTCCTCCATTCAGAGCACGTTACCGTAGTCTCTCGAGACTGAAGGATGCCTACAGTGTACCATGTCCTCCTGCTTTTTTTAAAATGAGACTATATGGAGGATCTAACTTTGTAAAACTCATCCTCGGTTCCAACATCTCTTCCTAAGGGGCTAATCTAATTTTCTGATGGAGGCTTTCCTTCTTCAGGACACAAAAAACCTGGGGTAAATTGTCCATCCTGGCATATTGACCAACATAAACTTTCCTCTTTTCATCTTGGCTTGCAAGGGTTTATTTATTCCTGTGAGCAAGGAACCTGACATATAGATGTTCTTGGACTGCAGTTCCCAGAAGCCTTTTCACCACCAGCTGTGCTGGCAAGGGTTTCTGGGAATTGCAAAAACACCTGGGTTGTCCCAGGTTACCAAGGGAACCATTCACCTATATCATTCCAAGTTGAAGAATACTACTGCCACTAAGCTGTATGTTTATTATGAGTGCTATTTCAATTCTTCTTAATGAACATCAAAAGGGCTTTCAGTGAGTAGTGAAATAGGCCAATACATGAAAAAAGATGGGTATGGTCTTATATTAGCCAGTGTTAAATCTTGGAGAGAATGGGTGCTTACTGGAATCCGTCCATCTTCTGGGCAAAAAAGCCCAGAATTCTTTTGTTTTTATTTGTGTTGCCAGGAAGTGGTGACAATGAATAGTATTTTATAACCTTTAATAACCTTTGAAATGCAAAGCTGGAAGGGACCCTATGGATCACTGAGTCCAGCCCCTCTTAAGGAAGCACAGTGGGGAATTGAACTCCCAGCCTCTGGCTCTGCAGCCATAGATTTAAGCCACTTCAGCAGTGTTTTGATGGTTAATAGTTTATAGCTACGTTTGAGTTCACTTCACATTGTAACTCAGCTACAAACCATCAGACTGGAGAAAAACAGTAATTTAATTTATTTTTAAATGACCAAGTAGTTACGTACATTTATATTCCCCCCCCCCCAGACTGAAATTAAAGGAGATTAGAATTGTTTAATTTTGAATGAATCATGCCACATATGATGTGGTAATGACTAATTTTTTGGTTTAGAAAATGCAGAATGCAAGTCCAGGCTTTAAAAGGAAATGTGGTACACATTTTCCCTTAAGATTTGTTCTCCCTCTGTGAGGATCTGTTGATGTTAGACTAATATGCTTTTCCCATATTTTCCTTCCTGGACCACATTTTTATTATGAGCATTATCTGCAGTTTGAAAGAACGGCAAAGCATCCACCTGTAGATTTATAGAACACTATCCAATGAGAGGATTCCCTTTATCCTCTATTCCTTTTTTAGTAGTCTATTATTGTACAAGCCCATTGATTTATAAAACCTGTACTTGCAGTACCTGACTTCTCTTTATGTTCAAATCCGCCTATAGACTACCTATCAATAATGTAGACTTACAAAACACATTGATTTGAACAAACTTCATATACTGCAACCAGACTCTAGAATGTTTGTTAACTGTGTACCAATCCAATTTACTTTTGCGTTCCATTCACTTCATCTAGAATCGTTAAACAAACCTGGCATCACTCTGTAGTTTTTAGTTAGCTGCTTGGACCAAAATCATAAAGATGCACTTGGAAGAACAATTGTGCTGCAATTTTTTTTCTGCTGAATCATTTGATGCTTCTTGACTATAAACAAAATGTTTGAAATATGAAGAAATTCATCATGTTTCTATCAAGTGCTTCATTAACAAAAAAAATTCTGTAGCACTTTGTACAATATGAACTTTATATGGTTTAGAGTAGAATCATCCATATTCAAAACCACCACTCTGTTCAGTGGACCATAAAATTTTCAGATGAGTTCTGTGCTTGGACCTCACTGTGTGTGAGTAAAGTGTTACTCAACTTGTCGTGAGAGTTCATGGACAAAGATTTAAACCCATTTCCTTCATTGCCTGGTGGCTAACTTAGTGTACATTTGTTTTATTCATCTCATCTAACATAAAATAACATTTCAGTATTCCATGTTGCACAGATGCAAGAACATTTATAAATGTAAATTTTGTTGAACTGTAGAATGATATGTGTGCATTGGCTGGAATAATCTGAACTCGTTTGACCATCACTGTGTTACTGAGTTTCCGTCACCTATGCCTCTGAAGTCTAGAAAAATATCCTGTCTTTTAAATTATCAATATGTGTCTTGTACTATTAAGTGTTAACACTTCTGAAGCATAGTGACCCTAACTGCATTTTCAGGATATGTGAAATGTTGAAGGAGTGGTCTATCTTTACTACCCCCAGTGAACTCCTATGACCAAGCAGGCAACTGAACCCAGTACAACTCTCTGCCCATTATACCTCACTGGCTGTCTTAGCATGAGAACACTTATTAAAATATATAAGCCTATGATCAAGCTAAAGTGAAACATGCTTCAGTCTTATTGATTTTGTTATGAGATGTTTCTCTACCATTGAAGTCAGTTGGATCTTGGCATAGTGGTTTAGTTGCCCTCAATTTGCAGCCAAAGAGTGGATTTTCCTTCTAGCATCAAACTGAGTACATTCTTTCCCTTTCCTTCTGTTGCTTATCTTGCCTGTTATTTTTGGTATTGCTCTCCCAATTCGTGTATCATTACATCTCACAGCCTTATAAAATCTTTTCAGACTTCATCCAAAATGTGTTAATCCTTCTTGGTGCAACCACTCCTTTAAAAAATTAACAAATAACATTCTAGTTGCCTTGTGGGCAAATCTTGTTGTATTTCTCCTGCTTTTCTCTGAGGTGTTTTCTTCATCTATGTCAAGCAGTTTTCTTTTTTTTTCCCCCCCATAGAATCACACTTTATGACTACCAAGCCATGTGTAAAACAACCAAGGAAAGCAGTGATGGTGCCCATAGTTTACTGGATGTAAGTATCTTACAACTGATTATGAACACCTCTTCACGAAACAGTGCAATACTTTTTCTATTTACTTTAAAGTAAATGTCAGTTTCCCACAGATCAGTTTGTAGATTGCAGTGTAAGCCATACACAGAAACACAACATAAATGTGCACACCGGTACACCAGTGTTATATGATAAAGTTGTACGTGTGTACATTAATGTCATATGATCCCTCTGTATGTTATAAGACTTCTCAGAGGCACCATTATATTAGTCTGTAAGCCTTATGGGAATTTCCTTTCAGCATTATTTCACATCATAATAGAAATGGTTTGACTTTGAAAGAAACAAATGCAATGTGTTCCCCATTTGCCACTTAAGAATAGTCTACAGTAGCAATTTTCTTCTTCTCATTAGCCCACACTAATGCTAAAGCTTAGTCAGCATGTTTGTCTGTTCTGAACACCTGCTTGTTGGAGTTTGTAAATTACATATAAACACTTACTATATTTTAAATTATGAGGGGAATTTCTATAGCCTACAGGTTAACTGTTTGTTAATCCACTAGAAAATGAACACTAGATTCATTTAACTTGTGGACCTGTATTAAGAACTCTTCCTCCAAACCTACCATCATTACTCTTACAATGACAACCTCACTATAAGTCTGGCTTTTCTGCAAGATCAGGGCTACCATTCATATGTGATATTGTAAGGCAAGCTTCATTTTTTTTTATTCTAATTTTTACAATCTAAAATGCTACACTTATGCAGCACAAAATGTTCGGGTTGTTTTGCAACAATAAGCAATAAATGATTTGAGAACTATAAACTTTAATATGATGATTAATCTTGTATAGAATAAGAACGGAATTTGAATAAACTGCAAACCTTCGCAGAGTCAGAAGAATAGGTTTGTACCCCCAGCAACTTGGGAAAATGAAATAAAGATTTGTACAATAAGCCCAGATTAATATTCTTTGGCATATACAGGGTTAGCTCCAGAATCTACCTCTCATGGGTGGAAGAATTTCCTCTGTTTACTGGAGGCATGAATAAAACACCAGTTGAAGGAAGAAATTGTTTTCATTTATTTATTTTATATAAGAATTCAGATTTTAGAAAAGAATTATTTGGAGGTTTGCTGGCCTTCCTTTTGCCCTGGGGAGGCATTTGGAGCCTCAGGATGGGGGAGTGGAGCCTTTATAGTAAAGAAAATTGCTGCCCACAGGATCTGGCCGTTTTTTTTTTTTTTTTTTTTTTTTTTTTTTGCTTTCGAAGGCTCTCCTGCCCTGGGCCATACCAAAGCTCACAAAGGCCTCCTCAGAATAAAAGGGAGTCCTAGAGAGGCATGGAACCTAAAAGGAGGAAGATAGGAAGCTTTAAATTACTTCAAAACAAATGCTTCCTCTGCCTGATCCAGATTACATGGCTCCAAGTTACACAAGCAGGATTTTGCCCATTGATAATTTCATCTGTCGAGTATGTATCAGGAAAGAAACTGAGTATGAAAGTAGAATCATGAAGATATAATACTGACATTTGAAAGTCTCTTTCTGTATGCTTGAAATTGTGTTAAATAATTCATCACATTGTATATAAATACTGTGCATTCTCATGTTTTGATTTAAACAAATCCCTTCTCCCCAGCCATATAAAACCTTCTTTGCTGCAGTTAAGTGGATTGTGACTGAACTTGTCTTGTAAGTAAGACTTATTAAAATCTAAAGATTATTTGTACCTTTCATGCTGAATTCTTTTTCATTATAAATTCACACATATATTATATTCATATCTCCTGTGTCTAATAGGAAGGGTTTAAAGGCTTCTGTTTCAGCAGTATAATAGTTCCCAGAGTAGAGACCGAGAGCACAGTCTTGTATGTGGTCATTCTGAAATCTGTTTTCAGTGGCTCTAGATCCTAGGCTAGTGGATATAGGACTAAAACCTAGATTTATTGTTGTGGTTGCAGTTAAGTCTAATATGAATCTTCAGTTATGTTTCCAGCACTGCTTGGGTGGGCTGTTCTCCTATGAATATTATTTGTCAGAGGATCTTTGGTTGCTCTGAATTTTACAACCAAAGCTTGGCACACTCAAAGCACACAACACATCTAGCCATGCTCCTGATATGAGGATAAATTTGGGTCATTCTTGAATAGCATTGAAAACTGAAATGAGTGAAACACTTGAAAATGATCATTCCTTATACAAAGTTGCAGCCCACTTAGAAAGCAGAAATGAACACTAGTATTTCTGTTGGAGTTTATTAAGTGTGTGTGAAGGAGAGACAAGAGGGATCACTGAGAAATATTTGACCTACTACAAGATGCTTTTTACAGACAGATAGTAGCATTAACAGTTTTTCCCCCCCTTAGGAAGTGGAAAGCTCTGTCTGTGTGGTTGAGCTGTGCTTTTATTGCAAATGAAACTTGCAAATTCAATGACTACTAAGGTTAAGTAGGACAAAGCAATCTTTAAATTACATTAAATTTACATATTAAGGAGCAGGAAAAATGTGTTTCCTTCCATGATACAAATAAGGTATTATTTTCTTTTATTTCATTGGCTATGGCAACTGTGTTTCAAAAAATGGAACCTTTTGCAAACTATTGTTTTTTCTTTAATTTTGGAAACTTGATTTTAGATTTCACAAATACATCCACTGAAGATAACAAATATCACAAAACATGAAATGTATCATTTTTTAAATGGGAAAGATGTGGATAATTTTGCAAGTAGCCAGTGCAAGAAAATGAGTAATAATGCCATATCATTCAGAAACCTAGAATGAAAATAATTCCATAACAGTAGCAATGGAATTTAGGGCCATATGGGATTTTAAATTAGAGAATTAAAATACACTGGCTGAAGTCTTCTTGTGCAGTTCTGCAAGAGGTATAACTTTTGGAAGCCATAAATTAAGAAATCTCCATAGACATTTATTGCAAGTCAGCATGCAACAGATGATGCCTGTGGAGATTTCTTAACTTAATAGGAATCCACTTCCATAAATTATGCACAAAGCCTTCCAAAAGCTTTTTGCGTAACTGCCCAACAGGATTTCATCCACTGTGTCCTGAGGAATTTACTGGACATGTTATTCATCAATTACATTCTTGCAGGATACTCTGCCCTGGAAGCTTTATGGAGACTTTCATATCAAAATTGTTGCTTATATAAAGATCTTGCAATGGAACTATGGAATATCAATGTCAGTGAAATGTGGAATTTCAAGATGGAGTCAGTTGACAGGAAACTAACAGCTGTAGAAAATAGGAAGTCGTCTTGACCTAAATTTGATGTCTGTCTTTGACTAGAAGAAAAAGAATTTTATTGCTGATCACAAATCCTGTGATGTAATCACACACCAGATGTAATCATATGATATGTATGTTCTCTTGTGATTTAGGTTTCTGGTTGAATTTAATCTATGCAGTTGGTGGCATTCCGATCTAACAGCAAAGGGTAAGCATAATTTGTATCTGTGTGAGTGTTAACAAATACACTCTTGCTTTATAAACAGAAGACAGCATTCCTAAAGATACAATACCTGCTTGTACGCCGGTTATTTCCATGAGAATGGAAGCCTGCCATACATGTGCCATTTTCCAATCCACATTCAGGATTCTGTGAACTCTTACGACATGAACTGACTGTAGCCAGCCATTCAAGAATAGTAAAATCATGAAGAATGTAGTCTTGCTCTTATGGTAGCCTTGCTTTAAAGGTGTCATGAGGCTTTTAAAAAGTGCCATAAGATTATAGTGTGACATTTAACACCTGGCGTGCCCTTTGGGTAAAGTATTGCATTACAGTGCACTGTCATGAAGAGTTTAAAAAATCTCAGTCCCTGTTCTGACACAGGATCACCCAATCCCTGCTTTCAAAGGTATATTCTAATAAAATGTGAGGTATGCTGCCTTTCCCAAGAACAGAGGTGGGAGGGTTTGAGGGGGGGAATGTACCTGCCCCACCCACAAGTCACCTGCAGCTTCAGAATAAAGCTTTTTTTTTTTGACCATTTTGAGGTGAGGAGTGCAAAATAACTGTTAAATGGAGAATCTCATCCCCGGAGGCCCCTTTAAATATGGTTCTCTTATTTTGGTTGAAAGAGAAAAAACGGCAATAGAGGGAGCTCTGGAAGGGAGGGGGGGAGAGCTCCAGGGCTCCGTGCAGCCTGCTGGCCATACGTTTTCCACTGTTACCTTTCACCTTTCCCTGTCGTCATCTTTTCCATTTCACTGGTATTTCTCCTTCTAACAGTCTTTCAGGGACAAGGTAGAAAGCATACATCATGCTCAGCTGCTCTCCTGGCTCCCTGGATTGAGGCTAGTACTGATGCGACTGTGATGTCCTCATGTGACCCTTAGAAATAACATGCCCTGTGTCACACTATCCAGTGAAGTGGCTTTTTCAATCTGTGGCTCTTTCCCTTAAAAAAAAAAAAAAGGACAGGGAAAGAAAAAAGGAAAGAAGGAAGGGAAATAGAGATAAATGTGTATTACAGCTGTAACTGTATTATTAGCTCATAGCCTGCCTTCCTGAAGGGCAAAGGTTTACCATTACCTCACTAGATAAAGATACTGCATTTGAGGGATATTCGTTCACATTATAGCTGGAAGCAGAACATGTAATTATATACTTCACCTGCCCCTTTCTTTAATTACTAGGAGGCTGGAAAGTACTCCCTCATCCTGATCACTAGAAGGGGATCATTACAGTTTAGAACTTGGTGAGCTGGCAGTCACACAGGAGTTTGGTAGCAGACATTAAAGAGAGCAGGTTCAAAATGCTAGGTAGTTAAATCTCTCCTTCGCTTGTCCTAATGATGAGATGGGCCAATCAGATATATTTTACTAAACAGACCATACATTGTAGCCTGATCTGTTTAGTTTTTCCCTAGAAGTATCCTACTGGTATTTATTTATTTTGTTTCCATCCTACTTCGAAAAAAACCAAAATAACTGAGATGGCTCTTTTAGGTCCAGATCAAATTTAGGGTCAATACTTGCTTAGCTTTAACAATGTTTTGGTATCAAGTGCTCCCTAGCTATGTGTTAGGTAGCAGGTATGCACATACAAAATGCAATGAAATATGTAGACATGGCAATATGTTTGTTCACACCAACTATCATGTTTTCATGAAAAAAAGAAGTTGTAGGAGTTCCCCTCTCCCATTAACTAAAGCAATGTTGTGTTAGATCCAAAATCAGCTTTGCATAGAGCAGTCATTAGTGAAATAACTAGCATTTTAATCTTAACTAGCTGATCCAACTCATTTCCGTGGGTCTGCGCTAACCATGACTAAACTTGGAGTTCAGATGATTGATACGTGTAGCTACTCCAGCAAATATGATTCAACATAGGTGACTAGGTACTGTTGATGTATTCTATGACACTTGTGGTTTTGACATATTCTGCTACAGCTGTGCTTATGTAGAGGGTGTGTTAAAATCAATATTTCTTCATGCATAAGGAGCTAAGACTTGTGCAGAAAAGTGTTTATACCTTAATTGTTGGTTACATGGAAACTGAAAGTAGCACTGCTTTAGCAAAGGGCAAACAGCAAATATCTATTCAATTATAGCATCCCTTAGAACAAAAGAGGGCAACCTAGTACCTTCCAGATGTTTTGGAAGATAATCTGGCTGGAACTGATGGAAGCTCTACTCCAAAACATCTGGAGCAGACAACCCTTACCTTAGAAAAATACATCCTCTTTATAAATAGGCCACTTAATTATAAAATAAACTGTATGCATTACCTCCATAAATCACAGGGTGGCAGAAGCAGAGTGATGTTTTTTATCCCCTTTTAAAGCACATTATGTAGTATTTCACACTGCAGAACTTTGAGTGAAGTTATTATCAAATGCAATCAATCTCTTATTTTTATTTGCTTTAGCTCAGAGATTGAAACAAACCCTAGAACCTTGTGACACTGAATATCCAGCCTTTGTTTCTGAACGCACAATCAAGGAGACCACAGGCAATATTGATTGTGACGATTGTTTCAAGTAAGTACTTTTCTCCCCCATAGAATTGGTTGTGAAACTGTAGTTTCATCACACAAACTCCAACACCAAGCACTTTTAGCTGTTGCACTTAGTTTTGTCATGTGAAAATGGTCACTATTTAAAGATTGATATTCATGCATTTGAATAAACCGGGCAAACATACAGAACTGTAGCTCACTACAGGAAGCTTCCGTGTGGTCCTGTCCACCAGAGCTCCACTAATAAAAGTTTTAAGGAAAGGAAGACGTATGCTGTTGACATATGAGGATTATGTGGTACTTCAAAATTAAAGTTCCTGGTTTATCCCTGGTTCATGCCCTATGACCACAAATTGAGACACAGAATTTCTATCTGGATTAGTAGGAAGCACATGAACATTTAATAGCTAATTCCAAATTACAAGCCTTCAGGTAGCTGATTTGTGTTCTTAATTAAATTAATTGTAATCTTAATTCTAATTCCAATTACACTATGTTCCACTAATGAAGTAATACATTATGTAGAAATGCAGGAGAGGGTCTTCTATGCTGTGGCACCTCCATTGTGGATTATCCTCCCTGTGGAGGCCTAACTGCCCCTTCATCAACGCTTTCAGAGTTGTGTATGGAGTTTTTGACACAATGGGTGATGTCATAAATTATTTAAATATTTTTAAGTCATTTGAAATTGTCTGATATTGTCATACTATCTATGATCTGCCTTAAGATCTTTTGATATATCGTGGGATGTACAGTAAATACTTTTAAAATAAATTAAAATAAAATATTTCACAAATTGCCAGGAGACTAGATTTCTACATACTTACCAAAACTGTACTGAATTGCTTATCAGAATAGTCACTCCCATCAGAGAAACCTAAGGTGGAGACACATCTATAACACAACCTTGCTTTTGATCCTCAGGATGTAGAGTTCAAAGATAGGTCGAGTGCAGCATCATTGTGGTTTCTGAATGTATACAGACCTAGTTATTGTGATCCTCTGCCATTATAGAGCCATTTTATTTGTTTAATAGTCCCTTAAAGCAGCTCACTGATCAAGGCTTTTATAGCTTTCTGTTGGGAATCTGGAGCAACGTCAAAATGATTACATAGGCATCAGCATTGTTAGATAAATGTAGCATTTACAATATATAAGGTACTGTATATACTGAACACTGTAAGTGAACTTGTATGGAATATGGATCTGTAGTCCCCAAGACAACCCACCTCACTTTATGTCTATGTTGCACATATGTTGGCACAGCAGAATTTCAGGTCTGTTTTTTGCATTGTTTCTGTTTTAATTTAAAAAAAAACCATGAATGCATACATAAGCAAAGTAGGACTTGTTATTCCTTACTGAAGAATCTAAGCCCAACCATGAAGCATATCTGCTTATCATTTCTCCCTATCCTGGAAAGATGTATCGCTTCTTAACAAAATCTGGAATATGGTGGACACTGTAAATTTTGCACAGTATCTTCAGGATAGCCAGAGTGGGCATTGAAACATCACCAAAAAGAAGGACAACACAATGCCAACATGGAGGAAATAAGAGGACAACTACTTGCATAGAATTTCTTATGCTAATTTATACGTGGTTGTGAAATTAGAAATTATTTTCAAAATGGAAACAGAGTTATAATACATCTAACCCAAGCAGGGAAGAATGACTCACATGCCCACTGTTTGGTTTACTGCCGTGGTGCTGCTAATGGGAGGTGAAGGGCTTCAAGATACCTCACCCCCCTCCATATGTCTCCTAAATCAGAGCAGACCTGAATAGTCTCTAGATGAGGACTGTCCTCTGGCAGCCCTTCAAATGCCATGTGGCTACCTAGAGTACTCCAAGGGACACATTATGTATGTTGAGCCTTATCTTTCCAGAAGTGAAAAACCACCTCAGTTAGCTAACCTAAGGGAAATCTGATGGGAATTCTGCTTGCAGCAGTGGGGAAGTAGGGAGAAAGTTAGGAAATGGATTTTCTTTGCCAGAAACATTTGCAGCAATACCTAGTAGTGGTGTGCTCTAGCCATATGTATCAGTGCAAAGGTGTTTTTTTAAAGAAATCTGGCTTATCCCTCCTCTTTATGACAGCCTACAAATAAATTTAAATAAATGGGGAAGACACCATGCCTGAGACTTTTAGTCCTTAAGAACTTCCAAGGTTACTTATGCATGAGCTGGATTTATGGGAATGCTACATACAGAAAGTTAGACTAGCATGGGAAACATTCTGTGAATTTAACATGATCTTATGTGAGGCAAACAAGAAATGTGATTCTTTTTTATTAAAAATACTAACAATATTAACCAGGACATAAATTCATATAATTCTATACCTTCCCTCCCTCCCACACTCCCTCACCCTATTCCCCTTGGCAAAGTCATGTCCAAAATCTATATGATGGTGCTTTCCCAGGAAAATTATTGTCTTACCCTAAATAAGTTATAAAGACTAATAAATCCTATATCCTTATTGTCTGTTCCATTCATATAACCAATGAAAGGATGCTAAGCTGTTGTGAAAGAATCCAAGTCTTTTATTCCTTTAGCTGCAAGCAGTTTGGCGGCTCGTTTTTCCTGTAGAATCCCACACTATGATAGATACCCCTTGCATAATTTCCCACCTTTTAGCCATAATCTGTCTTGCTGTTATTAGAAGATTGCCTATTAAGGGTTTATGTAAAATCGACTCATTCTCCCTCTAAGAAAAGGATAAGTTGTGCTCATTCTGGAGATTTAGTAATCAACTCATTTGTAATTTTGTTCATTTCATATAACAAGAAATGTGCTTTATTTAGAGCAGGCACATTTCTCCTTTTATCAAATCTGTTTGGCTAACACCATGTAGTTGCCAGCAAAAAAACCTTTTTACATATATATAAGACTGCTGCATTTTGAAACTTCTTAAGTGTGCCTTGGCATCGGAAGGTTACAGGCTACAGTCGCCAGACCGCTTGATGGTATGTAGCATTTCTGAGGTCGTGAGGGGACAAGCGTGGAGCTCGCAGTTGAGGACTGTGGCTTTAGAATCTAGTATTTCCCATCTACTTGGATCAAAATATGGGACCACCCTTGGAATTCAGTTCCTTTGGAATGCACTTTCTTGGTTTGAAACTGATGGCTATAAATTATTAAGCCACATTTATGGGTCATTCGGTTACAGTTTATTCTCCTACATGGAATAAGCAAGACTTTGGGTTAGTATGGATTTTGATGAGAATTTATCAGGTCTGTGCTTTCTGGATCAATATATACAGAGAAAAATAAAAACAAACAAAACACAAAAACAAAAATACTGTGGTACCTTAAAGACTAACTTACATTTCAGTGTGAGCTCTTGTGGATACATCCACTTGTTGAGGAAATAGATGTATTTGCAGCAGCTTACGTTGAAATATAACTGTTTGTCTTTAAGACGGCACAATATTTTTGCTTCTCTCTCTCTCTCTGTTTTTAATTCTGTCTGGATATGCTCACCCAGACTAACATGGTTACTTCTTTAGATCAATTTGCACATTAGTTATTCATTCACATATACTTTTTCAGAATTTTGTGGTGTAGTTTTCTGAATAAAAATATGTACACAAATCCATATTTAAAGAAAAATTGCACACAAAATATGTATATATTAGTGCAAAGGGGACACATTATATAACAATTTACAAGAAAATATTAAAATATTTGACAAGGTTGCATTAAAAAATGGATATTGAGGGAAATGATTACTTTTTGAAAATGAAATTACAAAGTGATGCAAAAATGCAAAAGAATAAGCTCCGGATTTGAAAAATTGAGAGACTGAGAGAGAGAGAAAATGCACAGATTTTTGTCTTAATCATATGCAGTCCTTTACTTCTATATATCAAGAACCATTCAAAGTTAAGATTTTAACATTTTATATTTCCAAAGCTTTGGAAGTCTCATTGCTGAATGCATTCAGCTTTGAAAATATCTAAAGGAGGCACAGGAAATTTTAAACAATTCATAGGCTATATTTTTCCTAGGTTACTGTCTCATGTAACGTGTTTGTTGTAAACATCAAGAAATATTATCTCTTTATGCCTGGATTATATACAGAGAACTTGAAATGAAACTGAACTAACTGGACTGACTTCCTTTTAAAAACAGGAATGTGGGGAATATTCATGTACTTATGATTAGGATGTGATCTCTCCCCCCAACCCACTGTGCATATGAGTGACCTCTTGTAGCCTGGTGCCAAAACAGATCACTATTCCCCACTGAGCTGAAAGTTCTGAAAATATGTGCCTTAAAATGATGATGATTACTATTACTGTTATTGTACTTATTTCTCAACATTGCTGGTGCATGGGGGAGGACTAGAGGGTGAGACCTCAATATTAGGAGTCAGATCCTAAAAACATGTGGAGGAGATGACATGTTTGCAAAATCACTGATTTTTGGATTTCAGGAAGCAAATTAATAGCTATTGGCAAATGTTTTAAACTGGTAACTAAAGATTGGAATGGCTCCAATTACTAAGGTAAGTATGAGTTGTGCTACTGCTGCTGCTGCAGTTATTACTGTAACTCTCAAAAAAACTTCATTTAAAGAAAAGAAGAACTAATCTAATGGAGCAGCACACTCTCCAGTTGAAGGGAAAATTTGCAGCTGATACTTTTAAAGGTAATTTCAGGTCAGAGGAAATAATCTAATTCAGCTGTACTTGGATGAAGCGAGCTGGAAACTGAGTTTACTGCAAATTATAGTATTTTAAAAATAATAAACCAAGATAATTTTCATAGAAAATCATTTTGTATTCCATAATGGAACGAAACCCTCTCTATGTTAGTAATACTCTGATCTCAAGGCACACATTATTTCTCTCTGGAAGCAATGGTAAACCAAAGAAATAATTTGAATAAGTGTTAGAGGCTCATGGGAACACTCCTCGCTGTGTAATTTTTTTCAGTTACTGTCATTAACAGTCAACAAAATTTGGCTTAGGTCAGATTCAGATATTCTGTTCCTCATACAAGATTTTGTTAACTTTAGATTTCATAGTGGGTGGGATATTACACATACACACAGAGAAAACAATATCTATCTCTCTATCTATCTATCTATCTATCTATCTATCTATCTATCTATCTATCTATCTATCTATCTATCTATCTATCTATCTATCTATCTATCTATCTATCTTCACATACAAATTGTACCCTCACAATTAGGCTGTTCTACAAACTAGAGATGTAGAGTGTCATGAATGATCTCATTCACACAAACAGATACGCTCATGAATTCTCTGGGGGTGAAAGTACCTCAGAGGACACTACCACATGGAAAAGAGCATGTTTAGGTTGGCTTTGTGATCTATCTCCACTTTCTCGGTGGTTCATGGTTTTAGTATGAGGGAGTATAACAGCACACCATTTTTATTTGGGGCGTTTCCCCTCTTCAGACCACAAGCTGCTCATGGACGTTTTTAGTAATGTGATCTAAAATAATCTGCATACCTTCCAGTCTCAGACCTTATTCCCAGAACATTAGTTCTGTGAGCAGTTATCCAGAGTGGAATTGTGGTAGCAGATCTCACCCAAATTTATATACATTAAATTGAATCCATTACATCTATACATGTGTGTGTCCCTTTTCCCTCAATTAGGAACCCTGACTGTATGAAGGAAGCCCTGCTGTAACACACAGGCTCCATGCTGATATTGAACACTGTTCAAGTAGGTGTCACTGTCCTTCAAACCACTACCACAAAACCACTACAATTTGACTCTCTCTACTTGAGTTCTGGAAATGGAAATATTCTTTCATGGTTTCTGTCACACTTCAGAAAGCAATTTCTGCAACATAAGAAGTTACCTCATCTCAGCAAGTGTGAGCTAGTTGTTAAACTGTTAGGCTTAAGAACAAAAAAGCCGGGATAGACCCCTGGAAATAATTCATATGCTCTTGGATATGTTATGCATGGGTGTTGGTTTCTTTTCTTTCTTTCCACTTGATATGAATAAATGATTTGTACTTTATGATTTGCAATGTTTAAATTATTTTCCAAAATATAGGGGCCTTAGAGAATGCAGGAGCCTAAAAGAAAACAAGAATTATATAAGAATGCCATTATGGTTATGGTTTGGCTGCGCCAGTCAATAATTTTTGTTATCCTATATCCCACTGATTACGAAATTAATCTTCTATTTAAAAAGCAATTGAAAACAGGTCAGCCCATATTTCTGAGCATCGGTGGCTGTCAACGAGATCACAAAACTGTATATTTTTGCATTGCTTTTCATTTTTTCCCCCTGTATGCTATTCTGGATTTGTTCACTTAAAATATTGTTAGAAACATTTTATAAAATTTCATAACATGCTGTCAATTGAATAAGATCATGGCCGCATTCCAGCTAAAATGAATTGTAATTACCAGTGCAACCTGAATCACGTTTACTCAGAAGTAAGTCCCACTGAGCTTGATGAAGCTTACTCCCTGGTGTAGTGACAGTCCTGCCTAAACCAGAAGAAACTTTAAAGTTCTTCCATTTGTTTCAATGTGGGAATTAGTCACCATTAACATTAGTTGGGGGAAAAAAGTTTTTGTTTGTTTTCTATATTTTGTCTTTTTTTCCTTACAAATTGATTTGAAAACTGAGCAGAGATAAAATTGGAAAATTGGAAAGAAGACAGATACTATACTATACCAGTGGAAGTCCAGAGCCACACAATGAAGGGGTGCTTTAAGCCTGTTCCCCCCAAGAAAAGTGGAGGAACAGTAGTGGTGAACTGCAGTGCGATAATGAAGTGCCGTGCCGTTAGCCAAATCTACAGCCACATGCCATTTTTATGTTAATCCTTCCTTCCCTTCCCAACCACAAATGTTAATGTGGCAGTGAGTCATGCAGCTTCTAATGGAGACCTCTGATTAGCCAAGCTTTATGCCACCCTTCCAGGAGAGGGTGAGGCAAACTATTGAAATTGAAATGATATGCTGCTGCAACTTTGCTTTTCCTTGTACACTGGTCAGCAGCAGCCTTAATCTGGTGCAAGCCAGGGCAGGAAAGCAGATAGTAAGATAGCCTATCCTCACCTCACAGAGTACCCCCTTCTGTATAAATAAAACAAAGAAGCAGCCTTAGATGACAGGTCCTCCTTAGTTTGGGGACCTTCTGTCCTAACAACATATATGTCCAGGCAACATACTTATAGAGAATATTATTTGATGATGGAAGAGGAAGGTGAAAACATAAAGCTGAAATAGAGGCATTTTTCTAGGACAGTTTTCTCAGTTAGCTGCAGAGAACGAGGAAGGAGTGGAGTGATTGAGTGATTCTTAGAATGCAATGAGAAAAAGATGCTAACGACACATTTCTGAATAGTGATAATAGTGGCACTGAAACGGTCCATGGTCTCTGTGTGTTCACTAGAGATGGATACAAACCACCAGTTTGGCAGTTCTTGATGGTTCAGCGGATGTCTGAACAGGTGTTCTGCAGTTTGGTGCCCTGCTCCCTCTGTTGGGCACCCACTCGGAAGTAGCCCCATGGCTTCCTTGCCCTGCCTCCTCTAAGTGAGGCATTCCTCTGAAGGGAGCAGGGTGCCGAACTGCTTGTTCCACCAAACTGGTGGTTTGTGACCATCTCTAGTGGACAGCTAATCTAAACAGAAGCATTAAATAGGCTGCAAATCAAGCTGCAGCAAAGCTGAATTGCTCTGATTTGGTTTGCCAGTGTAGTCACAGCCTTAGCAGCCTGAGTTTCACAAGATCATAAAACTCTTGACCAAGGATTGTATTCTGTTACCTCTTTGAGTGGAATGGGGTTAAAAAACTTTTGATCAACTTTTAGGATTCAAATCTGACATTGTGACATTCATCCAAAGCCTCTGGATTCCCATTTTTCCAGCAGCCAAATTGTTAGCATAATATGGCATTTGAATCACACAACAAACATTTCAGAAAAGATCCATGGGACTCCAAAGTCTTCACTGTCTTCTTATGTTGGTGTGATTATATGGACAAAGGAGCAGATGGTCAGGCAATGTCACAGAAATATAAGTTCAACGCTCAAAAATTCAAACCAGCTATAATCAGAGCAAATTACAAGTTATTTCTTCCCAAATATCATTAGCTGTTTTTCCACATTGTGGCTGACATCCTAAATATACTTCCTAGGGAGTAAGTCTTATTGAACATGGAAAGATTTACATCTGAGGAAATATGCTTTGTACATTTCATTGAAGCAGGTTTTGGTGTTTTCAGTTGTTAGCTGCAGTGGCAAATGACATAGACATACATTCTATGAGGTTTGGGAATAAAGGGTTTATTCTGAATTTAGCAACCTCAAGAGCCAAACTAGATATTATAAGAAGCACAGAGTGGATTCCTCTCCATAACTCGTTATTCTTTCTTCCTAGTAACATGTAGTGGAAACAGTGTGTGATGTGATGTCACGTATTGAATAATTCCTTGACCCACCTTCACACCCGTGACTGAGAAATATAGGGAGGAAACAAGGTCCTAGTGTTACTTCAACATGTCAAGCAAAATTATCAGTTCCATGAAAGATATAAGCAATCTGTAAAGGAAAAAAATAAGACTAGTGGTTATCTCCTTGGGTAATTAGATGACAATAATAAATACATTATATTCTTGTTGTTATGTGCCACCAAGTTGTTTCCAACTTATGTTGACCCTAATAGGATTTTCAAGGTATGTGAGATGCTCAAGGACTGGTTTCCCAGTGAGTTCCATGGCCAGCTGTTCGAAATAATGATATATTGTCATTCTAAACTATTTATTATGGACTTTTCTACATGAGAAGCAGTAGATCATATTGCTGTTTTAATTAACCTCCTGTATATGTGTGCATCCATTTACTCATACATACATAGCTGGAGACAATCAGAGGTGACTTGCAGTGAGATGTGGTGAAGACTTTGAATGCATTTTTTTTTTTAAAAAAAAAGGTCTACAGCATTTATCAAATCAAATAAAGGCATTTACTGGAATCAAATAACACGGCCATAAGCATATTAGGTCATGAACAAAATCACTTCTGAGGATTAAAACTATGCCACTTACAATTGAGAAGTGCCATAAGTGACTAAAGCATATCAGCATTTGTTACTCTGGACATGTTTGGCAGATGGTGGTGCTTGAGCTTATTTAAAATGTCAAGCAAACTTTCAGTTCAATTCTCTGTGGGACAGGAAACTTTTTGTGTTGTTGACTTGTAAACAAATTGGCTAACCACACAAAAACATTAAAAACAACCTTCTGTCTATGAGTGAGAAAGAGATGGGGAAATGCTCCATGAATGAAAATTCTATCCTAGTTCTTATTCTCACCCAAAGCACCCATGTAACGAGTATGCTACATGTGGATAGAGCAAATTTTCTTTATAATTTATTATCATTTATGTTGAACTTTCTTTGCAGATTATTATAATTTGTGTTGCATTTAATTACTTTGATGAATACACAGTACACAGTGTCAATGATTATGTCCGTTGATATAGGGAAAAAGAACTGATCTGGAGTTCTTTTTCCCTTCTGAGCACTAAAAATGTGGCAGATTCCTCCAGCTCCTAATGGATGGGCTCAGAAATCTTCACCCCAGATAAGGAATAGTTCCATCCTGATATTCAGGAAATTAGTGAAGGCGGAATTATATAAAGCTGATGGCAATAACTTAGCAGCCAGAGTTGTATAGACAGAACTGTAAACAATAAACAGTCCTGTGCTCATACCAAAGCCCCCTCTAGAACAGCTGATTCTAACTTGTCATGTGAGCGTATTAAACTTTTGTTAGGGGTATTTTCTAAGGAACAACCTTTTCAGTCCTTGAAATTGCCTGTTACCCACTTATTTCCAGGGACACATCACCCTTAACTATTAGGAACTCATTACTAGCATGGAAAATTCTTGTAAGCTCTAGTATGGAAATAAATCAATCAGAAAAATATGTTTTAGGATGCAGACCTTGTAATACATAGGTTGCCATTGTTGAATTATATGTCTAAGGAGTGTTAGAAATCTATGATTATAAAATTATAAATCTTAATGTTTTCTCCAACAGAAAATGGGAATTCATAAAAGCTGGTTAAAACCACATATCTTGAACACAGGTGAATCTATCTGAATGAAACACACCATCTGTAGTTTTTTAAAAATTTTTTTGCTTTATTAGGTTTATTTGGGCACTATCAAAACAATAATAGAAAGCATTCTGTATTGCTTCTTTATTTTCTTAGAGATGCTTATGATCTTCACTGCCAAGACTCTGACAGAGCATCTCAGTGACAGCAAGACATCTGTTTGTCACTTCTTCTTCTGAGATGGCTGGAGGAGTTGTCAAAGCAGTACAGATCTGTATGTGTCAGCTCTGATCTTCCTTTTATCTGTTTACTTTGGAAAGGTTTCATAAGTGCTAGGACTTAAGGGAGATTTGCAGATCAAAGAAGTCACAAAGGTTGTTGAATGCATTTCTTCTTAATGTCCAAATAAGAATTTGAAACATGGCAGATTCCTTAAAGAGCATTTTGTCGGTTTATAAAAACATTCCTTTTTTCTTTTCTTTCTTTTTTTAATTGAAGGGTTGCAGGATTTTTTCCTTTCTTTTAGCAAGATCTTTCTATCAAATGCCATTTCATATCCATTAAACCAGTCGCTTCTCAATATAATGTATCAATTTTTGTTATTGCAACAAAACCAGCAGAATAAGTTTTATGTGTCATAAGCTTTCATGACTTACTTTTAAAAGGAATTTGGTCAAATTAGCAGATTTCTAGATAAATTCAGTGGAAAGAATTTGGGATTAAACAAATCAGAGACATTAACCTTATCTGCCTGCTCCAAACATGCTGTTCAGTGTTCATTGATAGGTATATAAAAATGTGGATTTCCATTACTTTTGTGTCTGTTAAGGCATTATGTGTTTTCCAGACATGGAACTGAGTTCACAAATTTACACCAAGAGTGAGCTTCATGAGTGTGATCCAAGCAACTGAATGTTGATCTGTCTCATAATGAGCCTTGCCAACAAGAGGCAGTCCATATTGCTAGTTTACTTCATCTGCAATTTACACACAAAGGTAGAGGCAATGGCAGGCAAGGTTTTCCAATGAACCAAGCAAGGCCTTACACTTCCTTAGAGATTAATTTGAATCAGGAAACAGTAGCTCCCTTTTAATTCTAGCAGTAAATGAAAATGATGGCCCTGAACATGCTCAAGAGCATGGGGACATAGAAGAAAATACCTTTCTGGCTTCTTTTTGGCTCCGGTGAACCTCAGTAAAAGTTGCTTTACCACTTCACAGAAAGCTCCTTGATTGGAAGGTGGGGGTGCAATTGGCAGGGAGTACCAGATAGAAATTTCTCCACATTTGATTTTTCTCAGCTTTTATAGGAGCAGCTTAGAAAGACCAAAGGAGGTTCTGGGAAAGTTTGGTGGAAAGAACTTGGATGCTTTCTAAAGCAATCAGAAGAGAGCTCACCCATGACGAGTTGTTTTTCTTCCCTATTAACAATCTGCAATGGCCTATATTTCTTCTCATAAATTGGTAAAAGTACAGGATTGTGGAAATGTCCAAGAAATGTGTTCCCATTTCTAACACACCACAGAAAACGTTTAACCTAATAATTACAGTTCATGCAAGGAGGGTATCATTTTTAAGCACAAAGCGACTTTTATTGTCATAATATTTTCAGCTAAGTTGTTAGAACTGGATGAGAGGAATTGTTTAGATTAAGGAAACTGATTAAAAATTGAGTATGTTTCTTGAGACTAAGTTAGATGTCCTTGTGAATCAGCCCATATTTACGCAAGGATTTATTTTAGTTAACAATAAATCTTTTCCATGGTTAGCAAAGTTTGATTGATTAAATGGGGGGAAAAAACACAAGATGGTCCAGCGTGTCTGCTGTAATAGCAATGCTGCATGGCAAAGGTTGTGAGGTTTCAATAAACATATAATAGACTTTCAGCACTGGGGAAAAACACCACGAAACCACCCCAAGTTCATGGTGTTGCAAAAGTTATTGGTGGTCTCAAAAAAATGTCTTATTACATGTGTTGCATTAAAATTGTAGATTCATCTGGCTGTGTAATATTAATTTATTTTGTTTGACTGTTTTATTAACATTCTAACTCTCAGAGTTGGATTGTGAATATACTTTGATACCATAAACCTTTCCTGTGTATAAGATTTCTGGGAAGCAACCCTGACCTTAGCCAGAAAGCTCTGTTAGTATGGATATTCTGCCAACAGAAAAACAATGCTTGTCAGGGATAGGTCAGCAGCAGGCATGGTGCCACCACCCAAGCCCCTTTGTTCTAAATGTCCCGAAGAACAACTGGGTTTGCCACGAGACCTTGGAGCTTGAAAGTGGTCAGTGCACTGAATTGAATCCTCAGGTCTTTCACCAGAAATTGAGTAAACTGCAGCTTTGCTTGCAAAATTGGTCATAACCTCTGGTTGTTTCTTAGGTGGAGAACATTGTCAGATGTAATCTGAGCTGACATGACTTCTTTCTCCGGTGGTCAGGAGCATCACTGGGTTTATCCACTATCTCTACCAACATTAAAATCATCTCTAGATTTCTTTTCTTTTGTGGTTCCTTTCTCAGGTTCTCAGTTGTTCTCTGATGCCTCTGGCAACTCCTGCAGGTTGGAGCATGTTTATTATTCTTTGATATCTTGCCATGTGCCATCAAGTCAGTTCCAACCCATGGTGACTCTATCCATGGATGATCTCCAAAACGTCCTATCATAAGCAGCCCTGTTTGGCTGTTGCAAACTCAAAGCTGTAAAACCGCGTTTTATTTGGTCTTCCTCTTTTCCTTTTGCTTGGCATAATCTTGAAAGCTTCCGTGCTACTACCTGGGCAATTATAAGGTCATGGTTAGACCTTTAATCAATCACTTTTCAGGAAAAGAAAGGCCTAATTGGACAGGGTCTGTTCAGTAATTCTTATCATGCTGACCCTGACAGTGACATACCCTACTGCCCACCTCTCCACATCCAGCAGCACATCTTCAAAGGAGGACCTATGAACTGCATACAACTTGTGTCCGTTATTGTTCCACACAAACAGGATCCAATGGTTCATGAAGCACCTATCTACAGATATGGATATCTGAGCAAGTCTCCCTTTGCATATGTTCCACAGGGGTATGGCCAATGGTTTAGCAACACCAGTGGAGATGCCAGTGAGCATGTTTCTACTCCTAACCTGCTCATGGTGAAAAAGGCTAAATAATCATAACCCAACAATTTCAATGTCTGGCCTCTGAATTTCTCTTTTCTATCCAAAGCTAAGGTAAACTGAGCTTTAGTTACTGGCATTTGTGTTATTTTAAACTTGGCCTAAAACAGCTTCATCCTCTATTTTGTCTAGTATTCAAAATGCTGAGCTAATTTATGACAGCAATACTGTGTAGATGTTACACTCATTCATGCTTTAGAGAAAAAAAGGATATGAGAGAAATGTGGGGTAGAAATACAGCCAGCAGTCTGGAAAACACATTATGAGGCTTGGAAACCAGAACAACAGATATCTGCATGTTGAACAGTTGAAGTTTGTTCCACTCCATTACGGTTTGGTTTAGGCAACTGACAATTATGTGAGTAACAGATATTTGAGTATAGGCTGTACATCATTTTCCATTTATGATATCCTGGTGTGTGTGTGCATGTGTGTGTGTGTGTGTTGCTTTTTCATACTTAAACCAACAATAGGAAAAAATCAAAATGTGACAGCTATGAAATGAGATCCCAGAGTAACCATTAAAGAATGCACACTAAAATAGATGGTTTGAAAGTTAGCTGCCCATCTAAACCCCATGGGGAAAGACTTTGTTTTAACAGGTGCTGAGCACCTACAGCACCTAAGGAAGTCAGTAAACCTTTTGGTTTTTCAGCTTCTATAGCCAATGTCCAGAAAGATCTGAATTTTTTAAACTTATTTTTTCCCCTCAGCAGATACAAGCCTGATCATGAGCCGTTTTTCAAATACATATATCCCAGCAGTGTGGAATCAACCAAGTTGTTCTTTGGATCATGTTCCTTTGAAAATTAGCTCATATCCTCAAAGGCTTCATTATAGGATTTTGAGAGTTTACATTCTTTAATTAGGATTAAAATGAGACTTCTGATGTCCCTGCTAACTTTTTCAGATGAAATCATGGTCATGAAGTTGCTAACTGATTTTGCATCACTGTTAAGGTGTCTCTGACAGATATTTTACTACTTATGCATATAACATGTTTTCAGAATCCCATTCTTTGGCCTGGCTCTGTACTTCCATTGTCCTCTTGGCTTCAAAGCAGAGCACACAAACCAAATGGACCCTATAAAACTCACCTACCTTCCCTACATGGTGATTGCCACCCCAAACATGACAGCTACCCCCAAAACCCTGCATTTAGTTGAAGGTTGCCATTTGATTTGTAAATAGATATATCTCCTGGATTGTCTCTTTTACTAAACCAGGCAAACAGCTAGTGTTCTCTTTCCACTACTGTTCTAATACTACAACAGCTAAGGGCTAACTTTCCCCTGTCGTTTTAAAAGAGTAAGAATGCCTCTGTTGAAACACACAGCCTTTGTTACTCTGGTTACACTAGATAATCTATGCGTTCCAGCATGACCAGCAGTACACATAGATATAATATCTTGTGCCTGCTAATTTTAAAAATAAGAAACAGGATTTGCAAGCCAAAATGAAATCTTACACACAGACACAAAGATTAAAAGGTTCAATGTTACAAGCTGTCACTTTTTTATCATACAGCCAGACGTTCTTTTACTTTATTTCTTTTCTTATAGTTTAAATACATTCACTTCCTTATGTGTGTATATATATGGATGTTTGTTTTTACACGTTCTGATGAGAACACAGCATTTTTCACAGCTTTTTTGTAAAAGCAGATCCTTAGTTCTATCTAACAGCACAGCCACTCTCCAGCCAGGGATCAACCAATCGGTCTGCTCACAGTTCCATTCACAATCATTCTTTCACACCTCTCAACTATTATCACTGTCTCTTGTGGCAATTCATCAAAAACACAGATTTTCTGGTTTTCCTCCTTGTGATGAAATGTTGTGTATTTCTAACTGAATTTGACTAATTA
This sequence comes from Intellagama lesueurii, assembly GCA_037013535.1. Lineage (NCBI taxonomy): Eukaryota > Metazoa > Chordata > Lepidosauria > Squamata > Agamidae > Intellagama > Intellagama lesueurii. Next base: position 248,739,958 of record JBAJHW010000002.1, read on the forward strand.
TTTCCAAATGTGTTTGTGTCCATACAATTAGCATATGCACATTTAATGCAAACTCCTGCCTCTTGCATCTCTTTTTCAGTGCTGCCTTTCCTTTTCTGGGGGGTACATGTGGCCACTCTATGGCCCCCAACAATCAACTACCATTTTAAACAGAAGATGGTTGGGTCCATTTCGGAGCTTTAACTTTATGAAAAGCAAGCAAATATTTTCAAGAATTAGCCTAGAAAACTCTAAATTTGGTGTGTTATAATGCAGGTTAGGGACATCAGTGTCTAATATTCAGGATGTTTATATATCATCTCTGCTACTGGAGCAATGTCCTTCTGTGTCTTAATTACTGGGGAATGTGAAATCAAGGATGTTGTTGCAATCATACCTTGCTTCCACAGGGAAGTGAGTGGTCACTAGGTGAACAGAGGTGAACACTGGGTGAACAGAATCCTAAACTCAACATGCCTTTGATCTGATCCAGCTGTGCTTTTCTAGATTTCATCTGCAGTAAGTTTTTTTCCAAGTATATACAGCTTAGATGATTGCAACATAGAATCCCCAACATCCCTAACAACTGATTTTTTGCCAGTGTCTGATGGAAGTTGTAGTTGGAGACATCTGGATTTGATCATGTTGGGGATGTTTTGGACAACCCTCTTCCGTATTTGAACAAGATTTCTATTGGTGTTTCCCTTCTGTTTGAAGGAAGAGAGACAAGGGTGTTATCTAATGCAGCATTGAGGGTACAGAATCCTCCCATGAAGCTTGTGTCCACTCTTCATGATATTGTCTTTCCAATTTATGGCCAAGGCTTTTTTGAGATTTCAAAGTTTTAATGCTTACGTATAAAGCCCTAAACGGTTTAGGGCCTCGTCACCTGACGGAACGCCTTCTCCCACCTAGATCTACCCGTATCACCCGATCTAGCCAGGAGGTGAGGCTGAGGAGCCTAACGTCGAGGGAGGCCCGGAAGGAAAAAAACAAGAAACCGGGCCTTCTCGGCAGTGGCTCCTCGTCTTTGGAACAGCCTCCCTCCTGAGATTCGCATTGCCCCGTCGCTGGGCATCTTTAAATGCCAACTTAAAACCTGGCTGTTTAAGCAAGCCTTCCCTCCACCCACCGTCTGAATTTTTGTTATTTTGTGTTTTCTCCCACCTTGGATCATTGTTTATTTAGTAATATATTGTTATGTTTTTAAATTGTTAAATTGTTACATGATATGTTGTTACCCGCCCAGAGTAGTCTATATGACTAGATGGGCGGGCTATAAATGTAATAAATAAATAAATTTAGCAAAGTCCTCAAGCTCACTTCATATTGAAAGCAGAATTATTTTATGCTGCTACAGCTATTTCTATTTAAGTATAGTAGCCAGAATGCAAGTGAGTATTTACACCTGTGTAAGTGCATTGGCTTCATTCAGAGCAGGGAACAGCTGCTATCTGACAATTCTCTAATTGAATTCCTAGCCATGTGCTGAGTCATGCAACTGGCACACTGTTTAGAATGAATAGCTGTCTCAGTCACACTAATGCATTTAGGCAGGCACAAATATTCAGTTGGATACCAGTCTTTATTTTGTTATATATTGGTTGATATTTTAAACTGCATCCTTTTGTACTTTCAGTAAAAAGTTGGAGTACAAATATTTTAATGAATGAATGAATGACATAACACTAGAACATGGACTGTCAGCAATATTTCTTTTTATCACTCCACTCCCTTTCCTTGTCATTTTTATAGAGAAAAATCAAAGGCCTTAAATATCCTCAGATTTTTTTTATATATATAAAAGATTTGTTTTCTGCATAGGATATAAATGCAAAGAGGAGAGTGGATTCAAAGGAGTAGTGATGATTAAGAAGAATCTTTAAATAATGCTTCAAAAGACAAGGGCCACAACAGTTTATCATCTTGTATGCATAAAGAAGTCTGTAAAGATCCTGGTATGCTGTCATTATCCAGCACAATATTGCCTTACCATGAATAAATGCCGCTCCTGATGCCGTGTATGACACTGCTGTAAAATTGAGAGACTCGGGTTTTTGATTTACATTGGTTCACTTCAAAGGAGCTCTTTTATTCAACCATGAAACATTCATTATAAAGATTCCAGATCAGACCTTGTTTTGATTTGTTTAGACCAGTTTTAGAGTTTAATAAAAGAGTATTTTAACTAGATTTGGCTCCTATATTGCTAGCGACATAGATGTTATTCTAGCTCAGGAAATGTTTCTGAGAACAATCTTCCTTAAAGTTCAAGGGTATCTCAAAATCAGAAGCCAGAAGGATCTTTTGAATACAGAATCCCCCCCCCCCCCCCCAGTTTAAAAGTAGTTTATTCATATTTTCATTGTGGCCATTGAAACAATGCAGTTTTCATTTCTGTCCCCTACATTTTTGGAAGCTTTAATGACAGTTGCAAACATTTGCCGTTCTCCACCACCTGAGCTGGCCACTGGAGCTGGCCTTTTCATCTACCTTTGCTGCTCCCTCTCCTTCATCTCCACAGACATTTCTTGGCCACCTATGTGCATAATGCATTGACCAGAGTATTATGGGAGGAGTAAAGAAAAAAATCACCCCTACTTTTTTTTCTTTTTCTTGTGGGGAAAGAGGTTTGCCATGACTCCCATAATGCCTTGGCTTCAACAACCATCAGGACCAATGCATTTTGCACATAGCCCATTGCTCTGTGGAGCTGAGGAGGCTGCTGGAAGAAAGACAGTCCCACTGTCTTTCCCAACCCATCACCACCTGCATTGTTGTCATAGGTTTATTATTGTAGCAGTGAATGAGGGGGTGGGTTGCTTTTCTTCCTGCTCCAAGCAGTGGGCAAGGGGAATGCGCTGGCACTACAGAATTCTCAATGCCGGTTTGCAAATTTCACCAGACATGGCAAAAGTGAGTTTCAGAGTTTGCCCAGTTTTAGCAAAAGCAGATCTGAAAGGAGGCCATGTAGCAACTCTCACTCGTCAGCCACAAGCATCCAAGTGTTTGAAGTCAATCTCTTGAATGGCATATTTATGAACAATATATATCTGGAGGAACAGTGACCCGCTGTTCTACTAAGAGGTATAAATTTCTCAGTTGAATTGTGCAGTGGAGATTACAGGCTCAGCGCTGTCTCAGACACGCCTTTCATCCACATCTCCAAGTAGCAGCCTAATCCTTTGCTTATGACCCAATATAAAACTATCTTTAGGCTTATGCACAAATCCATCATTACAGCTTCACGTCGAGATTAAGCTACAGAAACACAGCCAATACATTCTTAAATTACACGTGCATGAAAATGTAGTGATAACAGCATCCTGAGAAAATCTAAAATGTTTTATCTGTGGTTCCTTCAAGCTTACATTATTCACAGACAGCATGTGGTCTATGTGTGGTCTAGTGATTACAAGAGGAACACTCTGTCATAGTAGGAAGGGTGAGTCCTGAAGAAAGATGAAGCAGATTCAGCTGTGACAATAATGACCTGCTTGTCCAATTATGGAAATCAGATTCATTTTGGTCTATGGTGCTGGAGTGTTAACTAGTATCAGCTGATTTCCAGAAGCATTATGTGTGAAGCCAGAAGACTGCCTTGGGGGAAGGAGTAGAAGAGTTATGTTTGTGAAATGTGCAAGAGGTGTAGGTGAGGTTTATTTACAATTACTAATGATTTGTTTCTAAATATATGGATCGTGGAGAATGAATGAACTGGATGTCAATGGGATGGGTTCAAAGATCAATATGCATGTATTTTAAATACTCCGTTTTCATGGTGATCTCAGATACTTTTTTCTTCGTAGTATGAAACTAATACTGTCAAGAGGTCTAGTACTTTGTGATAAAGAAGAGTAATCTGTGAGTGAATGTGCTATTTGAACCCATTCTTAACCAAGCGGAAGTGGGGGGGGGGGGGATTCCATATAGATGTTTAGATTAGATGCCTGTTGAAATATCCCTGAAGAGGAGACATTTAAAGTTTCCTATGTTACGTGGTTATTCATCTCTCCAGAGAAACTCAGCTACAGATTGGAAAATCTGTGAGTTTTCTTGAAAATGGACGGCTAGCTGAAAAGAGATCATGACTAAGAATGCCAGAGATCCTTCGTTTTTAGGGTTACCGTCTGATGCACAGATCACCAGGACATAGTTTCACTGAAAACAGTGGACTATGTACCTTGCTGTTCCTATTGTGCTTTTGAAGAAAGCAGTTGCTTTGAAGTATGTATTTCCTAAAAGCTAGTGGGTTATCTATTGATTCTTCTGGCTTTTATCATTGCTTTATTCCACCACCCTTGGTAAAATTCTAGGGCAGCCTTTCCCAAGCTAATGTGTTCTGAAACTGCTCGATCACAACTGCCTTCAGCCCTAGCCAGAATATTCAATGGCCATGTTGTTTGGAGATCATGGGAACTGTATCCCAATACATCCGGAGAACACTGGGTTGCAGAAAATGGTTTCAGAGTAAGATGTAAAATACTATAATATAAAAACCATTACAATATACTCTTAGCATGGCTCGTCTGAGACACTGGCTGAAATCCAGTAGTAAGTCACAATTTGGATATGCCCATTGAATCAGTGCAACCTGTGGAGGAGTTACTCACCAAATCCCCACTGATTCAATGGACCTACTCTAGTTCCAACTTGCTACTAGATTTTGGGCAGTGTGACAATCTATCAGTATCTATTAGGTTGCATTTTCTCCTCTCGCCTCCCCTCCCCTCTCCTCCAATGTTTAATGCCCTAGGAGCATTTCCAAGTATGGGACAGTCCACATAATATTAGGCTGTAGTCAGATCTCAAATGACTGCTCATTGTTTCCTCCCCCCCACCTCCGCAATTAACCTCTTCCAAAAAAAAACCCCCAAAACAACCCCAACCATCATCTATTCAGACAAACAGTAATTGTGTCAACACTGCAGAGTATCTCCTTTCAAGCTTGTCCTGAGCTGATTTTATATGTACAACCCCTATAAAATATCCTATAATGTGTAGTATTGGGTCGTTTCAGTTCCTGAAAATGGCTAAACTGGTATTGTCTCTTATTCCCCTTGGGATCTGATATATTTATAATGCTCTGAGATACCATCACGTATAAAAATGGAGCTGTTATTTTCTGTTGAAGAATTTTCCTCCTTTCCTTTCTCCCACACACAAATCCGCAAAGCCACAGATGCTCCATTACAGTGATGTCAGCCTTGCTACATGGTCCAGCTGTTTGTAGGTTCCTTTAGGAAGTTCAGACCTTGTGTGTGATACTGTAAATGCACAGTGTGTTTATCATCATAAAGCTAATGTATTACAGATCCCAGTAAGTGTAACTTTAATGGAAGTTCAGCAAGTTTAAGGAAGATGGAGAAGCATTTAATCTTTCTGTTGCTGATATTTTAATTGCAGACTTCCCAGTTGTTTCTTTCCCAGCATTGGTTCAAAGACTCCTGCTTTCTTTGCACGTTCTCTCTCCCCCCCCCCTTCCGATTTTCTGTGATTTTTGGAAAAAGCAGAGCATTTTCTTAGTAAGACAATATGTATTTTAAGCAGAGACGTCTGAGTGGAAATATGCTTTTGTCCACATCTACAAATGGTCAAGTCCTCATTTAACTTCAGCCTTCTCTGCCAGACCACCAAACTGAAACATCTATTCTGGATACAGTGGCATTACATGGCACAGCATATAATAATGAGTTGATATAAAGATTAGCACAGAAGTAGATCACAGTGTCCTGCAGGCGGGATGGGGTGGAGAGATGGATAAAAGCACATGAGCTGTGACTGTGAAGAAAATTCTACAATCACATCCCAATCTCAAACACACGTACAAACACACACACACACACACACACACACACGAATAGCCTCTTAAACAAAATGTTCATCTCAGATGCCATTTCTCAGTTACTGACCATACATATTTCAAAGGCAGGTTTCATAATGTGTTTTTCCTGCTTTTGCTATATCTGCAAATTAAATTAAGCTACAGGGATTAAAACAGATAGGATTTTAAAATGGTCTTCTATCATTTGTTAACAAGTCACCAGTGTCACATTCCAGAAAATGGCAAAATGACTTTGGTCTTTTTAAGAAAGGTTGTGGCTCAGCAAGCAAAATGCTGTGACAGCTTAGAGAAGTGGTATCCAACTTTGGACTGCAATCCCCAGAAGCCTCCACCATCAGCTGTGTAGCTGGGGTTTCTGGGAGTTGCAGTCCAAGAACACCTTGGTTAGCCAAGGTTAGGAACACTGGCTTGGAGACCAACACTGAAGTTCATTGTACTGTATGTGTCTTGTGGACAATCCCCATTGAACACAACGAGAGTTACTTCTGTAAGAACGTGATCCATCTTAAATGCTTGTATTTGTAATAATTTCAGTGGGAGAGGTAAGTACATGGGCTTCTGTCCAATTTTGGCTGCCTATCAGAAATCCAAACTAGATTCTTCCTCTCACGTTTGCCATCTGTACTCCCCCCAAATCTGCCGTGCAAGGGTCGGAAGGGGATGGAAGACTAAGGAAAATCCAGGAAGAAGCCTGCATGTGTGAAATTGAATGGAAAACATTGTGTCATCTCTAGCATCTCTGTAATTGGAGCTTACATTATTTGGCTGTGATGTGACCTTTTGCAGAACAAGGCTGCCCTTTATGATGTGAGGAGGAATTGCCACCTGATAGACAGATGTGCTTGGTAAGATTTAATAAACACACTCTATGTGTGGAGCCAGGTTTATTCAGGCAGATCTACTGTAACAGTTGCACAAATAATTGCAGCATAAAGGGGACCAAATTCTACTAGTCTAAGTAATGAATTGGGAACTTTCCAATGTTTACTTCAACAGCAAATGTCTAAGTGTGTTCAGGAGCTTGGCACTCTTTTGCATCTTCCATAGATCTCTACATTAGATCTGATATTTCAATTAATTGTTAACTCTATGTCCACAGATCTTTTGTCATCCAGCAAATCCAAAACAGCAATCTCTTCATGGTGGTAGTAAGTAATGAATGTGACTGTGAGTCCATTCCACCAATTACCATGGAACCAATAGAAATAAGATATATCCTTTCCTTTAACAAATAGTTGGGCCTGACACCATGTAATGAGTGCTTTGACAGTGTAAAGAATATGTAAAACAATGTAAACTCAATGATGGTAAACTGAATAATGTTAAAGTCACAGGTTTGGATTCAGACTTTGTCATTAAAGGACTTAAATTAGTAATGCATGGCATGCTAATTTGCCAAGTTAAAAAAAATTACTAGTACAGATCCCTGGGTTTTGAATGTTTGTAATAAATTCAACAAATTATCTATGTTAGGAAGTACCTGAGACTGCCTCTATTTGATAAAGTAAATTTGTTTGATAGACTTCTTTTTTTTCTGCAGGAGAACTGATGAGACTTTTTAGTATTACCATGCTTGACTAGATATTTGATGCTGAAAATAATGAATTATCTCATGCCACACTGGCACATAATCAACTTTCATGTATCACCTGATACTTGTTTCCTCAGTGCACATCTTTTGAAATGGTGGTAAACCAGAATTGGAGGGGTCCTTGTGGGCAAGTGGGCTTGAGCCAGGTGGTAAGAGATAGCTTGGGAGTGGTCATGGTGAATTTGAAAGCACCCCAATTTTAAGCAACATCCTTAACTCCTGTGAACATAATGAATCCCTAAAATGTGAACGCTTAAAATCTCACAAGATTAGAAGACGTCCAGAGTCTTGCCATGGATTCCATCCTGAGGTAAGTATAGGAAAAGAGTCCTAGAATGAAAGCAACATCTGTTTCCTCACTCCAGCCCCACCTCTGTAGCTACCTCTGATATTTCTCCTTACTGCTATTTTATTTACTCCTCACTGCTGTATTTCACTGTGCTATTAGATTCAAGAAGTCCAAGAGTAACCAGTTTGTCTTGTTTGATGACAATGTTGCCATCCATTCTCTTCAACAGTCATGTGGCACACAGTTGTTATAATCCCACCTGTAGTTTTTTTTAAAAAAAAACACACCTCAAACTCCCTTATTAGTCTGTGTGCATTATTTAGTAACAATGAATAAAACATTTCCTCTGTGTAAAGCACATTCCATTTTATCTTCCATTTTATTCTTACAATATTCTGATATATTAGATTGCTAAATTTTCATCTTGTTAAAATAATATTGGGGGAGCTGGTCCTGAAAGATGGTGAATAATCTAGAGTCACAATTTATGGTCTAAATAGCTTCAGACATCTCTCCCTGTTATCAGGCTGAGTATGTCAGGCTTAAGAATATCAGGGGAAAGTGTTCTGTGAGTACTTCAACTATACTATGGCGAAAAACCTGTTGGTTAGCATAGTAAATTGCACTAGAGTAGGTCCATTGAATCAATGGGCATTTAGTAAGTAAACTCTGCCATAAGTTCCAGTAAGTTTCAGTTAGTGCATACCCATTTGAATTAATAGAATTTACAGAGAAATCAACTCACCAAATTCCCATTGATTCAATGGGCCTACTCTAGTGTGACATACTATGCTAAGCAACAGGATTTTGGCCATTGTGTCAAATAAGGAGAAAATCTTATCAGTTGTGGCACCCCAGCTATCAGAACATCCTTCCAGTGGAGTTGAAACTGGCACCAATACTGCTGTCCAATCCATATCTGAGTTGGGCTTTGATTCAAGTTCAGTACTGCTTATATAACCTATGATCCACTAAGCTGAATTCAGACCACTGAAGTCAACTGGTGCTGGTTTATTAGTCCAATACAAGGAACATAACCTGAGAGCATTTCTAGCTCCCCAAGGGTTGCCATTAATGGCCCTTAGACTGTATCTTAAAGGAAAGGAAGTTATATACATTTTTATTATAATAATTTATAATGATTTTTATACTATTAGTTATTTATATGTATTCATTCTATATCATTTTATCACACAATTTTATTCATTTTTATATATGTGACATGCCTATGTAACACTATGATAGATAGATAGATAGATAGATAGATAGATAGATAGATAGATAGATAGATAGATAGATAGATAGATAGATAGATAGATAGATAGATAGATAGATAGATAGATAGCCAAGCATTCTGCAACTTTAAATAGAGCAGTCATACAGTACACTAGAAAAAATCCAAAGTGAACAAAATAAAAATACAAATACATGTTAAAAATATGATAAGAAGCAAGAAACTAAAATCAAGCAAGGAAAAAAATAGGAGTGTAAATCACCAGTAGATATCAGGGAACTAAAATAAAGCAGATATAAAACACCTCAGGGAACCAGAGAGGGAGGGATGAGAGAGAGAAGGCAGGAAGGCAGGCAGGAGGGCATGCAGGTAGACTTGACCTGGCAATAGAACAAATACAGTACATTTTTGGTGTTGAGAGAGCATTCCATAATGGGGTGGGGTAGCTATAGAATTAGGGAATACATAGGGGAGCCCCATGGAAATCCCAACAAGTGTTTGGGTGTTTGTTATTCTTCAGTCACTCCAGAGCATTTCATGTCACATTGCCAGATGACACTCCTGCTTGCTCTGTCTCAATATTAGCTTGGATTGTTGAAGCACAGTTTCATTTCTTCTTCCCCTCCCCCTCCTCCCCCTCCTTCTTTACCTTTCTTTCAAATTTTTCAGGAGAATGCCAGAGAATGCGGTGGGGTGTTAGCTCTGAGCGCTAAGCCTACGCTTGTTGCGCTTCCTCTGTTTTTGGCCATTTTCTCAAGGTGACACGGACTGACGAACTATCACTTGGCATGCTAAATACATGGATAAACTGTGAACTGAAAAATGGTGCAACTCGAAGACATGAAATATAGTCCAAACATCAGCATTTCATGATTTTAAACAGTGGGATAATATAAACTCTCCAAATTATGTAAAAACAAAAAGGACTTTTTTTCTTTTTTGCTCATCATGCAAATATGGATTTGCCATACAATAGACACAATTCACCAAGAACAGGACTTTGATAGATTGAAACAAATTGTCATTACTTTCTGCTTTGTTCCATGGAAAACAGTTTAAAACTGTGTACTTTTTCAATAAAGTATATTAAAATCACGTCTTCTGGTGGTTCTTTTGTATTTAACCTGACCATAAAACAAACTTGGTGAAATAAATTTTAATTAATGTCTTCTGGCAACATTGTTCCAACACTTTGTCTGAGTAAAAGAGGGACATTTCTCCATATTAGTCACACATTCTAATTTCCCCATCAACACTCACTGCCTGAGACCCCATCCTAATGTTGGCACATTGTAGACAATAATTCTCTGTCACTTATATGTTCTTCTAACAGTCTGTCACTTCAGTTCACTTATCCTGCACTAATTATGTGCAGTTATGGTCCAAGCTCACCTCCTAAGAGTAAGTCTCTTGCTCTCCTTTCAGACTGTGGACTGATATTGTAATAGTTTAACATTTAAGTGGAAAACCTGGGTTTAGGTTCCACATCTAGAGTTAGGTTCAGCAGTTCAGGCTCTATATTCAGTTTTGATTTAGGACCACCCCCACCCCTGAAAGAAATCATGAAACCCCTGTGTGGGATATCCATGGAATTCACTGCCCCTTTGCAACTAGTAGAATGTATTACAATAAACAGCAACAAGAAATAGTTGCCTACACAGTTTCACAAAAATGTTCCCAAATTCAAAAGCTTCCTGTTTGCTATTATGGGTGTAGTCATAGAAATTCAGAACTTTTAGTTTTGCTAAGCTTTAACTGAAAGATACAAACTATTATGTGATGTCTGGTGCCCCTCATTTGCAAAGCAGAGTGTGTTGATTCAATAATGAGCAAGCAAGTAGACCAGCTGACTGCAGAAGTTCTGCAAAAAAGAGTAAATCTTCTAAGCCCGTGGTTCCCAACCTTGGATCCCCATATGTTCTTGGACTGCAACTCCTAAAAGCCTTCACCACTAGCTGTGCTGGCCAAGATTTCTGGGAGTTGCAATCCAAGAACAATTGGGGACCCCAGGTAGAGAACCACTGTCTAAGCAGTGTACTAAATTATACAGTCAGCTAGAAATGCAAAAATCAGTCCCAATCTATTAATATATTACAAAATCATACTTCTTGCTTCTTTGTCATCAGAGCATGATTTTGCCAAAGAAGGCTACTGTAGCTGTACTCCACAAGTTTATTTCAATCTGAGAGCAGCGAGAGCCAGCCACATATTTGAGACAGCATATATTTGGATATCTGCTTGGGTCATTCCAGAATATATTTGCATTCAATATGAAAGCATATCTCAGGTTACCTGTGCCTACTCATGGTGTACATCTTTTCTGGTCCCGACTGGAACCTTTCCTCTCCCACATAATCCAACCTCCAAACTTGTAATAGTTTTGAACAACAGTGAAGTAAGCCACATCAAGGCAGCCTATTTGAATATTGCCAGTTCTTTACCCAACATTTTCAGTATTCTGAACTTCAATTAAAGTTCAGACCAGCTGAGCTATTGTTATGGGAGCGATGCTTCAAGTTTTACATTGGGAAATGGTTTGGAAAGTGGGGAAAGAGAGATACCCATTCCTGATTAGGAGTCCAAAACACCTGACACTCTAGATGGTGCTGTTGGTCCACATGAGAACACATGTGTACTTTAAAGCTCTGCACTACCTTGGCTTTTGAGGAAGGTGTCTAAATAAGCTGACAATAAAAATTGTTTTGTGAACGTTTGAGAATGCTTAACTTGCAATGGATCTAGTTGTATTTGCTATATAATAGATACAATGCAAGCATGTTCAGTAACACTTAGTGTTTGGATAGCTTGTTACTGGGAAGAAGTGGGAGAGAAACAATGCACTATATGAAGAAACATCACATAGGATCATTCCAGAACTTATTTATATTAATTACATTTAAAAATGCCACTGCTTACACACTAATCGTGGAGCACATCGTTTTTGGTCCGGACTGGAAGCTCTCCTCTCTCCCAAAATCCAACCTCCCAACTTCTAAGAAGCAGAACAAGAGCACATATGGGTGTCAGGAAGGTCTAATAACACCCTAAAGAGACACATAAATTCACATACATGTCTAGATAAAGTTACTGAGTGTGGGATGTACGCCTCTGAGACCGATTTGGAAGGGATTGGGGGAAACAAATGAGCAGTTTGACCTCCAAAAGAAGTCCCCTTAGGCAATACAGGTGACTTCCCCCCCCCCCCCCGTGGCTTCTGAAATCACTGTGGGTGATTGCCCATTTTAAACTGGAATGTGTGACTGTTTTTTTTGACCCACTACAGGGAAAGAAAACCACTGTAACCAGGAGTATGCATAATAAAATGGGTTTGCCTTCATGTCAACTTGATTATATTCTGTTCATTTTCATCAGCTGTGTCTTTCTTATTCTGAGTAAAACTATTGGTAGGCATGACGAATAGTAGAAACTTTCAGGGTCAGAGTCATGCAATCAAACAGAGCCTTTTCATTTAAATTAGGCTCTTCAGAAGGCCTGCTGGAAACCATGTACAGGAATGGCCTGATACTACCATTCCATAAATGTAGGTAGCATGACCTTGTTTAGCAAAAAATTGCCAAAGACAATAATATGAGCACCATATTTTCCATAGAAGAACTTGGAATGCTAATTTTTTCCGTAGAGCAATATTAATTTCTTTTAAAAAATAATCATCTTATAAAATTCATTAGTAACAACGAATTAATACCAGTACAGTATTCAGCAAACTGGCAGTTTCAAAGTTCTCTGAGGCAGCACCATCATTCTTACAGTCTTAGCAAAGCATTGTTAGAATTCAGTTTTGTTGTGATCCAGCATTAGGAGATTAATGTTTTTCAGGTGATTATCCTTATAAAGTGTGTCCAAATATACATGTACATATATATGTGATTGATATGTCAGTAGGAGACTTTTAAAAAATCGTATGCCTAGGCCAACATTCTTTTGCTTGATTACACCAACAGAAGGCAAACAGTGTAAATCACTGACAATTAATGAATTCCTACCTGGATTTTCAAGCACATAACCAATCTAATGGTTTGGCATGTACCTGAATATCTAAGTGAGGACACATTAACTGCCAGTAAGAAGCTAGTGCAGTTTGTTTTCTGCAGGGGTAATCAAGCAACAGGATTTTGACCAAGCCAACATAAAGATATGAGTTCTCTGAGAAGGCCAAATCAAAATCAAACCACAAACTGTGTTTATCTTTATTTCGGTCTCATTTCTTTTCTGGAGGTTGTTGTAGGTTTTTTGGGCTGTTTGGCCGAAAAACCTACAACAACCATCGGATCCCGGCCATGAAAGCCTTCGAGAATACATATTTTCTGGAGCATGGTATGTTTTTCACAGCAACCCAGGAAATCTTCATTAATGCTGTGGGATGCAGCCTTCCTCCCCACCTGAGGACAGCAGATGAGTTACAGGAATAAGACAGGCTGACAGGCTGACATATAGTTCTATCTTGCAACAAAGGAGATTGCCTCCTATGGCAGAGGGCACAAACACAACAATTAGGTGACTGTTACCTCCCAAGACTTTGCCACATGAGGTGATTTTGTCATACTATCTAATGATACAGTTGGTCCTCAATTATATGTGCTGTCAGACTAAAATTACTTGTAGCTTTAGTGTAATCTGCAGTTAGTTCTATATAAAAATATATCTCTGTTATCAGTGGACTATCTAAACCTTCAGAATTACTCTGGCTGATACGAAGCTGTGAGGGCCATGAAGACCAAGATTCTTTTTCTCTTAGATTAAGTGTAGTTGGGAAGAATGTTAAAACACAATGATTAACTCCCATTTTATTGTAGAGATTGGCAAGGGTGGGTCTCCAACTGCTGTTGCACTGCAACTCCTTTTGGCCCTAACCTGCACATCCAATTGTGAGGGATTATGGGAGTTGCAATCCAGTAACATCTGGAGGGCCATATCTCCCCCCCCCCCATTATTTTACTGCAATTAGAAGGAAAGCAAACAGAAATTGCTGCTTATAGTACCTTTGCCATGAGTGACTTCCTTTAAAAGTTTTGTTTTGCTCATTATGTTTAGCTACATTTGACAAACTAACTGAAGAGAAATTAAGAGCACATAAGTGGTATCAATATATAGAAAAAATTTTCAGCCAGAGGTAGTTTTTCATAAGTTTCCCAGCACGGGACTGTGAACATTTCTATACACTGAATTGATACCTGTGAGTGGGAAGATTATTGCAAAAAATAAAAGGCATCTTGTAAAGAATGAGTGAAAGTTAATGTCCTGCAAGCCTATGATAAAGAGTCTAAGAATAATAATAATTCATGACACATTTTGCACTATAGGCCACTGGTTTAAATGAATTAATGACAGGACTCAACAGGCTGAGTTTCTCCTTCTCTTGAAATGGTCAGCCTTGGAAACATACAAGGAGCTTGTCCTTAATATTACTAGTTTAATTGTTAGAAGAAACAAACAAACAAAAACGCACCTAGACTAGTCTGCCAATGAATTAAATTTCTTTTCTAGAACATTTTCAGTACAACAATGGGCAGACGAATGTTGAGGGTAAGCTAGACAGGGTGGGGTTCTTCTGCCTTAGGTCAAAGCTTCTCTTAGTGACCTTTTTAGTTTCTTCAGTGATTTTGGCTGATTTCTTTTTCCACTGGTGGCCCCTGTGTTTACTTTACAGCATGTGTGAGGGCTCTTTTTCAATCCAGAGGAAAAGTTCAATTACAAGCTGGTTCTCAGGACCCACATGCCGCAGCTAGGTGGGTTAAAAACAAATGGGCCATCCCAAAAACACCAGGCTACTAAAGCTCTTCCTCCCAATTAATAAGGCTTAAAGGAACCATTTCAACTTTACAGAATGTAGTGGGGAAACATAGAAAACCTGGAAAAACGTGAAACAATGGAGCAAATGGAAAGGGAATGTGGCCCTCTGAGAGCCAGACTTGGACTGAGGTTGAGACTAAGGGCCTGGCCAGATGGCCAAATCGGAGTGTGCAGGATCAGGTGAAATAGGGTCATTTAAGGTCAGTTATGTTCAGACAGAAGTCCATGATGTAATCCTTGCATGTGGATGCAAGGATTGGGTGGTTTCAGGTCAGGAAACCACACTACACCTCAAGCGACCCTGTTTAACAGGCTCCAGGAAAGGTTTCCTTTTAAAGTGAAAAATGTCTCGAGATAATTAGGGCTGGCCCTTTGGAGAAGCCACTTAGAACATTTCCTCTGTGCTCTCCTTTGGGGGGCAAGGGAGAGGCAATACTTTGGATTTCTTTTTAATAGTTGGTAAGTTATCAGCTATGCTCTGAACAATGTTTTATTTTAAGTGCAGTCAAAGCACTGCTGATTCAGTGCATCGATTAGCAACCATTAAAAACAATCCTGGAAGGCTTTTTTGTCTCCTTTTTCCCTCCAAAGGCAAGGACGATTTAAAGGGGACGATTCCCATTTCTCAGTTGAAGATTTCTCAGTTAGGAAATGCGAAGCTTTCTGTTTAAATCTTCACAACCTAAACATTGAAATGCTAGTAATGTCAAAGAGCAGAAATAAAACATAGACTTTGACAATGTCATCATCTATGAGCAGAAGATTTCCAGCACAGTCCTGTCCACAATCGTATAATCCTTACCAGCATAGTCCGGCTGATCCGTATTAGGTTTCATTGTGTTTAATTGGCTTAGTCCTGGTTAAACAGAGTCTCTCTCTGCCCCTCCCCCCTTTTGGGGAATCAGACAGTTGTGTTCATTTGGGGTGGAAGTTAAGGTACAAAAATGGTGCATCAATGTCATATTGAGAGTGATAGGAACTAATCTGTGGTTTGAATGTTTTTGCTTTGGGGGCATATTGTTTCAATCATATCATCAACATCATCAAACTGCAGAGCTGGAAGGGATCTTATTGATCATCGAGCCCAGCCCCTGTCAAGGAGGGACAGTGGGGAAATTGAACTCTCAACCTCTGATTCTGCAGCCATATACCTAAACCACTGAGCTATCAAAGGTTTTTTTTTTCTCTTATGGAAATGTCCTTGCTTTTTGAAATGAAGAAATACACAGACACCAACATTCAAAAAGAAAGTCTATCTTTATCGAACAACTTAAGCTAAGTGGAATTTTTTTAAAAACATCTCTATAAACAACAAAGTTAAGAGTCAACAGCAACATTAAACCTCTGACTCACTACAGAAAGCAGACCAAACTTCTCCAGCCCAATTCTTCCTGAGTCTCAAAGGAAACCACCCCCATTCACAAAGCATTGCTATTTGAGATTCTTCATGCTACTGTTTGTGTGCTGTTCAGAGGTTTCCCCTGGGAAACACAATTGAAGATTGATGTGTTACTCTTGACCAAGGGCCTGGGGTTAGATAACCACAATTTTCACTGCCTCATTGCCACTGTGCATAGTCCATTTGGGTAAAGGCAGAAGTACAGACTTCAAGCTCACAAGAGGTGGCAGGGATTGACAGGTAGAACTGCAACATCTCTGAATAATGACCATAATGAAAAGGTTGCCAACAAGGAAAAAGAATACAGTCATCATCATTCATTTCTGTGACAACGTAACTGTCTCGTGGCGAGAGCTTCTATTTAATTAAAGCTGCAGTCCTGTAGTCTCTCGCCAAGGAGTAAGCTCCACTGAAAACAATGAGACATAACTGATGAATAAACTGCTGTATTAAGAGTGCAGATTGCTATCTAACTTTTCACAATCTGAATCCTTAGCTTGTACTCCTGTAGTGCTCATGAAATTGCACTATATCTTTGTGTATAGCTTTGTGTGGGTGACCCTGGATGAACATGACCAGTGAATAAGTCAGAGCAGACTTCATAAACTCATCTGCCTGTTCTTTTCATCTGGAGACACAGTGAGCCACACAGAGGCTTAAGGTCTGACTCAAGCCAGAAAGAGACTCTAGAGGTAGCCCATAAATAGAGCTGAAAGCACATTAGGGTTGGAGGGAGGTGAATGGATAGCCTTCCCTGGTTTGTGAACTTCAACTTCAAAGGCATCCCATGCTCAGCAAACAAAGCAAGCCAATCTGCATAATTCCAGAGGTGAGACAAGCTTGTGCTATGACACTCAGAAACTCACCCTCATTATGAATTTCCTTCTTCCAGTTATGGGCTATCTCTTATTGTCTGTTTCTGGCCTGAGTCACCCTGGAATCAAATGAAACAGATTCTGAGGGGATTAAAATGTGCTTATTTCTTCTCAGAGCTTCTGCTAGTGTTGCAAAGCAGCCTTTGAAAACCTTGTCAGCCCTGGAGCTTACAGCTGTGCCATGTCCTGGCTCCTGATGGTACCACTGAGAACTGTCAATTCCTTCCTTTTTGCTTCTACTTTCTGTTCTGCCAATGTGATGCATCCTGGCCAGGTGGTTGCCTGGGGCAGATGGTTTCAAAGGCAGCAGTAGCTGTTTTATTGTGTAACCAACTATAAAGGAAAAATTCCCCCTGAATTAAAGCCCTGCAGGGCATTGCCATTTTTACCCCCTTCTGGTTAGGAGATCAAGGTAGAAGGCAGAGTAAGTACATTTAGAGGAAACTGTAGTTGCTGTCGTTTCCCCCGTGTCTCTCCTTAAGGAATTCCTTATGCTTGTAATCAGGATTGCGTTGCTGTGCAACTTGAGCCTGTGCTTGCTAATTCAAAAGCCCCACTGAGTCCAGATGCAATGAACTTCTAAGTAAATGTGTTTAGAAGGGCTGCTTAAGGCCTAAATTCAATTCGTAGTTCCAACTAGAAGAGAAATATTGAATCAATGGGATATACTTGAGTGCTGGCTTACCATTCAGCAATTCCGTCAGTCTGAGTCTACTGTAACTGGGACTAGCAGTTAGATATGTAGAACAGAACAAATTCACAGCAGAATAATGGGAAGGACTGAAGAAGGACTAGCTATTGTTAGCTAGAAGCCAGAATCAGTAAACCTAGAGGCACAAAAGGAAATGTGTGTAATTGGTAGTGTGCTCCTCTAATATATCCCCATGCTAAGCTGTCTTCGTTCTGTGAATATTACCTGTTTTGGGAAATGCTGTCGGCTTGCAGTCTTTCACTCACAGCCATAGAGATCGCACTAGGGAAAGAACAAAAAAGGATGAAACCAAATTGAAAGGAACCATTAAAAGATTGCACAAGTCACCACGGCAGTGGGTGTTCAGAAGTCAGGGCATGCACACAATGCCTAGAAAAATGATTTATGTCATAATGAAGATGGCTATATCTCACTCCCACAGGGAGATGTATTATACAACTCTTTCTCACCAGTGGGGGTGAATGCTGACATGTTGTAGGCTTAAACTGACATGTACAAGTCAGCTGCTAGGTTGGATGTGTGTAGAGACAGCCAACATATTTGGCTACCTGAAGCATACTAGCAAATATGCCTCACCCGAACTCAAGTTCAGGCAAGTTCTCTGGCATTGCAATAACCTGCATTGTCTTTGGATAAATGTGCACATACAAACTGAATCAGGGACGTTTGTTTCATTGTGCAATGACTACAGGGTATTTGTTTATTTGTTTGTTTATTATTTATTTTTTCAATTTGTATCCCGCTCCCATAAGTGCCGAGGTACTACTCTTGGCAGTTACAACACATATAATAGAGAACAAAAATAAAGATAAAAACATTTAAAGCAACAACAATAACAAGATGGCACAGACTAATCATAAAACCAGAGCGGATGAAGGAAGGGGGGGGGGGGAGGAAATGGTCAGCTAGGGTCGGTGTGGAAAGCCTCCCTGAAAAGCAATGTCTTTAATTGCTTCCTAAAAGTCCACAGGGAGGGGGCTAGGCAGAGCTCCTCCGGAAGCTGGATCCATAAAGTTGGAGCCACCGTGACGAAGGCCCTACCTCTTGTAGAGAATTTATGGGCCTCCCTCAGGGTGGCCACCCGGAGGAGCCTTGACTGGGATGATCTTGTGGGTTGGGCAGATGACATTAAGGAGAGACTCTCTGACAAGTAACATGAGCCCAAACCATGGAGAGCTTTGTATGTGCGTGTCAAAAGCTTGAACCTGATCCAGGACACAACGGGCAACCAGTGGAGATGAGCCAGAACTGGAGTGATGCTGTCAAATATACTCACACCCACCACCAGTCTGGTTGTCATATTCTGGACCCACTGATGTCTGCAAATCAGGCTCAAGGGAAGCCCCATGTAGGGAGCCTTGCAGTAGTCCATCTGGGAGATGACCAGGGCCTGCACCAAAGTCCTGAGTGAGTCCTCATCTAGGTAGGGGCGAAGTTGGGCAGTTAGCTTACAGTATATCACAGAAGTGAGTACACCCCTCACATTTCATAAATATTTTAGTATATCTTTTCATGTGACAACACTGAAGAAATGACACTGGGCTACAATGTAAAGCCGTGAGTATACGGCTTGTATAACAGTGTAAATGTGCTGTCCCCTCAAAATAACGCAACACACAGCCATTAATGTCTAAACCGCTGGCAAGGTATACTATATACTAAAATATTTATGAAATGTGAGGGGGTGTACTCACTTCTGTGATATACTGTAAGCTGGTTAAAGGCTGATCTGGACACGGCTGCAATTTAGGACTCCCAAGAGAGAGTGGGTCCAGAATAATGCCCAGGAAAAAGCCAGGTCCAGAAGAACGCACTTGGTCCCTAAACTGGAGAGTAATACCACCCAGTCTAAATACCACCCAGTCTAGAGCGAAGAGCCACTATTTGCTCCCAAAATGGAGCAATACACCAACGGATTTTTCTTCTTCCATTCCACATTCATAGAGTTAAAAAGGCCCACTCTGATTTGAATCCAGGAAAGGGGAATCTATATAAATATACAGAATTCCTGGAACCAAAAGAGAAGGTGAGGAAAGCCCAAGACACTCCAATTATAGAGGTGGCAGGAAAAACTCATACAAGATCACACTCTTGCAGCTGCTACGTACATCGGCTATTTTGCAAAACTAAGCCTTGTGATGCTGCTTAGATAAGCTTTCTGCACTCTGAACCAGTGCTCTTTTTCTTTGTTCCCTCACACATCTTAGGCTGCTTTCAGCTGGAGAAATAGCTCGCATTTCAGACCGCTTGTGGTATGGTCCAGTGCAAGCTAATTTCTGGCAATCACATGTCACACAGGAGATTGCAAACCATCCCAGCTCTGCTCTGTGCCCAAGCCAGACCTTTTCGGTCCAGCTGGAGCAATTCCTGTAGGGATGGAAGAGTCAATTTATGAGCGATCATTTCCAGTGAAGCAACCCTTTCCAGTGCAATCAGATGCAATCCTTCTCGCCATCTGATCACACCCCGGGTTTACTAAATTATACTGAAATATTATTATACTGTTAGGATTGAGTGTGTGAGTGACTATGGAAGGAGGATTGCTATATGAGCTTTGATGAAATAGACCACACATTCAGGTACAGAGGGGGTTGAACAGAGGCCCTTCTACACGTTTAATTTGTACGTATGGAGATCTCGGTCCACACACCTTGTTCTCAGTGACCAGGCAACTCAACAGATCTCTGCCAAGGAAGGGAAGCTTTTGGCAGTAATCTGGTTTAGATTGGTGTTAAGTATCATTGCAACTCATCACTCATGTTCAAATGATGACCTGAGGCGCTCACCATTGTAGCAGTCATCAGCCTGCTTCAACGGCATTGCTAACGCACACAGTCATGGGTGTATGCATATATATGTACATACAGTTTGTATGAAAGATTTGGTTCCCAACTGTTCAGTTTGATGGATTTAAAGATGTTTAATTCCTGTCCACAAGGCTCCAATTTGGAAGATGGAAAAACTGGTGTCATTGTTTGGAGACCTTTAAAACTAACATTCTATAGGAACATCCAGGAATTCTGTATTCTTGAGAAAAGATTAAAAATAGATATCAGTGCTCTTCCTAAATCCAAAAATGCTTTTATAAACATACCACTTCTGATCCAAAGAAGATTTTCAGCTTTGTTTTAACAAAAAGAGCACCAATATGAGATATCACTTTTTCCCCCTTTGCTAAACCTTATACAGCAGGATAATCACAATATCTTATTCCGAGTGTTGAATCTGTGGGAAATGAAAAAGGCATTGCTTAAGTTTGGTTTCCCCCTCCTCTACCATGGGATCTTTTTAAAAATTTTAATTTAATTTTTTTAACATATGGCAGTTATTACATCCTTGTGTCTGTCTGTCTTTGAAAGGAAAGGCTTATACTGAACATATTTAGCACTAATCACTTATGGTCTCCTTAACAGTAAACAATGATCTTAAATAGCCTTATGAAGGATGTAAATGATCTGCAGTTCATGCACCTTACTTCCAGCTCAGTCTCAAAGGCCTCTAGGCAACTCTGTTTCAGATTAGAACCAAGCTGGAGTCTCCAATACTTGTGTTTCCATTGAGAGAGGAACGCCTGATATTCATAGCTATGAAGTTAGAAACTGTCCTGTTTGGTCCTTTCCAAATTCGGCACACACATGCACACATGTCCTCCCTTTCTAAGGAACAGGCAGATTTAAGATTAGTATGGACAGGTTACCCTGAGGAAACACTGATGGCCTCCAGAAGGAGAAGGATCAAGAGGGCCGGGATAGGGGGAGGGGAAGCAATGAGACCACCACCACTCCTGTGTTGCCCACCAAACTGTGCGGAGGAAAATAGATCGATTGTTGTAACACAATAAAAAGGGAAGGGAATATTATTTCTTCTCTATTTTATTTCCTCGTTCCCTATTTTATTTACTTAAAACACTTTCACCCCACTTGTCAGTAAAAGATGTCTCGTGGAATGGCTTACGTACAATCAGTAAAGGAAGGCTGTCCCTGTCCCTGGAGCTCCAATGTAGAAGACCGAACATGAGAATGAAAAGGAACCAGGGTGGGGCAGAGAATGGGAAAAGGGAAATTCAGAATCGTTTTTCAAATTTAAACAACAAATAGTACATTTATTGTAAATTCTGTACCAAATTCTCTTAACAGGCTGGTGTAAAACAAACTGCAGTTTTAAAGATGGATTGTTTCAAAATTACCATAGACATGATCTGTTGCATGCTGAGTCAGATAATGACCTCGGCTAATATAAGATAATGGCTGAAAGTCTGTTGCTTAGCATAGTAAGTCACAACTAAAGTAGGCCCACTGAATCAGTGGGGATTTGGTGAGTCAAGTCCTCCATAAATTCCATTGATTCAACAAACTTATACAGGTTGTGACTTACTGTGCTAAGTAGCAGGATTTCACCTAATTAATATAATATAATATAATAATGCAATTGTCAGTTTATTATAAATAATATTATGAAAACGAATAGTCCTTACAAAGGCTGTCTGAAATGGAAACAGTTTCAGTGACACCAGTGTTTCAGCAAGAGATCTCTTCCTAAAGATCTGAAAAAATCAAAGGGAAATTTAAAACTGTATTAGTGTACATGGAAGATCAACAGGGGAACATAACAAAAAATAAAGAGAAGCTGAAATCAATATCCTGAAGAGCTATATGTAAGAGGTACAAGGATGACAGATTCTTTTGAAGAAGAATCCTGTGATGAAGAACCTGCAGTTTTAGAAAGCCAAGTGAAAGCCAATTTCAAAGCATTAGAAGCACTTCTTCCAATAAATTGGAAGAAATAAATCACAGGGAGTAGATGGAATACCAAGAGAAGTATTCCAAGCTACAAAGACTGAATCCTAGCAAGAATGCAGCAGCAAATAACCCATGGATTGGAAACATTCAATATACATTCCAATCCTCAAGAAAGAAAACACCAAGAAGTGCAGTAACTAAAGGATCATTGTATTAATTTCCCATGCATGCAAAGTGATTGCAACAAAGACTTTTACCTTATATGGAATGAGAAATGTCTCATGTTCCAGTTGGATTCCAAAAAATAAGAGACACTGGAGATCATATGTATGGATTTATTTAATACATTTTATACTGCCCCATCTAGTGAAAATCCGCTACTTTGAATGCTCATCTGTAGAAACTAGAGATGGACACAAATCAGGAAAATGGTGGTTCATTTTAATTCATGATTCACCATAGTTGATGAATCACAAATTATGAATTTATGATTTTTTCTGACAAATCAATGAATTGATTTGTCAATTTATTTTTGAATTTAAAACCTTATAAAACATCCCCCTAAGCACCTAAATTCATACCAAATTCACAGGGATGCTTTCCCTGACTCTCCTCTACAAGTAGATTTGGCAAAGTTTGGGTTTCAGACACCTGAGTTATATACCCAAAAGGAGGGTCCTACAGGAAAGTTTCCCCCGGGCACCTAGAGAAACCAAAAATTACAGAGGTGCTTCCTCTGACTCTCCTCTACAAAAGTTTGGTGAAGATCAGGTTTCAGACATCCAAATTATACACCCACAAATTGGTCTCCCCCCACCAGGAAAGTGCCTGGATTAAACAGCAATAGAATAATAAGGTGAATACACAGTGCAGGTATATATTTACATTCAATCGTGCCGGTTTTCAACCACTGATCCATATCTGATAATACAGGAACTGAAAAATAAATTGAAAACATAAAAGAATGGCAACAAGAACAGATGTAGAGAAGACCTGGAAGAACTCGCTCACTGAACTCTGCTTACAGGACTGACTGAGGTGCCTGCTTATATACATACTTCAGTCCTGGTGTAACAACACTTGAATGTTCATGAAGGAGAGGAGAATGCAAGCTGAGACTGTAAGGGGCATGGGAATCACTGAACTATAGCCAAGCCTGTGACTGTGTGGATCATGAGATGTTATGGGTTGTTCTGAAAGAAATGGGTGTGCCTCAGCTCCTGATTTATGCACAACCTGTATTCTGGACCGGAAGCAGAAGAAAAAAGAGAATGCTTTCCCATAGGCAGAGGAGTCAGACAAAGATGTGTTTCATCCCCCTATCTGTTCAATCTGTACACAGAACATTTCATACAAAATGCTGGTTTAGATTCAGATTCAGAAGGAATGAAAGCTGGTGGGAGAAACATCAAGAATTTAGAATATACAGCTGATATGTTACTGGCGGAAAGCATCAGAGACCTGAAACAACTTCAGTTGCAAGTGAAAAAAGAAAGTGCAAAACAGGACTGCAGCTGAACATTAAGACTAAAATCATAACTGCAAAGGAACTAGAAACTAGAGAGCTTTAATGTTAACAACAAAGAAACTGTAATTGTTGAAGACTTCACAGTTTGACATTTCTTCTCATATTTCCCATGAGATTTCTCAGGAAAAAAAATCTCACAAAAAGAAAAGCTCTCTCCCACCCCTCAGTTTCTATCTAAGAGCAAGAAGCCTCAAGATTTATGTCCCCAGACCAGTGGGTCCCAACCTTTTTGACACCAGGGACCGGTTTAGTTGAAGACCATTCTCCCAAGGACCAGGGGGGTTGTGTGCAGGGGGCAGATGTGTATGTGTGCGTGTGCGTGTGTGTTCGTGTGTGCATGAGTGCGTGCACACGCATACGCGCATACGCACGCTTCCTTCGGCCCTCAAAAATCTGTCTTGGTGGCCCAGTCCTTCCAAGGCCATGGACCAGGACCAGTCTGCGGCCCGGGGGTTGGGGACCCCTGCCCTAGACTACAGCCTATATCCGCAGTGCCTTCAAGCTTATTATGTCAAATAAAAAAATGTTAGTCTTTATGGTGTGATATGACTTTTTGTCAACTTGGCTCCAAGAGACCTCAAACTAATATGGCTACCCTCTGGAAACTTGTGAATAGTTTCACCTACTATCCCAAAAGGATGTGAGGAAGAGCTTAAAAGCAGGAAGACTAGAAGAGGGGCTCAAATTCTCCCTCCTGGTTGTGGTCTGAGACACGACATGAAGGTCTGCAAGGAAAAGAAGTAATGAATCCTACTGGGATGCCTACACTCTGTATTTGTATGCTAGCAGACATTGCTGTGGGTGTCTATGTTGAAATAACAAAATGGTATCTCCAACCTGATGTTGCTCCCTTTGATTATTCCCCTCTCTCCCAGTCATAGATTTTACCCACTGAGGAATGACTTGGCATCATTGCTCAAAAATAGTGACTGGAATGTCTTTTGTTTCGTTCAGCATCTTAATGCAAGATTTACAGCCATTAGACAAGATCGTTTTCATTATTCTAGAGGGGAGTTCTGAAAACTCCAATGCAGAGACTTTTCTGTTCCACATTTAGTAATCTTTGTTAATGGTAAGCAGAACATCATTTTCCTTTCTGGTTCTAATTAACCTCTTGGCCCTAGTCATTGCAGATGCACTTGGGTGCAATAATTCAAATCTTACTATGGTCAACATTCTTCACGGAGGCCTCTCAGGTGGCAGCATAAATACCCCTCAATCTCAAGGATGTTTTCATTTGAAAACTCTTTTGCTCCTTCTCTTGCAATTATTTTAAATGAGGCCATCTTCCCATAGACATCTGCAAAGTTTTGTTGATTTGACACCCAACATATAGCCTAGTTTTAGGAAGACTGGTTCTTGTTGTGAACATCAGTCAAAATGGAGTGCCATAGTCTAAAGCAGTGAAAGATTCCTCATGATGGTGGGGAATTCTGTTGTTGTTGGCCTTTATTTAGTCTTTTGGCATTTATTTTATCTATAATTTATTTGTGGATTCTATTGATAGACCACCTAATAACAATAATTGGAAATGTGCAATATAAACAGATTTTAAATGTCATAGTTCCAGTGGCTCAAGAATCAATAAATTAGAAATAAAACAATTATTAAAAAGAAACAACTATTTGGAAGTAGAATTATTGGTAATTAAACATCATAACAAAAAACAATTCATGTAGTGTGCCTCAGCACTTGATTTATGCACAAGTGTATTCTGGACAAGAAGCACGTTTGTCATAATTTGGAAGCAACATGACAGCACGTAACAAGACCCCTTAACTTAATACCTCTATATGGAATTTTTCAGCCCCATGTGATTTCTCATCTCTGAGCAAAGTTTAAAAAAAAAAAAAATTAAGGCCTCTGTAACTACCACAAATTATTTGCATAAAGTTCTGTCCTGGCTAATGGCTTTAAAATGGGACAATTTTCTTCTCTGGTGTATCCAACCCTTAAAAGTCCATGCAATGAAGCAGCCAACCAACCATTGTCATTTCAGCCTGATGAGTGGCTACACTGAAGGGTGGGAGCAAGTTAGACAGTTTATGTTTTGACTGGCAGATCTCATTAGTAATTAATAGGTTTCTCATATAAACTCAATAACTGCCGCTTGACTCTTACTTACTGTGTGTGGTTTCAAGGAACTTGTGATTTCAAGATGGGAGGAAACAAAACTGCTGACAGGGTCATTTATCGTTATTTTGTCCCATTGTCTCTGGCAGCCATATTTGTTTAAATAACTAGAACGATGAGGATGGTAGGTAAAAGCTGTGCATTAAATTCCTGTTGGCCTTCCGAATTCAGTGTTTATTTGTGTATGTAGAAAGTAGACTATCTTGTTTCAGACAAAATAGGAAGTCACGCACTATTACTGTACTTGTGCTGACTCCTCTCTAATCTCTCAACACATTTTAAAACATGCCGTAATAACATCTTACATTGCCAGGAGAG
The DNA here is from genome assembly GCA_037013535.1 of Intellagama lesueurii. Taxonomy (NCBI): domain Eukaryota; kingdom Metazoa; phylum Chordata; class Lepidosauria; order Squamata; family Agamidae; genus Intellagama; species Intellagama lesueurii. The sequence continues at coordinate 248,766,411 of JBAJHW010000002.1, forward strand.
ACAAACTAAACAAGTACAATATCACTGGAAAATATAATTGCCAAAAACTGCATTTTGTAATTCTGTACATTATTGGGCTTCGATGGACATCTTCTGTAAGGGCAGAGATTATCTCACTTTGAGGCATTAACCAGAAATGGTTTTTCTGAAAGACGGTGCAGTGGGGTGGGGAAGATAATGAACAAGTAAAGTTTTAAGCAGGAAAGGAGTAACCCTGTGAAAGGATTGTAGAAAGCCAACAATGTTTCTAAAAGGGTTCCAAAAAAACCTCAACCCACAATAGCAATCAATTATTCCTTAATTTCTGCAGTAGAAATGGCAGCATTACGTGTATGGGCAAACACAGCTCATTTTAAAACAGGCCTGCACCTTTAGTGAGTCATTAGGCCAATACCAGGGCTTATGCTATGTCTGTGTATGCTGTTGCTTGAGACTAACACAACACAAAGACACAGATGGAGGATCGTTAGTTGAATACCTCATGGATCCATAACTGGCTGGAAGCTGGCAGACCACTTGACATGTTGTAGGTTGTCTACAGCAGTGGTCCCCAACCTTTTTAATGCCAGGGACCGGTTTTGTTGAAGACCATTCTTCCAAGGACCGGGGGGGGGGGGGGACCGCTGCCGCCGCCCAAAAAAATACCAAAATAATAATAATAATAAAAATAAACAGAGCAAGTCCCATGCTGGGACTGCAAAAAAAAAAAAAAAAAAAAATCCAAAAACAAAACAACACAGCACAGAAACAGAACCCCCCCCAGTCCAAACCCACCCTCCAAAACCCACCCAGAACAGTTTTTTAAAAAGGAAAAAGCAGCACCTTACCAGTCCGAAGCCTCCTCAGCTTCCCGGACTTCCATCGCTGCTGCCGAGAGGCCTCCGGGAGGCCTTCCACACTTCCACTGCCGCTGTTGGGAGGCCCCCGGGAGGCCTCCCGCGCTTCCACCGCCGCCTGGAAAGCGAGCAGCGTGGATGGGCCCAGCGGCGGAAGGTAGGAGCCCGGGAAATTCAAATGGCCTCCCCGCCGGGTTCTGCCTTCAGCCGCTGGGTCCGTTCGCGCTGCTGGCTTTCCAGGCGGGCTCCGGGAGGCAAAGCAGGCTGGGGGGGGGGTTCTGGGTTCCCCATAGTCCACCTTTGTGCCCGGATCTGTAACCCCCCCATCTCCAACACATGCTTTTAAACTAGACACACACTGCTTTTTATTCACCTGCGTTTCAAATGGGTGGTGTTCAATATGACCTCAAGATCGTAAGAGTCAAGGCGCAATTTACCCCTTTCGGCAATGCTGATCCTCCCCCCCCCCCCACCAGCCTGGCAGGCTCACAGAAAGGGGGCCACTTACTCCGAGCGAAACCCCACCCTTTAGAAAAGAAGAAAATAAAGAGCATTTCCTTCCTTTTCCTCTCTGATCCGCGTTCAAGGTTCGGATCTCACGCTTCTCCAGCACAGCCAAGAAAGCTTCAAAACCCAGGTGTTTTTTTTTAAAAAAATACAAATTCACGAACCACAAAGAAGATCAGGAATGATCACAAACCACCACCACCACAACACAACAACTCTTAAAGGGACATCGACCTCTCCTCCCCTCTCCAATGGGAGTCAACCAGCTTGCAGGTAGCTCACGAGGGCCCCGGAGGGGGCTTACACCCAAGGAGACGGGCCGGGGCGCCCTTACCTTCGAGTAGCGAAGCCTCGTTCCGGGGTACCAAAGGAAGCTTACTCCCAATGAGTCTTATTTGGAGTCCAAGCAAAGGTCCTTCTCCCGCCCCTTCCTTCCCCCACAACCCCAGGCTGCCCACCTGTTGCAGCGGCTCCCCATCATCATCATCATCATCCTTCCACCGGGTCTCCTCCAAGGCGCGCTCCACGATCGCCCGCTGCGTTTCCCACAGCAGGTCCACTCCAAGATCCCGGCCAGGCTGGCTTGGAGGCGCTCCCCGATGCGCAGCCGCTTGTTGCCCGACCAGAGCAAAGGGGGCATGGCTCTCTGGGTGGCCATGGGAGCATCGAAGCCGCCCCGCTGCCGGGGTTCGCTTGCGGAGGGCAAGAGGGGCAGGAAAGCCAGCCGGGCGTGTTCACACGACCTCCGGGGATCCACGCTCTGGGGAGGCAGAGCCCGCCTGGAAAGCCAGCAGCACGGACGGACCCAGCGGATGGAGGCAGAGCCCGGCGGGGAGGCCATTCGAATTTCCCGGGCTCCTGCCTCTAGCTGCTGGGTCCGTCCGCGCTGCTGGCTTTCCAGCAGGGCTCCCGCCTGCAAAGCCAGCAGCACGGACGGACCCAGCGGCTGAAGGCAGAGCCCGGCAGGGAGGCCATTAGAATTTCCCGGGCTCCTGCCTTCAGCCGCTGGGTCCGTCTGCGCTGCTGGCTTTCCAGCCGGGCTCTGACTCCCGGAGCCCACCTGGAAAGCCAGCAGCGTGGACGAACCCAGCGGCTGGAGGCAGAGCCCGGCGGGGAGGCCATTCGAATTTCCCGGGCTCCTGCCTTCAGCTGCAGGGTCCGTCCGTGCTTCTGGCTTTCCAGCCGGGCTCTGCCTCCCGGAGCCCACCCAGTCTGGGAGGCAGAGCCCAGCTGGAAAGCCAGCAGCGCGGACGGACCCAGCAGCTAGAGGCAGGAGCCCGGGAAATTCGAATGGCCTCCCCGCCGGGCTCTTTTTTGTAATGGCTGCCACTGTGTCCCCGCGGCCCAGCTGATGTCGCCTCGCAGACCGGCACCGGGACGGCGGACCGGGGTTTGGGGACCCCTGGTCTACAGTGAAACAAACAGTTCACATGAAAAAGTAATAGTTACTAAATAGCCACACTGTCCTGGACTATTACAAAATGTTTCTTGGTCACAGTTAAAGTCACAACAATTTGCATACCTTTTTTGCTAGCCATACTTTGAATTGACTTCTAAAGGGCTACATGATAGATCAGGTAAGAAGTAGGCAGAACCTGGAGATGGAACTGGAATGGTCAGATCAGAGAGTCTGAGACCTGAACATCTTCCTAAGAACCGTACAAAATTTTATAGACCTCTAGGAGGGGTTAAAAAATCAGAAGCCTGTGTTCTTCACAACTGGCATATTTTCTATTTAATACCTGTTACTATGGCAGTAATTAGTGAGTAATTTCCTGCAGAACAACCCACTTTTAAAGAAAATAGGAACTGTACAGTAAACTGTACAATTAAATCCCCAGTGCCAGACTGACAGCTGTGTGGCAGATAATTTTATTTCAGATCATCTTTGTTGAGGATTTATCAAAATGTTTCATGTTCAAATATGGAAGAAAGTGGACCTGACAGATTTACCCATTGTTGGGTCAGAATTTGGCCAAAATCCTGTTGCTTGGGGTAGTCAGTTGTACTACTGTAGTCCCACTGAATCAATGGAGATTTAGTGAGTCAACTCTTCCATAAGTTCTATTGATTCAAATGAGTCTACTCTAACTGTGACTTACTATACTAAAGTAAGTCACAATTAGAGTAGCCCTATTTGGTGCAATGGAACTTATGGATTTCTTGTCAGTTTTTTATTCATTTGCTTTGTGCTTTTTCATTGGTCATCCTCTCAACTGGCTGCTGACCAATCAATTAAAAGCTAAAACAGATTGACATTCACCCTTTTTTCCTGATTTGCTGATGATCCTCACTGAATTTTGTTATAGCCAACAAATCACCATTTCCATAGCCCTGTATGGATATAATGAATATGTCTGCACAAGAAAACTGTTTCTAGAAGATTAGGAATTAGGCCTCAAAGTAAAAGCTGACATTGGTAACTCCTAAGTGCACGAGAGTTCGTGAGATGCAGGTGATGAAACCAGAGCCCTGAAGCAAAACATTTTGGAGATCTTGTAAGACTATTATAGTTCCCTAAATGGCAACTATTCTTAAGAGACACTCCCAACTTTATTGTTTCCCATCCTTAATGGCTTTTTGGATTATAACTATTATTAGTATTACAATATATCTGTACTTTATGTTTACAGTCAGGATAGACTTTAAATGAGTGAAGAAACACACAACATCTTTCTTTCACAGGCTGTGTAGGAGGTCCAGATTAAATCATCAAGAAAGCTTTTAAAAGTATTTATACATGTTCACGTTTGTAAGCAAACGGAAGCCATTAAGCTTCAAGATTCTAAGGATGCTCCCATCAAAATAAGGGTGGAGCTGGACTCATTAAAATTGTATACAAGAGTTCTGCAATCACAGCTGGGACTTGAGATCTGATGCCTTGCAAGCTATGCAGTGTGTGAATTTGCAATGAGGCAGGAGCCAAGTGTTTAGCTCTTGCTACCCAAGTCATAGAGAATGACATGCCTCCTGAGAGTATGGAAAATGAGCACAAACATCTTGATTACTGTGAACATTGACAAACACAGGTCACACGTATTTTTATCATCTTGGAATGTTGACAGGTTCAGTGGGCTGGCCATGTAGTCAGAACGGCAGATGACCATCTCCCAAAATGCATTTTTTATGGAATGCATTTTGTTGATGCTCAGTTGTGTGGTGGGCATAAGAAATTATTCAAGTAAACACCGAAGACAATATTAAAAGAATTTAATATTAACCATGTCAATTGGGAAGTTTTCACTCAAAACCAAAGTATCTGGCAAAATATTGTCAAACAACTCATCAGCTGTGCAGGGATGCTCCTCGTCCTGCCTCCTAGCCAGAATGGTTGGCTGCCTGAGGAGTCGGGAAAAGGTTGGCTGGGATCCTGCTTGGATTAAACCATCGTTGCCAAAGAAGGACCCCAGCAACATGCAGCTGGTTCCCTTTGAACTAATTTGCAGCCCATGGAGTTTGATTCATACTAGATGGGCTGCAAATACTGGTCCCCCAGTAAGTGGACCAGCTGGTCTCGGGGTAGGGAGATAGAACTCAGCACCAGCTGTGGTGCTGTGCTTCATGCTTTGTACAAAGCATGAAGCTCCCATCTCAAATCCCCACTCATTAAGTGGAAATTCTAGTGCAATTTACCATGCTAAACAATAGGATTTGGGCCTATATCTTGGTAGAGCAAAAGAAGGGTGTTAGTTTGTCAGAGATTGAGATTTGCATAACATCCTTTTTCAGTAGGGTGGGTGTTCAATGGATTTCCCCCCTTCTTTTCTTTTAGGCAGCTGCAGATCTCATTTTGCATTACACTTTAGAATCTAGTCTATTAAGTGCCTGTGTGTGTGAACGGGCCATAGAACTTTTGAGTAAGATTTGAGTGGGATAGGTTATAGTAGCATTAGAAGTAGGACCTAAGCTATTTCCTACCCCTACCCAAATTGTAATGTGCTTTTAATGTGGCTTTTAATTTTGCAGCATTTGCCTTTTTTTTTCTGTTGGGTGGGCCTATGTTCCCAATGGGGCAGATGACAAACATGACTCACAAGTCATCAGTCAGGCACTCTTCCCACTGGAGAAGCAAAACTACACAGTGCACAGGGGTACTCTTTCCTCTTTCAAGAAAACTTTTTGTGAAGCAAACTGAGTAATGTATTCTCAAACTGAGTAAATTTGAGTAAATCTCATGGTGTTTGATGAGGGTGAGAAGGAAGGCTGGAAATTGTGGAGGGGGGCTTTGTTTGCAAACTGGAGATCAAACAAGTTGATGGTGCAGAGTTTTACCACCACCACCCATCCCAGGTCAGAGCCATTTACATATTTTCCTCTTTTCTTGCTTTTTCACTATTCAAACAGATAGCAAGATGTATAAATACTTTGAAATATTTGGGTATGAATCAAACTGGATGGGCTGCAAATTAGTTCAATTTGTAACCAGTTGCAATTTGTAAGGGGGGGAAATCAGTTCAGATTGAAGCAGATGATATTCACATGCCTCTACCTATAGTTTGTCATATTTCATATTTTTGTTGCTCCATTCCTTTCATGATAAACATATAATTACTGCTTCAAACACTATATTGTAACTCTTACTATTTCTTTTATTTACAGTCTAATATAATGGTCAAAATCCTTTCCACAGTTACCGTAGCAAAAAGGAAATGCCATAACTTGCAGTGACTAATTGCCACTAATTAATGAGTCTCCACTTCCTCATTGTGCTCCAGTTGAGGAGCTTGGTGCACAACCCAGAATCCAAGTAGGGGTTTGTTGATTGATGGCAATCCATTGCTGCATGATATGCCATTTCTATTCCACCCAGAAAATGAAGGAATAGGATTTTGGCTTTTGTTTGTAGCTTTTTAATGTGCATCTGTGACTTTTTACCAGTTTCTGGATTGTCAATAAATATGGTGTCAGTGTAACTTCTGGTGTGGTTCTGGCTTAATAGTAACTGTTTATAAGGTCACTGGAGCAAAACAGTGGAAATAAAAGCGCCCCTGTTCATCCTGTGCATGTTTACTGAAATGTGAATACCACTGTGTTCTTCAGAGCTTATGTTCAGGAGAGTGTGCATAGGGTTGCATCCTGAGTGCTTTACTGGATCACAGCCTAATTGCTGATGTGAGGCGATAAGGTCTTCACTTTGTAAACATTTTATTTCTTTGTGCTTCCTTTAAAGATTAAATCATTGCAATTTGCTTGTTTGCTTTAGTTTTTTTGTGTGTGTGCGCGTGCACGTGTGTGCGTGCGTGCATGCATGTGCATGTGCGTGTGTGTGTCAGGAATTTATAAAGAGAACGTAGTGCTTTTAAACTAATTTTCTTATCAAGTTTTTAAAAAATCAAGGAGTATTGCAATATTTTAATCCCACAAGTCACATTGGAACAAATACATGGTTAACATCATCTTATCATAGTGGGCACAGAGTTGTCACATAGTAACATCATTAAAAAGGGACATAATATATAAAATATGAAATAGGGACAGTGGGCGGCGTCAGTGATGAATCAGTCAAATAACAATTTTATAATTTTAGCATGATTCTTTCAAAGTACATTAAAAATACAATTGTTTTCCCCCCAATCCACCTCTTTCCTATTCTGTAAATTCAAGTTTAATAAGCAGGACATGGGGGAAGGAGATTGATGGAAATGTGCCCATTGCATCCACACCTAGCATGGCCAGAGATTAGGATTTAGGCTGGATACGGCCTTTGCTCTTGAACTGGTCTTTGTTCTGAAAAATCTGGCCCAATCCTTCCCTTCTACTTTGCCTTTACAGAGCCAAGTGCTGCTTCAGCCTCCCTTGTCATGTCCATTCCCTCCTTTCCTCCCCTAAGACAACCTCATTTTTGTCCAGACTTCCTTCTCTATCAGCAGTACCATTTGGAGTCTTCCTTTTTGAAAAAAGGCTCCTTCCTTTTCACCTCCCTTTCCATCCAGCAGAGCAGATTTCTCTTTCTTTTTCTTGTTTCTCCCTTGTTGCTTTCTTTGAGTTTGTTCCTATGGCACTCGGCAATGCCCCTTTCCTCTGATCTCAGTTTGAGATGGACAGTGACCGCAATGAACTCAGGAAAGCAAAGAAGGAGGAACCTAAGTGCTTTTTGGGGGGAGGGGGAGGACGAAAGCAGGAAAAAGGCAGGGGGAGAGAGAGTAGGGAGAGATTGTTGAAGGATTTGGAATGATAGACATTAGAGGTCCAATCAATGTCCCATGAGTCTCCTTCCTTCCTTCCTTCCTTCCTTCCTTCCTTCCTTCCTTCCTTCCTTCCTTCCTTTCTTTCTTTCTTTGACCTCAAAAATATCACGGTCCTGGGTACTAGGGTAAGGAAAGGCATGCTCTCAAAGGAAATTGACAAGCTCAGTGTGTGTGTCAATTTAGGAAGTCCAAAAACAAGGGTGGATGATGCTTCTTCTAGTTTTTGTCATCAAGTCAAGATGACATGAATTTCAAAATCTGGAAGAAAATTCAGCGAAAGAGAATTGTTGAACATATCCCTACCATGAAGGATATGGTAAGGCCGCACCTGGAGTATTGCATATGAGAACTCGTACAGTTCTGGTCTCCACACCTCAAAAAAGACATAGTGAAACTGGAAAAGGTGCAGAAGAGAGCGACTAAAATGATGACTGGGCTGGGGCACGTACCTTATGAGGAAAGGCTACAGAGTCTGAGGTTCTTTAGTCTAGAGAAAAGGTGCCTGAGAGGGGACATGATTGAGACGTATAAAATTATGCAGGGGGTGGATAAAGTGGATGGAGGGAAGCTCTTTTCCCTCTCATGCAATACTAGAACCAGGGGACATCCACTCCAATTGAATGTTGGGAGAGTGAGAACAGACAAAAGAAAATATTTCTTTACCCAGTGTGTTGTTAGTCTGTGTAACTCCTTGTCACAGGATGTGGTGATGGCATCTGGCCTAGACACCTTTAAAAGGGGATTGGACAGATTTCTGGAAGAAAAGTCCATCACAGGTTACAAGCCATGATGGGGATGTATAATCTCCAGGCTTAAAAGGAAGGTACTTCAAAATGCCAAATGCAGGGGAGTGGGATCAGGAGACAGGTATCTAGTGGTCTCGTGTGCTCCCAGAGGCATCTGGTGGGGACACTGTGAGATACAGGAAGCTGGACTAGATGGGCCCTTGGCCTGATCCAGCAAGGCTCTTCTTATGTTCTTATGAGTCAGTAGCTCTGTTCCCCACAAGCAGCAGCCCAGTGAGCTACCACAGTCACCCTTAGCTCCCTTCACTGGAATTCTGTCATGTGGTGTCCCATCAGCAATGCACACCTTTTTGAATCCAAGCAGCTAATTTTCTCAGATCATCTATGTTTGTGCCCCTTGATAGCTGGCTGGGTTGGGTTTGTTCATTTTTTATGAGTGTCTGTAAAAATCCATTTTGGAACTATTAAAACAATATTTTGGAATTACAATGCTTGAGCATGTGGAATGAGTTATTCCCTCCCCCCAAAAAAATCATATGAACTACTGTATTACTAACTACATTAGTTTCCATGTAGCTAACGAACCATGTCATTAATTATAGCCTTGAAGGCAAGTCAAATATTAACAATAAATGAAAAGGTCAAGAAACTACAAAAGTAACCCCTTTTCTCTAAACCAGTTCTGTTTAATGTTTACCCTCATCCCTTTCAAATTTAATGTGAACCAGACAAGATGATTTTATATGTCAAGTACAACTGCTGTGTGTAACTCCCTGATAATAGTCTCTCATAAGCAGAAAGCACTCAACATTTTGCAACAAGTGTACTAAAACTTCCAGCGATTACACTTATGTAATTTACTTGCAGATTCATAACAGAGCAAGAATAGTCTTTAAAACCCAGTCTTTTGGAGGTTTGCGGTTAAAGAGTTTTCTATCTGGGCTTGTTTAGGGCAGTTTGGATGCTGTGATGTTCCCCGGAGGAGAGTAGTCATCTGAGGCTGTGTCTCTCAGTCTATAGCTAGGCCTCTCACCTCAGACAAGTTTTATCCCAGCTAAGATATGGTTTAGTCTCTTCAACAGGATTTTCAGATCAACAATGGGGAACAAGTGATGGATGCCATACCCCTTGCATCCTCTTCAAGATTGCCCCCTTGGAATTGCTGTCCCTTCTGTGTTGTCATGGAAACATGAGAGGTAGGAAGAGAAGGAGATGCTGCTCCTACCCATTGAGCCATCACTGAGGGAGGGTGGTTTTGTTGTAATGAAAAGTGCTTACAAATTTACTTATAAGAACAATGAATATAATGGCATAGAAACAAGAAGAACGTTAGAAAAATTGTTCTTGTTTATTTTCCAAGTTTTGCCATGATGGGTCTTCTTGCTGAGACTCCCCCTAAACCAGCAAGATTTCTCAGCTTCCTGAGAAAACAAGACCCTGGTGTTGTGGAGAACAACTCTTTCCACATGCCCAAGCCTTGTAATTCCAAAATATTTTCTTAATAGTTCCGAAATGGAATGTATAGACATTAATAAAAAACAAACCCAACCCAGCCAGCTGCCAAGCTTTGTTTTTCTCATTGCCTGAGAGTTTAGGGGTGGGCTGTTCTTTTGCACAAGAAACTGCCAAATTCTATGCAGCTCAATGCCTTTTTCCTGGGAATCTTATGTAGGAAAAATGGCATTTTGCACTGGAATTGTAATAATTCTAGACAGATTGGTGTTACTTCGGATGGGAAAAATCATGACAGATCCAAGAATTCTCACACAATTTATTGAGGAGGGGCATGTAATCTTGTTGCCAGATGTCTCATTGTGAGGAGAAAATAGTTACACTTCACCAAGAGTGAAAAGCTGCAAGATTCTCATCCCTCTAGTAGCATGCTGAAACCATCCATAATGGCTGAAACCATCCATAATGGATGGTGCTTTAGGGATTGGGCGGGCCCTACTTTTAGCCATAATAAGGCAGGCCTCTCAGGCAGCAGAGTACGAAGTTTACTGTGATGGAACAACATTCCACAAACAGAAAGGCATCAAAATTCTTCTGTATTATTTAAATATTACAAATTTATTGATTCAGTAAGTTATTAATTCATCACTGAGGGAGGGAATGCTTCCCTCCCACTTAAAAGAAACCATCATCTGACCCATCATCAAATGCCCCCAGTTAGCATAGGAGAAACTCAACAATTTCCATCTGATTGCTAACATACCATTCCTAGGCAAGGTGATTGAGAGGGTAATGGCAAATCAGCTGCAGTCATATCTGGTGGAGCAGGATTGCCTTGACCCATTCCAGTCTGGGTTCAGGCCGCGATGGGGTACTGAGATGACACTGGTTGCACTGCAGGATGACTTTTTAAGGGAGGCTGACAAAGTCAGATACACTCTGTTGGTACTCCTAGATCTCTCAGCGGCCTTTGATACCATCAACCACGGTATCATCCTGGGCAGGCTCTCTGATGTTGGGATTGGGGGTTTAGCATTCAGCTGGCTCCAATCTTTCCTCGAGGACTGTGTCCAGAGAGTTCAGCTAGGGGAAGAGGTGTAGGCACCTTGGACCCAATGGTGTGGGGTTCCTCAGGGATAACCATTATCCCCAATGCTGTTTAATATCTATGTTAAGCTGTTGGGAGAGGTCATCAGGAGTTTTAGAGTATGACATGACACACAACCCCATCTCTCCGTTACCACCTCTGCAGTGAATGCCATCCAGATGCTGGAGCGTTGCATGGTTGCAGAACTGGAATGAACTAGGGCTTACAGGCTCAAACTGAACCCAGACAAAACAGATATTTTGCTCCAGTGGGAACTCCAATAGATATGGGGGGATGGTCCCTAGGCTGGATGGTATTCCCCTCCGGTTTAGGGGCCAAGTGCATAATTTAGGGACCAAGGGCATTCTTCTGGACCTGACTCTTTCTTGGGAGTCCCAGATTGCAGTCGTGTCCAGACCAGCCTTTAACCAGCTTAGGCTAATCATCCAACTTTGCCCCTACCTAGACGAGGACTCCCTCAGGACTTTGGTGCAGGCCCTGGTCAACTCCCAGATTGACTACTGCAATGCTCTCTACGTGGGGCTCCCTTTGAACCTGACCTGGAGACTTCAGCGGGTCCAGAAAGGGATGCTTTTTTCTTGTCCTCAAAGTCTACCTACTCCAGGATCCTGATTCCTGCAATGGCCAGAGGCAGGACAAGATGAAAAATATCAGTCAAAGTTGAAAAAGAAAAGAGAAAAGACTCATGTATGCCCCAAGTAATTTTATTTATTTTTATTTATTTATTTGATTTATATACCACCCATCTGGCAGCCAAGGCCACTCTGGGCGGTTTACAACAAATAACAAAAAACAACAGAGTAACAAAATAGCAAATAGCGACATTAATACATAGGGGTGAAAATCAAAAATCATAAAGTGAAGTGAGGATAAAATTATAATACAATAAATACAATTAAAAGCATAGAAGAAAATAAAAACATGGAGCATGGCAGTATGATAGAAGTTATATTATTGGACATTATTGTATCATAATGTATTTTATGCAGGGAAGGCCTGTCTAAATAGCCAGGTTTTTAGTAGCTTTTTGAATGTGCCCAGTGAAGGGGCCAGGTGGACTTCGGGCAGAAGAGAGTTCCATAATTGTGGCACTACCACCAAGAAGGTCCAATGTCTAGTGGTTGTTTTCCGGGCCTCTCTTGGGGTCAGAACTCTCAGCCGCCCTGCCTGTGATGATCTTATAAAATGGGCAGACCTAACTGGAAGGAGGTGCTCGGCCAGATATTGAGGTCCCAAACCGTTTAGGGCCTTATAGGTTAGTACCATCACCTTGAAACTGGTACAGAAGCGAACAGGTAGCCAGTGTAAGGCGGCCAGGGTGGGGGAGATATGTTGGTATTTTCTAACCCCACTCAGAAGTCTGGCCACTGCACTCTGGACCCGTTGCAGTCTCCGTAGCAGTCCCAAGGGCAGCCCCACGTAGAGGGCATTACAGTAGTCTAATCCCGAGACTACCAGCACATGGACCAGTGTGGTGAGGGAGCCGGTGTCAAGGTAGGGATGTAGCTGGGCGATCTGCTTTAAGTGGAAATAAGCGGATCGGACCACATACGCTATCTGAGATGTCATTGATAGCGATGGGTCCAAAAGCATGCCCAAGCTATGTAAGTCTCCGTGGTTCCATCATGTAGATCTGTCACATAGTTATTTCACATTTTAAACTCTTGCTTTCTTGAAGATACAAAAGGCATAAGTGACACATCCGATAGAGACAAGAAGGTCATTCACAACCTGCTTTGCACCCTAAGTGTAGTGGGGGGAAAATACACATTTCTGCAGGGAGAAAAAAAATCCAGTTTCTTTATTATGATGGAACCAAGACTCCTGATTGGGGCAGAAGGATGCCTCCCCCTGAATTTTTGGGTTGAAGTGCCCCAGTCCCAGTCTATGAGCCCTCAACCTTGGATGGAGCTAAGCTCCACTAAGGAATCCTAAAAAGACTCAATCGTGGTAGCAGGATGACAGGAATATTGGATTGCTTTTTTTCCTGTTTTAATATCTGTTATCTATACCCTGTCAGAGAAACCAGTTTTTAAAATCCAAAATACATTGGATTCTTAAGTGATATATTTAACATTACTGGTTGAGAAATAAACAGTAGCACAATTAAACATGGCAGGTACACTCCAAGGTATGAAATGTTTGAAAACAGTAATTAAATTGCAGTTTCATTTATGAATTACTGAAATGCACATTGTAACTTTTTAAGTGATATATTGCACTGAGTGAGGAGTTTGAAATATTCATTCTATATTCACTTTTTGATGGATGTGGGAAACAAATACCTTGGTATTAACCACAAATACGATTAGATCTTTTGAACAAAAAATAACAAATATAAACACCAGTACTTTTGGTCCAAACTGTGCCGGTGTTAGAAAAAAGAGAAAATGGGTGGAGAATTGGATTAAATTACTAATTAATATTATTTATTTAAAACATTTTCACCTCACCTTTCTCTTAGAAAGGATCCAAGGCTGGTCCTTAATTACACTGGTGTAAAATCAAGGGTAGCTGCCAATGACTTTTTAGGTTGGACTCTCAGATTATCCTGCCTGCTACCTCTCTTTCAATGGGCTGACATCAGTTTAAAGTCAAATATTTTGTCTTACTTGTGTGGTATGTTGCTGCCTATTCTTTGCTGAACCTGATGACTGTATTAAATTCCTCCAGGTAATCTCCTTTGTTATGATTTCATGATTGGGTTTGGGGGGAAAAACTCCTGCACAACAATTTTCATCTCATTTCTTTGTAGACTACTCCACCCATCATTTGTTTTTTCAAACCACAATGTTACCTCTCACAAAAGCAGACTTGGAGAGACATTAAACATATGGATACCAAGCAAGTGGTTTCCCCAATGGAAATAAATGCTTAAAAGCTCCACATACTTCCTCCCTTACATTTGTAACTTTTTAGTGGTTGGGATGATGGAGATAATAGAGCTGATAAATATCCACTCTAAATTTGGGAATAAAAGCAGCCCAAACGATAAAATATTACGGCTATCAGGAAACCGAAAAACTCTGGTTCACGGTGAATCCAAAATATTTTCATTTCATTTCTTATTATGTTCAGGTCTATTTACCCAAAGTGAAAAATGAAAAAAAATATTGAGGGAAAGCTTAAAGTAGGCTTCTAAGTCAATGGCCACCATCCAGCAAAGAGCTAGGCATGCTTAAGCTCATTGAAATCAATGCATTTAAGCAAGCCTAATTTGCTGCTGGACTCTGGCCAGTGTACTAAAGATACTAAACACTGGATCAAATCCAAATGTTTCTTTTCTGTTGAAATCATACAGTAACATCTCTACTGAATGCTGAATGTCACACTATCTTGCTCCCTTACTGACTTGACTTCAGACTAGCAGCAGCTTCTGTTGCTTCAGGCAAAGAGCAAGTCAGCACCCTCCCCTCCATTCCACATATAGAACTGAACTAGACTGAAAGCCGAAAGCTCCTTCAGCCATTGTGAAAGCGCAACATTCTGCACCAAAATCAGGGCTATTTCAGAAGGTGCAGAGCAGTCCCTGTGTCATACACAGTACTGTTTCCAACAGAGGGCAATGGCCAGGAGATCAGGAGGATAGCTGGAGATGGAGTTGCCTCCACCAAATGGCAGATGGTCGTATTTTGTTACTCCAGCAGCTGATCACTGAGTTTTCCACAGAGGGTGTGGCAACTTCGGCCGAGTTGCTGGATGCTACTAGATGGTGCAGTATAAAAATGTAATAAATAAATAAATACAGAGCAACAGGTGACAAAAGCAGGATGACCATGGCCACATTGCTCAAATGGCTATGTCTTGAGGAGAATCTATATATTTCAGAAAAACCAGGGATTTCAGAAAGCCTTCCCTTTGGTACCAGAGTTAAAAAAAAAAAAGAGCTTTGGACCCACTTCTTGCAGCTGTTATGCCACATTTCCTGTATCAATACGTACAGCAGTACAATAACAACATTTCTGTCAAATGTCCTTCCCCGGTTTCTAATGGACAAATGAGCTTAGCTGAAATCTAGGTAGGAGATAACTGTAGGTGTAAAATTTTACTTCTAAAGAAGCAGTGGTGCTAAGTAAGCTTTTTTGGCATCCATAGAGAAGGGAAGTCATTTTGGGGGTGGAGGTGCACAGACAAATGATCCAAAAACTTTTCTCCCACCCTCTTCTCCATTTTTAATAGATTTTTTTCCTGCTGTGTATACTGTGCAAGCTGTTTTACTGCATCAGCTTCCATTGTGATTTGTATCATTAAGTGTACACTCTATGTCAACTTAGGTATTAAAAATTATTCTGCTATTTAAAAGTATTCTGGTTACTAGTACAGGGGTGTGTGTGTGTGTGTGTGTGTGTGTGTGTGTGTGTTCAGTGACTTTACAGAAACCACTCAGGAATTCCAAAAAGAACAACACAAGCAATTTTTTTTCATTGCCTAATATATAATCAAGTCTGGTTTAAAATTCTCTCAGAATGTGTACATAATATGTCCATGAAATTCCAGTCTGGTGGGCACCAGATGCTCTATTCTCAGAGCTGAGCATAATAGATATTTTCAGAAAGAGTTGCTCGTTTTAATGCTACAATAAGCCACAATTCTCTCAACCCACATACAAAACCAGTTTTACCATGTGAAGTGTGGAGGGGAGCAAAACCAACGTGTCAAATGACAAAAACATGATATTTGCCAAGACTGAGGATTTCAGGAGCAACCAGTGGCTCTGGAGATTATGGTTGTTCTCACCAGGAAAGAGGAGAATTTATGGCAAACTAATTGATGTTTTGCAGTCTGTGAAGAGCACTGATAGCATTGATCTAGACAAAGTTTTCCCCACTGGCAAACACACAAAAGCAAGATGACATAACACACAGCTTAGAAAATTAGGAGCAGATAGAAATTTAACACAAAACTACTGCATCCCATATTGGGAAGTTCACATATTGAACATATTACTGAGAGCCACCACTAAAGCTGGCAAAATCAATTCATTCAAGAAACAATTAAAGAGTTGTAGACAGAGGGCACGGTCCACTATGCAGTATTGCTGGACATCTGCCATTAATTTCAATGGAGCTGGTTTTGGCCTCTCATGCCACCTCTGTTAAATTGAAGGGGGTTTGTTTTGGCGAAGGCATCCACAGTTGATTGACAGGTCTACAGGAAAACAGTGTCTTGAAATTTAGGATTCTATTACTTATCATGAGCTGAGATTTTCATTTTCTGGCTTCCAAAAATAATATAGCATCAGAGGTATGGAATCTCTATATACTTTCCAAGTTGTTATCATCTTTGAAGCCCAACCCTGAGTCTGTAAACCACTGGCCAACGTCTTTTCAAATTAATGATTGCCTGTTATCTGCCCCAAATACACATCACCTATACTTTTACTTAACCAACAAGGTGGCTACATTGCT
Organism: Intellagama lesueurii; assembly: GCA_037013535.1. Taxonomy (NCBI): domain Eukaryota; kingdom Metazoa; phylum Chordata; class Lepidosauria; order Squamata; family Agamidae; genus Intellagama; species Intellagama lesueurii. Next base: position 248,782,656 of record JBAJHW010000002.1, read on the forward strand.
TTTTAAAAACTTGTTTAAATCAGGTTTAGCCTGTTTTCATTCACTGTAAAAATGGGTTAATACACGATGCATGTGTAAGGGTGGATTAATTTGACAGGGAATTGTGCTTTTTGTACTGACAGTGCATATTTTTACTCCTCCGCCAGAGGTCAGTTTATTTTAATTTAGGTACTCTATTGCTGTTTTATGAATCGATGCCCAATGTGCACTCCTCTGTCAGGAGACAATCCCAAATAAGATAGTCTTCTATTGCTTAAGCATTATTAGTGTCCAGCTGCTTCTTACATTAAAAATAGTACTAGTTTTGCTTGCTTGCTTGCTTGACTTTGTTTCTCTACCGCCAGGGAGCCTTGACAAAGGGGGCTTAAAGGGGAAACTAATTTTAAAACATTGAACTAAGAACAAACGGTTCTAACATACAGCACAAACATGATTGTATGGTCCCCATTTGCTTTCTGTAATTCTTTTAGATGAAGTTCATGGTATCTTCATCTTATCTGTCTGTGCATGTGTACATATTTTATGAATATGAGATCTTTGGATACTGAAAATGGCTTCACTGCAGTATCTTGTATATTATTTACTACCGCTTTTTAAGATGTGGGAGAAGGCTTAGAAATCTTGTTTTCTGTGGCAACATCCATTTCCAAAATTATAAAACTAGAGTGAGTTGACATAGTTTCAAAGACCTCTTGACATGCGATTAAATGGAATTGGCTGTAATTTTTTGACATTAATCTATGGCTATATTTTAAGAAGTAGCATTATGTCTCCCTTTTTTAAAATTTTCTTTTAGCCACTCTTACAATGAATGGTTATGAAACGAAATGACAAACCTTAGCATGCCCAAGGATCTGTCTATTCTACTTGTTTTCACCAATACTTCAGAGAGCAGGTTTTCTCCAGAAAGCTTCAGCTTGCTTCCCCATTACCTCTTTCACAACTGGAGGTTTTGCTGATATACATTTTAATTCTTTGAAAGAGACAGTGCTGCCCTTATTTCCTAGAAATAAGTCAGAACCTGAAATTGTTTATTGCTGCACAGTCATAGGTGGGTAAAAATCCTTCAGTTCCCTAATTACTCTGGTTAGTCATCTAACAACACTGACAGTGCTTAGACAGCAACAGGATCCTGACTGAAAAGTCTGCCAAAGGTGAACTGGCACTAAGTGACAAAGACTCACATGCCAAGACTGTGTACCAAAAATGCTGATTATACCACATGTGTTCAACACATACTTAGTCCTTCTGAAAGGATTCACTTGCTTTTAAAATTTATTCATTCGTTTCTCACCCTATCCCATTTTAAAAGTGCAAAAGGGGGGTGGGTTGTGTCTTGAGGGCCAGTGCTAACTCTGTACCTAGAAAGCAAGGCTTTCACAAGTGGAGGCGCATCTGACTGTAGAAAGATGTTAGTTCTTCCAAGGATGCCTCTCACATTTTCCTAGCTTTGTTTCATCCTGTGAGCCTGAGAAATTATCCAGTGTTGGACAGCATCTCTGTACCTATCTAAGTGTGTCTGCTTCCTGCACTAATTGCTGTGTTTAAAAAGTTGGTGGCCAGCGATAACCGGATTATAGGATGCTGGGAGACTTCATCAGCATACACGTAACTGATCACTGAAAGGTAAAGATAAGCTTCTTTTGTAGTTCTGATGGATATTCATGCATTACGAAAAAGGATAGCACTACTTGGGTTAAAATGTTATTAGAGCAGGAAATATGATTTTCTCTGAATGGCTCTTGCCAGACCCAATTTTCTACATCATCCCTTCCGTAAGTATTGGATATTGTCTTACTGGCGCTGGACCAGGGCTTCTGGCAACATTGCATTATCCTTTAAGCATAGCTGGGGCAGCTTCTTTTTTTATCAGCAAAGAGACTCTAAAATTCACATTGAATCACCGGCATTTTCATGCACAATTAATCTACCTTAATGAATTATATTATATGCTTGGAAGACTGGCATTGGGTCTGTGAGATGTGGCCCAGTTCTCAGCAATGTTGAGTCTGCTGCTTTGCATTGCATCATTCCATGCTTTGTGCTTTGTATTTTTCCCTTTTAACTCCACGCTGGATCTCACATTCAGCACAGCACCAGCCATGGCTCCCTTAATTTGAAAGAGACAGAGCATGCAAATTGAATTTTTTTAAAAAAACTGCACCCATGATTTTTGTAAAGCCAGCCCAAAACATTTTGTCACCAGAGATGGAGCAGCAAATGGGACCCTTTCATGCATCCAAGCCACCGCGTATAATACTCATATTTAGCACCCAAATCAAGTTGCCTGCAACAAAACCTTTGGCAAAATCCGACATGGCAGGCTGGTTGAAGTGGAGGAAGAGCGGTTGGCGGTGCAACACTAGTAGATGGCCTTCATCCCTGTATGATACAAGGCTTTGCAGCCTCTTTTAGCATATCATTCCAACATATGGTTAGCACAGTTCATAGCAGAGGGCTTTAAACATGGTTTCAAAAAAAAAAAAAAACAGCAGTAGGGATGTCTCCTGCCCCTGAGCAGTCTAAGATCAGGCTGTGATACGCTGCGGGTGGCCACAGCCAAAACTGAAAAGAGCGCCCGGCCCATTTTCTGCTCCACCATTCCACAAGATCATTGTTCCTCTGCCAAGCGTGGTTCCCAAAAACACAGCTGGTGAGTTCAGGGTGAGTCATCATGTTTCTTAATTGAGTGGAGTTATGTTCAGTGCACTATGCATTCTTCAATCAGGCAATGATTTGGTAAAATCTGACAGTGAGGAGTACATTCTGGCAAAATGTGACATTTAGTTGTCATTTAGGTTCCTGCTTGTACAGCCTTGAAATTTCCATTTGTTGGGGTTCCACTTTAATAGGAAATGTATTGCAATAAAGCTGTGCCCATGGGTTGTTTTGTCTCATGTGTTGCTTTTGAAACATTCAGCACATTTTTGGACTGGGTAGTAAAGGAAAGGACCCACTGCCCACATGTCACTCATTATCTCGATGTTTTTCTCATATCAGATCCAGGTGGATCCCTGGCATCTGCTGAGCTCCTTACAACATTCCAAGCCATGAGGTTATTATACCTGGGGGTATACCAGCAGGACATAGTATCTGGAACGTCATCATTTTGGGAGGTTATTAGCTTAAGAACGTTTATCTGTCAGTCCTGGACCACCTCAATTTCACCTGCAGAGTCATTACACTAGGAAGGGCCTTTTGTGCCCTGTTAGAACAGGCCACAACAGGAGTGCATGCATCATATCATCATATTCACATTTCAAAAGGCACACACCTTAAAGTATAGGATGCATTTCTGAATGATTTCAATGGAAGTGCTTGGTGGAAGGACCCTTGTGAAAGCCACCAGACACTACTAGTACAATCTGATGTGGTGAGTGGCATGGGCTTCAAAGGCGGTTGTGTGCTTAGCAATGGCTGTTTTCTTGAGTTCTTTCCCACACTCATCACTGAGAATATACAGAGAGCAATCAAAAAGTTAAGTTTCTGGTGTGATAACATGGTACTGGTCAAGGAAGTCAATCAGCAGTCCTTGTGCTCTCAGTAGGTAATGTGGTTGGTGCACAGGTTTGCGCTAACATGTTTGAAGTCCAATGTACCTTTTCCAGCATGGCTTGTACCTGGAGTTAATAATGATATTGCAGATGCCCTGCCTCAGTTTCAGGAATGAAAGCTTCATGCGCTGGCCCCAGAAACTGAGTCCACCTGGATCCCTTCCTGACAGAGCTTGGGGAGCTTGGGGGCACTTCATAATGCAAGGAATATTGAATTTGGTGGCACCTGCAACATTGCAGTCATACCGGAGGATTGTAGTGAGATTCCTGAAATTTGACAGACAACAGGAAGGAGGGTCAGTGGCAGGCGACCAAAAGTCAGATATTGCATTACAGGGCTTTCTTCTGGGACAGGGACAGGGTCTCCAGGACCATTGCCAGGCAGTTGGTGGTCACTGAATTCTTCAGAAAACTACATGAGTATCCAGACCCCTGTGGAACTTTTTTTTTATTTGCAGGGTTCTGGAGGGTTGGCTGAGGTTGGTGCCTGCCCACCTGGACAATTGTAAACCCATCGAGCTACCAATTCTGGCTAGATTAGTCAAAGCATATATTCCCAGGACATGTTTGTCACATTTTGAGGTTTTGCTTTTTAAAGTGGCATTTAGAGTGGCATTTTGAGGGCACTCAAGATTAGCAAGGTAGTGGCTGCATTGTTGCAGAATCATTCTAGGCAGGCTCTTGAGTTTAAAGATGTTGATCAGCTGTCAGTTAATTATTAAGACCAGGCAATCAAAAACAGATCAGCAGGGGTGGGGCGAAGTGTCTCCCCAAGTGGATCTCCTTCAAGGGGAGTGGGGGTGGTGAGGTCCTGTGGATGTCCAGCTTAGGGGCTGTAGTGCACTCCTGTCCCCTGGGGACAAAGGTACATGCCCACATGGTAAACTCCAATCCTGTAACTTTGGTTATCATCGATTGACAGAGCAGCTGAACTAGGATCTGTCCTCCATGCTAGCACCAGGGGCTATTGGCAGCTGTAACAAAAAAAGTTGTGGCCGATTTATTCCAAAAAAGAAACTGACATATGTGTATTTATTTATGCTCCCAACGTCTAATGCCATGGAGCTTGCTCAACAAGCAAAGAAAGACAAATTGTTATGGTAGATCATTCAGAGTAAAATGAATGGGAAAGGAAGTGAAGAAAGAGAACTTGTTGACTTGAAGAACTTGGGTGACTGGATTCGATGGAGCATTATGGTTTAGCACTGCTGCATCCAGGGTTTAAAAAGCTATGATGACATCTGACTTGCAGAAGATAAGGGAATGGAAAGAAAAAAGAAAACATGTTGTTTAAGCTGAAAAGGTTACTGTAATTTCTCCTCTCTAGAAAGTTATATAGACCTTCTTCGTTGATGCAGGGCTTTGTATTTTAGCCAGTATTTTCAAAGTATTGTGATGGCAAAGAGCACTCTTAAAACTTTTTTTGACAGGAGGGAGAATTTCATTCATATTCCAAGTAACTATACAGATCCTAAGAAAAGCCACCGAAGACCTGACAAATCATCCTTAACTCATACCATGGTGGAAAGAAAGAAACCATAGTGGTGTAGAAACTATGTGGATTGTTATCCTGAACTCTACATGGCTTCACTTTTGTGGATTGATATCCCTGATGTTATTCAAAAGTAATGTAAAGAAAAAGATCTTTTAAATTGAAGCAAGTATGGCTGCCTAGATTACAAGCACATTTCCAGGACAGATATTCCCATTCTCATACATAGGAATAGTAACTTAAATTTACCAAAATTCACTTTCAGTTTCCTCTACCATGTGTTTTGGCACCCATGTTTTACTTACTGAATCATTCTGAAAAGACCCCATCCGGGATGCCTTTTCCCATTACCCACCTGCCCAGGATTTAGAATTGGCCAGGGAAGATGTGATCCTGTTCCCCCAGAGTAGTGGTGGCACTCTGTGTGCCTTTTCAGGCAAGCTTTTAAGTGACAACTGTCTAGGGAAATCTCTCTCTCTGTGTCTCTCTCTCTGTCTTTCTCTCTGTCTCTGTCTCTGTCTCTCTCTCTCTCTCTTTTTTTTTTTTTTTTTTTTGGAAATATAGATATATTTTTTAAAAATTTTAATTATTTCAAAATTGTTTTTAATCCTGGCTAGTATTTCATTCTTTTTATGACTACAACAATAATAGTTTAAAATATATTGTTTTGTACGGCATTTTAAATTATCATTGTTGTATGATTTTAATTGTTGTGAGCCGACTTGGAGGGGAAATGTGACATATTAAATAAATAAATAAACAATTTGAGGAAACTGAGATGGATGCAAAGTACTGTGCATGCATGACATACCAAATTTAGGTGCAGTAATAGACACAAACAATTTGATGTCTCAGGTGAAAACACAGTGGTAGCATTACAGGCAGAGAACAGATACTGTGGGTGGTGGTGGTGGTGGTCTTTCTTTTTTCTATATATATGCTGTTCTAATTACCTTTTGGACTTGGCAGTTTTGAACTGAAATCATGCTGACTGAACCACTTTGACTTGGAGGCAATTCCATTTCCTGTGTCTCTTCCTGTTCTCCTTCTTATGAGAAACGTCTGTAGTACTCATACTGCTGATTATGTTTGCACATGGAAAGAAGCCAAGGTAAGTTACCCCCTTTCAGTTTGTTGGCACACAGCAAACAAGTAAGCAAAGCCCTTCCCTACTTTCCAAAATAAGGCCAAAAGTTTTTTTTCCATTTTGCCCATCTGGAGATAGGAAGACTGCCTTGTACCTACGTACCTCCTTTCTGGCATACAGTACATTGGAATAAGTTACTTGATCTTCTCCTATGAAACTTGGAGCTTTAATCATAGAATCATAGAATAATGGAGTTGGAAGGGGCCTATAAGGCCATTGAGTCCAACCCCCTCCTCAATATAGCAATCGAAATCAAAGTAGATCTAACAGATGGCTGCCCAATTTTCTCTTGAATGCCTTCAGCATTGGAGCACTCACCACCTCCCAAGGTAATTGGTTCCATTGTTGTACTGTAACAACAAGAACATCAACAGGGCTACCCAGAACCAATGAGTAATGCAACAAGATTAAAAAGTCACATTCTATGTGCCTTTAAAGATATTTTTTTCAAAAAAACAAAGTCCTAAGCCCCAGGTGAAGCTGCAGATGAAACACTCCAGTGATGTTTCTAAGCTGCATCCTCAGGGCTATATTCATGGCTATTGGCCAGGCTGGCTGTGGGATTCTTGGAGCAACAGTCCAGAATCACAGAATCATTGAATCATCAAATGATGGAATTTGAAGGGGCCACTAAGACTAACCCCCTGCTCAATGCAAGAATCCAAATCAAAGCAGATCTGACAGATGATTGTTCAATTTTCTCTTGAATCACCTCCCAAAGTAATTGGCTCCATTGTTGTACTGCTCTAACAATTAGATTTTTTTTCTGATAGTCAAAATCTGGCTTCCTGTAACTTGAGCCTATTATTATGTGTCCTGCACTCTGGGATGATCAAGAACAGATCTTTCCCCTCCTCTGTGTGATTGCCTTTCAAGTATTTGAAAAGTGCTGTCATGTCTTCCCTCAGTCTTCTCTTCTCAATGCTAAACATGCTCAATTCCTTCAGTCTTTCCTCATAGGGCCTGAGTTCCAGTCCCCTGATCATTCTTGTTGCCCTCTTATGAATCTGTTCCAATTCAGACCAGTCAGCCTGACATCAATTCCAGAGCAGATTATAAATGTGTCAGGTGGATACACAGTTGGTAACAGAATCATACTCAGAGAGTGCTTGTCAATGGCTCCTTCTCAAACTGGGAGAGGTAACAAATTAGATACCTTTAGTTCCAAGGTTCCTCTTTTTTGCCCCTTTTGAAGAGTCATAGACTGTCTCTTGGTAAAAGACAGGGCTGAAATAGGAATTGTGCACTTCTGCCTTTTCTTTGGCATCTGTTCTCATGTTTTCATCCCCACTGAGTAGCTGAGCCACTGCTTATTTTTGCTACACAAGCACTTCATGAATGCTTTTTTGTTGTTTTTTGTTGTGTCTCTTGCTAACCTCATATCATCCTCAGTTTTGGCCTTCCTAATCCCTACAATTCTTTGCTACTTGTCTGTACTCTTCGTTTGTAGCCTGCCCTTCTTTTCACTTCCTGTATGTGTCCTTTTTTTGTGTTCAGGTCCTCTCTGAGCTTTTTTTCTTGTTGCACCCTGATTACAGGAATCACCCAATCTCCCGAAGGAACAAAAACCTGATCCCACAGCTACAAATACTGAACAATCCCACACACTACACCAGAACACAGACAGAGCTCTAGCTCCTGTCCTCTGAAGATGCTGGCTACAGAGACTGGTGAAACGTTAGGAAGAAAAACCTCAAGAACACAGTCAAACAGCCCAAAAAACCTACAACGACCATCGGATCTCAGCTGTGAAAGCCTTAGATACTACATTTCCTCCATAGACTTTGGCTGAGAAGGCTGTGTGAACTTTTCTCTTTTAGAGAAAAAATTTTCTGTGTGTCAACTACATGCTTAGAGCGGAATAATGCTTTTCACTTTGTATTTTCTCATTATAAGAATTCTGATGCTGTCTAATGTATTTTTAAAAAAGCTTTTGAAGCTTTTAAAATTATATTGCTTTTTACTTTTAAATGAAATATTATAAAGACGTATTCTTTACCTTATTAGGCTATGAGCCATTATTATTATTTTTTATTCTTGAAAGGGTCTGTATGCTTAGTGAAGATGCTCCTGTATTTCAACACTCATATGTTTTGTATTCAAATACAACTTAAATTCATTTTTCATATTTTAGAGTATTTGTGCCTACAGCTTAGTTTGTAGTTGTAAGGATGATTTTTGCAAAATAAAGCAACATGCCTGTGACTTCTCAAAACTTACATTTATGTAATACATGTTTTTCATATGGAAAGTAGAAATGATGGATATAAGTAGAACTTGTACAGAATTAACAACTTCTGGAGTGGCCTGGAATTATTGCAACAATGAAGACATTTATAGTGAGATACCCAGATGAGTTTGGAGATGCTTATTGTCACTTATTATTTGGTTTCATTCTGGTATTACGCCTTTACTGGGATAATGTCAGCTATGATGAATCATAGAATCTCTTTATCTCTTTTTTCTCTTTATCTGGGAGGACTATAAATCTTTGTAGACTCCTGAGGGAGTTATTTATCCAGATCAGGATCTGACGAAGTCAAGAATAGCCACTCCTCTATTTTCTTCCTCCACTTTTTGTAGGAGAAAATTATCAGCAACACAAGCCAGGAATTTCTTGGAAAGGCCATATTTGGCAGAATTTTCCTCCCAACAGATATCAGGATAAATGAAACATCCCATTACTCCTACATTGTTTCCTTTTGAACTTCTTGAAATTTGTTTTGCACAGGTTTCATCTGCATCTTCTTCTTGATTGGGTGGTTGGTAGTAGACTCCAATTACCACATTCCTTTTGTTTTTCACCCCAATTATATTAATTCAAATGCTCTCAATGGGACAACCGAAGTCATCCTTATGTATTTCTGTGCAGGAATATGTGTTTTTGACATATACTGTTACTCCATATCCCTTTCTTTTCTTTCTGTCCTTTTTGAACAATTTATTTCTTTCAGTTGCCATATTCCAGTCATGGGAGTTATCCCACCAAGTTTCAGTTATCCCTATCAAGTCATATTTATTCTCCTGAATCAAGATTTCCAGTTCTTCTTGTTTGTTTCCCATAGTCCTGACATTCATATACAAACACCAGAGATTGTGTGATTTGTGGCCCGCTTTCCTTCCTACATTTTAATGAACATTATTATTGTTTCCCATTAGAGCTGCTTGGTCTGTTCCTCTTATTGGATTGCTTGGTCTGTTCCTCTTATTGTACATAATGATACATCTATCTTTACCTCTAAGCTTGTGTCTCCCTTCCTCAGTTTAAAACCCTCCTGATGGTTCTTCATGCTGTGGCCAAACACATTCTTCTCAGTTCTTGTGAGGTGCAACCCATCACTTCCAGCAGTTCATCTTCCATAAAGCATAACCCATTGTCCCAGAATCCGAATCCCTCACGTCAGCACCACCTTCATAGCCAGTCATTCAACCAGAATATTTTCCTCTCCCTTTCTCTTCATCTTCTGAGTACTGGCAGGATGGATGAGAAGACTATCTGGGCCCCAAAGGCCTTGATTCCCCCCCCTGCCCCCCGAGCTTCAAAGTCTGTTGTGATTTATTCCAGGGATGTTGGCAAACTTTTGGGTCCAACTCTCAAGTCCAAGTCCAGGTTTTTGGTACTCAGTCCTGAGTCCCCAAACCCCAAGCCTGAGTCCCTATTAAAAACAAGCTTTTTTCCCCAGAAAAAAAAGGGAGGGTGGGTGGTCTCTGAGTCATGAGTCAAGTCTGAGTCATTGGGGGAAAAACCTGAGTCAAGTCCAAGTCGAATCACCCATGTGACTTAAGTCTGACTTGACAATGAGTCCTGTGCCTCGAGTCCCCATCCCTGATTTCTTCATAGTTCCTCTTGGCTGTGTTGTTTGTTCCCACATGGATGAGAAGAAAGGGATATGCATCTGTGGGTTTTATGAATGATGGCAATCCTTCTGTCACTTCCCTAATCCATTCTCCAGGGAGACAGCATACCTGGCAGATCTGTGGATCTTCCCAGCGTATTTTAATTTCAATCCCACACAGTAGTAGGGCATCTCCTACTACAACTTCTGTCTTTTTTTTTCTATAGGGTGTGGATTCAATGACTCTATTTGACTGAGCTTCAGCCTCTCTCATGGCCTCTCATGGGGTCTCCTGGATAACGTCCTGTGCATGCTGTCTTCCAGACTCCTCTTCAAGAATCTGAAAGTAGTTTTGCACTTGCACTGGTGAAGAGTGTCTTCTCCTTTCTTTGCTTCCAAATGTCACCATTTTCCCTGTTTTTTTCCTCCACAGTGTTCTCTCCTCAGCATTCTTCTCCTCTGCTTTGTCTTGCTGTTCTTTCACCTCCAGTGCCTCCCTTGGCTGCTACTGCTCAAGAGTTCTGTCTATGTACATATCTTCTCTTATATCCTTAAGCATGCAGGAAAAGAAGAAGAAAAACTTCATTAAAGAGCCAGTTGAACAACAAAGGGAAATTAAGGTAGCAGCAAAGTAAATAAAAAGACTGAACTCAAGCCCTTCTGCTTACCAGCAATTCTTGGAGAGCAGACAGTGGGTGACTTTCGAAATCAGTAGATGTGCAGTGTCTTATAGACATGCACTGAGGCTTCCCAAACAAAACTGCCTCATCTCTTTATATATATATATATAATTGAGCTGTCATAACAATTAAGTGTACCTGTTCATTAAGCATTCATATATATAGCCAGCTTTTCTTATAGTCACATTTTACTACTTGGCAAAAAGACAGGCGCATACCTCAATGTGAGCAAAATGATCTAGATATCTAAACACAGCACATTCCTGAGCTGTCTTGCTTGGGTGCTCTTATCACTAAATGGTCAGCCTTGAATTTCTGCCTAGAACATTTGAGGTAAACAAGTTATACTTTCCCAAACAACCTTCTGTCCCTAGCCTTCCCTCTCTTCCTATGGGGGACAAATAAAAATGGGAAAATATTCATCCCTTCGTATTCGTCAGGGTCTCTGGAACTGACAAATATGAAGGGATGAATATTTGATCAGCGGTTTCTCACGAATGTTGTGATCTGTTTTTTTATTCGTCCCCATGTCTAGATGTAACCATTTGCTTTCCAGTAGCCTAATTTGTGTCATCCTGCAAGGGAGCAGAACAAGTGGGCACCTTTTTGCTGTCTTCCCTGAGGCTCAGTGATCAGAACGAGCTTTAGCTGTTTGATGGGCAAGGATTCCACAGCTGACTAGGAAGCAGACTTTTTCTATCTGACCAATTTTATAAGCCTCGGAAGTGCCCAGGCTCCTCACTAGTCTTCTTTGAGTTCTGTACGCTTTCACTGTCTTTTCATGAACTTTGGTATGAGATTGTGCCAGTACATGCCAGAAGAAAAGGTCATATCAGGCTGACACTGACTGTAAACTTAGTGTGATTGTTTTTGTTTGCCACAACTTTGTTGGGAGGGTTTGGCCACAAGGATTGATTGATTGCAGGGGATAATGGGGCCTACACACTCGTATCCCTAATTTTGAGATACCCTCAACTTATAAAACTTGCCTTTCTTTAGCCTGCAATCCCTGTGAATCCTCATGAGCCTTGTCAATAGTCATGCTGGCGGGGGGGGGGGGGGAGGGGATTCTAGGAGCTGCAATCCAAGTAGTATATTTCAAGGATTTGGCAACATATTTGTGGGGTAGGATGATTATTGGAGAAAAGGGAGCTCAAGTTGAGATGGTTTATCAGTGTTATAAAAATTCTAGTTTGTTTAGCTCTGGCAGGAGCTACCAACTGATACGCACCAGACAAAAGAAGGTTGGAAAACATAGAAATGAAATGACTGTGGCCTATTTCTAAGTTGGAGGCATTCAGGGTGGGGCTGCCAATATGTTTAGGACTGAAACACTTTCTTAGGAACATGAATGTTGATCAACTAAGATGGAAGCCTGAAAGAAAAAAACATACTATATTTTTAAAAATTAAAGCAACACTCCTTTTTCATACAAAATGCATTACTGCCAGCCTCCATGGTCAGACATCAAAGGAAAACCTACATAAGAATCTGTCTCGTCCTTTGTGGAAATGACTTCTGGGCATAAGGTGCTGTCTCCCGCTTTATGGGCAGCAACAAAGTGCTGTCTTTCTTCTATTCTACTGTCAGTACAAGGTCAGCTCAGCACACAGTCATATAAGCTTGCTGAACCATAAACATATCAATGGATAATAGAGCTGTATTAGCTCAGCAGAGTACAGCCGTGCTTCTTTTAGAAACACTGTATATTTGTCTTATGTGTGGACACAATTTGCGACTACATTAATTGTATAAAAGGCAGTGGGAGATGCATGGAGTTTTAAAATCTCAAAGTAAAGGATTCTATCAAGTAATGGGAAAAAGCCAAGTCATTCAATGAACTTTCCAGAGAATTAGCCAGGTTAGTCCATTACAGCAAAACTGATAAAGAGTCTTGCGACACCTTTAAGACTTACAGGCTTTATTTGGCACAAGTTTTATTTGGCACATGTGTGTGACTGTGGATTAATGTCTGCATTTTCTATAAAGGTTTTGAGTGGCCAGGCCAGAACTAGTGTACTCTTGTCTTCCTACCTCCCATCTCCACTCCCTGCCTTTTAATTTCTTCTTACTTGTTGGTGTGGTGGTACAAATATTATTGCTTGATAGACTATGCATCATTTCCAGAATGCTGCCTGTTTGCAGAAGTAAATTTTCCCCCTCTCTCACTCTTTCTCTGAATATTTAAGGTTTACCATATGATCAGAACCAACAGCACTGTATGGTCCCGTCCCCCCCCCCAAGTCATAGTTGTCTGCATTTTCCCAGTCACTGGAGTGATGTTTTTCACTGTGATGTCCACTAAGACATTTGATAAATTTTGGAAATAATTCCTCAAAGCAGTATTCTGTATCTATGGGAATAAGAAAAGTAGGAAAAAGAAACAACTTAGAACATTTTTCAGGGGAAAAGAAGTATTTAACACTTGTCATTCTTCAGTATTCAGTATCTTCTCGTTGTAGATACCTTTGGTCTATAATACAGCACCCTGCTTATAAGCCCTTATAATCAGGGAGAGCAGTTCGGTGTGCCAAGGACGGGGGGTGGGGAAAAAACTGAACCTGCTGTTGTGTCATATAATCTACCATCCAATTTCCCAAAAGACATATTCAGTGTGGAAAGGATTGTCACTCTTTAATTGGCCTTCTCAGCCACACTAGACGCTGTTCCAAGACCTCTATTCAGAGCACGTTACCATAGTCCCTCGAGACTGAAGGATGCCTACTAATATTCCCCCATAAGAGTGGGTCCTGTTTTCATGATGACTCACTCTCGTATGGTTTCCAAGTCCCCACCCCCCAGGTTTTCTGTAACATTGTAAGGTGCCAAAGGATGCTACTGCTGATTTTAATTTATCTCTTCATCACTCTGAAGCTTCGCTGGCTGCACTCATGGCCGGATCTGGAAAAGCCCTGTGGAAGGAGTTATCCTTATTCTAACGGAAGGTTGGGAAGTGGAGGCAAAGAAAAAGGATGACTAGGTGCCGCAGAGATGGTATGGTGTAAGACAAAACACACAAACACACCTGGCCATCTAATAAGTAAAAGAAACATAAGAATCCTAAACCTCAACTGAATTTTTCTGCAGTTCATCGTTTCCAAAGAAATTTTCTTTTCTATGACATTACAACAGAATGGGTGAAACATCTCATAAGAGAAATGTTCATGAGAGATTTTTTTTTTGGCCCAGCATTGGGCAAGATGTCTACTTTAAAAGAAAGGAGAGGCTTTATTGATTTTTAGAACATCCTGGATTCTACTCATAAACCATGATGTCACCCTCTTTGGATTTCTGCATACCTTTCCTAATCTGGGAACATTTTCCCCCAAAAGTCTATTATAGTGATTTTAAATAGTCACCAAGCTTCTTGTGTAAATCTTGTAGTATAGCAATGATCTTAAACTACAATTCACCACATCCCACAAGCAACCCATAAGAACTAAATATTAAATCATATTTTATCCATGTATAGTTAACACAAGCACTCTTGAATTCAAACTGCAAAGAAAGTCTTGATTTAAAATAACTAATTCCATATATATTTCATTTTATTTTATTGTGAATTGGCCTTCAAGGTGAACATTTCTGGCTGTTTAACATAAACTGATTTATCCTGAAATAAAAGTGAGAACACAAAACCAATGTGTTGCTATTACATTTTAATAGTTAGATTGGTTTTATCTTATAGAGTCACATTAGTGCTTCCTTTGTTATGGGTTGACTTTGTGAAGTTTCACCTGGATCAGAGGATTGTGAATTATTGAACATTATGGTGGGGTGTCACGTCCCCTTCTGGTTTCCAAACCCTGTCACCTCAGATCTCCATTTGTCCCAAGCTCAGTACTGGCTCAGGGAATCTCCATGAGAGAAAGAAAGTGAGTACAGAAAGAGCAAGTGGCAGGGGCAGGAAGTGTTGAAAAGAAGAAGGGGCAGTGCTTTGCCCTGAAATAGCTAATAGAATATCTCTGCAGTTTTGTAATATCTACTGCCCAGCCAACAAAGCAGGAAAAGGAAGGTGTGAGAGTAGGAAATGTTGAAAGTAGGAAGAGGTGGAGCACATTGTGACTATTTATAAATATCTAATGAAAAGTAAACAAATTATTTTCATTATCATCTGCATAAGTGGCACAGGAGTCTCATATAATAACTCAGATGTAAATCATTGTCTATCTCACATGTGAAAACAAAACAAAACAAAACAAAACACCGCTGCACATTAGTTATCTTTGTCTGTAGGATGGCTGGATATTTTTTGTCAGCTTCCGCCAGTTTCCACATTTGTGACATCGGTTTTCTTTTTGGCACAAAGTATGTAACAGCAGAAGCCTCTGTGCTGTAAGGTCAGAAGACCAGCAGTCGTAAGATCGAATCCACGCGATGGAGTGAGCTCCCATCACTTGTCCCAGCTCCTGCCATCCTAGCAGTTCGAAAGCATGTAAAAATGCGAGTAGATAAATAGGTACCACCACGGTGGGAAGGTAACGGCGTTCTGTGTCTAGTCGCGCTGGCCACGTGACCACGGAAACTGTCTTCGGACAAACGCTGGCTCTACGGCTTGGAGACGGGGATGAGCACCGCGCCCTAGAGTCAGACACGACTGGACTAAATGTCAAGGGGAACCTTTACCTTTACCTTTTATGTAAGTTGCAGAAATCAAGAAAGTTGTGAAAATTCCATACGTAAACTTCAGTAGTTGCTCCCTCTTTGCATGGATTTTGAAAATGAGAAGAATCATACCAGTTATTTGCATCTTTTTTATTAGTCAGCCAGACCTTCTGTCTTGCTGTGTCCACGTATGTGTGACCACGTGCTTTGTTTCGCAAAGGCAGAATTTATCAAAGGCATTTTCCCACAAATTGCCTGTACCTTGATAGGCAGAAAACATTTTGCCGCCTTCTTGTGCTGGAGAGAAGAGTGATTGCCTCATTCTTGTTCTGAAGAAAAGAAATCTCATTGGAAGCTCCTGAATGCTTGACAGGGTGTCTTGATGTGTTACTCATGATGTGTTACTCATCAAGAATGTGTCATTTAGTGTGATTTCTTCCTATACCTAATAATAAATATCAAAAGAAATAAAGCGTATTCACAATCATTGCTTGAGTGAATATATTCCCTCTTACATCTTGTTCTAGGTAAATCTAGATCACCAAAAGCAATTTGTAATAATGACTTAAACATTATATCAAATAAAAGATTCCAAAGGGAGAGGATCAGGCTATAATAAAGAAACCATGTCAAAAAGGATTTATGGTCATTTTTTTCCCTGTGGCTTTGCTATTGCTGTAATCCTCATAGCTTTGGTCAGACGTCTGTAGTGAGAATGAGTAAAACTGCATTACACCATAGTAAAACAAAAATAAAGCTATTAAAAAAAAAACCTAGTATGCTACCAGGATAAAGACTGACCCTTCAGACAGGGTCAAAAGATTTTTTATTTTATTTTTAGGTTGGAAGCAGTGGACAAAGCTGAATATCTGGCAACCAGCTGTTCTCCCATTATTTTAAGGAACCCATATGAATTGATTTCCTTTACCATATGCTTTCTATCGCTGCTGTTAGAGACCAGGCACAATTATGTCACAGAGATTAAAGATGCAGCAGCTACCTACTGCACTAAAGGGACTCGAGAAAAAGCAATGGAGGCTTTGAACAATATCATGGGATGTCTTGAATCATTATAACCTTTGCAAATGTGACTTTAATAAGAACAAAGGCCTTGGTGCACTTCAGATTAAAACCAAGCACAAAACTGTGCACAGTCATGTCCATGACCTTGACTCTTGTCCTGTCTTGGGTTGTAAAGTAAAGAAGGGCTAACCAAGTGTCTGAGAAAGAGCCTTATGACACATGTATATATATTTTTAGTTCTGTAATTTCTCATTCTCTGTGTTAGTGAGTCTGGTTCTGCCTGTTGCTTTCCTTCACCCTTGAAAGTATCTATAAGACAGACCAAAATCCTGTTGTTTGGTGTAGTAAGTTGTAACTAGAGTAGGCCCATTGAATCAGTGGGGATTTAGTGGGGATTTAGAAGCTCTCACAGCTTCTGAATGAGAAACAAATCTTAGCGTGAATAGTACTACGGGGGAAGTGTATTTTTGTGCATGAGGCATCTTTAAAGCCTCAGTACCTATTTCCAGCCACTTACAGCTGTTGCCAGATATTAATTAGTATGTGTAATTTGCTTGCTCCCTTCCCAACACTTGCCTGCCTCACTTCTGTGACATCACAAGGACCCATACCCTGGTCTCCGCTTTTGGATCTGCTAATTGTAGGCATTATTATTAGATGTTTCTAATTTCAGAACACTTTAACTTCTAAGGATATTCTGTTTTAGATCTCAAAGCAACTGCTGTGGTGAAAAGAAATTATAAAGGAAGATTTGAGAAAAAGGGAGGGAGATAGCTGAACGAAGCTATATCTAATTGTGTTGTATTTTGTTAAACAAAATGGAAATGCTGCCAGTATTTTTCCAGGTAACTTGTTCTATAAGACTGACAACAAGTTAAGATAATTCAGGTATAATTATTTTTGACCACAAATTTATTGATAGCTGGATCAGATTTCTCTTATTTGCATATTTAACCAATTAATCAACAAAACCAAGGCTTCTTGAGCTGAGCAAAGAGAAACAACCTTCAGAGCTTGAAATGCACTGAACAGAACTACCAATTTTCATGACAGTTTGCTGTGATCTCCTCCACCCCCTGATATAATAGTCGTTTTATATGTTCCCAGGTGATTCAACAGAAAGTAAATGGTTTGTGCATAAAAGGTCTGGAGATGAAAGCCCCACATCTGCAGGAAAAGCTGGGAAAGAACCCCTGTCTGAAACCCTGGATTCTGGGGCCAGTCACTGTAAGCAATACTGAGCAAGATGGGCCAGCGGTTTGGCTTCATATGAGGTGAGCTCCTATCAACTGCATTCCTGCATTGTCACCACCCTGGCCTGGTGCTTTCCAGATGTTTTCGAGTACACTGTTCTTCAGACTCAGCCAGCATGACTTATTTTCAAGAATCATGAGAGATCCAAAACACCTAGAGGCCCATGGACTTGGAGAAGGATCCTTCATACCCTCCACATATTCATCCCCCTATCTCTTACATATCTGCACTTTTTTCAGCATTTAACAACCCAGAAACAATGGCTAGCAGCCTGTAGCGAGGATTGATTAAGGCACTTTCCATGGACCTTATAGGACCTTGTCACCCAAAGCTGGTGAGACTGACTTACAGGATCAGACCTCTAGACTGAAACAGACTGCCTTGGTTGGAATGGTTGTATCTGAGCAGGAGGGAGGAGAAATAGGAACATTTGGGCCAGGTAGGGCCATAAAAGCAGAGGAGGAGGAAGCTGGGGGTGAGGAGTGAGAGGAAGGTGCAGAGAAGGAGTGGAATAATGTCTCTAATCCAATGAAGATCCCTTTTTCCCAGCCATGTCCTCCTACTTTTGTTACCTGTCTGACTGCCTGGCATTGGCCCCAGCACCTTAGGCATTGAAATACCAACTTGTCTGGGAACGTGGCTTCCTTGCGATCAAAGAACTAGACCACCAAAGGCTGAGCATGGAAGCCATCTGGATCCATGTGTCATCACTCCATGTTGACCCAGTTCAAGCTCTGGCGGCAGCAGTGCCAGTTCAAGTGAGTGAGGCAATTGGAGCTGGGCCTGCAGATGCAGAGCAACCAGCATCCAGGGGCCAAGGCCAGGGAGCCAGGCCAGATTAGAGGGGAGTTAAGCCTAGTCCAGACTGCTTTGTAAACTTTCAACTAGGAAGATCTAGAGCTCAGGGGATGACAAGCGGGTGAAGGGGACCACCCTGCCAGGACTGGAAAGACTGGGGACATTCCTAATGCGACTTAGGCTCTAGGCCAGAGGAACTGTGTGTATAGTGCTGCAATAAAAACTGGTTGTGGCTGGGATCATTTTCCTGTGACCCAGTGACCATCCTGAGATGTCTCTTTGACCCTCACTCACTCATGGAAGGTGTGAGGGTGCTCACATGCATGTCCATCAGTTGTCACTGGATGAGAAACAAGACAGTAGAAATAAACAAAAGCGCAGCTCCGTAGGAGAAACCCTCAAGTTAATCAAGTGGATTACCTCTGATTTTTTAACCCTGCCATTGGGTGCAAAGTGCAACAGTTCTTGATATGCACTTTCTCACAGCGATTAAAACTGTGAAATATAAAACAAGCATTTATTGACAGGTTCTACTTCCCCTTTTTTGCCCATTTACGTACACTTAGTAACAACTGCTCTGCTAGTAAGTAGGGATGAAGTAGGACTGCAATACAATTGAATAGGTTTCTCTTGGAGGTAGAATGGGTGCGTTTGGAGGAGGGGGAAAAACTGGAGCAGAATTGCTCTCAGCTCTGCTGACCTTTCCACTATGACCTTTAGCAAATGGGCATTGGATAAAAAAGCACAGAAAGGTATTCAGATTAAAGATACCGGTTTGGAAGCCACCATCGTTGCTACGAACTCAGGGCCAAACAAAACAGTGAAGGGCAAATATTTAGGCAATGTCAGTCATCTGGCCAATGTGTGTATCAACACACTAGCATGGAAATCCCCATAAAGCTCTGTGGGAGGTTCTGCTTTGATCCTGGCAGCACCTGCCACAGTCTGCTGGTGCTTTTTCTTGCTAGGATCCCTGTCAGGAGAAGCTCACCTGGGGCTTTAACATGTTGTTCTGAAAGCAAATGCTCCGCTCATTATTTGAAGCGGCTGGGTGGGCACAAGGCCGGAAGAGGGATATGGGTGGCTGTGAAACAAAGAACTGAAAGAAAGCAAGGACAAGGAGAGAGAGCAGAACGGTAGTGTGTATGGGCTGGCAAATGAAGATTCTCTTCTTGCCAGAAGTATCCGCCTGGAAGAGCAGATGTGTTAACAACAGTCCACAGCACTGGTAAACTATTCAAGGGTTCTTTTTCCCTTTTGAAATGCCCCCTCCCCCTGGCTCAGTTTGCTTTGGTTGAATATCTACTGTATCATCAACTTTGCTCGCATGGTATTTGAAACCCTCCTGCTTGTCCACTGAGGCCTTCAGCCAGCAGAAATATTCCACATCTGCCACAACCTTGCTTTCTTGGCTTGCACAAACATGAGCCTCTGAGATGACTCTGTGATGTTGTTTTAAGCACCTGACATATTCCATCTATCTTCTTTATTTTTAATTATTTCTAGTCTATAGGGTGACCTAATCAAACAAGCTTCTGTCTGAAGTCAGGGGCTCTTTTTTGTACTTTAATCTGTTCTTGCTATATAAGTCTCCTCTTCTTTCCTCCTATGTTATCAAAGTATTTTCTTTAACAAGCCCATCAACTAAAACAAAGTCTGCATTCTTGAATTCTAAATCACACATAAACTTTAAAGATGCTGTTTGTTCAGCGTTGACAGAAGCAGTCGGCTGCCCTAATTTACCTTCTCCGTATGTTTTTATTAGAATTGTGAGAGCATGCAAAACCCAAGTGGGAGGACAAGTTTTGTACTCTTTCTTTCTTTCTTTCTTTCTTTCTTTCTTTCTTTCTTTCTTTCTTTCTTTCTTTCTTTCTTTCTTTCTTTCTTAATGAAACTCTTCCCTGCTGTTGACATGCATAAACTTCTCTATGATATGTTTTATTGGGCAAGTGATGCACCATGTTTCCTATGACATTTCTAGTACCACAACTGGGAAAGTTCTGTCCACAAATAGCCACGGGGGTATTGATGTTTGGAATGGAAAAGAATGCTGAGGTAAACTCAAAGCTGCTGACAGGAAAGTTAACCTCATCTGTCACTCCAATAGAACCAGGTCTGGCAGAGGACAGATTAATATTACAGGGCATTAGCAGAGCATGATTATTGCACCGTTTAGTCAGCAGCTACACATTTGGCATGACTTCATTCAGTGGGAGAGTGTGCCCCTCTGTAAATGCATTTGAGAAAGATAGTGAATGGGACTGTGCTATGCAGTAATGTCTCTCAGTGTTCTCTATTTGCAGGCCAGGAAATTGCAGGATCTGCTCCAGAGGTGGGACTCACCGTTAACAATAGTGGTAAGCCCAACTTTGTTCTTTTTTCCCTTACCAATCTTTCTTTTTCGCACCATCGCTGCAAGTGTCAAGAACAGCAACTGCTTATAGGAGATGGAAATTCTTATTTCACGGCCATGAACTGCCAGCTGATCCAAAGTTTGTGTGTGTGTGATCATTGCGAACTCATACTCCTCCCTTCGGAGAGCAATTTGTCTGAAGTTCCGCCTTTCTCCCTTTCCATTTTTCTCCTTGTCACATGAAAATCAGATTTGCGCGGCTGCCATGTATGTGAATGAAACTTAGCACAGCACTAAAGACTGCACAGCAGACAGGCTTATTGCATCTAAGTCTAAAGAAGGCCCTGAATATCTGAAGCAAATGGTAATCTGGCCTCTCCAATAGCAAGAAGTAGGTAATAAAATGTTTTTTAAAGTAGTAAAAGGGAAGGAAAAGACACAAGTAAGACCAGATGATTACATATCTTGCCCCATGCCAGTCCATCCTCCTCCTGAGCACCGGAGTCATATAATTAACCACGGCCTTTATCCACAGCCACCTTAATCTTCTTGTTCCTCCTTCCCTAACTTACCTCACATTTCACTTCCCCCATAATTTTTCTTGCACAGCTGGCAGCAAACCAAGTGGTGGCAAGTGACATAAGCTGTGCTGTTGCCCCGGACACTCTCCTCAACGCTCAAGCAACTATTTCACTTGGGCTAATGGGCAGACCAGCTGTATCTCTGATTGATTGGTCTCATTTCCAGCGAGGGAATAACCTGATTAGGATTGTCCTTTTATTTCCTGTCATAGTGCTTGCTTTGATCTTTCCTGGTTGACTGTCTGCCATAAGCTGCAGCAGCATGCCAGATCACAACCTGAATGTTTAAACCCATATGGCTGTTTCACTCAATTTTGTGCCTTCCTTCTGCTGTCTTTGTCTAACTATCCTCTCTTACAGTTAGGAACTCAACCTGGGACTTTGCGCAATTGCACGCACATTTGTTCCTTTCTCTCAACCCCTCACCCCGGCTCCTTCTCTCTCCCCTTCTCTATCTCCAGAAATGATTCTCTGACTCCCTGTTTTCCTTCAGGTCCCTGAAAAATATCCTTCCATTGCTCAGTTACAAATAGCTTCAGTATCATTCTCCTTAAAACTCACTTTAGCAAGTTCTGGTATGGGGTGGTGCACAGTGCTGGACTTAAACTGGAAAGATAAAGAGTCTGGAAAAGACCGGTGATACCGAAACAAGAGGAACTTATTGAGAAGATACGGGAAGCGGCAGAAATGGACATTCTATCAGAAGTGTTGAAAGACTGTCCAATACAAAGAGCAACTGAACGATGGAATTTATTTTATAAATGGTTCGAGTCACCAGATAGTGTTTGAATAACATAGATCTAAACTAGGATGTAAATGTGAATTAAAATCTGGAGGGCAGTGAATAGTAGAAAAGCGGAAAGTTTGAATTTTGATATTGCAATATGAATAGACTGGATGTCAGTATATTTTGTGTTTCTCCTCCCCCCCTTCTTTTTCCCCCCTTACATTTCCCTTTACCCTCTGTATCCCATACCCTATCCCACGTTATTAAATAAATAAAAATAATAAAAAAATAATGCATATTTTATAATAAGTAGCAGTCCAACGGTGTGACTGTTTGATTTTGCTATGAAGTATATGTTCAGTGAGTTGTCTCTTTACTAGAGGGGGAAAATAAAAATGGGAGAAGCTTCCCCATGAATGCAACCTATCATTGAGTGGCACGGCAAGAAGACTCTTGGAAATGGGTGTTTTTGTAGGCACTTGTTTTGTGGAGGTGGGCTGCTGAGCCTTTGTGCCAGAAATGTTTCTGTCAGTCACCTTGAATAAATTGGAAAACTGGTATATTTAAACATCTGAATAACTGATCATGAAAAAATGGCAAGCCTTCATAGATATGCCCCCCAAAACAGCAAAACATATTGACCACTTATGTGGATTTCTACATCTACAAAATAATACCAACCCTTTTCCCTGTCAATGCATCACTAGAAACCCACCTAAGCAAGAGGTAATATCTACTTCAGCTTCCCACCAAGTAGTCAATTGATCAAACCTTCCTCTCTTCAGATGGAGGCTTCTCTTTCTCTTCTCCTACCTGAGAGAAATGCATCTTGATAGATGGGAATGAGGAAACCTGAAGTAAGGGCAGAATAACTGTGAGATGAAATGGAAATCAAGGTTCATTTGGCCATCATTGGTTGAATAGTGTTGCTTCCTGGCCAGAGCAGGGTACAAAGCTGTTAATTTCTTTTGGACATCCCAAATATGTCACACATGGCTTTGATGTGGGCTGGTACAACAGTGTAACTTTTTCCATCACATCCCAAAAGCTGAAGATATCACTCTGGGTAAGATGTCTGCATAGGTTGGAGAAGTTACATTTTTGACCCACAGCTCCCAGAAGGGAATTCTGGGAGTTGTAGTAATCCAAAAAAGTAATTTTACCCAGCATGAATCCCACCATACATGTTACACAAGAAGCAGGGGATACTGTTCCATGCCTTTAAATCTAGTTCATGCTTCCTTTTTGTGTCTTTATAAGATAGAAACTGGCTCTACAAGAGAGCATCCATTTTTTAAATTGCCTCTTGAAGTTCTGTGATCCATAGCAGGTCAATAAAAATGCATGATTAAGATTTATTCTAATGAATACCAACTAGAGACAGCACCTCACTTTTGATTGTTTCAGTCAACAAAGATTGACTGAAACAATCAATGTGATTGGGAGGAGTAGCGATGGTTCCATTACTATTTCCAAATTCAGTGCTTGAATTCTGGCAAGGAATTTGTGGCTGAAATAGTCTTGAAAATTGAGCTTTTAATAAGTATATGTGAGAGGGATCATCTGTCAGATCTGGGACGGTGTCTGCTGAGACCAGCTGTGCTAATGACATTGTAAATATTGGGCAACTGTTGTGAATTGTCCAAACCTCAATCAAAAGAGATTTTTCCCCAACAGACACTGTATGAGAATAATCACTGCCACCTTTACAAAATCAGGATTAAATATCTGGAATGTTCTATGCTTCTCCTTCCAGTAAGTGGTTAGGAACGTAAACTAACTCTTGTAAATGAAAGCACAAGCCAAATCAGTGACATTCATAGATGCTAGTGCAAATGAAGAATCAAAGATTTCATCAGGAAGCCAAGTCAGAAAAAGCTTCAGATACAGGCAGACAAAACAAATTTAACCAAGATGGGCATTATTTCATGTAGTCTGAGGATCCCTGTTTGGGGAATGTTGTGGTTTGCTCCTCTCCCTCGCTTTCTCTCTGTCTGTCCCTCTTTTTATTTCAGCAGCTGGGTTTCAGATATTTAAAAAACAGACCCTCCTTTGCAAAAAAATGGAAGGCTGCCGCATTCTAGGAGGGTGTATCATGTACTCAACAACTTGTTCATAATGAACAAGATGTGAACTTATCCTAGTTAGAGACAGGGATATTCGTATTCATCTATGAATACGAATATCCCCATCCCAGCTGCAACTAATGCGGGTCTGGCCCTTGGAACCAGCCTGTCCACTCACATGCCACCATGACACCAGCATCACGCTCTTCCTGCCCATTGCAGAAGTAGCTCCTATGTCTCCCTGCTTAGCTGGCCATTCCAGGCAGGGGGCAGGATGACGATTTTGGGGTTGCACACATTACAGAATTGAAAAAAAGAACTCTTTAATTAGCAGCAATCTGCCTCTGCTAATAACATCACTCCCATTGTGCAGAAAGAACTATGCAACAGGATATGGTCCAATGAGTTACACAAGCAACATATTTCTCTAACAAGTTACTTTTGGGGAAGGCAAGGATGTTATATTCCAAAAGCAATTTAACTAAATTATTTTATTGGTGTAATGAGTAATAATTTCTGGTTAATTTTAAAATTATTTCAGGCTTTTTAGAGCAGTTCTGAAATCAATTTTATGCCATTCTTTTATCAATTCTGAGGGAATTTTTTTAAAAAGTACCATATTTTTCCATGTATAAGATGCCCCCACTTATAACCCCTTTTCTAACCCCAAATTAAGAAATCTTAACTTAGCTTTGAGTATTCAGCCTCTGGGCTCAGAACGCTCAGGCATTACAAGTCCCTGTTGCATCTGAGCCTACAGGCTCCACCTCCAAGGAGGTGTGTTCCAATTGGTTTGTTCAGCGTCAGCTGACGTCAGTTTCATAAGGCTACCCTTTCAAGAGTGGCAGCTGCACTTGGGGTAGTCATGTGGAGGGTGGTGGTGCTCTGCTTAATTAATTTTACTGAATTGCTGCTTCAAATCAACAGGCCATCTTAACACATAGATTGTAAGATGCTTTAAAACATATATAAGCACCAGGCTCCATTTAAATGGGACTGGTATTAAGCTGAGAAAACATGCTTAAGACTGCATAGGAGGAGTATCATATTGTAAGATTTGGGGATGGAGAGGCACAGAATAAATGTTGATGTTCCTTAGCAGTTGGCAACAAAAATCAAAAATCACAGAGAAATGGCCCAAGGTGGCTAAGCGATGGTTAGAAAGGAAGTCTCTTTCCACCCCTTCCCTCCAGCCAGTGGGATAGCAAAAACCAATGAAAAGAATTTGGGGATACAGGGGGTTTTTTTGCCAAGAAAAGAAGCAGAAGGCTCACAATTAGCCCTGGCCAGGACGATTTGAGAAGCTGCCTTCCCTATTTGGGAAATATTTGCTTTGATCAGGAGACTGGAAACCAAGCAGTGTGAGGAAAGACTGAAAGAACTGGCATGTTTAGCCTTGATAAAAGAAGATGGAGGGGAAAATATCACTCTTAAAATACTTGAAAGATTGTCATACAGAGGAAAGACAGGATCTGTTCTCAATCATCCCAGATGCAGGACTCATAATAATGGGCTCAAGTTACAGGAAGCCAGATTTGGGCTGAATATCAAGAAACACTTCCTAACTTGTTAGAGCAGTATGACAATGGAACTGGTAATTTGGGGAGGTAGTGAGCACTCCAATGCTTTGATTTGGATTCCTTCATTGAGCAGTGAGTTAGTCTCGATGCCCCCCTCCAATTCTATTGTTTGATTATTTGATTATTCTGGACTGTTGCTCCAAGAATCCCACAGCCATCCTCTCCAACAGCCATGACAATAGCCTTGAGGATGCAGCTCAGAAACAACACTGGAGTGTTTCACCTGCAACTTCACCTGGGATTTGTTTTTCTGAAAAATACCTTTAAAGGCACACAGAATGTGACTTTTTAAGCTTGTTGCATTGCTCATTGGTTCTGAGCATCCCGGTTGACATTCCTGTTATTATTGCTTTGATACCAGAAGTAATTAATTGCACTGGACATTGTGGTATCATTCCGAGGGGGGGGGGGGTGGGCAGAAAAACACAGGGGCTAAGTCTCTAGTGGCCAGTTCTGATTTTGCACCTGGAAAACATTTACAAAAAAGGTGAAAGACAAAACTGAAGAACGTTTTTCTTATCACTTAGGACTGATAAGAGAATTGGCCATCTCAGCCACACTAGACGCTGTTCCAAGACCTCTATTCAGAGCATGTTACCATAGTCTCTTGAGACTGAAGGATGCCTACATTAAGAGATTGGCATAAAACCTGAAAAATTCTTGTCAGTATGCTGGTAAAAATGCCTTTAAAAGCAACTTTTGAAAGTAACAAGTTAATGTTACTTCTACAGCTAAAATTTAACTTTGTAAGTACTTGTTACATTACTTGTACTATAATTTTGTAACTACTATTTAATTACTTTTTTCTAAAAGTAATTGTGTTACTTGTAACTTGTTATTTTCAATAACATGTTGAATCATATTTGTTCAGATATACTACAAAATGTCAGCAACCTTCAATGACTTCCTTCAAGAAAGAATCAAACCGAGACAAACCACAAACCCTGCGATGTCCAAGTTCCTAGAAGTGGGGCACCCACAAACATAGTAACTGTGTTAAATATACATAGAAATGCAAAATTGTATTATAATATTCATATCAGATCTTGGACCTTTTGTGAAAGAGGTAACATCTAAAAAGGAGCAAATATTCACCTGAATTGAAATCCAACTTTTTATTTGCAGATATATTTATTGCAGAGATACAGCTTACCAATGATTTACATCTGTGCACAGACCATAATAGAATGCATGCAAATAAAATATCCATACTCTCTTTCTCTTAAAAGTGTTTCATGTTTTAAGATCTTCAAACAGAAGTCACAAACTTGCTTTTCTAAAAAGAATTTGTGCTATAGGATATGGAAACACATTTTGCTTTTAATCATCATCATCATTGTGGTGCACAAGCCTCCCTAAGGAGCGCTCAGCACTCGGTCAGAGAGTTCCACAGGCCACTTACCTACCACCTTTGCGCTGAGGCAAGTCCCAAGACCTCAGCAGTGCGTAGCGTAAGCCCCTTGAACAAGTCTGACCTTAAAAGAACACTTTACTTTTACCCAGTACTTTGCAAGTACAGACACATGGGCTTTATGATTCCTTAGAACTCACAACAGCTCAGTTAGGTAGGACTCTCAATGATAGCTAGTTTGTGGCCCTCTCCACCTCCTGGATTTAGCCAGACCCTGCTGTTCAAGAGACCAGTCCTTTGTAAGAATTTTTATAATTATTTTTTATTAGAAAAATAGAGTTTCATAGAATCAGTTTATATTGCTCAAGCTTTAGCATTAGGAACATATTCAAAGATTATTACAGTTAAATAAAATAACTAATCCCCATTAAAATAAAAAACACTACTAAGCTGGGCTAAGGTGGGCTAGCCCCACCTCCTTCTTCCTCTTTACTTACATTCTTTCTCCTTCAAGCCACATACTCAAACCATCAAGTTCTTTCTCTCTCCCATCATCATGGAATCGAACCTCTCCCACATAACCCATCGTCCATTTTCTACATTACTCAGACCTCCTCCTTCTTGACCATAAACCAATCAACTCAAAGAGGCGTAACTGTCCATTCCACCCATAATTCTCATGAAGATGCAGGTGTTTTATCTCCATTCCAATTAGTTCAGATTGTTGAGTCTTTCACGGGCTCCTTGGTCCGACCTTCGGCTTTATCATGAACCACGCTGTACTGGTCTTCAGAAAAACACTCTTAGCACTTAGAAAAACACATTCCAATGTCTCTCAAATCATCTTCACACAGAACCTGTCTGACTCCATCTTACATTTCTCTGACTACATATCCCACACTGCTTCAACTCCATCACAATCATCATCATCATCATTCTGGCTTATGGCAACCCTTTTCAGGGTTTTCCAGGTATAGAGTACTCAGAAGTGGTTTCCCATTCCCTTCTTCTCGGGGTTCCCTAGGACTGTGTGGCTTGCCCAAGGCCACACAGGCTGGCTGTACTCACGGGAGGCACAGTGGGGAATCAAACTCCCACCCTCTGGCTCCATAACCAGATACCTAAACCACTGAGCTATCCAGCCAGCTCTTATTTTGCTTCTGGGCTATATTATTTATCACTGGCAACAATACCTAGCTTTGCACAGGTCGGAACAGTTCTTAATTGGAGGTACTGAAGCTTTCAAGCAAAGATATGCAGCTGTCGAAGTTAGGTGCCTTGTGCCTACCCTTTGAAGTCACAGACTGTTAAACCATAGCCCCTGGAATCCCTGAGTGCGACCTCTGCCAATGGGCATGCCTATTGTGGGGCAGACGTGTTGCCAGTCCAAAAACATGAGGTGGATATTCCGTAGCAGGAGAGAGAGAGAGCTAAAGCCTTAGAACTCTCGGATGATGTCCCCTTCAACTGTATCAACTGCGACCTACAGCTACTGAAGCTTGGCATGTAGTGACTTGTGAGACAGCTGTAGGCTCCAAACAGATGAATGCATTTAATTAAAATCAAAATTATTGAAAATCAAAATAACTGTGTTTTACAAATAAAAACCTCACAGTGCACGTCTCTAGGGTTCCCTTACCATGTACACCCAGTGTCAGGTGTCTATAGCTTTCATGATCCTGGAATGGTAGGAAAAAACACATCCTTTTTTATGATGACACAAAATACGATTAGTGGGAAAATATCTGTATTATGCAGCTGGGTTTTGTTTTACTGTTGTTATGTGACTTTGGTCTGCTCCAGATGTGAACATCTTGATTTTTTAATTTTGGGTTCTAGTGAAAGTTCAGTCTCGATTTGACCTAGCACCCACTTATTTGTCCAGTTATATTTTAAGTGAATCAATATTTTTCCTGTCAGCTTTCTTCCCTATTCTGCTTTCATGTTAAGAATACCATAGATCATGGCCTCAGTCACCAGTGACTATTCCCTTTCACAGTCCTTACTTTTAAAAGAGGCAGCTGTGTTAGTCTGTGCTAGTCAGGCAAAAACAAAAGAAAAAGAAAAAATATAAAAGAAAAGACTTTGTGGCACCTTAATAACTAACTGCTATATTTTAATGTAAACTTTTGTGGACAGGTCTGAGGAAGTGGACTTGCCCACAAAAGCTCACATTAAAATATTGCAGTTAGCCTGTAAGATCCTACAATGTTTTTGTCCCCTTTCTCTCTCTCTCTCTCTCTCTCTCTCTCTCTCTCTCTCTCTCTCTCTTCTTTCTTTTTCCTGATATCCTTACTTTTAAGGATCTTTTCTAGTTCCTTCATAGCTGCCCTTCTGAGTCTCTGTGTTCTGATTTTTGGTTGCACTTTCCATGTGGCTTGACAATTAAACCAAGTTATAAGAAATCTTAATAAGAAGCTGACGGCATATACCAAGATCCAGGTCTATAGAGCCCGTGTCCTGAGCACACTCCTGTACTGCAGTGAGTCCTGGACCCTTTGTGCACGGCAGGAGAGGAAGTTGAAAACGTTCCATATGTGTTGTCTCCAACGCATTTTTGGTATCACCTGGCAGGACAAAGTTCCAAATAGAGTAGTCCTAGAACGAGCTGGAATTTTTTACCATGTATACATTACTGAAACAGCGACGTCTACATTGGCTTGGGCATGTCGTGAGAATGGCTGACGGTCGGATTCCAAAAGATCTCCTGTATGGAGAATTAGTGCAGGGAAAGCACCCCAGAGGGAGACCACAGCTGCGATACAAGGATATCTGCAAACGGGACCTGAAGGCCTTAGGAATGGACCTCAACAGATGGGAAACTTTGACATTTGAGCATTCAGCCTGGAGGCTGGCGGTGCAGCATGGCCTCTCCCAATTTGAAGAGGCACTTGTTCAGCAGGCCGAGGCAAAGAGGCAGTCCCGAAACCAGCCAAATCAGGGAGCTGGACAGGGGACAGATTGTATTTGTCTTCAGTGTGGAAGGGATTGCCACTCTCGAATTGGCCTTCTCAGCCACACTAGACACTGTTCCAAGTCCTCTATTCAGAGCACGTTACCATAGTCTCTCGAGACTGAAGGATGCCTACATTCAGATTTTTGCCTTACCAGGGCATTACCATGGCTCTGTGATGGAACACATGCTTTCTATGAAGAAGGTCCCAGGGTCAATGACTGATGCATCAACTTGAAAAGGGTTCAGAGCTGGGAGATATCCCAGTTTTAAAATGCAAACTGGAAAAGATGAACACTATCAGGTTCCTAAAAAATGTTGTAGAGGAATTTAACTTTTCCCTTCCTCTGAATCCTGAAAAATATTTCTATTCTGAAACTGGCATTTGTACAGTGAGAAAATGCAGCATTGGTACCAGCAATGAACAACTTGGCCCTCTTGGAGTTATTGGCAACTCCAATGAACTTTCAGTTTTGGCTGTGCTGGCCAATCCTGATGGGAGATTCAGTACTGCCACAGTCAATCTAGCAACATGGTTGACCACCCCTGAGTGAAAATAACAACTTTGGATGATCAATCTATGTCACAAGTGATGTGTTAGAGAAAAGGGTTAAGGTCTACTTCCCTGGCCTTTAATTTTGGAGTTCTGAATTACCAAGGCTTGTATCTGGAGATAAAGTTATGAACACAACATGAGTGGGGCCCTATTCCATCAGACCAAAATATTATCTAACTGAGCATCACAGTTTCCTGCAGTGAATCATGGGATGCCTGTAGGAAGCTCACAGAACAAGATTTGGGGACAAAACCCCTCTCCAGCCTTAAGCAAATGGATATTTAAGGGATCACTGTCTCTGAACGTGAAGCAACATATAAACATATACAGAAATCCTCATTTTTTCCTGTTCTTTTATTTCCATGTTTATATAAAGCTCTCCTCATGTTTGCAACAGCTTTTAATTAGTCCAGTTCATTCATGCCTCATACATGAATGATACAGATTGATAAAATGCTGCCAAAAATGTCAAACTTGACGTGATCATGCACATGATTAAATTATTTTTTAGTGTGATGTAAGGCACACTCTGTCCCCCAAAGCAATCTCAACATGATTTTATACAACCTGGTGGTGGTGCTGGAGGAGACTCTTGAGAGTCCCCTGGACTGCAAGGAGAACAAACCTATCCATTTTGAAGGAAATCAACCCTGAGTGTTCACTGGAAGGACAGATCCTGAAGCTGAGGCTCCAATACTTTGGCCATCTCATGAGAAGAGAAGACTCCCTGGAAAAGACCCTGATGTTGGGAAAGTGTGAAGGCAAGAGGAGAAGGGGATGACAGAGGACGAGATGGTTGGACAGTGTCATCGAAGCAACCAACATGAATTTGACCCAACTCCGGGAGGCAGTGGAAGACAGGAGGGCCTGGTGTGCTCTGGTCCATGGGGTCACGAAGAGTCGGACACGACTAAACGACTAAACAATAACAACATTGGCTGAAAATATATTGCTTAGCATAGTAACTTGCCCTCAAGTAGGCCCACTGGATCAGTGAGGATTTAGTGAATGAACTCCTCTGTACGTTCCACGGAGTCAAAGAGCTCTACTCCAGTTGCAGCTTACTAAAGTAAAGTACTATGCTGAAGTAAATTGTAACTATAGTCTGCCCATTTGAATCAATGGAATGTATGGATGAGTTCACCAATTCCCCACAATGTGACTTACTACACTAAACAACAGGATTTCAGCAATTGTATAAATCACAACAAAATCTTATTTGCAGTGTTTTATCATTATGCACAGCTACACACACACATTGGATAAAACACAACCATTAAATTTTAATACAGTCAATTGTTCTGATCCCCTTGGCACTGGTTAACTATCAGGTTGTTATTAGAACATTGTCCAATGTTATTTCTCCACATGGAGAGTAATTTGTCTGAAGAAGCAAGCAAGAACCCTGGAAAAACAGGGTTCTTACTCATGTGTATAGCACACACTCAAGCAAGGATTTCTCCTCTTCAGACATGATATTCCCTTTGTAAAGAAGTGATGATGCAGAGTGGCGGGGTTAGTTACTCTTCTCCGATCTTGTTCATAACCTAATAGCTAAAGATTAACTAGGGCTTAAGTTTTACAAAGGTGCAGGAACTCATATGTACATCAGTAATGAACTACACAAAAACAACATCAACAATGGGTATGCTTTCACCCCAGAGCAGAATTCATGCAGAGTAAACCCATGGAACAAGGGAGAAAGAGAATGAGTACGGTGAGGAGAAATAATTCATCCTTAGTTGGAGGTATTGTAGGTCAGCAGCACATGCTATGTAGACACACTGCTGGAAATGGATTAAGTTTAACTGTGACTGAGAAGCAACCTAACTTGGTCACTCTCATCCTCTCCCGGTAACTATTGTGGGATCAAATATTGATAATTCCTTAAACAAACTGAATTGGAAAGTAAAAGAATAAGTTCCGTATACTAGGTTCTGTATATTTTTTCAATATTGAGACCAATAAAACATTTTGAAACCACACTGGCCCATATGATGTAGACTGAACCTCTCAAATTCTTAATGTAACTTCCATGGCATGCCATAAAAAAATAAGAGTGACCTCTTGTGGTCAGTTCAACACATGTCAGTTCCATGCTTTCCTACAAAATGAGGAATAAAGTTGCCTACATGGGCATAAATTTGCCGTCTTGTTTGACACAATTGAGCTGAAATTCCAATAGTCCTAAATCTTTTTTAGAACGTGCAATCCATATCCCACTTGCTAATTAAAAATAACATCTTTAGATTCCTTTCACTTCAGAACTCAAGGCAGTTTATAAAACCCACGAAAGCAACCCGAAAACAAAGGACTACGGGACTGTGACCCCACCCTCCCCAAATATCTACTTTTTGGGGAGTTTGTGTCATATTCTTGGGGTAGCACTAGAAAAAGACTTCGCTCTCCAGGATGTCTGGCTCAAGGTCAGCAACCACACTATCTGGGTTGTCCGGGACATCCAGATCTTTCTGGTATAATTCCTCTGTGTATTCTTGCCACCTCTTCTTGATGTCTTCTGTTTCTGTGAGGTCCCTACCATTTTTGTCCTTTATCATGTCCATCTTTGCACAAAAGTGTCCTTTAATATCTCCAATTTTCTTGAACAGATCTCTGGTTTTTCCCTTTCTATTCTTTTCCTCTATTTCTTTGCCCTGTTCATTTAAGAAGGCCCTCTTGTCTCTCCTTGCTATTCTTTGGAAGTCAGCATTCAATTTTCTGTAACTTTCCCTATCTCCCCTGCATTTTGTTTCCCTTCTCTTCTCTGCTATTTGTAAGGCCTCGTTGGACAGCCACTTTGCTTTCTTGCATTTCCTTTTCTTTGGGATGGTTTTTGTTGCTGCCACCTATACAATGTTACGAGCCTCCATCCATAGTTCTTCAGGCACTCTGTCCACCAAATCGAGTTCCTTAAATCTGTTCTTCACTTCCACTGTGTGTTTTTAACTAGAACTCTCAAAACTCATGTCTACAAGAAGCTAATCTGGCTTCTATATTCAATCAATATAGACATTTTTTTAAAATGCTCCCTTCAAATCATAGACACAGAAAATTAAATTGATCAAGATACAGCTAGATAGCGCAGTGGTTTAGATATTTAGCTGTGGAGCCAGAGGTTGGGAGTTTGCTTCCCCACTGTGTCTCCTGGGAGAAGAGCTAGCCTGTGCGGCTTTGGGCAAGCTGCACAGTCCCAGGGTACCCCAAAAGAAGGGAATAGTAAACCACTTCTCAGTATTCTGTACCTGAGAAACCCTGAAAAGGGTCACCATAAGTCTGAATTGACTTGATGGCACATGATTATTATTAGAGACAGCTCTAACTATGTTGCTTCTTCTAAATCTTTTTTTTCTTGTCCCTTGGTTTTGCTGACAACAGTTAACAGTTAATATTTCATATCAGCTGCCTTACAGTATTTTAAAGTAAAACACTCCAGATCTCAAGTGTGGTCCATTTTGCTTTGTTGTTTTCCACCATGAAGTTACGAGCACCGCATCCATTTAAAAATATAAGCACGCACACATCTTCAAAGCAGGGGGGAAAATAGCAGCACACTAAATGTTGATGGATTTTCTGTTAGGATTCAAAGAAGAGTCAAACTGCAAAAGAAAACAGGTATTATAGAGCACATGATCATAAATGGCTAATTTCAGTGACAGAGTGGTGGACTGAGTAAATATAGAAGGGATTTATTATAAAATTCTCTAGTGTTGTTGGCAACAGAAGCAAATTGCTGGGCAACCTTATATCCCCAAAATCCAGGAAATAGCATAAACACCAAACCACGATATTTTCAATGACAATAATGAGAGGCGCTTCGCCATTGGTTGGCATTGCCACAGACGGCGCGTGTTGGCATGTTCTGAAGCCTGAATGATAGATTTGCTGCTCGACGTTTATAATTATTTAATCAATTCCAGATTGTGGAACCTGGAGGGACATTAGGCATCTTTGTACAAAGAGGAAAAGAGAGAAAGAAGGGGAGCTACATCTTTAGAATGATGGAGTGCATTGGTCCCCTGGGGTTTTCCTAGCCACACGCTTAAGATGGCTTCAGGGAGGGAGGAGTGTATGTCTGTGCTTTGCTTTCTTTCTCTGGTTGATTGTTAGGGCTTGATTCATCAATGTGTGTTTAAGTGTTCATACAAAAAACCATACAGTTGGCAATTGTTGCTGCTTGAAATGGGGGGAGGGGTTAAACAAAAGATTTCCACTGCCTTCCATTGAATCCACCTTAAAAAAAAATAAACACATTGTATGCTCTACATAGAATCGTAGACTCATATCATGGAATCGTTGCAGTGTTGGAAGGGATCTTGAAGGTCTTCTAGTCCAACCCCCTGCCCACGTCTACTCACAGGACAACCTTCTGGCTGCATGCTTATACTGTATATATCATTGCTATGAGGAAATGCTAAAGAACCCTTCTTCGCGCCTCTTAAAATTTAACAGACCTGCCACTTTCAGAAATAAATTACATGTATTGTGTTTTGTAACCCAGAAGAGAATTGTATAGGTGCTGTATTCCTAGGTTCATCAACATGATGTTCCAGTTATCAAGGCTTTGGTGGGGGGGGAAACAAAGGTACTGACGTTTTTTAAAAGTCAAAAATAATTTTTATGTAAAAAGCCAAAACAAATCCCTACATTGAATCAACATTGCCTTTTCATCCTTAGTCCTTAGGAGAGGCAGTGATATAGGTGATATGTTTTGTTAAAATTCTCATGGTTAACACAGATATTAGGACCTTACACACCCACCATTAAGCACATATATGTCCCATTGATTTCTGTGTGTGAGAGAGAAATAAATGCTAAAGTGTCTCGCTGAAATTGCTAAAAATGTTTAGGGTTCAGTAAAAAGCATTAAGAGATGAAGTGAGATAACACAGTGAGATGAAACAGTATTTATTTTGTTTTAAAAATATTAAATTCAAAGCAGGGTATACTTTAAATAGGCATTAATAATATTCATCATATTATTCACATCTTGAAATAACTTCAGGCATTTATGAAATAGGCCTTTTCATATTCAACATTCTCAGATTAAAGATAATCTGAATGCCACCATCATTTCCCTTCTTCCTTTAGAAGAATTATTTGCTAGAATTATACTCTTTTGCAGATCTCATTTTGAAATCATTATAGTACAGTTCGGCAGAGTTACCTTATATTTATATAATTCTGGTTCTATTCTGTACTTTGCAATAGTGAATTCAGCAGCGGTTATAGTTTAATTCTACTCATTAAATAAAAGGAACATTGAAAAGTAGGTCAAAATCTTAAATTTTTCAAATGCCAATTGGGTCTTTTTCCTAGCCTAAACTATTAATACTATTCCATACTAGTTACAGAAAAGTATAAATATAAAATAAATGCATTTTAGATGTTTTGAAAGATTGCTGATCATGATGAGAAAACGCTTGCATTTGCAGTCTTATACCCAGATATTTGACAATGCAGCCGGTAAACAAATGGGGGTCACTTTCTGAATGAACCCATTTGGAATGTAGCAGTATTCAAAAATTTCACAGATTTCTTCTTAAAGCACTTAAATAATGAAAATGTTGTGACCAAACATATAAAGCACATAGTCTTGTCGTTTTATTAAAAAAGCTAAAAACCCTTCAGATGTATGACATTCAATTACAAAGAACCTGCTTACAGTGATCTGAGCCCAAATATGAGTTCATTCACACAGAGGGAAGTTCATATCATGAATAACATGTAGCACATGCCTCGGACAAGTCTATTCAATAATAAGTTATGTATCCAACTTAAACTAATTACCAAACGAGTATCTGTTTGGAACGTTATCTGTTCAGCCAGAGGGAACTGAATCTGTTTTTCAAATGAAATCTGTGCATCTGTACATAATCTACATAATCAGGCGTGCACACATGCAATTACATATGCAGATGACTTTGCTGTGGATCACCTCACTATTTAAACAAATGTTGCCTTTTGGAGTGCAGTTGTGCTCTTGTTATTCAGAGATTAGTAATTGTTCTAGTGTTCTGCTTTCATCGTTTTCCCCCCTTTATCCTTATCATAGAAAAGTGAAGTTGGAAGGGGCCTACAAGGCCATCAAGTCCAACCTCCTGCTCAGTGCAGGAATACAATCAAAGCATATATAAACTTTGAAATATTTTTAATGTTTGGTCTGAGTTTTTGACCCCGCATGAAATTTATCATTATAATCTGACTTCAGGGGGGGACTTGTGGGGATGTTGTGGAGAGGGATGTTCTTGGTTTTCTACTTGTTTGGCTACCGGCAGGAGGTAACACACACCCTGGGGCTTCTGTGATGGGCACAGTCATGTTCCGGGCAGGTATGGGAACAACAGCAGATCCCTGGGACTCTGGCCCATCCTTCATGAGGACCTCTCTGGCAGGGAATGTAAAGTCCACTAGTGAGCTGCCAGAGGTAGTGGTGGCCAAGATCAAAAAGAAACTTTTGGATGGGTGCACTTCCCTTCTCCCGGCCAACCTAAGGGTCTCTCGCCTCGGTATGATCTCTGAAAAATCCTATCCCAAGGGAACATCAGTTAATGATGCTATTCCCCTAGCATCATCAGGCACGCACTACTCATCCTTTGACCATGTTGTGGCCTTGGTCAGAAAATGCAGTCCCTGGGCACTGCTTGCTAAATGTGACATCCAGACAGCCTTTCCATTCTTGCCATTCCAATTGGCAGGTGTCAATGCTGGGATTCAAATTAAATTCTGGGTCAACCAGTATGTTGACAAAGCTATGACCACAGACTGCTCCATCTTTTGTGCAGCATTTGAGATATTTAGTATATTCCTGGAGTGGGTGGTGAAGTTCAGGGGAAACTCAAGAGTCAGTCACACACTATTTGGATGACTTTCTTTTTATTGGGAAGCCAACTCCCAACTTCTGCCTCTGCCTCTGCCTGTGCTCATCTCTTTAGGATATTGCAGGAGTTGGCGGCCAACCTTGGTGTCCTATTGGGTGGTAACCTTCAGCAAACCACTGATGGGTGGGCATTTCGGTCTTCTGATGCAATGGATCAGTTCCCAGTGCTGAGCCAGGGAACTGCTGCTGTAACCAATAAAGTTGTGTCCTTTCCTCCCAAAAGTGGTCTGGTTGTGATTATTGTGATATGTTTCCAAATGGCCTGGGTCTGCTCAGCCTTAGGCCAACAATAGCTTCCAGAGTACACAATGGTCATGTTGGCTGAAGGATTCCGGGAACAGTACTACCAACAGTGTTTTTTTCTCCACCAAACAGTAGCCGAACGTAAGGAACCAGAGGACACTACAGTTTTAGGGATAAAGATAAATTGCAATACATTTCATATTAATAGCAGCATTAGCAAGGATTAACAGTTTACAGATTGAAACACTCATCTGACTCCCTCACCAAAGAGCTCTACAGCTGATGGTCTATACCTAGGCATGCAAATGGGAGAATAATTGTTAGATTATTAATGCCAACAGAACACACAGTAGCAATTTAGGGAGTTCTGTTGAGAGCAGCCTGGTAAATCAAACAACAGATATTAACTTTACTCATTTTATTGAGGACTGAACATATCAGTTCCTTCATAGCCTTCCTGTGATAAATTAATAAACAGAAGATAAGTTTTCTCTTGGTATCTCATGGGCTGCAAATTTCCCTCCATCCAGGGTCAGAGGTAATAGTAATTTCAGGCTTAGAACACTCAGTCTAGTACAGTCACAAACCAGGTTCCAAGAATGAATATTACACCAGATTTTGGCCCTATGAAATTCCCATCACTTTTTGACAGTTTTTGGATCTGTGTTTAAAATCTAATTTTAAACACAGATGCATTTAATAGACTGTGTATAGCAAGTTTTTAAAGAAACCCAGCTTCATCTCCATCTTCTACATCTTTCTATTGTCTTTAGCATGGTTTGGCATAAGGAATCTTGATCCCCATATGTGACAAATATTTACATTCTATTCATCAAGTATTATAGAGCCATTACTTGGTCATGGGATTTCTGCAAAGTTAACTACACATATACTGCACTGGTAGGGGACTATGATGCCCATATAAAATGTGATAATAATGTTGTGGCCATTCACATGATACCAGATCTTGAAGACCTCTTCTACACATATAGTGACAAGAAAGATGGGTGTGTGTGTGTGAGTGAAATGGCATTTACAGTATCGAGTTATGAAATTCCTTTTCAGATGAATTCCTTTAATACTTAGTGGTACATTACAACACTTTGCCTCCACTTACATTAGGTGCTCATACAGTAGATTGTATTTGTCTCTCAACTAGGTAACCTGTCAGCTTCTTTCATTTTGAAGAGTTACCATTTTGACTTGTGTAATCATCATAGTAAGGTTCATTTTGAAACCTTTAGGAATAATTTTCTATTAACAGCATGTCCATTTTGACTGACTTTGGAGAGTTTAAAGTTGTAATTATTTTCTGGCTCAGAGTGTGACTACATGGTCAAATACTGTGGGATTTGCTCCACATATAAAATGGGTGAATTCAAATTATTTTTTACTGACTGCATGACACAAAGGCTGGCTCAAATTGGTTGAATCCTTTTTGCTCCCAAACCTGCTCTTTTTCTCTGCTGTGGACGGCTTCTTTTTTCAAGCCAGAACAATTTCAACAGGCCTTTTCCCATGGGCTTAATTGTGGTACGTTCTTGTGAAGATGGGGGTGTATTCTGTTGGTGTTATTTTTTTTAATAGAATAGTTTTTGAGAAATGCAGTAGTCTGAAGCTTTAAATGAGAAAATGGCTTAATGGAGAGCCATAAAAGGATCAACAGAAGCAGGAGCAGAAGAAGGAAAGATCAGCAGAAGTGGGACCAGAGGAAGAAAGGAAAGAATGGAGTTCTGTGTGCTGCAATGCGAGTTGCATCTCATTCAGTATGAATGGTGGAACTCCCCATTCAATCTGCAGCCCCTGTGTGAGTACTGATTGCAATTTCAAATGCAGTATGAAATGCAGTACAGGCAGCAAATCAAATCCAGTATAGTAACATCCTTTCTTAAAAGTAAGCTGCACTGAAGTCAATCACATTTATATGTGAGTAGGTATGCTTAGGAGTGCATTGTTAATGACCAAAGTGGAACAGCAACAGTACAGAACAAACTGAGTTATTGCTTCATTATGAACATATGCTGCAATAGCATAATATGATTTTTAATCTCAATGGTTTTTAACCTTTTATTTTAGACATTTTTATAACATATTGAGCATGATCTAAATCTTATTATTTCTAGCAAGGCACCTAGGCCATCTGTGATTCAGTCCCACAAGGCAATTTGGTACCTTCTGGAAGAACTAAAAAAATGACTCGGGATTGGGTAAAAGAATGGCTGAGTCAACTGAACCAAGCAGAATGATTCCAAAACTGCGGTAAAAGATGACAAATTTGCAAGAAGTGTAACAACTGATGGGGGGGGGGGGGAATCCCATATAAGAGACATTCATAGATGTGTTTATTTAGATGTGATCATGCCATCTTCTGGAAATTACTTAGCAATGGCTATCAGAAACTGTGGAAAACTTTTGAAAGCAGCATAGGAATAAAGTTTCACTGAGGTTTGCAGTAATGATTTAGCCCTACAGAGCTTTCTCAGCCATCCAAATAAAACCATATTTGCCTTCCTCCTTGGCCACCAGTCTCTCATTCTGAGGCCAAGAGAACATGGGCGCTTGGCGTGTAACAAAGCACAGGCTGAGAATGGACTAATTAGAAGGGTTTTTAAGAACAATTTATGCTTCTGGGTTTTTGTAATAGCCAAGTTATTCTACTTTATTAATTTAGCTGGCTGCATTGCCTTTAGGTGGAGTATTAGCCGAGTGGTGCCAGTCTTTACAAATAAGAATTTGTCCCCCAGCCATAGACTTATTAATCTAATTAACATTCTGGTTAGGAATGCAGTGGTAATTTGCGAGGATTGATCTCTGACATAGATAATGTTGTTCCACTAATGTGGACAAGTACCATATACCCCCTTCCTGTCAAATTTTATCTGATTTAATTTGCATTAAAGTGCATTGCCTGCTGGAGATAATGTACTCACAAGCATGCTGCACAGAGGGTAAATTGCATGCAACCAGATATGCGGGTTATACAAAGGCAGCAATGAACAGGGCTAAACTTACAATCTGTTTAGCATCTAACAACATGTTTAAACTCAGATAACTGTGTGCAAAATCTGTGAAGGGCAGTGGTGAAACTGTGAAGACTTAGTTCTATCCCTGCAATGAGTTAACAAAAAAATCAGCACTGACCGTTGTGAATTTTATCTCATCCTCTACAGCAGTGGTTCCCAACCTTGGGTCCCCAGATGTTTTTGGATGACAATTCCCAGAAATCCTGGCCAGCACAGCTAGCGGTGAAGGCTTCTGGGAGTTTTAGTCCATGAACATCTTGGGATGCAAGATTGGGAATCCTTGCTCTGCAGCAATAAAGGATTTTCTTTTGGTTTTAGTAAGGCTTTGCCAGTTATCAACATCTGTCCATATCAATTTCAATGTAAGCTGTAAATGGCATTTGTTGACTTCCTATTGTAATTTTTCAAATGAAAGCTATCAAAAGGGGACTCATTTGAGAGATGTTTGCCCCTCACCCTGTTCAATAAAGGAAAATCTCCCTGTTACATTACGTTATGTTATGTTACATAGTTATGTTACATTGTTATGTTACATTACATTATGTTACGTTATATACCAATAATATAATAACATAATAGAACAGCCCTGCTGGATCAGACCTGAAGCCTGTCTGGTCCAGCACACTCTTTCTACTGTGGCCTATGAGATTCCTATTCCAGATTCCTGTGAGAATCCCATATGCAGGACATGAATGCAATTTCACCCTTTCACTTGTGCTACTCAGCAGTATGGCACTTTCACTTCATATCCAAACACACACACACACACACACACACACACACTTTCTCTCTCTGTGTGTGTTCGTGTTGCTGTTTTTAAGAGCTCCCTGTCACTTGTGCAGCAGAAATCTTGTCAAAACCCCCAAGGTTGTTAATTTTGATTGCAAACCTGCTCCCATAAACTGTCTATTGATGAACAAAGCATGAGCAAGTAGGATCATAGAATTGTACTGTGGTTTGTTTGCTAGGTCAGGCTGCGAGACAGTTCAATGTACCTCAGGAGATTTTTGATCTCTAACAAGAGCTTCCAGATTTTACCTACCATTAAAATTCAAGTCTCTAACTATGTCCTCAAATAATTTATGGATTGGAAATATCATGCTTCTATCTAGATAAGATATGACTGAAAATTTCCAGAAAATCTCTTTAGATCTGTATGGGGAACCCTGAAAATTAATTCTGCAGTGTTACTAAGAGCATAAGGTGGAATCACGCCTGTTATAATGAAGTTTCATCTAAAACAGCTTAATTACTAGGTTGACCTTTGTTTTCTGTCTGAGAACTGGCTTCCTAAAATTCTCCTGGCAGATCTACAAATAAAGTCCTCTAATCAGTCTACATGGGTAAACAAAATAAGCCTGATGATTCATGACTAATTGGCTATGCTTTTGTTGTTGTTGTCGTTGAATATTTTTGTGCAGCGAAGCCAGTTGTCTCAAAGAGAGAGACAGAGAGGAAAAACACTGTGTGCGTTTTACCTACTTACAAAATATAAGTGTGTGAGAGTTTATTTCATGCTGTTACTCCATCTATTTACATTATTAAAAATGGCATGCATTTAGTTAGTTATTTGTTGCAATTACTTTTGACATTTTTCATTACTGATTTTGAAAGAGTTCATTCATTTCTGTGACATCCATAGCCAGAATCCTGCAGTGTTCACATAGTGTAAATGCACAATGCCACAAATAATT
Organism: Intellagama lesueurii; assembly: GCA_037013535.1. Lineage (NCBI taxonomy): Eukaryota > Metazoa > Chordata > Lepidosauria > Squamata > Agamidae > Intellagama > Intellagama lesueurii. Next base: position 248,825,049 of record JBAJHW010000002.1, read on the forward strand.
CAACCTGTCTAGCTGGCTGTCTTTTGTGCTCCCCTACACCCTCCGGTTGAGAAAAACAATTGTGTGTGTGTGTGATCATACAATGGATTACAAGTGAGAAGGGAAGATCAGTTTCACAATTCCTTGTCTGAGCATAGTTTTCTTCAAAAGGATTTGGGCCTGGCTGAAGAACTCTCAGAATCACTGTCCTTTATTTTCTTGAAATCATGAGAAATGGGTGTCAGACAACTGGAGGAGGACTGATGTTGTCCCTATCTACAAAAAGGGCAAAAAGGAGGAACCTGGGAACTACAGAGCAATCAGTTTGACATCCATCCCAGGGAAAATTCTGGAACAGATGATAAAGTGGTCACTATGCAAACACCTAGAAAACAAAGCAGTAATAACGAGAGGCCAACACAGATATGTCAAGAACAAATCCTGTCAGACTAATCTGATCTCATTTTTTGATCGGGTAATCTCCCTGATAGACAGAGGGAATGCTGTAGACATATTATATCTTGATTTCAACAAAGCTTTTGACAAAGTGCCCCATGATATCGTGATTAGGAAGTTAACTAGGTTTGATCTGGATAGAACAACTGTCAAGTGGATTCACAGTTAGCTACAGAATCATACTCAGAGGGTGATGATTAATGTCTCCTTCTCAAACTGGGAGGAGGTAACAAGTGGGGCACCCCAGGGCTCAGTCCTGGGCCTAGTGCTATTCAATGTTTTTATTAATGACCTGGATCAGGGGATACAGGGAATGCTAATCAAATTTGTGGGTCACATAAAATTGGGTGGAATAGCTAACACCCTGGAAGACAGAAACAAAATTCAAAATAATCTAGATAAGCTTGAGCATCGGGCTGAAAATAACAGAATGAAATTCAACAGGGATAAGTGCAAAGCACTTCACAAAGGAAAAAGAAAGTAAACAGACAGTTAGTTACAAAATGGGGGATATCTGGCTCAGCAATACTACAAGCGAAAAGGATCTTGGAGTCATTCTAGATCACAAGCTAAATATGAGCCAACAGTGTGATGTGGCCACAAAAAAGGCAAATGCTATTTTAGGCTGCATTAATAGAAGTATAGTTTCCAAATCCCGCAAAGTGCTAGTCCCCCTCTATTCAGCACTGGTTAGGCCTCACCTTGAGTATTGTGTCCAGTTCTGGACACCACACTTCCAAGAAGGATGCCAAAAAAATGGAACAAGTTCAGAGGAGGGTGACAAGGATGATCAGAGGGCTGGAAACTAAAGACTGAGGAAAAACTAAAATAATTGGGCATGTTTAACCTTGATAAAAGAAGACTGAGGGGAGATATGATAGCACTTCTCAAATACTTGAAAGGCCGTCATACAGAGGAGGGGCAGGATCTTCCCAGAATGCAAGACACACGCAAATGGGCTTAGGTTACAGAAAGCCAGATTTAGATTGAATATCAGGAAAAACCTCATAACTGTTCGAGCAGTACAGCAATGGAACCAATTATCTCCAGAGGTGGTGAGTGCTCCAACACTTGAGGCATTCAAGAGAAATTTAGACAACCACTTGGCAGATATCCTTTGATTTGTATCCCTGCACTGAGCAGGGAGTTAGACTTCATGGCCTTGTAGGCCACTTCCAACTTCATGATTCTTTGATTCTATGACAGAAGAGTAAAGAAACTGGAAAGAGAGGAGGTGGGGACAGAGTGCTCCCTTCTCCCCATGGTAAATATACCTGACTTAGTAATGACTACATAGAGCTCTAGAGGGCATCTACCCTACAAAGGAACAGAAGCTTGATATTACTTGAATTGACAGGACTGTGGCCTTTGTAGCTTGGTAAGGAACGTACAATTCTTTGCTGTAGCTCAGCAGCATTTATTGGCATTGAATACAGAAAATTCTAATATCTCATCAAATTTCAAAGCCCAAGATTGCACAAGAAAGTGGACATGGTATGAAATTGTACATGACACTGGAAATGGTATCAAGCAGGCTCTATAGAATAGACACACTATCAGAATCTGACAAGCCCTTGGTCTTCTCAGTTTGGAGAGAGCCCCCAATACCCCCTCATTCCACTCCTAGGCCTGTGGATATAATACTTCTTCAATTGCAGGAGCATGGGGCTACACAACCTCAGGCCTTTCAAAGCCCACAGCTGTGCAGGATCTGGAATCTCTGGGTCCACCAGCCTTCCAAAGGCCTTCCATGCCTGCAGTCCCTTGTGGCAACAGCTGCTTTCCCTCTTAGAGAACTCAGAAGCCCACAGAAGGACCATAGAGACTGCACTCTGAAACATCTGGACAGCACAAAGTTAGTGAAATCTCCTCCAGTCAGTAGCCCCTTGCAGGATGCTGTCCAGGGTCCTGACAGTTCTTAACCTTCCCATGGCTCTGCTGTTCTGGGCCTGACATTGTTTAACTAGATATGACCCTGCTTTACCAGGTTTGGCCTTGACACAGAATCAACCATGGCTGCTTATATTATAGTCTCTTTTCCCAATGCAGCCAATCTAGCCCGGACAACAAATAGCCAACAAGTCTAGTAGCCATTGATCCTCCATTACTTTCTTTTGTCCCTCTTTCACAGCAGTGATTTGGTGGCCCTAACTAAAGTGGTAGCTACACTACATGGACGGTTCTCAGAAGCAGGTGTGGCAGATAATCTGTGTTTGGTTTTATGTTCTACATTGTCTCCGTATGTATGGGCCATTGATGACTCAACTGCATTTTATGTTTTGTTTTATACCCATTGAAAGAACTGCAAATCAAGAGAGGGATGAGAGCGCAGACAGATGCTCTTTTTTTCCTGTAGCAATGAGGATGCTGGGAGCTAAGGGTGTTTTTAAAACCTGGAAGAATCTGGGGACAGGAGAGGGAAGGAAGAAAAAGAGAGGGTGAAGCTCAAACCCAGTGAAGGATATCTGATGAGGGATATGCAGTGCAAGGGTCTTGACAAGCAGTGTGGAACAAGTGAGGCAGTGAAGTGACAAAATACCTGTTGGGTGCAAAGGGATCTGGCAGGTCACAATGCCAGTGGAGGAAGGGAATCATTTTCACCTCATTGCACTCTGGTAATACCAGAGCATCATGCAAGCCTACAGCAGTGTTAAGGATTGTAGCAGGAAGTCTGCAGTGTGGCAGAATTATTGTTTAACAGAGAGCTATTTTAATTTAGTTAGATGATTCAGTTCTCAAAAACTGTTCAACCATAAGCACTGGGGTAGATCTCAAACCTTCTCTTTCCCAATTCAGACTGTGTGTGGCTTGGCATATGCCATAAATCCATCCCCATCCCCTGACCCAATCCAGACGCTTCAATGACTTCTAGTCTGTCTGCAGGCCCAAAGTATGTCAAAGTACTTGTTATCCTCTTTAGAGCACAAGATGACAAGGAAGCCAAAAGGAGGTCGTCTCCCATCTTATGCTAACCACTCATTAAGAGTAAATGGAAAAAGGTCGTCCTTCACCACCCACATCTGAGGTGCAATTGGCTAGAAAGCACAAAAGGCCTTCTCTGAAACTGCGTCCAGGCTCTGGAATTCACCGTCAAGGGACCTGGCCTTGTTTAATCATCTGACAGATTTTCTCCGTCTTGCAATGACTGTGGGAGGGGGAGGGGGTGGAGATTTGAACAATTACTTTTTTTGACAACAAGCGCTAGAATCCCTCAGTTCCCGCATCCTGGCCTTGTTGTCTGGGGATTCTGGGACTTTTAGTTTTAAAAAACTGGCTTAGGTGGCTGGCCTGTCAAGTTGTTGATTGATGAAGAATGTTTTGTGAACTTTTATGCTATCACTGGATCTGTCTTTAATTTTTTTTTAATTGTTCAGTTTGCATCCATTTTAAGAATACTGTAAACTGCCCCTGAACATTTAAAGAAGCAACAGCAAAATATCTGATATACACACATATGAATGAATGAATGAATGAATACACACATACGTGCATACATACATACAGTATATACATAGCCTCTGACACAATATTTCAAGAAAGAATACATTAAATATTCATCACTATATGTTCTGTTCCCTGTTACTAAATATGGTGGGTGAATGCCCCTCTCTCAAACTGTTTATAAATAGACCAAGTTCACTGGTATAAATTTATTTACATATGGAAAGTAGGATATTTCACTAGTCAAGCAGCTATAAAAGTCACTGTGATACTCATCCTATAGACTGGATATTTTATTTTTGATGTTTTATTATCATAACCTTGAGATTTCTGTCATTTTTATTCTTATTTTACACTTAAATTGATTGCAGCATTTTATGTCTTATGGCCTGTGACTGAAACAAATAAAAATGAAGGAAGGAAATATTGGAAGCATAAATATAACAACTGAGATATCCACACAAAATATATATGGTATTCAGAATAAAATGTACTCAGTAAAATAGAGAATAACTTCTAATCCTCCACCACCACCTTAGAGAGAAAAAGACAGAGAGAAATTCTACTAGTATTGAAGTGAAGAGCAAATTCCAGTTTGGTTTTGATGTGGCAAAGATGTCACCCTGAAGCTCTCATGAACCTTTTGTCACAGTTATTTCTTTCCACTTCTTTCCTCTGCACAATAGACATGAGAGCCTTTAAATTCCCAGCCTCTTGTTTACTGGCCTGCAGTTTTGCTGTTCCTCAGATCTTCTCTGTGTGTGTGGGTGGGTGGGTCGGTGGGTTAAAAGTAGCTTCCCTTCGGCATTCAGATTGTTTAAAAGCAGAACAGAAACTCTCCCTTCATGGCTCAAGATTTCAAAACCTCAGGTAACATTAAAATGTTTTATACAGAATCTCTAGTTAAAGAAAGATGTGGTTCAACTTTTTACAAGTACCGTGGGGAGGGGGCACAGAGGGAAGAATTTAAATACAGAAGGAATGAAAAATAGTCTTATTTGGGGGAAGGTCTTAACTCATTGTCTCATCCATAACGTTCACTCAGCACCATGAAGGAAATATCCTCAATACCTACACATGGTTCGATGAGATACATAACCTATTTCTCTCAGTACTTCAAGGTGCTGTGTTTCCTGAAACAATATGATTTCCATAGTTGTTCTTCACTTTTCTTTATTCCCAGATTTTAACATTTGTTTGTCTAAGCGCAACACTCATGAGATGGAAAGCAAATTTTTCTTAGGTTTGAGCTGGTTATTCGGTGCAAGTTTTTTAATATATGTTTCTACTGAATGATATAGGAATATCTTAAGCTTAGGGCCTGGAACAAAATCGGAACTTCGTGTGTATCAGGATAGGAGAGTCTTGTGTAAGCTGAGCTGAGGTTTACAAGCAAATGCAAACAATATAGATTAATGTATTTCAGGTTAGAGTGCTTTTCCAGTGTGGCCATTGAATATCAGTCCTATTGATAATCACACAGTCAATCATATCAGCATTCACATAAATAGCTTAGCCTAAAGGTGGGAAACAAAGGGGCTGAATAATTTGTGGCCGGGGTGTGTGTGTGTGGAACTCCCCAGGGGAAAACCAATTTCCACCAAAAATATTCTTTGATTTCCCTGCCACCACAAAAGATAGAAAAGTCACATCTCATCTATAGATCAGCTCTGAGATTTCCCACCAGGCCTTGTTTTATCAACAAACAAACTTTTTTCTTTTGAAAACTAAAATTTTGAAGGGAGGTTGTTTTGTTCTGTTTTTCTATTGGTTAAATGAGCTTACAGTCTCTTTCACTTTCCTTTGGAGGAGCTGGTGCAAGTTTTTGACCAGAAAAATGGTCCTAGGACCCTGGAACATGTCCACTCCCAACTCAGTCCTTGCCCTCACAGTTTGTTTTCTTTTGTTTTAATTGCATTTTTATACCACCTTTCTTCTAATGAGCTTGAGGTGGTGTACATATCCTTCACCTTCCCAGTTTACTCTCACAGCTCAGGCTGAGAATGTGTGACTGGCTCAGGGTCCCCCTGTGAGTTTAGTGGGGTTTAGAAATTGGATCTCCTAAGATTCACTGTACAGCATTCTAACCATTCCATTGCACTGGCTCTCAAGGTTAGGGGTCAACATGAAAACCCATTGCTGCCCCCTCACACTCAAAGGATGGTGTTGGAGAAGCCTATAAAGTGCTGTTATTACTTCTGGCAGTGCAAGAACTCCAAAAGGGCTCCAAGCAGCAGGAACAGCTCCAGCGTTCCATGGGCCCCAGCAAAAGAGCAGTGGCATCTTCACCAACCACCAAAGCAAGGGATCCATATCATACTATGGACACAGAGATGCCACTTCTTGTAGCACCCAACTCTTCCTCTCTGGGTTGTGGTGAACACATGCTCAACCTCCACCACCAGGTTCGCTTCCCTTCTGGCTCATGTCAAGTAGAGCAAGATGGTGCAGGAGGCAGCAGAAGCTCTCATGCTCAGTGATGGTTGGTGCTGGAAAAGCTGGGAAAGATGGAGGAGATGGGAAAGTGTCTGAGCTGGGAAGATGTCCAAGGTGGCTAAGGAAGTGTCTTGTACATTCAGCGCATAGCACTGGTTAGGGAAAGAAAAGGGAAAACACAGCTGGCAAAGCATGGATCTCAGCAGATGCTTGACAATGTGGATGGGTGTAAATTGGCCTGTCCTGCCCCACCTAGCACCATACTGCAGAGCAAAAGGAAGGGCAGAGTTTAGAAGTTACTTGCTACAGATACAGTGCTTACTTGTACTGTAAGTAAGTACTGTAAGTACTGTAAGTTATTTCTCAAGTTACTTCTTGAGAAATAAAATGTAAGGAAGCTACTTCCCAAAAGTAACATAACAAACAGGAGCAGTTGCCTTATTGGTGTAACAAGGAATGTTTTCTAGTTACATTTCAAAAGTTATTTTTGACAGAAGGACATTTTCTGGGATATGGAAACAGCCTCCATAAAGAATGTGAGGACTATGAACATATTTGGGTCTCCCCTGCGCAATAACAAAACCTGTCGGCTGACCGTTCTACTGCAGAAGCACTACCGGATTGCTTCTGACACAACTGAAGAAGGGGCATTTTAATGCCTTTTGGAGGTTTTGGTCAGGAATTGTTCATGCTTTATGCCTTTCTTTCTTAAGTCCTAAGTTCCCTGCCCCCCCCCAAAAAAAAACCCCAATAAAAAGTAATGCAAAGGTAACATCAAGTAATGAAATGAGTTCCTTTTTCAGCATTTTAATGAGTAATAACAGCAGGTTATTTTTCAAAATATATGACAAGCAACAGGAATAAATTAATTTTCTGAGCTCTGGGGAAGGTTGTTATGATTTGCTAAGTAGACTTGTGCATGTTTTGGTGCTCTGGGACTGCTGCGTGCATGAAAATAATGCAAGGGGCTCTCTGGAGGTAGCCAATAAAACGGTGCCATCTGGCTTGGACTAAGAAATAATCTGGGGGTAAAGCATTGCCTCTTTTCCTGCTGCTTCTTCGCCCAGCCTTTGCCTGAATGCTCAGCTAGTGCTGACCTAGGGCAAAGAACTGCTCGTGGCATTTGGATACAAATATCACCACAGAAATCTTCCCAGGAACTAGACTGATCAAATCAGGCGACCTTGGAAAGCTGTGGAATACCCTTCTTTGGAAACACTCCAGGAAGGTTAATAAAACATCTTTCTGAGATGTTTTAATGGGCATCTTGCCCTTGCACAGACGTCGGGGACCTAATGGTCTCCTGGATCTCTTCCAATATATTTTTACTGCCGTTCTGTGTGGGCAGATATTCTGTTCCTGTGCATCCTGTTAAATAGCAGGATTGCTAGATAAATATCATTTGATGCAGTGGGGTGCAGTGGCTTGCGTACATTTGCGTGTGCAGTTCTTTGTGTTGTTCTGTCCTGTTTTTAGCTGTCTCGCTTATCTGCACAGAGTACCGCTGCTGACTATGTAATGGAATGATCTAGTTTTGTGAGATGATTCCAGATTTTGCTTTAGGTCCTCACGTAATGCAGAGCTTGAACAAGTTCTCTCTTTTTAAACTACATCTCCCAGAATCCCACATCCAGCAGAAATTTGCTGTCTATTAAAGTTACTTGCCCAAGCTCTGAGTAATACACTAGTGCAGACTGTACAAGACCGTTTCCCTTTTATTACTTTCCTAGCTGAGTTCTTCTAAGCCTAAGCGTGTCCTTGGCTTTTCAGATTTTGACTGAGCACGTACAAAAATCTTTATCCCATTACTCAGCTGCTCCAGACAGGAGTATCGGCATTGTACTCAGCCAGCTGGAACAAAAGATAATGCATGTGGCTAATCTTGCAGCTTATACCCAGGCCAGATGTTCCTCTCCCAAAATAATATGCCAATGTGAACAATCTGCCTGAAAGAAAAGCAGGATCTTGGTCTGTGGTCAATCTCAAAATGGCTCTTTGGTGTCCACAACTGGAAGCTTGCCTTGGACAATAAAAAGGAGCAAAGGCCTCTTGAGGAACAAGTAGGCACAAATGGCAGAAAAAAAGATGTTTGCCTTTATACTTTCTGTCTCTCACTGAAGCATACGGCATTTCCTTTCGGAATCTTCTGGACTGTTCCAGGACCTAATTATAGGCACATCATCTTACATGGAAAGGACATGTTTATATAGAAGTGTGCGCTTACAGCCAAATAAACATACAGGGAGTTTTATGAATGAGGTGATTCACACACTTTAAACAGAACACTAGCCTGTTGCTTCAGTGTGGAGCTCTACCCTTTGTTGTTCAGAACATCTGTATATAGGATCGCTTAGAGGAAACCTGGAGGGGGGGGATGAGGAGAGCTCCACTGGATTAAACCAGAGGACTACCTAGTCCAGCCCATAAATGTGAGCACAACAACATCCTCCCACTCCAGTAAATGGTATCGAGAGAGACACTACCTCTGATCCTGGTGATAATATAGAACCCCTATGTCTAGTAGTCACTAACAACCTTGGTAGCCTTATCCTTCATGCATTGAGCTACTCCCTTTTACAACTGTCCCAGTGTGTGGTCATCATTACACCTTGAGATAACAAATTCCATAGTTTAACTGCCCTGTGCTACTTTTAGTAGTAAAAACTATTTCAGCTACAGAACTCCATAGGTTAGAGTAAGGCACATCATACCAAGGAAAGCTTTCTTAAGGAAAAACAGGATAACCAAGTAATACAACAAATAATAGGATCAGTGGCACCCTTGTGACCATGTGCTTCTGTTTGCAGCACACCATTATAAAGGAAAGGTCTAAAAAATTTGGGATTAGGTCTGAATCTGTTTCACAGGTTCCAGGGAAGTGATTTCATGAAGCTCACAGTGGTTCTGGACTAGGGGATGTTGGGACAGCAAGAATATATAAAACCATATCCTGATGATCACCAAGCACATTATCTGAAATGGCGAAGAGCTATGAACTACTGCTCATTTGTGCATCTATTGTGGCTGGTTTAATAGGTAGATCCCTGAGTATCAGTATTTCCTCAGGATCCAAAGCACTAATTTAGATGTGATCCCACCACCCTTTGAATGGTAGAATTCTTTCCACATTTTCTAAAGCCAGCTCAGTTTATCTTATGGGTTGCCATGTACCACTGGGCCAAGCAGTCCCAGATTACAAAATTAGTTGTAATGTTCATTGGCTCTTGTCCCTCGTGGAAAGCGGCCCATAGGTCTATCTCGGATTGTGTCACCACCTGAACTAAATGGTGATGCACCCCAGCCCCAAATAGCATGTGTTTCTACGTGTATCAGGGCTAGTGGAGTAATAACGAGTGCACCATCTGAGGCTCAGAACCCAAAGGGTGTGGCTGAGTGGGAAAGTATGTTAATTATAGTAATCCTGATCACAGGAAAGAGGCAAATGAGTTTGCATAGTCTTCAGTTAAGTTTAATTACCCAAGTAATACAAGAAGTTAATTTTATGTAACAATAAGAGTTGACAGTTGGTTTTCTTTCCTTTCAGCATTTCTTTCCCAGTGTGCAATAGTATTGCATATATTCTCAGATTTAGATTAGCACCTGATACTGTTTTGACAGAAAATGATGAATGGCACCATTAGCAGGATAGCTTTATGAAAGGAAAATGAAGCTGGTGCTTTTCTAAAAAAATGTAGCCACAGCAATTACCACAAATTACTTTCAAATTATAGTTTGCACAGCCATGACTGCACGACAAGTGAACAATTGGGAGCAATCATTTTCTTGTGCCCTTTGAGATGTCTACAGGCTGGCCCCCCTAAATGTCTGGTCCTCTGCACGCTTTGTCCCTTCCAGAACATGGTGGTGAGCTTACAAAGAAGTTCAGAAGAATACAAATACTTTATTGCTTCATAGCCAATCAGGCTGTATGCATAAACAGAAATTGAACAAGTCTTCATAGGAATAAGGCACAGAGTTGTCATGCACTTTAGGACTGCCCTCTGGACAAGGACAGTTTAGAACTCCTTCACGAAGTAATGAAAAACTTTTAGGGTGCATAACAGCGACCACAATCTCATGATCAGCTGTTTGGCCAAGAATCACTACTTCTCTACGCATATATCCAGGGAGGGAACTCTACAAGCGTAGGGCCTTAGATTAGGAGGAGTTTCTAATACTGTCCCCAACTTTTAGATTAATATATATTTTAGGAATGATTCCATGGAGCATCCAAAGCTTGACATAGGTTAGGGTCTCAGCACATCTTAATATGGGACATGAGATATCCCAAGTTGGACTTGTGACTATTGTTAGTTGACCACTTGAAGAAATTTGCAAAACTGTGTGTGGGGAGAGGACACTCCTAAATCCCTCGTTCCCCAACTCGTGCATCATCTTCTAGAGAGCCCTTTAATTAGTGGTTTCCTCCTTGGCCTTTTCTCTCAGGGTGACCTCTGCTTCTCAGCTACTGTCCCTTTAATTACTTTCTTTCTGATCATTTAGCAAAGCCACTGAATTCTTGAACTGGTCCTTAATTCAAAGTTAATTTCTGGTAGCTTACATTTTGCATCAGACCACTTGCTCATTCATTTTTTTCCAATTGCCAGTTGCCACCTTTCATACAAAAAATATCAAAATGAATAAAATATGAATGAACCCCTGCCCTGTCTGCAACAGAAACACAGCATGTGCATGAGTCAGATCAGCACAAAGAGTAAACCTTTGGGCAATACTCTGTTGATCACTCTGATCTACAAAAGACGCCATTTTGTTTGGCACAAATCTCTAACTGTATCAGTCTGTTGTGGCAAAAACAACCAAGACATTTCTGGTACTTTCAAGATGAACAACTTTTATTTGGCAGAAGGATTTGTGGTTTTGATCAAGTGGGCTGCAAGGCACAAAAACCTATGTAAAATAAAACCTTCAGTCTTTTACAGTGTCACAACTTTTTGTTGAACTTCTTGTATGTACATTAAAATACGCTTGGTCCATAAGGATGATGACCCAAGAGCTAGGAACTCTTGGTATAATGCTGGATGTTCTTCCCCTTCTGCCTTCCAAACTGGTATTGTTACGTATGTAACAAGATATTTTTGGTTCTGACATTGGTTTCTATTGGAAGAGAAGAACAGATGTATTTTCCAAAATGTACCATTGTGTAAAACATTATTCTCTTAAAAAGTCAATTTTTAAAGCAACGTCTCTCCCTGTGAACATCTGCCTGGGTACTAAGACTTACCAAAAGAATTTTACGATCTACCAGTGGGGATGTTTTCCTTGTTTTAAAGTGTTATGAACTTCGTTTTGAACTGCATGATATATCATCCCACTTCATCCTCAGTGGCATTTTGTCCCATGGATCTCTTTGGTGAGTATCTGTTGTTTTACACAACTATGGAAGGGCATCAAGTGAGCCGGCCTCCAGCTCTGGTAAGCTTTCCTTTGTACCCCTGGTCTTGCACTGCCTGTGACATTACTTATGTGACTGATAGTTTGTTTGGCTGTGCAATGGGGGGGGGGGGTTGCCACAGTGGGGAAACACTTAAACAATTGCCCTCACTCTCTGAAATGACTACGAGTCACTGATGAATATTTTACTGCTTTAAGAAAAAGCCATACTTTTAAAATATTGCTTTAAAAAAGAATAACTACCATAGTTCTACTTTATCAATTCATACTCTTTCCCCACACATTCATTATATTGATAGTCCATCTTCCTGACATGTTGAAATTTTCTCTTCAATCCTACCTGCTTTTATCTCCTCTCCTCTCTTGTTTCACAAGGGTATGATGTTTCATAAGCACCTGGTGATTTGGTTAAAATAAGGAGCTGGGCTTTTTATAGGCTAACATTCTTAAAAGCTGGGCATTCAGATATGAAACAGATGGGTGTGTGTGCCCGTGTGTGTGCTTGTGAGCAAGCAAGCAAGAGTGTCCAGGAAATCTTACTGGAAGAATCTGGCACATTCAGTATATTGCGTACAATGTCAGGGGTACCTTTAAAAAAAGAAAATACAGTAGCAACTTTGCTAGTATGGGATGTCTCTTAAACAATATATCTATTCCTGAAGAACAGAGTTTGAAGGGGACACTAAGTTATGACCTTTTGTACACAGACATGACAATGCTCTTCAAAAGTGTCTGAATCAAAGACTTCTGCTAGAGCTTTATTAACCAGTCTAATAAAATGAACTGTTGATTGATGTCAAACATCTGCCCTGCCTAGACGCTTTTACCTGTGCAATCTGGAGGCTAGGTTTCGCCATGCCATCTGTGCAGCAGATATTTGGGATGTAGCATGCCCACAGGGAAGCATCCAGCATGAGAGAGAGAGGACAATCGTTCCTGAACTTCACATAGCAAAGGGCCCTGAAATGCCAGTTCCCAAACTCCATCTTCTTGTAAGTCACTAGGTTTTTCCTTCTCTGTCCTCCCCCCGCTAGAGAAAGCTGAAGACATGGGTAGGTGTCTTCATGTGACAATGAAGCTCATCAAACTAGGACAGGTTAGGATATGTTTCACACGTTTGTTTGGCCTTTTAAAAATAAATATGAGTGTGAAGGAGTTTCTCTAATAAGTTTGATATTAGTTAAGAAGCCATTTGTGAAAGGAATGTTAAAATGTGTTAAGGAGGTTGGCTTCCTCACCTTTCTTTCTCCTCTCTTTCTTGTCCCTCCTTTTCATGTCTGACGCCTTTTATCCCCTCACCTTTTTAAGGGAGCATAGCCACATCGTCAGATCAACACTGCTCAATAGTGTGGTTTCTATAACAACATCACCCACTGTTTTTTATTCCCCTAGTACATTTCTAATAAATAAGTTCTCAACATGACTTACAAAAGCAAGAGAGGCACAATTGCTCTTGCACCGCTTACAGGTGGAAGAGCTACTTGCTAAAATCTTCCTAGCTTCTTTGGAAGACAGAAAGTAATAAATGGTGTTACTGCACAAAATGTCCCAAACATTTTTCCAGATGTGAAATTTTAGCATAGATAGCCTAATTTGAAATCCGCTAAAAGTAGTGGGTGGTTCCCTGTGTGATGTAGTGGATGGAGTGATGGACTAGGAGTCTGGAGAATAGGGTTTGAATCCCCACTTAGCCAGGGAAACTCACTGAAGGAGTGGAACTGGTAAAACCACTCCTCAAATATCTCCCTTACCTTGAAAGACCTATTAGGGTCACTATAAGTTGGTTCTGACTTAGCAGAATAGAACACACACAGAAAAGTAGTGGATGTCGTTCAAGTCATTTCAGTTGCCTTGGACAAGATTAATATTCCATTCATATTGTTAACACAGCAAGCAGACAGTCAGGGAAATGGCCAACCTGTATGGCCAACTATGCTGTGCATGCAAGGAAATGTTATTTCTTGCTGGGATTTGTAGTCTTCCTGTGACAGGGGAGTAAGACTGCAGTCTTATAACCACTTGTTTAGGAAGGAGCCTTGTTGCTTTCAACAGGATTTACTACCTTTGGAAAGACACCAAGTGTATATGCAGCTGAAAAACATGTGAGAAAATAGAACAAGCATCTTTTCCCAAGAAAAAACTTTCTACTCATTGACACAATAAAAATATTATGCAGATCTCAAGGAATGTAAAGTGGAGTAGGTGAGGACTTATTAGACTATTTCCATAAAGCTGCATTTTTCAAAAGAAGATCTGAGAGGTTTAAGAATGGCTCTGAATGAAGGATGTCAACTTTTTTTCCAGTGCATTTGAAACATGTTCAGTCATAGACAAATCTGGAGTCCTAGAAACACTTATGTGGTAGTAAGTCTGATTGCACTCATATTCTGCATAAAAAGCATGCTAATGCCACGCTACCGATTATATTTAGCAAATACATTGGTATTAGCTAAATATAATCGGTAGGTATTTATATAGCTTTTCCCCCTTGAAATTGACCATCATGCAGACACTTAGTCACAATCCAGCACAGAATAAAGTCTGCTGAAAGCCACCGACTTCCTGTTTCTAATTCCATCCAAAACGTTGTCAAAGGTTTTGAAGATGAAATGTTGAATTATAAAATACAGTACAGCACCCAAACATGACCACATTAGAGACTGGCCATTTCATTTCAAGAGTGCTGAAGGGGGAATAGTTTGCAACAAAACAGATCTCATGCTTTGTTAGGATGTATCTGCATTTGTGACCAGCTGTTAATGAGTCCACTATTTGGTACTTATTCCAAGAAACTGATTTTCCTCCTGCTCTATTTGTTAATAGTAGGGTGTCTGGGCTGCTAGATGCAGTAGGGTATCACCTCCCATCATTCTTGACCATGCTTGCTTGGGATGATGGGAGTCAGATTCCCACAACATTGAAAGGGCCTCAAGTTCTCTAACACTGCATTAGAAGAAGCTGGAAGCTGATGTGGCTTCTTTTGACAAAGGTGAATGAATACTTGACTAGGTCTAGTGTTAGGGATGTGACACTTGGCAGCCTCTCATTCTCAGAATGAAAAAAGGATTCCTCTGTTCTCCTGATAAAAACAGGCGCACACACCCCGCCACCCAAATAAAGGGAAAATAAGCCCAGGGTCTTGTTTCAGTGGGAACCTGAGAAATCTCAGTGGTGCAGAAGAAAGTTTTATCACCCTAGTGAAACTTGGAAAAATTGACAAGAATGAGAATTCTCTTCAAAGTACTTATAACATCCCAACTTAGTATTTTGAATCAGCCATTTCCAGTGTTGATTTATACTAAGAAGGATTTTGAGAAGAGAAAACCAGTGCTTCTTGATCTTTCCATTAGGGATATACATTTAGATTTTTTTTTAAATGACAAATCCCATAATTCTCCTTTCTGGGAGTCCCACCTGCCGGACCCAGACCTTTCAGACACCTAAATTGTGCTCCCCTAGAGAGTAGGCCCAGCTGGCACACTTTGCCTAAATTATGCTTGAAAAAGAAGCTATCGTGATGGTTACTGCTTTTTGTAGAGTAGTTTTGAGGGTTCTCTGGGGCTTTATTTGGTAATACCAGAAACACAAATGAAGAGAAACAAAACAAACGAACCTGAAAGAGCCCATCCCTTTTGTGTTTGACAAACGGATCAGAATGACCCAAAGTGAAACACCTACTGAAATAACCGGAGACTGACTCCTTCACTTCTTAACAGAAAGAAGCTGGCGGCTGGCGCAAAAAAGCACAGGAGGTGGTGAGTATACCATTATGTCTATATGCTTACACTAGCAAAAGATAACATGGAAGGTCTTGTAGGCTAAAATGTGCTGTAAACAATAAAACTGAAGATATTTGTGGAGAGTCTATATCAAAAGAGACAATAATGGCAGCCAGTATCCCAGTCAACATTTACATGGTGGTGGATCTCAAACTGTAGAAGCAGCTGCCACATGCAGATAAGGTGCTGATCAAAAGTGACCAAAAGCACAATTGGCACCTCATCAGAAATGCTACAACAGTTCCTGGAACTGGAGTGCCATGTGTTGGAGTGCCATGGCAGTGCAAGGAGACCACCCTAAGTCTCTGAAGAAGTGGCCCATAGTCCACTATCATTTATGCCAGATAAAAAAATGTTAAGTCTTTAAGCTACCGCAAGTTGCTTTGTTGTTTTACTGCTGCAAACTAACATGGCTACACCCTTGGAAAGAGCTACAGTTGTAATTTTCTGATTTGTTAGAATACCTGTGTACTGTCTTAAGACGGAGACATAAACAAATGCAAAGCATATTGGGGGCACAGCAGTGTAGCCTACAGAGAATGCTTTTGTTTGTACTCTTTGACTGGTTCTAAATGTTTCATATTGAAAAATACATGGAATAAAGGTGGTTTTCTGCCAATGTGAGCTGGTTCCCTCTTACAATTTCTGCCATCAACAAATCCAAACCAGTATATTTATAAATATGCAAACCAGTTGGATTGTATATGCTATTTAATGTATTATTTACAGTCCATTGCCATGCTAGCTGAAGACTCGCTGAGTGGAAGCAGTAACTGGCATGTGTTCTGGATCAAAAAATGTCAGTCTCTCTCCCCAGATCCTAGCATTTTAATGGATTCTGTAGCCTTTGTGCCATTTATGTCGGAGTTGTTGTATTCTAAGCTGTGTTTTTACTCCAGAGGGCTGGCTATGAGGCCCACAGCTTTGGATTTTCTTGATGCAACCCATTTACAGTTTACAAGTATGAATGCCCTATCTGTTCCAGGAAGGGAAATTAAAGAGCAAAGGAAGAATGTTACTGTTCACGTCTTTCAGTTTACGATGTACAATAAGAAGCAGGCTTCTCGTAGTCCCTTGAGGGCAAGTCACAAACAAAGATTAGCAAAGCACTGATTTAATTGTCTTTTCCCCCTTAAAACAAAAAACAAAAAACCTGCAGCCCGCCTGTTTAAAGTTAACCTTAACAAGGATTCTAATATCAAAGGAGCATCACCCTTACATTACAAAGGACTTTTGAAATATTTTGCAGCTGGATCAAGAAGGGCAGCCTAATGTGTTTTAATCAGCTGTCAGACATTTGAAGTTCCTTTGCCCAACTGTTATTGCAGCTACACGTCTGGCTCAGATGTTGCCGAGTCCATGGTTTGCATTTGTGTTTTATAAATACACTTGTACATGCATGACATTTGATATTTGCCGCTTCAGCCAAATAGGTGAATAGCAGCAAAGGTGGCCATTCTCTACATCCACCTGAACTGACTGAACTGTCACCACACAGCTTGGGAAGTTAATGAACGTCTTCAGGAGCTCAGCATAACCCTGTAGTTGGCATAAGAGAGCACAAACATGGAACGCCATGGGTTTTGATGTTTCATTTCCCAATAAGGCCAATGTGAGTTCTTCAAAAGATAATGCGGAATTGCACTAGATTTTCATATTGTGCAGACTTTTCACTACTGTTCTGGGCAGGACTGACTTCAATGGGGAGACAAGACCTCCTCACCCCTGGAACAGATGGGAACCATGGGATTAACAAAAATCCAGTCAGGTTGTCAAAAGAAGAAAGAACACAGAAACATGGGACTTTGTCTTTTACTGAGTGAAGCTGTTAGTCCATCTAGCCCAGGACTGGTAGTGATTCTTCAGGGTTGGTAGCAATTCTCCAGGGTTTCAGGCAGGGTTCTGTCTTATCTCTGCTGAAGATCATTAACTGGCACTTAAAGTCTCAATAATTCACTCGGAGAATTTGTAGGAGAAAGAATAAAAAACATTTCTTTACATACAGTTGCTTGAAATTACAGATTTGTGTATGCTGCTTTCTTTCTGCGCACATACTTAGCAACCAACTGAACTGATCAACAGCAAACAAACAACTGCCACCAATCCAGGAAAGAGAGAAAAAAGAGACTCAGCAGAGTGGCAGGGCTCTCTTTGAATCAAAGGCTAAAAGGAATGATTGGTTAGTGCTGACATTCACTTCAGCCCAGAAAAGTCCCTATCAGTCACACAAACTATAGATAGCCTGCAAGTTTACAGGCAAAACTCCAGCAATGACTTGCTGCTGGATTTCAGCCCCTATGTTACACTTTTAAAGCCACTGAGCTTGTTAAAAATACCAGTTATTTTTGTTTTGACTTTAAGGTTATATGAACTCACTTATCTATACCCCTCCAACATGCGCAACAAGATGAGCTTTCATGGTAGTTGTTAGGAAGGATCTTTGCAGAAGACCCTTGATTCAATATACTTAGGATATGCTAGTAGGGATCCATACCAATGTCATGGAAGGTGGTGGGCTTTCCTTATTAGGAGTGTTTAGCACACAGGCTAAATGGCTACCTACTAGCTGTGCAGAGAGTTTGCTTAGATTTCCTTCAATGTCTCTTCCAAATCTATGGTTCTGTGATCAGCCCTGTGCTCCTTTTTTGTACTGGTAATTCCTTTTTCCATTAGATGCATAAACATATTTGTAAATAAACCATCCATGGGAAGAGGGGAGATGACCCTTCTTCTGAAGTCCCCTTGAAAATTCTTTTTCCCCCCTTATGTGCAGTCTTCAATCAAATGACTTTCTCCTTAAAAGAACTGAAGATGGCTTAAATTAGTACAATATTTAAAAGCTAAAAGCAGTAAGTATACAAAATTTACAAAAGAATCAAACAAACACAAGGCTAAAATGGTAAACAAAATCAACATTAAAAAACACATGCAAAGCAACAAGGCACAATAATCCATTTTAAAAACTCCTCTCAGGCAGCCAGTCACTAAGGGGAGGCCTACCTGAAGAGAAAGGTCTTTGCCTGCTTGTGGAAGGACAGCAAAGATGAGAACAGCCTGGTCTCCAGTGGGAAGGAGTTCCAGAGTCTCCCATGTCCCCACCAAACACACCTGTGAAGGGGGTGGGGCCAAGAGGAAGGCCTCTCCAATGATCTTAACACCAGGCAGGCTCATAAAGGGAGTTGCGGTCCTTGAGATAATTTGTTGATTTCTTTGTTACTTTTATACCTTGCCTTTCCTCCAAGGAGCTCATACATAGTGTCCCTCCTCATTTTAACTTTCCCGACAGTTCTGTGAGACAAGATATATTCACTAGCTCAAGGTCACCCACAGAACTTCATGACTGGCATGAATGTTTTACTTGTGAGGTCTTTATTTTACTGTATTTCACTCAATATGTCTGAAGAAGTGGAGCTGTCCATGAAAGCTCACTTTATAACAGTCTTTAAGGTGCCACAGGTGTTTGTCTTTTATACTATTATTGTTGTTGTTGTTGTTGCTGTTGCTGTTGTTGTTGTTCCTTTGGGTTTTGCCTGATATGCTTGCACAAACTAACACAGCTCACTCTTCTAAATCAAATGACTGAGACAGGATTTGAATCTGAGTCACCCCAGTTTAAAATTCTAACATCGCCACTACAACACACTAGTCTCCTTAGGTGTTCACTAAAAACCTGAACAGTAAACAAACTCCCCATGGTATCTGAACATGCTGTCAAAGACATCTCTTTATGAGTCTTGTGAAACAACATCCTTCACCTGAGCTAAATCATGGCATGGATTTGTGCTTTGTGCAAAGCGCATGTTTGAGATTATTGGAAGATTTCTTGGATATGTTCCTGTTGATGTTATGCAGGTTATGACGGATCAGCAGTCAAACCACCAACTTCTCAGTCCCAGGATTTAGATCCTTCAATACTGGTGTTCGATTTAGGGCATCAAAGGCTTCCCTGTACTAAGGAATAGCTTGGATTACTCCATACATACACAGATGTGTTATATATATTCTTACTGATGCAATATGAACCAAACTGCAGGCTAATTGTTCATACCCTTTGTCATGTTCAGAGCTGGAGGGCGCAAGCACAAATCTGTTAAAAATATGTGAACATAAACTGCTATTTTTTTCAGGCCACCTTTGTAATAAAGATGTTATTGAGGGGTGGAAGTTCAAACCACATCTAACTGACCTCCCACAGTAATTCCAGCAGACTACCAAGACTTCTTTGGATTGAATTCAGTTCCAGGGATAGTTACAAACCAACACCCTAGAGAAACATTGTTCTATGTTTCGCATAAGTCTTCTCTTCCAGCATCACACTTTGTTAAATTTTCAAAAATATATTGACTGATGGAGACAAATTTTACTGGAGCTTGGGATGTTAGCATGAAGGGCCCCAGCAATATTTTATTATTTACTGTTCAGCAATAATTTAATATTTTATTTATTCATTTATTAAAAAATATTTTGACCCCGCCTTACTCCTTGAAAAGAACCCAAGGTGGCTTACAACAACGAAAGACACTATTTAAAGTTGAAAACAATGAGTATACAATGGTGGTTAACATCATTAAAAGACAATATTTAAAAATTATGAACAATGAATAAGGAGGCATCTCACATCAATTAACAGGCAATATTTAGGCAAAGATCAATAAGTATACAAAAATTTTAAAAATGTTACTCTGAGAAATGGAAAACACAAAAATGGAAAACACAAGTAGTACTAACAATCCAGTTAAATCAGTAATGCATAAAAATCCATCTTAAAATCACACACGGATAACTGGTTACTGAGGGAAGGCTTGCCTAAAAAGAAAGGTCTTGCCTGTTTGCAGAGGGATAGCAAAGATGGGGCCAGTCTGGCCTCATGTGTTTTTGGAGTTGAGGTTGACTTTCTGGACTTGGACTATGAACCCTAACATTCAATTGCTGGCTGAGGATAGTGTGATTTGTAGTACAGCAAACCTGGAGACCACTTGGACCATTCTTCCTTAAAGAATGCACCAATGAACCTGTTCAATCAAGATCTGATGCTATTTTTTATTCCACTTGCTTTCATCCCATGGCTACCCCCAACAACGTTTACATTTGTTGCTCATCCCTTGAACACTGTGTATTTGATTCTCGTAGTAGTTGTTGTTCCTCTTGTGGATGCTGGTCATCACCATGGCTATACTGATTTTGAAGGGCGCATCTCTAAACAATACTCTTGTGTCACATCCAGACTCGTCTCCCAGGTTGTTCAGCCAACTTGTACTTCTTTTCCTATTTATTCTACACTGCAGGGTCAGCAGCAACAATCTGTATTTTTCACTAGGTGACCAAAGTATTCTAGCTTTCTGCATTGCATGTTTTTCATGATTTATTGCTCTTTATTCTACTATTTGGGGGGGGGGGGGGAATCCCTCTGAATCCAAGAAATTCTTAGGATTCTGTGGCAAATCCACATTTCAAATACTGCTGTACTCTGCATTCGAAGTACACAATTCCATGTTATAAGTCAGAACCAAGAATACATGACATCATAAAATTAGCACTGTCAAAGCTAATTTTACGTGTTATTGCATGTAACATTCCTCATCTTAAGAAAGGTGCTTTGGGCCACGTCTATTCTTATGTCTGTTGCATGGCTATAATCCCACTGTTCAATCAGCCATATTACAAAATACTTGGATTTACCAGAATGCGCAACTTTTCATTTTGGATCGTTGACTGTTTTGCTATGGCTGCTTGCTTTCTGTTGATTACCATGGACCTGGTTTTCATAACATTCATTTTTAGACCATGTTCATTACCTTCTTCATTGCCTTTATTGAATAACCTTTGCAGACCATCCAAACTGTCAACCAATACTACTACACCATCTTCATACAGTATTAGATGTTGTTGATTATTCCTCCTTTGACAGTGATCCTGCATTTAAATCAATATGTGCTTCTATAAAGATGTTCTTGGAATACAAACTGAAAACCAGTAGTGAGAGAATACAGTATCGTCATATGCCTCTTCAACCCTCTATGTATGCCCTGTGTCATGCTATCTTCGGCTTTACTGCAGGTTTTTATTGCCAGTACACGTTGGCAGTTGCATTAATAACCCTTGAATAAATGGCTTTGTTTATCAAAAACTCAATCAGCTTGCTGGGTTCAATTTTGTCAAGGCATATCTTAAAGTCAATAAAGCAAGTAGATATATCCAATGCATTAGGATGAGCAGACACATTCTTATATATATGCAGAAGAGTGCTTCGGTCTGCAGTCAGTGCAAGCTCTGGTGTTTTCATTTTTGGGTGATGTAATAAACCCTGGTTCCCAGCAGATTTCAGGAATGATTCCTGCTCTGTAGATGTGATTGAAAAGATTCACTAAAAGAGTTAAGTGATCATGTTCTATTACATTTCATACATGTTTGAAAATACTGGATTCTGAGTTTAAGTATTTTTTGTAACCTGCGTTGCATCCACTATAGACATCTGGTAAAATAAATTCTATAGATCCGTTCTCTTCAAACAGCTCTTTAATATGCTTATTCTACAGAATGATTTCCCCCTTGACATCAAACATACAGACTGCCACAGCTGCACCAAAAGCAAGGCCATCTGACAGGACAAATAAAGGTGTGCCTGCAGATCGACTGTGCTATGCTACTAAGTCCAGAGGCATAAGAACCTTCCAAGTGGGATGGCATAGAGAAAATACCACCTGCAGAGGCACAACAGTGGAAGGAAGCAGCTGCAAAAGACAGAGAGTCTTTGATGAAAATAAAAATGTTGTTGCTTATGGAGCTATCTGCCAGTAGAAAGGCAATACGGTGCCAATGGGTTCTGTGCCCAGTTGTTATTTCTTCAACATCCATATGAATAAAACCAGACACTTTATCATCTGATTTAAGCCACTGTGTCTTACCATTTTCTTCTGCAGGACAGGTTGCGGTTGGTACTTCCATCAATCTGGTGCACCTGAGGAACATACTTATCTTGTTCTTCTATGCAGGAATATTTTCTGAATTGAGGACAGGGATTGTACATCCACAATTCAAATGCAAACTGAAACTGTTCTCAGGTGGTGGTGGTGGTGGGAGTCCAAGCCTCAAAATAGGCCAGCCTCTGCTTGCAGAACAAAAGGTTTTCTTGCTAAGCTGTCTACTTCAAGGTAGAACTTCCAAAACAATTTTTTTTAAAAAAAATCAAACTCTGAAAGGTTGTGAAACAGCTGTTAATTACTGTTTTATGGGGCTCAAATTTCTCACAATATTGTTGTTCTTTCCATCTTGCCGTCCACACGCACTGCCTCCACACTGTTAATTTCAATGCAGTGCTGGTAACTGCATGCTCTATTTCTTCATGAAATTTATCACATTCTCTACATTTGTTTGTGTTCCTAGTCCATATTTTCCAACAAAATCTCAGCAGTCTGTTTTGCCTGTCTTAACACTTTAAAAACTCATTATGAAATTTGGCTCTGTGTTCTTTTATGTATTATAACAGCTTTGAGTTCTTCATAGACTCTTTCTGTGATTTTTTTCGACTCTATCAGCAGTTTGAGCATGCTTTTTTGTACGATGTGAATGTCTGTGGGATCTCCTTTTAGCTGGATAAACACTCCCCAGTCTGAGTATGGAATTAAGTTGGTAACAGCTGCACTTGAGTCTTTTGTTTCTATAGTTACCATTCAGTAACAGTGCTGTGCATCATTACTATCCGAATAAAATATAGTATGATCAGTATCTACCGGTATTTGTACTTGGACAGATTCTGAACTTCACTTATTCTGCAGATACAAACAGTCCTTTTCATTTCTTTTATAGTGCACTTTTTTTTCTGCCACATTTACACTTCAAACATTCCAAATTCCTAAATTCTCATCTGGAAATCCGTAGCAGCCTCTGGCCATCCACAGCCTGCGAGAGACTGAGGGGCCTTCTGTATCGGTCTAGTCATGACATGCATGCTTGGCTAGTTTTCCATTGCCTTCCACATCTCAATGTGACAATCAATTGTGATGGTCACTATCACGCCTGCAGCTTTCCTGAAGCCCAGTCAATAGTGTTTCTCTTTTTCTGATTGGCACTGACACAGCTGCTACGTACCTAACAGCAGGTAAATTAGTAAGTGGTTTAGTTCCTCAGGGCTACACAGATCTTCTTATCGGGCTCCTCTGCCCTGAGCCATCCCCCTTTTCTGAGATTTGGGTTCCCATGGTGGTGCTATTCACCAAAGACAGTCCAAAGACAAATATCTCCATGTAATGCTGGACTAACGTAGCTCTCCTCTTGAAAAATTCCATGTAATGGCATGGTGACCAGGTGCTCTAGGTTGATCCAGTTAAAAAATTCTTCAGTAAGAAGCTCCCCCATCTTCATTTTGCAAGTTCTTTCAGTACATTATTCAAAATCAACTTGTTCTTTAGGCACACTTTTTTCAGTTCTTAATGTTTACACTGAATAATGCTGAATAGTTAGCTTGACGATAGTTATATAGTTTTGAAAGAAAATAATAAATTGCTGTGGAAGCTTTTCTATTGTTGGTCAAAAGGTTTCAGATCATCCATCAGTGATATTTTCTGGTGGATATTATTGCTAAAATAACATTGGCTCCTTCAGAGCTGAGACAGTAGTCCATAAATTTCACTTTCCCCCTTGCTAACCTTCATGAAGATTTTTCTGGATGAAAAAAGTTAATCAAGAATGATGTTTTTATTCAAGTTAGATTACACTGAACCAGTGAAATAAAACAATGATTGAAGTCTCATTGGGATTTTTTATGCAGGCAGAAGGCAATGTTACATTTACTCACTTTCAGCTGGCAATTAAAGAGTCCCCACTGGGATTCTCAAATGTGTGCCAAACCAGAGGATGCACACTCGGAGAGATTTGCAGTAATGACTCTTTAATCGCTAATTGGATACAGGTGGATATTACACCATATCCTTCTGCCTGTGTAGCTGCGCAACAGGATTTCAGCCAATAAACTGTTGCAAAGATCAGTCAGTAAATGAAGGATGGGCAATTTTTAATTAGAGAGAAGACTAAGCTGTATGAGCTCTGAGAAGTTACTTTTTTGGGATGCAACTCTTGGACCCCTCCTCAAAGCCAGCCTGGCCAATGAGTAGCTGTTGAGGGATTCTGGGGGTTGTAGTCCAGAAAGCAGTTTTTCCATAATGGGCCTTCATAGTTATGTTGAATCAATAATGCTATGAGGCATGAAAGCAGATCCACACATGCTTTTAGCATTAAGAGCATTGCAAATGCTTTCCTCATGAACCTTATCTTTATCTGGAAGGGATGGCAGCTGGGAAATGGATGGCAGTGCCTTGCATTTAAATACTAGAGCTACCTCACTTTATTTATCCATGCTTTTAGTGATACATAAGGTTGCTGCTATTTCAGGTTTATTTATTATTGTGTACAGGTCTATGATCTGGGAGTAGGGGAGAGGGAGAACCAGCAGGGGAAAAGTTTTAACAACCCTGGAAGCAGAGGAGTTCATCAGAGGTAAAGACGGTAGTGACTGGATGTCCCTGCTTCACTTTGGCACTGCCCCCTAATTTTACTGGGAAGAGTGGGGAATGATCTCTTTGGGTGTTTTTATTAAAATGCTAGGAAGGATAGGATAGTTTGATGTGTGCCATGGAAAGTAAACATAGCTAATTGCCCAGTTCTGAAGTTAGGAGAATATTAACATAGCTTCGGCTTCTGACAAGATACTTTCTGCATCATATAGTTTGACACCAGTATGTAAAACCATCCTTACATGAGCACTGACTCTCCTCACTTGAGAAAGGGTCTCCGTCTACCATTTTCAAGTGCAGTGCACTTTCCTCTGTGTGAAGCCAATAAGAGGGGTCTTCCGTTGCCATGCATGGTCACTGTGGAGCCTTCTGGAGCTTGGGGACACAGTGATCATACCATGCAAGGGTATTCATAACCCTTCTGACTGATGCATTCTTTCTGTGAGTTATGTGACTAATAATGGGAAAAGAGCTGTCCTCCATTTCCCTTTCATTAGTTGCCAAGCATATTAGCCTGTGGGGTTAACTTGTTTTTGTTTGTCTAACTGTCAAGCTGTGGCCTTTTTAGTCATTCTTTAATCATCGGGACATAAGGATCCTCATTTACCATGTGGTGTTGATGTGCTGTTCTTCCCCACTTGCCTTTTGCTGAAATTAAGCAAAACAGAATGCCATGTCTCCACTGTAACTTTATATGCTATGTTCACCTATTCATGTTATGCCAAATGTATTTCCAGCCCATAGGTTAGAGCCTGATCTATAATCTAATTAGAGTCAAGTGCCAGAGTTGAAGGCAGCGTTGTCAGCTTTGATTCAATACAACTCCAGTAACTAAAATCTAGAGGATTCTGTTAGAATCTCTTGTCGGTCTAGTTGGTAGTTACTGATTTTAAAGCTAGATTCCCTTTCTCCCAATAGGGGATCCAAGGCAGTTCACAACAATTAAAAGCATAAAATAATGACAAGTTAAAATAAAACTATATATTAAAAAGCAATTAAATATTTGTCAAGTTTTAAAACATTTTAAAAAAGCATTTAGAAATATCCAAATTTCATAAATGGATCATTCCCTAGACCTTCAATTATTGCTTAGAACCTGCTCTTGTGCTTATACATAGGCAGATTTCATAGGCTCTGTCTAGCTTATACATAGGCATAGACATACACACAGATAAAAACTACTTTCAACTGGAGAAGTAGTAGAAGCAGTGTGGGTAATGGCTAGTATTGGACTGGTCCTGATTCCATTTGACCATGGCACTCATTGGGTGACCTTGGCCAGTGGCTATCTCTGAGACTAACTGACCTCATAAAGTTTTTCTGAGGAAAAAAATGGGGAAGAGGACTATGTAGCTTGAACTTTGACCATGGCCTTGTGTACCTTGGGCAGAGGCAGATGTAATTTACAGAAAAACATAAGAGATGGAGAGATAAATAATAGTAGGGCTGTGATAAGGACTGAATTTATTGTTTGAGTGGCCATTGTGTAAAAGGGTAAAGTGAACCGGGGCCTGTGGGTAGAGAGGGTCACAAACATTGCCATCAGTTACTTTTACCAATAATAAAATGGAGAACTGTTTTTGTGCTTTTTGCTTTTTATTTTGCTTATTTGTTCATTCATTCATTTATCTAAAGTATTTTATCCTGTATTTCTCCTAAAAAGGGACTCAAGGTGGCTTACAACATAAAAAAGCAATATTTAAAAGCTAAAAACAGTAAGTTATACACAATTTAAAAAGAGTTAAAGAAACATTAAGTAAAAAAAATGTTAGATAAAAACATTACAAAAACAGATTTTTGAAAAACACCCCATTTTAAAACTCCTCTTAGACAGCCAGTCACTATGAAAAGCCTGCCTGAAGAGAAAGGTCATCACATGCTTGTGGAAGGACAGCAAAGATGGGGCCAGCTTGGCCTCCCACTCTGTTCCAAAGCATTTTGCATCTGTGTATGAAGCTGCAAAGCTGTGGTGGGCTTAGCTACTTTCCCTCAGAAAACTCTAAAATGATGCAGCATCCAAGAACTTTAGAAGTACACATTATGGCCGCTACAACACCAAGACAGTAGCTATTAGTTCATGTCTGCCATTTGTGTGCAGCAGTAGCAGCATAATTTTTTAAAAAAAGAAAGCCACCTAAACCCCACAATTGTTAAAGGAAAGTGCTTTCCAATGGTGGCAAATAGCATCCCATAAAACAGAAGACATGGCCAACCATTCTTACTGTGCTTCACTGAGCTGTGAACATCGATGTTTGGTTCCAGACCTAAATGGAATATTTTATTTATATTTTAAAACAATAAATGACTACAATTCTTACTTGATTCACACTCATAAGACCACTGAATGGTATGCTGTTGTATTTCCATTCTTGAGCAGAAAGGCTACCTGAATCAATCTCTGAGGAACGATTTGAGCCCATATCCAAATTCAGGACCCCAATCACAGTGGTCATTGATAAAAGCTGGTTAAAGATACATGCATGCATCTGTGTTTTTCCACAGCATATACTAAAGTCCAGAACTAAGCATATCCAGCTCTGAATACAAGCAATTGATTTCTTGAACTGGCTTATTATTTCCTTATTGGGCATTCAATGTAATGAGACGTTCATCAGAATGGATTATCATTAGTTGGTGCTGGTTTATTTGCTTAACAGGGCTGATAATCAATCATCAGGTTTCACCACTTGTCTTGTGGCATTTTATTTCATCACTAGGTACACTATGTAATACTATAATTCCTTACACAAGTTTGTTAACGGCATATTTATTTGAGCGGGTTCCACTATAAATAAAAGTTCTCTACATATTTTTAATAAGAGGGTTTATTATTCCATCAACTGTTTGCTTTCCTTTCCTAAATCTCTGTCAAGGAAAAACCAAGACTGGAGAAGCAAGAAAACAGAATTATTTCTCACCTAGATTAGCTGATCTTTCAGGGTCAAGTAAAGGGCTTAAGAAGGGATGTTGGGACTGGCGTTTTTACCCACGACAATATGTTTACATTTGGCCTCCTCAGAGTTGCTCACAGAGATATTCAGATAGCTGGCATACTCCCACAGAAATCTGACTTTGAGTACACATGCAATCCAAGGCATCCTGACTGGAGCAGACGGCATGAAATACAGAAGATTTTACATTTTTCAGTCCAAAAAGGGTGGGTAGGTGGGTGGGATTTCATCATTCCCACCCCTGACTCAGGGATTATATCCAAAGTAGGAAAGAACAGCAGAATGTACATTTTCTAGATAGATAGATAGATAGATAGATAGATAGATAGATAGATAGATAGATAGATAGATAGATAGATAGATAGATAGATAGATAGATAGATAGATAGATAGATAGATAGATATCTCTTTATAAGCTGCACTTATATCTTGCCTTTCCTTTAATGATAACAATAGGGGTCCACTGACTTCATATTTTGTTTTCTAGAAGCCTTTGTTCAGCTGGCTGATTACTATATTCCACTATTATATTGTGGTGGATATTATAGATATTGCAATAGTGTGTGTCCAGTGGCAAGTGGCATGTATGGTATTTTCTTATTATATTCTCTGTCAAAACTTTCCTCTTCTGTTTACTGTTTCACTTCAGACCCTCAGCCCGAAGAAAGGGATGGTAAACTATTTCTGAGTACTCTGTTCCTAGGAAACCCTGCAAAGGATCACCATAACTCCGAAATCACTTTAAGGCACACAATTATTAACTATTAAGGATACCAAGTACATTGGAAGAAGATTAATTGAACATCATAGTCGGGGGGGGGGTTTGCGTGAAATTTCTTCACTATCACTCCCTTCACTTGTCTTGCTCGGGCCCCATCATTCAGCACAGTCTTGTCATCAAACTGTTGACCTTTAATTTTCTGTTAAATTAATTCAGTTGATCAATTGCTTTGTTCTTTTCTTTGACTGCTTCTAAGGACATTGTCATTCAGGCAACCAGATTTGATGCTGTTACTGATTTGATGATGTGATGATGTTGCTGATGGCTAAGAAAGTCAAATCAGACAGAAAGGAAGTCTCTTCTGCCCATGTACAAATATAAACTATAGCCTTGTTGGCTTTCCAAAAAGTAGCCCTCTTCATCTGTTTCAGCATGAAAAAGTAAAAACAAAAGTATGAGTGCACTGTAAAGAGTAACAGCTTTATTTCAGTGTGAGCTGTCATGGACTGCAGCCTCATACCACCTCTTCAGACACGGCAGCAGTTTTCCAGTATTAACAGCTCCCTTCCTCCATCCCAAAAGTCTCCCAAAATCTTCCCAGGGCAAAAGGGATCCCTTGTGAGCCTCACAACCTGAAGGAGGAAATAGGCAGGTTGGAATGTAATTAATCCTTTGTGGATTATGACATCATCCAGCTCATGCAGTATAAATTTATATCAATAGGACTTCAACAATATGTGCAAATCTTGGCAGCAAATTTTCACAAATTAAGAAGGCAGCAAAGTGGCACCAGCGGCAAATGCCTACATGGAACTTCTTAACTGGTAGCAATTCACCACTGAGATTTGCATTGATTGTGTTACAGCGGTGTAAAAATGTGTTAGGATTTTGGACATTAGAAACCTATGCCTTAGTGACTTCCAGAAGTTTCTGTCATTAAGAGTCTCCTTTTCCTGCTACCTTCAACTTTTTCCAGTATTATAGTCTTTTTCTAGCAGTCTCGTCTTCTCATGAAGACCTCAATTTAGTCACTTTTTAATTTGACCTAGTACCAACGGGTTTGTCTTTTTAGTGGTCTAAATAAATGAGTACTAGTTCCAATCAAGACTCAGCTCTTTTTAGAAGCCAAAATGACTATACTGAGCCTAAAAAGAAGGATCACATTTTTTGCACATATCCTGAGAAGAAAAGACTCTCTGGAAAAGGCAATAATGGAGACAACAAGGTGGTGGGAGGTCTATTCAAATACTTTGCTTGGCTAAAACTTTTCTTACCAAGAAGCATCTTATATTTGCATAGCATTACAGTGTCATGAAAGGGGAGCATTAATTTGTTAATATTACTAATGTTCTGTTATGCTATCTTCCTAATGGTAGGTGTAGAGAGGCATGCTATATATATTGTTAGCCGCCCTGAGTAGACTCCTGTCTAGAAGGGAGGGATAAAAATCCAATAATAAATAAAATAAAATAAAAAAATGCTTGAGGATTGTCTCAGAGGATCCAGCGGGTATTTTCCTTCATTTTTTAGTGCAGCAAAGGTAACAGTAACACAAGGCAGTAACTCGTTCTTTTTATAAGTAATGTTCCAAGCTCTGTACTTTGCCCGTCCAATCTGGAATAATGAGACAGACACAGGTATATAGGATAACCAGGGCCACAACTTTCTTAAATTATTTAAAACCCAAACTTTCCCTTTTACAAGGGGGCCTATCGTAGTGCCTCAGACTGGTCTGTCACCGGAGTCAACCCTGACCTTCTGGTCCAGACCACCAATCAAGTTCCTACCACACAAGCGCACTGTCTTATCATACAGCACGCTTCCGTGTAAACCATAGCTGTGGTCCCCCATCTGGGTCTCCAAACCCTATCTGCTCAGCATCGCCTGGGGTCCCCAGCTTCACCTCATCACAACTAAACCTCTGCTGCTGCCCTTCTGAGAGGAGGGGTGCTTAGCACCCTCTAGGTGCCTTCTTAGGAACTGATCAAACCCTTATCCTTTGGCACTACCCGCCACAGCATAGGGACTACTTGTATGTCCCATGCCCCCCACCCAGCAGAAACAATTCAGCCCTAAGACCGCCTTGTAGGTCATTTATAAAAATGTCCAGACCCATATCTGACAAATGCACACCATCCTCTCTATATAAGTCCGGCTGGGAAACTATGTTTACGCCCTTCTGGGCCCAATCAATCCGCCTGGGGTCACGTGTGGCCCTCCACACCAAACATGGAATAATTGCCGACCATATGACACGTGTATTGGGACACTGTGCCACAAACGCTCTGATTTTACCTTCTTGGGCTCCATGATCACTGCAGATGGTGACAGCAGCCATGAAATTAAAAGACGCCTGCTTCTTGGGAGGAAAGCAATGACAAACCTAGACAGCATCTTAAAAAGCAGAGACATCACCTTGCCGACAAAGGTCCGCATAGTCAAAGCTATGGTTTTTCCTGTAGCGATGTATGGAAGTGAGAGCTGGACCATAAAGAAGGCTGACCGCCGAAGAATTGATGCTTTTGAATTGTGGTGCTGGAGGTGACTCTTGAGAGTCCCCTGGACTGCAAGAAAAACAAACCTATCCATTCTGAAGGAAATCAACCCTGAGTGCTCACTGGAAGGACAGATCCTGAAGCTGAGGCTTCAATACTTTGGCCATCTCATTGAGAAGAGAAGACTCCCTGGAAAAGACCCTGATGTTGGGAAAGTGTGAAGGCAAGAGGAGAAGGGGACGACAGAGGACGAGATGGTTGGACAGTGTCATCAAAGCTACCAACATGAATTTGACCAAACTCCGGGAGACAGTGGAAGACAGGAGGGCCTGGCGTGCTCTGGTCCATGGGGTCACGAAGAGTCGGACACGACTAAACGACTAAACAACAACAAAAACCACCGCCTGGTTATCGCACCAGAAAGTGACCACAGAATTAGCCCATTCATCAGCCCATAGCCACAAGGCTCCTACTATTGGAAACAGCTCTAAAAAAGTAAGGTCTTTGGTGATGCCTGCTCTGTGCCATTCTGAAGGCCAAGTCCCGGCACACCACTTTCCCTTGAAGAATATGCCATAGCCCTATGACCCTGCTGCATCAGTCTGAACTAGAGATGGAGACGAATATAAAAACGGATCGCTTTTTCTGACGAATATAGCCAATTCGTTAAATATTCATAGATCCGTATTTGTGGTTTCCAGAGACCCACATGAATATAAAGGGACGAATATTTACCCTTTTTAATTTGTCCTTCGTATTAAAAAAAAACACACCATTCTGCCTACCGGCCGCCGATCATCTAATCGGCGGCAGAAAGGCAGCCACCACCCCACACAGTCACCCAATACCACAGCCTACCCCCACCCCTTCCTTTCCCTACCTTAGGCCCCACGCCACCCCACCCCACCCCCACTGACACCTTAATCACTAATGTCGAGGTCTTCTGGCCTCGGAGACACTCATGTAAAAATGGAGACTGGCTGCCCTTTGCAAAGATGGCGGCTGCAGCTTCATTTAGGGTAGGGAAGCTGCAGCTGCCATCTTTGCAAAGGGCAGCCTGGATTCCCTTAGCATGCCTTAAGGGAATCCAGGCTGCCCTTTGCAAAGATGGCAGCTGCAACTTCCCTACCCTAAATGAAGCCACAGCCACCATCTTTGCAAAGGGCAGCCAGTCCTCCTTTTTTCATGCCGTGGCTGCGAAGGCCTGATGGAGACCTCAGCAGCAGCTATTAAGGTAAGGGGGTGTCGGTGGGAGTGGGGTGGGGGCTAAGGTAGGGAAAGGAAGGGGGTGTGGGGGTAGGCTGTTGGGGTGGCTGGCTGCCTATCGGCTTCTGATCAGTTGATCGGCGGCCGGTAGGCAGAATGGGCTTCTGTGCCGTGTGGTAAACTCTCCTTGAGGGACCCAATTTGTGGGTGAATAACTCGGATGTCCGATATCCAATCTTCACCAAAGTTAGCAGGCATGTTGGGGAAAGACATAGGAAGCTCCATTGTAATTCTGGAGTCTCTAAGTACCTGAGGGGAGCTTTCCTGGGGGGGGGTCCTCTTTGTGACTATATAACTCCCCCGAGATCCAATGTTCACCATACTTTCAGGAGTTGTAGAAAAGCATCTGAGGAAGTTTCCCTGCAAATTTGGTGTCTTTAGGTGGTTGGGGGGCCAGTGTTATAGCCATTTAAAGTGCAGATTAATTGACGGATCGATCCATCGATTCGTCGAAGAATATTCGTATATTCGTATTCGTTGATCTGTTAACCTTGATGAATAATGGATCAAAACAAATCGCCATTTTTTATTATTTGTCCCCATCTCTAGTCTGAACTTGTAGGTCAGACTCTAAGTGAAGTTCTTCCCTCCAGAAGGAGGTTCCATTGAACTTTTCCAAAAACTGCAACCAAACCCACAAGACAGCAACAAAGAACTAGAACATTCTCTCTGCTCATCAATTCTGGCTGATCCTTTTCTGTGGCCTTGGGCAAACTGCATAGTCCCAGAGCACCCCCACCCCCAGAAGCAGTGAATGATAAATTCCTTCTTATACATTTAAAATCCTGAGAACGATCACCATTCAGTCAGAGGTAAGTTGATTGCACACACCATTATTATTTTTACATGCCTGAATAGGGCAAGGATGTTTGTTTGGTGTTTCCCCTGCCTTTCCGAATCCTGAATATTCCACGATACGTCAGACAAGGTCCAGTTTCAGTTCTGCTAGTTTCAGAAGGAATCCAGCTTCAGTGCAGGAAACACAGAAGCTGTTCGAAAGTGGTCCCATTTGGTCCAGGCCTTGGGCATCATCCAAATTAGATGCACACCCCTCCTCACGTTTGCATGAACAGTAGGAGCAAACTGCTGCGTATCTTTTTACAGCTTTGTCCAACCCTATGGAGAAAGAAAATAAAAGACTGGTGGTATGTAAGACTAATCTTTCTTTTATCAGGGTTTGGTTCAACCCACTTTTAAATTGTCATTTCATTGTGGAAAAATGCACACCTGCACATTGCCAGTAAAGAGGTTTATTAGCAAAGGAATGCTTGAATAGTTACCGAAAAGCCATATGAATCTAGTCATGTTTTTGTGTTAAAATGCCCCCCTGTGGTATTAAATCCCCTCAAATTGCTCTGTTGTAGAGACAAAAAAAGAGAGAGAATGAGAAAACCTGGGCTGGGGAAAAGAAGCAGTTAAGGCATTACAAGAGTTTATTTGCTTATTCTGTAGAGAATATTTTTTAATGAGACAAGAAATTAACACAGAGACATTTGGGAAATGAGTTTGACATATTGAGTCAGCAGTATTCTCTTCATGACAGGATATTCCTCAGTGTTGGCATGATGACAGAATTGGTTCTCATTGTGTCATGTTGGTAAGGAAGCAAGAGTTAGGCAGGAATTAGAATCAACTTGGATGTTTCCAAACTAGAGGCCAAATGATACGCTACAGGTAACGTGTCAATACAGGAGACACTTTCTGGATGCAATTTAAGCAGGTCTTCACGAATAAGCAGCCATACATGTAAATGAGGCCTGTGCTTACCTCCCAATGACCAATCATCAAACAAACAAGCTAGGTTGTAGCCTACAGAAGGTGCGGGAAAGGTTTTTTCAGTGTTTGTGGTGGGAGTGGTGGCAGCTGCCTAGCAAGATTTTAGATGTGGGGGCTTCGTATTAGTATACGAATAAAAATCCCGCCAGCACAGGTAACCAACCTGATTACCACCCACCCCCAGAACTCGCCGCACCACTTACTGTGCAGTGTCATCTCCTGCACCCCAACTGTGGCAGTAGCCCGGCTGCTACAGCCACACCTCCCTGCTCACCCGGCCACTCCACAGCTGAGCAGTGAAACTCATCCTCCCACCCCCTTGACAAAGACTAAGCCGACTGGGAATGTTATGGTTTCACACAATTTCCATAGCTGTCACCATATCTGATGCCTACCTGGGCTGTCTTACCCCAGGGTGAGCAAGAATAGTGTGGCTGAGTGGCTATAGAGAGAGATGTGTGACTGGGAAACCATGATACCAGATGTAATG
Organism: Intellagama lesueurii; assembly: GCA_037013535.1. Taxonomy (NCBI): domain Eukaryota; kingdom Metazoa; phylum Chordata; class Lepidosauria; order Squamata; family Agamidae; genus Intellagama; species Intellagama lesueurii. Next base: position 248,859,760 of record JBAJHW010000002.1, read on the forward strand.
CCTGGAACATTTGTGTAGGCATAAACACCTACATCAACATTATTTTTCCCATTGTTTGGCCCTACAAGTTTACTACGAAATTGCCATGCTTGCTTCTTTCACTTTATAAGTACATATATGACTATCAGCAAACTGGTGTCTGTGGTTCTTTTATCACTTTTCAGATTGTAGGAAATATGGACCAAATCCACTTATTCTCAGCCAAAGTAAGTCCACTGAATGAAAAGAACATATATTCCTGGTGACTTAACAAAACCCTTTTATTCGATGGGTTGACTGCAGTTGGGAAAAACAAGTGAATTTAGCTTTGTGACTTTGGGTGTTTTGAAACTGATTTCTAGCTTTCCCTCCTTTTTTCTGATAAAAAAATGGAAGCAGCAGTGGAAAAACACTGACTTGAGAAACAAATTTTTTAAAAATTAAGTGTAAAAGTCACATGCTTGTGTGAATTGTATCTTCCTCATCTATAACACTGTGGGTTGAATACAGTGTGCATAGAAGATAGACACAGAAGTGGAATTGGATTCATGGAAGTGGAGAAAGATAATATTTCTACATGCAGTTTATAGAAGGAGGAAAAAAAGACTGGATGACACTAGAATTCACCCTGGATTAAGAGAGTGGATTTTTATAGATAGTGTTTACCATGGAAAGTATTGTTTCAAGGTTGCAAGATGCTGGCTGACTGGGCCAGGTTCAAGGTGTTGGTTCTTATCTATAAAGCCCTTCGCAGTTTGGGACCTTGGTACTTGTTGGAGGAACTTTTCCAAAAAATCTATACCTGTACCAATTGATTCTCCCAGGTCATGCTCCTTTGGGCTGCTGGGGACAAGGAAGTAATCCACTAGGGCCTATCTGGTCATGGCCCAGTCCCCTTTGGAACAGGCTTGTGGTGGAGCTGTGTCTGGTCTCCTCCCTCACAGTTTTCAAGAGGCTGTTTACATAACAAAACAAGGCTGTTTACATAAAAGTTTTAAGAGCATCCACTCTTAGTGTAGCATAGGTTGACCATCTTTATATTGCTCACGTACCTTTGATTTTAATTTAGAATTTATTTGTTGGGGGTTGCCTTATTTGTTCATATGTGGGGGTCAGTATTTAGTATATTATTTAAGAGTTTATTTTATTTTATATATGTTTCTTATTGGACATAAACCACCCTGAGTAGTGTTTATCACTAACTGATGTGGTATACAAGTTAAATAATTAATTAATTCTTGGGGAATTGCTCTGTTTCTCCATGCTTCCAGGCAGAGAGACAGATCTTGGGACAAGCAGTGCTGGCAGAGGAAAAAGTTTGGCTTGTATCCGTGTCAGGTGTTTTTAAAGCCTATGTGGCTATGTCTACCAATTTCCACCTGGCTCAACATAAAGGTGTTGGCATGTGTCTCATGCTTGTTTTCCTCCCAACTGTTGCCTGCCCCATCTCTATGGCACCACAACACGCCCCCCCCCCCCCCGGACTCAGCTTTTGACCCTGAAATCTCACGGAATGGGATGCTGCTGAGCTGGTAGCCCTAAGAAGAAGGCTTCAGTAAAGACTGTGAGACTCTCTAGTTTTTCACTGGTCTTGGCATCCTAGCTGAGCATGAGACCAGCAGAGGTTGGGGCTGCCCGCCTGACTGAGTTGCAGGTGGACCACAAGCAGTCTAACAGGATAATCAAATGAAAACCTCCCTTCAAAAAGAAACAAAGAGCTCCGTCCAAAAGACAAGAGATTGAATGACTTGTTCCTATACCTTTAGATTGCTTAAACCACAAGGGAACATATTTAAAACTTTGCTGATCAAATTTAAATATGGAATCCTTTGACTTTGACAATAATGTTTCATTTCTTTGTTTTCCTTTTGCAGAAAATTCAGTCTATGTTTTAAACTATGGCCTCTCTTTGGATTATATGACAAAGAATAATTTCCTGTGTGAGAGCTGATTAGCACCTTATCTAGATTAACGTTTGCCTTCTAATAGCACTCTGTGGTTTCACTTTCTCCCACAATGAATGAGGTGCACCCAAGTCAGCAATTTTGGGAAGATGCAATATGTTTTGCTGGACCTGGTAAATTAATTATGGCGCAATGCTTTTAATATTTTGTCTTCAGAAACCTTCAGCAGCTCTTAAGCAATTACCAAGCAAGTCAAACTTCAGCTTGGACAGAAGGTAAAAAGAAACCGAGAAGAAATAACTGAGAAAGGTTGTCAAGATTAGGTACTGCGCTGATGTTGACGGAGTAAAACACCTTTGATATAGTACACGTTGGAGTTGGGGAAAAGAAGAGACTTTTTTTTTCTTTTGAAGAATATGGCTGCTCACACCACCTTCCACCTTCACTGACCCTTTCTACTTTGTTGAAGGCATGGTGAGAGACTTCCTGCAACTTTCACAAACTTTCCAGAAAGAACACAATACTTTTGAGCAGAGAATGCATGACACCGATGCAAGATAAATGTGTCTGCTGCCTCCAGTCTTTCCTTTCAATTTTATGCTCTGCCCTTTTATTTTTATTTACATTAAACAGAGGCGTGCTTCTGCACCTACTGTAGCAGCCAATTGCCTCTCATGTTAGACCACAAGAACTGCCAGCTTTTTCCTCTCATCCAATGTAATTGAGAATGGGAATGACATTACATCATCATGTAGTGACATTCCCACTGTTGTTTTAAAGAAACATCTATTGTGATGGGCAGTGGAATCCAAGCTAAAAATCTGCCAGCAGCAGTGGGTTTGGAATGGGCAGGAGCCCCTTTTCAGCCACCATGACAGCTCTTGTGCTGACACAACCCTCTTCTGTTGGCGGATCTCAGATCTGCTGACCCAGCTGGATTTGCCAGCCCAATGGCTGACATAGCTGGCAGAGATAAACTGGCAGAAGATCCGGGGGGGGGGGGGGCAGTGACAGAGAAGGGGAGGAGCCACATCCAAACCTCTCTCAGCCCAGACTGTGAAACCCTATGCAGGCATAAAGATAGCAAAGGTAAAGGTAGGCTTAAGTAATTTTTAACATCCCTAGGCTGAAACGGGCACAACCACAGCAGGCTTAGTATCAGATCAGTCAGTCCTCAGCCATCTTGGCTAGTTTGGATTGCACCCACTGGAAGCGAACTATGACCTCCTGAAAAGAAAAACAAGGTGGAAACCTACTTGGCTACTGTTTTAAATTGCAAGTGCTGTTATTAATACAACAAAAATTACATGAATGATAGCAATAATAATGTGCAGTGTATACTGCTAGGTATTCTCGGTTCTACCACTTGGCATTGAATTGGGGACCTTAATACAGGCAGAAGCAAGATCACACGGATATTGTGTTTCATGGGTCTGGAGAACTGGATTGTAATCCACAAAAGCTCACACTGAAATAAATTTGTTAGTCTTGAAATTACCTAACTTTGTAGTAGTAGAACAGAATGAACCTTTAAAAAAAAAAAAAACCACACAAACAGCTGGAATAGATTCATTTTTCAATCTGATGAGGCACCTTAGCCTAATATATGTTTTAGGCTTTACTCATAGTGAATATTTGATCCTTTTGTTAAAGAGTATAAACATGACCTGTAGCTTTGTATGTCATTGTATAGCTCATGGTTTGAGAACTTGATGACCTGCACCTGCAATGTGTGAACTGGTTCCATTGGAGAGTAATGTGTTTGGAGGCTGAACTGAAAGATAAAGAAAGCTGGACTGTTGGAACAGTGATAGTTTCTCATTCAGGCCATTTCCCCCTTCTCTATACAGGCACAGAGAATATAAGAGCCTCGTGGTGCAGTAGTTAAACTGCTGTACTGCAGCCAAAACTGTGTTCACGACCTGTGGTTCAATCCCAGGTAGCCGGCTCAAGGTTGACTCAGTCTTCTATCCTTCTGAGGTTGGTAAAATGAGTACCCAGCTCACGGGGTCAGGGGGAGCAATGTGTAGCCTGCGTAATTAACTTGTGAACCACCTAGAGAGTGCTTGAAGCGATATGGGGCAGTATATAAGCAGCACGCTTTGCTTTTTGCTTTTATAATGGTTGGCAAGGGTTTTAGATAGATTATTTATATGGATCCAGTGCTCTCAGCTAGGATTCCATAGTTTTCACACATTAAATCTTCTAAGGCATTCATTCTGACCTTTTTGGGGGGGCACGGTCATAGATATAATACAAAAGAAACATAGGCCAAATTAGGATTATATAAATCACATAACAAACCATATAAGGTGGAGTGTGCAGATTCTTTTCCAGTCTGTGGCCCCCTTCAAATGTGCCAGGGACCCCCAGGGACCCATATGGCCCCTGTTGAGAATGGCTGCTCTAAGGGATGACTTTTGACTGGGTTTGAGTAGAAATATTAGCATTGGATTCAACTATACAGGAAATGGGTTGGATAAATGAATGAACAGGTAAAGATATTTCACGGATGAAGAAAGTTGCTTGTTTTTTAGTATAAAACAGGAGGGCATTTCTTAGGTGAAAGAATGTACAAAAAGAATGTACTTGACCAAACTATGGATTTTGATAAATCTCTTCATTTTGAAACTGGATTTGTTTGTAATTGATCTCCAAGAAAATGTAGTGAAATTATTAAAATTATTTTTATGTTCAATGTCTCCTGCCAATGCATATATACTGTATTAGTATTTGTTAGAGTTGACAATGTGTTTTCAATGGTGCTTAAATCCATAACTATGTCTGTGGGTGGGAGGAGTATTTCTGATCCCTCTACATCCATTTTGGAAAACAGGAAACCACTGTAAGGCAAGTCCAAATTATCTTTTAAGTCAAATCCTGCTTCACTGAGAGTTGATTCTGGCACCAACCTAGGCTGCTGCCAGATTGATCTCAACTCCCTGTTGTGGCCCAGCCCTTTCTTAGCATAAAGCTTCTTGTACAGAAGAAGATCCAGTGACAAGGAGGTTTTGTGGCAGTAGTTAAGACCTCCTCTTTCAAGCCAAGAGCAACTATTCCCACTCAGAAATCTGGGAAACTGAGTGTCTAATGCTTCTCTGCTCAGTTAATGACTCAGAAGTCCTGATCGCCATGGATGTTCTACATGCACAGGTAAAAGAGGAGACATCTATGGTTTTGCAAGACACACGGTTCTTCCTGTCACTCTCCCATCTTGCAAAAATATATGGTGGGAAATGGCACATCCATTGCAAAAAGATGGCAAAAAAAATCTCCAAGTATCCCAAAGGTTTTGAAAATTCTTGATGGGGGAGGGGGAACCTGCCAGAAAGTTTTAAAGAAAGTTTAGGGGGCTGGAAGAAAAGTGAATTATGAGCCAGCAGGGGAACTCACCCATCTCTAGACTGTGCTGTGGATAACAATGGAGCAAAAGAATGGGCTCTTCGCCATTGTACTAGATGAAAGGCTCAGTGGTGGCTATTTGCCATGGGAACATTTGACTTTTTAAGCACTTGATCTTTTGCCTCTGAACACATGGGAACTGAACAAGGAAACTCAGGAAACCTCAGCTAAGTTGTTCCCAACGCATACAAAAGATAATCCAAAACAGAACTCCCTAGCGAATTTGTGCTAATGGAGAGGATACTAGAAGCAGAGATTTTAAAAGGCATATTGCATTCCAGACTTTCCCTCTCTCCCCTGCCCATCTCTTGCTGCCTATATTATCCACAGGATGTTTCAAGGACCTGAGGTTCTCTCTCAAACAGGTGGCACAACAGCAGAGCAATGGTTTGTAGCACTGATGTCTGAAGCATGGTGGAAACCAGCACTGTACAGTGTACATCCATTCAACTGCCAGTCTTTTAAAAGTTATCATAAATTTCTGCAGAGATCTGTTCTTCCAAATAATACCAGTTGCCTTCCCCAGCCTTCTTTACTATGCTTGATTAACTCATAAATAATCCACATGCACTGGAAGGTAAGACCTTGATTAGTACAAACCAGACTGTCACAAAATGGTGAGTAAGCTTCCACGTTCTCCAGAATTCTTCATCACACTAGATGTTAATCAAAAAGAGGTGTAAGTATGTGTTGGAGGGAAAGCTGGGAAGAAGTTCTCATGGATCATATAACAACAGATCATTTGGCCTATCTTGCTTTCTAAAATAAGCAATTAAGTTTTTTAACACCCTTTTACTAATCCCATGATCCCATGATATAGTTTGACTGCAACTCCCATCATCTCTGATCATTGGCCATGATATTGGCTTAGAATGGCAACTGACACATAGCATAAAAAGGAAGATGTGTGTTACCAAAAGGGAAGACGAAGAGGGAAACTGAGTCGCATGAAATTGCATAAGCTTTGTATTTGTAGGGATGCAATACTCGGAGTGGTTATTATAACTGAAATAAAATGACAGTGCATCTCACTCAAGTGGAGATGATAGCAGCCAGAGGACCTGTGCCCCTGGCTGAGCCTGCTATCCAGGTGCTAACCACGGATGGACAACATTTGGTTCCCTGATCTCCCTCCATATAGTTCTTGATCTTTAAATCAAGACAAGACAAATCGTTAAATCAGATTTTGATGGGAGCAGCCCTTCAAATGAAAATCACCTTCAATAGGAGAGTTGTTATCTGGCAACCTTCCAAATGGAGGATTGTCCTTCCAAAAAAAGAGAATATGCGAACATTCTACTCCGTCTGGCTGCTGATGGTTATCAAGCATCAGACTGAGTAGTTAAAAGCCAGTCTGTTCAATCATACTTATTCTGGAGAGTTCAATGAGTATGTGCATGTGTTCTTGAAATAAGAGATTGTTAAACATATAGAGATGCTTAAAACAAAAGCATGTGTATGGGTGCCTGTTCCTTCATATGATCTTGAATCAGCCAGTCAAAAAATAACCCCTATATTTGAGAGGAGATGTTTACTTAGACAACATATGTGATCCTCTCCCTCAGCAGTCTGAAATAGAATTGTCCATTCCACCACCATAGGTTTCTACCAGATTTCCTTCTGTTCTGCGTTTAGATCAGACATCAATTTAACTTCATGACGGAAAGTAGTCACATGTCTGAGTCATGGAAAAGAAGTTATACCTCAAGAGATTGGCCTGATGCTAAAGGCACAGCACATGTGAACCTTCCTCAAGCTCTGATGACATTATTGCTTCAAGCTCATCTAGAAAAGACTGTTGTCCAGATCGTAGACAAATTACTTTTTTGGACTTGTTTAAAATTCTTCAGCCAGCATGGCTACAGTACTGTCTCCAAAGAGTAACTTATCCCACATCTGTCACGGTGTTGGGATTCTGAATAAAAGTTGCATGCATTTTGGAAGAGTCATATTAATGTGCCACAGACTGTATCATTTAAATTGTATTTTAATGTTTATTTGATAAGAGATCAGAAGTACTTACAAATAAAAGTATAGCTAGGTTATATTACAATTGTTATTCCTCTTAGAGTGCAATTGTACATTTTAAGTTACTTTTGCAGCTACAGTGGTATGATCTCCGTAAATCAGTGGTTCCCAATCTTGGGTCCCCAGATGTTCTTAGAACTGCAACTCTTAGAAAACCTGGCCAGCACAGCTAGTGATGAAGGCTTCTGAGAGTTTTGGTCCAAGAACACTTGGGGACCTAAACCTGGGAACCACCGTACTCTGTCACATAATTCCACTGCTGGTTTGTGATGTGCCTGGTGCTCTATTGTAGCTGTTGATGTAACAAAGTTATGGCCAGAAGGACAGCATGTTTTCTACCACAGGAAAGCTGCTTCTAGCTTTCATAGTATTTTTTTTCCTATAAACTTCCTTTTTTTAAAATGCAACTGGAAAGGGAGTATCAATTTTGTGGGTACTTTGGAGCTACCGTGTTTCCCCGAAAATAAGACAGGGTCTTATATTAATTTTTGCTCCAAAAAACGAATTAGGGCATATTTTCAGGAGATGTTTCATATACAACAATCTACATTTATTCAAATACAGTCATGTCATCTTCTTTTGGTTGCTGCACAATGGTGGAGGGTGGGTTTTCACTTAACTGGGGCTTATTTTTGGGGTAGGGCTTATATTATGAGCATCCTGAAAAATCATACTAGGGCTTATTTTCAGGTTAGGTCTTATTTTCGGGGAAACAGGGTAGAACTAGAACTAATTTCTTTGAAATACATTTTCCAAGCTCTGTATTTGATGCATTTAGTCTTGGAGTTGGGTGTCATCAGCATGCTCAAGACACCCAACTCTATCTCTTCTTTCTGTATAACTCCAAGGAAGCTATCTTGGTTCTAAACTGGTGTCTGATGCCAGTAATGGGCCGGATGAGGGCAAAGAAGTTGAAATCAAAGACAGGTGCTCCTGGTCAATCCACAGGAAGATGAGGGAATAGGGATTCAAAATGTATTGGATGGGGTTATACTGTCCCGGAAAACTTAGCATTGCAGCTTGAGTGTACTCCTGTGTCCACCCCTGAGCCATGAATGCCTAGGTTTCAGCGGTGGTCAGGAGTGCATTTGTACAGTTCAAGCTAGAGCACCATCTGTGCCCATTCCTTGAGATGTCTGATTTGTCTACAGTGACACATACCTTAGCAACATTCTATTTGGATTGCTGCAGCACATTCTACTTGGGGCTTGCTTTGAAGATGGTTCAGAAACTTCAGCTGGTTCACAATGCATTACTCCTGACTAAGGCCAGTTACAGGGAGCATATCACTCCCCTGCTACAATTGCTGCATTGGCTACCAATCCATCTCCATGCCCAGTTCAACATGCTGATTAGGGCCTATAAAACCTTATAAGTTTGGGTCCAGGCTATGTAAAGGACCATGAACCTTCTTGGACACTACGATTTTATTGGCGGTCATCCTCTTGGTCCCATTTCTGTCACAGGAGCATTTGACAGGGACACAGGGGAGAGCCTTCTCTATGGCTGCTCCCAGGTTCTGGAATGCCCTCTCTGGGAAGGGTATGTTAGCTCCATTGCTTTTTAACTTTTTGGCAACAGATAAAGACCAGCTTATTTAAGCAGCCTTTTAATAACTAAAATTGAGTCCCTTGTGGATGCTGGGCCTATGTTCCTTAAAGTCTGTTTGAAAGTTTTTAAATGTTTAACCTGTAAAATTGTTATTATATGCTTAATTGTTTTTTAACTTTGCAATTTTACCAATGCCACCCCACCCGCCCCATGAGGGTGCAACAAGACACTGAAATTATACAAGGCTCTATCAGGCTAAAGAGGGTTGCACTTCTTGAAAGTGCAGACTGACATTTAGAATGATCCTTGCACCCACATGCAAGAATCTATTGCTTTTAGGACAAGAAACTATACTGCATCTCAAAGCAACACTATTTAACCCATTCCTTCACCTAAGCCTCCATGTCCCTGCAAGGTAAAGTTGGATTTTAAAAAATAAATGTTGATGAATTAAAATCCAGCACTGGATTGTAAAGAAAAAAGAATGAAAGAAAGAACAAGGGGGGGAAGATCCCGCTTCCCTTCTTCTTCTTCTGTCTCCCCCTCCACGGAAGTAGAGGAAACTGAATTTTTTAAAAAATATATATATTGGTAAGTGGCATACAACTTCATTGGCTTGCCACCCAAGTGGCACAGTACTGGATTCTTGGTGAAAACACCTTCCAGTGCGGCTTTGGTTCAATAGCAGTGACTACACATGCAGGAAGCAGAACTAACAGAGCCATCTTACCCTCTCTAAAAGAAAAAAGAAAAAAAAAGAGTAGCCCCTGCCAGTGATACAAAAAGAGAGCCATGGAAAAGGGTTGGGCTGGTTTACAATTACTAGTACATCATGTAGGCACTAGAAAACAGATCAATACTGACCATGCCAAAAGCCGTCCAAAATGGGAGTTAAGCACCGTCGGAGTTCCCATGCCTACACTGGGATTGAACCCAGTCCTTCATCATATCCGCTTCACCACATTGGCAATAACACTCACACTATTAACAGCTGATCTTTTAAAAAATCTTTTGCGGGTCTGGGAATCCTAGAGTCAAGACTGGGATCCTGGCGTTTCTGCGTAGCTAGAGGGAGCTTAACTGTTTGTCTTCAGCTGTGGTCCATACAGAGACCAGGGAGCCAGAACTGTATCTACTATTTGCATTAGAAAGTTAGCTTCCATTTGTGGCTGTGGAAAGTGCTTAAAAAAAAAAAACAACCTTCCAAAGCAAGAGACAGATGGACTGGGACTGAGGCTGGAACCCTTTCACTCCCACTCTAGGGTCTTGATGTGCATCGGGTCCCCCATACTTGTTGACTGCTTTTAAAAAGCCCTGCCCTAATAGGCCCTTATGTATTGCAGTAAAACGAACCGAAAGTTCCATGCCACAAAAAAGAAAAAAGAAAAAAGACTAGCACATTTAGTGTTTTATATACTACAGGACAGAGCTCTATGCACCAGAGGATAGAACCCATTTAATCAGAAGTAAAATGGGCATCTGCTTTGTAATTAAATTCATACTTTTTGAGGTGCCACAGGCTGTTTTTAATGATTCTTTTCCTATATATTTGTTTAAGGACAAGTCCTTATTACAACTCAAGCTGAAATGCAGAGAGAGTAAGACCCAGGTGCCTTTCCCAATCCCATCTACTAGCATTGTGCTTCCCCCCCCCCTTTTCCATTTGCTATAGCCCTACATTTCACTACCACATTTAGGCAGCCTTTCCCTGTAAAAGATGCACAACCTACCCCTTACCGTGCCTGCTAACATTTTTCTAAGCTCTCACAGCTCTAATAAAAAAGGTTATATAAGCGGGCATTGCAAACCCACATTATTTTTGTTATAGGAAAGAAAGAAAACCGTGTGCGTGTTCTTAAACATGGGAGTTCTGTGTAAGATCTTTCCACACATGCAGAGATGACTGCCATTTCAGCAGTTGCATGCAGGGAATGCTTCGATAAACACAGAGAGGGAGGGAGGAGAAAAATGCTTGCGTGGTCCAGACGTCTCACTGTCTACTTCTCTGGTTACACAGGCTGCTTCTACCAGCACTGCTCTTGCAGCAGTGAACGGCTTGCAAGGTTCATATTCTTCTACTTCTTGCTCTTTGAATTAGATTTGGCCAGCCCTTCAAACAGGGGGCACCTTCAAAGAGAAATTGTCCTCTGGCAGCCCTTCATATGGAGGACCATTCTGCTTACAACAAAATATCCGGCCACCCTATTTGAATAAGGCAGGCCATACATAGTGTTAGTGCCACACCCTTCTCTTTGATACCACTGTCAACATTTCTTTTGTCTTGTCACTTGACTATTTAGATAAAGGTCTGTTTAAATCACTACGGGGATAAATGAGTTTTCTTTAATAATCTTCACTTATTTCCTCCCTCCCTCTTCTCTGCCATCAAACTTTAGCTTCCCTTATGTATTTGCTCCAGGGTAAGGTCCACTCAAAAGACTGCATAACACCATTCACAGAGCCAGCCCTCAGGCAATGAACTCAACAACACTCAGCTTGAATTGAACTAATGAGTGTCCAAAGGATGTTGTTTATTCCTAGACTCCAGCACAATTCTTCATTCTCTCTATCACTTCTTTCCTCCCTCCAACTCTCCCAGCCTGCTCTCTCAGACTGCTCCAATCCAAAACCTAGACTCTTCCTCAAATATACCAGCACTCCACTCCCCTAGTTTCTTCCGGCCAATCGGAACAATTCCTTTAACAACATTCCATGCTCTTCACTGACCCCTTCCCATCACATACTTACAAAACTAAAAGAAACAACACATTTAAATACATGCAGGCATCACCACCACACCTATGCATATACTGAAAGAGGACCTAATTTTCAGTCCTGTTATACTGAAGCAGTTAAACAGAAAGTCTTCAATGCTTAGGATAGACTAGGCCTGCTCAAACATCCATATATATAACCCAGTTTTCAGGATTTGGCCCTTGAAATGAACCACATGCTTAGCACTAGAGTAGACAAGAAGCACTAAAAGTTTATCCTGGCATGTCTTATTTGTTCATACTTCTTGCCTATCCCATCCCTCAAGGATTGGGATGGGCCACAAGAGATTAAAAATGAGATGAAATTAGATAAAGCATCCAAGTCTCCCACTCCATACTGGCTTGGTTGTTGTTGTTTAGTCGTTAGGTCGTGTCTGACTCTTCGTGACCTCATGGACCAGAGCACGCCAGGCCCTCCTGTCTTCCACTGCCTCCCGGAGGAGGTACTGGCAAGCCACCAAATGTTAGTCCAGATAGAAAGATCTGTCAGTGCTTCCAAAGGATGCTCAGTGCATGCGTGCACGCATGCACGAGGCTGCTCTGCTCCCCTTCTGCACATAATGTCATGCATGCAATGAGCACTCTACACAGAACTTCTGGAACCATAAAAAACAAGCTTGCTCTTATCTTCTATGTGAAAGCCTTTCAGGTCTTCCAAGATAGCTATCATATCACCTCTCAATCTTTTCTTCTAAACAAGCTAAGGATACCCTAACCATTCTTCAGCATTACCAGATCCTTTACCATCTTGCTCACCCTCCAGTGGACATGTTCCAGCCTAATAATGTCCTTCCCAAACAGTGATGCCAAGAACTGTTAACATTACTGCAGGAGAGAGCAAGGTCTGAAAAAGCAGGATAAAGTGGTGCTATTGCTTCTCTCAATTTGGACACTCTGTGTCTGTTGATGCAACCTGCTATTGTGTTTGCTCTTTTTGGTGCTGCATCACATGATTGACTCACATGCAGCTTATAGTCTACTGACAACATGATTAGTGGGAAGTGGAGGAACCTTGAGCTTTTGGATGCCTTGAACTCCTTGAAGGAAAAATGGCATATAAATATAGTAAGTATATACATAGAAACCTACTTTGGGTGGGGAGAATGCTAGAAATTTGCCACATGTAAAGCACATGTATGGGTACATACATATACTCATTAGCACATTAGTGAGAAGGGTAATAGCACATGTGGCAAACTCCAACCCACAGGGCACATCTAATTTATTATGGCTCTGGATGTAGCCCAATAGCTTTCTTCCCAAGCTGTGCCCTGTTCCCCTGTTCTAGCACTAAGGCTGCAATTACACTAGCAAGCCAAATCAGAGCAATTTGGCTCGATTTGCGGCCTTTATTACAGCTGAATTTGCAGTCAATGATCACACAGGGGTTGTGGATTGATCCAGGAGTTCAGGGTTCACACTCAATGCAATGCAATTCACATTTAAGGCCACAGCTTCTCCTTCTTTCCTTCCTTCTGGTCCCACCTTTGTTGATCTTTTCACGGTTCACTAAGCCGCTTGGTTTTGAAAGAGCTGTACAGTGTTCCAGTAAAGATGGCAGTGTTCCAAAGTTCTTTTTAATGTGTACAGAAATACCACATACCACAGGAACATCTTTTAGTTTGTCTGGGTTGTTTCTGCTTTGTCATTTTTTAAAAAATTGTCCAGAGGTGATTTAGAACTAAGCTAGTATACCAATACTACTGATAAAGTGAAAAGGTGATCTAGTGCTAATCTCATATATGTAAAAACAATAAAAAGTTGTTTTTTTTTAAAAAGGAGGATGATCAGTGGTAAAGAACACAGGGTAAAGTGTTCCTGCAGTTCTGAACATCATGCTCCAAATGCATACACCACCGAAACACTGCCCACAGACACACACATACTGTTTTTAGGAACAAATCAACTAATCACATAGGAAAAAAGTCAATTTCAAATTGTTTTTTTGTGAAAAAAGTAGAAGTCCCCAAGAGCAGAGGAGTGGAAAGCCACGCTGGGAGCAAAAAAGGGGCAGACCGATCTGAATCAACCTTTGCGTCATCTTGTCAGGAAAAAAAAAGTTGCCCAATTTTAACCAGAATAGGGGGGAGCCCTTCATACATACTATGTATTGTAAGGCCACACTATTTACTATGGAAGATTACTTGAGAATAAGAATTTCTGATCTTCTAAGACTTCTGACTAAACGTGTAGGATAGTGGCACTCTGTAAATAATATTGGATTACTTGCATTGTGCAGGTATTTCTGTACCTCTGAGGGGGTAATCTGTTTGCCACACGCGGTCCACAAGTACACATGTGCTTATGCATGTCTGTGCCTGCACATAAACAGCAGCAAGTGATAGAGACATTTTTTACAGTGATTAATAAGTGAATGCGTAAGGAAAATTTGATGGTTAGATGTAACCCTTTAGGGGAAATCTTCCCCTCTGATGGAAAGCAGCAGATCCATTAGTTCCAGATAAGGCTGCCTTTTAAAAAATGCTGCCCAGTAAAGAACTAAAATGTTTGAAGAGAGCTATTAGCATTCACATTTTAGCTTAACATCTTTTTCATGTTTAGCTCTTAAGAGGGGGGAAAGCATCATATTTTGATAGGAACATCTGTTTTATGTTTCTCTAAAGGCATACTTAGCATGATGAACATTAACCCTTGAATATTCAAAATGGGCAAGGCTTTTTAGCTCCAGTCAGATAGACTGTGCTCAGATTCATTGTTAAGAGTCCAGTAAGGCCAGCTAGACTTGTCAGGTAGAGAGGGAGAAAGAAAGACAGCTTGTAGAGAGCAACAGAATCTGGATTATTCTGATGGCTTTTGCTCCAAGCCTGCAAAGAAGCCAATTTTCTGCCCTCCACAAAAATAGCGATCCAGAAAACAGCAGGTGTGCTTTCTTTGGGGCTACCCCCTCTATCACTCTTTCTCTGGAAGGGTAGCCGTGTAGCCTTCTTTGATCAGATGACATGTTGACTGGCTCTCCAAACCACCTTAGACATTTTTGCCCCAGTCAAGCAACCCACAACTGACCCAAAACATTTTGCTTACCTCCAGCAAAGAGAAAGATGGGGCTTGCCTCCCATCTCACGGGTTTGACCCAGACTCTGCCTTGTCTGGACGTTGCAGTTCTATTCACAGATAGTGTTGCTGTGCAATTTTGACAATCACCCCTCCCTTTTGAACAAAAACTCACCCCATGCAGCCCAGACCCCTGATTTTGTGCATAGTATTTTCAGGGCAATGGAGGGAAAGGGGGAGTTGCATATTCCTCATCCAGGATCCATCCTCATTGAATGTGAATTCATGCCTTGCCATGCACAGTGTCCTCCCCTGCACCTGAAGGTGCTGCTCTCTTCCCGTCTTACCCCAAAGCACCCACCATTTGAGGCAGCTCTCCCTTCCTCTCCTCAAAAGGGCAGGGCCTGCAGCAACCTACAATTTCAGGTCCTGGACTTGAAATGAGAGTGAGTTCATAGAGGCAATGGCATTCTCATTGCACTGAATGGAGGGAGGGGATTATGTATCCGTGGGATCAGCATCGCCTCCACACTTGTGCTGAAGATCTTCCTGCAAATCATACGCATACAGCTTTTTGGCTGAGGTGTAAGGCTATAGGTTTCAAGCACTCCTGAATGAGGCAGGGGTAATCCAACATAGCCAGACAAAACCAGATTGAGGAAGTCTGATTTAGGCCTTTCTCTCTGCTAGCAATTTGATATCCCCTTCCTTTATTCCTGTTGCTGACTTAATAGGAGGCATGCATCTCCTCCACAGCTGGTTTAAGCTACTATGGAAATATTCTCTACAAACCATTGCAAACTGTAGGTGGGGCTACTAAACTGGTATCCAATTCATTCCCAAAAGCAGTGACACTCTGTCTGCCTTCCAGGCCCTCTGCAAATACCAGCTTTTTGATAACAGGCTTAAGTTAAAACTAAAGATAGGAACAGTTACTGTTCTGGACTACCACTCCCCAAATACCCCGGCCACCATGGCCAGTAACCATGCTGGCTGGGGTATTTCGAAATTGTGACCCAGAAAAAGTGGCTTTCCTTCACCGGGGTTTAAGTCCTTAGCCCACGTTTCCTAGTAAAGAAACAAAGGGCCAAATGACATGTAACTTTGTTCATTGTGTGTCTGACTTTCTTTTTCATTTCGCTGTTGTTGTAAAGGGGTAGTGCAGGAGGAGTTGAGTCTTCCCAAGACTTCAGTAGGAGAGGAACTTGTGAGAGGAACTTTGTTTTAGCTGCAGTCTGGATTAGACAAACTCCCCTGCTTGTTATTAATTTATTTTCTTCTTCTTTTTAAAATTAGCACATAAGGGCTAAAGACATCAAGGATATCACATCTGGATCAGTCCTAAAGCTAGGTCTATATGAAGCAAAGCTGGCACAAAGACATTTTGCTGTTCGGCTTTATGAACAAGGTGGTGTCCCATCCAGGTCTAGGTCCAAAAGCCACCTGCATAGATTGCTGAAACTTTTTTCAACACTGACAATGGAACAGCATTCTTCACTGTGCCAAGAGGATGCGGACCCACTTAGGAGACAACAGGGCAAGACACAGGGCACACAGCTCTCCCTTATGTCACCCTTTGGCTCTCCCTCAGCATCTGCTGCCTCAGGCAACTGCTTCACGCTGCTTAGTGTTCAGGAGGACAACAAGAACTCCCAGGATTTCTTATTTTGCAGTATAGGCTGCTGGCCTGCACACTTGCCCCATCCCTCTTGGTATGATGTTTACTTACTTGCCTACTCTGGCCAGCAACTACTCTCCAGGATCTCAAACGTGGACCTTTGCATCACCTCCACCCTGATTCTTTTAACAAAAGATCCCAAGGCCTAACCTTGGAGTCTTCTGCAAGCCACGCATGAACTGTACCATTCACTTATGGTGACCCCAGTTGTGTGCAGTTTTACTGCAATTGTACTTTTCCTCTGATGTCCTGGCCCCATCTTCCTTTTCTCCCCCTATAATAGCTTGTCTGTCAATGTTCAGATTATACATTCTATGGAACATGGCTTTGTCTTCCTCCTTGTTACTCTGCAAAACCCCATAAAACTGAGTTCTGCACCATATGACTGGTTAGATGAATCAAAACATTTTTCAGGGCCAGTATTTTGCCAGAGTGTGAGAAAGGAGCAGTGCTAATCTACTTCTAATGCCTATATTTTTAAGAGCCTCCTGGTCCTAATGAAACTCAGGGCAGAGTTTTATTAGGGCCCACCCCACCAAACCATGTGCAGAAAGCAGATCGGCCCTGTTTCCTTTCTTGCAGTTTTCCTATTTATGAGAAATTGTCGTTTGTTTTACACAACCAAGAAATCTTTGTCCTGAGAAGAACAAATGCTATCAGTAAAAGGTTCTGCAGGCCCATATGCAAACCTTCCTAAAGAATAAAATGAATAAATCTCTCCCCCAATCCCCCCTCCAAAAAAAAAAAAACACACCCCAAGGTGGCGCAGGGTTGAAAATTTCCCCCTTTTCACCTGTGCAGGAGTGCTGCATATTCCCCGTTGTATTTCTGAGGTCATGAGTGACATCCAGTGGTGAGGAGGCAGATTCCCTATGCTTTCTGGTCATTACTTTGATGCTTGATTTCATAATGGATATTTACTTTGCCAAATGCTCATAATTGGCCGTTCTTATTCTGGATTTGTGTGGGATGCTTTGCGAAATATAATGCTCCTGGGTGATCCTCCCTTCAATAACTCGTTCAGCTAAAGCTGAGGTGATGCCGGTTTGGGCCCTCCCTATCTTTGAGAAAAGTCCTTACAAGGAACCCAACCATCCTACCCACCCTCTTTCTTTCCTGTTCCCCTCTCAATCTCTTCTGGAGGAAGAGGGCCATTCTTCCCAATCTCTCCTGCCTCCTGGCTTGCTTTCTTCTCCTTTGCTATTTTTGGAGGCATGTTTTAGTTGTGTTGTTGCTGTGCAGTTACATGACTCAGCTTCTCTGTTTTTGGCCAGCAAAAAGAGCAAGAGGCAGCCGGATAGTGTGTACTGAAAAATAAAGGACTGGGAGGTTGCAGTTATCTGCCATTTTCATTTAAACCATTTCCCCTCACATGAGAGCAATATTATTTTAAAGTTCTCCAAGTTGGTGGCCATCACCAGATCTTGTGGAAGGGAGTTCCATAGCCCACATACTCTGCCAGGCATACTATATCTGTTGAGAGCAGAACTGTAACAAGGATGAGATAAGTGAGGCATTTGCCTTGGGCACACAAAGTTAAGAGGTGCAGAAAAACTGTATAAAATATAAATTTACTGTCCCAAGACAATACTGCTGGGAAAAGTTGAAGGTGGCGGGAAAAGAGGAAGACCAGATATAAGATGGATGGACTTAATAAAGAACCACAGCCTTGGAATTTGCAAGACCTGAGCAGGACTTGTAATGAGGTCTGGGGGTCATAGAGTAGCTGTAAGTCAGAAGAAAGCTGATGACACACAACAGCAACATCCTATGCAATTAGGAAAAGTGTGCACTATTCAGTTGTTCTCCATTTAGACAAGCTCACCATGTTAGAAGGGAGCAGGTAGCTTTTCTTCACATAGAAAGCAACAAGTCTACTTGGGGATTTGTTCCTGCTCCTGTGTAAACTCTACTCCTGAGCAAAAACCCTGAAATCTTTCAGCTCCATTGTCACGGTTCTTTGTCAAGAACAGTGGTTTTTTTGTGCTTCAGAGAAAGTTTAAAATGGAAATGGTAAAGATCATTCAAATTATTCTCAAAGGCTTTCACGGCCGGGATCCAATGGTTGTTGTAGGTTTTTCGGGCTGTCTGGCCATGTTCTTGAGGTTTTTCTTCCTAACGTTTCGCCAGTCTCTGTGGCCGGCATTTTCAGAGGACATCTTCTGACTCCTGTCCTCTTAAGATGCCAGCCAGAGACTGGCGAAACATTAGGAAGAACAACCTCAAGAACAAGGCCAGACAGCCCGAAAAACCTACAACAACCATCATTCAAATTATCAGTGCCAATAGCTCATGTTTAAGTTTCTAGCTTCTCGGAGGTTATTAGATGTTTTAAAATCAAAGCATATTAATTTTGTTCAGTGTTAACTTTTGTTTAATGAATCACCTTGTTAAGAAAACAGGGGGGTAAAGATAGATAATGAGAGGACATACTTTTGAGCTATTGGGAAAGTAAAGAGTGTATCAGTGAAATTGTAAAATGATGGGAGAAATGAAATGTTTCAAAAACTGGAAGTATTTTTTAAAATATAGCATCTCAAATTATTACTTATGCATTAGTTGATTGTATATACAGATCTTATAACTAAAACAAATGTTGTATGGTTATGATTCTTGTTTCTTCTCATGGAAATATTTACCATTTTCCTAAAACAACTAGTATGAAATCATGGGAGCACAATTTTATATTCTTTCCTCATCGAATTAGCAAATTAGGGCTCTGGTTAGGAAGACAGTACCTGCTAAAGCTGCTAGAATAATATGTTAGTTGACTACTTTATTTTCTTCTAACTCATTTCTCTCCAGGCTGATGAGACAGCCATGAGCGTCAGGGAATCTCACCATCCCGAAGCATAATTACTTAGAAGCAGAAGTTAGAAGAAGTTAGAAACAAGTAGCACTGCAAGCAAGGCACTGCCTGAAACACATCACTTTTTTTTTTTTTGGTAATGAATTCTTGTTGTAATTTTTAAAAAAATCAATTTATGTTTTGGCGTAGCAGTAATGTTTTCACATTACTTTTAATTGTTCATCTGTTAAGCCATTCTTTTATTAATCCAATGAGTTGACAAGTTACATTTTTGTCACATTAAACTTGATAACTTGTGTGGGACATTTTAATGAGTTATGTAACAAATTACTTTTAAAACATATTTCAAGTCCAGAAACTAGAGAGGTATATACTTACTCCTAGTTTTCTATTAGTTCAACATAGTTTACCTCTGTTTGGACATGAGTTTGCATACCATTCCTTGTGGTGATGAAAAAGCCCTATTTCATGTTCATTTCTTTTTCTATATTTGGAGGAGAAATATATGGCTCATAATATAGAATATTTTGAATATGTTGAATATCGATTGAATATATATTGAATATATTGCATTTTGAATATATAGAATATTTTGAGGTGAAAATATCCAGGATTCCTTCCTTCCTTCCTTCCTTCCTTCCTTCCTTCCTTCCTTCCTTCCTTCCTTCCTTCTGCTTTATCTTCATAATATTCTCATTATTCTATGTTAAATGGAGCTTTGAGAAGAGGGTGGTGGCAGTAGAAGAGGAAGAGGAGAGATTCTAGTATTGTGATGCGTTGAAGTAAGAGATGGGTCTTGCCTTCTTATAGAGGTAAACATTCTAAAAACAGAATTACAGAATCTTTGAAGTGCAGAGCTAGAAGTGATCCCAAGGGTCATGGGGTCCAGCCTCCTGCCAATGTGGGAGATCCAGAGTCAGAGCATCCCTGGCAAATGGTCTTCCAACCTCTGTTTCAAAACCTCCAGTGAAGGAGAGCCCATCTCTGTTGAACAGCTCTTGGTGCCAGGACGTTCTTATTATGATTTAGCTGAAATCTTCTTTTAACTCTATGGAACATATAAATGAATGACTCTGAATTAAAGAGTGGCTTGTTAAAATACTGAATTCAAATCGGTAGTATTTTATCTCAGAATGCTACTTTTGGCATAAACATTCCTTTCTTAAGCATTTTAAACAGCTAACATAATTTATCTGGAATAACTTGCTCATGGAAATTAAGTTAGTATTTTTAAGCTAGTAAATTATCATCGGGACTTTGCGGAAAAGTTTATTTATTTTGTGATAAGTTGTTGTTCCTTTTACATTTCAATTATCACTTTTTCAAATTTCCACTCTGTACATTTTTCCTTTCACTCCCCATAAATTGAATTTTCATATATTCTGAGATGATTTTCAGTAAGTTGTCCAGTGGCTGCCTGCCAATTTGAAAAGGTTTGTGAATATAAAGCAAGCTTCAGTGGGTCTCTTTGGAGGCATGAATGCTCTTGGCCTCCGTAACAGACAAGGCAAAGTCCAAAAAGCATTTTAAAACATTTATTTATATAGTCTGAATGAGGAAAACATTCCATTATGTGGTGATGGGGAGCCCCCAATTCTCAAACTGTACTGAGCAGATAGACATTCAAGACTGTGTTTTCCCAGTGTGGTCTGATTCTACCAAAAAAAAAAAAAAAGTTAAAGGACAAAAAAGTGGTATTTGGTTTAAATATTGCATAAATTATAGTAAATGGGTCAAAATTGTTTAAAATGCATCTGTGTCATGGATTTCAGGAAATGAATGTTAGATTTACACCAGGATGTTGAATTTTAATTTAGTTATTAGGGGTCTGGATTGAATTGTAATAAAAATTGAGTGCTAGTTACACACAACTCTTGGTTTGCTCTCCTCCCAGCCTTTCCTTTGGTCAGAGGAGTGTACTGAGCCAAGAAATAATTTAGGTTGTGGCTTGAGGAAAGCTAAACTCTTTGAATGTTGAGAGACAGTGAGGACAAATGTTGTTGAGCTTGGCTTACAATTTTCCAGTTGTAAAAAACAGAAATGGGTGAGAAAGGGAAAGGGGTGGGAAGTCAAGTCAGAGACACTCTTAGCAAAGTCAATACTAGTGGAAGGAGGACCTCCCAAACTCTTGAGTGTATGCTCTGAGGACTAAACTGCAATAGACTCAAAGTCTAGTGGAGAAAGCAAAGTTTTCAAATGTTAGCAGAGCAGAAAAGAAAGTTGGTCTAAGCAATGTTTGGAGCTGGGGTGCTGCAAGTGAGAAAGTTATCTCACATGTTGCCAACAAATGTACTTCAGAAGGCAATGTTAGATGCAAGGAAGGTCACATTAGCTCAGTGGTTCCCTACCTTGGGTCCACATATGTTCTTGGACTACTTCTCGCAGGAATCCTGACCAGCACAGCTAGTGGTGAAGGCTTCTTGGAGTTTTGGTCCAAGGTTGGGAGCCATTGCATTAGCAGATCTTAAAGGGTTAGAAGAGATGGCCTGTCAAGTAGCTTCACCCAAGGATAGTTCTTAGCTGCCTCACACAGCACTGGCACACAGAACGGTGACTTGAAATGTTGGCACCCAGGACAAGAAACATTATCTCTTACCTTCTCTGTCCTAAGACATGGGCACAAGCCCCTCACAGAAAGGAAGTAAGAAAATGTTGTGTCTCCCCTCTAAAAAAGAAAAAGTTTATACTTTTAAAAAAAGGAAAAAGAAAATGAATAAAACTAGGAGGTATTCCTGTTTATTTTCCTCACACACAGCAGTACATTCATCTCTAGATTCCGGTGCTCTCTCAATTTTGGTGCCCAGGGGCAAGGCCCAAGTTGCTCAATCCTAATTGCAGCTCTGCTGGTACCTAGATCTCCCATTCTCAAGCTCCAAAACTGGCACTTGAGTATGTATAGAGGTGGCCTCCAATCTCCCTCTGCAACCAAAACACTGCTTATGAAGCAAAGTTCCCCTGCACCTGAAGGTTGCCTAGTCACGAAAACAGTTTCAGTGCTCTGCCTGAGAAGTATTCCCCAAATATTACTTCAGATCTGCTCATAAAGGATGAGATCATTTGCCTCTGCTGTGCATAGAACCAGAATAATGTACTTTCTGTGGTTTATATCCACTGTGCTCTCTAAATGTTTTTCAAGGGCACCACCATGTAGACAGACCACCATGCACTAATCAATCCAGAAGACTCACCTTGTCCTCCAGGAAAAGGTACAGTCTGAAGCAGATCAAGAGCAGGATACCTCTTGATGTACAGTTGTTAGCCTAGCCACACTAAGCAGAAAAATCAGTTCCAGACAGGTGGGAATAATATATTGCATCATGGAGAATGAAGCTTCTCAGAGACAAAGGTGTTGATCTTATTCTCTCAACAAATCAAAGAACTGACATGCCTAAAACTCCAACATCGTAGTAGAAGAGACACACACGTATCATCCATTTCTTCTGACAATGCTCCCATCAGGTGGAGATTATCAGTTCTGCATTCCCAGTGGAGACAAAGAGTCTTTTCAGATAAGGAATATCAGCATGGTATGTAACATGATTATAAAGAGCATACTGGGAATTTTGGAATGCTCAGTCATAAATTCCAAAGTCCATATTGTTTTGGGGCGTGGACTAAATATATTATTCCGTTATGTACTTTCATGCTTGTTTCCTTTCCAATCCAACTATTTCTGCTTTGTTATGAGATTAAAGTTCACCATGTCTTGGCTCATACCACTTTTCTGTAATGTCATGACCAGTGCTCCTGATGAATGGAAGTTGGCTGATCTTGCCTGGTCACCTACAGGCTTCATGACCATAGCTATTGAACAGGTTAAAGACATATATAAAAAGGAATGCTGCAAAGATTTTGGCCATGCAGCCGATAATTTGTTCTTGTGGGGAACATTGTGGAAACCCAGGAAGAATTTTGGCTGCTCCCTGGCAACGTGAATGAAACGTATCAAAACAGGATATTACCAGAGGCCCATCATGTGTTTTGCTTTCTCCAAAGGTGTTTGTTGTAAAATCTTTGCCTTTCCCAAATTGTACTTCTCTCATTGTTTCACCACATGGTTCTTATGTAATACTAATTGTCCAACAGCCCATCAGCATTGCATATTTAAATTCATAGTAAAACACACAGGGGTATTTGTTTTGTTTTTTGCATTGTGTTTGGTATAGCAGTACAATTCAGTTGTACTGCTATACCTCTTCACGGATTGCTGCCCCCTTCACGGATTGCTGCCTTGTTGTGGCGAAGGGCCTTGAGTAATTCAGAGAAGCTATGGGCTATGCCGTGCAGGGACACCCAAGACGGACAGGTCATAGTGGAGAGTTCTGACTAAATGCGAACCACCTGGAGCAGGAACTGGCAAGCCACTCCAGTATCTTTGCCAAGAAAACTCCATGGACAGAAACAAAGGCTAAAAGATATGATGCTGGAAGATGAGCCCCTCAGGTCGGAAGGCATCCAACATGCTACTGAGGTAGAGCGGAGGACAAGGACAAGTAGCTCCAGAGCTAATGAAGTGGTTGGGCCAAAGCCGAAAGGACGCTCAGCTGCGGACACACCTGGAAGTGAAAGGAAAGTCCGATGCTGGAAAGAAAAATACTGCATAGGAACCTGGAATGTAAGATCTATGAACTTTGGTAAGCTGGACGTGGTCAAGCAGGAGATGGCAAGAATAAACATTGACATCCTGGGCGTCAGTGAACTAAAATGGACGGGAATGGGCGAATTCAATTCAGACGATTACCATATCTACTATTGTGGGCAAGAATCCCATAGAAGAAATGGAGTAGCCCTCATAGTCAACAAAAGAGTGGGAAAAGCTGTACTGGGATACAATCTCAAAAATGATAGAATGATTTTAATACGAATCCAAGGCAGACCTTTCAACATCACAGTCATCCAAGTTTATGCACCAACCACCGATGCTGAAGAGGCTGCAATTGACCAATTCTATGAAGACTTACAGCACCTTCTAGAACTGACACCAAAGAAAGATGTTCTTCTCATTATAGGGGACTGGAATGCTAAAGTAGGGAGTCAAGAGATAAAAGGAACAACAGGTAAGTTTGGCCTTGGAGTTCAAAACGAAGCAGGGCAAAGGCTAATCGAGGTTTGTCAAGAGAACAAGCTGGTCATCACAAACACTCTTTTCCAAGAACACAAGAGGCGACTCTACACATGGACATCACCAGATGGGCAATACCGAAATCAGATTGATTATCTTCTCTGCAGCCAAAGATGGAGAAGCTCTATACAGTCAGCAAAAACAAGACCTGGAGCTGATTGTGGCTCTGATCATCAGCTTCTTATAGCAAAACTCAAGCTTAAACTTGAGAAAGTAGGAGAAACCACTGGGCTAGTCAGGTATAATCTAAACCAAATTCCTTATGAATACACAGTGGAAGTGAAGAACAGATTTAAGGAACTAGATTTGGTGGACAGAGTGCCTGAAGAACTATGGATGGAGGCTCATAGCATTGTACAGGAGGCAGCAACAAAAACCATCCCAAAGAAAAGGAAATGCAAGAAAGCAAAGTGGCTGTCCAACGAGGCCTTACAAATAGCAGAGAAGAGAAGGGAAACCAAATGCAAGGGAGATGGGGAAAGTTACAGAAAATTGAATGCAGACTTCCAAAGAATAGCAAGGAGAGACAAGAGGGCCTTCTTAAATGAACAGTGCAAAGAAATAGAGGAAAACAATAGAAAGGGAAAAACGAGAGATCTGTTCAAGAAAATTGGAGATATTAAAGGAACCTTTCGTGCAAAGATGGACATGATAAAGGACAAAAATGGTAGGGACCTTACAGAAGCAGAAGACATCAAGAAGAGGTGGCAAGAATACACAGAGGAATTATACCAGAAAGATCTGGATGTCCCGGACAACCCAGATAGTGTGGTTGCTGACCTTGAGCCAGACATCCTGGAGAGTGAAGTCAAGTGGGCCTTAGAAAGCATGGCTAACAACAAGACCAGTGGAGGTAATGGCATTCCAGTTGAACTATTTAAAATCTTAAAAGATGAGGCTGTTAAGCTGCTACACTCAATATGCCAGCAAGTTTGGAAAACTCAGCAGTGGCCAGAGGATTGGAAAAGATCAGTCTACATTCCAATCCCAAAGAAGGGTGGTGCCAAAGAATGCTCCAACTCCCGTACAATTACACTCATTTCACACGCTAGCAAGGTTATGCTCAAAATCCTACAAGGTAGGCTTCAGCAGTATGTGGACCGAGAACTCCCAGAAGTACAAGCTGGATTTCGAAGGGGCAGAGGAACTAGAGACCAAATTGCTAACATGCGCTGGATTATGGAGAAAGCCAGAGAGTTCCAGAAAAACATCTACTTCTGCCTCATTGACTACACAAAAGCCTTTGACTGTGTGGACCACAACAAACTATGGCAAGTCCTTAAAGAAATGGGAGTGCCTGACCACCTTATCTATCTCCTGAGAAATCTATATGTGGGACAGGAAGCAACAGTTAGAACTGGATATGGAACAACTGATTGGTTCAAAATTGGGAAAGGAGTACGACAAGGCTGTATATTGTCTCCCTGCTTATTTAACATATGCAGAATAATCACGCGAAAGGCTGGACTGGAGGAATCCCAAGCCGGAATTAAGATTGCCAGAAGAAATATCAACAACCTCCGATATGCAGATGATACCACTCTGATGGCAGAAAGTGAGGAGGAATTAAAGAACCTCTTAATGAGGGTGAAAGAGGAGAGTGCAAAACATGGTCTGAAGCTCAACATCAAAAAAACTAAGATCATGCCCATTTGTCCCATCACCTCCTGGCAAATAGAAGGGGAAGAGATGGAGGCAGTGACAGATTTTACTTTCTTGGGCTCCATGATCACTGCAGATGGTGACAGCAGCCACGAAATTAAAAGACACCTGCTTCTTGGGAGGAAAGCGATGACAAACCTAGACAGCATCTTAAAAAGCAGAGACATCACCTTGCCGACAAAGGTCCGCATAGTCAAAGCTATGGTTTTTCCATTAGCGATGTATGGAAGTGAGAGCTGGACCATAAAGAAGGCTGACCGCTGAAGAATTGATGCTTTTGAATTGTGGTGCTGGAGGAGACTCTTGAGAGTCCCCTGGACTGCAAGGAGAACAAACCTATCTGTTCTGAAGGAAATCAACCCTGAGTGCTCACTGGAAGGACAGATCCTGAAGCTGAGGCTCCAATACTTTGGCCATCTGATGAGAAGAGAAGACTCCCTGGAAAAGACCCTGATGTTGGGAAAGTGTGAAGGCAAGAGGAGAAGGGGACGACAGAGGACGAGATGGTTGGACAGTGTCATCGAAGTTACCAACATGAATTTGACCCAACTCCGGGAGGCAGTGGAAGACAGGATGGCCTGGCATGCTCTGGTCACGAATAGTCGGACACGACTTAACGACTAAAAAACAACAACAATTGGATATGAGCAGTGCAAATGCAGGGGGGAATCTATTTTGGTTCATTTTTGAAGAATTTACCAGTATCAACATGTTTCTTTGTATTGTAAAGGCAATGAACTTGAGTTTTGAATATTCAGATGTAGTAGAAAGTGAAACACAAAGATTTATCTGTCCCTATACATAATATAAGGTGGCTGGATAGCTCAGTTTAGGTATCTGGTTGCAAAGCCAGAGGCTGGGAGTTTGATTCTCGACTCTGCCTCCTATGAGTAGAGCCAGTCTGTGTGACCTTGGGAGAGCTGCACAGTCCCAGGGCACCCCCAGAAAAGGGAATGGTAGATGACTTCTGAGTAAGTCTGTACCTAGAAAATCCTGAAAAGAGTCACCTTAAATCAGAATTGACTTGACAACATGATACATAATGGAATTGAGTGAAAGCTTAAGACCTCTTCTTTGCTTGCATCACAAACCCCTTTAAAATAGGTGTTAATAAATTATTTGCAGAGATACAGATATGCAACAACCCTTAAGATAACCCAAGTCACATTGTGATGGTGCATGATATAGCTACCTTAGTGAAGTTTAAAAGCCACAAGTCTGGTCAACGACTGGATGGGGAAGTGCTTGGTCATGCCACATGTCACTTGAAATTCATGATGGAAGAAAGGCAGAGTCAAAATGTAATAAATAAATATATTATGAAGTTTGTAGGAAGAGTATATGGCCCCATTTGCTGAAGTTACATATTTCATATGTCAGTGTCCAGGAAATAAAACTCCCAGAACGTGAGTGCTGGTAGAATCTAGCTAATCTGAGCTGAGGAATTTCTTTCTCAGTCCAATCCTCACCCTCTGCTTTTGATTCTGATTAGCACAGCAAACCAAAATCTACAGCATAGTCCTCATCCTCCTGGAGAATAATAAGAAGTGGAATGCCACAGTGTTCATCAGATTTGCATATTATGCCAAACTAGGAGAGGTAGCTAATACTTCAGAAGACAGAATCAGGATTCAAGAGGGCCTTAACAGATTAGAGAACTGAGTCGAAACAAACACAAAGAGTTTCAACAGGGAAAAACATATCGTTCCACATTTAGGCAGGAACAATCAGATATGCAGGTGTAGGATGGGTGACAGCTGGCTTGGCCATACTGTTTATGGAAAAAATCAGGGGAGTGGTCTTAGTAGACCACAAACTAAAACATGTGTCAGCCATATGATGCAGCAGAAAATAAAGTAAATGCAATATGGACTGCATCAAAACAAAGTACAGTGTCAAGGTCAAGAGATTGCTTTATTTTGCTTTGGTCAGATGTTACTCAGAACACTGTGTCCAATTTGGGTGCCATATTTGAAGAAGAATATTAACAATCTGAAACATGTCTAGAGAATATGTTGATTTCCGGACATTTTATCCAAGATGATAAAAGGTCTGTAAACCAAGCCCCTTGAACAACAGTTAAGGGAGCTAGGTATGTTTGGCCTGGAGACTGAGAGGTGATAATGGTAGCAGTTTTTAACTACCTAAATGAACACCACATAAAAGATGGAGCAAGCTTGTTCTCTGTGGTTCGATAAGGTAAGACCTAAAACAACCGATTCCAATTACAAGAAAGGAGATTGTTCCTAAACAATATGAAGAACTTCTTGAAAGTATGAACTTTTGAATAATCAAATGAACTGCCCCAGAAGGAGGAATAGACTACCTTGGAAGGTGGTGGACTTTATTTCATTGGAGGTTTTTAAACAGAAATTTAGTTTATTGGAGGTTTTTAAACAGAAGGTGGATAGTCCTCTGTCAGGGATGTTTTAGCGATGGATTTCTCACATGGTCAGAAGGTTGGAACTGTCTCTTGCAGCTTCACAGTTCCATGATTCCTTCCCTGCCTGTTTTAAAAGTGTTACCAATAACACGATCAGATAGATAAATGTATGAGACCATGGTTGGCCCAAAGACATCCAGTGACCAGCATATCTGAATGGGAACTGGAAAACTAAATTAACCCTCCCCTAGCCCAACACTATAATCAAAGGTCTTCTGAGGCTGCCACAAAAGGTCAGAAACTTGGATCAAGAAATCCCTAGGTTTTTCAGAGGCTTATCGGGGCAAGGATCCCATGTTCCCTTTATTTCTCAGGATATGTGCAGGTCATTCTTCCTGCTTGCCTGAGAGTCTGTGTGAAAGGTCTGGGTGAAAATGTTGCTTTATTTACAATGCTAGCAGATATTCACCTACTTTATATCAGCATCAATGAACTGCTGAGGCCTAGAAATACCAATAAAACAGACATGAAATCTACTTTCTTTGGCACTGATGCAGCAGTTGCAATTTGGAAGAGAATTAGTTGCTGTATTGATTTTATTGGACTATTTTGGCATAGCTTTTATTATGATGCTAATTTTCTTTTTGAATGTGAAATACTGGTTCTGTTCATATTATTATTCATCATACACATCAGGTTTTATCGGTATTGCTGTTAATTAAATTTTAAAAGCATTTGTTAGATAAAAGACAAATTTCTCAAGTACTTTCCTGAAGTACAATAAATTTGAAGAAGTGGCATAGGATGACAACTTCCACAGTGATTCTTTTATATCCGTCAGATTCCCACAGAGGCTACTCAAAATGTTCAAAATTAATGAGTCAGGTCCACATTCAATGCTGGCTTTAAACAATTATTAGCATTTAAAACAGTGCTATTGTTCCTATTGTTATCGTTGTTGTTATAAACTGAGACAAATCAAGAGTTCTTTTTGCGACACTTTCTGGTTTCTGTATAATAGATTCCACATGTTAATCTTCTTATTTGGTTTGTCTCAAAGATTTTACTCTCTTGTTTTGACTTCATTATTTTGCTGTGCGTAATTGTACGTATACCATTTTGAGAGACCTGATGGGCAAAAAATCGATTATAAATACTTTTAATAAAGAAAGAAAACATGTGGGATAGTGTGAACAAGTTCTAAAATGCCTAAAAACACCTAGATGTAAATTACTGCCAAGAGCCAGACTGGATCCATCATGGAGGCTGATGAGAGGGAGGACGGGTGTCAGCTACTGCGAAATACTGACAGTTCTCAAGAGAGGGCCATCTGGTGATCAAGAGGTATAGGGAGTAACCCAAGGTCACTCTGAAAACATGTGAGAAGGAGAGCTGTAAATCGGCCACAACTCAGAACTGTATTCTGGTGGGAAATCAGTGGGGACCTGCAGAACTGCTTGTCTTCTGAATGTATCTGTGGAAGACCCACTGGGGTTGGCTGGTGGGTGTCATCTGCAGGAGGGATGGGGAAGAAAGGTTAAGACCAAGAGCAAGGGGAGACCATGTACGTATCTTGAGTTTTCAGTACACTGCTGTACCGGTGAGAACTGTGTTCTGTGTGAGCTGAGAACATTTTCCATGTCTATTCTCAGGTCCTCCAAGTGAGCAGACTGGTTTTCTTAATTTTTCTGTGTGCAAGTGCTCTTTTATTTACTGTAATTTGGACTTTTTCTCATTTTTTGGACTTGGCTTTCTAATTTGAAAGCATTCTCTTTTTTCTAACATGACTGTCTTTCTCTTTTTGTAAACAAAAATAAAATTCTGCACATTGGTGTGCTTTTTCCAAGTGTGATGGGGAAGAGTGTGCTCTGCAGGTCTAATACTATTATCTCGAGGGGTAGTCACTTATTGATTGATTGACTGACTTTTTAATAATAATAATAATAATAATAATAATAATAATAATAATAATAATAATAATAATAATAATAATAATAATAATAATATTTTCTTAAATATTTAAGACTTTAAATATTTAAAGTCTTAAATATTTAAGACTTTAAATATTTATACCCCACATTTCTCCTCCAGAGCAGCCAAGGTGGCTCACAGTGTTAAAATAAACAGCATTAAAAGCTTACAAAACAATGCATTATTACAGCATTAAAAACAGCTATAATGTTGAAACTGGTAGGTAAAAGCAGCTCTAAAAACATATTGATTTTTTTTTAAAAAAAATAGTTACATTTATATCCTGCCCAACTAGTAGCTAGGCTGCTACTCTGGGCAGCTAACAAAAGGATACACAGTCATAAACAGTAATGATAATGATAAAAACAATAAAACAACAAGGAAATATGGAGTTCCAAGCATAACTACAAGAACCACAAAAGAAAAAAGGAAAATTAAAGGCAAGCTGGAGGTGGAAGGGATACATAGAATTAGTTAATTAGGGGCAAACTATTGAAAGGCTTGAGAAAACAACCAGGTCTTCAGTTGCCTCCTAAAACCCAGGAGGGATGGACCCATCGCACCTCTGGCAGGAGGGAATTCCAAAATGAAGCAGGTGCCACAGAGAAGGCCCAGTTTCTGGTGACCGATTTCCAGGTCTCCCTTGGGCTGGCCACTTGTAGCCTCCCAATTGCGGATGGGATGGGAGAGGGAGAGGCGCTCAGCCAGGTAACAAGGTCCTAAACCACTGAGGGCTTTAAAAGTTAACATAAGCACCTTGAACGTGGCCCAGAAGCAAACAGCCAGCCAGTGCAGATGGGCCAGGATATGGGTTATACGGTCACAAAGAGGTGTTTCAGAGACCAGCCTGACAGCAGCATTCTGCACCTGCTGCAGCTTCCGAACTGCCTTCAAGGGCAGCCCCACATAGAAAGTATGCAATCGTCTATTTTTGGGATTACAAGGACTGTTAAGTGCTGTAAGGGACTTCCTGTCGAGATAGAGACGAAGGTATGTGATCTGCCTGAGCTGATAAAAGGTGGACTTTGCCATGGCTGAGATCTGGTTCTCCATTGAGAGGGCTGGGCCCAACAAAAATAACAAAAACAAAATGACAAAACTCAACAGCCCCATTTTAAAAAAAAACAACTCTTAGGCATCCAGTCACTAAGAGAAGAGAAAGGTCTGTGTCTGCTTGTGGAAGGACAGTAAAGAAGGCATCAACTTGGCATCCCATAGGAGTGAGTTCCAGAGTTTGGGAGTAGTGACAGAGAATGCCCTCACTACCATAGTACCATAATTGCTAGCGGTGTAACTTGCAGTTGTACCATAGGAACATAATTGCTACCGATGTAAATGGAGTTTTGGACTTCCCTGCAGGGCTGGCGTTGGCTCTGAAAGAAAGGAGAGGCCCGATGTGCTCGTCTCAGGCCAGAGGCCACAATTTGTTTGACTTGGACTTCCAGGACCCATTCTCTCCCATTCACGCTGGCTAAATACAGTAGGTACAGCTATGCCCATTCTTGAACTGGTCTTTTATAACTCCCTGGCCCTGCCATATAAGGGGAGACCTGCTTCCATGAAGAAGATCTCACTGGAAAAAAGAGAGGTGGCGATACTAGTTCAGCACTTGACATCCTTGAATATACATTTCCCTGTATTAACACACAAAAAAACCCAAAAAAAACTTGGACTTGAAGAGTCTATTAACTGGGCTCTTGCTTTAAATGTGCACGTGCTATGAGCTCATGGTGAGGACCAAGGAGCCTGCATAAATGTTTTCTCAATAAAAAGCCATTTTAATCTCTGCGCTATTCTCAGGTCTTGCAGTGAACTGTAAATGTGTTACTATGAAACAGTAAAGTTTGGGGGTTTTTTTCCCTTCAGGAGTAGAATATGAGTCTATTTTTGGCAGCCAAAACTCCTCATAACTCTCAGCCCTGGGGAAGCCTGCTTGCCTAAAAGGAAGAAGCCAACATGAAATGAATAGTGAAGAATGAAAACAGTCCTCCTGTTTCCAAGTTGGGAGTTGGTTCATTTGTATGTATTGTGTGAAAGGTACAGTGAAGTCTCTCATACTGTAAACAAGGAACACAAGCAGATTTTTTCTTTTCTTCACGGTCTGGAGATTATAGCAATCAGCAGGATTCCTTGCCACCAGAAATTCACATTGAAGAAGCAAGTTTATGGGAAACAAAGATTCTAAATTGTTTCGATAATGCTCCCCCTCGATGCTTGATTGTAGTACAGATCTCTGTGGGGCCCTCTGAGAGCCAAATCTCAACATGTCTGTCCCCTGCAGATTGGCTTGGAGAAAGAGAGAGAGAGAGAGCTTTCTCACACAGCATTTATGTTACACTCTGCAGTAAACCATAGTCCCTGTTATTTGAGATTCCAAAGCAGAGAACACAACAGAACAGTGCACTTAGCCATTCCAAAAAGGTTCTTTGAGAACTAGTCATGTGCTTTGCCATACACATGCCCAAACCTGTCATCTACAGTGTGCAACACAGCTAGTGAAAAGTATGAGCCTGTCCAGACAGGGGAATTTGCAGTGGTCTGGTTCATACTTAAAAGGTTCTTATTTTCAGTGTGATCTATTTTATCTCTCACTTCTGTGATCCTTTTTTTCCCACTGGAGATGTTTATTCTCCCATGAGAAGGGTCCACACAGGCCCTTGGATCACCTGTTAAATAACGAGCAAGGTTTGCCCAGTTTACTAGCATGCAAGGTTTACCTAGTTTACTTACAAGTAAGGAGGCAGTGGCAACAGCAGGCGATGACAGCAGAGGTGTGAGGGGAAAACACTGAAGTGAACGTTGGGGAGATGGAAGGCAGGTAATCCTCCTCCCTTTTCCTGCCTTTCTCATCAGCTGGGGCTCTGCTAAGACTGTGCTGCCTTGCGGGGGGTGGAGCCCATGGAGTCAACTAGCCCCCTTCCCCACCTTTTCTTGCAGCTGTGATTCAGGAGGCTGGGGTGAGTTTCCTTGTTGTTGTTGTTGTTGGATACAGTAAGTGGCTTATATAAACAGCAGTGCTTCAGCCTAGCATGGTATTAGAACTTCACTGCCTCAGTTATGGAATTTTTTTTAAAAAAAAGAAAATGAAAATAGAGGAGGGGGTTTCTCCATCCTTCCTTTTAATGTCACAACCCATCTAATATGTCACCTCAGATAATGCCACCCACCGCTTCATTTGGGTGTGCCAAATAACTGGCTACAGAGGCTACACAGGAGGGTAATTAGGAGCATGCTGAATTACACACACACACACACAAAACCCCTAGAAACTCTTAGAGCTGTGCCAAAAAGGAGTGTGACGGCTTTTAAAGGGGTAGGATGGGTTGATCTAAGTAGAAATCTGTGGATGACACAATTTGGTTTGAACCAAACTGTACTAACAAGGATCCAAACAGCAATCTATATACCCGTCTGAACAGCCCCTATGTTACAGTCTGTGGCACTTTAGCCAGCATTAACAGTCTGTTCATGCACTGCTGAAAGTCATTATTCTCTATTGTTCATTATTTATTTAGCAATTACTCATTCGTGGTGCCAGTATTTTACAACAGCTGAATTGGCATTCATTTTGTTGTCAGATGCAGTTTAGGGTACAGGTTATTATTACTTTCTGATGCCTACCTGGCTTTGGTCTGCATAAAAGCTGTTGGAAAGGCATCTCATTGGCATCTCACTGGTGGTGGAGGTGCAAATGGTCAAGAACATGGGTGAAGGTCTTCTCTGTGGCTGCTTCAGTATTATGGAACTTCATACCTCAGGAAGTCCACCTAAACTCTCCCTTCCCCCATTCCTACAGCTTACTCACAATATATTTATTTCAGCAGGTGTAGGAACTCACTGATCTCTGGCTCTAAACTGTTTTTGTATACTGTGCTTCTCTGTTCTTATGGTTATATTCTATAGGTATATTGTATGCATTGCCTCACTCCAGGCACGCACCTAACAGCTGCATGGGCAGGACAGATTTGCCTGCCTTCCCTGGATGGAGAGAAGGAAGGAAGCCACAGTCTTGTGTTTACAAGAGCTGAAGAGGACAGTTGAGGACAGGATATTTTGGAGATCGCTCATTCATAGGATGTCCATAAGTCTGAGCTGACTTGACAGCACATAACAACAACAACCATTGTGAGAAAGTGAGGTATAAATCTCCTGTAAAGAATAAAAATTAGAAGTAACCAGATTCTTATTTCCCTTTCAGGGGCCCTCACCACATGACACAGCTGCCTCAATCAGGCTAACAATTAATCTGGCACTGTATAAGCATGCCAGGTCAGCAGCATCCCATTCCTTGAGATGTCAGGCTTTAAAGACGCTTGCCTAATTAGTCATGCCAATTTACCCCAACCTTACATGAACACCAATAGGATTCTGGCTGTTATGTTACACTTTAACACCTCCACAATGTTTCTCAGAACCAGAATGAGCAAACCATTGCCAAAGGCACCTAACACTCTGGAGCTCAAAAATCCATACCACCTCTGCCAAATTCTTGAAAACCCATGGTAAACCTGCTGACTATCTTCCCACAAACGTATAGGAACTCTAGCCCTGTCTGCTACTCTCTGTTCAGCTTGTGTTACCTGAGGCAGTTGCCTAACTCTGCCTAATGACAAGGCAAGCCCTGGCAGCAACAAGTGCTCAGATGTGAGAGAGGATGTTAAGACTATGTTAAACCAGTGCAGGACAAATGCATATTTCCTACGCCAGACCCTAATCATACAGAAAGAACCAGAGACAAAAATCAGGGAACGCTATTCCATATTATGCTATCAAATAGTATAAGTCAGATCAGTGTCCTTATTAGTCTCTAGTACATGGGGGGAGGATACATTGGGGAATAACTCCTAACTCCTTGCAGGTCCTATATCTACTGAACTGAGATAATGGCTAGAAAAAAAAATCTGGGCAGACTGGCACACTGGCCAGTTTGCTCTGTCCTGCCTGGCTCCTTCCTCTTCCTTTCCAACTTTGAGGAGAACAAATCTGTCAGTTGGTTGCTTTTGAATTTCTGTTGTTAGGTTCTGTTAAAGCAAGCAAGGATCTAACCTCTAAAGTATGCAACATTTTTTTTTTTACATAAAACAGTTAGTAAGAGCCAAGCATTAAAGCAAATTTGGGAGGGGGATGTTCAGATTCATATTGATGATAGGAATTGGAAACTCATTTGGAAATCCACATCATTTACCTTCCTTTCAGCTGATATAAAAGAACCTTGTATAAAACTAATTAACGGTGGTATTTAAACCCTATTCAATTGAGATATTTTAATAACGGCCCTCAAAGTTGTATTGGAAAAAGTGTGACTCATATATGCATCATATATGCATCTTTGGTGGTTTTATCCAACAATTCAATCATTTTGGGAATTATAAGAAGCTTGGGTTGATCACCCATCGGTCTAGCCATATGTCATGATCCTTTTGCTAGCTAATTTCTTTGTTTTGTTATCAGCTAGACAACTGTTTGTATCTAACTGGAAAACTGGTGATCACGTCTCTTAACTGGCTAAGAGTTTGGCATACGGCTGTTATGGAAAAACTAACATTTCAGATTTTTCTACTGAGAACTGTTAATGTTAGAAATACATTTCTGGACATGTGATTTCCTGTTATTTCTTATGTATCTCTAAATCATTCTACTTCTCTGCTAATGTCTCATGTAAAAGTATAGACTGAGTTAATGTAATTCTTAATTGATTTTTAAATAGTCTTTAAAAAATTAACACAATACGGTATTTCTAACTTGGTTTCTTTTTTCCCCATCTTTTATTTGGTCCCATTTCTACATCTTTTTTTAAAGCAGAAAAGTGGAAAATCAAAACAGACACATTCTCCTTCTACCCATACCCTATGCCCATTTGCAAAGAGATTCACTAGTTGAAAATTTTGTCTTGCTAATTGGCCAAAATCCTATATGTTGCTGATAATATAAAAGTTACACAGGCATAACTTTGCTGGGCTTTATGCCCAGACAGAAAGGGGTGTAAAAGTTGATTGTGCAATTGGCCATGTGGTTTCTGTCACAACCAGTTGTACAATGCACCTGCTGAAGTGCTTCGTGAAAAGCAGTTCCACTTCAGAACTATTACAGCTACCACCCATGTAACACTGAGTTGTAAAACATAGCTACTGAACAGGATTTTAGGCATTGTCATTTACAGTGCAGGATGACCATCCAAACATCACCTGAAGCTATATGCACCTAACTTTCCTGACTTTTTCAGCACTACTCCTTTCCCACCCCTTCACGGATTGCTGCCTTGTCGTGGCAAATGGGCTTGAGTAATTCAGAGAAGCTATGGGCTATGCCATGCAGGGACACCCAAGACGGACAGGTCATAGTGGAGAGTTCTGACTAAACGCGATCCACCTGGAGCAGGAACTGGCAAGCCACTCCAGTATCTTTGCCAAGAAAACCCCATGGACAGAAACAAAAGGCTAAAAGATAAGACGCTGGAAGATGAGCCCCTCAGGTCGGAAGGCGTCCAACATGCTACTGAGGAAGAGCAGAGGACAAGTACAAGTAGCTCCAGAGCTAATGAAGTGGTTGGGCCAAAGCCGAAAGGATGCTCAGCTGCGGACGCGCCTGGAAGTGAAAGGAAAGTCCGATGCTGCAAAGAAAAACACTGCATAGGAACCTGGAATGTAAGATCCATGAACCTTGGTAAGCTGGATGTGGTCAAACAGGAGATGGCAAAAATAAACATTGACATCCTGGGCATCAATGAACTAAAATGGACGGGAAGGGGCGAATTCAATTCAGACGATTACCATATCTACTATTGTGGGCAAGTTTCCCATAAAAGAAATGGAGTAGCCCTCATAGTCAACAAAAGAGTGGGAAAAGCTGTACTGGGATACAATCTCAAAAATGATAAAATGATTTCAATACGAATCCAAGGCAGACCTTTCAACATCACAGTAATCCAAGTTTATGCACCAACCACTGATGCTGAAGAGGCTAAAATTGACGAATTCTATGAAGACTTACAACACCTTTTAGAACTGACATCAAAGAAAGATGTACTTCTCATTATAGGGGATTGGAATGCTAAAGTAGGGAGTCAAGAGATAAAAGGAACAACAGGTAAGTTTGGCCTTGGAGTTCAAAACGAAGCAGGGCAAAGGCTAATCGAGTTTTGTCAAGAGAACAAGCTGGTCATCACAAACACTCTTTTCCAACAACACAAGAGGCGACTCTACACATGGACATCACCAGATGGGCAATACCGAAATCAGATTGATTATATTCTCTGCAGCCAAAGATGGAGAAGCTCTATACAGTCAGCAAAAACAAGACCTGGAGCTGATTGTGGCTCTGACCATCAGCTTCTTATAGCAAAATTCAAGCTTAAACTGAAGAAAGTAGGAAAAACCACTGGGCTAGCCAGGTATAATCTAAACCAAATCCCTTATGAGTACACAGTGGAAGTGAAGAACAGATTTAAGGAACTAGATTGGGTGGACAGAGTGCCTGAAGAACTATGGATGGAGGCTCGTAACATTGTACAGGAGGCGGCAACAAAAACCATCCCAAAGAAAAGGAATGCAAGAAAGCAAAGTGGCTGCCCAACGAGGTCTTACAAATAGCAGAGAAGAGAAGGGAAACCAAATGCAAGGGAGATAGGGAAAGTTACAGAAAATGGAATGCAAACTTCCAAAGAATAGTAAGGAGAGGCAAGAGGGCCTTCTTAAATGAACAGTGCAAAGAAATAGAGGAAAATAATAGAAAGGGAAAAACCAGAGATCTGTTCAAGAAAATTGGAGATATTAAAGGAACCTTTTGTGCAAAGATGGACATGATAAAGGACAAAAATGGTAGGGACCTCACAGAAGCAGAAGACATCAAGAAGAGGTGGCAAGAATACACAGAGGAATTATACCAGAAAGATTTGGATGCCCCGGACAACCCAGATAGTGTGGTTGCTGACCTTGAGCCAGACATCCTGGAGAGTGAAGTCAAGTGGGCCTTAGAAAGCATGGCTAACAACAAGGCCAATGGAGGTGATAGCATTCCAGTTCAATTATTTAAAATCTTAAAAGATGAGGCTGTTAAGGTGCTACACTCAATATGCCAGCAAGTATGGAAAACTCAGCAGTGGCCAGAGGATTGGAAAAGATCAGTCTACATTCCAATCCCAAAGAAGGGCAGTGCCAAAGAATGCTCCAACTACCGTACAATTGCACTCATTTCACACGCTAGCAAGGTTATGCTCAAAATCCTCCAAGGTAGGCTTCAGCAGTATGTGGACCAAGAACTCCCAGAAGAACAAGCTGGATTTCGAAGGGGCAGAGGAACTAGAGACCAAATTGCTAACATGCACTGGATTATAGAGAAAGTCAGAGAGTTCCAGAAAAACATCTACTTCTGCTTCATTGACTACGCAAAAGCCTTTGACTGGGTGGACCACAGCAAACTATGGCAAGCCCTTAAAGAAATGGGAATGCCTGACCACCTTATCTATCTCCTCTCTCATCCGGGATATCAACTCTTTAAACTATTACCATCGAGAAGGAGATTCAGGGTATTGAAAGCAAGGACAAGCAGATTCAAGAACAGCTTTTACCCAAGTGCAGTACTGAGTTTAAATGCAGGGTCATAAGTGTTCGGTGGAAATTTAAATTGCGGAGAGTAACGGGGTATTTATATCTGTATGGAGAGTGTGGTGTATATTTTAATTTTTTTTTTATTTTTTTTTATTTTTTTTTTTGTAGTGGTGTTGTCCAGTTTTTACCTTGGGAAGAGCACCTCATTTCGTTGCACCCACTTGTGAGTGTAATGACAAATAAATTTCTTATGTCTTATGTCTTAGAAATCTATACGTGGGACAGGAAGCAACAGTTAGAACTGGATATGGAACAACTGATTGGTTCAAAATTGGGAAAGGAGTACGACAAGGCTGTATATTGTCCCCCTGCTTGTATGCTTGTATGCAGAATACATCATGCGAAAGGCTGGACTGGATGAATCCCAAACCGGAATTAAGATTGCCGGAAGAAATATCAACAACCTCAGATATGCAGATGATACCACTCTGATGGCAGAAAGTGAGGAGGAATTAAAGAACCTCTTAATGAGGGTGAAAGAGGAGAGCGCCAAAAATGGTCTGAAGCTCAACCTCAAAAAAACTAAGATCATGGCCACTGGTCCCATCACCTCCTGACAAATAGAAGGGAAAGATATGGAGGCAGTGACAGTTTTTACTGTCTTGGGCTCCATGATCACTGCAGATGGTGACAGCAGCCACAGTGACTGCTTTTGGGGAGGAAAGCGATGACAAACCTAGACAGCATCTTAAAAAGCAGAGACATCACCTTGCCAACAAAGGTCCGAATAGTCAAAGCTATGGTTTTTCCAGTAGCGATGTATGGAAGTGAGAGCTGGACCATAAAGAAGGCTGACTGCCGAAGAATTGGTGCTTTTGAATTGTGGTGCTGGAGGAGGCTCTTGAGAATCCCCTGGACTGCAAGGAGAACAAACCTATCCATTCTGAAGGAAATCAACCCTGAGTGCTCACTGGAAGGACAGATCCTGAAGCTGAGGCTCCAATACTTTGGCCATCTCATGAGAAGAGAAGACTCCCTGGAAAAGACCCTGATGTTGGGAAAGTGTGAAGGCAAGAGGAGAAGGGGACGACAGAGGACGAGATGGTTGGACAGTGTCATCGAAGCTACCAACATGAATTTGACCCAACTCCGGAAGACAGTGGAAGACAGGAGGGCCTGGCGTGCTCTGGTCCATGGGGTCATGAAGAGATGGACATGACTTAATGACTAAACAACAACAACTCCTTTCCCAAAGAGTTCATCCCTGATTATCTCCACATCAGGACAACCACAGGAGGACTAGATTCCCTGCTGGAGAAGACATAAAAGGTGTCCCTGAGGCCACCTGTCTAGCTTTTTCCAGTACCATATGGATTGGATTTTGCTTTGTTTTATGGACATGTGCCAGCCTAGAGGCCCAGATGTATACAGGCAAAGGTGCCTCATGGGCCAGGACAGAAGCGAGGCACACACTCACGCACACTCCATCAGGAGCCACCCTCGCATGCTGGTGTTGTCAGTACATGCTTCAAGATGTCACTGGGTTGAAGAAGATAATTCTAGGGTCTCTTTCTGTGCGTCAAATATTCTCATGCCCTTTTCTCAACATTTCTAAACAGGGGGTTGTTTCATCTCCATTTTATAAAACACTTGTATTCATGCTTCAAATAATTTAGAAGGCATGGGGGCAGCTTTCCTTTCTCTTTTTTTGCTTTGTGCATTCAGAACTGTTTTGAGATGCAGTCTCCCACTCATCATCCTTTTTTTGTTAAATGAGAGCATTCAAAACACAATGTCTGCTTGTTATAAATAAAGCTCACCCATTCACAATGCAAGGATCATGTTTTGTTTTGTTTTTTTGAGCAGTCTGTACTTCCCTCTTCACAGATGGTGTTGTAATTATATGCTTGCTGCCTGAGCTTAACCGAAGGTGTGGATGGCCTGTATAAAGTCCGAGTGCTATTCATTTGCTTTTCTGATCATTCCAACATCGTTCCTTCTACATTTATTTGCACACACCCATGTTGAAATGCTCCTTTTCGCAACAGCTTACGCAAAAACCAAACACCTGGATTCAGCGTTTCCTAAAGGAGTCGTCTGAAAATAGGTGCTTTCTGCCAAAATGTCATGAAGATTTATGGCCTTACATTTGTGAATTAAATTGAGGACAGGTGGGTTAACATCCGAACATGCAAAAGAACCATCGTGAACGTATATG
Organism: Intellagama lesueurii; assembly: GCA_037013535.1. Taxonomy (NCBI): domain Eukaryota; kingdom Metazoa; phylum Chordata; class Lepidosauria; order Squamata; family Agamidae; genus Intellagama; species Intellagama lesueurii. The sequence continues at coordinate 248,900,799 of JBAJHW010000002.1, forward strand.
TAAGAAAGGAATAGTTATTACGAGTAGTCCTGGTTAGATAAAATGGAGACTTTTTCTTGCAAAGAAAAAAAAAAGGGGAGGGGAGAGATCATGCTGAAAAAACAAGACTTCAACAGACAGATAATTGCCACTAAGATAGTATTTCGGCAAAGCCAAACTAAAAAGCACGCCGAAGCTGAAAGTGCATTCTATATTGCATATAACCACAGACTCTAAAAGCAGCTTGAATGCCTTTTGGCTCAATGGAACAGATGTTTAAAGGTAAGTAGGCTGTTTAGATATTGCTTCTCCAGGAAAATGGTGTGAATATACTGGCCAGTACTCAAGACTGTCATACATCACAATGCTCAGTGCAAGTAAGTGGACATAAATCCCATGGATTTCAGTAAGGGTTACTTCCATGTATCCTGTGGTCTGGTCTATAAATTGAGGTGGTAGAATCTGAAAGTGCTTCAGACTAAGAGGGTGCCAGTTTAAGACCTCTGACCTCTTCTGTGTCAAAAACCCAAATGTTCTTTGGGTGGAAAAATAATTTAAACAAATTTATAGGGGAGAATGGGTCTACACAATGGATCTGCTGCAATTCACATTGCTTCAGATTGGGTTTCTGTAGGTGAAATTGCTATAGCCATTCAGACATCAAACTATTTGCAGGAGTTACAATGCTACCCGCAGAAACCCAATTGGAAAGCCTTCTATTTAAGAAAACAAATGCAACAGGTTTTTGATTGAGGGGAACTGATGCCCCTTTGCTGTTGGATCAGGCTATCACATTAGTGGATGAAAGCAATGCCTGCCCAGTCTGAGCATATTTAAACCAACCATGCCAGCTGAACAATATAAATTGCAAGGTAAATGGCCAGTGTAGGTGTCTCCTCATCCATACTGCTGCTGACACAGGCAGGTCATACTGTGTAGGAAAGCATCTCAGAATATTATTTCTCACTTTGAAGCATGTAGAGCAATGGCAGTTTGTGGACCAAGCAGAGAAATGCCATATTCCAAAATAGTGGGAAGAGGCACCCCCCACCCCCTGGTATGGTCCACAAGCTTTCCATAGTGATTAGCCTATTCTGCCACATTTAGAAACCCACTACCTTATTCAGAATTCATTTTAGGGAAAGTCAGAGGACAATCTGACTTTCATCCCATACGATGTGGAGGTGATCATGCAGGGCAAGCTCACTGATCTCCCACCACTGATAAATAGAATGGCTTCCATCCCAGGTGGAATGGAAAGGGCTTCTATGTTGAACAGGCTCTACTTGATTCCAAAATCGTTTCACACACTGGTCATGTGTATGATTTGGGGGGCATGTCTCCTTTACGAAACAGAGCAAGACAGGGCTTGTCCACATGCTTTCCTCAACATTTCAAGGATGATCGCTTGAACTCCCATCTCCACGCCTTCTGCAGAATGTATTAACCCTTAATTATATGGAATTAAATCATTTTTGTCCTTGCTAGAACTTTTCATGAAAGCCACTTTCTCATGCATTCTGATTTCATAGGGTAATGAACTGTTTCACTTGTCACATGTACACATGACCTTTTCCATTTAAAACATATTAACATATTTTGATTGGTTTCAAAGCATAGTTTAAAAACTATGGTAACAGTTAACTCAGAATCCTGCTGACCATCATCACAGTGTGGAGATTTTGCATAGAAATGCTACTAATTGTTCTTTGAAATGCTTTTTTCAGATTTCTCCCTAAAGAGATCTAGCTGTTGGAAAACAAAATTCTTGCTTGAAATGAAAGTTCTTAAAATCTACGTATTCCACCAATGCATGTTTCTACTCTATACCAACTTTCTTTTTTAGGATCTACTGTATGTGCAGTTAAACAAAAAGAGCAAAAAAAAAAAAAAAATCCAGTTCCTAAATTACATGAAATGATTGCAGTGGCATTTATTAAATCTGAAGCATATTGCAATTTCTATTCTCTTTCCCTGTGTCGGAAACTGCTGTAGATGTAAATGTTCTAGTACTGTGCCAAAGTATTCCACTCTTATGGAAAAACAGTAAATGAAATAACTACATCACTAGGAACTGTAATAAGAGTTAAAGGAAGTCTACAGAGAAAATATTAAGTAATTCCCAAAATTTTGTCTGTGTTTGTTCCACAGATGGGCTAAGAGAAAGGGGGAGAACATTCATAAATTGGGTTTATATGGTGTTAATGATTTGATTAGATAAATATTTGCCTCTAAAGGTTGAATGCCAACAGGAATTGTAAGACAGCTAGGAACTAAAAAATCCACTGTCTAAAAATAACATGTTATTCTTCACACAAATGAGAATGCCAAACATCATATTCTAATATTGCATTGGTGTGTTATTATGTTTCATTTTCCAGCTCTCAAGGCAGCATTTTATGATTGATCATTATAAAAATGTATATTTTGAGGACTTAAATGAAATGGAAAGTGTTTGTTTGAAACCGTTGTTAATTAGGAGAACTTCAGTGTTTATTGTTCTTTTCAATATCTTCATGGAATATTTTTGAGCAGCCTTCCCAACCTGGTGACATGGAGATGTGCTAGACTACAATATTTATCGTTGCATTGGCCCATATTGGCTGAAGCTAATGAGAGCTGAACTCCAACACACCTGAAGGGACCTTGTAGCGTAGTGGTTAAACTGCAGTACTTCAGTAACGACTCTGCTCACCACCTGAGTTCGATCCAGGTAGCTCAGGTAGCAAGTTGACTTAGCCCTTCCATTTTTTCAAGTTTGGTAAACTGAGTATGCAACTCATGGGGGGGGGGCGCAATGTGCAGCCTGCATAATTAAATTGTAAAACGCTCAGAGTGTGCTTTAAGCAGCAGTATATAAGCAGCACATTTTGAAATCTATTGGTTTTAGAAGGACAAGTCTCAAAAGGTTTTGTGAAACAAACGTTTCTGCCTCTGCTTGGGTGCTACATTTCGGTCACATTCTCGTAAAGATAGGTACCATTGCTTCTTACTTTCACTTCATGGTCTATATTGACAGTAAGACTGCACAGGATAGACTTAAAAGGGCTCTCCCTGTGCACAAGGTCAGGATGAGGGAAGGGTGAGATACAGGCAGCTTCAACCAGATTCACAGACAGCATTCTAAACTATCTGAACTATGTAAGTACAGCTCCACACATTCTCAGTCCATGCATGTGCACTGTAGATATTTCATTTACTGCATGAGTACATCTAATACCAAGAGGAACTGCTCATCCTACCTGTGCATCTCAGGCCAGGTGGCTAACCACGAGGGAGGCCCAAAAGGAGAAAACAAGAAACTGGGCCTTCTCAGCGGTTGCTCCCCTGCTTTGGAATGAATTGCCACCTGAAATTTGCCTGGCCCCTTCTCTGGAGACTTTTACGGAATCTTTAAAAACCCTTCTATTTTGGTGGACTTTTCAAACCATTTCACCTTAAAAGTCCCCCTGAGAGTATATCCTTAATATCTATAGCCATCGCCTGATTTTATTTTGATTTTATTTTATATAAATTTTAATTGTTGTTCTGTAATTACATGTTTATATTATACTGTTTATGTTGTACGCCACCATTGGTCAGATGGGCGGTTTAGAAATTTGAAAGATATATACATTTAAAAATTCCCAAACAAAATGTCTTTGTTTTATAGCAACTTACAGATGAGTTGTCAGACACCAATATATTCATCAAAATCATACGGTTGATTCCTTTGTGGATTGCAATGAAAAGGACTGCGTTGTGGCATACGTTCTAGTTTCATCATGTACATCTTGGGGAAGCTACGTTTTGTGAGCCAAGACCTTGACATATGCACAGACATACCAGGTAGAAGTACTTGGGACTCTGTTAGTTGTTCTTCATAGCAACGGTTTCTTTCTTGCCTCACTCAGAGTGCAACAAACCAGCAGACAAAAGTTGCCCTTTTCTGCAAAATTATAAACAAACTTACAAGTCTGTTTTAGGCAAATATATGACCATTCCCAGACAATCAAAGAACCAGTCTCCACCTCTGCTACAACTGATGCTCTTTCTCCAAAAATATAAAATAAAATAAAATAAAAAGATGGTTGGTTGACATTCCTTTCGTGGACTGTAGGCAATATTTATCCTGCTTATTTGAAGTTCCCTGTAAGTGAATGACTTCTTCATGTGACATGGGTTCAGGCATTCTGAAATGCCACCATGACCAAAATATTATTTGTGACATTTTGTGCACCATAAGTTGTTGATGTTATCAGCTCACACCAGTGAAATTATTTTTAAATTAATTAAATGCTCTGATTCTGAGACTCCCTAAGGCAGCGGTCCCCAACCTTTTTGGGACCGCAGACCGGCTGAGCCTCTTAGGAAGGCGGGGAGGGGCCTCCCACGCGCGCGCTCTCTATCCTTCTCGGGTGCATGTGCGTGCGCTCTCGGGAGCATGCATGAAGCGGTGGGGGAGCGCCCGCCCACCAGCGCTGGCGTGAGCGCTCCCCCACCCCTTCACGCAAGTGCAGGAGCGCCTGCACGCCCATCCGCACGCATGCCCACCCCTTCGCACGGGTGCATGCGTGAAGTGGTGGGGGAGCGCTCACGCCGGCGCTGGTGCACGTGCACGCAAAGCAGCTGTGAGGAGGGGAGTGCGTGCGCGGGGGTGGGAGGTCTGTCTTCGCGGCCCAGTCCGGCTCAGGCCACGGACCAGCACCGGGCCGCAGACCGGGGGTTGATGACCTCTGCCCTAAGGCTCCCTTTTGCCCTGAAGAAGCCTTTGGGAATCTTGAGATGGAGGGGACATGCCTTTAATATCCCGAAATTGCTGCAAAATTGCCACTGGTTGATTTGGCAGTGATTTTTGGCAATTAAAGCCCCCGCCCCCTGCAATTCCCAAGGCTCACAAAGACTTCCCTAGAATAAAAGGAAACCATAGGGAGCCTCAGAAACTCATATGGTGGGATAAGAAGCATTTAATTAATTTTAAATTAATTTTACCAGGAAGGGGTGATGACATTATTAGCTTACACTGCAGAAAGTTATGTGAACAAGATTTGGGCCATTCTCTCCCACCACATTTTCCTTATCTTTGGAGTCTGTTAAGAGGCCTTCACTCAGCTCCACTACCCTCAGAGTCACATTTTCTAAAGACCCAAGAGAGAGACTTCTCGGTCACTGCTCCCAACCTGTGGGGCTCCCTTCCAAATGAGGCTCAGTTGGCCCCTCCCCTGTTGTCTTTCCACCTTCAGACAAAGAACGTCTTGCTTAGGTAGACCTTGAGTAACTCATTAACAACTAAGGATGGGAATGTTAAAGGATGTGATAGACTTTTCTAATTTTATATTATTTTTATTTTTAATTGAGATGTTTTTAATCAGTTTTTCATCTTTCTGTTTCAATGCTTTTACTGGTTTATTGATTTTTAAGATTTATAGTGTACTATGTTTTAATTACTGCTTTTAAATTATATTGTAAGGTACCTTGGGTTCCAGGTCTATTCGAACAGTGAGATACGAATCAAATCAAATCAAATCAATTTATGTCCCCTATGTGATCCCATACTGGAAAATGGAATGCAGTGTATTTAGTTCAGAATGCTGCAATCTGACACAGAATTAAGCATACTTAAGCCAACTGACTTCAGTCAATTTAAGGATGCTTAATTCTTTGTTGGATTGTGGCCATCATGTTTTCGCACACTCCATTTATTATTCCTGCTTATTTCTTATACAGGACATGATTCTCCCCTCATAAATCAACTTGTGGAGTAATGGCTTTATTCCATAAGTAATCCCCCTTCCTGTTAAATTTAAAATGTAGCATACCAAGGATGAAAAAACTATCTACAGTATATTAGATTATTTTTTAAAGTATGTTTATTTCAAGATAGTGGGGATTGAAATATATATCTCATTCCCCCCAGAAAACCTATTAATTAATGGGGTCCACCACCTCTTATTAAAGCTGTATTTGTTCTAATCAACTGAGGAGGAAAACCCATAGAACAATCAGGTTGGATGTACAGTACAGACCATACTTTTCAAGACTCACTGAAATCCATGGCTGAAATAATTAAATTTGATGTGCTAAAGACAATTCAGTTTTAGGCACACCTATTGTCTAACAATTTCTATATTTTGACCAAGTTCAAATCAATGTCTCTTTATCAGTTGAAGGAGGTCATTTAAATCACAAATGATCCATTTCACCTGAGTTAAACAGTTATGGGTAATATATTAATGTTCAGACAGCTAGCTCAGGTTTTGTGGGTTAAAGGGTGTATACCAAAGGTTTACAACTTTTAGCCTTGCAGGTTTCAGTGGACTCCCTTCTGCACTAGCCAACATAGCCAATTATGAAGGCTAATAGGAGTTGTAGTCTATTGGCTGTGGAGCCAGAAGATGGGAGTTTGATTCCCCACTGTACCTTCTTGACAGAGCTGGAGTCAGTGATCTACAGGGTCCCTTCCAGCTCTGCAGTTCTAAGATGATGATGATATATGGAGGCCACAAAGTGCCCACCATCAGACCTCACTTAAGGCAGAGGAACCTGAGATTTAACCCAGGGCATCAAAATTTAGAGGCCACCAAAAAGGAGGGGGCTAGAATGATACAGTGTCTGCCCCTTGGTATTTGTTGATGGGAAAATGGAAACCCACCCTCTCCAAGCATATATACTACCTTTAGCTGCTTCCCCCCTGGCAGGAGGAAACAGACCGGATCAGCATGGAATCAATATGGCCACTATGAGCTCAGACCCAGCCATTCCTCCCCATTTTCATCTTCTTTCATGTAACCCAGGCCTCACCCATAGGACAGTGAATCCCAAGACATCAAAACTGTTAGTTACAGCTTAGTCCACCACTGGTAGATAACTTCTTTTTAAAAACCTAATGAAGAGGTGTTTATCTATACAGAACATCAACATAGTTTACAATTCTACTTTTTTCTTCTGCATTGCATTAGCACCCTGGGTCACATGGTCTCCTCCTACCACTGTCTTTGGTGGAGCAGTCCTTCATTTCCATTGCTATCAAATTAAATAACAATTTATTCACATATAATATGTATCAGGCAAATATATTTAGGAGCAGTTTCACATGGTGATATATTCTGTTTTTGCATATTGTGAATTCTGGTTAGATTCAAAGCATCCCATCCCCACTCACCCAGTTCCAGAAAGATATACTATTCTATCATTGTTTACATCTTAGAGTCAAATTCTGTCCTTGAAAACATATATGGATTTCCACAGAAATTGGCACTATTGGGCACATCTTTAGAAGTCACAGTTCCAATGCCTATTTAAAAATTCCCATGGATATGAAGGTTCCACATATTTGCTTTATATTTTACCAGGATGAGTAATAAGTAACCCTAAAGCTTTTCTGTTTGGATACAACTCTCCTAACTATTACTATATAATTACCTTGTTTTTCTTGAAAAATTTACCAAAATTCGATTGTGAATAACCAGCAACTATAGCCAAATCAGCATCCAAAGCAAATATCTTTTCGTTTGTTTCTGCACACATAATTGCATGTGATTTATAGTTGTGTACAGAATTTTATGATAAAACCTCATTAATCACAAATTCATCAATACAGGGGGAAATGTGGTATAATATTACAAACACGAGGCATGTTTAAAAGGTGGAAAGAAGCCAGGACCCCATCTTCATCTATCCTCTAATGTTACATAAATGACTAAGTCATCATATCAATGGTTTTCACATGGAAATATAAACACCACTGTAATTTCATCCCGTGCAAATGACTGTGGCTCTGGAGTACTTAAAATTGCTGAGAATTCTACATGAGAGCTGCATATCCATTCATGGAACAAAAACAGCTGTTCAGTTCGTGCAGCAAGCTCCCCAGGCGAAAAGAATTTGGATTTTCTCTGCCACTGAGCTGCTTTGCGGTCTTGGGCAAGTCACCTCATTTCCAGGTGTCTGAACATACTGTAATGTTATCACTGACCCAGGGAAAGACGTAAATCTCAATGTCTCTTGTGTACAAGAGATGCACATGTAATGGTGTTGACACAGCACCTTGGTTGAATCCACGGTTAGAGAAGTGAAAATTTGTTAGTTCTTCTCATCCCACTGGCATTCTGGTTCCATCCTGTTTCCATATCAGATTATGTATTTGTACATATTTGGGTGTGCAGTTTTTCAAAACCTATGTATTTTGTTCACATTTTTCTTTTGACTAATAATAAATAATCATGTGCCCTCAAGTCAGTTCTGACTTTTGGCAACTATAGGGGCCCAAATGCAGTTAGCTCCAATTAGAGTGTTTGTGAGAGTGTGTGTTTCAGACCAGAGCAATGGTGTGTGGGATAAATCTAAACTGTCATCCTATCCTAATTCCCACGCTTAAATCTCACCCACCTCCTACCCTGAAGCTGCTATTAATTGGAAAAGAAACCCCATGGCAATAATATTGCAAATTGAGTTCCCGGGAACAATTCTATTGTGCTTCTCATTATCCAAGAGTTTTCACTGGTCCTTAAGAGGTGCCAGGCTGCCTCCTTGACTAGGAAATTCTCCAGCTTCTTCCTCAGGACAGCTCAGGACCTGCATCCAGAAAGACTGCAGTCACAGTCCTTTGCACACTTACCTGGGAGTAAGTGTGTGGGAGTAAAGTATCTGGCTCCCCAGCCGGATACCTAAATCACTGAGCTATCCAACCAGCTTTTTCTGCACTAGCAGTTGTATCATGTCTTGGTCTGTGACTCTGGACAGCTGCTGAACTGGAGGGATAGAGGTTCTCATCAAACATATGGCCAATTCTTATGTTTGCTTTGTAGTAGCTGCCTTTTTTGCTGCCAGAGCTCCTCTGCTTTTATCAGCCCCGTGCCTTCCATGCTCACTCTCATGCATGATCATGGTCATGTCTAGGGATACTGAGGCTCTACAACAGTGATGAAACTCAAGAATTCTCTGTACTGTTCAAGAAGGCAGCAATGGGAAGGGGGACTGAGAAAAGCTCTAGGAGAGTTAGCCCACCCAGGGAGACAGATTAGTGAAACTGGATATCCACTTCCTCTTCACATCCAGTTCTCAAACTTCATCCCATTACTAGAGATAGGAGAGATGCGAGTGCACAAATGTACCCTTTTTTCGTCTGTGATAAGATGTGCTAATAGGAGAAAGATAAAAACAATCCTTCAGAGAGAAATCTTTCCCATTTATTCACAGTTTCAGTGGAGGAGATGAAACAAGCTTTTGTAACACAACAAGAATGTTACAGCAGATTCTTCTCAGTGGTCTGTCCAATTGCTTTAGCTGTTATCTATTCATTAAGTGATGTCCTAATGTACTGGGAAGGCGTTTATCTTTACTAGGACCATATGAATGTCTACTTATGTTAACACACAACTTACAGACCAAAAAAGCCAGACATCAATAATATGTAATGGAAAAAGCTGCTCATGCTCTCAGACTTTCATCCCCTCCATTGCAATGAGCAAGGAGTAATTCCCTAATTGTCGTGCTAATGGCTTTATTTTCCCACACATAAGAAAGGTGGGGAAATGAAGCACACACTCATTGCAAGACATATCCCCACTTTTTCTGGACATTACATTTTGGAATGAATGAAAAGTTGGACTGCATGGCAGTGAACCTTCAATACAAAAACAAATGGTGTATAAAGCAAGTCATATTGAGTTGGATCTGGAAGAACCGTACATACAATTTTGGTGGAATCTCCACTCTCCTGCAGTTTTCTCCATTCAGTTGAGCTTTGTGACCTTCTCTGTAGCATTATCCTTTAGGGGACAGGAGAGATTCCCACAGAAAGGAGCAGGCAAGGAAGTATCAGCAACAAGTCATGCCTTGGAAGCTAGTGACACCCATTTTGAAGGTGCCATGAATCCACTTTGGGGTTTAGTCTGCACTGTACAGAAGTTATTTAAGGTGCTGAATATGTTCCCTGGGAAATTCTGGAGACTGTACTTGGGTCTCCTTATAGGCGCTTTGAGTCCCCTTACCCTATAAATATGACAAATTAAAATAAACAAAATAAACTGTACTCCACCTCTACTGTTGAACTTATGAGTGGGGGGGGGGGGGAGTATAGGATTCAGCACGTTGGATAGCTCCTGTATAGTACAAAAGACTAAAACCCAGAGTGGATTCAAAGCACCTCTGAAATGGGAGTCACCTGTTTGCCCGTATTCTAAGGGATTAGGCTTGAAGAGGTATGTGTGCTTTGTTGCCATGGGAAAGGCTCGTTACCAATGACATGTGCACTGTGCAGGAGATTCTTTCTTTATTCTTTACACTTATTTCTTCTATATTTTAAAATAATCTTTGGGGTCACTTGCACACATGCAGCTTGACTCAAGCCTGATGAAGTGGTCTAAAGAACTCAAAAGCTTGCATCTTCTGTTCATGTACAGTAGATTTCTAATAAGAATATTCCCCACTTGCGGATTCTAGGTTTTGTTTTATTTCTGGGGGTCAAAATGAATTCATTAGTCACATCATATGACAGATTCAGTTAGTCTATAGAAACGTGAGTAGATCAAAAGAAACTTGGGGACTATATGAAGAATATATGAAGAAGAAATATGTTATAAGTAACTGTATTTCCAAGGAAGATCACTCTCACTGTGTGAAATTGCCTTCCCAATCGCCTGACTCAAGGTCAGGTACATTGGGTCCTATTTGCACATCAGTCCATAATTTAAAAGGAAAAATGATATTCCAGAAAACCCACTTTTATTTCGACACAAAATTTCCTCTAATATGCATTTTTATGAAATTTCATATGTAGTTATAACTTCACATGAACATATTTTTCAATAAAGATATTCAGTAAATTTCATATATGCCATAAAATAGTACCACAACAGTTAGGGAAAGTTAATTCTGTTGATGAGAAAAAATTTCCTTTAAGCAGATAACTGTGTGTAGTGAAAGGAAAAGAGGAAAAAACATATAACACTAAGTGAAAATAATCAGCCAGACATGTAACTCTAGATCTATGGTTTGTTTGTAGTTTAGGTATTCAACTCCCTCCTGCCCTTCTACAATCAGAAAAATTAGTCCCTATAAAATCTTACTCAAGTTTTACTGCAGTAAAATATGTGTTTGCCCTGCCTGATAACATTACATGGCTTCCTCCACCTGTACTCAGGTAACTCTTTTTTTATTAATAGATCTGTACATTCTTAGACATTATGTGAGATTATTGCAAAACATTCTTATAAATAATTACTAATTTTTAAGATAGTACAAGCAAAAATTTGCTTCCATGTTTGTTTGTTTGTCTGTCTGTCTGTTCGTCTGTCTATCTGTCTGTCTGTCTGTCTGTCTGTCTGATTGATTGATTGATTGATTGATTGCCCCATTAGTGCACACACTATTCTGGACAGTTTACAAGTTAAACTTAAAAATCCTACAAACCCCACATAACAATGCATTCAACAATGTGGCAATTAAAAACAAAAAAAATATAAAAAGAAAAGAGAGAACAAGAAAAGAAAATAATAAAATAGTATTAACAGCATCCAAGAGACTCAGTTATTGAAGGCAGCTTTGAATAGTTCTCTTTTTAACAATTTCCTGAACACAAGAAGGGAAGGAACCTGCCGTAATTCTGTTGGCAACCTATTCCAGAGACTGGGGCCATCACTGACAAAGTCTGATACCTCATCTTCACTTTTCTGATCTCCTTTGGTGTACCCACTTTTAGCAACATGGATTAAGAAGAGTGGGTGAAATGAGTAACTGAATCCTGAGAGGCATGTCAACAAGTATTAATGTCCTAAACTGTTAATGACTTTATAGGACATAACTGGCACCTTGAATTGAGCACGGAAACTGACAGGGAGTCAGTGAAGGCACACCAAGATGGGGGATATATGACTGAATGTACTAATCTCAGAAATCAGCCTGGCCACACATTTTGGACCTGCTGAAGCTTCTGTATTGTTTTCAAGAGCAGCTGTACATAGACAGCATTACAGTGGTCTAATTTTGAGATTACCAATGCACAAACCACTGTTACTAGAGATTTCTTATCCAAGTCGAGTGGCCTTGGCTGCCAGATGGGCAGTATATAAATCAAATAAATAAATAAATAGAGGCACAACTGGACAATCAATCAGAGTTGATAAAAGGCACTCTTGGCCAAGGACAATATTTGAACATCTATAGAAAGTGCCAGGTCCAGGAGAACCCCTAAGCTGCAGACCTGATCCTTCAGGGGAAGTGTAACCCTATCAAGACCAGGTACGTTTCCCTCTAAAAGGTCAGATGCTCCATGTCATTTGTACCTTTTAACTGGAGCTCACATGGGCCATAAGAATACTAGCTGTTGTGAATATCCACCATGAAATCTCTTGAAATTCTCTGCAAAATTTCAGATGTCAAATAACAGGCCACTCCCCCTATAGCGTAATTATGTCCCGTTGTCAAGGAAATACATCTTAAAAGAGATGCATATCCTTTTTGTAAGAGTCTAATGCTTAAGCAAGAATAGATGTTATTAGTATGATAGGCAATGCTTTGCAAAAAGAAAAGGGGGGCTCCCTGTTGACTCCTGAATATTGGCAGGAATGCAGCCAAAACATTTTGCAACACTGTCTCATTTCTTAAATGTGAAATTCAGATCCTGGAGACTATTTTCTGGGTGGATGTACCTAGAGAATGTTAAAAGCATGCTACCATGGAACGCAAATATAATAATTTGCAGCATGAGTGTAGATTCACCATTACTTTGTTTAATAAACACTGCCGTCAAGACTTAGTAACAGTGAACAATATCTCCACAGAAACTGAGAAGATACCGTTTGGGTAAAAGGGCAGAAGAGCAGCCATTTCAAGTATCTTTGAATAGTCCCGGTTCTTGGCCTCCTTTTAATTTTCCAATGAAAATGAAGTATGATATAGCTAGCTGAAGTGATAAGTACTAAAACCAAATGAAACCTTACAAAATAAATCTGGGTGTGAACATTCAGTTCCTCTGGGTATTAGGCAGAGTGCCATACACTGACGACCTGCGGAGGTTCCTTCCACACACATATTTGCGACTGAATACTATTCACACAGTCAGTCAGAATGCAAAACAAGCTGCCAGGAACCATTCATCAGGCCTTTGCAGAAAAGCCTGTCAGCTCAAGCTGCAAGGCCTAGAGCCAGGCTGTCAGGTTTTGGGCTTCCAGCCAGGCTGTCATGGTCTGAGGCTGGTAGCCAAGCAGTAACTTTGAAGTCTAAAGGGTTAGCCAACTGGTATGTGAGGGTGGCCTATCGGCTTAGAAATAATATACCACACTCAAAGGTCATGAGTCTTGAAACTAATCTGGCTGTTGTCTCATAAAAAGTAAGGTAGGCATTTTATATTCTTTTTAAAAAATCAAATAATTCAATTGTTTGTTTTGATTAAAATGTCTATTGCATGTGCTTTTCATTACGCAACTCAGTGCACAAAAGTTTTTCTGTTTAAAAATGTTCAAATGAGCATAACTGTTCAATCTGAACAGATTACAGTGCTTTTATTTAATTAACACTGCAATAAATATTTCATTCTTTTACAAACCCCATACTTGGGGGGCCATTAACTGTGCCATAAATTTACAGTATGAAGGTTCTTTATGAGGAAGATGAAGAAAGCTATTTTGATGAATGTGCCACAGCTATGATGGTGAGCAGCAAATTGTAACTTTTTATTTCTCATCTACTGCAGTTGTACCTCTGATTACAATCATCCGGGGGCTTAATAAACACCATTACCCCCCTACCCCAGAATAAAGACACGAGACAGTTGTTATGAAATAAAACATGGGCCACAATTTATTAAATATTCATAAATGCCTTCACTAAAAGGGGGGGTGTCCTATGGTAGTGCGGAATCAGGTTCTGCAGAGGGGTCTCAACGGACCCCTAACCATTACAATGGGCGAGTCCTGAGCCCCAGGTTCCCACAGCCATGAAGACAGCGAGAACCCGGCCGGCCCAAATTTGATCACCCCTGGACCTCATTGTTGACTGTTGGTCCGGCCCCAGCGCATCTCCCCCCCAAGCACTGTAATCGCATGATCGGCAGCACTAGGAGATCAGATGAGCTATACCCTACCTGTAGTTGCTAGGGGACTCACCGAAACCTGTTGTATCCGCAGTACCCGCTACAGCATAGGGACTAGCTGTGCTAAGTCCCATGCCTGCCATCCAGCCTCTGGAGCTCCAAAAGCAGCCCCCCCCCTTGGTATTTGTTAAGAACATTTCCAACCCCCTGTCTGAAGGGTGCACACCATCGTGCCGAAACAGCTCGGGCCTATTCGCTCAGATCTCCGGGTGACCAATCACCGATCCGAGGCCATCGCGTATTTCTCTGCACACTTCCCTGTTAAGCTTTCTCCTGGCAATGTTAACGCTTTGTACCTGTTGTTCATCCCACCACACCAGCCGCGGGATGACGTCTGACCAAACAATACACAACAGAACAGGATAGGTCGCCTTTAGCCATCTGAGGTCGCGCAAAATGTCCAAAATTAAGGCCTTGCCACCCAGCTGGGCCAAATCGTTGCCACCTAAATGTATGACCAATACATCAGGGGGATGTGCACCAAATGCCACTGGTCGACATAGTTGGCACCACAACATGCCATGAATACCTTTCCACTCGATTTGGGCTCTAGCTCCAAGCCCCAAATTGCAGCCCTATGCTGAGTCAGCCGCATACTTAGCCGCCCAAAACACAAAACTGCGGCCAATAATCACAACCTGCTGCCGTCTCACTTTTTGCACTGAACCTGTAAGACAAAATACCAGGCACCTGCCTAGACGTTAGGGAGTGCTCGGACACTTCACCATGACGCAGGCATAGATCAGAAACCAAGGCAACCAGTTCGCCCAGATTCTCTCAGGCCTGCGCCTCCTACGTTTTTCCTTCTCTCTGTCGTCCTCCTTATCTAAATCCTTTTTATCCACCTCTCTATTAAGTAGCTCAAATAAATCTATGTAGTCGCCCTCCGAATTTTCTCCTTTGTTGCTGGAGTTAAATGGTCACCCAATGGCATGGCATGGTCTCCGAAGGGCAGAGCCTTGAGTGGGACCGAGTTCTAGCCTGTATCCAGCACTGATGGATAGGGCCAAACCCCAACTCCAGGTGTCGCTCCCGAAACTTGTGGGAATTGAGCCTGAAAGTATGGGTTAAACCAGCTGCCTGCCGATGTACTCGGACTGGGCCATGAACTAACTGATGCCCCATAGCCCTGTGTGTCAGGTGTTGTGTAAAATGGCCAGCTAGACTGCCCTCTACCCTGCCAAGGCCACACTGGAACCGTGCTAGCAGTGTCAGGTGTAGTTGTCAACTCACGTGCCAGTATGGGCAGCGGCATTTCCTGCTCCTCCAAGCCAAACCGATCATCAGATGACACCTCCTCCCTGTCAACCTGGCGACCTCGCCGACGCGCGGTGGGCTGATCCATGTCTATCACGCTCGCTCCACACTCTCCATCATCCTCCGGATGGCAAGGGGTCGCCATTGCAGCCTCCGCCTCCCTTCCAGACGACCGCGATTCCTGTCTTTCGTTCTCTAAAGCGGTAAAATGGGACATTAAGTTTTCGGCCATAGCCTTAAGCTTAGCCTTTTTATGGCTCTTAGACTCCCTATTTGATCTACAGGGTTGTGGTTCACTGTGCAGCGCTGCTCTTTCTGCTGCCCTTTCAGCTTCCAGGGCTGAAATATTTTCCTGCAGCTGCTGCCATATTGGCCATGCCTCCTTGTCTGAAGAAGATTGAGAGGGTGAAATTTGGGGAGCAGCTCGCCTCTTAGCTGGCTGCTTTCCTTTTTTATTACCTCGACCATTCATGGGGGCCATCTTAAACGTTCAATGTATAAGTATTGCCCAGATGTAACACACTTGGACCCCTACTCACTGTTTGTTTTTATTTTTTATTTCTTTTTATATATATTTTAATAAAATATTAATGTATGTATGTGTGTGTATATATATACATATATATATATATATATATAATTTATTTATACTATTTTATTATAAATTTTTATATTAAATATTTTTGTATTTATCTACTGATTATTGCCTAGTATTGCTGTTCTTATTAATTATCAATTTATTATTCTATTACAATTATTAATATTCAAT
The DNA here is from genome assembly GCA_037013535.1 of Intellagama lesueurii. Lineage (NCBI taxonomy): Eukaryota > Metazoa > Chordata > Lepidosauria > Squamata > Agamidae > Intellagama > Intellagama lesueurii. The sequence continues at coordinate 248,916,875 of JBAJHW010000002.1, forward strand.
TATTATCAATTGATTATTCTACTAGGCTAAAAGAAAATACTACCAATATTACTACTGTAATAAAATGCGTAGGCTATAGACAACCTCAAAATGTATTTATTTATGTATTTATTTATTTTATTATATTATATATTTATTTATTCAGTTAATTCCAATAAACCTATTCCAGATGAGACACCCTTTCAGTGCACCCACCTGCAATTATGGATCTACTAAATTAATGAATGAACCTGAACCAAAAACCACGTTCTAAACTGTAACGACCAAATTAATTCCCAGCCTAGTTAAATTGGCTCAGACTAACACCAATGAATTTATCACTACAATGAAATAGAGTGATATGATTCTGTAAAATTAGTGCCAAAGCCAATCAGGGTGGGGGGGGTGGGAAGCACGCCCATCCGAGCTCCCGACCTAGGCACCCACGCCCCTTCCTAAGTTAATCAGCCCCTGCAATTAAGTATTAATTCGTGTCTCGCTACTTTCTTCTCTCTCTCTCTCTCTCTCTTTTTTTTAAATTAATAACCGGACCGGCTGAACTAAATTACACCCTCCCCGATCGTTGCGCAGTGTCCGTGCAAGCCGCGGGCGGTTCGGCCCAACAACCGCGCCTTCCCCGCACTGTTCTTTTCCTCTCTCTTTTTTTTTAAGACCCTCTAAAGAAATAAAATTAAAATGTCCCGTAGGCACCCGTCCCAAAGCGAGATCGGGTAAGAATTCAAACCGCCGGGGGGGGGGGTGTGCCGATGCAACCCCTGTTCTCCAAGCAAAGCTCCAAACCAAAGACCAGTGACACAGTTTGTAAAGCCAACAAACTGTGAGCTCCGTCGTCCTCTGAAGCCAGAAGCGAAGAGGATGAGCAGAGGGAGCAGCCTCCCTTAAATAGTGAATTCCTCCCCACTCCTCCCAGGCTGCCAACACGAGACCAGGAGACTCTCGTGTTATCTGGGGAGGACAATAATGACGGTCTGCGCCGGCGAAGGAACTCACCAGTGGACCGGACATATTAACTGCTCTGAACATGAGCTGAACTGCAGCCTGAGAATTCTGAATCACAATAATGTGTCTTGCATTGGCGGAATGCATGTGAGGGGGCCACAGAGCACCACCCAATGCATATGTGAAGCCATGTTGCCACCCTCATCAAAAATAGCACGTACATGGATTTCCCAATAATCTATGACCTATAATCTATATTAACACTACAGTTTGCCTTATCCAGTAGGTGATGCCAAATGGCTACCAAAGAATTTGTGTGTGTGTGTGTGTGTGTGTGTGTGTGTGTGTGTGTGTGTGTGTGTGTGTGTGTGTGTTTGTGTGTGCTCGCACAGCTGTCACTAACTTTCTCCTTTGGTACCAGCAGCCCAGTCTACTGTATTACTTTCTATTTCCTCTATTCCCAATTCAAATCAATGATCATCTTTTTAACCCTACCAATGCCAAAAGAGATGCAAAAGGATGCACTATGGTTGTGGTCCACCCTGGGGGTGAAAGAGTTTAAGTCATAAGCACCTTCGTTGCTTTTGCAGCAACTGGCTAACAAGACCACCCCTCTGGAATACTGTATACCTGTTTTGTCATGCAAGTGTTTTCAAATTGCAAATGCATGACATCTGGGAGTTTATGACCATAAATTCAGCACATCATCCAGTAACAGCCCCCCCCCCCCCCAGCAATCTGATTGCTGGTAAAATTATGTTATTTAAATGTTTTAGAGATGGACTATGTTTTGCTTGTTGTAGTGTCCAGTGACATCCGTGGGGCTTCAGGGTGGGTTGGGTTAATGCAGCATATTAAATATAATTAAAGCAATTAATAGGGTTCGGGTGGGGGCCCCAAATGGAGTGGACAAAGAAGCTTGATATTTTTAAGGTTTGGAATGCCAATTTTTTTAAAAGAGAAATATGCCATTATTTTACATATGAAAACTCTCCATTTCCTCAGTCATATGTCACCATTACAAAGTAATATGAGAATTTTATGCATCTTCAAAAAAATTTTTTAAAAAAAATTAATTTCTTTGAGCTTTTTAGTATGCAATCTTACACTTCCTAGGGAGTGAGAACCACTGAAAACAAATGGTTCTACCATTGAGTAGACATGTATAAGATTTAGGCAGACTGAGAGAATTACCTCAAGTAGCTGATGTGAAGGAACAGGGCATCAACATGCCTCATCTTCTTTATGGTTGCATAATCCAGTCTAATTTTCAGGGGGGGGGGGGGAGGCAAAAAAATCCGGCCAGTCAGTAGTGTTGAAGTAACTGTAACTCTATTTGAGCATTATACCTGAGAGTATGAAGACATGCACTTAGGTTTCGCACATACACTCAAATCCTCCTCCCAACAGAGATTTACTCAGACCTTCACACTATTAGGGCAAATGTCTGCTGTGGAACTTGTCAGCATGTTCAGGGAAAAGCGTTTATCAAGTTTACATAAGCAAGACTCCGGTCTTATAAAGTTCCCGATCACATGAGCTCTGTAAGGGATTTCAGTTGAACAAGCTTCATTGCAGATTGTGCAAATCATACAATGGTTTACATGAATTTGGGATGAGGATGTCAGGATGGGGCTTATATGTATCCCCACACATCTCCATCATTCATTTATAGTCACATAAGTCTGGTGTGTCTACAAAGAATGCACAGGGACCCCCATCTCATCCTTTGCCTGAAGCGGCAAATGCTGATAAGAGTGTATAGCATGACTACTAGACCTCTTAGTGTACCTGAGAATGATAAACACATGGAGCATGCCTACCTGCAGTCTACATTCATTTCTATGGAAAACTGAGACCCGTACACACACCTATTTGAAGTGAATGGTCCAGGAGTAACAAAAATCTCCATCACTGCTCCATCGGGACCAAAAGATTACAGGGCTTATATTAAGTGATGAAATCAAATTACACTGATGGGAATTAAATGTTTTTTTAAAATATATATACCTTAACCTCTTTTATTATTTAGAGGGGTTGTTGCCTCTATTTCAATGCATTCATTTTAAATTGATTTTACAGTGTGAAGGGATTTTCCATTACCAAAGGGCCAGTGATGTCAGAGTAAGCTTTAGTTATATTGTTTGCAACCTTGAATATGGAAAAATAATGACATTAAGTCATACGAAAGAAGAAGCCTGTATTATGATTTGCTTGAAGAAAGCTACATTATGACTGTGTATATTACTGCACAGTTCTTAAAGGACCATTCAGCATACCTAAATGCACCTGAAAACAAGTAAACATTTAAAATGGAATTTCTCAGGAAGCCCAGCCACCTGTTTTTGTATATTTTCAGGACAGGGGGGGAAAAACAGACCCCTGTTGTGCAAAAGTGAATTGTACAGTCTGTATGCATTTTATTGAAGATGAGTAATTTTACAGCAGCAAGACATAAATGTTTTAACACCAGACTCTCCCTCCCCCCTCCCTCTTTTTCCAGGCGTGCTTTGAATAACAACATGCTCTGTCTTAAAACTCTGTTGATTTACCTGGAGAAAAAAAAGTGGTGTATTTTGAAATATCCACTGTATAGTCTGGTTGATGAAAGCATTCACCGTAGGATTAAAAACGCCTTCCTGCTAGCAGCTGTTCTGGTATTAGTAAGTAGCCTCAGTTATTGTAATTTCTACAGAGCTCTTTTAGAAGAAGGCACTAAGCACAGAAGACTGAGAAGTTAGATATGTCACTTAAGATTTTGGGAAATCTACTTAAAAATTTCCTTCTGGGCACAAATTTCTCTTGAAGACACTCTATCTAAAAGGATTTGAACTGCCTGGAAGTTTATATGTGAAGCAATTTGTTGCACAAACAGGAAGCACACTTCACAAGTGCTTAAAGCAATTGTCCTGTCATTATGATATTTCATGTGTCATACAAAAGTTCCCTTCTTTAAAACTTGACACATTGCATGCCAACTCCTCGCACTTATGGTGAGCAGTTGACATGCAATATGATTTTCCTGTGTTTCTGATTTTAAAAAGCCACAGACTTCTCACCACCACTACCACCCTAGCCACTCCATAGAATACGAAGGTGTAAGATGGTTGCTGCTCTTGCCAGCCCTATCAGTTTTCTTTGAGGCTTAATGTTTCAGGACTGGATGAACCATTATACTAAAGAAGCTGCAGGGTCCCAAATGATTTGGACTTCATGGTGCAGTACCTGAAGAACTTCCTTTTTTGGTGACAAAATGGCTAATTATGTCTCTGAGGGCTGGTGACAGACGTCAGGGACATATCCAGGGGCATAATGCTCCAGAAGGATCTCTGTCACCTTTCTGAACCAGTGGCTGTTGCTATTGTCCCCCAACAAGCAGAGGCCTCCCAATGCCATTGAAAACTACTCATCTCAGTGGTGGTCTGAAATGGGAGATAAGTCAATGGTTGACTCCTATCTGTTCCAGCAAGCCAAGATATTAAATGAGCTTATAGTGATGCAGTGAACATGAGAAGTGAGTAGAGGTGAGGCTGAGGCTGGTTAGGGATTGTATTTGGGATAACTTGAAACAGTGGAGTAGCCGCTGTGCACAGAACCCAGTTACAATGACTCAGTTGCCACTCCCATACTCACCAAGAAGCAGAAGTCAACAGTGTTAAAAGAAGGGGCCTTCCAAGGCTATTGACCATCAACAGCTTACCACAGTATCAACTGGTTGGGTCTTTCTGCTTTTACGTTTGATGCAACTGGACAAATCATGATTTTAAAAAGGATCACTTCCTGCTCATACCACCTGCCCTGTAGGCAAGGGGTGAGTGACCAAAACTATCTCTTATGCAATTCAGTAAAGGGTACTAGGATGAGACAAGAAAAAAACTGAAGGACAACAATTCCTCTGTATAATATTGTTTCAGTTTGGGTCACTATTAAATAAATATTTAAAGACTGGTAATAAAAAATTCCTTGTGAAGCACAATTCCTCTAGGTTTCTCCTATAATGATTATTGTTGTGCTTGTCTTATGTCCTTGCAGGCTGGTAGATCTTTAGTAACTGCAGATGGTGATGCTCGTTCCACCCATTAGTAAATCCTCTCACTCCGTCCTCAAAGTATGATTCTGTGTAGATGTACTTAGACCTTAGCTCCAAAGAGCACAAAGGGACTCCTTTCCAAGTATATTTACATATGATTACATTCTTTTACTGGTAACCTTCAAAGTCAAAGGCTCATCCCACATTGCAAGTGATAAGCCTAGGGCAATACTTTGTTAATTTCTAAACTTTTTAATAAGGAAAACAAATGTGTTGGCAGATCTTTAAAAAAATCAAAGACAGGGACATAAATCCAAGGGAAAAGAAAATAATATAGACAAGCAAACTGTTTTCCTTGAAGTTCTATCAGTTCATCTTAATTTACTCAAATTTCTCTACTTTTTATTAACTCATCCATTTTGCCCTATAGATTTTCTTCCCTATGAATCAACAAGTAAAAAAATTGCCTTTCTAGCACTGGTGCCTTTGTTCAGATGTACATCAGCCCCTCAGAGAAAAGAAGCAACACGCCTCACTGATTAAAGCCAGGGATAAATACATGGTAGATGATGGATTTCCAAACATATGTAGCTCAGGCCATGCAATAATCAATCAGGGAGTGGATGTAAAGAGGAAATCATGTTATGCACTATGCCCTGGTGGATGGCAAGGCTAGAGCTTCTCCTCCAACTTAGGTGGTAAGCAAATTCCATATACAAAAGCTTGACTTAAAAAGAAGTTCATGTTAAATTATGTAACATTACACTAGAGATGAGGTTTCATTCATAAAGAACTGATTAATGACATGGTCTGGATCATCTGATCTGAGATGGACATTCATGGTTTTGGTAAAGGTGAAGGTTCCCCTTGACATTTAGTCCAGTTGTGTCCGACTCTAGGGGGCGGTGCTCATCCCCGTTTCTAAGCCATAGAGCCAGCGTTTTGTCCGAAGACAGTTTCCGTGGTCACGTGGCCAGCGCGACTAGACACGGAACGCCGTTACCTTCCCACCGAGGTGGTACCTATTTATCTACTTGCATTTGCATGCTTTCGAACTGCTAGGTTGGCAGGAGCTGGGACAAGCGACGGGAGCTCACTCCATCGCGTGGATTTGATCTTATGATGGCTGGTCTTCCGACCTTGCAGCACAGAGGCTTCTGCGGTTTAACCCGCAGCGCCACCACGTCCCTTTCATGGTTTTAGAAGACTTCTTTAACATGAATGTCATTCCAGTCATTAGGAAAATTTGGAGACAGAGATCGTGTACTTGCCTCCACTCCCTCACTGTACAAGCAGCATAAAAGAGTTTTACATCTTTGAAGGAAGCTTTTTAAAAATCTTTGCAAGGTATATCCATGGTCATTCCTCTTCCCCATCCTTGTCTTGTGCTGCACACTTCAAGGTGACAGCTCTTCCCACACGGTGGCCACTTTCAATTTTCCCATGACTGACAACAGTACAATGTATCACCACTGTCCTTTATTAAAACGCTCAAGATTGCCAGTACTGGAGCTGAGAAAATTATAGCACGTAGTGTTTAAATAGCAGGGATTCAAGTCACAGGACTCGCTGTCAAATCGGACTTAAGTCACAGTGGCGACTCGACTCAGATTCAACTCAAGTTGTTGTGTTTTTTTCAATGACTCGCACTCACAACTTGGAACCCTTTTTTCTGGGGGGGGGGAGCTTGTTTTTAATAGGGACTCGGGCATGGGGCTTGGGAGTCAGGACTTGGTACCAAAGGCTTGGACTTGGGACTTGGACCAAAGACTTTCCAACATCCCTGTTAAATGGGTAGCCATGTTACTTGGTCACCAAAAAAACAGAACAAGGGGCTGTTTAAAAGGTTTTGCACACCACTTCTTTATTGCAATGATAATAAGATCCAACGAGCACAATGAGAATTGGCCAGTCCTTTCAGTCTCACCTCTTCCCCCAGCAGGATTAATTAGCTCTGAACTTTTCAGTTTCCTCTCCCACAGCTTGGCTCTGTTAGCAACTAATATTTTCAACACAAATAAATAGCAGAGGGTTCAGGATAGGAGGTTTGAAAAACTGTACTCGGGAGCAACAAATTAGATGGAAATGTTTTTGAAAGTTAAAAAAATGGAAGGGAGCAAAAGGAGCACAAAGTTGGGGAAAGGACCAGATATGTGAACACAGGACATATTATTTCAAGTGCTGCTTCATGTAGAGCATTCTTCCCTCTTTGAAACGATCTCTGCATGAAAAAAGGAAGGGAAATTTTATGTACGGAAACTACATGGGTACCTTTGCCATTCCACAAGTTTAAAAAATGATAGCATGGCAGTTCCGCCTGTGGATATGGAGGGGAATCTTCTGTTTGAAGTAACCCTAAAAGGAAGTGAAAGGAAAAGTTGGAAAGGGAAAAAAGTTAAGTTAAAGAACCTTAAAGTAAACCCTTTTAAACAAACCATTGAACTGATCCCATTTAATGGTTAAGCTCACGTGCCTTGCAGGCCCTGCTTGTCTTTACTGAAGCAGCCCAGATAATTGACTCGTTTCAGAGTTCAGTGCACGAAGCAGCTGCAGTGTCTGGCCCATTACATGGAAGAGAAGCCAGATGAAATGATAAGCGCTGGAATGTTTCATAAGAGGGAAAAGTGGGCACTGGCAGGCAGCAGGTGTTCATAAATACCAAAGAGAGGCTTGGATTCAAAAATTATCTAAATGCTTTTTAGCACGCCATCTCATCTCTCACATTTCAGCCCTCCCAACTTCCCCCACCCCTTGCTGCCATTTATCTCCCTTCCTCTCAACCTGCAATTGTCTAGTACATGAAAAATGTTGGATTATGAAAACAAGTTTTCAGAAAGGAGCTTTGTTAACGAATCCAAAGTCTTTATGCTTCTGGTAATGTGTTTCTTCCTGAGAGGCTTAACAGTCTCCGCTGCCTTTGCAACACAACCCACGTTTACCTTTTGTCTCATTCAGAGATAGAAAGGGCTAGAAAACGTCTGATTCGCGCGCACACGCACGTGTGTGTGTGTGTTATATAACAAATACCCAGTCATAACAGACTTTACTTAAAGCACTGAAAGATGGCTTTCTTTCATGTGTTTTGGCTGAATACATATTAAAGAACAAGAGTGAAATGAGGCTACAAGTACATTCAAATAGGTGATTACATCACATTGATAAATATTTAAATATTGATTATGTCGCATAAAGAAAAATAGGCAATCCACTCCTATATAACAACTGTACAACAATGGATAGGCAATTGCTCATAATTTTCAAGGGTTCCCAAATTACTTACTTGAAGGGAGGAGCTGAAATTCAGGAATCCTGGTGTCCAGGTTGATCACAGTGTTATGAAAGATGTGAAGGTCTCTGCAGCATGTGAGAATACCATGTAGGGATGCCACAAATATGTGAGTAACATTTTATGAAGCCTTGTAAGAAAATAAACGCTTTTGTTACTTGGTTTTGACTCACCACCACATGTTCTGAATAAGTGTGTGAGATGCCAGGGGTTGCTTACTTGAGTTGATTGATGCTGTCATATTGTGGAGGAGCATAAAGAAGTTAAGTGATTCAGGATGTTGAAAATATTTTCCTCTTCTTCTGTTCAGGCTGCCTTGGCTAGGGGATGGCATCATGACCATTCGGTGTCATGTTGTGGCTTAGACATAAATTGCCCAACTCCTTAGGAAAAATTAGCATACCTGCAGCTCCTGACAGTTACCATTCAGAACACTCATTATGGACTTTCATCTATGCTTGATTTCTAAACCAAGCATTTAATTGGAGCAACATGAAAGTATATTGACTGCCAATATATTGGCTGAAATCCTGTGGTGCTGCAACACAAAGGGCATAGCTTTTGGAAGTGAATTGCCTTAAGTTAAGAAATCGCTGTAGTGAGTGTGTGACTCAGCATGCAACAGATGTCTGCAGATATTTCTTATCTTGAGGCAATTTGCCTCCAAAAGTTACGCCTTTTGCATTGCAACAGAACAGGATTGCAGCTATTGCATTACTAATCTAAAGGGCAACATGTGATTGCTAATGTGTAATTTTTCTGCTCTCCTGGTGGCCTATTATAAACAATGAAGTGGAGCCCATCCATTATACATGGCCTGCCATGGGTTCTCCTTTGTTTTGCTCAAACACTCCAATAATAAAACACATGCAGCAAGACTCATGTTTAGTCTGCAGGTAAGGCTGAGGAAGTCCCCTTTTACATCCTGAAGAGTAGCTGCCAATCATTGCAGACACTCTTGCAGCAGGCACACAATTTGTCCTGGTGTAAGGTAGCTTTGTATGTTTAGAACTGAGTTAAGTGCCATCAAGTTGATTCTGACTTGCAGCAATCCAAGTAGGTTTTGCCAATGCCACCCCGAGTGAGTGTCCATGGCTGGGGAGGGTGGTGGATTTTAACTCAAGTTTCCTAAGTCCTTGTGAGACTCTACCTAATATACTACACTGGGTCTCATGTAAAATTACATAACTTTAGTCTTTAATCTTTAGGATTATGTCACTTCAAAAAGATTCTTACACTCATGTTTCACACCAAAAAGTGAATACAAGGATATCTCTTTGTGTGACTTTACTATTAGCACATGAAGGGTGAAAACAGGGCTGATAATAGCCAATACTCAGAGAAGCAGTCATGCATAGTATCTTTAATACAAAATGGCCACTATCTTGGTGCTGGCCCTAAATAAAGTAGACCCTCTGTATCAGAGAACTATGAACTAGTAGTTAAAAACAACACTGTAACATATAGAATATTGGCCGCCTGCTGGTGTTTCTAAATATGTATATACATACTGTACAACACTGACAACTTTTATTTAATTTATATTTCTTCCTAATGCCTTTCTTCTACTACTTACATTTTCACTACAAGTAGCAGTACATGTCAGTAAGTTCATTTAAATTGCATCGGTTTTAATTTCTTGAGATATTAAGATTTTTTAAAAATTCCAAATAGCATTTTCTTCAAGAAATGAACCAGAAGGAGACAATGGCTGAAATCCAGCAGTACGAAGGAGTTCACTTACCAACTCTCAGACACGCTCCAGTTTTCTAATATTGTTGCTGTACTCTCTGTTCCACTCATACCATCATCACCAGCTTCCTAGTAAACAAGGGGGCTAATTTGGCTTCACTCCATGGGAGAGGATGGTGATAAGTGATTGTATCACTTGCCTTTTCACCACTCTAGGGGTCAACTGGAGAATTCCCCAGGAACAATCAAGAAACCACTAGGCTCCATCTGCTCCATAGGATGGACCATTTCAGCCACTCTCTCTCTCTCTCTCTCTCTCAATCTCTCTCTCTTTCTCTCCTGCTGAGGCTGCAATTCCCAGGGAGTCAAAACTCTCCAAGTCATTGTTCTGCCCATGACAACAGAGTGTCTCCATACCCAGATCACTACCATCCTAGCTAGCACAGAAGGCCAGGTCCAGAGAGCATCATAGGAGCCACATACAACTTACAGCAGAGCAACAGTTGTCAGGGAGGACTTGAACTCCCACCCTGTTACTGACAAGGCAGTCTCAGTTTGGGTGTTCAAGTCCTACAGCATGACAAACTTGGGAGAATCCAGCACTTCCCTCAAGAGCAGATTAGCCAGGTCACAAGACAGTTGAGCCAATTGAGTCCCTGCTCTATTCCAGGCATCCAATTTCAGACACACACACGCTCAAACCTGGCAGACAGCAGGAGAGGACATCTGGTAGCTGAGATGGAATCAGGATGGGCCACTTCAGTGCTGCTTACCTGCCCTCTAGGTTTTGTCTTCTGCTACACAGAGAAGGCTGGTGGGCAAAAGGAGACTACACCTCCCCAGCTTCATCCAGCCAGGTTTCTGTAATGCAAGCCAGACTGGCGGGCTCATGAAGATAAAATCTTGAACGGCTGTTGTTTTCTCATGCACACTCTTGGCATTCAACAGCAGCAATTTTAGCATACAGGGCCTGTTGCCAAGACTATCCAGGCTATTTGAAATGGAGGACAGTTTAAGGGCAAGCAACAAAAAGAAAGAAAACTACTTCTTGAAAAATTACCCTCATTTTCTATATGGCAAAGAAAATGAGGATGCTCCAAAAAAGACTCTTTATGGAAGCCTTTGATAGCACCCTCTCTTAATGTAGCATGGATTGACCATTTGTTATGTCTTCCATTTGACATTGATCGGGTTTTTCTGATTTATTAGTTGTGGACTTCCTTATTTGATTGCTTGTGGTGTATTTAGTATATTATTTAAGGTTTATGTTATGTTACGTTATGTTACGTTATGTTATGTTACACTTTGGATGTAAACCATCCAGATTAGTGTTTACCACTAATCGGTGTGGTATAAAAGTTCAATCAATCAATCAATCAATCAATCAATCAATAAAGTCATCATAAAACGATGAGCATTCTAGTTGGAAATAATCAGGCTGGAAAAGACAGCAAACACATCTACAACTGTCATCATGCCATTCCTAACCAAATTTTTAACCATACATGTGGCATCCACCTGCTAATTCTCTGAAAACACACTTGAACTGAAAGATGGGAAATTTTCAAGTTCAAAGCTAACTTTGACTCTTTGTTCCTGCCTGTGTGATCATTCTGAGCCTTTCCCAAGACTTAAGCATGGTTCCTATGAGCGAGATCTTAAAATTAGTATCAGGTGAAGTATGCCACTCTGTGCAAATATACTACATATATTTGGCATGCAAATAATATTAATCAAACATTGACAGGACAAAGCACAGAGACTGCATAAAAACAAAAGGTTAAAATATATACTAGTTAACAACTTTCCTGGTGTTGTTATATGCCATCAAATATGGCATATAACAACATGTAGGGTTAATATAAGTTATTAACCCTACAAATTAATGACTTCCTAAAAGTCCCATCGTTAACACTTCTGCTCAGATATTGCAAACTAAAGACTGTGGTTTTCTTTATTAAGTCAACCCATCTAATGTTTTTAGTAATTAAATTTAGTGTCGTAACCACAGGTCATAACAAGTTAAAACTGAAACATAACATTAATACAAGCAAAACAAATACAACAATATAGCTAATGACAGATACAGTTCTAACAGAAATGGACAGATACTGTAGCTAAGTTTGATATATCTGTGAAGATTCTCAGTCATCCAGGTGAGGTTTTCTGAAGTTGAGTCACGGCAATTTGACTTCTTCCTTATTAAGTTGAAATGTTTCGCTACTCATCCAAGTAGCTTCTTCAGTCTGAGGAGAGTTGGTAGGAGACTCCTGATGTCTCCTCCCCATTGGTTTCACTTCCCCCTGGTCTGAAGAGGCTCGTTAGATGGACAATGGACGGGGGAGTGAGTGAAAATCCCACCTCTGCAGTCCTTCTCATTGTGGGTGTTTGATATCTAGAAGTTTGATGTCTAGAAAGTTTAATAGATGTGATAACTCTTTCTAGTTTATAACAAAATAAAAATAGCCCTAACCAACATACAGGATTCCATCTGCAAACAAGTAATTTATGTACCGTATTTGCCGGCGTATAAGACGACTGGGCGTATAAGACGACCCCCCAACATTTCCACTCAAAATATAGAGTTTATTATATACTTGCTGTATAAGACTACCCCCTCTTATGTGACCGGCCCGTTCTGCTCGGCGGGAAGCAGCGGCCTCCGGCCCGCCCCTGCATCTCCCTGTGACCGGCACTAGTGCGCAAGTGCGCATGTGTGAGCTCTGCATAGACAAGGGGCGGGCCGGAGCACCGCTGCTTCCCGCCGAGCAGAACGGGCCGGTCACGCCGAAAAGGCTGGCACCCCTGTCTCGCTGCTGATGCTCGCCGCGGCCGCGCTGGATACTGCGCGATACTGGACGTATACTGCACCCGGTGTATAAGACGACCCCCCGACTTGGAGGCATGTTTTTCAGGGCAAAAAAGTCATCTTATACGCCGGCAAATACGGTAATCTTCTTCTGTTTCCCCACCCACCCCCCAGAAATTGTCAGTTATCTATCCTAGCATCCCAAGCTCTATTTTAATTGATGATTGAACTAAGTTATAGAACATCTTTAATGATTTCAATTTCTTCTGAAGTTGGTCTTTTTCATAATTCAACAAGAACCCATTTTTGCGTTTTCATCTCTAACCTTTACCTGCAGTTATCTCAAATCATTGCTATTTTCTGCCAGTAATATGGCATCACCTGCATAATTTATATTACAGGTGTTTATTTCACCAATTCTATTTCCCACACACACACACCTTCTGTACATCACTTTCTCCCAGCCTCTAGTCTTCATTAATTCACTTCACTGAACTTCTCTGTTGGCCTCTTTTCTATCTGCTCCTGTTCCTAATTCAGTATTATATCATTGCTCCTTTGTCTTTCTTCTATGGTTACTCAGAACTACTCGCAAATCTATTTTAAAGTAGTCATTTGTTAGGCAACAGAAAGAGCACAAAATAGTGGAAAAAGCATTCAAGATCTGTTCCTGAGGCAAGATTAGAGGAGAAGAGGAAGGAGGGGAAAAAAATAAAAATAAATGCTGGGTTGGTATTAAGATCATAAGGTCGGCATGGTCAGAATATTAAGTAGGAAGGAGATGCAGACAATTTAATTTGGTTTCAGTTTGCACCTAAAATCATCCCCAGACCTCAACAAGCTTTTTAATATATGTTTGTGATCATTTAAGATGGTATACTAAATTAAAATGCAGACGATGAAAAGAAACCAAATTGAGTAGCTTTACCTATTAGTTGGAGGACTGGGTTTGTCTCCAGTTATAAGTATGAGTATATTAGTATTATATGAGTATTACTCAGCTCTTGCACTCCATCAATATGCTCTTGTTCCATGACATCATATATTCAGGCTTTTTTTCCTATGGATAGTGATTTTCTTATTCATTAATTATATTTGGGAACCACATGTACACACCCGCATTACAGTTTCAGCATGTTCTCTAAAATGGTGAAGGTTAAGAGGAAAAAAAATGTTGTTCTATTCTGGGGTTTTTTAACCAGCATTTCAGAATTCTAGCAAATTCTGATATTCTGTCTAGTCCTTCATGATACTGAGCATCAAGACAGAGCATTGGTCCAAGACATATCCGAGGCAACAATCAACATAGTGCCCCATGCCATGTACAGGAGCTAAGTGGAATTTTACTTCAGCACAGGCAACTGGGGAGGGGCCTCCTAAGGGCAGTAGGAAAGCTCATGGGTGCAGGACAGATCACACAACATGCACAGTTATGCCCTCCAGCTAAGGCAAATGGCTGGATATAATGGGTTTCATAGGTTTTCCGTTCCCATGCAATATAACAGGATTTGTCCTGAATTCTTTATCTTATTTAGGATGTTACCAGCTGTGTATGCCTAGGTTTTTGTGTTACAATCACAGCTAACAGGAGTGGTTGAATAGGAAACTCCTCTGCGATCTAGACAAAAATTGGTAAAACACTTGTATCCACCCACACCAGTTCTGTGGGAACTTCCCCATGCACTTTATTGCCAAAACATAGTTTTCTGCAAGATCAACCATTTGAGAAGTCTAAGAAGAAACATTTATCAGGCAATAAATCCTGTCTTTAGATTGAGAGATTAAGAATTTAATTACTGTTTTTTAAATTGTAAATTATTAGCACATTAATACTTCTGGATCGCAGCATACATTGTAGAAAAAATATCCTCACATACTGAAATAGAATGGGTTTATACCAAACACAGTATGAAAGGTAGCATAATAGCAGTCTTACAGCCACTTACCTAGAAGCGGGCATCACTGAACTCGAGTAGATAAAGGAGAGAATATTCTGGTATTTATTTATATATTTATTTAATTATCTATCTATCTATTTATCTATCTATCTATTTATTTAATTTATTGACAAAATGGTGAAGGTGATAGGGGCCAAAGGAGAGATACCAGACAGGTTATGGTAGGAGTCAATAGGCAAGCAGATGAAAAAGAGGAAGGGACTGCAAGGGGAGTGAGTGAGTGAGTGAGGGGGGAGAGAAGAGAAGAAGAAGGTGGTCAACAGATGGGGAGGGGCAAAGACTGAAGTATCTGCAAGCAGCACAACGTCCAATAGTTTGCCCCTCAGATTCTGCCATCATCCCTGAAATCAGTCCATTTGCCTGGCATGGCCATATGTCTTGTTTTAAACAGCTATGCCAATGGCTACTGTCTTCACTAAAGCAAAAGTGCACATGCATGTACAAAAGTGTACATGTATTTATTTGTTTGTTTGTTTGTTTGTTTGTTTGTGGTTCAGTGGCTTTATGATATGTTTAGCAAGAGCAAAAGAAATTGTATTATTCGTTCTTTTCATCTAAACTTCTTTTACTTCCTTTCCACAGTAACACAGTGTAGATATTTTAAGAGTACTTTGATTTAAAACAGTGGCATGGGTGGAGTTGTACTTAACAACCTCAGGTTATTGCATTTATACAAGACTGATAAAGAAAATGTAACAGAAGCAAAGCCTAGCCTTAAGTAATACTCAGAAATGTCTGCATATCATCCCCTGCCTTTTGTATTAAGTGCCTAATTAATAGTCCACAGAGCAGGGGCTGAAATAACATGTCCTGCCCTGTAAATGGAGGGTGTGGTTACCCTATGAAAATGAATCGGAAGATGTACCAGGGGTTTTGAAGCCAGTTTAAAGTCATGTTATAGTCATGTGGTTTTTGGGTCAGAGTGTAGGTCCTCTTGGGAAAACTTTTAATCCATTTTTAAACTGTGTTGTTTATTGGTTGAGGAAGCTACATAAGCTTTAAGAGTCATTGCACTTGAGGCTTTTTCCTGCACCTGCCTACCCTCGCACTGGCTGCTTCTCACATCCACTAGCCACTGAGGCTGTGGTGTAATAATAATAATAATAATAATAATAATAATAATAATAATAATAATAATAATAATAATAATAATAATAATAATAATAATAATAATAATAATAATAATAATAATAATAATAAATTGCAAACTGGCATAGCATTAGTTCAGTATGACAGATAGGAAGAAAAAATAAAATGGTGGTTTCTCTATAGCCTGACACACCTACATGGAGACAGACAGAAAAACACAGAGAGGGAGGAGTGGAGAAGGAGAGGGAGCAGGGAACCAGCAGCTGGGGCTGGTGAGAGGGAAGGCACACCAGTGAGTGTCAGAGAGAAACTGACTAGATAAATTGATGACTAGATAAATTGATTTGCAAGCTTCTAGGCTTGCAAACAGTGGGACGTGGTAGCGCTGCAGGTTAAACCGCAGAAACCTCTGTGCTGCAAGGTCAGAAGACCAGCAGTCGTAAGATCGAATCCATGTGACGGAGTGAGCTCCCGTCGCTTGTCCCAGCTCCTGCCAACCTGGCAGTTCGAAAGCATGCAAATGCAAGTAGATAAATAGGTACCACCTCGGTGGGAAGGTAACGGCGTTTCGTGTCCAGTCGTGCTGGCCACGTGACCACGGAAACTGTCTTCGGACAAACGCTGGCTCTATGGCTTGGAAACGGGGATGAGCACCACCCCCTAGAGTCGGACACGACTGGACTAAATGTCAAGGGGAACCTTTACCTTTACCTTACCTAGGCTTGCAAAGGAGGAAACACTTTTCCCCACCCAGAATTTCTCTCTGCTGCCTCTGTTTTCAGATCAGACTGCAAGATTTTCCTTCAGCTTGAAACCCACAATCCTGGTATCCATTACTTGACAAACCCCCACAGACACAATTTACACTGATAGGGGCATTCACATATGACAAAATAATTAAAAAATGAATTGATTTCACAAGCAATTCAAAATAAAAAACCTTCTTGTGGCCAAGTACCTTGCTTTCCAACCAAAAAAACACACTTCCTGAGCAAAAACAATCCATGCTTCCCTATGCATTGTGCAGCTGGATTTTTAAAAATCGATTTCAAACATACTAAACCCAATTCAAAACCAGGTTTTTTTCCCACATGTAACTGAGTCTGTAGTGAACTATCTCAGTGCCTCCTAATTTCTACCACATCATATTTACTACAGAGTAAATCCAGAATTTCTTTTATCTGTTGTTGGATGTGCCAGTCAAGAGGTCTCAGTTCTGAGCAGTATGTTTTCTTCAGGCAGCCATGACAGTAGGTCCAAGAGCTAGTGACCTCCCCACTCTACCCCCTGGCCTCCCACGTGTGTATTGCATTGCCATATCCAAACTGTCAGGCAGTGCTTTTTGGAGGGAGGGTTGTGGTCACTATTTGTGTGATCAGGACATCTGCTTTTAAAATTTGGACCAAAGACAATTTAATGTTTACTTTCTTCAGCATCTTCGTGTGTGTGTGTGTGTGTGTGAGAGAGAGGGAGAGAGAGAGAGAGAGAGAGAGAGAGAGAGATACAAACTTTGCATTAAGTGCTTCTGGGACAAGTAAATGTCTATTTCATTTTCTCTTTTTTTAAACAAAACCTTTATTATCAACCATTTTGTTACTGTGAATATACTGTTTCTGGATTCTCAGTCAATAACATACAGATCTATGGGAAGAGCAGCAAAAGGAAAACAGATGATGGGTTGATGGTTTGTATGGTTCTGACATCCAGAAGCATATGCACGTATTAATAGTAGTTGTATTCATACAGTACAATTACAGCCATTCCAACATTTGGAATGAAATCTTGCACATAATCACCACCTACCATGTATGGCTTCGGTGTCAACCTAAGAGACTTTGCCTCCTGAAACACGGCCCACGTGTTCCCACTCCTGTTTCATCTCACTTGTCTGCTCTTCTGGGCCAGGCAGGCGGCTAAGCCAAAAAGCACTCCGTGTGTTTGTGACTGGCCAGCCCCCGCTCTTTGCCCACACACCTCACCTGTGCCAGGCCATTGACAAATTCTCTAGTATTACAATACTTACATTATTTTTGTTGTTGTTGTTTAATCGTTAAGTCGTGTCCAACTCTTCATGACCCCATGGACCAGAGCACGCCAGGCCCTCCTGTCTTCCACTGCCTCCCGGAGTTGGGTCAAAGTCATATTGGTAGCTTCAGTGACACTGTCCAGCCATCTCATCCTCTGTCGTCCCCTTCTCCTCTTGCCCTCACACTTTCCCAACATCAGGGTCTTTTCCAGGGAGTCTTCTCTTCTCATGAGATGGCCAAAGTATTGGAGCCTCAGCTTCAGGATCTGTCCTTCCAGTGAGCACTTAGGGTTGATTTCCTTCAAAATGGATAGGTTTGATCTCCTTGCAGTCCAGGGGACTCTCAAGAGTCTCCTCCAGCACCACAATTCAAAAGCATCAATTCTTTGGCGGTCAGCCTTCTTTATGGTCCAGCTCTCACTTCCATACATCACTACTGGAAAAACCATAGCTTTGACTATGCGGACCTTTGTCGGCAAGGTGATGTCTCTGCTTTTTAAGATGCTGTCTAGGTTTGCCATGGCTTTCCTCCCAAGAAACAGGTGTCTTTTAATTTTGTGGCTGCTGTCACCATCTGCAGTGATCATGGAGCCCAAGAAGGTAAAATCTGTCACTGCCTCCATCTCTTCCCCTTCTATTTGCCAGGAGGTGATGGGGCCAGTGGCCATGATCTTAGTTTTTTTGATGTTGAGCTTCAGACCATTTTTTGCGCTCTCCTCTTTCACCCTCATTAAGAGGTTCTTTAATTCCTCCTCACTTTCTGCCATCAATACATTATTTTACATATATTATAATATACATTTAGAGCAGTGTGGAAGGATTGAGACCCCTCCCAACCCCCCAAAATCTGCTTTTCCCATCCAAAAACTAATGTTTCCTATATCTAGCAGTTTGTGGGGGGTTTTTTTAACAAAAGAAAATGTTTTTTTCTCTATCTATTGGAGATTGGGTTCTAAAGGACTGTTCTTGCACCTTTTCAAACAAATACGGGAAGGTGCCATTACCAATTAGGTAACCAATTCTTGACTTCCTTTTTAATCTTTCCTCTTTGGGAGCCTTTGCACCCATGGCATAGTGTGGCTGCAGGATGCATAAACAAGGGGCAGGAAACTCCAGCCCACTGGCAACCTTGAAAGCCTCTGGATCGGACTTGCAGACCCCTCTTCTCACCCCGCACATCCCCATCTGAAATGTTATAACCCTGTTGATAAATGGTGAACATATCAGGTTCTGTGTCTTGGAACAAGTATCAACAATGTTTCAAACCCATTCCGGCTACTCCTATCTCCCTTATGATACATTTCCATATATTATGCCCATTTTGTTTTAGTCAGAGGAGAAATATATTACCTCAATATTTATATTGCAGATTCTGGTGAGACAGAGTTTGTTTAGATTGATAAATCATATTTGGGCAGCATCTAAATGGAAATATTCTCATGTGGAACCCAGTCAAGTTTAAATGGCTGTTTCTTGTATGAGCCACCTAAGTTTTAAAATCTATTTTATTGTGTGATAGCACAAGCTGACAAAGGGAAGTCATATTAAGGAGATGTGCTTTGCATTTCAGCATTTCATTCCAAGAGATTTGGTGGCAGAGGGGAGGGGAGATTGTGGAACAGGGTTGCACGGGCTCTCTGCAGACCACCATCACTGCACTGAGCAAAATTTGAGACCTGCTGTCAGAAGGGATTAATGCTTTGAAGCTGAATTAAGCAGTAGCCCCTTGAAGCTAAACAAGGCTAAAAATTTCCACAGGTGCCAAAGGGAATGAAAAACCTCCCACAGAGGTCAGTGGAAACAAGGCAATGGGTGCCAAGTTCAAAGCATATTCTTCACCAGCAGCTTCCAAACTTTGCTCATGATAGGGTGACCAGAGGAAAAGGAGGAAGTTACTTTTGACAGTTGCTCAGTTAAGGACATTTCAGCAGGTGCACCTTTGAGGCAAGCTACATCTCCTGAGGTATTTTCCTCCAGAGACAACTGTTAAAGGTATGGGACAACTGTAATCCATTTCCACTAGCCATCCTAGCAATGTCCCAACAACCTCTTCCTCTTCCTGTACTCTAGGAAAAAGTACTTTGGCTACAACAGAGGAAGACTTTCCTCCTCAGCTTCACCTTCTGCAACTCAAGAACAGCACACACAAAAAGGAGAGATAATGAAGAGATGGGGACGACTCACCATTTTGGCGAGTCGTCCCGCTTCGTGAGTCGTCAAAAGTTGACAAATCACGAAGCACAAAGTTGCCCCCATGAAGCGACGAATAAAGAATATATTAGTCGATTCGTGGGGGGGTTATTTTTTTAAAAAAAAAACACCCCTGCCGCCCCCCTTGCACCACCCCCCAGCCCCGCTGACACCCCCTTCCTATTAAAAAACGCCCCAAAACACCATTCTGCCTACCGGCTACCGATCAGCTGATCGGCGGCAGAAAGGCAGCCACCACCACCCCACAGCCACCCAGACCCACAGCCTTCCCCCCTTCTGTTCCCTACTGTAGCCCTCCCCCACCCCCACAACACCCCCTTACCTTAATCGCCGCTGCCGAGGTCTCCTTCTGGCCTCCCAGGCACGGCATGTAAAAAGGGAGACTGGCTGCCCTTTGCAAAGATGGCGGCTGTGGCTTCATTTAGGGTAGGGAAGCTGCAGCCGCCATCTTTGCAAAGGGCAGCCAGTCTCCCTTTCTACACGCTGTGACTGCGGGGGCCTGATGGAGCAGCTATTAAGGTAAGGGGGTGTTGGTGGGAGTGGGGGAGGGCTAAGGTAGGGAAAGGAAGGGGGTGGGGGTAGGCTGTGGGTTTGGGTGGCTGTGGGGGGTGGCTGCCTTTCTGCCGCCGATCAGTTGATTGGCAGCTGGTAGTCAGAATGTTTGTTGTTGTTGTTTTTAAATACGAAGGATGAATAAAAACGGGTAAAT
Source organism: Intellagama lesueurii (assembly GCA_037013535.1). Classification (NCBI taxonomy): domain Eukaryota; kingdom Metazoa; phylum Chordata; class Lepidosauria; order Squamata; family Agamidae; genus Intellagama; species Intellagama lesueurii. The sequence goes on from JBAJHW010000002.1 coordinate 248,937,624, forward strand.
AGTCATCCCTTCGTATTCGTGGGGGTCTCTGGAACCCATGAATATGAAGGGACGAATATTTAACGAATCGACTATTTTCGTCGAAAAAGCCGATCCGTTTTTATATTCGTCCCTATCTCTATTCATGAGCATAAGAAAATGTGAAGCAAGAGATAGTAACAACAGGTTTTAGTCATCCCTTACTGAAATTAAACATTATCTGTAATTCTTACAACAACTCTCTTTGGCATGGTTTTTGGAAACTGTAAATAAAGTAATATATAGTTTAGTCATAAGTCCAGAAAAATGAGATGAGATCTGAAATGGAAATTCTGCCCGTCTTGCATGCTAGAACTCAAGGCAGGACCCACTGGATGCTCAGACAACTGCCCACTCTAGGCAGTTATGAGACCCAAAGCTGCTTCGATTGCTGTGTCTGTGTACCTTTGCAACATTTCCTGGGACTCAGTCAGCATTCCTGCTGCCAAGGCCTTTGCTGCTAGTTCAGTCCCGTGGACAAGACTTAGTGAGAGCCAAATCACACCCACCACTTCTGCTGCGCTCCTATCTTGATGTTGGGTTGCTCACCACTCTGGTCCATGTGCTCGTAGTCTCGAGATTAGACTACTGCAATGCTCTCTACGTGGGGCTGCCCTTGAGACTGATGCAGAAACTACAAATGGTCCAGAATACGGCCACCAGACTATTAACTGGGGTGAAAAGACACCAACATATTTCCCCCACTCTGGTGGCCTTACACTGGTTACCCATTCATTTCCGCATTTATTTTAAGGTACTAATGCTTACATATAAAGCCCTAAACGGTTTAGGGCCTCGATACCTGGCAGAGCGCCTGCCCCCACCTAGCTCTACTCATATCACTCGATCAAGCCAGACCGGGCAGCTGAGGGGCTTAACCCTGAGAGAGGCCCGGAAGGAGAGAACAAGAAACCGGGCCTTCTCGGCAGTGGCCCCTCATCTTTGGAACACCTTACCCCCGGAGATCCGACTGGCACCCTCGCTGGGAATTTTTAAAAACAAGTTGAAGACTTGGTTCTTCCAGCAGGCCTTCCCCCCTCCCATTAAATATCCTCCTTATCCCATCTTGGATCCTGTTTTCTTTATTGATCTTTATTGCTTTTATGAACAAAGTTATTTGAATGCTGTTGATATCTTTATATTCTGTAAGCTGCCCAGAGTAGATTCCCGAATCTAGATGGGCAGGGTAAAAATGGAACAAATGAACAAATGAACAAACAAACAAACAAACAAACGATACTGCTCTCTCATGGAAGATAGCATGCTTATCTGAAGGTCACGCCAACATCCTATATGGGCATATAGGAAGCTAACACATCAGAAGGAAAACTGTGGAACAAAGCATATTTTTCAGGATCAGAAGTGAAATGTATAATTCTATCAATGGATTTTTAAGGACTGGGAGATATGGTTATAGGAGCGATTATGCATAGGGCTGGTGGTGAATAGCAGCAAAAATATGGGTGTGGCAGAGAGATGAGACTTTCACAGGTGCACCATCAGTAACTTGGCATCCTAGAGCACCTGTCTCTGAAAAGCCCCAAGTGCCCAGGGCTGATGTTTCCTCTGGGTTGTCCATGTCCAGAGGAATGATTTGCCAGCTTCTGTTTCCACTTCTTTTTCATATCCAGGGTATTGTATAAAATGGAAATGGAAGCTCCCTACCAAACCTGGACTGATGTTGCCACCTCCATTATGACCAGATATGTACAAGAGTGGGAGAATCACTGACAGAAGAGGGGGGCCACCAGAGGGTATGTAGCCCATGACCCTCATAAACCTTTTTTCACAAATGAATTTGAGGAAAAAGGACACAAAATGTGTTGAATTATTAGTTCTGTTGAAAGGTTCAAAAGGAGTTCAAATGAATGCACAAAGAGGTGGGAGTGTGCTAGCCCCACTTCCTGCTGTTGTGTCACTCTCCACCTAAGAAGAATAAGCCTAAGCAAAACCTTCCACTTTCCCTGGAGGCTATTGATAATGTTCTCAATCACATGGATAGCTTCCATCAGTAGAAGAAGCCTTCCTCCTTGTGCTGTTGCTTTCCACATGAGGACACAACAAAAGGTATAAGACTAGTGCACTTTCCTCACAGTTTATCCCTTTTTTGAAGTTTTATCAATGGGTGTTCCAGATTATAACTGAAGGTGATTCTGTGTTGGTATAAAGCTTTTACTCCTGGACAAGTCAGGATATCCCCATTTCATCCATTCTTCCTTCCCACTTTAGCCTTAAGAAGGTGCTCCTGAGAAGATGAGTTTTGAGGCTGGGGTGGGGGCTATAATAGATGAGGGGTGAGCAGGTATTGGGACCCTGTTCCTGCTTTGTGTAACATCTTTTTTGTGTGTCAAAGATCGTCACTTAGTACAGTCCTTTATAATTTCTGCTAAAGCTTCTTTTAAAAATAAAACGTACACATGGCTTGCTTGTTCTGGATTGTGTTTTTGCAAGGACAGAAAGGATAGTTACCAAGGGATTTTGTGGTTAAGAGCAAAAACAAGAGCAAAGTGCCCAAGGCCACATGGGATGGCTCTTCTCCTGGGAGACACAGTGAGGAATCAAATGTCTCACCCTTGACTTCAAAGCCAAGTGCTCCAACCTACTGAAATATGTAATCAAATATCATGAAACCACTTAATTGTAAACTATGTGGCATCTGCAATAAGTTAGAGAAATGTATAATTCTATGTGAATGGTTGGTGACATTCAATTTCAATAAACACTATTCTTACTGTCCTTAAAATGTGTTGCTTAAGCAAAAGTGCAGATGCAGTAAGAGTGAGAGAAACCTTATACAGGAGGAGGAGGAGGATTTTAAAATAGGAAAATCCTATTTTTACATCCCTAACTTAGCTCTGTAGATGCTTTATTTAATATTGTGTCCTATTGCTAGATGCCCAGTGTGGCGCAGTGGACAGAATGATGGATTAGGACTCAGTAGACCTGGGTTCAAATCCATGTTTGGCCATGAAAACCCACTGGGAGTATGGCACTGGTAAGAGCACTCGAATATTTCACTAACCTTGAAAACCTGATTAGAGTCAATATAACTCAAATGAGACTTGAGGGCACACAATATACACATATGCTGTTATGAATGTCTGTATAAAGGACACAGCAGCAGGTTGTTGTTGTTTTTTAAAGCTTATTTTTAAAATATATATTTAACAAATTTAAAATCCCAGCTTGCAGAAAAATTGTCAAGTGAGGTGTATAATTAATGTGTGCTTTTTTTATTTAACAAGAACATTTTGCAGAAAAGAACACTTCCATTAATCTTATCTATGGTTGAAAAAAAAATGTGTTTCCAACAGACAAAACTGCTTCATTTTGTATCTCTTTCACATACACACATGTGTCAGGTTTACATTAGCCAACCTTGATAAAAATGAAAAATAAGGGAAGAAAATTATAAAGATTGCACATACCATTTCAGCAGCACATATTTTATTATTATAATCTATGAAATGGTTTTGTTCCATCTCATTATTTTGCTTGTCTGTTTAGCATTTGTATGTTAGAGAGACCAGGGGGGGGAAATAAATGCAAAACAGTGCTTTGTTTTAAAAATGACTCGTATGGAAAGGTGTTTTTTTTATTCCAACATCAATGTGTTTAAATATGGAGTTAATGACAGTTACAAAATGTAATATTAAATTTAGATTTAATTTATTCCCAACGTCAGAAACTCAAAGCACCGTATGGAATACAAAAGTGATAAGCACATGATAATAAAAACACGTTCCCATCAAATTAGAAGAAGGACAGAAAAGAAAGAAAAAAAATCAAAGGTGTAAATCTGTTGCTTTGTTACACAGGTGGAAGGCAAAGGGATAGCATCCACTCTTGTGCGGTAATTAAGGAGTTGCTGCTGCAAGTCTTGGAGGTGCACATGCATGCTCAAGAATCCCTGTGGGGACTTATTAAATTGCCAGACAGAAGTGAGTGAATGTTAATGCCTTTTGCTCTCCTCCTGCATAACAAAACAAAAAGGATTTCAGTGACTGAATAAAAAAATAACCAAAATTAAATTAATCAATTTACTTTAAATTAAGTAGCAGTCAAATGCTTGTTGAAAGAGAAATATCTTTGACAGTGGAAATAGGCTTAGATAATATGAGAAACATATCATTAAAAGCCAACAGGGATTTCACAGAGCTTTGTGTGTGAGCAATCAGACTTTGTAACGAGGCCTGTGTCTATCTCTTGATGATTAATCACAAAACGAAGCAAGCAAATTTGCAAGATAGGGAAGTGCTAAGACAATCAGATGTCTTTCAGCACTTAAGGAATTCTAGCCCCTACTGGCATACTATTTGCATCATGTATCTCTCCCCTAAGAAATGGAGGAAGATAGCATCACCTTCTGAAGGCTGGGAGATCCATATATAGAGAGGTCTCCTACCAAAGGAAAGTTAGAGCAGCACACACAAGAGGGCCATAGCAGCTGATCTTCAAGAAGTTTATATCACCATATCCCAAACTGTTCAGTGTCTTAACATTTATAACCAGCAGCTTCAATTGCACTCAGAAATTAACTGGCAGTCAAAGAAGGTCAGACAATAAAGGGATCACATGAGCTCAGGATTTTGCTGCAGTCAAAATTACAACCACTGCATTCTGCATTCATTTCTCAGTCAGTCTGCAGGGCATAGAAGGTTTTTCAGTAGTCCAGTGAAGATATAGCTACTAATGCATTGAAAACTGCAGCTAGAAGAAGCAAAGCAGCTTGTGCACCAGTTCAAACTAAGCAGTCCTTGGCTCAGCCTTTGCCTGAGCATGTAAAAACAAGTTTAGGTCCAGAAGAACTCCCAGACCATGAACCTAACCTTTGAAAGGGAGCACAAAATGGAAGAGAACCCTTACACACAGTCCAGTGGATCCTTTTCATCATCTAATTAGGTGACATCAGATGGCAATTTGACAAGTTCCATCACTTACTTAGCCACCACTGATTAGCTGGATGTGTATGAGTAAAGTCAGGATGTGGTCTCCCAATCCCCATTCCCTGGAGCTGCTTTGCATTGCCCTAAATAACAAGTGACTAAGTAAGAACCAAAATATATTTCATTTATTGTGTTGCATTTTGGTTGGGTCCAGAGGACTTTAGGGTGGGGTAATGGAAAAGCTCAAATGTTAGATGTGTTCCCTCAAATGGAAAAGAATCTGTTAGCGGTGAGGGAAAAGAAAAATGATCAGATGTTTACCATATCACTTTGTGGAGTCTGATTCGATGTATCCCACATGCTATGTTGTACTAAATAAAGTAAAATGATTTCATGGAAGAGATTTTATTCTGCTTTAATACTCTGTAGCCTTTCCACGTCTTGTGTTTTCTAGTTTTTCTCTTCCTTTATCTTTTGTTAACCACAGTTGTTGTCTCTCTTTCTCTCAGGGCCTGTTTTGTACTGTTCTTTTTCTTCATTTTGCAACTTCTTTTCATTTTTACCTGACCATCTCACTTGTTTAGTCGTTCAGTCGTGTCCGACTCTTCGTGACCCCATGGACCAGAGCGCGCCAGGCCCTCCTGTCTTCCACTGCCCCCCCGAAGCTGGGTCAAACCCATGTTGGTAGCTTCGGTGACACTGTCCATCCATCTCGTCCTCTGTCGTCCCCTTCTCCTCTTGCCTTCACACTTTCCCAACATCAGGGTCTTTGCCAGGGAGTCTTCTCTTCTCATGAGATGGCCAAAGTATTGGAGCCTCAGCTTCAGGATCTGTCCTTCCAGTGAGCACTCATGGTTGATTTCCTTCAAAATGGATAGGTTTGTTCTCTTTGCAGTCCAGGGGACTCTCAAGAGTCTCCTCCAGCACCACAATTCAAAAGCATCAATTCTTCGGTGGTCAGCCTTCTTTATGGTCCAGCTCTCACTTCCATACATCGCTACAGGAAAAACCATAGCTTTGACTATGTGGACCTTTGTTGGCAAGGTGATGTCTCTGCTTTTTAAGATGCTGTCTAGGTTTGTCATCGCTTTCCTCCCAAGAAGCAGGCGTCTTTTAATTTCGTGGCTGCTGTCACCATCTGCAGTGATCATGGAGCCCAAGAAGGTAAAATCTGTCACTGCCTCACAGCCCCCATCTCACCATCTCACAGCCCCCAACAATTCCATCTATAGTTGTTGTTTTTCTAGTGAGGCTGCCGTGGTTTAGAGGGGAATAGGTTGGCCAGGTGAGAGATAATGGCTGAAATCCTGTTGCTTAGCAACTCTAGAGTTGCTTAGTCACAACTAGAGTAGGCGCATGGAAGCGATGGAAGTTGCAAAGGACTTGACTCACCAGATCCTCACTAATTCAATGGCCCTATTCTAGTTTTAGTTTACTATGCTAAGCAACCAAATTTTAGCCATGGTGTTTTTTACATTATCATCCAACATCCCATTGAGTTTTAGCTGTGCATGCACTAAATAAAGGAGTGTATGCTATTGATTCTGATCTGGCTCACTTCTTCTTTTCCCATAGCCCCAAAACTTCAAAGCCGAGGTAAAGTGGTGAAGGGGGCTACTACTTTTCAGGCTTTCATTTTGTTTGAAAGCATCATCTTCCCTCAGCTATCAAGCAATTATATTCATATCCTTCTATCTTTCACTGACTGATTCAGGGAAATGCATATTCACTCGCTGTGAAGTCACACCAGGGAATTCGAGTCTGTTCAATGAAAATGGCCGCACTTAAATCAAACTGGTTCAACTGCTTCTTTTTACAGTCCTGCAGGTAGTGCTGCTCAAAGAACTGCCTTAACAGGCTTTTTCATGTCTCTATTGCCAGCTTCCAACTTGGGGCTTTACTAGTCTGTTAAATTTTTTTAAAATAAAATAAAATAAACAGGAACGTTGTCCATTTATGTGTCAGGCAACAGTTTCCCCTCCTATAGCCCAACAAGTATGGTATGTACAAACATAGCCCAGCAAATACTCTATCTCTACTTTTTGTAACATATCCTTCATCCTATACCCTCGTCAAATCTTTTTGCTCCTTTTGTTTGTTATGTGCCACAAAGTCACTTCTGACATATGAAGATTCTTATAGGGTTTTCAAGGTATGTAAGATACTTAACGGTGTTCCGTGTCTAGTCGCGCTGGCCACGTGACCACGGAAACTGTCTTCAGACAAACGCTGGCTCTACGGCTTGGAGACGGGGATGAGCACCGCGCCCTAGAGTCGGACACGACTGGACTAAATGTCAAGGGGAACCTTTACCTTTACCTAAGATACTTAAGGGTTGATTTCACAGTTGCCACCACCCAGGTAGTTTCCATGGTCAAATGGGGATTTGAACCCAGGTCCCCTGAATCCTAGGCTATCACTTTAATCACTGCATCACACTTGCTCTCTTTTCAGCCTACCTTCCTAATATCTGAAAGGTGAGGTTCATCCTACCCATGGGCACAGTAAAGCAATGGCTTCAGGTGGCAGATGTCAGAGGTGGTTTCCACAAACCACACACCCCCAGCTGTTCTATCTGTTTTACCAGTCTGTCTGCAAGGACACAGCACAGCATGCCATGTTGCTTGTCTTGCACCTTCTCAGCAAGCCTGCTTGCCCTCTGTTATGGTGGAAGTCCTAGAAGTTGCTATAGTTATACCTCCAGTAGCCAACACAAAAGCAAGAGTCAACAGCCAACCCAGTTTATTGCCATACTTGGAATGGAGAGGAATACCATCTTGTCCCTTGATAAAGCAACAAAATGCCTTGGGGCAATCTTGCGGAAAAGCCATCCTTGCAGCTGAGTTCTAATGCTGGTGTGTTGTGTTAGAGCTGTACTATCTTATCCAATGTGTTCTCCAGTTTAAGTGCAAAACTAAAGGCAGGGGCCAGGCCTTAAGACAGCTTTTCATCCACCATTCCATTGTAAGGCGCTGGTAGATGCGCACTCCAGTTCTGCACACATTCACTGAGACGTAAGTTTACTCTCTGTGACGTCTACATAAGACCGCAGCCTTAGGGTTCGAGGTGGTCTTGGGTTTGTTTGTTTAAAATTTATATTGAGTTTCACAGCAAACAAGCAAAAAAAGGAGGGCAGTACAGCATATAAAAGAATGTTGTATAAACAAGTTGCAGCCTTAATTGAATGCCAGTCTACACCAGATGATGGTCTACCCCTCCAGTGCTTGCAAAGCAGCCAGAGGATTAATAAAAGAAGAAACATCTGCCAACATCACCACTTATCAAATGCAATGTGCTACTCTGAGAATTATTTCAGTAAAATAACATGTGTGTGTTCAGAATATATCATTCTGTCTTTTCAAAGGCCAGCAATCTGTTATTAATATAGTGAGGCGGGTATACTACTACTTTTCTGCATAATATTTTTAATTAAAACATTTTTGACTGAAGTTGAACTTTTTTACCCCAGGACAGAAGCTTGGCATGGAGCACCAAAAGAAAAAAGAGGACACAGCTAAAATAAATAAACTACTAACTTTTTTCTTTTTCTTTCTTTTTTTTTTTTTTTTGGTGGGAAAAGCAAGTTTTTCAACATGTCAGACAAAATGCGTGTTCCCTTTTTCTTAGTATGTTCTAAGATTTTTACATCTGGCAAAATTAAAAAGCTGTTTATATACTCAATATTTGCTGTTGCAAACTTTAGTGAACTACAGTTAACAAATATTAGAGTGCTAAATATCTAACTAATATACTTGTCCACTAGAAAAATGCACCAATCCTTTACTTGTTTATTTACTTTTAGGAAGTAAGGAAATCAGACATGTTTGTTTGTTTGTTCAAAATATTAGTACACTGCCTTTCTCCTTAGGATCCAAGACGACTTATAGTATTAAAAGAGACAAAAGCAAAATAATAAATTATTACAGTAAACGATGGCAATAAATTATTACACTATTTTAAAAGCATTAAACAGATATATTAAAACTCATATGTAAGAGCAATATTAAAAGCTCAAGTTAAACAACCTGCCTGAAGAGAAAGGTCTTGGCTTTCAGAAGGACAGCAAAGATGGGACCTACCTAGTTTCCCAAGGGAGAGCATTCCAGAGTCTGAGAGCAGCAACAGAGAAGGCCATCTTCTGTGTCTCCACCAAATGCACTTGTGAAGGTGGCACGGCTGGGGGAAAGACCTCTCGTGACTAGCTTAATAACAAGTAGGCTCAGAAGGGGTCTTTGAGGTAGCTTGAACCCAAGCCATTTAGGACTTTATAGGTTAAAACCAGCATTTTGAATTGTGCCCACAAACAGATCAGCAGGCAGTGGAGCTGCTATAACGGGGGTGGGTGGGGTGGGGTGGGGGGTTATGTGATCCTTGTAACAAGCCCCAGTCAGCAATCTGGCTGCAGCATTTTGAACCCTCTGAAGTTTCAAAATACTTTCCAAGTGCAGCCCCACATAAAATGTGTTGCAGTTATCTAGCCAAGATATAACTAAGGCATGTGTCACCATAGCCAGATCAGACTTCTCAAAAAAGGGGCACAGCTGGCACACTAGTTTTAACTGTGCCAAGTTCTGACCACTGCCAAAATCTGGGCATCCAGGCTCAGAGACGTAGACACCATTTGGAAAAAATAGTCAGTGCTACTCATGGGAAAGAGTAATAGTACTTTGTTTTGGGCATAAACACATCAGATTAGTGTAATTAAAATGTAATAGAAAGACAGCACACCCTGCCTCCTGGATGGTGCTGACTCAGACATCTAATCTCGCTATTTCATCAGAGTGCATTGAGAAGTAAAGGACGTGCATTTCTCTGTTTATTTTAAAATGCATGCAAATGTACATATTTTGAAAAATGCAAATAAACATGCATGGAAATTTTGAGGTGGGAAATGGCTTGTAATCTGATATTGGACCGGGACAGAATGACCTTGCAGTGAGAAAATGAGACCTGAAAGCAAACAAACCGGTCAGATCTGCCAGTCACCAGTCACCCCATGCCTTCTCGTGAACTGTGCTCTTCCTCTGATATGTGAATGATCAGTCTTACAGATTTATTTGCTAGTAACGTCTACTGATGTCTAAAAAGTACAACAAAAGCGCCACTGATGGACATATGTCACAGACATGATGATTTCACAAAGGAGAAGCCAACAATGAAAGGAGAAAGCACTGGGCTGCATCTGTAACCTTGGAAGAGCCCTTGCAGAGACTAATTGTAGCAGGGTCTGAAAAAGCCATGGAGATGTCCCTACTTCTCTTATGTGGTTGTCTAGATAACATTCTCAACATCCTATTATACAGCTGGAAGGTTTTGAGAGCAATTTGTGATCTCTCTCCCTCCTCTGGATGTTACAGGATATTTCATTCATGTCCATTATCTTTGGCTGGGTAGTAATATTCTCTAATACTGGAACATCCTTCAGATTTGGTGAAGATGAATGTTGCTAATTTTGCTACACTGAGTGTACAACAACAAAAAAGATGAAACAAACTCAAACTTGGAGGTGCAAAAAGGGAAGAACAGGAATTAAACTAAATAAAAATGCCACAAAAGAAACAATCCCCTTTAGTTCGCTCACCCCAAAGATTGTAATGCTAAAACATCCCTTTTTGTTTGTATATTTTATTATTTGTGCCTCACCTTGATTCATGCTTCTTATGTTCCATGTTCCAGATATATGTGTTGTACAGCATCAGACTTTCCTTTGCTTCTGTTTACTTCAGCAATGAGATGTCCTTCTGACTATAATCCAGTTGCTTCCTTAGTGACTGGTCTCTTCATACACTTATCCTTTGCTTTTTTTTTCCAGACCGAATGTCTTCCAACCTAGGAGTCTCATCTTCTAGCACTATCATTTCATTTTGGAATGTTTCATCATAGGGTTTTCAAGATACAAATAATCAATAGTAGTTTATCATTGACTTCTTCTGTGTTGTACTAATAAGAATTAGCTAAAGTATCACTGGCATTGATTAAATATCTTCTACCAATAATGTTGTCCATTAGCTGCCCTTACACAATTTCTGTCCCATTAGCAAACATTTATTTCTGAAGCAGATAAATGCACTTTAGTCTACTGCTTCATTATTGGCCATTCTGCCTTCAGTGACCCCGCTAGGAATCTAGATATGTCTCCACAATATTGATGTCAGCTTCTCTAACACAACCATGTGTAGGAATATTGCAGCAGATGTTGTTATGTGCCATTAAGTAGCTCCCAATTTATGGCGACCCTATGATTTAATGACCTTTAGAATACCCTATCATTCTCAAGTCTTACAAACTAAAAGCCATGGTTTCTTTTATTGAATTGATCCACCTCATCTTTCTCTTTTCCTACTACTTTGCACTTATCCTCCTACTATTTTGCAATTAGTTTTGCTTTCTGTCCAAAGTACAATAGCTTCATTTTAGTCATTTTTAGGTTCAAGTGAAAGTTGAGGTTTGATTTGTACTTGAACGCACCTTCCAGCAGCCCGTGTTATCTCTAATGGTGTCCTCCAATATCACATTTTGAATGTATCAGTTTCTTCACTGTCCAGCTTTCACATCCACACAGATGACTGGGAAGCCCCATCCTTCAAATTTTGGGATGAGGAACCCCCCTGTCCTGGTTCACCAGTTGCACTACATGCACAATAATCAAGAATAATATAGCATGGGTTACTTTGGCCTTAGTCAGCTTTAGTCTTCAACTGTGTGTCACTTTGTGATCTTTTGTAGTTCCTTCCAAGCTGCCCTACCAAATCTCTGACTTTGGGGGTGTGGTGTGAGTGTGCAGTCTCCATCTATCTGATGATTCAATAAAAGTATAGGAAAAAAATCAACAATATTGATTTCTTCATTGTCAACATTAATATGTAATTGTTCTGTAGTTCAGCTGTTATCCTGCTTTTGCACATTACTTCCATCAGCATCACTATTTTCTGCTAGTGTTTAAGTGTCATCTAGGGATGTGTGCGAACCTCACAACTAGCTCTGTACCAGAACAAAGGGCATAAGGATCAGGGACCATCTTCCATCTGCTGTGACCTGGAGGAGCTACACAGTGTCCTAACTGAGTGAGCTATCCACCCACAGCCCAAATGTTTCCACATTCCAACACATTGTCAATATTAATGGTGTAATAAATTGTTTGGATAATAAAAAACCTTGCATGTAATTAACACTGGTTATGAGTGGGAGAGAGTCTTCACAAGCTAAGGTGACTGCCTCTTTTTGCCACTAACCAATTAGCAGAATTCTTTTTCCCATCTTTTAGGCAAGCCCTGCACTTTGACCCCTCCTCTTCCTGTTTGTTTGCTTCCATTGTCTTGTGTGTTTTTTTTAGTCCCTGCTGAGCTCCTGACCATGCTGCATGCAGTCAGGATCTCTCCCAGCCATGTGGTTAAGAGATCATCTCCTTCCTTTTTTCCCTTTTGTTCTTCTCTTTGTAGCTGAGCATAACAAATGTTAGTAAAGATGTCTTTTTTTTACTTAGTATTCTTCTGGAGTTTTTTCCCCACTATTTTAAGTGCTTGTTAGTGAAGAGGGTGAATTCTGAGAACTTGTGCTACTCTCTTACACTTGCTCTCCTGCTTTGCTGCTGATTTGTATTTTACGCACTGTTAATTAGAGAGGGTATTGAACAAAGTTCTATTATATAGGAGCTTGATGGTGCTGTGGTTAAACTGCAGTACTGAAGTCAAGACTCTGCTCATGACCTGAGTTCAATCCCGACAGGCTCAGGTAGCTGGCTCAAGGTTCTCAGCCTTCCATCCTCCCAAGGTTGGTAAGTTGAATACCCAGCTCACTGGGGAGGGGGGACAATATGTAGCCTGCACAATTAAATTGCAAACCACCCAGAGAGTGCTTTAAGCAGTATATAAACATCACACTTTACTTTAAATAAGTTTTTCAATTTTTTTAATGTAAATTTCAGTAAAATTCGCTACACTGTTCAGATATGCAGATGATACAACTCTGATGGCAGAAAGTGAGGAGGAATTAAAGAAACTCTTAATGAGGGTGAAAGAGGAGAGTGCAAAAAATGGTCTGAAGCCGAACATCAAAAAAACTAAGATCATGGCCACTGGTCCCATCACCTCCTGGCAAATAGAAGGGGAAGAGATGGAGGCAGTGACAGAGTTTACCTTCTTGGGCTCCAGGATCACTGCAGATGGTGACAGCAGCCACGAAATTAAAAGACTCCTGCTTCTTGGGAGGAAAGCCATGGCAAACCTAGACAGCATTTTAAAAAGCAGAGACATCACCTTGCCGACAAAGGTCCGCATAGTCAAAGCTATAGTTTTTCCAGTAGCGATGTATGGAAGTGAGAGCTGGACCACAAAGAAGGCTGACCGCCGAAGAATTGATGCTTTTGAATTGTGGTGCTGGAGGAGACTCTTGAGAGTCCCCTGGACTGCAAAGAGAACAAACCTATCCATTCTAAAGGAAATCAACCCTGAGTGCTCACTGGAAGGACAGATCCTGAAGCTGAGGCTCCAATACTTTGGCCATCTCATGAGAAGAAAAGACTCCCTGGAAAAGACCCTGATGTTGGGAAAGTGTGAGGGCAAGAGGAGAAGGGGACGACAGAGGATGAGATGGCTGGACACTGTCACCGAAGCTACCAATATGACTTTGACCCAACTCCGGGAGGCAGTGGAAGACAGGAGGGCCTGGCGTGCTCTGGTCCATGGGGTCACGAAGAGTCGGACACGACTTAACGACTAAACAACAACACTACACTGTGTGACAGAATGAGGGGAAAGAATGTTTGACAGAGGAAAGAAAGGTTATATGAACCATAACACTAATTTTACAGTTCTATAAAAATGGTTTTTGGAGCAGCTGCAAAGCGATACATATATGGAATGGTGACCTCTGTAGCACCTTGTTGGTTGGTGTGTCCAAGGAAGATCTTGGGTTTTATAATGGAGAGGCCAGTTGTCACTCACCTTCTCCTTTAGCAGCAGCAGCTCAGTCTACTATTATTTTCAAACATCTGTTTGAAGACAGAGAGCATGCCTTAGTGTCATTCATACTACTGGCAAAAAATAGTAGTTACTATTTGCAGTAGATAGCAAGCTAGAAAGAACTGTGACTGGGACATTCAGCAAGTGTGCTATAGTTTATTAAAATACTCCTATTTGTAGGGAGGAAAATGTTTAGTTTTATCTAGTATTAATGTATAAGTCAGATTAATTTATAAGAACACAGATTCTGCTTTCTAGGCCTCCCATATAAGAGAAAACTTCACAATAGCAATGCAGTGAGCTTTGAAATACCAAGGACTGCACAAAGAGTTTTTAAACAACAAACAATTTTCAGAAGCAGTTTAATAATTGGCTGGGGATATGTCTGACTGTTGGTCTACCTTTATGTCCCTCTTCCTTAGCCAGGCTCCAAGGTGGCTAACATAGACAACAGAATAAACCAAAACACAACCACCATGAGCCATAAAAGTAACTGGAAACAGTAGAGAAAAGCAAACAAATGAGCAGCCAGGACCATGAAACAGTTCCAGTTAAACAAGAATCTCAAAGTAATGATATGTCATTAAAAGTCAGGCACAAAGGATAGCCTTCCTCGAGTGCCTGAAATATCACAATGAAAAGACAAAAGGTGTGTGCCCCGGAAGGAAGCTGTATGAGATAACTTGAAGCTAGAAAACTTGAAGGGGGGGGGGGCTGTAATAAAGATATTTAAATATAGACACTCCTGTGTGAGAAGGGTATGCTCAGATATGCCAGTCCCAGGCCATTTAGATCTATGAAGTCAAACTGGTAGCCACAACATTATCATGATGTCCAGACTCAGTTACCAGTTGGTTGGGCTGTGTTATGTGCCATCATATTGTTTCCAACTTTTGGAAACCTTATAAATTGATGACCACCAAAAGGTCCTATTATTAACAGCCCTGCTTGGACTCAAGGGTATGGTTTCCTATTCTGAGCCAATCAATCTCATATTTGGTCTTCCTCTTTTCCTACAATCTTCCACATTTTCCAGCATTAGTCATTAGTTTGGCCAACCAAATTTCTGAACTGCCCAAAGGGAACTCCCATGTACATGTACTTCATTATTTCAGGGCAGGGGGGACTTTAGGATGATGGAGATTTGTTAGACTTCAGGGTTGTTGTTGTTTTAATAGAACCCTGAGACACACTGGTCAGAGCCCAGTGCAAAAGACTTTATACGTTAATAATTGTGATCCTAGGAACTAGTTTTGAATCCCAGAATTAAATGGAGCCCTCAGTCCTTCCACACACAAAAATACACCCCATGTTTCCGTTACTTCTGTTGCTGAACAACTGGAAATCAGAAATCTCTGAGCATCTGTGCAAACAACATACAAATCTATTAGTAGACCCTCTTCTCCACCTTCTGTCCACCCTGGATTACTGAGAATCAGTGTTGTGTGAAAGTTAAAATTTAAAGCTTGAAGTTGGAGCAAGTCTTTAGTCCCCATGGATCCCTGAAACACACTGTGTGTCCCTGAGCCAGTCATTCTCTGTGTCTCTACCTCACAGAGATGTTGTGAGGATATAATGTGGAGGAGAGTTCTGTATGCTGCCTTGAGCTTCCCTGAACAAAGGTAAGCTATTCAAGTAACAAACTAATACCATCTGTCTCACTTGTTTGTGAAAGACGAGCAGAACTGGGCATCCTACCAGAACATAAGCAGAATTTCTTGGATTTGATTTTTTTTTTCCAGATAGACACACAGTAGGTAGCAGACAACAACTGCTCTGAAGACAAATTTCATTTTATACAGCTTTATATTTGCCAACGAAGAATAAAAGCAATATTCTCAAAGCAACTGTAACCCAATTTTAACCACTAAATCTTAGAAGGAGGGCAACATTTCAGTAGCTACAGAGCTGGAAAAAAACTGCCTGAAGAGCTCTAAGAGCTGATCAGAGGTGGGCAATCTCGCTGGGCCTAGGGGTCAAATTTTTACTACTGGCATGCCCTGAGGGTCACAACAGGTCCAGCTGTAGCCTGAAATGGCCAACAATTTGGGGTGGAGGTGGGGGAATCAAAGCAGGAAGCACTGCAACATCCACACTCTGTTTAGATTTTGGAGGGGGGGTTGGAATTTACCTCTTCTGGTCTGAAAACATATAATATGCAAAAAAAAAAGCCAGTGCCCCAAATGTGTCTGGGAGAAAGAGGGGGAACCTCCCTCCCCCATTTTTCAAATTTTTGAAATAGAGGATGATCTGGGTAGGTGTTAGGAACAGACATAAGAACCTCAAAGCCCATAAGCCACAATCTGGCCACCAGCGCTCTAAATCAGCCATTCTTGATGGGGGTCCATATGGTCCCCTGAGGGGCCCTGGCACATTTGAAGGGGGGCACAGACTGGAAACAATTCTTCACATACCACCTGATAAGGTTTGTTATACAACTTATACAATCCTGATTCGGCTTATATTTCGTTCATATTGTGTTTATGGCTCTGGCCAAAAAAAAGATTGAGAATAGTTGCTGTGAATGGACTAAGGCTCTCTCTCAGTATAAGACAGCTTTCTGTGTTTCTGAAAAAGCATATAGACTAGAAACTGCAAAGGAACTGCTCTCATTCCAGCAACAGAGCACTTGCAGAAAAACTAACGCATTAACCTGGGAAAAGTTCGGTGTTCTACTATGGTAAAACATTCAATGCAATTTGAGTAATTTTATTTCACGTGACAGTAATTGACTGCTGTGAGCACGGGATTTGCTCTGTTAATAAAATGGATGAATTTGAATTAGTTTTTACAGATCACATGATGTGAAGGCTGAATCAAATTGGTTTGGCCATTTTTGCTCCCAATGTGGCTTTTTTCTCTCTCACACACACTGGATGCTTCTACTTTTTTCAAGGCAGAAACATTCAAACAAACCTTTTCCTGTCTGATCAGTTAATCTGTTTTTGTAAAAAAAAAAAGGGCGGGGTGCCTATAGATGGTGTTTCAGTGATACAGGCAGTCGGGGTGTGATGGTCAGGGCTGTGGGAATACCTGCCCCAAGTCCTCTGAATTTTTAATTTTTAAAAATAAGAGATTAGCACTAGATCATCTTATCAATTTATCACTAGTATTGATGTACTAGTTTAATGTTAGAACACCTCTGGAGGAGAAAAAAAATAAAAATTATTAGCAAAACAGAAACAACCCAGACAAAACAAAAGATGTTCTCGTGGTATGGGGTATTTCTGTACACAATAAGAACAACTTTGGAATGCTGCCATCTTTTCCAGAACACTATATAACCTTTCCAAAACGAAGCAGCTTGACAACAGACCATAAAAGTATCAGCGGAGGAAGAACCAAAGGAAGGAAAGAAAGGGACTGTGGGCTGAAATGCAAATTGCATTGCATTGAGTGTGAAGCCTGAACTCCCAAATCAATCTGCAGCCTCTGTGTGATCATTGAATGAAATTTCAGCTGTAACACAGGTGCAAACCAAATCGCAGCCTGTATTAATCAAATTGGAGCTATTCAACTTGCCAGTGGAATCACAGCCTAACTGGCTAGGACAAATGCATACCACTGTTGCATAAAAATATGGTGCTAAATCCAAGAACAAGTGTGTTCTTAGCTTTCTCTTGAATAGTTTTGGATTTCTAATCAACAGAACCCCACTTCATTCATCTCTTTATTTGCATGAGACTTTTTTCATTTTCTTTTTTTAGCAATGTCCTGCGTTTTTCATGCCCTAACTGGAAGCAAATACAAGGAGGGTGAGCCAATGGAGTCCTGATCTCAAGGTTAACGTGGCTGTCAAGGAACAGGCTGAATGTGCCTGGCTTCACTCTCTCCTTGCCTTCCCCATACACAGTTTAAACAGTTAGGAGAAGCCAGAAGTCATACCAAGTGTGACTGTTGCAATGGAGACATAATTTGACCAGGACGATTCCATAGATGGACTATTAATATTTGCCTAGGAGAAACCTAGATAGATAATGCTTTCAACGCTCCCTTTGAGAACAAGATTGGTTTTATTGATTTCTCTGTGATATTTATCACTTTAAAATCTTGGCATATCTATCTGCTCAGAGTAGCAGAGTATAATTGTCTTTTGTTTACTTTGACTTTAGAAAAATAAAGTTTCAGTTGGCTAAAGCAAAGGGCCATCTCAACCCACCCATATCACCCCTTATGCCTCATCCATGTTGGAATTTCCCAGTCCTGTGTTCTGAAAGCACATTCTTTCCCAGTCACACCTGCAAATGGAAGGCTGCCTGCAGAATGCGCTTTCATTGCCCAATCATTTTCTATGAGGATGTCAACAGCCAAATACAACAAACTCTTCTCTGTGCCTGTTGTTAAATAATGGATGCAAATATAATCTTGTAAAAATTATTTTATTTTATAACCCAGTTCGTACGACCACATACTCAGCAATATATTAATTAGCACAAATAATACAACCCATTCCTATAGTCCCTTAAAATATGCATTCATTTTATCAAGCTTAAAAGACAACAGACCAATATTCCAGCCAACTTCTCAAAATATCATCCTCTCCATTTGATTCCAAGCAAAAAACTAAGGGCACCAAATTTTAATGAAATTATCTTCTTTTATTTCTCCTCTAAAGAGTATAAAATGAGTAATCAAATTTTTCCATCAGTGCTATTGCCCATATTCTATCCAGGTATCTTTTAAAGGAAAGTCCTTTCCAACTTTGCATGTGTTCAGCTTGAGTGACAATATGCAAATCCACTTTCTTAGGGCAGTTCAGGACAAATAGGTGTGTCTGAGGTCTGCCCTGCCCCTCTCTATACTGTGCCTATAATTCTTCTCAGAAAAGTGAAATCCTCCACATGTCTAGTATTGTGAGTCTAGTACTGTGGGATCTCCTAACATTAAAGATGACATTTCCCTCAAACCTAGCACTACAGGATAGCTGGCTGTTGCCAAACCTGTCAGAATAAGTTGCTTGTTCGAAAAGTGATTACATGATGGCAACTTAAAAGCAATTACTTTGGACTTCTGTGCTATATATTCTGCTGTCAGTAATGCAACTTGACTCCAGTTCAAGCATCCTCACTTACTCACAGCTGGGGAGGAAAATCCAACTGTCCCATCCCCTTTCATGTTTCTTACCGCTTGCGGCTGTGTGGTGTTCAACAGAACACACCACAAGACAATGGATTGGTTTCCTGTTCTGGCCCATGTTTTTTTCTACCATTCACTGTGCTTTGCACCCATAAGGCATACAACTGCAAGCAATTTTGTTATAAAAATACACTGCCTCCTTGGTTTCAAAGAAGAGTCAGAATAGGTGAGAAGGACTGGTTGGTTTCCCAAAAGAATGGGTGGCAGACTGGCAGAACATAAGCAACATCAGAATCTAACCTTTAACCATGTGATATAACTTACCCCACTTTCTTTTCCACATTGTCTCCTGCAGAGCTTTCAGTGATGGATACAAAAACCCCTTTCCTGACTAACCTGCAGCATCCTGTTCTATCAAAACTGCTTAATTTCCCTATCAGTTCTGTGAAAAGGGAAAAAATATTCTGGAACTTCTTATACATGGCTGTGGACTGATGTGAGAGAAGAGCCACATTCATTGTACATTATAATAATTTATTTTTATAGCACACAACATTTTAAAGGGGTTGGTGTTTCTTTAAAGGAATGTGTTGACAATCACCCAGACAATCACCAAGATGCACTGGAGGTGAGGGAGGTGAAAAAAATGGCTATTTACTGCAAGATGACTGTTCTTTTTCAGTAATAATGCCTTTGACAATGAATAGGCTCTGAAAACTGGCTCTATAATGTTCCCTAGAAACATCAGAAGACATGCCAAGAGTTTGTGGCATTTCTCCAATAAGGCCTGGAGTACTTTGTTCAGGAACTTCTGGAATTGGGCAGAGTTCATTAATATCAATGCAAACTCTACAGCAAAACACCTTGTTGAGAATCTCCATGGTAAAGGGGGAGATATCAAGGGCAGCAGCCAACCCTTCCTCATAGCGTAGGGGTGGCAGAAGCTGCTTTTCCATTTGAAGGTATCCTCAGTTTGAAGGACTATCTACTCTAAATACAGTTTAAAGATAATGAAGCATAAGTAGAGAAGAAGTCTGAATGTTGTCTATCAACCATTATTACAATGAGCAGACACACAAGTGATGTGCTCAGTTTTCACCAGTACGAGGAGATATACTATATCTATTCACATTATCGTAAATATTTCTAAATTCACATCTATATAATTAAATCAGCACATGTACATTTCTTTCTTTCTTTCTTTCTTTCTACATACATACACACACACACATACACAATTTTTACCTCACCTTTTTCCTTAAAAAGGACCCAAGGTGGCTTACATCATTAAAAGACAATATTTTAAAACTAAAAACAAGAAGTATACAAATACTAAAAAGGATTTTAAAAATACCACTTTAAGAAATGGTAAACAAAAGTAATATCCAAAACACATTCAAAGCAGTAAGGCACAACCATCCATTTAAAAATCCGATTCAGCCAGCCAGTCACTAAGGGAAAGCTTGCCTGAAGAGCAAGGTCTTCGCCTGCTTGCAAAAAGATAGCAAAGATGGGGCCAGCCTGGCCTCTTGTGGGAGGGGGGGGGGTTCAAAGTCTGGGAGCAGCCACAGAGAAGGCCCTCTCCCATGTCCCCATCAGATGCACCTGTGAAGGTGATGAGACTGAGAGAAAGTAGGTTCCCCTGGGAAGATTAGGTTCAAAGAAACATGCCTATCAAAGAAAGGAAATTGACAGCAGCCAGGCTGGCTGAAATACTGGAAAGGTGGCTCTGATATGTAGATGGACAAATGGCCTGAAAGGAAGCTCTGATAAACAATTTGGAGGTAGTTGTCACACCTGAATAGGAAGAGAGTTATTGGGAGCTGAAAAAGAACATCAACAGATTAAGGATTAGATCAAAGGGAACCATGCCAGACCTCAGGTCTGAAGGAATTTGTGCCCCTGAGCATCAAATATGCCTTTGAGGTTTTAAAGTAGAAAAGGGATTTAGGAGTTAGACTAGTGGAAAGATGAGCCATGGAGTTAGATAGAGATGGCAAGAGTTAGCAATGGAAAAAGAATCCACCTTGGGGCTGTTAGGAAGCTGGAGCAGGGAGGTGAAGCTTAGCCCCACAGCAGAGTCATCCTTTTAAAACTGTTCTTGTGTGTATTTTCTTTGCCAATGTTCAAAGCCTGTTTCTTGTTTTGTAACTGTTCCATGATTTTGCAACCTTTTACTTCCTGACTTTCAGCCAGGCATATTTTTTAATTTGCTTTTTATTCTTTTTAATTCTTTTTCAATAAAATTTTAAAATTTGGTCTGTAGGTTACTTTTAGACAAACCCGGATTCTAAAATCTGGTGCCTGACCATTTCATCCATGACTATTGTGCAGGTTTTAGAGCATGTTAAAAGTGTTATCTGGTACTGAGTTCAAGAGGTGGCAGTGTTTAAAAGATGGAGCCTAGTGGCGTAAATCCCAGTCTCTAGCTGCTTCTTGTGAATTTCCCCCGCCTCAAGGGTAAATGCAGAGTTCTGAAGGATCCACTGGTAAGGGCTCAGAGAGTGGGCCTGTCACATCTATGTTGCCAGATGAATAAGCTGTGGAGTCATAAGACTGGAAGACATCTAACATTTCAGATCCATATTCAAAGCATATACAAATATGCCCCTGTTCCACAGCTGTACACTTTGGCACCATTGTGATAACAATCAGTGTCACCCTCCTCGCTGTTTTATTGCTTTTCTGTGCAAACCATTTCCCCGATGTAGCCTTTGTGTACAGCCTTACCTAGAAGGCAACAAAAGCTTTCTAAACTGAGATAATTTAGGAGAAAAATATTTTCCATGCAAAGACTTGTGGATAAAAATGTTATTTGGATCTTGTTTCTGAGCCACACATCTCAAAAGGCCATTTTCTGATGTTGGTCTCGTCATGGTGATAAATAAATCACTGGATAAATATTTGTTGGTTTATGGAAGGACAGAAGGCATAGAAAGTCATTTCTGCATACTATTTGATGATAAATATTGTGTGGAAAATTTTGTCATTGGAATTCAATGGACTTTGCACTAAACCCTCACTCTGTTAGCTTGTTGGTCCATGGGTCATAGGCTTGAGGCATGTATTCACATACTTTATGTTTAATTGGATTGTGGATTAGGTTTGATTAATTAAATAAAATCCAGATCCAAATCCCTTCTGGAGTTGTGAAAGCTAGGAGTATCTACAACCAGAACACTAAGAAGTCCTTTACTATTCCACTTGTGCTTGCCAATGCTGTCAGTTCCATAAATGTAAGCTCAGCTTGAGGCATGAGTGAAGCCTTGTTTTGTGGTCTCATCCCAGTACCACTTCCTTCACATCACGCGCCTTGGTATATTTTAACAAAAAATGAGAATGTTAGTAGTCCAGAGGTTTTAAGGGAAAAAGGCGGTAGCAAGGAGGCTGTCAGTGAGAATTTAGACACACAGCAAGATTATGCAGGAAAGGGGAATTGATAACTCTTTTCTTTTCTTTTTCTTTCCGTAAAAGAAGTCTTCACTAAGGCAGTCACAGCAAGACTTTTCTCAGCAAAACAAGGAAAACAGACCTGTGAAGCAATCATTGGTCAACCAGCAAAGGAAACTTCCAGGCTCAGCATCTGGGTGCTGCTTGTCTGAGCAAGAACTAAGCACCCTTGCAAAGCTGTAAAAAATAACTTTGGGGAACTACAGTTCCCCAAATCCCCCTGCCAGCATGTTCAGTGGCAGTGCTGGCTGCAGGATGTTCTAGGAGACATAGTCCAAAAACATAATAATTATCCCAAGGTCTGGCAAAAGCAACCACTGGCATCTGCCCATGGCTCTCCGATTGGCACCGAGTGGCCAGCTGCCATTTTTCCCCCCAGTAATTCTCCTCATGTAATGCTGCACCAGGCCATCAGAGGGCATTTAACTGTTGATTATCAGTGTGCTGTTCCTGCCTCTAGCACCACCATACAAACCATCTAAACACCCAATGATAAAAGAGGGAACCTACAAGAGAACTGTGACTATCGCCCCACGTCACCCCTGTCACTCATATCCAGGATCTCATTTGCATGAGCCTATGAGAGAAGTGGAGGGGCAGAGTCAGCGGATATAAGAAGGTGTGGCAGGGTGAGATAGGGAGTTCAGTCAGAGAGAGCAGAGAGAAGTTGCAGAGAGATAGAGAGATAGTCAGAGAGATAGTGAGAAGTGAGATAGTGAGAATAATAGAGATAAGCTGGTCCAGATAACTAGATAGAGCAGGTGGTGAATGTGGCAAGATATATGATATTTAAATGATTTGATTGTATGAACTGAATAAAGAACATCTGTGATTCCTATCTAATTTAATACACTTCAATAAATAAGTTCTGTTGGCAGTAAGTGTCTGACTAAAGTCTATTACATTGTGGATAAAGGAGATCCACTGGTGGCAGTGTGAAAAAGAGGGAACGTCACAATTGATATCTGCTGGTGGGATGACATAGTGTGAGTGCCTTGTTTGGTGAAACAAGCAGGGGCCACATGGTAAACATCACAAGAACCTTTTGCCAACACCCCCTCCAGAACTGGGCGCACCCCTCCAGAATGGTTTGTGATATTTGGCTGTCTGTGGCAGAACAAGAAATGGCCCAGCCCACTCCACAAATCAAAGTGCACTGACGACTGACTTTACTGTTGATCTTCTGGCAGGAAATATGACAAGGACTTCTCTTTTCCTGGCAGGAAAACAACTAATCAGAATAAATTAAACAATGTACAATTTGT
Organism: Intellagama lesueurii; assembly: GCA_037013535.1. Lineage (NCBI taxonomy): Eukaryota > Metazoa > Chordata > Lepidosauria > Squamata > Agamidae > Intellagama > Intellagama lesueurii. Next base: position 248,961,279 of record JBAJHW010000002.1, read on the forward strand.
TGTGTCTTCAGGGCACACTTCAAATCTACTGTCTGAGATAGCCACCTCCAGCTGCCTAATGCTAGGACCAGCTACAGTCCTGCCAACACCTCTGGTTCAGTTATCAGCTGCCTGATCCATTCACATGGCAGAAGAGAAGAAGCACACTTTCACTTCAGACACAAACCTAAAGTGATATGCAATGCAGTCCGTCTTGGTGGACAGTCATGCTGGCAAAAGCTCTGTTCAAGCCTCCTTGCTTCTCCTAGTCCTCTAGTGGATTTGTTAGCCTGAATTGGATTCTCATACCTCATTTGCACCACATATTAATTAAGGAATGGGATAGAGGTCCGAAGAGTCATGCAACCATTCCTCTCCCAAATGAAAGGCTTCATCACTTAATAATACATTCTTGTCTTTACTTAATTTAGAATTATGGTGCATTTTATAATCTATTCTTTACTACAATGGGAGAGGAAGTCATCTACGGCCCTATCTTTGAACACGAATAAGACAACATTAAATAATTTCCTGTGCTACTAATTTCATTCGGAGAGAGTTAAATTGGACTTAAAACAATTTAAGTTGTCCTGAAACAAACTCTGGAATGTATTTCCAAGAAATTGTGCTGAAGACAGAAACAACACAATGTAAGCTAAGTGAATAAGGACCATGTCACTTTTGAGGTGTCCTCTACACCCCTTCACGGATTGCTGCCTTGTCCTGGAGAAGGGTCTTGAGTAATTCAGAGAAGCTATGGGCTATGCCGTGCAGGGACACCCAAGACGGACAGGTCGTAGTGGAGAGTTCTGACTAAAAGCGATCCACCTGGAGCAGGAACTGGCAAGCCACTCCAGTATCTTTGCCAAGAAAACTCCATGGACAGAAACAAAAGGCTAAAAGATATGACGCTGGAAGATGAGCCCCTCAGGTCAGAAGGCATCCAACATGCTACTGAAGAAGAGCGGAGGACAAGTACAAGTAGCTCCAGAGCTAATGAAGTGGTTGGGTCAAAGCCGAAAGGACGCTCAGCTTCGGACGCGCCTGGAAGTGAAAGGAAAGTCCGATGCTGCAAAGAAAAACACTGCATAGAAATGGAGTAGCCCTCATAGTCAACAAAAGAGTGAGAAAAGCTGTACTGGGATACAATCTCAAAAATGATAGAATGATTTCAATACGAATCCAAGGCAGACCTTTCAACATCACAGTAATCCAGGTTTATGCACCAACCACCGATGCTGAAAAGGCTGAAATTGACCAATTCTATGAAGACATACAACACCTTCTAGAACTGACACCAAAGAAAGATGTTCTTGTCATTATAGGGGACTGGAATGCTAAAGTAAGGAGTCAAGAGATAAAAGGAACAACAGGTAAGTTTGGCCTTGGAGTTCAAAACGAAGCAGGGCAAAGGCTAATCGAGTTTTGTCAAGAGAACAAGCTGGTCATCACAAACACTCTTTTCCAACAACACAAGAGGCGACTCTACACATGGACATCACCAGATGGGCAATACTGAAATCAGATTGATTGTGTTCTCTGCAGCCAAAGATGGAGAAGCTCTATACAGTCAGCAAAAACAAGACCTGGAGCTGATTGTGGCCCTGATCACCAGCTTCTTATAGCAAAACTCAAGCTTAAACTGAAGAAAGTAGGAAAAACCACCGGACTAGTCAGGTATAATCTAAACCAAATCCCTTTTGAATACACAGTGGAAGTGAAGAACAGATTTAAGGAACTAGATTTGGTGGACAGAGTGCCTGAAGAACTATGGATGGAGGCTCGTAACATTGTACAGGAGGCAGCAAGAAAAACCATCCCAAAGAAAAGGAAATGCAAGAAAGCAAAGTGGCTGTCCAACGAGGCCTTACAAATAGCAGAGAAGGGAAGGGAAACAAAATGCAAGGGAGATAGGGAAAGTTACAGAAAATTGAATGCTGACTTCCAAAGAATAGCAAGGAGAGACAAGAGGGCCTTCTTAAATGAACAGTGCAAAGATATAGAGGAAAAGAATAGAAAGGGAAAAACCAGAGATCAGTTCAAGAAAATTGGAGATATTAAAGGAACCTTTTGTGCAAAGATGGACATGATAAAGGACAAAAATGGTAGGGACCTCACAGAAACAGAAGACATCAAGAAGAGGTGGCAAGAATTCGCAGAGGAATTATACAAGAAAGATCTGGATGTCCCAGACAACCCAGATAGTGCGGTTGCTGACCTTGAGCCAGACATCCTGGAGAGTGAAGTAAAGTGGGCCTTAGAAAGTACAGCTAACAACAAGGCCAGTGGAGGTGATGGCATTCCAGTTGAACTATTTAAAATCTTAAAAGATGACACTGTTAAGTTGCTACACTCAATATGCCAGCAAGTTTGGAAAACTCAGCAGCGGCCAGAGGATTGGAAAAGATCAGTCTACATCCCAATCCCAAAGAAGGGAAGTGCTAAAGAATGCTCCAACTACCATACAATTGCACTCATTTCACACGCTAGCAAGTTCATGCTCAAAATCCTCCAAGGTAGGCTTCAGCAGTATGTGGACCGAGAACTCCCAGAAGTACAAGCTGGATTTCGAAGGGGCAGAGGAACTAGAGACCAAATTGCTAACATGCGCTGGATTATGGAGAAAGCCAGAGAGTTCCAGAAAAACATCTACTTCTGCTTCATTGACTACGCAAAAGCCTTTGACTGTGTGGAACCACAGCGAACTATGGCATGTTCTTAAAGAAATGGGAGTGCCTGACCACCTTATCTACCTCCTGAGAAATCTATATGTGGGACAGGAGCAACAATTAGAACTGGATATAGAACAACTGATTGGTTCCAAATTGGGAAAGGAGTACGACAAGGCTGTATATTGTCTCCCTGCTTATTTAATTTATATGCAGAATACATCATGCGAAAGGCTGGACTGGATGAATCCCAAGCCGGAATTAAGATTGCCAGAAGGAATATCAACAACCTCCGATATGCAGATGATACCACTCTGATGGCAGAAAGTGAGGAGGAATTAAAGAACCTCTTAATGAGGGTGAAAGAGGAGAGCGCCAAAAATGGTCTGAAGCTCAACATCAAAAAAACGAAGATCATGACCACTGGTCCCATCACCTCCTGGCAAATAGATGGGGAAGATATGGAGGCAGTGACAGATTTTACTTTCTTGGGCTCCATGATCACTGCAGATGGTGACAGCAGCCACGAAATCAAAAGACTCCTGCTTCCGGGGAGGAAAGCCATGACAAACCTAGACAGGATCTTAAAAAGCAGAGACATCACCTTGCCGACAAAGGTCCGCATAGTCAAAGCTATGGTTTTTCCAGTAGTGATGTATGGAAGTGAGAGCTGGACCATAAAGAAGGCTGACCACCAAAGAATTGATGCTTTTGAATTGTGGTGCTGGAGGAGACTCTTGAGAGTCCCCTGGACTTCAAGGAGTACAAACCTATCCATTTTGAAGGAAATCAACCCTGAGTGCTCACTGGAAGGACAGATCCTGAAGCTGAGGCTCCAATACTTTGGCCATTTCATGAGAAGAGAAGACTCCCTGGAAAAGACCCTGATGTTGGGAAAGTGTGTAGGCAAGAGGAGAAGGGGATGACAGAGGATGAGATGGATGGACAGTGTCATCGAACCTACCAACATGAATTTGACCCAACTCCGGGAGGCAGTGGAAGACAGGAGGGCCTGGCGTGCTCTGGTCCATGGGGTCACGAAGAGTCGGACACGACTTAACAACTAAACAACAACAACAACTACACCAAAAATATTAAATGTATCTCTTCGTTTAGATTTTGAAATAATCACTTTACAAAGTAGTCAATCTATGTAAAATCTAGGGCAGCTTATTTATTTAGCTTTTAAATTAATTCTGTATGGTTGAAAGAGAAAAAATAGATTGATTTGTGTTTCATTTTTATTAATGTGGACTGACTGGTATTTATTCATAAAATTATTGCCAAAGTACAAATCCATCAGCATAAATACCGAAGAACTTGCTATAGATATATCACTCTTCTTGAAGCAAATGGTGCCTAGACCAAAGGAAACATGGTCAATCATAGTCTTGAACCCTAATATCTTTCTGGGGGTGGTGAAACACTTAGTTTGCTTTGTCTCTGTAAATCTGTGGCCCATACGGAATTCTGGAATGCTCATGGAATATTCAGGCTGACAGTGTTGGATGCTCTGTTTATTGTCTGTTGGCCTGTTGAAAAGCACATAGACCACTCTATTAACATGGTAGCTTCAAGAAAACTCTTATCTGACTTCTCTATAAACAACCTTTCCTTTTTCTTCCCCTCCCTAGTCTGTATGTAGGCTTGGTATGTGCCTTGGTTTATCACAATGCACACAGGAATATATCAGGAATATATCTTACCGATCTCCATCTATGACAAGGGTTCCCTTACTTTTGTATGTAAATACACAAGGTTGCTTTATATTGTGCCAGCTCAATGATCTACCCAGTTGATTGTCTACTCCATCTCTTCAAGGTTACAATAAAGGTTTCTCCTATCAGTGAGGCCTCTGAGCCTTTAACTAGAAAAGCCAGGGATGGAAAGTAGAACCTTTCCCATAGAATGTATGTTCTTTAACCACTTGGCTAGTCCCTTCCATTCTTCTGTGATCTATAAGACCTGCCAGGGAACTCTTTCAGCCCTTGTACTGTTGTGCCAAATTTGTACATCAACTTCCACTTGATGATGAAATCACCGTTCATCTGAAGTTTTCTAACACCAAATCCTGAGTCTCATTTGGAAAGCACCCTAGATACCATCTGTTTGGACTAGCTTATGGAGGTCAGTTCTGAGCCAGCCAAAAATCTTCGAGTATCTATTGCTTGCTTTCAGTTCTTTAATAGCCTCTGGTTGGATATGAAAACTAGAAATTAGTGGAGCTGTACACTTAAATTAATAAAAATTCATTTAAAAAATACAAGAGCAACAACACCAATCTCAAAGCAAGACCTCTGTCGCTTGAGAACCTCTAAAACAAGGAAAGACTCAGCAACAATAGGTGTTTTCCCGATCGTGGCAAAGTAATGATAAGAAAAATTGCACCTGTGCTATGTTTGCATTCTTAAAAGGACAGATGCCCTGACCTTTTCTTGGAATATTGTCTCCCTAACGTAACACTTGCAGAAGATGTAAATAATTCAGTTTAGCTCACTTGGCAGAGCACACCTAAGAAAAAGCTGTTGACCAGTTTTCTGGATGAAATTAGGAATGTGTTTCTTTACAAGGATAAAAATAAAGGTCAGTATTGCTTCAAACTTTGGCCAATGTCTGTTTCTCTTTCTAAACATCATTCTCAATCCCACAGTTCCAAAATAAGATTGCCGTTGTGGCTGCACTTTTAGTTGTGGCTTGGAAAGACATTGTTGACACAGGCATCCTCCTTCCGCGCTGGCCTCACAGGTGTGTGGGTAGCAGTTCTCTCTTCTGTCCCCCTTTGCTGTGAAAGAGTGGGCGGCAACAGCCATGTCTTATTTGATCCCAAGCAACCACCTCATTTTTGTCTGAAAAACCACCTATTTGTGGTTTTCAAATTATGGAATAGGCTTAATTAAACTGTAAAGCATTAAGCAGCAGGAGGAAAGATGATATCTCTGTGGGAGCAGAGGGTAAAAGTCAACAGCATTCATGACTTGGACAAAATAAACATAAACTAGTAGTAAAAATAAACCAGCAGTTTCCAGGTCCACCCATTGATCTTCTGGTTGACATAGGTAAAACTGTTCTTAAGAAAATGGTTTAAACAAGGCGGGGAGATGTTGTAGCTAGTTTACATAACCATCTGCTAAAACAGTTACTCCTTTACTGTCTGAGGTGGAAGCAACCACTGTGTAGTCATGATATTTTTAGGGTCAACACAGGGGATGTTCAGTTACAACATCCATATTGGGTGGGGTTTTCAGGCCTGCTGCCAGTCTGGCAGAAACTACCAAACACTGGTGAAACAGAAAACAATGAGATTCCAGTAGCAGTGCTAAAGGAAACAGAGCAAACCCTTGTTCAAGGTCCTGTTCACCATTTACTGACCCAGGAATTGAGAACTGGCAGTACAAAAGCAAAGAAGGCCCTAATGCCAGAACAAAGCATCACATGTAATGGGAGCACTGTTGGCCTGTGGGTGGAGGGTATCAGACTGATACTTTGAGGTAAGATTTCCCTCCCTCAACTGGAACTAATCTGGATGAAACAGATAATCTCAACTAAACAGATGACTCATCTGACAGATTGAAATGGAGGCAAGGAGTTAGAGAACACCCCATAGTCTGCTCTGTGACCCATGAGGTAGCCTGCTGCCCATAAGTGCAGTGAAGGTATCTTTTGATTCCCTGCAATAAAAAGGGTCTCTTCTTATATTTTCACTGCATTCCAGTAAAGACCCCTTCAGAAACAACTGCTTCATTTCGTTTGAACTTAAGTTGTACTTTTTCAACCAGTGACCTAATTAATGTTCCATCAAACAGTGTCGTGACAAGGGTTGTCAAGAACTAATCAGAATGTGCTGGAGACGGGGGAATGGGAATTTTGTAAAAGGCCCTAGAAACCAGTCAGGACTACTCTTTGGCTTTAGTCATTCCTCCTTTCGGACTATGCTGTTCAGCTGCACTCTGCTGGTGCACTCCATCTGAGATTGTGTCAGCCTTTAGCTTCCATCTTGAATTCTGTTTTTGTCCTATCTTATTTATCCCTCCCTGGAAGGGGCTGCACTTCTTTCCCTTGTTTTAAACTATTTGGTATTTCATTAATAATGGCACTAGTGGCTATATCTGACTACATATTTATAATGGGACTGTTTATGTGGTTTCCTTCTTCTTAAGTGGAGAGGAGAGGTCTAATGTAATGATGATGGTTCTTGTACTGTAGCCTGCTTTTGGTGTAGATGGATTTGATCCTCTCTCTGTTGCCGTGCCTCTCTCCTCTCTGCTTTTCACCAGTGCATTTTATCCCTTCCTTTAGCCAGTATCTTTTGTCTGCTTTGTTAAATAGGTTTAGCCCTTAGCCCTAATGTTTCTTCCAGTCCCATAGATACATTGACTATGATTTCTCATCTCTCTCTGATCCAGTGCTGCAACCCATCGCACAATTATGCAAGAATGTATGCTCTGCTATAAATTAAAGCTCAGTTTCAGCAAACAAGCTTTCTTCATAATCATGAGATCTAAGGAAGAGATGCTATGGCTGCATTTATTTTCAAATCCCCATAGCCTATTGACATGTTTACAGAGCAAGAGATTTTTGAGACTGGGCTTGGCCATGGTGGAGGCAGAAACAGATTGGGGCAGAGAGACCTTGGGTCCACCCTCATGCTTCTAACACAGAGATGTGGAGAAGAAAGGAAACTCATTTTCCCCTGTATGCTCTCTTTCCTCAAACCCACTAAGGCTTTGGACAACATAATTTCTCTGCCTTGGGTTCTTAATGCACCACTCCCATAGACCTGCCCTATCCAGCGAGTAACTTCTAATCTACTTCATTACATTATCTGAAGTATGCTTTCCTGCTTAAGAACAGGAGTGTTTCACATTATTTGCAAGAATTACACCAACCAGCATGTGCTTTATCAAGGAGAGGTAAGAGGTAGCCTTTGAGATGTTGCTGGACTCCCATAATCCTTCACCCCAGGCTGTGCTGGGCTAGGACCAAGGGGAGATGCTGTCCAACAACATCTGAAAGGCCATGTGTTCCCCACTCCTGTGCCACATGGCCAACAATAAATTGGCCTCCAGCTCCTTTGCACAGCTGGAGGCTACTATAGGCTGAACTCTGGTCTACAAGTGTAACATCCCTGCATTTGATACAGATACAAGGCTCTTTATGTTAACATCCATCAATTTGTACTGTATCCATTTAGCACTATAGCATTAAACTAAGAGAAAAAATATTTTTGAAAACACAATGTACAAATTGCATTGTAGCTGTAGTCCTTACCAGAAGGCAGACAAATGGAGTAGGATTCACTCCCAACATCACATCCTACTCTGTGCAACATGCACACCCAGCAGCTGCTCCGAGGGATGAATATTACTGATCACACAAACCAAAAGCAAGAAAAAATAGAACACCTAAAGACACTACCCAAAACCCTGCAAACCTTGCTGGCCAAACAAAATATGCTACATACTTACACCAGAAGATCAGATCTGTTTGTAATTTGCTGTAACTTATTGAAAGGAACAGTGATGAACATGGCACAGAACAATGGGACAAGTGGGATCTAATTGCTTTCTCTGTCCCTTACAGTAAGTACAACTGCCCAATAAAAATTCTTGGTTGCAACCACCCAAAAAGGTGATAAGATGACTAGTCCCATGAGTATACCCCCGAAACCACCAAGGTTGCTAAGCTTTGGTACAAACCAGCATGTACCAACACCAGCATGCCTAGAGGATGTTCTGAAGAGGCCTTTTCCATACTTGCAAAACCATTAGATTTAACTTGAGAGGCACCATAGTTAGCTGTGTGAGTGTTGGGGCAGATCTTGGGGGACCTGGGTTGAAATCCCACCCCACCCCCCTCAGCCCTGAAGCTCTCTGAGCGACCATAGGCCCTTCATACTCCCTTAGCCTGACTTATCTCACAGGGTTGCTTTGACGATGACGTGGAGAGGGGAACAACGTGCACTCTGCAATGTTCATTGGATGAAAATCTTAGAGATAAATGTAACAGGCAGCGGTGGCAGCAACAAGAACAAGAGTCACAAGAACAAAAGCAACCCCTCACAGACATTTCTCAGACTCATGCGATGATCACTTCCTGTGTGGGTCGTTTCTGTGAAACATCCAGCATGACATTCTGCATGAGGTGTTCTCACAATTTTGCAAAATCAGCCCTTGTTTCTCAGCCACAGAGAAGCAGCCTGGGTGATTTAAGCCAGAACCATTCAGGGTCATTCATGCCCACAGAGAATTTGGAGCCTGGATAAGGACATTTTTTCAGTCCAAGCCATACAGAAAACTGCCATCAAGGTTTATGCTAAAACTGCTGCTGCTAGTGGTCAAAGCAGGAATTCATGGGTCTGCCAAGTAGAGTTCAACATTTGTGTGACACAACGGGGAAGGCAGCAAACTATAATATGTGCTTCATTTGATAAACAACTGGAATACCAAAGAATGCTTTTCAACCCATCTCAAAAGATGACCAAGAATGTAGGAAAGATAGTCAGTGAAAGGGGTCAGAGCTGTGTAATAATAATGTACAAATAAGCAGAGCAATTTCAAAACCTGTATGGTATTTGACTAGCTGCCAATAGAGGATTTACCCCCCATTTCCAAGTACATTAAATGCACTCCTGTCATCTCCTTTTCATTAGAAACCCAGCTGTCATATTTTGCTCAAATTAGAAATTATGTAACAGCCATAGTTTGCTGAACGTAACACAAATCCAGACTTTGTTACAAGATGTTTCTTGGTGGATTGTGGGGGGGGGGGGGAGGGGGTCCCATCTGTGTAACCCTAGCAGTTGCTCTGTGACTTATATATTTGTTTCACAGGAAGTGTCTGGGTTTAATCTAGAAGATTACAGTACTAAAAAAATGAAAAGTAAATTGTTTGTAGTGACATTGTTGTGGGGAAAAAAACCAAATGTCTCCTCCGTACCTCTACAGTGTAATCATTGCTCAGAAGGTGAGTTCAAAGGAACCTACAATCTAGTGAAATTGCTCAGGACTACACCATTACAGCACAATCCTATGCATGTTTAATACCTTCTGAGGTTAAAATGTGTGTATGATTGGGAAACCAGAATACTTTTATTGTGTGCTTCATCAAAGTGGATGGAACAGGGCTGGCCCAGCTTTGACAGCTAAAGTGAATGATTAAATGGTATCTTCTCCACATTCGCATGCACAGCTGTACTATCTTAGGGTGAGACTAGAAGTTAAGAGGAATACGTACTGTATTTCCTCCTCTTAACCCATGTCCTTCCTACCACAGGATTTCCTGTGATAAATATCACAACAATCAGATTTGCAAAGTATGTGCTTGTTTGCCTTCCAACAGCCAATTACAAAACAAAGCATGCTACATGCAAGATAATTTATTGAGGGAAAAGACATGCTACGGCAAACCATTTCTACCTCTTCATAAAGAAACCATGCTATATCTTATCACATAGTTTGATCCTTGACCCTTTGGCTTCCATTGATGACAATATGGTGCCCTCTGCTACACCTGAAGCAGCAGGCTAATTTAGGGGACCTGAACAGCCGTATAGCCAGAGTGGTGCAAATAGGTGCACAGCCCCACCACAGCTGCACTTCAAGCTCCTCCTAGATATTTCTTTTTAAAATCTTTTTTACAATTCATACCAGAATGACAGCTGCTTTTAAAACAAGAGCAATGTAAGAATAAGAACCCTTTGAGAAATTCAGTGGATAGGGCAGGAAGCCTCAACTGGAAGGGCCCCAAATGTCTGCTAACTCAAGACTTTCTCTATTTGGATATTTCATGATCACAAGCTGACCGCCGAAGAATTGATGCTTTTGAATTGTGGTGCTGGAGGAGGCTCTTGAGAGTCCCCTGGATTGCAAGGAGAACAAACCTATCCATTTTGAAGCAAATCAACCCTGAGTGCTCACTGGAAGGACAGATCCTGAAGCTGAGGCTCCAATACTTTGGCCATCTCATGAGAAGAGAAGACTCCCTGGAAAAGACCCTGATCTTGGGAAAATGTGAAGGCAAGAGGAGAAGGGGACGACAGAGGACGAGATGGTTGGACAGTGTCATCGAAGCTACCAACATGAATTTGACCCAACTCCGGGAGGCAGTGGAAGACAGGAGGGCCTGGCGTGCTCTGGTCCATGGGGTCACGAAGAGACGGAAACAACTAAACGACTAAACAACAACAACTTAAGTGAGACTGACCAAAAAAAAAAAAAACCCTCCAAAAAAACCCAGTAACATGACCCTTGAAAAGTTAAATAGTGGAACTTCACCTGAGACTTTCCTTTGCTTTGCTTTCCATTTCAGTTTCAGTTGTGTTCTTAACCCAGCCAACAAATAAATAAGCATGTGTATTTTTCAGTAAGAAGTAAAAATGTTTTTATTCTGCAAGACTGAGTATTTATTAGTAAAGGGCAAAATAAATAACTTACAGTGATTTCTATAAGTGATTTGATATCTACTCTTTTCTTTCTTGAAGCAAGCAGTATACTCACCATCATAGTGGCTATTTTCGAGTTGTTGTTGTTTAGTTGTTAAGTCGTGTCCGACTCTTCATGACCCCATGGACCAGAGCACGCCAGGCCCTCCTGTCTTCCACTGCCTCCCGGAGTTTGGTCAAATTCATGTTGGTAGCTTCGATGACACTGTCCATCCATCTCGTCCTCTGTCGTCCCCTTCTCCTCTTGCCTTCACACTTTCCCAACATCAGGGTCTTTTCCAGGGAGTCTTCTCTTCTCATGAGATGGCCAAAGTATTGGAGCCTCAGCTTCAGGATTTTTGAGTACTTGACACCAAAAGTTTTTTTTTTTTTTTGAGTACTTAATGGCAAAGAATGAGAACAACCCTAAAGGGTCATTTTTAAGGAGAAAGGTGTACTAAAAAAAATTAAATAAATGAATTCATACATTGAAACTTTTGTGCTCACATAATAATATGTTTGGGCTCACGGCATTAATCCAAAGATGTTGTAATGTTCACTTCTTCCCCATCAGATGCAGCTGGCATCCAAACCTGTACCATAAATTTATAGAATGCTGTTCTTTTCCCTTTCCTATTAATCCGTAACCCAGAGTTTTCCGTTTCTACCACTATCATCTATTTAGCTGACATTTTCATTGAGCTGTCCACCACAAATCCAACATCACATTCTTGGTCAGTCGTTCCTAATTCAAACCCCATGAAGGTATATGTGAAGTTAGGAATTTTTTGGTTTTGTTTTCGTCCCTGTGCACCTCATTTTACATAGAACTTCATTTTGCTCTTCTTTTGCCAGTTCACCCAGTTCCCGAGCTCTTCACGGTCCACTTGAGTTGGAGATCTTCATCTGGAACACATTGGGTCAATCCACAAATTTGGTCACTGCTCATCTGTACCGCAGATCACTTATGAAGGAGTTAAATACGGCTGGTCCAAAGGGTTTGATTGTGGGAAAAGAAAAATGTCCATTTCCAAAACAGAACCTTTAAGCAGAAATGAATTACTCTGGCTCAGACCAGAGAGGCAGATCCTCCACCCCACCCCACCCCCGCATGCCCTCCCCCAGAATACTGAACAGGTCAATAAAAGAGAAACTCAAGAGGAAAATGAATTGCATTTCCAGATGGGATATCATTTGAGGAAAACGTGTTTCACTTCAGAAAGCTCTCGGAAGTAGCTCAGCAGAGGAAGGAAAAAATGATGTAAATATTTCAAACTGAATTAATTCAGCTCAAGGTAAAATGAATAAATACCACAATATAAGCTGCTTCTTGAAAATGCATAAAACACTGGATTAAACAAAGGTGAATTCCTGGATACCATATTTGTTATATAACTAGGAAAATATCCGGACAAGATTTATATTGTCTTTTATTTTATGCCACTAAAGCATATGATTAGTTTTAAGTTGACACTCCATAGGTCTTCGTGGTACAACACTTTACCCCTGTACGGTAAAGATTCCTTTTGGCTATAGACAAGTCCCACTTGACTGTAGCCACTTGGCTGCAGTTGGTTGTTGCCACCATGTTGCCACCATTGCCTTGACCCAGCCCTGTTCACAGTCTAATTTTGGACACAATGCTATGCTGTGACTTCATGGTACAAATGTGAACCTCAGGTTTGTGGGTTTCCCCTTCCCCTCTCCCTCTCTGGTGCAGCTGCAAAGCAAGGAGCCTTGTGGCAGAGTGGTTAAACTGCAGTACTTCAGTAAAGACTCTGCTCACATCCTGAGTTCTATCCCAAGCTCAGGTAGCCACCTTGAGATTGACTCAGCCTTCCAAGGTTGGTAAATTGAGTTCCCAGCTCATTGAGGAGGGCAATGTGTAGCCTGCATAATTAAATTGTAAACTGCCAGTTATATCTTTTTCCTGGTCATTCCAAGATGGCAAATAAAAAAAAAACCCATTGCATTTGTTATTGCAGAGCAAAATATATGCTGCTTATGTACCACCCCATAGTGCTGCACCAGGGTGGGAGAGGACCATAGTTTCTTATCCCCATAAACTATGATAACCTATCTTCAAGGGTTTCATTAGCCCATGAAATTGGCAAATTATATGCCCATACAACACAAGCATATGTTGTGCCAATCAGAGAAGGCTTTCTGAAGGGTGATGTAATTAAACACAGCAGCAGGAAGTCATTGGCGGGCTAATAATGGTACTAAATGTTCTGAAGACAATAACCCTCCTAGATGAATGTAATTCTGCTATCCCGAGTTTACAAAGATGCCTCATATGTCCTGTTGTAAGACATGGTAGACAGCAGTATTCAGTGGGTGAGGGAAGGGAGCCTTCTTCTTGGAAACGTTTAATTATAAATGGCTCACCTATAGTACTGACAGTGACATTTCAAATCTGTCCCTGACTCTGGAGGAATAAGGAAGCTTTGGAATCAGCACTGGAATCTGTAACGTTCTTTATTCTGAAGCAGAAACAGACAAGGAGGAAGCAGGTTAAATTGGAATCCTGTTGAAAATGGCGTATGAATAGTATAAAACCAAAGCATATATATCCTACAAAAACATTTCCAGCAGACGTACCACATCTGAAAATGTTACACAGATCATTCACTGCAATTCAAACAGCTATAAATATAGTAAAGCTCCCTGCTCCCTTTCAGGAAAAGTGAACAAGATGTGGGAGAGGGCATGGCGAGAGCACCAAACAAAGCCAAAAAAGGCATTAAGAAACGATGTGATCTCATATCGTAGAAATACAGAGATATCTCCAAATTGACAGTATTTTAAAGAGCAACAGAGATGGACAAATACTGCTTCTAAAGCAATATATTTTTCATGATCTTCTCCATGCTTTTCTGACAGTTACATATAAAGTAAATGTTCCTTATAATGCTCCAGCCGGGATTTAATTTCTTCTGATGTGAAGTAAAATCACTCTTGCACAGATGCAAATAAGTATCATCCTCATCCTCATTAAAGATAATCACAATGGATAGACATGTTACAAAATTTAAAAAAAAGGCCATGTACTTTTCCTGTATTTATCCTCTGTGGATACTCCTCCTCCACATTCCTCTACATTCCTTGTTACTGTGTACTTACATGACTTAGTAGTACTAGGTACTGTAGTGATTACTGCAGTCAGAATAGCAGTATTTGGCTCAAAATATATGCTCTCATGAACAAATGGGTGCTGGCAGACCATTCTTCTCTCCATGTCTCAGATGCTAGATGTGATATCATTACACATCCTAGCCCCCTTGCAAGTAGAAACCAATGAAGTGGAATGAGAGTGAGGAAACCTCAGTCAGAGAAATGTAGTGAAGAAATGTGAGTTAGTGGTAGTCTTATGTTGATGGTAACATGGAGTCTGGCCCTAAGTTATTCTGCAGGCAGTTCTTTAAAACGAGTTCTTATTCTAACATCCCCCATCTTGTATGCACACATTAACATGGTGAAGGGGTTTGAGTGTGTCAGTGAAGCTGAGAGCAATGCCATCAGGAGGTCAGACTCCATTAAGAGCCTGGACTTCTAGCAGTATTACAGCCAAGGACATCGTTCCCCGGTACTGTTTGCTTTAGTTATAGAGTTGTTAGGGAATGCTATGAGAGAAGATAATTTAATTTGTGGAATAGATGTTGGATAGCTGGCTGGATAGCAGTTGTTTAGGTATCTGGCTGTGGAGGTAGAGGTTGGGAGTTCAATTCCCCACTGTGGAGGGAAGAGCCAGCCCATGTAGCCTTGGGCAAGTCACACAGTCCCAAGGCATCCCCATAAGAAGGGAATGGTAAACCACTTTTGTGTCTTCTCTATCTAGAAAACCCTGGAAAGGGTCACCATAAGTTGGAATTGACTAGACAGTACACAAAGATTATTATAGGTTTTAAGGAGAGTTAAGGGTAGTCTATTTGCTACTGATACTTTATTAATAGTATAAAATCCATTAACAGTTATGGAATCGATAAAATTAATTTTGTAAGAATTTGGAGAGATAATGGGCTTACAGATAAACTGGCATGAATCAGAGATAATGTTATTTAACTATGATAAAGATGAATGGGAGATAACTAGGAAAAATTGATGTTAGTACTGTATTCAAAGGTCTTTTAAATACCCAAATATTTAGAACATTTGAAAGTGGAAAATTTAAATAAATTGAAGCAAGAAACTAAAAATAAGTTAGATATTCTAAGAAAGTTGGACTTTCTTAGTTTGGTAGAATAGCAGTTTGTAAAATGAAGAGTTTAACTAAGATTATTATTTTTATGTATGATGCTACCAATAAAGATAACTGAAGAAGAGCTAAAAGACCAGAAAGATATAATTTAAAAATTTTGTAATGGAGATAAGAAATTAATAAGATAGGGTATAAATCTCAAAAATGGGTAGCATTATGTCTTCCTCATAAGAGGTTACATTATATAGTTAATCAAATGATACATATACTGTACCTGAAATTATACCTCAGGTTAATAATTTAATATGATTAAGCTTAAAATCACAGGAAACTAGTGGGAACTCTGAGAATATGTTGCAAAATAACAAGAGTATTGTTTAAAAAAACTGAATACCCTTTTTAAAAATTATGTTGTTCGTTTGCAATAAAATATAGGAAAAAAATTCCATCAATTTCTCCAATACACCCAGTAATAAAATTGGCGAAATGCCCTGGAAATTTGAAATAAAATTTGGAGAATCCATTAAGAAAGAAACAAATTATTAGAATAAAAGATTAGTTAGGAAAGATGGGGGATAAAGAACACATGACAGATTTTTTGGGAATAAAATATCCTGGTTTAATCTTATTCAGTTAGAGCACTGAAGATTGGGTAAAAAGAAATGGTAAATGTAGAGACTACAGATGGGCACGAACTATCAGTTTGCATTTTGTGCCAATTCGTTTATCACCCAAACAAGCCCCTCCAGCAGGCGCCCACTCAGAGGCAGTATCTGGAGGAGGAGGGGCAGGAAAGCCAGCCTACTGTCTCCTAGGGGGTGCCTGCTGGAGAAGGTGGGGCTTTGAAGCAATAAACAAACAGGCATGAACCACCAAACCGGTGGTTCATGCTCACCTCTAGTAGGGACCTTAGAAGATTTGAACAGATGGTATCTCAGAAGGAAAAGGTAAATGAAAATAAGACATGAAAGGAATAAGTCAAATTTGTAAGATATTAATGGATGCAGAGATTGCACAAGCATTTCTTCTAACATAATTTGGGAAAGGAAATAGGTACTGAGGTATTGAAGAATGTATGGGATAAAGGGATATTAAAATTTATGTCCATAAAGATAAAGAAACATTTTTATAAATTAATTTGGATATAGTATTTAGCTCCAGTGAAATTAAATAGTACTAATTATTCAAGGTTATGTTGGAGATGTCAGAAAATAAGTACTTATTTTCATATTTGGTAGAAATGTGAAACTATATTGGAATTGTGACAGTTTTTTTTTAAAGAAATAAATGAAATAATGAAGGTAAATATAGAAGTTGGCCCTAAAATGGCTGTCTTATTAATCCTCGATAAGGAGCTAATGAGCTGGACAATGAAATAATTAATTTCAAATTACTACGAGTAACAGCAGCAAGATTAATGGCAGTGTGAGCGGCCCTCGCTGCTCCCTCCATGACGAGGTGGTAAGTTGTGGTAGAAATAGGACTTTATTGGGAACAAAGGAAGGTGGAAAGATGATGCCTAAGCACAAGTTCTTGCAGAGTCGACCCCTGCAAGGTGTGGGGGTGCTGGGGTTTCCTTGCAGCACCAAACCCTTCTGGGCAATAGCAGGATTTAGTCTAGGGCCGCCCTCTGGAGGTTGGCTGCACCTCCAGTCCATATGCCCCTCTGGCTTTGCAGAGGGAAGAAACAGAAATGAATGTCTCTGCAGGCTCAGCCCCCTTCAAACTCTCAGTTCCAATGTTGGCCGGGCTCCTTCCTCGAGCCTCTGGCCTTAGTCCCAGCAATGGAGTAGTCCCCTTGCCGGCCAGGAGTTACTTCACTCTCTGGTCAGCTAAGCAGAAATGTCCAGATAGAGAAAACTGCTCAATTAGAGCAGGCAGGAGCCCCTCCTGGCTTCCCTTCAGTCCAGGGGGTCAGCTTGAGGTAGCAGCTGGGGAAGGACAGGAGCTAAAGCCACGTTCTCTCCTTCCCACTCCCTTTGCTTACCCTCTCAGGGTCTGGACGCCACATTATCAGCCTTCCCGGGTTGGCAAGGACCTCTGGCTCCCTCCCAGCTCCTCTCCTGGTAACGAGGCTTCATTCTCGTCAATGAGGAATTCCAGGGCATCCTGCCAAGTGTCAGCGTGTGCTTCCTCCCTCAAGCTCTCATCTCCCCCTCCTATTTCTAGCCCGGCCAGAGCACCTTCCCCCTCTGAGGGGTGTGTCTGGCCCCTCCTCTTCTCCATGGGCCCATTTGTTTGTAATGGGGAGAGCATTTCTCCTGTCGTAGGAGGCTGACCACTCTGCCAGCCAGCTGCAGCAAGAAACTGGAATGTAAATGTATGGTAACACATTCAATTAAATGAATGGTATAAAGAAATTTGGAATTACTTATTAATAATAAATTAACATGTAATATTAAACTAAAGAGTGAGATAAATAAGAATATTTTTATTGATATTTGGAGAGATTGTATCAACTTTCTGTTAATAAAGGGGAAGGCTTGTGCACCTTCACAAGATAGGGCTCCCCAAAGGGAGGAATCAAGCACTGCCTTCAGATCAAGAAATGCTTCATACAAGACACCTCTTGCTTTTTTTGCATATTTATCCATAAAGTGGACTAATATAAAACAATGATCTAGAGTATATTGCCCCTGGATAAATCCTGCTTGCTCTACTGCCATAATAACTTCATCTTGAATCCAACCAAGCAGTTTATTACAGAGGTGCTTAGCATAGATTAAAGACAGGAAGCTGATTGAGCAATAATTGGCAGGATCAGTTCTCTCTCCCTTTTTATATAGAACAACAATGACAGATGTTTTCCAATTTTCAAGTAAGAAGCCCATTTGATCTATGAGGGAGAATAAAACTGCCAACAAGGGTGATGTTGGGTTTTATGAGTTCTGGGGGCAAAAACAAAAATCTATTCCTGGTTCTTTGTTGCTTTTCAGTTGATGAATGGGACATTCAACCTCATTTGCTGAATCTGGTGGCCAGTTGGGGAGATTTTCCATTACTATTGTTGTATGGGTATATTGATTAGATTAATGGATTATTGATTCTAATTAATAGTTTACATGCTTGTCTTCTAGCAATAGACTCATTTAACAAGGGTTGCAAGTGAATTTTCCTGTACTTATGATAAATTCTTCTCATTTGACTTTTGGCTTGTTTATATTTACTATCAAACCAACCAGATATTATGAATTTTTTCCAGAGCCATTTTTGTTTACCTTAATTTTTAAATATGCTCCTAGTTGTTCTGCCAGAATTTGAAATAGTTTTATTGCCTCAATGGCATTGTTGTTATGGGGCATCATAATCTAAACTTTGAAATAAATATATCTCTACTGGTCCCAGTGACTGGGTGCACTAATTTTCGATATTTTTTTTTAAGTTATACTATGAGATGTGGTTTTTTTTCCTATGTTATGTTTGTATATTGTTGAAACGTTAATTTTAAAAAGGAAGGAAGGAAGGAAGGAAGGAAGGAAGGAAGGAAGGAAGGAAGGAAGGAAGGAAGGAAGGAAGGAAGGAAGGAAGGAAGGAAGGAAAAGAAAAGGGTCCCCATAAGTCAGCCGCGGCTGCAGGATTGCTTTGATCCCTTTTCCCCTCTTCTTGCTAAGCCCCGAGATCTTTATTAACAGAAAGAAGACGGAAAGCAGGGATCAAAGCGATCTCGCAGTGGCTGGGGGATCCCTTTGATCCCTCTTTGATCCCTTCCCTCCTCTTCTTATGCCCTGTGGGCATAAGAGGAGGAGGAAAGGGGAACCAAGCCATCCCCCAGCCCCAGGGGTGGGATTCCCTTCGGGCAGGCTTTAGCAAACCGCCCAAAAGGAAAACTCCTCTCTGCTTATGCCCCTGAGGTACAGCTGATCCGTGGGGACATAAGCAGATAGTGAATGAAGGGACGAATATAAAAGGGTTATATTCATTGCTTTGTATTCGTTGGGGTCTCTGGACCTCAAGAATACGAAGCAACGAATATCTGACGAATCAGGGATATTTAACAAATATCCTGATTCATTTTTATATTTGTCCCCATGTCTAATCTGGACATTTCTTCGTTATATTACTACTATGTCTGGTGTGTTAAGTTCAAGGTGTCTGTCTGTTTGGATCCAGAAATCCCACAAGATCTTGACTTCCTCATTTTCTGACACCTTCTCTACCTGATATTCCCATGGGTAAGTATCTGTTAAATATCAGCACACTAATATTGCAATTATCGTTGTTGTTGTTGTTATAATGATGTCACTCAATTTGATTCAACTTATTCTGCCACTTCAGTAATGTGTTCCTTATTGGGTAAGATTAACACAGGAACAGGTCAAATTTTCTTCCACTGAGTCTGATCAATCTATCAGATTAACAGCTGGGGTTGTACTCTCTGTTTTAGTAGAATTTGTTTGTAAATGGGTGGGGAATTTAAAACTTTCCTGGGTAAGTGATATACTTTCCATCCTTTCCTGGTATGTTCCTCTCTGGTCAGTACATTCACTATCTCTGCCCTGACAAGTTGCTCATCTAAATGGGCATCCATTTTCCTATAAATTCTCCTTTCCTTCTGCATCTTTCATTTGAGAGGTGAGGAGAGGTCTTATTATGGTGTTATCAAAAGACCAAAATGGGACCACTCCTTTCTGCTCTAAGTGTCTTTTTGTTTGTATATTCAAGGATGGGAACTTTGGTGTGTTAACAGTCAAGAGAGTTCTTGTTGTGCAGAGATCCTCTTTGAGATCCTCTTCAGTGACTATGTTGCCTGATAAAGGGCCCAACAATGACTTCAGGTATTGCTGAAGTGTGAATCAACCCCCTATAAGAATGTACACAAACAATAATATCACACGGCCTCAATCTCCGGCTATTTGTTTGCCTGGGAGAAATGTTTCCTCTAATTTTTAGCCCTGCTAGGTGGGGCTCCACGCCTCATATGTGCGACTCTGCCCCCTGCGCATGACTCTGCCCCTGCGCATGACTCAGAACACGTGGGGGTTCTGTCATGACCCGTACCAAAGGGGCTGGAAACGATTGCTGTGGGTGCGCAAAGCAGGAGGAATGCTGTGTGACGGAGGGCAGAGTCACACACCTTAGAAGGAACCTTGCCTGGGAGCTTTCTTTGCTTTTACATTATTATAGGGGCCTGAATTACTCTTATCATTAATTTGCTCATCTTTAGCATTAATAGTTATGTGGCAGCAGCTCAGCCTGTCCTCCAGTCCGTCTAGTTTTCTAGCTATACAATGTAACTGTTTATAAATAGATTCAACAGTCTGTCTAATTAGCATACACTGCTCTCCAAGTGATTTCATTTGGTCATCAGAATTTCTAGTTATGTCAGTTTTTGGAAGGGATAGGCTTACTGATCTTAGCCTGCCAACTACCTCAGCACCAATTGGAGCCTGCAAATTCATTGCTGAACGTAGTTGGTCAAATTGATTCTTTAGTAGTGTAATGAGTTCCCCAGAACTCAGTTTGCCTGCAGATGATGAAAAATGTTTATCCAGTCTTTTCTGTTTAATATCTGGTAGAACTGCATTGTCATCTTTGGATAAGTTCCTGGGTCTTTTCATTTCCATTTTTTGTATCTTCATGGTTTTCAGCTGTCACCAGGGCCCAATTCTTTGCTCATACTTCAGTGGGGGGGGGGGGAACTATTCTTATAGTAATAGTCAATTACAGACTTGTAGAAATGACTTGTCTGTTTAATCTTCTTAAGGTGTTATTGGGCGTGATCCCAGAGCTGCAAACACTCAAAGCAGTGAAAACAAAACTCCCAACAGGAAGGTAGCCAAACTCTACAATCCAATTCAGACTGAACAGATAATATGACCTGAGCCCAATACTATACCAAGTATAAAGCATTGGAGGATAACCAATAGCACAAATTTGTGGAGCTTATCCCAGTCTTGGTGGGGGAGGGGCTAGCAATGCTAGCAGTTCTTGAATTCAGAAGGGCCTGTTCATGTGCGCAACTTAATGTCATGCCCTCACACTACTTGAGGACCATTTCAGAATTCCATTACAAAACCATGTACGCCCATGTGGTGACAGTATTGAACGCTTGCCTATGTATTCCTATTTTGCTCTTTTTACAGCTGTGCTCAAAGAGTTAATTTGCTCTTTGTTAGACAACAAAGCAATATCCTATTGCTTAGCTTTGTAAGCTGCAGCTAGAGAAGGCCCATTGAATCAACAGAAACTTAACAAGTTATTAACAAAGAAATTGACTTACCAAATCCCCAAAGATTCAATGGGCCTGCTCCGGTTGCAATTTACTACACTAAGCAAGAGGATTGCATCCTACATTTGAAATCAGAGTAAAATACTAAATGCTTCCCTTATGTTAAATACAGAATGACTTTTGCAACAACAATTCTTACTGCTTCTGAGTCTGCAGTTTCAGTTTCCCCAGGGCCCACAAGTGCCAGATTAAGCAGGATACATTTCAGTGCAGGAGATACAAGATGATGTGACAGCATGATGTGCCCTTTCTTTTTTGCACATAATGAGCTATCAAACCATTTTTGCAGGTTTCAGCAGTAGGGCAAAAACCTGTAAAACCAATTTGGCCACAGACAAAAGAAATGTGGTTGTACATCATAACTAGCAATATACTCTATTGTATCAATTTCAAGTCTCTGAAAACAATAATTTGTTAGCAGTCAACATCTTTCCATGCATTATTCAAAATTCTACTACTATAGGGCTCTGCATTCCTCTTATATTTAATTTGCTCATCTTCAGCATTGTAATGTGGCAGCAGCTCAGCCTATCCACCGGTCCATCTAGTTATCCAGGTATTAACATGTGGTCTGAGCAAGTGGTGACTCCCTGGGCAATTGGAGGGTGAAACAGTCCCCAGCTTGGACCATGGTCTGCCTATGCATCCCTTAGAAAGAAAAGCCTTTATGCATCATTTCTTCTACAATTATCGCATTCAGAGGACCTACTTTGTCTAGTACAGTAGGACTGCTGTATCTGCAGGATCCATACCCACAGTTTCACTTATCCACTGCCTGAAAATATTAAATTAAAAGAAAACAGATATATGTATTTCCAAGTTTTATTACCAGAACTGGCCACTAGAGGGAACCAGAGACTATGCAATATATAGTGTTTCTATATCCATGTTTTTTGGCATGGAACCAGTCTCTCATAGATACCATCTTGCTTTATCAGCAAATCCTCTTACCTGCATACTTTTCTGTATTCCAAGGTGCTATTAAGAGGTGTCATTTAAATGTCACAGTATGACTTCAAATGTAAGCATGAGCATGTGTCAGGCACATATACTGTTGTTTCAAAGTAGCTGATTGTCCCAGGCAGAAAACAGGCGTAGACATTCTTTGTTTCATGGGTATGTACCTGAGAATCATTTTTAATCACTCAAAGTGCAATCTCGTATGTGAAGATTCTTTCATTGTTGCATCCCATAATAACACTGATACAGGTTTTATTATTCTCTTTGTGCTAGAAACAAACTTCTGGAAGCTACTGAACCACTTCAGTTATGGAAAACTAATTATTTTAACTTGGATTGTAAAGGTAGTTTAAATATCCAGGTCGAGGCCCTGTATTGACCATCGAGCACCCCAAGGTCCCCTAACTGGCAAGATAGTTCAAAATAGCTATAAAACAGGAACAGATGGCAATCGTATCAGAGCAGAACAGTGTGGCACCTTTAGCTCTCCTAGCCTGACTATGCATACAGTAGATATTTGTTTGCCTCCAAAGTTTACAGCAAAGTGGTCATGATCTAAACGACAGTGTTTAAAGAATTTTGCTCTTTCCTTCAAAGTTGGAGAAACTAAGAGGCCTGGTTTGTGCAGAATGCTTCTGCCTAAGGGTGTTTCCAGACAGTCACATCTGACAATTGTGGCTGGTCTTTTCAGAGCACAGCCTCCACCACAGGAGTCTTCATGGGTGGCCTTACTCTGAAAGGGATATGGAGTGGTAACTTCAAGCAGCAATGGTGGTCATGGTAGCAGCGGTGGCAGCAAATCCCTGAGCCAGTGCCATTGTCCTTCTGTCTCCATCTCTGTGGGGTTTTTTATTTTTTATTTTTTTTAAAAGAACTCTATGTTCTCTCACACAATACTAGAATCTGGGCTCTTCCAGTGAAGAGGATAGGCAGGGGATATTCAGGACAGACAAAGGAACTCCTTCTTCACACAGTACATAATTAAATTGTGAAATTCACTGCCCAGTAACTGCCTGAAAAGGGGACTCAACAAATCCATGGAAAACAAGTTTGTCTATGGCTGTTATAAGCCACAAGAGATAACAGAATCTGCCATAGACGGTATACCTCTGAATACTGTTTGCCAGGAAAGAGGACCTTGAGGGAAGTATGTGGCTTTTGCGCTACTTTGACAAGAGTCTGGTTGACTGTTGTCAAAAGTCTGATGCTGCCCTAAACATATCCGTGATCTAATCCAGCAGCACTCTTTTTGACTTTTCTCCATATGTGCATGGATGGATGTGTACATGGATACACTGCATGAGATTTTGATTTTCAGTTTGAGTGTGAAAAATGTCCAAGTCCAGAACTGAAAAATGTGCTGGAATATCTTCCCCCAATAAGCTCCTTCCAGAATGTCAGTCATGTAAGTTGCAAAATGCATGGGGGTAATCAAGTGCAATGTAGAGTCTGTATGTTGTAGAGCAACAGGAAAACCACCATAGTCCAAAGCACCCACAGATCTTGATTACAGACACTGAGAGTCATACAACCTCATTTGGGGGTGAGGAGTCCCACTTTTCTATTAGCAATTAGGGTGGGATATGAATTTTGAAGTACCTGGAGGGACACGTTAAGCAATGGAATCACGCCTTGTCAAAACTCCACATAGATAGCGCATTTAAACTGTCTGAAAGGGGAATCAACAGGAAACAAGTGTATCCATGGCTGTTACTAACCACAAGAGACAACTGGATACACCATGTAACTTTGGGGTGTATAGAGGGTGAGAGACCAGTTACTTCCCACGGCCTACGTTCAATGTAAGTCTGAACAAGCTCAGTTAAAAACAGTTAAAACTTTTGACTTAAATAAAACCAGCAATGTATTCTCGAAGGCTTTCACGGCCGATGGTCTTTTGAAATAAAACAGAAGTACTGGACAACACCAGCAATCATTATGTTAGACTGCACAGGGAAGCCATTGAAATCCACAAACACCAGCACAGCTTCAATAAAAAAGAAGAAAGTCTAAAACTCAACAAAGCTTGGCTCCCAGCACTGAAAAATACAGCCTGCAAAAGGTCAACAAACTCTACCCAGCCACAAGGGCCGGTGATCACTGCACACAGAAGACCAGCTAATGACACCTATCAATCACAGTGACAGATCATCTCTCCCCCTTATCACAACAATACACCCACAACAAAAAACACGCTGATCACCATAATCACCCAATCTCCTGAAAAGGACAAAAGCTGGTGCCACAGCTATAAATACTCAACTATGCCACAAAACTGCACCAGAGCACAGTCAGAGTTCTGACTCCTGTCCTCTGAAGATGCTGGCCACAGAGACTAGCGAAACGTTACGAAGAACAACCTTCAGAACACGGCCAAACAGCCCAAAAAACCTACAACAACCAAAACCAACAATCATTTTGTCAGCCAGAATCCCATTGGTTATTTTGCCAGCATTAAGTGCCATGGCACAAATCACAGCAGCTAATCAATTTATTTTTATATATTTATTTATTTAATTAATTTATATCCCGCCCATCTAGACCGAAGTCTACTCTGGGCGGCTAACAACACTCAAGAATAATAAAATAAAATAAAACAACAACATTAATACAATTGAAGATAGCAAATAAATTAGGTATTGAAAGGAGGGAAGGCCTGCCTAAAGAGTCAGGTCTTGAGTTAGCTCTTAAAAACACCCAGCAAGGGAGCCAGACAAATTTCTAGGGGGAGATTGTTCCAGAGGTGAGGGGCCACTGCCGAGAAGGCCCGCTTTCTTGTTCTTTCTCTTCGGGCCTCCCTCAGCGTTAGGCCCCTCAGCCGCCCATCTTGACTAAAGCGAGTGATTCAGGTAGATCTAAGTGGGAGGAGGCGTTCTGCCAGATATTGAGGTCCTAAACCGTTTAGGGCTTTATATGTCATCATTAGTACTTTGAAATCAATGCAGAAATGAATGGGCAGCCAATGCAGGGCAGCCAATGCAGGGCAGCCAGAGTAGGGGAGATATGTTGATGTTTTCTCACCCCATTAAGAAGTCTGGCCGCCGCGTTCTGCACCATTTGAAGCTTCCGCATCAATCTCAAAGGTAGCCCCACATAGAACGCATTACAGTAGTCTAATCTTGAGACTACAAGCGCATGGACCAGAGTGGTGAGGGCCCCCACATCAAGATAGGAACGCAGCTGGGCAATCTGCCAAAGATGGAAATAGGCGGTATGGACCACTGACGCTACCTGGGTCTCCATGGTAAGCGCCAGGTCAAGATGGACCCCCAGACTGCGAACCAAATTCTTTGTGGTGAGAGTCACACCCCCCCCCCAAAAGAGAGGGAGTTCCCCAAACCACTGACATTGGGGCCACCCACCCTCAGGACGTCTGTCTTGTCCGGGTTCAGCCTCAGACCGTTCACCTGCATCCATTTCAATACGGCCTCCAGACAGCGCTGAAGGGACGAAATGGCATCCACTGTTGTTGGAGAAAAGAAGATGTAGAGCTGGATGTCATCAGCGTACTGATGACACGAAGCCCCACACCCCCTGATGACCTGACCCAGCGGCCTCATGTAGATATTAAACAGCATTGGGGAGATAATCAAGCCCTGCGGAACGCCACAATTAAGATTCCACAGAGCCGATACACTCTTCCCAAGCTGTACTCTCTGGGGACGGTCCTCCAAGAAGGATCGGAGCCAAACTAGTGCCAGACCACCGATTCCCAGCTCGGAGAGCCTCCCCAGGAGGATACTGTGGTTGACGGAATCGAAGGTGGCTGAGATATAGAGAAGGACCAACAGAGACATTTTGCCCCTGTCGGCCTCCCTCAGCAGGTCATTAAACAGGGTGACCAATGCTGTTTCCATGCCGTGCTGTGGCCTGAAGCCCGACTGAAATGGATCCAGGGTGTTGGCTTCATCCAAAAGAGCCTGGAGCTGGTCAGCCACCACCCTCTCTACCACTTTGCTGAGGAAAGAAACATTGGCGATGGACCTATAATTGCCAATGTCGTCTGCCGCCAAAGTTGGTTTCTTCCTAATGGGCCTAATGTGTGTCTCCTTGAAAGACCCATTAATTATTGCAGTGGCCCATTTGGTTGTTATAGGCCTGGCTGCTTTGATTAGCCAGGACGGGTAAGGGTCAAGGGAGGAGGTGGTGGCATGACAGCGGTCAAGCACTTTGTCCACCATATCTGGCATCACAGGCTAAAAGAGATCAAGTCTCATCGGGCAAGGCGGAGCGCTGGACGTCTCTGCTTGATCTACTGTGTTCAAAAAAGGAGAGAGCTCCCGGCGGATGGCCTCCACTTTAGATTTTAAAAATGCTGCAAATTGGTCAGGTGAAATACTAGTAGGAGGTCTATCACTTAGACCAATTCCGGATAGATTGCGGACTATACGGAAAAGTTCCGCCTGCTGATTTGAAGATTCGCTTATCCAGACAGCGAAGTAAGCTCGACTGGCAGCCATCACCCTGGTAAGGTAAAGGTTAGTCACGATCCTGACAGCTTTTTGATTATAATCCGTCGGGTTTCGTCTCCACTTGCACTCTAGCCTTCTCCTACTTTGCTTCATAGCTCGCAGTTGCTGGTTAAACCAGGGTGCTGAATGAGCTCTGCAACGGAGAGGGTGTTTAGGAGCGATCGTGTCAACAGCCCTGGTAGCGGCAGCAAGCCAGCCATCAACCAGAGCCTTGACAGGAGTGCCAGTCAGATCAGCTGGAATCCTCTCATGGAGTCCTGGAATCCTATAGGATCCAGTAGCCTTCAAGGCTGGACCATTAAAATAGGTCCTTGCTCCCTGCGGGGAGGGAGAGCCACTGAGAGATTGTGTTTAATTAGGAAGCGATCCGACCATGACAAGGGGACCGACACAAGGTCACCATCAGACCACACTCACTTCGCTCGGGGGAAAACACCAGGTCTAACGTGTGACCGCCCACGTGGGTGGGGCCGTTGACATGTTGGGACATGTCCAAGGAACCCATGGTTTCTAAGAACTCAAGAGCCGGACCAGAAACCTCTGCCTCCACATGGATGTTGAAATCACCCAAGACCAAAAGCCTCGGAGATTCCAACAGTGCTGCAGAGATGAAGTCTGCCAGCTCTGGTAAAGAAATGGCTGGGTTGCGGGGAGCGCGGTAACCCAGCAAGATCCCAATACCATCCCTGGCCACAATTGACACTTGTAGGGCCTCAAGACCTGGTGTCACCACCATGGAGCGCCTAACAACCTCTAGAGTGTTGTTATAGACAATGGCTACTCCCCCCGCTCCTCCAGTCTACCCTGGTGTTGGACTGCATAACCTGGAGGTCAGGCAAGGGTCAAGGAAACACCCCCTTTCCCACCCACCCAAGTCTCAGTCATGCATGCCAGGTCTACATCCTCCTCCAAGATACGGTCTTGGATAATCTGATATTTGTTGGATACAGACCTGGCGTTCAGCAACACCAGATTTAGAGTGGAGGGACGGCTGGTCTGACTACCTCGAGTCTGATGGTTGGTCACAGTGTCAGAACAGTGAACAGCCTTCAAACATCTGTTCACCGTTCTTCTGCAACGAGTAGGAACTGTGCCAACGCCATATCTCCCTCTACCCATAATCACTCTGATGTTCAGAGGACCCCCGCTGGGAGTGCAGGCCCTCCACTCCATGTCAATCAAAAAAAAGGGGAAAAAGGAAAAGACCAGAAATATTACAAATTAATAAAACAAAAATACAATAATAATCAAATTAACAAAATTAATTAAACCATAACATAAAAATGGACATGTAATTTTAAATTAAACAATAACCAATTTAAACAATTAAAAAACAATTAAAATATAGAAGAAAAAATAAAAATAGAATAAAAGACATTCCACACCCAGACTACCACCACCACCACCACCCCGGTCATATCCAGTAACAGATCTCAGTCCTCCCAACAGGCTTGCTGCCAAAGATGATTCAGTCACCGTTAAGCAACAGGGTTGGTAATATGGCCAGACCTTTCTAGGGCTCGGCCATTGCCACCAACACCCCAGCAGGTTACAAGGCAGCAAGCCTGATCCAGCCAGGGAAGGTGATGAAGTCACAAAGGCGGCCGGAGACAAAAGGCACCAGGCACCAAAAGTCTGAACCTCCAAACAAAAGGGAGGCAACGGGTGGGGGGGGCATATCGGCAGATTCAATGCGCCGAACGAAGTGCCAAATCTCAGTCATCCAATGCATGCCAGTCCGATAGTCACAAATCCAATTATTTAATTTTTAAGTATAATTAACTGAATTATTATAATCAGGCAGCCACAGCTAACTTTAAGCTGACTGAAGACAAGATAGTAAACATCATTCTATGTTGTAAAGTAGGTTGGTGTTATTTCCACATCATAGAAATTATGGGTTGAGACAGAATAACCAGTTGGTGGACTGGTTTGTTACTCAGAGTACAATCTGCTGTGCTATAGCAATACACACAGTGGTCCAGAGTGAATAATATTTGACAGCTGGCATGCATTTAAGCCTTTTTTACAATGCTCTCATTAATAGAATAATTTTCAGTTTAAAAAATATATATGTTGGTAAGGGGGACAACTCCCTCCCCTGCCCCCATTTCAAACTCAATGTGCCTTTGACAGATCTCTTGGTTCCACATAAAAAATTGGCTCTCACAATAAGAAATTCAGCAGCTTACACAATAGTTAATATGTCTAAGACACAAATCCATTGACTTTCAAAAATAGCAGTGCATTGGGATGCTTTGCATTAATAATTCCCCTGCAGTTATTTTTATGTGGCATCCAAAAAACTTTCACAATAATATATGTTTTTAATTCTTTGTTGTTGTTAGCAAAGACAATCTAGCTTTTATCTAAGAGTTTGCTTGCCATTTAGAGCTTGTTGAGTCTTGGCCCCTAACATTGCAAACTCTGAAATAACTTGATTTCACAGTCTAGTTTCTTGCTTTGATTTAATCAGCAATTCTCCCCCCCCCCCCGCGACCTCCAGCACCAAACAGATGTGATCCTTAACAATAGTTCTTCTGCCTTTGTGTTTCAACAGACAATCAGACAGACAGATATTTATGCCATCCTATCTCCAAGACAGTTGGCGAAATTCCATATTGATCTGAAGTAAGTTTGTCCATCGTTACGTGCCACCAGCTTGCAGGAAAATAATGGGTAAACTCAGAGAATCTTCACTCTGCTCAATGGTCTCCTTCAGAGCAGCTATTTCACCTCTGTTCCAAACCACCACATGAAGATCCTCAGGTTACAGTTTGAGGCTCATGAAGTCATGTATTAACAGCTGTAGCCCTGTGTGTGCAATACAAGTATCATCTGACAGAGGCATGACAAGACATAAGTCAGAAGAGCTCAGAGTTCTCTGTACCTCTCTGACTTGGAACCAAACACCCACATCATCTATTGCTATGCAATAAAAATTATTGAGAGCATATCTGGATGATCAACCCTGTTCCTTCGGGAACCCGACCATGACTACATGATCCTTCCACACCTTGTAATTGAAGATGTCAAGATAGATTTTTAAATCATTTTACAGCATCTCATACTATCTTTTAACATATCTTGGATCCTTTCCTACACTGCATATACAGATGATTATCTTGAGTTTTAAAATCCCCTGGATGCCAGGATCAGCAATGGGAAGTTGCAGATGGTGCACACATTTCTGACTGAGGTTACGATGACATCCATGAGAAAAAGCAGTATGTTTTGAGGATGGGGATGTAGCCATTTATCATAGCTGAATGTCAAGAAAGCTCTCTTCTAAAGAGGACGAGGGGCTTTAAATCTCAAATAACAAAGAAAAAAAAGAATATGTCCAACATTAATAGGAGAAATGTGATGTTCCTTTGTAAAAGTAGACTGGGAGTCTGCTTCAATCATAGATAGCTCATGACTCAAATGCAGGGGCATCCCTAAATATTTTGGGGTGAAGCACACTTGCCTGCAGTTGCATAGAAACCATACTAAAACCCACTTCCATCGTTATATTTACCATATCCTTTATGACTCAAGTAGACAGTTACTGGAAAATACTTGGTATTTTCTTAGATAGTACCTAAAATCCTGTTGTTTGGCATAGTAAATCACATTAGAGTAAGCCCATGGAATCAGTGGGGATTTAGCAAGTCAACTCCTCTGTAAAATGGATTGATTCAAATGGGCCTAATCTAGTATGACTTACTACACTAAGCAACAGGATTTCAGCCAATAAGTATTTAAGTAATTAGCTGGCTGGATAGCCCAGTAGGCTCGAGTTCGATCCCTCACTGTGCCTCCTAGGAAAAGAGCCAACCTGTATAGCCTTGGGCAAACTGCACAATACCAGAGGAAGGACTGATAAACCTTGGAAGAGTTGCCATAAGTTAGAATGTATTTATAGCACGCTGTACAAGGAGACGTATGAATATCAATACTCTTCTCTGTTCAAAAATACAATTCAAAATAATATGGAAAGGTTGAATACAGTCCTCAGGAAGCCTATCTTGAGCTGTGTGGGTGTCCTTGTTGATTCCACCCCAAATTCCCCTCTCCACACGTCTCCTGCTGTATCTTTTCCTCCCCTGGATCTTGCAAAAGATTTTTTGGTACTCTAGCACATAGAATTCTATGACTTCTCTGTCAACCAATACACTATTGAAAGGGATGCTGAGAGCATGAAGGCCTATATATTATCTTTTGACACTCTAGGTACTCAGTTGTACTCTACGGTTTCTCTCAAGAAAAACATTGAAAGATCAAAAACCATACTTAAGTAAAACCTCTACTGGGCCAACAGAATATTATTAGAAAGAAGAACTTTGACGCCCTTCATCAGGCTGGGCATCAAAAGTGGGATAAGAAGAAAGAAGCAGAAAAGTTTTAAAAATCACATGGGTGAGATGTTATAGCCCTAGAAACTGTACTTACTGCTGTGCATAAATGGAAACTGCAGGCTTCAAGCTTTAACCTTGAAGGATGGTGGTGTCAGGTTGCTCCATGAGGGATGTAGAGCCCGCTCGCTACCTCTGTCTCTTTACACAAAGGGCTTGCAGGCTCTCAGTGAACTGTTCATGGCCTTTCAGTTGAAAAATAGGTGACTTGAATGTTCATGATGAAGAAATCAAAATTATTAAAGATTTTCTGTACCTTTGTCATCTATTCAAATGGAGACTGCAGCCAAGGAATCAGAACTGGAGGAGCAGCTATGAAGGAACTAGAAAAGATGCTGAAATGCAAGAATGTATCACTGGAAACCAATGTCAAGATCATCTATACTGCGGTATTTCCAAATATTATTTGTAGATGTGAAGGCTGAGCAATGAAGAAAACTGACAGGCTTAAAAAAAATAATTGATTCAAAATGGGATGTTTGAGGAAACCTTTACAGAAATGCTGAAAGACAAATAAGTGGATTCCAGATCAGATCCAGCCTGAATTATAAGTAGAAGCTAAAATGACCTTTGGGGGGGTCATTAATTCATAAGGTTGCCAATAAATTGAAAGCAACTTGCTGGCACATAACAACATATTTTGGCCATGAGCAAAACGATTTATTTTATTTTGTTTATACCCAGTATAAATAAAATCCACAGAGAGGATGGCTTTCATTGCCCAGTAAACAGAGACTTAAACTTCTAAGATCTACCCCCTTGAAATGAAAATAAGGTGTGAGATTTTGTCTGGAGTGTGCTCGTTTCTTCAGGGTGTAGGTGGGTGTGGATGTGGGAGAGAGAGACAGACATGTATATGCATCTCTGTAGCTGTGAAGGGAGAGATTATGCATTTGAGGAAAGTCAGGGCTTCCACTAGCAATTATGGCACCCAGGCAAGTAGCCAAAATGAGCCTCCAACTCAATTTTGTAATTCATAACATGAAAATAATACAAGAAGAAATTACAGCACTGAACACCTTGCCAGCATCTTCCCTCTTTCACAAGGGATTGCCAGCACAGTCAGAACTACAAAAACAAAAAAGAATTGTGTTCAACATATAGGTATTAATATATATTAATATATACATTGTTTAATATAAACAACACATATTAATAAACTGACTTTCTCTCCTGTTCAGCCCAGAAGCTGATTTTAACAAGCTCTGGGTGAATCTGCCTTTCATTGCCTCCACAAGGTCTGTTACATTAACCATCTTTCCTTTGGTCTCCCCTGCAGGCCTGGTCTATTGCTGTCTTTTCCTATGGTGGTGGACCTGGTTGCCAGGCCAACTGGGGAGAATGGGCATGGCCTCTAAATTAGGGCTATGGTCTGATTGCCCCAACCTACGTATGGCCTTGTGGTAAAGTATTGAAGAGTAAAAACATTGTCTATCCCTGAACTGTAACAATATGGCAGATCTGATAGCCTGTGATAATAACTGCTTTTTTAAAAAGAAGTGAGGTGTATACAATAATATGTTGCTCTCTCACAATTTCTCATTGCAGAGCCACATCTTAAATAAATAGCTGGAATCAATATTAAGTGGTATTTTAGATTATGCCCTGTGGTGACAATATAGTCAATATAGCACAATATAGCTGTTGCCAGAACAGAGGAAGAATGATGGATAGGTTGCGTTTGTGAAGCGGGAGACTACACTCAATACACATCCAGAAAACCTTTGGGGATGTGGTGATGAGCTTGGCTCTCCACATTTTCAAAAGCATAAGTGACTGTGAGAATCAAGTTGACGTGATCTGACAGCCAGTGTGGGACAGTGGATAGTCTATCCAATTGGGACTCAGGAAACC
The DNA here is from genome assembly GCA_037013535.1 of Intellagama lesueurii. Taxonomy (NCBI): domain Eukaryota; kingdom Metazoa; phylum Chordata; class Lepidosauria; order Squamata; family Agamidae; genus Intellagama; species Intellagama lesueurii. The sequence continues at coordinate 248,994,459 of JBAJHW010000002.1, forward strand.
TGGGATCAAATCCCCACTGGACCATAAAAATTCAATGGGTGTCAGCAGAGGTAAACCACTCCTTGACTATTTTACGTACCTCAAAAACCATCAGCAGTCACTATAAGTCGGAAATGACATGACAGCACATTAAAAACCGCAAGTAACTGGAAGGGTGTTAAACAAAATCAAAAACCATTTATTTTACAAAAACATGCAACAGCCACCTAACCATGACACAAGAACATGGCAAGGGAACTCCTAATCCAAGCTTCTCCCTTTCCCAGCAAATTATCTCTGTGTTGGCAACCGTCACAGTAGAGTAGTCCTCTTCAGGCCTTCAATAACTGTCAGCCCGACATTAGATATGTACGTGCTGGATCTGTCCCCTCTGTTCTTGACCTCCCTCAGTCGATGGAGAGGGAACTGGAAGCTCCCTGTCAAAGTGGGTTGGGTTAGCATAAAGGAACAACACACAGGAGGGCAAGTCCCTATCTGCCTTCCATGGATCCAGTTTTTGAAAACTTAAAAGAGGTCAAGTTCATTGCACTGCATTTAAAGATTCTCTGTACCCATAAAAGAAAAGATCCACATGGCCCTTGGCAAAATCAACAATAATGATGGAGCATACCTATGTTCGACCGGGAAATCTAAAAAACAGGCAAGCTTTTGAAACATTAACTGAAGCAAAGGCCATCTGGATGGCTAAGAAAAGTTGCCATTAGGGTGCATTTTCCTTTCTTTGCTAAAATCTATAGCAGGATAAGCAGAGCTTGGAGAAGTTACTCTTTGGGTTTATAATCCCCAGAATTCTCCAGGCAGGATTGAACAATTTTGGAAATTGCCTTTCAAAAAAGTAACTTTTCCAAGATATAAGAATAAGGCACCACCCTTAATGTCTTAACCAAAGTGTTATTCCAACCTCCCAGAGAGGAATGGGCTGCTAATTCAATTTTCTAACAGTACAAATTGCTTACTTTTTCTAATGAAAATAAAATCCATGGCAGATTGGATTTTTTTTCACATGGTTCTAAGAGCCTCAGATGTATTGAGATATGAGAAACACAGCAGGAACTAAGGCGAATTGTTAAATCTGACAGACTTCTACTAAAAATGATTAATGGTGAAAATAATGTGCATGTGTGGGTAAATTACAGACTAAAATGACACTAAGACATGAAGCTATTCTAAATATTTCCCTTCATAATTAAATAGTTTCATACTGCAGTATAAAACTCAGCAAAGAGGCAGGCAAAAAACAACAAAAAAATCCCATAGGCTGGAATCCAGAAGTCCATGTTGCAGAGTTTCCCCATCCACATAAGAACCTCAGCAACCTCCCTTTTGAACTGCAGTTCTCACACACCACTAGACAGCCTGTTCCAAAACTTCAAGGGCAGTTCTGTGGTGATTGAAAATATGGCACAAAGTGCTCTAATCAGGAAGTAGTCTCTGAAAGTGCGTTGTCTACACAGAAGTGTTCAGGCATAGCCAGGGTGTCTTTAGATCCAAATCTCTGGTACCAGGCAAAAGTTCAAGGAGCTTATTTCTGGCAAATGGAAGCATAGATCAGAACCAAGAGCATGCATATATAGGCCTTGTAAACTAATTGGTTTAGCTCAGTGGGTGGCACCCTTAAGGGAAGGGCCTGTAATGTAATCCTTGATTTGGAAAGAGAGAAATGGCCTACTCAGGTACACAGAATGTTCAGGTAAACATGCTTAGAGGCATGTCTTCAGAGCCTGAAGCTCTGCATGAAGCTCTTGATGATGAAGCTCTTGATGGCTTCTGGTGGATGGAGTATGTAAGATATAGGATATAGTATATGGTACATGGTTTGGGATTATAATGCTTAAATGGGGCTACATCTGGAGAAGAACAGACCAGCTGTTCCACATGGAACACAAATTTAAGCTGCAATCATCTTGAATTAGTTAATAGACTCCAATTTATATGTATCGAGGAATGATGGGAGAGCAAATGTAGTGAGCATTCTAAATAATGTTTTTATTTTGTTGGAGGATTTCAAAGTTTTGCTTGTCTCCTGTTGTGTTTCACACCACAGGGGCAGATTTTGGAACAAAATTAGAGTCTAATTCTGTATTTGGGAAGTACTTTGTAGATAGATAGATAGATAGATAGATAGATAGATAGATAGATAGATAGATAGATAGATAGATAGATAGATAGATAGATATTAGCCAAAATCTTATTGCTGATTTAGGATTTAGTCTTGGCAGCAAATTGCCACTCATTAATGAGGTGTGGCTGAAAAATAATGAGACTGAAATACTTCCATAGTTAAGGGGCTGACTGATGGCATAATATGTAAGCATAATGTAATGTATGAACATGTTTTCGTCACGAACATGCCTAACAGGTCTTTTAAACAATTTTTTTAAGGTATTCAAAATTGAACAAATACAAGGAATGCTAAAGATTTTCCTTGCCTGGAGTACCATCTGGTCTACTGGAGGAGCGGGTAACATGAGCACTGACCTCCAAAGCTGTTTTTGAAGTCCCCTGGCTCCCCCCAACTATGCTGCCAAAATTCAGGAAATTGTCTCTTTTTAAAGATTTCCATGGCAAACTAGGGAAAGCCCTTTTTTGAAAAGCGTGACATGCTTTTTTAAGGGGGTTGGCTTCAGAGTTTTCTGCTTAAATCTGCTGGCAAGCTGAGGAAATGTCTTTCAAAACAAGTATGTCCACCCTAGTTTAAAGGACAGGAGTTATTTGTCATGATCTGTTGCAGAATTTTGGCACCATGCTGGGAGTAGTAGCTCAGACTGGGTTCCAAAGGAATTGACCCATGGAAGCAACAACAACGACAACTTCTGTTCTCATCCTACCATGCTTATTGCATAATAGTCGACATGGGAATGATGAACAGTATCTCAAAGCACTGATCTCAGTGCTTCAAATGCTCAGCTTGCCGAGAAAAAAAGACTTCCCATCATCATGATGGGGGAAAATACTGAATGAATATCCCATCTACTCATAGAACACACCCATCTCTCCCAGTTGTTTTTCTTCCATGGCACATCTACCTCGAAGGAGCTTCTTTACAACAACTGAAACGTTTGTGAGTTGCTTTCCGTTCAGCTTCAGATGGTTTATAATTGCCTTGGGCCCAGAGAAACACATTTTTGGACTGCTTTTAAAGAACCATTAATGCTTTGAACTTTTCATTCTACAAGCAAATCCTAAATTAATGTACATCAGTAATGATAGTTTGCAGGAGTTGGTGTACTTTGTTTTTATGAAATTGCTTCCTGACTAAGTGTATTACTTTTAATTAAAATGTTGCACGTTAGGATATCAGTCCTATGGCCCCTTAGCTGAGCAGAAGTCCCCCTGATTTCTGGCCAGCACCTTTGTTTGCAATTTTTTTGTGTCCTTCATACAGGATGGTGGCGGTGGCTCATTTTCAGTTGTGCTACAACCATCTGTCAACTACTGTTTTCATAGGTTTCTGCTTCTTGAGAATTACAGAAAGGAAGGAGCTAGAGCGGCCTTCTTGTTAGGAGGGTTGCGTGTCCACTTTTAGCCCTTCAGTTCTCCACCTAATGGGTAGCCAAACGATAATTCTCCTTTTAAAGGTACTGTCCTCCTTTTTTAAGGGGCATAATGAGGGACATTGCCCACCCACAGTTAGCCCCCAAACAGCAGCCTCAGCAGGCACACTGTTCATTTGTTTTCCCCACTTGAATAAGATACATCGTTGGTCTGTTTAAATTATGAAAACCATTTACAATTTTGCATATGTACATATAAATTAGCATATAAATTAGGAGCCTCATGGCACAGTGGCAAAACTGCTATACTGCAACCAAACTCTGCTCACGACCCAGGATTCAATCCCAGGTAGCCGGCTCAAGGTTCACTCAGCCTTCCATCCTGCCGAGGTTGGTAAATTGAGTACCCAGCTCGCTGGGGGTTGAGGAGCAATGTGTAACCTATATAATTAACTCGTAAACTACCCAGAGAGTGTTAAGTGCTAAGGGGCAGTATATAAGCAGCACGTTTGGCTTTTTGCTTTGCATACACAACTCTATGCAAACTTCTTCCTTTGTTCCCTTTTCTGGGTGATGGATGTCCATTTTAGTGAGATGTCAGTGGCCACCCTAGTTTTTGACAGCTGCTCCTAGGTTGTGGCACTTCTTTCTAAGGGAAGTCTGGCTGACCACTTCCTTGCCAAAGTTTTTATTCAGCATCAGGAAGGCATTGGGAAAAGACTTTTAAAAGGAAGTTGCAGACTTTTCCCCCTTAAGGTGCTTTTAAATTAGTGTTAATTTGGTTAATGTGTTAATATGATAATTTATTTACATTTATTTGTCTGTGTGTGTACGTACATGTGCATACTTGTATGTAAAGCATGTTGTCACCTGCCTTCTGTGCATGAGAAGTGAAGAGTTTGTTGCAAAACAAAGAACATACAACTTACCACAGGGCTCAGCCCCTAAGAGGGGGAGGTGGACAAAGACTCCAGTGCGCCTGGATTGGTGGAGACTAGAGATGATTTGTGGTCCGGCATAGTTGATGAACCATGAACCACAAATTTCCTCCCCATGAACCAACAAACCATGAATCAGTTTGTCGTTTCATCGGGGGTTTTTTTATTAGACAGCCCAAGGCTGTCTAAAAAAAAAAAAAGCTGAGTCCCCCACCCTCCACAGCCTGGTCACCTGCCCTCGTTGCCTCCCTACCTTGGCTGCCGCCATCCGCAGCTGCAGTCTGAACTGCCACTGCTGCCATCCTCGATGGCCTGTGCCGCCATGGCCTCTGCTGCTTCCATCCATTGCCACATGCTGCAGTGGCCTCTGCCACTATGTCCTGCCTTAAGGGAATCCGGGTTGCCCTTTACAAAGATGGTGGCTGCGGCTTCCCTGCACTAAGGGAAGCTGCAGCTGCCACCTTTGCAAAGGGTAGCCAGAGTCCCTTACAGCAGGCTGTGGTGGCAGAGGCTGCTGCAGTGGCTGGCAATGGATGGTGTCGGCACTGGGCAGTGGGGGATGGCAGTGGTGCTGCGTGGTGGTGGATGGCAGTGATCGAGGCTAAGATAGGGAGGGGAAGGGGCATGGGACAGGCCGTTGGGGTGGCTGGCTGTAGGACTGCCTACTGCCTATCAACTGTTCAGTGGGCCCATAGGCAGAGTGGGAAGGCCATAGGTATTATTCTCTTCCTATGGGGGAATGAATAAAAATGGAGCAATATTCATCCCTTCATATTTGTTGGGGTCTCTAAAATTGACGAATACAAAGGGACAAATATTAAACAAATCAGCGATTTTTAATGAATATTGTGATTCATTTTTTTATTCGTCCCCATGTCTAGTAGAGACCTTTGTAGCTATGAGTTGGGGGTGGATTTTATTGAAATACACAGATGGCAGTGGAATAACAAGCAGTTCCAGCTTAAAATAACTGAACTACAAAACTGGACGTGTTTCCGTGAGTTATCTAGTCCCACTTCCTGCCAATGCTGGAAATCCACAGCCAAAACATGCCCAACAGATGGCCATTAATTGTTTTGTTTAAGAACCCCCCTTAAAGGACAGTCCACCACCTTCCTAGTCCATTTCAGTGCAAAACAAAAATTGCTACCAAGAAATTCTCTTTAATGTTTAGTCAGAAGCTCATTTCTTGTAGTTGAGATCCACTGTTCTGGGTCCTGCCCACCAGGGCCGCACAAAACAAGCTTTTGCCTGGGCAGTTTAGTCAAGGAAATTAAATGAACACTATAGTAGATGATGGGACAATGGGAGGTATCCAGGAAAGTGTTGGTTGTGGGTTTTGGTGGGTTTTTTTTATCTACTTATATAGATTGTCTACAAGCATTTTTAATTGCTTTTCATTTTGTATGGTAATATCCCAAAGGTGTTTCTACGTCAATGAAATCCCAGGAACCAGGTGAATTGCAACAAGGATCATTTCATGATATTTCACTGTACTCTGTAAAATCGTACAGGCCTGCCCTGACTTTGCCCTGACCATTCTGTTAACGCTGCTTCCTATTCAAACCAGTGAGGTTTGTCTAAGGATGAGCACACCTTTTGGAAGGCAAGGCACATTGTAATTTATTAGCTCTGCAAAAAGGCAAAGTAGAAATTAACCTCGCCCTGCTTCCAGGTGCTGGCAAGACAGATTTTCATGAATACTTAACTAGCAGATAATTGTGCTCTATAGAGTGGATAACCACTAAGAAACCACCCCCAGCTATTCATCACTTGCTTTTGATTTATATCCATGAAAACAGATAAACCATCCTGTTCCTTTTGCCTACACTGCTTTTGAAAACAGTAACCAGAACACAGCTCTTGATGAAAAGGATATTTGTCTACCATCATTTACATTTATTCCATTCACAAGGGCTTTTTCTCCTGTCTCTTTTGTTTCCTTCTCTTTCACAGTTGCATTTCTAGTTTGTTAAGTTCTTGATCTCCCATATTTTGAGGCTCCTTATCTATTAATGTATTGTCTTAAAGTTTAAGGCAGCAAACCAAGAGCAGAGGAATTATTATTGTTTTTGTTTCCCGGGTAGGCCAAACAATTTTAATGTATAATTTATTGTGTTTTTAAATCTACTTGTTTTAATTTTGTGAGCTGCCTTGAATCCCCTCATCAGAGAAAGGCGGCCAAATAATCAATTTATCAAGGGTTTGTGACACCATCTAAAGATACTGCTTGCATTTGGTGGAAACACGGCACTAGAGGAAATTGCTCACACAAGGCAAGGCAACTCATTTCTTGTGCTCCCCCCCCCCCCCCCGTCTTTCTCTGCCCTGTAAGCCATATCCTATACACTGGGTCTTCTGATCTCTCAGGAGGAGGTGGGAGGAGCAAAGGGGCTGGTATAAGTAGGATGAGTTGGCAAAAAGTGTTTGCTCAGATTTGTACAGCACACCCACTTCAGTTTCCATAATACAAAGCTGTAGCAATGGACTGATGCCAAAATACCACTCATTGCCTAAATGCCACTAATTCGTTTGTCATCTTCCTTTAGATCACTCTATACCACATAAGAGATGCTAGTCGATAAAATAGATAAGGAACCTCAAATATGAGATATCGATCTGGTGATGGCTGAGAAGTGGCATTTCCGTTTTAGTTCCATTCTCATGTGGATTTTTAAATATCCTATCATGCACAACACATTTTTAAACATTAAACAACAATGAATGAAGTTGGTCTGTGCTTTTTCCCACAGTGTTGTGCCTAGCTTGAAGGACTGATACTTGAGAGAGGAAAACCATACCTCACTCAAGCTTCTTTCTTTTACCTGTGTGGTGGAACACCCAGAGGGGGCATCTGGTGTGAAGGCACATGCCAGAGAAGATCTAGCACTGAGCCAAGCCAGTCTGAGAGAAAGAACAATTCCTCTTGATCCCTGGCAACCTGCAATGAGAACACTCATTCCCAACTTTACGTCACCTGACTCAACTTCATTGTGGCACTACCATTGCCATTAGCTGTTTCCTTTCCTTAGACAGCCAACTATTTCAACGTGATACAAAAAAAAATTCTGGCCACGTGGTGAATTGATACAGGCCATCAGACAGAGAGATTAAGCCAGGGTAAGCACTACCTGAGCCAACAGTGGTACCCAGCAAGGTTACATCTGTGAATTGTGAGGTTTGTGAATTGTGGGGGGATACCCCTTGCAATAAATTCTTCAGTATCCAGGAATGAGCTAGAATTCTAGCATGAAAAGAAGAACATTAGGATAAATATGTGGTTCTGCACTATCCAGCATGTAAATTTTTATTAACTAAAATTCCCTTTAATTTAATGAATTAAAAGTCCTCTGTTCCCCCTCTTTTCCCAATGAATCTAATTTCTTCACTCCACCTCCACCCCACCCACCACCCACTGCACTTTGCTTAGGTTTTTGGCCATTCTTAGTCACTGTGAAATAAGAAACCTTTCTTGAGCTTTCTTGCTTTTTTAGCTTGCGGAATAAATGTATGAGAGAGAACATGTTCTTGGATAGTTAACTGGAAGGCCTTTGAACTCTTGCCTTAAAAGTGGTCAGTTTACATTTACTCAAGGATTTATTCCATTCTACCACTTCACCTAAGCCAGAAATGAGGAGATTCCAAGTACTGTTTGTTTAGGTAGCAGTATCTTCACAGAAGTCAGTTTGCACTGAAAGCAAAACCTCCAGAGAGGAAAACATTGAAAAAGCAGATTTCAGTAGGAAGGCAAAAAGCAGGAGGACCTCTCCGCTTGGACCACAATAGAAGCTGTGCCACTGAAGAGTGGCCAGGCCCTCTTCAGTGTTGCCAGAGGTTAAAAAAAAAAACCCACACCATATGAAACAAATGGACCAAGGCAAGCCATGGCCTTAATCCAGCTCTTGTTATATGCAATAATTGGTTTTGGATTAGATGTAAATCCTTTCCTGTCTTAAAAAAACACATGAACTTCACAATGCGGACATGGAAAGACTCATGTAGATAAGCACGGCCAGCATCCACCTGAATTGTTCAAGTTGATGTTTGTTTTTCTACAAGGATCTTGCTTACTGAAATGGGACAACTCGATAAATTGAGGCTGCAGATGCAGTTACTAAATTAGTAACTAGATGTAGTTTTGAAGTTGAATAGCAGCATGGGTAGTAGTGGCCATGGACAGCGATCCTGATAAGAATAGGAGAGTTTTAGCCATTTGCCTCAGTTGTCCTGATCAACCAGGGATGCCTGTACTTACTCAACAACAACAAAATATCTCACAAAATGCTAACTGTGAAACATTGGTCTGCAATGGTGCAAACCATCTGGTTTGGTCATCAGCAATGAAACAAATGAAAAATGGATTAAATCTAAAATCAGTCATACTTACAATAAACCTATAGAAGTCAGTGGGACTCAAGTTAGTGATGATTAGCTGAAATCCCATTCAGTTTAGTCGGCCTGTCTACAGTCATGCTGCTAACCAAATGCCCTTGAGTAAACTAATCATCAGCAAGTGTGACCACCTCTATAAAAGGCAAAGTTTTAACAGTTGCTGGTCTGGAGCATTCAGGTACGTGTTAACACAATACCAAGGAAGAAACACATCAGCAGTGATTGTAGAGAAGCAATTGCTACTGCCCATCAATCTGGGAAGGGTTATAAGGCCATTTCCAAACAATTTAAAGTCCATTATTCTACAGTGAGGAAGATTGCTCACAAGCAGAAAACATTCAAGACAGCTGCCAATCTTCCCAGGAGTGGATGTCCAAGCAAATTCACCCCAAGGTCAGATTGTGCAATGCTCAGAGAAACTGCAAAAAACCCACAAACAAAAACAAAAAAACCAAGAATTGCATTTCAGACTTTACAGGCCTCAGTTAGCATGTTGAATGTTAAAGTTCCTGACAGTACAATTAGAAAAAAAAAACTGAACAAGTATGGTTTGTTTGGAAGGGTTGCTAGGAGAAAGCCTCTTCTCTCTAAAAAGAACATGGCAGCACAGCTTAGGTTTGCCAAGTTGCATCTGGACAAACCACAAGACTTCTGGACAATGTCCTATGGACAGATGAGAGCAAAGTGGATATGTCTGGCCATAATGCACAGTGCCACAATTGGTGAAAACAAAACATAGCATACCAGCTATCAAGTACAATGGTGAAGGGGTGATGATTTGGGCTTGTTTTGCAGTCACAGAGCCTGGGCACCTTGTAGTCATTGAGTCAACCATGAACTCCTCTGTACTGTATATCAAAGTATTCTTGAGTCAAATGTGAGGCCATCTGTCTGACAGCTAAAGCTTGGCTTTATTGGAAACTGAGTCATGCCTGCAAACCTCAATGGACTGAACCAATGCTGTAAAGAAGAGTGGGCCAGAATTCTTCCACTACAATGTGAGAGACTGATGAAGTCAAACAGAAAATGATTACTTCAAATTATTGCTGCTAAAGGTGGATCTTTTTAATCATAAGGTGTACTTAGTTTTCACACATGGCTTCTTCATTTTGGCATTATTTTTTATAAAATAAATCATGACATGGTGTAATATGTCATGTGTTGTCGTTCATCTGAGGTTGTATTTACCTAATTTTCAGACCTACTAAGGACCAGATGATTTTTATCTTCTGACACATAAAATCATAGACTTCAAAGAGGCTGTACTTCCTTTTTCACATGACTATACCTCATGTATGACTAGCTTTCGATTGAACCCACCATGCTAGTAGATCTTATCGTCTTGTTCCTGTTTTAATTAGATGGGTTTTGTTATCTAAGAAAATAATTTATATTTGTGGTTGCAATTAATTTTCTTACCAGCTGCTTCAAAAACAGTCTACAAGCTGAAGCAGGTTTTGTCTACAGCAGTGGTTCCCAAGCTTGGCTCCTCAGATGTTCTTGGACTAAAACTCCCAGAAGCCTTCACTGCTAGCTGTCCTGGCCAAGATTTCTGAGAGTTGTAATACAAGAATATCTCAGGACCCATGCCTGGGAACCACTGGTCTACTGCATAGAATAATGGCACTCAAATGGTAGACTGATGCCTAACTTTATTTATTTATTTGTTAGATTTATACCCCGCCCATCTAGACCGAAGTCTACTCTGGGCAGCTAACAATAAAAAATGGAATAAAAGCAATATAATAAAGTAAAAAACAACAATAGTAATGTGGCACAAGATGGGGAAAAGAAAGGGGGAAAAATTCAAGTGATAACAGGAGGGAAAGCCTGCCTAAAGAGCCAGGTCTTAAGTTTGCTCTTAAAAACACCCAGCGAGGGAGCCAGACAGATCTCTGGGGGCAGACTGTTCCAAAGTCGAGGGGCCACTGCCGAGAAGGCCCGGTTTCCACTCCAGCCTAACTAGAGTCCAAGGTCACACAATAAGTACTCTAGGTCTAGTGTACCTTAATGGTATTTGTCCTCATGAGGCCTCAACACTCAAGGTCTTCAGAAGAGACTCTGCCCTGAGTTAATTCAACTGTTGCTCAATAAAGGTCCTTTCTGCTTTAGGTGGACAAAATTGACATTCTTTCAAGATTTCTAGAAGGTTGCTGAAGTCCACCTCTTTTGCAAGGCCTTGAGGAATGCTTAACGCTGCTCCCATTTCCAAAGCAGAACACATATGGTTCTGTGTTTCATAATGATTTTATTGGGTTTATTGGGATTTAACTTTGCATTAAATGAGACTGAAAAATGTAAACACTTTAGAATTTGCCCTGAATGAAACTGAGAAAATGAAACATGCAAAGTAAGTACAACATAATTAATCTGTCTAAAACATATTTCACTGATAGGAAGTAAGAAACACTTGCATTATGAGGAATAGCAATCCTGTGGTCAAACATTTGCTAAAATGAAGTTGTCAGTCAATGTGACTCAATTTAATAGCAATCTAATTTAACTTGCTCTCTGATTATACAAGCATTATAGCTGTCTATCAAACTATTGAAATGAATGAGTTGGTCCTGTATCCATTTAGTCATCTGTGGCTGCAAGAAAATTTGGTGCACTCCAGTCATGGAGCTGAAGTTTTACTAGGTAGCTGCATGATGTGCCTTCAGAGCATAGGCTACTTTTCACAGTACAGAAGGGCTGTCCTTTCACCCATAACTAGGGCAGTGCTCAGCTCTTGACACTGAAATTGGCAGTATTTGGCTGGCCGCAACAGCAAAACATAAGGCATCACTTCCCATCTTATACGAATAGACAGAAACGGAGGAATCCAGCATATGCTCCTGTTCAACGTACCCTAATTTTCAGCCCCGCTGGGCAGGCCTCTGCCTCTCTCATGTGACTCCAACCCCCCCCCCCACCCCACGCAGGGTTCCATCACGACTGGAACCAAAGGGGTTCAACACGATCACTGCACCGAGAAGGAAGAAAGCTGTGCAGAGGGAGGCAAAATTGCATGCAGCTTAGAGGGAACCTTGTTCCTCTTACAAGACACGTGGAGTCCTAGTTATAAGAGAAAGCTGAGAAACCGACAAAACTGAAAGCCAGTATTTTTGCACACCAAACTTATGGCGACCTGATGAATGAGCGAATGTCCTTCTAAATGTCCTGTGCTCAACTATCTTGCTCAGCTCTTGTAAACTCAAGCCTGTGGTTTCCTTTAGGGAGTCAGTCCATCTCGTATTTAGTCGTCTTCTTTTCCTGCTGCATTCCACCTTTCCCAGCATTATTGTCTTCTCCTGAAAATCCTGCTTCCCATGGTGTTCCTGAAGTAAGACAGCCTCAGTTTCACCATCTTTGCTTCCAGAGGTAGTTCAGGTTTGATTTGATCTCAGATCCACTTGTCTGTCTTTCTAGCAGTCCAGGATATCTGCAAAGCTCTCCTCCAGCACCACACTTCAAACAAATCATTTTTTTTTCCTATCAGCTTTCTTAACTTTCTAGATTTCACACCCATACATGCTGATCAAAAATACAAGAATGTGGATGCCTGAGCCAAATGAAATAGGATATTCAGCATAACTGAGAGGAAAAACCAGTCATAAACATGTTTTATACTGTATACACTACAGTATTGGTAATTACTAGACATGAGAGCTTTGTATTTGTATCCAGAGGTTGGTTCCCTCCCTCCAGAACCAGCCTGCTCCACTCATCAGGCTTCGCGCAGCCATTGTTGGTAACATTGCACCAATCGCAGAAGTAGCCCGGCCAGCTCCTCCCTGCCTCCCTGCGCTGCTGACCACTCTGTCGAGGAGGCAGGTTGACAAGTCTCTCTGCTCTGCTACGGAGTGGTCAGCGGCATAGGGAGGTGGGGGGTGGGCTACTTCTGCAATAGGCACCGTGTGAACTATGACAGCCATGTGTGCTGTGCTGTGAGCAGTAAGTGGACTGGCTATTTCTGGGGGAAGGGTCCAAAGGGCCCGGCCACCTCTGGTGGCAATATTCGTATTTGTCTCCCCTGGGAGACAAATACAAATATCCCATCTCTAGTAATTACTAATAGGAATCATGGGGAGAGAAGGCGCGTGACTATTATTGGCTTAGTTTTCTATTGGTTCAAGGAGTCAACTTTAAAAAAATCCAGAAGAATAAGTAATTTGGAGAAATTATTTCAGCATTCAATTTAAGGTTATACTTTGAGGGAAAATGTAGCAGCATTTTACTTAAAAGCTTGTCAAAACGGCTGACCCTGGCTTTTGCTTTAAAAAAAGAAAACAAAAACTAGTGAACAGGCTTTCATATTAAATACACCTGAACATTTTCACCATTTTTGATGATTTATTCTTTCATTGTAACACACACACACACACACACACACCCCTCTGACTTTCTAGTCTGTAACTCTATCCACTAAACCAGTGGACCCCAACCTTGGGCCTCCAGATGTTCTTGGACTTCAACTCCCAGAAATCCTGGCCAGTAGAGGTGGTGGTGAAGGCTTCCGGGAGTTGTAGTCCAAGAACATCTGGAGGCCCAAGGTTGGGGTCCACTGCACTAAACCACACTGGGTATCATACAGGAAAAAAAAAATTTCTCCCAGCCCTTACGCAAATGGCTCAGGACAGGTAACTAAATGCTTTTGTACAACATTCCAAACTTGCACCATCTCTAAAATTTGTAGAGGTTAGGGCTTTGGAAATATATCTTTGATTTTAAAGAGGAATTTCTCTAATTCATTATTCAGCGTTTTATTAATTTCAAATACGGTGCACACAATCTGAGCAGGCAATATCTTTTTCCCAGCAACAATGTAGTTTTAAAGAAAAAACCTCCTTCTAGGTTAAGAAAGCTATAATGAGCCAAAATAGATAATTTTGGCAGAAACCTAAAATCATTTCCTTTCTGTGTGTAACTTAACTGTGCTACTGTTTCCAATATACAAATTTGTTACTTTCCCTGTTATTGGAAAGAACTTGAACACACTCCAGTCCCCCAAAAATGCTGACCTACACAACTGAAGGCCGGTATTTTTGCACTAAAGAACCTTGGTCAATATACAAATGAAGAAAAACGGAACCAGATGTGAGTAATCAAAACACAGAAACGGCGTTTACCCAAAAGTGCTATTTTAAAGTACATTACATGTTGATCTTCTGTTTTTGAGGCATAACACATTCTTGGTACCCAAAGGGAATTTCAGTACCTTAGGCTAGCCCTTTTTTAAAAAAGCAGCTTATCAGAGTTGCTGATGTGGCAAAGGTCAAGAAACCAAACATGGAAGGAAACATGACAGTCCTGAATGTGCGGGTGTACATACATCTTCATATTCATCATGTTTTTCCCCTTAAACCCTACCTGCTTCTTCCAATAAAGAACTGAGTTCAGATACTCCTCTATGCATGTTATCTTTAAGTAAGAAATGCTAGTTCAGGTTAACTGTTCTGTCATTCTGAAATCCACAAAACTATTTCATACAAGACCACAAGTTAATACATTTGTAATAAAGTGCCCATGACACTGAATGTTAAAACAAAATTTGACAATGCTTAATGTAAAGCTAAGATGGGCATACAAACCAACAAAAATAAAAAAGTGAAAAATTGAAGCATTCTCTCATTGTCTCCTGGCCTCATAAAATTAGTGCTATTAATGAACATCTATTTCCTGATGGAAACTTACTGGGGAGCCACCCTTTGAACCACCTCACATATCTCAGAACCTCTGTTAGTCAGAAGTGACTTGACAGGATTTAACACACACTCAAGGATCCAGTTGGGTTCTTCCATTTTCACAGAACAACATCTGCTAGTGATATCGGCTGGAAACCTTCTGGAACAGATTTTCAGGTAGCCTAGAGGGCTTCAGGGTACAGAAGTAGATAAGAAAATTGTTGTCACAAAAGTTTACTAGAATGACATTGGATTCAGTCATGGGCCTACATTCAATGGTAGTCCCAACAAAAGTTAACCCATTAAATGTACCATATTTACATAGGTATTGGCTTACTAATTTTCCATTAATTCAATGCCTCTTCTATTTGGGACTAACTACTGGGTTTAGGAAATAGGTTAAAAAATCCTGAGAGACAGGAAACAGCAGCTAGATTCTCTCCCTGCATACACACACACCCTTGTCTTTTTAATCCTTTGGGATATATCTGTTTTCTTTAAAAGAAAAACAGCACATTGAAATGATGTCCAATGGCGTGCAGAAACAAGTGACCTACACACACTGCACTTAAAAAAACCTCAACGATTAATCGTCTGGCAAGGAGAAGGAAGATGATTCTAGCTGTTCTAACAACTGATCACTGGAATCTTAATTTTTCAAAAGAGATTGGCTCATCCAGCTAGGGATACACATACACACATCTACAGCCCCTCTAGCTGGATAAGGAAAAGATTGCTAATAGGATTCTATGCAATATTTTCCAAATTCATGTAGAATTTTGCAGAGGCCTGAATGCTCTATCAAGAGTACTCACTTTTGCTTGCATGTTATTGTATCTGTAAAGTTCTGACATACTGGTCTTCAGTGATTTTTTTAAAAATAAGTTTGAACACTTGTTTATTTTACCACAAAATAAATCAACATTGCTCATTTATTTAAAAAATAAACCCCTTTCTTTAAAAAAAAAAAATTAAAACTACCTCCCAATATATAAGCAACATTTTATTTTTATAGTCTATCTTCCATTATGGCATAATCCTTTAAAACAAACAGTGAAATATACAAATCACACAAGATGAAAATATGTACATTAAATGTACAGAAGAAAAGAACATAGTAGATTTACATAATATCTGAAGAACACAAGTGAAATATTTTACATTAAATAGCATTTTAATAGCTAGGATCATTAGACTTCTGCTCAGAGACAGGAGCCGCTATAAAAAGTTAAGTGATTCAACATCGTTTTTAAAGGATTATGGTTTTTGTATAATAAAAACCAAAAGTGACATATTCAATGAACTAGTGCTTTATTTTTATTGTTTATTAAAGTTGACATTGGTTTGCAAACACCAGGAACCAGGGAAGCAAATATCTCCTTGCACAATAAATTAATAGCAATTATCATTTTAAAAGCTGATAATCACAATGTCGTTAATGATCTAGCTCACAGGCGGGTAAGAAATTTAAGCTTATGGTGTGATAACACTAAGATGAAAACCTGCCATTTATTCCAACCCATTTCTAGTTTTAAGGCAAGGTGTATAAGAGGTGAGGTCTTGGAAACCATACAAAAATGAAACATGTCTGTGGTAAGAGAAAGAGAATTCTCTTTTTATATGAAAATTAGCCCTCAGTTCATGTAAAAATGAAGTGTGTTTCCATTACTGACAATAATGTCTCTGCAAGGATTCCAAAAAAACATTGTTGCCCACAACCGAAGTACACAACCAGCAGATATGCAGATGTCCCCTTCAGTTTAAAGATATTCTATTTTATCTTACTTAAGATAGTGGAGTGAAAGGGAGAGAGTTTATGACTGGCTTACCATTCAGAACACATGTGTAAGGAAACCCCCATAACAAGAGGCTAGAATCCAACCTAAATAAAACTCCAAAGTGATTTGTTAGCATATACCTATTGTTTTGCCTTTAAAGGGGGATGGATAATAATATATTGAGCCTAAACACAGAAACTATTCCTGGTAACTTTTATATTTTCTTTTAAGAAATTACTGGTTTGTAGTTTGTACTGACAACATACATGTATTTTTAAAAGGTTTGAGATACCAGAAACCAGCAGATCATAGTTTTCCCATATATACGTAAACAGCTCAAGTACAGTCTGAGCAGTTTGTGCATAGCTGCAATATATTTTAAAGCATTGTGCATTAAAACAAAACAAAAAAGAAAGAAACACAGGATGGTAAAGTGGGTACTATTGCTGCCATACTGCATGTTGAACCATAGTAGTCACTTATGAAAACATCAAGCTACTGTATCATCAGCTCAAATTCTCCAATGTTAATTGGTCAGATTCCACCTCTGAAGGGAAACCAACTATCCACAACACTTTTAAGAATTCATTCTCAGGTGGACAATTCTTTTGTCTTTTCTTTTTTGTAAGAACTTTGCAGACGGCATGCACAGTACAGCTGCAATTTCTAGCACAGTCACTACTAGCACACACGCTTTAGAAAATTCCACAGATCATTTCAATATTCTTAAAAGTCAAGGCTTTTAAAATATGTATGATGTGATATATATATATTTTACTTGATGTGGCTATGCACCAAATTCTGAATTGATCTACACAGCAAAACCACATTTTTAAACTCTTGGCTTTGGAAAATAATTCAAAACAAGAACTGTTCTTAATCCATATGAATAACCATGTCTTCTTCTTTCTATTGAGAACAGTGACAAAATGCATTGCCAGAGTGGAGCTGATGGAAGACTGGCAACTTGCCATCTTAGGACTCTTTCGTGGGCATTTCTTTTGCTGGTATCACCTCTACAATACATATTCACAAGTATCCCAAGCATCCATAGAAGACGCCATATTCAATTCATGGGTCTCCAGATATCACCTAGCAGCACACCTGTGACTTCAGAATTTGTGCTTTCACTCATACCTTCAAGTTGCCATTCAACCAATGTTGAGAGAAAAAAAATCATGCCAAAAATTATAGATCAACCAATCAACCTTATATCTGATTTTTTTTTCCCTGTTTGGTTTCTTTTTGGTCCCTAGAGCTAATGAGAAATATCATGTTCCATATCACCAAGTTTGTAAGGGCTATTCTTGTTATTCACCAAACCATGGAACAACAGGTACCTCATCTACTCCATATGCACTATGTCTCATGAGACTATATGGGGATAGGGCAAATTTCCCTTTGAACTACTCTATCTTTCTTTTTAAAGTCATATTTCCAATTGTGTAAAATAAATATTATCTTGGTCCCCTCCCCTCCCCCTTTATTGCAAAAAATAAAACTATGCACAGTCTGAGCCAGATGCATATAAATAAGAGCGGAGATCCTCTTGGGGCGCTCCTCCCCTGCACCACTGCTGCTGGCAGACCAGAACAGCTCCTTCCACCCATTCCCACCTATTTGCAGACAAACTGGTCCACAATCTCTGTGCACTTCTTGCATTTGACGTAGCAGCACCAGTGGAACTTGCAGTGGCAGCGTTCTGTCTGCACTGTCTTGAATTGGTCATAGCCCCGGCCACAGCACATGAGTTCGCAGCCATCCATGCCTTCTGAAGTCTTGTTGCACAGCCGTCCCTGGGTACCCAGGGAGCCAGTGCTCTCATTGCGCACACAGTAATCAGGACTGGGGTCAATGTATACCAGGTCATGGATAGTGGGTGCATTGAAGCGGCTGTTCACTTGCACCAGCTTGCCCCGGATGTTGAGTTTCATAGCGGCTGCACTGTCATATTTCTCTTTCAAAGCATCTCCAACCTTGCGAAAGTCAGCCAACTGCAGCCAACAGGTCTTCAGGCTGCATGATCCAGATACACCATGACATTTGCAGGACACATCCGCCAAGCTATACACCGTCTGCAGGGGTTAGAGAAAAAGTGAGTGCAACTATTGCAAACTTTATTCATTTCCAAGTATTAAGATTCAACATTTTCAAAGCACAACAATAGTAAACCAATATACAATATACAAGCAATTAATACAATATACATGACACATAAATACGTAAACGAACATAACATCATTCTGCAGTCCATAAACAGATGGCATGTGGGACTGCAAAGAGAAGGCTTACATTAACGGGTCTGTTTTAAACATGACCCTAAAAATAAAAACTGTAAGAATAAATTGGATCTGTAAACCAAATATGCTCTACACCTGCCATTCTCAAGCTTTTTTGGCTATGGCCGTAAACACAACATGGAAGAAATATAGGCCAAATCAGGATTGTATAAGTTGCACAACAAACCTTATAAGATGGTGTGTGAAGAATTGTTTCCAGCCTGTGGACCCCTTGAAATGTGCCAGGGGCCGCCATTGAGAATGGTAGTTCTACACAGCGAGTACTGCAACACTAAATGTCATTTATCTCTACCTGAAGCAAGCAAGGACACACCTTTAGTCTCCTCTATCCAACTACTGCCTTGGGTCCTTTCAAGGAGAAAGGCAGGGTAAACTGCATGACTTTCACCACCCGTGGGGATACTGAAAATGGGCTAGAAAAATGCAAAATAAGTATGTGAGCAGAATTTTCATACTAAAATAAAACAGACTCTTGTTAATTTTGCAGTCTTCCTAATCTTCTCAGAGAGAATGTTGCCATCACATGGAGGCCTCTGAAAATCACTCTAGAGCACACTCTGTACAGCAGCTCACCAAATGGATTGGACAATCTTCATATTTTTGTCAACTTTTTTTTTCTTGGCCATTCGAAATAGTAATATGAAGACCACACATTTTGCATTCAGAAAGATCCCTGTTTCAGTCTTTGCCATTCTCACTTCATCAGTTACTGAATGGACAAGTCTATGGTTTTGGTCAACTCAACAGTGTTCCCATCCTGCATAGAGATAACTCACTGTGTGCTGATGGCCACCACTTCCAACTCTACTCCTGCTCAACTGGAAGTAATCTCAGGCAGGTGATTTTGGATAGAGGCTAACAGCTAGTTACTTATTTGTACTCTACTGATTTGAGTTAAGTGTCATGTTTTAACATTTTTATTGTAATAGCATGATAGTAATTTTGGGGGTTTTATGCTTTATTGCTTTTTTTCAGTATACACGTTTGAAACTTGCCACCCATGTTGTATCCCTATTTGGGCTTGATATAAATAAATATCCATTATTATTATTATTATTATTATTATTATTATTATTATTATTATTATTATTATTATTATTATTATTATTATTATTATTATTATTATTATTATTATTATTCAGAAGAAGAGAGGGGACAGCTGCTTGTGGACCCTCCTATCCCAGGAAACAAGGCTACCAGATCATTCTGAATAGTATGTACACATTTTGATGGAACAAGCACCATTTGCTGCTCTGTCTCAAGCAGGAAAATGTCTTGAGCCAGTACTGACCATACAAAACTGTAAGAGTAGGTTTAATGTAGTATCAAACCAACACCAGCTGACAAGATGAACTACAGATTGAAAGGATTCTAGCTAAAGTGTCCTCTAATGGGTCCCTCTTCTGCTAGTATGTTTACCTAGCTATGGAGACATTATGAAGCACTACACTAGACCAGGGTCATAGTGAGTACATCCATCTCTGGACAGACAGGCTGTGCAAAAACAGCAGCGGAATAGGAACCAAAAAGAGGGGTAGAAGAGGAAGCAACAAAGGGCCTGTATTGCCCAAGGAAGCCAGGGAGTCTCAAAATGGCACTCTGCTATTTGTTAATAGCTTCAAACTTATGAACCTTCTTGTACAAAGAAATGCTGCAAGTGCTGAAGTGACACGACAGATAAAAATACACCCCAATTTGTAGATAAATAAACTTTATTCTGGTCAATGATCAATATCCGAAATACAAATAAACCATAGATATATAAAATGTGTTATTCCAAGGACCTGCATCACTATCAGTCTAAAATCATGACAATAAAATAACTAAGAATTTCCTAGCAGCATAGTTAGCACTGAATGTGTTCCCCTCTTAGTAGGTGCTGCTGTTAACTAAAACTAATCATAAATTTACTAAAACCCTTCCTCCATGAACTTTGGCTGCAGCCACGCAAAAATTCGTCACATTAAACATCATACTTATATTCTGCCCTGAAACCAATAAAAGGATGCAATATGCTTCTGAACATCAAGGAAATAACTTTAGACAAGGTTCAGTAAAAGTTTTCAGAATATCAACGTAAAAAGGGCAATGCAAAAGAACATGAGTTATTATTTCTATTCCTCCATAATTACAAGGAATAACAGTCTCCTCCTGGACTGCTGATGGCAGAGCATTTAGCCGGGCAAGAGTGAAAGAGTGGTTTTGAATTGAAAGTAAATAAAAATAATTAGATGGTTTAAAAGGAAGCAATTCTATATTGATTAGAACATTGTTTGAGATTGTGCCTTGATTATGTAGCCTCTCAACCTCTGCAACGCATTGTGAAAAGGCTAATTAATCTAGCTGCATCATATTCCATATGGATAAAGCATTCCACAGAGAAGCTGTACCTTCTGAGTTTAGCAAACTGACTGATAATTTCTTCCAAACTGACTGATAATTGTCTTGCAGTATTACAGGGGCTAAGCCAATGCCGGGGTGGGTGGGGGCAGTTAGCTTCAGCCAGAAACGAAAGATAAGTAGCCAAACCCTAGTTTCAACCTTCAGGTATACAACCTCCAATCACAGAGCCGTATTTGAGACCCAACAGAGTACTTGAAGAAAAGCTCTCAAAAATCTTGTCTGAACTACTTCCAAGAGAGTGAAAGGAGAATAAGGGCCCAGTTGTGCACCATAAAGAAGCTGACTAAGAGAACTGGCCTGAAACAATTTTAAAGCAGCTGGAATATAATGCTCCCCAGAGCGAAAAAATTTTAGTATCGCAGAAGCAGATTTCTGTGCTATCCTGATCTGTAAGTTTCACACGTGTACACAGAATGCTTTATGAGGATGCTTCCATTTGGAAAATTCCTGTGTTATCAATCAAAATACATTCTGCATCTATCTATCTATCTATCTATCTATCTATCTATCTATCTATCTATCTATCTATCTATCTATCTATCTATTTCTGTTTTCTTTTCAACAGAAAAAACAGAGACGTAATTGAAAAACATGGCAAAAAAAGATATCCAGGCTCACTCTGGCCCCAGTAAAATTTTGTGTGCAAAGGAATTCCATAAGAAAAGCTTTATGCAGAAGTATCCCTGATCCACAAACATATACAAATCTATTTCCTCCATGAAAAGAAATGGTAAGATTCAAAGTACCCACATAAGACCCCAAAGAATTATATGCAGGTGATGAAGACTTTTTACCTCCTTCCTACTAAACCTAATGATATATGAAGGGATCTTCTTTTTCACAAGATCAGTTTCTGTCTTGCAGCATTGCGCTTATGATTTACCAAAAACAGAGATCTAGCTCAGCTATGTTAAGCCCCTTTCTGTGGTGGCCCCCTACAGTGGATGAATTATTTTCCCTCTTTGGTCAAGTTGGTGCATTATCTTTTACGGGGCGAGGGGGATAAAAGACTGTTTATTATGTTGCATTTTTGCCATTGTTGTAAGTTTCTGTCCAATCATTTCGACGCCTGGACAAGACGTCACTCGTTTATCTACCTGTTCTTTTTCCCATTTATATCCTTGCCCAATTGCAACTTTAAACTGCAGGGCCAGTTGCTCTGTGATCACTGGGAACAACACTTGGAAACACATCAGCATGCAAACACTGGAAATAAATAAAACAACTCGGACCCCTTAAGATTCTGCTGGTTCACATATGCCCTCCTCCCCTAGCCAATTCCTGGTTTCTTTCTAAACTTGACAAACAATGGTTATTGCAGATCATAGTTTGCCTTCAAACAGCAATGCTGTTCTCTAACTGGCAGGCATAGTTGTGGAGCCAAAAGGATTCCCTATTCTGTTACTTTTCATCACTGGAAAGCAACAATAGAAGCTGAGGCAACCACCATAGGGCAAATGGACAGTTGCTGAATGAACAACTGCCCTGCTTTGAGCACAAACTCTTAGAGCCATAGCCACAAGCAATCATCCTCTGAGCAATGGTGCACTTCCACATTGCTCGCTGCAGCACCAGCCCCTCCTATCTCCGCTAAAGTCCTCAATAGGGCTGTCTGTTCTGTCACAGAGTCTGATCAGCAAACAGCATCACCGTAATACCCTGAAAACACCCTGTCTTATCTCACTTCAGAAGCTAGACAGAGTCAACCCTGGGAGGCAACCCTGATTGGTGGCCTTCCAATCCTGGGTGGGAGGCTACCAGAGAATACCAAGGATGTCCAGGGAGAGCTAGTAACATATCCTGCCTGAAACCTTGGAGAACTACTGCTGGTTGACCGTTCTGAGCGAGATGAACTCAACATGAGACAGTTTTCAATGCTCCTAACGAGAACCAAATCTTAAAGTCCTTCAAGCTAGAAAACACTCAAGTGTTTAAGAAGGTTGTGAGCCAACTGGCTGGTGGGATGTGGCAGAATAGTGGTTTAAAGGGGAATCTAAGAGATACCGTCCGTTCTCTGGCGTTACTTTCTCCAATTAATAAAGCCGTTGGGGAGATAGGGCAGGTGGGGAAGAGCCACTTTGGAGGACATGTGCCAAAAGAAAAGCTGGATCCAGACCACCCCATGCAAAGCCTCTTGAATGCCAACCATAATAAAATACACAGGCAATATATGCAAAATAGCCTATTTTACCATCTTAAATAATACTACTAATATTAAATAATCTGCGACAGTTGATCAGTCAATTGACTGGCCTGCTGATACCAGAGTTGCATCAGATCTTCCACCTTCTCTCTTTGCGCTTCCCTCCATCCTCCTATTTGGAAACCTTTGCTGCTCCTATACTGCAGATTTTCCACTTTTTGTTTGGCAGCTCCCTCCTGCACCAGTCCTTCATGTACAACCGGATGACTGCATCCAAAAGAGAAAACCCCCAAAACACCTCTGGGTGGGGGACAGGCTGACACCGCAATATCCTCTTTGTAAAGTCTTGGCAAGGAGACCTTGATAATTTACCCTGTATAAATAGGCATGAGTCAGTGTTGACACAGCCCCAAAAGTCTGACACATTAGGTGGATGCTGAATGCTACTTCCATCCAGTGTTAGTACTATGTGCATGTGTGTGTTCATGAAGGGGAGGGGGTAGAAAGAGTTTTAAACCCTGCCAAATGCCATTGCAGAAAGGCAGCTCAAAGGGAGTGGCAATGAGGAACCACTCAAAGCCAGTGCAGGCAACGGCAAAAATCCATTTTTCTTCTGTCTAGCAGCAAATTGGCCTTCTCAGTGCTTTCAGATGCCTTCTTCTTACATTTAAATGCTATTAATTTTCAATTATCCTTCATCTTAATTCACCTTGAAACACAAGCGTAAATTCTCCAGCTGACTACTCCTGGCACAGTCAATTCTAGGAAAATAATGATTTTGGCTCCTTCCACTTCAGAGCAATAAAATGAAGTTTACACTCATTCGTTTAAAAGATTCTGAAGATTAAAAAAGCCATAAAAACCAACTTCCACCACAGAAGAACACGTTTTCTAATAATACAGAAGAGGTAGGTGGTGTTTTTTCCTTCACAACCTTACAAGGAAGAGTGAAAATCACCCTCACACAAGAATATTTTCCTTCGGCAAATAGAACATGTCTTTTGTCCTTTCCAAAGAAAACTGGATTGGTTGGAAATATAAACTAATAAAATTATATTCTTAAAAAAAATGACTGTGACTTGTACCATTTTAATGGTACAGCCTAGGGAACATGGAGGGGGAGACCACTTCAGCCCTATGTGGAGGAAGGAGATCAGAGACAGACAAATCAGTCACTGCCATTCACCTAGTGAGTTCCTGCTCCTAGTTTGCTCCGTTTCATTTAAAATTAGTTTTTATATTGTGTTTTCAATTATGCAAGCCACCTTGGGTCTTTTTTTAGGAGAAAGATGGGGTGAAAATATTTTAAATAAATGAAAAAATAAACATCTTTCTTCTGCATTGGAAGTACCATACTTCTCTCTTTGAATCTCTTTCAAGAAAAAAAGGCATTTATGAGCTCATTGGATCTAACAGGAAAATTCATCTGGAAAAAAAAAATCATTCTGCAAAAGACCAGCATGGACATGTTTCAGAAGATATGTTCGTGAAACACAGACTGAAGAAGAAACAACAGCACAAATGGCTTAGCATTATCACAGACAACAGACAAGCGTTCTCTGGGACTACTTACTCTCCTCCCTGCCTCATTGTTATGGATGTTCATCAGGATCCGAGCACTCTCGTAAGTTCCTTTCTGATATATTCTCTCGCGCTCACGGGCATCCACAAACTCCTTGGCGAAGCGGTAGCCATAATCAATGTTGTCCCCACAGCCACCCCACAGCCAGTCCCGAGGTAGGTCTTTTGGCCTGGAAGCACGGCTACAGCCACAGGAAGAAAGCTCCCCCTCTCGGCAGGCACGGCTCATGGCATTCACTACCCCAGCTGCGCTGACAGCATATGTGAAGGCAGTCTCCCGGCTCCCTGCAGGGAAGAAAGAGGGGAATGCAGCTTAGCATAACAGGGCAGGATTTGTTCATCTATTACTTGGTATAGAAGAAGATATATTGCCCGCCATCGCCACCACTGCCAATGATTAATGGATCTTCAGAAAAGTAAACTGTAAAACATGAACTTCGTACAACATTTCACCAAACTTGTTGCCATTAGATAAAGCTCAAGACTAGGAAAACTCCTTTCGCCTTGTACCCCAGTTTGGAAAGGAGCTGTTTAAGAAGAAATTCACTGTCAGGACGTCTTTAGTAACCTGATTAATCTCACAAGACTGGCTCATTAACAAGTTTCTGATTTGTCTTCAGCTCTACCCATTGACAGGAAAAATAACTGGAGACTTCTTTAGAAAAAGATTCTGTATATAATATCGTACATTAAAAGTTCGAAACAGTTGTTTAAGAGAAACTCTTTAAGGACAGGCAAGACAGTGTAACA
The DNA here is from genome assembly GCA_037013535.1 of Intellagama lesueurii. Lineage (NCBI taxonomy): Eukaryota > Metazoa > Chordata > Lepidosauria > Squamata > Agamidae > Intellagama > Intellagama lesueurii. The sequence continues at coordinate 249,019,904 of JBAJHW010000002.1, forward strand.
GACCAGATGGATTACTTACTGGATATCCTGAAGGAAAATTCAAAAGTTATAGCATTACCTCGATCCAATTTGCCCCAAAATAATTCCACTGTACTGTACAAATCTCCTGCTAAGGAGGTTCTCACACAAGGTGAGGAACCACACACACAAAACACACTTTATTTTGAACCCTGACAGATTTGTGGCATAATTGTTCCGGTTTTCACACACAACCACACACTAACAGCTATGAACAAGGGACTCAAATTAAAGCTATTCAGACTTTTCTAAAGTTTCTAGAAACCAGATGCTTTAAAATATAAGCAGTTTTGAGAGCTTTGTTACATCCCAAGAAGAACTACTTATCCAAGACCCAAATCCAGGTTCTCTCAAACTAGCCCACGGTATTGTGCTTCAATCTATATTTCTTTTCCCTCTCTGCCTTTTTCTTCTTCTTTGGACTTGTTGAAGTGGTGATACAAGTACTACTTTCTGCTGGCCTTTAAGCCATTACCAGAAGGGAGACTTTCTCCTTTATGTAGCATTTTGAGGACACAGGGAGGAGAGTGTGAAGCTCCCTTCCACCACTAGCCCCAGCTGTGTACATCTCAGTCTGTATTCAATCCACTTAAGTCTCCAACTGGCATCTTCAGATGTCTATGGATAGTCCTACCCTCTTTAAGATGGACTAATCAACCTCAGCAAAACTTTGCTCTGATAACTGTCGCAATTTATTCTGTCACTGTGAGATAAGTCACAAGACACCACACTTCTTTTGAAAACATATCAAACAATGAAGTTTCAGACTGAAGCACACCACAGCTTTAAAGAGAATTGTTCTGCAAGACTTCCTAGGCTCATACAGACACCTTGTACTCTACCAGCCTGTGAGAGATCCTAAGAAAGCAATCCTGTACCCTGGGAGTCAGTTATATTGAATTCAGTGTAACACATTTACAAGCACACAAGGAAAGCCAACAGCTTTCTGCCAGTGATAAACGTATCCCAAAATTATTCTTGGTCATCTCTCAAATTTCATTCAACTCTAATATGCATGGGGAAGCACTGGAAAAAACACATAATTCTTACGCTGGTATCATTTTCTGTGAGGCTCATAGGGGAGTTGTCTCTCTCTAATCCACTTTTACATACCAAAAGCTATCACATATATGTTACTATCATTTGGAAAAACATTAAATTCACATTCTTCTGCAAAACACCTTTCCAACTTTCAAGAGCAGACAGGAAAAAAAATCGTAAAGATGAGCATCTTTCTAAACCAAACAACAAATGGAAGAAAGATATTCTCAAGAGAGGAGGAAGAATGGTTTGAACAAGTCTTCCTAGAAACTTTTTTCTAAGCTGTGGTTCCAGAACATAAAAGCGTATTTTAAAAGAACATTGCAGAACGAGACATTATAATTCTGTCGACATGGTTTTGGTTTCTTTAAAAGGTCTCCAGCCAGTGCTAGACATAAATAAGATTTCTCTCTACACAGCAGCTTTTTCCAGTTGGGTACCATGCTGGCAACAGATGGGGGGAATCTATTGACCCACATGTCTGGAGAGCACCCAGTTGGAGAAGGATGTTTCACCATCCAAGTGTCTTCTCTTTTTTCTGACTTTAAAAGGAAAAAAAGACTCATTTACAAAAAAAAACCACTTTGGGACAAATAAAAAGATTCTGTTATACTTCTCAGAAGGTCCTTTGAGTTTTAATCCCTACCCCCTGGTTTGGCTGTTTAAATGCCACTGACTAGGGGGATCCAAGTGGCTCTGGGGTACAAGCTGCAAAATTTTACATAGATCTACTCTTCCAACGTGCAGCAGAAAATCCAGGGCATTAGACTTTGCGTCATCCTTCAGAGGCCCAGCTATGGACAACTTTTTAAAAAATTACTCATTGGCTTGTTGCAGTTCTCTATTTTCTCTCTTTCTCTCTCACTCTCTGGGGAAAGGCACACACTTCCATAAGATTATGCAACTAACTTTCCAAGATCATTCAGAAGCAAGAAAGGAGCTTGTTTAATCTTTTTGAGCCAGCAACTCCCATTTACATTTCAAGGAGCTCAATGCCAAAGTCTGAACTGCAGGATCAACCCCTGGAAGCAGATGCAGAAAAAGATCCAGTTCTTAATGAAACATCATGTTTTGGTACTGTCGTGATGCCTTATTTGTCATTCCAGGAGCAAAAAGTGTCGTTTGCAATTACTGAAAGTAATTTTGTTCCCAACTTTAATTTAGATCAACAATGACCTGAATTATTCCACAAATCTCCAAGATGTTAGCCTGCTGCAGCAAACTTGTGATCACCTTATAATTCTTCCAGCACATAACTCTTAGAGAAACCCACAGGTCCAAAGGCTACACTGCCTAGAGATTTATAGCACTGGAAGGCTGAAGGATATTGTGAAGGTTCAGGATCTGGCTCCTGTTTTTCTCCAAATAAATTAACAGACTTACAAGGTTTAGAAACGGGAGTTACATTTATTGCTGTGTTCACCAAGAAACCGGTGTCTGCAAAGGCATTCCAACTTTTATCTCCTTCCAACAACTGGTCAGGAAGGGGTTTCCAAGCTTCTTCTTTAAAGGGGTTCCCCCCAACAGAGTTCCAAGGTCCGGGCCAGTCCATAGTCAAATCTGTACTCAATATCTGTCCGGGTTCTCCCTCCAGTAAGGGTACGGTGTCCTCGTCTTGGGGATCCACCCAGGTGGGTTCCCTGGAGGTCTGGAAGGTTTGCCATGGTCCTGTGGGTATCCCCTCTCTCTCACCCTCCTTTCTATTCTTTCCCGTCTTTCTCTTTCAACCCTTTCTTTCTCTTCTCTCAATTTCCTCCTCCACTCCTTTGCCTCTGTTTCACCCCAATAAGATGGGGTCTTGGGGTTACCTCCCTCCTTCTCCTATAGTCTGCTTCCTCCTTTGGTATACGGAGCTTCTCCCATTTTCCAGTCCATGGGTCCTGCATCCAGATCCACTCCCAACCTGGAGGCAACTCCCCTTCTCCCCTTTTTATATCGGCCATTCCCGCCTCTACCTGGGACTTCCGCTCTTTTCCCGCCATTTCTCTCCCGGTTTCTTTAACCGCCAAGTTTTGTACTCCTTTCTCCACACTCTCTTGGTCTGTTTCCGGTAGCTCTACCTTTCGGGGAGGGGAAACTGGCAGGGTCTGCACCTCTTTTTCTATAGTGAGAGGACGGGACAGCACTCCAGCGAGAATGGCTTGGTTCTCGCCCTCATTCTTACAGATATTCACTTCAAATTCTTAAGCAAGGATTCAGCTCAGAAGCTGAGATCTTCATGAGAAGCAACAACCAAACACATTGCTTATTTAAGGAAGCTAAGCTCAACTATACAATGACAACGTATACTAGTTCTCAATGAATACTCTTTTCAGAGTCTTTAAGAGCTGGATGGAAGCATTACACTCATTTCTACTTGTAGTTAATATAAGTGGCCAATTATCTAGCTTTAATCAAATCAAAGAAACCCAGGTGTGCTAATAAGAGGAAAAAGAGATGCCTGAAACCAATGGGGACCCATTCCAACACTTACAGTCTCCCACTTTGCATAAAGAGTTCATGGCAGCTTAAGAAATCAGAGAACCAGTATGCCTTGGATGGGCATAACCATGCTAGCATCATCTGAAACTTATGTATAAAGTATCAGCAATTTCAGCCCTTTGCTGTTCTATTTTGCTTGCTTTTTCAAAAAACAAAGTGACAATCTAACCAACTATGCAAAGCTTTCCAGTTCTACAAAACCTGTAATGCATGACTACAGGGGAATCCTGAAGCTGTCGAAAAGCAAGTGTTTCCACTTAGTGAATTTCTTCAAAGTAATGGAAAATGTTCAATTTGAGATTTTTGTAAAGCTTATTTTTACATAAAATCAACTTCTACAATAAATATGACTTAACGGCATCCCTTCAAGCAATGCAGAAAACCTCCTAATTCATAAATGAAGTTACCTTTAATCTAATTTTAATGTCATTCCAATCCTTTCCTATCCTGTTTCAAAAAGAGTGGTTTAAAATTAGATTTAGATCTCAGCATATTAAATTGCTACTATATGCAAGGTACGAGTTACATGGGGTGGAGGATAAGAATAGATTTAGATGTACAGATGTCATTATAATAACTGGGAGAAAACAGCAACCCATCAATCATTACAGTGATGCTGCCTTTAGGCCCAATCCTGCACATGGGGGATTTCAGAGATCAACCTTTTTACATTTTAAGTAGATGCAGAATTTGTGCTGATGTGAGCTATGAAGCAAAAAAGAAACTGTTCAAAGAGCAACTGACAGAAGATACAACCTCAGCTCATAGGGACCAGTAGATTGCTACGAGGCAGCATTTTTAATTAACAAAAACAGTTAATCACATGCAATGCCTATATATGCACTCATCAAAAGTATATTCACTTCAAATGAATTTCACACACCTTAAATTTAAATCTCTTTTCATATGATCTCCAAAAAGCTTTAGGTTGTAATCATACACATTGTTGAAAGTAAATTCCACTAATCCAATGGGACTTACATCAGAGTTAACACGCACAGGACTGGACCCCAAGGCAAAAAGGTCTGCATATTAAATAGTAACACTATTATTTGTAGTAGTAGTAATCATAATCATAATAATAATCATCAGAATCATCAGAATCATAATAATTGTTGTAAGCCGCCCAGAGACCTTTGGGTAGAGTGGGCGGCGTATAAGTTAAATAAATAAATAAATAAATAAATAAATAAATAAATAAATAAATAAATAAATACAGAAAGTTATCACATATGCTTCACACATGCAAACAATCACTATTGTTACACAACTTTGGAATCCCATGGATAAAAATGGCACTTCCAAAGCCAAACACCTCTACATACTTCCCCCCTTAAATTTAGATACAGTTTTGTTTCGAACCACATTGAAACAAGTGGCATCTTACAATATTTCTCTCCTGTTTTCACAGCTCCAGCACTCTCCTCTGAAGTGTTGCTGCGGCAGTGGCAGCTACTTTCATGGAAGAGGCAGTTTCTGGCTAATGGCAGCTTAACTTTTTGACAGGTTTCAGTGGCACATAGAAGAACCTGGCAAGTTTTCCTAGCACACAGCCTTCCATAAATATTGCACACGCGCTCTCAGGCATTTCTTCCTACCTATCTGCATGACTCTGCCAAAAACAGAGTTATTATCCACCGTGCTACAATTCCATCTTCTATGGCGGAACTGGTACTGGCATTCCTTGATTCCCGTCTTTGCTCCCTCGCCAATGTACTGCATGTGGTCCTGGTACAAGTGACAGAGTTTCTTTTGTCCTTGAGAGAGCCCGGCCAACTGGCTGCACAATGGCTGGGCTCCAATGATGTATACTTCTGGCATCTGAACAGGGTTCATAGGATTCATGTGGTTCATACCCAGAGACCTGGGAAAAGAGAAAAATTGCGTTAACAAAGCATAGGCTCAGATACAGCAGCAAACTCTTCATGGAGCATGCCGAGAGGGAATTCAGTCCTAGAACAAATTTACTTGAGAGCAAGGCTCACTGATATGCTGGGAGCAGTGGCAAAAATGTGGGTGGATGGATCAAAAGAAAGATAGAAAAACCTCTACTTTAATAATTCATAAGTTGAAATGAACTATATGTAAGAAGTTATTATCACGTCAGCCATAAAATTATAGAGCTATCTAAATATAACGTTTTCCCCTTCCAGGATGATTCCTTCCCAAACTTCAAATTTCACTCTCCTTACAGATATTTTTGTTTTCAGAATCTGAAAGGGAGGGGAACAACAGATCCTCCCCAAACCTTTTTTTTTAGGTGAATGAAGAGAAAATGCATATTGTTCTCTAACACACTACAAAAATCTTTAAAAGAGTATAATTATAGACAGCTAAAGAATTACCACTCCCAGCAAATTAATTCTGATGATCAGTGAAATATGTTAACACAGGTTTCGTTTGACCAAATCAATTTATCACTGGACATGGCTAAAAATGACACAATCATTTGGAAAATACAAAAGCAAAGGGAACCCGGCTCTAAACACTTTGCTCACCTATGCCTTATAACAGAGGTGACTGTTTCTTAAACAACAATAGTTTGCAGCAAGAGAATTGTGTACACATTTGCTGGGGAGGTAAATCCCATTGTTTAATGGGACTTATTCTCAATCTGAGTGTACAGAATTGTGCAGCCTTACTTATTTAATTCTGGAAGTGGAAGTGAAAACTAACTTTAAGTTCCTAAGCTGACCTACATATCTCTGTTTATAATACAATGTGGATGATCCCATTACAAGTGTGTACATTGTTGAATTCCAACCGTACTAAATCCCTGTTTAGTCCAAGTTAGGATCAAAGTGACTACATAAATGCAGAATGGTTGATATTTCCCTGTCTCCCCTCGGAAGCAAAAAAACACTGTGGGTCCCTTGTGTTATCATAGTGCCATTTGTACTGTTGAAGCAGGAAAACAGCACCCACCAGGAGGTCCCATTTACAAGGTTTCTGCCCCTCAGAAGTAGTGTGGGCCTCCTTCATCTTATCTCAAAACAGGATTAATCCGTTTCTTTTAAAAAAAATTAGAAAATTGGTAAACAAGATTTTAAGAATAAATATATATATTAGATTTAAAAGCTCACCACCAAGAGCTGGCTTCTATCACCACGTGGCTGAGGGCAGAGAAGAGGGCCAGACTCAGGAAGAGGTACTTGGACGTCATGGCTCCTGTCCACCAAGCACCAGCTTGGACTAAGGTTCCCAGGGGCTTCTGGAAGGGGAGGGAAGAGGAGGCAGAGAGAGGGAGAGAGAGAGAAATGCTGCTTAGGCCATCTGCAAAGGGAAGGAAGAATCCAGCACAACCCCGAGGGTTCTTCAGGAGGTGGAGGCAGAGATTCTCCCCCACCAACCCCTGGTGCCACCACCAAGCCCACCTCTGCTGCCACTCTCAGGGGAGCTCCACACACACACACACATTTCCTCCTCCTCCTCCTCCTCTTCCCCACAGGAGAGAAAACAGCCGGTCTCCCGCACCTTCCGATCAGCCGTCGGGCGAGCAACAAGGGGGGCCGCCCGCGGATGCTGCTCCGGCCGTCGGCGCGCTCCAGGCGGGTGAGGGGCGGCGGGAGAGGGGCTCGGGCAGCCGCGGTGCTGGGCTCAGAAGGACCACGCAGCCCCTTCCCACTCTTCCTCCTCCTCCTCCTCGCTCGGCAATCACAGGCGAGGGTGCCAGCCCAGCCTCACCAAACCGGCGCTCGCTCAGGAAAACAGGGACGGCCCGGCAGGTCCTTCGCGGCCGGCGAGACGCCTCCGCAAGTCAAAGCCTGGCGGCGGCGTCCCCCCACCCACACACCCCCCGCCGCCCTCCTTAACTCATCCCGGGGCCGAGTCCTTCTCCCGGCTCTTTGGCCCGACGACAGAAGCGACCAGAGGCTCGGGCAGCAAGCGCGGCCGAGGAGGGCCGGCCCTGGCCGCCGCGAAGCCGGAGAAGAGCCGCCGGGCGACCTGCCGAGGCAGATAAATGTCCGGGCGCGTCCACGCCCGCCCCCCCCCCTTTACACCCGCTCCGCGCTCCGGATAGTCCCGCGCCTGTGAAACGCCCTGCCGGAACAGCCCAGCCTCCCAAGGGGTCCCCTGAGGGAAGGGTCATCCGAGGAAAGTCGCTGGCTCTACCTGGCCAGCATCGCCCCCAAACCCGGCCGGGCGAGGGAAGCCCCCACGGGCAGGGGCAGGCGCGGATTCTGCAAGATATGTTCAGATGGGGGGGGGCGACGCTCCGGAGCGAAAGGTCGCCCCATTTTCCCCTCCCACACACGCCGTGGACTTGTTTGCCCCCCCCCCAACCTCATGATGGGGCGGAGGGAGGGAGGGAGGAAAGGGATAATGGGAAGCCATCCCAAGTACTGCGGGGGGGGGGGGAATGACAGAGACGTCGGGGCCCGCTTCCTGCCTTTCCCACGATCCGAGGACTCGTGTCGCATCAGGTGGTCCCCCGGCCTCTCTTCTTACTCGCAGGGGTGCCGTGGAAAGGCTTCCCGAGCCCAGATCTCCGTTTGGCGGCCCCACGGTCGCCTGGATCGGGGCAGCGCCTCAAGACACTTTGGCTGCGGAGCCCATCAGTCCGACCGCGAGAGGAGGAAACCGGGCGCCTCTTTAGGAAGAAGCCCCCTTTCCCTAGGAGGACTCGGGACTCCCGGCGCGTCCGGTGAGCCCGCCTGCGGCCCTCTCTTCCCTCGGGGGACACGGTCTCGCCGCCCGCCCTGCTCCACAACGTCCGCGCTCTCCTCCCTCCAAGGCAATCGAGTAAGCGGAAATACCCGGGAGCAAGGGCCGCCACGAAGCGTGGGCCAAGGCCTCTAAGTTGTAGTCCGGGCAACGCGGGGGTATCCCAGCCGGGAGCTTGAGGGGCGTCTAGCCGTATCTCGAGAGAATGGAACGCCACCAAGCGCGCCAAAGTCTGCGTGTAGACAGAAACGCGGCGCGAGTTAGCAGCCCGGCTCGGGTGGAAAGACATCAGGGCCAAATCGAGCCGAGCCCCAGAAAAGGCCACGCCAAACGTGAAGAGCCGACTAACCTCCCGACCGCTCCAGCGGGGCTTCCCCTTTCTCTCTACCCGCGCAGGAGGCTTTAATGCTTTCCTGCCCTTGAGTTGTATTGGCCTCATTACACCACGGCTTATATACGACAGAATGACACCCTGATAATGCAGAGAATCCACCCTCCCCTTCACCGCCGCCACCAAATGAAAAATATCTCTGTTGGGGTCCGTCCGTCCCCCCGGAAACAAGACTACCCGGTCTCTATAACGGTTTAGAGTGTGTACGACTCGAGAACGCGATCCTAACCGTACCGACTCACAACGCCCAACGCCCTCCCGTTCTCAGCGGGCAAGGCGGCCTTCCTCTCCAGGCCCGGTCGCCCTCCTTATGAAAGAGACGCCAAGTGGCCTTAATGCACCCGGCGCTCGGGCTCCGCACACGCGGGCCGTGGGCGCATCTCGGCCACTCCACGGGCTTCGATTTCAGGAGCTTGCTGGAAGGAGACGGGGGGGGGGCTTTCCTTCCCCCTTCGGTAGATCGCCTCTCCCTCGTTTTTAAGGCACCTCGGGACGGATGGAGGGTGACTGCCTTGGGAGAAAAGCCGCCTCTTCCCCCCCCCCACTTGAGAGACCGGCGGGGGGGGGGGGTGCGGAGAGAAGGAAGGGCGCGCGAAGGAGGGCAACTTGCGCCGGCAGTACTAAGGGGCGAGCCGAAGACCGCCCTCCGGGTCACACGGTCAGATGCGCCGGGGGCCTGGCGCGGTGAGGCGACACCTGGCACCGGGGATGCGCTGCAAGAGGGCCAGGTAGCCCAGCCTTGTCCCGGTCAGCTTGGATCCGTTCATTTAAAAACGGCGGTGCCTTGCGCGCGCGTGCACCTGGGGGGGGGGGGAGGGACGGCCAACTGAGCCCCAAGCCGAGCGGGTCCCCCCCCCCCCGATACTGCATGACACAAGGCGGGAGGAATTCGGGGGAACACGCCGGAGGGGGGTTGCGCGTCTAGCGACGGGCCGCTGACGGCGCCCGATTTATTTCCCCAGCAGTCTGAAGCGCCTGCGAGGAATGTGGAGAGTTCATGCCCCATAAAGCCGTCCACGCTCCAGCAAGTGGGGAGGGAGGCGAAAGGTGAAGGTGGTGCTGTCGGCATGGCTCCGCAGCCCTCACACAAGGTGCGCAGCGCTGCGTGTCTTTGAGGCAAGGCAGAACAGGAAGGCAGGATCCGGCCCCCGCCCCGCCATCCCCCTTGGGAGTATTCCATTTCGCCGTAGTGGGGGTGATCCAAAGCAAGCAGCGGAGGGGAAAGGCTCGAGATTAAGTTCAAGTCGTCGCCTCTGCTACGGACTTCCCCCTGAGCCTTGGGCCGGTCTGGTTCTCCCCGCCGGGACCCACGGGCACCTACCTCGCCGGGTTAGGGTGAGGATTAGAGAGATGACCGCCAAGCGCCTGGAGCGGGGCGTGGAAGCGCTGCGCGCCCACGGTGGCAACCCCACGGTCCCGGCGGGAACTCCCCCTGGTTCCCCGACGGCAGGCGGCGCGTCATCGGCGAAGGAACGCCCTCCTGAGGCGGCGGGTTGCTCGGTGGCCTGCGGGCCAGGAGGCAGCGACGTCCGAGAAGCGAAGGGCTCCGAGGAGGGCCGATCCAAACTTGGGGGCTGCTGAGGAACCGGTCGGCCTCGGCTAAGCATCCATCAGGTGAAGCGGGCCGGCTTCTTCCTCTCAGGCCTAAGCCAATCCGTGGGATTCCGGGGGCAGGTGCGTGTCTCCGTGTTTAATTCCACACGGCAAGTATCTGCCGGAGCCCTATAAGGCTGCAGGAACCTTTGACGCTCGGATGTCCGCGAGAGTTCACATCACAATCCACAGGTTGAGCCGATGGTCTTCAGAAGACACCCCACAAAACAAAAGCGCTAGGCTAAGCGGGCAAGGCGAGCTTAAGGGCAGCAGCTTTGTTACATTTCAGCGACATACGTTTATGTGAAATACAAAAAGCTGGCATTCTTAGGCACACACACGCACACACACACGTGTTTGTTTACGAGTGCCAGGTTTTTGTCGTTCACAAAAACGGGTCTTACTGCGGTGTGTTTGTAGTCACCTGTCTCGGAAAAAGTGGCAAGTGAGTGGCGACTCCTTGGCTAAAGCGATTGCGAGCGAAGCCTCTGCCCGGCTTCGGACCGCAGTCGCTCCGCGTCGTTCTGCGTCTCCGCCAATAGGGGGCAGCCTCAACCGCGAAACGAGCCCTTCCGACGCGAGCAGGAAGAGAATGGGGGGGGGGGGCCCTAAACTTCGAATGTATGCTCTCTCTCTCTCTCTTTTAGTTAATATTAATTATTACTTCAAGGGGTTCGTTCGAATCCGCATCAACGCGACGGGAGAAGAGGCTGCTTTTCTCCGGCAGAGACGACACCCTCGAGCCTCTCGCTCTCCCTTCGGCTAAGCAAAGTCGCTCGACTGAGCCGTTGAGCCACTTTTCAACATCCGGGCGGCGGGGGGGGGGGGAGGTTGGGGAGCGGAGGCGCCCCTGAAATCAATTAAGGAGACGGAACCGTTTTCAACTACTCCAGAGAGCCCTGGTTTCGAGGGGGACGAGGGGGGGGGGGCTCAGAGGCAGCCTGGCCGACGAAAACAAGGTCTTGTACAGATTGCGCCTCTTCTCCCATCGCCGGAGGGGGGGGGGGCTCGCCCGCCCGCCAACGATCCTGGCTTGCTTTAGAGGAGGGGGGGGGGGAGGAAGAAAATACAGGGGGTCTGGAAAGCCTGTTAGGGCATCTGGTTTTATGGCCGCCGTTTTAATACGAGCTTTACCTTGGGTAAGGAGGCATGCAGGCTGCGGAGCCCCCTCGGCTCTGGTGGGTTGTAAAACGCAGGAACAATCGCCGAGACAGGCGGGCCGGCTCGACAGCTTTCGAGCCTGTGCCAATCCTCACCCCACCTTGCCCGGGAGGGCCTTTTTTTTTTTTTTTCCCTTCTTTTTTAGGTGGAAGGGGGTGTTTTCTAAAGAAAGGGCCGCAAGTAAGTCCAAGGTTTTATAGCCTTTAGGGGTTGTTGTTGTTTTTAAGCTAAAAAAAAAAGCCACAAAGAAAGCCACTCATACGCACAACGCCAGGAGGCAAAAGAAAAAGGATTGCCTTTTCTCTCCGCTCAGGTTCTATTCCAAATAAGATTTAATCCCAGAACTTTTTTTTTTTTTTGCTTTGTTTTCCGATTTAGGCGCTCTCGGGCCTATTCCCACCCACCCCCCATCCCCCAAAAGAGAGGTATTTGTTCCTGGGTGAAACTGAACTCTCGCTGACCCCGCGACTGTAACTAATTTAGCATACAATTGACAATTAAAAACAAACATACGCGCGCACACACACACCAGCTCTTCAATTTAAGAGCATCAAAGGCGTCCGGGAGGGCAGAGGAAAAAGTGGCCCGTCGTCTCCCCCCCCCCCTCCCTCCCTCTCCCTTTCAGCACGAGGCGAAGCCTTTCCAGAGGTGCAGTGACAATGTGCAGAAACCGAGCAAGACCGCGGGAGCAAAAGGGATGGAAACAGAGGGAAGAGGAGAAACCCGTCCAGGTTTTTCACTGGCCACCGGCCAGATTCCCCTTAAAGGTGCAGGGCAGGCCTCTTCCCCCTGCCCCGTTCCTACCCGATGCTGCGGAAGGCGTCCCTTTGGAATACTGGGGGGGGGGGGGGTGTAGGGGGGGTCAACGTAAAGAGTGAGGAATCGGCATGGAAACGGCAGAGCGGACTTCCCAAGAACACACCCCCCCCCCCCCCAGATCCTCGTACGTCTCTCCCAAGGAGGAAAACCAGGCCGGGAGAACCGAAGCACTTTACAGCAACAGGTTTGTCGGAAGGGCGAAGGGTTTCGGCAGGGTGGGGAGGAACACCCTGGACTTAAAAAGATGAGATCAAGAGAGGAAAAGCCATCATCATCTCCTCTTCGACCTTCGTCAATTTCACCTTAAGACGTATCTGGAAAAAATCTGAAGCCCTAACCCCCGGGTTGCGCCCTCCTCCTTTCTCTCGAGCACGTTTTTTCCACCTCTCTTCTTTTTCTAGTTGATTTTTATCCTGATCAAGAGGTTGGAGGTAACCCAGTCCCAGCTCTTCTCTCTCCCCTTCCCCAAACCCGTCCGCACCCACCCAACATCCCGAACAAGCGACTTTCAAGCAAACCCCCCCCCCTTTCCCTTCGCAGAAGTTACTCACCTCCATTGTTGGGGAGGCTGAGGGGAGGGAGACCGACGAAGACGGACGGCGGGGGGGTGGGGTGGGGGGGAGAGAAGAGATCAGGAAACCAAGCAAGGGAGCTGCCAAGTAATCCAAGCGAGGGAGCCTCGAACTCCCCCGATCCTCGCCGTCGCCTCCACCGCGGCAAAGGGTAACAAACGCCAAGGCTTCTTCGGGCCGGGCCGGCCGCTCCAACGACGGGGCAGAGAAGCCTCCTTGGCAAGGTCCATCCGCGACCGTGATGAGGAGATGAGACGGGCTGGATCGGCGGGCCCCGCTCGGCTCTTGGGCTCAAAGATCTAGCCCAGGTGAACGGGCTCCGGTGGTGGTGGCCGCCGCCTCCTGCAGCCCGGGGGCGGGCGGGCGGGCTGCCTCTCCGGGCGCGCCTGCAGGCTCCCTCCGCAGCGGTGCCTCGTCTCGCCGCCTGCCTACCCGCTGCCACGGGGCGCCCCGGGCTGTCGAGCGGTGCCCAGGCGGGGTCTTTCCATTTCAAGCCGACGAGAGGACGAGGAAAGGCGGGCGGGGCGGGTCGCTCCGGGCTTCAAAGCGCGCGGAGGTGGCGGTGGCGGTGGCGGCGGGGGTTCCGGCGGCCGCCCCAATCCATGGCCAGCAGTGGCGCGAAGGTGCCGCTTTCCCTCAACCTTCCCCTCCTCCGCCCCCCACCCCCGCTACATGCTGCGCCCGGCCGCGGCGTCAGGGCGCTCCCCCTCCTCCGCCTCCGCCTCCTCGTCGTCTCCCTTCTCCGTCTCCCGCTCTCGCGCCTTCTGCAGCGCCTCCTGTTGCCGCGGCTGGCGAGGGCGGGCGGGCGGGCGGGCGCGCTCCTGCCCGCGCGGCTCCTTCGAAGTGTAAGGAAAGTAGCGACGGCGACGGCGTCTGAAGGGGAAAGAGAAGGGGAGGAGGGAGGGAGCCGGGGAGCCCTCGGGAAAGCGCGCATGCGCCCTGCCGCGACCTATTGCAAACCAGAGCGAGCGTTTAAAGAGTACCTCAGGCGGCTGCCTCCAGACCCAGCGCGGGGATGCTCGGGAGGGAGGGAGGGAGGGAGGGAGGGAGCCGGCCGGCGAGGGCTCGCTGCTTCGCCAGTGCCAGTCACCCCCAAATGTGAACCAACAGACTGAGGGTGAACTAATCCGAAACGGTGCCGCCTGTCAGTCTCTCCGTCTCTCCCCCCCCCCGCCCATACACACACACACACACACTTTCTGTGGTTCACATTTGATCTTGTCAGCAGCCCGGAGAGCGTCTGTCTACGAGGGCTGGACCAGAGCCCCGTTCAAAGAGCCCCGGCTTTGTTGGGGGGACGGCGGGCCGCTGCCTCCCCTTCCGCCTCTCTTGCCTTGACAGAGCTATGGCGAGGCTTCCGTGGCAGGAAAACCCAGAGACGCTCCTGGGAGCCTTTGGAGGGCGGAAACGTGGAAGAGAAAGAAAGAGACGTCAAAAATTAAATGGGTGGATCGATCTGGGAGCTTGGGTTCCCCTGTGTTCTGGAAACGGGTCCTTACGGAGGCTTCTCCTCATCCCTGAACAGGGACGTCCACCAAAAGCAACGAATCGCTCCCGAGGGCACCACTGATAAACGCTGTCAGCTGCCCGTCGCAAATAACGCCACAAGGTGCCGATTCACTGGGTGCTGGATAAAGAGTTAGACAAACAGACAAGCGGCTGCCAACATTTTCCGAACAATCCGTTTGTCCTTTCGTTTTAGAGTGTCTTAACGTTTTGCGAGCTTGGTTGAGGTGTCTGTTTTTCCAAAATCTCCCTCCAAGTGTCTCAGACCCAGGACTCACCCTGAACGCCAGCCTGTAACGTGGAGGTCGTTTTCATTTTTATTTTTTTGACGGCATTGTGTCCTTTCTTTCTGCTTCTCTGAGGCTGCGGGATCTTTAACACGGTGAGGTTCACCGGCTATCTGAAGGCAGGGAAAAAAAACCCAGCTGTGCCGACCGGGAGGAAGGGCCCCTCACCCCTACATTTCTAAGGGAGGCGCGCCCTGCTTCCTGTCCCGATGACCAGCTGCCCTTGTGTTCCTCTCCTCGGGGTGCTTACCCATAAGTGTTGCCACCCGGGTTTCAGAATTTTATACAAGGACCACATGGTTTGGGTTAGCCTCGGGACTTTATCGGAGCAGATTAGGGCGGCTCAGCTGCCACCTTCTCCTCGCTGCCAGAGTTCCGCCTTGCGACGTGTGAAGTCGGGAGACGAGAGTGCCTCTGGGCATGAGTAAAGAGGTTTCTTCTCAGGAATAAATAGCTGTGACCAAGACGGAAACAGGGGTTTCAAAAACAGGAGAGGTGAAAGGTGCTCCTGCTCTGTGCACGCCACCAAACAGATGGGAACAGGATTTTCTCGTGCAGATCCGAGTCTTCCCAATCCGCTACGTGCAGGCGTGTAAAAGGGTGGCAAAACGCACTTCTTTGCCCGCGAGAAGAGCATCCGAGAAGTCCTGCTGGATCAGACCGGAAGACCATCTAGTCTGATGTCCTGTTTCCCACCGGGCAACCAAGATGCTCCTAAGCAAAACACAAAGCCGTTTCCTACTGTTGTCTCCCGAACACCTGATGTTCAGCTCAACAGTACACTGCCTCTGAAGGGAGAGGTTTCATCGTGCTCAATATATTAAACCAATCGACACATGTCCCCCTTCATGAATGTGCCAAATCACCTCTTAAATGTATTTAAATTAATGCAGCCAAATTTAACAATTGTGGGGACGGGGGACGGGACTGCACTAGATTTACCCATCTAAGGCACACTGACCAGGTCAGGGTCAATCCCATACCCTGCCAGAAATGGTACCTCTCTCTTTGCACTCATAGGAGACCTGGATCCCCGTTATCGTTGTGTGGATTTACCCCATCACTTCGAAAGAAATTGGGTCCCCGTTCTCCGTCTAATCCAGAAGATCAGTATCCAGAAAATTATGTCGTAATCCTGTGTAGCTCAGTCCTCACACAGGTTTCCTTCGGAGCATGTCTCACTGAAACTATACATGTTATGCACTCCTGGAATAATACATTGTTCATTGTGTACACTAATCCCACAATCGGGTTTAGAAAAGACAGCGCTTTAAACCCAAGGATTTCTGCGATGGATGATCCAACAAGCAAATGTTGATAGAGAGGGAACCAACATATAGGGTAGAAATCGAGACCTTGGGCTGGCAGTTGTAAGTCACCACGCGTGTTTTTTAAACTAGACGTGAAAGCATAAGAATGGGAGCTCACGTGGAGAAAGATTACCCGTGTTTGAAATTCGTTCAAGATAGCATTCCAAATGTAAATACGTTCCTGTGTATATGTAATGCTCTTAAGAAGAGAAACGTAAGTGTTACCACAATGATCTTGTTTGCTTTTTGCTTATTCAGCTTGCGCAGAAAGATTGTACAGGAAACTGTTCTACATGTTGACGTTGCGAAGGCGAGGAAATAATGCTGGGATAATTAAAAACCGCAGTGCTGCATACTTAGTAAGAAATACGGCTGCAAGTCTAAGTACCTCTCCTGGGAGGTAAGCATCGCTGAAATCTATGGGACTTGACTTGTGAAAAAAATGTGCTTAAGATCAGGAACTACACACACCCTCCTTCTCTCCTTACCCAAACGCCAAACCCTCTCCGGTTTGCAGGCTTAAACAATCTTCCTTGGCCTTGAGACCGGCTGAGTCCCGCTAGACTTTGCTTCTGAAGAAGCAAACCTCGGATCGTGCTGCTGGGGAGCACACCCGCCCGCCGGCGCGCAGGCAGACGCGCAGCGATCCCAGGCGCAGTTTGGCCGGAGGACGACGGCAACAAAACCTCGACAGCAGGAGGTCGGTTTCCTTCTTGGCGGGGCGTGTTTCCGTTGTCAGTTTGGGAGCTTGTTGACAAGCCACGGTCGGTTAAGCCAGGCAGGATCTGAGTGAAAGCGCTGCTGAAGCTTTTGTCCTTTTTGGCCTTTGTAGGGCTCCGCCAAAGCCGTCCCTCGGGCCGGTCCCTCTCCTTCCCTCCCTCCCTCCCTCGACCCGCTCAGGAATCCAAGAATAAGAAGCTTCAAAAGGTCTCTTGAACGACCGCCCGCGGGCAAGGATCACGGCGAGCAAAGGAGCGGAGTCAGGAGGACACATGGGTGAGAAGTGGATCGCTCGCTGTTGGAGGGAAAGGTACTCATCCTTGACTGCGGTGACCTGATCAAATCTCTCACCCTGTGTCTGAGAGAGACGGTCAACCTGGATGTAGGCCAGCTGCTTACCTGCAAGAAAAGGGAACCTCACTCCCTTGCGGTGTATAGAAGAACGGTGAGAACTTCAGACCGTAGGCAGAGTACTGGATCAGATCAGACCCCACCTCCCTGGTGGAGAGGGGAAGAGATTCAAGGGGTCAAAGCAATGGCGTTTTGACTAACAAGGACCGTGATGTCATCTGCCACCTCTGTGCCTTCTAAAGCTTAGCTGCCAAGTCCTGAAAACAGCTGGGCAAGGGATGGGTTTGGGATCTTCCCAAATGCTGAGAGCTATCCCTTTTTGTTTCCTACTACATTAAGTCAATAAAATAATTTAAAAAGTAAGCCCTGATCTATTATCATTTGTTATGAGGAAATTAACCCTGACAGTGTGATCCTCAGAGTTGCTAAACTTCTCCACCGTCTTTCTGAAACAGGCGTGTTCCTGCCAAATTCAAAGAAATCAGAGTGGCATGATCCTTCTAAAGGCATTTCCAGAAAACTAGTGTGAGTTGCTACATCCTCAAATGAACAGAGGAATCATACAGAGAACTTAAAAAGTCACATTTTTGGACTACAAGTCTCAGAACCTCCTGCCATGCCAAGTAAGGGTTCTGGGAATTGGAGTCTACAAAGTGGCTTTTCCTATGCAAGCTCCACTGATTTCCATTACACACTGACTCCAAGACAAGTCATTATTGGACAGTAGCAAGCTCAAAATACATCAGACAAAGATGAAAACAAGAGAGCAAAAGGAAAGTGTCTGGTTCCTGAGAAAGACTTCAGAAACAGGGACTCGTCTGCCATCCTGTTCCTACTGATTCCTTTAACAGAACTGTGGATTTATGGACACAGCACCTATCAATCACTGTAATCTAAACCCATATACAAATGCTAAATATGTTTGTTGTGCTTGCAAAATGACATTACACACCTGGCCATCCATAAATGCCATAAGCTTCAATAAACATGCAGGGAGGGATAGACCAGTGGCACAATGAAGATCTGGATATGACTTAAGTGTAAGTATTTGTAGTCTTAAATGGATCAGATGGGGAAAACCAGTGGGATTTTTCCAGGAAACACACTTTTTAAAAAAATCATCTGAAAGTAAACTAAACCAAAGGAAGTTGGGGAGGGGCATGCCTAGGAGGGCCAGCTGTTAGTCCCATTGGTATAGATCAAATCACCTTGTAATCAGAGGTGCTGAGATCCAAGGCAACCTAAAAGCCAAATGCAAGAAGGAGTAGGGCCATTGGGAAAGTGGGAGGGGAAAAATTGTTATTGTATATACACTATTGCTGATGCACTGGATCAGTTTTAAAGAAAATTTAAAATATTTTCTTTGCCTTCTCTTAAAGGGCCAGTTGAGAAAATGCCAAAGCCACTGCCCTGGATTCAACTGCAGATGGTTTCTTGTCCAGACCTTTATGACGAGACAAAGAAAAGATATCCAACGTAGCGCATCAGTGATAATCTACATAGAGTTGTTTTTTTTAAAATCACTTCCCCTGTCCTGTGCCAAGAAGGGGAAGTGATTAATTTCCCAATATCCTAAAGTGGCTTGCTTATTGAGCTACTTGAGCATACAGGCAAATTGAAAAAGAAAGGCTTGCTCTGGATCAGTTTCAGTTATCAGACACACTGGAACCAATCCAAACCAGAGTGATCCCACCTGCAACAGAAAAGTAGAAGCCCCTTGACAGGGGGCAGAAAGGTGTGGGTAGGAATGCTCTGGGGTGACCCGGTGTGCTCTGGCAAAGATGATCTTTAGGAGAGGACCAGCTTGTCCCTGCAACACTCCACAAACATAGGGCTAAACAGCCCATGTAGTCAGCCTCTCAGCAAATCTGGCCTCCATCACTTGGGGGAATCAGCAGGGGCTTTTGCTTTACACTGACAGTATATTTGGATGTTGGCTTGTTTCCACACGGCACCCAGCATTCTGCATTTCGTGAAGGTCTATGTAAGCTTATGGGAGGCGGAGGGCCCTGACTTGGAGTTAGAGAGCTGCATGAAATGTCATAGCAAAGACTCACTCCTGCATTTCTACTATGGGCCTTCTCTCTTTTGTGCAATGTTCAAAAGGAAGGTTCATCTCCACCATAAACAACCCTAAAGGAACTCTGATTGGCTGACTTCCTGGTTCACCCAAGTAGCACCCACAATAGAAGAAATGTTTGTGAATTGTACTATTATGGCCTGAATAGCTATGCTGGGGAGTCTCGATTCGCACAGACAGCAGCAGAACCAGTTTGCTAATTCCTACTGCTTTATTTGGGAAGTCTGTTTAACCTGCATTTAAAGTCTTCTGGGCTCTATGCACCATTTCAAGCACTGACTGGAATCACAGGATAAGGACCCTTGTTCAAGTTTGGGCCAAAGGTAAATCCAGTTTCTTGGTAGATCTTTGGATAATTGGGAAGTCACATTTTTGGACTATAAGCCCCAGAACCTCCTGCCATGCCAATCTTGTGGTAAAATTAGTAATGATTTCGGACTCCCAGTTCCTTAATTACAGCAACTACAAAATGATGCTTTCTCACCTAAATCATTGGAATTGAGCAAGAGTACAGAGGGTTGTGAGCTCCGTCCAGTTCTGAGGCTGCAAATAAATTCCAAGGCTCCATACGTGCTCAGAGACACTCTTTCTTTTTAATTCTATGTATACTTGGCTTTGGATAGTCTGTCACTTGGGGTTCTAGTGAGAAACAAAGGAAACCCAGTCAGCCTGCCGTCTTTATCACCTCTGACCCAGCTTGTTAAGCCCTCTTGAATTGGGCCGCTGCATGGCTGAATGCTTTTGCATAGCAGGGAGGGACGCTCCCTGTACAGACTACAACCCTCCCACTTTTCCAGATATATAAAGCTTTTGTTGTTTTTTCTTCTTTGTGTTTTGCTCTTAACATGCCATTTCACACCTGCAGCAGATCAGCTCAGCAACACGTTTACTACATCATCTGCCGGTGAGTGTGTACATGTGTGGCTGTGTGAGTCAATGGATGCACAAGCTAGGCATACCTAGCCCCCTGCCTTGTTCCCCTCCATGGGACATGAACCAGTCACAACCTAGAGATGTAGAAGGATCCACGCCAGATTGCTGAGGACAGTAGTCAACTGCTTTCTCTACAGGATAGCCAGAGGAGAAGCAACACCGCTTCCCATAAATGTTCCCACCGAAGTGCTATTCAGGGACTCGGGCAGTGGGAAGAATATATAGTAATCACAATGAATAGCCATTAATAAACCCAGGTTTATTCTGCCACCCACCCACCCCCAAAGCCACCCAGACTGGCCGTGATCAGTACATTGTGTGGCATCCTTTTCTAAAACTACAATTGTGTTTCATTCGCCTTGAATAGCCCTCTATTTGGCTTCAATGGATGACCCCAAGTTCCAGTATGGCTGGGAGGGGGAAGGAAAGCTTCTCTGCTAGAGAGGTCTAGTGTGTAGATCAAAGGAATGCCCCAGAGCTCCACCAAACTACAAATCCCAGGATTCTACAGGAAGGAACCACGGCTGTTCCAGTAGAGTCGAACTGCTATCACCGTGGTATAGTCACATTCCCTATTGACACATCTTTCCACCACATTTTTCTACTATGTATAATTTTTTAAAAAATGATTTTGTTAGGTTTTACAATGAGAAATGGAAAAATTATTGCAAACAATCACTTAAGATACAATAGGTGGGGAAAGGAGCGAGGGAAAGAGAAGAGCTTCTTGGCTGGAGAACCTTGAGGACTGGTTTTGATGCAGCCTGAGACATCGTTGTTTCAAAACTACTGCATCCAAAGTCAGAACAGCATTAATGGCATCCATAACCTAGGGCAGGAGAGGCACATGGGATTTGCGAACAATACAAATCATCCAGTCAAACAGAGTGCAAGGTGACCTTCCGGAGGAAGGGGGGTTAATTTCATACACCACTGCCATCTCTCTCCTTATGCACCTCCCCCGCACCCCCAAACAGTTCCAAGTCTCTTGCGATCCAAACCCCCCCCCCCCGGATCCCCCAGGGAGCTGTTCTAGCTTCTGGATCCCTTGGGCTGCCCGAGGTGCAGCCATAGCTCAGAGCAGGACCACCAGGAGCGGGACGGGTCCGCGGCAAGGCCCCCCAACCCTTCATTTCTTCGGGGCGCAAAGCCTTCCCGCTCGCCCTGACGCACTTCAGGACCGGATCAAAGGAAGCCCAGCCTCACAGATCCTTCGGCTCCTCTCTGGATGAGGCTCCAGGGGCCATAAAACCTCTCCCCCAGGCCCTTCCCCGCCTTAATCCTTATCTCAGCACCAGAGCCGCTTGTTATCGGCCCGTTTTACGAGCCGGTTCCCGGCTGATGGGAGCTGGGGCTGTCATTTAGCAACCCTCCCACGGCGCTGGAGGATCTTCCCACAGGCAGGGCAGGAGGGGGGTCGGAGAGTAGTGGGGAGGATGATCAGTCGGCGTCCTAAGAAAAAAGGAGAGGCCTTTCAAGGCTATCCGCTCCCGCCCCGCCCCCCCGCCCCCTCCCCCCCCCCCCCCCCAGTTCAGAAGGGACCTTGCGATCCGCAGGAGTGACGGTCAACGGGCAATGACGAACGCCGGCGGGAGAAGCCGGCTCGCTGGAGGCGTCCGCCACCTCCCCTGTTGCCGCCGAGAAGCTGGGCCGTGGGATCACGTGGTCGGCGGCTGGCTCCATTCACACATGCCGGCCTCCAGCCACCCAGCCTGGCCAACTCAGTTCTGGGAAAGCGCCCTTTCCATAGTTGCCCCGGCCCTGATTGTTCAAGCTAAGGCAAGCAGAACTTTTTAGGGCTCGATCCATCCAAAGTGCAGGCACTTCAAAGCAGGGGCAGACCCAGACATGTTGGCACCAGAGGGAGAAAGCCCAAATGGCTCTCTCTCTCTCTCTCTCTCTCTCTCTCTCTCTCTCTCTCTCTCTCTCTCTCTCTCTCTCTCGGCCTGTCTCTAGTTGAAAGAAAAAGAGAGAAGCCGGCGGAGAGGAGGGGTAAACTCTTTAAATGTAATATCGGGCCATTTGCTGGCCTTTAATGGCGTCCCAAACCCCACTTAATAATTCTAGGGCGCTTCTGGTAAATTTCACAGACCTGCGGCCCATTGATGAGAATTGGAGTTCACTGTCGTGTGTATGAGCCATAGCCAGAACCTCCCACAAAAAGGACAGTGGCCAATAACTGTCTACTAGTCTCACCTTGAGATTTGTTGTTGTTTAGTCGTTAAGTCATGTCCAACTCTTCGTGACCCCATGGACCAGAGCACGCCAGGCCCTCCTGTCTTCCACTGCCTCCCGGAGTTGGGTCAAATTCATGCTGGTCACTTCGATGACACTGTCCAACCATCTCATCCTCTGTCGTCCCCTTCTCCTCTTGCCCTCACACTTTCCCAACATCAGGGTCTTTTCCAGGGAGTCTTCTCATTTAGGCCCATTTAATCCATCACTGAATGGTGAGTCACTTCTGTAAACCCAAATAATATTTACTCTATTGGGGACTAGCAGTAGGAGTCCAACTACTAATCCGGGATCCAACCAGACAGAGGGAATTCACTAGAAATTAACTAGTAATCACCAGGTTTAGGCAAGCTGGCTTCAAGCATTATGTAATTAAGTAACTGAATTCTGATTTGAGGATGTGAAGGGTGAGGGAGGTAAACCAGTCTATTCCTGCAGAGTTCAGTGGGAGAGTTCACTGTAGATACGTATGTTAGTGTTCCACAGAAATGAAGTAATTGGACTCAGTGGCATTCGTTGCATGTGGACGGGCCAGATTTAATCCCTGGCCTCTCAGGTGAAATGGATGAAGTGGTAGGAAAGACTTGTGCCTGACACCACAGTTAACACCTGCCCATCAGAATAGCCACCTTTGTCTTCATCCAGAAAGTGTTTGAGCGAGCCACATTGTATGTTCCTGCCCCAATTTCAGTTGGATGTGGATTGATCTAGAATTTGGGCATTTTGCTTCTGAAGACTACAGGTCCCAGAATCCCCCAACCACCCATGCTGGTTGTGAGAGCTATAGATGCCAAAAGTGACTTTCCAAGTTCTGGCTTGCATCTCATGTATGAATGCATGGGATGTGTGCATGTCATCTCTTACGTGGTGCTCCCTTTTCCAAGTGGAACATGCTACTGCCAAGGAGGGCCTGGCCTTCTCATTTTCCCCTACGTCCTTGCTGTTCTTGTTTTAATGAATACACAATCAGAATGCCAGATCAGAAATCCAGTGAAAATGTCAGTTGTGATAGAGCATGTGTGCATGCATGCACGCATGCACACACACACACGTGCGCACACACACACACACACACACACACACACACACACACACACACACACACACACACACACACACAGAAAGAGAGAAATGCATTCTGGGAATTGTAGTCCCCCCCCCAAAAAAACTTTCCAAGCTCTGACAAACCCCTAGCACAAGGTGTGCACAAAAGGGGTGGGTGGGAGAGAAAGAAAGAGTAGGGGGGAAGAGAGAGGAGGAGAGGGAGCCCAGGGGCAGCCTCTTATGCTGTCTACAATCTGCTGCCCATAAACGGCATCCCAGCATGCCTTGCCTGAGGTGACACTTTCCGTCTCAGGCCAGCCTTGAAGTATGGGAGAGCTGTGGTCAATTATGGCCTGCTCTTAGATCTATTCAGGACTAAATTGCAAATAATTTACCCCTTCCCCACCCCCAGCAAACACCCTTCCAGAGCGGTAATTGAAGTTCCTTCTTTTATACCTCATTATATGCAGACATACATGCTCTTGAAGAATAATCAGCCTTGGCTTTGAAACATGACCTGCCCCCCCCCCCCCCCAAGTTGCTCCAGGGCATCAGCATACATGCATGTGAGAAATATTGTATAATAATATGCATTACTGGGAGGGGGGAGAGAAAGATCTGCACAGACTTGCCTTGTCTCAATATATTCTAGGAATCTTACACTAGTGAATGGAAAGTATGTGATACATGCTAAATAAATCAATCCACATATTCGGCTCAACTTTGATTCATTCAGCAGAAACCGTGATCAAGAATGCAGAAATTACAAATCCAAGTAGGTGTGTGTGTGTTTTTAAAATGGGACCTTTCTTTCTTTCTTTCTTTCTTTCTTTCTTTCTTTCTTTCTTTCTTTCTTTCTTTCTTTCTTTCTTTCTTTCTTTCTTTCAAAGGAAGTGCAACCTGAGTTTTATTCCTAGTAAATAATATTTTATTGCCTTTGGCTTACTGTGGCATTTCTTCCCTTTAGGAGTCTGCAAACTGTGCAGGTTAAAGGTCATTTCTCAAATCACTGGAATTAGTAAAGAATAGCAGAAAACTGTAAAGAGAGGGGGCCACAGAGCAGTAAAACAAGCCAGCCTGCCTGAAATAAACCAATAAAGAGTCCCTCAAGCTGTTTGCTTGGATGTTTCTCAGGGTGTAATTGACCAATGTCGCTGGGGCAAAGGAAAACACCTAAAGAGGGGGGAGGTCAACAACAACAAGGGAAGGAAGGAGGGGAGGAAAGAGGGCAAGGCAGGTATTTGCAAAAATCAAAGAGAGAGAGAGAGAGAGAGAGAGAGAAAACTTTCATTCTGCGGGGGATCTACAGCCTTGCTGGCCTTTCTTGCTTGCTTGCTTGCTGAAGGGAAGAAACTATTTTCAAACAAAAGATGATTTTTCATCTTGGGACACCTTTTGATATCCTGCCACAAAAGAGACATGGAAATCAAAAGGGCAGAATTCCAAGGCCTTCTGAGGGATTTAGAAAACTCCCTTCCTCCACCCACCCCACCCCAATGTCCCCCCTCTCTTAAAAGAACCGGGGAGGCAAAAGGGGGTGGAGGAGCCAGCCACTCAGGTTTCGCCCAGCTTTTGTTTTCTGGCCTTTTTTTATTAAGGGGGTGTGGGGAGCAATTGAGATCTGGAGAAACAGAGGGTTTATTCTACTCTCTCTCTCTGTGTGTGTGTGTGTGTTTGTGTAAACTGCAGGCGATCAAAATGGTTGTACTAGCAGAAAGGCAGTGCTAATTAAAATATCCTGCTAATTAAAATATAGGAAGAATACTCACAATAGGGTTTGCCTCTTTCTTTCTTTCTTTCTTTCTTTCTTTCTTTCTTTCTTTCTTTCTTTCTTTCTTTCTTTCTTTCAATGAACAAAAGGAAATATGGACATCTTTCAACCCATGACTTTGCCTACACTTCTGATTTGCTGATCTTTATGGTTTCTCTCCATCAGATTTTTAGCACTCTGGTGAGAACATAGGCAAATGTTCCAGAAGATGCATCACACAACTGTGGGAAGACTGACACAGTGACATAGACCAAGTGCTAGAGGTGCTGTTCCATTAACCAAGGTGTTCTGTGCATCACCCCTGACTGATTTATCCACTATATTTGCATTCCAGACCTCCACCTCCAAGGTCGTTGTATCTTGTTCCCTATAATAGCCCTGTCAGGTAGGTCAAGCTGAAAAATCATGACCTGGGTTCAATCTCAGATAGCCAGCTCAAGGTTTACTCAGCCTTCCATCCTTCTGTGGTCAGTAAAATGAGTACCCAGCTTGTGTGTGGAGGGGCAATGTGTAGCCTGCATAATTAAATTGTAAATCGCCCAGAGAGTGCTTTAAGTGCTATGGAGCTGTATATAAGCAGCACACTTTAAAAACAAATGTGAATGAGTCACATATACAAATGACAGTTTATCTTGTGATGGATTAGGTGCAATCCTCTTGCAAAATAAGAAGAGTACAGAAGCGAGTAATATTAACTTAATTCTATGTTCCCATCAATTTAGGATGTCTCAACACGAAGAGACACTCAAATGTTAAGCATCAGAGAAGGGGTTCATTTCTCTTTTTCTTTTTTCTTTCTTTTCCCCCCACCAAGGAGTCTATTATTTGTGCCAAATGTTTTTGCAGTCATTTTATTTGGTCTCACTTATAAGTCACCTTTCTCTCCATAGGAGGACTCAAGGCAGCTTTCCATGGAACAGCCAGCACAGCAGGAGGAAGTGCTTGTTCTAAATGACACTAAGAACCCCTTCAATGCTTCTAATCCTTAAAGACCCATGAAAGAAAGTAGCAGCCATCTTAGTGTCGTGCAACTGTAAAATTTGGCACAGCAACTTCAAAAAATATTCTCACCTGTGCGAATATCACCTCATCATTGATTGTGCTAAGAAATAAAGTCTTCCTGCCCTAATCAGCAAATGCTTCCTCATCTTTGGTGCAAGGATGAGACAAGTAAGAATTTACATCCAGGAAACAGACAGAGGTACAGGGGGGGAGGGAGTCCTTGTTTACTGTCTGTAAGTTTAGCCTTTTCTCCAGCTCAGGGCAGTGCACATCAGGACACAGCAGATTTCAAGACTGTGGAATGTGCTTTGCGTTTTACTGGACCCTGAGGTCCACTAACTGGAGCCAGGTGCAGAAGATGTAACTTTGAGTTAATGAACACTAAGTGCAGGAGGGATGAGAAAGATGGAGTCTAACTTAGCTGCATGTGCCCCTCAGGGGCTCAATTGTAGCTCCTCACTTTTTAAAAAACACCTTACTTTAAAAAGCCCTCTTGCCCCCATCTAGAGAGTATGGGGTGATTTTGCAACTTTTAGGGAAGGCCCGTGATTCAGGTCTAGGAGCACTTTTTTCCAAAGCCAGAAGTCATTCTTATCACCTCTCTCCCCACCTCCCACCAATTAAGGCCTCCCTTGTACCAAAAACAGATTAAAGGGGTGAAAAGAGGTGAAGTTGATTCTAATGCTGACTAGAAGAGTCTTTTTGGGGTGTTAGGAACACAGAATAGGTACAGCTGTCAACCATCCAGAGTTGTGCTTGTTTGGCCCCGGAACCTCTGCCCACCTGCCCACCTCTAAATCCAGGAACTAGAATTGATCTGGATTTGTAGGTCCTGTAGGTAAAACAAGAACATCCCTGGTTACCACAAGACCTTCGTCATTCCAGGGGAGGACAACAGAGTGGACAAGGAAAATAAATGTGTTTTCAAATAATTAGTCTTCAAAAATCTCATGAGCTGCAAATAGATATCCAGAAATTTATTTTATTTTATTTTATTTTATTTTATTTCGAGAGACTACCCTCAGGGCTTATAATGGGGAAACAAAGCAGGCTAAGACATCTGATAATTTATGTCAGAAGACATGCCTTATCAAACTATTTGGAAGTTTTTGGATATGGGGAGGATTTTAATGGTCTTACATTTTAAATTGTTTTTAAGCAATGTTTGCTAGTAGTATTGGGCAGAATGTTTTAATGCAAAAAATCTAATCAGTATGTAAAACAATAAGACAAAATATATCAATAAAGCATTATGTCAGTGGATGGCCACTGATCAGAAGCTATGTAATAATAGATTTCCTCCATGGATAGTGAGTTGATGAGATGAACGTTGACGTTCCTTTCATGACTCTGTGATTTTGCTTTTCATGGTGTGAAGGAAAAATCAGGAAAAGGCCACATAGTCTTCAAAACAATGCAAATGCAGGAATAGGTGATACCTTTATTGGACCATTAAGAATATAAAACAAAAAACAAACAGTGAACTTTCATTGATAATTCATCTTCTTCGGGCTGTGCACCTAGTTCTTGTGGGTAATTGTGAGGGTTCAGCTTCAGGCTCCTTTCTTCGTTCAAATAAATCAGGAGATTTTTGTAAATTAGAAACAGGTGTGATGTTTATTGGTGTGTTCAACAAATAACTGGTGTCAACAAAATTATTCCAACGTTTTTCTCCTTCTGACAACGGGTCAGCCAGGGGCTTCCACTCTTCAGCTAGAAACGGGTTCCATTCACCCGAGTTCCATGGACCCGGCCAATCTATAGATAAATTCGGGTTCACTGTCTGTCCCGCTTCACCTTCCAGCATGGGCACGGTGTCGTCATCCCGGCCATCCACCCACACGGAACATCCAACGGGTGTGTGTGTCTTCCAGGGTCCTCCCTGTACCCCTTCATCCTCATTTCGCTCACCCTCCATTCCAGCCTCTCCTTTCTCTCTCTACTTTCTCTTTTTCTTCTCTTAGCTTTCTCCTCCACTCTCTGGCTTCTGCTTCTCCCCAATAAGAGGGTCTCGGAGGGATTTCTCTCCTCTTTCTATAGTCCGCCTCCTCGTTTGGGACCCTCAGCCTTTCCCATGCTCCGGTCCAAGGATCCTCCATCCAGATCCACTCCCAACCTGGCGGTAACTGTTCTTCCCTCCTCTTTATATCTGCTGTTCCCGCCTCTCTCTCCACCCTCTTCTTCCACTCTATTCCCGCCGTTTTTCCCTGAGTTCCTTCAACAGTTAACTTTTGTATTTCTCCTTCTATTTCCCATGTATCTGTCCCTCGCTTCTCTGTTCTCTTGGGAGACGAGGCGGGCAGGGTCTGTATCTCTTTCTCGGTGGTAAGGGGAAGGGACAGCACTTCAGCAAGAGGGCTACCACTCTCGCCACCTGTCTCACAGCAATTCCAAAATTATAAGCTTTTATTAAAGTTCCCAAGTCTCCTGGCCAGTGTAGGGGGGCCAGGTTTAGCTTCTTAATGGAAATGGCTTCATATTGTGAAGTTCTGTTTCACTGATTGTACATATGTAAAAACAAGCCTACATACAGTACATTTTGAGTACCATACAAATTTAAGAGGGAGACCAAATTACATTCAACGAAACACACTTCTACAGTGCTTGCTAACCTCACCCTCGCCCCAGCTGCCTTTTCTTTCGTGTGAGTGTTATGTGAGCAAATCTCCTCCAAGGAATAAAACAGTGACAATGAGTAATTTTGTTAGCAAGCATGCAGCTTTCCCTTGTATTGACCAGAGGTTTATTTTAGCCATCCTGGGATTAGCCGTTTCTTTTTTATTTCACGAAATCCCATTAATAAGATCCAATCTGATGTAGCCATTTTAGCTGTGGCAGCCTCATAAAGTGACACCTTGTGCCATCAGGGTCTGGCTGAAGCCGCATGCTGTGTCTGACAAGGAGAAGAGAGACAACGGGCTGGGCTCTCAGCCCAAGCGATTATTTCCAAATGAAGGATTGTTGGCACCTGCATCTGAAGCTAATTCAGGGGGAAAGGATCTTAGGATCAGAGCCTGAAAACATTACTCTCTCTTTTTGGTCTGTAATTCCCAGAATCCCCCCAGCTGCTCTGCCCAGAATCCCCCCCAAAAGTAACTTTTCCAAGCCCTCATGAGGGTATCAACATATATTAGTAAAAGTAATGGAGATCTCCCTTTCCCCCTCCTGTTGGTGCGCCAACAGCAAAGTATCAATTATTAGATTTGGAAGTGAACTCAGATAAATTACTAGCTGTGAGAGATCTTAAGCAGAATCCCATGAATGTTGGAACTGATTTGTCTTTTGGTGATTGACCAAGATTTACCGTCAGTTGGAGGACCTGGTAATATAAAACCAGACTTAACAGAGGCATAGATGGGGATACCTGCTTTCCCCTGTTTTCTTAATAGATTTTTATTTGATGACATAGAAAACCTGCAGAGCATGACCAGTGAACTCACAATAATGCTAAAAACATAGGGAAATGCAAACATTACAAAAATGCAATAACTTTCAACAAAATATATTAAATAACTACCGACAAGACACTTTTGCAGTACAAATTCTGTAGCTTAGACAATTTATGATAGAATCATAAAATAAGAGAATTAGGCAGTCCAACTCAATGCAGGGATCAAGCACTGCGACAGACAGCTGTCTAGCTTTTTCTTCAATGCCTCAACAGTCTCAACAGACCCTAATATAATATAATATTTTAATACAATACCTCTTCCAGCTAGTTCCCCTTAGCTTCATTTTATACATGTTGTCAACCACTTCAGTGTGGCTGCCCTCCATATTTTATTTAGCTATTCCAGTAGTATTATACTTCACTTCCATTTTATATGGTAGCATCCAGCTTATTCATTTGGTTTATTATTATGTATGTATGCATTTATTTATTAAACCATTTTGCATCAGTACAATATTGCCACCCCAGAACATGAACATGAACTAAAACATACAAGTACCAAGTGGCCATGGTTTCCTCCACCAGAGTCCCCCTGGGTTATTCGCCAGAGAGAAGCTAGTATAGCCCCCCTTCTTGGGGTCCTTTCACCTTGCTTTGTATTTTACTGATTAATTTTTTAAAAGTGCAACTATAAAATCACATCTTCCCCATTTTCTGTACACTGCCCTAGAGATAACTTTTAAAAAGCACAAACATGTTTAATTGTTTTTGAACATTAGCTTTTTGGCTTTTTTATCTGCACCTGCTGTTAATTTTGTTATGAACTGCTTTGGTTTTGGGAGAAAGGTGAGATATAAATCAATCAAAAACAGAATATTCTTGCACCTAACAATTACATATTAATTGGTATCAGATTTGTTTTATTCATGAATTCACTTGAATTGCCCAATAAAATCAGACGGCGTTTGGCTGAATGGTAAAATATATGCGATCCATCAGATCACAAGTACTTACCTTCAATAAACCATAAGAAACCTACAGCTATGCAACTGTAGACAGCACAATCATATTCAGACATAGAAGCTGTATGTGAAAACTCTCTGAACCTAGCTGTTAATCCCAACTAGAGTAGACCTATTAAAAAATTTTAGATGTCCATTGGTGTTGACTTATCAAGTCTCATTTATTTAATTACCCACTCTTTAACATTTCACAGAAAAATGCTGCATGCCAACTCAAACTATCTCTGATAGATGCTTGTCTAATTTTCTCTTGAATGTCTCCAGCATTGGAGCACTCTTCACCTCCTGAGATAATTGGCTCCATTGCCACACTACTCTAAGGGTTGGGAAGTTTTTTTCTAAATTTTCAACCAAAATCTGGCTTCCTATAACTTGAGCCCATTATGCGTCCTGAACACTGGGATGATCGAGAACAGATCCTGCCCATCCTCTGTATGACAATATTTTAAGTATTTCAAGAAAGCTATCATATTTCCCTTCAGTCTCCTTTTCTCAAGGTTAAACATTCCCAGTTCTTTTAGTTTTTCCTCACAGGGCTTGTTTTCTTGTCCCCCAAATCATTGTTGATGCCTTCCGCTCAACGTGTTCCAGTTTGTTGGCATCCTTCTTGAAGTGTAGTGTCCAGAACTGGACACAGAACTCAAGATGAGGCCTAATCAGTGCCAAATAGAGGGGAACTACTACTTTGTGGGATTTGGAGATTATACAACAATTCCAAGACCCTTCTCTCACATATTGTTGCTAGACAAAGCATCCCCCGTCTTGTAACTGTATGTTTGATTTTTTTTCTTCCCAGGTGTAGAACTTTGCATTTACCCCTGTTAAATTTCATTCTGTTGTTTTCAGCCCAGTGCTTGAACCTATCGAGACATTTTTGAAATTTGTTTCTGTCTTCCAGGATGTTAGTTATTCCACCCAATTTTGTCTCATCTACAAATTTGCTAAGCATTCCATGCACCCCATCATCCAAGTCATTAATAAAAATGCTGAAGAGCACAAGGCCCAGGACAGAGCATTGTGGTATTCCACTTGTTATGTCCTCCCCGTTTGAGAAGGTGCCACTGATAAGCACTCTCTGAGTACAATCCTGAAACCAACTGTGTATCCATCTAAAAGTTGTGCTGCCCAGTCCACGCCTAGTTGGCTTGCTAATCAGAATATCATGGGGCACCTTGTCAAATGTTTTGATGAAGTCAAGATATATTATGTCTACAGCTTTCCCCTTGTCTACCAAGGAGGTTACTCAGTTTTTAAAAATGAGCTAAGATTAGTTTGGCAGGATTTGTTCTTGACAAATCCGTGTTGGCTTCTACTTATTACTGCATTGTTTTCAAGGTGCTTGCAGACTGCTTTATAATCTGCTCTAGAATTTTCCCTTGATGATTGATGATATAGGTTTAGCTGTCACTTGGGCTTGATAAAACAATGATAAAAGGGTTAGTGTCTCTGGCTCGTATGGCTTTAGTAAAAATATGACTGCTGCTGCAAGATGATTGCAGCCAAGAACTGGAAGTCATCAGAGAAACTGAAGATAAAAGCCTGCTTATTAAAATGGAGGAACATAATGTAAATGAGCAATCCAATTATATGTATAGACATGAGAGAAAAGCCAGAAAACTCTGGTAACTAGAGTACTGTGGAGAAGGCATAATATTTCCCAATGGAACGCCAAACTTCAAGACCAGAGCCTTCAGTATTATATCACGCAGATGGGCCCAATCTAGCTATTGAAGGCAGGATGTGGAATGGACAATGCCTGGTTCCAAAGGCAGCCAGAGCCTGACCCAATGGGTCAGCACAGGGAGAAACTCTCTTTCCTTCTTCCATGTCCTTGGGCTGTGAGGGAAAGCCCTAGATTTTTAATGTCCTGGGAAGGGGCAGGATCCCAAAGGTACCTAGCTGGCGTCTGTGTGGATAGAATCCTGGGTTACAACCAGGATTTTGGCCTGATCCTGTACCATTCTTCTTAGGGGGAAAAATTTTGCCTGGTTGCCAGATTAGACAGGAATTGGTATAGGCTGGTCATTACCGCATTCCTCCAAGAAGGTCTAGTATGGACTGTTCTATTCCTTCAGGACCAGGAAGGGCAAGATGATCTGGTGGCTATATGCTGCATGCATCAAGGCCAGGGTTTCAAACGTTCCTTTCCCAAACTACGAATCACACAAGGCCCTAAAAAGGAAGTTTTCTGAGCTGTGAGCAGGACTGACTGGCTTTAACATGTTGCACTTTTTTGGCATTGGTGGTTCTGCCTACATTCAGAACCCTGAACAATCATGGCTTGATTTCTGATCGATGCGTTTTTCTTTGTTTCAATCATAGAAGTATTCTAAAGTGTTTTTAAGTTTTTTTAAAAATATATGCTTTCTTTTGAGGTGATTTACAGTGGTTTTATTGGTTGTACCTCACTCCAAAATTTGCTCACAGAGGAGGGGTTAAAAATATCCACTCTATATTAGGGTTAACAAAGCAACAAATACATTCCACAGGTGCTTCGCTCCTCTCGAAAAAAGGATGGTGGCTTGCATCCGTAATAATAATCTGCCTTCACGGCCAAATGCCATGGACAGAGCAGATGATGATTAAATCTGCAAATGATCACATGTTTGCCTTCGGGGGTAATACATCTTGGGGGGAAAGCACCACAAATCAGATAAAAGATGAGAGTGCTTGAGTTGCATTAAGACAGGAGCCCATAATTTATCATTTTCTTATATTATACCACCACTTGAAAATGATATCCAATCTGCAGTGTTTTGTTGCAGGACTCCCCCCCCCCCGCCCCCCGCCCCCCGCCAAATGAAACCTAAAAGTTATCCAAAAGTGAAATCAGATTGCACCAAATACTGGTCAAAGCCTCTTCCTATCAATGTGGTTTTCATTTGGGCTTGATCTCCTGTATTTAATCATAACTGTTAAGCTTGCCTTTGTAGTATAATTGCCAAATGGTACTAAGAATCTGTGTTGGAGAAAAAGGCGAGTGTCCCTTGCATCTCAATTCCTGTGGTGCAAATAAAAATATGCACAACATCAAAACTATCTTGTCAGCCATGGACTTGCGTGTAACATATGGGTTATGTAAGCTGCTTCTAAATGTCTTGGATATGAAGATAGGACAAAAGTTAGCAAAACATACAGATTTGATCTTTTTCCTTTTCCTTTTCCTTTTTCTTTTTTCATACTTGAGAAACTTCCTAACTCTACACATGGCTGAACTGCATAAAAGCACGGGGCTTTTATCATGGCATCAAGGCATCATGCTTGATTGGTTTCATCTGTTTTACCCAAATCAAATAAGCAATTATTTATCTTATTCTCTGTCTCTGTTTTTAGTGTCTTTGGCTTGGAAATAAATTGTGTTCTTACCAGAACTTAAATCCGACGAGTCACGATCGATGGTTGTGGGGGAGGGGGGGCAGCCAGTTTCTCCATAATTCCTCTTTAGGAATTTGTAGTTTAACAAACAGACAAGGTCATGTGTGTCACTGGGAGCATTTAGAAGAAGTAAGAACCAAGAGGGGAGAGTGTAATCCTCAGAACCAACTGATTAGAAAATGGAATCCTTTGAAGAACGGCTCATTCAGAATAATCTTCTTTGAATTCTGTGATGTGCTTCAATCATCTTAGACACCTTAACAAATAGAACATAATCCCTTTGTCCAGAACTTCAAACGGGCATGGTACTTAGAGACCAGCCTTGGGAGGTGCTAAGCGCCCTTCACGGCTATTACGAAACAGAATGCGCTCCCTCCAGAAATAAAGCCACCCTGAAGTGATCTGTGTGGGTGTGTTTGAGGAATCCCAGTGAAATGGCAAATATCAACTTTATATAATGGTGCAACTAGGTTGGTTTGCAAGGAATTTCCAGAATACCGTCCCTGGCAGGCACTATAAATATCTGCACATTGGAGAACACAACTTCTTATAGCAATGGCTGCCAGCATGGATGGTTTAAGAAGGGATTAGATAAATTCAAAGGGGGCGAAGGCTGCCAGGGGTCACTAGGGATGATTTGTCATCCAAGTAGTGTGTGTGTGTGTGTGTGTGTGTGTGTGTGTGTGTGTGTGTGTGACTTCATCCCCAGCTTTCAAAATGAGTCCCCTCTGCTTTGCCCATGGGTTATATTTATTTATTTATTTATTTATTTCATTTATACTCCGCCTATCTGGTCAATTGTGACCACTCTAGGCGGCTTATATATGTATGACCCTTTATTTATTTATTTATTTATTTATTTATAATATTTTTATTAATATTATAATGGCTTACATCAGTAAAAAGACAATATTTAAAAGCTAAAAAGAGTAAGTTTTTAAAATATTTAAGAAGAATTAAACAAATATATTGAAAATGGTAAATAAAGTCAATACTAAAAACACATTTAAAAGCAGTAAGGCACAAGAATCCATATAAAAACCCCACACAGACAGCCAGTCACTGAGGGAAAGCCTGCCTGAAGAGAAAGGTCTTTGTACGCTTGCCGAAGGCTCCTCTGATATCAAGAACCGCACACGATTCTGGAAAATGAATTGTTGGGAAAGCACAGCCCGCATGTGGTATCTCGTTGTTCACTCTGTGGACAGAGTGACTAGTCTAGATCGGCATTGGGTCTGATCCAGCAAGTCCCTTCAGATATTCTGATGCTCTTCTTATAAATCACGTTAAAACCAAGAATGTTGAGGCATATTTACTTGCATTGAGTCTCTGACAGCCTTATTTTTAAAGCTCAGGTTGAAACAGTGCAAGGCAAGGTGGAGCTGGAATATTTCACCGACCTGCCTGCCTCTTCAGAGCTTGGCAATGTTATAGCCTGAGTGACACCTTCCGGAATCCCACAGCCAGCAGGTGCAGCTGTCACTGTCGCTACAAGGGGGAGTAACTTCTTGAGCTTTGCACTTACTGTATCCCTGTAAATGGTGGGTAAATAGGGTGGGCCTACAGTTGAGTCAACCAACAACAGTTCTGCCTCACCCCTGCCCTCCAACATAGGGATGTGAAGACCTCTCGCAGGATCTCTCATCTTCCATGAGACAGGTTGCCTCGACAGACCAAGATAACCTCAGTGTGTTGATCTGTTCATTGGTGATTAACTCCCACAAGATTTCTCGCCTGTGTTGCCTACATGAGCCAGTGAGCTTTTTTCACAAAGGTTTCCACATTTTTCCAGAAACTCTCTGTGCAAAATGAATGTATTTTTCCCTTTGTGAAGCAAACTGCACGTATGTGTGCCACCCCCCCACCCCCACAAATGAACAGCAAGCACTGAAGTGCTGACCAATAACAACAGTTATCTGGGCAAAAATCCACCTGGAAATTGGGCCAGAACTCAGTTCTGCAATTTGTTCAAAAGTCATTCCTGTAAAAATGCAAACGCTCCAGTTGAGAGTGACCTAAGCGTTACGAGTGTGAATAAAAGTTTTGAGGTTTGTCATTGGAGGATGTAGTTCTCTAGTGTGATTTGAACCCTGAACCCAGTTTGTGTATTTGAGTCTCCTTCACAGGGTTGCAGAA
Organism: Intellagama lesueurii; assembly: GCA_037013535.1. Classification (NCBI taxonomy): domain Eukaryota; kingdom Metazoa; phylum Chordata; class Lepidosauria; order Squamata; family Agamidae; genus Intellagama; species Intellagama lesueurii. Next base: position 249,055,808 of record JBAJHW010000002.1, read on the forward strand.
GCTTTATTGTATGCCACAATAAATCTGTGAGGTGTTTTGCCGAGAGAGAGAGAGAGAGAGAGAGAGAGTAGATTCTAGATAGCAGGTACAGAGGACTCTTTGTGTGCGCAGAAGTCCTGGAGGAGGGGGTAAACTGGCATGTGGCAGCATCTGGCTCCAACTGCACACAAGCATAAACACGGGGTCATTCTCCCTCGTGCAGGGGGGTCTGGTCCTGTGTGTAGGCGTGTATGCACATGCATGCACATAAGCAACCAGAGGCAAGCAAGCATTCACATATTCACCTAGCAGCACACATGGGATCCTGACCTTCCATCTTTGGTAAGGAGACGGTCAAGATTGGATTGGTAGCGGAATAGCCTGAGCTGAGGTGAGATGGTGCCCTGTTTGCCCTAATTCATTTATTATTTTTATTTATTTAAAGTATTGATATACCACCTTTCTCCCAAAAGAGCCAAGGCGGCTGAAAGTATTAGGGCAAACAAATTGAAAAGCCAAATAATACATTATTCCACTATTAAAAAAATAATTAAATGAGTACTAAAATGGTCAATAAAATTAATACTAAAAACACATTTAAAAGCAACAGAGCACAACAATCCCTTTTAAAAAACCCTCTCAGGCTGCCAGTCACTAAGGAAAAGCCTTTCTGAAAAGAAAGGACTTTACCTGCTTGAGGAAAGACAGTGAACATGGGGCCAGGCTGGCCTCCTGTGGGAGAGAGTTCCAGAGTCTGGGAGCAGCAACAGAGAAGGCCTTCTCTTGTGTTCCCACCAAATGCACCTGTAAGGCTGGTGGGACCAAGAGAAAGGCCCCTCCTGATTATCTTAATATCCTGGTAAGCTCATAGTAATGGGTCAATCTCCACTGAATCAGGGTTGGAGAGATGATAACAGCAGAATAGTGCACTTAAGAGATGTGCATAGCTGTCAAGTCTGCATTCACTGATTTTTCTGTTGAAGAAAGTAATAATTTTCCATGCAACCTAACACTACATTTCTGTGGGAAGGGGGTTTCACAACGTATCATAACTATGCTTTGCCACTAACCAGTCCTTTTTTCCCAGGCTAGAGGCAAGCCCCTGCCCCCTCTTCCTATTTGTTTGTTTCTGTTGTTTTGTTTGTTCTCTTTCTTCATCTTTGACTTTCGACATGAGCAGACATATAACTTCTCTGCTCCTGACCTCTAACCACGTGACCAGCATGATGGATTTCAGTATTCCAGCATGATTGAGCAACAATATCTTTCGTTTATCATTTTTGAAATTCTGATTGTAACTGAAGTTCCATAACTGTAAGCAAAGATGTTTTTCTTTTTCTGCTCAAGCTACTTGCACTGTGATTTTTATATACAAAGAGCTAATCACTGTGAGAACAAAAGAGCTTGGTGGAAATGGGACTTTTAGCTAATCTCCTTCACATTTCCCCTGTGCTGCAGCTGGCTTTTGTACTTTATGCTCTGCTAACTAAAAGGAATGAACCAAAACGTCATCCAATATTTTCTTCCTCTCTGGCCTTCTTGTCCAGTTTGTGTCTGTTACATGACAGCCAATGCAACAGTCAGTTTTTTGGCCAAATGGGAGAACGAGGTGCGTCAGATCCCGCCAGAGAACGATGTTAGCGTTATGTTCCTGTGTGACCACAGGTTTGGACAGTCACCTTGCAGAGTTGTGGTAGTTGCAGCCTGATAGAGTAAGGATGAGACCAGGAGCCTGACTACAAAGGCATTTAGCCTATTGTTTGGTCCACTGCAGGGATGGACTGGTTCACTCCTAAAGATGGAAATCAGATGATGTCTTTGCTGGAGCAAGGCAGTCACCTTTCTGATCCCTGTCAGGAGCGTCTACTTTTCTTTGGTGTGGGTAGTATCACTCTCTTTTGGTTCACTCCCAGCATATGTGATTGCTAGGAATGAACTAAAAGCCTTCCTCTTTTGATTTGCCAATACCATGAAGGAGTTTAAGAAGAGAGGCACTTCAGGATATTGGCTAATTAAACACTGACTCTGCTTCTTGGCAGAGGGGCAGAGGAATTTTTTTTTTTACTGCATTGTCTGTTTGTTCTGTGCCATGAAGTTGGAACTGACGTATAGTGACCTAACAGGGTTTTCAAGGCTAGTGAGATATATAAGAAGTGGTCTCACCAGTTCTACACCACCAGTGAGTTTCCATGGCTGAGCAGGGATTTGAACCCAGGTCTCCTGAATACTTCAAGGTTATGAGGGACAAAGATCAAAGGGGTGGGTGTTCCTGTTGTCCCATAAGATAATTGCTAAACTTATTACATCACCAGTACACCACACAAAGTTATGCCCCTCAATCTTTTTGGGGAACAAAACAAATGACATCTTAAAGTTCAGAGGTGTGCAGACAATTAACACAAAGAGAGCCCCATCTCTCTCTGTCCTTTTCCCTCTCTTGAATCTGTTGAGGTCTGTTGCTGAAAGCAGTTGTGTTTGTCAGTTTGCTGTTGATCTGTAAGTAAATTATACATTTTAAAATTCTTTCTATTATTAATGTCTCAGACTGAATTACTAAGACTGTAAGTGCCAGTTAATGAGCAAGGGGTGGTCTACTGTGGGGAACTTCAAGCTATTCTGCTCTGTGAATCTCCACACTTCTCCTGCCGCTGGAGGGATTTAACCAAAAATTCAAAACTATACAACACTTTGAGAATATATGATGATGTTGTACACCAACATTTCCCAATCTGGTGCTCTCTAGTTATTTTGGACTACAACTTCCAGCATTCCTGATCCATAATCTTACAAGAAGAGTTGCTCAGAATTGAAGTACAAAAAGCATTTGGAAAATAGTGGATTGGAGAAGTCTGTTCTATACTATAGAAGCCATATGAGAACAAAAATACAGTGTCCAAAATCACGTGCTACCAAAGCTGAGGCTCCATTTTGTTTGTGCTGCAAAATTGTTTCCAGAGGTGGTAAAAGTTACTTCCTGGGCTACAGCTTCAAGAATCTTAACTGGCATGGCCACTGGCTTTGCAACTTTGCAACCATTGGCCAGCCAGTGTGACCACTTCTCAAGCTGGCCGAAGGACTCTGCAAGTTGAAATATGAAAACATAACCTTTACAAACTCTGATTCAAAATAAAAATAACCCAGAAGGGATACATTGGCTTTTGCCATGTGAGTAAATGTTTTTTCTAACCCAACAATTATAGAGGTAAGAAAATGTTCCTTTGGGGTAATACAAGTAAGAAGAATTACATGCCCATGCCTTGTAGCCACACAGAATGGCTCAAAGTGCTAAATGCCCAATGGCTTAAGGAACTTGGCCAAGATACAGGAAGTGCTTTGAGAAAATTGCTTAAGCCTTCTGGGGTTGCAGGGGATTGTAGAGTATGGTCAAAGCCTGGAAAAGATTGGAGCTGTAGTGCAAAAAAGTAACTTTTCCAAATTCTCAGGAAGAGAAATGTGAAGTTTAAGATGTACTGTAGGTAGAATTCTGAACACATACTTATACCGTATATTTATACATATCATTTGTAGGCTACCCCCTTCCACTTTGTTGACAAAAGTATCTGACCAAAGTATCAACCTAATAAGAAAGAAGTCCAGTTACCATCACTCCACTTCCAGATATCTCGTGTAGGATACCACAGTTCTGTGTCTCATCTAAGCCTGGCCTGGCCTGAGGCAGAACTTGATCAATCAACAACACGTCCTCATAAACATCTTAGCACATTTGCTTTTATCACTGAGGAGTGAAATCATAACAATGAGGAGGTGCACGGAATATACTGCCGCTATCAGTTACATAATGTTAAACTACTACTTATGAAGGGAGAAGGTTCAGCATTAATTAGTAATGTCATTGTTTTATTTTATTAGCTTTACTTTTACATACAGCCTTCTCTCCAGGGAGGCCAAAGCAGTGTACAGGGGTCTCTTTCCCTGCTCTGCCTTCACATTATCTCTCAGATTGAGATAATCCCTCCTACCAAAGACAAGAAGAAAAGGGTTGAACCAGGGCCCCAGGCTTATTTACAAGCATTTAAACTTCCCTCTCCCACTGGGGGGGGGGGCTATAAGGCCAGTGCTAGAGAAGGAGTAGAGACCTTTCCTGACCATCTTGCCTGTTCTCTAAGGGCAAGCCTTGAGGACTAGCTGTATGTCTGCAGCCTGACATCGACCACTCCATATCCAGGAGTGTTACTTCACCGAGTCCCAAGACCCCTGTCAGCCTTCCATGACTGAAGGTGCCCGCCTCTTAAAACAACCTCCACATTCCACAGTACCTGTCTTAATGGGACTGCCAATTTATTTATTTAAAATATTTCACCCTGCCTTTAGCCTAAAACTGACTCCAGCCTCCAACATATCCCTTGTGCTCTGTGGGCAGTCAGTGCAAGACAGGCAAAAAACAACTGCCCACCTTTGGTTCAACATGCCAGTCTAGTGGCTCTGGCCAAAAACTCCTCTCCCCTAGGTGGACCAGAGAACTTGCACTGGATATGTCTGGTGGCTGGGCCAGTCTGTGTGGCAACACAATGCACGGTCCCACTCTTGTCCTGCCTCTTCCTGTGAGGGGAGAGAAAACCCTGCCCTCTACGGCTGCCACGAGTGTGTCATGGTGGTAAATGCAGGCAGGGGTGCCTGTCCCAGGGTCATCCCATGAATTTCACAGCTATCTGGGATCGTCTGGGTCCTGATTGAACATTCTTTCCACTGTAGACTCTAACTAAGTCACAAATTATTGAAGTATACATTTTATTCATCATATAATAAGGTTAACATGAATAAACTGTGCCTGCTCCAACATCTGGCTGTGGATACAGTGACACATGCATCCTGTGTCCCTTTGCCGTTTGTGGCTTACAACTCTGCCTTCACACCACTCTGCCCTGTATACATAATGAGTTCCATAAAGCAGACAGAGGAAAGACAGCATTGAATTCCAAATCATGTTAGTACAAATTACCCTGACCTTTCCCAGCCTTTGAAGAAAGGGCAGTCATTCCTCTTTTATTCACTGGTGCTGTGATGAGGCTTCCAGTGAAGGTCCATTTGTCACTTTGTGCTTTCCTAACCAGGAGCATGTTTCTTATCACATGGGCTGGGCAGGCTTTTGCCTGTATGTTTCAGCCCCGAATGTTTTATTGACCAGCCTCCTCACTTGAGACTTGAGCTCATGTTCTCCAAGGAAATACAAGTGGTAGTTATGCAAGCCTTTCCTTCCTTGTGTAGGCAACGTTCACCAAGGCGATTTACAATCTTCGCTTTTCAGATCTAGAGAAACGGGTTGTTTAACTTGACTGAGAATAATTCTGACATGGGAAACACAGTCAGAATTTAAACAGATCCTCCAAAAGCCAGTGATCTGGAAAGACCTGCGATTTAACGATCACGCTGTCTCCTTTGTATTTCCATGTCATAATTAGCTAATGACACATGGATTTTTAAAATGATTCTGAGGTTAGGTGCACAGACTCTTGACCCGGAACTGGTGGGACAGGCATTATGGCATCTGTACAGCTCATGCCACACTAAGAGTTACAAGTAGAAAGTGGATCAAAGGACACCCTCTATTTTACTTATGCTGATTTTCCATCCTCACCACAAACACACGCATCAGACATTGTTAGAGCAGTACAACAGTGGAACCAGTTACCTCGGGAGTTGGTGAGTGCTCCAACACTGGAGGCATTCAAGAAAAACATAGATAATCACCTGGCAGACATGCTTTGATTGTATTCCTGCATTGAGCAGGGGGTTGGACTTGATGGCCTTATAGGCCCCTTCCGACTTCACTTTTCTATGATTTCTATGATTAAGACAGATCCTTCTTGGGCCATCCCAAGAAATGTTGCTGCCTGATGCAGAGGTCATGTTGGTGTCCCCCATGCCTCATCCCATGTACAAAAAAGGTGACCAAATGGACAGTTGAATCTTTTTTTGGCATTGGTGTGAGGAAGGATGCCATGTTCCCCAAAGCACTTCAGGGTAGTTTAAGGGGCACAGAGCAACCTGCGTACACCTAGCAACACCCACCTAGCAACACCCACCTGAGGCAACTCTCCCTGTCTAATGGTAGTGCCTGCCCTGAAGGCACAACTTAAGATACCTGATTCCTCTGCTGTTTGACATCTTAAAGTTCAGAGGTGTGCAGACCATTAACACAAAGGCCAGACGGCCTTCACAGCAAATGCATGCCCCCTAGTAAGACACCAAGGTACTATGGACTCTGCAATTCAGCCACAGCAAGGAGGACAATAGGGTGTCCCTTTCACACTTTCGAGTGAAGTTTCAGCAGCTCTGCTGGCAACTCCAACCTTCCCCCTGCGCCCCCCCCCCCCATCTTCAAATTCCCAAATTTCCAGCTTCTAGCTCATCTGCCTTGCAGCATGAGCTTTGAAACTCCCACAGGTTTGGCCAATGCATCTCTTAACTAGCAAAAAGCCACTCAATAAGCTTCATGACTTATGTGAACACTCAGTCCAGATGGAGCTCAAGCTTAATTAATGTAAAATGCAAGGGTGGCTGATGACATAAAGTTGGCACACAACAGTAAATGCCGGTGCTAACATCTTAATTTGCAACAATTTGCCACAAGATTTAAAACTACTACATTCTGCTGGTAGGCATAACTAATAGGATTTGGGCCAATATGTGAGAGCGCAGTGGCTGCCAGAAATGCAATAGGACTTTAGACTGGATCAGTGACTTCAGTGGAACGAACCTCCCTATTACTACAGTATTGCCGTCCACCTAACAAAGTTTGGACAAAGATATTCTGCTGCCTGAGGCAAAGCATCTCTCTCTCTCTCTCTCTCTCTCTCTCTCTCTCTCTCTCTCTCTCTCTCTCTCTCTCTCTGCTTCTGAACAGCCCACATAAATCCAGATACATAATGCGAAAGCCAGGCAAGTTATTTTGGCACATGAAGTGCAGGATTGAACAAGCCCCTTTCCATATACTTGATAACACAAATGCGTTGTCTAATGACCTGGCCTGCTACTGTCACAGGCATATAAATTCGATGAAAACAAATGACTCAAGGACTTGAAATACGTTGTTGGGACATACTGATTTTGATATACACCTGCACCACCTGGTGTGTATGCCTGTGTATGTTTGCAGGCCTGCATGTGCATTTATTGCTAGCTGATGTTAAACAGATCTCTAGAAGCACTACAGCAAGTGAACACATTGCCTTATAAAATAAATTGTATTTTATAAGGTTAATTTCTGTTATGCAACTGAACAATCCGGGATACTCAGGTTTATCTTAATTTTCTGCCAAGCAGGTTCTAGGAGAGGGGGAAGCAACTGCCTACCTCCCAACCGTCCTTCATTTGCAGACACAGGTTGCTACGGGGCAGCAGTACCAGATTTAGAGAACACTGAACTCAAAGGGAGCTTCCCCATTGATTTGCCTACTGTTTGGGGCAGCGGTCAAAGCCTGGAAAAGCAGAACGCTGCTTTTTGGACTACAGCTTCCAGGATTCTCACATACAGCATGGCAATTCTAAGAACTGTGATCTAAAAAGGACCTTTTCAGGTGAGCTCAAAACAAGCTCAGAGGTGAGCTGCCTCCCTTCATCTTCTGGTCAAGTTGGTATGAGCCTAGTATGGCTTAGGAGGTGGTGGTTCCTCAGCCATGATCTTTCCTTTACCTCTCAAACTGTAATTTCTACTAAGGGTTCATCTTCATCTTCAGAGATTGTCTTACGGGCGCCTTTATCTGGAAAGCCACAGATCCTCCTATCCTGATGTAAACCATACTTCAATTAAAAAGCACCCCACATTTTTCAGTCCAGTATCCAACATTTTTTGTATCTCCTGAACATAAGGAGACACTTCTGTAGTTGTTGTGTAGTCTTTTCAAAACAGGACAATCCTGGGTGTCTAGACCCAGTTTGGTGTCTCCCAATTCATGATTGTCCCCATATACTTATTTCTCCTAATGCGCTGAGGCATCTGGAGTTGCTTGGTTGTTCATCATTGTGTCATTAGGTTGAAGACCTGCTGTGGATGTTAGCTGCCAGAACATCTGGAGGCCACTTGTGGGTGGGGACCTGGAATAGTTTCTGAAGCAGCTGGGTGTACAGAATCTTTGCCCAAAACCATGTTTATCTAGAGATGTTAGATTTCTCTCACAAGACCCTTTGATATAGCTGAAAATGGAGTATACGCTTCTATGTTTCAAGATGACACATCACAGGTATTAACCTCACATCACCTTTGTGGATATCATAAACACATTTCTAAACAAACGGCTGGAAGGCTGCAATTTTGCACTGAAAATATTACAGTTTCTGCAAGCAGAAAACTGTCTTACTATTGAAATAATTTCTATCACTTGTCTCAGTGTCTCTAGAGTACTAATTTATTCAACCATTTATCCATCCAAGAAGCATACTCACTTTTTTCCTGTACATTTTTCTTTCTGTTATTCTTTTGCTTGGCCCATTTTTAGTCTGAAGGGGAGTTGTATGGCATTTTGCCAACACATTATTTCCCAATATACTCTCTGTCTTGTTACACAATTGTTCTTTTTGCAAAATTTGAGGGTTTCCCCCCTTTACCTGGGAGAATAAATGGGATCTCTGGAGCATTATGGGGGACATTAGAGAATCTCTTTGCATCTATTGCAGAGGTCATTTAATACCACATCTTGTATTTGACGTTAGCTAACTGGTGCTTCTGGGAGGAGCACAAGAATGCTGTAAGGGCCCCATTGCCTTTCTCCTTCTGAAAAGGCAGATTATATCAGGTAGGTAGGATATAAGGCATTATGAGGAGGTGAGACGCCCCATATTCCAAGAACTGGAAACATCTCAGAATGGTCCCTACACCATTAGCAAATGACAACCATGCATGAGAAGGACTTTCTTTGCAACAAGAAGACCAGAAACCTTCATACTTGGTTTTCTCTCAATTTCCATGAAATCTTAGTAAGTTGCAGGAGGCACTGTATTCTATGTCAGAAGCCAGATCCAAGAAAGGTTTTGCCTAAATTCTAAAGGTTTTAAAAGAGAGAGTGTGAGAGAGTGCTATAGCTTTCATTTTTAATAAAATCTTTAACAGATGAACTCATGTGTTAATTCCTCAGAAATATGTCATTGTAAATTGAACCTCCAGCAAATGGTGGGCCTTTTTCGTATCTTTTTGGCCATTTGATCCAGATGGACTTCAATCAGAGCACATATACACTTATTCAAATGTTTAAATGGTGTGACTAAAATAAACTCCTGATGTTGAACTGTGCACTAGCACAGAGCTGTGTTGCAGCATAACTTCCCTTCTTTATTATAAAATACAACTTGCACAGAAAGAGTAAGGACTTGATAGACGTTGGCATCACATGCAACATTTACTCAAATTATGGATTTGAAGTGTTCAGATTTGCATTTGGGTTGATGTCTCTAGTCCCTGACATTTGGGTATTCTTGAAAGTAAACTATTTGAAATAAATATGCATAATCCATCTAAGCAAAAACAGGCCCTGATTCTCTAGCAAGATATCAGGCATGAAATACCAGAGCAAGCTTTTTAAACTATGTACATATACATTGTTCTTAGAGATGGACTATAATTTTGTTGTTTGAATGAGAAGTCTCCATTAGTGTGCTCTTAGCATTGCCTGCTTGTACCTATGGTTACACCACATAGTAATGAAGTAAATTTCTACAATATTTCATATTGTCTCTTATACCAGGATTGTCATGCAATAAAACATACCTTACATGACCAACACACAGTTTTGGAACACAACAGGACGTACTGTCCCATAATAATCCAAGAAGTGATATGAAACCTGGAAGCAAACTGAAGATACATTTGTTACCAATCATGAGTTTCTATCTATTACCTTTGGCAAATACTTCTTTGGTAAACATTTCTGAAAAACACAAGTACACATTACTTAAGGCCTATTGAGCTATCTTCTAATCCATCTTTGGCCACAACAGAGACTTGCAGCTGCATGTCTGTTTTTGCTCAGTTGCAAGTGCTGTGCTAGTTGAATTAATTCCTAGTATGGTTAGACCTGGCCTTGGCCTTTCCTGCGTTGGTTACATATTTTCTGGACAATATGTCCAGAACATATGGGGCTGCTCCTAAAGACCAATTGGGACACTTCTACTAGTGCCATGGCCAAGATTTGAGCAGCTTGGTAGGGGCACTGAAGAAGGGACGTCAAATGAACTAGAATGATTTGATTCCAACCCAACAGTGTCATCTACACTGGGAGTTGTAGTTCTGATGGTTGCACAAGATGGCCAAGGACATCCAGGAAGGGAGGCTGAGAGCTGATGAGCCTTGATAGTATGAAAGGAGTGGTGAAGGTAACCCCCCCCCCCCCTTCACTCCATGAAAGGATCTCTTGGAGTCAAGCTAACTTTATTGCATTTATGTGGAGGACTCAGTGGTGGAGAAGTAACGTGAATAGTTTGTAATGAATGTTGTGTTTGTTGTTTGTCTTACACTAAATGATGGATGGCATGGGGTCCCCATCCCCTCTGAGGGGGACATAACTTTTCACACTGCAAAACAGTCTCCACGCAGTCATGTCCCACAAACACCTGGCTCAATGTCGCCTTCCATAGCCAGAGCAATGAGGGACTTCATCTGTTGTTTCAGGTTCACTGCAGTCATGCCTTCCATTTGTGCCATTTATACAGGGAGATAGCTGGGTACAGAGTTTTCTTCTCCTGTGGTTGCATTTTATCATACTCCAGAACAGCAACTGAATCCAAGAGAAGAGACCACTCATAGATCATTACTGCTGCATCAGAGTCAAGAATTAAATTTAATGACACCACACGATACTTCAGAAAGAAACCAGATTTATTTCATGAATATAAACGAGCCGATCAACACCAAGCACTTCTCATACACTTGATAACAATGTTATGAACTCTAAATACTTTGGTACTTTACACTTCTACAAGACATTAAAATTACAATGACTGTTCTATAACATGCCCACTGGTAATTTCTAAGGAATCCTTAATTTCATATCAATGTCCTTAACCACATGTCAAGATCACAATCCAGAACATGCCACTCACTTGAAGAAAATTATTACAAGAAGCACTATCAAATGTGGGTCATAGGTAAATAGGGAACACTGACCCACTGTTGCAGAACAATACATTCAAACAATCACTCTACACCAAAGGAAAATGCAGGTATAGGTTGTGACACATCAGAAGTCTTTTCATAAACACTGTTTAAAAAGGAAATTGAACCCCACTTTCAAACGAAAGTCAATGTGCATTTACGTGCATACTGGATACACAAAAGTTATTTAAATACAAAATTCCATCTGTACATTAAATGAAACAATGTGCAGTACAAGCTTGATCCCACAGTAAAATAATATTCATCTTAAATGTTAACCAAAAGATTCGTTTTTTTGTCTGTTTTTACATTGAAAGGAGGGGAAGGAGAAAACTACCAAACATTGCTGGAATAAAATGTTTGCCCAACGTCACAGTGTTTGTTGTAAACCCAGAGTCTATTTTAGTATATGAAAAGATTTCCCCCTAAACACATTGTAGAATACTATGTGAAATGAAGGAAAAACATGAAAAGAAAAGAAAAAAGAAAAACCAATGTTAGACAAAGTTTTCTTCTATAGAAACTAAGTCTTAGGCCTTGATAAAAGTTAGGATCAATACTCTTACCAATATGAGTGGAGCAAAGAAAAAAATGCCCCCAAAACAATATCTGTGACAAAATTGGCACATACATATAAATACCTAGCTATACAGGTTTGTTTTTAAGGACCCTACGTTTTCCTAGTTTATTTCCTACTTCAAGTATTCAGTTGCAGAATTAAGGTAAAAACCTGACTGTAAGAGACACAGAAGGCATGGTCTTGCCCACGGCTCTCCTGCACAAGCCCCACTGGAAGAAAGAGAAACCCTGTGACCCCTTGTCATATCTTCCTTGGCTTCTTCTTCGCCTTTCCATGGAGCTGGTGCAAAAGAACATCCCCACTGATTGTGCCCAAACAGCTGTCCCTTACTAGGACAACAACTTCGTCAAGAGAAACACATTTTGTTGTCCAGGCTCACAAGTGCAACATTTGTCATATGTGCTAAAGAAACTCCCAGGAGCTTTGCTTTAAAAAAGGAAAGGAAAGTAAAGACACGCATACGCGCGCACACAAAAACAAACCAAATCAAAAAGTTTAAAACATCATTGATTGTTACAGGTCAGCCTTTTACAATATGAATGATTATGGGTTATCTATGCTATACAGATTTTATACAGTTTTATTATTCCATGAATTGAACTTCATTAAGACCAAGCAGAAATTTGCTTGCTTTCAGTGGCTCTTTAATTTCATCTAGAATGATGGTGCAATGAACTAATAAATTACTTTTTTCTAAACAAATAATCATTTCCAGGGGACTAATATGTATGGCTCATACAGGATGATCAGGATTAATTGCACCAACCATTCAAAAATAAGGGGGGGGGGTAACCACAATAAAACCAAGAAGAACGTTTTGTTCTAAATTCAGTGCAAGATTTTAGGAATATCCTGTTCAGAATCTTTTCTTTTTCTTCTCACAGCAGCAAAGTAAAAGAAAAATACTAAGAAGAATTAAGGCCACACATGTTTAATTTCATGGGGAGGCTATCCACTAAACATTGCTGCTGCAAGACTTCCATCCATTTCTACAAAACCACTATGTATCTTACTCAAATGAATAAAAGTTTCACAGCAGAAGGGCCTGGTGGATTACACATGTTGCTTCTTCTTTTTCTTCTTCAATAGATTTGTAGATAATCAATATCCACTTATACGAGCTTTTTAGCACTCCTTCTACTGACAAAGAGATGTGCCAGTAAAAGAATCAAGCTCCCATATATACACACATGCCGGATTAAATGAAAAATACTCTCATTAAGGAGAGACCCTTACTTTGGGGGAAAGAGCAGTTATTTAATCATCAGCAATATTCTATCACTATGTATCACTACGTGTAATAGCTTCGGATATTGGTTTTTCCTGGCTTTTCCCTCCTGGTATGTGCTTTAACATAGTCACATTTATAGTAAGTTTGATGATGGAGATAATTGAGTAATAATTGATAATTTCAATTGTCTCCTCACTCATTGACACTTCTTTGTTTAACATCTAATATACAGTATAAACTATGGTAGGTATTGTTCCCCTGTTCAGAAAACAATGATGTATGATCCCTTCTCATAAAGGAGACCTAATGCATATATAGAATAATCACAACATTCTTATTTTTAGATTTAAAAATGAAGAGTCCCAGCTTTCCTATTAAATATTGTTGTGCATTTGGACAATAAAAGTTTGATACATCCTTGTAGATGCTTGCATTCTATGCATACAAATAGGTGTACACATGCTTACTTCAAGCTTTTATCATCCAGACATACATCAACCATTGTATATAAATAATTTCTACCCAATTTAAACTGCAATCCTATACACACTTAGCTTGGAGTAAGCACCACTGAATTCAGTGAGACCTACCATAGTAGATATGTATAGGACTGCACTATTAGATGCCCCATGCATTGTCAGAGACACATACCATGTTGTCATATGCCAACAGACATCAGTATCAAAAATTGATTTCATTTCCAACCTGGCCCAGAGCTTAATACTGGTAGTTACATTATCAAAATAGTTTGAATAACAGTAAAGATAAGAAACAGAGGAGGGTAAAGACTTTGTTTATATTACTCTGAAATGCCCACATTAGTGTGTATGATTAATGCTGACACCATTATGTAACAGCTTTCCCATACCTGTAATACTCTAATGTCTTAGAAGTGATACTTTAGAAGAAACTAACCAGAACCAGCAGGTGATGACACTGCAGCTAATGGAACCTTAATTACCTGTTAAAATTAATACAGATCTGTCAATGAAACATTTCGATGAACTTCATTTAGTAATGTGCAGATGGCAAGTTGGTTAAAAATTCACATGTCATATGACCCTATTAAAGGAAATGAAGTTCTCCTAATTTCTGATCAAGTCCCCTTAACTGTTCTCCAAAGTATCTGACTTCGTAATAGATTACAAGAAATAATGGAGAAGACACCTTATTATGCAGCTTATTGTTGATGGGGACCTTCATGTGTTCCACCCATGTCTGTGAACTTTCCAGGACAGAGTCATGCTTGCTGTGGTAAATCATCGTCTTATCACCACCACTGTCATCCTCATCATCCTTGTCATCGTCATTCTCTTCTAGAGTCCTGCAGTGCTGCATTTTGTTTGCTTCTTTCTCCAGCTCCTCTGGTAACTGCAACCAAACAAGAAACCATTCAAACACTTAGCTCTCATCATCATAACTAGAGACAGAGTTTAGGACAACAAAGGCTACCTGCAACTACTCTTTTATGAACTATATGTTTTCCTCTGGACACTCATATTTAGCCATGGCGTGTATCAACACAACACAATTATAGCAGTTCAATACTACTATAGCAGTTTGAAGGTGACATTTCATTGTTCTGACTGTTGGGGCTTAAACATGTGGTAACTTAACTACATATTCTCCCTGAACTGTTCTTCACATGAAGGACTATATCAGTGCAAAGCTACCATTAGTATTCTCAGCCTTTCTATAATGCCTTTATTAAGTTCAGTGTGGCTTGGAGGTGGGCAACCAACCAACCAACCAACCAGTCCTTTTTGGGGGGGAGGGAGGAACATTTGTTTAAAAAAAAAAGGAGGGTCCATCAATTGGGAAAATCATCCCTGATCTATAAGAACAGTAGTCCTGTTATTTGAAATGAAGATTTACAGAGAAGGTGTCCTCCAGCAGGAAAAACCCAAAGTGATCCATACGATATGTTTGACTGTTAAACTGACACCATCTTGGAAGTAGGCTCTAGCATAAAAAAGCTTATGCCATAATGAATTTGTTTCTCTCTTTTTATCTGTACTAGTTTTCAATCTTTGTGTGAGCTACCATGAATCACAGGCCTGAGAGACAGGGGTGACAGAAACCAAGTAAGGTAAAGGTAAATGTTCCCCTTGACATTTAGCCCAGTTGTGTCCGACTCTAGGGGGCAGTGCTCATCCCCGTTTCCAAGCCATAGAGCCAGCGTTTGTCCGTAGACAGTTTCCGTGGTCACGTGGCCAGCGCGACTAGGGAACGCCGTTACCTTCCCACCGTGGTGGTACCTATTTATCTACTCGCATTTTTACATGCTTTCGGACTGCTAGGTTGGCAGGAGCTGGGACAAGCGACGGGAGCTCACTCCGTCGCGTGGATTCGATCTTACGACTGCTGGTCTTCCGACCTTGCAGCACAGAGGCTTCTGCGGTTTAACCTGCAGCGCCACCACGTCCGTGAAACCAAGTAAACAACTAAATAAAACAATGAAGAGTCTCTGTTGTTTCTGCTGCAATAGGGTAAGCCAGCTGCTCTTCCAAAGTTATACATTAGTCCATATAGTATTAATGGATATATTGCTATGTACATTATATTAAATGGTTTCTGTTGGGAGACTACACAGGCAAGCTGAATTATGTAAATGGGAAATCTAGATCCTGACTACTTGCTCCAAAATGTAGTATCAACTTGTAGCCTCTTGTTTTCTTTTTCATTCAAAAGTGATATATGCATTACTTCAGGTACCATATTCAGAAATACTATTCAGAAAGCTTTTTTCTTTACATCACACAGGAAAAAGTTATAAAATAAATCCTTTGCAGTTTATTAATGCATTACATTTACTTAGTTTGGAGTTCAACCTTTATACATAAAATTACCTAACTGTATTCTCACACAGTTATAAATGTGTTTCCAATATGTCTGTAAACTGTACTGCGTTGGAGGGAGGGGGAGACTATTATTATTACTATACTCTGAAAAAAAATCTGAAACCACATGATGACAGTTCATACCAGGTAGCATTATATATAAACTAAATGTAGCTTTTTTGGGTAGCTAGCCCTCAAAACAGCAACAAAAATAAAATTAAAAATAAAGTCTGTTGAACAGAATTTGTTGATATCTCAATAAACACATGACTTGGATGAAGCATCCAGAGGCCAAGAGTTAATGGAATTAGGAGCACTTCTGTTCCTGTCTATTTTCAATACTTTTCCTGTCTTAGCATGCTAACCTCACACCCTATGCAGTCACTACCAGCATTTCTAATATCCTTACATGACTCTAAACCTGTTAAAGAATTAAAAATCCAGAAAAATAAAAAATATTACTATCATCCCCAGGGGGAGGGGAATCTAAACTATATCTACATAATTTCTTTTAAATCAAATTGATTCTCATGCTCTGTTACTGGTCTATCATTTATAAAATAAATGACAGCAGCAATTAGTGCATGCACCACCAACAATCCTAAGCTCCAAACATAAAATGGGGCATGAGCCAAACATTTTGGTGTTAATGGAAAGATCCCCATTGACTTCATTAGATATCTGGATTCAATGCTGGCACACGAAGATGTGATTTCTACAGAGCTGGAAAGTTTGGAAGTTCCTGAAGTATATCAGATTACTAGTTCTGGCATATAAATTTTTTAAAAAACTTTGTATGGAAACTGTAAGTCAAAACACGCATTGCATATGGTGAACTGTGCATAGCTCCCATTCTTTTGTGCACTGAGGATTGCTCAATGAAAGATACAAACACGGGACTTCTCTCTCTCTCTTAACAGATTAGGAACAGAATAAGCATAGTTTATAATTTCCCAGTGGTTTCAGTATTTTACAAGCTGAAATATCCTAACCACTCTCACCAGCGGATGCTGTTAAAGCCAAAATTCTGCTTCAGCAAAGAAGCAATGACAAAGAATATTCAATGTAATGCAAAATGCAATTCTCTTCTTCAAGGCTCTCTATCTCTTTTGCCTTCACACACTATCCCTTCGGTATCAGAAGTCTTGGATAAATGTCTACCCCCCTCTCTAGCAACTGACCCCATTCATCAAGACGTCACATGCAGTTTGGTGGAAAAAATAAAACAAAAGAAAAACAAAAGAAAAAGCAGAAAACTGCAAAAGAAAAATGCAGAGAAAGAACATTCCATGGCTAACACCTGCTTGAATCCTACCTCACTTCTAGTTCTTTTTAGATTCCAATATGCTAAAATTAGATTATGCACAGCACTGATGTGCCAGTCAGGAACAAACTACATAAATTACACTGGTTTTAGTGGATAAATTGCCCTGGTAAAGCAATCTAACAACATAATTCTATGTTGATTCCATGAAGTTCAACAGGACTTTCCCCCAGGTTCGTGTGTATAGGGTTACAAAAGAGCAAGATTTTCATTTGGATTGCTTCTTTGTAAAGAGCACTGAGAGAATATGAGATTTTGAAAGATGTGGAAGAAAGCAGAATTGGAGAGATTCGTCTATAAGACTGGGGGATCTGAGTTTTTAGTACCTAAACATCTCAGTTTGAATCCCTATGTAATCAACAGGGATGTAACTTTTGTCTTTAAAAAAAAGGACCCTGTTCTTCATATTTCATTTTCTTTCATTGATTGCCAAAAGGCGGCCTCTTAAACGCAAATAGTTTGTGTTGATGAAAGTGGCGTGCAGAAACATTTAACACTTTTTAATGCTCCATCTCTCTTTTTTAAAACCTTTATTTCACCCTTTGTTTGTCCAACTGCCTGAGATATCTTTCATCCGATAATATAGTGAAGGGTCTTAGCAAGCAATGAGAACATTTGGGGGCCTAGAACCTAGTGAGGAGTGCGCTTTGTTTAGTCATTCCTTTTTGTGGGATTACTGTGCTGAGCTTCTGACACTCTCTTCCATCTTAGGTTATTGCCTGCCTGTGGCCTGATTTTTTTGAGAGATTTTACTTTCATTTCTTCAATTGTTTTTGCTGCTGCCTGACTTGCTTACTGTTGACTGCTGGACAAAAAAAAAACAGAAAACATTGGCCTCTCCCCATATTCTAGTAGCTCTGTTTGGGGATTGTCTTTATTCAATTGCTTGACCACTTGCTTTTCTTGCTTTTTCTGGGAGAGGGGGCTGCATGTATTGGGGCTGTGTGTATTTTTTTATTTTGTTTCCTCTCCCCACTGGTCTACATGTGCTTTCCCTGTTTAACTGATTTAAAAAAACTTATTTGATGAATTTACTTTGTATTTATTCTGTTAAATACAAAGGGGTATATGGGGGTGGGTGGGAGGACTATTTTGTTTGCTTCCGTGGGGCGTGTGGGCCAAGTGGTGGACTTTGTGACTGTGCCAGTGTCCCACTGGGCTCTGTGAATGTCGTAAGATAAAGTAGTGCTTACATAAATCTGATGATAATTTCCCCCCTTGTCTCATCTGTACTGTTATCCGGTGAGGAAGAGAATGATATGATGTGATAATGTATAAACTAATGCCTGCATAGTTTGATGATAATTTCTCTTTCTCAAATTAACCTGATGATGAGGAAGACAATGATAATGTTGATAATGATGTTGATATATGTGATAATATATATTAGTGCCTGTGTAAGTCTGATTAGTTTAATTGCTCATTTACTCTTGCATATTTTTAGATGTATTCTCTATAACCTTGACTTTCTCCTCTTTTTTTTTTTAAATAAAGAAGAGCTTTTCGTAGGGCTTTTTGAGTACCAGAAAACATGAATGGGCAAACCCAAAATGAAAGACTCAAAAGAGGCTTTTTATGTTAAAAAAAAGGTACCCCTGAATGAAAAATATATAACATGGAAGAGGCACCCCCCTGGAACCAAAAACAAAAGATATATGAACATATTCACTGTGCATATCCTTAATAATCAATCTTATCTGTGGTACTGCATTAAGATTGCCAAATCTTTAACAACTACATGCATAGTGTAAAACTGGTCTCCATCCCTATATAGATTTGTATGACCTTTGATGGGGTGGACAAAGTATAGTCTATATGCAATCCTCCAGTGGTCCATCTGTGCCCTCCAGAACTGTGATCCTCTCAGTCCCCCTTCCATGTTAATTTTCTGCTTTAAAGGTGGCCCAGACTGCCCATCCACCCCCACCATTTAGGGTGTATGGAACACCATTTTAACTCCTTACTCACTCTCCCCTTGTTTTGGAAATATATATATATATATTTCCAATACATTTGGGCAGCAGAGGTTGTAAGGGGGCTTTCAAATTTTTAAAAAAGTCATTAAAAATAAAAGTATTTTGGAGGGACGGTCAGGTCTTAGGGGAAGGTGCAGCTCTTTAAGGTCTAGGCTAAGTGTTTGTGCTGCTGGAACTTTGGTGGTTGTCCATCCTGGACTCCCATCATGTTAATATATGAAAAGATGGTGAACCATACAGCCATGAAACCACCTTGTTTTGGAATGCCTAAATGGAGTCTTTCATGTTGGATAAGCTACTCTGCTAATGTGACCCTCCAAAGATTTCAAACTGGCTCTCAGACTAGTTTCAAAATCACACATTTCTCAGGACTGATTCTGAGACCTTTGACCAGTGTAGGATTCTAGATGTAGTCTTGCTATACAGTGACACTGTGTGGTTTATGGCTCTTAGTTAGTTATATGCTGTCAAGTCAGAATTGACTTATAGCCACTCTAATAGGGTCGTCCAGGCAAGTGAGATATTGAAGGAGTGGTTTTACCATTTCCACTCCCCCAACAAGTTTCCAGGTCCAAGTAGGGTTTTGAACCCTGGCCTCCAGACTTCTAGTCTGTCACTCTACCTACTATATCACACTGCGTACTTGATTCTTAGGAACCCAGAATGAATACACCTGAGTCTCTACTAGAGATCTTCATGCAGATGGACCAGGAATATCCCATTCTGAAACTGTTTACACCTTCACAAGACTTCAGCAAAAGCTACTGGTGCACAGCACTCCTAGACCATTGAATAAATACTGCACATAAACATAAAGGTACATTCTCTAGTTCTTTAGTTTTTTTTCTTTTGAATGAAGGCACTGCCTGGCAGACCTCTCCAGTATTTTTTGTTCCAGACAGACTAGAAGGGTGCTGAGAGACAGAGTAAACAAAAAGAAAGAAAGAAAGAAAGAAAGAAAGAAAAGAGAAGAGAAGAGGGTGATACTTTTATTGGACCACTTAAAAAGATATGAGCAATCCTTCTTCTCTCATACATTTTCTGCATCACTTAAAGATGTCAGATGATTTAAACAGAGAGTCTCTAATAAATTATAGTTTTCTGCATGAACTGAGAAACTACAGTTATCAGCTTTGGAACAGGCCAAAATCTAAAATTATGGTCTAAAGGTAGTTTAAGATTATGTCCAAAAGCTGATAAATATAGTTTTTTCATTGTGACAAATTTAGAAACATTCTTCAGGTGGTGAATTCCAAGTTTTATTGTGGCATGGTTCATAGGGAGAAGTGGGTGGGTAGAAGGCTTGATATTAAGCCAAGATATGATCATGCAAACTGGACTACTGAGGGGAAAAGTAAATGACCAAATAGATTTAACTGATTAAATGCAAAATCATTAGTAGAATGCTGTGTAAAGATGGGGACGAAGCACCAAAATGAACCACGAATTGCCCCCCCCAGTGACCCAATGAACAACGAATCAATTCATCATTCGTTGGGTCATATTATTTTAACCCCCTGGCATAGCAAGAGGAGGGAAAGCAGGGATCAAAGCGATCCTGCAGTGCTTTGATCCCTTTCCCCCTCCTCTTGCTAAGCCCTGCGGGGGAAAGCAGGGATCAAGAAGGGGGAAAGCAGGGATCAAAGCTATCCTGCAGCGCTTTGATCCCTTTCTCCCTCCTCTTGCTAAGCCCCGTGGGGCTTAGCAAGAGAAGGGTTAAAGGGATCAAAGCAATCGTGCAGGAGCACCTGTGGCTGCGCGATCACTTTGATCCTTGTGCGATCGCTTTGATGCCTGCAGGGCTTAGCAAGAAAGAGGAAAGCAGGGATCAAAGCGATCCAGCAGCAGCTGGGGGATCCCTTTGATCCCTCTTTGATCCCCTCCCTCTTCTTCTTATGCCGCACAGGCATAGGATGAGGAGGAAAGGGGAACCAAGCCATCCCCCAGCCCCGGGGGTGGGATTCCCTTCGGGCAGGCTTTAGCAAGCCGCTGGAAGGGAAAACCCCTCTCTGCTTATGCCGCTGAGGAACAGCTGATCCGTGGGGGCATAAGCAGATATGGAATGAAGGGATGAATATTAAAGGGTTATATTCATTGCTTCATGTTCGTTGGGGTCTCTGGACCCCAAGAATACAAAGCAATGAATATCTAATGAATCACAGATATTTAACGAATATCTTGGTTCGTTTTTATATTTGTCCCTATGTCTAATGCTGGGTCTTGATATCTTTAAGCATGTTTTATCAATTTACCGTCAGCAATTTTAATGATAATATTCAAAAGTATAAAATCAACTTATTTGTGTTATGCATATATAAACGTTTTGGCAGTTCCTACATGAGAGTCTATAGCTTTTTAAAAAGCTGCTAATTCCTATCCTTTTTTGTTACTAGTCTTGAGACATAAGGACTCATACACTGCTTTCTAAGCATGTCTTACTTGAACTATCTGGATGTGTGGTACTGAGGTCCCATTCACCCTTGCTGTTGCAACCCTGGTTGTGGCACATTGTAAACTGAATGGTCACCATGCTATTTAACTACACAATCTTACATTCCACAACCCCCGGCCTCTTGGCAGTTAAGACACAAAATGAAATGGTGCATCTACTTCCTACATTTGGTCTTTCCCCACATGAGCCCCTGTCTTCTGTTGTAACACTGTGACTTGTGGCCTCCACTCATTTCTCCTCCACTTTGAATTCTCACAGCAGGATCCATCAGCTACCTCATACCAAAGAAGGCTTGGCCCTCAGATTCCATGAGACTGCTTTAATTTGAGGCATGATTTACACAGCTCAAACAGAACTGAGCTGTTATAGAGATCGCTTGAATGTAGCCCAGCTCCTGTGCTTCCTCTCCCCCTTCTGAATAAAACACTACATACCAGTCCAATAACTTGAGGAACCTATCTTTTCAAAAGTAATCAAACAACAGGGCCTACCCACTAATTTCATAGCACTCACCCAGATTAAGCACACCTAATTCCCATGGGGCTCCTTAAGACGTGATGCAATCCCAGAGCCTCACCATTTCTGCCAAGAAGGTCGTCATCACTTCGGAGTAGCCAAGGGTAAACAGCTCCTTTCCTCTCTTTCCTCACAAATAACCTCCAGCGGCAATAAATACAATCAATCTCCAGATATTTGCTCTCTAACAGAACCAAAGAAACAGCACCTGAAGGGGGTGTGCGTGTGAATATGATGCAGCTGACTTAAATTTTTAAGACCAGTAAATAATATGACATTGTGCATGTCACAGCTCCAACATGAGAAGTTTTCTGCAGACGTGTCACCTTCCTAGAAGAACCCTAATCTTAGAAGCACAAAACCCACAAAAAACATGCTCCCCTTTGTACATGTGCACATGCGCATTTGTGTCTGAGTGTAATTAAACCTTTGATTTAATAATCAAAGATCTCTTCTTTAAGCATTTGCGTTTAAAATATTGAGCAAAGAGAAGCAACCATGAAAGGAATTTTAAAAATACAAAACCTGAAATGATGGCGGGGGGGGGGGGGGGAGGCTGCAAATACCAAGATGCCAAAGACACCTAAGACACTTGCTGAGTTAAGTGAAAAGGTAAAATCCAGTTTAAATTTATAGCATTCCTTCAGTGTCCCTCTAGGAGTTTGGCTTCTTGCCAGTGTTCCTTGTTAAAAATTTGTTAAACGTGTTTGGCATTAATGCAAACACAAAGTACTCATTTGTTACAAATTCTAATGGAATGCATTCATTTAAGGCAATGAAGTAGTTACCAGAAGAGAAAAAAAAAGTTAATTAAGTACATTTTAAAAATACAATGATGTATGCGGTGCATAACTATGGCGCCCCAGTGGCTATATAAATATCTGACAGAATAACCACAAGTTGTGTTTGGTTTGAAACTGGAATCTTTGAAACATAACCGATAGAACAGAAACTGGTTTTGTTTGTTGTCAAAAGTGATGTTAGTCTTTATTGTTTAGAACTAGTAAAAGTAACCAAACTTTTGGTGTCCAGTTTCTTACATGTCAAGTCAACAAAACTGCACAGGTACAAGTAAAGAGGAAGGAAGTTCCCTCATTTGAGTTTTAAGAAAAGCATTGCACATTCTGTCTAGAAAATGCCCAATCTAGAAATCAACACCATTTCACAATTTAAACATCAACCAAATGAAAATAAATCTGAGAGGGATAAGTTGTGTTAACCTTGGTCAATATTTTAAAATGTGTTGTAGTACTGCTGATGTGTATTTCAAGATGCATCAATTTTTTAAAAATTATATACAATACTAGGAAAACAAATTGACATTTTAAATTATGGCAACAGGAAAATTCTACTGCAGAGGTTACTTATAGAGAAACCACTTCTCGAAGACCAAAGGTTACTGTTTCAGAGCTGTGATTAAGCCAGACCTCTGTAGCTGACTAAACATCTGCAAATGAAGCTTGTGTTCACACACACCCCATATCCAGTCATAATTTCAGCCTTCTGTTAGAACAGTGGTTCCCAACCTTGGGTTCCCAGATGTTCCTGGACTACAACTCCCAGAAATTCTGGCCAGCGAAACTAGTGGCAAAGGCTTCTGGGAGTTTTAGTCCTGGAACACCTGGGGACCCAAGGTTGGGAACCACTGCATTAGAGCAACAGTTATTTTAAATCCACACACACACACATCTAGTGAATGGTAACAATAATAATTTACCTCATATGCCCATTGTGAGGACAAGATACTTACTGTACATTTCTTTCTACATTAAAAAGTACTAAAGACTGAAATGATAATGGTCATAAATACGTAAGTAGTAGAGTCTATTACAAGCTGTCTTTCCATTTTAACGTAAAATCTTATAATTGACCTTTGACCTGTCTGCTTTACCTCTCATGTCCGGGCCTAATCTGCCATGATGTCACAGTAGTCCTGTAGATGGGTTTTGTTGTGCCCCGAACCCCTGCCTGGCAAACTGCACAAAGTGGGTGCAAACTGGTAGAATGTTTTTCAAGCCAGAAATATGAAAACATGTGACAGAAAGAGGATGCTTTATACTGCTTATAATAAAAGAGACATTCAGGGAATATCATTTGAAGATAGTCATCCAATACAATAGAGGTGGGAGACTGAAAACATAGAGTAAAGAATCCAGATCAAGGAAAATATATACGTACATCTGTAACACTTAAAGTATATGCATAGTGAAACATACCCAAAGAGGCAGTTTGGACATGCTCTAGCACATTTTGTTATTTTTATCTGAAAGACATTGTGTAATTATGTTCATCTGGACAAAGGATCTGGAAGCTGAAATTGCAGCTGGTGTCTGAATTACTGTGCGGATCTGATGAACTTCCCAGGTTGCTGGGGGTGGGGGCTGAGGATGGTAAAATCACTAAACAGAGTTAGGAATAACAGCAGATGCCCTGGGGAGTCATAAAATGAAATGGATCGAACCCTGGGGGCAATGAGTGTCCTTGAAAGTTACCATGCATCTCTGTGACAGAGCTAGATGAAAATGTGAAACCTTGACTACCTAGACAGGATGCCTCCCCTCCCCAACTTCCTCATGGGGATGGCTATAAATCAGATCTGCAAAATGGACATACTTGATAGATCTCCCCACCACCACATATAACAACATGTACTATGTTTCTTGTATATATACATATATATCAAGGCCTCTGAATACAGGTCATGGAAATGGAAGTTAGTCTGATGCATATTACTTCCTCCTCCATCATTTCTACACTGAAATCAGAACAGAAGTCTAAATTACAGAATCAACATACTGCTCTGAATCAACTCCCACAGCTGTCAGCAAAAAGTTCCCTATTGAATCTGTTTGCAGGTTTCTGGATCGGGCTCGGAGAAGGGCACAATGAGCTAACTGTGTAAACAAGCATTTCTTTAGACAGTTCTGTCTGGCCACATGGCTTGTTTATCAAGACATCTATGCCTTCTCAGAATGTCAGTCTTCTGGAACATATTTCTAAAGCACCAACGGAAGAGAAAGTGCAGAGCTAAAGTGATTCAAATAACAAAGAGGTCCCTCCAAGATCAATATTACAGATCGCTTAATAAAATTGGAAGAAGGCTTGGTTTCCCACCCCTCTTTACTGCTGTGGAATGCCATTTATCCTCATGCTAGGGACTAATTATGCCCTGCCCCCCTTTTTGGAAGATCAAGGTTTTGTGAGCTCTGCTTCCTAATAACATGGTTTGCCTGTCTGCCACCTGGGACGAGGCAAGACGCTCTCTTTCACTCTGAAACAGCAGGCACCCGCCTTAGGCCAGTGCAAGTGTAGGCAGGAAACCAAGCCGTGTTCAAGGCAGTTAACTACTTCAGTGCTGCAACCCGACTACAGTCAGAATCACTGCTCTAAACAGGCAGCAATCCAAGGTGGAATTCAACCGAGCAAGACCAAGGAGACTGCGACTAGCAAATGGCAAGGACCTACCAACAAGTATACCAGACTGGTCAGAGAACAACCACGGTCTGTTCTAACATGGTTAGAGATCAGGAAACATCATTTTGCTCGGGCTCATTCTGGGTTTAGGTACAGCCCAAATCCTGGCACTTGAGGAGAGAAGTGATTAAATAAGTGTTGCATTGAGCCTTCACTCTCATCTAGTAAGTCATCATATTAGGAATCTGGGATGCATGATTTGCCCTGGGATGTGGGTTCTCTGCTCCACTCAAAGATTCACGAAGAGGACCTTTGCTGCTTAAGAGAGAGAAAAAGAGGCTGCTGCAATGCACAAGCATTGGGTTGGAGCACCCAAAACAACAAATGAACAAAGCTGCAAAGAATTAGATACATTACCATTTTAGTAAGAGCACACACAGCAATTAAGGTTGTCTCTTTTGATGTTGACATGTTGCGGACTCTCGAGGTTACAGTTGGTAAGAGAGTGATAGTATGGCAACAATAGGCTAAGCAAATTCAGGGTGTTTCTGTTTGACTTCTAAACTCTGGGAAAAACCAGAATCAAACAGGGCAGCAGAGATTCATCCCAAGCACATTTGTGATTGTCAGGGAAGCAGAGTTATTTTTCAAATAATGTTTGGTTAGTGAACAGGACAAAGGGATCATAAGTATTTTAGGTTACTTCAGTTTTAGTGTGATGTACACTACTGTATTGGGTTTTTAGAACAGTGAGAAAAAGAAAATCAGAAGACCATACAAGAGATGGAGTGCTCTTTTTTATGAGAAAAAAAGCATTCAAGCCGAAGTGACCGTAGAGGTAAACAAAAATAGAAAGATGAGCCCAGGTAAGCAATCAATCTCAACCACTGGCAGATGTATTAATAAAACCTGCACTGCTCATCAAATACAGCTCAGCCATACTTCATAAGAGTATATGCAAAATCTACCACTTGAGAGGGGGGAACTGCAGAAGAGTGAAAGGAGAAGCAATAGGACAAAAAGGACTCTCAGAAGAAGGTAATCTAATCAATCCACACAGATGCTGCTTGATTTTTCCTTTCCTTTTCCTTGAAAAAGGAATAGCAGATTTGTCAAGACAGACGACATGCTTAGTATCCTTGCCTGAAAATACTTATTTCCATCCTCCTTAAGGATCATGCAACTTGGGAGAGGTGGGAGGTTTCTCTTACCTGCCAATTAGGGCAACCA
Organism: Intellagama lesueurii; assembly: GCA_037013535.1. NCBI lineage: Eukaryota > Metazoa > Chordata > Lepidosauria > Squamata > Agamidae > Intellagama > Intellagama lesueurii. Next base: position 249,082,454 of record JBAJHW010000002.1, read on the forward strand.
CAAGTTCCTAAAAACAGGGAGGATTCTGTGTGTGTGTGTATCCTCAAGCATTTTATCATGGTTTCAGTAAGCTCTTGAAAATCAGCCACTGAGGGGAGCCACTAGCTATTCAAGAGTAACCAGATATACTTTGCTCATGGTACCTCCTGACATGTTGCCACATTGTTCTCCAAATCTACTTCTAAAGTATCTGCTTAGGAGTTCTTAAGCCCACCCACCTTTAGCATCTTTTCCTTTCCCTGTACCACATTTTTAACTGAGCTTGGTGCTCACTCCTTTTTGTTAAGCATCTAGCCCCATAATGCTCCATATTCAGTTTTTTTTCCCCTCAATTGCTCTGATCTCTTCCCACTTCTGCAGCAAAACCTATTTGTGCTGCTGTTATTCAGAAATAAACTGTCACTAAGGAAGGGCTTTTATTGACTAACCAAAACACCCAAAACATAAAACAGGCTCTCTGTCATGTAATTCATGGTGTTTTGGCAATTGCTGAAAAAGAAGCTTCTAAATTTGAATGATTCATGTTTATGAAAGAGGAGTAAATGAAACTTTCCTGTTTCTTTTGTGTTCTTTCTGTCATGTAAACTTTTGGTGCCCTTTTACCCTTCATCTATCAAATCACCGGAGACTTTTCCACTGAACTATCAAAAGGACTGTCAACAACAGCCAGACAGAACAAGGGGGGGGGATTTTGAATCTGTGAAAGGGCTGAAACACAGTGAGGATTGCTTTTCACTTCATAATTCCTTACAAGATTACTGTGTGCTGAGTTCCTGGTGCCTTCCATTTTGGATTGCTGCCTTCCTAACTATTGTGCCTCCATCTTGGGCCTTTTCATTTCTTGCCTTTTTTAAAATTAATTTTTTTAGGAGATCCCCTCCTCCTTTCTTTGGATTATTTTTGTTACTCCCAAGAAGTCTACCTCTGCCAATATGCCTTTTTAGGATTAGTTTTTGGATCTCCCTCCCCAATTTCTTTGGTAATTTCTTTCTCCTTTTGGGGAGGGGGGGTGTCTTCTCTTTTCCCTTTTTGGATTACTTTTGCTGCCACCTGCTGGACTCAAATAAGGGAAGAGAAGGCAGCATGGGGGGAGCAATCTCCCCATATTCTAGTACTTTTGGTTAGGGACTGATTGTATTGTTTGCCTTCATTTGCCCACCGCCTTTTTTTGGTTTTGTGGAGAGGCAGCTGTGTTTGTGTGCATGTGTGCTTAACTTTGATATTTGTCCTGGAAGAGGGCTTTCACTGTTTGACTGTTGTTTTTTGTTGTTGTTGTTTTTGTTAAATAACATAATTTGGTTAATGTACTGTGTATTTGTTCTGTTGAAGGTGTACATTTTTGTGGAGAGTTTTTGTGGATTGTTTTGTTTGCTTCTGTGGAGGGATGATGCCTTGGGGGCAGGGTTTGGTTTTGTGACTATTTCAGTGTGCCAATAGGCTGTGTGAGTGGTGGTTGTTGGCTAGTCATAGCTTGGAATATTTTTCTCTTATTGTTCTTGGTGTTGTATTGTTCTTGGTTGCTTTGGTGAGTGGATGTCTTTGTGTGCCAGATTACCAGTGCCTGGCATAGTGTCTGCTTCCTTGTCTTCCTTATATTGTGTTCCCCTGGCCCAAAGGGTTTGTTGTGCTGGGTGGGGGGCACTGAACTCATACTGCTGTTTTCTCTTTTCTAATATTTGGGTGCTTTCATGCTTTATGAATTGGTTGGTTGTTGAGTGAGGCATTTTTTGCTTGGTACAAAGCACCTGTACTGATGGCTGAAGGAGCGTCTTTGTGTGGCCTCTGGTGGTGGTATGCACTGGGGATTGATGAATGTGAAAGTATAAACCAATGCCTGCATGGTTTGAGTGATGATTTTCCCTTTTTCATGTACTGTTGCCTTCTTTTGGAGTAGATTGATTCTCTATTGGCTTGCCTTTGCTTTTTAGAAGTAGGTTTTTAATTATTCTATAGGGCTTTTTAGAAACCCCGAAAATACAAATGGAACACAATGGTTTCCCTTTTGTGTAAAATGAAATGACTAGTACACAAAAAACGCTAAAACAAAAGAGGCGCTCTCTGAAAGAACCAAAAATGCACATCCCTATCATTACTGTTTTGTTTACTGGCTACCCAATGGGGGTTATAAAACCATAGTGCATTTATAGTTGTAGCAGAGTAAGAATAAGAATCATGTGCCATCAAATCCATTCTTAACTTATTCTCCCAGGGTTTTCTAGGGACAAGGTGCTCAGAAACAGTCTTCTACTCCTTGCTTCTGGTGGCACCCTAGTACCATGCAATTACCCAAAGGCCTCCCAGGTGGTAGCAGGTGTAACTTAACTCCATCAGCCACACATGCCCCAGATGATCTCAGATTACTCCCTCCAACATAATGACATAATGGGGATTTGAACTCCTGGCCCCCGGCTTCACAGCTAAATTTACCAACCCACTGAGCTACACCAGATATTCCTTTGCAGCAGAAACCTGGGAAATGTGTAATTAGCTGCTATAGTCCTGGGAAGTGATTAAAGAAATAATCTTTAAGCAGGCGTGACAGACAGCCTAAGAAACAGGCCCAAATTTAACACAAGTTAATCCAGTTGATACACACTGCACCTCTACTCCTTTCTTGTCAGAGCTGGACTGCGAGCCTGGTTCAAGCCAATAGTCAAGAGCAAACAAATCAGGAGCCAGGGTAAAGAAGAAGCAAACCCAAAGTTAGGACCAAATAAATGCACCAAAACATGGAAACACATCAGACTAACTACATTGCCTGAGAAAGATGTAGGTGGAAAGGAAATGCATCATACAATTTCCTGACTAGAAGGATGGTTGGATGGCATCAGTCCAACAAGAAGCATGAAGAAGTATGAATGTGCTTCTCTAAGGAAAGCTGCTACCTGTAGTTTAGTAGTTTACCATAGAGGAAAACCATGCTTTGACCCAGTAGCTGCTGACATTTATACTGTTATTCAATCATTCAAAATACCTCCACTTTATGAATGCAGGATATTACATCTGTATCCAGAGTTCAATATACCAGTAACTGGTCTGACATTGTCTTGCAGTATTACTCCTGTGTTGCCACCAGGAAAACAGATGCCAACCTTTACATAGCAAATGCCAGCCTGAAGGCAGATGACACCTATATCAAGAGTCTAGAGAGTCTGCAGGATCCCCTCTTGTGCTCATGCACATTCATAAGCAAATACTAAGTGTGGGAAAACCTGGTGACTTTTTTTCATCAGTTAACCACTTGTTATCCAAACACAAAGCAATTGCCAGGGCTATTTTTCAACAGGTTAACTGGGGTGGAGGTGGGCAGGGATGTTTTTTTAAAATTAGAAGTTAGACTTTTAAAAGTCCTTGTCCAACCTTCTCCAAATCTGGCACACAGCAAGTCCATACTGCTTACAATCACTTTGCAAAATATGGTCCTGATTCAAGAACCCATAGAAGTTATAACTTTTTATTTGGATCTCCCTCTGCTATCAGAAATGGCTTATGGATGCTATTTTTGACTAGTCACTCCTGTGCACCTCTAATTAAATACTTCTGCTGCTTATTAGACTTGTTTCCTGTGACGTCAGTTATGATGCAAAACTGTAGTATAAGCTGGTCCTACAAAGCAGGCTACCCTATCATGATCAAACTCTTGTGATATTCTGGTTTGTACAAGTTATATAAGTCAGAGCTTGATCCACGGAGAAGGAGAAAGCTATACTCCTTGAAGTCAAACCAGGTACATCACCTAGATTCTTCAAGGTTGCAGCTTCTATTTTAGAACTTTACAATAGAGACCCTGGCCTTAACATCTGTCCAGGATAATTTTGGAACTTTTCTCTTTTTCTCTTGCCAGTTCTGCAATGTCCAGATTGACAAAGAGACCTGCAGGACAAGAAAACTAGCCTGTTTCTGAGATTTTTGGCAGTCTAATACAGGTGCCTTGAGTTGCGAACTTAATTCATTCCGGGATGATGGTCGTAACTCAAGTTGGTTGTAACTCAAAGCACCATTTCCCATAGGAATACACTGAAAAGCGATTAATCCGTTCTGGCTGTTTTTTGGTTGTATCTCAAGGCGCTGGTTGTATCTCAAAGCATTAGTTCCCATAGGAACTAATGCAAAAGCAGTTAATCCATCCACTAGGGGGAGACTTTTTTTAAAAAGCTAAAATGACCTCTAAGGTTTAAAAAAGGGCAGGAAAGGAGGGAGGGAGGGAGCCTTTTTTCCAGTTGTATCTCAAAGTGCCGGTCTCAAGTCAAAGCAAAATTTTGCAACTGGAGCTGGTCGTAACTCAAATTGGTTGCAAGTCAAGATGTTCGTAAGTCGAGGCACCACTGTAAAAGTATTAAGTACCATCATTTCTGGCTTTTTCACAAGGACCATACTGGGGTTTTTTCCCCCTTGCTTGTTGTCCAAAGGCTATGATCTGGTTAGAACTGCGGGGGGGGGGGGGGAGTCAAGGTAGAGTTGTTAGATTTCATTAGTGGCTTTCTTTCTTCAGCACTATCTCTTGAAGAAAAAGCCATCATCAAAAGGAAGGAGAGGCATTGAAACAGAAGAACTCCATACCAAAACTTGTGTTACAGAGAACCTGTTGTTAGGCCCTTTTCTTATATGAACATGGGTCATTTTCTCATAGTGCTCTTGGCGACCTCAGCAATTTAGCCACTCCAGGTTGCAATAACTTATAAGCTGACCTACAACTCAAACATGTTGTAAAAGGGAAGATGTTAAGCAGGATCAAACATACAGCAGATAAGGGTGTCCAGGAACGCAAGAACAAGTCACCACTTGGCAAAATAAAATTCATTCTAAATAAATGTTCTTGGCTCTGTAATCACTTGCCATGAATCTTTTCTACATATAAGTCTTTGGTCATTAAAAAAATGCTTCTCTATGCACTACAGCAATAATTATCACATAAACATTTGCTGCCAGGCAAGAATCACAGTTCTGATGTATCAACACTCTTAAAATTGCTGTCAAAAGCTGCTGGTGGTTTCACACCCGTAGAATTAATTTACTGATACAAAAGTTCCCTCACTCAGAATCCTGAACATGAGCTGAAAGCTAAAAATTATATTCTTTCTGCATCTTAATTCCACCCTGCTATGAATGCTTCCTTCTGCTTCAAATGGAAGTCTGTTTTGCTACATTTCAATAGACTTTCTCTGTGCTCCAGCTGCTAGATAAACGTCTGAGGATATTTTTGCGACAGGTACAAACCTAGACAGGAAACCTTAAGACAAAATCCTAAATTAATTATATGTCAACATTTAAGCCACAAGAAGGAGCAACTGTCATAAATTTTTGAAGGCTAGAATCCACTTTTAGTTGTGGGGTGTTTGAATATCTTTTTTAAAATGTCTGTGGAATCATTTCCAAGCCAGTGCCAATAAAATGGTATCTTTTACATTCTCTAACAGCTTATTTTGGCTAAACACAGACCAAAGATGTTATGATTTCCGCATTTTGCAAAAACGAATCTTACAGAATAATGAGAGATAACAGAATAGTGCAGAATTTGCAAGGTAACGTTGCAAGATTTTGTGCCAGGACAAGTTCTTCAAGGACTGGGCTGCATAAAGTGTCACATGTGCTATTTGCACCTATTTTAATTCAAGCAGGCAGAGGAAACTTCATTTGAAACTAGAACTGAATAGAGGAAGAAGGTGGCATGTCAGAAAGGCTGAAGGTATGAGCTAGAACTGCTTTCCCTCCTGAAATGTTTGTGGGAGAGGTGCCTTTGGAGACTTTTGGTATTGCACTGCTTGTAACACAATTGTCTGAAGTGTAAGAGAGCTTTGGTCAATCAAGGGCTCTGAGAGTCAAATTACGCGAGATGCTGAGATCTGCTTTTACAGATGGAATTCCCCTAATTGGGAAAAGATCTTTTTCCCAATTTGCAAATTAACTCATTTTGTTTTGTGATTGGTCATAAGAAGGTAAACACAGACTTCACTTGCAACTCTTATCGCTCAGGCAACAAGAATGCAGGGTCAGTTTTAATTTTTTCCTTATGCTTTTTAATGTCTCGATGCCAATCCGTGTGTGGTGTCAAAGAACGTGATCAACATATTTTCAGTGTCGATGTAGGTGAAATGGACGTGGGTACTGACGGTTTACAGCTCGACAGCATTGAAGAGATCTCGATCTTGCCATCTGTCAAAAGAAGCTCTGGAACATCTCCTGAGCCCAGCAGTCATCACAATATGGCACTAAAGAATGCCAGTCAGCACCCACATAGAATGGTGGCAGGGTAATCACCCTGCAGTTGGTGATCTCAAACTTGATCAAGATCGATGTGTTGAGGCTCGATGTCATCTTGGTGGCCAGTTCCAATTACAGTCTTGTCCATCTCAGGTGAACTGCCAAGGTACTGCACTCGACAAGAAGCATAGAGATTACTTTGTGGTGACTTATGTACTATACGACCTGAGGGGCTTGCTTCTTCTTCTGAGATTGATTCCAGGCATACAGTGTCTCTGGTATAGAGTACAACATATGTGGAGGTGGTGAGGGATGAACTACCTCTGATGAGAGTTGTTTCTTGTCTTTCCCCTTTATTTTCTTAGGTTTTAAAGCCATGGACCCTGTGGTCCTCTTTTCTTCAATACTGAAAATTAGGGTGTCAAAGCTTTCGGTGACTTCAAAACTGAATGTTGTCTCTTTGGTAAATCCAATTCCAAAACTAATTAAGGTGGCTCGGTATTAGGTTTGGAGGTATGGAGTCTGTAGATTTCTTTTGATGGGTAATCTGATCCTCCATAATAACTGCCTCCGTCACAGTACTTCTAGATGGGGTTTTACAAACGGTCAGAGTCGAAGTTGAGGCATGTTCTTTGGAGATGGTATCAATGGCCTTCAGTGATTGCTCCCTCAAGAAAAATTTCAATCTCAACTGCCTGTTCTTAAGGGCAACTTTCACAAAGGTTTGACAGATCTTACAGTTCTGGGTTTGGTAACTGTCATCCAGATAGTAGAAGCGCTTGTGGCCACTAGTGGTATCTTGCTGCCACAAGACACACAGTGTTGAAACAGGGCCTTAGAGGCCATAAATGATGACAAACAAATGATGAATGTTAAATTTCTGTTTTTCTCTTTCTTTCTTTTTAGGATACAAAGAAAAAGGAAAAAAATAAAAGAGGTGGAGGAGGTAAATTAACAGGTAAAACTTTATAACAGGCAAGATCTGAAGAGAAAATACTCACTCTGAATGTTCCCAAGACATTGCCAGGTTGGCGGTTAGAGGGAACTGAGGAGTGACTGTTGGGCGGAGTGGTACAGTAGCTGAGGGGAGGGATTTAAGCTTTAGAATGTTCCCAAGATTGTCTGCACAGGCAGAAGTACCCACGTGTGTGAATCACAGGCCACAAAGAAGAATGTCAGTGTATCAGTATAGTGGCAACACTACCAGGAGAAATCCCAACCACAGAAATTTCCATAAATGGGGCAATGTGAATTGTGCAGGCCCTGAGACTTGTCAAAATACATTTTCTAAGAGTGCAATAAAGTTGAGCTGGATCAGAACAAAGGTTTAGCTGGTATATATATATATATGAGGTTTCCAAGCCAGACATGCATAAATAGTACCTTCACTCCCTCACACATTCCCTACCAACTGATATTCAGAGATTGACAGTCTTTGGTCCTGGCAGGAGCACATAGCCGTCATGACTTCTTGTTTATTGAATTTACAGCCTATATTTTGCAGAAGATGACTTACACACAATTCTAATAAAAATAAATACAATTAAAATGGAAAGACAGATAAAAATAACAATTAAAAATGCATCAAAATTAAATACCACCCTGTTTAGATATTAGCCATAGAAATGTTTCAGTAGCAATAACAAATGTTACAGGGTAGCAGTGGGCATGATATTTTTGTGACCAATTTGTCCCTAGCAAGCCATCCACCTCACCCATGCCCCCCGTCCAGTGGCTCAGAGACCCCAGGAACAGGGTAGTCTGTCACTGAGTGGTGACATATAGGTGGGAAGAGGAAGGCATCAGAGCAGCAGCCATGGGAGTAGAGCACTGGTGTGACCAGGAGGGAGGTGGCCACATGTGCAGCTAGATGGGAAAGTGGGGAAAGGCAGAGGAGGAGGAGGACTTTAGTTGGAGGCACTAGAGGAGCAGCTGTCTATCTTCTGTGCCTTGGGCAATATGGAGGACCCCTTTGTTCTCTGGGAACCTTGGATTGGGGAGTGGATAACTTTTACTCAGGGCCAGGCCTCCTGAACCACATGACCCACCCCATGATGTGTGGTCTGGCCAGGCAAAAGAAGTAGTACCCTCCAGCTTCTCTGATTGGATCCCTGCATATGATGCAGAAGCAGTGCTGAAGGTGTCACTGCTAGCACCAGAGACTGTGACAACTGGCCAGGGAATACAAGAAGTAGCTGCAGCAGAGAGACCTGCGGTCATAAGGGCATGCTGACTCTTGCTGAGAAAGTCCATGTGCTAGGGTTAGTGATGCAAACTCAGCCCCAGTTTTGGACTGTGAGCAGTGTGAAACTGGTGGCATAAACTAGGGTCTGTATAGATGGACTATGAGAGAAGGAACCAGAGGGGTGCACTTGCCCACCAGACTGTACAATAAAGAGTGCTGAACTTGACATGCTGCCCATTGAGGCAATGGAGCTCATGGCAGAGGATGTATTCTGCCACCCCCCTCCATTTTGGGGTGTCGCTGGTAGTGGCACAGGGATCACATATGGGCATGGCCCTTCATTCTATGGTGACTGGATTTCCCATTCAGCACTTGTATGTATATTTCCATTGCCCACTGCAACTAGAAGAAGAGGAGTGTCAAACAAAATACAACAGGAAATGTGATGACAAGGAAAATACCTAAAATGAGATCCAGTAAACCTGAACAGGATAAACAGTACTGTGTAGATTCTTCTGAGGATTCCCTGAAGAAGCCAGACTTCACTAGAGAATGAATCTATAATTGCCTTCATCAGCAATATGAGTATGCTTGTACAGATTTCCTGATTATTGTGCTATGGTCTGAATGGGTTAAGTGGGAACAGGAACTGTGACCTCATATTATTATTACTATTACTTCATATTGGGATGGGTAGGTGGGGGAGAAGCCAGTTTTCACTGATAGAAACAGGGATGAAGCAAAGTAATAATTCAGGTCATTTGTTAGTTCTCCACTGATGGGATGTTACTCCTTCAGTAACACGATTCCTCAATATACCTTTGCATGGCATAGTCTCTGGATCAGTGCAACAGACACAGGCTCCAGCAACCACATGGGAGAAGTCCTCTTCTAAATATTTCACAGCTGCTGTTTGCCGAGCTCCTGACGTCTTCCTAAACTCCTGAGCACAGAAGGCAGGAGTGCTATAATGTTCTCTGTCACTGATGAAAACATTTAAAACTGCAGGGATGCTGAAGTTGAACAATGAGATAAGATTGCACCTCACCATTTATTCCAACAGCATAGTTACACACTAACTAGGATGATATTAATCACCAGCACAGATTTATAGTGGGGCTAAAGCTGATCAAAACAACTGTTCCAACTTCCTCTGAAGCTATTTCTTTCAGCATATCTGTGATAACAGCTTGTGTTAAAAGGAGGCGAGATACTGTGAATTAGACTCTATTCTAGAGCCATTTCTGCCCATATTCTTACTTGCAACTTCATATTGGCTAACCTGAAACTAGCACTGGTACAACAGAAATATGTTCATTTGCTGATACCTCAACCGTATGCAATCTTCCTCTGCAAAATTCTCCCAGTAACATTTGCACACTGGTTCCAGATGTTTTTGCTGTGGCCAATTTCCATCAGCTTGGCACTGACCCACCACTTACCACTTACCACTGTAAGCTGTAAGTGCATGTCAGGCCTCCCTTCAGTTCATACAAGTGATGTGTGTGTGTGTGTGTGTTTTAATGTCTCCACATAAATGAACATTAGGAATACATTGTAAGCACAAGCAGGTAAATGAAATTATCAGTGGATAACAGGAGAATCCTGGGAAGGAGAATAATTCTCTTTCCTTGGTACTACCTCCCAGCAATTATTTGATCAGCTGCATGGAATATTCTGCTTGCTTTCACAGCAGTTTCTGTTCACAACTAGTGTGAGGCATCTGTTCCTTCAAAGAGTTGTTAGTGATCAATACTTAGTGATCTGAACTGTTGAAAATTACCTCGCCTTAAAGGCTTTCCAGCCAAGCAGCACACATAACAAGACGAGGCATATTTCTGTAAGTGAATACATCTCACTGAGCAGGTTACTGTTATTCACTTAGCCAGCATTAAATGTAATCCCCCCCTGATTCTCCATGGCCTCTCCTCCTCCCCTTGGGCTTGTCATTCTTCATCTCATGCAAAGGGAGAACTCTTTCCTTCAAAAGCCTGTGGAGGCAAGGCACCTTGACAAACCCACCGCATATATTAGTATGAGATACTGGATACATATGGGCTTCTCACAAACAGGCACTTAAGTATAGTAACCTCTGATATTTTACCTCAGAATCCAAGTATTCCTAGGCTGATTTGTTGGGATCATGTCTATCACACAAGTTATGTGCTGTTTAAATATGTAACCCAAGCATATTTTAGATTTTTATTTCACACATTAGCTACATTGCTTGACTTTTTGTTTTTAACAGTCATTTTACAAGTATTTTTTTAACATTAACTCATTATATAATAAAGGAGGACAACATTGGAAATGAGGAAATGAGGGTCTTGAATCCTGAAAGGTAAGTATTATGTAACCTCAGCTCCACTTGCCATTGTTTGGGTAACCTTTTCTACCATGTCCTTTTTCTACCCTTCATGTCCTTCTAACCTCAAGTAGGGAGGCTGTGGGGACCACTGCTGCCACATCCTTATACTCCATCAGAGAGAGAGAGAGAGAGAGAGAGAGAGAGAGAGAGAGAGAGAGAGAGAGAGAATGGTGTGTGTGTGTGTTTACTTGTGAATATGAGTTTTCATGTGCATACTGCCAGCACAGCAAGAGCACAATGAGGGGCAAGATTTTGCTTTCCACCTTAGATGGTGGGAAGATTTCCCCCATCACTGTTTGGGGCTGGTCCTCTGTCTTCCTCCTCCTCTTTGCAGGTCTTTGAGGATAAATGCTGTACTGTCGTTCATAATTACATTTTGTCTTGGGTTTTAATTGCTATGTGCATTACTTGAGAGCAAGGAATTCATATTTGAGGAATAGCTAATGCACACAGTGCAGCCACCATTAAGCTCCTTTAATTGATCTCAGTGAGAAAGAGCTAAGCACACAGAGCTGTCAGCTTTTCAAGCAGTCTGTGTAATTATGCCATAAAGAGCAGCTTCTCAAGCAGCAAGCAGCAGATAATAAAACTCATTTGTTTTATAATTTATCATCTTGTTCAGCCATTCATAATCTGCCCAATACTTAGAAATCTTTGGGTCTGGCAGAAAAAAATATATAAAAATTTAAACAGTTTTAAAATAACGTGGCCACTGAGCCACTAAAGACTGGCTTGAAATCTACACATGAACTTGGAGCTAAAATCAGGATTGGCTTTCATCAGATCTCTACAGTGAGGTTATTCTACAACTGGTACATTGCAGTGGTGTGACTACTTTTAGGATGCAAAAAGCTTCACCTTCCAGTTTAACTAGATGTTACAGGTAGACTGACAATCTGTTAGTGCTCTAGGCGTGATTTAGGCAGAGTGCAACCATGCTTGTAAGCAAAGCTTGCATTTTTATTTGAAGACCAATCAGAGTGCAAAGCAAACTAATCTGCAGACTACAAGAGCTATGAACAATCTATAGTGCAACAATCAGATATTCTCAGTACTTAACTTTTCTAGTTAAGTTACCGGTTATCTGCAGCATATTGTCTGGCCCTCAGAAGGCCTTAACTGGGCTGGATTGTGCATTTGAGTTTGAATACTTTAGATAGTGAGCCAGCGAACACTGGAAATGGTCTAGAACAGTTGAACAGTGAAGTTTCCAGCTGTACACTGGTAAACTACAAGACTAGTGGGAATTATACTGCCAAACATAGCTTTTAATATAAATTTTCTGTCCACTGAAGAAGCTTCAAAAATGTGTCAAGGTTCTTAAGAGAATTATGACTGTCCTTCTCTTTGTTTTGTCACAATGTTTGCAGACAATAATGCCTTACAGGCCAATGTTCTTCTTTTTCTTACAGGGTGACAGTGATGTACTACAAAACATTTGCTTTTGATCCTCATCCATTAGTTAATATTTCTGGGTAGGGAAACAATGAATTCGACCCACCCTTTCCCATTTTTAAAATATGGTTGACATTTCGGAGTCATTAATCCCATATGTTGTAGGGTTGTAGGGTTGAATGAACAGATTATGAAACAATGAGAAAGGGCTTGAACCTCCCTTTTATGAAATTCCAATCTCTCTCTCTCTTCCCCCACCCCTTGCAAATGAAGATTCTCTCTGGCTCCCAATCCTGGAACTTCTGAAACAATATCTGGCTTTACTGGTGTCATACTTCCTCCACTCCTGTTAATGATGCTTGTAAATACAAGTAACGAACCTTTCCCTTACAAACTGGATGCAGGCAACAGTTAATTTGTTCAGGTGATATCCACTTATTTTTTATTGTGGTGTTAGGCACTAATAAGTCTTATTACAAATTTCCATCAATGCAGCATCCAATTTATGATCTAGGAAACTTTGACTTGTACCTTTTTAAAGTTAATCTTGTAATCCATTTTGGGCCCCAGCTTTGGGAGCAATGTGGAAAAAGGAAGTAAGTCCCCCATTAGCACTGAGGCAGGAACAGGAAGCTTAGGTAGAGCAAGGCCCAGTTAAGCCTCAAAGCCTTCCAATTGAGGCCTATCTCCCAGGTGCAGCACATTTAAATATTCACAAAGTAGGTAGAACTCTCAGAATGGAGAATTATGGCATTTGTAGTGCAGAAAATTGTGCACAAAAACACAATAAATGACGAGACTATAAAACCAATTAAATGTATAACAATATTAAAACAATTAATTAAAGCTGTAAAATCAACGAAACACCCAATTTTGGGTACAAAGCAGCTGACAAAGCTCTCAGAGCAGTTCACATATCAGTAAAAAAGACAGTTTCTGCTCAAATGATTACAATCTAAAAATGTTCTGAAAATGTTCTGTATCCCCCCACCCACCCTACAAAATCAGTTATGAAATTGATACAACGGATCCCTGTGGAAGGCTACGGGTTGGCAAAACCAGGTCATGTGAGGGCCATCATAACCATGGAAGAACGTAAGTCAACAGTATTCTTCCAAACAAGCCATGAGGGCTAATGATGCTCATTTCTCCAGCAAAGTGCTAGAAATGCTGTACTGGTCAACACTGACGACCAGTAAAAAGGCATATAGCTTTCATGTGATGATTGCACAACACATGTGGTCAACAGGCATCCTGTCTCCTCATGGCCTGACAAATCTTACATTAAGGTGTGAGTGTGTGGGAATTTAAAATTTTCACTTCTTCGTAGAACGGTCAGCCTCATAACTCTGGAATGTTGTGCTATAGGCCTGCCATGCAACACCGACGTGTTTTTTTGATCTTCAGCTCCTTTGGCATGATGTGGAGGGGGAATGTAAGAGGTGCTATTTCACAGTTCTGAGCTCAGAACAGATGGTTTGCTATAGGAACATTTGAAAGATTACCCATATGAAATAAAATTAAACAAAAAGAGTGCAGTATAATATCATTTTTCTTCTTCTAAGGAGTTAAACCTTTCCTTAGACTAGTTATAAGGCAAACAAAACAGGGTATTTCAGTTCACCTTTTCCTTTGTCCACTGAAAAACAGCACTGTCTTTATCTAACCTTTTCAAAACCACCATTAAAAGTCATATTTTTGGACTCAAACAAAATGTGTGCTTTCTTGCTCTCTTTTTCTCCCCCTCATATACTTAATAATAAAGACTTGAGGTAAATCTCCCTACAGCTGCTTTCAGTTCATTTTAAGTCAATGAAACCTATATAATCCTATAATACTGTCAATTGTTTCTTTTCCACTAGGCCTAAAGGGCTCCGGGCTTAGAAAGGGAAGAATTACTGTTTTTCTTTTAAGCACCTATTAATATTTTGCCCCTCTAGCATTTCATTTTTCTCTCTCACTCCTTTGAAGGCTTTCCCTCCTGCTACATTAATGTTTAACAATTAAATCAAGCTGAAAGAGATTTGGAGCGATCTAGACAATTACTTATTGGGTAAAAGAACAGGCCTTTAATGTAAATGGGAAACATCTCTGAAATGATGGTATGAGACCCCACAACTAATTACATAATATTCTGCATCTGAGAAAACATAGAGGAGAGAAGGCAAATAGAGGTACTTGTAATATCAGGAAGAAAAGCTGGAACTATAATATCTGCCTATTATCCATGAAAATAGAGTCACTTGTAGGACACTGGTCCTTTTGCTACCAGATATTGACTAGGGGCAGAGGAAGAGTGAAAAAATGAGAAAAATAAAATAAAATTCACCAAGGACTACAACTGGTCCATGGCAGCTGGAAACTTCCACATTTGCCCCACCTCTGTACCAATTCAGTTTTTACAACAGGCATGACCCTCATTGATACACACAACACATGCATATCCTTTCACCTTCCTCTTTCCATCTTCCCCTCTCCTTCTTTTGCTCACACAGAAACTGCCTTATTCAATCTTGAGTTCTTGCTCTCCCAAGCTGCGTTGTCTCTACCTAGGCTCTTTATTCTCATTCATCCCACCAGCTCTCTCCCTACAACAGGCATGCAGTCACACAAATATCCCCATGCACCTCTTGAGTCAGCTAGATCTCTTCTAATATCATCCCCAACTCACTTGTTCAAACATCAATACATGCTTATACACCTACACTCCTACATCTCAACTCCTGAGTTGTTATAACTGATCAGAGTTTGGAAAAGTTGTTTTTTGGATTATAACTGCAAGAATCCTTTTGTTAACATGGTTCTTGTCTCTTCACCTGTTTCTTGCTTCTTTTGACTCATTCCCCATATTCCCTGTTCTTTCATCTAGGTGTTTCCTTTCCACTGGGTAGTCCCCTAAGATTTCAGCTGGCTGGGATCTTCTACAGATAGGATAGAATTTGAGGCATTCCTGGCTATGTACTGGTCAAGGACAACAACCTCTCCAGTCAATTCTCTTGTCTGCCATAAAGGAATCTATTTGTATCAATTGTCTTTTCTGAAAAAACAAACCTTTTTATACAAAAGGTAAGATTGCCCTTCCCTTTCATACACTAGAAGAACAAGAGCAATCAGTGATGCCTTACTGAATGCTTATTGGAAACATTTATTTATTTATTTATTTATTTATTTATTTATTTATTTATTCATTCATTCATTCATTCATTCATTCATTCATACTCTGCCTTTCTCCTAAGAAAGAGCCCAAGATGTCTTACATCTTTAAAACACAAAGCTAAAAACAGTGAATTATTCAAATACTAAATGAATTAAAAACATTACATAAAAAATGATAGGTAAAACATTACTAAAACAAATTTAGAAACAACAAAATGCAAACAATCTTGTTTTAAAACCTTTTCTAGACAGTCTGATATTAAGGAAAAGTCTGCCTGAAGAGAAAGGCCTTTGCCTGCTTTCCTGAAAGTTCTGCAATATGGCATTATATGGGGGTGTTCTTTTTTATATATGTACATATATGTATATGTATGTATGTATGTATGTATGTATGTATGTATATGTATATGTATATGTATATGTATATATGTATGTATGTATATGTATATGTATATATGTATATATATATGTATATGTATATGTATATATATGTATATATGTATGTGTGTGTGTGTGTGTGTGTGTGTGTGTGTGTGTGTATGTATATGTATATATATGTATATGTATATGTATATATAAATAATCTTAGAACTGCAGGGCTGGAAGGGACCTTATGGATCAGAGAGTCCAACCCCTGTCAAGGAGGCACGGTGGGGAATCAAATTCCCAACCTTTGGCTCCACAACTTATAAAGTTAATTTACCTCTTCCCACAGCAATTCTTACTTATAAACAGCTAATAACATTGTCACGAGTGCCCTGATGATACATTTGCATGTGTCCTTCATTGACAGAGAGTACAGTTTAGCACAATGCAAAATTATCTCCTATTTCCCCATAACCATTAAACCTACTTTGTATGTTAATAGTGAAGTTTACGAAACCATCCTAAATAGACCTGACAATAAGAATGACACGGTAGAGGATTTCCTAAGGGCGTTCTCATCTGTAAGGAACTGCAGCTGGATAGGGCACCATGGTGTTTGTTTGTTTGTTTTGCCAGTTTGGCTCCCACCATTATATGCTATGTTTACACCCATGCACATGCTTCATTTAACCTCTGCCCAGTTCTTCCAGCTCTGCCATTCTGTACTTTCTGTGCCAATGAATACTGACATCTGCTGGTATCAGAATACTTTATTTTATTCAGCTTCCCTTTGGTGCCAGAATATTCTTGGCAAAGATCATCGAGCAATTCCCAAATCAGTGGAATTTCCCCAAACAATTCTATTCTCTCTCTCTGTCTCTCTGCTTGTGTGTTTGTGCGCACACGCACACACACACAGACACACAAATCCGCATGTACACACACACACATTTCTAGCTTCATTTGACTGAACAACTTAGCAATTCTAATAATATGGGTGTTTTGGAAAGTTACGTCCCTGGATGGAAGAAAGCAAGAAAAGATAGTGCTAAAAGAAGACAACATCAAAAACAAATAACAGCTTGCCAGACATCAGAAATTAATTCAAACTTGGGAAAAGATTATTGCGGGAGGGGAGGATCGTTTTGCGATTGAATATCACAAAACTATTCCATCATTTTAGTTGGAAGCAAAACAGCCCAGCGTTACATAATCCTGTTCTCGGTGCAATGAAAAATGGTTTTGGCTGGAAATATGGATTCCATCACCTAAAAAAAAGAAAGAAAGAAAAGAAAAGAAAAAAAGGATGGGGGGGGGGGAAGAGAAAAAGAAAACCGGAGATGACAAACAGACTACTATACTGTAGATAGTCAGCCAAATAAAAATCATTATGGCAATTCCAAGAATTAAAATCCCTTGTTGCTGTAACAAGAACAGCAGAAAAACACCAGTGATCTAAGAAGCCTACACTTTCCAGGTTTTTAATCACATGCAAACCTAGTTATTACCTGCAAGTTGTCCATCAACATTGGCTGGGTTACTGGGATGTCAGATAATGTTCACAAACATCGTAACTGCTAGGGAGAATGTGCAAAACATAGATTGACAAATGGCATGGCTTCTGTAACAGAAAACAAGGATTTGTTTGGATGGGCAAAAAGTCTTACACAGCACCTAAAAAAAATAAAAACAAAATAAAATATAGGGGAAGTAAAGACAGGAATTCTAGAGAGACTAGGGCCATAAAATCTAAGCAGGAAGGTAGTTTCGTTGGTAGGGAGAGATAGCAAATACAAAGCTATAGCGATTAAAGATGGGGGCGTAGTTAATGGGTTGAGAAGGGGGGAAAACTAAAGGAAGAATAGAGTGAAAACAGGCTGGGGTGGGGCAGGAAAAGGACTGTATCCAGAAAAACAAATTTAAGTGGAATTCGATAATACACACTAGGGTACAATATTTTTGGAGCACATTTGCACATATATACTTTCCTGGACACCTAAGACAGCAGAGTTCTGTACAGAGACCAGCAACAGTGCTGAGTCTTAAGATGCCTTTCCAAGGCCCTCCATACAGAATGACCATACCCAACTCTTTCTCCTTGTAATGCAGTTTTAGAGAGCAGCCGCCAATAGGGCACTGAGGGAGAAAAAATGAAAGGGGAGACAAATTTGCCTAAGTTTTTTGTTTTCCAATGTATTACTTATAGATGCAAATTCAGAAATAATTAATAATAATTACATGCTGTTGATTGTGACTCATGGCGACCCTTTACAGGTAGAGAATACTCAGAAGTGGTTTACATACTGGTCAGAATACCCTACTGGTATTTGTGCAGGCCCTTGTACCTTGTCCGTTGCTGCCATATCGGGTTCTCAGGTGTGTTGTTTTCCTTTATGTGATATTTTTATATTTGTGGATTGGGTGGTATGTGGTTATGTTCTTTATGTTTATTTTATTGCTGGAAACCACCCAGAGTAGCGGCAAGGCCACTAGATGGTGCAGTATAAAAAATAAACAAACACAGACATAAATAAACACACACACAAACAAACATTCCAGAAACAAAGCTATCTGAAGAGAGTGCACAAGAATAGTGTGATTATCATGTACTACAAACTAAGAAAGCAGAGTTACTCTAAACCTCATTAAAAAAACAGTGGGAAACAAAGTTTTAAAAAATGTATCAGTGATTCAATAATACAGATCTTGACTTTAAAATAAGAGATCAGTGGTCCTGCAATGGCATCCCACACTCTAAAGCCCAGACTTTGGAAACACTGCTATTGTAGACTACAACTCCTGGAGTCCTCTGAATGGAATGAGCAGTGCTGGGTGAGGGATATTGAGAACTGTAGAGTAAAACAGTCAGTTCCCAGGCTCTAGTGTTGCATTGTTTCCCAACTACCCCAGAATATTTGCTAGAAGAACCTCAGTAATATTCCTCTGTTTTCTTCCTAGCATCCAGCTCCAGCTATGTCACATCACCCAGTTACCTTACCACCGGGTGTATTCTTATAGTGAAGAAAAGCTAGCCTTGCTTTGCCCAGTCTCCTCCCCATTCTGTAAAAGGCTTTTCACTCATATGCCACCCCTGTTCTTTGTGAGAGAATGGCTGGGTACAGCAGCACTACCAGGGCAACCCACCACATCTCAATAGCCAGTCACACATCCTGCAAGGGCACCCAAGGGAGACATGATGAGCCACTATACCACTCATATAAACCCACAGCAATTGCCCTGAGATGAAGAGTAATGCAGCCTCAGAACTCTCACCAATTTGCGAGGGGATAAGGCAGGGAGATTTGGTTATTGGGCAGCAGTTCCCAGAATCACATGGTCAACATGGCCACGAACTCAAAAGAAAAGAAAAAAGAAACAAACAAAAAAACCACCACTATAGGCCGAGGTCCAAAGCACTTCCATGTGAAGGCAGAACATGCTCGGGTGTGTCCTTCCAGCTGCATGCTCTTGCATCATGTGAAATGAAACTCTGGAGGGTCTCCTAGGAGTCACTTGTGGTGACGCCAAAGGTTGTACAAAAAGCCGTAGCTAGAAGGGAAAGTCATAAAGGTTTCAGTGCAGAGATGCTGTTCTGCACATTATCATTTGGATTTCTGCCATGAATGTCAATTGACCTAAGAGTATGGGTTCGAGAAATAAAGGAAACTGAGATATCCGGCTCCTTCCAAAGGTGGATCAAGTCTGGCATGAGATTCTAAAGTGGACATTGAATCAGCTGACTGGAAACGTGTTTGAAACATTACTCACTTTTCATAATTAAATAAACATCGGTTTGAAATTAATGCAACAAATAATACTCTTCAGAGTATATCGGATGCCATCACAATTAAAACGTCAAAATTTGGCTGCCTCCAACAAATGCTGGCAATTCAGTCAGAAAAAAGTTGGATAAAGACACATGTTTGGGGACTGCCAGACTATAGCTGCTTTTGGCAAGGAATCTTTAGACATTTTAATTTGGTGTTGGGGACCACCTGCTCCTTTACAAGCTATTCTAGGCAATTTTCCTAGAATATGGGGTTTGTTGTTGCCTTTACTGGGGATTTCTTGCTGAAATGGAGTTAATATGAAGATGTTGAAAATTTAGATAACCATACTGACCCACCCTACACATTATATCAAAGGAATAATGCTATAATTCCGTGGGACTTTATGCTGAGTAAGTGGACATAGAATTGCAGCCTAGATTACTGAAATGCACACCAATGGTCTCTTGGAGCTGCTTCCAGCAAATGAAAAAAGTTAGAATTATCAGAAGAAATGTGCTAGCATTTTTAGAATGTTTGTGGCATCAGCAGCTCGTCCTGCTTGTGAATTATAATGAAAACTGAATTACTACCACATAGTAGACTCAGAAACTGCAGCAGTTTTCAGTAACTAAAGACTTCCCCATTATTCTGCAGCCGTGAATGACTTGACAATAATGGAAGGGATTCCATTGGGGGATAGGAGAGAAGTCAGAAATTGTTTGTTTCCAAGAAATTGCCATCATCAGCCTTATGTGGTGTAACTTGCATCAACAGGATTTCAATTAATATTTAATATAATACATTTGTGTGTCTGCACATATTCTTTTTAAAATGCTTATTTTTTAATTAAGAAAATGAAACTGATTTTATATTAATTTGGGGGCTCATTTTTTATTTTCATAGTACACCTTCCTAAAAGTGGATATGTTTACATAAGAAGAGCCCTGCTGGATCAGGCCAAGGACCCATCTAGTCCAGCTTCCTGTATCTCGCAGTGGCCCCACCAGATGCCTCTGGGAGCACACGAGACCACTAGATACCTGTCTCCTGATACCACGCCCCTGCATCTGGCATTTTGAAGAACCTTCCTTTTAAGCCTGGAGATTATACATCCCCATCATGGCTTGTAACCTGCAATGGACTTTTCCTCCATAAATCTGTCTAATCCCCTTTTAAAGGTATCTAGGCCAGATGCCATCACCACATCCTGTGGCAAGGGGTTCCACAGACTAACATCACGCTGGGTAAAGAAATATTTTCTTTTGTCACTCTCCCAACACTAAATTTGAGTGGATGTCCCCTGGTTCTGGTATTGAGTGAGAGGGAAAAGAGCTTCCCTCTATCCACTTTATCCATCCCCTGCATAATTTGATACGTCTCAATCATGTTCCCCCCTCAGGCGCCTTTTCTCTACACTAAATAGCCCCAAATGCTGTAGCCTTTCCTCATAAGGGAGGTGCCCCAGTAATCATTTTAGTTGCTCTCTTCTGCACCTTTTCCAGTTCCACTATATCTTTTTTGAGGTGTGGAGACCAGAACTGTAGGCAATGCTCCAGGTGCGGCCTTACCAGCATTTTATACAATGGCATTATAATGTTGGCTGTTTTCTTTTCAATGCATTTAGATGTATTACATAATTTTTCTTAATACATGTTGCCAGTTCGTCCTACCAGCAGCATGTGGAAAGTTGTAAAAACGTGCAAGTAAATTTTTAGAAGACATCATATGCATGCTTCTGAGCATGGTGCTACCAACAGTACAAAAATAAATCCCCAAAATACAAGAATGAGATGTATTTCAGGTTTATGAATCTGGGATATGCAAGTTGCATTTTCTGCTGGACGCTATTGTCCCTTTCAGGTATTCAGTGAAAGTATTAATCTTAACTAGAGTTGGGCACAAACCAGGAAAATTGTGGTTCATGATGCTTCGTGGTTTGTTGTTATTTACAAACTATGAACCACAGACTTTCTGACAAAATGAGCTGTTCCATGGTTTGCATGATTCAGGACTTCCAGGAGCTGTAGAACAGCCTCCGTATAAGTTAGAGACACCAACCTCACAGAGACTCTTCAGCTGACTCTCCTCCTCACCCCCTCCGCATTTGGTGAAGATTGGATTTGGAATGTCTGAGTTATAGCCCCCCAAAGCATGTTCCCCTAGGAAAGTGCTCTTTAGTAGCTTTTTTAAAATAAGCATTTGTGCTGGACCAGTGTTCTTGTTGAAGCTGTGGCTTCATGGTGGACCTGCCTGGCTTGCACCTGTACCTTTAACTTTGATCTGTAGAAGGTTTTTCAGGCCCTGTTAAAAAGCGTTATGGTGTGCTAATGACCACAGATCAAGCGACTGTTCAAGAGTCATGAAATGGAGGGGAAATGCAAACACAGTGATACAACTATGCCTTCAAGATCTCACCACCACGAACACTGGATCAGAGCAGGAGACCTATCAGGGTAAAATGATTCAAAGGGTTAGATGGAGCAGTTCTTAAAAATAAAAAAATGCACAAATCCTAAGTAACAAGCAACAACAAAACCATTAAAATCTTGACTTTTTTCAAAATTACAAGAGGGGTACAAGCAATCTATTTATGGGGGTTTGTATCTAGTCAAGGAAAAGAAACACAAGGAGGCTGAGGTATATAGGAACTGCCAATACTCAACATGCTTGAAAAGTGAGTGAAATTATTCTGCAGATTCAGCAGTCAAGCGTTTTGCATTCTAGGCAGCACTCACAATCTGCTGAAGGGATTCCAGTAGTCAGGACAAAAACCCAAGACAAAATAAAGTCAAATATAAATTATTTCTGTTGCTTTTGGATAGGTTCAACGGGAAATGGGGCCAGCTTCTGATTTTATTCCAACATCCCAGCAACGAAGCAAAAGTAAACAGAACCTCAACAAACAAGATCTTCAAATGATACTTTGGCCACTCTGTGTGTGTGTGTGCGCGCGTGTGCGCGCGTGCGCGCACACACACACACATGTGCGTGTTGTTTTATTACAGTGGGAGCATGTGTTGTGTAGGCTTCTGTGCACAAAGCAGATAGATAGGCTCTAAAAATAATGCTTTTTTCTGCAAGCTCCAAGAGACTATTTATGTCAACAATAGCTTGGAAAGATCATTCTGTTGCTGTAAGTCCAAAAAAGGATGAGGCAGTCATGTTCTCTGAGAGTAAAACAAAATCCAAAATCCACAGATTGGCAATGCCTTAGATTAATTGTGAATGCATGAAATATGCAAACGTTGGAGCTCTACAGAACTCTTCATTAGGGTAGATGGTTAAAATTTGCAGGCTGTGGGGGAGAGGCAGGGAAATTCGAATACATAGCTAGAAGCCATGGAGAATTGCAAACAAAATCTCAGATTGGAACTTCCAACCTTGGACTATGTTCAAAGTTGTCCAGGTCTTAACACACCATGTTATTCCAACTTCCATGCCTCACACACCCACCCACTTTGCCATCCAGTCTAATAAGAGTTATACAGCACTCACAAACCTACACATTTAATGCATTTACAGTTGATTCCAGTAAAGGTATTGCCCACCTGTGAATTTTAGATTTTGTTTTAGTTTGCGTCTGCATATGCTGGGTGATATTCCTTTGGAATCTGCTGCTTAAACTATGGAGTTCTGTTATGAGAGCCAGCCGTTTACCCAGCTTTATAATCTTTTTAGAACTGCAGAGCTGGAAGGGACCCTATGGATCATCAGGTCCAAACCCTGTCAGGGAGGCACAGTGGGGAAGCAAACTTCCAACTTCTGGTTTTGCAGCCAGATATCTAAACCACTGAGCTATCCGGCAGCTTATTATGTGCCCAGACTAGACCTGAGACATTTTGCTTTCCAGGGGAAACAGCAAGACGGTGCCTCCTTTATTCTTGAACAAAAACCGCCTAGACATTTCTTCAACACTGATGATGAGACAGTATCCTGTACCACACCTGAGAGCAGCAGCAAACACAGAGAGTACTGGGCAGGTTAAGTGGGACACAGCTCTCTCTTCTAATACTTTGCTACTGCCTCTTCTGCTGCTTGAGGCAATGGCATTACTCTGCCTCAGATCAAGGCCAGCCCTGTCAAGTTCAGCTTCTGAGTAGACATGGGATATTGTATTCATATCCCTGGGGGTACAAATATGAATACTGGCACCACAGATGCCTGGGAAAACAGGACCCTCCCCCCACCGAACCAGCAGGCCCACTTACGGCTTGCCACATGGTTTGTGCGGCCAGTGTAATTCTTGTCACGCCAATCCTGGAAGCAGCCCAGATGGCACTTCCCTGCCTCCCTGAGCAGCCGATCACTCCATTGAGGAGATGGGATGACAAGTCTCCCCACTCAGCTGTTGAGCAGTCAGCTGTGCAGCGAGGTGGGGAAGCACCGGCTGGGCTGCTTCCCGGATTGGTGCGATGAGAACAATCCTGGCTGTGCATGCCGTACAGTGAGAGGTAAGTGGACCTGCCGGTTTTGGGAGTTACGGTCTGGTTTTCCCAGGCACCTGTGATGCTGATATTTGTATTTGTATCCCCAGTGATACAAATATGAATACCCCGTGTCTACTTGTGAGTATAACTCATGAGATACTCTTCCTCCACCTCCAGGCTGCAAACAAAAAGATGTGTCCATTTGAAATTCAAGTTAATTAAGTAAGCACCTCCCTATCATATTTGTAGAAAAAGACCATGCTTGGATCTCAGAACCCTTTCTCTTTCCTCTGGACATTTATTTATTTGATTTCTGTACCGCCCATCTGGCTACCAAGGCCACTCTGGGTGGTTCACAACAGAAAAGAAGACAATAATCTACATCAACAAAATAAAATACATAATGTCCAATAGTAAAGAAAAATAAATATACACTAAACATTATAAATCACTTATAAACATTATGAACTTAAATTAACCCACAAAAACAACAATTAATAAAAACAGTCAACATGGCAGGATCACTGACTTAAGGGTTGATAGATGCCCTGTGTTCTGTTGGTGGTATATTCTCAAAGGCCTGTCTCAATAACCAGGTTTTTAATGGTCTCTTAAAGATAACCAGGGAAGGGGCCAGGTGGACATCAGGCAAGAGTTGACTCCACAAATGCGGTGCAACTGCCAGCAAGGCCCGATTTCTGGTCTTTTCCTTCCGAGCCTCTCTTGGGGTCAGATTCCTCAACTGCCCCACCTGAGACAAACGAGTAGGGCAGGCAGAACTCATTGGAAGCAGGTGTTCTGCCAGGTATCGAGGCCCAAAATCGTTTAGGGCCTTGTAAATTCATGTCATCACCTTGAAGCTGGCATGGAAATGAACAGGTAGCCAGTGTAAGGAGGCCAGAGTGGGGGAAATATGCTAATATCTATTTAACCTACCTAAAAGTCTGGCTGCCGTACTCTGGACCTGCTGAAGTTTCTGTATCAGGTTCATGGGTAGTCCCACATAGAGACCATTACAGTAGTCTATTCTAGACACTACTAATGCATGGACCAGCATAGTGAGGGGCCAGATATCAAAGTAGGGATGCAGCTGGGCAATTCGCCTAAGATGGAAATAGGCAGAAAAGACCACAAACGTTATCTGGGTGTCCATCGACAGTGCTGGGTCCATTAACATGCCCAAACTGAGCACCTCATCCTTAGCCCCTCCAAAGGAAAGAGATGCCCTCAAACCACAGAATCTGGGGGCATCCACCTGCAGAACCTCCATCTTGTCTGGATTCAGCCTCAGTCTGTTATCCTTCATGCACCCTAGCACGGCATCCAGGCAGCGCACAAGGGACAGGGCAGCATCCGCTGCTGAAAGGTGGAATAAGAGATAGAGTTGAGTGTCATCAGCATACGGATAACACAAAACTCCAAAACTCTTGATGACCTCCCCAGTGGCCTCATATAGACATTAAATAGCAACAGAGAGATGATTGACCCCTGAGGGACCCCACAATTGAAGGTCAAAGGGGTGGATACCATCTCTCCAAGTTGCACTCTCTAAGGTCGGTCCCTGAAGAAGAACCAGATCCAGGCCAGGGCCTGTCCACTGATTGCCAAGCCGATGACCTGCCCCAGGAGGATACTGTGGTCAATTGTATCAAAGGCCGCTAAGAAATCGAGGAGGACCAATATGGACATTTTGTTGGCCTCCCTCAGAACAACATCTTGCAGGGCGACCAACACTGTCTTCCATGCTGTGATGTGGCCTGAACCTGGACTGGAATGGGTTGAGGGCACTGGTTTCCTCCAAGAGTACCTGCAGCTGATTGGCCACCGCTCTCTCCTCTAGCTTGCTTAAAAATGGAACACTGGCAACAGGTCTGTAGCTGTTATAGTTATTTGCTGCCAAGTTAGGTTTTTTGCGAATGAGCCTAATGAGTGTCTCCTTGAGGGCCTGGGGGAATCTGCCCTCAAGGAAAGATGCATTTATGATGGAGGTGTTCCATTCTGTTGTTATTGGCCTGGCAGCTTTTATGAGCCAGGTTGGGCAAGGGTCTAGGGGGGTTGCGGTGGCCCTGTCAAATACCTTGTCAACCTCAGATGATGTCACTGGCTGAAATTCTGTTAGAACCATTGGACAAGGTGGCACAAAGCAGATGGCCTCCACATTGTCTTTAAAGTAGGTTGCAAATTGGTCGCAGATGATGCTATTGAGAGGCCTTTCCCTGTGACCAATTCCGGATAAATTGTGGATAATACGAAACAGCTCAGCTTGGTGATTTGGGGCCTCACTTATCCAGTCAGCGTAATGTGATCTTCTCATGGCCTTCACTATTGCTAAGTAGATGTCAGACATGATTTTTGTGGCTTTTAAATTAGATTCTGTCAGGACCCACCTCCACATGCTCTCCAGCATCCTCCTATTTTGCTTCATCACCCATAGTTCTTGGGTATACCAAAGGGCAGGGTGGGCTTGACTGTGGAGAGGGCATTTGGGTGTGATCATGTCAACTGCCTGGGTTGCAGTGGCATACCAACCAGAGACTTGGGCTTTGACAGGAACGCCAACCAGATCAGCTGGTATCCCCCACATTGCATCCTGGAAGCCAATTAGATCCAATAGCCTGTGTGGGTGGACCATCTTAATGGGTCTCATCTCCCCATGAGGGGGAAGCACCACTTAGAGGCTGCATTTGATCAGGTGGTGATCCGTCCATGACAGAGGGATGAACACAAGGTAGGTCACTCTCTCCCTGCCCCATTGAAAAAAACAGGTCCAGCATATGACCTGCCACATGGGTGGGACCATTGACAAATTGGGACATATCCAAGGAAGTCATGGTTTCCAAGAACTGAAGAGCTGGCCCAGTGTTGTCAGCTTCGGCATGAAAGTTGAAACCACTCGGAACAATGTCTGGGGGACCTCACCACCACCACCGAGACAAAGCCCACCAGCTCCAGAAAGGAGAGTGCTGGGTCATGGGGAGCATGGTAACCCAGCACAATCCCAGTTCCATCCCTGGTCCCCACCAACATGTGTAGGACCTCCAGACCAGGGATCATCATGCAGAGCCTAACCGCCTCCAAGGTGTTTTTATATACGAAGGTGACTCCACCCCCCCCAATTCCTCCAGCCTACCTTGATGTAAAATGGAATATCTGGGTGATTAAAGAGCCCACCCAGGTTTCAGTAATGTAGACCAAATCTTCACCTTCATCCAGGATTAAATGCTGGATAAACTGGGCTTTATTTAGGGCAGATCTGGCATTAGGTAACATCAAGGATAGAGTGGAGGGCTGCCTATCTAAAACCAGGCAGTTAGCAGAAGAGCCAGAAGAGGGTACAGTCTTCAAACATCTATCCCTGTTCTGGACTTGATGGCTACTTTGCCAATGCTGTGTCTTCCTCTGCCCATCACTACTTGGATGTTGCTCATGCCCACTTCACTGGGTGGCAGTGAACTCCTTAAGTATAAAGTGCCAGAAAGTCCAGCAGCTCAGTAATGTAAACAGTTAAGAAATCAATGAAGTGTAGTGCAACAGCAGATTAGGGTTACTAATAAGAAAATTTAAAAGTAGAAATATAAAAGATATAAAAATGAAAATGAAAAATAAAAATAAGCAGAAAGATAAACAAAAAAGTGTTGTTATTTGGGTTCACTTCTATAAAGACAGAATAGGTATGCAGAAAAAAATAGATTAAATATGAGCCAAGATTAAATAACCAATTAAACAACCAATAAACAAACAACAAAAGAGTAGTTAAATTAATTTGGACTCAACACATGGGATAGAGGGTTGGATAGCAGCTAATAACTCCCCCCACCCAGGAAAGATGGAAAAATCAAGAAAGGCAGCCAATATGGCGGGGGGCAGCTGATGGATTAAATTAAGTAAGATGCTAAATCATTGTTCATACTTCACTTCCTCAGACACTATTCGCTCACATTAACCTTCATTCTTCTAGGTATCTTGTAATCATTACCACAATTCATTCCATTACATACATTCAAATGATAAACAGCATTTCATCTATCTTAATTAAATTCTAGGTGGTCAGCCCTCTTTGCTCTGGACTTGGTATGCTTCACATTAAATTGTAGCCTAGTCAGTTTCAGAAGTCTTTCACAAGTCTCCTTTATGGTATCTCCACTGGTGATACCATAGGATCTGCCACGATCTTTAGCATGTAAGCTTAAGAGGTCCGATGTAATAGACTGGCATTCTTGACATTCTAGAGGTTCCCTAAAGGACTCTTGAGATGAGAACTGAGGTGTTTGGGAGATGTTTCCCATTCTGAATATTTCTACATGGAATATATGCCAAGGGAGCAGGAACAGTGAAAAGGAAGAAAAGCAGTAACATTTAATGCAATACAATGCAATCGAGATCTCATCTTTCTTTCATTTCTACCCGAAAGAAAACTTCACATCACACACATTCACCTTCAATTCCCCTTACACCCGCCTCAGCCCTCTTTTTAAAAACTCCATCCTCATATCTAAATCCAGATTGCAAGCACTTATTTTCCTTATATCAGTCTGTGAACACAATATAAATGTGTTGGCAAAAGAAAAGGGAAAGGCAAGTATTGTAGGACTGGAACAAGTATTTATTTTCAGGGTGAGCTTTTGTGGACCAAGGTCCACTTCCTCACTCCACTTCTCCTGCCACAAAAATCCCAGTAGTTCTGCTGGAAAATATGGTATACCCTGCTTCCCTAACAGAACTTCTTACATTTTGATGGTGGGGTGGTGGTGGTCACAAAATCTTCTGCAACATCAAGAACTCGAGGTTCTCACACAAGTAGGCAGAGGGAGCTGAATGCAGCCCATGGGCCATATGTTCCTCACACTTGGTGTAGATTTGACTGAGCTAGAAAGGCCAGTGGTGTTGAGCAGCTTCCTTTCTTCCTAAAATGGAACCATATCAAAAGTTTACAGAAAGACCCTTCTGTATCTCAAAAGAAGCTATCAAATAGCAGTTGACTTGGTTTGCATCAGTCACGCTTTGTTCATCCATTACAGATGTTGTTAGGTCATCCATGACAGAATCTTAAGGCTTTCCCATTTTGTGTTGCATGTCCTCCACCCAGCCTTATGATCTGGTTGTGTGATAAGGGTAAGAAGACACATTGCTGAGATGTTCGACAGCATGTTAATTCTACATAATCAATACAGCATGATTGATGCAGGTGGGGGAGTGCACCCCCAATGTTGGGGTGTGCCCACTTTTTTGGTCCACAAGCTACCTATGAAACAAACTATCTTGCTTCAGCTCAGGAGCGCCAGCGAGGCATTTTTGTGTGACAGAAGCAGTGGGAGTCATGACCTAGGAAATCTGTAAGGCTTTAAATGTCTTGTTCCTTTGTTCTATTGCTGGGCCATTTGTTTTTATAGCCTATTGTTGCTAAGGGGCTGCTCTGAAACAATGCCACTGGCTCCCATGGGCATCTTTATTCATGTATACTCAAGGAAGATATAATGAGGAACATGTAAAAATATTTTCTATTACAAAATAGATCAGGATTATTGTTAAAAGGCTTACTCTCAGAATAATTAAGATTGATCAATCCCACCCAGAACAGAAGGAAACCACTTGGTTTCCTTCTGTCTGCCTGAAATTATGGCAGGGGACAGAAAAGGACATAGCAGCCTTGAACACAGAGCTGTTGCCAAAGAAGGCCTAAAACGATGGGAAGAGAATTGAGCAGAATGGGTCTATTAATGCACATGCTGTGACAATCAGTGCACCATGAACGTGTGCATGTTTAAATAACATACATCATACTAAACATAGAAATTTTGTCCATACAAGACTCTCACCCCTACATCTTTCAGGAAGCAAAGTGATTTATTCCCTTAGGGTGCTGATTTTAATTGTTAATCTTAACTTATTCAGCATATAGAACCAACAAGGGGGCTGGAGACAGAGATCCTACTGTGGGATAATCACATGGGCTGAAATATGGAAGAGGAGGCAGCCCTTTCCTCTCCTGCCTAGATGGTGTCCACCCCATTCACCACCTGACTTGGGGTCAAACTAGACAAGAGAGTCAGCTCCACATTTAAAAGCAGTGCTTTCTGCAGTGAGGAATGATGCCTGATTGTCCTACTGTGAGCTCTTCTCACCTCCGAAATTTGCAGATTAGTTTGCTTTTTGTCTGATTGCTCAAGATTGCTCAAGTGGCAGACTTTCTGGGGGCACAAAAATCAGCATGATGGTCCAGCCATTGGCAGGAACACTGGGAGGAAAGTTGAAGCAGTTTGTCAATGAGGAGGAAGCTGTTCATGGTGAAGATTGCTAGATGTCATTCCAGGATCAGAGGCAGTGTCCCTGAATGCCAGGTGCTGAGGAATGTGACTAGTAAGGTCCTGTGGCATCTACACCCTGCTTGTCAGCTTCCCATAAGGATCTGTCAGATTGATATTTGCAGAGCCGGGGGGGGGGGGGGGGAGGCGGGAACAGGATGCTCAGATATACAGACTTTGGAGTGAACCAGCAGGGCAATAGTTATATCCTTCTATGGCCATACCCAGTGGTGTCCTTATGTTTCATTCTTTTTCCACCCTTTTATGCGATCCTATCCAAGACATGTGCCAGGACCTTTCTAAAGATAGGAGAGGAACAACCCATGCAGACACACCCGAGAAGAAGCTGATATTCTTGGAAGGGAAGGGTCAAAGAAGGAAAAAAATGAAAACAACAGCATGATCATTAAAAGAAGAATTTGGAAATATAAGAAGGAAAAAGAAAAGGCAAAAATTGAAAGCTTGAGATGCAGTGGCAAAAGGCCAATAATGAATCAGACAAAACATCTTGAGGGGGGAAAATAAAAGTCCTGGATTTTATGGAAGAAACATGTCTGTTCTAATAATCATACGGATTGTAACAAAGTATGTGACAGGCAAATCCAATGGTAGAGAATCTTCTTTTCATCTTGATTTGGTGAGTTCTCTACAGCACTAATTCTTAACCACTGCTATGCATACAATACTGGACCCAGAGGGAGACTAGATGGGACACTGGGGTTTGGTAGCAATTTCTAAGTACCCACTCCCTTTCAATCCACATGTCCTCCTGCATGTGTGATGTACACCTCCTATAGATCCTGCCTGCTACAAATTTGGGGCCATCCCAAAGAATTTTGCTGCCAGAGGCAAAGAACAATATAGCATCCTTCTCCCAGTCAATGCAAAAGCTGACTAGACTAGCAATGAGTAGACTTCAGCAATGGTGATAGGAAAAGTTTCATAAGATAGTCTGCTGTAGCAAAACCACAAAGAGTCATGTGGCACCTTTGCAATCAGCAGAGCTGTTATAAAACTGCTTCACAATATGAGGCAACTACCGGTAGAGGTACTTATCATTCCACCTAGTGTTTATTTATGTTAATATACCATCACTTTTAGTAACCTTCTATTTCAATTTGCTCTTTCTCCATTGTCTATATCCTCCCCCCTCTGTGTGTGTGTTCTCAAAAGCTCATGCAATAATAAATTTGTTTTATTCCAAAGAGCCATATGACTCCCATTGGCTTGATGAGAGGACAGCATCGTTCACCGTTCCTGAGGGCAGAACTATAGCACACAGTTCTCTTGTCCCACATCTTGCTGCTGTTCCTACCTGCCGCCTGAGCAGGCAGGTGCCTCGCTTTGCCTAATTATAGGGTTGATTATTCACCTGTGATTTTGAGGCACATGGCGAGAAACTTTGGACACCAGTGTTTCTCCTAACCTCCTCTTGCCCTTGTCCACAAGCAAGTGTCTTTGATATGCTGCTTCTTGCCAGGAATTCCCCATTGAGCTTCTGCCCAGGAAAATGTAGACTCAATGGTATGATTGTAATTTTCAACGATTGATGTAATTAATAAGTTAGGTTGTTGTGTTTATTCCCAATGCTACTACTGCAATTTTATGCCCTTAAGAAGTCTCCATAAATGATAAATATAATCACAAATGCCTATAAACATATAAATGCCCTTCTTTGGATTTCTGTTTCTGTTGCAATGAGACCCAGGTTCTTTGACAGAGTGATTGATTCAGAACTACTGTTTTATGAACCATTTCCACATACCCAGAGACCTCAGATTTTCCGAAAGAGATGTTTAAGGAACTCACTTCTGTCCAGTCAGGACCATCTAGCACTGTATTGTCCATGCTGAGCAGCAACAGTGTTTCAGAGAGGAGTTTTCCAGCCCTACTTGGAAGAATCAGGGGTTGAATCTGGGACCTTCCACAGGGAACACCGAACACACATTCTTCTAGGAAGATGCACAGACCACAAGATTTGGTTAGGATCTCATTTTAGGGCCTCAGAAAAGGTCCTGTTTACACTCAAACCAGCTCAAAGCCAGTCTGCTTTAACTTGGGTCCAATACCCAAGACAACTTTCAGAAATCCTAATTATGCCTCTAGTGACTCTCACTAGAAATTACAATATGACAATAATTTTGTTTCTTTGTCAACACTGGAGCAAAATTTGCATCTCTGATAGCTATCTGGAAAGGGATGATGCTCATCAAATTGTAGACAAATAGCTACAGAGATGCTTGTGTGATGCACCTTTAAAGTTTGATTTATTATAAAAATAAAATTACTGAAAAGCTTTTTTATTTCTTGGCAGAACTGGTAGAATTAGTAGATTGCAGGAATTTTTGGCTCATGAAGGAATCAAGGCTGCCAAGTTTTAACTGAAAAGATGCAGGAATTTTATTTTTATTTTTTTGTACAAGAGCAGCCTTTCCATTTGGAAGACTTTCAGAGAAGGACATACTTATCCCTGTAGGTTCCTTGTGGAACATCGCTCTAAAATTTTCTAACAGAAGTGGTCTAAGTAACAAACTGGCAAAGTTCAGTAATTTTCATGCCCTTGACTGGGGATGCTACTTATTAACAACAGATACCAACACTACTTCAGGTTATTATGACTACAAGAAAATTGATACAAGGGAAATTTACAAAATACACACTGTGAGATTTTAATTCTGGGAATATTTTAAATGGATATATGTGCTCTATCTCATATTTAAAGTACGTGTCTATACAGGTACACAAACTATGCCCATAAATATGGGTGAATTTAAATTACATCTGCCTATTCAAACATAGTCCTGTGGTAGCTTGTATTCAAGTGCTCTTCCTTCTCCAGCTAACCAATAGAGCACTGTTTTGCTTAAGAGAAGGTTATCATCCCAGTGTAAGGTAACAGCTCAATTTTCTAAGAATTTACATGACTTTAATGAGTAACTACTTAAATCTCTAGCAATTTTATACATAGATACTTGAGCCTAGGTTTGTTGTAATTTACAGAGTTTCCATTTATGGAAACTATTCCTAGGCTGTTGTTTCCCTTTCTTTGCATGACTGCACACTGTTTCTGCACTACAACCAGCCTGTTCGTTTTGTGGGTAGCTCCTCATATTTCTTCAATTTTACCCTATTTTCTTGGAGTCTGCTTGGAATGCCTGAAAATGATGTTTACAGCAGTATATGCATAAGTCTTAACATTTGCGCTAGGAAGCCAGTTTTACTGAACTCAGTGGAACTTAGTTCTGAATAAACAAGTGTAGGCATGTACAGCATAGTGTGGAAAAGCATCAGAACGGGTAGACATTTTCACTTACTTCACAATGTCTATTGTATTAGAAAACCCGAGAGACCCCCTCAGAATGTCTAAGAAAGTTTTGGAAGTGTTGAACTTGAACTGGACTGTGCACAGGGTCTTTCGCTTATTCCCTCAACTAATCTCAAAAATGCTCTAATCAAGCTTAAACCTGTCTTGGCACCGGCTTTCCCTCCTTCAGTCAAACCATTTGTACAGATCCTCTCTATATCCACAAGTTCCCCACACTCTTTTGAAAACCCAGGTCTCTCAAAAGTATTAATAAAATAACTAATGCAAATGTTTACCTGAGGGGAAATGGAAATTCTTATTTAATTAAGGCTGTGCCAGAAATATGTTTGCATTACCCAAACCAGTATATAAATTATGTCACTTAGAGATCTATCACATTAACATTTAAAATAAGGCTATTGTATAATTATGATAAGGCTACTGTATAATTACTTCATGTCTCCTATTTTGAACCTGCCGACCTTCAATATAACAGGATATTTTAAAGTAAAATACTACATGCTTTAATTAATGTCAGGAAGATTAAAAGCAAATCAGGGAGACGAGCAGCTATAATAGCTAATTAACACTTAACCAAATACCTGAAATATTATAAAGGCAATATTTGTATGATACTGATAAGGTTTGGTTGGTGGTGAATTAAGTAACGGGAACAGGGGGCAGAAGCTACAGATGAAAAAATAAAATAGGTACAAAAATGTGCAGGCCATTTGAAAACATACATCTCCCTCTATAAAGAGTTTTGAAACACACAGAAGCATGCAGAAATCAATGACAAAGAAAAGGCTCCAAGAATGTTGTGTGTGTGTGTGCTTGGCTGTGTGTTTTGTGTTTTTCTTTAAGTAAAAGGAATTTCTACATTCTTAGCTGAAAGATGGAAGTCCTCCCTTCTCAACCATTAATCTTGGTTGATGAAGGAAGAGTGGAATGGGGGTGTCCAAAGACACAGTAGTCAGCCAAAGATATGTTTGCTTAACTTTTATTTGTCTCAGAGCCAACATAAAACACCATAGTGCTAATGTGAGTTCTTTCAAAACATGTTTCCGTTCTTTAGGGATACAGTAGGGGAGGACTGTTTCATTCAAAAGGGAGGATTACAATGTCCCATATTATTTTTCTTCATTACAATAGCATCTAAAGAACAGAGATTCATATGGGGTCTTATTGTATTAAGAACTTCGAGAAGCTGTTCTTACCCCCAAGAAGATACTAATTCAAAGAGACACAGCCAAGTGATGGATGGAAAGGGATATGTCTAGGAAAACAAGAGTAGGAGTTCCACTTTACACACTGGACTTCAAGAAGTCAGAAGCTAAAAACATAATCACTTGATAAATAAAGAAAAGAATCTATTCAGCTGGCCCTGGATACCTTCCCCCCACCCCGCCACTTTTGAAACATGAAACTACCTTTTCAATCAATATTAAGCAGAGCTCTGCTGGATCAGCCAAAAGGCATATCTAGTTCAGCATTTTGTTCCCAAATGCAGCCAACTGAAAGCCTGTTGGAGACCCACACAACAGGAAATGAGCACAACAGCACCCTTCTCCTGGTGTGTCGCCAAACAACTCTTAGCTCAGAGTCATACTGTGCTCGATACTAGGATGAGATATTGTAGAGATGTGCACTATCTTCAGCCAAATGGTAAAACACTACCTGAACATGGACACTTCCAGGGTAGAACACCCCCCATGAGTCGTTCGTATGAAATCCAGCATTTGTGAGGTGAAAAATGTTAACATAAAAAAGCATGCAACAATTTATTTATTTATTTATTTAATTAATTTAATTTATTTAACTTATATGCCGCCCACACTACCCAAAGGTCTCTGGGTGGCTTACAGCGGCTAAAAGCAAGAAATAGGAAAATTAAGCAATCAACATCTTACAAGTGGGATGCTGAGCCAGCACCAAAGGAAGAGACTGATAGCTGTGCCCCACCCCCCATGAAATCAACTCCTCAGCATATGCCAATCATAGAAGCAGAATGAGGAGAGTCTCTGAATGAGGTCATAAGGCCGGTCACCATATGTAGCTGGATACAGATATACATTATATAGATGTATCTGCAATGAGAAATGAGGGATTTCTGTCAGTGTAGCATATTGCCCCAGCTTTGGCTTTTTTGGCCTTCTTCCTTTTTAAAAAGGTTAGTTACACTACTAGGACTATGTGTGTACATGCATGGAAATGCCTGCATTCTGATGGCCAGGTCACAATGTCACCTTTGGGTTTGTTTCCAATCCCCTCTTTGGCTTTTCTTTTCTTGTTGATGTGATATTGTCACTGCTACATTTCATAACAGCTATCTCCTGCTTCTCTTTCTTTTGTGCTCTGTGGGAAAATAATTCTTCCAGAAATAATTCTGATGGCACTGTATAACCAACCCTTCCACTGGTCCTAAGTATCTGTGTTTCCCTATTCCTGCTTTTCAGAGAGATCCAGAAAAGCAAAAATATTGGCACAGATATCATAAGGATTGGGTTTGAATGGCTGAAATTCTGTTTGCACATAAGGCTGATGATGTTATCAGCCTTATGCAACATAGTTTATGGGACAGGATTACAGCCAATGTTTTCTTAAGATCACAAGGCAGGGCAAGCACTAACCTGTATGCTTTTATTCAAATACGGATTGAAACGGGGCAGTGTACATCCATGGTTTAATAGTAATTATGATGAGTATTCCCTGGTAGACTTCTTGTTATTGTTGTTTAGTCGTTAAGTCGTGTCCGACTCTTCATGACCCCATGGACCAGAGCATGCCAGGCCCTCCTGTCTTCCACTGCCTCCCGGAGTTGGGTCAAATTCATGTTGGTCGCTTCGATGACACTGTCCATCCATCTCGTCCTCTGTCATCCCCTTCTCCTCTTGCCTTCACACTTTCCCAACATCAGGGTCTTTTCCAGGGAGTCTTCTCTTCTCATGAGATGGCCAAAGTATTGGAGCCTCAGCTTCAGGATCTGTCCTTCCAGTGAGCTGGTAGACTTACCCTCCATCAATTCATCTAACCCTTTAAAAGTTACCCACATTGTGGCTCCAACACATTATTGTATCTTGTGGTGGAAGTAGAAAGGGTACTTTTTGCAGAGAGAATGACAGGACAAACATCAGCTCTGCTTACATCTCTCTGTATGCCTATAAGAGCAAGCGGTGTTTGGATGGCATTTTTAAGGGGAATATAGCCAGTTTTTCAGTCTAAGTAAGCAAGAGCCTGCTAACTTTTAGTGACTGGACTTCACATTCCTTAAGCAATTGTTTTTATAAAGCAAATATTGCCTTACAGACCAGTGCAAGAGTGAAATCCTATCCGGTGGTTGGTTCATATGACTGCCACCCATATTTCCAACCCCTCTCCTATTCTTGGCTGGTGGTCCTCAGGTACCTGCTATCCATGTGATCTTGTGAAGTTTAAGTGACTCTGTCCTTCAAACCTTACTGAAGCTTCACAAAATCAAGGGAAGTGGCAACTATGTTGTTCCAGCAATGTACATCAGTTGGTCAGAGGGCAACTGAGATGTTTCAGATGCAGAAGGCTGCCTGATATTTCAGGATCCCGTACATTCACATGAGTCAGGAACCGATGTATAGAAGTTGGTATAGTCACATGTTGATCAGTTTTATGTCATGAAAGTCGTTCTTGTTATGGAATGATTAAATGCAAACTCTTTGATTTTCTTTCTTTTCTTGACACCACTTCTGTTATTCTCCAAAATGGTTGCACCCAAGTTGCAAGTGAAGTTGAATAGTAGAGCTTCTCACTGTCAAATGTGACATGCATGAATTCTTAAGTCTATGTTCTGTGGCTTTATTAACAGTCAGAATGAATGGATATAAAATGCAAATCATAACAATAGCAGAAATGTTAATTAGTGGGAGGTAGACATCAATGCAAGCAACAGTCTAATCTTAAACATTTTTTTTAATTAATGCAGAAACTCTGAAAAATATGAGCTTTCTATATAACCTTTTCTCCCATGATTCTGCCATTTCTATTATGCCACTGGAAATTTTCTGAAGCTGGGTCAAAAGCAACTCTTGAAAATGTGAAACCAGTGTTGGAATATTATTCTTTAAAAACAACTAGGTGGTCAGAAGAAACAGAGTGACCATTTGAGACATTAAAAATTCTGTCCTGTATCAGAATCAAATGAAGGGATAATATACTTTTGGGAAAGTAGCCTGTAAAACTAGAATAATTTTCTGCTTCTGACTTGAATTTTGTCAGTACTTTCTCATGAAGCTTGGACAATTTCTTAGCTTTCCTTGTGAATCTTCTGGGATTCCAGTTCTTGAAGTTTGTTCATGTTATGCTTTGTTATGCCAGGAAACCTGGCACAACCTAGCACGACATATATCATTCTGCAGGAAATGGAAGAAGAAACAAACTGCTAATTTGGTTGTTTATATGGATGAGGGGAAAAATGAACTGACTAATTATGGAAGGGAGTTGCAGCTACCATGCATCTCAGACAATCATGTCTTATCAAAGAGATAGGAGCAAATCATGCAAGCCAAAAGGCTGGCAATGTGAGGTATTACACGTGGTCCATAAAAAACTCTTAACCCAGAACATGACTTATCATTCCATTAATACATTAAAGGAAAGCAAAATGTTTCCACTTGAAGACAGTCTATTATCTCTGCAGACATAATCTGCCATAAGTCAGCACTATCTAGTAGAAAGCTGCCATGCAATGCCTAGGCATTTCTACAAATATCCCATCTAATTTTTTTCTTAGCATTTGGAGGCTCCAAATTACCTTTCTGTTTTTAAGCAACTGGCACATATCTGTTTCTGATATATGGGCACTAGATATGGGCATTTTGTCAGATATGGGCATTCTGTCATTTAGCTGCCCAGAGTAGACTTGGGTCTAGATGGGCGGGGTATAAATTTAATAAATAAATAAAATAAAATAAAATAAATGTGTATCTAGAATGAAGCATGGCACCACAGGTGGTGCGGATTCCCTTCCACCACCACCCAGGCAGGCCAATAACTGGGCTCTGTAAGTCGCTGGGTTCCTTCATCGGCTGCATGGAGAGACTCCCTGTCCTGCCTCCTCACTGGAGTGGTCGGCTGTCTGGGGAGATGGGGCCGGGTCGGCTAGCTCCTGCCCAGATTGGTGTGCCAGTGCCGAAGAAGGATCCAGTGATGTGCGGAGCCTGGTTAGTGGCACGGTCAACCTGGGGGTGGGGGAACTGAATCTGCACCACCTGTGGTGCCACACTTCATCCTAGATATGAATGATGAAGCACCCATGTCTAATGGGCACTATTCAGACAAATGAGTTTGCTTAGTTTGCTGATGTTTTCAATGGGATCCCCCTTCCCAACAGTTTAACCATGGAGATACCTAAGTATGTATTTCCATCAACACTCCATTTTGCAATGTTAGTTAAACCTAGTGCTCACATGCTCATGGGCCCCAAGTACCTTTACAGGGAAAGAAAAAGCACCAACAGACAACTGCAGCAAGCCAACACCTGTCCCAATTCTGAAATGAATCGTAGAATTTTGCCAAGTGAATCTAGAAGGCAGATAGAATGCAGAGCAGGGCCAGGCCAAGCCACAGAAAAGTGATGAAACTGAACTAAGGGACATCTGCTCATCCTTATTTGTGGCACAGCTTGCTATTGCAGTGCATGTGAAAACAAAATAAGCAGGCAGTTGGGAATGTCTTTAAAATCAAACCATTCCCTCCTCTGGCATCACTTTCCTCTGATATTTGTCTCCCCATTTTCTGAACCATTCCATTACCTGATGCTTCAGTTGCCACCATGAGACTTGGCAAGCATTTTAAAAGATCACTTGAGTTGCACATTGTCCTTATGCTCCCTTCTTTGACCTATACAGAATTCTTAGATTCATTTCTAGAGGAAGACCTCAAATTGTACACAGTTTTATGTGCACAGCATTGCTGGTGGACATTTATAAGCTAGTGGCATTATTGAGGATTGAGGATGCTAGAAATCTTTTGGATTAATTCCAGAGTGAAGCTTATCTTAGCAAATTCCTGTTCGCAGCTACAACAGCTGCCCTTTACTTGTGCATGATTATTGAGCTGCCTGTTCTTAATAAGATGCTAAGATCCACAATGACGGTTATATCATACTACCTTGGGAAATTATTCTGTTGTACAGAATGAATATCCTCAGTTTAAGCATCCCTTTGGGATGAGCACTTTATTACCACTAGCTAGTCTCTGTGCTATGGATTTGATTATTGAAGGGCTTTCTTTGGTCACATGTACTTCGTAATAGGCACGCTGAGATGCTGGGTGGGGGAGGATGCAGTCCCAGTAATCTTCAGTTCAGAACTGCTTCAGAAGGTACATTTTAATCTCTTAATGGTCTTCTTTCTGACAACCTACTAATCTTTCCATTAAGCAGGCTTTTCATCAACTCTATTTCACACATCACTGCAACTTGAAGGGTTAAACAACCTAATTACATAGGAGAAGTTTTAAAAGCACATTAATTGTTGTCTGGAACTTTGGGTGTACAGCACATTCTCACCCATGGATCAGTTCCTGACATTTACTTTACAAACAAGCAGTGACTAAGCTGCAAGAAATGAATGCAAATACAAAGCCTAGCAACAGCTGACAATGTGTACAGACTTGAGGAACCTGCTATCATGAGAAAGATGCTGTGCCAAATCAAAGTCCTGAAGAACTTGGAAACCTATGTGCTGTGCTGATTTCTTCCCCTTCCCTGGCCCCTGTAGCTGAAATCTAGAAACACTAGGAAATGGTGATCATCTAGAAGATCTCACGTGGAGTGATAAACATCTTTGCACGTCGACCATAAGGCTATAAATCTTGCTGCTAGCTCTGCATTTTCATTGTTCTGCTGTTTGTCTCCTAACACTTTAAATCAGCTAAAATCACAGGCAGAACTTATTGTATTCTAGTTCTTCATTTTCCTTTAGTAATAAGCACCAGACTTATTTGTTCATTTTTCTTTCAGACATATTTTATTTCTTATGGCTTGCATGTCGTCACTTGTGATGGACAAGCCTCAAGAGTTTTGTAGGTTCAGCTAAGCCCTTAAAGATCTGGACAAATAAATAGGGATTATCTACAGCTTTGGAGGGCACGTCTACCCATTATCTGTATTTCATTTGTCTTTCTCCCACTCCCGT
This sequence comes from Intellagama lesueurii, assembly GCA_037013535.1. NCBI lineage: Eukaryota > Metazoa > Chordata > Lepidosauria > Squamata > Agamidae > Intellagama > Intellagama lesueurii. The sequence goes on from JBAJHW010000002.1 coordinate 249,123,097, forward strand.
CTTTTAACTATCATCTTTTTTCACTTGTCTTCTTAACCCAAGAATTGTAAGCAGATTCCAAAGGCCGGCTGTGTTTATTCATACAGCACTGAAAAAGTTAATCCAAGTAGTCTTGATTCTCAGTCCACTAATATAAGCTGGTTTCCCATTAGATATGAAGAATAAAATCACTGGTGTAAGTAAGACTAGCAAGCAACTATGTTAGTGTTCTTGATTCAGACAACAGGATCTAACAGCATATTACTCATTATTTAGGAATTGAAAGGCAACATATTCTTAATTATTTAAGTTATTATGGTTCGATTTTGCTGTCAGGAAGGGGGGGAGGTGCTTATGCCTGAGGTTCAAAATAATTTAGTAGCCTATGGTATTATGCTGTAGTCTAATAGCTTTGTGAGTGAGAGTGCTATGTGGTGCTCTCAGCCTCTCTCATGGACAGACATTAATGTGGTTCCTCTGATGCCTCAGGCTGCAAATTTTCTTGGGTTGGATCTACCACCATCAAAATAGAAACCTAATAAGTCAGAATTTGTGTCAGTGCTTGGATCCAGATCCAGGCCATAGCCATAGCCATTGCCAAAGCAATCAACAGCTGGTCTGGTCCTGTCCCAATCCTTCCATACAGCATACCAAATGACATAATTACAGTAAAGAGAAGGCATCAGTTCTCTCCTCTCCAAATAATAGCATAGTTTACCTCTTCACTACCCGTCTCCAGTGCCCTGCTTTCCCTGTTTACATTACATTGCATACATTAATATGCTGTCTGTGTTCATCTGCATGAGTTCTCTGAAGGATAATATTCAGACGAAACAAGGCCAGGCCCATATGACCAATCCCAAATTCCAATAAGTTGTTGATATGAATGGCAGGTTCCTGTGAAATCAAGTATTTACCAGTGATGTAATCTGTTTTGGATGTAAACTGAAAATTGAACCAAATCACTGACATCCAGATTGTTAGCTTGAATTTGATACATATTTTGAACTTTGGGATTTGGTTGAATGGAATCACACTCATGCAATAAAAGTCAGAATCAAGATGGCCTGGAGCAGCTTTCTTCAGGTGAAGAATCTGCATTTTATGGTGCTATGCATTCTTGGTCTATTATATGACATGGAATAGTGGACTTCTAACACAGGCAGATTTATAAAAAAAGAAGTACTTGGAATTTAGATTTATTACAAGAGGCAACGGATTTCTTGGATTTAAAGGACAGCCAGTTAACAGGTAAAGCAGATGAATAAAAACAAGAACAATTAAAAAAAACTCTCATAAAATGTGAAAAACTAAAAAAAAACTTCAGTTGTATAAAGAGAAACAAAAACAATCTAGATTGTTGCAGCTGACCATTCATGTTGAAATAAATGGGAAAAGACATGCGGGAAAGAGAAGAACATCTTGGTGAAAGAATCAGGAAAAGAGCTTAGATGTATGTAGCACAACATCACTTTCAGAGCTGCTGGATTCAAAGTCCAGATAGAGACAATGACATCCAACCGACAGAAGAGGAGGAGGAGGAGGAGGAGGAGGAGGGATTCTGAATCTGCATAAAATTAAACTGATTACAATAAAATGACAAGAGGAAGGTGGGAAGAGGAAGGACGTGACTGACAGCTGCAGATTCCGACTGGAGAAGGATTTGATCGGATTTTAATCGAAGCACTTTGTGAGAGACAGTGAAGTGGTATTTCAGAATGGGAGGGGGGTCATAAAGGGAAGTGACTTTCTCTTTTTTTGGAACAGCAAAATACTTCTAACAGCAATTCAAGGCCTCTCCAATGCTGGCACACAGACATTTCAAGAACCCCACTTTCCAACGTTTTCAAGCCTCCTTTGCCCCATCTGCACTACTTTGTGTCTGTCTGGAGCTGGAACTCAGCACTAGCTACGCTTAGCATGCTTGGGGGCAAGGTCAGTAGATTTCATGGATCTGGTTCTCACTGATGTGAGCTGTGGCATTCGCCCAGGTCATGAATATTCATATGCTATTTGTACAGACCAATGGGAGTGCTGGAGGGGCGGAGTCATGAGGTATAAGAGACTCAGCAGGAGGAGGAGGAGTTTAGATAGACATAGATAGGGTTTAGAGATAGAGAGATTTGGAGTTTGGGCGGGAGAGTGGTGGTTGAGAGGGATAAAGGAGAATGTTTGTTTAAGAGTTAATAACATTGCTTGTTCTGTCAACACCTGTATCAATAAACAATTTCTATTTGGTTCTTTTAAAATGACATATGGCCTGGACCTCGATTATTAATAATAGGTATTGTTGATGAAATCAACTGGTGGCAGCTGAGGGGCACGTAGCGTGAGCTCTTTGTTTGGTGAAACAATCAGGGGCCATGTGTGGATTGTGACATGAGCCAACACTAGTCTCTCCAAAGGTAGTTAAGGCCCTCACCACAGTTTTACATTCAAACATGCCCCCATTCCACTTTCCTCCTTCTTTTAAAAGTTGGTGGAGGTTTCACATATCAAATAGTTTAGAGAGATAGCTTAAGAACAGGTTGTGGTCATCAGAAAGGAAAACCAACCCTTTCTAACATTTATACAGTGAAACAACAGAACAAAATAAACATTTCTGTTCCATACCCATAGCAAAATGGGTATGGGTCATTGTCCAGGTCATGCTGCCTGAAGGATACTGGGAATTATAGTCCAGAAGATGACTTTTCCAAGCTCAGCCATTTCCAACATCAGCTTCACAAAGTTCCTTCTTAAGTCTTTTGCATCTAATTTCTGCATTAACCAGCATTTTAAACAAATCTGCATTAATTTTGCATTATTTTGGGAAGGGGTTTGTTCTAAAATGTGCATTTCTCTAGGCATTTTAACCTAAACAATGCATTCCTATGGTTATCTTTATATGGGAGAATGTCACAGGAAAGATGATAACTAAAGCAGATGAATGTCCTCCCCCCCCCCCCCCCAGGTACCTTTGCATTGATGAAAATTGTACTGGCAGTGTGGAGAAACCAAGGGCAACTGTGCCCCCATCTGTGTATTACTCTGGAAAGTGCAAATCAGGTCAGTTCACTTAAAAGATCAGACTGAATGAAATCCCTGAACATTCCTGGAAGGAACAAGACCACGCTTCTTCTTGTGCTTCAGGAAAACGTATCTTAGGCAAGGGAGTTGGGTAATCACCTAGGCAAGGGTAAGCTTTCAAGATCATTCTGTCCAGGACTAACAGATGCATCATCTCATCTAATGGCACCCTCAGACATGATTGACAACATAGGGTATCTAAAAGAACCAACCATTACGAAGCAGGAAAAGTAATTTTTCAACATGTAGAAATGAGAGATGGCTGTAAAAGAACATACTGTTTTTTGCCAGTTGAATATATAACTACATAGGGAATTTGGAAGAGTAACTCCATATATAACTATGTAAATAGTTAAAGAGGAACTATTCTTGCTGAAGCGTCCCTTTCTTTACATTCCTATACTTTTAGTACATGATTAATTTCTTCCGTAGCTTTGCTAAAAGAGTTGGGCATCTGTCTCTTTAAAGAAAAACAGATGTGCCTGAGGAAGCCATTAGCACTCAGTAAGGTGTCTCATGTCTGATGAGCAAACAAGCCCCAATAAACTTCCCACCATTTTGATTACACAAATAAAGGAGAAATACAGATCTGGCTTTCAATATTAACGGATTTTTAAAGCTCTTCACAGAGACCATGATCTAGGCAAGATCTGTGAAGAGAATCTTTGCAGAGCCTAATAATGTGGTAAAGGTTAAGTGCTTAATATTGTCATAGTTTCAAATGAGACTCTCATACAAAGGACTGGAAAGCCACATAAGTGGAAGCTTCAGCTTGGAAAAAAATACTTCAGTGAGGGTTAGAACCTAGGTTCATGGAAATGTTTCTCTCTGACAATCTTTTAAAAAACACCAATTATTTTTCAAAGCTGTAACATTAACATTTTTTTGCCTAAGATGATAATTAAAGCAGGTGAGTGTTTCTCCCCCAGTCCTTTTGCATCTGATGTACTCAAAGCTCTTTCCTGCCACTTTTAGCCTGCCACACGTGAGTCTTACTCTGGCGCATTATATAAACACTGATTTCAATTAAATCAAGAATTTGAAAACATTTCAGCTTATTCATCTATTGTCTAAAGTCATGACAAATTACTAGTTGCTACAACTGTTGTTTCTTGGTTTCAGTAATGATTGCATGTCAAAAAAAAAGGAGGGGGAGCTTCCAGCAATCCTGTGTTTTCCTGTCACATCTTCCAAATGGCTTCTTTTATTTTAGCTGATCTCCTCCTAAGAACAAACAACAGAATGGCCAGTGACACATCACCAAAAATGAGGTCATGCATGGCAAATAAAGAAGACAAAAGAGGGCATTAATGTACATAAAACCAAATAGGCTAACTTCTGCATGCTAGTACAAAATTATTTTATTTTATTTTAATTGTAGGTTATACACAACTACAGCATAGCTCACTGAAATGGAGAAGATTCTGCACCCGCTGAATCAGCTGCCTAGGTGTTACCTGTGAACTTCAAGATCCCTGATCTCCCTCCTTACGGGCTTTTTATCATTTTTTAAAAAAAGACTGCCTTCAAATATAGAGCTATGCTTTGTAAAAAGGACACATGGCCACCCAAGCAAATAGTGTCATAAATCCACTCTCAAGACTCTGGGCTTCATGCAGCATAATACTGAAAGTGCATGAACGTAAAGTATTGGGCATATATTAAGTGAAAGCCCTAAACGGTTTAGGACCTCGATATCTGGCGGAACGCCTCCTCCCACCTAGATCTACCCATATCACTCGATCTAGCCAGGAGGTGCGGTTGAGGAGCCTAACGCCGAGGGAGGCCAGGAAAGAAAAAAACAAGAAACCGGGCCTTCTCGGCAGTGGCTCCTCATCTTTGGAATAATCTCCCCTCCGAGATTCGTCTGGCCCCTTCGCTGGGTACTTTCAAAAGCCAACTTAAAACCTGGCTATTTAGGCAGGCCTTCCCTCCGGGCACCACTTGATCTATTTTTTCTTTTTCTCCCATCTTGAATGATTGTTTATTGTTGTAAATTGTTGTTATATTTTAATTGTTTTTATTCCACTTGTTGTGAGCCGCCCAGAGTAGTCAAAGACTAGATGGGCGGGATATAAGTATAATAAATAAATAAATAAAAATAAATAAATAAGGGAGAGGCATACATCTAAACGTGTGCTCAACTGATTTTGTCTACACACACACACACACACACACACACACACACACACACACACACCTCTTTTTGGTGCTTCATAAAATGACCATCCATTCATATATTGCAAGAAAAAAGGAGGACACAATTAGAATAAAAATAAACAAAGAAATACAATCCTGGTGATTTAGGTTCTCTTACCATCTGAGATATAGTGATGAGGACTACGGAAATAAAGCCCATAATGTCTTGTAAGATTCCTCACTACCATGTGTCTCATCTGCCCTTAACAGGGAGCCCAATGGATGGAAGGAGAGGACCACATTATCTGACCCTCCAATCCTTTCTTTCACTTCAGGCCCTCCCACAGGTCAGCCAGGAGGGTGCTTAATCACTCAGACTGTATTTTCTGAAGTAATTGGCAGCCAGGAGCATAAAGGAGATCTGAAAGAGACCAGGGATGGTGGCTAATTCAATCCTTTGTTCCACCAAGGTTCAGATCCAGATCCTCCCTCTGGCTGCTACTTACTGAACACAAATAACTACCGCCAGATGAATGATTATTGGCACATCTACCTTGGCCTTGCCTCCAGTGGCATTTAAAGAAACAGAATTCTCTGGCAGGGAAGTTTCAGCCTTTCCTCTCTGCCTTCAAATAAGGGTGGGTGGAGCATCCTTTGTGTGGAGGGAATTCTGTTTTTAGTTGCTTAGCCAAACCTCTGCTGCCTCTGCTGGTTTTAGCTTTCATGCTCATTTGATTTTTCTAGGTTGCTATTTTTGATCATTAGATTTCCTTGCAGGATAATTAGCATTAGCAAACTTGAAGTGCCTTTGGCACAAAAGCTTTAGTGCAGAAATGCTTGAATCAGGACCAGTGGTGTAACAGAGCCCACGCTCAGAGGGCTGAAGCCCTGGGACTTTCTGATGGACTGTGGCATCATCTGCCATTGCCCTTAGACTCCTCTGCTCCCTCTCAGCTTAGCTGCAATGCTCACAGTACCTGGAAAGAAATGGATTTCCCCTAGAACAGTGTACCGTTGCAAGCTATTCCTGTCACAATGCAAAGTTTTGAGGATACTTTGGCCATGAGCCATTAATGACAATTAAGAGCCATCAGTTTTACAAAATACCTGCTCCTTCTTTGTTGATATGCACTGATCCAGCTGCCTGGACTTTTAAGCTCTTCCTGATGGGGGTCTAGCTATGGAGACTGTCATGATGAGTACCTCCGTTTCCAAATTTACCACTACAACATTGACCAGAGCATCAGAATTGTTTCTTGATGGAGCCGAGAAAGGCAATTGAAAAATATTGTTTTTAAACTGATACAGGATTTTTAAAAAATATGTAATTTTTGAAATCAAAATCCCTAGGCTGGATCTTTCTCATAAAGAAAAAATCCACTGCAAAATCAGTGGGACTTACCTGTAAGTTAGTGAGAATGGAATGTCTCTGTTCTAAATAATAAATGTGGACCGAGCCACCTGAAAGTATTATAGATAGGGAAGGGTAATAATTTGTAATAAGGTACTTATTCTCCTTTCTTCATCTTTGTCTGATTACCAATAAATTAAGTTCATTCATTGAACAAAATCAGGACTGAACAAAGAGCTGAACAAATTCAGTCTACCGTATTTTTCCGTGTATAAAATGACACTTTTCCCTTAAATAATTAGACAAAAAATTGAGGGTCGTTTTATACACGGAAGGCAGCCGCATTCCCTGCCTTTTGCGAAGCCACGGGGCTTAGCAAAAAGGAAGGGAAGGCTCCCTCTGGGTAAAGCAGCTGTGAAAGGGCTGCATGATCTCAGCCCTTTGATCCTGAAGCAGCCATGAAAGGGCTTCAGGTTCAAAGGGCTGCGATCGTGCAGCCCTTTCATGGCTGCTTTATCCACTTCCTAAGCCCCACGGGGATCAAATTTTCTAATTTGGGGGTTAGAAAAGGGGGGGTCGTCTTATACATTGGGTCGTCCTATAAACTGAAAAATACGGTATATCTTTTCTGGGTCCATATGAGACATATTCAAGCATAAGTCTATTCCACCCAACATCAGTATCATTACATAAAAAAGGATAAAAATTAATGAAAATTCCCAAGTATGCTTCTTAATATATACATTTTGTATGCAGTTATTCCTAACATTTTTTTCATATGCACATTTTCGTTTAATACATATTTTGCATGCAAATCTTGATTTGAGGACTGCATTGCTAACTTCAAAAAAGTGTGCAATCAAAAGGATAGCTGTGTTCCATATTAGTCCGAGGAGAATAAATTAGGTTGATAGTAAAATATAGGCTTAGAACATTTTTCAGCACATCTAGCCATACTCCCAAATAGTTGTTTAGTAGTATAACCTTTGGTCTGTTTTGTTCTGTACTTGCTTTTATCTGGTTATATCTGTAACTCTTCTTAATCTTGTTGTAAACTGCCTTGAGTCCTAGTCCTGGGAGAAAGGAGGGATATACTGTAGGTCAAACAAACAAATACATCTTTCACCTGCTTTAATCTGCAATCCCCAGACCTCACACTGTGCCAAACTGCCGTGACAAGCAAATCCGGAGGGTGGTGGTGGTAAGGGAGTCAGGGCAGGAAAGTGATACAGTGAGAAAGGACTAAATGCCCTCTGCTCAAAGTCTTCACTAGATCTGGAGATCTCAACAGATCCTTTTACATGTGGCAAAAAGTTTACAGGAGACCCAGTTGTACACTTCATGCCATCTCATCATACGTCTGATTAACTGTGAATATTTACAAGAGACAATGACTTCAGAAGGCCGATGTTACCAGAATTCCTTGTTCTGGACCACCATGGAAAGTTACTTTGGGTCACTTTGCATAACTGTCTCTCTGAACGGGCATCTTGGACCTGTCTGCTTCCAAAAAACACCTATTCCATCCTTTCAGTCTTCCTTTTCACTCAGTTATCAAATATTTTGTCCACTTTCCCTCCTGCCGCCTCTCATTTGTCCTTTGTCTCGTTTCCCCAGTCTCTTTTAGGATTAAACTTGACATGATGATAAATATGTAGCTTTTGTAAAAATGCAAGCTGCATCAGCCGAGGGAGAGAAGTTGATTCTAATAATTAATGGGAATAGAGAAGGCATGGATAGGAATAACCTTTCAAGGGTTGTATTGGAGATGAGGAGTGGGAAAACTGTTGGCAAAGCAGAGTTCTGTTCATGCTTCTTTACATTCGAGCTATGGTGCTTGAGATCAATTCTAAAACTTCTGCTTTAGTGCAAAAGTTTTAAAATCAGGGCCAATGGTGTAGCAGAGCCCAGGTGCACAAGACTGGAGACCTGGGACTTTCCAATTAATAGCAATTATGACACCATCCACCAATGCCCTCAGGCTCCCCGTTCCCTCTGAGATTAGCTGCAATAATCAAGGTCATGGTTGATTTCTCCAAGAACAGTTCTTCTGTTGCAAACCATTGCTGTTGTAGCACAAGGAATTGAGGATACTTTGGTCTTGAGCCATTAATGACACATAAGAGCCATCAGTTTTACAAAATATCTCCTCCTCCTTTGTTGATATGCACTGATCCAGTTGTCTGTATTTTTGGACTCTTCCTGTTAGGAGACTAGCTATAGAGACTGTCATGATGAGCTCCTTCATTTCCAAATTTACCAGTACACAATTGAAGAGGGCATCAGATCAGATTGGAAACCAAGTTACCATATATGTGTATGAAGAATACTTAACTCCCTGCAGTCCTTGTAATGCTGATAATGAATTCTCGGACTTTGATGCAGGGAAGTCAGACTCAGAAACCAAAACGTTCACTGGGTGGCCTTGAGAAAGTTACCATCTCTTGACCTGGGCAACCTCATAGGGTTGTTGTGAGGCTAAAATACTGATCTTAGCTTTCTGGGTGGGGTGGGGGATTAGATATTAATACATAGTCAAGTTTATAAATCTAAAAGTTGTTTAGATCAGTGGTCCCCAACCTTTCCCCAACCGCAGACCGGTTGGGGGGGCATGGCACGCTTGCGCAGGGGGTGTGGCACGCTGGCGGGGGTGTGGCGTGCCCACAGGGGGGTACAGCGTGCTCGCATGCATGCACGCGGCGGCGCTTGCGGGGGGGCCAGGAGATCTGTGTCCGCAGCCCGGTCCTGCCTAGGCCGCGGACTGCTGCCAGGTCGCGGACCAGGGGTTGGGGACCCCTGGTTTAGATGCTAATGATCATTTATTCTGTGCTCTTTACTGCCACAAAAGAAGATTATGAGTTTAAAAGGTCAATTCTAACATTAGTGTGCAGTATCATATGAAGATATATTGTTTCTTGGCTATGAAATGAAATTGTCTTTTATATCTAATTCAGGTTTTCAGACATTGCACATCAAGCTGCAGTGCTTAATTTGATATTGGCAGGATGGTTGCATGGCTTTTAAACAATAGACCATGTTTTGCTGGAGAAACACAGAAACAGAATTCAGAAGATAATCTATTTGGAGGACAATTGCGAATGTGAGATGGGGAAGAGCGCCCCTTTGCCACATCTGCCAGGAACTAATGCAGTCACCATAGGAATATACTACTTCAGGTGCTAAGGATGAAAAGCTGTCCACACCGTCGCCATGATTCACGGGCTACAAGTGTTGCCAACATAGAAGATGCTTCAAAGCTTTTTGATAATAGGAGGCCCACAACTGTGGATCACTGGTTGGCTGAGAGGGGCAATAATTTTGTATTTTAACAACACTTGACATTAAGGAGAAGAGAAACAACAAGAGAAGGGAGTGACAAACTGGAAAATAAATTCAGTGATATTTCCTGATTACTGTCGTTCAATGACTTTAATGTTTTAAATCACAGAGATTAAACAGTCAGTTACAGTCAAACTGGTAGCCATGACTGAAAGGCTGGAGGAGAGGAAATCATCATGGAGATTTGATCTTTAAAAAAAGCACCATGGCCACAGAACTTTTTCCCAGGCAGCTGATCAGAGTGTTTCCAAAAGCAAGTATGAAAAGGACCTCTATGATCCATTCATAGAAACAAAATTCAAGATTGGAAAATCTTGAATTCAACATTCCTGCCTTTGGGGGAGTCTCCATCATCTGCCGTCCCTCAGGCACTGAGTGAGAGACAGTGTGGCTGTGCTGCCGCCGGTTGCCAGCCTTCCTGGGGGAGTTTGGCTTGGACTCCCTCAGCCTTGCAGGACTGGGCCCTCACTGCCTCTGGCTGCCCCACCCCCTCCTCAACACCAGCCACCTGGCTCAGGGGGAGAAGGTGCTTTATAAGCTAGAGCTTGTGCCAGGGCCCTGCTGGACCAACATTCCTGCCTTTGGGAGAGTTTCCATCATCTGCCGTCCCTCAGGCACTGAGTGAGAGACAGTGTGGCTGTGCTGCTGCCGGTTGCCAGCCTTCCTGGGGGAGTTTGGCTTGGACTCCCTCGGCCTTGCGGGACTGGGCCCTTGCTGCCTCTGGCTGCCCCACCCCCTCCTCAACATCAGCCACCTGGCTCAGGGGGGAGAAAGGGCTTTAGAAGGGGTTTTTATTGTGATTATCTGTTGCCATCAGGTTACGTACGTAGAGACCCACAGTGGATCTGAGGGAACAGGAATGGGGGAGGGCGTTGGAGGGGGCAGCCATTGAGGTGGTGCTGGGTAGGGGAACGAATGGCGGTGGGGGTAGAACATGCTCACGTACCGCCCACCCTGCTGCGTACCAACAGTCTCCCTGCCTGAGCTGATGGAGGTAGTCTCGGACCTAGTGTTGAGGACTCCCAGGCTGTTGGTGCTGGGGGACCTCAACATCCATGCCAAGGCTGCCTTGACTGGGGCGGCTCAGGACTTCATAGCCGCCATGACAACCATGGGGCTGTCTGAATGTATCATTGGCCCGACACATGAGAAGGGCCATACCTTGGACCTGGTTTTCTCAACGGGACTGGAAGATGGTGGTTTGGATGTGGAGGGGCTGGTTGTGACCCCATTGTCATGGTCAGACCACTTCCTGGTCAAGTTTAGTCTATTAGCTTCTTCTCCCCTCTATAAGGGTAGGGAATCTATTAAGATGATCCGCCCTCGGAGACTAATGGATCTGGATGGTTTCCTGAATGCTCTGGGGGATTATCCGTCTGATATGGTCGGCGCTCCTGTCGAAGCTCAGGTCACCCTATGGAATGGGGAGATGACCTGGGCGGTTGACACGATTGCGCCTAAGCGTCCTCTCCATGCACACAGAGCCCAGACAGCTCCTTGGTATACTTCTGAACTGCGGGCGATGAAGCGAAAGGGGAGACGGCTGGAGTGCAGGTGGAGGAAATCCCGCTGGGAGTCCGATCGAACACGACTTAGAGCCCATTATTGGGCCTATTTTGTGGCAATACGGCTGGCGAAACAGCAATATTTCTCCAGCCGTATTGCTTCCTCAGAATGTCGTCCAGCAGAGCTGTTTCGGGTGGTCCGGGATCTTCTTCAACCGGGAAATCCGGTGGAGGTCCCAGACTGCTCATCAGCTCGCTGTGATGAGTTTGCCATTCATTTTGAGGGAAAAATCACTCAGATTCGCAGTGGGTTGGACTCCACCGTCAAGTATTAATGGATGAGTTTCAATTGTTGAGACCTGAGGATGTGGACAGGGTGCTTGGATCTGTCCGTTCTACCACCATTCCGCTCGACCCTTACCCATCTTGGCTAATTGGAAGATCTGCCAGGGGGGTTCGCACCTGGGTCCAGGAGGCTGTGAACGCCTCTTTGAGAGAGGGAGTGGTCCCTACCACCTTGAAAGAGGCGGTAATTCGGCCACTCCTAAAAAAGCCTAACCTGGACCCAAGGCTGGTGGTTAACTACCGACCAGTGGCGAACCTCCCTTATTTGGGCAAAGTGTTGGAGCGGGTTGTGTCCGGGCAACTCCAGGTGCTGCTGGATGAAACGGATTTTCTGGATCCATTTCAATCGGGTTTCGGGCTGGGTTTTGGTACGGAGACTGCCTTGGTTGCCCTGTACAATGACCTTTGCTGGGAGAGAGACAGGGGGAGCGTGACCCTGATGATACTCCTGGACCTCTCGGCGGCTTTCAACACCATCGACCATGGTGTCCTTTTGGATAGGCTGGCTGGGTTGGGAGTTGGGGGCACCGCTTTACGGTGGTTCTGCTCCTTCCTGGCTGACCGTGTCCAGAGGGTGGTGCTGGGGGACAGTTGCTCTGTCCCATGGCGTTTATGTCATGGAGTTCCTCAGGGCTCGATACTGTCCCCCATGCTGTTTAACATCTACATGAAACCGCTGGGAGAGGTCATCAGGAGGTTTGGGCTGAGGAGTCAGCAATATGCTGACGATACTCAGCTCTACCTCTCGTTTTCCACCAATCCAGGTGAGGCGGTTTCTGTGCTGAACTCGTGTCTGGACCTGATAATGGACTGGATGAGGGTTAATAAATTGAAACTCAATCCAGACAAGATGGAAGTGCTGTTAGTGGGTGCTTCGCCGGACAGGCTGGAGAGCTATTTCCCTGCCCTGAATGGGGTTACACTCCCCCTAAGGGACAGGGTCCGCAGCCTTGGGGTGCTCCTGGACCCCAGTCTAACTCTGGAAGCCCAAGTGGACTCAATGGCCAGGGGCGCCTTCCTTCAGCTGCGGAAATTATACCAGCTATGGCCCTACCTGGATGAGCGGAGTCTCATGACAGTTACACATGCGCTGGTAACATCTCGTATAGATTACTGCAATGCGCTCTACGTGGGGCTGCCTTTAAAGACGGTCCGGCAACTGCAACTGCTCCAGAATCAAGCTGCGCAGTTGGTGAGTGGTGGGGCCGCTAGGGGACACATCAATCCAATTCTGTTTAAATTACATTGGCTACCAGTTGCTGCCCGGGCCCAATTCAAAGTGCTTGTTTTGACATATAAAGCCCTAAACGGCTTGGGCCCTGGATACCTGAAGAACCGCCTCCTTCCATATGAACCTACCCGGCAGTTAAGATCTAGCCAGGGGGCCCTTTTGAAAGAGCCGTCCCTCAAGGAGGTAAGAGGGATGGCTTGTAGACAAAGGGCCTTTTCGGCAGCTGCCCCCAGACTATGGAACACCCTCCCGACTGAGATTCGTCTGGCGCCGACGCTGATGACATTTCGGCGCCAGGTCAAAACCTTCCTGTTCCAGAAGGCTTTTAATTGAAATAATACCAACTGTGGGTCCTGATGGCAATTTTTAGAGTATATGTTTTAATTGTATTTTAATTGTTTTATCTTTTTTACTGTATTTTAATTGTTGTAAGCCACCCAGAGACCTTTGGGTAGTGTGGGCGGCATATAAGTTAAATAAATAAATAAATAAATAAGTATTTTTGTATTTTGTAACATTTTTGTGATCTAGAGGTATTGACCAACCTTGAACTTTGTTCCAAAAGGTACATTTCTCAATATCTTCTTGTACCAAACGTGGGCAGGTTGTGGGTAGCACCACCTGCTCCTTTGCATGTTCTGTATATAGATGGAAAGAATGAGGTGATAGGGTTGCTGTCCCTCTTTGTGTATATTGGGAGATCAGGCATTTGCATTCAACTCAGCACTGACACATACCCCCAATCTAGTTGTTTAAGAAGTCAGGATATGAAAAAAAAAGTAAAGTCATTGTGTTGGTCGTACAGTTAAGTAATCTGGGGGCACGGTTATACTACTGAAATAAATACTACTGAAATAAATTGGGAGCTGGAATGGGTTTAAATTGAGTTAATATCACATGGTTTTTGTTTCAGTGTGCGCATTTTCATGGTCCAGTCCTCATGGTCCCCATATCAACAGCAGTGGCAGCATCAAGGGCTGTATGTGGCCCATGAGCTCAGGCAGCAAGAAGGGCTGGTCAGCTGGGGAAGGAGCAAAGCTCCTCTCCTGCCTAAAAAGTGCACCCAATACATTGTTGTTGTACACAAACATGCCACCTGCCTTGCCTGCTGCAGTGACATCGCCAGCACCTCCTCATTGGCTCCTGCACCAGGAAAGTGCGATCTGGCTTGGTCTTAGTCCCTGCTGCTCTAGCTCCTTCCCTCCCCACTCTCTGTCATCACAATGTGTTGGGTGGGTTTCTCTGAGCTTTCTCTGCAACAAAACACAGCTGGGTGATGGTGACAGTGTCTCCAGTCTCCTCACATTTTATATAATTTTGAACTGGGAACTGGCATAGCACTAGATCGAAAATAAAAACAGGAAAAAAATGAAGTTTTCGGTATACATTCAGCACAAAACCCGTTGGACTTGGCATCCATTTCTGCAAACCCCACAGACCCCCCACAGACACTATTTAATCCAACACAGGCTCAAAATAAGAAAATAAATTGTCTTCACTACTGAGTTAAAATAAACAACCCCCTCAGGGCTGTTTAAAATTACTCACTTTCCAGCCAAAAAAATACATACTGAGATATACAACGTGTAGTCAAAAAATTTAAAATCAATTTCAAGCATGCTAAACCTGAGGCAAAAACAGGAGTATTATGATGTGTAGCCGTACACTTATACCCCTCAATCATTTGCATCTATTCTTACTATGTATCTTACATACTTTATGACATATACAGTCAAGCCAACTGTCTTTGGGGCCCTTGCTCACTCTGCAGAGTGGGCCTCTGGACTTCTTTGACCAAACACTGGCCTCATGCTACCACTTCTCTATTTTTCTAGCCCTGTTAAAATTCTGTTTGGTGAGGGACTCTGAAAAGGGGATTTCCTAAGGAAAGTGACACCAAGGAATTCTAGAGGTGTCACTTGGAACTATGCACAGGGCAAAGATGATTATGTATTTAAAAAATTGAATCGTGGATTCGGTATATTAAAGATATAAATGACTCTAATTTCTTTGAAGAAGGATGGCTGTTTCATGGATGTGGTTTTAATTATGATGAAATATTTAATTACCTCTTTCTCCAATGTTAATGTGCAATCCTCATGGTGTGCTTGCAACATCTTTGCATTATTAAACGTAGCCACAACAAACCTTTGCAAAATTCTTTCTTAGCCTGCAAAAAGTCAACGAACTCTACCCAGCCACAAGGACCGGTGATCACTGCACACAAAAGACCAGCTAACAACTCCCATCAATCACAGTGACAGATCATATCTCCCCCTTATCACAACAATACACCCACAACAAAAACACGCTGATCACCATAATCACCCAATCTCCTGAAAAGGACAAAAGCTGATCGCACAGCTATAAATACTCAACTATCCCACAAAACTGCACCAGAGCACAGACAGAGTTCTGACTCCTGTCCTCTGAAGATGCCGGCCACAGAGACTGGCGAAACGTTAGGAAGAACAACCTTTAGAACACGGCCAAACAGCCCGAAAAACTTATAACAACCATTCTTTCTTTTCCTTTCCTTTTCAATTTATTCCTTTTAATCTATATATTTAATTTAATTTTTAATTAATAAAAGAAAGATTACTAATAATAAAATTAAAACTAAAATACAAACGCAATAGTGACTACCCAAAATACACATTGAACTTTCTCCACCCATGCCACCTTCACCCTTGGGACTAGGTGACCAATAATATCAGTTTATACCTCTTTTCACCCCATACTTCTCCAAAAATACATTGATTCTTCTGCTGGCATATAGTCTTTTCCCTTTGACAAGACATACTCCAAATATAAATTCCATACATCTTTGAAATCATTAGACTTTATCATTCCTCTTCTTATTTTCATTTCACATATTAACTTATCATTAATCACCAAGCTCCACAATTCTTTATACCAATCTTTAAGATTAATTTGTTTGTCGCTTTTCCAATTCTTTGCAAATATTAATCTTGATACTGTAACCATTATACCAACGAACTCTTTCTGATCTTTTTTCAAATGATCATTTTTAATTGTGTTCAGGAGGGCAATAATTGGTGATATCTGAATATCACATCCAATATTTTTTCTAATTTCCTTAAAAACCAGTGCCCGTTCTTTCTTTCTTTCTTATTTTACATGTCCACCACATGTACATATAGGTCCCTTTTTCCTTTTTGCATCTCCAGCATTGAGATGGTATATTTTTATTTATTATATTCAATCTTACTAGAGTTAAATACCATCTCCATGCTACCTTATAACAATTTTATTTTACCCTTATATACATATTCTTCATTATTCCTTGTGACCATATCTTGTTCCAATCCTCTCCTTTAATCTCTTCCTCAAAGTCCTCCTGCCACAGATTATTCATCGTCGCTTGTACAAATCCTGAATGTACTAAAATATTACAAATTACACTAACTGTTCCCTTTCTTTTGTTTCCTTCTTCTTGATCTTATCTTTGTTTGATAATCTCCTCAAATTTTGTCAATTTTCTAATCTCTCCTTTTCTTGTCCACTCTCTAGTCCAACTTTCCATCTGGAGTATGTTTAACCAGGATATTCCCTCTTCTTCCCCAAAGGTTTCCTTTATATTATTTTTATCTTTTATCTTTTTCATCCAACTCTTTATTGTATTTAACCCTTTCTCCATTAATACTTAATTTTAAAAGTTTTGGGGAAACTCTGGGCCTCCACTACTTGTAACACTGGTGGAAGAGGTGGATGTAATCTATATTTTTGAGCCCTGTTTCTTCAATAGCCCAACTTCTCACCACCACAGCCACCGATACATGGCTTTCTGAAGCCAGGGCTAAAGAACAGGTGAGGAAGCCTGCAGAAGTCTCCCTCCCCTCCCTCACTGTCTGCTCTCTCTGCCAGAGTGTAAAACCCTCCAAGTAAGCAGCCAACAGCACAAGTTACTCAGAGGTTGAAATCCTGTTGCTCAGCTTTGTGTGATGTCATCACGCTCAGTGGCAAATTGCCACTGCTTAAAGGCTCCCATTGATTATTTCAGTATGCATGTGACTTTGACACATTGTGTGCAAGTCATGGGCACCCCAAAATTGCCTTTAATATGTGGTAATTTGACCCAACTTCGGGAGGCAGTGGAAGACAGGAGGGCCTGGCGTGCTCTGGTCCATGGGGTCACGAAGAGTCGGACACGACTAAACGACTAAACAACAACAACAACAACAACAATTTGCCTTTAATCAGCAGCGATTTGGTGCTGATGATATCATCATGCAGAGCTGCATGGCAGTATTTCAGCCATTGTGTACCTACACTAAAACAATCACAGTCATTTGTTACCACTTTAGCTGTCATGGTTCCACCCTGTGGAGCCCTAGGATTTGTAGTTTGGTGAGGTACTTATAATTTTCTGTTGTAATTCAAGATATGGCACTTCCTCTCTCTGGCAAACCATGCTGTAAGTATCCCCACCAAACTACAGACTCAAGGATTCAATTCTGTAGGATGGAACCAAGGATTCAGTTCTGTAGGATGGAACCATGCAGTTAAAATGGTATCAAACTGCGGTAACCCCAGAGTGTAGAACCAGCCATTAGCACACACTCTCTCCCACCCTTACCTTTCTCTGTCTGCCACAGTCTTTCTCTCAAGAGAAGTGGTGGGTGAACGAATACCTGTCAGTGGCAAGAAAGAGCACAACAGGCTCTGGATGGACAAAAGGAGAAACCTGGTTCGTCGGCACGACACAGCAGACGCTTCTTGTTAATCACTTCTTCATCTATGTTCTCTGTCACAAATATCAGCTCACTTCATCTTTTCTCCCCAGGGAACCCAAGCAGTCCCTTCTATATCCCTAAGGCCTTTCTGGATGTGCATTTGGAAAATACCAGCTGCTGTAAATTTGACCAGGTTACTCTGAGATAGCAGAAAGCCGGCAGGGGGATTCTGGGAGCCATAGGCCAAAACTGTAACTATTCCCAGCTCAAATACATGTAACACAAGGATCATGGACTAGAAGAGCAAAAGTTGTCTTTTCTCATAAACCTAATTCAAGCAGAGTATCAGGAAACAGGATTTAGTACTGACACAGACTGCTAAAACATTTAAAATACACATGTGTTTTATTTAAATAGTGCTGAATTTCTGGGCATGCTTTCCAAATTCCTTTATTTTGCTCTGCAATTAGAATCAGATTTGGCACATTTCTGCAGCAATGCTGGAAAAAAATTAAACAACAAACCATATGTGTATAAAATGAATATAAATGAATACAAAGCTTACTATGTACCTGGGATGGCTGAGAAAAACTTATACCACAAGTAAGAATGTGTGCATTTTTAACAGAGAGTTCAATTGCAAACAACCATGTCAGATACGTCTAATGGCAATCCACTCCAAGAAAGGGTCCAGTGTAATAGTATTTATGTCATTTACAGCTTTGCTAAAGATTTCTGTTGAACTAAAATATATTTCATTTGTCCAGAAAATTATGTACTTATTAATAGCCATAGTCATGGAACAGTTTTACTGAATTTAAAATAAATACATAATAAGTATCTTGCTATTCTAAATCTTTAAATTAATTCACAAAAAGCTGAAAGCTCAATAGTTGTGATAATTATTTGACATCAAGTCAATTGTGACTTACGGTGAACCTCCCCAGGTTTATCTAGCTATAAAGGGTTTATCAGTCTCTCTTTGGGGTGGTGCTCTGAGACCATGCAGGTTGCCTGGGGCTGCCACAGCTTGGCTCTTTTCCCAGGAGGCACAGTGAATAACAGACATTGCACAGCCAGTTGTTTCAACCCACTAAGCTATCCATCCTGCTTGAAAGCTCAGTATTAGTGTAAAGTGTTGTTTTTCTCAGGCTAAAAATGTTTGAAGTCTATATATTAGGAAATATTTTCTGAAGCAATTACGTTTTGGGAATAACTGGAAATAATGCCCTCAATCCAAGTGCTAATACCAACTAGGCCAGACCCATTGAATTAATTCATGAATGGTAAATCAAACTGATTCCTTGAACCTACTCTTCACCTAAATTTGATTTAGGCCAGCAATTGCACTGCTACAATAAAATATAACCACTAGGAAGGCGTGGAAGGTAGTCCACAATGTTGATGTGGGAAAGGTTTGAGAATGAGGAAAGAGTTACCTCAAGTTTACTATATAGAAAGGTATCCTACCTCATTTCAAAAACTGCTCTACACAACACACAGCACTGTGTTTGTATTTAACCACTACTTTTAAATATATGTAAGAGATTAGCTATGAGCAGGCCTTTTGCGCCAGCTGCTCTGATGCTGCCATGCAGAGCAGAGCAACCTGCTGTCCTCATCCTACATTTTAAAACCCCTTTGCAAGGAAGCAGTTCAGGCTTCTGGAAGAAGGAGATATAAAGAGAGAGAAGAGAGGGACAGAGTTAGTTCTCCTGTCACTTTTCTGAACTGTCCAGCTTTCACACCCATACATGGTGATCAGGAATACAAGAGTGTATTGGTCATCCTTACACTCGATAATCTTTTCTAGTTCCTTCAGTGCTGACCTTCTGAGTCTCAGTCTTCTTTTGATTCCTTGGCTATAGTTTCCATTTGGACTGATAATTGAACCAAGGTAGACAAAATCTTTAAAATTTCAATTTCAATTTTAATTTCTTCATTGTCAACGTTAAAGTTGTGTAGTTCTTCTGTGGTCATGATTTTTGTCTTCTTCATGTTCAGTCCTGCTTTGGCACTTTCTTTCTTTTTTAATTTATATTTTTATTATTTTAAAAACAGAAAAATACAAAAATACAAATAATAGTGCTTACTATACACTAAATTCTACCGTGCACCCCATACCCACGGGACCCCATTGAACAATATTTTTATTACAAACTTCCTTTCCAAAATTGTATAGATTGTTGTTTAGAGGCTTTCCCCTTTCCTTTCACTAATACAAATTCAACAAATCTACCCCAAATAGCATAAAATTTTTTGGAACTTATTTCCCCTCTTTTCATCTTGAGTTCAATAGTCAATTTATCATTTAATGCAATGTCCCATGCTTCACCATACCAATCTTCTAATTTAATATCATTTTTGTCTTTCCAAAACCTAGCTATTAATATTCTAGCACTTGTCATAAAGTTAGTAATCAATTCCTTCAAATAATAATCAAGATCTATCTTATCAAAAATTGACAACAAAGCAATTTTAGAGTTTTGGCACTTTCTTCTTTCACTTTCATCAGAG
The DNA here is from genome assembly GCA_037013535.1 of Intellagama lesueurii. Lineage (NCBI taxonomy): Eukaryota > Metazoa > Chordata > Lepidosauria > Squamata > Agamidae > Intellagama > Intellagama lesueurii. The sequence continues at coordinate 249,143,269 of JBAJHW010000002.1, forward strand.
GTTGTTTCAAATACTTGCTGCTTTCTGCCACTATGGTGTCATCTGCATATCTTAAATTATTGGTGTCTCTTCCATCAATTTTCACTCCTCCTTCATCTGAATCCACTACAGGTTTCCCTATGATATGTTCTGCATACAAATTGACCAGATAGGGAGATAAAATGCACCCTTGTCATACACCTTGGCCTGTAAAAAACAATATTCTCCATATTCTGTCTTAATGGTAGCTTCTTCTCCACAATACAAGTTACACATCAGGACAATCAAGTGTTGAGGCACACTAATTTCTTTTAAAACCACCTATTGTTTTTCATGATCTATACAGTCAAAGGCTTTGCTGTAGTCAATGAAGCATAGATTGATCTTCTGAAATTCTTTGGTGTACTCTAGCAGCCAGTGGATATTTGCAATACGGTCTCGAATGCCTTTTTCTTTTCAGAATCCAGCTTGATCATCAAGCATTTCTTACTCCATACTCCTTTGTTGCAACACCATGAGCATCACTTTGCTTGCATGGGAAATTAGATTAACGGTCCTATAGATACTGCAATCCTTGGCATCACCTTTCTAGCGGATTGTAATGTGTAATGAACATTGCCAGTCTGTGGGTCATTGTTTTGTTTTCCACATTTGCTGGCATATTCTTGTTAGGATTTTGACAGTTTCAGACTCTGTGTCTTGAAATAGTTCTATCAGTATTCCATCTACCTCTGATGATTTCTTTCTTCCCAGTGCTTTCAGAGCAGCTTTTACTCCACTTTATAGAACTGCAGGTTTTCATCATAGGATTCCTCTTCAAAGGAATCTGTCATTCTTTTATCTCATCTGTTTAGATCTTCAGTATACTGTTTCCACTTTCTCTTTGTTTTATCCTCATCAGATAGTGTGCTTCCCTGCTGGTCTTTCAACTTTCCTAATTAGGCTTTAATTTTCTTTTGATTTCTTGGATCTTCTGGAATATATCTCTTCTTTTTCCTCTTCTGTTCTCTTCAGTTTCTTTGCACTGGCCATTATAATTTTGTTTTCATGTGACAATTGCTGAAAAGCTGTATTCAGGATTCTGACTCTACATCTGTCACCTTTTAGTTTTGCTACAAAAAGTAGGTTTTCTTGCCCTATTGTGTTCAGGAGAGGCACCTTCACATATAATTTTATCTGATATTATGCCATCTGCCATCTATACGCCAATATGTTTGTCCCACTTTGATGAGGTTGTTCATTCCCATACCATAGATCCTCAAAACAATCAAGGTGCCTAGCAATTTCTAGGAAGCTACATAAGTTAACAACTAGTTATCCCCATGTTACCACATTTTGTAGTTTTTACTGATGTGGATTACAGTATTAGAGGCCTGTTTTAGGGATGATTCATTACCAAGCTTTCAGATTTATACATTGCAGTTTTCACTTTATATAATGCAAGGTACATCTTAGTCCCACCATGATGATTTTGACATATTTGCAGATTACAAAAATCTTGGGAAAGCATTTTCTTTTCTTTTTTGAGGAGGAAGAGATAATTGACAATTTAGTTATATAAATTATGAATATTAAACAAATATAGAACAAAAATGAAGATCAGACAACTACTTAGTAGCTTGGGGGGAAAGCACAAGTTAAATAGGTAGATTCCAAAACTATCAGTAATTCACTATTTAAGTACAGAAACGGCCTAAAAGTGCTTTTCTGCAAGATTTATTACAGATAATGCCTGGTGATATTTTAACAAGTGTGGCTAGACCTATGGCACTTTTAAAATCAATGAAAAATTACTTTTGATCCAGTGGGGTAAAATTTAAGATTATGAATAACTTAGGTCCACTGTTTACTGCTATTCTCAACAGGTGGCTTTAGGCCCTCCACCATTAAATTAATTGTGCACTACAATATTTGTAACACTTTCAAGATACAGATATTCTAATTTTTATTTACATAATCACAATGTTCAAAAGTTATCATACTTAGACTCATATACTTTTTGTTATACACTGCCAAGTCACATCCAACTTATGGTGAACCCTATTTTTTTTAAAGATATGTGAGATATTAAAAAAGATCTTAAGGTGTGGTTTTATCAGTGCCCCTTCTGCCCCATGAATTTCTATGGCCCAGTGGAGATTTAAGCCTGTGTCTCCTGGGTTCTAGTCCATCATTCTGTCACTACACCATTCTGGCTCTTATTTATACACTAGGATAGAGAAACATGTATAGAGTCACTCATCCAAATATTTCAGTGAGATAAGGTGACAACTGTAAACACATCCATTATTGTCTTTCCTAATGACTTTACATTTTCCCTGAAATATGGCAGAATGGGGGGATGAGTTGTGAAGTTTCTGAATTACTGATGAAATATGATATCTGAAATTTAGAACAAACCTGGCTGGCAGAGTCAAGGTCAATAAGATTTCACTATACAGGTATCAAGTATGCATTATTTCCTGCTGTTAGAAAAGTGGATCCAGGTAGACTAGCTGGTGAACTGACAACTGCTGTCAATTTCAATTTCATAAGGAAATGTGAAAAGATAACCCAGGAGAAGACATATATTGGGGGGGGGGGGCAGGCTGACTATGGTTGGAGAACTATTTTACATCTACTGTGGCCAATATTTACATTCCACTAGAAATTCAAAATTTTATACTGAATCTAATTGGCAGAAATTTCTTTCTTTTGAATTGCTGAGGTTTCATCATCAGTATTTGTCCATACTGTTGTGCAAGGATTTTAATGCCTTTGTTTTTAATAATGACACTTTTTATAATGGCTTCCTTGGATGATTTAATGTTACAGTAATGCACTACACATCTCAATTTCAGAACTTTCATCTCCTGTTGCAATGGTTAATTTATGACCAGACAAGGTTAAATATGTTCTGACTAATCCCTCATCTCAATTGTTAAATGTGATGGAAACAGGAATGCTGTACTTTGGTTTGGCCCCTTGGTATGCCAAATTTAAGTATTATCAGCAAGTATTATCAACACTCATTGTTACCACTACTGTGAGTCAACAAATTTACCTTTCTTGGATTTAGTGTAATGGCATTCTGAGCTCTTGAAAGAAGGTATCAAAAAGAAGTTAAGGTGTGGTATTTATATGTATATATTATTAATAATAAAAATACAATAATCTTAGAACTGCAGAGCTGGAAGGAACCCTATGGATCATCAAGTCCAGCCCTTGTCAAGGAGACACAATGCGGGATCAAACTCCCAACCTCTGGCTTGCGTACCATGTCAATAATAGGTTTTGAGAAAATTATATGGCAGGAAAAATTAAATATGGAATTTGATTGGGAAATATAGAGCATATAAAATGCAGGAAGTTGGCATTCAAAATGTATTACACTGCTCAAATATGGTTTTAAGGAAGTTACTCCAAGTGGGGGCATTTATCTTGGCAGGTAGCTGAGTCAACCCATAGCTGTCTTGACCCAGCTGGCATTGCTTACCCATGGGAAAGCCAAAGTTTGGCATCATCATTGTTTTGTCTAAGAAGCACTGAGTGTATACAAACAGATATTTCCATCATGTTAAGAAGGACATCTCCAAAACACACAGTCACCTGCTTTTTACAAACAGGGGAGGCATCTCTGCTGGGAAAATATTGGGTGAGAAATATCTAATGCAATGTGACTTATTTGTAAATGTTCTTGCTTATGTTTTGATATAATTGTTTTAATAACAATTTGTATTACAATAGAGTTTGTTTTTAAGTGACTGAATAAGAGTTATCTAAGAAAATAGCTCTTGCCACAGAAAACTTGTTTACTGTGTATTTTTGCATCACTGAGCCTAAATAGAAGTTCTTATTTTAAAAGAAGCAAAGTTTCTTTTCTAACAGAGAAAAAGTATTATTTACACATATGAACTAGAGAAATATGTAATAGAAGGTTGTGATTTTGAAAGTATATACTCATGTAATTTTATATATATATATATATATATATATATATATATATATATATATATATATATATATATATATATATATATATATATATATATATATATATATATATATATATATATATATTCCAAGTATATTTTATATTTTTGGCTTTTAGTTACTCAGTTGCTTGCTTGCTGAACCTTTTAAAGAAGAAAAGGATTCATTTTTTAATTATTATGACAAAAGTATTACAAGGTATCCAAGAATGAAGATGTAAAAAAAAACATAAGGTACAATATCTTCTGGGGGCAGCCTGGGACTGTGCAGCTTGCCCATGTCTGCACAGGCTGGCTCTACTCATAGTAGGCACAGTGGGGAATCAAACTCCCAACCTCTGGCTCTGCAGCCAAATACCTAAGTCACTGAGCTATCCAGCAAGCTGTAGTATTTATAGTACTAGCGTATTTGAGATGCATATTATCTGTTTCTTGTTTCTGTTTCTGCTGATGTTCAAAAAACTTCCTCCCTTGTTGCTGAAACAAGATGATTTGGGAGTCTGTATTTCAAAAGACACACTGCTTCTGTGACAAACATCATATATCATTCTAATGCTGATCTGTTTTGTCTTTCTCTGATTCACTTCTGTTATGAACTGGCCAAATAGAGTTAACATTAATTCAGATCATGTATGTCAAAAATTCAGGCAAATTGTTGAATTAACCAGAATGAAAAACATAGATGAGCTAGAGCTCGCAACATTTAGAAGCTGATAGCACAACTGTTCTCTGGCAGCACAATTCCCTGACAGCTGTGTACCTGAGCAATCAGACTTGTAAAGTAAGCCTGTATTTACCTCCTAATGACTAATCACAAAACAGAACAGACCAATTTGCAAAAGTAACAGGCTAACTGTATCATCTAGTTTGATCCTGATACCCATTTCAGATTTGAAACAGTACAACAGTAATTGCTGACAGATTCTTATTAGAATTTTGATAAATTCAGTCTCTGTAGCCTGAAATAACTCTATTGGTATCTCATCTCCCCTGGTAATTTATTTCTTCTAAGTGTTTTCTAAAGAGCTTTCACTGCTTTTTCTACAATTGAGAGTTCATCATCAAAAGCTTCTTAGTGTAACTCTTTTTTAGCAATCTGTCATCCTTGCTTCTCTTCCATATAATTCTTCAGGTTATTGTTTCCATTTCCTCTCACACAGTCTCTCAGAAAGGTTTGCCTTAATGTACATTCTATCCCTGAAAACTCACTCATTGAAGCAAAAAGGCCATTATCAGTTCCAATAAAAATTCTGCCAGAGAAGTAATTTCCAATTTAGGAGCAGGTGACACCAAGATCTCTCCCAAGGGCAGTGTATTTAGTCTTTATACATAACCAAACAAAATAGTTACGATGAAAGCCGGATGTTCTTCAGCCCTTGGATATAATGAAAATGTCAGCATTCTACATAGCTTCAGAGCTAACAGTTTTACTAGAATCATTTAATATTTATCATCACCTTCTGCAAGGGAATTCTAAACAACAAGAACAGTTACATAAAGCAAACCATGCCTTCCTGAACTGTGGCTTCATGAGGAGGCAGATCTGTTTTTAATTAATTTGCATCTTTTCATGGAATTGTCTGTATAATGATCCCACCCCCACCCCCACACTTTTATGAAGGAAACGAACACAAAAGTTTAAAGTATGACAAAGGCCCCCTGTGTGATAGCTTTGCCTGTTCATTGTAATTCATTCTGCTTACCCTATTTCTCTCTCATCTCTCTCCTTGTTCAGTGGCACCATTTTCCTAAGCCTGTGAGTGAATTCTCTCTCTTGCTCCATCTCCTTTCTTTGTGCCCTGAATTTCTCATTCCTTATTCTTTCATAGCCCTGTATATAAAGTCATAGTTTGGCTACATGGACGTATGTGTTTATTTTTTATTTATATCCCACTTTCCTCCCCAAACTGAGACTGAAGGTGACTCATGACAAAATAAATTAAAATGGTATAGATAAGGTTGCCAAGTCAGGAACATCCTATTCCCTAAGATTTCAAGGCCAAAGCAGGAGACGTAAGGGGAATTAACCTTGCGGAATTACCCCATCCTCTTGCAACTCTCTATGGCCAAATCAGCTTAGGGGCCCAAAACAGTGCAGAAGGGGGCTGCAGAAGCTGGTGGTAGTGGTGAGGACAATGCACAAAAATCAGGTCATTTCTTCTACTGGTGCAAGGGTTCTGAATGGACCTCTCTTTGGGGCTGTGTCTGGATCCAACCCATCAATTCTTCTCGGATAACTCGGATGTCTGAAGCCACACTTCACCAAACTTGCAAGGCTTGTAGAGAAGAGTCAGGGGAAGCTTCCCCATGAATTTAATGTCTCTAGGTGCTTGGGGCCATTTTATAGGGTTTTAAAGTAAAAAACAAATTGATGAATCGATTTGTTGATTCATTAGGAAAAAATTATAATTTGTAATTCGTGATTCATCAACCTTGATGAATCACGAATCAAAACAAATTGCCATTTTTCTCATTCGTGCCCATCTCTGGTATGGAACAGCTTCTAAGCCAGCTGATGGTGGAAATGAATACAAGGGAAGGAAATCTGGGTAAACAGACCCAGATTCCGGGTAAAATCTGACTAACCAAGTAATATGGCCACCCAGGGCTGGAGAAGAGGGAGAATTAATAGCAAGATGTGCCTTAGCAACTATGGTGATCATTATCACTCCCTCTACACCTCATATCCTTTGCAACCTTACCTGCAGAACACACGATACATGGAGTTTTCAGGCTTGCACAGCTGTTGGGGCTTGTGAGAGGCTCACTGCCTACATGGGGAGTTCTCCATAGTCCCTGGTGTACTCACCAGTTCTCCTGTTTGTGTGTATTCACAACTGGGCATGTACACTACATAAACAAACATCTTGTGTAACAAGAAGGCTCATCAGTCGAAACACCAGTCTTCCATTCCCTGCCTTGCTCCAAAAGGCACAATGAATCCAAATGTGTATACCTACCAGCTCACCTGGGTGTGTGTGTGCGTGTGTGCGCGCGCTGACCCTAATGCAAGTGCACCACATACACAAACATCTAAGCCAATGAACTGGTGTTGGTTTGTTGGGATGGAGATGAGTGCTCAGGCTTTAAAGCATAATCAGTGCAGTGGTGGAAGGCAGAAGGATGTTGGCTGAGGATTACCTCTCCATCTGGAGAACCACGGAAGCATAGCAATGCCCTGAAACCTCAGCCAACATCCTTCTGACTCCCACCACTGCACTGATTATGCTTTGGAAAAACAGGGGGCAGAGCAAAGGATCTGATGCAAGGGCATTTCTCCTTCCAGTTTGTTTTCCTTGCTACTTCAACTCCCTACACCAGTCAGTCCTCAGGAAGCCAAGTCTCTCCTCATGGGGGAGAAAAGTCCCTTGCTCTTCTCCCCCATAAGCATGTCAGACCACTTTTTGAATAGTTTTTTTTTTCCCTTATGTGCCTCATGGCAGCTTGGCACAGGGAAGCTTATGCTCTTACTCTAGCATATGCTAGTTATTATTCTGGATATGTTGATTCAATGCTTCAATATGTATTTACTGCACTTCAGTATTGCTTTTTTGATAAAATCTCCAGAAAGGGGAAAGAAAAATTATTTCAGAAAAGCAGAATAAGAGGTCAGCCAACCAAAGCCTTTTCACCAAGGTCTGGCAGAACAGAACTGCCATTAACTGATGTCAAAAGCAAACCACAGAAGGCAAGTGAGAGATTTCAAAGGGAATGTGCTCAGCCATTCTCATACAGTACAGTGGGCAGTGATAGGGAACTTAGTCTTCCCATAATATGGTATACAGAGCACTGACTCACAGTCTCACCTTCTTATCCAAAGAGGTGGGGTCATAAGGGAGAAAGTATTCCCTGCAATAAATCGGGATTAAAACCAAAAAACTAACCCCTTGAATTTAGCTCAGAAACAAATAGCCAGTCAGTGAAATTGCTTCAAAGTTGGCATGATGCTGTTATGCAATGTAGCCCCTGAGCTGCAACCCATTGCTAAAAAAACCCTGGATTTTTATTACTGCAACTGCTGTTCTTAGGGTGTCTTTACAATCACACAGGTAGCACTGCACATGCCAAAACAATAGAAACCTAAGTTCTACAAGTTTTGACAATCAAGGAGGTGTTTTGGAGCCCCCCTTCCTGCACAACACTAATGGGTAGGACATGAATATTTCTGCTCAGTACCTCCCCAACCAATGTGAGAGCACCCCAATCCCCATAAGGTCAATACAGCAGACCCTCCACAGTAGTAAATGAAGATGTGCTTTGTATGAGATTTCTGCAAGAACAATAATATTCAGAGGCATGTCATGTTCAGTTTTGTGTGAGTCCCTTTACACCTGAAGGCTGCCCTTCAACAGTCATTACCACTTAGACTTATGAGACTACATATCTCAGGCTGCTTGAAGCTTTGACACTGACTTAAGAGTTTACTACTTCTAAGTGACCAACAATCCAGGCACTTCGTAGCACCATACAAACAAGTGAGTGAGAAGATCTGACCCTCATACTTAAGCTCTATGCTAAAAGATCCCATGTCTGAGGAGATAAAAGAATGCCTTTTCTCCTATGTACAGCTCTGTGGGCAGCAGTATGACACTCCAGATGTTTTTTAAGTACAACTGTTTTCCATCTTAGCTAGCAAAGCCTATGGTGAAGAATCACAGAAACCACAACACAACATTTGGAGGCCCACACATTCTCTATACCTGTTCTGAAGAATTCCTGTTATGGGACCATATAGAAACCAAGCAGAAGCAGGCTGAAGAAATATCTTTGATTGATTGATTGCTTACTTACAGGTAAGAGAATATATTAAATACCAAATCTTATTAACTGATCAATATCATTTTTAAAAAATGGCTATTAATCTGAGGGAAATCTGCTTTTAATAAAGTTCCTAATGCATTAAGAAGAGAGGTAGAGGATGGTGGGGGTCTGGATTGTTACAAGGGTGACAGAGTATAAGTGAGACGGATGTGTAAAGCACTTTAAAAGAAAGGTAAAGGTAAAGGTTCCCCTTGACATTTAGTCCAGTCATGTCCGACTGTAGGGCACGGTGCTCATCCCCGTTTCCAAGCCATAGAGCCAGCGTTTGTCCGTAGACAGTTTCCATGGTCATGTGGCCAGCGCGACTAGACACGGAACGCCGTTGCCTTCCCACTGAGGTGGTACCTATTTATCTACTTGCATTTTACATGCTTTCGAACTGCTAGCTTGGCAGGAGCTGTGACAAGCGACGGGAGGTCACTCCGTCCTGTGGATTCGATCTTACGACTGCTGGTCTTCTGACCTTGCAGCACAGAGGCTTCTGCGGTTTAACCCGCAGCGCCACCACGTCCCTTTTTAAAAGAAAACAATGGGCTAAAATTTCTATTAATCCCATTTTTAGCATCTGAGGAACAAGGATATTAGAATACAAGAATAAAGCTTCGTCATTTTGACTGCACATTTTGCAAATTCTGCTGGACAACAGAACAATTCTTAGTTAAAACAGATGGAAAACATGACTTTAGAATAAAGTTACAGAAATATATGTTAATCCATTTAGTGGAATTCCTGTTCTTCCTCACGCATTTTGTTTCTTAATGCTGGCTTTGATTGAGAATGTTAATGTACAGAATGAATCATTATACAAGAAGGCAGATCTCCACCAGCCTTTTTTGCAAAACATTATTTCCAGAAGTGTAGCTTGTTGTCATTAAGTGTATTTAAACTGTTATGCCTATATCATGAATTCATGAATGTATAATTCACTTCCCTTTCTCTAATCATCCATTATTTTGGAATCCTGCCTCTATGAGAAAAAGCAGATCTGCATAGAGATTTACCAGTATACCACTTAATTAGAATACGAAATACAAGACTGGTGCTGAGGCATCCTGATATTTTAATATTAGTTTGACAGCTACATCTGGGAATTGATTCATGTTAAAGACAAGAGATGGTAAAACATAGGCTACTTAAATAGATGGCTGAAGGTGAATGTTTCTTGAACACAACTCCATTAAACAAGGCAGCATATTTCTATTGCCAGTGCAACCCCATTTCTCTCAATTTTGTTCAAATAAGTGGGAACACATCTTGGAAATATGCTCAGGCAGCAGATAAATGTATTTCACAGAAATAGAGCTCAATGTAAAAAACCATGTCATACATGAGAAGTATCTACATATTTCTTGATCTTATTTTTCACATCACCTTGGCCCAGCAAGAGATAATATTCTTTGTCCCCCTGGGAGTGGCAGCTTTTGGTCTAGGTGGGTACTAAAGATCCATCACCTGCTCATATATGCATACATATATGTTCTGATGACTGTAGCATAAGAGATTATTTGTATGTGTAAATGAGCAATCACAGATTAATCACATGGGCTAAAGCATTCTTACCTCCCACATCCCCCTGAACTCTAGTATTTTCCAATGGAGAGTATTGGCACGTTTACTTCAGTGTCAAGAGTCGGTGGTTTGCAGAGCAATCCTTCACTCAAGCTCTAACTTTATGAAAGGAGTTAAAACTGGAGGTGTCACTCAGCCAGTTCTATGGGCAGAGCGGCTCCACTGACATGAAGGCCCTTACTTCACTTACAGAAAGTTCCACGGACCCAGCTGCACAACTGACAGTGTTCCCTCAGGCGGTAGTGGGGCATTACAGCTGCCAAATGGAGAAAGCCTTGGATTCCCCCTCCCCACCCGAGCCAAAGATCCAAAGCCATGACATTTTGTTGAGGATCCCGGGCTCTGTCTTTTCACTTCCACCCCACTAGAGCTGGGATAAAAATGTTCCGTGTCATTGTAGCCTACAGGGAAAACAAGTGTAGAAACGTGCACCATGTCTTGGCTGCTGTGAGCTGTCACAACTTTGGCTGAGGCAGCAGATCGACCATGTTCTCCATCCTCACTTTGGATTGCAGTTTTAACTCAGGTCATGTATATGCATGTGTGAACCAGCCTCACAGTCATTTGGAAACAGATTGTTCCTATTGTCTGGAAAAACTGTTCTCCCTTAATTACACCAGCCTTATAGGCTCAGGTAGACCACCCACTGTTTTAAGTGCTTATATAATACATGTTTATGAAAATATACCATTCTAATTATACAACTCTAAATTCTTTATTGCAAAAGAACAAAACTATATCAGATCCAGGTACCAAGCATTTTAACTTTTCTCATGTGAATGGCCTGTTGATTTGGGTTTTTTTTTTTTAAAGTGACAAAACGATGTTTTGCTTTCAGTCAGTCTAATTGCTAACATGCTGAAGAATATATATATATATATGAAGTCAATAGGTTAAATAACTATCAGCTAGATATAAAACATTTTGCTGCTCATTCCTCTTAGGTAGCTTTCCGGGAAAATTGTTTGTAGTGTGCTCTTGTAACGGCCAATCTTCCTGTTCTACACTAATTCATTCTGGAAACAGACTATTTTGGTCATCCTGGTTTTACTTAGCGCTTTAAAAAAAATCTTTTTCTGACCCCTGCTATTCCCACTTAGGAATAAACTCACATACTTCCAAGTAAGAAAATTACTTTCAATTCTACTGCTTGTAAACCAGAATGAGGCACCTTAAATGAAGCAAAAGAAGGAAATTAGCCCCAGATATAGCTGTACACTGGCCATGTGTTTCTGAAATAGGAATCTACAGGCCACTCCAAGAGTTCCCTCATCCCCGGATCACTAGACATATAAAATGTGAAAATCAAGACATACTCTGGGAATGAGCCTGTTGCAATACAGCAGACAGAAATACATCATATTTTTTACAAACTTTTTTTTTCCAAAGGGCAACATTTGGCCAATGAATAGAATGTTTTAAAAGACCCTTCCAGCCCCCAATTTATAATGAAAGCTTTTCCATGTTTGAGATACTATATTTACTTAGTTCAAATATTTATGGGTGCAATGTATATACAGTATTGAACAAAACAGAAACCAGATTCATTCCTTAATGAGCAAGAAGGAATAGACTACGTACAGAACTAAATATACCATAGTGTGAAGTTGCGGGGGAGGGGCTTGGCTAATACTTTGTTAAAACTAGCAATACTAAGAAAATGTATGCCTTCACAACTACTGAATGGAAGGCCAGAAACAAAATAAATCGGTATTTGTTTTTGTTCATTATCAGAGTTTTTTTTTAAAAGAAAGGTTAGAATGTTCAAAATATCTTTGCATTTCTTCAGCTGTTCCGGTAGTTTCAGGTTTCACAAGGAGCTGCTACACTGTCTGTGTTCGCATACAACTGGATTAAAGCTATCTGACAATCTGGTTGAAGTTATTAGGCTAGCACTGGGTGCTTATTCAAATCCTCGGCCATCAGTCATTGACAAGTTGCTATATCCAGAATGACATCTCAATTTTTCTAAAGCAGAACCTCAACATATCATGGAGGGATACATTATAAAGAAATATTTCTACCTACTAATAATTGTAGAAAGATAGGCATGCATAGCATTAGAAAATTAGCAGCACTTTATTTGTTAGCTGTGCATCTGATGTTTTCTTCAGGGACCTCAAAGCAGTGTTTTAGCCCCAAAACAATCCTATGAGGTAGGTTACTCTGAGATACACAGGCCAGAATCCTGTTTCTGATTTATACTTGCATAATGGAAATTTTCAAAGGCTTGGGAGCAAATTACCACTCATTAACAAGGTGCAGGTGGAGTTTCCTGATGCATGCTATTGGGGAACACAACCAGCTCTTCCTTAATGAGCATCAATTTGCCACCAAAACGTAACACAATCTCCTTTAACCAAGTTTAAATTGGCAGAAGGATCCTGGCCAGTAACTTGGACAGCTTTAACAGGGATTAAATAAATTTGTCAATATTGTGGATATCAATAGCTAGATCATCTCTAGTATCAGAGGCAGTAGGGTTTGCAGGAGATCATGAGATGAAGGCAGGCTCCCCAAAGGCAACTGACTGGACACTGTGTGAACAGAATGTTGAACTAGATAGTCCCTTACCAGAGTCAATAGCACTTTTCTTACATTTTATGGCTTAAGTGGTTTGCCTCAAGGGCATTGAGGTTCAATTAAACAGGTACCTAGAAGTTAGCCCCCATTTAACACAGGGATACTTACTTCTGAGTAGATAAGCCCAGGATTGCACTGCCACGAAGTTTCAGTGTTGAACCTAGGTTCCTTCACATTTGCACACATGATGGCTGCTTAACTGTGCAAAAGGTCTCTGGCCTAATTGCTCGTATTCCAACACTGGTATGATGTATCATCATCTCTCCCCCCCCCCCCCCTGCAGCTCTCAGAGCCACCCAGGACTCAGGCTGGAGAAGTAGATGGGTATCTTTATGAATCACTTCAGGTTTGGAGCAGAGGGATGCTTTGTAGCCTTCACTGTACCATGAGTAAGCTATGACTGCAATTTCTAACACTACCTTCTTGGGCAGAATGGGACATGACACAGAGGACTGGAAAGAACAGCAGAAAAGATGGTGATTTCACAAGCAGGTAAGTTAAATAGAAGTAAATTTCTTCCCTCCCTCCCCTGAGTACAACATCTGTTACTGTTTGTGAGTCTATTCAGAATTCAGAATAAATTCCAGCTGCTTTATAGTGGAAAAATGAACATGTCAAAATTACATTGCAAATGGTGTCTTTGCAGATCATCTCAACAGAAACTACGTACAGAAATGGTATGAAAGTTAACCTGAGCCCAGCTGCTAGATTTTGTCTTGACAAATCTGTATTTAGAAATTCTGCTACAGCCACAATTACAGTTCAATGATAATTATATCAGTTTGCATGTGTATGTGTGTGTGTGTGAATGTGCATTTCTAACGGTGCATTTCCACAGAGAGTTTTTATTGCTCCCAGTGTGCACTTCATCTTACAACCAGAAACACTGGAAGCAATAAAGGTAAGAAAAGGTAGGATATGTGATTTGGTTTCCCTCCTCTCTGCCCCCCCCCCCCGCCCACCACTCTGCTTCCTTCTGCATAGCCCATGCAAATTTCACAATTCTTTAAAGAACAGAATACTCTTCATGGCCAACATATTGCCCATAGATCTCAAATACATGGACTGAACAAGTCCAGGGTAGAACAAAACAAAACAAAACAAAAGAAAAATAATGTTCCAGATAACAGAAACTGCTGTCGAGAACTGTGATTAATCTATTTTAAAAATGACTGAAGTCCTAAGTTTGACTAAAATTCATGTTGCTGCATAAAATGACAATTTCAAGTCAACGATCATATCTTCTTTGGGTGAGTAAAGAAAGACAGAAAGCTTAAGGTGGTAACAAGTTCTGCCCTAGTGCCACACACAGTTTAAACCCCTTTGCACACGGATATAAACCCAAGGCCTCCCATACCTCCCATATATATATATACCTCCCATTCCTGTTCCAGAAGGCTTTTAATTGAAATAATATCAACTGTGGGTCCTGATGACAATTTTTAGAGAATATATTTTAATTGCATTTTAATTGTTTTGTCTTTTTTACTGTATTTTAATTGTTGTAAGCCGCCCAGAGACCTTTGGGTAGTGTGGGCGGCATATAAGTTAAATAAAATAAATAAATAAATATATAGCCCTTTGGTGGCAATACTTCAAAAGGAATACTAGCACACTGCCCATTGATGATGGATACAAGTAGCACCGGTTTTGACCTCTTTAAGATATGTTACTGCTTGAAAGTGGAAAATTACTGTACTATTCAGTGGGAGTGAACATGATAAAAATAGATTATCCTCCCCCACACACTTCTGTTTACATTTCATTTTTTAATATCTTCATTATAGTTTTCACATTTCACATCCAGCTTTCTGTAATCTATCCAACGTTCCCCAGATTCATCACAACACATTGTGGGGACTCTGAACCTGAACATAAAATAAGTATTTAAAATGTACTCGCTGTTTGCTTATTTCCACTTTGCTCGGAAGATACTGAAGGATATTCCTTTGTTTCATTAACTTCACTCTCTCTTTACAAATGGAAAGTTATATGCACAAAATCAAGGTTAAGGTATGCACCACTTGATAAGCAATTTTCTGTCTAAAAGGTTGTAATGACCTAATCAAACCAAAATTAATTGTTACTCCTATCTCCCACAGAAAGCAGTAGGAATCGAAAACATAAGCTATCTTCTTCCATTGTTTTCAGTTACAAATAAATGTAGCTGAATCTTGCATGGAGTTAGGTTGTTTAAATTCCATTCAAGTCTATGGAATTCACACAGCCACTGCACAGAAATGTTGCCTAAATTAATATTGCCAGGTGGACCAGCAACACATCTATTAAAGATTATTTTCAATTTGGCTTAGCAGAGAAGTTAACATTCTCTCTTAATACTTATACATAATGATTTAAGAAAATACATTATCGATATACTTTTAATTATTAAATATATTATAAATAATGTATTGGATTTGATTGTGTTAACAGTGCATAGTGTAATACACATATTTACAGTGGACTCAAGTAGAGTGAAATGTAACTGCAGTCCTTATTTCCTTATCTTAAAATAATAACTTAGCAATATTGATGTCAGGATAAAAATGAAGTTGTAGCTTTCTTGTTCTTTCAAGTTAAAGTTATGATTCTCACTTAACCCTGTATACACGTTTCACTCCCATTCACTTAATACAACCCTGTAATCCTTGTTGCAAATCTTGCATTTAATGTGCAAACAAAAATGTGTTTACAGTACATAGGAATCTTGCAATTATTTAATGGACCATTTTGCATTTGATTGCCCATTAAGATACTTGACTCTACTGAAGCATAAATCTATCTGAAAGAGTCTCTCCACGTGTCTGAACAATATCTCAGGTATGGAAATGTTACATGAAAGATCAGCACGCTGACTCTGACACACCATCTGTGTGCGCTACAGTCTTTGGAACAAAACCTCTTACACACTGAAATCATTATCTCTCTGAAGTCTGCAGCTGGCATTTAAAACTTATTGATGGCATGGGTATCAGTGGCTCAGTAGGCAGCTCTTTTGCCTGAGGCTTGCAAGGTCACAGGTTCACATGCTGCTTAGAGAAAAAGCTGGACCTTTTCCAGGATTGTGTGTGGGCTGTGCTAGTCTCCTAGGGGGCAGTCCTCAAGACAGTAAGTGAAACCATGTCTGCTTTGTAGATATCAAAGCTCTCTTCCAAATGGCAAAAGGAGAACTGGCCAAGGAAGCCACAGTTCTCTATATGCCTAGCGCAAGAGAGAAAAATAAGGCTGCATAAGAGTAATTTACTGTCATGAATTTGGGGACTTCCTAGAAAATGAATTCCTAGAAAACGAATTCAATAATTAGGCACAGACACATATTCACAAATATCACCTGTGGTCAAATCTCTGTATGGGGTAGGACATCAGGTAGAAACACTCTTATACATTGGAATGTAACCTGCTCTGGTGTTAATGCTCTGATGCTTGGTTATTCCAGATGTCTCCCTCCTCCTCTTCTTTATAGACAGGTAAAGTTGGATCTCTTGAAGGAACTGGGGATCACACTCTAGGCAAAGGTTGGACAGGTGATCAATGTACAGCATGAGATTTTGCCGTGGCAATGTGCCTCCAACAGTGACTGGATCATCTAGTCAAAAGAAACAAAGCCAACATGTAACAGTTTGTTTGAGAAAAGAACCCAACAAACACGAGTGCATCATGATCGAAAATGGTTTATTCCTAGAGCAAGGACTGTATTTACTTGAAAACATTTCTCTTTCTCTCGTAATTTCATAAATCTGCATTTGTTGTGGCCAAGTTATTTTACCTGGCAGTTCTTCAATCAGAGATTGCTATTCTGTTTTGTTTTTCTTTCCATAGAAAGTTGGGAAAGAAAGCTGATGAATGGGAGTTTGGGTTAAGGCCCCGTCTAAGGTTGGGGATGAGTTGCTGCCCCAACTCTCCAACATAAATTCCCCCCAAGCTACTAAGTTTAAGCTACTATTAGTCCTAGAAAGGGAAACACTCATGTTTCAGACAAAATCCCAGTTCTCACCCCAACAGGTTTGCTGCAGAAATATCATGTGGCATCTTGTTTGGCCCTGGTCTAGCTCATCAAAACCTGGTTTAGTTGATTTGTATTCAACTGTTAATGAAGAAAAGTGTTGCACCACCTGATATAAAACTCCTTTCCCCCCACTTCATTTGTTATTTGCACTATTACATTATTGAGTCCAGAAACATCAATATGTAAAACAATCAGATTCAGAATTTGCTGGGACAATGCAAGAATTCCTGTTCATTTTCTTAAATACTACACCGTATCATGAATTAAACTTTTATTGAAAAGTATCTCTGATAAAGGGAGTATCAAAAGGCTGAAGAAATGAGCTTCCAAATTAGAAATGAGCTCTCAAATTAGCTTCCAACTTGAGCACTTCTGGGACCAATTTCCAAAAATACAAAATCAGTAAACATGTGGAAGAGATCACCTTCCCACTTCACAAGTCAGCTCTGACAATCTATGCAGATATCTGGGGTTTGTTTCTTGGTCTCCAGGTGTTTGTTATGTGATAAACACAAATGCTCACTTAGATACATAACATTCTTGGAAAACAGCAAGTAAGGGCCACTAAGTAATAGATCAACTTCTTGCAGACATATAAAAGAAGCCTAGAGTAACCCAATATTAGACGTAGTAAAGGCAAACTTTTATGAGTACTATTAGGCTTAGCCATGGTTGGAGCCGACTTACTGAAATCATAGCTAATTTATTTAAGACTCTTAGGTATCACACCAACTATCAGTTTGGACCCAATTTTATAACTTGGAATCATAGAATCATCGTAGGGTTGGAAGGGACCTTGGAGGTCTTCTAGTCCAACCCCCTGCCCAAGGCAGGAGACCTCATACCATCCCAGACTTCATACCATCCCAGACAGATGGCTGTCCAATCTTTTCTTGAAAACCTCCAGCAAGCTGTTCCACTGCTTAAATTCCTCCTTATTTCTTCTTATTATTATTATTCATTTTCCATTAGGTAAGGGAAGATCATAGGGAAGGGGATTTGGATCAGGGTATTGGGGTAAATGAAAAATACAGAATGTTATAGAGAACAGTATATATTATTATTACATTTGTCGATATGTTTCTTACTAAGCTTTATTAATTTTCCATTAGGAAATTCCTCCTTATTTCCAGGTTGGATCTCCATTTGACGAGTTTCCACCCATTGATTCTTGTCCTACCCTCAGGCGCAATAGAGAATAAATCGATGCCCTGTTCCCTGTGGTTCTTCAGTTATTGGAAGACTGCTATTGTGTCTCCCCTCAGCCTTCTCTTCGTTAAGCTAAACATACCTAGTTCTTTTAGTCGTTCTTCATAGGATTTAGCTTCCAGTCCCCTTATCATCTTTGTTGCTCTTCTCTGCACCCCTTCCAGGGCCTCAGCGTCTTTTTTGTATTGTGGTGACCAGAACTGGACACAGCACTCCAAGTGCGGCCTCACCAGCGCGGTGTAGAGTGGTACTATCACTTCCCGTGATCTTGATGCTATCCCCCTGCTGATGCAGCCTAGGACTGTGCTGGCTTTCTTGGCAGCTGCAGCACACTGCTGACTCATCCTTAGGTACATCAAAAACTGAAAACTAGTATCTGAATT
The DNA here is from genome assembly GCA_037013535.1 of Intellagama lesueurii. NCBI lineage: Eukaryota > Metazoa > Chordata > Lepidosauria > Squamata > Agamidae > Intellagama > Intellagama lesueurii. Next base: position 249,161,790 of record JBAJHW010000002.1, read on the forward strand.
ATCTCCTGATTTTTAAACTAAAAAGAGCTATTTGCCATGAGATAGCAGCAATTCCATCCTCCTCAATGTTTCTTTATTTTATACCAAATGACAATAATGCAAGAGGCTCTCTTCCCTAGGATACATGGAAATGTATGATAAACAATCACTTAGTCTTGGATCAGAGAAAGTAAAAAATGTTAATGGAGACTATTACTATTGCCTGGCTTAAATAGATCCTGGTCAAAACGTAACAGAAATTTCTTTATAGATTTAATAATAATAATAATAATAATAATAATAATAATAATAATAATAATAATAATAATAAGAGTACTGCAAATACAATAGGTAGTAGAGAAGTAAAAAAAGAAGCCTAAATGACTATACTAGGACAAGTAGAAAAAAATTATTTAAGGCAGTGAAAATGGAGAATATTTTGAAAACAACAGAAACAAAGACTCATTGTAAGAATCAACAATTTAAAATAAATTAAACAGCTGGAAAAATAAACCACTACATGGACAACCCCTGAAAAATATTGATAGAAAGCATGATAATAACTCAGCATGGGCATGACTAAAACTGGGGACCCTTAAGAAAGAAACCGAAGGCTTGATTTTTGCTGCACAAGAACAAGCACTCCAAACCAAAGTGATGAAAGCTAAGATCCAAGGAATTAGTGCTAACAGGAAATGTCAACTCTGCCAAGAAAAATATGAACCTGTGTCATCTGCAAATGTCCAAAGACTGCACAAACAGATTACAAAATTAGACATAATAGAGTGGCAAAATTAGTGCACTTGTCGATATGTAAAAAATAAAACTTGCCAGTCTCCAAGAACCCATGGGAAAATCAGGTTGAGAAGGTGTCAGAAAATGAGGAAATCAAGATCTTGTGGGGTTTCCGGATCCAAACACCTTGAACATAACACACCAGACATAGTAGTAATAGAACGAAGAAATGTCTGAATCATTGACATTGCAGTTCTAGGGGATGCCAGAGTTGAAAATAAAGAATTGGAAAAACTAACGAAATACAGAGATCTGGCAACCGAAACATCCTACTTGCGGATGAAACACACTTCAGTGGTGGTCCACATCATCACTGGGGCTTTGAGAACAATATCAAGAAATTTCACACAGCATTATAAGCAGTTGCAGATCTCAGAAATAACACAATCAGAGCTACAAAAAAAAAACCCCAGCAATATTAGGAACAGCATACATACTGCACCAATATTTAACAGATATTTAGGATTTTGGTTAAAACTTTTACCTGTTATATAATACCAGTCAATGTTTTTATAATTTTGATTGACTGTGTCTAGTATTCTTGAAGAAGAAGAAGAAGCAGTAGTAGCAGTAGTAGCAGTACTCGTCATCAACCTAGCCTAAGCTGCTATTTGTCTTTTGGTGTGCAAAACAGCCATTTGACATATTAGCTATACTCCAGCTTAAAACAGGAGACTATGAAACAGCTCTGAAGCAAAATACGAGCTACACAAATACACTTTGCTACATAACAGAACACTTCATAAGAGGATCATGTCCTCTTAACCTGTGACAGCAAACTTGTTTATTTAGTTTTCTTCTCAGTAAGAAAGCAATTAGTTTTTTCACCCAATAAAAATATCCTTATGCATTTATAAACACTACTGGTAATTATGTAATTACCTTACCCAATCATGTTAAATTGCTGTCAGTTAGGTTCCCACCACTGATTACCTATGGAATATACGAAACCTAAATGAAGTCTTTGCTGAAGTGCACTTAGTGATTTACAAAGGTGTCTCTATGATTCCAAAAATATAACAGCACTATATTATTTGCTATAATCACCCAGTGTCTAAGGTCAAGGACAGATCTCACTGAATGTCTTGTATAAAATCAAAAGAAACACAGAATTAAACACATAGCTTATTTTTGTGTTCTTGTCGTGACGTCTACATCTAATAGTAACCTTTCACCTCCACATAGTAAAAAAAACTCTGTTATTATGTAATTAAAACTAATTATGTAATTCAACCTGCAGATTTTTATCCAACAGGATCTAGATCATTCAGTGGTCTTGGAAGAATTATCACATAAAATAAAACACCATGGCTTAAAATTAAGGAATAGGAGAACTACAAATTAATAAAATCAATGCTGCCAAGGGGCCCAATTGCAAGTAATTCAATGTAAAATTATTCTAGTGATGATTATTGCTTTGGAAAGCCATGAATGAAATATTTTGCTTCACAAATGCAGGAAATACTTATTACCATTCAGAAAGATTAATGCCTACAAAGATGTGGCTATCAAAACAAGACATATCTTCCATGCATATTTTAATTCTCTAAAGTTCATATAATAAAAACTATAACAGGAAATGTCACAGTAACTAAATAAATGGCAATAAATGTATTAACAGAGATGATAGAAAGCTGTGCTACTCTGATCAATGTCACGAAGCAACCATTTCACGCACTCCTGTGATTTGTAAGTGGCCACCGTCTGGTACACAGAATTGGAAATGTTGAGAGGCAAACCAAACGGTCTGGCAAATAACATTTTAAATAAAGTACCATCCAATTAAATGGCACTGCCTTCTTTCCCACCAGACTTTGCCAGAGCTCATTCTCAGTCCCTCATTTAGGGCTGGCTGAATGAAGGCAACCTCCAAAAGCCCTTTATTTTACTCTTCTCTGTTTCTCCACTTCCGATGTCACACAGCAACTTTTCACATTGTCCTATCAGAACTATAGTCTCAGCACATTAACCTGGGAAAGTGGATCAGTGCGGATGCGGAGAAGGTCAGAGTAACAATGCCTAACAAAGAACAACAAGTTGTTCATAGGCCTGCTTCTGGAGCAAGCAGCTGAAGAAGGAGGACTCTCTAGAGCGCTGCATAACAGCTCTGGTGCCATTTCCTCATCACTTGCCTTTATATGTGTCAGTATAGCACTATGTTTGGTAGGTGTGCCAAGAAGATACTGCAGGGTTAAGCTATGACAGAGTCAAGCTATGACAGTTTCTGTATGGAGAAATTTAGGTTCCTCACCACTTTCTGCAGTGGTCACAGCTTAGAGCTTTTTCTTGATAACAATAATTGCATGCTGTCAAGGCAGTTCTTACGGCAACCCTTTCCAGGGTTTTCCAGGAATAGAAAACTCAGGTTTGCCATTCCCTCCTTTTGGGGGAGCCATGGGACTGTGCAGTTTGCTCAAGGCTATACAGGGTGGCTCTTTTCCTGGGATGCACAGTGGGAAATCAAACTCCCAGCCGCTGGAAGATACCTAACTTACTGAGCTATCCAGACAGTTATTCTCTTCTTGATATGGAAATACTTAAAGAAAACTATGATCTTGTCCAACATTTGGGACGTAATCCCAGACAATAATGCTGGGAAAAGTTGAAGGCACCAGGAACACAGGAAGACTGAATATGGGATGGATTAACTTAATAAAGGTTAGTGCTTCCTTGAACTGGCACAACCTAAACAGGGCTACTACATTGTAGGTCGTTAATTCATAGGCTGGCCATAAGTTAGAAACAGCCTGGCTGCACATAAATAATAATCTAACCTTTTATTTTGTGTTCAGTCCTTTCTTTTCCCTCTCTTTCCTAAACTGTTACATTCTGCACCTGCACATTTACTAACTGTACTTCTCTATATCCTCAGATGCTGAGGGTTAGCCATATGTGAATGGGATCACAGCCCAACCTCTCATGTAAACCTCATCCTGGCATAGTCCTGGCCAGGAGCCACTTATGACTGGGACAGAGAACGCGTTACCCAAAATGTTAGGGTGTGGGACCATTCTGTCCTAGTCCACAAGCTGATTCAGTCTAGCCGCGGTTGAACAAATGTATTCAGATGTAGATGTACAGATACAAAACAAGATGTGCTTTGTTTAACAGTCAAGAATATGTGCGCATTTATACCAATTCTGTCTTCTTTTAAGTGTGTGAGCTATAGTCCTGTTTCCAGTCTCTGACTGTATTTATGTCACTAGAACAGTTAGCAATTTAAATGCAGCCACATCATTTTCAGCTGATGTGTGGGATTTCCTATTTTGTACTTAGGTATCCAGATCTAAGAGCAACATGTAAAATGAGATGGGGAACTTTGAGGGACCACTGATCTGTCCCAGCATGATCATTTTTTATTCACTCTCGTATATTTTCTCCAGTCACCATGAGAACAATCCTCCAGAAGTTTAAATACGTAAATCACAGTAGCTGCTGCTCTTTCTCCATTCCACCCCCATGCCACACTTTTCTCCTCTTCCTAACACATGAAATTAGTTGGTAAGTCAAGAGGTGCTGTTTTACCTCAGCGATCCAAAACATGCCTCCCTGCTCAGCAAACCCAAAGCACTAGAGGTAACCAGTGAAAACAAACAAAAAAAGGTACAATTATCTCCCCACCCCCACCTCCCACCTTGATGTCTTGAGGCCAAGTTTTAAACACAGTACCAAAAATGTGCATAAGGGAGCCTAAATACTAAATTATGCTACTATATATCCAATTTTGATTTTTTTAAAATAATAATAATGATAATATATGTGGTGCATCTGTTAAAATCATATGGCATACCACATGGCATCTCAATCACATTGTATTTTATTGCAAGTTACGACAAAGGGAAATATGACCTTCTCTATACACACAGAAGAAAATCCTGCTTGGATCTGTTCTATTATTAGCTGGAATTATACAGTTTTAATTTGGAGGGCAACTATATGCATGACTTCATTTATAGAGAGAGCCTTTCCCCGACCAAAAAGGCCAGCTGGTAAACTAAGGAAACATGAACAATATACGTGCTGCTTCCTAATGGGTAGAACTGAGGATCATTTTGTAGATAATTGTTGCTAAATGAAAGGGAGTATGAATTTGTCACTAAGCAAATTTGCTCTTTTTGAAGCTAGCTCACTACTTTATTCCAAGCCTTCCATCTGAGTCCATTGTTCCCATTATGCAGAAAGTGATTACTGTATTAAATTTTCATAATACGACGCCTACACGTTTTTTAAAAGTTTTTTTTTAAATGCATTACCCATGGCCATTTTTTTATTTTTAAAAAACCTTACTGTATTATTATTACTCTGAGTTATGACTGATGTGCCTGTAGTATAATATTGCTAACATATTTTTTTCTGTAATGTAATGCAAAAACCTACAAAAATAAGTTTTTAAACACACATTAACAGTAAAGTTATAACATGATAGATGAACGCAGTTATACCCTTGTTATTGCCCCAAAATGCATTACATGTAACTTTATCAGTTGCAATGTACTACTTCAAGTTCTAAAATACACAGTACACCTGGTTTGTAATGCAGATTTTTTTTAAACTGCAGCTTAATCTGAAAACTATGGATAAGAAATTAATTTGTTGGGTTGTCATTTTGATGCCAAAACCCCCACAAAAATACAGTGTGAATGGAAAGGAACTCATTTTCTCTCCGAAATCTTTATATTTATGAGACTTATGACGCATTTCTTCGGTAATGCACACAAAACCATGCATGCATTTGAAAAATGTGCACAACTTCATACAATTTTTGAAAATGCACACAAACATGCTTCAGCGAATGAAAATACGTACAATAATGCATATTATTTAAAAATGAACACAAAATGCTTACCAGAGAGCGATTTTTCTAGCTCTGCAAGTCTGTGATTTTATAGCAGGAATCCAATTGAAAGTGGACACTGGCATAACACCATCAGTGTAAGCGTCAGTTGTGAATTGCCATAAATTAAAAAAAAAAACTGTGTAGGCATTTGTTGTTGCACAACAAAGCAACTGTGTAACTAAGAGGACTCTGGCCTGTGACTTCTCTAAATATCTAAATATTCCAAGGAACAAACTCCTAAATCTCTTTACACACCTCTCTCTCAGGTTTCTAGATTCCGCTGCAAATCCTGGATTACCCCTTCCCACAAATTACTCTAAAGAGAGAACCAAGATTTGAAGATCCCCATTATAATCTGAAATACAGAAGCGGCTCGTGAGAATAGTCCATTATTTAAACTCATGATGTGGAAAGTTAGGATCATGGGGAATTCATATGTTACACACTGAAAAATGAATGCACCTAATTAATACCAATAACAAACCAAAAAGAACAACAACAGTTCACTGTCAGTATTCACACAAACTGTGATGCAGTTTTTCATATAAAAGCTCCAGTACAGAGGTGTATATTAAGAGAAGGTGCCACACACACATGGGATTCCCACTGTGCTGTAGTGGATAGAGTGATAGACTAGGACTGTGGATAACAGGGTTTGAATCTCTGCTCAGCCATGGAAACTGACTGGGGGAGTGGAACTGGTAAAACCTTAAATATCTCACTTCCCTTGAAAACCCTATTAGGGTCGCAATAAGTAAGTTTCAACCTGATAGCACATCACACACACACACACACACACACCAGGTTTATTCATACTAATAAAATATGATGTAGTACAGTACGGAACATGCATGTAAAAAGATGGGTGATGGGGACAAATCATAAAGAATGGTTGTATCTCAAAAACATGTATACATTTCTGCATATGCTTTGTTGTTCTTTAGTCATTAAGTCGTGTCCGACTCTTCGTGACCCCATGGACCAGAGCACGCCAGGCCCTCCTGTCTTCCGCTGCCTCCTGGAGTTGGGTCAAATTCATGTTGGTCGCTTCGATGACACTGTCCAACCATCTCATCCTCTGTCGTCCCCTTCTCCTCTTGCCTTCACACTTTCCCAGCATCAGGGTCTTTTCCAGGGAGTCTTCTCTTCTCATGAGATGGCTAAAGTATTGGAGCCTCAGCTTCAGGATCTGTCCTTCCAGTGAGCACTCAGGATTGATTTCCTTCAGAACGGATAGGTTTGTTCTCCTTGCAGTCCAGGGGACTCTTAAGAGTCTCCTCCAGCACCACAATTCAAAAGCATCAATTCTTCGGCGGTCAGCCTTCATTATGGTCCAGCTCTCACTTCCATACATCGCTACTGGAAAAACCATAGCTTTGACTATGCGGACTTTTGTCGGCAAGGTGATGTCTCTGCTTTTTAAGATGCTGTCTAGGTTTGTCATCGCTTTCCTCCCCAGAAGCAGGTGTCTTTTAATTTCGTGGCTGCTGTCACCATCTGCAGTGATCATGGAGCCCAAGAAACTAAAATCTGTCACTGCCTCCATATCTTCCCCTTCTATATGCCAGTAGGTGATGGGACCAGTGGCCATGATCTTAGGTTTTTTGATGTTGAGCTTTAGATCATTTTTTGCACTCTCCTCTTTCACCCTCATTAAGAGGTTCTTTAATTCCTCCTCACTTTCTGCATCAGAGTGGTATCATCTGCATATCTGAGGTTGTTGATATTTCTTCCTGCAATCTTAATTCCGGTTTGGGATTCCTCCAGTCTGGCCTTTCGCATGATGTATTCTGCATATAAGTAAAATAAGCAGGGAGACAATATACAGCCTTGTCGTACTCCTTTCCCAATTTTGAACCAGTCAGTTGTTCCATATCCAGTTCTAACTGTTGCTTCCTGTCCCGCATATAGATTTCTCAGGAGATAGACAAGGTGGTCAGGCACTCCCATTTCTTTAAGAACTTGCCATAGTTTGCTGTGGTCCACACAGTCAAAGGCTTTTGCGTAGTCAATGAAGCAGAAGTAGGCATTTTTCTGGAACTCTCTGGCTTTCTCCATAATCCAGTGCATGTTAGCAATTTGGTCTCTAGTTCCTCGGCCCCTTCGAAATCCAGCTTGTACTTCTGGGAGTTCTCGGTCCACATACTTCGCCCATTCCCATCCATTTTAGTTCACTGACGCCCAGGATGTCAATGTTTGTTCTTGCCATTTCCTGTTTGACCACATCCAGCTTACCAAGGTTCATAGATCTTACATTCCATGTTCCTATGCAGTATTTTTCTTTGCAGCATCAGACTTTCCTTTCACTTCCAGGCATGTCCGCAGCTGAGCGTCCTTTCGGCTTTGGCCCAACCATTTCATTAGCTCTGGAGCTACTTGTCCTTGTCCTCCGCTCTTCCTCAGTAGCATGTTGGACGCCTTCCGACCTGAGGGGCTCATCTTCCAGCGTCATATCTTTTAGACTTTTGTTTCTGTTCATGGGGTTTTCTTGGCAAAGATACTGGAGTGGCTTGCCAGTTCCTGCTCCAGGTGGATCGCGTTTAGTCAGAACTCTCCACTATGACCTGTCCGTCTTGGGTGTCCCTGCACGGCATAGCCCATAACTATATGGGCCATGTACTGCATATGTTTACATTTTAAAAAATGCATCTGATGTGGAAACAGGATGGATTTAATAAATTTAAGATTATAAAAATAACAAAGTGAACATAACTGAAAAATACAGATTTATATTTCCTTGGTGGGATGGATTTTGCTATTGTACAATAGCTCCATAATCTTTGTGTTGCTCACATTTTGGCTCTCAGCCTGTGCTCAAGATTATTCCTTATCCTTTCAAAATACAAAAATATATTTTCAAAAGATGCACCTATAAAACTTACCCTGAACATTCCCTGATTTCCTTCAGTAGGTCATTTCTAAACAGAAAGCACACATTTATCAGCTATGCGTCCCACCTCATCCCCCATTTTGCTTGCAATATGTCATTCATGTCTGCAAAGAACAAGATCCTGCTGTTTTTAAAGTTGAACCCCTGCTGATTTTTGGCCACTCCAAATATTCTGTCGTAGTTCATCTAATCCGATATTTTTCAATATCTCCATATTTGGATTCCTTTGCAAATTCTTTTTCTGCTCTGTGTGTGAGGTTCTATAAACTGGAAATAAAAGATTTAATGTGCTCTTTGAGAACTAAAAGTTTTCTCCTTAAAAAAAAGTTAAAGTCTAGAATTCCCTCAGTACAAAATTAGTACACAGTACAGTATTCTGCCTAGTTTTATAATCCACAGATTTAGTATTTTCTGTCTCTTTAATCCTTTTGAAAGTCAGATTTTGTTGTGCTTTTATTATTGATTAAATCTGCTCACTAGAATTTCTATCCCCTTCACGGATTGCTGCCTTGACGTGGCAAAGGGGCTTGAGTAATTCAGAAAACTATGGGCTATGCCATGCAGGGACACCTAAGACAGACAGGTCATAGTGGAGAGTTCTGACTAAACATGATCCACCTGGACCAGGAACCGGCAAGCCACTCCAGTATCTTTGCCAAGAAAACTCCATGGATAGAAACAAAAGGCTAAAAGATATGATGCTGGAAGATGAGCCCCTCAGGTCAGAAGGCGTCCAACATGCTACTGAGGAAGAGCGGAGGACAAGTACAAGTAGCTCCAGAGCTAATGAAGTGGTTGGGCCACAGCTGAAAGGACGCTCAGCTGCGGACATGCCTGGAAGTGAAAGGAAAGTCTGATGCTGCAAAGAAAAATACTGCATAGGAACCTCGAATGTAAGATCTATGAACCTTGGTAAGCTGGATGTGGTCAAGCAGGAGATGGCAAGAATAAACATTGACATCCTGGGCGTCAGTGAACTAAAATGGACGGGAATGGGTGAATTCAATTCAGAAAAAACATCTACTTCTGCTTCAGTGACTACGCAAAAGCCTTTGATTGTGTGGACCACAGCAAACTATGGCAAGTCCTTAAAGAAATGGGAGTGCTTGACCACCTTGTCTATCTCCTGAGAAATCTATATGCGGGACAGGAAACAACAGTCAGAACTGAATATGGAACAACTGATTGGTTCAACATTGGGAAAGGAGTACGACAAGGCTGTATATTGTCTCCCTGCTTATTTAACTTATATGCAGAATACATCATGCGAAAGGCTGGACTGGAGGAATCCCAAACCGGAATTAAGATTGCAGGAAGAAATATCAACAACCTCAGATATGCAGATGATACCACTCTGATGCAGAAAGTGAGGAGGAATTAAAGAACCTCTTAATGAGGGTGAAAGAGGAGAGCGGAAAAAATGGTCTGAAGCTCAACATTAAAAAAAAACTAAGATCATGGCCACTGGTCCCATCACCTCCTGGCAAATAGACTCTGGACAACATATCTATGAAATAAGTAATAATGCAATCTTAACTCAAATATGTGTTAAATGTAAGAGATTATTAGGTACAAGTCTCTTCTAATAGTAAAAATTTTATTATTCAGGGAGAAATGCTCTTTTGTCAGGAGAACCTGCTTCTGCTACCTGATTCCAGAAATCAGGCAGGAGGCACCATCATGTGTCAGCAGAATTGCTCTGCCAGCTAAAATATGTGGTGAAGAGGGGGCGAGATGAGCTTCTTGTTCCAGCAGAAATGGCCTTCTATCACCTGATCTTGTAGATCTACTGATAGCAATTTGCCACTGGGATTGATCCACTAGCTAGTTTCCACTGGCAAAAAAGCAAAATTAAGGGCAGAAAGAAGACCAGATGGGTCAGGAACTGACTTGCAGTTCCATACTTCCTGCAGGCCAAAGACACAGGTACAATGCCAGCCAGGTCAAAGGTACCAGTTACATGTAATTCCCAACATCCAAAGGCAAGAAGAGGTTAGGATTCAGTGCAGTCAGCTGGCCCTTAGCCACCTTGGATTGTGCTGTTAATAACTAAATCCATGAGCTGAATTTTAACACTACAAGCTCTAGAATCATGCAACCCTATCCTAAAGTTCTATTTTAGTTTTGATGAAGTTTAGGCCAACTAAGACTGTGTGCTGTGAGGATCAACACACAGATTCTGATCCTGCCTTTATATTTTCACATTATGTTAATATAAACATTGTGTTCACAAACTGTGGAATAAACACAAAAATTCAAGGGTCAGGAATAATGCAATCATTGCAACACCACTGTATTCAAACGAGCAATGGCAAAAACTGTCTGCAGTAAAAACAGCAGGACAACAATCTGTCTAGATGCATACAGGACTGTTCTAATTCAGAGCCACCAGCTGCAGTGAACTTTGAATCAACAGAAGCGCTTCGGGTTGGCATACCTGCCTTTGTGCCAGTAGAACTCCCTTGTGCTAACTTCAGAGTTCTGCTGTCAGAAGGATCTGCAAGCAAAACACTCATACTAAGTAAGATCAGTCAGCAGAAGACTCTAAAAAGGAGCAGAGAAGAAGTACAAGGGAAAGGAGTTCAGTCATGGCAAATCAAAGCCTCCTCCAGCCCAGGGACACAGTAACTGGTCAGGCCAAGGTGGGAGTAGGTCCTTAATTTCCAACATACTTCGGGCATGAGGGTCCTGGATTCAGCTCACCTACCGCAGGTAACTTGGACTATACCCTAAAAAAGTGGAGGAAAACTGATTGGTAAGGCCAGTTGGCTAGCTGTTGAATGGGAGTTGTATCCCCTGTGTCTGATACTGTAATGGAGTCTACTAAGCACAACTTGTCGATGAAGCTCTCTTGTTTCTTCAGTCATTTTGAACATTATGAATTTTTTGTAACATTATGAATTTTTTATGGGAATCTTTAAGAGATCTTTGAAAACATGGCTGTTTAGACAGGCTTTCCTGGATATTATATCAACAGAGTGCAGTGGTGCTTTTGATACTTAAGTTAATTGCTCCTCCACCTTGTCTTTTTGAATTGTTTTTCAATTGTTTTCATATTTTCACTTTGTCTTTTTCCTAGTTTTAAGTTGATTGATAAGTTCCATTTGATTTCCTATATTGTTATTATGTTTGCAAATTTTATTTAAAATGTTAGGTGTTGTTTATTATGTTGTGAACCGCCCAAATTAGCCTTGATAGTCAGATGGCCAGTATAGATATTGAATGAATGAATGAATGAATGAATGAATGAATGGATTCTGTGACATGGAGCCTCCAGATGAGGGCAAACCAATGCAATCATGCAACTATATGACTGGTTACACCTAGATGTCTGAAAAAGAAGGGCAAAGACCTTCTCTCTTTCCACATCATGCCAGCACCTCCTGCCCACTACCACCACCTGTGGCAACATACTAAGTGGATGGACTGGCACTGTAATGCGTATAGGGGAGGGAACTGGATGGGAAATATTTTCCTGATTAGAATCATGGTTGAAATAATACTATGGGTATCTTGAAGCTTCTATTTCTGCACCCTGAAACATGCATTTATACTGCTATCGATGAAATGTCTACATAGTTTTGAGATGAAGCCCCACATAGAACACATTACAACACTCCTACATGGGTATTGCTAAAGATGTAGCTAATGACTGCAGCCAGGTATCAACAACAGTTGCCAGAGATGGGAAAAGATTCTTTTGGGGGTGACTAATCCCCAAATACCCCTGCAAACATGACCACCAGTGATGCTGGTGCAGATATTCTGGTGTTCAAAAATGTCACATTCCCCATTTCTGCCAGTTGCATGAGCAAACCACAACCTCTGTGTCTACCAACAGTACAATCCTTATGCAAGTCATTTCAAAAGTGAGTCTCATTGAGTTTGGTGGAATTTACTCTCTGATAAATGTGTATCAGGTTTCAGCCCAAAGACAGATTAAAAAAAAAATAATAGAGAGAGGAAAAAAGGTAGGTCTATATATTGACCTATTCTACACTGAAAATTTTTCCAGCATTTTTCTTTTGGCTTTTCCTCAGTCCTCCTCAAATCAGCACAGAGGGAGGACAGCTGGAGTGCAATAGACTAACATTGAGGGACTTTTCACTTTGTGCCTTTCAAAGGTATTACTTATAATTTCATGCAGATCCATAGTCTTTGCCATATATAGTATTGTGCCTTAGCTTTTGGATGCTATGTGATTAACTCCTTGCGTCACAAAACACAAAACAGAGTTATCCTCAATCTTATTAGATTTTTCTTTACTGTGAACTCATGCAAATTATTTTTGTTTGGTCTACCTTGTGCTGACAGCAATTAATTCTAAAGCCTAAAACATAAAGGGATACAGTTAACACATGTTTTCAATCTGTAAGCAAGTTATCCAATTATTTTAGGTAAACGTTTATGATTACAACCATTCTACCAACTCCTATATAATGAATTATTTTCTTCTAAATAGACTTAGGAGCCATGTCAATTTTTTAGGTGGAAATACATGGTGATGTATTCCTTACCAATCATGAAATTATTTAATGACTGTGCCTTTTTTTTATTTCCATGTTAGAAAGAGGATACTAGGAGCATGACTGCGGAAGATCTTTCATGCATTAAGACTATAATTTATTGTTATAAATTGAGCCTGTGCAAGTCTTGGCTAAAGGTGAGTAACTTGATTGATTGGTCGTGGTGAAATATAATAGAGTCAAAAGATCATGTTTTCAACCATTTTCTGTAATTTCAAAGACGAATTGCCTGGTTTGTTGCTCAGTGAGCAGACTGGCTCACAAGATATCGAAAAACATCAGCAGAGATCCTACCCATTGAAGTTCCTGTCCTAGTAAGTATTCTCAGCTTTGCTCTTTTGCCAGAGGAGAATTAAGCACTTAGTTGTGGTTTGAAAGAAGACACTGTTCCCTCCGGCCCACTGGAATACTAGTGGCTGGCACAGATCGGCAAGTGTATCAGCAGACATTCCTTGTAAACAATGCACACACTAGTGCAGAGATAATCGCTAGAGATGGGAGTGAAAGGTCACTTCCATGACAGTAAAAAATGTACTACGGCCAACAAAAGTGCACTGATTTATTGAAAATATGCCTATACTGCTTTTTGATTAAATGATGATATAATGTAAAATATATTAAATATATAATATAAATCATAATTAGTTAAAACATACAGCATCTAAAACATTTAAGCATTTAATGTGAGCGTATGCTTAACATCTACACCCACATACAATTCAAGTTCAACAACAATTTAACATTAATGTTGTTTAACTTGAATTGCATGTTTATAGTGAGTGGCCACTGGTCAGATGGGTGGTTTAGAAGCTAAATAAATAAATAAATAAATTCTATGGATGGCCATTTGAAGAGGTGGCAATTGTGGTATGCTATTAGAGTGTACATATATATATAGAGAGAGAGAGAGAGAGAGAGCCTTTGATGGAAGAGGGTTATGAAAAATTTGGTTCTAAAATAAATTACTATTCCTCAACATTTTATGGTCTTAATGTGTAATCTATATTCCTGATAAAAGGCAGCAATTAAGACAGAATGTGGAGAAATAAATTGACTTGCAATTTGCAAAGGTGCCAGATGAGAGTGATTGTATGTCCCCATCTATTCAATCTATATACAACACATAATGTACAGAAACTGAATTAGACTGAGATGAAGGAGAAATGGTGAAAGAAACATCAATAATTAGATAGATAGATAGATAGATAGATAGATAGATAGATAGATAGATAGATAGATAGATAGATAGATAGATAGATAGATAGATAGATAGATAGATAGAGATAGAGATAGATGCCACCATACTACTGACAAATGATAGCAACGCCATGAAATAACTATTGAAGAAGATGAAAGAAAAAAATGGAGAAGCAGAATTACTGGCAAACATTAAGAAGGCAAGATATAATTGTGTTGTTTTTATGTGCTGTCATGTTGCTCTTAACTTATAGCAACCTTATGAATGAGCGATCTCCAAAATATCCTGTCCTCAACAGCCCTACTCAGCTCTTATAAATTCAAGCCTGTGGCTTCATTTAGGGAGTCAATCCATCTCTTATTTGGTCTTCCTCTTTTCCTGCTGCCTTCCACCTTTCCCAGCATTATTGTCTTTTCCAGAGAATCCTGCCTTCTCATGATGTTCTCAAAGTAGGACAACCTCAGTTCCAAAATGTTTGCCTTCAGAGATAGTTCAGACTTGATTTGATCTAGGACCTTGTTGTTCATCTTTCTGGTGGTCCAGAGTATCCACAAAGCTCTCCTCCGTCACCACATGTCAAACAAATCAATTTTCTTCCTGTCAGTTTTCTTTACTATCCAGCTTTCACACCCATACATGGTGATCTCGAAAACAATAGTGTGGATGATCTTGGTCTTGGTCTCCAGTGATAAGAAGATATTTGCTAATTCCTTCGTTGCTGCTCTTCTGAGTCTCCATCCTCTTCTGATTTCTTGGCTAAGGTCTCCATTTGGACTGGCAGATGAGCCAAGGCACAGAAAATCTCTATTTCAATTTCTTCATTGTCAAGTTACGCGCCTCTTCTGTATTCATGATTTTCGTCTTCTTTGTGTTTGATAGCAGTCATCTTCTTTCACTAAAAATTGTTTCAAGTCAGTGCTACTTTTTGCTAGTAAGTGTGTCATCTGCATACTGAGGTTTCTTCCACCATTTTTTTCTTTCTCTGCCACACACACTCATATGCACACATAACAATGTTTGGTCATTGTGGCATTTGCCCTAGTGGCCCCTGCTTGTTTTTCCCTCACAAAGGCTCACGTCGCGTTTTCTTCTCGCTGCCACAAGTGGATTACTTCAATCCACAATATAAATGACGTTTGTCAGAACACTTGTCTTGTGAACCCAAACAGAACTTATTTATTGAAGTGAAGCCGATTGAATAATAGCAGAAGTTTCTCAGATACACATTATGCATAAGCAAATCATCAACAGTTCTCTCAGTACATACTTCTTTTCTGTTGCAATATCATTACCACCTTCTCTATGTATTTTCCTAATCAGTTCTATCACTCTGATTAACCAGTCCTATCTCTCTCAGCATCTCATCTTTATCTCTATCAGTATCAGTTTCAGTTCTCTCTTTGACTAACCAGCCCTATCTATATCTATCTCTATCTGCCTCTCATCCCAATCTCTATCTGACTCCTCCTTCTCCCGCCAAGCCTCATGTAGCTGCTGACTCCGCCTCTCCAGCCCTCTTATAGGTTCATGCAAATCAGCCCATGAATATGAATGGCATGAGTGACGTGGGTGATCGCCACAGTCATATTTTATCATAGTTTTTTATTATAAGTTACATCAAAACTTTCACGGAGTGGAATAAATCCATTAATTAAATAAAAAAATAAATGCTGGCTGACTGCTTCTCCCCATAATATTTTTGGCCATGTGCCTGCATTCTTCTTTCTGGCAAGTTGTACTTCCTGTGTCCTATTTGCCTAGAAAGGCAGCATGGTTGCTCGACATTTACAGCCCTCCTTTTCCTTTATCTTTTCAACAACAAGCTTGATATACATCCTGGTCGTCAATATCATATATCTAACTGGGGGATGGATATGTCTCAGTCTTGTTTCCTTTGTATGCAGTCCTCCTGGGTTTTATAGGATGCTCTTAATAAGAAGCACATTATGCTGCAGAGGAAGTCCTTGAGCAGACTTTGCAGATCAGTACGGCAAATTAGTTTCAGAATGTGGAAGGTCAACTTGGAAACAAAAGCTGAAGTATAACTGTGAGTTTTGAGGCTGAAAGGGAGAAGCAGTGTGTTGGTCCTCTGTGATGTTTATATAACCCTTATGTTAAAACTAAGGGCAAGGCTCAAAGATCTAGGAGTTACCTTCTCAGTGTTATTGCTCAAGACTCCATACTTGAAAGGTGGGATTCCAAACTGTGTGTCTAGTCCAGTGCTTCCCCACTTAAATGTCTGAGAGAGGCAACAAAGACAAACATGGATAAAGAAAGGAAGACTGGGCTGGATCCAGAGAAGCTTCCTCTCTTGAAGAAGTTCCCATCACTGAAGGGAGGTACTTTCTTCTTATGGAAGAAGTTCCTCCATTACAGTAAACCCCTCTGGTTCCACTTTATTAACACAAACATCTGCTGCATTTGAAAAACACAAGGAGCAATACCTCAAAGATCTTATTAATACTCAATAGTTGTTCTGCGGGGGTGCAGCCGTTACAAAATGTGCATCCCATTTCTGTGGTCTATGCACATTTCTGTGGTCTGATGTAGCCAATCTGATGCACGGGGCTTGCTTCTCTGATGCTCTCATGACCAGCTGTCCTCTGGGGACAGAAGAGTTGGATTCAGGCTCTACCTTCCATGCACCTATACTCCTGTTCCAGGGAATGCTGGTACAGGATATAAGGTCAACATAGTCAGGTGTTTTTATTTATTTATTTATTTATTTATTTATTTATTTATTTATTTATTTATTTATTTATTTATTTGCTGCCCACACTACCCAAAGTTCTCTGGGTGGCTTACAACAATTTGAATTCAATAAAAAGATAAAAAAAATAAAAACAATTAAAATACAATTAAAAATACAATGATCTAAAAACTGCCATCAGGACCCACAGTTGATATTATTTCAATTAAAAGCCTTCTGGAACAGGAAGGTTTTGACCTGGCGCCGGAACGTCATCTGCGTCGGCGCCAGACGAATCTCCCTCGGGATGGCGTTCCATAGTCTGGGGGCAGCTGCCGAAAAGGCCCTTTGTCTACAAGCCATCCCTCTTACCCCCTTCCCCTACAAGGACGTCTCTAGTGACAATTTCTTCTTCCATAACATGGATGAATATATAAATACATAAAACCAATGTATAAATATCTCATATTAAATAAGAGGAGCTTGAAAAAAGATTTGGCTTATGCCGTAATGCATGCATGCACAGCCTATAGCCCATGGGCCTCTTGCAGCTTCAGTGGTTCCTGGCACGGTCCCTGCTCTCTTTCTCCTGTACTCTGGGAGGAACAACAGTGCTGGAGCCCACTGTCCCAGCAATGCTATTTCAAGTGGAGAAAAAACAAATTCAGGGAAGATCACTGGGCTGGAAAAGGTGAACGTCTCTCCCAATCCCTTGCCATCACACTTTAAAATCACTGTTGACTTGCCACTAGTGCCAAAGAAGAAACACTGTTCTCAGTGGAAACTGAGAAGTGTCTCAGGTGGGGGAAGTGAAAAGTTTCCATCCTCTCCAGTGGTCCCACTTCTAAAATGCAGAGCTGTCATTAAGATGGTGGGATCGGGGCCTTGACCCAAGGGCACCACAATTTAGAGGGTGCAAAAGGTTTGCCCTTTACTACAACTGCTGGAAGGGCATGGCCCTGACTGGCCTGAGCATACATGCCCCATCCAGCTGCTCCTTCCAGGAAAAAGAAGCACGGACCAGGCCGACTTAGTGTAGAAGCAATATGTCACTGCCCACTTTGACCCAGATGCTTCTCCCCATTCCTCCTTCCTCTCCTTGCATATGCCAATCTCATGTGGCCCAAGCCTAACCAAAGGGCAGTCAAGCCCCAGGCACCAGAACGGCTCATTGAAACTCTGCCAGAACTGTCCTTTCACTGCCACCAGTTGCTGGAAGGGCAAATTGTGGTGGAGAGGTGAGTGTGGAAGAATCTCTGGTTACACCTCCTGCCCACTGGGGCAAATAAAGAACCTCGTTTTCATAAGGCACCTTCGGAGAGAAGGCATGTAAGACTCCCGCTTGTCACCACAGCTGGTGCTTCAGTGCTGGGCCTCTGACCTAGAGGTCAAAAGAAGCATATTGGGACGGGCTGTGGGTCTCCTTGATCCAACGCTCCCTCCTTCCCCAAGCACACTCCCATTGAAAGGAATGTGAAGGGAAGATGCATGTTTTGTTTTAAGGGCCTTCAAAGGAGGAAGAAAACATTTTTTTAAATCACACACCCCCTTTCTCTTACATACAAACACACCAGTATGAGCTGACATGGCGTCGGGATAGGCATTTCTCCATCTTACTTTCTCCCTCTCGGCCCCCTGTAAGATTACTGTGCCCAACTGCAATCCCCACTGAACTGGACTGGACTGGTCTATTTATAATCATTGTTCATAAACTGCCTTAGAGGCGTAAAGTGTATACAAAACGTGTATCCAGAACGTATATAAAAAATGGAGATTAATACAATTTTACTTCCAAATGAATATACAAACAGAGGAACAGCAACCTTAAGTTTCCAGAATACAGACTACCTTCCATAGAACTTGCGGGGTATTTAAGAAACTGATGTGGTAGGGAAACTTCATTATTGCGAGAGGTGAGACAAATGAAGAATGGCATTAACGTTAGATCCAACCCTGATATTTAGCCTGCAGACTTTCTCTTTTAAAATAAACGTGTCTGTTTAAGAAATTAATCAGGATATATTCTTCTGATTAAAAAAGTAGCAGGAAACTGATCTTCATTCCTGTCTCCTAGACTTAGCAAAATTTATGGTGATAAAAGCTGAGGGTTCCCCCCCTGCTCCCAGCAGTAGTCAGTCTCTTTCAACTTTTCTTGAGCACTGATAATTTCTGTTTTAAAAAAACAAACCACATGTAATGTGGCATCAGAGAACCAGCTTCTCTCCTTTTGAATGTGAAAGACGAGAGGAAAGGGGAGCAAGGACAAAAGTTATTTTCTTCCTCTCACTTAACGGTACAGCCACTAGCAATTAGAGAAAAATGGGAAAGACATAGGCTTCAGTGCAATTGTTAGTCACAACTAAAGGAAACGCATTGAATCAGTGAGATTTTCTCAAATGTTGACTTACCATTCAGAAGTTGATTTAATGGATCTACTCTAGTAATAATTGGTCATAAAGAGGGAAGAACAGCTGGTGTAAAATAGTCTAGTCAAAATCACCAATAAACATTTTTACAAAGCATTTTTAGTGCAGAATCTATTTCCAGCTACAAAAATACCATGCAAGAACTTAAAACATTAAATGCCATTTTGGAGATCTGTCTTCCAGATCTTTGAAGGCAATTACAAATAGGGATTTTGAAGAATTAGGCTACATAACTGGATTGCAGTCCATCCAGTTCAATCCTACTCATGTCTTTCAATGTAGAGCAGATGCTTGCACCATCCCAGCATGGTTCAACATGTGAACACTCCAACCATGCCCCTACAGGTAATTCACAATCCCCAGTGCAGGATGATAATGCCCATGGAAATAGTGTTTATACTTGCACATTGGTGTGAAATTAGAGCTGCTAGCATGTTTTTCCCAGTGTATCTATGCTCAGATGCACATGGTAGGCTCTGCTTCTAGAATGAGTAAAAAGCCAGAGAATAGGGCTGGCTCCTTAGGTGCTCTCAAGTCCATGGTCCTGAGAATGTCTTGCTGGGGCCACAAGAGAAATAGTAAGTCCTGAAGAACAGGTGGGCAAAAGTAGGGCATCCATATTCTTAGCCACTGCCTATAGTGTCTAAGGATGATGGGATTTACAGAGGGCTGCACTCTGCCAACTCCTACCTGACAAGGTAGTTGGCAATGGATCACTTAAGATCTCCTTCCAAGCCCTACCCAACCCAGCTACCATGGAAGTTTCTATGTTGCCCTCTTTCAAAGTCAGGCCTTTCAACTTTAGAAAAGGGCACAAATCAGCGTGTTAAGGCTGGGGTGGGGAGAGACAGCGATACACAGGATCAATACAGTCTCAGCATCTGACCATGCTCCAGGCTAAGAGACATTTATACTAGCCTCAGAGGACAGCCAACCCCTTTCCTACCTACTGCTTTCAACTAGAAGCCGGTAGGTGTGTCAAAAATTAATTAAAAAAACAACAACTCTGTGGAGGGACACATGAGTTGGAAATTAGGTCAGCCATCAAGTCAGCCTCTGTTGGCAGGAGGCCAGATGTGTTTTGGGTGGAATAGAGCCTCTGAGATTGCAGCCTACCATGCATCTTGCTCTTTGGATTGCTCTCTTTGCCTCAGTTTTCATGAGGGGAAACCATTTAAGCCCACATTACTCCAGATGCCACTTATTTATATCAGTTATTTGCTACTATACAGGAAAGGCCCAGAATGATTTTGAAGATAAAGATGGTAGGTGTTGCCATCGTTTGGGAAAGTTTGATTTTTGAACTACAACTCTCAAAATTCTCAGCCACTGGCCACTCTGGCTGGAGAATTCTAGGACCTGGAATCCAAAAAAATTCTTGTGCAAGCTAAATTTGCTGCCTAGCTCAGGGCCAAGGATGGAAAACAAAAGGGCTGAAAACAACAGGATGAAATTTAACAGGGATGAGTGCAAAGGTCTATACGTGTGTGGTGGGGGGGAAACCAAGTACACAGTTACAAGGTGGGGATAGATTCGGCATCCTTCAGTCTCGAGAGACTATGGTATCGTGCTCTGTATGGAGGACTTGGAACAGCGTCTAGTGTGGCTGAGAAGGCCAATTCGAGAGTGACAATCCCTTCCACACTGAAGACAAATACAATCTGTACCCCGTCTAGCTCCCTGATTTTGCTGCTTCCGTGACTGCCTCTTTGCCTCGGCCTGCTGGACAAGGGTCTCTTCAAAATGGGAGAGGCCATGATGCATCGCCTGCCTCCAGGCTGAACGCTCAGATGTCAGGGTTTCCCATCTGTTGAGGTCCATTTCCAAGGCCTTCAGATCCTGCTTGCAGATATCCTTGTATCGTAGCTGTGGTCTCCCTCTGGGGCGATTTCCCTGCACTAATTCTCCATACAGGAGATCTTTTGGAATCCGACCATCAGCCATTCTCACAACATGCCCAAGCCAACGTAGACGTCGCTGTTTCAGTAATGTATACATGCTAAAAATTCCAGCTCGTTCTAGGACTACTCTATTTGGAACTTTGTCCTGCCAGGTGATACCAAAAATCTGTCGGAGACAACTCATATGGAACGTGTTCAGCTTCCTCTCCTGCCGTGCACAAAGGGTCCAGGACTCACTGCAGTACAGGAGTGTGCTCAGGACACAGGCTCAGTAATACTATGAGTGAGAAGGATCTTGGAACTGTGTTCTCGAAGGCTTTCACAGCCGGGATCCAATGGTTGTTGTGGGTTTTTCAGGCCGTTTGAACACAGACTAGAACTCTGTCTGTGTTCTAGCCCCTGTCCTCTGAAGATGCCGGTCACAGAGACTGGCGAAACATTAGGAAGAAAAACCTCCAGAACATGGACAAACAGTCCGAAAAAACCACAACAACGATCTTGGAATTGTTGTAGATCATAAACTGAATATGAGCCAACAGTGCAATGTGGCTGCAAAAAAAGGCAGATGGTATTTTAGGCTACATTAACAGAAGTAGAGTCTCCAAATCCCAGGAAATACTGGTTCCCCTCTATTTGGCATTGGTTAGGCCTCATCTTGAGTACTGTGTCCTGTTCTAGACATCGTATTTTAAGAAGGATGCAGACAGACTGGAACAAGTTCAGAGGAGGACAATAAGGACAACTATCGGATTGGAAATCAAGCCCTGTGAAGAAAGACTGGAAGAATAGGGCATGTTTAGTATTGAGAAAAGAAGACTGAGGGGAGATAGGTTAGCAATTGAAAAACTTGAAAGGTTGTCATGATTAAGAGGGGCAGGATCAGTTCTCGATCATCCCTGAGTGCAGGACATGTAATAATGGGTTCAAGTTTCAGGGAGCCAGATTTCTGCTTAATATCAGGAAAAACTTCCTAACTGTTAGAGCAGTACAACAATGGAACCGGTTACAACTTCCGGCTTGATGCTGCAACGAGACAGCAGCAGGAGGACAGAGCTCCATCCCCTGGGCTGAATTCCAACCTGTTTGGGACCCCCAAGGGGGTTAAAACCACCCCAAAGAGGTGGTGAAATGGGGGAGAAGCCTGTTGATCATAGGGGGGCCGGTGGTAACCCTCGTTTGATCCGAGAAACTCCCAAATCAACCAGCGGGCAGAAACAAGCAGCTGAAATAGCTTGCTTGCAAGTCGTGAGCAGCCGGCAATGGAGAAGCGATAAATCAGCTAATTAACATTGTGTTACCACTGGGTGAGAAATATTTTTTAACTGTACTGCTTTATGACTATCCTTGGACGAGACAATCCCTACAACAGAAATAGCATCTTCTATCCTCACCACTTATAGAGCAACGGTGAATCTAGAGAGAGAAGAGATGCAAGAGAAGCAAGGAAAATAAATTGGACATTAGACATTTAATTATACTTCAAGGAAGGAAGTTTGGCAATTCTTTGTCGTTAGAAACTTAAGAATCTTTCTCTTAAAACCATTATTAGCTAAACAATGCTGGGAAATTAAACTTGTTTATATTATAGCTACAGTTATCTGGGAATGGGCGAATTCAATTCAGACGATTATCATATCTACTATTGTGGGCAAGAATCCCATAGAAGGAATGGAGTAGCCCTCATAGTCAATAGGTAAGTTTGGCCTTGGAGTTCAAAACGAAGCAGGGCAAAGGCTAATACAGTTTTGTCAAGAGAACAAGATGGTCATCACAAACACTCTTTTCCAACAACACAAGAGGCGACTCTACACATGGACATCACCAAATGGGCAATACTGAAATCAGATTGATTATGTTCTCTGCAGCCAAAGATGGAGAAGCTCTATACAGTCAGCAAAAACAAGACCTGGAGCTGATTGTGGCTCTGATCATCAGCTTCTTAAAGCAAAACTCAAGATTAAACTAAAGAAAGTAGGAAAAACCACTGGGCTAGTCAGGTATAATCTAAACCAAATCCCTTATGAATACACAACGGAAGTGAAGAACAGATTTCAGGAACTAGATTTGGTGGACAGAGTGTCTGAAGAACTATGGATGGAGGCTCGTAACATTGTACAGGAGGCAGCAACAAAAACCATCGCAAAGAAAAGGAAATGCAAGAAAGCAAAGTAGCTGTCCAACGAGGCCTTACAAATAGCAGAGAAGAGAAGGGAAACCAAATGCAAGGGAGATAGGGAAAGTTACAGAAAATGGAATGCAGACTTCCAAAGAATAGCAAGGAGAAACAAGAGGGCCTTCTTAAATTAACAGTGCAAAGATATAGAGGAAAATAATAGAAGGGCAAAACCAGAGATCTGTTCAAGAAAATTGGAGATATTAAAGGAACATTTTGTGCAAAGATGGACATGATAAAGGACAAAAATGGTAGGGACCTCACAGAAGCAGAAGACATCAAGAAGAGGTGGCAAGAATACACAGAGGAATTATACCAGAAAGATTTGGATGTCCTGGACAACCTAGATAGTGTGGTTGCTGACCTTGAGCCAGACATCCTGGAGAGTGAAGTCAAGTGGGCCTTAGAAAGCATGGCTAACAACAAGACCAGTGGAGGTGATGGCATTCCAGTTGAACTATTTAAAATCTTAAAAGATGACGCTGTTAAGGTGCTACACTCCATATGCCAGCAAGTTCTCACTTGTTTCACCCTTGCATGCAATGACAGTGAAGTTTAAAGTTATTCTTCTTGTTCCACAAGAGGGTGAGGTATTTTGTGATATTCATGCCAAGAGAAGGGAACAAAAAAGAGATATATATTTTCATGGTGCAGATAAAGCAAACTGCACAAGCAACCTCAATAATGCAGGTCATGTAATACAACACTGGCTGATGCTTCGTTGCATGGACATTTAATGATTAGAAGCAGTGAAGGAGGGGGTTGTTTGGGTCTTTCTTTTTTAACAATCAGCCAGTTGTTCTGTGCTTCCTATATATGTGTGTTCGGATACCAGTGTGTGAGCATTCTATACGTGTCCCCATTCTCTGTATATGTGTGTGTTTGGGGTTATATTAGTGTCCACTAAAATAACTTTAATTTTCCAGAGAGGCAATTTATGCCCACTGGGGAAGCCTTGTGGGGGGAAAAAATAACGTTCCTCATCTTTATTTTGCCCAGAGGCAAGGAATCTCACAGGGCTTGAAAATCTCTCCCTGAGGTGTCTCATCAAGTTGAGACAGCCTGTATGAATGGGAGCATAGAATGTAGCGAGTATTCGGCACATCCTTCTCTTTTTAAACATTTTTTGCAATCCTAGAACCGAGTCCAGGGGTTAGAATACATCCCTGACCATGCCAGGTACAATTGTGTGCTTGCAACTCACAGCCTATAGATTCCAGCCTCAATATCTGAAATGAAACAGTTAACTGAAAGAACGAAAGACACTTCACTTTTTTTTTCAAAGCACAGAAGAAAATACGGCATTTTATTCCAGCGATTATTTGGTCAGCAACATAAGGTATTAATATGCATTAGGGATACATTATTTTGTTAAACTACTGAATTAAATTTAGGAGTTTGCATGGATGCCTCTCAGTTGCTTTTAGAGAACATTCCTGTGGCCTAGTTATAGAAGTTCAATCCTACTTACATTTGCAAAGAAACATCTATATACCTCAGAGGACTGCATATAACTATATGCATCTGAGTTCACTTTATTTATTAAAGCATGTTTAAAATAATCTCATTTGTAGCAGGTTTTCTTGTTCAATATAAACAGATGCAGAAATGCACAATATTCAATTTAGGCCTGTATACACATGGAAAATGAAAGGCAATTAAGTATGAACCAGAATAAAATTCTTTTAAGGTATTAATTCCAGCCTTCCATCCTCAACTTGCATTCTTGGCCCTTCTAAAACAGCCCTTGATGTTTAGTTGGTTGAAATCATATGTCCATCTGTTAAGCCGCTAGGTATGTGGAAACAAAGTTTTTAGGAGATCCAGACAATTCAACAAGATCATGCTAAATTTCTGCTGCTAAACTGTACTGATATATCACCACACTAGAAGCTAAGTGGCTGCAAATATCAGGGTTAGTGACCCATAGTGTGTGAACAGTTAGTTAAACACATTATTTGACAGATTAAGCAATCCAGACACCTCCTTTCCCTAGTCATCAATGTGAAAATATAGAAATTCCAGTCTTTACATTACATTTTCAACTGCTAATAAAAATTTAGTATAACATATGGGAATTGCAAAAACAATACTGCAGGATCCCATGGACTGCCAAAAAGTCAATAAGTGAGTTCTAGATCAATTAAAAACTGAATTTTCATTAGAAGCTAAACTGAAGATTTCATACTTTGGGCACATTATGAGAAGACAAGACTCACTAGAAAAGACAATAATATTAAGAACAGTTGAAGTGAATTTAAAAAGAAGAAGAAGAAGAGCTAACAGGATATGGATTGACTCAGCACAGGAAGCTATGGGCCTTAGTTTGCAAGAGCTGAGGGAGACTCTTAACGATAGGACCTCTTGGAAGTCATTAATTTATAGGGTTGCTATAAATTACAAAACTTGTTGGCATATAACTCTCTCTCTCACACACACACACACACACACACACAGAGAGAGAGAGAGAGAGAGATTAATTACTGTACATCATATATATACATGACCAGCACACTTCAGTCCAAACCAAACAAATATTTTGAATCAGGTAATTACAAAGTTCAACAATTACAAAGTGGAGATCCAAAGAAAGAAACTACAACTTTGAAATCTCATGTCAACACTTGAGGCCAGGTAATCTTATTTGAAGTAACTGGCTTTTTAATTTAGAAAAAAGCTAAGTAAGCAGAATGTGATAGAGGTGTACAGAATAAGATGGAGAAAGTTGATAGAAGCACTTCTCTCTCACACACAGGGGTGTAGGTAAAAGTTTATAAACCTGGCAAGAGTCCTGTTTTTTCTTGTCAAGGTCCTCATCATCTGTATAAACTGTCCCTGCACTAAGCAATAGGCTGACTATGAAAAAAGACACAGTCACCCCTCCAATGGTTCTAACCTATAAAAGCCCATGCAACAATACAATAGCCACCGTCATTTTGCACAATCTACATTATTTGTGTAATATGTGCAATTTTGCTTAATTTGTGCAAAAAATGGTTATAATTATCTTCTCTTGTTGAGAGTTCTTCAAAATCCCTCGACCTCTGGTGGGCAAGAAGACACGTACACACAACCAGGACCACACTAGTTCTTCCTGCTTCTTCCATACTGTTCTTGTCTCTGGGCTCCACTGTCCTCCACACACTAGAGAGGTTGCCTCTCCACAGGGGAGCCTTTCCTGCTCAATAGTCTCCCAACATGACACAGAGCTATGACACTGATAGAGGACATTCCCCAATGCAGGCAGCTGCCTGCCAACACTTGATGAAGTCTAAGAAGGGGCATGTAACAGATGGAAGGAGCCAATGTCTGTAGTCCATTTTGTTTGAAGTTCTGGCTTCACAAATATTATTCTCTTTGCACACATGGAATGACTTTTTTGGATTACAACTTTCAATAGATTGTGACTATAGCACTAAATACTGAGGAAAGGAACTTTCCATGTTTTCAGCCAAGTGTGGTGACAATCAATCACACTTTGGTGCTTCAGTACCATGTAAGAAAGCCATAAAATTAAGTGAAACAGTCTGCCCACCCAACAAGCACTAGTGTCCACAAGGACAGTATTTAATTTATTGCAGTCACCGCAGACAAACCACACAATGAGCCATCAATTGATACTGTCACCAGGAAATGTCACCAGATGCTTGTAGCTTGGCTAACATCCATTTTCCTTGTTTTCATCTATTTTAGCCCTTGCAATATCTCTCATGTTGAAATGTTTCACTTCACAGTATAGTCCAAACCCAATTACCATACATGACGTCAGAGAACTGGCAATAATTACAATGCCTGTCTTATGGCCATTTTGAACAGAGGAGTAGAATGGCCAAAAAATATGTAAACTATAAAGACTATATTTAAAATGGATTCCCAGTGTGGTGTAGTGGATAAAAGGACTCTGGAGAACAGGTTTCAAATCCCCACTTGGCCATGGAAACTAACTGGGGGAGTGAAACTTGTAAAGCCACTCCTAAAATATCTCACTTATCTTGAAAGCCCTATAAGGGTCACTATAAATTGATTCAAATTTGATGGAACAGAACACAACACAATTAAAACAATGTCCAGCAATGACATACTATCTTTTCATCTTTCATATGGCTGCAACCATATGCTTATTTGGTTGGCCATAAGCACCATTAAATTAACGAGTGGAATTTACTTCCTAGTAAACATGCCTAGCATCATGTTATTAGACATGCTTTCAATGAAGAACAAGATACCAGCTTTCTAGGAGGTTTGGTAAGGGCAGCAGGCAAGGCAAAGCTCAACTAAATTTGGGTATTTGTTGGTCCTATGTCTGCAGTCTAACACAGTAAAGCCAAAGTTATTTGCACAAGAGTGAATCATTGTCGCACAGCTCCCACCTCCTCCTTCTCCTGTTTGAATGCCTACAGGTATTCAGCATCTTAATTAGTTCTCTGGAGAACAAAGGTGGGGAAATCCATTTGGTTATGAACACTTATTAGTTCAAAAACAATACTCTTAAAGCAGCCTTCTGCCAATTTGACTCCTTTGAGGTGTTTTGTACTACAGCTTCCCTTATCATTCACTTTGTCTACTTGAGGATAATGGAAACTATAGGCCAAACCATATGGAAGGTTGAGAAGGATAAACTTAAGGGTACATGCCTAGTTTCCATTCTTTACAGTTTTTAACAAGCACAGTGAGGGTGGTCACTTATTCAATAAAGACTACTACTAATAACTACCATTTTATACTTATAAGTTGTTTATCTATTACGCTGAATTCTTTAAAACAAGCAACATACACAAAGAGAAAATTTGTCTCATGTAAAGAGCCTGAAGATCAAAAACCTCTATTTCTTTGCTTATGCATAAAATGAAGTGGAACTTCAGAAAGTGTTTGCAGATACAAGAATTTCAAGGTTTGTTTATTTACTTTTGCCCTTACAGTTATATGAAAACTATGCACAAATAATAAATAAATGTTCCAAAAAAGCCCAAGGATTGTATAACAGAGCAAACAAAACAAAGACACCTCACTGCAAGATCCATAACAGCAGGATTCTAAGTAGTAACACAGCACAAATTTATATGAGTGACATGATGAACACTAGAAATTAAAATTTCTTAAAACCTTGACTGCTGGAGACAGACTGCTAGCTATGGAAATACCATTTGAATCCCTTGAAAAGCTCTGTTGTATAACGGAATATACAAAGGCCAATTCAAAATGATCCACTGATTGCCAGCATGCACTGGTCAAGTATTACACATGGTTTCAAATTATTGCAGCAGAGCATAAAGAGAAGTGGGTTAAAGGTAAGGCCACAGGGGTTTTGAGTGACAAACCTCACACAGAGCCGAGTGAACCTCCAACAAAAGTCTGTATGTCATAACATGCAATATCTATCCAAAAACCAATGTTAAGATTTTCTTACCACTGCCATCTCTCTCTCTCTCTGTGTGTGTGTGTGTGCGTGCGTGCCCGTGCGTGCGCATGCGTGTCTGTCTGTCTGTCTGTCTGTCTCAGCTCTATACAGATATATCTTTAATACTGTTGGGTCATAGGTAAAATTAGTTTAAATACAGTGACTGTTAAAAGGGGAAGTAAGAAAAGAGGAGGATGCTTATAGAGGTCACAAATAAAATCCAACTTAAATATATTTGGGACAAAACAGTGACAGTTAACTTAGAATAATTATCCCAGAAAATGTCTTCCGCCACATGAGCTTCCTACAAATGCTATTATGATGAAAGAAAGGTTAGCATCCACCAGGAGCAGAGCCTTTTTGACAGCTGACCTGTCTCTCTTTATGGTACAAAAGGATGCCAGAGCATCCAGCTGCACCACAGAGCTCTGCCAGTCTGCAGAGTTCTGTGGTGAGTCTCTCTTTTCCTTTGGGAAGGGAAGGAGAAGTGATAATGTCATGGATTTTGGTGTTGCACAGGAGTGGGGCAGTTTAAGCAGTAACAGCAAATAGGAAGAGAAAATACTGGAGGGAAAATGGCTGGGGGTGGGCCTGTGCAGTTCATATGTATCATGATGCCCATCCCTTTTAAAAATATGTACTGTACATACCACTCAGAGAAAGAAACTTTAAAGAAAACTATCATAAAAGGAAAACAAAAAAACACAGTAGAAATATCTCAGGACAGATTAAAACAACAGACAAATTTGAGATTTGAGATTTGCAATGCAGCAACAATTTCACTTGAACCAACGGAAATTGGCAAGTCACCCATTATATATAAGTTCAATTGATTTGGGGATCTACTTTAGTTGTGACTAACAGCTACACTGAGGCTGAGAACTGCTAGTCATCATGGCTATATATTACCTTCAGCGCAGTGGCAGCATATATCTCAATGCCACATGCTAGGGGAGTAGGGTCACAACTATGGGGGTGGGACAGCAGGTCTAGTCACTTCACACATTCCTCTGGCTTTCCTCTAAGAGCATGAACAAATTGGCTATGGAACTCACTAGGCTGCATCTGCCATGTCTATGGCGATATTTATTTCTTGATGGAAAATGTGGGGCTGGTTATGTCAACTGGACATAATATATTTACAAGTATAACATCTCAGCTACTTTTAATTATGCTAGCCAATCCAACTCAACATTTCTGACAACAGACTTGTAAACAGCATGATCAGAAGTACTACTCTGTTCATATCCTGCCTGAGTGTGCATCCCATTGGCACGTGACTGGCCACAATAGAAACACAATGCTAGACTAGACAGGTCTTTTGTCTGATTCAGCGTGGCTCTTCTGATGATCTTATGTGAACAGAAACCCTGTCTCTTACCACACCCAGCATGCCCCAGCCATCTAGCATAGCACTAAGGCTAGTACGAGGGAAGGCAAAGCTTTAAGCATCCTACACACCAGCTATTTAGGGCTTTACAGGCATTGGCAACACTTTGAATATGGTATCTTTTAAATATCTGACTTCCTATGAAATGGATATAGTTGGCACATTTGCCTGAAATGGGAACGTGTACTCTACTAATCTCTCCATTTATGTACATTCTTTTTCACATTAATATCTTCCTCTCCCACGGGAGCAGTGTTTTGTGCACAATTTTACCAGATAGTGGTTTTATAAATAAGTTTCCCTGAGACACATACAGTTTGTGCGCTATTGTCCTTAGCATTTTAGTGCATTATTTTCAGGGCTGAATTGCATCATAGTGTTCAGAAAAGTGTGAATTAGGTAAGCCTGCACCAAAATGCCAAATGAACAAAATTCCCTCCCATGTCCAACACAGAGATATAAATATGACCTGATGGTCAACAGAACGAAGGTAACAAAATCTTTATAAACGCCTCACCGTTTCCATGGCTACAATGAAGCCAGAATCAGTTTTTCCACTGTCAATCCCATTTAGTATGAGTTCATAAATTAGCAATAAAACTTTATTCTAAACACACACAAGCTACACACAGTTTATGAGTTGTTTTGTGTACTCTTTACACCTCAGATTTTCAAATCATTTTTCTATAACACACAAAGATTTTAACATTAAGTAATGGGCAAATAATTTGCATGCTTTTCTTCTGGGACATGCACAATATGACCTCTTGACCTAACTTTCTGTGTCAGTCTACATAATTGTCCCATTTCTAATTCTGAATATCTTTATATATACATTTTATAGCAGAAAGAATATAGTACTTCTACAGTACACACAATGCCTGATCTGATACTATTGAGTCATGGAAACACAGTACTGTACCATAAATTGGGGTTGCTGAAATTTACAATGAAATTCTTATTAACAAACAAAGGAATACTGTTTTGTTTTGCAGTTATGAGACAAACACTCTGAAAATTAAAAACCAAGGAGTCTTTATCCCTCAGTCTGCAATATATAAAAATACTAGGAAGAGATATGAAGCATTAATGATATAATGAGTCATGAATGTATGTATTAATATATTGTATTACTGTCAGCATTCACTATGCTTTGTTAACTCCTAGCAACTCTGTTCAATCAAAATTTGTGCATGCTCCCCCTTGTGAATGTGCAGTTATATGATGGCAACATCAGGAAGGAAAAGTAGTTCTGCCAATAAAAGGAAAAAATAAAAAACAAAGCTATGTTGGCCCATATGCGGAGGGGAACGTTATGTCAAGGAAGGGGATGGACAAAGTGAAGCCCTTCAGTTCTTATCATATTGCAGATCCCATAAACTCTAGCCAGCACAGTCAAAGCTGAGAAATGCTGAGAATTACAGTATAGCACATGGAGGGGTCTTATATGCAAAAATGAACAGGGTATGTAAACTTTTAACCATTGTGAGAAGAGGGGTTACACTTGATCACACCTGTATGGGCTCAATCACACCCGGCAAAGGAACCCCAGTTATACTGATATGGCCATTTTTTAGATCGTTTCATAAATTTCCAAGCACACAATGCATGGCCAAGATCTACTGAGTTTTTCAGCCAGCGCTTTATTTCCTGTTTATTTCCCCCTTGCTGAGAGGGTTGTTTTATTTTGCACTGATAATGAATTGCTTCATTCCTTATCATTCCAGCCTGTGTGAACATTGCTCTCAATTTATTTCCTTTACAAAGGAAATAAATGGCCACTGCGCTTGTACCCTTTTAATTTTTTTTCTTTTAAAGTTATATTGACACATCAGCAGTAACAGCCACCACTGCTAGCAAAAACAACATGAATACATTGCTCAGAAGGAGGCAGCTGCAAGGATACAGTCTTCCCCCCTGCCTTGCAAGTGAAAGAGAGCTTGAGCAGAGATATTTCCTGCTTTTAATTGTAAAGAAAGGATATTGCACCTCCTCTCTATTTTTTAACCCTGCTCTTCACAATACTTTGCACATCTTTCAAAAACAATTTCTTCCTCCCAACACTGTGCAAAAGACTTGCAAACTATTGTGCTGTTGATTTATTTCCTTTGCAAAGGGGTTGGGTAAAGGAGGGAAAGAAAGGGGGAGGAGGAGAGAAGGCTTGGACCTCTCTATTGCACCGTTGATGTATCACTTTTTTTTAAAAAGGACAGGGGAGGCTGATTGCCACAAGAAACAGTACAGAAAATGAACTGATACAAAATTAAGAGCAGTGTAGACTGCTATAATGGTTCAAATAGAAAGAAATTAATCAATACAGTTTTTAAAAATGTGAACATTCCCGCTGGTATATTCACCACGTGACCGTGAAAATAAATATATTGGTACAACAGAGGTACGGAGTCGGTATAACGGGTTCTTTTGGCAGGTGTGATTAGCCCCTATGATACAGCTTGTCACACAAGGTGCAGTTTGCTGTGCATCTCTATTCTGCTCAAATATTAAAGACACAGAAATGTTATCCTTTCATGAGCAAGTTTCTCTACGCATAGCTCAAAACTTCTCCATCATCTCTGTTCTACATAATCCAAAAAGTAAGGTTAAAGTAAGACAGTCTGTTTAAAGAGGGCCTTGTGCTTGCATTTGTACATTATTTTTTACTCCAAGGCAGAAAGGAAGGTGGCACAGCAGAGGTGACTGATAACCTTAAGCAAGGCAAGTAATTCAGATGTATTGCATTAGAAAGCGAATTTAGCTTACATGCTTAAAATTGACGACATCTACAGTAGATAATGGGTGAGGTAGTGGGAACAGATATGAACTGGAGCCATCATAGGGCAGGTGTGTTTGTTTTGGAGTGGTTAATCCACTCCTGTGTTCCATTTTCCTGCTGAAAATCATCTCCTGAAGTTGTTGTTTGACACCTAATTTGTGATAGGTAGCCATTATAGGGAGAGATTTTCAGTAGGAAACTGCACAGAGAAAATTGGGAAAATCTGGAAGTAAATGGAAGTCCACTTCCAGTTTGTAAATCGCCTTGTTGGATAGCATTGGGGCTCAAGGCAAAGTAAGCTAGTCTTTTTTAGAGACTCATAACACTTCACGGATGCTCCCAGGACAGGCAGTCTTTCTGCTAGATTTTCTGGGGTTGGGGAGCAGCACAAAATAGACAGGAACAATGTGATTCCTCTAGAAATTTGAGGCAATTGTACTGTTGGACTGCAGCAGGCAAACTGCAGACATGTCAGGGTAAAATGGATAACTTCTGTTTGTTGACACAGGATATCATTCAGGAGAAAACAGGAGAAAATCTAGATCTAAGTACAAGAGCCCCCACATATGTGTGCAAATGTGCTGAAGGTCAGCATGAAGGTCAGCCTCAGAGCTGGCCTTCCACTGCAAACGAAGAGGGAGAGAAAAGAACAAAAGCTATTTCCTTGAAGAAGGAGGAAATGACCTTAAAAAAAGTGATCTAAGGGCAACAATCTACAAGTGGTCTCTCAGAGAAAACTAAGAAAGTTCAAGATGTTCAACCCTACCTGCTACCTGGTTAGTAATCTGCCTGTTTTCCTCCCCACTGGTTTGCTGAAATACATCAGTACACTTAGTCTCACAATTCCCGCCCCCAGAATAAAACCTCCTCTTATATCGTGTTTCTAATAAAAACAGAATAAAGAAACAAGCATTTCAGTTGGATGTGCATCATTCACTGACAGGTGTCATAAAAGCATAGCAACATGCTGTAGGTTGAAGCTGACTATACAGCTAACGACAACAAGCAAAACAAACAATATAAACAACTAAGGAGCAGCCTGGTGACAAGTCCCCATCTCTTTTTTCATATTCTGGATCTGTTCCATCTCGAACTAAAAGAGATCACCATCAACATGTGCTAACCATGGGCAGCTGAACTTTTATTTAGGAATTAGCCTAAATTAGGCTGAAACATTATCAGTGAAACAGGAGCATTTTTTCAGCTTCATAAGGTTACTCCAAGCGTTTCCTCCCTCTTAGTGTTTGTTGTTCTGTAGCTGCCCTTCTGGCATTGAGGATAACTAACATCTCACCCCATCAGGAAACTTAGATAAAGAAAATGGCAACATCTCTGTCCATATCAAGCACACAGTCAGAAGAGGGAGCAATCTTGGCAGCATACGGCTGAAATCAACCAATTCCTCCTCTTCTTTATACATTTGTCCAGGACACCTGCTTCAAATGCAAGAACAGGAGTTGAGCACAGGTTGTCAAGATAATGCCAAGCAAGGGTTTCTGTACATGAGTTACAACCCTCAAGCCTAGCAGAAACAAGGCAACTGAGAGTTAAAAACATTCATTTCTCACCTGTGTCTGATAGAAGTATTTAATTTAAACAAGCTCTTTCATATTACAAATCCTTGAATTAAAAGCAGATAATTCCTTTTGGAATGTTTATCTCTTACTAAGTAGAAGTTTCTGTTCAAAGACCTGTCTTGTAAGTTATTCCTTCTCAAGCATGGATATTGACAACCCAGTCCTAAACTTCCTTTCAATGCATTTCCCTGTGACACATTTGTCATATCCTTGAAACATCATCTATTTGTTATTCTTGTGCTTGTTCTTCGTAAGAGCAGTTTACACTTTGCAAATACTCAAAGCCAGGTATGTTCAGAATAATACAATATGCCTCTTAGATCATGGATTGTGATAACAATGTGTGTCTCTGTGTGTGTACACACTACTTGTAAACACAATTAAATGTAGGATTTGACTAGCACTGCTCAAGGCAGTCTCCCTTGACCTGGTACCATTCAGGTTTATTGGACTATAATCACCATCATCCACAGCCAGCACAAGAAATGATTATGAAAGCCGAAATCCACCACATTTGAGGGAAAATGGCTTACTGCATAATTGGATTATTACAGTGGTTCTCAACCCCGAGTAAACCAGATGTTCTTGGACTGCTAAATCCAGATGCCTTCACCACTAGCTGTGGTGGCCAGGGATTGGGGAGTTGCAGTCCAGAACACCTGTTTTACCCAAAGTTGGGAACCACTATATTCCTGGATTTACATAAGTATCCTTAAACGTACAATATGTGGTCCTTGGTCCGAGCACTGTGGGTGCCCCATTCTGATCCACCTCTGTAATATATACAGGCTAGGAAACTCAGATCTTAAAACAAACAAGAATTCTAACCAATGCCTTTTTTAGAAATAATTTCTGCAGGCACCATAAGCTATACATGAGTTTTACATATTACTTCTACATTTTCATTTTTCTTTGTTTCATCACTACAAACTTTGAAAAATAATGAATGAATAAATAAATAAATCAAATAAATAAATCCCCATGCACCAAATGAGAAAATAAACACATTGTATTCCTTGCTGCAAGACAGTGAGAATGTCTTTTATCATTCTTGGAGAGATTTTGCAGATTTGCAAGACTGATCTTTGCGCTTTTCTGGAAAAAAAAAGACTTACTGAAAAATGTAATTAAGTGTTGCCATCTTGTGTGAATTAGCAAACATAATAACACTGGATGGATTGTTTGTGCTTTTTTTAAAAAAAAAACCTACTCTGTCATTTTCTGCTTGTTTATTGGGTGTGCTTGGAGGAAAGCACCAGTTTTTGTGCTGCCACATTTTATGCAAAATGCAGAATATATGATGGCAAAAAGTACCTGATGTCTCATTCTCACACTGGAGGTGAGAACTTTGAGGTTGAAAATTGTTGATCAACTTTCTTGCCATTTCAAGATGGTCAGTCTTAGTTGAAAATGGGCAAGATGTCTTCATATCCCTACCTTATACTGTAGAATTTAAAAACTGACCTGAGTTGGCATGAATTTTCTACTCTTTTTTTATTTGTTTTCCTAAGCTTCCTGTCAAATTAAATTGAAGACAACAGAATAATTGAAAGGATTTATTTTTAAAATTTCAAACTAGGGACAGGCAAGTCAGTGCACATATACATTGAAGTAAGCAATGCCACAGGCAACCCAGCTTATTATGATCCCTTGCCTTTTAATATGTAATTTCTTTTTTAAAGTATTTTCTTCTCCCTAACGTGTTCACAAAAACCAGGTTTATCTACTTTTGGGCAGACAGTGTTTGATTTAAATATCTGTTCCCACCAAACCCAATGCCCCAATTGTTTTTTAGTGCTCAGAAAGCAGATTGGGGCTTTGGCACAAGAGAATGTTTTATTCTATTGTTTTATTTTGAAAGGGGAAGTCAGGGAAGAACAGCATACGCACAGAGCAGAATTTGAACTTTGGATCGTAGAGAAACTTTCCTAAAGAAAACAAAAGAAGACAATATAATTAAACAATTATGTAGATATCTGTACTAGTCAGGAGAAGGTGTGTCTGTGGCTAAGTTGCAGAGATGTGCCCTTGGAGGAGATGGTTCTGTCCCCATCACCCCAAGCAAAGATCATAGTTGCCCCACAGCTGTCAGACCTCCCTTTCCTAAAACTTCCCAGTCTAAGCACACAGCTCTCCCATTAACCCGTAACCCTGTAACTCTTAGAAAAACACCCCTGCAGTTTCCTATCACCATCCATGCAGAAGCACAAGTTTTCCTGATATTCAAGCAAAATTTGGCTCCTGTAACCTGAGCTCATTATTACGTGTCCTGCACTCTGGGATGATTGGGAACAGATGCTGCTACTCCTCTGTATGGCAATCTTTCAGGTATTTGAAGAGTGATATCATATCCCCTCAGTCTTCTTTTCTCAAGGCTAAACATGCCCAGTTCTTTCAGTCTTTCCTCACAGAGCTTTGGTTCCAGTCCCCTGATCATCCTTGTTGTCCTCCTCTGAACTTGTTCCAATTTTCATCATCCTTCCTAAAGATGAGCCCTAACCACTGCTGAATAGAGAGGAAGTAATCCATGGGATTTGGAGACTATACTTCTGTTAATGCAGCCTAAAATAGCATTTGCCCTTTTTTGCAGCCACATCGCACCGTTGGCTCATATTCAGCTTAGGATCTACAACAATTCCAAGATCCTTTTCACTGAGCCAAGTATTCCCCATCTTGTAACTGTGTATTCAGTCCCACCCACCCTGGTGTAAAACTTTGCACTTATCTCTGTTAGATTTCACTGTGTTGTTTCAGTTCAGTGTTTGAGCCCATCAGTTCAGTGCTTGAGCCCATTTTTGAATTTTATTTCTGTCTTTGACGGTATTAGCTATTCAATCCAATTTTGTGTCAACTGCAAATCTGATAAGCATTCCCTGCCCTCCCTCATTCAAGTTATTAATAAAAAAGATTGAAGAGCACCGGGCCCAGGACTGATCCTTGTGGTACTCCATTTGTTATCTCCTCCCAGTTTGAAAAGGAGCCACTGCTAAGCATTCTTTGAGTATAATTCTGCAACCAACTGTGTATCCATCCACCTGATAGTTCTTATATCCAGCCCGTAGTTAGCTTACTAACTACACGTAGTTAGCTTACTAATCAGAATATTATGGGGAACTTTGTCAAAAGCTTTGCTGAAGTCAAGATATATTATGTCTATAGCATTCCCACTATCTACCTGGTAGGTTATCCTATCAAAAACTGAGATAAGGTTTGTCTGGCCAGATTTGTTCTTGACAAATCCATGTTGGCTTTTAGTTATTTGTGCATTGTTTTCAAAATGCTTGCAGAGTGACTGCTTTATAATCTGATCCAGAGTTTTCACTGGGATTGATGCCATGCTCACTGATCTATAGTTTGCAGATAGGGACAACATTAGCCCTTCTCCAGTCATCCAGCACTTCATCCATCCTCCATGAATTTAAGGAAATAATCACCTTATTCAGTCCTTGTGAGCTGTAACCCATCACTTGCCTGCATTCCATCTTCCAGGAAGCTTAGCCCATGGTCCTAAAATCCAAATCCCTCACCTCAGCACCACCTCCATAGCCAGTCATCACCCAGAGTATTTTCCTTTCCTCATCTGAGTACTGGTAGGAGAGATGAGAAAGCTATCTGGGCAGAAGGTCATTGAGTTTCCTTTCCAGAGCTTCAATCTAATGTGATTTCTTCATAGTTCCTCTTGGCTGTGTCATTTGTTCCCACATGGATGAGAAGAAAGGGTTATGCATCTGTAGGTTTTATGAATGATGGCAATCCTTCTCTCACATCCCTAATCTGTCCTCCAGGGAGACAGCATACCTGGCTGGTCCATGGATCTTCCAGGCATATTTCAGTTCCAGTCTCACACAGTAGGAAGCCTCCTACTACAATTACTCTCTTCTTCTTTTGTAGAATATGGGTTCACAGTGACTCTGCTCATGTCTTCCTGTGGGGTCTCCTTAATGTCTTTCTCTGCATGCTGTCAGTCTACTCTTCAATATTTTGAAAGCAGTTTTGTAGTTCCACTGGTGAAGAGTGTCTTCTCAGTCTTTTTCTACTAACTGTGACTCTTTCCCATGGTACTTCCTCTACTATGTTTGTTCTTGTCTCAGCATTTTCCTTTGTCTTGCTGTTCTTCCACCTATAGTGACACCCTTGACTGCTGCTGCTGCTGCTTCTCAAGAGTTCTGTATCTTTAGTCTTCATCTTCTCTTATAGCCTTAAGCCTGGCCACTCACTGCTCCAGTTCTCTCATTTCTTCTTCCAACAGTGCAACCAGTTTGCACTTACTGTATGTGTACACTGTGTTGTTCTCAAGCATGAAGACAAACTTTGCATATACTTTGCAGGTCACCATCACAGAAGTGTCTCTTCCCTTCATAATCTCTGTTACCTTTTTACTTCTCTCTATTTATCTCTGTGCACCTTTCCTTTGTCTTATGTCTTGAAGAATCCTATGGAAGTCCATTAGTATCTAACCTTACACAAAAACCAAATATTTCATTAGGGGTCTCCCCCTTCGGTTCTCCCACCAAACTCCCTCATCAAACTCCTGTTATCTCTCCCTGTTCACTTGCTATGGTTGCTCATTCCCTGGGATTTGTCTCAGTTTTATTTCTCCACTGTGCTCTGTTAGGAGTCAGCAAACAAAAAGAAACAGAACATCCATGATAAGGAACAATCTGCTGCCTGGATTGCTGCTGGGATATACATAATACTCACTAAATTCTTTGTTCTCATTAAGTTAGGCAGTCTTGATAAGATCACTCAGCAGAGAATTTTCAAAATTCAAAACCTACAAAAATTAGTTCAAACTGTCTCTGTAAGTGTCTTTTCACTTCCAGAAGCAGAGCTGGCTGATACCCTGTTTCCCCGAAAATAAGACCTAACCTGAAAATAAGCCCTAGTATGATTTTTTTTCAGGATGCTCGTAATATAAGCCCTACCCCAAAAATAAGACCCGGTTAAGTGAAACCCTGCCCTCCACCATTGTGCAGCAACCAGAAGATGACATGACTGTAAAATAAAACATCCCCTGAAAATAAGCCCTAATGCATTTTTTGGAGCAAAAAATAATATAAGACCCTGTCTTATTTTCGGGGAAACATGGTAGTTAAAATGTTTTTTTAAGTGGCAAACAAGCCCTTAGTTGTTTCTAATCCTAAAAGTCCATGCAACAGACAGCTGCCAAAGTCATTTTGCATGTTTGTGTTATTTGAGTAGTTTTCCTTAATTGGCACAGAAAACACTTCTTGCTCTCTTCTATTGTTAAAATACATTGCGTTCTTCAAGGGCAAGGAGAATAATTCTGTGGAAGGACAAGATACGAAGGTACACATCTCTAATTACTGCTTGCCTGAACTTGCCATGACAAAACCAGTAATAAACTGGCTTGCCTTGAGTTGTTCTGACTCCCACCAGCAAAAATAAGTTGTTCTAACTTAACTGTGATTTGACTTAACTACAGCTCATGTCCTCAAACTGATCTGATTTACAGGGATGTTACTGACTCAGTCTGTTCTAATTGATTAGATATCATTTATTTCATCCACTTCTGCCTTTCTTCTCTCACAAGCTTCAAACTTCAGGAGGCAGGGTAGACACACCAGGAGTCATCTACCTATCTTGTCCAGCATTTAATTATTACTTTCTTTTGTTATTTCTTTTGTGCAAGTCTGTGTTCTTTTTTATTCTTACTCGGGGGGAAATCCCTTTAATGAAAGGGGGCAAAAAATCCTTTTAAGCTCCCTTAACTCTGCTTGTTAACCATAGCGGTGACCCTGACCTGCAGAATATTTTCTAGGTGAGCTTCTATTTTTTTGTGTTTTTAGTAACTCCCAAGTATACTTGAGAGATTGGCCTTCTACTATATTTTAAATTGGTCACATGACTGCAGTAAACTATAGGTTGATTTAAAGATATTGATTGATTGAACTTCTCTTTCAACTTACTATTTACCAATTACCTACTTTTAGAGACATTTTCTCGTTTGAAGTCAAATGTGAATATGCTTGATTTGGTTTAAAATGTCCTACCTATGTACGTATTTAACGTATTTATTATGTTTACTATTTAACATGTGGTTACACATAGTTGCTTTTATATACTAGAACACTTTTAGAGGTATGCCACATAGTCTTCGAAAGACTATTATTAATTGCCTCTGATTTTCCTGGAAAATAGGAATATGATATAGATCAGAATCCTATTACTTACATATAGCAACATAAGTAAAACAGCATACACCACAGCAGCAAATTGCTGCTAGTTAAAAAGTCTACACTTGTATTTCATTTTGTATGCCAAGTCATACAACTGGTGCATGATGAGGAAAACAAGTGTTGACTTCATAACTAGTGACAGTTTGTCACTGCCGTTTAGACCATTTGACTCCCACCCACATACATAAGTAATAGGATTCTGGACATAAATGTAAACTAAGAAGCAAATTCATTTGCAAGAGAAAAAATAATGCACACATATGCTGTCCTGCTAATGCTCATGGTAGTGGTGACAGTGAGTAATTACAACTCTGATTATCATTATAACCATAAGCAAGTCACTGGGCTACCGTGCTAGCTAAAATACGAAGACAGGACATGTGGAAAAATGGTTACAGAGTTCTCTTCAGATCCTCTTCCCCTTCTTCAGGCAGCGCCTGATTTCATGCAGAGGGGATTTTCCCCTGGTACTAATCAGTGATTAAATGCAGTCTGTTGCTTCCTGTCCTTGACTAAGTTTTACCTCACATTTTATCTTGAAATGCTTTGTTCCCCTCAAATCCACAGAAAATTTCACTTTGGCTGACTCAGAGCATAAATCATCATCATCGTAATACTTACATTTCCTACACATACAACAGAATATGATGTATGCAGGCAGTGTTATTGAAAACACTGCCTGCTAGAATATATGCAGAGGGAAAAGTTTTAATTTGCTTTTATTTCAGCTTCTTTCAGGGGGCTCCTCTTTTGGTTTCAGGTTCTTTCAGGTACTGATCCTTTTGGTAAACCTGAAAACATTAGAATCTTTTGAGTTCTTTGATGTTGGGTTTTCCATTCTGGTTTACGGTGCTAGAGCCACTTTAGCCCTACAGAACCCTCCAAAATAGTAAAAAAAAAACAAAAAAAAAAAAACAAAAACCACAATCTACTCCTAAAACGGGCAGCACCAGCAGTATATGAGAAAGAAAAATCAATCATCCTATGCAGGAAACTGAAAGTTCACATTTCTCACCACATCACCATCCTCATCAATACATCAGCAAGAAACAGTAAAGATGAGAAAGAGAAATCATCACCATGATCATAAAAAAATAACACACACACACATGCAATCACTAAAGGCAATATAATAACACATTCAAACCCTGAAGTAAAGTATAGGGGAGACAGCCCTCTCCCTACCATTTCTATGGCTTCAGTCCAAGAGTGCATGCTGTAGTTCACAAGGTGAAAAGTGAGCAGCCATGCAGGCACTCCACACATAAAGGAAATGGAAAAAATCACTCCAAAAATCAGTAAAATAAAAAAAGCAAAAAACAAAACAAAACCCTGGGACTCCAAGTGATTTTGAAAACAATAAAAAAAATGGAGGAACAGCAAAATTATTTTTAAAAAAGTAATGGAGGAACAACAGTAGGAGTACTATTAGCAGGACAATGAGGGATAATACCAATACAAAATGGAGGTGAAAGGAACTCTCCCAGCAGCAAAGGTGAACAAATCACCAAACACCTAAAGAACAGCCACTCCAGTTTTCCATTCAAGGCTATTCTATAAATCCTAATTGGCAGCTGACAGCCCTTCTCTTTGCCATGCTACTATCTGCTGGTACATCAAGGTAATTTTGCACACAAGGGTCAAATGGAGGTAATCCAAAATATGTAAGAAATCTGTAAGTTTTATTGACCTCTCTTTTGGAATATCTCTCTCTCTCTCTCTCTCTCTCTCTCTCTCTTTTTTTTTTTGGGGGGGGGGGTATTTTGGAGTCTTTCTATTATAAATTCACAAAGTCTGAAAAGGTAAGAAAGAACCTCTCATGTTTTTCACTGTTCAGGATAATCCAAACGCCCTACCTTTACTACCTGCTACAACAGGGGTTCTGTTTGAAGGAAGTAGGCCAGGCTATTGGATGGAATAAAATGTTTTCTTTATGTGTCCCATATCCATATTATCCATTCATCTCTTCCTCTTCCATAGCATCAACTCCATCTTTTTTGCAGGAAAATCTGAAGTCTCTCTTTAGAGACTGATGAAAATCTGTTCATTTCACTTTCTACCATGTTTTTAATTCCTTTTTTTTTCTTTTTGGTAAAAAAAACATTTATGAATGTGCTTATCAAAATTACCAAACTGAATAAAATTCTCATGCATCCCTAGTCTTAACTATATTTAGAAAATAGTTAGGCATCCTTCAGTCTCGAGATACTATAGTAACGTGCTCTGTATGGAGGACTTGGAACAGCGTCTAGTGTGGCTGAGAAGGCCAATTCGAGAGAGACAATCCCTTCCACACTGAAGACAAACACAATCTGTCCCCTGTCCAGCTCCCTGATTTTGCTGGTTTCGGGACTGCCTCTTTGCCTCAGCCTGCTGGACAAGTGTCTCTTCAAAATGGGAGAGGCCATGATGCACCACCTGCCTCCAGGCTGAACGCTCAGGTGTCAAGGTTTCCCATCTGTTGAGGTCCATTCCTAAGGCCTTCAGATCCCGCTTGCAGATATCCTTGTATCGCAGCTGTGTTCTCCCTCTGGGGCGATTTCCCTGCACTAATTCTCCATACAGGAGATCTTTTGGAATCCGACCATCAGCCATTCTCATGACATGCCCAATTCACAAAGTCTGAAAAGGTAAGAAAGAACCTCTCATGAACCTCTAGACGTCACTGTTTCAGTAATGTACTGTATACGTGCTAAAAATTCCAGCTCGTTCTAGGACTACTCTATTTGGAACTTTGTTCTGCTAGGTGATACCAAAAATGCGTCGGAGACAAGGCATATGGAACGTGTTCAGCTTCCTCTCCTGCCGTGCACAAAGGGTCCAGGACTCACTGCAGTACAGGAGTGTGCTCAGGACACAGGCTCTATAGACCTGGATCTTGGTATATGCTGTCAGCTTCTTATTAAGCCATACTCTCTTTGTGAGTCTAGAGAATGTGGTAGCTGCTTTGCCAATGCGTTTATCCAGCTCGACATCTAGGGAGAGAGTGTCAGAGATTGTTGAGCCAAGGTACACAAAGTCATGAACAACCTCCAATTCTTGTGTGGAGATGGTAATAGAGGGAGGTGAGTCCACGCCCTGGCCCATGACTTGTGTTTTCTTCAGGCTGATTTTTAATCCAAAGTCTTGGCAGGCCCTGCTA
Organism: Intellagama lesueurii; assembly: GCA_037013535.1. Lineage (NCBI taxonomy): Eukaryota > Metazoa > Chordata > Lepidosauria > Squamata > Agamidae > Intellagama > Intellagama lesueurii. Next base: position 249,205,684 of record JBAJHW010000002.1, read on the forward strand.
AAGCGATTCATGAGTTGTTGGAGGTCTTCAGCAGAGTGGGCAACAACAGCTGCATCATCGGCGAAGAGGAAGTCCCGCATGCATTTCAGCTGGACTTTGGTCTTCGCTCTCAATCTAGAGAGATTAAAGAGCTTTCCAGCTGATCTAGTCCAGAGATAGACACCTTCTGTTGCAGTTCCAAACGTGTGCTTCAGCATGACAGCAAAAAATATCCCAAACAGGGTCAGCGCGAGGACACAGACCTGTTTCACTCCGCTTCGGATGTCAAAGGGATCTGATGTTGAGCCATCAAAATCTACAGTGCCCTTCATTTCCTCATGAAAGGACCTGATGATGTTAAGGAGTCAAGGTGGACATCTAATCTTGGGAAGTATTTTAAAAAGGCCATCCCTGCTAACCAAATCAAAGGCCTTTGTGAGATCTATGAAGGCCACAAAGAGTGGCTGTTGTTGTTCCCTACATTTCTCCTGCAACTGTCTGAGGGAGAATACCATGTCAGTGGTGGATCTATTAGCTTGAAATCCACACTGTGATTCTGGATAGACTCTGTCTGCAAGCACCTGGAGTCTCTTCAGCACAACACGGGCAAGCAGCTTCCCTAAAACGCTGAGAAGAGAGATGCCACGGTATTTATTGCAGTTGCCCCTGTCTCCTTTGTTCTTATACAATGTGACAATGTTTGCATCCTTCATGTCCTGTGGTACTCCACCTTCCCTCCAGCAAAGACAAAAGATTTCATACAGCTCGGTGGTGATGATCTCTTTACAGCACTTCAGCACTTCAGCAGGGATGTTATCCTTCCCAGGTGCCTTGCTGGAGGCGAGGGAATCCAAGGCCGCTTTTATTTCTGCTAAAGTTGGTTTGCTGTCCAACTCTTCCAAGACAGGCAGGCACTCGATGTTATTTAGTGCCTCTTTGGTTACTACATTCTCTCTGGAATATAGCTCAGAGTAGTGCTGCACCCAGCGTTCCATCTGCTGTGCTCGGTCCTGGATGATCACGCCTGTAGCAGACTTCAAGGGAGCAGATTTCTTCTGTATTGGACCTAAAGCCTGCTTGATGCCGTCATACATTCCCTTGATGTTACCTGTGTCCACTGCTATCTGTATCTGAGAGCAGAGCTGAAGCCAATAATCGTTGGAACATCTCCTGGCAGCCTGTTGGATTTTGCTACGAGCAAGTCGAAGAGCCTGCAAGTTGTACTCACTAGGACAGGCTTTGTATGCTGCTAGAGCTCTCCTCTTATCCTCGATGGCTGGCATCAACTCCTCCAAATGGGCTTCGAACCAGTCTGCCGTCTTTTTGGTCTTCTTGCCAAATGTGGACAAGGCGGTGTTATAAACAGCATTCTTGAAATGTTCCCATCGTTCAGGTGCATTTGCATCAGCCGGGCCTGGAAGGGTTTCCTCAAGTGCTTGGGCAAATTCCTCCACTTTTCTTTGATCGCGAGTCCTGCTGATGTCAATATGTGGTCTTCCTTCCTTTTTCGTGTGATACAATCTCTTTGCTCACTACACACCAGGGAGTGATCAGTATCTCAATCAGCACTCTGGTAACTGTGTGTGATCGTAATACTAGGAAGGCTAGAACATCTAGTAAGGATCAAATCGAGCTGATGCCAATGCTTGGATCTTGGATGTCTCCAGGAAACTCTGTGTTGAAGCTTCATATTAAAGAACGTATTGCTGACACAAAGACCATAATAACAGCAAAACTCCAGCAAGCGTTGGCCATTTTAGTTCATCTTCCCAATGCCAAAACGGCCTAGACAAGTGGGCCAAGAATTGTGATCAGCACCAACTCTAGTGTTAAAGTCTCCGAGAATTAACAGTGGTTCTCTCTCAGGGATTTTTTTGATAGTAGCTGCCAGATCGTCATAGTTTTTGTCTTTGACGTCTGTTGTGGATGACAGTGTTGGTGCATATGCACTAATGAGGGTGACCAGTCCCGCTGATGAGTGGAGCTGCAGAGACAGGATTCTTTCACTCCCCACAGTAGGTGGAACAATGGATCTCAGCAGAGTATTTCTGACCACAAAGCCAACACCATGTTCCCTGGTCTCATTCAATGGTTTTCCCTGCTTTTTATCAAGTTCATTATTAGAAAATAATGAACTTGATAAATGGTAAGCATTCTTCCAGCCTTTCTTTAAAATGCAGTTTTAAATAACTGGGTAAAGAAACTATTGTACAAACTATCATTTAAAAATAGTACTTGCAATCAAGTCACATTATTGATTAGACTGTAAAAATATATCTGACATGGAGATAGCATATATGTCCATAAATGGTAATAAAAATGGTAACATTTTATATTTTGACACATTTTCCAAAAGCATCTTACACAAGATCACTCTTCAGCTACCATCTAAATGTAAAGCCTCTACCTTGCTGTCTCTTGTTCTAAGGATCAACCTGTTTGCCTTTTCCTATACTGTCTGAAATACATCTATTATAAAATGTCAGTCTCCTCTGTAACATAACCCTAGTCAAAATTCAAATGCAAGATGTAATCTGGACAAGCTGTTTGGAATCATAGAAGCTAACATTCTTCCAAAGGAATGAATCAATACGATAAAATGTCTAAAATGGGAGCTTAATCGGTTCATATGAGAATCTGTCAGTTGAGCATTCATTATAACTGTAAGATTAAACCATCTTTATAAACTGTTATTTGGAGGAAGAGCAGCAAGTAGCCCATTCAGTCAAGATATCATATTTCTGTTAGAGTGCTATTGAAAAATCTTTGTTTTGCATGGCAGAAGGGGGAAGTAGGATACACCATGTGATATGTCATTTAAAATGAACTTCTACATGGGGAGTAAGCTGCATGGGATAGAATAGGAGATACACCAAGGAAACACAGAGAGAATTGTCCTATAAGGCCACAGATCTATAGGATTGTGTGTGCTGTGGTCCATGCCATCAAGTTAGAACCAACATAGAGTGACCCTAATAGAGCTTTCAAGGTAAGTGAGATATTTAAGGAGTGCCTTTACCAGTTCCATTTCCCCAGTGAGTCTCCATGGCCAAGTAGGGATTTGAACCCTGTTCTCGAGTGCTAGATATACTTCTCCACCTGTTCCATTTGCCCGTCATATAGACTGCTACCTCCTTCATTAGACAATATGCTGGTGAAATCAAGGCAGAACATCCTGCAATGGCTACATGCTATGCTAAAGTTAATACCAAAACACATCAACAATGTTGACAGGTAACAATATGTTCCAGAAGATTCTTTGATGCAGACCAGTTGTTATTTAGATAGTGAGCAGATGTTATGAACATCTGTAGAGCCTGCAGATCTCCTTAGTCAGGACATGAGTGTGTCATCATTTAGAAAGAAACAACTTCTGGTTATGGAAGGGGAAAGGCAGAAAATAGATCCCTTATCCAGATTCATTTTAAAATAATATTTCACAGTAGATAATCTGTGCTTTTGTTCTTTTACAAATGGACAAAGGGTTTTTCTACACAGGGTTTGACAATTCTATACCCTCAGCAGACATCTATCTCAATCTTATCCCAATCACTTATGTAGGGTGTAGCGTTCTCCTTTAAATGTGGTCATGGCTCAGGTTTAGTTAGAGTGAGTCATGCATATTTATGTTGCTGAGAGGCGGAGCCAAGAGGCAGAGAATAAGAGGCAGAGCCTGAGGGGGAGGAGATCAGATCAGAGTTTTGGAAGGAGTTTGATTAGAGAGTTCAGAGATTTATGTGATTGTGATTAGACTGATGAAAATATAGTAGGAGATCTGAGAAGTGATTGACCAGTGACTGGAAGGGAGAAGGAATAGAACTGAATATTAAAATACTGAAACAAATAAGCAAATAAACAAAAGATCTTTCTATTTCATTAAAGAGTGGACCTGATTCTTTCTAAAGGAGTTATGGGGATCTAGGGATCTCCTGGTGGCAGCAGTGGAAGAAAGGAAAGAGTTCAGTTTTGCCCTGGTGTGATCTGAGGTCTGAGTCTAGGTGGACAGACCAAGGCACGAGTGGGTCCAACGCCACATAGGTTCCAGAGGTGTGGGATCCAAAAAGGGTCAAATCGCGACATTGGTGTCCAGCGGCGGGAAACGAAGTAATCCAGTGAAGCCTATTGAAATAATCCAGTGAAGCCTATTGAAGTAATCCAGTGAAGCCTTTATAAAAGAGTTTATTGAGTCAAGGGTACCTTTTAGACAGGATCTGTGGCAATGAGGTTTGGTTCCTGCTAGAGCTTTTGGGAAAAGCTTAGTAGCGGGGCCTCAGAACCCAGATCAGGGGGGTCTAAGATAGGGAACGACTCTGTGAGAAAATTTCTGAGTTTTACCTCAGGATCTGAGGATCAGAGGGCTTGCTGTGAAATCCCAGGCTCTGAGAGAGGAGAGCGCTGTGGATAAGGCAGAAGCCAGGTCATAGCAGATCTGAGGGAGAGAACCTAAGGAAAAGGCTTGGATTCTCTGAGAGGGAATTTCTGAGTTTACCTCAGGATCTGAGGATCAGAGGGCTTACTGTAAGTAAAATCCCAGGCTCTGAGATAGGAGAGCACTGTGGATAAGGCAGAAACCAGGTCATAGCAGATCTGAGGGAAAGTACTAAAAGAAAAGGCTTGAAATAAATTTATATCAGTAACTGGAAGATAAGAAAAAAAACAGGTCCTTTAAAAAAATTTGTGAACGCTGCTCTAATCACCTCAGAGAAAGAAAAAAAAAACAAAAAGGAAAAGATGCCTCCCAAACACGCCACAAGGGGGAGTCCTGAGTCTGAAGAGTTACCTCAGGAATTGGAGGGAAATAAGGAATTAAGCCCTCAAGAATTTGAGAAATGGAAACTGGAACGGGAATTTAAATTTAAGGAACTACAGCTCAAAGCTGAGCAGGAGGCCAGACAATTTGAGCAGGAGGAGAGAAGGAGGGAACAGGAAAGCAAAGAAAGAGCTGAGCAGGAGGCCAGACAATTTGAGCAGGAGGCCAGACAATTTGAGCAGGAGGAGAGAAGGAGGGAACAGGAAAGCAAAGAAAGAGCTGAGCAGGAGGCCAGACAATTTGAGCAGGAGGAGAGAAGGAGGGAACAGGAAAGCAAAGAAAGAGCTGAGCAGGAGGCCAGACAATTTGAGCAGGAGGAGAGAAGAAGGGAACTAGAATTAAGGCAAAAAGAAATGGATTTTCAACTACAGATGAGACAGCTAGAGATTTCTGCTCTAAACAATAATCTTAATAATAACAACAGTGGGGGAGGTGGAATCCTGTCAAAGATAGATTTGAAGAAGTTTCCCCAGTACAAAAGAGGGGACTGTCCTGAATCCTTCCTCATTGCTTTTGAACGCACCTGCAATGACTTTGAAATCAGAAATGAGGATAGAACGATGGTTTTAAGAGCGCAGGTTAGCGGAGATCTGGCAGAAATATATGCCCAGATGAATCCCGAGAAGGCAAGAGATTTTGAGGCATATAAAAAGATGGTTTATTCAAGATTTTGTCTGAACTCTGAACACCTGAGGCGGAAATTTCGCTCTCTCTCTAAAAAGCAGGATGAATCGTACTCTCAGTTGGGAGCTAGATTGGCGCAGACTCTGGATAAGTGGATTGAAAGAGAGGAGATCACTTCTTTAGAACAGTTGAAGGATTTAATTGGGCTAGAACAGTTTTACTCCCTATTACCTGGAGAACTACGGTATTTAGTAAGGGACAAGAATCCTAAAAATTTATGGGAAGCGGGAGAACAAACTGATTTGATTAATGCTTACAGGAACCCTAGATTTTCAGAGCTGAGAGTAAATAAACCAAACTGGGACAATAACTATAAAAAGCCTTTTAATAAAAATTACCTCAGCAGGAATCCTGAGAGAGAAGGTCAGGGTGGGACTTCCCCAAAGTTGCCAAGGGCTAGCCCGCCAAAAACATCAAACCCTGAGGCATGGTTTGCCAAAGTACCTCAGAATGACAAAAGGAATTTTAAATGTTTTAACTGTGGGCAACCAGGCCACTTACAATTCCAGTGTAGGCAACCATATCCCAACTTGCAGAGAAATGATTCTCTAACCAAAAAGGTGTATTGTGTCAAGCAAGTGGAATCAGGGGAGGAAAATAGTAGACAGAGACCTGATCCCATAACCACCACCACTTCTACTGACCATGAGGAGGAAGATATTCCTATAGCCCAAGTAGTCCATTGTTTCTATATCAGCAATGACCAGACCCTTCTCAGAAACGCAGGTGAAGAGATAGTTGTGAAAGGAAAGAAGTACATTGCAATAAGAGATACAGGATCTCAAATCTCCATTGTCCATTCCGATTTAGTAGCCCAGGATGACATTATTCCTGGCAGAGAAATGTCTTTAAAGGGAATTGGGAAGGAAACCGTGGTTTTAAAAGTGGCTGAGATACCAGTAGAATACCAGAATTGGTCTGGAAAGTGGCAAGTAGCTGTGTCAGATGAAATACCAGCAGCTTTTCTCCTTGGTTGGGATTTAATAGAGCATGTCAAGAGTGCGTTAGTGCTTACCCGCTCAAAGGGGGGTCAAAACTCACCCTCTGCAGCTCAAACCGATACTGTAGCAGGTGGAGCGGTTACCGTGGCAACCCAGCTTGATGATGGGGCTGAGGCAGAACTCATGCTACTACAGAATCCCAAAACAAATAACAATTTTGCCCAGGAGCAGAAGGAGGACATTAGCTTGGGAGTTTGCTTTGAAGCTGCCAGGACTCCCACTGTACTGTCTCCTGAGTGCCCTGAGAGCTTTAGCTTAACCAAAGACCTTCTGTACAGGGAAACGTTAGCTACTCCATACCGAGGAAAAGGGGAACCCCGAAAGCAATTAGTGGTCCCTAGTAAATACAGGGAGAAAATCATTAATCAAGCTCACAGCAGTTTATTTGGAGCTCACATGGGGATCACCAGAACCAAAAGACGGGTTGGCCAGAACTTCTTTTGGCCAGGTATGGGCAAACAGATTACTAGTTTCTGTAAAACGTGTGATGTCTGTCAGAGACGAGGGACTGGGCAGGACAGGACCAAAGCCAAATTATGTCCTCTGCCAGTCATCTCTACACTGTTCCAAAGGCTGGGAATCGATCTAGTGGGTCCCTTACCTAATGCCACCCGTAGGGGAAATAAATACATCTTGACCATAATGGATTTTGCCACTAGATATCCCGAGGCAATTCCTTTGCGCAACATGGAAACTGACACCATGGCAGATGCCCTAATCAATTACATGAGCCGATTGGGATTTGCCAGCGAGATAGTCAGCGATTTGGGAATGAGTTTTACATCCAAACTGATCAAAAGGTTATGGAAGGCTTGTGGAATTACCCAAATCAACTCGACTCCATATCATCCAGAGACCAACGGGCTAGTTGAGAAATTCAATGGCACTTTAGTGCGCATGATTAAGGCGTATGTAGCAGAGAACCCAAATGATTGGGACTGCAAAATACAACCCTTACTATATGCTTATAGGAGCATCCCTCAAGAGAGCACAGGATTTAGTCCTTTTGAGTTACTGCTAGGACGAGAGGCGCGCGGACCTTTAGATTTGCTCCGCATGAACTGGGAAGACCATAGAGAAAGTGACTCAGAGTCAGTGGTAGAATATATGCACAGGTTGCAAAACACCCTGCAAAGGTCTCTAGAGATAGCCGGAAAGAACTTAAGGGCTGCCCAGACTAAGCAGAAGACCTGGTATGACAAGAAAGCCTGTGAAAGAACTTTTGGGCCTGAAGATGAAGTTCTCTTGCTTAGGCCAATCAGAGGACACAAGCTACAATTAGCTTGGGAGGATCCCTATAAAGTAGTGACAAAATTGAACAATGTCAATTATGTGATGCAGAAGGAGGAAGGCCCTGATGCCTTAAAGAGCGATGCATCTAAAGATGTTCGGGAGGAGAAGAGGGAACTGCCTACCCTTTCCCTAGCTGAGCAAGTGAAGCCCCGAGCCAGACTTAAAGATGACATCACTATAAAACGACCAGCAGATGACATCCTGTGGACAACCGAGTGGCCGATGACCGCCAGTCGACGGAAAAGGGTGCGGAGAAAGGAGCCAGTGGTCAACAGAGGGACTCCTGAGTACCAGCAGAGGTGTGTCCAGCTGAAGGAGATGACCACAACCGGACCAGTCCATGGTGCGCCAGACTACGACGGAAAAGTGAGAGACTTGAACTTTGCAAATTTTGCCTTTGCAACAGAGACTCAGTTCTTGCCTCGAAAACCCACAACGTTGTCGCAGATGTGCTTTCCAGGAGGCTAGATGAATGATACCAGGACTTTTATTATAAACTGAAATGGACTATAATTCACAGTTAATTATTTATGTAAAAGTTCAGGATCGTGATTTCTGTATGGTTGTAAATTCTGTAAAATGATAAGGTAAGGTATATTATTGATTAGTAGATGATAAGGTAAAGTATTGTATTGATTATTAAATGATAAGGTAATGTATATTATTGATTAGTAGATGAAAAGGTAAAGTATGGTATTGATTATTAAATGATAAGGTAAGGATTTGGTTGAAAGTTAGTAAAAATGTGGAAGGTAAAATGTTATGAAAAAAAAAAAAGTTTAAGCTATTGCAGCTGTTTGTTCAGGAGGAAAAATGTGTTTCCCCTCCCAAACAAACCTAAGTAAGGGGGGAGGTCTGTAGCGTTCTCCTTTAAATGTGGTCGTGGCTCAGGTTTAGTTAGAGTGAGTCATGCATATTTATGTTGCTGAGAGGCGGAGCCAAGAGGCAGAGAATAAGAGGCAGAGCCTGAGGGGGAGGAGATCAGATCAGAGTTTTGGAAGGAGTTTGATTAGAGAGTTCAGAGATTTATGTGATTGTGATTAGACTGATGAAAATATAGTAGGAGATCTGAGAAGTGATTGACCAGTGACTGGAAGGGAGAAGGAATAGAACTGAATATTAAAATACTGAAACAAATAAGCAAATAAACTAAAGATCTTTCTATTTCATTAAAGAGTGGACCTGATTCTTTCTAAAGGAGTTATGGGGATCTAGGGATCTCCTGGTGGCAGCAGTGGAAGAAAGGAAAGAGTTCAGTTTTGCCCTGGTGTGATCTGAGGTCTGAGTCTAGGTGGACAGACCAAGGCACGAGTGGGTCCAACGCCACATAGGTTCCAGAGGTGTGGGATCCAAAAAGGGTCAAATCGCGACATAGGGGTCCCTAATTTTTTTTCTAGGCTTAGTAGCTAAAAGTCATTTTTACTAGCCACTAATAAATTAGTAGAAATGCCTCAGCCACATGCGGAATGTTTTTCCCTTTCTACTGAGCAAATGGTCATCTGGCCATTCCACAGAATTAGGGAGAAAATCAAGGTTAACACCTCACTTTCTATTATTTCACATTATAATGATTGGCCTACAATTCTCTTTCTGAAAATTAAACATTGTTGCCCTTCCTTGGCAATGCTAGCAAACACCTCTTTTCAAAACCAAGTCAAGAAAAAGTCAGGAGATGCAGGCGCTTTTTTTGTCTTCCAAAGAAATCAACTGCAGATTTTATGTCATTCCCTGCAGCAGCTCCCATTCACAAAGTTCAGGCATTTTATTTTTAATCTAGTTTGAGAGCTTGCATGCTTTTTGATATTTCTATCAATTTGATTTTCCCCCCCTTTCTGGTGTAGAAAAGGGGGAGAAATATGTGAGAGAAGACAGATGCACATAGAGCTGGAATTGGGAAAGGATGAAGAAGTAGAGATGCTGAACAAAGTATACTTAAAAATTGCCCTCTGCTTTCTTCAATCCATCCATCTATCCAGTCAGTCAATCAATCTATATTCTTATTCTTTAAAAAGAAAAAAACATCTGCCTCCACTGAGAATGAAGGGCCATCTCTTCCTTGAGGCCAGGTGAATTGGGAGGGGCAAGAGATTACATTCCTCATCACAGGAAGACTATGGCCCCTTTCCCAACCCCAAACTGTTGTTTCACTCTGAAGACTGAGGCAACTGTATGGGTGGAAACTTGGGAGAACCTTGGCAGTGTGGGGGAGAGCCTACCACCTGTGAGTGGACATCGCGCACCATGGTGGAGACTGAGCTACAGATGTAGACACTGCTGGGAGACAGAAGCAAAGGAGACTCTGCATAGAATGTGAGAGAAAACACAATACCGAGCAATAATTAAGAAAGAGATTAAACATTTTGTGGGCCACTTTCCTCAACTTTACTTCAGGATTGTTTAAGCATGTGGGTTAGTTTTCAGAGCAGACTACTCCTGGAAATTAAAACCTTTCCTTGTATGTCTTCAAACTGATAATTTCTGCTCACAATAATGTATATTAGTGAAAGTCCTTTTCAAAAAAACTAGCTGAAAAGTAGAAACAACCTTGCCATCAGGGATGCTTAATTAGAAGTTCCACAGACTATGAAAAAGACTCTGAAGAAAGGCCTGTTTGGCAGCAGCTGTGAAAACTGAACCAAGCTATTTGAGGATTAATCTGCTGCTGAATGTAGTCCTACAAATACAGCTCTGGAAATGAAGATAAAAGTAAGTAATACTGTTCAGCTACACATCACTTCAGAGAAAAAGGGGGTAAATCAGGGGAAAGTCTCAGAAACTATCAAAAAGGCAAATTATAATACTAAGGGATGACAATCAGAGCCCTTAGAGTACAAGTATCAAAGGTCAGGAGATGTCTCCTTTGATTACAATTTTTAGTCTGCCATGCTGTACAAGCATTTTGTTGCATGCCGAGCAAAGAAGGGAAACAAAGCACCTTAAAGGTAGATTTGACTATATTTTACAAGATTACAATTCAAATCAAGCATAGTGCTCAATTTCAGCATTCCTCAACTTCTAGTAGTATTACAAAGGCAAGCAAATGTGGAGGTAAAGCTGCTTTGGAAATGATGCTTATCTGATTCCACTGCATCTTTCTTCATGTTTCAATCAGTGAACAGCTGCTATCCTTCCACTAACAAATTAGTCATTGACTGTGCAAACATGAAATGCTTTTTTAAAAAAACACACACATCCCTCTATTGATACAGAAATCTATTCTTGTGAAAATAATTAATCTGAAGTCAAATTCCCTATTTAAAAATGTGTGCCTGTAAGGAAAAGAGCTTTTTTATTGGGAGCATTATCTCTTAACATCAGTCACCATGCATCCCAAAGGGGCACATATTACCAAATCACCCTGTTCACACTTGTATTCAAACTTGCATGTGTATGTGCATATCTCACAAACATGAAGACACTGGAACCTTTTGTGGAACTTTGGTATAGATTGCATCTTCTTGTACTTAAATATCACAATACATTAGTGGGAAGATGTAGAGGGGCTGGAGAAGCTTAATTTAGCATTTTGGTTGCAAGAAATCAATCATGACCCATAATGGTAGATTGTGGGTTTGAAGTCCCTTTGAAAAATGACATTTATTAAATCTTTTTTTTTAATTAAAAGAATCACCATAATTATCACTCATGTCCCACCACAACCCTGGACTAGAACTGGGCACTCACTTGGGTAACTATGTGTTATATTGCTGGAGGGGACTGTCCTGTATTTGAAGCTAGAGGTCATTGTTCTGTTTGAAGACATCATCTACTTGAAAGGCTGTCAAATTCTTATAAAGACAGAAGAACCCAAGAAAGAAGAGGAAGACCACTGATGTTTCCTCTCAACACTTGATCAAATAACAGACTGGGCATTTCACTTTATTTTTTAATAAAAATGTACCCAGTTTGCATCACCTAAACTGAATGCTTAACAGAACAGTATTTGCAGTTGGAACACCACACAGTTGTGAGTCCCAGTGTCTTTGACACAACAGAGCTGTGACTAGCAATTTTAGTGCCTAAGGTAAGCAGTTATTTTGTGGTTTTTGAGAATGCACAGAGCCATGTCTTTTTGAAGCCTCCCCACCCATCCTGTTACATGGCAAAGCACTGCTCCCAGAACCACTCCTGCCAGGCCCAGGCCTTCCCCTGTTGGATCTCCACCTAAAGTGTCTGCAGCTGCCCCCCCCCCCCTTAGTCAGTCAGTGTTGCTCATAGGACTGCTGTTCCTTCCCTTAGAAGTGCGACTGGGCAGTCTTTCAGCACTTCCGATAAAATGTCCATCTCTGCCGCTTCCCAAATCTTCTCCAAGAGCTCCTCTTGTTTTGGTATCTCCGGTTTCTTCCAATTCTTAGCACAGAGAATTCTAGCTGCTGTAACTATATGTATAACTAAGTAAATCTTCTCCCCCTTTTTTAATCCCTCAATTCTTAATTTAAATTTAAAAAAGATTGAGAGAGAGAGGATAAGAAGTGTGACTGGGAAAGCAGCACTGCTAAGCTTCCTGTTTAAATGGGACCAGGGTAGTGACGGCAGCTCCCATACAGTGTAGGGGATGCTCTCTCTCAGCAGTTAGAAAGTTTTAGCTTTTCCCTTCTCTTGGGACTTTGTGATTGGAGCCTAGAGGCTGAGCATAGGGCAGCCATGGGCCAAAACCCTGGCTGCCCTGCCATAATTAAGGCCCTGCTTCCCAATAAAACCTTTTATATGCACATGCAATTGAAAAAGATTTGTGAAAATGCACACATTTATATTTTAAAACACACACAAACACAGTTCAGTAGTGTCAGAATCACTTGAAAAATCTGCAGAGAAATACATACAAATTTCCACCAGAAATTTATGCAGAATTTATCAACACATCTTAGACGTTAGTATCTATTGAATTTAAAGCCAACTGCATGTTGACCTAAGAATTCTTTCCCATTCATGCAAACAAATGAATGTGCACAGGAATTTTTGTTCCAGATTTTCATGCCTGGAAGGTGCCACCTTATAACAGAAACTTGCTTTTAACATCAAGATATTTTTAAGTATTAATTGTGATTAACCATCTCAACGCTTCTGTTCAGAAGATGGAAAGAACTATCCAATACATAGATTCTTCTGCTTTTTAAAAACTGGAAACACTGATTTTATCCTCACATTATCTTCTGATTTTTAGTAATGAGTTGTTCAAGAAATGTAAATGATTGAAATCAAGTCTTCAACATAAACACTACTCAGACATTAAAGCTTTTCTTCTGATCCTCTCCAGTTGGAATTATAGCACTTAACTACCCCTTCTGATATTCACTTGCACATTATCAAACTGCCAGTCAGAAATCTCATCCGGCATAGCATTTTAAGAGCTCAAATGAGCCACTCACATGGCAGAAAAATGTGGAAAGACAATTGAATATACATGGGGGAGAGGAAACAGTTACTATGAAGGGTCTATCTGTAAACCAGTGTCTGTCATTCTTACTTCGTCAAAACCAAGTTTAAACATTTTACAGTTGGCCCTAATTGCTGTAACAGCCAAGGCCATGTGAAAAAACACCAGCTGCAAAACTGTTTATAATGCTATGCAGAGTAAAATGATCTGAAGTGGGGGTGTGGGAGAATCCTTGACGGCAACCGTAACATGATAAAGAAATGAATATTTAATGGCCCAGTTACACCGAGCATTGTTACGTTGTTTACGTGTTTTATTATTAAAGTAAAAACAAGGAGACTTGTGGTATCTTAAAAGACTAACGTTTTTATTATAGCATGTGCTGCTGCAGGGTATAGCCCATAATACATTACCCAGCATTTCAGCTCTGCATACACATATAAACTGGGTGTGGGATTGCAAGCAGCGAGGTCAGAAGTAAATCAAATGCAGTAAGTACTAATGGGGTGGATTGTATTCTCAACAAAAGCTATTCACCCAACTATTGCTGATAACATAAACATCTTGGCACTAGGTAAACTAGTGAACACCGAGAGTGTGATAAGAAACAGTTGTCCTGATTCAAACCTGTGGTGACAGATTGGAATTTCCTAATGAGTTGTAACACAGTAGTTTTGTTCTAATTTTCCTTTGAATTTTATTTACTCCAGAATTATTACTTGGTAACAAATTATCCTGGGATATTTATTTTCCCACATTTTCAAAAATGACATATTTTTTACATCAAATTTGGATCCATTTGTTTCTTTGTGTGGGAGAAGCCAGTCTATTTACCTTAGGTATGTGTGTCTTCACTTATTTCATTCTCAGATATATCTTTTCGAAGTTTTCTTCCAGCTCGGTAGAATTATGTGTGTTTTGTGTGTATTTTTTCCTTTTCAGTATTTTTCCCAAATATATATATATTAATATTCTGTACAAAATGCAAAGTTTTTATGCAAAGTGTGTGTGCACACATGTACAAAACTCACACTTTTGCCTGAAGACCTTTCTCTTCAGGTGGGCTTTTCCTTAATGACTGCAGCCTGGGAGGGATTTTTAAATGGATTGTTGTGTTCTGTTATTTTTAAATGTATTTTTAGTATTGATTTTATTTACTGTTTTTGATATTACTTGCTTAATTCCTTTTTTAAATATTTGTCTACTTACCGTTTTCAGCTTTTAAATATTGTCTTTCAATATCTGATTATTTTAATATAACATCAAAGTACATGCATGCTCTTCTTATTATATGACATCTGCCACTCTTTGCCAGTAGTACTTTTGTCCATTTTGTACATGGATAAATAAAGGATGTAATGCATACTCAGAAATCTCACCTTTGGCCAAAAAAAAGAGAAAAGGTTGTCCATTTATACAAGGCAAATAAAGAATATAACGAATGCTCATAGATTTTCTCAAGTTCAAGGCTGTCTCAACATATGATGACAACCTGTCAAAAATGGGGCCAGGGGGAGACCATCTTTTTTTGGCACTACAGGAAAGTGAACAGGACAAGGCTGTGTGTGTGTGTGTGTGTGTGTGTGTGTGATCATCAGCATTTGCAAAATCTTATTTCTTTATTTTATTATTTATTTATCTAAAATATTTTTACCCTGCCTTTCTCATTAAAAGGACACAAGGAGGCTTACAAAAATTAAAAGAGAGACCCTTTCTTTCCTTTCTCTACCTAGATATGATTGGTGAGGACACACGAGAGGGCCTTCTTAGAGACTGCTCCCAGATTACAGAATTCTCTTTCAAGGCAGGTGAAGTTGGTCGCCTCCTTCCTGTCCCTCCACCAGCAGGCAAAAACAATTTCATTGAAACAAGACTTTGGCCACATATCAGGACCTTCTAACGACAGGTGTTTTGCTCTTTTTTCCTTTCCTTTCCTTTTCTTTTGCTGTGCGTGTCTTTTTTGATAGTTTAGTTGGTTTTAAATGGTTTTAAACTTGATCCATTTATTTAGAACTATTGTAGTATTGCAATGTATTGCCTTTCCTAGCTGTATTGCTTTTCAGATAGATATTGAGAGCTGCCTTTGAAGAAAAGTGGGATATAAATTCATACAGAGGTACACACGAATCCACATAGGAATTTAAAGTAGTGGATGCCATTAAAATATAAACTAACAAGAGTTTAACAAATTAAATCTGAATACATTTAAATGATGCATACCTAGGAAAATGATGGTAAAAATTAAACTGGGAAAGCACAACTAAATAAATTGTAATGTATGTGCATGCATATATACGTATTTGTGTACATACACAGTAAGCACATAAGTGTGTGTGTGAGAGAGAAGAGAGAGTGAGTGAGCGAGTGAGTGAGAGAATGTCTGCAGTCTCTGAAAGCCACTAATTAGTCATATCATATGGGCAATCTTGTTTTTTAAGATAAAAGGGCATTCAGAAAAGGCACTGGGTGATATACTGTCATTTCCACTGGATTGACATTTGTTATATTCTTTCCCCTTTTCTCACAGTAGCAGATAGCTATGCATGACAAATTCTCTAATTTAAGTGGGCTGGGTAGCAGTTTAACTCTTTTAAAAATACACACTTGATTGTGCACTAAATGAGAGGTCAGTGACACTGAACATTGGCAGGTGTAATAACAACGGCAGACTTTTTGTAACGGCAAGGCAAACACCAAGTTGTCTGGAGGACATTCAGGACATGGCCTGGTTCTGTACGGTCACCAATGATTGGCAGTTGTGACACCATGTCAGGGGCAAGTGTCATGACACTTACTAGCAGTTCCAAAAGTGATATAATAGAAAGGGACTACAAGCAAGGCCACAATGGAACTGATTATTCTACTGACCTCACAAAATACCAAAGAACTCAGAAAAACAGCTTTCCTAATAAACAAAAAGAAGTAAACGAGGCATGCCCAGTGCATCGCCATGCCTGTTTTATTACCGAGTTACAAAAACTTCCTGTTGACATGGCAGCATTCAAATGATGCCAAGAGACAGGCCATAGCGGGAAACAGTCCTTTTGCTAACACACTGTTGTTTGACATGACTTAGCCTTTCTTATAACTCTGAACTTGAAAAGAGAATGTTCTTTTTTCTTTTAAAGCTGCTGCATACCGGATAAGTAAAGTTTGCTTTCTAGGTGTTAAGCAGATACTCACTTTTCTCTAGTCAATGGCTTTTACAAGAGAATTTACTTATGTGTTAATCACCTGCTGGGTGGTGGGAGAATCCCCTCTTTGATCAAAGAGAGAAATGCTGGTTTTATTTTACATCCTGTCTCCTTTTTTCTTTCTCTCCATCTCTCAACTGGGCAATAGCTGGAGGGATACATTTCAGGACTTTTCTTTTATTCCCAGTATTTTGTTACTTATTGCATACTACCACCCAAGGCATCAAGGGTAAAACCAAACACTCTTTGTGGTACACCCACATGACAGGCTTGGAAATGGAAACAATATTTAAAGTTAAACCTGTAAGATCAGATTTTTTAAAAAATCTTGCAAGAGGGGCAGCTTTTGAAAATGCCTAAGATCAAAGTTTGACCGGCAAGATGAAGTAGCAGTGCAGAAAATCGGGTGGTTGATGTGTTTGGTTTTGATTTTTAAAAAAACAAATCCACAAACCTCTAACTACAATGACTACATAGGTTTAAAAAAAATGTTCTGAAGACGGATTATTTAGCTATCCAGTAGTGAAACTTTATTGAACGTGTTAGGTTTTAGATAGTTGTCAGCTCTATTCCACTATGCCTTACATCAGGCATAGAAGCATGTGTGTGTGTAAAGGGAAGCCCTCTGTCTCATTCCTATTCAATCTTTTAATTAATGTAATAAGCCTATAATTAGCATCATTTTTTTTTCTTTCTGAAAGCAATAAACAGCCAGCTGTTTGCCTTTACAAAGGGAACTGGCATTCTGAGGGACCCTCCTGTAGTAAACCTAACACGGCCTTTCTAGTACAGAGTACTGCAAGGAGACTCAGGCTGAAATCTTCTTGTTTAGCATAATTAGTCACAACTAGAGTAGGCCCCGTGAATCAGTGGGTTATTTAGTGAGTTAATTCCTCTGTAGGTTACAGTGATTCAATAACTATACTAGTTAAGACTTACAATGCTAAGCAACAGGAATTCCACCTCAAAACCCAAAAGGGTTAGTGTACTAAAGAGATGGTCTTGATCTGGATGGCTTCGTGTGGCACTGTGCATTCTCCACACGCTCCCATGCTGTTGCCAAAGCTGCTCTGTCATTATGCCAAGTTCCACTGTTGCCAGAAGACCTGCTTTACCTCCACTCCTAATGGTCGGTTGCTGAATGATCTGGTCCTGCTAGAAGCCCCACCAGAAGAACACACATTATGTCCTCTCTTGACCTTCTCCACTATGTATTGCTGCCTTCTCTGTTCTCACCACCTGTGAAAATGTGTGACTCTGGATCTGCCTGCCACCTGATCTGGAAACCAATTGGAAACATTTTAGTCTCCCTTCTTGTGGAACTGAATGATGGACGAGGACACTACTGAACTGGGGATCTCACTCATGTGGAGAGGCTACCTGGACAAAACAGTCTCCACTTCTTCAAAATGACACATACCTACATTCAATGCAAAGACATTGCATTGGTGGTTTACTAGCTCATTCCCTTCAAAGCAGGGGGCAGTACAATGAATCTAGGGGCCATAACACACAGTCTTATTACCAAATGCATCTGTATGAGAACAATGTTGGGCCAGGCTGTTGCCAGAATGTAGCATCGTAGTGGGGGCAGGGCTAGGGTTGGAGAAAGCTGCTGGATACATAGTTCTCTTGTGGCCTAAGCAGCAACACTGATCATGAGCACATGCTAGGCCTGAAGCAGAACTTGGGGGATATTTTTGGGCTACAACTCCCACAACCCCATGCTGGCTGTGGGACTCTGGGAGCCAAAGTCCCAAAAAGTAAGGTTTCCAAGTTCTGTCTTGAAATGGGTGCAGATTAGCTGCTACCTGGTGCAGGGCCTATTGTGTGCATACTCTCCCATCCTCCACCACCACTACTACTACTATTCAAAAATACCAAGCATAATCTATCAAAATTATAAAAACATTGAATGGTATTACATAACAGATACAAGTTTGAACCAAAAACCTAAGTATCTGTTAAATATTGATGTTGTATATATGCTGTTCCTAATGTTGTCATTTTTTGTAGTTCTGATGATGTGATTTCTGAGATCTGCAACTGCTTATAGTACTGTGTGAAATTTCTTGATATTGGTCCCAAAGCCCCAATGACTACGGGAACCACTGAAGTGTGTTTCATCCACAAGTAAGATGTTTCGATTGCCAGATCTCTGTATTTTGTTAGTTTTTCCAATTCTTTATTTTCAACTCTGACATCCCCTGGAATTGCAATGTCAATGATCCGGGCATTTCTTCATTCTATTACTACTATGTCTGATGTGTTATGTTCAGGGTGTCTATGAGTTTGGATCCAGAAATCTCCCAAAATCTTGACTTCCTCATTTTCTGACACCTTCTCTATCTGATGCTCCCATGGATTTTTGGAGCCTGGCGAATTATATTTTTTTTGCATAATGACCAGTGCCACTCTATCATGTCTAATTTAGTAATCTGTTTGTTTAATCTTTGGACATTCACAGATGAGGTGTGACAGAATTTTATTTTATTTTCTTGCCAGAGTCAACACTTTCTGTTAGCACTAATTCCTTGAATCTTAGCTTTGATCACATTGATTTGGAATGCTTGTTCTTTGGTTTCTTTCTTAATGGTCGCCAGCTTTAGCCTTGCCCATGTTGAATTATTATCATGCTTTCCGTCAATATTTTTAAGTGTTATCCATATAGTGGTTTATTTTACCAACTGCTTAATGTATTTTCAAATTGTTGTTTCTTATAATGAGACTTTGTTTCTGTTGTTTTCAACATATTCTCCATTTTCACTACCTTAAGTAATTTTTCTCTGCTTGTACTAATATAATAATTTAAGCTTCTTTTTTCCTTCTCTACTACCTGCTGTATTTGCAGTAATCCATGGCCTCCAATTTTTTGTGGTAAATATAATCTGTCCACATCACTTTGGGGATGTACTGTGTGATCCATGTTCATTAGTTTCCATGTTTTTCAATCCAAATTCTTTGAATTCATTTTGGGTCCAGTCTATTATTTCCACTGGGTATCTAATAACTGAAACTGCCAATGTGTTTATTGCTTTGATTGTATTTCCACCATTTAATTTTGATTTTAAGATTTTCCACAGTCTTTTGATGTATTCCCTTTCTGTCAGATCTTTAGCTTTTGCATGCAGGGTGTTATCTGCTTCTAGTATTCTAAGATATTTATAATTTTCATCACTTGCTAGTGATTTTATAATATTACCATTCTTAACTATATTCTATCTTGGTTTTGGATCTTGCCATGGTGTATAAACAGAGTTACACACAATTCTTCTTCTTCTTCTTCACATTGAAATTGAAATTGATGTTGACATTGATATCGATATTATTGTTATATTATTATTAATAGAAGAACAAGAAGATTTTAGCCCTTTCTCCTAAAAAAAAAACCCAAGGTGGCTTACATCAGTAGAAAACAATATTTAAAAGCTACAAGCAGTAATTATACAACTATTACAAAAGAATCAAAAAAATACCACACTAAAACAGTAAACAAAATCACCACCAGAACCACATACAAAGGAACAAGGCACTACAATCCATTTAAAAACTCCTCTCAGACAGACCACCACTAAGGGAAACCCTGCCTGAAGAGAAAGGTCTTTGTCTGCTTGCAGAAGGACAGCAAAGATGGGGCCAGCCTGGCCTCCTGTGGGAGGGAGTTCCAAGGTGCATCAACAGAGAAGGCTCTCTCCTGTGTCCCCACCAAATGTACCTATGAGGGTGGTGGGACTGAAAGAAAGGCCTCCCTGGATGATCTCAACACCTGGGTAGGCTCATAAAGGGGGACACGGTCCTTGAGATAGTTTGGACCTAAGCCATTTAGGTCTTTATAGGTTAAAAACAGCACTTTGAATTGTACCTGGAAATAGATCAGAATTTCCTCCAATAACAACTAGGATCTCCTTCTGTTCTTGGGCACTACTTAATGACAGCAGCCAATTAGTGCATTCAGTCTGTCCCTACAGGCAGTACCATGACTCCTATTTAAATGGCTGGAAAGCAGTCACAAAATGCACCAGAAAAATAAGTGGAATCATATTGGCATTTAAAAAAATAGAATTACATAAAATACTAGTCTTTTCTATCAACAGCTAAAAGAGCATGTAGATAATGATTACATGTCACTTCATCAGTGGACTAAAGTGAAATCCCAACTGCATGGTCCCCCAAGGAAACAGAGAATTTTGTCTGAAAATCAATGCCAGGAAAAAAAAAGTACTGCTGTGCATTTACCAGCTGGTCTTGCTTGGCAGCCTCAGCCACTGAAGTGGTAGAATTGTGAAGCAATAGGGAACTAGAGCAACTCATAAACCCTTAGTAAATCCTTGTAAAGTAAAAATTTAAGATCTGCGAGAAGGAATAATTCTTTAATTCAGTTCCACCGGGATTTGCCACCTAACAAATATGTTCCTGGCTTAAAGACCTATGCATGCCATGAAATGAGTTAATTCCAATTTCTATTACACAAGGCTTGATTGTTACAATTAAGGAAATCCAAGAGTAATCTTGGTATGAAATATTAAGAGGACATACTACAGCATCCTCTCCTTAATTAAGGACAGCTCCTAGAAGGAGCTTCCAACATCTTGGCTGAAATCCAGCAGCAAGTCACAACTAGAATAGGCCCATTTATTCAGTGGAACTTGCAGAGTAGTTGAGTCAACAAATTCAATGGGCTTAATCTACTTGCAACTTACAACTGGAGTTTAGGCACTGGGCAATTTCAGTGGGAGAGGTAAGATTCCCAGTAATGCACATTTCAGATATATTCAGTGTTGTGAACATAGGTCCAAATGCCATCCTGTTGGTTTTTGTTTCTCAAGCAAAGGAATAATTTGCTATTTTTTTTAAAAAAAATGATTATGATTACTTACTGTTCCTCCAAGAAGTTGAAGACAGTAGGATACATGATTTCTCCTTCACCCATTTTTTGCCCATTAAACAACCCAAGGTCACCCACTGAGCTTCATGGCTGAGTAGGGATTTGGACAATTGAGTTCTAATTCAACACTTAACCACTATATCTGTTTATCCAATAAATAGCTTGTTAAATATTTATAAACAGTCACACTGATGACTTCCTGAATCCAGCTCATCGGTTATGTTGTGCTTGATGTGATGAGCCAAGAGCGGCAAAGCTCAAACATTTAGATGACTACAGCCCGCACTCCTCCAAGCATCCTGTACATATCTGAGCCTCAGTAGCTGTGTGCAGAACACATTTAGTGATATTACTGGAGAAAAAGCTATAGGTTGCTATAGGAAATTGGTTGTTATAGATGCAACCAATTATATCTTCAAAATGCTTAGCAAATCAATCACTGCATACTTTCAGCACTTCTTTTGCATCTGTTAGACTGTCCAAGCTGAAGAAAGCTACCTACTGTTTAGAAGATTTTCATTGGGAAGCACAGGAGGTGTGCATTGGTGATGGCAAGGAACCACAGAACCATGTCTTTGAAGTGATGTTGAACCTCTGTTGGCATTACACAAAGCAAAGATAGGAAACATTTGTTTTTGTTTTTTCCTATTAAAATTCCTATACATCCACAGCCAGCATGGCTTCATAATCCAGAAAAGAACTGTTTCCCATCTCCAGCACCAAGAACTGCAAAGGATAGAACTGTTGAAAAGTCAGTACTCTCCCAGTTTGTCTGCTTACATCTCTGTGATTAATGACATCACTATAGCAATTGACTTTAGCCATCATTTTGTGCTCTATTTTGAAGGGATCATACTATGAACTGAAAAAAAAAAATCCCTGGCTATGGGATGCACATACCCTGTTTCCCAGAAAATAAGACCTAACCTGAAAATAAGCTCTAGTATGATTTTTCAGGATGCTCATAATATAAGCCCTACCCCAAAAATAAGCCCCAGTTCAGTGAAACCCCGTCCTCCACCATTCTGCAGCAACCAGAAGAAGATGACATGACTGTACTTGAATAAATGTAGATTGTTGTACATGAAAAGAATAAAACATCCCCTGAAAATAAGCCCTAATGCTTTTTTTGTAGCAAAAATTAATATAAGACCCTGTCTTATTTTCAGGGAAACACGGTAGTAGCAGCCTGTGCAACCAGTATACAGAAACCTTTTAAAGAGGAATATGGGGAAGAAACCAAAATGGTTATTTAAAGTGGCAGATATATCCCAATTCAGACATATAGGATGGAACCTTAAGATCAGCAAATGGAAAGAAGCTCAAGGAAAGAAAAAGACCAGAGTCTTGTGGTGCCTGAAAGACTAAGAAGTTTTGTTATGCCATTTTATGGATTTCAGCCCAATTGTTCAGATCCTCCCCCCTCCACCCCACGCAGCCATACAGAGCCTCTGCCCTGTAAATACATGTCTATGTTGGGCATTGCTGTTGCCATGAATAATGGGAGCTAGAATGGGAGCTGCAGGGAGCAAGATGCAGGTTTATCCACAGTACATCAGATATCTGAAAACTGGTCCTTCCCCTGGATATAGAGAACATATGGTAGATATGTCTTTTCCCCTTTAAACTTGTCCCTTTAGAAGAGTTTCTGATTAATTTTTTACTGAACAGAAGAATGTACATAAAATGGTCATGCTGCCTTTGATTTTTTTCTAATGTTTTACAGTCCCTTCCTTCAGAATTTTTTCTAATAGTTTATGAAAACAAATAATGGTGGCTTGAAGGTGCTAGGAACCAAAATGTTCCAGAAGTGGATGCATGGAATTAAAATAGACTTGAGCAACACCAACAGAGAGAATTGAAACCAATGGTGACAGGCAGTTTAGTTTTTTGTAGTAAGAGCTGACCAGAGTGTAGCAAAACTTGCTTGTTCCACACTTCACCTTCCCATGGCATCACTTTATAAGGTGTGTAGGAACAAATATGACATCGGGAAGGAAACCTGAAACCTTCTCAGCACCAAAGAGAAGCTCATTTGAATGTCTGTTGCCTCCTCCCACATTCTGTTTTAAGACTCTGACCAAATACAGACTCCATAGCTTCAGCAAAAGCCAGCTCCCCTTGCTGCTCTACTGCTGGTTTTGTTTACCATCTCTAGGCGATGGATGAAAAGTCCTGGAAAATTTAAAAGCTTGCACACTATCCTGTTGCAGTTTCATTGGTTTAATAAAGATTCAGGATTTTTTATTTCTACCACAAACAATGAGCCATCCAAATTGGGGGGGGGGGGGGGAATAGAAGGTTTGATTAATACATTTGAATCAAACTATGATTCCAAAGAGATAACACAGAAATACTACAACTGAGAGATATTTTGTTAACCCGTATGTTACACGCATGACAACATGGAAGGAAACAGTCCTCTGGAACATTACCATCAACCATGTTGGGTAGGGTTAGGGTTAGGGCTACTGGAGTTGCAGCCAAAAAAAACATCTAGAGGGCAACAGGTCTCCTAGCCCTAGCACAGAGATTCCATTCTAAAAAATCACACTGTGCCCAATAATAGATCTGTCCTCCAGAAATGTGTCCAATCTGTTTTTCAAGCCATCTAAGTTAGCAGCAATCCAATTTTAACACTAAATATTACATGGCACAGTTTTAACTTTGGTTATGCACATGTTTGGGCTGAATAATCTAAATCTAGGAAATAAAACAGAAATAAACAACACACCTCCATCATGTTTGAAGGTGTGAAATTCTTGAATGTCTTTTCAGTGGTATAGTGGAGGAGAAAGTAAGGAGCAGAGGCTTGGCACTTTTTTCAGCTGTTTCTGTACTGTTTGGCTATTACAACATATTCTTCTGTCTTTTAGGGTGGGTGAATGTTTTTATGTGTGTAGGCGTGTGTACCTGTGTAGGTGTGTAATGGATCAACACAGCTGGATTAGTTTTTCAACAGTTCTTGGCCACACAGCTATGTGGGCTGTCATGATGATTTCCTGCAGCTCAGAAATGAACACCACACCATTCTCTATGCGCCACTAATACATACCCTGTTTCCCCGAAAATAAGACCTAACCTGAAAATAAGCTCTAGTATGATTTTTCAGGATGCTCGCAATATAAGCCCTACCCTAAAAATAAGCCCCAGTTGAGTGAAACCCCGGCCTCCACCCTTGTGCAGCAACCAGAAGAAGATGACGTGACTGTATTTGAATCAATGTAGATTGTTGTACATGAAAAAAATAAGACATCCCCTGAAAATAAGCCCTAATGTGTTTTTTGGAGCAAAAATTAATATAAGACCCTGTCTTATTTTCAGGGAAACAGGGTATATAGATACTACAAGTATTAGCATAGTTTGGATTCATCTGATTCCACAGAGTTTTTCTTTTTGGAAATGTGATCAAGCATTCTTTATGCCTCAATGGAAGCCAGTAGGCTATTTAATTATGATGGACTGGATTCAAAGATGCATTTCACCTCATAGGAGAGTAGAGGAAACCTTTTGTCCCACCACCCTACAGAGGCTTGGGACAGTTGGTACAATGGGTTAAAAAAATCCCACCCTCCTCTGTTCGAGAAAGCATCTGCTGGATTGAAGGCCCTTCCAATTCACAGAAGGGCATCTTTGGTGCCAAAACAATAGCTAATTTACTAATTTTTAGCCCAAAATATGTGTTTAAAAACCTCAAATAAATTAAAATACAATGTGCTATGTTGTGTGGGGAGTGGGGATGAATCTTACAGTTGTGAGCAATGGAAGGCAATTCTCAGTTGGAGGTTGATCCTGGCACAATGGCAGTGAAAACATATAAAAATATTTGTTGGTACCAATCCAACAGCCTGGGGTTAAACAGCAGTGAGGAAAGGGGTCTCCGAAACATCAAAGAAACACCAAGGGATCAAAGAGGTAGAGGATTAGATGTTAACCACAAAGCTTGACATTAGACTGGTAATTAGGAGAACAAGTGGAAGTGAGTTGACATGGGGTGCTTTTCATGAACATTTTTTTCTCTTATTCACACAAAAGTGTTTGCAAGCAGCAATTTATGGGAGTTGCATGAACATGGGTGAAAATGTTTTTTCTGTGGAAACAATGGGATAATCGAACATGTCCCTACATCACCAAATGGGGGCAATGCTCCAGGTCTAGGCTCTGGTCCATGGGGTCACAAAGAGTCAGACACGACTTAACGACTAAACAACAACAACAATGGGTAATAAGGCTATCAGTGGTCTCTTTTCATGATGGCTATAAGCATCCAAGGTAGTATGCCTCTAAACACAAGCTGTGAAACAGCTATTGCTTTCACATTTGGACTGAGGGCTTCCTGAAGGTATGGTGACCAGATGAAGAAGAGGACAATGTTTGACTGCTGTGTGGGAAGAAAATGTCAGCAGATGCGGCTTTCATTAAAAGGTGCACCTATTGAAATCTCTGCTTCTCAGCAATCATTAAAGCCACAGGAATCTTATCCTTTTTTTCGCCTGGTCACTCTACCTGCAGGCATCTGGTTGGTCACTGCATGAACCAAATATGGCATTTGGTAGGCATTTTGTCTGATCCAGCATGGTTGCTCTTACGTTATTATTCAAAACTCAGTTTTAGAAGGTGCAATTATCAGATGTAAAAACTTATGAGCAATTTTGACATCTCCCACACAATCAAGAGTTTTTGTGGCAACTTCAGCTTTGGAAAAGGTACACATCCCTTCCTTTTTATTAATACAGGATCAATCAATTCTCCCCAAATATCTATACAAATATTCTTATTTGTCAATTCCTTCTTTACTTTAATATTACACATCAATTTATCATTGGTAGCCATATTCCAAACCTCTTTATACCATTCATTTAATTGACAATTGTATTTTATTTTCCAGTTCCTAGCTACCATCAATCTTACCATTCTTAATAAATTTGAAATTAATTCTTTAGATGTCCAATTACATTGCTCCTAAGCAAATATTGATAAAAGTACTATTTTAGTACTTTTAAATTTAACATAGTTATTTCATTTATTTTCTTGAAAACCAATTGCCACAATTTAAATATATTTTCTATAAATAGAAACATAGCAATCATTTTAAAAATGACTAGAATCTAACAACAAAAAAGTATTAGTGCAATTTAAATTCTAAGACTTATGGAGGTTTACTCCCTGACTTCACCTTCTCATTTGCCGGTGGCAAATGTGAGTGAATTTTTGAAATTTGAGGAAAGAAAAATTTTCAAGCAGTTCTTTGGAATTAGTTGACAGCAGCCATTTTTTTATGTTGTTACTTTCAATCATAATAAAGCTCCTCTTGGTCACTGCCAACTTCATCTCCAGGTATTCTATATTTTAAAATATGTTGACCACCACATTATATTAGCAGAGCAGAGGTGATGAAAGTGTAACTAAGAAGAACTTCGCTTTATTGTTGCTTAAAAGAGAGAGAGAGAATACCTACCACTATGCTGCCAAGAATAAACAGCCATACCTGTAAACTTTGGAAAAAGAATTGGAGGGGGAGTTTCCCTCCAATTGATTTCAATTTTAGGGAACAATTTTTGCCCTCCTCTTCAAATTTTAGCCTAATATATTCCCTAAGAATTTGGTTTTAAAGTTACTCTCACTGTATGTATTTTCTTACCACAGCTGGGAATTACATTCCCTGTGTATGTAATAAATTAAAGAAGTGTGAACTACTATTAAATTTGAACACAAAACCCAAAGTAATTACGTTTCATGTCACCATTTCAAAATCCACACAAAAACGAACACCCCACAGTTTAAAAAGCCACAATTAATTGAAACTATATAAAACGGGATTCATCTTATCTAAATATTGACTTCAGAAGCCCACCCAAGACTCCATTTTTAACATTTCTACTATATTTGAAAAGCAAAACTAGCCATCTCTCAAACTATGTTTCAGCAGGATTTGTGCCAGCAGTGAACAATATGGTAAATGGGAAACACCCTTTGTAATCACAGAGATTTTCATAGCAGGGATTTGTACAGAGCATTTTTCTCAAACATGCAATCACGTCAAAGTTCAAGGTGAATGAAAGGGGAAAAGCAGCAGTTAATTCCACCACATCCTGAGATTCAAGACATTCCTGGAGGTGTACCAGTTCTGCTACTGAACCCAGCTACGTATGAAAACAAGGGAATAAAATAGCCCTGGCCGATGAATATATTACTAAGCTAATATATTACTAATAGAGATGGGGACAAATAAAAAAAATGGTGATTCGTTTTGATCTGTTATTCATCAAGGTTAACGGATCGACAAATACGAATATACGAATATTCTTTGACGAATTGATGGATCGATCTGTCGATTCATCTGCACTTTAAACAGCTATAACACTGGCCCCCAATGACCTAGAGACACAATATTTGCAGGGACACTTCCTCGGACGCTTTTTTACAGCTCCTGAAAGTTTGGTGAACATTGGATCATGGACCCCTGAGTTATATAGTCACAAAGAGGACCCCCCCCAGGAAAGCTCCCCCCAGGTACTTAGAGACTCCAGGATCACAATGGAGCTTCCTATGTCTTTCCCCAACATGCCTGCCAACTTTGGTGAAGATTGGATATCAGACATCCGAGTTATTCACCCACAAAATGGGTCCCCCAAGGAGAGTTTACCACATGGCACAGAAGCCCATTCTGCCTACCGGCCGCCGATCAGCTGATCAGAAGCCAATAGGCAGCCACCCCACACACAGCCAGCCTCCTCACACACCCCCTTCCTTTCCCTACCTTAGCCCCCACCCCACTCCCACCGACACCCCCTTACCTTAATAGCTGCTCCATCAGGCCTCCGCAGCCATGGCGTGTAAAAAGGGAGACTGGCTGCCCTTTGCAAAGATGGTGGGTGTGGCTTCATTTAGGGTAAGGAAGCTGCAGCTGCCATCTTTGCAAAAGGCAGCCTGGATTCATTTAAGGGAGGCTAAGGGAATCCAGGCTGCTCTTTGCAAAGATGGCAGCTGCAGCTTCCTTACCCTAAATGAAGCCACAGCTGCCATCTTTGCAAAGGGCAGCCAGTCTCCATTTTTACATGCCATGGCTGCAAGGCCAGAAGACCTCAGCAGCAGCGATTAAGGTAAGAGGGTGCCGGTGGGGGTGGCGTGGGGCCTAAGGTAGGGAAAGGAAGGGGGTGGGGGTAGGCTGTGGTATTGGGTGGCTGTGTGGGGTGGTGGCTGCCTTAATGGTGTTTTTTGTTTGTTTTTTAATACGAAGGACGAATAAAAACGGGTAAATATTCATCCCTTCGTATTCGTGGGGGTCTCTGGAACCTACAAATACGGATCAACGAATATTTAACGAATCAGCTATATTCGTTGGAAAAACCGATCCGTTTTTATATTCGTCCCCATCTCTAATTACTAAGCTAATATATTACAAACACATAGATGTTTGCAAATTCCTCCCCTTAACCTGCAAATAGTCAGAAATAATATTTCTTTGAAGTGGGAGAAACTCTAAGTATTGGGGCACCCTACAGTTTGAATGGTGGCCTTGTCCTGAAATGTGGGTGTGCAGTACCCTCCACCTCAGTCCATGAACTAGTCCTGGCTATAAATATCAGCAACCTGCTTTATCTGTTCAGAAAAAAAATTGCTCCAAACATTAAGAAGGTGTCTTACAAATAACTAGAAGACCACACAACAAAAATCACAATAAATTACAGTAATAAAGTACAATTTGATGTATATAAAGGTACTAGGACCAGTTAAAGAACAGTTAAGCTGGTTAAAAAAATGTGTACTGCACTAACACATATTTTGCACCAGGGCATTCAGTTTCCAAAGGCCTACTCAAAAGGCAAGATTTTCTGCCTGCTGGTAGAGTGGCAATAGGGAGAGGGCCAAGGTACAGAGTTCTTGTTGGGACAGAGTTCTATAGCCTGGGAGCAGCCAATGAATATGACCTTTTGCTTGTCCTCACATCTTGGATGTACATGAGGCTGTGCTCTGAAGATCTCAAAATCCAACTGTGAGTTTCCCAGAGAATAGATAACTAAACTGAAGCAAGGGCTATGTTTCTCCAAACAAGATCACAGCTGGCACATCAGCCAAAGCTAACAAAAAGCTCTCTGAGCTATTCAGTCATCCTTTTTACAGAAGACACATAAAAGTACTAATCTACAGAATCTATCTATTTTTGGAAGTTTACATAAGTCAGTCTCAACAAAACCACGAACAGGGCAATGCAAATAAAAGGTCTAGGAAATTCAGATAGGAGTGGGCTGAATTTTAATTACTGGACTCACCACAGGCAGGAGAGCAAATTTAGCCTGCACCTGAAAGATGTTTTCAAGTGCCTGTTTTCCTTTTTGTCCTATATTTTAAAATGCTGCTATTCACTCTTACAGAGAAAAGAAAGTGCTGTACTTAGTGCTATTTAGCAAAACATGTCCTTCCCACCTGACATTTCTACATAATGCTGTTCCATGTTTTACCAGAAGAAGCAAAGCTGGTATTCTAGCTATTCCTTTACCCTCCAGATTATCTGTAAGGAAACTGGAAATTTCATTTCTAATTTTAAACTAACCACAGTCGCCATTATGTACAGACAAGGGGAGTGGGACTGCTTAGTTTTAATCATTGTTTGCTCAAACAAGCAAAATATAATCTATAACTTTATCTCAACCAAGAAACTGTGGTTTGCAGGAGCCATAATTTTCACATTTCAATGTAATAGTAAACTGTTGTTGCTGTTACATGCCATCAAGGCATCTCAGACTTATGGCGATCCTATGAATGAGTGACTTCTAAAATGTCCTATCATTAACAGCCCTGTTCAACTGTTGCAAACACAAGGCTGTGGCTTCTTTGAGTGAGTGCACCTCATATTTAATCTCCCTCTTTTCCTGGTGACTTGTCATAAAAATAAAAAGTCAAGGAGAATGTAGGGAGAGGAGAAGTATGGAAGAAGGAATATGTGAATCTGTTCATGCAGCAGGAAACTATGATTTTTACATTACTTTTGAGCTGAGCCTGAAATGTAGGCCCAGTCCTTACAACTACTTTTCAAGGTGACAGATCACTTTTATCCACTAGTGCTATGTGTAAAGTCAGCTGTGGAATGCTGAACATCACAAAACAGTCAAATGCACATTATCAAGTACTGACAACTGTGATCAGGGCAGCTGATCTGTGGGGCTAATGGTTATTCTGTCCGTGGCTTTTGGAAGTTATTTGGAGAATCAAAGCACCTAGATCAAAATCTTTGATTTAGATGCTTCTTGTAGCTATTAAATTGAACTTCCTACCTTTTCCATGAGATTTCCGAAGAGAGGATCTAGCCCAGGTTAAATCTTCACACACAATGACAACAACAGACAGTTCTCTGTCAGATGTCCAAGTGTGTAACGGTATTGAAAATGGCTGTACCCTCTTGTCTATTTGGCTTTTATATCAATAGTAATCTCTCATTTCTATATTACTTCTCCAGTATTAAATCATTTTGCCTACGTTCTTTTCTTGATTGAAGGAAGATAACAATGACACAATTCAACTTACTGTGTGCAAAACAAATGTGTCAGCAACTTTAAAGGGTATTTATAAGTATGTAATTTACAGCATTCTTCAGCACTTTTGTTTGTTTGTTCAGAAGCAGACCATAACAAACACAGAGAAATGTATTTGGATACAAATATTTTTCATGTAAGTTACAGTATCCTGGAATTAAAAGTTCCATTCTTTAATGTAATAATAGACAAACAGTTGTGTGTTTTTAGTGGACATCTATGGCTCCTTTTTCATTTTCATTACTCCTTTTATGTATACATGTCCCTACAGTAATATAAAAGGGTCTGTCATTCAGATAATATGAACTGAATTTAATTATACACAAGACACATTTGGCTTCTCAAAGTCATTCTTTTCATTGGATTGGAGTCTGCAGAAGATCAGGCCCAATATATTCATGAGTCCCTTGAGGTACTTTACATTTTAGAAGCTGAAACCATCTGTTCAGTTTTAATACTCGGCACACAATGTGATCCAGAAAGGAACGTACACACACACACACACATTCTGGACTCGCATCTTTATTTTGTTATAGTTACTTGTTAGACAATCATTTCAAAGAACCCACAAAATGCTCTTTAAACTCATCTTGAGTCAAGAGCTTTGGATGACAAATACCATGCCACTAGTTCACATACACACTTCTCCCACCCTCAAGTTCTCATTTAAAGGAGCTTCTGTCAATTGCAAATAATTTCTTAAACTTGGGACAGGTTATAGGAGATGTTTGAAGGTTCTCTGAGGTCTCCTTCTAAAGGTTAACGGAAATTCAGGTGTGTGTGTGTGATGATATGTACTCATGCATCCTTCTAGATCATGGCCACAGAATTTAAGGCTGCTGAGACAACAGCTTTTCAGAATACTGAAGCTAGTTTGCTATAACTGTAATACATCCCAAATATATCTGTAATCAAAGATGTTTTACCTGTTCATAGAGACACAATAACCCCAGAGAACAGTTTTGAACATAGATGATGGAAAGGCCAAAAAAAAGAAGTGTGCACCATATTTAGTTATAACCCTTTCAGGTCAGCTGGAGTTTTGTGGGGGAAAATCGTGTCACAACATTTTATTGTACACTAAATTTAACTTAATTAATAGGGATGTGCATTTGAATGTGGTAATATTTGGAATTTGCCTAAAAACACCATATTCAGTTAGTTCTGAATATATCCAGATCTGAATTTGATAGTTCTGAATATCTGTAATAATATTTCCTAACATTTAGAGAGTTCCATTTACTTCTATAGATTAAAAAAAAAAGGCTAGGTTTCTGTTTGCTAGAGGAAAAAGTGAAAGTAAAACCTATTTCTCAGGTACCCTGAGGGAATTTGGATGGATGAAGGAAAAGGCCTTCTGCAAATGTAGAACTGACAAGGTTACTTGTTGCCTAAGGGACATGATGGCTCTGGAGGATCAGCCATTTGCTCCGGTGAAGAATACTGGTTTCTCTAGGTTTGTGCCAGAACTAGCACCCCATTACCAACTGCCACCCAAACAACCCTCAACTGCAGGATGGTGTCAGGCAAATGGTACAGCAGCAGTTGGCCAGGGCACACGTGGTAGATTTGATAAGTGACATCTGGAGCAGCCAGGGTGCAAAACAGGCCTATCTCTCCCTGACAGGACCCTGGTGGGACGTGGAGGCATCAGGCATAGGGCAACACACAATGGCAAGACACAGATAAGCTGTGTTGAACATGGCTGTGATGGAGGGGCAGCCACACAGCTCACAACATTCAAGAGGCTCTGAGGGGCATGACACAGCTGTGGAGTCTAGCAACAGAAAGGCAAGATCTGTTTGTCACAGACAATGGGGCAAATATGGTGGCAGCACTGCAGGCTGGGAAGATGAATGGGGTGCGGTGTATCGCCCGCACTCTCAACCGTCAGGGTGCTTTGCAGGGTATGGAAGACATATGCATACCTAATAAAACTGAGTGGGCCAGGAAGGTGGCAGGTCATTTTCACCGCAGTGTCTGGGACAGTGAGCTGTTGCAGCAGAGGCAAGAAAAATGGGACTGCTTCTGCACCACCTAACCCATGATGTGACAAATGGATGGAACTCCACTTTCTACCTACTTGAAAGAGTGCTGGAGCAGCAAAGGGCACTCCATGATTTGGCACTGAAGAATTGCATTGCAATGGCTGCTCCTCTAGGCAGAGAGGAGTCGAGCATTATGGGTCAAGTAGTCTATATCCTCTGAAGCTTTGAGAGTGCAACACATGTAGTGCAGCAGTTATCCTTGGCCAGGTGATCCCAATGTTCCAGGCCTTGGTTGGCATGTTGGAGGGCATAATGAGGGAACAGTCCAGGTGGGTTGGGGGTTCCATAGAGGGAGAACAGCATTTTTTTCTGGCGTGAAATCGGGCCTTGGCCAACAAGCTAGAGGACATGCTCTACGACAGGTTTGCCTCCTTGTGGAAGAAGGAGGAGTATGCTCTAGCCACCCACCTGGACTCCTGAATTAAACAGCAGGCAATATATATATATATATTAAGAGACTGGAACTGCTGTTTGGGGTGCTATGAACATTGCAAGTTTCTTCCTGCTCTGTTTGACCCTTCAGTGCTAGTGGGACCTTCTTCACTGGCTGCTGCTGCTGCATGTGATGGAAAGTTGGCTAGCATTGTCTATCCTTCTGCTTCTTTTATTCTTCCAACTGCTACTCCAAGAATTGTGCTCACTCATTCTACTGTGCTGTGCCCCATGCTCTTGGCACAGTTCCCACCCATCACAAGCTACCTCCTGCTTCAATCTGCCTGCCAGTGATGCCCAAGGTATTTGCCCACTTCCCAGTGCAACCTGTCCTCTGCTTCCCTAATGCTACTGGCATTTCTTTTTGGCATTCCGACTATTCAGGGTTCAATCAGTATGCCCATGACAGCCATTTCCTAATACGTAGGCACTGCTGACTGTTGGTGTGCACTCTTTTTGTTTGGCACAATCACAAGAAGGTGTTAAAAATGTTCTGCCTATTGGTGTTCTTGTAAAGAGGAAAATAATGACTCTATAGCATTCATATTAATTGTAATGGAATTCCATACATCTGGAAATTCTGAAGTTTTATAACTCTGAATTCCGAAACTAACGGGTTGTAATTCTAAAACCAAATTGCAAATCCAAATTTTACTGCTAGTGCATATCCCTTTGTACTATAACCAATAGCAGAAACAAACACAGCTACATCTGTTTAATAGAAACAGAAATTATAGACCCACACATCACATTTCTATTTTTCTCACTAGGGATGTAAAGTACTCTCTAAATTCCTGATTCTCATCAGTTTATGTGGTCTCAATATTACAAGGCGCACTGATAATGAATTTTCAAGCCCATTAAAAGTCCCCAACTCCCTGTGAGAAGGAGACAAGAGTTCCTTCCCCTCCATATCTGCAATCAGTAGGAAATGTCTCCAGTGTCTTCCTTTTTAGAAGTAAAGCACACACAGTGAGCACAAAAAACAACAACACCTGGTGGACGACTTAAAAAGAGGAGGAAAAACCTATCCCGTGCTTTGAATTCTCAAGTAAAAGTAGTAGAAATGGTAGATAAGAGCAATTCTTGCAATCTGCACAATGGCACAGGTTAGACCCATTTGCACCAAATGGGTAATTTTTGTGAAAAAAATTGAGTTTCCCATTAAACATAATTCCAATCAGAAGGCAAACGTTCTGCTGAGAGTGCCAGGAAATTTCCTTGGTCTTCTTGCTGGCAAGAGGAAGAAAATTAGAGTATCTCATTCTCGCATGCGAGGATCGGACAAGCAAAGATGTATATCCATACTGATCACGCTGATATCCCACCTTGCTCCTGAGAGCAGGGGGCATCTATGAGTATGAGTAACACACACATATGCACAGGTTATGCTCAGAAAATCCTATGAGATAAAATATAGGTATTTAGATATATAGCTACATACATATGTGCTGAGGATGTGGTCACTGGTACTGTCATGAATGACTGACTGCCTCTCCCAATTTATCACTATACCACTATTTTCAAGTGCCTACAGATCACAACCTAGACTGTGGTCATAACGTATTTCTTGACATTTTGACTTGCTTAAAACATCTGTATTCCACTTTCTTCATTGCCAAAGCTGGCATACAATACGTTTAAAATTAAGCACATGAATCTCATAGAAAGCAAACAAAATTCCTATCAAACAGCGCACCCTTAAAATAATTTTAGATGCAGCATCAGATACAAAGGACCAAGTTCTACAATAACAATAAGAACACTGAACACATGTACAAAACAAATGGGACGTTCATGAGCAATAAATGTTAGCTTGTATTTCTGAGGGAGGTGGGGAATTCATTTCTCCCAAATACCAATGTCTAAATCCAACTATGAAAACTGCACATTCATTGTTGCAGAATAATTCAACATCTACATTTCAGAAGAATCTGGAGAAAGCAAAGCTGCTGTTTCTAGTTTTGGAGCCATCCCAACCACTTGCTGGCATAGCAAAAGAGATATTTATCAGGCTCCTGGAATAAAACAATATGATGTAAATTACACTGGCAACTAAACAAAGGAATGGAAGCCTTGTGGCTGCTTTGCCCAAATACTTTTGCGCCTGCAGAGTAAACAAAGTTCTACTGTATGTATGCATTTGTGCACATCTGCACACTGGATATAAGAAGTAAAATCTGACAACTGTTGAAAACTGTGTGGCTTGCAAACAGCAGAAGGAACTTTTGCTAAAATGGCTGAAGTCTCCACCAATAAAAGTATTTTACAATCGTCCGCAATATGATACAAAAACAAATGGAAAACTTTTGTTGGTTGGTTACATAAACGAAGCAAGACTTCTTCTCAAGAATATTTCTTCATAACAGATGGAACAAAATAATATTCCTCTACCACAAATGAAATAAGAAGAACCAGAACTAGTAGCATCTAAAGTGTACAAAGTAACTGAAGTGCTGGAAGTGTAGCAAGTGTAATTTGAATATTATGCTTGAGACCAAGGGTATGTTGGGTCCCAATTGGAAAAATCACTTTTTTGGACCACAGCTCCCAGAATCTAGTAACCATGCTGGCAGAGGGATTCTGGCAGTAGTAGTCCACAAAAGTAACTTGTCCAATCTCTCTGCTAGACATAAAGTAAATGAGAAAGCATCTGTTACATAACCACTTCAAACACGACAGTAAACTGAAATCATTTATATTTTTTTTTATAATAATAATAATAGTAAATTGTTATACTTGAAATACAGCTATTTGGGAAAACTCCTGAACATATTTGCAGTGCAAGTCTGTCTGAGCACTTAGTTAAACATCATACTGGTTATTCCAGAAGCTATATGCTTTCTATACACACAAATGCATGCATATACACATATACAGTTTTAAATCACACATTGGTGCATAAGTATTGGGTATTCAAAGCAAAAGCTGACTAAGACAGTTTGCCACCTAAGTTATAGCTGCAAGCACCCCTGCCTCCACAAGACAAAATGCATAGTATCCAAAACCAAGCAGATGTTTGGTAGAGAAGAAATAAGATACCACAGCTGTTAGGGGTGCAAAAGACACAATAATAACACATTAAATGAGTAATGATGAGTCAATGTTGTTCTTACATGACAATCCAAACCTGCCACCTGAGATGATCACTTCACTTTGCCTAAAAATAGGGAAGCTCTTGATTCACAGGATAGCTATATCTTACATTTTTCCTGATAAATAATGTACATCTTTTATATTTTCTCTGATATCAAACCAGCCAGTTTTCCTGAGAAACTCTGGCATGTTACTTCCAAAATATCTCTTTCTTTGTGCTATTTTAGCATAGATGACCTGTTCCCTCTAAGCTAGGAGGGTGTACGGGTGTGTAGCACTGTACTGGTGCTGTGCATCCACAGTTAGTGTTGCTGCTCGTTGCTGGAACTCTGTGCACGTGGGGTGGGTTTTCTGCTCAGTGCTGGTGGAAAATCAGAGGGAACGTTAACCCCACCCATTCTCCACTTTCTAAAGCTATTATGCAACTTTAACTGCCACAGTACAAGCTGGTTGTTATGCGGTAATCTTCAAAGTTTTTTTGCAGGCTTGAGATACCAAATTTTATGTAATGTTCCTTATCAATAAAGTTGAAACTAATTAAAAGTTTAAAAAAGAAAAGAAAAGACTGCAACCTATTACAGATATTATGTGGATCTGTGGCAGGAAATATAGGGCTCTGTGTGCCTGAACTGAAGACCTCAATGGTGCCACTCATCATACTTGCCATGGGGGGCTACAGTACTGTCCTCAGGTAACAGTAAGGCAATACTGGGCTTCCTCCCAGTTTTGAAGCTGAAGAGACAGTCTGAGTGCCTTGGCAGTTGTGAAGCAATCCTTGCCTCCCTGAGTACAGAGTTTAGAGGAAGAATAGAGACTGTTTGGCTGTGAGAGACCAAACAGGCAGCAGCCCGGGGCCTTTTTGGCCCCATGGTTTCCAAGCTGGTAGTATCTTCTTCCCACTGGACCCTGCACCCAAAGTCAAAGCATTTGAGCACATACATTATGACAAATGTCTCTCACACATATGAAGAAGATACACACATAGCAGTGTATGGACATACAATGGCAATCATATATTGAATGTATAACTTTAGACATGCAATGCCCTATTTATAAATTTGAGCCTACCTAATTTATTTTTGAGCATGACAAAATTGCTTTGATTGTTTCTCCTTAAACCGCTCCCCCATAAATTCTTTAAGTATATTATTTTCTAATGGGATAGCCATAGGTAAGCTGAGATGAACACGATAAACAAACAACACCTTGGTGCATTTTATATATCTTCAGCACTAACATATAAACTGAAGGCAAAGGGATGATGCATAAAATAAGCAAAATATATTTTTGTCAATAAGATTATTAACATTGAGCCTGAATAATGCGACAACTTGAATTTGTAGATGAAAATAAATTTCATTAAAAATATTCAGCCATAACTATTCAGAACCACTGCCACTGTATTATTCTAGAAAAACAAAACAGAAGAAAAAAGAATTGGATCCTATTTGCAACTCCACAGATGGAAAGGCTCCTTGGATACCCAGAGGGAACATGAATCGAAAAGAGATTTCGCACAACAGGAAGTTGGGTGACAATTCTCTCCTCCTGCAGGCCACTGTACCATGCCCTACACTGTTCTAATGTGGGAGGTAGCAATGGCTGGGTGGGGGAGGGGGAATCAGGAAAGCAGCCTACCCACCCCAGGACTTTAGAAGGATGTTTTTTGGGAGACGACCGCCTCTGACTCCCTAGTGAGCATGGCCGTGCAGGCCCCAACGTCTTCCTCATTGGTGCATTTCTTGATCCAATTCATTTTTTTTACTTCCATGAGATATTATCTGTCAACGCAGTTCAAAATTCAAACAATATTAAATTGTTTCTAATATAGAAGAAAAACGGTATCTCACCCCTCAAAACAAAACTGGAACTTTGGTTTATAGGAACCGGTTATGCCCATATACCCTCCTCATCATCCTGCAAGCCCGATGTTAGACGATGGACAGAGGTGTTGGCATTGGAATGAAAGAAGAAACAGTTAGTTACTTTGGCGCAATTGAACACATTGAACTTCATTTATGAAAATGTACATTATCAATTAAAATATCATGACGTGTACAAAGCAATAGTGTCATATCACAAGCAAATAATACAAAAATATAAGAAAACATGTCTTACTCAGTTGCTACTTTCTACTGAAAACAGATTATAGGATCTGATAGCTAATGATTTACACAGAAAAAAATTTCTAACTATTATAGATGGAAAAAGGTTGCAATCCAACACATGCTTCCCAGAGAGGAAGGCTTACTTATGAATCAGCATCTACAGAATTGTGCTGTAAATATCACAAATTAAATAAGACACATCAGCAGTATAAAGAAAATGTTTAGCTTTTGAAAAGCACAAAAACGTGCGATAAATCCTGCTAAAGAATGTAATAATTTATTGATACAGATATTCTTTTGTCGGTGGTCAATCAAATCCATTGTTTCCTGCTTCACAGATTGCTATTTTAGGTCTTGAAAATGTTATCTTGAGAAAGTCTTTGTCTCCTTTTTCAACACAGATGTATGGCCACTAGTTATTTTATTTTATTCCATTTTTACCCCTCCCATCTAGTGGCCTGGCCACTACTCACTACGGACATTTAAAAAGCTATAACACAGGGTAGTTTGCCCAAAGTTTGGAATGTGTCGCAGGACATCTCCAGTGGAAAGGCCTTGCCCATCAATATATCTATGAACTTTCCCTTCTCACTTTATAAGTAGTATTTGCCACTTTATGGAATACTTGTATGGTATTTTATATGGTGTTTAAAGAGACTTCTGTACTCATACTTCAAACCTTGCCTTATTATTAATAATTAATAATTAATGATAATTATTATTCTGAATAATATTTTTTCATTTCCATATGTATAATTGAAAAACTGAAGTTCCCCCATATTAACCAACAGTAGCAATGAACAGAAGTAAACTGGGATAGATCTGAAAATCAAGGATCTTGCTCATACAGAGAGCTTCCTCATGAACAGGAACCTTCCCTCCCTGGACATATTGCTTCCATGCAAGGAAAGCAATAACAGAGGAAGTGAGCTTAGTCAGGAACTAATTTCAGTCACTATAATAATCAGGGCATTTATGCTATACTTACATAAGCAAAAAAAAGTGTGGTGTTCTCCATACCCCATAACTGTGGAATAACAATTGTAAAATCAGTCTGATATTAATGGATTTTTTTTTTAAATGGCATCAGAAACAATAAGTGCTAACCAGTAGCTGATGCCATGGAAAAGACTCAATGGAAAAGCCTTTTTAAATCCTTGCATCAGTTTTTAGATATTCCAAAGAACTTCTAGTTAATAGGATTTGCTGTTTGATGAACTATAGCAATGTAAGTTTTGATGTGTGTTGGCCAGATATGTGCTTCATGAACTAATGTGCAGAGCAAAGCTAGGTTCTCCACCAGGCTTTGCACTTCTTGCATATTCTGATGCAACTCTTGGCTCAAAAATATATCAAGAGACTAAATCCAATAACAGTCACAAAGACAAAAGATTTGTCAAAATCGATGGAATATAGATTAACAAAGTGCAAGGGTTTCCAAACTTTCAGTCTTGGTTTGCTTATTTTTCTTAAATGAACAATAATGCTACTTTTCTGAATTATTACTGAAATAATAATGTTTGTTATGTGGAACAAATATATTACCATAAAGCTTACCATAAAGGAGGCCATAGGAAGCAGTCAGAGTAAATGGCTGCAACCACTGAATGGCCACTGAATGACACTACACAGGGCTAAAATCTTTAGAGAATGATGTAAGGTAGAGTTAAGAACACTTCTGTAACACAGTCTTCATGAGTTAAACTTTTCTGCCTTCCTCCCTTCCCTGGAAAATCCCCGCTTGACAAGACTTGTCATAGATGCCTTTCATGTCCTTGAGTGCAAAGAATTAACATCTCAACTTCAGTTAAGTAAACTTAGTGATATTAATGTGCTCATCTCATGAAACAGCCTTTTTCTTTAAAAAAAAACACTATATAAGGCATCCCCTTCTTGCCTTATTGTCTGCTGCCTGCAACGGATGCTTTGAGTTGTCAAACATGTAACCACTGGCCCTGAGACTATGAAAGCTTTCTACATCCTGAAGACAATAAGATTTTTGACATACTGGTTGCCACATATGGGATTTCATTTCTTGCAACAAATATATTTACTTGCTGTGACCTGAAAAGACTTTATGTTTCTAAAGTGTACAGGCCACTTGCAAAAATTCTGACAATGTGCTAATCCTCAGCTAGTTTGTGAGAAACATGCAAGGTCAGGAAAAACACATCAACAATGATGCCTAGACGTGCAGTTTTAAGAGCTTTAACAGAGGAGCACAATAGTTGGGAAGCTTCATTGTGTAGGAAACAAAGTTCTGTAGACCTTCAGTAAAGCTGAGACAAAACTACATGACCTGCGTTAGGCTCACTTTCAGGAGTATCAACATGTGGTGTTCATTTTTTCACCTGTTTCTGTCTTGATGTGTGAATCCATCTGATGCTGTTCTCTCCCCTCACACCATTCCATTTTTTTTCCTTCACTGCCATCACTGCTATTAAATAGTGACTCCTATGATTTTGCTCATGATACAGGATCTTCTTACCTTACCCCTCCAACATGAATATGAGCTGGGGTAGTGTGAGCCTTGGAGGCTCACTTCAAAATGGTGGGAGGAGCCCGTCAATAGAGACGGGGGTATTTGTACAGTGGTGCCTTGACTTACGAACGCCTTGACTTACGAACGTCTACTTACGACCATTTCGAGTTACGACCAGCTCCGGCTGCAAAATTTTGCTTCTACTTGCGACCGGAGCTTCCCCTTACGAACAGAAAAAGGCATGGGAAAAAGGCGGGAAATTCAAATTGCTAACTGTAGGTGGCGACGAGGCTGCTTCTTTGTAGCTCTTTCGCCTCAGCAATTAGAGAGTGTGCATCGGAGGAGGCTTGGGACTGCCTCCTTCTGCTTCTGAGTGAGCATGTGTGTGTGTTTGCAGGGAGGCTTCGGGCTGCCTTGTAAGGTAAGGTGCTGTTTTCTGCTTTTTAAAAACTGTTCTGGGTGTTTTTGCAGCGTGGTTTTGAGCTGGGGGGTTATGTTTCTGTGCTGTGATGGGTCTTGGGGGGTTTGTTTGTTTTTTGGGTTCCCCCCCCATTTCCAATGGGTCTTGGGGTTTTTTTTGTTGCTTTTTGGAGTGTTTTTTCCCATTTCCGATGGGTCTTGGGGGGTTTGTTTGTTTTTTGGTTTTTTTCCCCCATTTCCGATGGGTCTTGGGGGGTTTGGTTGCTTTTTGGGGGGGTTTCCCCATTTCCGATGGGTCTTGGGGGGTTTGTTTGTTTTTTGGTTTTTTTCCCCCATTTCCGATGGGTCTTGGGGGGTTTGTTTGTTTTTTGGCTTTCCCCCCCATTTCTGATGGGTCTTGGGGGGTTTGGTTGCTTTTTGGGTTTTTTCCCCCATTTCTGATGGGTCCTGCATGCTTCCCTTGCTTTTTCCTTTGTTTTCTTTGCATTTCCGACCTGCCCACTTTGTTCTCTGTGCATTTCCGATCTGCTCCGTTTGTTTTCTGTGCATTTCCAATGGGTCTTGCACGCTTGATTGCTTTTCTCCCCCCCCCCCCTTCGGCCGGAAGGGATTAATCATGTTTCCAATGAGTCTTGCAGTGATTTTTTGGGTTTTTTTGGTGATTTTTTCCTTCGGCCGGAATGGATTAATTGCATTTCAATGCATTCCTATGGGAAATGGTGCTTCGACTTACGACCATTTCGAGTTACGTCCATCTTCTGGAACGGATTATGGTCGTAAGTGGAGGCACCACTGTATTTGAATACGGATATCCCCCCACAGGTGGAGATAACGAGGGTCTGGCCCCCTAGGGCCGGACAGTCCACTCACGATTCTGCTGCTGCCGCCGGCTCCACAGAGTCTTCCTATCGCTCTGTTGCTTGTGATAGATCAGGCAGTCCTGGCACAAGGAGGGATGATGAGCCTCTCTGCCAGGGGGCAGAGTGGCTAATCCATCACGAGCAATGGAGGGATAGGAAGGCTCTGTGGAGCCGGCGGCAGTTACTTTGTCTCTGCACGATTAATACAATTTCAGCCACTGTTAGTCCTTTTTTTTCCAGACAGTTGTTACCCCACCACCACCACCATTTTCACTGATGGAAGCAGTTCATCATTGGACTGACCTATTGATGCCATCCTCTGACTGACTGCTAGGGATTCCAGTTCTTAGCTGAAATTGAAATGATGAGAAATCTGAAAATTTGCTTTTGTTCAAACCAACTTTTTCAGAAAATATGCCCCTTTGCTATATACTGCCATTTCAACGAGTTTACTTTTGGTGAAATGTACAGCCTAGATCATCCCCACCTGTTGCTAATCATTCTCTGTATGTATTCCTCAGACAGTTCTCTCGGACAAAATCCATCCAGCTTTCAGCTATGAAATAGAGCTGCACAAATCTTTGTTTTTTGGACTGCATCTCTCAGAATACCCTAGGCAGCATCAGGAATCCTAGGACCTGTAGTCCAAAAAGACAAATCTGATAGTCCTACTATGAAATAACTTGAAATACATGATCTCTTCTGATTCCACAAGATTCATGTGCTCTCTTAAAAATTTCTGATTCTTGACCTGATAAAATTAATTAATGCTATATAAACTTCTATATCACTGATACAACTGTTATTTC
Organism: Intellagama lesueurii; assembly: GCA_037013535.1. Lineage (NCBI taxonomy): Eukaryota > Metazoa > Chordata > Lepidosauria > Squamata > Agamidae > Intellagama > Intellagama lesueurii. The sequence continues at coordinate 249,248,695 of JBAJHW010000002.1, forward strand.
CTACATCCTCACATAGCCACACGTTTCTTGTTCAATTTCTTCCTCTCCTTCCCCCTCCCTCAAATAATATTAAGCGGGTGTTTTATTCACATAACTAACTTCAAAGAGTTGTCCATGCTAAAGGTACTTTTTAAATCTTGAAAGTAAGGCTCAAAGGAGGTATGTAAACAAGATGGTGAGAGTGGAGAGGCATTTCAGCTCAGCTCTAATAAATACCTCATTTTATATTAAGGAAAATGGATTTTCTATCAACTGTGTCACATGCCAACTTTTTCAAAAACCCATAGTCCTACCCACAGACCAAACTCCTCTCAGGCCCCAGTAACCTTTCCTTCTTTAACAACATCCATCATGACTGGAAAATAAGCAAGTTCCCGCAGCTGATGTAACATAATAGTTCCTTTCTCATGCAACATGGTACGGATATGCCAATCTTCTGTCTTCCTCTTTGTGCAAACTTCATGCATAAGAAACCGTCTGGATCTTCCCCTTAAGGCCAGGTACTCTCAATATTTCCTCTGTTTGTGTTTGGCAAAGTCAAGCAGTGTTAGACTGCCTTTCATGGAGCTGAAGGAAAATATTCTAGGCATTCTATTATATTTCAGGTTTGCTTTATAAAATCAGAAGCATCCACAAATGCACTGCTGTTTTGATAATTTGATGCAAAAGGTCAAAATGTATCTGAAAATTTACTTTTAAATACGAATATCATGTTAATAATAGTGTGCAGATTCAGCTCAGTTATATTCTTGTGGCCAAGTTGGATTCAAAAAGACAATTGTCATAAATTATATTTGAATAGAACAGCTATCCAAACAAAAACTCTATAGTCCATTGAAAAAAAAAATCCTCCGGAACATTATTTTTAGTAGTTGAATTGGGACTCTTCAGAAATGCTATGAGAGCAAAAGAAGAAAAGAAAACCATAACAAGGAGAAGAAAAAGCCAAACAGAAAGAGAAAGAAAAACGTTTAGACTCTCTGAGTGATAGAAATAAATCACAAAGCTATTAGTTTCAGTTCAAAGAGCATATCACTCATATTGTTTATTTTTGCTTCTGAACATTTATTTTATCTTGAAAATTGGCATGGCCAAAGGGTAAGTGTGAAGGTAAGGAAAGGAAAAAAGAGATGTGACTGACCTGTTCTGGAGAGGGTCTATGATTGGAGTGCTGTGTCCTCCCAGGAGATCTGTGGTGATGGTGGTGGTGATGGTGATGGTAGTGGTGATGATCATCATCATAATTGTCGGCCATCAGTTTCATCCTGTTCTGTGTCTGTCGGAATTGAAGCAAGAAAATGCCACTGAGGGCTGGAAGGCACAAGTCTGAGAGAACAGAAGTTGGGTTTCTGCTGTGATACAAGGGGTAGAAGAAATTCACCAGATCTCAATTTCTCACATACCAATTTTGTATCTGCTCAACTTCCAAATGAAATGTGTACTTTTCAGAATTTTGCAGCCCAGTCTGCAGTACGAAAAAAGCAAACTGTGTATATTAAACAAAAATACGTACAAAAATGCATATATTTGCACACAGTATGAAAAAAGACACATTATTATTGTGGGAGAACAATCTGAAAAGGTGTACACGCTAACAAATGTCCAAACATGTATACATTGGAGAGAAACTAGACTTGTAAAGATCCACTTGCCTGGCTTTTTGCAGTGATTAAAAATTTCACTCAGGAAATCAGTCCAGAAAGATTTTAAACACTGAGCTAACTTGGTTCTCCCACCTGTTGACTTGGGCTGTTGAAGGGTCACAAGGGATTAACAGAGACATATGGACTAAAGTGAACTAATAAAATGTTTGTGGATCAGTAATTTTTATGGGCATATCAGCAAAACTACTCGTGGCTCTTTTCATGGGAGTTGAGCAAATGCAAGTACTGTGATGCATTTACAGAAATTTACTCATTTGGAATTTGACTTGTGAAGCAGGAGAACCAAGACTCAAAGCACTTGGACTTTATAATTTGATGTGGACATCATCTCCTCCCTCCAAATTCTTCTTTCTGTCTGAGATTACTCAAAATCTTCAAAATAGCTGGGGATGGAGAATTTAAGCATATAACAATTTTCCCAGCAACAGTATATTGTTTGGAGTTGTCCATACAGTAATATTTAGCATGTTGGAGAACCATAGTTTTAAATAGGAAATTAAGAGCCATTTGCTTTATAAAAGACCTATCCGAGCAGAAATGAAAATAACCAGAACTTGTTTGTTGACTCTCAGTGCAATCCTAACTCAGAGATACACTGGCCAAAGTGAGTTTGAAATGGACAGACATGTCTTGTGCCGGTACAAATGCCATTTTGCCAGCAGAACCCCAGTAATTGATTTTCATTTTGGGAACATCTGCTGCTCAGGTCCATAAATTAAGATATCATCTAAATAGCAGTCAACACCTCCCTATTAGACATGGGGACAAATACAAAAATGAATCAGGATATTGGTTAAATATCCCTGATTCATCAGATATTCATTACTTCGTATTCTTGGGGTCCAGAGACCCTTTTATATTCATCCCTTCGTTTTGTATCTGCTTATGCCCCCGCAGATCACCTCTTCCTCGGAGGCATAAGCAGAGAGGGGTTTTCCCTTTGGCTGGCTTGCTGAAGCCGTGGCTGCGCAATCACTTTGATCCCTGCTTTCCCTCCTCTTGCTATGCCCTGGGGCATAGCAAGAGGAGGGAAAGCAAAAATAATATGACCCAACAAATGACGAATTGATTCGTTGTTCGTCAGGTCACTGGGCGGGGGGAAATCGTGGTTCATGGGTCATCAAGATTGACCCACGAAGCAAGACAAACTGCCATTTTGGCGCTTCGTCCCCATCTCTACTACCAATCATACCAGTCTAAAACACACACTATATTTGGGAAAGAAACATACATAATTCAACATTCCATTCCATTTCCTTATTCTCTGTATGCTGGGTGCAAAATGGTTCATATGATTATATCTAAACATCTATGATAATGCACTGTCAGTTTCCTGAATCTGATTTGGATTGCTGTTAAGCACAGTGTGGCTAGGAAAATACTCCTCCAAGCAGGATATCCCTCACCTCTTGTTTCTTGTCTGTTGTTTCTTAATATTAGATCATAATCCTGAGGGCGAAGACCTATTTGTCCTATTACTTATCTTGCAAGATCCTGAGAGACTTTTCAGCTAAAGGGTAGTTATAAAAGCATAAATCCATGCATGCATAGGTGAATAAATATATAAATATTTTACAATGGTAACATATACATAGGTACAAATTGCAAGACCAATCTCATGCATGAAAAACATAATGTGTGAATGGACCCTAATGGTGAGGCTTCTGCAACATTCTGTTTGAAAGCCAAAAATGTTATCTACAGTGCAATGTGTGTTTGCTTTTCACTGAATGACCAAAGTTATAAAACTGACGTTAGAGTGGCCTATAGAAGAAAGAAAGCTTGTTACTGACCTACAGTTGAATGCTGTTTATTGAGTCTTAAATATAGCTACAAATCACATGGTGAAAAAAACCTTATCCATCTACACAGTGACAAGTATTCTAATGTACTAAAGGACTGCCCTATCCAAAGTATATATATTCCCAACAGGTTTATACTACAAAGAAGGAGAAAAAAAGATGTGCGTAGATTTTTAGCAGTTACATCCCTAGCAGATAGACCCAGTACTGTAAACCTTACAATATTGTTCTCAGCGATGTTCCTAGTTCTATTTATTTTCTTATCAATGAACAATCTTAAATTTCCTATCTTTAAGCTATACTCTATAAAAATGTATAAGTTAAACAAGGTGATATATGGAGCCCTGCAAATGTTTTGTATAATGAGGTGTTGGGGATTAGGTTTGTCATGGAATAAGAACTGTGAATGAATGATGCCATCTTCTCAATTTGGTATTGAAATTGAAATAAACCAGTTCTACTATCTTCCTCCCCTAGAAGAATCCAAACTATAGGAAAGCATGTGTAAAGCTACTACTGACACTAAGATGGGTTTCACAGTTTGATCAGCCGTCCTAAATTTTTCTGTCTCTTAAATAAATTTCACACACAGAGAGAGAGAGGGACACACACACATAGAGAAAGAGCCAGAATTTTAGTAAGGCATCAAAATTTTCTCAGGACCAGATGATTTGTTTGTTACTTGGCTAGAACAAGAGAGAAACAAAGTTTAAAGTTAGATTTTGGTTTCTTTTGCCATCCTGTTACAAGGAAATGCAAATTGCTACACCTGCTTTAAAATATAGACTTCAGTGCCTATTTCATTTCATTTTTAGGTAGTTTCAGCCTTCCAAATATGTTACAATTAGATGGACTGAGATGGGAATTAAAAGGCAAGCAGAAAACACAGGATGATCATAATTTCCTTTATCAACTATTTAAACGAAACACTGTGAATTACTGCTGCAAGTTCTACTTACTAATTCTTTTAAGGTTCAGTAGGCTTTGAAATGCCAGGTATACTTTTCTTCCAGGAAGAAATTAATTAACCAGACTGGAATTTGTCCAGGACCCCAAGGCCTTTATACCTCTACACTTGGAAAAAAAATGTGATGCGATTTTTATTGACCACATGTGTTTAAAAGCTTAGTTTATCTGGGGGGGAAAACCCTGTGCACTTCCAACAGCACCATGTCCTATGGAAATATGCTGAACAATATTGATCTGGAGTGAAGAGCACCATCTACTGACTTTGTACTGCTACCACTTCCTGATGTTTCCTAGTTTTCCTTCAAATATATTATTTCAAACCCATTATTGAACAAATCTGTTCCTAGTTAGCATGAGATGGCAAAGCGGAATAAAATTCAACACTCCACTGCTTTGATTTTTGTATGCAATTCTATACGTATAAAAGATATTAGACTCTGTAAATCTTAAACTACATATTTCAGAAAATGGAGAGGGCAGTTAATCAAGAGTAAGTTTAGCTTGCTATGTCTTTTGCAACTAACATTTAACAGTTTAAGCAATACAGTTCATTAGTCTGTGGAATTAATGTTTCTTATGCACTTTAACTCATATTTTACAACCATGATTTAAACTGGTAAGTGTAAGAATAACACTTGAGCTGTATGCCTGCCACACGTATTACCCACAAGTAAATCTCACTGAATTCTGTTGGGTTTACTTTTGTATAGGACTGCACTTCAACTTCATGAACTTTAATTACCCAGTACTATCCTGAAAAGTTTTATCATCAACAGTCATGCTCAGCTCTTGCAAACTCAAGGTTATGGCTTCCTTCATTGTGTCAACCCATCTCATAATTTGTCTTCCTCTTTTCCTGTTTCCTTCAACTTTCTCTAGTGTTACTGTCTTTTGCAGCAAGTCTTCTCATGATGTGTACAAAATATGGTCGCCTCATTTAGTCCTTTTTGCTTCTAGTGAGAGTTCAAGCTTGATCCTATCTAGCACCTACTTATTTGGCTTTCTCGTCATCCATGATATCCATACTACTCTCCTCCAACATCATATTCCAAATGAATGTCAACTTTCTCCAGCTTTCACGTCCATGCACAGCAATCTAGAATATCACAGTATGGATGATTTTTGCCTTTGTCTCCAGAGGCGCATCCTTACACTTGAAGATCTTTCCTGGTTCCTTCATAGCTGCCCTTCCAGTTCTTGATCTGACTTCTTGGCTGTACGTTTCTTTTCAAACTATGAATGAAGATATTTAATTTCTTCAGTGTTAAACATTAAACGGAAGTGATTCTTCTGTAGATATGATTTTTGTCATCTTAATATTCAGCTGCAGTCCTGCTTTTGTCCTTTCTTCTTTTGCCGTCCTCAGCAGTCATTCTAACTTGATGCTATTTTCTGTCAATAATATGGGGTCATCTGCATATCTTAAATCATTGATATTTCTTGCATCAGTTTTAATTCTTTCTTCATCTGAATTGAATCTGGCTTTCCATATGATATGTTCTGCCCAGAGATTGAACAGACAGGGAGATAAAATACACTCTTTACTGAAAGATTTGCCTATGGGAAAAGATTCTGTTTCACCATATTTTGTCCTAACTAGCTTCTGGTCCACAATACAAGTTACACATCAGGACAATCAATGTTGAGGCACACCTATTTCTTTTAGAATGATTCATAGCTTTTCAGGGTCCACACAGTCAAGGGCTTTGAGCTGCAAGAAAAGGAACTGAGGTGAGCTTGGAAGGAAAAATATCATAATTGGGATAAGAGACACACAGAGAAAATGAAAGACAAGATTAAAGAAAAACTGTACTGAAAAGGAGAAATTGAGACAAGAGGAGGAGGAAGTTGGCTGTGGTTGTGTGAGATGAGCAGCACATCATCTTGGGGAAAACATGGGGGGGGGAGCATTTTATTTTTGTTTATTTATTTGCTTTTAGCCAAGCTGAGCAGCAGAAACCAACAGCTGATCTTGGGCATACATATTCCATATAACCAAAGTTATTGAAAGAATTCATGTTTTTGCAAGGCCTGGCATGAATCAAGAGGCACAGGATCGGGATGCAAACTTTTTGGCTAAACCTGTTCCTCAGCTTAGTAAGTAGAAACAAGCTCTTTATTCTGTATTTCTTGAGTCGTTAAAAAGCTCTGGCTCAACGCATTTCGGCAAAGCCTTCTTCAGGAGCTGAGCATAATACAAAACCACACATGAGATATTGAATCATTCACATTTTCTTTTTTTTAAAAAAAAAATATATATATATATACCTGGCTTGGGACTTTCAACTTTATATAAATACATGCATTTATACTAAGCACATTAGGCATGATAACATATTAAACACTTACCAAGCTTCTTTAAAGATATCTAATATCTAATGTGTGGTCTTGTATTATGCTCAGCTCCTGAAGAAGGCTTCGCCAAAACGCATTGAGCCAGAGCTTTTTAATGACTCAAGAAATACAGAATAAAGAGCTTGTTTCTACTTTCTACATCCTGAGACTTTGTCTCTCATTTATAATCTGGACTTTCGTGGATGTACCAGTTCCTTTTGTTTTGTTTTCCTCAGCTTAGTAAACCACACTAGAGTAGTACCACTATGAGGTTTAGTGTGTCATCTCCTCCATAAGTTCCATTTATTCAAATGAGCCTACTCTAACTGTTACTTACTATGGTAAAGTTAGCTGCAGTTACGGTAGGCCCATTTGAATTAATCGAATTTACAAAGGAATTGACTTACCAAATCCCCACTGATTCAATGGGTCTACTCTATTAAGATTCAGTACAGCAACAGGTCACAGAACAAGATCTGCTGCTGCTAAGACTACCTAAATAAATGGGTGAGAAAAATCTAATTTCCAAAAACAGCCTTTCAAAGCAATTGCTAGTGTCAAAATCATGTTTTCTGTCATCTCCAACAATATGAATATGCTGAAACAGCACCTGGCCACTTACTGTTGGGAAAGGCAGAGAAAAGGGAAAAGAGTGGAAACTGGTGAGGCAGATGTGAAATGAGCAATGGGAATTTGCAACTGACCATTGGCCGTGCTAGCTAAGGGTGACTGTTGCTGAACTCTAATATCTGGAGGGCTGCACATTCTACACATGGTTTTAATATCTGCAAATCAAGTTGGTGGTAAATCAAGCTCGTGGACTAAAATTTTACCTCTCCATCACTATTAACATTTCATAGGCAACTGATTTTGAAACACTATTCCTGAGTTTTATCAGGAATGCCATTATTGCCGTTTCTTTAATTGCAGTCACCGGTGTCAGTGTGTGTATTTTCAAGGTATTGTAGTAATTAGACTAGGAATAAAGAGACCTGAATTCTATTCCCCAGTAAATCACAAAATTCATGTCTTGTCTGGATTACATTTCAATTTACTCACCTTCATCCAGTCCATTACTGATACCAAACACTGATTTAGAGCTGAAACAGCTTCCTCAGATTTAAGTGGCAAGGAGAGGTAGAGTTTGGTGTCATCCACACACTGGTGACACCAAACCCCAAAACTCTTCCAGCGGTTTCATGTAGATGTAACACAGAAGACATAACAGAACCCTGAGGGAACCCACAGGTCAGTGACCAGGTTGTCGAACATGAATCCCCCAGCACTACTTTCTAAGTTCTCTCCTCCAGGAAGGACTGGAGCCATTGTAAAATAGTTCCCCCAAGTCCCATTCCAGAGATAAAGGTCAGAAGGATACCAGGGTCGATAGTATCAAAAGCCACTGAAAGGTCCAGCAAAACCAACAGGGACTCAGATCCCCTATCCAGTTCTCAGCGTAGCTCATCTACCAAGGCAACCAAAGCCACCTGTGTCCCATAACCAGGATTGAAGCCAGATTGAAATGGATCCAGATAACCTGTATCATTCAGAAACCTCTGGAGCTGACCTGTTAAACCTGAGTATCCTGGATTGGATTTTATATCAGTTTCAAGCACAACTCACCCAAATTGAGGCAGAAATTCAAGAGAGTTTGATTGATCTTCAGAATGATTTAACTGCACATTGTCAGTTCAGTCAGTTTCAAAAAGATTTTGGGATCAAGAGTGATCTGCCGAATAAATTTCCAACACTGTGGGAGAAAGCCCATTTTTTTTAAATTGCCTTTCCCTCAACACATTTGGTTGAATATGGATTCAGCAAGGTAGTTTTCTTGACAAAATCCAGGAACAGAATTGATATTGCGACAAGAGGTGATCTCCGACTGTCACTGTCTAATTTGGAGCCTGGTATCATAAAACGTGCAGAAAAGCATCAAGCTCAAGGATCGCATTAGGCCTAACAGGTGTTTAATTTCATAAAATCTTTTTTAAAGTTTTGTCAAGTATGCCGGAATGTTCATGTTTTCTTGATGTTCAATAATAAATGATTTTATGTTCATCTGTTCATATTATATTCTTGTTAGTCAGGAGGCCCTGGAACCTGAGAAGAGCTCCTGGGGGGGGGGGGGGGCGTAGCAAAAAAAAAAAAAAAAAGGTTGAGCATGGCTGATTTAGACTGAGAACTGTGGTTCCCAGACTTTTCAACATCACGAGTGTTTCCCTGATTCCTTCTCTCCTTTGCCACCACTGAAATCCTTTGGAACAACAACAACAAAAAGTAAAAGAAAAAATTGACATTAAAAACCTAGTCACAACTATTTAAAATTAATTTTATGGCATGTAATTTGAAAATGAAGAAAAAATTAAGATGAATTTGTTATTGTTATGAAAATCTCAGAGTCCCATGCTCTCTTTGGAACTTCTTCATGTCTCCACAGGCGGCACACCCTATCGTCTGAAAAACAGTATCTTTTAAGAAAAGCTCTCATTGGCATGCGGAAGAGTATTTTTCCTCTCAAGTCAGACTGCTTTATGGCGGGGGGGGGGAATCAAAGAGGACAGAAAGAAGGCTCAGCATTAAAAAAAATTACAATAAGAAAAACAAGAATTAATATTTTTTACACAAAAAGAGTGGAAGTGTCAGTTCTTTCAGTGGCACAGATCCTGAGAAAATGGAATAGGATTGTTGGAGTCACAACGTGGCAAATTAAATTTAGTGTATGTACAACATGATGCCCATGAAAACAGCAATAATGTTTGCCATGTCTACTGTTCAAAGTTCCCCACATTTGATAATCTTTCTCTTTTCATTATCAACATGGGTGTGGATTTCCTTCCTTGTACACTGAAACTATATCCATGATAAAGTATAAGGCACAATAGAGGAAGTATTTGCATTAGTAAAATATATGGCAAAAGCTATGCTTGTGGCTTACCCTGTAAATTGGGCAGAGGTTATACATCCTTACAAAGCATTATTTTCTTATTGCCAGATTATTCAAATAAAAGGGAAGAATAAAGTAGAGGGAGCTGTTTTGGTTCATCTAGATTGCAAAATGTGTTATAGCAAATGTTGCCATCTCTTTTACAACTTTTCTTTTTTTCTTTTTTTTTCTTTTCCCCATCTTGAACTATATTACTATTGTTGTTTTTTATTTTATTATATTGTTTTTATTCCATTTTTTTATTGTTAGCCACCCAGAGTAGACTTCGGTCTAGATGAATAAATAAATAAACTTTTGTAACTTTTAGCTCAGGTTACTACTAGAACAGATGTAGTCATCCTCTTCTCTACTCACCCACAAATAAAAACTTGCTAAGGCAAGGAGTGGGGTAATACTGGAAATATAAACCCAACCTGGCTCTGGAAACTATAGAAGTTATTGGAGAATTACTCAAAAGTGGAACAAAGCAAAAGAGTTCATTATAATATGATTAACTATTATTAATTTAAGGTTGGCTTAAATTAAGTGAAAAACAAAGAACTGATATATAAATAGAGTCCATTTCTTTACAACCCTTTGCAATTTTGTCCATAGTGGTGATGTGAGAGTGAAATCTAATAGGAGAAATTCATGATTCTGAACATGTCATCCTTTTTTTAAAAAATGGTACTAGGGTTGTTGGGACGTGGTGGCGCTGTGGGTTAAACCGCAGAAGCCTCTGTGCTGTAGGGTCAGAAGACCAGCAGTCGTAAGATCGAATCCACGCAACGGAGTGAGCTCCCGTCGCTTGTCCCAGCTCCTGCCAACCTAGCAGTTCGAAAGCATGCAAATGAAAGTAGATAAATAGGTACCACCACGGTGGGAACGTAACGGTGTTCCGTGTCTAGTTGTGCTGGCCACGTGACCACGGAAACTGTCTTCGGACAAAAACGCTGGCTCTATGGCTTGGAAACGGGGATGAGCACCGCGCCCTAGAGTCGGACACGACTGGACTGAATGTCAAGGGGAACCTTTACCTTTACTAGGGTTGTTGGGTCTGGTTTCAAATTAAGATCATACTTCTGAAAGAAATAGTTAACATTTTTCCCACCACAATTTGTATAATTACAGTTATCCCCTAAGAGCTATTTGCCTTATAGGGAAGCTTGGACAGGATGTCCTCAATAAGTAAAACTGGTGAAAGAGAAAGGATTAACCTCCCTCTCACTGAAATAGAAAGGTTACCTACCTGTAACCATGGTTCTTCGAGTGGACCTCTGTGAATTCACACAATTGGGTTTAGACAGCGCCTGCGCTGGTCTTCTCGGAATATTCTAGAGCTTTTTTCATAAAAAGTAACAAGTTAGAATCGCCCCTATCGCGCATGCTCCACCCGCCTCAGCCCCAGTTCCATTTATCCGCCACAATAGCCTGAGCTTAGCATAGACATAGTCAGTGACGGATAGTGGGGAGGCCGGGCGGGATGTGTGAATTCACAGAGGTCCACTCGAAGAACCATGGTTACAGGTAGGTAACCTTTCTTTCTTCTTCGTGGCCTCTGTGAATGCACACAATTGGGTGACTAGCAAGCTCACTTACCGGAAGGAGGGCCGTCACTGCAGGACAGATGTCAAAACTGCTCTTCCAAAACTTGTCTCCTTTTTGGCCCGAAGGTCCAGTCTATAGTGCGTCACAAAGGTGGACACATTAGACCATGTGGCTGCTCTGCAAATGTCTGGAATATCCACACCACGCAGCAACGCTGTAGATGTTGCAACAGCTCTGGTGGAATGTGCTTTCAGACCTTCTGGTGGGGTCTTGCCTTGCAGTTCATAAGCTAGAGCAATAGTGGAGACAAGCCAACGAGAAACCGTTGAAGAGGAGACAGGGGATCCTTTATGTGATCCTTGGAAACAGAAGAATAGCCTTGGGGCAGCACGAATGTCCTTAGTCCGTGAAACATAATACGCCAAGGCTCTTCGAACGTCCAGAGAGTGGAGCATGCGCTCGATGTCCGATGATGGATGAGGAAACAAGGTTGGTAGCGTTAGTGATTGATTGAGATGGAAATCAGACACAACCTTAGGCAAAAATGACACATCAGGGTATAGAACAACCTTGTCTTCAAAGAACTGTAGGTAGGGAGCGTCGGATCGAAGAGCTGCCAACTCACTTGCTCTTCTTGCCGAAGTAATGGCAACCAGAAACAGAGTCTTAAATGACAGCAAACGCATGTCACAGGATGCCATGGGCTCAAAAGGATGGCGCGTAAGAGCGCGTAAAACGAGTTGTAAAGACCATTGAAGCACAGGAGGCTTAACAGGAGGTCGGATGTTGGACAGACCCTTCAAAAAGGCTTTGAGGGTAGGGTGAGAGAAAAGTCGTGACGAATCAGAGTCACGAGGCTGAAAAGAAACAATTGCTGAAATATAAACTTTAAGGGTAGATAACGCCAATCCTGCATCAAACAAGTAACATAAATAAGTGAGCAGGGTTTGGAGAGAAACAGGAGAAGTCTGTAACTGCTTTCCTTGGGCAAATTTAAGAAAGTTAGACCATTTGTACTTGTACAGGAGGTTAGTAGAGGGCTTTCTCGCTTTATCTAGCACCTCCTGTATGGATGGGTGAACCTCCAAGCTGTCAGGTGTAATGACTGCAGATCGGGATGGAGGATGTTCCCTGAGTCCTGTGTGAGGAGATGCGGAACCATCGGTAACTTGACCATGTCCACAGCCATTTCCTTCAGGGTGGAAAACCAAGGTTGACGAGGCCACCACGGTGCAATGATAATTGCATCTGCCCTCTGTTGTCGAGCTCTGATTAAAGTTCTCTGTATGAGTGGAATTGGTGGGAAGAGGTACAGAAGCTCCGATTGCCATGGGATCATGAAAGCATCCCCAAGAGCATCCTCGCCCCTGCCGGCACGGGAGGCATACGCCTCGCATTTCTTGTTGCTCTGAGTTGCAAACATGTCTATCGTGGGACGATCCCACCGGACACAGAGCATGTGGAAAATGTCTTCGTCCAGCTCCCATTCGTGGGACTGACCCGTGAGACGACTCAACCTGTCCGCAAGTTCGTTGTCGGTCGTAGATATGTGCAGAGCTACTGGGAAGACATGATGCTGGTAGCACCATTCCCATAGCTGTATGGACAGGTACAGAAGTGACATCGACCGTGTCCCTCCCTGCTTGTTGATGTAATACATGGTCGTGGTGTTGTCGGTGATTATCTGTACACCACGACCCTGTATGAGAGGGAGGAAGGACCGGAAGGCCTTTATCACTGCCAGCATCTCGAGGTGATTGATATGTAGCTCCTGGTCGCGACGGGACCAAAGGGCGTGTATCCTGTGAGGCCCGCAATGTGCTCCCCATCCTATGGGGCTGGCATCCGTCGTCACTTGTAATGACAGCTGTAGGGGACGGAACGGTCGACCGATAAGAAGATGTGGTATGTATGTCCACCACCTTAATTGAGTGGCCAGCTCCTGTGTGACAGACAGTCTTTTTCTTGGGCTGTCTAGAAGAGGGTCGAACATTGTCAAAAACCACGCCTGAAGAGATCGCATTTTTAGGCGCGCGTGAGATATTGCAGATGTTGTGGAGGCCATGAGGCCGAGGAGATGCTGGGCATGATGCGCTGAGACCCGTGACCGCGGCCGAAACTTGTGAACGGCTTTGCGTATCTTCCTTATGCGTTCTGGTGGAAGAAATATACGAGCCCGGACAGAGTCTAGTCGCGCTCCAATATAATCGACAACCTGGGACGGTATCAGATGGGATTTCTTTTCGTTCACTGTGAGTCCCAGTTCCCGTAAGGTCAGTAGAACGAAGTCGGCGTCTCGTAACGCCTTTTCTTTGGTCGGTGATACCACTAGCCAGTCGTCTATGTAGGGGAAGACTTGAACATCGTGTAGACGAAGAAATGCCACGACTGGAGCCATGCACTTCGTGAAAGTGCGAGGGGCTGTGGATAGCCCGAAGGAAAGGGCGCAGAATTCGTAGGCGTTGTTCCGAAAGCTGAAGCGGAGGTACCTCCTGTGAGAGGGATGGATTGATACGTGGAAGTAGGCGTCCTTGAGATCTATAACCACGAACCAGTCGTTTTCTTTTAGAAGATGGAGAATGGTGTCTAATGTGATCATACGAAAGCGTTTTGGATGCAGGTAAGTGTTCAGTTCCCTGAGGTCCAGTATGGGCCTGATCCCTCCATCCTTCTTTGGTACTGCAAAGTAACGGGAATAGAACCCGTTTGGGATGTCTCGAGGAGGTACGTGTTGAATGGCTTGTTTTTGTAGGAGAGTGAGGATCTCTTCTTCTAGGATAGGGTCGAAGGAAGTGTGTTTGATCTGTCCTAGAGGAGGAAATTCTAAAAACTCCAGACGGTATCCGAATTGTATAATACTTAAGACCCAAGAGTCTTGTGTAATGTTGGTCCAATTGTGGAGGAACGGAGCTAATCGAACGGAATGGTAGGGTGCGAATGATTCTATGGGTAAGTCAAAGGAATTGTTTGGATTTCTAAGCAGGTGGCCTGTAAGGTTGCCGTCGCTGCGAAGTATTCTGTGGCCGGAAGGTGGAGGCAGAAGAAGAAGGTTGGTATGGCCTATTCTGATTCTGACTTTTGAAAGGGCGGTATGATTGAGAGGTGGTTTGCTGGTATTGTTGGGTCGGTTTACGCCACTGATACCTGTTGTACCTCGGCTGTTGCTGGAAAGTGTACGACTTGGCAGTCTTTTTAATCTTATGTAGATTCTCCAGAGAGTCATCAGTTTGCTCGTTAAAGAGGCCTTTGGCGTCAAAGGGCAAATCTTCTATGCGTGCCTTAACGTCATCCGCAAAGCCAGAGGACCTAAGCCATGCATGTCGCCTTAGGGTAATGGCTGATGTCAATGTCTTTGAGGCCACATCGGCCGAATGACGAGAGGCCAATCGCTGGTGTTTGGAAAGCGTGACTGCCTCCTCGTAGGTATTGAGGAGGTTCTGTCTGGTGTCGTCGGGGGCAGCTTGGAGAGCGGGTAAGACCCTGGACCAAAGTTGTCGCTGGTACGCCCCCATAGCCGTTTGATAGTTAGCTATCCTGAGGAGCAGTGTGGTGAAGGAATATATCTTCCTACCCAGGACGTCCAATTTACGACCTTCCCTGTTCGTCGGGGTCATCTGGGCTCTCCCTGATGATTTGGAGGCACTGGATTGGACTATAAGAGAATTAGGCGTAGGATGTTTAATAAGAAAGTCTGTGTCTTCTCCATTTGTACGGTAGAGGTTCTCCGTTCTACGAGACACAGGAGATGATGAAGATGGCTTATTCCACGATTCTTTAATAAGCTCCATTAATGTGGAAATAAATGCAAGGCTCAGAGGAGGAGACCTCTCCTGGTTAATGTCTCCAAATATGAGGTCCTCTGTAGGAGGAGGTGGCTGTACTGTATGTAATTTTAACGTACTAGCCATTCTGGCAACCATCTGAACGTAAGATGTGAAGTCCTCAGAGGGTGATGACGGGTGAGGATCTCCAGCATCTGATTGGACTGTTTGGTCGTCCACAGGAGTTTCTCCAGAGGAATCTGACATGACTTCCTCACCTCTGCGAGACGAGATAGACGGAGAGTCCTCCTCATCAGAGAGTGAAGGTAAATACCTAGCTCTTTTAGATTTCTTTTTAGGGGGCACAGGATGTTCTGCAGCCGCTGTAGCCGAGGTCTGAAGCCTTAGCCCGATCTGAGGCAGTGTTAACCTTCTGCCTAGATCCGGAGGCTTGAGAGTTATCGACGTCGAGATGTCTTCGGTGTCGGTGCCGAGGTGGAGGCGAGGAAGAGGAGGACGAAGATGGAGAGGTGTACACATACCGTACTTTTCTTCCGTGAAGGTCTTCATCGGTCGAAAGCGATTCCGAATCCGAATCGTCGTGTCGGCGTCGACGATGTGAACTACGGCGATCGACCTCGATGTAAACGGGGTCCTGTCGCTTCGACCTGTGTCGACGTCGAGAGGGGTGAGGAAGGACAACCACCTCACGTCGACCGGTCCGACGCCGATCCGGCTACCGATTCTTGGTCTTCTCCGTGCGCTTTCGAGGGGAGATGGGCCTCGAAGAGGGCACGGGTGATGACGGCGTCGGAGATGCCCGCCCGGTAAAAACAGGGCTATGAGGGGCAGAAGTCGTACTGGACAGGAAGATGTCCGCCAGTCGACCAGGTGTCGGAGATCTCTCAGGCCCGACCGGAGAAACGTCTGATCGACGTGCGGGTGAAGAGGCAACCGCCTCCGAGAAGGATTCTCGATCCCGAGATGAATCTTCCAAGATGGGAGAGGGCAACGATTCGGAAACCGGTGGAATTTGCTTGCGGCTGTCCTTGGCTTTGCCCTTCTTACTCTTTGCGGACGTCTTCTTCGGCGTCGAGGAAGATTTCGACGTCGAAGAGGTTGTTTTCTTCGTCGACGTCGACGACTTCTTAGCAGTCTTTTCGGCAGGTTTAGACGCCGACGGGGGTGGGGAAACGATGCGGACCTCGGAGCATGGGGTCGCTGAGGGGGTCGAGGTCGTTTCCATGACCGATGGCTTTGACGCTGAAAGCGTTTTCTCCCAGAGATAAAGCTTCAGGCGTTGTTCCCTGGCCTTGAGGGCAACTTTAGTAAACGCCTTACAGTGTTTGCAGGAGTTGGGCCGGTGGTCCTCCCCTAAGCAAAAGAGGCAGCGGTCGTGACCATCCGAAAATGGCAATTTATGCGAACACGACACGCACCTACTGAATGGCCCCGAGCAGGACATAAAGCGTTACTCACAAAGGTCCGTTTTCAAACTTCAGAAGCCAAGACGAGGCCGCAAAGAACGCGGCACGACGAGAAAATGGCGGGAAACCCGCGAAACTTATACCAAAGCCAAATCGTGATCCAGGGGAGAATGAAAGTCCAGTCCATAGTCGAGGGGCAATAGAGATCAGATAGTCAGGAATTCCGCGTCAAAAACCGAGTATCAAACAGTACGATCGATCGAAGATTAACAGCTCTAACCGAGAAGCTCCAAGCACCAAGGCGGTAAAATGGAACTGGGGCTGAGGCGGGTGGAGCATGCGCGATAGGGGCGATTCTAACTTGTTACTTTTTATGAAAAAAGCTCTAGAATATTCCGAGAAGACCAGCGCAGGCGCTGTCTAAACCCAATTGTGTGCATTCACAGAGGCCACGAAGAAGAAACTATATATCTGAATCATTCATACTATGGCTGATGCTGTCGTTTATTTTCAGAAAGTGACATATTTGTTTCACATCTTCTAGATCAGTGGTTCCCAACCTTGGCTCCCCAGATATTCTCAGACTACAGGTCTCCAAAATCCTGGCCAGTACAGCTAGTGGTGAAAGTTTCTGGGAACTGTAGTCGAAGATCATCTGGGGACCCAAGGTTGGAAACCACTGTTCAAGATCATGAGCAGTACCAGAACAACCTGTCAGGGATACTACAGCTGTGGATTTCCTTTATTAGCAGAGGTTGAACTAGATTGCCCTTCACATTCCTCCTAATTTTACAATACGATGATTTTACAGTCCTATTAAGGTTCTCAAAACAGAGTAAAATTCTCAGGTGTGGAGGGGAGAACACTGGCCCCACCTCTCCATCCTCATTTCTGTCAGTCTCCTACATGTAGAGGGCAACAAATTTGAAGAGAACTTCCACAATTTTTTTATTATTAGAAGAAAAAACAAAGCAGAATGAAGGTAAGAACTTAAGACATGGGCCTTGATCCAATGTGACATGGTGTTTTGAACCTATTTGCATTTTGAAATAAACAGTTATGTTAAAAAATGGCGTACGGTTCATTGATTTGATAGCATCCTCAAGGTCATTAAAGATTCCATGGATTTTTTAATCACAGGAGTTTACTATGTTTTTTCTCTGCTATTTCTACTAATATGATAGATCATAAACTAATTCTGCTTTGTGTGAAATATTATATATCTACCCTATCAGGGAAGGATGATTATAATTGGTATCTCCTTATTATCCTTCACAGGCTAGATGAATTTACCAGGTAAACATCATGACTGATTTGAGAATTAAATGCTTTATAATCACTATATTAGAGGTCTACTTTATAGGACAACTAGCTTCCAGATGTTCCAGTTCCAGATGAACTTTTCTGTACACAACATTTCAGTAGTCTTCCTTTGCACAGTTATACATTTTGCAGAGGTGCTCAAAATGCTAAGTACAGAGTACATACCACTGATCTACATTTCAACAGGAACTAAGAATGAATTCATCTGCTTGGTTTCAACAGGAACTAAGTTAAACTTTCCCAGGTTTTAATTCTATATAGACTTACCAAGGACTAAGCTTCATGGAAATAAGTGAGATTTATTTCTGAAGTCCATGTACAGAACCTGTGATTTTAGACTACAGTTTTATGCACAGTTAACATTGGATTTAGCCATTGATTTCAGTGGAAATTCACTGGGACTTACTTTGGAGGAGTACATACACACTGGATTTCATGGGTAGTCTGGATGTAGCTATCTGAAAGCAATTCCATCTGCTAGATTTACACAAAATATTCTACAGGAACACAGACTATTCAGAGTGGTAGTGATTGCTACAACTTCTAAAAACTGAAAGATACCAGAGGCTCTTTTTTTTAGCCAAATGAGGCAAATAATCCTTCATTTAATGAAATTATTCCCATATGGATGCAAGTCCAAACCAAGAGCATTAATCAAATTGTACTTTTCCCATTTAGAAAAATGGCTTGGCAGAATAATTAGATTTTATTTACTTTGATTTCTCAAATTTGTACTATCATATTTTTACTAATGAGCCCCAGTTTTCAAATCCCTCATCTGAAAGATAATTTCAGACTCATTCTAATATAAAAGTACGTGGAACACAAGAAAATGTTTGGATGATTTAAAAAGCCCTAGCCAGCTGAATATATTGTTTTACTCACATTCATATAACATTCTACAAGCACTCTATGGCAGCATATACCTTACAGTATAAGACCTTGTCTAACTGCTGAAAACATCATTAATAAGAGTATCAAACATCAAACTCTCTCTTATATAATAATGGATGCATGCAGAGCATTCAAAAAGTAACTCTGGAAGTAAACTTCAACCATGGACGCGATAATGTATGCATCTATGCCAACCGTGGTGCATGGCAGGGCAGGACATACATCCAAGCTACCATAACTAATGGAGTACATATAACAGACTGGAGAAGTTGCAAAGGCCATCCATGGCAGCATGTTCAGCACAAGCATGTTCCATGCATATTTTTATTATTTTTTGGCTTGATGTCACATATACTGCATAGACCCAACTTTTAACTTCTTAATCCCCTCCTGCCCTACCAACACCATGCTTCTGCATAAGAGTAAGCACAGTTGCAGGCCGTGAACTCCCTGGGTTCTTATGTCTCCCTAGAATTCCCAATTCCATGATCTTCCTCCAAAATTATGGGTGCCAAGGAAGGGGGTGCAATTTGCCCTTCAAAATGATAGTCCTGTTCCAATTCTGCGTACCTGGTTCTCAGCAACACACTTAGAGAAGAACGCCCAAGGCCCTGCCCTCTCCATTGCCATTTTTTTCATCCTGGAAAAGTGGGGGGGGGGTCTTGCTTAGAAAGCCTACACACAAGAAGGAGTTTCTCCTCTTCAAACATGTCACTCTCTAAGTGGAAAAAGCAATAATGGAGGAGAAAATGTTAGGGCTCTTCTCTCTAAGCATGTTGCTGAGAATCATGAACATGGAGCTCCAAGTGCTGAAACTGCCATGAAAATCTGAGTGGGTCATGCAATAAGATGCATAATTGCCTGTAACCAGCATTTTGTCAGATTTACATAGCAACTGCCACAGTAGGAGCTTCATACACATGAATATGGAATAGGTACAGTCCAGTACCACAGACAATATGTCTCATAATAAGTGTAAATAACCATAAGCCTGAAATAATAAGCTATTGAAAAAGAAATCAAATCAGTTTCATTACAGGTCAAAGGTCAAAATAACATTAAAATATTGCTAGAATAGAAATAAGCTTATGTGATAAAGCAACAACCCAAAAGGAACCTTCGTATTTCTATTTTTAAAATCCTGTAAATTCAAATAGTCTCACATGCCTGAAGGAAATAGACTCAAATGCTTCCAAACAGTAAGATGATGTCATCTGCATATCTTAAATCATTGATATTTCTTCCATCCATTTTCACTCTTCCTTCACCTGAATCTAGTCTGGCTTTCCATATAATATGTTATGCATACAGATTAAACAGGTGAGGGGATAAAATGCACCCTTGTCTGACACCTCTGCCTACAGGGAACCATTCTGTCTCTCCCTATTCTGTCTTAATGGTAGCTTCTTGTCCACAATACAGGTTACACATCAGGACAATCAAGTGTTGAGGCACATCCGTTTCTTTCAGAAAAACCCATAGTTTCTCATCATCTACACACAGTCAAGGGCTTTGCTGTATATAAAGCATAGATCAATCTTCTTCTGAAATTCTTTGGTGTACTCTAGTAGCCTGAGGATATTTGCAATATGATCTTGAATGCCTCTTCCTTTTTGGAATCTAGCTTGAACATCAGGCATTTCTTGCTCCATAAAAGATAAAAGCCTTTGTTGCAACACTTTGAGGATCACTTTGCTTGCATGGGAAATTAAACCAATGGTTCTATAGTTACTCCTTGGCAGCTTCCGGGTGATTGGAATGTAAATTGAGAGTTGCCAGTGTGGGGGTCATTGTTTTGTTTTCCATATTTGTTGGCATATTCTTGTTAGAATTTTGACAAGTTCAATCTCTGTGGCTTGAAATAATTCTATCAGTATTCCATTTACCCGTGGTGATTTATTTTTTCCCTAGTGCTTTCAAAGCAGTTTTCACTTCACTTTCTAAAACTGTAGGATTTTTTGTCATAGGATTTATTGTCTACTTTTCATGGTGATCAGAAATACATGGTGATCAGAAATACAAGAGTGTGGATGACCTTGATCTCCAGTGACAATCTTTACACTTGATAATCTTTTCTAAGTCTTTCACTGCTGCCCTTCCTACTCTCAGTCTTCTGATTCTTGGTGTAGTCTCCATTTGGATTGATGGTTGAACCAAGGTATACAAAATTTTTAACTATTTCAGTCTCTTCATTGCCAACATTACAGTGGTATAGTTGTCTTCTTCATGTTCAGCTGCAGTCCTGCTTTGGCACTTTCTTCTTTCACTTTCACTAAAACTCAATCGAGTTGTTGCTGCTCTCTGCTAGTAAGATGATGTCATTTGCATGTCTTAAATTATTGGTGTTTTGACTCCTTTATCTGAATCTAGTCCAACTTTATATATGATTTGTTCTGCATATAGATTGAAAAGATAAGGGGATAAAATGCACCCTTGTGTGACACCTTCACCTATGGGAAAACATTCTGTGTTTCCTTATTCTGTCTTAATGGTAGTTTCTTGTCCACAATACAGGTTACACATCAGGACAATCAAGTGCTGAGGCACGTGGATTTCTTTCAGAAAAAAAAACATAGGTTCTCATGATTCATACAGCTTTGCTGTAGTCTATAAAGCACAGACTAATCTTCTAAAATTCTTTGGTGCCCTCCAGTAGCCAGAGGAAATTTGCAATATCCAGGACCTCTTCCTTTTCAGAATACCGCCTGAACATCGGGCATTTCTCCCTCCATAGAAGCTAAACATTTTGTTGCAACACCTTGAGCATGACTATGCTTCCATTGGAAATTAAACCAATGGACCTATAGTTATTTGCTTTCTTGGGGATTGGCATGTATATTGAGTGTCTCCAGCCTGTCGGCCATTGTTTTGGTTTTCATATTTGTTGGCATATTCTGTTAGGATTTTGGCAGATTCAGTTTCTGTGGATTGAAATAGTTCTACTGGTATTCCATCTACCCCCGATGATTTATTTTTTTCTGGTGCTTTCAGAGCAGCTTCTCTTTCTAGAATTGCAAGTTCATCATCATAGGATTCCTCCTCAAAAGAGTCTGTCGTCCTTTTATCTCTTCTGTATAGGTCTTCGGTATACTACCTTCTCTTTATTTTCTCCTATCCTATAGTGTGTTTCTCTGCAGTCAGGGTTCTGAACCTATTTATCTGCTTTTATTTTTGCTTCTTGCCTGTCTTTTACAATTGTAAGTGTTTTTTCTAGCGGCTAGGTTTTTCTTTTTACTACAGGAATTACTGTATAGTTTTTCATTTTTCCCTAATAATATCTCTGGTTTCACTCCACAGTTCTTCTGGTTCACGAGTTTAGTAATTGAGTTTAGTAATACAAATCTGTTCCTTATACAGATTTCAAAATAATCAATACAAAAAATAACGATAAAATACTCAGTAAGAAAAATGTGTAAGTGGACTTGAAATGCAAACAACATGAAGCACACTTTCAATTTTCCCTTCTACTTTATCATTATTGGGTTGACTTTCTAAACATATATTGAAATCGATGGGAGTTATTTCCAGGACCAAAATCTTAGCTGCACAGTGCAGATCATCATCCTCACTAAAAAGCTATTATGATTTCATCTTTTCCAAAAGCAATAGAATAGAGAGAGCTATAACTTCTTATCCAGATTGCTATAGGCTTTTTTTAAAGATGGGTGACAGCAGAAATGAATAGCACACATTTGCATGAAACAAATTTTACTGTAGATATATGCTTTCTTATAAAAGTGACTGTTCTGTGCATTAACGGATCCACCCATCACAGAAGACAAACCAATAGAAGACATAATTTTAGACACAACCAGTAATTTGGGTATGCTTGGCATCAAATTCTTTTCTAAATTAAAAACTATTATCATTTTATGAAGGTAAGTATGAATGGTTAACATTTGCCCCCCAAAAAAACCATGGTGTATGGCAAAATTAGTATAATCCAGAGTACATAGAATTAAGTACTCCAGAGAATTAAAGCTGTTGTTTTTCTGTGCGGTCAAGTCAGAACCGACCTATAGTGACTCTAATAGGGCTTTCAACGTAAGTGAGATGCTTAAGGAGTGGTTTTATCAGTTCCACTTCAGCTTCCATGGTTGAGCAGGAATTTGACCCCAAGTCTCTTGAGTCCTAGTCCATCACTCTATCCACAACACTACACTGGGTTCTCCAATTAAAGTTAAATACTTCTATATCCAATCAGTTTAAAGTGGTATATGTTGATCATGTGCTTAAACCTCTCATAATGACATCAAATGATTAATGTTGGCTTGATCGTTCTCTATGTCCATGCAGGCATCAGAATACGTATCTGGAATATGGTCACGCTAACATTTCCCCAGCACACGTTGCCTGAGAAAGCCACTTCACTTTGCCTAACAATAGGGAAGTCTGAACAAAGGCCAGGGTTTTTGGTGTGTGTGTGTGTGTAATGCTACAATAGATACAGAATTTTACCTTAGAACAAAATAAGATAATCGTTACATAGGCTTGTCCTAAGTGCTGTTAATAAGATTGCATATCTTAAGTGTAATATAGATTAAGGCAATTAAAGAACAGCCCCTGAAGTTTGCGTAAATCCAAACATGTGGGGCCATCCACTTTTGGGGGTCATAAGATGGTGACTTTGGTGGACTTGTACTAAAAACCAGCTTCTTACAGCAAAATCCTTGAGAAAGCCCGAAGTGTGTTCATGCATGGTTAGTCCCTCCAAATCCACACCCTGAGCTTTTGGTGCATTTGGTTTGAATGGAAAGTTGTAAAAACCGACAGCAAGCTACTACTCAAGAAAATGCCCAGCGTTAAGTAATTGTCTAGTTAAATAATATATACAGGAGCCTCATTCAATCATTCCATATCTGGGTGAGCTAAATGGGTAAAGAGGGAAAGTTAAGATAGCTCCACCTCCTCAACAGTTGTTTTGCTCATATTCAGCAACAGGTCTAAAGGGTGGAGACTCATCAATCTGTGAGAGCTCTTCTTGATTGCTGGAGTTTTCTCTTCCTTGCACTCTAGCTCATATGGAGAGCCTTCACAGATTGACAAGCCTCCCCTTGTCAGACCTGTCACTTCACATGAGCAAAGCAACAATGGAGGGATCACTCTTGCTCTCCTCCCTTGGGTGCTTATCACACCCAGATACTGAAGCTGAACAGGGCTTAGGTGTTCAGGTGGACAGACTGGAATGTAATACCTGACAGGGACATCTCTGTTAACTTCACAAATACATCTTAGAAAATTCCTTCTGCAAATCTGTTGCAGTCTCTGAAATCTTCAAAGTTTATTTTCAAGCTTAGAAATATATTGCTATGTTTCTAGCTAGAGGTGTGAAATTTCAATGAATTTTGAAGTCACGGGGAAAAACTAGGTGCCACCCCACTCAGTTGATTTTCTTTTTCATTTTGCATATAAAATTGTACTATCTGGCATATTTCTGAAAATTTATTTTATAAAAGTATGAACACTTTCATTTTGTATATTGTGAATATATCCTTTGTTAAAGGAAATACTGCAAAATGCTCTACCACATATCTTAATTTTTCTATCTGAGAAACGGAGAGAATGAGAACAGAAATTACTGCTCTTGTAATTAACAAAATAAAATGCATTACTTACGTATGTAGAAATGCACTATTTGCTTCAGCAGTGACTATATCCAACAAACTAAGTAGTGGAACATAGATAGAACATCCACAAGCCATAAGCTAGGCTCCTCTCATGAAGACTGGGGCACCAACTAGGTACAGAAATGCATTTGGGAGAGTGCTGTATATGGGTATTATTCTGTTATTTCATAGACTGTCTTACATACAAATCTTGAAATTGTGCGGTTTTAATATTATGCGGTGGAAGACAGGAGGGCCTGGCGTGCTCTGGTCCATGGGGTCACGAAGAATCGGACACAACTAAACGACTAAACAACAACAACAATATTATGCGGTTTTGTATGAGAAAAAAAGTCTTTAAAATAACTTCAATTTAAAAAAGAAACCATTTTGTCAGATTCCAAATACACCCCTTTACATTCCTCAAAGTTTAAAAAAATTCCACTGGAAAAACAGATCTTTGAAAGAAAAGAAGAAAAAATATTTTTTTCACCACATTTTCCCAAGCTTTCTCCCGGGCTCTTCTTATTTCTAACTAGTATTAGCTCAACAATGTTTTGTCTCTGGAAAACCTTAAGCAAAATTGAGATGAAAGAAAAATGGGAATGAAGATGTTCAATGCTTAACAAGATGTCCTCAAACTACCCAACTGCTTGAGCTACATTTGCTTTCAGTATACGTTAAAATGCAGCAGCAATAAGCTTGTCCTTACACAGATGCGGGATCACTATCACAAAAGGCAATGACAAACAAGGGGTGTAAGGGCTTTCAAGGGGAGAAGCAAGAATCCAGGAAAAGAAACTACGCTCAGGGCTTGTTTTCAGCCCTGCAATGGAGTAATATTTTCCTTGTAAAAAAGAAAGCATACCTCAACATGTTTCTGTTGAACTCGGTGGTGAAGCTAAGATGGATAACTACCTCACATCCCCACATCCCCCCACAACTGTAGCATATGATAGAAATCCAAATAAACCTGAAGGCTGTCTGCATTTGTGCTACCAGAAAATCAGAACCCTGCCTTTAGCAAGCCGTTGAACCCAAGGTGTAAAGTTGCAACTGCTGGCCTGCCTATGTATCTATCCCAGTCTGTACTGAGGAGCATTCTATGTTCTCTTTCTAACAAATCAGCTGTAAATAAAAGGTTACTGCAAAATGTTGATTGGTGTTGTTTCCACATTGGTAAATGTCTGGTAACTGGTATCAGTGAGTGACACATGATCGGTAAGTATTAGCACACTACCAGGAAACTACTGGGAGTGCCTGTCTTTTGCTTCTTTACCTATTATTGACATTACGCTTCTGCTGCTTGGGAGGGTTTGCGGATAGTACTTCTGACTATAGTGTAAGCTCTCACCAAGCTCTCATCCATAAATGTTACAAAACTACACAAATGGATGGAGATTACAAATGTCATCAATTCTAAATTCCTATCATCAGAAAATCCAGTTTTGCCTGCATTGTTCTGCTGATAATACGCATAGCAAAACTGAATTAAAGACGAATCCCAATAGGCATCAAGATAGATCTTCTCAGATTTCTCATCCTTCAATCAATAGTCTTATGGCCCTTTCCCAGAAGAGCTCATGCATGCTACTTTAGATACATTTCTTGGAGAGGTAGGGTGAAAGGATGTTGTAGACAACTGCTTGTAATAAGAAAGACTGGTAGATTTCTGCTAATTTTTACGAACTTCCACTGTCATAAGAGCTCAATGTCACCTTATTGATTTCTAGTACATTTATGAAGTAATGAACTAATGAGTTAGCAAAGTTTGCCAAGCTTTAGCTTGTCTCTGGATGATATATTACGGACACCTGTGGTCTTGAAGCGGCTGGAACATTTCTAGGGTAAAATGCTTGCAAGCAATTTTTGGCCAATTCCATTTACATTTTTGGCTGACCATCCCAATAGTGGGAGGAGGGGGAAATTGGGAAATGCATCAGTTACTCTTAACAATCCTTTGAGAATTTTTAATTATAGCTTTTAGGCAAATTATTTCAAAGAGAATGACATCATTGTATAGGTTTCACTAGGACCATTTATCTTTGAATTCTCCAGAGGAATTCTAAATAGAAATATTACTGAACTGCAGGAAAACCCCTGATCTTGTTTTAGTGCAGCACTGATGGGAACATACAGAATCCTAAAATACAAATTATAATGTTTAAAAATGAATTGCTGGCTGAAATTCTGTTGCCTTGCTTTGCAAATACAATGCAAAGGCAATGGTACCAAAAACATCTGGTCAGAAACACTATTCAGAAAGCAGTTCTGCATATATGCTGTACGACAGACTAAATCAGCGGTTCCCAACCTTTTCCAAGTTGTGATCCGCTATAGCCAAATAACCCACAACCCCTGCCATATTTGCATAAATAGGCTGTTGTCATCATACTCTGACAAGGCAGCACCGTCAATGCTGCTGCTGCTCACCCTCCTACTGCTCCTGTCACCGACTCCACTGCCAGCATGTCAAAACTGGGAAAGGAACAGGCTGGGGGAGGTTACATGTGGGGAGAAGAGAAGGCAAAGGATTTCAAAGGTTGGCCAGGGGGTGGAGGGACACTGTGGTGCCCAGGGAGGGAACAAAACCTTCACACAGAGAGGATCCCCCCTCAGACACCAGGACAAAACTTTCCTTGCACCTACTGCAGAAAGACCAGGCCATTTGTTTTTTGTGTCTCCTCCCTGGGGATCAGGGACATGGTGGCGCTGCGGGTTAAACCGTAGAAGCCTCTGTGCTGCAAGGTCAGAAGACCAGCAGTCGTAAGATCGAATCCACGTGACGGAGTGAGCTCCCGTCGCTTGTCCCAGCTCCTGCCAACCTAGCAGTTCGAAAGCATGTAAAAATGCGAGTAGATAAATAGGTACCACCACAGTGGGAAGGTAACGGCGTTCCGTGTCTAGTCGCACTGGCCACGTGACCACGGAAACTGTCTTTGGACAAACGCTGGCTCTACGGCTTGGAGACGGGGATGAGCACCGCGCCCTGGAGTCAGACACGACTGGACTAAATGTCAAGGGGAACCTTTACCTTTACCCTGGGGATCTGTTGTGCAGGGTTTTTCCTTAATTTTAATTATCTCCTCTTCTTCAGGCTTTCCAGAAGTGATGTGTCATAGTTAAAATCCTCTTCTTGAGGAAGCAGCAGCAATTATATTTTCTCCTGGCTTTTTTTTTTTTTTTTTGGGTAAAAAACAGTCCTGGTCATCCCTTCTCAGAAAGTAGAGGCTTCTTTCTCCCTCAAAGGGCCTGTTTCTCAAACATACACATACACACTAACTGTAGCTCGGAAAGGTCAAGGAAGAAATTATTTGACAAGGGTTACAACACATTTAAGGTGACCCACAATCCCCCCAAAACACTTCATGACCCCCTTGTGTGTCACGACCCCCCAGGTTGGGAAACACTGGGCTATTGCCTAGGCATAATGCCCAGCAGGCCTAAGAAGGTGTAACTTTATGTTACATGAAGACAAACAGAATTTCAGCCATATATTTGTTCAACAATTATAATTTCAAACATTCATAATCTGCCTGGTTTACAACCGTTGGTAAATCAAATTACACAAGAAGCTGAAATTGTAATCAGAAGATGATAAAGTAAAACTAGAGGAAAACGCTGGGATTCAATCGGGTCTAACAGTCAGGAAGACAGAGGCAGCCATTTCTAGCAGTAATTTTTGTAATCATGAAAAGCAAGATGGTTATGAAATTATTATTCTGTCTTCTTTCTGGCAAGGGAAATAAAGGGAGGGACTCATGGAATATTCAGAGCCAAAATAACTTGACTGGACATACAACTATGTGTCATGATCTTGGATGGGAAGAGTGCCACTTCATGTTATGTCACTGGTAGTCAAATGTCTTTAGCTGGCTGTCGGTTTGATGTACTTTTAAGACAATGGGCACTCAGGTGTTTCTCCCTTCCTTGGAAGGAAAGGTGAGAGTCCTCTAAATCTACTACCTTCTCCTGTCTCTTAGATTTCTAACACTGACCATCTTACATAATTTCCTTAGTTTTGCTGAGTAAATCATAGCTTAGCAGATGTCCATGTGCTGCATATATGCTGTTGCTTTCAAAGCAGGAAAATATCACTCCTCATTCACGAAGTGAATATCATGGTAATCAAAGGACTGAGGTATCTGCCTATCCGAGTTGAATCTGTAACAAGATTTAATCATCTACATGGGCAGGTAAATGACAGGGTATGTTCAATGGCAGTTTGCCTGCTAAAAGCAGCTAAAGCCTATCATTAAAGACTCTTGTTTGGTCCTGCACCAGAGTAGTCCTTCCTATCCATTTGCATGCAAACGGGCACCTGAATGCATGATTCTGGCCACAGAAACCACAACACATTAACCACACCAATTCAATGGGGCCCAGGCTCAAGAAAGGTTTTGACTTTGAGTCCAAAATCTCAAAATAGCTCTTTTATTGATGCACAGCGACAATATATATGATTTATATATCCTTTCAATCTGTTCTCTTTGGGCACCTTCAGTAAGCTGAATTTCTGCTTTCTTCATTATATTTTTCCACTGGTTAAAGGATCAGACTAAAAGTTGACAAGCACAAGATTTAAAGAGTCTTAAATATGTCATTTTAAAAGCTGTCCTCCAAACACACTGAAGTCTATCAGACCTCCCCAGTGAAGGCTATTGAGGGCATTTTAGAATGTTGCAGTTATTCCAGAGTTTTCTCTACCTAATACAGATACAGAAACCAGCAAGAAATTAGAAACAGGGTTATTATTTTTTTTAATCAAGGGATCTCATTTGATCTAACCAATGAGATTTTGCAAGGGTCCAATTTCAGTGCCTCATAACAGTAAGGTTGCACTTGCAACTCAGGTACTACACTCCTAAGCATGTCTACTTGCAAGTATGTTCCACAGGGCTTGCTCCCCTGTAAATGTGCTTAGGATTCCAATGTAAGCAAGGGTGATATGTGACTGGGGCATGGGAGCATCTGCTTAGATTTTGGAGTGAGTCACTCCTCTGTCCCATTCCACGAGCTGCACCCAAGTCTATGTATACTGATAAAATCTGCAGCATGAAATGCAAAACTGAAAATAGGATTTTCTTTTTTTCTCAACTACTGCACTGATATCTGATATATGAAGGAGAGTCAAAACTCAGATGAAGTAGAGATTAAAATAAAGTCAAATAATAAAGAAATATGCCATATCAATTGTAAAGACTCTGACACTCTCAAACAGTGATGCACAGTGGATAAAGTATCCTTGCACAACCATGTAGCTTGGGTTAGTTAATATTTTCAGCTTAACTACCTCAAAGAACTTCTATAAGGACAAAATGGGGAAGGGGAGTCCACATATGCTCTCTTGAGCATCCTGTTTGAAGCAAAGATTTAAATTTTAATAGACACATGCGCAGAAAATTTAAAAGTGGCTACTAATTTGACTGATATTATTGGATGCCAGCTTTTGAAGATTTGCTAAAGCTTGTTTTTAAATGTTTATCAACAGCATAATAAGGGAAAATCTGCTTATTTTCTCCTACACTTAGGCTTGGTAACTGATTCCCCTACTTACTCAGAATGAAGGAAAGTGGGTACATTAATAATTTTCACTTAATATTGGGATACCCAAGAAAATAAAGCCAAACAAAGAAATTACATTTTAAATTAAAATGGCAGGCAACTCGCCTGTTTGACTATAGACAGGAAAAGTGAAAATAGAATTCTCTGTGTCCTTGGTGCCCACCCCACCCCTTCCGCAGATGTGCACATGTATTGTTGCAGCCAATTCACTTCCTCACCTAATAAAAGTCATTGTTTTCAATCATTCTCATTTAACCTTCAAAATTCCTTGATAATGGCATGTGGAATCATTACAGAGAGCCAATTAGGTAGTAAGCTTGAGGAGTCTACCAGATTGTTTAGAATTTTATTGCTATCTGTGTCTGAAGCAAACCTGGATATATTTGAGTTTTGGCAATTCAATCTCAGTGTACGTCTGTGATGCATTACGCATTCTGATGCAATCAGTGCACTTGGCATCCATCCAGTCACAATACAGTTCTGTGAGACAATTTGTTATATTGGGATAATCCACAAAGTTTAATAGTATTGACTGCTTGAACCTTGGGACTAATGTTTTTAAAAACATATCCCATACCACATAATGTAAACATAGAAAGAAAGAAAGAAAGAAAGAAAGAAAGAAAGAAAGAAAGAAAGAAAGAAAGAAAGAAAGAAAGAAAGAAAGAAAGAAAGAAAGAAAGAAAGAAAGAAAGAAAGAAAGAAAGAAAGAAAGAAAGCACAACCGTGTCTTGTACAGTCTATAAGACAATATGCAGTGCGAGCTGCCTCTGTGGTCTATAAGGTTTTTAGCACTCTCCAGGCTACTAGGGGTTGTCTATATAATATATGCAAACACAGTCAGGATATAGAGAGAGGCAGGTTGCTGTGAAAGATAGTGCTTGGGCCAGCTAAAGCTATAGCCCTATTCAAGCTGTTAGGGCAATAAGTGTATTCAACACCCAAGGAAGGGAGTGTATCTGCCCCATCCCATTTTCCTTCTGTTCAGCCAAAAGGGACAGGACTAAAAGGGAGAGACTCATCTACTCGCAAGGCTCTCGCATGTGAGGCAGAGCTTGATTTCCCCATTTTTGGTTTATTCTGAATGAAAACATCACCATAACAAGTAAACAGAGCTAAGGTTTTCTTCCTTTCTTTGGCAATATTGAGCTGGCGTGCTATCTCTTAGTTTCTTCACATGAGACACCAAATTTCATTGTCATAGGTATGTACTCTGGCCTATAGTTTCCACATCTTTCTTTCACTCGTATTCACTGCAATGGACTAAGAATCTATCTGGTCCTTCCTAACATTCATTATCCAAGAATCACATGGGTATATGCATTAGTTTAGATTAGGACCACAGTGGATTTGATTGTTTGGGTAATACTTAAAGAGTATACATCACCATTATCAGAGTAAGAAGGGTATTTTCAAATCAACAGACATAGATATTAGGAAAAGGATAAATCATTGAATTATCATTGTAGACTCTTTCAGGGCTGGAAAGGTCCATTTGCTGGATTATACCCACTATGTAGCATGATCTGAAGCACAATCATGTAAATATTTATTCCTGGATAAATAGGTATGACATTCAACCTTTTGGCACAAATACAAGACTCTGCAGTCATTGACCAGGGGAGCACATAAGGCAAAAATTTAGAAAATTTAAATTTTTAGGGTATAACTCCTAGAATACCACAGTCAGCTTGAAGAAATTCTTGAAATTGTAGTTCAAGAAATTGCAGTTCTCCAAGATCTATGCAATGCAGACTAAGACAAAAGATTTGAGAGACTGAAAAGAAATCTGGAGAAGGGCAAGTGGCGTAGATGAAGTGGTTCTGAACATTTTAGTCAGGATTATATTACAGGATGGGATAGTAATAGGGTGATAAATTACCATGCAATCTATACAATACAGACATTAACAATATAGAAATAATGAATGAGGTAAAATGTCAACCACACCAGTTATGATAATATGTAATGTAACATAAAGCTGACAAACCACTACAAAAACATAATTTCGCCTGACCAGATTAAGTTCACATTGTCTCATAGACTCAAGTCTTCAAATCAATTCATCTTTAAAAACGTGCAGGAAATACAACATTTCTCACCTAAGCTGTTTCCAAAGACATCTCAGATGCGATTATTTTGAAAAACTGGTTTTATTATTCACTATCTTTAGAGGAATAATAAAACCAGTTTTTAATTATTCACTATCTTTAGAGGAGAGACGTGGTGGCGCTGTGGGTTAAACCGCAGAAGCCTCTGTGCTGCAAGGTCAGAAGACCAGCAGTCGTAAGATCGAATCCACGCGACGGAGTGAGCTCCCATCGCTTGTCCCAGCTCCTGCCAACCTAGCAGTTCGAAAGCATGCAAATGCAAGTAGATAAATAGGTACCACCTCAGTGGGAAGGTAACGGCGTTCCGTGTCTAGTCGCGCTGGCCACATGACCACGGAAACTGTCTTCAGACAAACGCTGGCTCTATGGCTTGGAAATGAGCACCGCCTTCTAGAGTCGGACACGACTGGACTAAATGTCAAGGGGAACCTTTACCTTATCTTTAGAGGGTTTATCATTAACTTGTGATGACGTCCCTGTTGATTTCGCCTACTAAGTTTTTCTCTAGACCGTGACTTGACTTTTATTTTACAAAGCCTACCAAAGAGGTCTCTTTAATTTCTTGAAAATTGATTCTCCTCCTTAACAAAGCTAGTCATGAAATCTTTTCACAGTTTCTCAGAAATAAGCAAAGATCTGTACTTCACACAAGAGAGCATTAGAACTCATTTGTATCTATGGTTAGAAAGCAAAAAGGAATGTCAAAGAAGTTTGTTGTCATGTGCCATCAAGTAATCTCTGACATATGACAATCATACTAATGATCCCATCCAAAATGTCTCATCCTCAACATTCCTGCTCAGATCTTGCAAACTCAAAACTGTAGTTTCCTTTAGGGAGTCAATCCATCTCATATTTGGTGTTCTCCTGCTGCTTTTAAACTGTTTTTGATTTTTGATTTTTAATTGTTCATATCCTTGTTATTTAATTTAAGTTAGTTTAACTTGGAACACTTTGTTATACTATGTTTATGTTTTATTGTGTTGTGAACTACCCCAAGTGACCACTGGTCAGATGGGCGGTACAAAAATTGATTGAATGAATGAATAAATAAACAAACAAATAATAAACCTTTCCCCGCATTATTGTCTTTTCCAGATAATCTTGCCTTTTCATGATGTACCCAAAATAGGGTAGCTACAATTTCATCATTTTTGTCTCCAAAAATAGTTCAGGCTTGATTTGATCTAGGACCCACATGTTCATCTTTCTGGTGATTCAGGGTATCTGCAAATCTCTTCTCCAAAATTATATTTCAAACAAATATTTTCTATCAGCTTTCTTTGCTGTACACTTTTCACATCTGTACATGGTGATCAGAAATACAAGAGTGTGGATCTCGGTTTCCAGTGACACATCTTTACAATTGATGATCTTTTCTAATTCCTTCACTGCGTCCCTTCCTCTCAGTCTTCTGATTCCTGGGTGTAGTCTCCATGTGGACTGATGATTGAACCAAGATATACAAAATCTTTAACTATTTCAGTCTCTTCATTGTCAACATTACAGTGGGTAGTTCTTCTGTAGTCATGATTTTTGTCTTCTTCATGTTCAGCTGCAGTCCTGCTTTGGCACTTTCTTCTTTCACTTTCACTAAAACTCAATTTGTTGCTGCTTTCTGCCAGTAAGATTGTGTCATCTGCATATCTTAAATCATTGATATTTCTTCCATCCATTTTCACTCTTCCTTCACCTGAATCTAGTCTGGCTTTCCATATGATATGTTATGCATACAGATTAAACAGGTAAGGGGATAAAATGCACCCTTGTCTGACACCTCTGCCTACAGGGAACCATTCTGTCTCTCCCTATTCTGTTTTAATGGTAGCTTCTTGTCCACAATACAGGTTACACATCAGGACAATCAAGTGTTGAGGCACATCCGTTTCTTTCAGAAAAA
The DNA here is from genome assembly GCA_037013535.1 of Intellagama lesueurii. Lineage (NCBI taxonomy): Eukaryota > Metazoa > Chordata > Lepidosauria > Squamata > Agamidae > Intellagama > Intellagama lesueurii. The sequence goes on from JBAJHW010000002.1 coordinate 249,282,522, forward strand.
CCCATAGTTTCTCATCATCTACACACAGTCAAGGGCTTTGCTGTATATAAAGGATATATCAATCTTCTTCTGAAATTCTTTGGTGTACTCTAGTAGCCTGAGGATATTTGCAATATGATATCTTCCTTTTTGGAATCTAGCTTGAACACCAGGCATTTCTTGCTCCATGAAAGATAAAAGCCTTTGTTGCAACACTTTGAGCATCACTTTGCTTGCAAGGGAAATTAAACCAATGGTTCTATAGTTACTGCACTCTTTGGCAGCTTCCGGGTGATTGGAATGTAAATTGAGAGTTGCCAATCTGTGGGCCATTGTTTTGTTTTCCATATTTTTTGGAATACTCTTGTTAGAATTTTGACAAATTCAATCTCTGTGGCTTGAAATAATTCTATCAGTATTCCATTTACCCGTGGTGATTTATTTTTTTCCTAGTGCTTTCAAAGCAGCTTTCATTTCGCTTTCTAAAACTGTAGGATTTTTGTCATATGATTCCTCTTCCAAAGAAGTTTGTAAAGGGACAAACTACTGAGGATGATTAACTGAGAAGATCAGATCAGATCAAGTTTAATACGGTCATAGACCAATATCCAAACGTACAAATAAATGTACAAAAAACAGTAAAACTCATATATAAAAACATACACAAAGTTAAAAAACAGTAAAGCACATATTTAAAAATGTACTAAGTTAAAAGCATCCTAACAAAGTAATACATTATACTACCTTAGTCTCCCTTTCAGGTTCCCACTAATAACTAAAATCAAGTAATTTTTAAAACCTTCCTTTCACGGATTTTAACAACAGCTGCAAGAAATTTCGCCACATTGTACCAGATATCTCTGTTGCATCCAGACAGCAATAAAAGCGTGTAAAAAGCCTCAGAGCGCCCAGGGAGTAATTTTAGATGAGGTTCAATAAAATTCCTCCGAATATCAACATAATAAGGACAGTACAGGAGAACATGCGTAACTGTTTCTATTGCACCCAAATTACAAGAACATCTACATTGAGAGTATGGAATTTTCTTATACTTCCCTTCTAGTACAGCCGATGATAATGCATTTAGTCGGGCAAGAGTAAAGGCTCTATGATATTTGGGTATTAACAGTGAGTAAAGGTAGTTAGCTGGTTTAAAAGGCAGTAGCGCTTTATCAAAGAAATACTATTTGATATTGCTCCCAAATCATGTTGCCTCTCCACCTCCATGATGCGTTGTTTAAGAGCTTGGTTTGCAGCATCATATCCCAAATATATTATATTGCCCTCCAAAAATCCATAAGATCTAAACTTGACTAGTAGAACTTCCTTCCAATTTGACTGATAATTCTCCTGTAATATTAGAGAGGTCAAACCTCTTGGGAAGAAAATTAGTTTCAGCCAGAAGCTAAAGATGGTTAGCCAAATCTTTGTTTCAACTTTCAGGAATCCTACCTCCAGCCATAGAGCCGCATTAGGAACCTCACATGGTACCTGCAGAATCGCTCTTAAAAATCTTGTCTGGACCCTTTCTAATGGTGTAAAGACAGAATAGGATCCTAATTGCGCACCACAGAGTAATTGGTTAATTGATTTACCCTCAAACACTTTTAAAGCTGCTGGAATATATTGTCCCCCTTTGTTATAAAAAAATTTCAGTGTTGCTGATGCAGATCTCTGTGCTGCTTGGGCCACATATTCTGCATGTGCTCTGCGAGCACCATTTGCTTGGAAGACAACTCCAAGGTATCTAAAGACCTTTGTTTGTTCAATCTTGTAGCGATTTATAGTCCATTTATAGAGTTTTGGTCTTTCAGCAAACACCATGATCTTAGTTTTTTCATAGTTTATTTGAAGACTTTCTTCTTGGTTGTAATGTGCTAAGGCACGCAGTGCCCTCTTCAGGCCAATTGGTGTCTGCGATAATATAACCGCATCATCAGCATACAGCAGCACCGAGAGGTGTCTGCCCACTAGCTTAGGGGGATGGAAATCTAACTGGCTAAGGGCTGCCACCATTGAGTTAATATAGAAATTAAACAATAATGGGGCCAATATGCATCCCTGTTTGACTCCATTATATGTGGGTACTTTGTTGGACAAATGACCCTCCCGATTGCATCTTATTTTCAGATTTGTGCTTTCATGGAGTTTATAAATGAGCAGTAATAAACGATGATCTATTGTAGAGGATCCTAATTTACACCACAGTTTATCTCTAGAGATGGAGTCAAAGGCAGATTTAAGGTCGATGAAGGTTTGGTTTTTTTTAACTGAGAAGTACAAAGCTACCCCTTCACGGATTGCTGCCTTGTCATGGCGAAGGGGCTTGAGTAATTCAGAGAAGCTATGGGCTATGCCGTGCAGGGACACCCAAGACGGACAGGTCATAGTGGAGAGTTTTGACTAAATGCGATCCACCTGGAGCAGGAACTAGCAAGCCACTCGAGTATATTTGCCAAGAAAACTCCATGAACAGAAACAAAAGGCTAAAAGATATGATGCTGGAAGATGAGCCCCTCAGGTTGGAAGGCGTCCAACATACTACTGAGAAAGAGCGGAAGACAAGTACAAGTAGCTCCAGAGCTAATGAAGTGGTTGGGCCAAAGCCGAAAGGACGCTCAGCTGCGGACGTGCCTGGAAGTGAAAGGAAAGTCCGATGCTGCAAAGAAAAATACTGCATAGGAACCTGGAATGTAAGATCTATGAACCTTGGTAAGTTGGATGTGGTCAAACAGAAGATGGCAAGAATAAACATTGACATCCTGGGCGTCAGTGAACTAAAATGGACAGGAATGGGCGAATTCAATTCAGACGATTACCGTATCTACTATTGTGGGCAAGAATCCCATAGAAAAAATGGAGTAGCCCTCATAGTCAACAAAAGAGTGGGAAAAGCTGTACTGGGATACAATCTCAAAAATGATAGAATGATTTCAATACGAATCCAAGGCAGACTTTTCAACATCACAGTAATCCAAGTTTATGCACCAATCACCGATGCTGAAGAGGCTGAAATTGACCAATTCTATGAAGACTTACAACACCTTCTAGAACTGACACCAAAGAAAGAGGTTCTTGTCATTATAGGGGATTGGAATGCTAAAGTAGGGAGTCAAGAGATAAAAGGAACAACAGGTAAGTTTGGCCTTGGAGTTCAGAACGAAGCAGGGCAAAGGCTAATAGAGTTTTGTCAAGAGAGCAAGCTGGTCATCACAAACACTCTTTTCCAACAACACAAGAGGCGACTCTACACATGGACATCACCAGATGGGCAATACCGAAATCAGATTGATTATATTCTCTGCAGCCAAAGGTGGAGAAGCTCTATACAGTCAGCAAAAACAAGACCTGGAGCTGATTGTGGCTCTGATCATCAGCTTCTTATAGCAAAACTCAAGTTTAAACTGAAGAAAGTAGGAAAAACCACTGGGCTAGTCAGGTATAATCTAAACCAAATCCCTTATGAATACACAGTGGAAGTGAAGAACAGATTTAAGGAACTAGATTTGGTGGACAGAGTGCCTGAAGAATTACGGATGGAGGCCTGTAACATTGTACAGGAGGCAGCAACAAAAACCATCCCAAAGAAAAGGAAATGCGGAGAAGGGGACGACAGAGGACGAGATGGTTGGACAGTGTCATTGATGCGACCAACATGAATTTGACCAAACTCCGGGAGGCAGTGGAAGACAGGAGGGCCTGGCGTGCTCTGGTCCATGGGGTCACGAAGAGTCGGACACGACTTAACGACTAAACAACAACAACAAAGCATAAATCCTTTTACTGCAAATTACACATATATAGAAAGGGAAGTTCTCTGAATACAAGAAGATAATAATAAAAACTAGTCCTTAAGGGCTAAACAACTTTCTGCTTCAGCAAAGTTTCTCTTATCTATCCAGCTGTCTAGAGAGTTAATGGCACCTCTGTAGAATGCTGCAATGTCCTTTTTAACCAGCGTAGATAGATTCCACCACCACCCCATCTCTCAGTGGCTACCCTGTCAGCACAGGCCAGGCCGCCCAATGCAGAACTATAGAATTGTTGCTGTCTTCCCAAGAGTAGCACTACAGTTTCCCCAAGAAGAGTAAATGGGAAACCAAATGTTTCAGAGAAACTCAGCAGGCAGACTGTGAAGCATGCTGTAGAGGGAACAAATATCCTGGTGATTCTTGCATAAAATGGCATCTTCTATCAGGTCACACCATTCTTGGCCCTTTTTATTGGTCCTGCTAGAGTGGGGTGAAGAATGTTAGACTCTCTGGATACAGGTAGACTGCAAACTTTTTGCTCCTTTATGGCATGCCCAATCCTGAAGAATTATGGGAGTTGCTGTCTAGTAGCATCTAGAAGGACACCTTTGTGCTAGAATGTAATGCAATATTGGAAAGTGCCTTTTAAAATCTGCCTGTTTGTTTTGAGAGTTATATGCAAAATGTTAAACAATGAACATTTACATTATACAATTACTAAGAAATATCTACTGTTATGTGGAAAATGAGTAAAGATGGCTATCATTGGATCCATGCCATTCAGCTGCGGCTACAGACAACCCAGGAATCAATTTGCAAGCAAAGGGAGAGGGCAGACAGGTGTCGGGGCAAAATGTCTCCTACAGAGACATCTCCTACAAAATGCCTCCTACAAGATGTCTCCAAAATGGCAAAATGCCTCCTACAGAACTGACTGACCTGAGGCATGTGTACATCATGTCTGGAACCCAGGTACTTGGCACCATTGTCTGTGATGAAGTCAGCATCACAAATGGATGATAAGTTCATGCTCTGGGGCTGTTTCCTATTTCTATAGACCTGTAGGAAAAAGCTGCAGTGATTAGGTGCATGAGGTCAGAACTGCAGGAAGAGCAGGGAGCATAAGGTAATGAAGCAGCAACTTTACATTCTGTTGCTTTTAAAATATAGAAAGCTATAGCACACAATGTATGATTCAAGAAAAAGAATCATTACATTGATACATTTGAGGGATCCAATATAATGGCATGCTTATTTATTAAGAGTTCTTAAGAACAGACTGGTTATCTCTGGAGGGTTGGGAGAAACTGGTATGACTCTGACTAGTAATGTTTTCCTACTTTGTACAGTAATGAAGCTCAAGGCTGATACTGCCACACAAGGGAAAACATCTGATTAAATACTATTACATTCCCATTTTAACACATTTTCTACAAAGGAAAAAGGGTTGACAATACATTCCACAACATGGCTTCAGCATCTAGGTTATCTGAATATTCTTCCTCTTTATTTAAAGGAATGATAGCACAATTAGTATGAACAGGAGAGTACTGCAAAACAGTGAAGTAAGCAATGTCTGTTCAGTGTTGTACATGCAAGTTTTGTCACCATGTTTTTCTATCTTCCCCTTCCTATGAGGAGCTCAGGGAGATTTAGTAACCCATCATATCCTCATATCAAATCTGAGTAGATATGCAACCTTTCGAGTTCAAGAAGCAGCTAAGAAAAAGGATATTTTATTTCTCCTCACAGAGAGATTTTCTGCACAGGACTCCCCCCCCCCCCCCCCTCCCTTGAGAAATCTTACAGGAAATCCTGCTGGATCTCCTACAATTTGTGTGGTCATTATTTTGTGAAAGACATACCAAGTTGCGCAGGATTATTACAATTCTTACAGAGAATAGTTATCTTTCCTGCACAGTAGTCACCTGCAAAGGGCAGAAGAAACTCTAGCCTGTGTAGGATTCTTACAATTCCTGCACAGAATAGCATGTTTCTTGCATAGGATACACTGGAAAAGGCATTAAACTGTGCAGAATCTGGCAGTTCCCAGCACAAAACAAGTGGAAAAAATAAAAATGAAAAGGGGGAGACAATATTGCAATCTTGGTTTTGTGAGTAGCCAGGAAATCTTGTTAGTGCAGGGAGAAATCTTGGCAGAGAGCATTTGGCAGGAGACGACCTGAAAAACTGCCAAAAAATGAAACATTTTTCAAGTACTTATCACACTCCTATAAAACAGCAAGAACAGAAATGTGAATGGAAAGAACTCTGTGGCTGTGTGGTGATACGAACTCAAGTCTTCCTGGTTCATATCAAACATTCTAACTATTAAACCACACGGTAGCATACAAGTTTGATGTGGTTATTCTTCTTATCAGTAAAACAGAAAAAAGGAATGCAGTTCAATAATTATTTAGAGGTAGAGCATAAAGTATCTAGACATGCACAATGCTCATCCAATCTGCAAATCAGAATGGAAATAAATTATAGCCCAGATTCCACTCAGATCCAGGTATCTTTATAACTTCCAGATAACCTTGCAGAAAGCTAACAAGCAAATGCAATACAGCATCTGAACACGCAGCTGTAACAAACGAAATAGAAAATGGGAACTGTACATAAAGTGTTAGTAGGGTTTTACAGAAAAGCATCTTTGTTTGATGCTTCCTGCTGTTATTTACTAAATAAAGTGGAAGGCATGATAGAAACAGTAGAACAGGATGTGTTCCACAGAATATACTGGACAAGTCAAACCAACATGCAACGAAATACTGAACACCAATAAAAAAGTAGCAAGGCAACATGTGTCCTTAATCCTACCTTTCCTTCAGGCTGTCACAAGGCAAGCTTGGTTTAAACACTTGTTTTGAAGTAAGAAGAAACTTTAACAAGGGCAATAATCTCAAATTCCCGGAAAGAGTAAAGAGAATGGGGGTAGGAGGGAAGAAAAGGGAGTTTTTCCAACCTGTTGTTTTAACTGATGGACTAATCTGTCTTTTTCTCTTTTCAAAGCCATCACTTCTTCTTGAGTTTTCTTTTTCTTTGAGGCAGACAGTTCGAGCAAGGCAATGTTTGCATCTTTTTCGCTGATGGCAGCAAGTAGTGCTTCCTGTCTGATAAAATAAATAAATATATATATACATCAAAACTCCTGGAGAGCATCTTAGTTTTTATTCAAATATTCTAGCAATTCTGGAGGAAAAAAGGCAAATCATATCAGGTATCATGGCTGCACAGAAAGTCTTATCCTGTATGCAATATAGACCAAACAGATTTTTTTTTCCTCCCTGGGTTGCACAGCATGGATCCAAATTCTTAGTAAATAATAGCTATGAACATCAGATACTTAACCTATAAATGGTGTGAGATGAATAAAGTATCATTAGACATACACTTACCTGGAATAAGCCACACTGAACCTGTTGAACACTTTCTTCTGAGTAAATATGCATTCCAAGTTGAAGCCATAGAAGTGAGCCCACACATGAAATGCAATCTCTTTGATGTGGTCTGGCTGAAGGGCAAAATGCCAGCTAGATCAATATTAGCTTCTTATGTTCAGCTTACAGACCGCTCCGATCCAAGCAAAAGCCTGGACTGCACTGAGTGCCTCATAAATCTATTGAATCAATGTTTCCAAGTATTGCTAAATTGCATAATATCTTTAGAACAGCTCAGCACATAGAACTGATAATGTGCTCACCCAAAGAAACATCTCACAAATGTGAAGGATAATCCAGGATAAGATAGGCACATACCAAGTGAAAATATCATAGCATGTGTTCTTTTCTGAAGTTCTTTTCCCCCAGGTTTAACTAAAGACTTTCATTTTCTCTACTCATAACTCAAGCTCTACTAGTTCCAGTCTTTTATTGATTGTTTGATTTGATTTGATTTGATTTGATTTATATACTGTCCCATTAATGCAATCACTACAAGGGGCAGTTTACACAGGATTAAAACTTTTATTATTTTATATTCTGTGTTTTCACATAGCGCGTTACAAATGGCAAGCATCAATTTTTGCCTAAGAAAAACAAAACAAAGGACTTGCAGAAGAATGGAAAAACTAATTTGCAACAGGTTTATTCTAACTCATTACTCCTAATTCCAGAAGTGATGTTAGTCTGTTGCTGTAAAAGGGCAGGAGGGAAACTGTGGCACTTTAAAGACCATCAGATTTGTTGTGGCGTAAACCTGAGCTGGATAGATTATGTCATCAGGGCAATTGTGAGATGCGTAAACCAAAGAAAACTTTTCAAAACCCTTTCCATAGCCTGCTTCGTCAGCTGCTATCAGACATTAGAACCAGACATCTCAAAACCCATTGCAACAATAGCTTGTATATGTGAAAGGACAATCTTTAATTTATAAAAAAAAAATTATGGAGTATGAACTCTGATTCTATTAATCAACAGAAGGTAGGAATATCTAAAAGAAACAGAGAGCTCATGTTAAGTACATCATTCAATGTTTAAAATCTGTGTGCAATTTCTCTATAACAACAGAAAGGTCTATAAAGCACAGTTACTTGCTTCTGCCACAGAGGGAAACCATGTTACTACTATGCAAACTCAAACTCAAAGATTCGCATCAGATGTTTAACTGATACTACAGTAGATTTTATACAAAGGAAAAATATATTAAAAAGTCTGCTTTGGAAAGGAGCCCCGTGGTGCAGTGTTAAACTGCTGTACTGCAGCCAAAACTCTGCTTATGACCCAGGCTCAATCCCAGGTAGCCAGCTCAAGGTTCACTCAGCCTTCCAAGGTGTTTTTTGGTAAATTGAGTACCCAGCTTGATGGCCGGGGGGGAGGGATTTGTAGCCAGCATAGTGCTTTAAGCACTATGGGGCAGTACATAAGCATCACAGTTCACTTTTTTTCTTTTGTGTAACAGCACAAAAGAGCAGTTAACAATTGATGAGCTCGTTTGGTCACTTTAAGTGTCTGCTTGTAATCCCCCTACATAAATCACATCATGAATTACTTTCAATTCTTGCTCATCTATGTATAATCTGACACAGATAACTATCAGGAAAGGAAATGTCAAAATTATCTTAACTATTCTGACATTTCTCACATATTTGAAAACAACGTCCATAATCTCATTTGTCACTGGTGTTTTGGAGTGGGGGGTAGGTTATCCTATTTTTTTAGCTCAGATAAACATAATACTTGAAATCCTGAACACAGTATGTCACAACTAGAGTAGGCCCATTTAAATTAGTGGAATTTGCAGAGGAGTTGATTCACCAAATCCCCCTGATTCAATGGGCCTACTCTACTGCACCTTACTACGCTAAGCAACAGAATTTCTACTATTATATCCTAATAATTATATAAGGGTACATAATTATAACACAGAATAGAACTTTTTAGTATAGCTCCAGACTGACACTATAAAAGAGAAAGCAAAAAATATGTACAAATACTATCCTACTGAATGCCTGACTAAAAGGGCATTTGTTCCCCTGTTTAGTCTGCTCTGGAGATGGGTTCCAGGGACAAGATTATTAAGATCATCAAGAGGCTTCTCCAAAGGGACAGGCAGACAGTTGTTTAACTATCTTGGTAAATCTTTCCCTTTAAAAGGAAAGAAACTTCCTCTTAAAGGGAAAGAGTGGTCGTTCGACTAGATAGGCGGGGTATAAATGCAATAAATAAAGAAAGAAAGAAAGAAGATTTTAAACATATTAAATAATGTTGCCTCATGTGTGGTTTCCTGACCTGAAATGATTCAGTCTTGCACGTGGATGCAATTATTGCATATCACAGCTCTATGCAATCTTATCTGACCTTAACTGACCCTATTTAGTCCACTCCAGCCAACTCCAATTTGGTCATTCTAGCCAATCTCCGAGTCAGACCATTGATCCCTCTAGGCAGTATTGTCACTGTTTGGTGTTCCCCCTCCCCCAACACTATCTGGAGATGCTGGGAGCTGAACATGGAACCTTCCTTAAACAAAGTGTGTGATCTACCACTGGGTCTCCAACAGAAGTGATAGCTAAATCTCTAGAACAGGCAGATTACCATATAAACTATGAACTTCATTACACATAGATGATTTAAATCTCAACAAAAGTGGGAAAACCTGCTTCCTCTAGACTACCCAGATTACCCAGTATCATCCTCACCCTCTCTTAGTTGAACTGCAGCTTATTTCTCCTCATCACATCCACTGTCATTATTGGGCATTTAAACACAGAGCCTGGGCTATCCAGTTATAGCTTTAGATACTGGAAAGCAATTACACAAAATGTCAGTATTCAGGACTGGTTTCATGATGAGCTTTGGCTAATTCTATTAATTGATATTAAGGGAGAAACTGTGGATATACAAGTATGTAGCTTTTAAATTCCTTTAATATTCAGAAAAATAAGAGAAGCAGGATGAATGAAACTCTTGTGTGTGAGAACATGTAACCACAGAAAAAAGAGCTGCAGCCTTAAAAGTTGTTTTTCTTTCTTTTTTAAAAAAAAGAAATACAGAGAAGAATACACAAAATAAAGATGTTCAATAACATATGCTAGATAATTAACAATGGATTGAAGAAACATACTAGATGGATTTAATAACCCTGAATTGTCAGTCAGCTTGTAGAAAGGGTTCAAGATGGAACTAATAAAAATGCAAACAAAATGGTTTTAACCACACCAAAAAAAATTCTGTGTAGAATTAAACATTGACAAATGTTCTCTCTTGATTGCTGTCATGCCGTTTAACCTTCTTAAAGAGCCTCCCAGAAACTTTTAACAATAATACATTGACTTGACACATCACAGTCCATTTAAAAGGCCATAATGTAAACACTTTTGTTTCTCTTCCCCACTACGAGCTTAGTCAGAGAGCAGTTTGTTAAGCTATATTAATAGGAACCATGATAGTCACTAAGGCCGGTAAACAGAAGACGTGGGGAAAAAATCGAAAACAATAAAGATTTCAAATATAAACATGTTATGAAGACAAGATTATCCTTATACTATACATGCTGAAATACAATTATGTGTAAAGCAGTTGAAATATTCTAATTTAAAACATTTGAGCCAACAACATATAGTCCACTTTTCATGTTGCCATCATAACTGAGTGAAAAAGAAACTGCTCAATCATCTTGTCTCTTTAATTCTTGTTTTCTTTCCCTTCTGACCCTAGGTATTCAACTTAGGGTTCAGTAGGAGGTGACTTCAGAGACAGCGCTGAGAGATCTTGCTTAGAACAGTTTCCTTCTTTGACTCTAAACTCGCCCCCTTATTTAAAACAAAAACAAAAACGTGTGTTAAAATATGCTGCGAATCCACTATAAATGCCCTCTACTCATGTGCCTTTAAAGAACATTACTTGCAGGTAGAACAAGGTGTGTGTGTGTGTGTGTGTGTGTGTGTGCGTGCGCGTGCACACACACACACACACAAGAGGGCGGGAGGGGGGAGGCATACTGCTCCCCTGACAGGGTTGGCCCAAGGTATTTGTTATTCTTTACCCCAAATCTGCTCACCAAGATGACCACCTCACTTATTTTTAGTGCGCAATATTTGTAATTTATTGGAGAGTTTAATATACAGTAACATCACTGAAGACAATAGGATTATTCTGAATTTGTGCACTACAGCAGAAGAATTTAGCTCTAGAAGCCAGTCTAAGCAGTAAATCTTTACGGTTCTTAAGACTTGGTTCTTAGACTTGAGCCCTCTTTGTATATTTTCTACATGCATTCAGTGAATGCACTCTAATCTTTGCACATACAGCACACTGTGATAAAAGGGGCTTGTATACAAACCATATGGACAGATCCAAGATAGATATAAATGGATGTCATTTTCTTATGAGTTGGGCTTGGTGGAAAGTGCTCCTAACCAATATAAAGTCATACTTCTGTCTGCCATAGTATTCATTGCTGGTCATGGTATACTTGATTTTAAACGTGGCTATACATTTTGAGCAAAAGTGGCTACAAAAGTCACATACTGTAGAATAGGAATATTGTTCACTATCAATTAAAATTATCAGAGCACATATTACATAAGCCTCTTAGTACACAGAAAGTAAGAATAGATGAGAAAGTACAGAATACAGTAATCTAAAGTATCTGGAATTGGCAAGTGATAGTAAAAACATTCTTTCTCAAGTTGGAATGGAGCCAGTTCAAAAGAATTGTTTTGGACAATGTCCCAGCAGATGGATAAAAATAATTCTTTTTACTTTGGCTCCATTCTAAGTTGAAGACTCATTCTACTCTCAGTTACTTTATAAGAAGAGCACAGTGGGGCCTACAGGCCTCTGAAGTAATGAAGCGGTTTACTACAAGATGGACTAAACATGTGTTTCATTGCATGGGAAGGTATAGTATATGAGAACACAGCTTTAAGGAATATGATCAATGCCTTCAGTAATAGTCAGCTCTAACGATGGCACTGAGGGCCAAAGTAAGCAGCATAAATATTGTGCCTAGTTCTGATTTGTTTTTATAACTGTTGGGTGTTGTACTAGATCTGGGACCATAATGGGGCCAGCCCTCTCTTCCCACACCATGGTCCACACGAAAAAAGGTCTTTTAATGTTATTTACACCAAGATGGCACCAGTGAAAGACTGTGGTGCTGATAGGTTGATAGAAGTAATCAAGGCAACCAATTTTATGGATGAACACATCCTTCTAGCCCTGTTCAGGCATTATAGCTGCAACCATAAATAGAAACCAGGATTCATGAGCTTCAGCCCTGCAACCTCCACTCCTGATCTTGACATATTGCTAGGGAAGATATGAAGAGGAGTTCTAATGGCTTCCAGCTGAATGCAATCAAAACTCTTCCTCAGATCTTACATGGGGATGGGTCAGGACTGTGGGTGAAGTGCACACCACCAGTTCTCTCTGTCTCTCCATGATGACATGCTGTAATACCCAAACAGGGCTATCTGTGGCTTTCCAATTATGTCAACTTTGCATTTTTGCAAACTTTGTTTGCATTTAACCAAATACGGCTACAAAACTCTCTCCAGACTTTTGCATTCAGATGACATTGTTTGGTACTTAGAGATGTGTTGGAGGGAAGGTTACATTTATGTCCACACTCCTACTTCTCATTTAACCAGTGATTAGTAATAACAGCCAAGAAATAAACTGAATTAGCCATATTGTTACATGTAAAAAAAACACTATTTTTGAATCGGGTTTAGTATGTTTGAAATCAATTTTAAAAATCACATGACACACAATGAAGTGCAGATTTTTTGCCTGGGGGAAGTGTGTGGGGTTTTTTGTTGGAAAACAAGGCATTTTACTCAGCGGCAAGAAGATTGTTTATTTTAAATTGCTGGTGAAATCAATTTATTTTGAATTGTTTTGCCATATATGAACACCTCTTTCAGTGTAAATTGTGCTTCTGAGATTTGTCAAGTAATGGATGCAAGGATCACAGTCTGGGGATGCAGGGAAACCTTGCAGTCCAATCAGAGAGAGAAAGGTTGGGTGAGGGAAAGTCCTTCCTCCTTCACAAGCCTAGAAGCTGCCAATCTTGTTAATTTCTCATTGCCACTCACTGGCATGCCTATCACCAGCCCAAGCTGTTGGTTTCCTTGCTCCTTCTCCACCCTCTGTGTGTGTGTGTGTGTGTGTCTGTGTCTGTGTCTGTGTCTGTGTCTGTGTGTGTCAGGCTGCAGGGAAACCTTGCAATCCAATCTGTTTTAATTTTTTTCTATCTGGCATACTGAATTAGTGCTATGCCAGACTGCAAGAAATAAAAATACATTAAAAATATTTTAAAATAACACCACAGCAGCAGTGGCTAGTAGCTGTGAGAGGCAGCCAGTGTGAGGGAGGGAGAATGTAGGACAAAGCCCCAATTGAGAAGGAAGGAATTGATCACTCATTTTCTGTCAAGGCAGGTCTAGCTACAGGAGCTTCAAACAGAATTGCAATCAGAAGGCTTTTTTTCTCCTCTATGTGGCCACTTAAAGAGAACTGAATGCACCAGTGTGAGTTCACAGTGAGAGAATGTGAGTTAATTAATGTTTCCCTCATTGTGTAGTTAAACCTGACCTCTGCATTTAGGCCTACATGCATTCACCTAAATATGGCAAAAAGAAAACAGCCAAGGGGCAATTTTGAGCAGAACTAAGACCCAAGGTCAGGAAAAGTTTACATATTTGGATTTGTACAACTTCCAAAATCATTTAGCCATTGTAGCTACCAAAGTCTATAACTATAGCTGTAGTCTGAAAAAGTTAGTTTCCTGAGCTCTACTCTTCGCACATGCCAGTCTCTGGTTTGAAAGTTCAAATTCCCATACTGCTTTTCAATAAGCCACAAAATGGAGGTAGAGCTACAGTAGATCACGTCACATGTACTTTGGCATCAGAAACAGTAAACACAGTTTTGATACTAGTGGCAATTTCATGTATGGACAATACAGGTATAAATTGAGTTTAAATTAAAATTAAAATCATTATATCCTGTTTTATATACTTATGAATTCAGAAAAGGATGTCTTATTATTTTTTAAAAAATCTACACCAAAAATACTCACTTAGTTGTTAGTAAATTTTGCTATGAATTGTATAATGTAAATTCACTTGGCAAAGTGGTATTTTAGCTGTTGGTGTTACCTTGCTTATTTAAAGTGAAGTAGAAGCCATTTTGTTCTTTTATGCAAAGATTCAACATACTTTTATTTGCCTCAGTCTGGAGAGTATTGTAAACATTAACAGAGCAGAAGATTAGTAATACTGGAGGGTGAATCCAATGGCATATGAATTCCATGGGGTTGTTTGTGTAGATGTAAAACTTAGCTCTGTGCAAAGACAACTTAAACCAAACAGGATGGACGAAACTATAGGCCATCTGTCACTGTCAGAAAACTTGTCTTTCAGCATTTCTTTTTATGTTAGAATGAATAAAGGGGAAAATGCTTAGGAGAAGGAATGGTTTGATCCTTTGAATATTGCTTTCAAACCATTTTAAAACTCTGCCAGATTATAAATGGAGGGAAGGATTGCTATCTGTTCTCTAACTTAATCAAGCTTAATCAAAAGCACTGTCCAGGCATTCTCCCTCAATCTGTGTAGGGCCAAATGAACTGAGGAGGAGGAGTGTGCATGTAAGTCCACCCACAAACAAGCCTCTCACATTTTGTGCATTTAACACAAAAGTCTGCAAAAGAGCCTATAAATGGATTCAGGGAGGACCCTTCAACCACAGGATGTAGGTAGATGCCTAAAATCTCAATGAAGCTTTTAATTATTTGTTAAGAACATCTTCAGGACAAAATGATATACTGACTTATTGTGCTTTCAAAAACTATCCAGAGACAGAGGTATTTTGTAGGAACTGGAAAATGAGAAATGACAATGAAAGAAAATCTAGATTCCCTATAATAAGGAATAGATACCTTCTATCTGTTCTGTTCCTTCAACTCCAGACTAGCTTGTTTGTGCTGGACACAATCCGGCACACCTTTTGTATTTTGAAAACAACATAAGATAACAAGCACAAACAGTATCAAAAAAAGTACACATTGGATCAATTTTCCTGGGCACAGTACCTACGGCGGATGGGATGTTGCTCATAATCAGAGACTAGTTGTTGTTTAATTTGAAGAAATAAAAGCTATATTATTGTTTAAAAATAAATAAAAGCTTACAATTTAGTGTTGTTTAGAAAAATATATTAATAATTTTCAGAAAATAAGTCTTTGGATTTGTTTTTTTTTAAAGCTGATCAAAACCTGAAAGAGGGCAGAGAACTAGGAGGAAATTCCACATCGTACTTTTCAAAGTCTTACATGACCTGCTGAGTATTCTGAAATAGATTCAGTATTCCAAGAACTGGGACTTGCAGTGTTCGATACTTTTCTGTCAGTCTTTTAGTTGTTGCATTATATTCTCTTCCCCATGAATTATGGTCCTTGCACCTCTGATATTCAGCCAGTATTCCATCTGACTGCCAAAGAATTGGTGCTGGAGGAGACTCTTGAGAGTCCCCTGGACTGCAAGGAGATCAAACCTATCCGTTCTGAAAGAAATCAACCCTGAGTGCTCACTGGAAGGACAGATCCTGAAGCTGAGGCTCCAATACTTTGGCCATCTCATGAGAAGAGAAGACTCCCTGGAAAAGACCCTGATGTTGGGAAAGTGTGAGGGCAAGAGGAGAAGGGGATGACAGAGGACGAGATGGTTGGACAGTGTCATCGAAGCTACCAACATGAATTTGACCCAACTCCGGGAGGCAGTGGAAGACAGGAGGGCCTGGCGTGCTCTGGTCCATGGGGTCACGAAGAGTTGGACACGACTTAACGACTAAACAAAACAAAAAAAATTCCATCATCACTGAGTATGGTCAGTCCTCAATGAGTTATTTTGTGGGTCCCACTTAAGGCTTCGCCCTGCAAAGCTTTCTGTACTTATGCAAATGTTCGGGTTCCTCCAAAGCTGCTAGTCTTTCTGTCTTGTACATGGATAGTGCCATTGTAACTACATCAAGGTCTGGCATCCACTTCCCCACTTTCTCTGACAGGTGAAGCAGAACACACTTTGCACTGGACTAGGGGACTGCCAGCTCCTAGGGCAGACAATCTACTGGGTTGACTAAGTCTGGTCAGAAACCAAACTAGAAAAGATTCAAATAAGCTGTAACATCCCAGAGTACCTGAGACAGAGCTGCCAACACACACTTGAGCACTTAGCTGTTTTATTGTATAACTGTTCGACTAATGGAAGTTTTAAAAAGTTTTCCTTTTCCAGTAATGATCTCATTATGGTTTCTTTCCAGGAGAGATGTGAAGAATTCTTGCAAAATCACCCATTCATAATGAGAGAATGAGAAATTGCTAAATGAGACAAGGAATGCTTTTTTCCCCCTCTTGTGGAGGTTTCCACTACATCTGTAAACTTATCAGACAAGAGAAAGAGAGAGAGAAAGAAATGTTTTGGCACCTTAAAATTAACGGCTATATTTTAATGTGAGCTGTCACGAATCAAGTCCATTTCCTCAGACTACTTCTTTGAAAACGATTTCCATAAAATGTCTCTGCATAAAACCAGCCCCTTCCCCACTGACCAAGTGATCAAAAAGGCAAGAAACAAACCATCTGATACTTCTAACTTTTAAAAGCCCATGCAACAAGGTGTCAGCTACTACAATTTTGTTGGAGCAAAAATATTTTCCAGGTACAAGATCTCTCATTAGTATACTCATTAGAGATGGGATATTTGTGTTTGTCTCCTGGCGAGGAGGTGGAATGATGAGTCTCCCCACTCAGCTGCTGAGTGGCCAGCAGCACAGGGAGGCAGGGAATCCCTATCCAGGCTACTTCCGCGATTGGTGCGGTGCAAACAATGATGGCCACGCACACTGCACCGCAAGCAGTCAATGGATGGCTTGGTTCTGGGGGCAGGGTCCAGTCAGCCCAGTCACCTGTGGTGGTGATATTTGTATTCGTCTTCCCCGGGAGACAAATAAGAATATCCCATCTCTAATACTCATAATAAAATATTACATTATCTCATATAGTAAGGAGAAAATAATGACAGTTTCTGCTTTTCCCACATGGGAACAAGACAAAAAAAGGATATACATCCCACTTTCCAGACTCTTGAGACTTTTGCCTAGCCTCAAGGGAGCACTGGCTACTTGCTCAAGAAAACATATGCATCATTCATTTGTTACTTGCATATCCCATCTTTCCTCCAAGAGGTCAAGACAGGATACTTGGTCCTCCTCCCCATTGTTATCCTCTCACTCACCCTGTGAGATACACGAGGCAAAGAGTTCAAAGTGACCCACCGAGCCTCATGGGCACTCCCAATTCAACACTCCAAGCTCTCAGACCTGCTGAATTAGCCACAAGGATTAAAAAGAAACTCTCATAATCAAGATTTTTAAGGAACATGGTCCGATTTGTGATCTACAAGGTTACTGATGAAAGTATGCACACCTTTCAGTTTCCCATCACCAAGAAAAACATACAAGCACTGGATTCTTTTATTTCCTTTTTCTTTATTAAAACATGCCTCAGCTAATAGAAAAAAATTATTTTTAAAAAATCATGCATTAGGAAAAATATACACCAAAATACAGTAGATACCCAGTGTAGTGTACTGTATAGAGTGATGGTCTGGGACTCAGGAGATGTGGGTTCAAATCCCTGTTCAGCCATTCAAACTCACTGGGAGAAGATGGAACCCATAAAACCACTCTCTAAACATCTAATTTACCTTTAAAACCTTATTAGGGTTGCTATATGTTGGTTCTGACTTGACAATGCATAACAACAACAACAAATGTCCACCTATGCACAAATATCCATCTGAGAAAGGAGAAAATCCCATAAATCAATTGTGAAACTTGAAACAGAATGACAATGCTGAATTCTGAGAAACAAACAAAAATACTACTGATAGATCCTCAGATCACTATTCAGCCATTCCATCTCAGATTCCTTTAACAAATCAGATTGTCTAAGAACTAAAGATACTGGGGTAGACTCAAACCTCTAAGAATCTTGCCTGCAGTTACACAATCTGAAAAGTAGCCAGTGTAACAAAGCAAACAGAAATTCAAGATTAAGCATACAGTGGACCCTCGACTTACAGACGGCTCGACCTGCAGACTTTTCGAGTTACAGACTTCTCTGGCCGCAAAATTTAGGTTCGACTTGCGGCCGGAGAATCGACCTACAGACCGGAAAATCAAACAAAATGGACCAAAAATGGCCGGTTACGGATTAATCGGTTTTCAATGCATTGTAGGTCAATGGAGCCTCGACCTACAGACTTTTCGACCTGCAGCCACCGTTCCAATATGGATTAATTCCGTAAGTCGAGGGTCCACTGTATAATTCTTCACTTAGGTCATTCTCTTATGTAAAAACAAAACAAAACAAAAAAACTGTAAGTTTTTGTGTAATTTGGTGAGAGGGAGCATTTTACCAGCTCCTATGTAAAAATTTCACAGATGTCAGTGTTTTTAAAGCAAAAGGTCTTATATTTTGCAGAAACAACTTGACTTTTGCTTTTTAAAGTATCTGGATAACATACAGTACAAGGATTCTTGTTTTGTTTAGTTTATTTTAGGCTAATGCTACTGACGATGAAAAAAGTGTTGGTCCTTGTGGCATCCGCCCAGGTCATGAATATTCATATGCTATCTGCATAGACCAATGGGAGTGCTGGAGGGGCAGAGTCACGAGATATAAGAGACTCAGCAGGAGGAGGGGGAGTTTAGATAGAGAGATAGGGAGTTGGAGATTAGTTGAGAGAGTTTTGGAGTTTGGGCAGGAGAGTGGTGGTTGAGAGGGTTAAAGGAGAATGTTTGTTTAAGAGTTAACAACATTGCTTATTCTGTCAACATCTGTAACATTAAACAATTTCTATTTGGTTCTTTTAAAATGACATACGGCCTGGACCTCGATCATTAATAATAGATAATGTTGATGTAATCAACTGGTGGCAGCTGAAAGACACGTAGCATGAGCTCTTAGTTTGGTGAAACAATCAGGGGCCACGTGGGGATCATGACAAATTGGTGGTGCAGCACTGGGATACAAAACAATCCAGTAAAAAGGTTGAATTTGCTTGAGTTGAAGGTATTCCTAGCTAGAAGGGGTTAGGATCTGTAGTAAGAAGTGGTTACCCATTAGAGTCTTGGTGAAGACTTAGTTTCGGGGCTTCTGAACCCAGATCTGGGGAATCCTAAGATAAGGGAAATACCTACTCAAGAGAAACCACTTTTTTAACCTCAGGATTTACATGACCTAGTGGCTAGCTCAAAATCCAGAGCTCTGAGGGTGAAGAGCAGTGGCGAATGGAGTGGAAGCCTAGGTCAGAATAGATCTGAGGTGATTATAAAGGCTAAGCAAAAGTTGTTCTTGTGTCTGGAGACAAGAATCACCCAGACAGGGAAATATTGTGGCAAGGGTTGTGACCTTGGGAGTAGCTGAGGCCAGCTTCTTGGAAAAGAGCAACCTAGTTACAAGGAAAGCCACTGAAAGAGAGAAAAAGGCTTGTACTTTAGGCTTTTGTGAAGGAAAAGAACCAGTCCAGGTTAATAAGAAATTGTATTGTTTATGCCCCCCAAAAGAAGTAAAAAGTCAGTTATCGAGGCAGAAGTTGAGCCCCAGAGTGCTGAGGAAAATGGGAACCCTCAAATTCAAAGGGATGAAGAAACTGAGGGACCTGTATTGATTGCCTCAGAGGGAGAAAATATTCAAAGCTCCCAAAATTTTGAAAAATCGAAGTTAGAACAAGAATTTAAACTGAAGGAGCTAGCTATGAAAAACCAATTAGAGGAGCAAGCTCTGAAAAACCAATTAGAATTGGAAAAAATTAAAGAAAGAGACAAGGAAAGGGGATTGAAGCTAGAATTGGAAAAAGAAAAATTAGAATTGGAAAGAGAAAACAAGAGAAGGGAATTTGAGCAAAGAGAAAGAGAAATGCGATTCCAAATTGAGATGAAGAAATTGGAATTAGCTGCTCAAAATAATAATAATAATAATTCCAGTGTGGGAAATCTCTCAAAAATCGACCTAAAGAAATTTCTCCAATATCAGAAGGGAGATTGCCCGGAATCTTTCCTGATTTCATTTGAGAGAGCCTGTTGGGACTTTGAGGTTAAAGATGATGAGAAGATGATAATTTTAAAATCACAAATAAGTGGAGTTTTATCTGAGCTTTATTCACAAATGCCTCTGGAGCAAGTTAGAGATTTTGAGGCTTATAGAAAGATGGTGTATTCCCAATTTGGGAATAATTCAGAGCACCTCAGAAGGAAATTTAGATCAATTTCAAAGAAACCTGCGGAGTCTTTTGCCCAACTTGGGGCACATTTGACGCAGTGTCTCAATAAATGGCTGGAAAAGGAACATGTCACCTCCCTAGACCAAATGAAAAATGTGTTTGGACTAGAACAATTTTATTCAATTTTGCCAGGGGAGTTACGTTATCTGGTCAAGGACAAGGATCCTAAAAATGTGCTACAGGTGTCTGAATATGCTGATTCTATTAGTGAGATCAGAGATCCTCAATTCTCTGAGGTAAAAATTGACACAAAAGGATGGGACAACAGCAGGAGAACATCCCAATCCAGTGGAAGTTACTTCAGACAGACTCAAGCTAAGGGAAGCCATTTTAAAGTGAAACCCTCATCCCCAGAGCACAGTCACCTGAAATAAAATAGTCCTGAGGGGAAAACTAATAAATCCCCTTTCCCAGAGCATAGGACCAATAAGAAATGTTTTTCCTGTGGGGAAGAGGGACATTTGTTTGCCCAGTGTGAAACTCAAAAGAATAAAAATTACAATTTGCCCAGTGTGAAACTCAAAAGAATAAAAATTACAATCAGCCTAAAAAGGTATTTTGCTTGCAGCATAATAGGTGGCAGCAATCGGCAGTTGAAGTTGAGGCCTCTACCAGCAGCAGCACTATTGCCAAGGAAACGGACTTGGCAGAGAGCCCAGAAATTCCTGAAGCCAGAGTGTTACAATGTTTTTTTATCCAGTGCAATCAAGATTTACTGGATAACTCTGGGGAAACTATTTTTATTGACAACATAAAGTATTTAGGTTTAAAATGTTAGAACATGAGGTCATCACCCTCAAAGGCATTAGTTCTGATTTGGTGGAATTACCTATGGCCAAAGTATCAGTGAATTATCAGGGGTGGTCTGGTATATGGAAAGTAGCAGTGTCAGATCAAATCCCAGTTCCTTGTTTGATTGGTTTAGATCTAGCCAAGCATGTGCAAAGTGTTTTAATAGTAACCCACTCTCAGGGGAGGCAGATTGAAGCCTCTGAGGGAAGTCCTGAAACTCTTGTTGAAACACCCACTTTAGGTGAACATCCTGAAATGAGAGAGACAGCTGATTTAGTGCTAATGAGAAATCCTAATAGTTCCTCCTTTAGTAAGGAGCAGAAGGAAGATATTACCTTAAATGATTGCTTTGGAAAAGTTAATGAGAATCCCATTCCACTGACCCCTGAACACCCAGAGAGGTATTGTGTGGGAAAAGATTTATTATATAGAGAGGTTTTAATGGTTCCTCATAAGGGAGGAGGATCCCACAAACAGCATTGTCCCTGTTAAATACAGCGAAAAGATTATAGAAAAGGAACACAAAGACGTATTTGGGGCATACACGGGCATCTCTCGCACCAAGCAAAGAGTGGCACAGAACTTTTATTGCCCAGGGATGGGGAAGCAAGTTAAACAATATTGTCAAAGCTGTGAGACTTTCCAAAAACGAGGTACTGGAAATGACAAGACGAGGGCTAAGCTATGCCCATTGCCAGTGATCTTGACCCCTTTCCAACGTGTGGGTCTGCAAAAGTCCTTAGAGATAGCAGAGCAGAACTTGGGGGGTGCTCAAGAAAAGAAGAAAAGCTGGCATGATAAAGAGGCCTGGGAAAGAACATTCTGTCCCAACGACAAGGTACTGATGCTGAGACCCATAAAGGGGAGTGAATTGCAGTTGGCATAGTCAGGACCTGTGGATTTGTTGCAGTGGCACTGGAGGGCTGAGGAGACTAGTATTGGGAAGGCTCCACATGCAGCTGCAAAAGCAGAGAAAATCCTGCAAGGCGAGCCCCTACCTGAGAAACCAGAGATTAATGGGAGAGAACTAGATGATGAAAATCTCAATGAGTCTGAAATGAGCCAAGTGTTTGAGATTGCACTTAGAAGAAACTTGCCTGTGAATTTTGAGGTGACCCAGCTAAGTGGTCCCCCTCATATGAAGAACTTTGTGATAAAAGTACCTGTGGGCAAATTTATGGGTGAGGGTAAAGGCAAGTGCAAGAACATTTCAAAGAAGAACGCAGCCATAGATGTTCTGGAGGAGTGGAAGAAACTGCCTACCCTTCCCACAGTTGAGGAAGCGAAGGCACTAATCAAAAAGAAAACAGGCTTAGCCAGAAAGAGGCGAGCTGAGGACATCCAGTGGACGTCAAAGTGCCAGGTAACCTTCAATCGTCTGAAGAGGGCATGGACTTCAGGACCTGTCCTTGTTGCACCGGACTTTGACCGTGAGTTCATCATCTGCATGGATGTGTCAAACGTGGGACTGGGAGCCATGCTGTGCCAAGCGGACAACAGCGGGAATCTACACCCAGTGACTTTTATCAGCAGGAGACTCCAACCTGGTGAGATACATTTGTCCGCCATTGAGAGGGTGTGCCTAGCTGTTGTATGGACACTCCAAAAGCTGAAGCCCTACATTTGGGGAAGGAAATTTGTCCTCTGCACCGACCATTCCCCTTTAGTGTGGCTACGAACTATGAAATCCAATAGCAGCGAACTTGCAAGATGGACGCTGATTCTGCAAGACTTTGACTTTGAAATCTGCAGCGTAAAAGGGACCCAGAATGTGGTTGCTGATGCCTTGTCCTGAAAGCCAAATGACTAACAGGTGGATAAAAGTTTGTAATATTGTATTAACTGTTCTGTTTGTGTAATAGTTATGGAATATGCTTAAAGTGCAGAGTTTGCTTGGATGTTGATGAACTGAGAGGTGTGCATAGTGATGGTAAAAATAATGGTGAGTATCCTTATTAATGTAAAAGTAATGTAATGTAATTCATATTAATGTAAGTAATGTAAGAGGTTAATATATATTTATTAATGTAAGAGGAATATAATGTATCCTTGGTAATGTAAGTGATGTAAAAGGTTAGTATTTGTATTCTTCCATAAACCTTCGTTTGTTTATGAGGGCGTGGCATCCGCCCAGGTCATGAACATTCATATGCTATCTGCATAGACCAATGGGAGTGCTGGAGGGGTGGAGTCATGAGATATAAGAGACTCAGCAGGAAGAGGGGGAGTTTAGATAGAGAGATAGGGAGTTGGAGATTAGTTGAGGAGATTGAGAGAGAGAGTTTTGGAGTTTGGGCGGGAGAGTGGTGGTTGACAGGGTTAAAGAAACCTAATTTGGTGGCGGACAAAATTGGGAATTATAGGCCCGTCGCCAATGTTTCTTTCTTGAGTAAAGTGGTCAAGAAGGTGGTGGCCGATCAGCTCCAGGCACTCCTGCAGGAAACTGATGCCCTTGATCCGTTCCAGTCGGGCTTCAGCCCACGGCATGGTACGGAAACAGCATTGGTCGCCCTGCAGGATGACCTCCTGAGGGAGGCCGACAGGGGCAATATGTCCTTGTTGGTCCTCCTCGATATCTCAGTGGCCTTTGATGCCGTCGACCATGGTATCCTCCTGGAGCGGCTCTCCAAGTTGGGAATTGGTGACCTCGCTTTGGCGTGGCTCCGTTCCTTCTTGGAGGACCGTCCCCAGAGAGTGCAGCTTGGCAAGATGATTTCCACCCCATGTATCCTCAATTGTGGGGTTCCGCAGGGGTCGATCATCTCGCCAATGGTATTTAATATCTATATGAGGCCGCTGGGTGAGGTCATCCAGAGTTGTGGGGCCCGCTCTACCTCTCCTTTTTTCCTACCGCAGTGGATGCTGTTCCGACCCTTGAACACTGCTTGGGGACTGTTCTGGAGTGGATGAGGGCAAATGGACTAAGGTTGAATCCGGACAAGATGGAAATATTGCGCATGGGCAGCCCTGGCATCAGTGGATTGGGAAACTCCCTCTCCTTTGGGGGAGTGACTCTTCCCACGAAGAGTGAGGTTCGCAGCTTGGGCATCTGCCTAGACCCAGATCTCACCATGCAAACCCAGGTGGCATCTGTGGTCTGGCCAGCCCATTTCCATCTTTGGAGGATTGCCCAGCTGTGTCCCTATCTAGACGTGGGGGCACTCACGACGCTGATTCATGCCCTCGTAATCTCAAGAATAGACTACTGCAGTGCTCTCTACGTGGGGCAACCCTTGAGGCTGATGCGGAGACTTCAACTGGTCCAGAATTTGGCGGCCAGATTAATAACTGGGGTGAGGAAATTCCAGCACATCTCCCCCACTCTGGCCACCCTTCATTGGCTACCGGTTCGTTTCTGCATCGACTTCAAGGTTATATGATAACATTCAAAGCCCTAAACGGTTTAGGATCTCGGTACCTATCAGAACGCCTGCTCCCAGCCAGATCTGTCCATAATACCCGTTCTTCACAGGCAGGACAGTTGAGGGCCCTGACCCCGAAGGAGGCCCGGAGGGAAAGAACAAGAAACCGGGCCTTCTCGGCAGTCACCCCCCCCCCCCCCCCGCCTATGGAACAACCTGCCTATTGAGATCAGACTGGCACCCTCACTGGATGGGTTCAAAAGAGCATTGAAGACCTGGCTCTTCCGCCAGGCTTTCCTGGAGCATTAAGATCTCGGCCTCCCTTTTACCATCCTTTTTGCCATCCTCTCCATCACCCTTTTTTACCACCTTCATTTCCATCTGTTTTAATTTACCCTATTTGGTTATGTATTAATTTATTTTTTATCGTGTTTTAATATTGTTGCTGATATTGTTGTTAGCCACCCAGAGTGGCCTGGTTGCCACATGGTGCGGGATATAAACCCAATAAATAAATAAATAGATAGATAGATAAATAAATAAATAAATAAAAATAAAGGAGAATGTTTGTTTAAGAGTTACCAACATTGCTTATTCTGTCAACATCTGTAACATTAAACAATTTCTATTTGGTTCTTTTAAAATGACATATGGCCTGGACCTCGATCATTAATAATAGATAATGTTGATGTAATCAACTCGTGGCAGCTGAAAGACATGTAGCGTGAGCTCTTAGTTTGGTGAAACAATCAGGGGCCACGTGGGGATTGTGACAGTCCTTTACTCCCATTCAAGAGATAAAAATTTTGCAGCAAATTCTGACCAATTTTCCTTTATAGTCCTCTTCCTCCCCCAAATAAATCCTCTCAGGGCAGCATATATTGGAATATAAAATAATATAATAATATACACACTAAAAGTATAATTCACAAACTACAATAAATAAAACAAATGTAAAATATCATAGAATCATGAAGTTGGAAGGGGCCAATAAAGCCATCGAGTCCAACCCCCTGCTCAATGCAGCAATACAAATCAAAGGGTATCTGTCCGGTGGTTGTCTAAACTTCTCTTAAATGCCTCCAGTGTCACCACCTCGAGGTAACTGATTCCATTGCCATACTGCTCTAACAGTTAGGAAGTTTTTCCTGATATTCAACCAAAATCTGTCTTTCTGTAACTTGAGCCCATTGTTGTGTGCCCTGCACTCTGGGATGATTGAGTACAAATTCTGCCCCTCTTCTGTATGACAGGCTTTCAATTATTTGAAAAATGTTATCATATCTTACATCAGTCTTCTTTTCTCAAGGCTAAACATGCCCAATTCTTTCCAAGTGCAAACTAAGACCAACCTTGGGAAAAGATCTTGCTGCATTAAAAAAAAAAGGTCTTCATCTCACTCTTAAAGCCAGAAAGAGGTTTGGCAGAGTTCCCAGCGAATGGATTCCACAAATGTAGAACACAGGACCCTGTGCTTGACTTCCATCGATGATGGGACAAAAAACAGGATCTTCAAGGTTAACACCTGATAAAGTCCATATGGGTACAGAGGGGTCTTTCACTTAATCTGGTCTCAGGCCATTTAGGTCTTCTTCAGAGGTTAATACCACCACTTTAAATTAGGCCTTGAAATTAAGTTATAGCCAATGCGACTGGCAACTGGCATAAATGAAGGAACAAAGCAAACAATATCTGCTGACCAAATTATTTCTACTGATAGCCAGACAGTCACTATTTTTTTTCCACACTGTAAAACTTTCATGTGACTGCAGTTTGACCTTAAGCAGATCCACCTTTCTCTACATCGGTAGAGCTTTAAAATTTGTACACATTAACTCAAGCAACACTTCTTTTATTTTGCCAAAAATTTTTTTAAAAAAATTATAAATGCAATGGGGAAAAAAAAAAAAGACAAGACAGAAAAGTAAAAGAAGAGAAGGGAAATACATATTATAACAAAAAGGGGGGAAACCATGGGGTCCTTTTACACAATCAAAAGGCGAGGGTAAATTGTATCTTTGTTAGACGACTAAAAAAACACATACAAGCCTTCATCAGGCTGGGCACCACCTAACTGCAGAAAAAAAAAGGAATTGCCAAAATTCATGGCTAGCTATTTATGCCAGACTTCTTTATACTTATTACACTGCTGAAATAAGTCAGGAGCTACTTTGGGTTTTTAGAAGTCAATTTAATATCAATCCCCAAAAAGATAATGAGTGCAATACACAGATATATATTAAACTGAGTGGAAGAGTTGGTTGGTCCCAAACATAGTGAAAGACCATCAAGCGAATTATTTATGCATGGATATAATTAAATTGACATTATTGTCCAAACAGACAAATACAACCAGGCCAATTCACAGAGATACAAAGAATTGCACAACTAGCTCTGTGTGTCCAAGGGGACTTCGGCCTTTTATTTCTTGAACAGTTTCCTGTCGTTTCACAAAGCACCCTATTTCAGAAACATTGCGAAGTGGTATCAGGGACTTCCACTCAATTTTATTTATAAATCAAATTTCCCAGTGGGTCTACCTAGAATAATTCTCTGTATCCTGATGAAAATATAGCAAACATAACTCAGAATGAGCAAAGGAGTTAATTATGCATTTTCCTCTGGCACTTCATTTCCTTTAGATTGTTACAGTCAACCAGATTTTAA
The DNA here is from genome assembly GCA_037013535.1 of Intellagama lesueurii. Classification (NCBI taxonomy): domain Eukaryota; kingdom Metazoa; phylum Chordata; class Lepidosauria; order Squamata; family Agamidae; genus Intellagama; species Intellagama lesueurii. The sequence goes on from JBAJHW010000002.1 coordinate 249,309,869, forward strand.
TCTTCTTTTGATGATAGGGTGAAGAGGTACTAATATTGATGCTATTAAAATAAAACCACTATTAAATATTAAAAATGCTGAAATTGCTACCTAATGTCTCAGGCTAACTGCTCTAGCTTTGATTTAAAAGGTGAACGGTGTCAAAATGCAACAGATCTGAAGAGTGAGCATTGCTGGGAGGTGAGGGAAATATGGAACAGATCCAAGTTATTTCAAGAATCAAGGAGAGGAGGAGTTCAAACAACAGGACACAAATATTTCCTTAATTAGTACTTTAAAGATAGGCATGAAAAGAAGTCAGATGCCAGATTCATGTTGACTAATTATGACTTCCTTGTTAAAGGAGTGGCTGCAGGCATTTCCAGAAGCACGCATGTCATATGATTCAAATTTGAGTAGTGCAGCTTGCTCATTGATCTTCTTTGGTGGGTAGATGTTTCTCAAATTTGTTACAGACGAAAAAAGCCCAGCTTTTACAAAAGGCAGATGTAAAGATTTTGGAAATAGGAGGTCACTGCACTGATCACAAACTCAGGAGAGTGATTAGACTGGTCCTAGCCTCAAACAGACAAAAACAGGCCCCAGGAAATGGATCTCCCTGAATTGCAGCTATGAGAAAACGGTGGGCCTGCAGAACAGACAGCTTCATTCTTCCGGCAGTGTTACAGGCATCTAGCAGAAACACAACAGGAAATTATGTAATTGCGATGGATGTTCCTTTGGATGTTATCCACGAGATGTAACAATATTTTGAATTAGCATCTATGCATGTTTAACCGATTGAGTCATACTGTCAGCAGGAGCTATGCAAGGCAAAAATTCCCCCTTTTTGTTTACTCCCACCTTACTATTCGTGATCATTATTCTTGCAGAAATACGGGAAGCAGGCAGAGGCTTTTATCTATCAGAAGTATATTTGTGCCCAGCCTGCAGTGCCAAATATTCCAGGAATCCTGACCTTTCTGTCTGAATTTTTTTCTTACCTACAGACAGAGCATTAAGAAAGATTTTAACTTAATAGTCGTGATGCAATAAAAAGAAAATGACATTTAAAATGTCCTGGTTTTAGCAGTTGAAACCAAAGCATATGTGGAGTGAATTTATTTCACCCATAGGTTCATGTTTATCATGGCCTTGGAATTTGGAATTTATCGATGTTTTTCATTGCTTTCTATTATTGTTATGTTTGGTTGTGTTTGCCATCCAGAGTAGTAGCTTTGCTACTGGTGGGGCAGGATAAATAAATAAATAAATAAATAAATAAATAAATAAATAAATGTATAATATTTTCACCATGTGATTCACTAATAGTACAGGTGATACTCTTTTTTATTGACTGCTCTCATGCTAACTGATCCTTCTAGAAAAGAATGTTACTCAATTTTTTGACCAAGTCTGGATCTAACTGTAGCCACCAAAAATCAGGTTCCCAAACTTGGCACCCTAAACCTAGAACACATCTAGAGTGGGGAAAAGTGTGACACAAACAAAATCTAATTGTTATGGAACATGCTCTCAAATGTTCAATACTGGATGGCCTACTGGCGCATGGGTGTGATACTGTCGATCCAGGGATAAGCATTTAATAAGGAAGAGGAACATTACAGAAAGCAAACACTGTTGAGAGAAAAAGCAAACATAATTGAGAGCACTGTTTGCAAAGGAAACCTCATTATGGCCTTGTTACTCCCTAAAAATAATGTGATACTGATAACATTTCTACTTGTAAAGTATTACTTTCCAGCTTCATGTTTTGCCTATGCCTGTAACAAGGAAATAGTGTTGATAACTGCAAAGCCTTTAGATTTACAGGCTGTTTTCGCTGCTATGTATTCCTTATTTGCTAATGAATTATACATTACATCATTGTTTTGCAGTTGTTGTTCTGACAAACATGCTATAAAAATGCTGCTATGGATGCAAATCTCCATATTCATAAGTCAGATCCACATGAAACTCACATGGACTTAGAATGCCAGACTTATAATAATAATTTACAGTACTATACCAAAGAATATATAACTTTAGTGGCAATCACATATCACTTTCTGAATGAGCCTATAGTTTTCCCAACAAAATTATAATACAACAAACAGGAAGAGGAGGAGAACTTGCCGCAGGGGGAGGGCACATATGAATATACATTCCTATTTATGTTCTTGATGTGGAAGGAGATGAAAAGTCCCAGCCTTGAGCTATGATTTTTCCTAAGTTGAGCATGCTATTTTAACTTAAATCAGACATCTCCTCTAAAGCTAGCTCAGTCATCACTGAATGGAACATACTAACCACACACTATATATTGAGTTAGAGCAGAAATGCCCTCCGGATGGTCAGACTACAAATCCCAAAATCTCTTGCAATTTGCAATGCTCACTGGGGCTTCTGGGAGCAGACTTTTTGCACAATTAAAACTAGTGCGTCAGCTACGTCCACTTCTTGAGAGATCTGATCTGGCCACTGTGACACACACCGTAGTTACTTCCTGGCTGGATGACTGTAATGTGCTCTATGCGGAGCTGCCGATGGAAAGTGTCAGGAAAATTCAACAGGTCCAAAATGCAGCAGCCATTTGCTGACTGGAGTTGGTTACAGGGGTCACATAACACCCCCCCCCCAACAGCAACTCCACTGGCTGCTGATCAGTTACCGGGCATAATTCAAAGTGATGGTTTTAACCTATAAAGCCCTAAATGGCTTGGGTCCAAGCTATCTCAAAGACTGTACCTCCCATTATAAGCCAGTTCAGGTATTAAAATCATCAGGAGAGGCCTTTCTCTCAGCCCCACCACCTTCAAAGGTGTGTTTGACGGGGACACAGGAGAGAGGCTTTTCTGTTGCTTCTCCCAGACTTTGGAACTCCCTCTCACAGGAGGCCACACTGGCCCCATCTTTGCTGTCTTTCCGCAAGCAGGCAAAGACCTTTGTCTTCAGGCACGCTTTCCCTCAATAGCCAGCTACCTGTGTGTAATTTTAAGACAGATTGCTATGCATTACTGCTTTGACTGGAATTTTAGTACTACTTGTGTTTTCCATTTTTGTGTTTTCCATTTCTCAGAGTGGCATTTTAAAATATATTTTTGTATAGTTATTGATCTTTGCCTCAGTATTGCCTATCAATGATGCAATATGCCTCTTTATTCATTGTTCATAGTTTTAAATATTGTCTTTTAATGATGTTAACCACCATTGTATACTCTAAACTTTCAACTTTAAATACTGTCTGTCATTGCTGTAAGCCGCTTTGGCTGGAATGGCTGGAACTTCCTAGCACTTGTGTAAGGTTTGCGTAACTTGCCACAGCTAATTACAGCTAAATGACAAGGTGCAGGGGAGCATCTCAGTTGCAGAAATAAATGTCATATGATGGAATTTAAAGATCCACAGAATGGCAAGGTATACATCCTGAAGAAATTTACTCACTACAATACTAAGAGAGTGATCTATGCCATACGTTGTCCTTGCGACAAATTGTATATAGGGAAGACCTCTAGCCCTCTTAAGACTAGGTAATCCTCTTGTTAGCCACTTCAAAGAATTTAGGCACACAATAAAAGATTTAATATTCTGGATCATGGCTAAGTTTCCTGTTAAGTATGAGAGGTCCCTACCGAGGAGGGAAATTGATTGGACATTGAGGTTGAACACTTTAGCCGCTTTTGGGCTAAATGAAGAAATAGGTTTCTTGCCCTTACTATAGCACAACCCCCACTGCCTCGCTGATTATCTCACTGTCCTTGACTCATCTGAGAATAAGTAGATACCATCCCTTCTGTATTTACACTTTGGATTAATGTTGGAGCTGGTATAGACCAAACGAGAAGCAAAAGTTCTAAAAGCTTGGTATGTGTCTTATATGTTGTAATTGAGCTGTACTAGGAGTTTATTGATCTTGTTATGTGCATTCTTATTAATATTTAATATTGTTAACTATATAGATAAGAAATAAGAGCTGTAACTATCCCAAGCCAGCTGTTTCTAAAGTAACATACATTTTTATTTTATGCTTAGCTCCTGAAGAAGGCGACCACTGAAATGCGTTGAGCCTGAGCTTTTTAGATAAGCATAAAATCTGCATTGCCAACATTTTTATACATCTTGAGACTCAGTCTCCCATTTGTACTTTTGAGCATCTCAGTTGTGGAAGATTTGCCCTGGTGCCTCCTCAATTAGCTGAAATTAGTCATGGCAAGTTATGGAAACGTTACACAACCATCAGTAGTATTTTGGCTGACATGATACCATTATTCAAAGAAAACTGAGCAGCATATTGGGTTTATAGTAAATTAATGATTTAGAGAGCTATTCTATATGATATTCCAGACTTACACATAGGAATACTGGATACATTTGTTTCCTTCTTTTCTCCAAACATTCTCTATATCTCAGTTTCTCTGTTAGACATATATACAGTACATGAATGAAGCTCTTGGACTCTTTGAAGTTGGCCATTTGTTCTCGATGAGGCAAACCACACATATTTGAAACCTCATTCTGTAGCTTTGTTGTTGTTACACAAGTGTTCAACTACACTTCCAAAACTGAAACAGAAAATTTGAATCTATTAAATGGTTACCAACATTTTTATAGCCTTTGAAAAATCATATTGCAAAGTTCAGTACATACTGTATAGAGCAGGGCACAAATTAACAGCAGTCAAACAGCTGGTAATGAGGTGGCTTCCAAGTGAGGTAGTTAAGATATTATTGCTTCTGTAAACTCTAAACTGAAGTTTAAAGTAGACATATAATCTTCAACTCCCTGAACAGTCCAATTTGGACACTAAAGATGCTGTTTTACATTTCCAAATATTTTTCCCTTGTCGCTACTTTTTAGACTTGAGTTTTCAGGTTGTAAGCCTTTGTTACTTGCAAAGCAACTCCTTTTGAACACAGAATCTTGGGAGGCATTTGTTACTAACTGCTAATGCCGCCTGCCAAACAAGAACTCCCTGCTGGTGACATGACCACCTAGTGACCTCTAAAAATGTTTTAACAATGTGAAAAATATCTCCCTCTCGTAGGAAACAGCAATTTTTTAAATTAAATGTACATTGAATGTTCAGTTACATACAGATAAATGGTATTCAGAGTCACCTTCTCTGTTTCCAATTTCGGCCGTTTGAAACGCAGCCCAAAACTAAATAAATAAACGTTGATACTAAGAGGAAACTAAGAGCTCTAGAGCCTTGTGAGTTCACAAACAGCTTTTTTCCATTTTCTAAAATCTAAACTTTAAGCCAGACATAGAACAGGTAATGAAAAGAAACAAGTTTGGCAGCCCCTTCCCATGGCTCTTAGCTGAAGATAGATCAAGCCAAAATAAGTGGCTATAAGTGGGCAGACTTAATGTCTTTAAAAGTCTGCAGTTTGCATAGGTAGAGTTAAACATACAGTGTTTACAAATTGAAACACTATCTCTCTGTTGAAAAGACACAATGGCATACTTTCATCATCATCATCATCTCCGTTTAGCTTAGCAAAGGATGCCAGTCTCTCACGTCTATATCTTTCAAGTCTACAGTGAACATCTTACGCTCAAACCAGTTTACGTTTCTTTGAAAGACTTGTTTTTTATAGTGTTTGTTTTTATCAGATAATTGCCTTTGCACAGACATAAATACAGGTCTTTGAATGCTTTGAATTTAAACTCAGCCCTCTTTCTGGCACAGAAGATTTACTGTCCCCCTAGCCATCCTGCCTGTGCTCACCACACTTAAAATTGCCAAAAATAGCACAGTTGTTGGTTTATATTACTTCAGCTAAAGCTGTCCCTCAGGAGCAGACTTATCATAAGGCCACAAAACAAGTTCTACTTGTGGCAAAGAGTTCTTCTGTGCATACTTAGACAACAAGTTTGCCACAGGCATGTTTTGCAGATGGAGTAAACATTTTCCCATTATTTTTTGGGTATGACATGTGCGTATGTCTCTTTCACAGCTTCTCCACCTAAACCTTTTCCCTGGAACTGGCTTATTAAAGCTGTGGGTAAAAGTAAAGTTGTGATCTTCTCCAATATTCTGCCATTCGGGTGCTTGGTTGCTTTAAAAAAAGCAGTCACAGCTACCTGATATACATGCATGGAAGCAAACACTGGTTATATGCCCATATGCTAATTCTTATTTGGTGATGGGATTGCCGCCGCCACTGTTCTGCTGGACAGGACCTTTGGTCATATTACTGGCTGTAACAAGCTCACAGCCAAGCCTTAGTCTTCAGTTATGGCTTCCCTGAGCGAAACAGAATAAATGACAGGGAGGGTAATAAGAAAGGCTGTGATCAGCAATAAAGATCTCTGAAAACAACAGGACAGAGAAGTACATCTGATAAAGTCTGGGCCTGACAAAAGCTTCTAGGCCAGGTTTGATCTGTAGACTCCATTTAAGCCTGCTAATTGGTACTGTTGTTTCTGTCCCTCTCCTTTTTTTATCTCTCTTTCTTGATCACTTAGGAATAAGTGAATTGAACAGCTGTTGCAAAAAATATCTAAATGTTGTACACATATACCATGTTTTATGATGAATGTAACCATAATCTGCCCAGGAAAAGAAAATTACTCACATTTCCCAGTCAATATACGGTCCCCAATCATCCTTGGGGAAGGTGCATTATGTACATTATGTGGGCAATACATTTATAGTTTCCAAGATGTCTTGGTAAATATGCATATCTTAAGAGCATTATCTCCATTGTTGGGTCACTGTGCAATTTCTTCAGATCATATGCACATTTTCAATAAACCATGCTCTCGGTTGCTGTCTCTGACATGGCCAACCTACTGTTCAGAGGACACATGCAGATTATTGTCTCATTTTATGACATCTGTGATATTCATTCCCATTGATCAGTGGGGAAAAGAATGTGTAGTTTTCACGTCCTACTATTCATCTATTCCCTGCTGACCATGATCAGGGCTCAACTTTTCCTTGTCTTTTGAAATCCTGATGACAATGACCTCCTGCTTCCTCACCCAGCAACCCACCACAGCACTAGATAGCCGATCAGCAAAAGACAGCTGGGAAATGAGAAACAGGAAGCCACTCTGCCTTTCCCCTGCTGCCCAACAAACTGGCAGCAAGGGTTGCCACGACCCACCTAAGATTAGACAGCATGTTATGTATGAGCTGCAGACAGCAGATTATCCACATCGTGGACATTTTTCTCTTTTCAGTCCTCAAGAACAAAAACATTTATTTTCAAAACTGTAGAATTTGTTTATGAGTAGACATGTATAAGCTTGTGCTATAAGAAGTGAAATTTATTCAGGAACAGAAACAAGGGTTTTTATCACAGGAAAGCCTGTCCTTTTAAATGCATGCAGCAGTTAATTTAGCATCTGTTCATTCTGGCACATTCCTTTTTCTATTACCTGAATGATAGACACTTTTAGGTTTTATAGTGCATTATAAACAGAAATGCACTTAGAGAGAGATAAAGTATATTTTCCTTGTGTGTATTAAAAAAGAAAGAAAACAATTACGCTCAGGTTCAGTGAGTTCTTCTTTGTCTACAATTCCTAAGTGCAATACCTCAAAGTCTCCTGCCCGTATGTTTAAAATGCAGTAAATCACACCAATTACATTCTTTAGACTGAAATACTTTGTTTCAACAGCAATAAAACGTATTCCCAATCACTTGCCTAAGAGAGAAATGGCTAAAAGGTTATCAGACAAGTGGAGATAATAGATTAACTCACAAAAGGAACAGAGAGCTCTGTTTTCAAAATGAGGTTAGTTATGGGGTGTGGAGGAATTATATTGACATCATTTTCAAGGTTTATTTTTCAATTAATACATGCACTAAAATGGAGAGACTTTTTAGGGAGACCTGTACAAATCTACAATTAAATCCAAAACCTAGCAATGCATTTCAGAGTAGAAGCCAAACATTCAGAAGAGCTGTCTGATGATGTCCTTCTCTCCAGGGGAAACAATCTCTACAGGGAAAACAATCTTATTCTCAGGTGAGCCATCACTGCTCCTATCCTTCAGCAGCAAAGGGTAAATGGTGCAAACATGACAGCTACAACAGCTGTAGGGCTGGTACAATTCCAGGCAAATCCTGTGGAGGTATCAGGGAATGCTGGACTTCCACAGCTCTACACTGACACGCCCAAACCCTCGGTGCCAGTAAGAACAGTGTTGGCAGAACACCGGTGCTGGCAGAGGTTCCTTCAAGTACATCAGGGATCCTCTGTTAGCACAGGTATCCTTTCACGTTTCTCCTTTCCACTGGCAAGATGGGAAACAGTATTTTCAGTGGCATCCCACACATTCTTGGTAAATATGGGATTGCTCCTTAAGCCTACATTTGTATAGTGCTGGGCTGAGGGAGGAGCTTTTAGTAGGCAAAAATGCCACCAGATTGCCACCGGTGGTCTCAATTCCATGGATGGTAATCTGGCAGTAATTGTTACTATTAAAGGCTCATTCTCCCTGCATCTCAAGACTCCAAAAGTCTTCTCCAGGGCAAAAGGGAGCCCTAGAGGGCCTCTTGCCTGAAAAGGGGTATAGGACACTTTCAATTAGTTTAAATTAAATATTACCAGTGCCTGATTATGACAGCGTCTGGTTGCATCATGTAATATTACACAAGAGGATTTTGCTCACTATTTACAGTGGACCCTTGACTTACGGAACTAATCCGTATTGGAACGGTGGCTGCAGGTCGAAAAGTCTGTAGGTCGAGGCTCCATTGACCTACAATGCATTGAAAACCGATTAATCCGTAACCGGCCGTTTTTGGTCCATTTTGTTTGATTTTCCGGTCTGTAGGCCGATTCTCTGGCCGCAATTCGAACCTAAATTTTGCAGCCAGAGAAGTCTGTAACTCGAAAAGTCTGCAGGTCGAGCCGTCTGTAAGTCGAGGGTCCACTGTATGTCTGTCTGTCTACATACGCATACATTAATTGTAAACAAATTAAATTGTCATTTAATACTCACTATTTCTCCCCTTCCCTTCCTCCTCTTTGTTGTGCTCCCAGCATTGAAAGGTAAATTGCAAGTTCCTTGGAGTGTGGACCAGCCCTTTCAATCATACCTTTAATTTATTTGTTAACTGTAACAGACTGACATACTGAAAAGTAAGTAATACAGCTGATAATAAAACTAACAAAAGAGGAAAACATTAGCCTTCTGTCTAAAGTAATGGAGAGAGCATTGCACAGATCAGAGGAGGGGCACTGAAGAGAAGGCTGTAGAGGAAGCACCCATTGCATAATTGTGTGTTGCAGTATCCAAAAGAGTCCCTCTGTATATGCTTTGAAAGATGAGGTAAAAATTTTAGATGGGATTTGATGTTCCTTCAGATGGATGAGTCTTAAGCTGTTTAAGGCTTTAAATATCAATACCAACACTTCGAATTATGCCTGGATGTTGACTGGTAACCAGTCCAACTGATGCAGAACTAGATGAATACACCTAAAATAGCCAGTCACCCATGACGGAGTTGAACTTTAAAAGGCCTGGGTACCCCTAGTCACCCAGACTGTAAACTGGCCAAATTCAATGCACATTGCTAAAAAGAGATCTTCTTGGAGCTTAAACAATGCCTACAAATAAATCAAAGAATAATGTCTGCAGCATGACAGCCTTAAAGCTGTTTTCTACCCCTGGAATGTAACCTTTTAAAACCATATGAGGGCTACCTTCTCCTTGTTTTAGTCTCTTTCCAGTCCTAGGTCTAAATCCCAATGCTAGTAGTATGCCATCAGCGCAGAATTGTGCTAACCTATGTACCCTATAATTTGATACATTTGGCTTCCTCTTCTGCACAGTGGACAATAAGAATGGTTGCTTGAACTAACAGTACTAATTCCCCATAGTACTGTTAAAAGCTGGAGCAAGTTAATGTAATTCAGGATAATGTTATGTCATATTGGCATAACGTGTGTACTAGGCAACTCAACTCCATAATGAAGGGAATTTCTTGTGGAACAGAGAAACTCTCATACATCATTAAAGTAACATTGACGTTGAGAATAATATTGTCTACTTTGGCTTCAGTTCCTTAGAAATTGAACTCACAAAGCTCTTTCCTAATTCTGGTGTAAAATTTTTACAGATAGTGATTCCTAGTATTAGTCTCAGAAGGTTATACATTTATAAGATCAAGTGTTTCCATTAGAACCTGCTAAGAGTTTGTTACAAAGGCAAAGAGACAAGCCAGCTGGATAGATTTTATTGGTGGTCATTTTTCACAGGACTCACCTAGAGAGGTTTTTTAGCACAGCTGCCAAAACCAGAAATGCTGTTCAGGGTTTTCTTTTGGCATATCCAATACATTCTTTGAAAGTATTTCTCCATTTCACATTTCTAAAAGAGAGTTGTTCAATATTGTGAGAACTAATGGAAAGCTTAACTACCAAGGACTTTAAACGAAGTACATTGGCCACCTGCTACACCTTGCTGGTGTGCGCCTCTGTGCCACAAAGCACACAGATTCTCAGCAAATACATAACTTTCTCAAAAAATATAAATATCAATAACCATTATATCAAATACTCAATTGTTTTGACAGGGAAAAGATGAATAATTGTTTTGTAGAGTAGAAATCATTCCTCCCTGCCCCCATGCATTGCAAAAATGTGCACCTGTTTCAATCCCGTAACTTTACCCTACTTGCTGCTAGTGGTGCATGATTTTAACCCTGTTTAGGGATTCTTTCTACTTCCTTGTGGGACTCATATATGCAGTCCCAGCCCAAGACAGAGGATGTGATGACTGGCTGTACAGCTGATCACATTTATTTGCATGCTGACGTTATGGAAGGCAAATAAAGTCAAAATCATTACCCCAAATTTGCTAGAATATTTTTAAGGCTACTGAAAAAAGTAACAGTGAGTCCAAGTACAAACTACAAATGGACAAAATCTGTCCATTACAATTTCTATTCTATTCTCAACTTTCCTCCCATTTTTTAATTCTGTTCTTTTTTTCAAGTCAGTTGATGACTACTTTTTAGAAGTCTGTACTCACATTTGTGCATTTTTTCTAATATATCGCCTACAAAATGTGTTTTTGTTTACAGTTTCCCCCTTACTTCACTAATACATGGATGGCAAAATGCACTTTCCCAAATATACACAGTTCCATGCACTTGTTGTTTGATTAATATACTGCTGAATTAGTGCAGCTGCACTACTCTACACTACCCAAATATACACAGTTCCATACACTTGTTTGTTTGACTGATTTATATACTGATACATTACTCTGGGCAGTTTACAAATTAAAACTTAAACCCCCAAAAAACTCAGCTAATACGGCAATCTAACAATATAGGACTATAAAATTTCAAAAAGAGGAGGGGAATTAACATTCACATTTACAGCATCTGAGAAAATCAGTTGTTGATAACAGCTTTGAATAATTATGTTTTAACCAATTTCCTAAACATACGGAGGATGGAGCTTCGTGTATGTCAATTGGTCACTTATTCCAAAGACTGGGGGTCACCACCAAAAGGGCCTGATTCCTTGTTGTTGCTCAGACAATGACATCACAGCATTTTGAAAAGTAAATCTGTGTAATGATTATGGAAATCAGAGAATAAAAGTACAAACTAAAAATTGTTCTGCATCTCATTCCAACACTTCCAAGATTTTTTGTTTTCTTTTCTAGAGGAAAAAACTTTACTAGTGGCTGGAGGGAATGCTCTAGCAAATTAGGCTGGAATCCTACCCTTAGCTACTATGCATTGGGCGGTGCAACTTCTGGAGGTGAACTTCCCCGAGAAATCACCATAGACATTATCAGCTGCATGCTGAGTCACACAACTCAATATGCAACTGATAATGTCAACAACGATGGTTTGCCAAATTTATGCCATTTGTTCTATGCCAGAACAGCTAGGTAAGATGATTTGGGCCAATAAACCATAAAGAACCTAAAGGGATTTACCTGCCCCATCCAACAAATATACTGTGAGGGAGCACAATAATGTGATCAGACAAATACAAGTTCCACCACTAGTTAGTAAATAGGAGTATTCGGAATCAGTTTTCTTCATCATCTGAAGTAAATATAAACAAAACGAAGAAGACACAGGGAGAATGAGCAGATAAAATCAGTGATTCAGAAAGTGTGCACTAGGGAAAATAACAATCAAGAGCATATGTAGTCCAAAGAAAGAAAGGCATTGATAATAGCTTGCAGCTACCTTAAAAGCAACTGGTAACAGAAGGGAACAAAGACAAATGGATTTAAAGGACTAGGGGTGGATAATGCAGAGACTGGTAGAGGCTCAGCAAGTACGAACTGGTGGGTGGACCATTTGGTGGGAGCGGACAGAGATTGTTCCTCATCTTCCAATATCAGTCCTAGAAGAGTGTGGCAGAAACATAACACAGGTCAAGGCTGCAGTACTCACAGTCTGGATTGTTCTTAGCTAGCTTCTGTTGGACTTCAGGGACTCTATCATGTACCTACCATGTACATTAGGAAGAGGCCAAGTTGCTCCCTGTATTTCTACTTTACCCTTATACCCCAATGCTATGTCATCTTTTCTGATTTATGTAATGATGGTTGGACTTTCTAATTATGATTCCAGTTTCCCTTCACTAATCTTTCACTCATTTAATTGGAGTGTCCAATTTGATTACAACTGAAAGAGCCCAGAACTAAACCACTGTCTTACCCAACTGCACCTAAGATTTTCATCTTAGTTGAAAAGGAATGTGAAATTCTTCAGCTAATGCCATAGATTAGATGCATAAACTGCAGTTATGGTTGCTACATGTTTTGTAAAGATGATCATATGCAGAGCCAATCTCACTATGTTCAGATGAATTAATCCAATCAGTCACTAATGAACAGCATCATTTTGTATTTTTTTCCTTGAGACTATGATCCAAATTAAATTTATTTGTAAGTAAACCACACTGCATTTATCAGAACTTATTTCCCAGTATGATTTCTCAGGAATGCAGCCACAATCAGTTTTAACGTATGCAAAAGTTTCAAGCCAAATTGCTGGACCCAGTTCTACATCTCAAGGATTATGACTTTTCTGCTGACAGAATTTATAGAGATGTGGTGATTCAAAATTAAAAGCCTTCTGTTAACAGGCTGTGTTCTCTATGACCTTGCTCTTTGCTCTTTCATTATTTACATTTTCTTCTACATTATGTCACTAATTCCCAAAATGTCCCCAAGGGAATTTAACTGTTTTTCAAGTCAGATTGGCCTGCTGAACTTTACAAAATATTATCTGAACTAGCAAAATTGGTTATTCCGATTTTAATCTAGTCTTCTAAAAAAGAAAAGAAAATAGTACAAAGTAGCTTTTTCCTCTTAGAAGAGTAAAACAGCAACACCCTTAGACTGTCCCTAATCTCCATTCTGATGTCTATTTACAAGTTATTCATTGCCAGGGTATCTAGGAACACTATGTAAAGATAAAATGCTACCAACACAAAAAACAAAAAAAACCCTTATAACACAAGAAACAAATTCAGTACAAAAAGAGAACTGGCCAGCTGGCAAAGTACTCAAGATTTCACAAACCTCATTCAAGGGCAAACAGTCTTGTAGATGTCTGCTTGCTGCTTGTTTTCAGACATTCTGTCTACTATTTATCTTCAAGACTGTGTAGAGTGAAGACAGGCAAACTTTGTTTTGTTCCATCTCTTATTCCTCTACAAGAGGCCCAATAACATAATTACAAAGGCTATGTTTCACATGACATAGCTGAAGTGGGGGGACTGTTGAGTTCCACTATACTGTATGTAGGATGGATTTCTTTATTCTTGTTTCATTTCAATTGTCTCATCTTTGGGTTTATGATGACCCATCAACAGGAAACATTTAATACAGTGTCCAATCCCAAAGAAAACAGATGCAGTAACTGTAGTACCACTGCATTCATTTCCCATTAAAGCAAAATGAGGATCGAGGTTTTGCAAGAAAGACTTTTACCATACACTGAGCAAGAAATGCCAGATGTTCAAGCTGGATTCAGATAAGGAAAAGGCACTAGAAAACAATTACAATACTAATATACTAAGCAATTTGAAAAGAAAATCAGTCCGTAATTTACATAATACAGTAAAGCCTTCAATCGGGTGGATTATGAAAGCTATGGGTCATTCTAAAAGAAGTGAGTGTATCTCAACTTTTGATTTTCCTGATGCGCACCCTATATTTTGGACGAGAGGCTACTTTTGGGAAAAATACGGAGAAACAGAATAGTTTCCCATATGCAAAAGTGTTAGACAAGGTTGTATTATTTCTTCCTATATATTCAGTCCATATACAGAAAATACCATACAGAAAGCTGGACCAGATTCAGATGAAAGGGGAGTGAAAAGAGGAAATATCATCTGTGGAGCAGTGACTTGAAATGACTTCTGAGGAAGGTGACAAAAGAAAGTGAAAAAGGAGGATCACAGACAAACATTAAGAAAACAAAAACCATGACCACTGAAGGATTATGTAACTTCAGTGTAGACAGTGAAGAAATCAAAATTGTTAAAGATTTTCTGTGCTTTGGTTCAACCATAAATCAAAATAGAAATTGTGGTAGAACATGAAAGAGCTAGAAAAGATTATCAAATGGAGGATGTATCACAGGAGACCAAGGCCAAGATCATCCACACAGTGGTATTCCTGATTACTGTGGACAGACTGGAAAACTGGACAGGTAAGATCAATTCAAGTCTGATCTCTCGCTAGAGGCAAAAATGAATAAACTAAAGCTAATATTCTTTGGACATATCACAAATAGACAAGATTCACTGCAAAAGACAAAAGGTAACCACAGCCTTCAGTGTGAAAGTCCTGAAAAGGGCAGTTAACAATAGGGCCTTTCAGAGGTCACTAATTTGTAGGTTTGCTAGAAAGTGGAAGCCGCTTGATGACATGCAACAATCTTTTATTACTTCTTATAACTACTTTTTATAGGTAAACCCATTCATAAAGCTGCCTTCTTCCAAGGACTTCATTGTACTATACTTGGGGATTTATGCCTGCAATAAGTAGGATAGGCTGAGAGATACTGATGGTCCTGGAGTAGTCCCAGATGATCTACTGGATGTTCGTAAGAGTGGTTTAACTTTAGCAAGCTGAGCATGAGTCATACACACACATATATAAACACATTTGCACATACATCTATATACACACACCAATAAGCAATATACAATATGTCTGAATTGTATACAATATAGAAATGCCTGAATTGGCTAAGTATCCAAGTAGTCTCTGTTGCAATTCTCATCATGTGAACTTTAAAAACCAAGGATGAATTTAATCCTAACACTCACTTTAACACTGTGAAAATCTTGCAGACATGTCCCCTATATGGAATACGAACATTATAAAACACTCTTCCTGTTCATCTGGCCAAGACTTGATTTTTCTTTGAAAATTATGCACTATAAATTGTGATGTTTTTCATCAGTTACGTTCTTGTAACTGAGACTTCATTAGAGAATTAAGTGTTTCAGCCTGATCATATAAAAAGTCCATACATGATGAAATAGGGCTGAAATTTCCCTTTCTTCTGAAAAAGAGAGGTTACTTACCTGTAACCATAGTTCTTCGAGTGGTCCTCTGTGAATCCACACAAAAGGGTTTTACTGCGCCTGCGCAGGACTTCTCGGAATATTCTAGAGCTTAAAAAGACGTGATTAGTAGGACGTTGCCCCGTGGCGCACATGCTCCGCCTGCCCGTAATATCTCAGTTCCAAAAATGTCCGCCGCTGTCAAGGCTCTGACCGAAACAAAGCTCAAGACACTAAGTGACGGACAGCGGGGAGGATGGGTGGGATATGTGGATTCACAGAGGACCACTTGAAGAACTATGGTTACAGGTAAGTAACCTCTCTTTCTTCTTCGTGGCCTCTGTGAATGCACACAAATGGGTGACTAGTAAGCTCACTTACCGGAAGGAGGGCCGTCACACCAACAATGAAGTCAGCACAGCCCTTCTGAAACTTGCTTCTTTCTTGGCCCTGACGTCCAGACGGTAATGCGTCACGAAAGTCGAGGGAGTTGACCAAGTGGCCGCTCGACAAATGTCAGGGACTTCAACGCCACGCAGCCAGGCAGTGGAAGTGGCCATTGCTCTTGTAGAGTGCGCTTTTAGCACATCTGGCGGAGCCTTGCCTACCAAGTCATAAGCCAAAGTAATGGCAGAGACAATCCACCTCGAGACTGTCATTGAAGAGGCCGGAGAACCTTTCCGTGGGCCATGGAAGCACACAAAGAGTCTGGGAGAAGTGCGAAAATCCTTAGTCCTGGAAACATAAAATGCTAAAGCGCGACAAACATCAAGGGAGTGGAGCATGCGCTCAACATCAGAAGAGCGAGATGGAAATTATGTCGGAAGAATCAAAGGGTGATTAACATGGAAATCTGAAATCACTTTAGGGAGGAAGGTGACGTCTGGGTACAAGACAACTTTGTCTAGATAAAACTGAATATAAGGAGTGTCGGCTCGAAGGGCGGCCAGCTCACTTGCTCGACGTGCAGATGTTATAACTACAAGAAAAAGAGTTTTGAGGGAGAGAAGTTTGAGATGTGTAGAAGCCATGGGCTCAAAAGGAGGGCGAGTGAGAGCATGGAGAACAACTTGGAGGGACCACTGAGGGAGTGGAGGTCATGCAGGTAGGCGAATGTTCCGCAAACCTCTAAGAAACATCTTGAGAGTTGGATGGGAAAATAGACGAGAGGCCTCAGATCCAATAGGTTGATAGGATATTATTGCAGAAATATAAACTTTCAACGTGGAGTGGGCCAAACCTTGATCAAACAGGTGACGAAGAAACAAGAGGAGGGTATCCAGCGAAACAGGAACTGCTGATAAACCTCTTGATGCAACAAATCTAGAGAAAACATTCCACTTATAGGAATACAACAATTTAGTAGAGGGTTTCCTAGCTTTTTCCAGTACCTCCGCTATGACAGGGGGATTCTCCATACCGTGAGGTGTAAAGATTCCAGGTTGGGGTGACAAACACGGCCGTCGTTCTGAGTCAGCAGGTGTGGCCGAAGAGGCAGTCTCAGGACTTCGGCCGCCATGGCCCTGAGAGGAGTAAACCAGGGTTGTCGAGGCCACCGTGGTGCTATTAAGATGGCATTGCCTCGCAGCTGGCAGAGCTTGACTATTGTCCGCTAGATAAGAGGAATGGGGGGAAAAAAGTAGAGGAGGACATCGCCCCAGTCTACCATGAATGCGTCGCCTAGGGAATTCACGCCGCATCCCGCTCGAGAGCAGTAGTTGCTGCATTTCGAGGTGGTCTGGGTGGCAAAAACCTGGTGTTCCCCATCAGTTGCAGAGATGGTGGAAGGCAGAGTCGTCGAGAACCCACTCGTGGGTTTGGGTGGTCAGACGGCTCAAACGGTCGGCAACTTCGTTGTCCTCTGTAGATATATGAATAGCCACAGGGAAGATGTGGCAGTCGTAGCACCATTCCCATAGCTGGATTGCGAGGTATAGAAGAGCCAGTGACTGAGTACCCCCTTGTTTGTTTATATAATACAGAGTGGTCATATTGTCCGTGGTAACCTGGACTCTGCGACCAGCTATGAGGAGGTGGAAAGCTCAGAAAGCCTTGATGACTGCTAGCATTTCTAGGTGGTTGATATGCAGTAGCTTTTCCGAGTTGGACCATAGAGCATGAATTTCATGATCGCCACAGTGTGCGCCCCATCCTATTGGGCTGGCATCCGTCGTGACCTATATAGTCAGTTGAAGAGGTCGAAAAGGAGGTGCGGGACGAAGGTCCACCAAGTGAGTTGGCAAGCTAACTCCGGAGTGACAAGAAGACATTTTGAAGGATGATCTAACAGGCGGTCGAACAGGGACAGGAACCAGGCCTGCAAAGATTGCATCTTGAGCCTCGCGTGTTGGAGCGCGGAAGTGGTTGAGGCCATCAAGCCTAGGAGATGTTGTGCGTGCCGAGCAGAAACCGTGGCATGAGGTTGGAAATGGCAATCTCGTCAATTTGGATATCCGTTCGTGAGGGAGAAAAACTCTGGCCTTGATCGAATCGAGATGCGCCCCGATGTAGTCTATGGTCTACGATGGTTCGAGATGGGACTTCTTGAAATTGACTTGCAAACCGAGTTCTGCCAGAGTCTGAAGAACAAAGGCAGAGTCCCTTCGGGCTGCGGAGTATGACCCTGCTACTATCAACCAATCGTCTATATACGGAAAGACCGTGATGTTGTGCAGAAGAAAATAGGCAGCCACAGGAGCCATACACTTTGTGAAAGTTCTTGGAGCGGTGGACAGCCTGAAGGGGAGGGTATAGAATTGGTAAGCCCTGTCCATGAAGAGGAAACGAAGGTATTTGAAGTGACGTTCGTGATTGGAGATATGGAAATACGCATCTTGTAGGTCTATAACCACAAACCAATCGTCTGGAGAAAGCAGTGGGATAACGGATTCCAGGGTGACCATGCGAAAGCGCTTTGGATGGATGTAGATGTTGAGAAGTCGCAGGTCCAGGATGGGGTGAAGGCCTCTATCGCGTTTGGGGATGGTAAAGTACCTAGATTAGAAACCGTTTAGAACATCTTGGGAAGGTACTCATTGGATAGTGTATTTCTGGATGAGAAGAGAAATTTCGTCCTCTAGGGCAGGTGAGTAAGTCGTAAGTTGGAGATAGCCAAGTGGAGGTCGGTCGGTGAATTCTAACAGGTAGCCGTGTTGTATGATAGAGAGTACCCAAGAGTCCTTGGTGATAATGGACCACTTGTCGAGAAAGGGAGCCAGAAGGGGATGATGGGGACAGCCAGGGAACAGATTCGGAGGGATCAAGTCAAAGATATTGTTTATTCTTTCTTGCAGGTCGACGGAAAAGTTGTCTACGCTGCTGCGCTGGTGCCTGAGAGCGGAAAGAAGGAGCAGCTGAGGAAGATGGAAGATTGGACCTCTCTGGAGCCGGAGTGAAAGGTTTGTAAGAACGATAAGGTTGCTGATATGATTGTTGAAAAGTGAAGGGCCTGCGCCACTGAGTGCGTTGGTATCTAGGCTGCTGGGTGGAGTAGGAATGGGCAGTTTTGCAAATTTTGTGTAGATTGTCCATCGCTTCATCGGTCTTCTCGTTAAAAAGACCGACTCCATCAAATGGAAGATCCTCAATGCGGGATCTAGCATCATCATTGATTCCCGCCAAGCGCAGCCAAGCATGTCTTCGGAGGGAGATGGCAGAAGCCAAAGCCTTCGAGGCAGCATCAGCCGTATGGCGAGATGCAAGACGCTGCTGCTTAGCAAGAGTAGTGGCTTCTAGATGAGTATTGAGCGCATCGGTCCTGATCTCCTCGGGAGCAGACTGAAGGACGGGAAATATTTTGTTCCACAACTGACTGTGATAAGTGCCCATTGCCGCTTGATAGTTGGAAACTCTCATCACAAATGAGGCCAAAGAATATAAACGACGGCCGAGAATGTCCAACTTTCTGCCCTCTCGGTTAGTGGGGGTGACTGCTGACCGGTCACCAGCGCGAGATTGATTACACTGGACAATAATAGAATTTGGAGCAGGATGTTTGACAAGGAAAGCTGTGTCGGCACCGTGTGTTCAATAGTGATTCTCAATCCATCTGGAAACTTGGAGGGAGGTGGACGGCTTGTCCCATGATTCTTTAATAAGGTCCAGCATCGCTGGTATGAAAGCCAGACTCAATGGAGGGGATTTATCCTGATTTATATCGTCGAAGACGAGGTCATGCTTAGGGGGAGGAGGTTGCTCAATATCGAGCTCCAATGACTTGGCCATCCGAAGAATGGGTTGGGAATAAGACGTAAAGTCTTCAGAGGGGGACGGAGGATGAACATCTGCAACATCCAAATTCGGTGTCGGTAAATTCGACGGAGACTCCCTGGAAGCTTCAGAGGGAGGATCATGTTCAGAAGCTGTCGAAACAGAGGAATTTACAGATATGGAGAAAGTTGGTAAAGGAGAGCATTGACAGGCCCGAGCAGTTGAAAGAGGGATCGGTGTCGGGACATGACGGGCAGGTCGGGATCCAGACAAAGCAGTTGTGGGGCGCGATGTCGAAGTCGAGGGCACCGAAGAAACGCGCGAGCACTTGGATGGAACAGGCTCATGTTGAGCAGAAGCTGGAGCGCATCGAGGGACATCCGGCTGAGATAGATGGGGTTTCAATTTCTTAGAGGTCGGTACCATAAGATCGGGTTGATAATAGGCTCGATGCCGACTCCGGATAGGAGGAGGCGACGGTGATGGTGAGGACTCAGATGGGGCATAAATGTAGCGAACACGCTTCAAAGTAATCCTGTTCAAACCGCGGATCAAACTCATCAACACGGTATTGATAGCATTCACCGCGTCGGCCGACCTCATAAACAGGCTCTCCATATTCAGAAAGCGAGTGGTGTCGAGACGGACACGGGACAAAGATTACCTCCTGATACTGAGAAGACGGGAAAACATGGTGCCGCTTCACTGTGGAGGGGACCACGAGACCAATGCCTCTGAGTTCGAGAGATGGATGACAGTTGCCTGCCCGGTCAAAACAGGGCTAGAATGGGCCAAGGCCGGCCTGGATATGACATCAGCCTCAGAGCGGCCATGACTTGGAGACAAGCTCGGTATTGATACCGAGGCTGGAGCTTGAGTAAGCAGTACTGATTCTCCCGCTTCTGAAATGGAGTCCTGGTCCGGTATATCTCTAGACAACTCCTCCAAGATGGGAGACGGGAGGGAAATCTGAACGACCAGAGGCTCTCGAGGGTGGTGAGGCTTAGGAATCTGCTTAGCTTTCTTTTGCTTAGCCCTGTCCTCCTTTTGGTTCTTATCAGGTCGGGCCATAGCCGAAGCCGAGGAGGACTTCGACACCGAGGTCGATGTCGATGCCGAGGGGGATTTCGGCTTAGAAGCCTTGGTAGAGGCTTTCGGCGATGGAGTAATTGGAGCTGGTGGGTGAGAAGACTCAGACCAAGGCACTGGAGTGGAGGTAGGCTCCATCGTAGGGCTGGTTGGATGGGGTGTTACGGATTTTTCCCACAAATGGGACCGAAGTCATTGCAGTTGGAGTTTAAGAGCCGGCTTTGTTAGGTTTTTACACGCCGGACAGGAGTGGGTCTGGTGACTTTCGCCGAGGCAGAACAAGCAACGATTGTGGCCGTCAGTAAAAGGAATTTTATTGACACACGTCGTACAACGCTTGAATGGGCCTGAAGAGGCCATAAAAAAGGGTGGGAAGGGGGGAAGGGGGGAGATGAAAGAAAAATAACTCACAGGGAAAAGTCCGTAAAGGAAAAACTGATCAAGTCTGTAATCCAGGAATCGAAAACATAAGGCAGTCCGTAAGATTAAAAAACCGTAAGATTGAGAAAATCAGAAAATCGCTCTAGTAATCGCTACAGAAGTCCAATTTCAGCGGTGGCTAAAAGGAACTGAGGTATTACGGGCGGGTGGAGCATGCGCACCATGGGGCAACACCCTACTAATCACGTCTTTTTAAGCTCTAGAATATTCCGAGAAGTCCTGCACAGGCGCAGTAAAACCCATTTGTGTGCATTCACAGAGGCCACGAAGAAGAACCTGCAATTCAACTTCATCCATGCTGAAAGGAGGATATAATCCTCTAGTGCACGAAATGTTTTCTGTGATGATCCAGAATAGGACCTTAGTAGTCAACAACTCTGCTCTACTTTGCACTATTTGGAATTGGGTGAGGGGATGTTATTTGCTGTTCTGCCTCAGGCCGCAAGATGTCTTGTGCCTGCCTTGAGAGTGGGACATATTTTATCAACAGAAAATAAATAAAGGGGAGATAGGGTACTTGCTTTCAAAAAGTGTGTCTGTATGAACAATTATTGTTTATTATATTCCAATGAAGGCAGGAAATGGCAGCCGTGGTTCATAACCACTGGAAAATGGATTTAGATTAAACATGGGAAGGGAATCTTAATAATATCATGTTGGAAGGTTTTCCCATTTATTATCCTGGAGCTGTTCCAAGCAAAGGTTGAACAATTATGGCTAAGGAATACAATCCAGATGCCATTCTCCACCCACCAACTCTGAAAGATCACAGAGATGTGACAATTTTTGACTGCCATCCATACATTTTGCTGCTATCAGAAGAAACTCTATGCCCTTACCAGTGTACATGCACAGAACTGATCAGCGCAAGTTAGGTTCATATCCCTGCCATCCCTTTGCATATTCTTTCAATGTGTTGATTGGTCATCTCAATCTCTTCTCTCTTTTGTGGGCTTTTGTGGGAACAGGCTGCATACCGGGTTGATGTGTGTGACCATGCATCAAAATACCCACAGATAAATGGAGGCTGCATCACCAAACCATAGTGGACATAATGGGACTAAAAAGACACCTTAATTTGGGTTAGAATCTATGAGTTGTAAAAGCACTGGCTTCTCCAAAAGGATATAAAATTCTGTACTAAAAGAATGAACCTATGCTCACTATGACAGATTGAGTCTAGAAATATTATGTCTTTATAACAGCTGTGGGGAGTGAGGTCATTCTTCCTTTGGAAATGGAACAGAATGTTTCCCGATAGAGCAATAGGCTCATTGCTCCCCAGGAAGTGGAAAACTCCACTAATTATGATGAATCTCAGGCACACTTGAAAGAGAAATACTTGCTAGGTGTTTGGAAGATAAAGAAAGAGGCATGACATATTTCAGATGGTCAAATCTAGGCCAAGGTGGCGCTCCCAATGCATGCATATGCTAAAAATACAGGTAATGAGCCTGGATGTAACTCAGAATTACAAATGAAAAGGCCAAGATGAAATAAAATCAACGGAGCTGTCAGATGCAGAAGTTTACAATAAGTACCTGTGTTTTTCTATTGTAGCAACGACAAGGGGTCTTCTACACCTTAAAAGACAAACCAATTTTATTTGGCAAAGAATTTCCTGGATTATCGCCCATTTCTTCAGATGCAAGAAAAAGTCTTGCAACCCCTTGAAATCTAACAAGTTTTACTTGGCATAAGCTTTTGTGGACTGTAGCCTACTTTTTTCAGATGCATCTGAAGAAGTGGTAAAGGTAAAGGTTCCCCTTGACAATTTGTCCAGTCGTGTTCGACTCTAGGGGGCGGTGCTCATCCCCGTTTCCAAGCCATAGAGCCAGCGTTTGTCCGAAGACAATCTTCCGTGGTCACATGGCCAGTGCGACTTAGACACGGAACGCTGTTACCTTCCCACCGAGGTGGTCCCTATTTATCTACTCGCATTTGCATGCTTTCGAACCGCTAGGTTGGCGGGAACTGAAGAAGTGGACAAAAGCTTATTTAACTGAAGATGTTTGCTTTACTCATATCTGAACTTGGAAGTAACTATTCTGGTATGAGAAATAACTTAGGCTGGTCTGAAAGACAAGGAACACAGATCATATATACTAGAGATGTGTAGCAGCCCCTAGAGCCAGGCAATGTCCAAGTTAATACAGATATATGCCTTCCCTGTCCTGTGGCATTTGATGACACTCTTTGTTTTGGTGCATGATAATATTTCTGTGTTTCCAGATCTCTGCAAAGAAACACATTCCAACAAACTGAGAAACTGCAGATGGCTATGACCCAAGGTGAGTTGGAACTAGACGATGCCATCAATTTGAGGGATGCATTAAGAGGATTTTACTTCTTCCTGTAGGCACGCTTCCAGAATTGCATAAAGGCCAACAGAGGGATTTGCACCATCACAATGGAGGAGAAAGGTGAACGTGGGGTGGAGAAAGTGCAGACCATAGCACATCTCTGACCTGGCTAATCAACACCCATATAAAAGGAAAATTCAGAGCCTCACACACTCGCACACACAATGCTAGTAGTAAATTGTTTGGTACCATAACTATGTAAGCAAGTTTACAAGAAATGTTAGAATAGAAATCCTAACTAGCTATGATGATGCAAATCTTTCACTTCACATTGCAGCTACACATAATGGCTGGTGGAACACCTGCCAGGGGTATACATAGACCTAGTGACCACATCTGATCCCTCCTTAATGTTTCAGTGGCTGGAGTAACCAAGGGAGAGATTAAGCTTTATTGAGGGCTTCAGCTGTCACTCACCTTCTCCTTATGTGCTAGCAGCTTGGTCTTTTCAATTTCAATTTCCTCTGTTCAAATCACTAGATATCTTTTAATCCCTTGAATGCCAGCTGGAATGTAACATTTTATAGAGGTGTTGCTCTGCCCCATGAGCAACCAGCAGCTCTTTGCCTTGTGCTGCAGTCAAACCAGAATCACACAAACATACTTGATCTGGTGTTGTTTTTCACATTTGTTCAGAAGACAGAGCACATTCCTACTACATACCTTGTAGTCCCTTTTGCCAAGGATAACTCCTCCCCCACCCCGAAGTACTTAGGGTTTTACTAGATGATGCAGAGAATCTGTATCTAGAACAATCTGTCTCTAGAAAACGAGTATCTGTGAAAACACATTAAAAGGAGAAACATGTGTCCTGGGATTACTTCTAGAAAGTAAACAACAGTTTCCTGATTAGGTCTGATGATAGAATCATGCATAATAAAGATTACATACAGTGGTGCCTCGACTTATGAACGTCCCTACTTACGACCATTTCGAGTTACGACCAGCTCCAGCCGCAAAATTTTGCTTCGACTTGTGGCCGGAGCTTCCAGTTACGAACACAAAAAGGCAGGGGGGAAAGGTGGGAAATTCAAATTGCTAACTGTTGGTGGCAAAGAGGCTGCTTCTTTGTAGCTCTTTCGCCCCAGCAGTTAGAGAGTGTGCGATCGGAGGAGGCTTGGGACTGCCTGGCTTCTGCTTCTGAGTGAGAGTGTGTTTGTTTGCAGGGAGGCTTGGGACTGCCTGGTAAGGTAAGGTGCTGCTTTCTGCTTTTTAAAAACTGCCTGTTCTGGGTGGGTTTTGCAGGGTGGGTTTAGGCTGGGGGGGTTATGTTTCTGTGCTGTGTTGTTGTTTTGTTTTTTGGTGATTTTTTTTTTTGCAGCCC
This sequence comes from Intellagama lesueurii, assembly GCA_037013535.1. NCBI lineage: Eukaryota > Metazoa > Chordata > Lepidosauria > Squamata > Agamidae > Intellagama > Intellagama lesueurii. Next base: position 249,334,796 of record JBAJHW010000002.1, read on the forward strand.
CAGCGCCTTCCGATGGCGCTTGCTCCGTTGTTTATTTTTGGTTTTGTTTTATTTTTAAGCCCCAGCGCCTTCGGGGCTTGCTCTGCTGTTTATTTTTTGTTTTTGCTTTTTTGCAGCCCCAGCGCCTTCCGATGGGGCTTGCTCCGTTGTTTATTTTTGGTTTGGTTTTGTTTTAAAGCCCCAGTGCCTTCGGGGCTTGCTCCGTGGTTTTTTTTTATTGTTTTTTTTTATTGTTTTTTTTATTTTTTTGGCAGCCCCAGCACGTTCCTATGGGGCTTGCAGTGTTTTATTTTTATTTTATTTTTTGGGGGTATTTTTTTTTCTTCTGGAACAGATTAATCGCGTTCCAATGCATTTCAATGGGAAATGGTGCTTCAACTTACGACCATTTCGAGTTACGTCCATCTTCTGGAACAGATTATGGTCGTAAGTCGAGGCACTACTGTAGTTAAGAAGAAAACATTGTCAGAGCAGAAATGATACAATTCTCTGACTGTGTGTTTTGATCTTGAGAGGGAAAAGAAAGGTGAGAAGCAGAAGTGGTGGCTGATTCTCTAGCTGCAGCTTCCACTTATTCTCAGTGCACCACTCCCTGCACGTCTTCTGCAGTAGATGATCTACTGCTGCTATAACATATTGGCTAAAATTGAATCATAATACCTCAGGGCTAGTCCATTTGACATTGCAAGATTGCTTTGTCCCCACATGGCGGAAAACGCTGGAACATAAGCTGGGGTATTATGGATTCTCACAACACTACCTATTGTCAATGAATATGATCCAAGCAAAAAATTTGATTAAGCAAAGGATCTTAGATATAGAAAGACAACATGATATAAACAAGGCCAAAGGATTTATTAAAATAAACCCCCTGAATAGATTGCTACCAATGCCGTACTTAAATGATTTAGAGTATCCTGAAACTAGAAGGGCCTTTATGTTATTGCGCATGGATTTGTTGCCATCTGCGGTGTTGCTGGGAAGGTACAATAATACCCCCTACGAGAGTCGGTTGTGTGTATGTGGTGAGGGGACTATAGAGACACTGAGTCATGTCATCCTAGAGTGTAAAATTTATGAGCAGATCCGGGAATGGCTCATAAAACCTAGTATACCTCCCTTGGATGGCAGAGATAGAAAGGAATGCCTTCAGAAGCTTTTGGAGGATAAGAATAAAGAGGTAACAAACAGAGTGGCCAAATTTGGATGGCTGGCGATAAAACTAAGGGATAACTGGCTAAATAATAAGGATAGAATAGGAAGTACTAGGGATATGGTATAGAATATAAAGCTGATTAGAGTCTATATAGTTATCAGATGTACAACCTACTGCTGTTATATCATTTTATTGTGCATTTTACTGTGCATTTAATGTATATGTATATGTTCATTGTTTTAACGGCCAGTGGCTACAAAAAATTTTTATGTTGGGGGAATACCTCATACCCCATCTGAGGACCCACCTGAAATGACTTGGTTTTTAGAATTGAAATATGTGTACATTTTAATCCTGTTGTATTATGTTTTTAATCCAGCATTTTGCAGAAAGTATGTATTTGTATTTGTACTTTTTAACTTGCTAGCTCTGTGGATGTTCAGCTGGCTCCAAGCATGTGTATATATTTATATTTATACCTATGTTTTAAATCTGTGGAAGTTGGATGACCAAAGTGGTCAAAACAATAAAGAATGAATGAAAATGAATGATCCACTAGGAAACTGCAGTTACAGACATTCATTCTGCTTACAATATTAAGCAAATTTAAAAAATAAAAACTTAAAGGAAAAAACACATAACCCAGAAGGAGAGTATAAGTTACTGAGATGAGCAAGATGCAGACAATTCAGTCTTCAACCCCTTCCTCACAGAGTGTGGGCAAGTGTGGGCAAAGCAAGAATTTGATTTTGTGAGCCTACATGCCACCAGGACTTTTCCTCTCTTCAGGCAAACTGCTGCTCGAGTGAATAAAAGAGAGAATGGAAATGGTGGGCCTAGCTGGTAACAATACTGATGTTTCTGAATTTCTGAATGACTGAATGGGGCTAGTATCTCTTTGCTTGGTAAAGGTAAAGTTTCCCCTTGACATTTAGTCCAGTTGTTTCTGACTCTAGGGGGCGGTGCTCATCCCTGTTTCCAAGCCGTAGAGCCAGCGTTTGTCCATAGACAGTTTCCGTGGTCACGTGGCCAGCGCAACTAGACATGGAACGCCGTTACCTTCCCACCGTGGTGGTACCTATTTATCTACTTGCATTTTTACATGCTTTCGAACTGCTAGGTTGGCAGGAGCTGGAACAAGCAGTCGCGTGGATTCGATCTTACGACTGCTGGTCTTCTGACCTTGCAGCACAGAGGCTTCTGCGGTTTAACCCGCAGCGCCACCACGTCCCACCCTTTGCTTGGTAGGGGATTATAAATTTAGATGAAACAAAAAAATTTAAAGAAGACATAAACAAAAGACATGAAAGCTGATGATGTACGATTCAAATCCATCAACTAAGGAAGTCAGTCTAACTGGAGTCATTCTGGAGCAAAATCTGGTTAGCACCCCTAGAAAGAGTTGCTCTCCATTTTTTCATTCTATAACAGCACACCTCCAGATAGAATTTGACAAATGTGGTACCAGTACATGTGATGATGTGTTGTTTTTTTGCCTACCTAGGAAATCTATGGGAGGGGTTCTATATTCTTTTGAAGTAAGCAAATAGGATTCCAGCTTCACTGGCAAGAAAATGCAATATTGAATAAGCAGAGTGTTCTTCTATAATCTGTATGAAGAGCTCCTGCAAAACTCTGAAACTGAAACTGCCAAGAGAGTAAACTGGTTACTCAGACAGAAGTCCCTGATTTGTTTAACAGTTGTGCCAACCATGCAGTTTTGCAGTCAGGCAGGCAGGCAGGCATTAACCAACAAAACTAGCTGAAACTACAATTTATAATTGTTTGCAAAGACACTGACTCCCAAGCAAAAGTTTCTGCTATCGTAACTCAACTGCATCTGCATTATCAGAATTATTGATGCATCCCCTTCCCAGCTTTGGGAGATAAAGAATATTTCTGACTATAAGCATGAGCACTGAGGCAAGGGTATGAGAGTAGTAGCTAAATGATATGAACAAACATTTGGAGATGTCTTCACAGCAGTGAGGGTGACAGTGTTTGAAGAGGTCTATTCTGGCCGACAATGTTACAGTACAGAAAAAGACAATGTTAACAGTCAATTCTGTCTGTTAACACAAAATGAAATGTGACACGTTTGAACAAAGCCCTGAGCATATGTAAAAGTAGAGAGCTGTACTCTGTGTTTATTTCTTCACTGAACAAGATACAGTATTGCAGTTTTTTCTTCACAGTCTCGACGTTGTACAAAAAGGTCATCACTTCACTGAATGAAGCTTCTCTAGGGAGAGATAAATTTAGCTCTAGTTTGTCAGGCTTTCCTTTTCATTCATCAATACATGATCATTTACAAAGAGAGATGTGCAAGCTATGGAAGAAAAGAACAAGTATATTACATAAGAGCCTGACAGATCACTCTGAACTTGGCCATGGAGCTATTTCATGAATGATAAAATACAGCAGTCTCCACAATCTGTTCAGTGTTTAAGGAGTATGAACACAGGGCCTGTTTTTTCCTTTCCTTTTTAAAAGGCTAAAATATTTGCACAACTAATTGAAATAAACAGGAGGAGAAATGAATTTTATTTTATTATAAGTCCCCTCCTGCATGCACACTTTAACATGGTGTGGCTGTTTGAGTGTGTCAGGAAAGCTGAGCACAATATTATAAGAAGGGTACACTCTGTTATGACCCTAGCAGGGTCACCCAAGGTAGAATGGTCCAAGCAGAGACACAACACTAAGGCATATCTACTTTCTTCAGGATTAACCCTAAAATGTAGCCATCCTCTTCAGAATTAATGGTCACATGAGCAGAAAAGAATACACAGTTTCAATGGCAATGCAAATAGAGAAACCTCTGAAGGGCAGCTCCTGGACAGCAGCCATAGTTGAAGTTGACACTGCAAGATGATCTTTCACAGAAAATAGCAGTGACACTCAAGTTAACTCTGGTAAGTAGTGTAGAGAACAAGGAAATGGTAAACCACTGTTAAAAGGTCCACAGTAACTGGACCCATGGAGACATCTGTTGAGACAATTAAATTGTCTCACTGATGAGACAATTAAAAATGGAACAAGAGATGAAACTCCCAAGTCAGAAAGCAGTCAATGAGCTACTGGGGAAAAAAACAGGATTAGCACTGTTTATTTTTAGTGATGTTGTTAATGAAGTAATTGAATTAAAGGCAGAAGGATGTCTAGCTGCTAACATGCACATAGACAAAATACTGCATGACACGTATAACTGGAACATAAATTATACAAGTTGCAAATTCTCAACATGGTAATAGATGAGTTAACTACAGTGAACTGAAATAGGGCATTTTCAATTAGAAAATTACAAAGTGTTTATTCTGAAAGCAACAAATTCAACAGAAATGGTGTGACTCTAATAGTGAGTCAAGATATAGCTCAAGTACTTAGGAGCTATAATGTAGAGTCTGACTGAATAACGTCTATCAGACTTCACAAAAAGCATGTCAATATAACATGTCTATGTTCCACCTATAGACACTGAAGAAAGAAAAAGTTAAAAAAGCTGTTACACAAGTATCCAGCAAAAAATTTGTCACATACCAGAACAGGATGTGCTGATAATCATAGATTACCACAATGTAAAAGAAAGAAGGAAAGCAGAACCAAATACCATTAAGGAACTTGGCTTAGCAGTCAGAAATGAAACAGAAGGATGACTCATTGAATGCCCATGGGAATATTGCAAACAATTGCCTCAGACAACCTAATAGATCATTGTATATTGCAATGTGACCAGATGACCACTTTCAAGGAATCAAATAAATGATACAATTGGAAACAAAACATAGGAAAAGTCTATTCTTTCTGAAAAATAAGACCAGGAGCAGACTGTGGTACAGACCAGGAACAGTTAACATCAACCATCAGAATAAAACTGAAGAACAACTCTATAAAACAATATAGCAACAAAATATAAACATAAATACATAATATACAAAATCTGTTGTATGTGCAATCAAGTCACCTTCGATTTATGGTGACCTATGCATGAGTAATCTCCAAAATCTTCTGTCCTCAACAGGCCTGCTCAGCTCTTGTAAACTCAAGGCTGAGGCCATCTTTATGGAGTCAATCCATCTCATATTTGGACTTCCTTTTTTCCTACTGTCTTCATCTTCTCCTAGCATTACTGTCTTTTCCAGATAATCTTGCCTTCTCATGATGTGCCCAAAGTTTTTGCCTCTAGTGATAATTCAGGTTTGATTTGCTTCAGGACCCACAGGACTCAGTGGAAAAGATAACAATGTTAGGAAAGATGGAAGGTGGCAGTAAAGAGGAAAACCTAATATGAGACTGATTGACTCAACAAAGGAAGCCAGCCTTTAGTTTGCAAGAACTGAGCAGGGCTATTAACAATGGGACCCTATAATTCACAGGGTTGTCATAAACTAGAAGCTGCTTGATGGCACACAGATTAGATTTTGCCAATTATCCATAAATTTTATAAGAAACTTTCCCTTGAACCAAAAACAATAAATCCAACATCAGCCAGAATCAACTTAGAAAAGCATCCAGGAACAAAAAGTAGCATGTCTAAATTAATGCCAGTAATAACTCATGTTCATTTTTTTCTCCCAATTAAATACTGCCTCTGCCTAAAAGAGGGAGAGATCAATAAATTAATAGGAAAAAAAGTTGTGTATTTCCTTCTCAATGTTACAGTGCTGTACTTTTTCTCAAGCTCCTCACCCACAATTGTGTATCTTATATTTCCATGAACAAGGAAGGTATAAAATACATGTCAAACACACAGAGAAGCAACTTGTTAAGGAATAATAGACACTAAATTTTAGTGGAAGTCAACAGATCAAACATACAGCTTCTACCACAGATTAAATACACAATGCATAATTCAAATGAACCAAGTTTACATCTTTTTGCTGTTTTTCCATGATAGTTTAATTTATTAAATGCTTGATACTGTTACCAAATTATCTTAACTCTACAAAAACTTAAACACACATATACAGAGAGAAAAAGACTGAAAAAATCTGACCACAGTTGCCTTTAATATTTGGCTGTTTACTCTAAATAAATAAATAGATAAGTAATTAATTTAAAACAGAATTAAATTTGCTATTAAAACCAGACAAATTTTGTCACTGCTTATAAATTCCAGTGATATTATTAATACTAATCCTATTTATTGTTTATGAAACTTTATCTGTGCAATTTAATGTATTCTAATTGATTTCTTTCATTAGGAATATACTGGTATAGTTCCTTCCATCTCTTGGAAATAGTAACTCAGGCGGTTCTTCAGACCTTTGAAAGGATGAGAAGTGAGATTGGACAGGAGTGAATGACACAACATTCTGGTAATAAAGTATGTCAGCAGAAGACCCAAAGAAGTAAATTTGCTAGTGGACACACAGTTGACATTGCTCTACTAGGGTTGAGTTTCCGAGCTGAATAAAATTCAGTGCAAATAAAGTTGGTTTGAGTAAATTCTGAAACAAAGCAATTGGACTAAATAAAAATCAAAGCTTCCTTTGTTGATCAGCTTCAACAGGACACAAATTCAAATTCAAATTGATACACTTCTCTTCAACCTAAGATAATTTACAGGATAGGGAAAGAAAGAGGTATGGGGTGCAGTTTTCTGGCTGATAGGTCTACCTTCTAATTACAGCAGATGGATTTATCAGGGCTGTTCAGTTCCAGAGATTTTAGGAAGTGCTGTTGATGAGTGATATGTAGCATTCCTGATTGAGATGTAAGAACAACTCAAATAGTAGCTTTCCAATTATGAGTGCAAATAATGGATTAGTAATAATGGGAAGTCCATGGCTAGAATCCTATTACTTATGCCTGCCAGCAGAAATACATCAGTGTAAATCTATAAATTTCTGCTAGCAAGCAAGCTGGCATAGGCCTTTGATGTTGTACACTAGACACACAACTTGGTGAACAACAACAAATGTCTACACTAACTTCTTGAATAGAGACAATTCACCACTGAAGTTTATGCTGATGAATTTCTGCTGGCATAATATTTTCACTAGAGTTCTGCCAATAAACATAATTGCATATACAGTAGATGGCTCCAGCAACACTAATATTTTGGGACATTCTTATTTATGTAAATGGTATGATTTCTAAGAAATGAGAACGTTAGTGCCTGAAGAGGTATTGACTGTATATTCAATAGTAATGTACATAAATTAAATTCTGTACATTAACTAGATTCTTTCGAGTTTAACTGGTTTTCCATATGGGTACTGAGCGTGTAATACTTATTTCTACGGTATTTAGTAATTATTTTCATGAGATTTAGGGCTAAAGCCTGCTGTCAATGCCAAGCAAGGAAGACCTGCCAAATCAATGGGATTAAATCAAAGTTGACACAACAAGTCCCATTAATTCAGCAGGTCTACTCTTGCTGGATCTAACAATTAAATATAGTCTTTAGAGATTTATTTTTCATTGGATCTATCATCATTGTTATTTAGTCGTTGCATTGCTGTAATGTTTGGAGGATTACTCTTAAAATCATGCTAAAATTTCACTCAACCCTTCACAGAGAATGACATTAATAGACTTCAAACTACGGTTCTCCTCCTCCTGCCTTGAAACACTCATTTTTCTAAACGGTTGTAGAAGTTTTTCTCATGCATACCTTGAGGGCTTTAGATTATAATTTTAGACTTTATATTAAGTCTTTATTAAGATAAAAAGAGAATTACAACTAAACAGCATCTCACTCAAGATTTTTTTGCATCCACTTGTGTGATGCAGTTAATCACTGAAATATGTATACACTTATGAGAGTGACTAAGAAACAGAAGTATTTAAGAAGCCCTTTATTAAGATGTGAATTTTCTGCATTTCCTAAGCTATGACGGAAACATGAACAATTGAAAAAAGATGTTGGGTTTTATCTTCCTGAGACATGTCAGAAAGCTCTCCCTTACACCATTATCTATACCTCAGATGATAATACTTATGTAACACCTTCCAAGAAATATAATGATATTTATAAGCACCAGACTCTCCGAGAAATAATTAGCTTAAAAATAAATATCTAGCTTAAAAATAAATATCTTGGACAGAGAATGTTCCCTTCAATCACTATAAAATGAATGTTAGGGAAATGCGTATTCCACTTTTCCTCCCACAGTACAATTTCTTCACCTACACATGTCTCACTCATCAGACTTGCACATGAAGCCTGGATTTACCCTTCACGCAGAGATAGGCACTGATGTATTAATTATGCCGGACATTTGCTAATGTAAGTGAGCAATATAATTCAACCCATTTTAAAAATGAAAGTGATTGACTCAAGCTGAAATTTTCACACAAATATTGCTCCAGCAATACAAACATTAGTCATAGAAAGGAGGATGCAAGGAAGACAAGATGTTGCCAGATTACTGAAATCCACAATTGAACGACTAAATAACAACTGAAATAACGAGAGCTGCATTTTAAAAGCTGTGGCTGCCTGGAAAGAGGAAGGGAACTCCAGACACCTTCCTGACCCCTTCTGGGACACTGGCAAGCCAACGTGGTTCCAGATGGAGGAACTGAATTAAGAAATTGGCCTTTGCCCACCTCAACAATGAAAAGTGAAAGACAGAAGGAAAAGAGGAAATGCAACATCAGATGGATTGACTCAGTAAAGAAAACCACAGCCTTAAGGTTGCAAGACTGCTAAAATAATATGTTAACCATCTATAAAACATTGATTCAAAAGAAAACACTTGTCAGTGGTTGATACAGTGTTGTTAGTCTGTGGAACCCCTTGCCACAGGATGTGGTGATGGCATCTAGACTAGATGCCTTTAAAAGGGGATTGGACAGATTTCTGGAGGAAAAGGCCATTGCAGGTTACAAGCCATGATGGGGATGTATAATCTCCAGGCTTAAAAGGAAGGTACTTCAAAATGCTTGAGCGTCCCCTGGACTGCAAGGAGATCAAACCTATCCATTCTGAAGGAAATCAACACTGAGTGCTCACTGGAAGGACAGATCCTGAAGCTGAGGCTTCAATACTTCGGCCATCTCATGAGATGAGAAATCTCCCTGGAAAAGACCCTGATGTTGGGAAAGTGTGAAGGCAAGAGGAGAAGGGGACGACAGAGGACGAGATGGTTGGATAGTGTCATCGAAGCTACCAACATGAATTTGACCAAACTCCGGGAGGCAGTGGAAGACAGGAGGGCCTGGCGTGCTCTGGTCCATGGGGTCACGAAGAGTCGGACATGACTTAACAACTAAACAACAAAAAAACTTCAAAATGCCAGATGCAGGGGAGGGGGATCAGGAGACAGGTCTCGTGTGCTCCCAGAGGCATCTGGTGGGGCCACTGTGAGATACAGGAAGCTGGACTAGATGGGCCATTGGCCTGATCCAGCAGGGCTCTTCTTATGTTCTTATGATACATGCCTTTTCAGTTGGTAATGTTACTTAATTCATAAGGAAACTGTGCAGGGCTTCATTTTTTAAAAAATGGTCTAACGGTGTTAGTTTAGTTTGTGTGCGTGTATGCCAGACTCAAAAATCATAGAAGGCTCTCCTTCAGGCAGCTTATTCTCAGACTATCTATCTATCTATCTATCTATCTATCTATCTATCTATCTATCTATCTATCTATCTATCTATCTATCTATCTATCTATCTATCTATCTATCTATCTGTCTGTCTGTCTGTCTGTCTGTCTGTCTGTCCATTTGATTTATATACCACATCTGACTTAGCTAGGCACACTAATGTCTAATGATGATAATTTAGTTGATGTTTAGTTGATGTTAGCTTTGGTTGTTACTGAACTTAGCAGTGATAATTGAAATGTCTCAAATACTGGAATTTAGATTGTGCAGTAGACTCAGTCTACTTGTATTGTTATTGGATAGACTAGCAATCTCTTCTTGAACATGAAAATTACACATAATGAGTAATTTCCTGACTGGAAGATTGCATGATAGAGCTATTTCTCCATTAAAATAAGTTATTTTTAGTGATTAACTTAAGTGAAATCTAATTGCAAAAAATAGGAACCATATAATATGCTACAGTAGTTTGTTTACTTATACATTATAGGTATAATCCAGCTAAGGTTAGGCACTTTTACACTTCATTGATTTCACCAGAAGTTAAGCATGAGCTTAACACTATCCCACTGAAATCAGTGGAACCTAAAAATAATGCTTGAATTTCTCAAGGTGTACCCTATGCTAACATCATACAGCTGGCAAATCCTGTATCTTATCATTCACCCCTCTCTATTGAAAATGTGACAATCTTTATACTAATGGCCTCTCTAGATGTGTGAGTAGTGTTTAAAGGGTCACAGAAACAAATGTCTGGCTTTCATAAGGTCTCTCATTGCTACAATTTTGTCTTTGTTGCTGGTATCATTTAAGATTATTCCTTTGAGCCTCAAGATTTAATACGAAGAATGTAGCTGAACTGTGAAGACAGTGAGGGAAGCAGGGAGAGGGGAAAAAATAAACAGGAAACTTAAACACAGCCACATGGTCTCACTGAATCTCTTAACTTGCACATAAATAAAAGAGTTGAAATAACTTCCTTTACTTATTAGCTAATTAAGTCTTTCTAGCCTTGACTACAATGGCCGCAATAAAGCTGTGTTTAGCCATAACCTCCAGGCATCTTCCATTAAGACTCACATTCCACACCAACTTACTACATGGCATGCAACTACTTTGCCAACATCTGTGCAGTCTCTCCCCAAATTGCAAAAACTGCAGGGAAACAAAAGAAATTGTAATTTTAAAATTAATGCTTCAAGAACAGAACAGAGATATTCTTCTGTCATGTACCATATATATTCAGTATTCCAGATCCTAGATTTGATATTCTAACTAGGAATAAATTCTTTTTGTGGTCTGCTTAAGTCTATAAGAAATAAAATAAACATGGTAACTAGTCAACAAGCTACTGATAACCATTCTGTTTCTTTTCCTCATGATGTATAACCAAATAAAAGAAACATCAGATTAATGAAATAAAGACTTGTAATTAAACTGTTCCATTATTTTTGTAATTTAATGATGGATAACATCACCCTTTTGCAATCTAACAATAACAATCACTTTTGTGCGACCGCATTACATGATGGAGAAGAAATATCATAGGGTTCAAGTGACTTGCGAAGTGCCCGATGCTTCCACTGCAAGCTCTACTTGTGGGAGTTGATGGAATAATGAAGTGGACAGGAAGACAGTGTGTTTCATATCATACATACATATTTGTAACATTCAGGTATTTTACGTCACTAAAAGTAGCTATTTTAATTACTTTTAAGAAATGTGAAATTAAAGAAGTGCTTTTTAATACTGCAACAAGAAGGGATTTTTTTGGATTTCTTGGACTACAAACCCCATAATTCTTCATTCTGAGAAGTCTTTGAAACTTAACTTGGCCTAGCTCCTCCTAGTTTTCTGTTCGGATAGAAAACTCTGAGCTAGCACTGGAGCAGAAATAGAAAGCTTGGATCGAGCTAGGCCTGGCTAAGCCTCAAAGTCTTCCAGCTAAGGCCTTTTTTCCAAGTGAGTCACATTTAGGTTGAAGGGGTATCTGTCAGGAGAACTCACAGAATGGAGAATTATGGGATTTGTAGTCCAAAAATTCAGAAAGAAAATCCCATCCCCAATTGCAACTATAGTCATATGCAACTATTTCAGCCAATCTCACATTGACCAGTGCACTCTCCCTGGCAGCACTGCAGTTGGGCTGGGAGTACTGAGAGGTGAGTGAGTCAGTTGCTTATGCTTGGATATGACTAGGAGAGAACTGGTAGAAAGAAAAAGGTCCTTTTTAAGGAGAAAGGTGGGATATAAACAAACAAACAAACAAACAAACAGGTAAACAATCAAACAGCATTAAAACATATGTAAGGCAAATTCAAAAATTCAAAACCAGCAGTTCTTTGCCACAGCTCTAAACTTTGCCCCCCATGAACTAACTGAAACACAATAAACCATGTTTCCATGAGAGAAAAGGTCAGTGGTCATCTGTGTATTCACACATGTGGGTTCATCTGTATGATGAAAAGAAGAATGATGAAAAGAAGGAGGCGTAACAAAGAAGTAAGAGAAAAACTATATACAGATGATTAATAACAGTAGGCTTTAAGAAAATTCCTGACATGTTCTCTCAGTGGTGGTAAGACATTTGTGCAGGCACAGAACAAACTCACGTGTGTGATTTCACAGAGACCATAAAGAAGACAGGGAAGTTCACAAAGTCACAGAATTTGTCCATGTTCTTCTTTGTTCTGAAACAAGCCTGGCATCATCTGAGTGACGATACTTTCAATGACAATCAGGTACATTTGGGAGAACAAATGCCGTGCGCCAAAACAAAACCTAAGCCCCTCTGAGTTGGTACTGTGAGATAGCTCACAATATTAAAAATAATAGAATTAAAAACATAGTAAGTTATACATTAAAAATAACTAAACTATAAAATTGATTAAAATAAGTTTGAATGATTAAAAGCATGCAACATGTTAACAACTATCTTAACTTAAAAAACAGCATTCAGAAACTCAGTCATGATTGTTAAAAACCTGCCTGAAAAAGGTGGGTCTTCAGCTGTCGGCAGAAGAATAAAAGGTCGGGGGCCAGCCTGATCTCCCGAGGGAGAGCATTCCATAACCTGGGAGCAGCCACAGAGAAGGCCCTCTCCCGTGTCCCATCAACTGTGACTGTGTTGGCAATGGGACCAAGACTAGGGCCTACTCCGATGATCTTAAACCCTGAGAAGGCTCATATGGGTTCTTCAGGTAGCATATACCAAGACTCTAGATGCTCCTCAAATTTCACTTTATCATGTCAATGTTATCTGAAGAGTTTTGGTGCACGGTAGTAGTATTGTAATCCCTTTTATAATGCAGTGAACTATTGTATTGAACCATAATGGTTCAATATGATAGTTCACTGCATTATAAAAGGGTTCTGTTTTGTCTATGTAGTTTAACATCTATATGAAACTGCTGGAAGAGATGGTCCAGAGTTTTGGGGTTTGGTGTCACCAATATGCTGATGACTCCCAACTCTACCTATCCGTGCCATCTAAATCCAAAGAAGCTGTTTCATCTCTAGACCAGTGCTTGGTATCCAGTAATGGACTGGATGAGGGTGAATAAACTGAAACTTAATCCTGACGAGACAGAGGTGCTCCTGGTCAGTCAAAAGGCAGATCAAGGAACAGGGATGCAGCCTGTACTGGATGGGGTTACGCTCCCCCTGAAAACACAGGTACGCTGCTTGGAGGTGCTCCTGGATTCATCTCTGAGTCTGGATGCCCAGGTTTCGGTGGCGGCCAGGAGTGCTTTTGCACAATTAAAACTAGTGCATCAGCTATGTCCATTTCTTGAGAGATCTGATCTGGCCCCTGTGACACACACCGTAGTTACTTCCCACCTGGATTACTGTAACGCGCTCTATGCAGGGCTGCCCATGGAAAGTGTCAGGAAACTCCAGCGGGCCCAAAAGGCAGCAGCCAGATTGCTGACTGAGGCTGGTTACAAGGATCACAAAATCCCCATTACAGCAGCTCCGCAGGCTGCCGATTTGGGAACAATTCAAAGTGCTGGTTTTAACCTATAAAGCCCTAAATGGCCTGGGTCCAAGCTATCTCAAAGACCATGTCTCCCGTTATGGGCCAGCTCGGGTGTTAAAATAATCAGAAGAAGCCTTTCTCTTGGTCCCACCACCTTCACAGGGGTGTTTGATGGGGACACGGGAGAGGGCCTTCTCTGCTGCTGCCCCCAGACTTGGAACTGCCTCCTACTGAAGGCTAGGCAGGCCTCATCTTTGTTGTCCTTCTGCAAGCAGGCAAAGTCCTTTCTCTTCAGGCAAGCCTTCCCTCAGTGACTAGCTAGTGGTGGTGGTTGTTTAGTCGTTGAGTCGTGTCCGACTCTTCGTGACCCCATGGACCAGAGCACGCCAGGCCCTCCTGTCTTCCACTGCCTAGTGGAGTGTGATTTTTAGATGGCTTTTTATGCATTATTACTTTGACTGGGTTTTTAGTACTATTTGTGTTTTCCATTTCTCAGAGTGTTATTTCTTTTTAATACTTGTACACTTATGGTTTTTAGCTTTAATACTGTCTTTTAATGATGTAAGCTGCCCGTTTATATTCATTGTTCTTAGCTTTAAATATTTATAAATTATGTAAACCATCATTGTATAGTCATTGTTTTCAGCTTTAAACATTGCCTTTCATTGTTGTAAGCTGTCTTGGGTGAGTGAGAAGAGTGAATCAGTTGCTTATGCTTGGATATGACTAGGAGAGAACTGGAAAAAAAATAGGTCCTTTTTAAGGAGAAAGGTGGGATGAAAATATTTTAAATAAATAAATAATACTTTGATTAATCTGATCCTGAGACATACATGGAGTACAAAGAAATGTGTGAATATGAAATCACTAGGGAAAGGGGAGATCCATCAAAGCCTCCATTCCTACAAAAACTGCTATATGCATGCAACTCAACACGCATGCAATAGAAAATAAAACAGAAGACAAAATTTTAAGAAGATTTTAAGTATTCAGTTTCAGAAGGCAATATCAACATTATATCTGGAAAAGGTAACCAAATATTTATCTGGGCAAACCTTTGGGGAATGTTCAAAATTTGCACATTTTGCTACTCTGTTGTTGTTTTAAATCACATATCATAATCTATTATATCACTCCCAAAGAGGAGGAAAAGGGCAAGGAGAAGCTTCATTACACTTCTGTGATTAACATATTTTTATGTCACTATATGAAACACCTCTCTTGGCATAGCGTCATATCTTAGCAAACTTAAATCAGTCAATTTTTGGAAAGTTAAAAAAAAATCAGCTTTTTATTCCATACATTTAATATAGACACATTTGAAGTGTTTTCAAATAAACACTATTCAGTACAGGAACTGCCAAAGGCACATATTTCCCTTTCAATGTTCCTGGGGAAGTGGTTTGTTAAGCTATTGTTCTCAATGAAAAACTCATGTGTTTGTTCAGCACAATATGGGTCGTTGCTCTGAGTGAAAGATTCCCTTGACATGGCAAAACTTTCAACTGAAACAAGCCTTTGCCAAGTATATTTTAGCCAGATGCAGCCCAGCTTTGATTAGCAGCAATTGAATTCCGTGTATGATAGATAATGATGATTTTGTTTCTCTTTAGTGAGGAAACCTCTTCAACATTTAATCAAGAAATATACTTACATGCATGCACATACATACTGAAAGCACCAAGCTAATTTAAAACCGCAGTTCATCTCAACTTCCTTGACCTCTGACTGTTTAATCTTAAGAGGACATATGCAATACCAACTAAAAATAATGTAATAAAATATTTATTTTGGCAGATACAGTACAGACATTGCAAAGAGACGTGGTGTTTGGAAATTTTCTACCGCACATATAGAGAGCAGAAAGGATTCCAAATACATTCCTGATTTCCCACTTGTGGGAAAGCATCTACTGGATAATGATAATGGCAAAATGGCAAAGATATATGCCATTTTGGAATGTTGTTCCAGTTCTTCTCATCTGTGTCTAAGGAAACACTCTGAAACTTGCTATTTATTGTGTATAAGAAGCAATCTGAGTTGACATTTGGCCATATACAGTATTAAGTGTAGCAAAACCATTTAGATTTTCTTTAGAGCTTCTGTGCATGTTTACAGAATCTGTATAAAATTAAGAGTCTTGTTTATCTATTTTTAAATGAAATACAATTATATATATTCAAAAGGCTCAAAAACAGTGGGCAAAATCTCACTTGTTTCTTATCAAAGTAGAGTAACTAATTGCAACAAGTTAAAGAGATGTTGTTCGTGTCCCTTGTTATGAGAATAACATTGGATTGAAAAAAAGACCCATGAACATCTCTCTGAATTCTTTGAGTAAAAGATGGGATTAGAACACACATAAATAAACAAATGGAGAAAACCAGCATTTTTAACTACATACAAAATTTAAAAACTACTTTTGGGAATCAAAATTAAGAAACACTTTGAAATTGGAGATTAAAATTATTTGATGGAAATTAAAAACCATTGGCAGACTTTCTTGGCTCCTCAGAGTGGGAATTTATTTAAAAATTCAGTCATTGTAGCTACAAACGCTACCTCTGCTTTAAACAACTATTCAGCTATGATCACAGCTCTAAAAGCTGTACTAACTTCAAAACAATCCCCCACTGGAGCCATTGTAAGAACAAGTTGCCCCAAGTGGTTTGATAAAGACTGCTATGCACTTAAAAAACAACTGAGAGATATATACAACCATTATAGGAGTGAAAATTTAAATATTTTACCACAAGAATATTACAAAATTAAAAAGGAATATAAACAACTGATAGCTGTTAAAAAGAGACAAGTAATTCAGGAAAGATGGAATGCATTAATAGAAGCCTCATTAAATAAAAACTCAAAATTATTTTGGGCTCTTGTGACAGATGCCCTGAGTTCCTCTTCTAATCCACCATACTGTAACATCACTGCAGATATCTGGGAACAGCATTTTCTTGCTTTGTTCAAAGATATTAGAGAGGGTTCAGAGGATAGCCCCCCTACTATAGATACACCGGATACTCCATCTTGGAATCCAGTTACTCAATTTGAAATAAAATCCTTGATCAGATGTATTAAAGCAGGTAAGGCCCCAGGAATTGATACCATTCTGCCAGAAATGCTAAAAGCCAATGTAGGTTGATGGGCCCCTTTGCTGGCTAATCTGTTCACACATATTAACAACTCAGGTAAATTCCATGTTGATTAGTTAGAGGCTATTGTTGTACCAGTTTTTAAGAAAGGTGATAGAGGAGACCCATCAAATTATAGACCCATTAGCTTATTGTCGGTGATGGGTAAACCGTATACCAGTTATTTAAAACAGAAATTAGTATCTTGGATAGAAGATCAGAATATCCTGGGAAATGAGCAGGCAGGATTTAGAAAAGACAAATCAACAATAGATCATTGTATTCTATTATATCACCTAGCCGAGAAATATATGACCTCATATGGTAACGGTTTATTCACTGCTTTTATAGATTTAAAATCTGCCTTTGATTCTATACCAAGAGACAAACTATGGATAAAATTATGTAATACTTCCATCGACAAGAGACTTTTGTATTTGATTAAATGCCTCCATCAGGGAACTACACTTCGCATTAGATGCGGGACAGAAGGGGAATTGACAAAATCTATCCCTGTTTCCAGGGGGGTCTGTCAAGGCTGTATATTGGCTCCCATGCTATTTAATCTTTATTTAAATGAAATGTATCAGAGTTGCCTTGCACCAGACTTTCATCCACCAAACTTGGCTGAAACCAAATGCCCTTTACTTTTGTATGCAGACGATGCTGTTTTGCTTTCCTTGTCAGAAATTGGCCTTAAACGCCAAATGCGGGCATTTATGATCTACTGTAAGAATTATCAATTGAATATAAATATTAGTAAAACAAAAATTATGGTTTTCAACAAGCATGTAGTACCAAAAAAGTGGAAAATTAATGGGAAATACATTGATCAAGTCAAACAATTCAAATATTTGGGCATTTGGTTTAATCAGAATCTCTCTTGGACTCCTCATATAAGATTTATACAGACAGCTCAGAATACCATCAAGGCCATTTCCCGGTTCTTTTTTTACTAAGAGGGCCTAATTTATACCAGCTGCTATTCAGGTATTTAGAGCTAAAGTTCTACCTCAATTATTCTATGGAATCCCAGTGTGGATTCTGGGTTTCCATCTAAGTGTTGAGAGTATTCTTGCAATGTTTTTGATATCTGTTCTTGGATTGCCAAGATGTGTTTCTGTAGCAGGTCTGCAACTCGAGATGGGTGTTCTTTCAATGGAAAGTACAGCCTGGTTACATGCATTTAGATATTGGATTAAAATACTACATTCCGATCCTTTTTCAGGATATCTATATCTCCTTCAGAAGGATGTTTACACCAGCTCTTGGTCAAAAATCTTTCCAACTAAACTGAATTTTTTAGGCCTATCTATGGATTTCCTCCATATCTATGAAATGAAGACAGCTAAGGATATTACTGAAAGACGGATCAAATATATTGATTTCCAACATTCAACAGAGAATGCCCAGAAAATCTGTTCACCCATATATTTTGGTTTGAACTTTGAATTTGGCCAAAGAGCTAAGTATTTGAAAAAATTGACAATCCCAAAATATCGACAGATTTTTTCAAGAGCCAGATTTAACTGTCTAATATCTGCTGTATTAGAGGGCCGCTATCATGGTGTATTATATGAAAACTGATTATGTCCTTGTAATAATAGAGAAATTGAAACATTGCAACATGTTCTCTTTACATGTAGTTATTACAGGGTTGCTTGTGCCAGGCTCCTACACCCCTTAATGAGAACCTTTACAGGAAGATCATTGAAATGGTATACAAAATACCTTTTAGAAGATACATAAAGTCCATTACAGAACTTGTGGCTAAATTCCTTCTCTCTGCCCAGAAAACACGAAAGAGATTCCTCATGTTCAACCAATTTTAAACTTTTTAAATTTACTTTGTGAATTTATACTGTACTTATATTGTATTTTATCAGGCCTTTGGCTGTAGAATAAATTTGTATTGTAAAAATTATCTTGAAAATTCTGTGGGACCAGAAAAGGAAACTCTGCAAAACAACTATATGAACAGAGTTCTTGAGATTTTGATTATATCAAGTATAATCAATAACATTAAGAAACAAAACATGCTATGATTTCTTGATACAGTTATCTTTCTGAACAGCAAAAACAGAAGTTCAAACACATATTTATAAAAAAGGACACTTCTTTTCTCATTGGAATGCATTGCTTTTTCTTTCAAAATAGAAACATATGTGAGTAAACTGTGAGAAGTCATTTGGACTGTTCTCTATGTAAAATAAAAAGCTCACAATCTAGCTATAGTGAATTACTCTTCTTAGGGTGTGGTTACATGTTGAAATACTGCAGGGTTTGAGTAAGGTTTAGCATGCTTGAGATCAATTTTAAAATATCAATTTACATAGCATACAGATAAGTGTACTTTTTGTTTAACCAGGAAGCATTTTTTGTTTGTTGTTGCTGTTCAGAAAGTGAGGTTTGTTTTTTTTAACACCCGCTAGGGGCTTGTTTCTTTCAACTCGATTATGAAGCTGGCTTCCAGCCAAGGAAGGTGAGAGAAGATGCGGGGTGGAAAGGTAACCTTGCAGTCCTATAATTTTTAAAATCTGTAACACTGATCAAGTGCTATCCCAGTTTGAAAAAATGTTTAAAAAATGTAAAACAAATATTAAAAACCACACCACAGCAGAACATGACTTTGTCAGCAGTGGTGGTGAGTGGCTGTGAGAGGCAACCAGTGTGAGGATGGGTGGGCTCAGGACAAAAACCTCAAAAACAATTCCAGGATGATGATGTGCCAGCAATCAGGGCATTTCCCCATAGCTATGGAAGTGTGGGAAGTTATTTTAGTTTTTCGGTGCAAACGTTTCACCCCAGAAATACATAGACTCGAAAGGGTGAAGCACAGGAAGCTGGAGTCTTCACAGTGCCAATTTTAAAATGATGTTTAAAAGCTCGTGTAGCCCCTCAATTGATATAACACAAATCTTACACCTGGATTAAAAGTTGTCCCAAGAGGACGCACACACCAGCCCAAAAACCACATGACTACCATGTGACTTTAAACCAATTTCAATAGCCTTGATACAGCTCCCAACTTATTTCAATTTATTTTAATAGTGCAAACCGCACCCTGTACTAATTTATACTGGAAAGATATCAACACATTCTTATTAGTTTCATGGAGATGTATTCAGATTTTTCCTTCCATAGACAGGACTCCTGTTCAAAAAGTGAATGCAACACTAGGCAATATCCGTATACTGTCTTGATCAAGGCAAAGATCAGCCCCTTGCTATTCTGCTTTTATCCGACTACACCTGGAATAGTTTCTCCTATTCTACACATCATAGTTTAGAAGCATACCCACAAACGGGAATATGTCTAGAACAAGCAACCAAGACAGTAAAGGGTCTGGAGTCATGATGTATAGCTGAGGAAGCTGGGTGTGTTTAATTTAGACAAGAAAATACGTTTCTTGGAGAAAATACTAGATTGGGTAAGGCAATTTTTCAATTATATAAAATTAGTTTGAAGGGCTAGGAACAAATGTGTCACTAATGGTCATTCTGTGTAAATTCCACTTAATTTCAAAACTAACAATTTCATTAACGAATTGATACTGTTAGTTCAACAAATTAATCATTCATTCAACAGGAAATTAATTTCCTCATTTCTAGCATTTAACATTAACAAATTAATATTCAAAGCTAACTTTCCAAGCAATGCCCATTACGTGTTCCTTCAGCTAACCATTTAGGGGAACCATACATAGACATCAACAAACAGCAGATCTCTGCCAAATATTTATTTCATTTTCACTGAAAATCAAGCACGTGTGGCTATAACTATTTTTCAGTGCTTAACTTTTCAATTCTAATCATTTTCATTCAAAAGTCTCATTGAGTGCAATAAGACATATTTTCTTGTACATCTGTATCTGCTTGCACTGTAAAACACCCTTAGGTGCTTCATTTAACTCAAATACATTAAGAAATTTTGTTTCAAATACATTGAAACACGTTATTTGTGTAGAAAAGACAAACAGACAAAAAGACATATAAGCTAAGATTATGGGACAAACGTTAATACTGGTGCCTATGTACTAAAGGCAGGAGAATGGGAAACAAACAAGAAGAACTGGGAATCCTAGTTCAGGAGGGTAAATATGACTTGGTAGGGATAACTGAAATCTGATGGGATGATTCCCATGACTGGAATACAGCAATTGAAGGATATAAATTGTTCAAAAATAACAGAAATAACAGAAAGGGAGGTATATGTGAATATATGTTAAAAAAAACACATATTCCTGCATAAAAATAAAGGAAGATTAGCTTAGTTGTCCCATCGGGAGCATCTGGATTAAAATAATCGGGACAAAAAAACACACACACAAAAGGAACATGGCAGTTGGAGTCTACTATTGACTTGCCAGCAAAGAAGATGAAGATGAAAAATTTGAGAAACAAATTTGAAAAACAAAAACAAAGGATGATGTAGAAGTAATGGGAGACTGTCTCTCATACTCAGAGAGTACTCATCAATGGCTTCTTTTCAAATTGGGGGGAGGTAACAAATGGGGTACCCCCAAGTCCTTGGCCCTATGCTCTTCAACATTTTTATTAATGACTTGGATGGGGGAGGATAGTGAATGCTGCACATTTGCAGATGACATAAAATTGGGTGGAATACTAATACCCTAGAAGACAAAAACAAAATTCAAAAAGTTCTTAAGAGGCTTGAGCACTGGGCTGAAAACAACAAAATGAAATTTAAGAGGATAAGAGCAAAGTGCTAGACCTGGAGGGGGGGGGAAATCAAACATACAGTTACAAGGGGGGGTTGGTACTTGGCCTAACAACACTACATGCAAGAAGGATCTTGGAATTGCAGTAGATCACAAGCTGAATATGAGCCAACAGTGTGATGTGGATGCAAAAAAAAAAAAAAGGCAAATACTATTATAGGCTACATTAACAGAAGTATATTCTCCAAATCCCATGAAGCACTAGTCCCTCTCTATTCAGCACAGGTTAGGCCTCATCTCGAGTACTGTGTCCAGTTCTGGACACTGCACTTTGAGAAGGATACTGAAAACTGGAACAAGTTCAGGGGAGGGTGATAAGGATGATCAGGGAACTGGAAACCAAGCTCTATTGGAAAAGACTGAAAGAACTGGGCATGTTTAGTCTTGAAAAAAAAGACTGAGGGGATATATGACAGCACTTTTCAAATACAGTGGTGCCTCGCTAGACGATGTTAATCCGTTCCACGAGGATCGCTGTCTAGCGAAAACATCGTCTAGCGAAGCACGTTTTCCCATTGGAATGCATTGAAATCGCTTCAATGCGTTCCAAGGGAAAATGCAGTCGTCTAGCGAAAATTTCCCATAGGGAAACCTCGTCTAGCGAGTGCGGGTCCCCATAGGAATGCACTGACAGCTGCACTGACAGCTTTTCACCACTAGTCGGCGCACTCCTATGGGGAAACCTCATCGTCTAGCGAAAATCGCCATAGGGAAACATCGTTTTGCGAAGCGCAGTAGCGATCGCAAAAAGGCATCGTCTAGCGATTTCCTCGTCCTGCGAGGCAATCGTCTAGCGAGGCACCACTGTACTTGAAAGGATACAGAGGAGGAGCAGGATCTGTCTTTGATCATCCCAGAATGTAGGACATGTAAAAATAGGATCAAGTTACAGTAAGCCAGATTTTGGCTGAATAACAAGAATAACGTCTTAACTGTTAGAGTAGTACGGCAATGGAACCAATTACTTTAGAAGGTGATGAGTGCTCCAAAGCTGGAGGCATTCAAGAAAAAATTGGACAACCATCTGTCAGATATACTTTGATACGTATTCCTGCACTGAGCAGGGGGTTGGACTTAATGGCCTTATTGGCCCCTTCCAACTCCATGATTCTATGATTCTATTTCTGCTGGCAATTGTAGTGAATAAGAAAAATGGAATTTTTCACATTTGCCAATATTGGCAACATGATGCTTTAGCTTAATGTTAAATTCACATGTTCCTGTTCCAGGCAAAAAAGAAAAGCAATCTATGGAACTTATCATGAAGACAACTTACTATGAAGACAATTTACCATATTTATAAGTATGGAATCTACCATGAAGATAGCATGTTAAAGAAGTAAAGACAGTAATGTCATTCATTCAAAGTTGTGCTGCTGCAAAAGAAAAAGTAGCCCTTTCAATTGTTTACATATTTTTTTAAAAAAAGTCTATGCTCTGAGTGTGGTTTTTTCCATGTTCACATTATGTATGTTTGGGTCTGTCACGAAAATGCAAACTGCAGCTGCAGTGCAGACAATAACAAACAAGGCCAGTCTCCTAAAACGTCTGGCAAGTGAGATCTATGATTAGGTGAGAGGCAGTCACAGGCAACTCAGCCTCTAAAGAGATGTAGCTTGTGCTGATGGAAAACTGAGGATAAGAGATATGGAAAGTAAACAGATAAAAGTGAAAGATAAAATAAAACTGTGGCAAAGTTAAACTAGCAAGATGTTGTTTTCAATAGAGTTCATAAATTCCTTTGAATCGCAAACATATTAGGAATACCGTTCAATGAGACTGATTTTTTAATGGTTACTACAAACCAAAAGGTACATTACACATGATTGGCAAATTTTTAATGACAAAAGTTAACCTGAATTGGGTCTTGCGCCTTCGCTTGTTATATGGTTAGGGCATGTGCAGAAGAGGTAGTGTACATCACAATTTGTTTTTAAAAAGAGCATCTCCTACTATCAAAGAAACAAAAAATTACTGTGGATCATGAGTCCAAATATTTTTCTACAAGCATACATTCTTGAAGAATATCATTTCATACAGCTTTTATAGAATATTAAATAGGCCTTCAGATTACAGAATATTCCTGTTTGCTCTGACTGTTTTGTATCTTCACTTTTTAATTAGAACTATTGTGTTAGCGTTCGTTCTGTTTATAGCCATTCTCTGGAGAGGCATTTCAGCCACACATATATAGAACATACACTGGTGGTCTATGACAAAAGTGCTAGGGGCAACATGTTCACTCATGCCTCCTTTTTGTTTGTCACAGTGCCATTATTTGCTCAGTGCCACTTAAAGATCTTGTCCCACCTTCCCAAAGGGAATGCTCCTATCTTCATCATCTATATGGCTAGTCTTTAACAAAGGGGGCTCTGGCTTGAATCAGGGCGAAAAGCATTGTACACAGTGTTATCAATCATAATATTCAAGGGTCTGGGTGTGAGGACAGGGACAGTGGGTTTTCTTCTCATTCCCCAGGACCTGCCATGTTCTGCCCAGCGAGCTCCCCGGTAGACCTGGGAGAGATGTTGCTGGCATATGACTCTTGGGGGTAACCCAGACAGAAGGAAGAACTTAGCCACCAGAAGGAGAAAATCCACACCAAAACCTAGGAAAGGTAAGGCTCCCCAGATAAGGAAGATGGGACAGTATACCCTCCCAGTGGTGTCCAGATTCTGGACCTGAACATAGACTTGGAATTTGACATCCAAGCGTGCCCAAAACTAGTCTGGGACAGTTCCAGACCATGGGTGTTTTTTATCCCCTTCTGTTTTAAGAACCCCTGTTTTGTTACAAACACTTGCATCCATATTCAGAGAGTAAAAAACTGAAGAGGGAGCACTCACTGACCTGGCAAGAGCTGGCAGGGCTCACACTGGGTCACAGAGCTAGGACTGTCACTGAGGACTGTATATCCTTTCTTTTCACTTGGTGCGATTGTGGGAAGTACAACTTCTTAGCCTCCCTTGTTTAGAAGCTGCCACTACCTGCAGCAACATTAGCATCATTCCACCTCAGTGTAAGTGAGACCACCTTCTGTTCTAAGGCTCCTGAGACCTTGCAGGCCAGAACAGCCAACTTCTGGCACAGTACCATGCCGTGCTGAGTTGGTTAGGATCCCCAAGGAAAACTGCTCTGGGAAAACTGCTCTGGGAACGGAAATGGCTCTTGTCTTGTGCCCCAAGGATAAAGATATGTCAGTCTTGTTAACTCACTGTGGGAAGACTCCTATAATCACAGACCCACTGCTACCAATATCCTGCCACCAGATGTGTAAATCGAAGAGTTGGGCTAGCACACCAGATGACGGCAATTGCTCCGATAGCACAGGATGTACTTTGGGGGCTCTGTTGTTTGAATAGAACTATTGTCTCTGTGATGGCTGGCAGTTTGTTAAAGCACTGTTTTCCTTAGAAGGAGGCCCAAGCTTGCTCTTCTAAATAAGTGACAGAAATGGGAAAATGTTTTTAATTAATCTGTTGGTGCTGTCAAAGCATCTATACAGGTACTATAAAGATGCTATATGCAATGGTTGGTAAATGAAAAAGAGCATTGTTTTTACAAGTACTGTAATACTCTAGCAATTAGCAACAACTGAAAGAAAAGCATCAGGCTCAGGCATATAGCATATGTATCGCAAACCATGCTCTGGAGATTACAGGATCAGTTTGCACTCTGGCATCTTCACCAGGGCAACAAAATCTGGCAAAAAAGAAATGAGACCACATGGAAGCAGAATCTGCCTTCTAGAAACACTCTGCTGCTACCTTACAATCTGATGCCTCAAGACTATGTGGTTGGTTGCTTGCACACACCTCAGCATTTACCTGAATAGGCTTCAGACTGGTACAGAGGTCCTACAATGTGGTTAAGTGTCCTCTTTTAGGGAAGACAGTCTTCCATCTGAAGGCTGTCCAGTCACCTCAATGTATGATTTAATGATAAACAAATAAATGGTGGGAGACCTGAGAGTTTGACATTGTCAGCACATGGCCTGTGGGTTCAGCAGGCACAGCTGGTCACTATTGTACCCATTTAAATGATGGAACTGATGCTTGTAATTCTCTTATACAGTATATATATTTGCATGTATACACTCAGTTGCTTACAACAATTAAAACAAATGGATATAAGTTTCCAGGGAGATGAGAGGGACATGGGGAAGATCTGTTTGGAAGGAAGGTGGTCTTTGTGTTAGAGCTTTAGTCCGGATTGGCCCACAAGTACATCTGTTTACTGACTGTAGACTATGGAAGTATATGAACTACAACAGCACCGGAAGAAAAATATGCAAATCTGTTTAAAAGTGGCTAAGTATATATCAAATAACATCTTCTCTTTTCATTATCCTCATAATTTTTCATAATGCCACCTCTAGAGAACAATTAATATGCTTTTATTTCAACAGTTTTTTCATATGTAATTTCTTCTGCAGCTTTAAATTGTTTTTAAAGCCTGTATGATTGTATTTTTTAATAAGTCGTTAGTAATGTATTGTGCTTATATTAATGGAAGCTGCTCTGAGCATTGCGTCAAAACAGGAGCAACAGAAATTCCATGTTGCTGGCTGTGGAAAAATAGGTAATTAGAATCTGAGGTCCTCGAAGCATCTGCAAAAGGACTCTGCTTCAAGCATTAAACAAGATCTAGAAACAACTTTGGAGTTGAGTCAAAGAAGATAAAGAAACTTCCTTCTAAGGAAATTATGCTGTACAAATTTTACTTCACATTTAAGGCACAGCCAGTTTCTGTGGTTGGTAATGTATTTTTCACCTTGTTTAGAGAACACAGCCCTCGTTCAGGCATATTTGTTCTAGTGACAACCTAGCTAGATTGTTGTCAGGCACTTTATGTGGGGCTGCCAAGCTCAATTTAAAGTCCTAGTATTGACATGTACAGAGCTAAAGCACTATAGATCCAAGCTATTTGAAGAAATACATATAAAGCCCAATTTAAAGTGCTTATATTAACATATAAAGGATTAAATACTTTGCATGCAAAGTATTTGAAGAATAACTTTCACCATCTACATTTCATGACCAGCAACTGAGGTCTCTGTCACATAGAATCACATAGAATCATAGAATTTAGAGATGCAAGGAGTTCCCAGTGTCATCCACCTTCTGCCAATGCAGAAACTCCACAACTATAGACGACCTGAAAAATACTTATTCAACCTCCATTCGAAAGCTTCCAATGAAAAAAAGAGCCCAATAGCTTCTGACACAGCCCGTTTCATGTAGTACTCTTGGATGCAGCCTCGGAGACTTGAATTCCTTTACAGTAGCTGGGTGTTCCTGTAGCACCTCTTTATGTACCTCACTGCTTCCTTTATCCTATTTGTGCTAGATCGAACACTGTTTTTCTTTTGAGAAAAGACAGAGGCAACGCAATTGTTCAACACTTCCATCTTGTCTGTCACCCACCAGCATTTTCCCATTCTTTAACTATAATGGACCTCCAGCTTCCTTGTTCTTCCATTTGTTGCAAGCATAGCTGAAAATCCTGTTTTTTTTAACCTCTCTTACAAGACAGAGCTCATTCTTAACATTAATCTTTCTCATCTTCTCACTACAATTAATGATTGATTCATTGTACTCTTCCTTGGTGATCTGTCCCTCCTTCCCTGTCCTATATCTTTAAATCACCAGTTCATTGTACTCTTTCCTCATAGGAACTGTTCGCCATTTTCCTTCACTTTTTCACTTTGGAGAAACTCCCATCCATTGTGAGCTCTCCTCTCTTTGAGTATTTGTGATTATTGGCTCTCACTGACTAGCTGGTTAATATGAGGGAAAGGGCTCATCATGCCCTACTTTAGTTGGTTGCATGCTTTTTCAAGATGGAATCTATAGCCATGAAATACACTTCCAATTGGGATTTGACAGGCCTCCTCATTGCCACATTTTAGAAGGACCTGAAAGGCCCATTTGTCCTCCATTTACTTTCTTATATGAAAAAGTTTATCGAGCTACTGTTGGCTTTTTAATTTTTATTTATTTATGGATTTCACCATTTTCTATACTGGATATTTTTTTAAAAATAGTCCTGATTGTTATTAATGTTTATTATGTTGAAACAACTACTCTTAGAAGCTCTCTTAAGAAAGATTTTACCCATAAGGTCGACATATAAGTAGTGACAACAACCACTGTGAAAGAAGCCACCTGCACTCAAGATAGAAGATTTGAGGCTATTTCTTTCTTTCTTTCAGTGTGGTCTGTGCATTGACTTAGTTGAGCTGTGTGGGGTTTTTCAGTGAAGAGTTCGGCCTACACATAAGATGTTTTCTTTAGAGTTTTTCAGAAGGAAATTTTTCTAGATGCTTCTTGAGAGACAAGCCAATGAGTAAAGTGTCTGAATACCAGTTGTTAAATTATTTTGTTATACCATAAACATTCCCAAAACTGGGGGGGGGGGGGGGGAGAGACTTCACATAAAGTGAAGCCTTGTCCTTTGTGGGAGCTCTGCTATGTAATACATCATGCTGCTAAGTGTCTGTGCATCATTGCCATGTTTTTTTTTAAACTCTTTTAGTTGAGATCACTTTGGGGATTGCTTGGCACAAGAGTCTCTCTAGTAATATGGACAGATTTCCTTTTCTCTTCTTTTTTCTTTTTAAGTGTCTGGTGCAATTTCATTAGGATAATCTGAAGCTGAAAGT
The DNA here is from genome assembly GCA_037013535.1 of Intellagama lesueurii. Lineage (NCBI taxonomy): Eukaryota > Metazoa > Chordata > Lepidosauria > Squamata > Agamidae > Intellagama > Intellagama lesueurii. Next base: position 249,363,028 of record JBAJHW010000002.1, read on the forward strand.
ATGCAGCTGGATAGTCTAGACTGTATCAGGTGGAGTGAATATAATTTTAATTTAGATAGAAACAACTATTTTCTAAATAGTACAGAAAGGAGTAATGTGCTTCATCCACCATCCTCAATAGCAATACATTCTACCTAACACTGAAGATAAATTGGTTTGTATTTATGAAGCATTGTGCTTTTTAAATTTTAACTAATACCATATTTTTCCGTGTATAAGACATTACTTTTGTCTAAAATCTTTAGATTAAAAATTGAGAGTCGTCTTATACACGGAAGTAAGCTGAGGAGAGAACAAAACAGCCCATACCTTGCCTCTGCAAATAGGCTTCCTTCAATCATGAGGCTTGGCTTCCTACAGTCTGGATCCTGCAGCGCTTTGATCCCTTTCTCCCTCCTTTTGCTAAGCCCCGCGGGGCTTAGCAAGAAGGGGCAAAGCAGGGATCAAAGCGATCCTGCAGCACTTTGATCCCTTTCCTCTTCCAATTCATCCTCTTTTGTTTGCACGATGACCTCCAAAACTACTTTAGAGGCTGAGAAACCTGCTGGAGCAGATCTTCTGGTGGTGCAGCACGCAAGAAGAAGATGACTAGGGAAGAAAGTTCTGTTCTGTACTGGACATTTGCTGGTACAACACTGGGTTTAGGACAATATTTCCAACATGACAGCCAGATGTTTATACAAAACAGTTAAAAGTGGGAGTATTAATAATTACTACAAGAATTAGACCATGAAAATAGAAAGACTTTCTGTAATTCTATTAATTGTCAGGGTTACTCTATTAACCCTGAAAAAGTCTATATTTAGGTCGGCATTGTCCCTCCAAAAGTACATCAAGAGATACTAGGTAGATGCCATTTGAGATTTTTAGTCTATGATTTAGGCTAGCATCGCCCAGGGTTACTCTATTAACCCCACTGAAAAAGTCCATTATTTAGCTGGCATGGCCCCTCCAGTAGGACATCAAGATAATGCAAATAATGAATAAAATAAAGTAAGATAGTACAAAACCCCTTCCACTTCCTTGACACCAACCCCCTAGATGATGGCTAAAGTCGAGGAAAATTTTTCTGCACACATCTCATGCTCTAAATATTAAAACCAGAAGAGGCTACACTAAGTCCATGGAAAACAAAACACACATGTACACCTTGCTGAAGAGATGAAGGCTGAAGAGTGTCTCCCACCAGGACAAGATTCTAGTTGGACCATCTGGAAGTCACTTAATAGACTTTGAAGCAAAGTAGGAAGATAAAAGAATAATCAAGTAAAATGGGGCTACTTGGATACAGGACAATTGTTCTGTGGCTTTGGAGAAATTCAATCAATGCAGTACTTATGTGCATGCAATTTATGCCTCACCACATATACAAAAGAAAATCTAGCAAATGGCTGAGATAATGCTATTGAAGTAGCCTGCTTATGGTCAAAAAATATTCTAATTATCTTAACATTTTAATTTCTTTGTAATTTTACCTATATTTGATATATCTACATAATTTTAAATTGTGCAATGCTCTGATATGAATGAATAAAGAAAAAAAGAAAGGGTTACTGTATAAATATTAAGAAATGAGATACACATAAGGGACATATGCATCTCTTAGAGCCCTTTTTATATGATATTATTTCCTTGTTTAATAATTTTTAATTGCTCTTTGTATGTTGTATTTAATGTTTGCCTCTTTTAGTGATTTGTGAGTTGCATTGAGTCTCACTGCAAGGAGAAAGGTGGCATAGAACTGTGATCTAATGCTAATAAATCTTTACTTTTCCCAGTTTGGTTTTGATCTCAATTCAAGACATTGGCTTCTATCTTAACAGTTCTAAACAGACTAGTAGCTGAGGTACCCAAAGGGCCATCTTCTTCCAGAAAAGCCATCTGAGATTTTTAGACACACTTTGTGATATAACATCTGATGAAGGGCCACATCAGACAGGTTGTTGTGAGAGACAAACCTTCTCTACACTCAATCTACAGAATTTTCTACATAGGCGAGTATGATTTTGATAAGTCTGTTATCTTTTAGGAGCAAGCTGTAGCCCATAATGTTTTCTTATACTTTTTCTAGTATTTAAAGTCCTTCTATTCCTTCTTAGCTGCTACTTTAATCTTCTTGAGTTGATTTTTAAAAATTTAATTATTTTGTTTTTAAAGCTATATTTAGCAGGTTAACATCAATGGGCATTGATCAAATTCTAAAAGAAAACATGTGTTCCGTTATTGTGTTACGTGATTGCATAGTAGTAGTTGCCAAGCAACAAGAAAAAGTCAGCTGGCTCTATGTTGCATGTGCTATAGATCAATGATCCATGCAATCAGTTGCACAATTTAGCTCACAACTGGCAGCTATCAGCCTGCAGGCATGCATTATTTCTCAATAGGATTTTGGCCATGGTGTGTTATAAATTTTACAGCTATTTTGGCCATACAGTGGTGCCTCGCTAGACGATTGCCTCGCAGGACGAGGAAATCGCTAGACGATGCCTTTTTGCGAGCGCTACTGCGCTTCGCAAAACGATGTTTCCCTATGGGGAATTTCGCTAGACGATGAGGTTTCCCCATAGGAGTGCGCCGACTAGTGGTCAAAAGCTGTCAGTGCAGCTGTCAGTGCATTCCTATGGGGACCCTCATTCGCTAGACGAGGTTTCCCTATGGGAAATTTCGCAAGACGACTGCTTTTTCCCTTGGAACGCATTGAAGCGATTTCAATGCATTCCAATGGGAAAACGTGCTTCGCTAGACGATGTTTTCGCTAGACAGCGATCCTCGTGGAACGGATTAACATCGTCTAGCGAGGCACCACTGTACTGCAGTAGCCTTATGATGTCAAGCCACCACATGGAGTGAATAGCTCAGCAGTTCAGGCATCTGGCTGCAGAACCAGGAGTTGTGACAGGGGCTGGCCTTGATGATCCATAGGGTCCCTTTCAGCTCTTCAGTTCTAAGATTGTTGTTGTTGTTGTTATAGTGGTGCTTGGCCATTTGAGCACTTAATGTAGCTCAAGTATTGCTGCTTGACTGGCTGTTAGTACATCAACATCTCTGCACAGCATAATGTGGGGTAGTGACTAAATAGTATTTATGCCAAACAATATTATTTTAAATGTGTATTGTTTTCAAGATTCAACAGATTTTCTTTACTGTGATTTCAAACATTTAGAACTTCAATAAGCTTTTCTTGGGGGGCAGACTTCCATAAGTGCTATTACTGCATGTGCATAAATCTAATTCTAATCTCTAATATTTGTGGATGTTAATTCCATTTGGTGCCCTTTTACAGCATATTTGAAAGACGGAAGAATAAGAATGAAAACACATAATGAGTGCAGAGGATGAACAACTGAAATAAACTGAGGAAGAAATGAATAAATATAATTATAAATATTAAACATTTCAAAAAACAGTATTTCTTTACTTTACAATATCTAAGTGTCCTCTAAATGAAGACAGGACAAAAGCAGACCCTCTTGCTTTTATACAACTGTTTTTTTTTTAATCACAGTAGTATTATCATTGTTTGATGCAATTCAAAAGGACTATATCATTTTTAGGATACATGTCAAATGTCCAGAAAAGAAAATGAAGGACTATATTGTTTACAACACTTAGGAAACACTGTATACGCATTAAACTAAAGTACAAATTGTCCAAGAGGGTTTAATCCATGAAAGACATAGGAAACCAGCTTAATTTGTCAAGATGGCAGCCATTACCTCCGAAAGGTTATGCAAATAGAGAAGATGGATGATAGAGTGCAGGCCACCCCCATTGTGTCAAACATAAATAAACTCTGTACAAAACTGACAGGTAGCTCATTTGTTTTGCAGGGAAGACAGGTAATGGGACACCTCTGTATGCCACAAGAGACTATATAATGCCTTAATGCAAGCAGCTTTAGATTAAAGTCACTATTTGAGGAAAATTAATTACCTGCCACTGTCATAAATAACTATTTAATACTCAAGAAAAACTTGGTTGAAATGTTGGATTAATTGAATGAAGTAGAACATGTCATTTATAATCTACAGTACACCCGAAGATGGACTTGTAACATCTGAAACAGGTAGTTTTGGTTAATATTCTAGAATCAGTAATTTTGATTTTGAGACCATGGGAATCTTCTGGCATTAGCAGAAAATAGTAACACCTCTCCTAAAATCAGAAGTCACAGAGTCTTTATGAGGAATCCCTCATAATGAACTACAAAATCCTGCAACAAAACTTTCTTAAACTAAAATGTCACCTTTTCATTATGTTTATTTTCTGCTTTTATCAACTAAATAAAAGGCAAACATTAAAAAACAAAACTTTATTGCATTTTATTTTCACAAAAGAAAACCCTCAGCTACTGATTTTCTGACTGTTATGTTAAAGGATTAGCAGAAAACCACTTACACTATTCTAATTAAAATACATCATATATCTTAACTAGAGATGGGGACAAATAAAAAAAAATGGCAATTCGTTTTGATCCGTTATTCATTAAGGTTAACGGATCAACGAATACGAATATATCTCGACGAATTGACTGATCAATCTGTTGATTTGTCTGCACTTTAAATGGCTATAACACTGGCTCCCAACCACCTAGAGACACCAAATTTGCAGGGAAGCTTCCTCAGACGCTTTTCTACAACTCCTGAAGGTTCAGTGAACATTGGATCACGGACCCCCGAGTTATATAGTCACAAAGAGGACCCCCCAGGAAAGCTCCCCCCAGGTACTTAGAGAATCCAGAATCACAGCGGAGCTTCCTATGTCTTTCCCCAACACACCTGCCAACTTTGGTGAAGATTGGATATTGGACATCTGAGTTATTCACCCACAAATTGGGTCTCCCCCAGGAGAGTTTACCACACGGCACAGAAGCCCATTCTGCCTACCAGCCGCCGATCAGCTAATCAGAAGCTGATAGGCAGTCATCCCCCACACACACAGCCAGCCTCCCCAACAGCCTCCCCCACACCCCCTTCCTTTCCCTACCTTAGCCCTCACCCCACTCCCACCGACACCCCCTTACCTTAATAGCTGCTCCATCAGGCCTCCGCAGCCACAGCATGTAAAAAGGGAGACTGGCTGCCCTTTGCAAAGATGGCGGCTGCGGCTTCATTTAGGGTAGGGAAGCTGCAGCTGCCATCTTTGCAAAGGGCAGCCTGGATTCCCTTAAGGCAGGCTAAGGGAATCCAGGCTGCTCTTTGCAAAGATGGCAGCTGCAGCTTCCTTACCCTAAATGAAGCTGCAGCCACCATCTTTGCAAAGGGCATCCAGTCTCCATTTTTACATGCCGTGGCTGCAAGGCCAGAAGACCTCAGCAGCAGCGATTAAGGTAAGAGGGTGTCGGTGGGGGTGGGAGTGGCGTGGGGCCTAAGGTACGGAATGGAAGGGGGTGGGGTAGGCTGTGGTATTGGGTGGCTGTGTGGGGGGTGGCTGCCTTTCTGCCGTCAATCAGCTGATCGGCGGCCAGTAGGCAGAATGGTTTTTTTTTTTTATACGAAGGACGAATAAAAACGGGTAAATATTCGTCCCTTCGTATTCGTGGCGGTCTCTGGAACCCACAAATACGGATCAACGAATATTTAACGAATCGGCTATATTCGTCAGAAAAACCGATTCATTTTTATATTCGTCCCCATCTCTAATCTTAACACTAGTGAGATATAAGTTTGCTCACAATAACTACAGATTAAGTATAATAAAAGGTGTAACATAAAAACAAAAAAGAAGAAGAGGAATGGTTGTAACAGAAAAAATGACATCGCTTCAGAAGAAAACAGAATGTGTATTTTATACTCTTTAACCGTGCATCCTTACCTCAACATTTGATTCACTGATGCATGTGGCAATCTCCAAAATTCAGACTATTAGAGCTATGACTGCTGCCTCTATCATCCCTGACCACTGGATATGCTGGCTGAGGCTGATGGGACATGAATACAAGATCATCTGAAGTGTGTCAAGTTGGGTTATATTTATTATGTTGTGAAAGCAGGTGTGACAGAGAGAGAGAGATTGTAGCAAAATATCCTGTGTACCTTTTGTTTTCCTGTTCAAAAGAAAGAAACCATTCCAACTGCCTACCCTAACATACTACTTAACACAATAAACTAAGGGGATAAGCTTTCTAAAAGAGCTGTCACAGAGGTTTGGGAAGCATTAGAAAATATGGGCTTGTTATTTGGGCAGGCGGAGTGATTATCTTGCAGGGAAACTATCACAGGAAGAGCTGAAGAAGATAAAGGAGAGGAAGGAGTAATGAACTAATAATTCCTTTCTACTTGCACATTCTCTCATTCTGGAAAGATAAGTAGAAATTCAACCTGATTAACTAATCATTTTTTAAATTCACTGAAGTGAGTAGAGTATAAAGCAGGATGCCAATTTCTTCCTACAATCTTTTTCTTTTTACTACTACTTCCTAAAATACTTGCCAGAAAAGGATATGGTGCCACAGGAAATGTGTCTCTGAAGTTTCACTAATGAGGAGGGGGCTTACTAGGCTCTTGCCGCTGTTATGTTCAATTGTGTTTTTATGAGCTGATACACTTGTGGGAAGAAAAGAGACAGATTCTTTTCTGGCAGATTAGTTAGCCCTTTAAGGGGTCTGCTGTTAATTTTGATTATTCATCTGAACATCTGTCTTTGCCCAACTGTGACATGAATACAGCTCCTTACCGCTAACTCCATTTAATCAGAAGCTTGTCTCCAATGAAATCTGTCAGCTTGTTTGACCTCTTAACAGATCTGCATCTAGAGTTACAATCTAGTTCAAAGTCAGATCTCACATTTCCAACAGCTTGGATAAAGGGGAAAATTTGACATGCAGCTATCTAGGCCTGATAGCTCTTGACCCCCACACCACCCCTATTCACCACCTTTCGATACGCTGCTTTATAAAAACGGAATTTTGAAGTACAAGACTGACATAAGTTCAGGGCATAATCAAAGAAAATGTGTGAGTTACATTGGTGCTAAATGTCATCTTCTCTTCAAATATTTGACATTTCAGTGGCTAAAATCTTCCTGGTGAATGTTATGCCATCTAAAGCTGCTGATGTCATCCATCACAGTTGCTTTTTGGAAGCTGAAATTAAAAATCCCACCCCCACACCATCCCATGGCCTCACAACAGCTTCCCCACAGTGAAAGAATAACAAGGGAGCCTCGGGACCTTTCGGGGAGCAATCAAAATTTTTTCATTTCCATTAAACCACCGCAACTGATGATGTCATCAGCCTTTCAACGCACAACCCGTGTTTCTTTTTTTATATTCTGAATTGCTCTAAATTCATCATTTTAAAATCAAATCAAACCAAACCAAACCAAACAGTTCTCATTTGAAAGCTATTTCAGGTGCCAATGAGAAAAATTCCCAAGCAGATAACCTAGATAATGGATGCAAGCACAGGTCACCAGATGCTACTTGTATATTTATATTTATTTATATATTTATAAATAAATATTTATTTTTATATAGCTTATTTGTATATTTTGCTGTATGTACCAAAAGTCTACTACTGTGAACACGATTATACAGTACTTTGCTGAGGGATTCATGTAAACCCACAAATCAGCTTCCACCAGAACATATCTTCTGACTGGCTCGTAAAAGGAACATGTGCAAATAAATAAGATTTGACTAGCATAAATATATTCTGACAGTGTGAACTAACAACTTGAGTTACCCTCTTAATGTGGCGTGGGGTTTTGAGTGTGTCAGAGAAGCTGAGAGCAATGCTGTCAGGAGGCTAGTCTCCATTATGGGTCTGGACTCCTAGCTGCATCTCCCAGGGTGGAAAGGTCACAGCTGAGACATCAGAGTAGGATGTATCCACTCTCCTCAGGATTAATCCTAAAATGTACCTACACACGTTAGGGCAGAGAAAGTCCTGGAGGACAGTTACTGGGCAGTAGCAGTGGAAGGTGACATTGGCGGAGGACCTCTCACATAGAATGGTGGTGACACTCAAGCTGGCTTTCATTAGTGCTGTGCAGAAGAAGAAAATGGCAATATTTCTGAATATTTCTTAGCCTGAAAACCCTATGATGAAACAATCTAAAATGAAACAAGAGATAGTGGTTGAAGGCACTTGGTCTGCTGCTACGGAAGAGCAAAGGAAGAGTACAATTAGCACTGTCACTAATGAAGCATCTAGATTGGAGTCAAAAAGAAAGCTAGTGGCCAGAGATGAAAGGCAAGTCTGATCCTACATGACACATAATTGGAAAATGAAACATGAGAAGTATGAATCAAGGTAAACTGGAAACTATAAAACAAGAAATGGAATTTTTAAATATTTAAATGCTTGATGTGAGTGAACCAAAGTGAACTGGAACAGGGCATTTTCAATCAGACAATTACAAAGTGTTTTACTCTTGAAATGACAAAATCAGAAGCAGAGTAGCTCTAACACTGAGATAAGATGTGGCACAGGCAGTGAGCAGCTACAACAGAAAGTCTGAATGAATAAAATAGAAAACTAATTAACATAGCCACCATTCAAGTCTATGTCCGAACAACACATGCTGAAGAAGATCCTGGATGTTTGCTTTTATGCAAAGGTCCAGAAGAAAATTGATTAAACAACAGAACACGATATGCTGATGATTATAGGTAACTAGAATGCAGAAAAAGGAAACAAAGCAAAACCAAATATTGTTGGAGAATTAAGTTTAGCAGTCAGAAACAAAGCAGGAGAATAACTCATAGAATTCTGCAAAGATGGTCAATGCATAAATTAAATAGACCAAGTAATTGGAGTAGAAGATGGAGAAGCTGTCTTCTTTCTGCCAGACAAGACCAGGAGCAGATTGTGATACTGGCCACAAATCATTAATGTCAAAAATTAGAGCAATGCTGAAAAAGAACACTATAAGGATCACAATGCCAAACTATACTTTAAATAACATTTCTGATTAATTTAAAGACAGGTTTGGATTATTAAACTCAACTGACTGTGAATCAGAAGAACTGTAGATTGAAACCAGATATATTGTCAAGAAAGAATGCAAAAACAATATTCCTGTAGTCAAAAAAAGGTGAAAAGTCTAGATGGATAACAGAAGAAACACTTATAATTACAGTTAGAAACATTTACAGGCAAGAAGCAAAAGTAAAAGGTGACAAAAGATTGTGACAAAAGTCACAAACCTGAATGAAACTTTTTGAGACAAAAAAACTACTACAATGATCAGTGCAAAGAAATAAGAGAGAACAATGAAAGAAGAAAAAAGAGACCTCTTCCACAAGATCCAAGAATCAAGGGGAAAGTTAATTGTAGATTAGGGATGCCGAAAGATTAACAGAGAACATACTATCTGACTAGCATAAACTAAAGAGAAGGTGGAAACAAGTATACCAAATAAGCTTTGTGACTGTGCAGGGATTTGAATTTGTGCCTTGCTCTTCCAAGCCCAGAACTCTAACTGTTACACTGCACTCACCCCTTCATATCAGTGGGCACTGTATAAATGATTCCAAGACTAAACACAAGTACAGTGGTGCCTCGCAAGACGAAATTAATCCGTTCCACAGTTAATGCCGTCTAGCGAAAATTTCATCTTGCGAAGCGCGTTTTCCCATAGGAATGCATTGAAATTTAATTAATGTGTTCCTATGGGGAAAAAAAAGTCAGAAACCAAAAAAAAAAAAAAAGTCACCAAAAAGTCACTTACCAGGTAGAGTAGACTGAGTCCAGCTCCTCACAGTGCGTTTGTAGCCCCAGAACAGCCGGAAAAAGAGTGCCAAACAGCGGAGAGTCAGCAACCAGCAGGGAGCCGGCAGCCATTTTGTGGTAGTCTCCGCTCCTGGCCCCCCTCTCCCCGCCTCTCAGCTGATCAGCGCTAGGTCTGAGAGGCTTTTTCCCTGCTAGGCAAGCCTCGGGAAGCCTGTTAGACCCAGCGCCGATCAGCTCCCGCCCCCTCTCCCCGCCTCTCAGGCACCAAAAATCTCTCAAGACCCTTTCGTCTTGTGAGTTTTTTGTCCTGCGAGGCATTCGTCTTGCGAGACACCACTGTAAACAATGCAATAATGATTGTGCTTATTTTCACAATATACTAATTATGCACATCTATAGTATTTAAATTAGACTGTTTAATATACAATTAGGCTGCACAGATGTGGAGAGATGCCATATAGTCATTGTCAAATATAACAAGCGGACATTGGATAACCCAGGTGTTGTTGGACTAAAATTCCCAGAAGCCTTCACCACTAGCTGTGCTGGCTGGGTTTTCTATGAGTTGGAGTTCAAAAACACCTGGGTTACTCAAGGCTGGAAACCACTGCCATGGACAAAGGCTAATTCAACTAGTCCTAATTAAAGCACACCAATGAATGAACAGCTTTTATCTAAATTTTGACTTATTATAAAGCAATTGAGTCAATAGGTCTACTCTAGTTGGCACTAGCAATTGGATTTAATCTTGAGAAAGATCACATTCTCATAGTTCTAGTAAATCAGATCCCTGATGTATAGCTGTAGTTACACTTAGCAGTTTCAATGCCTGAACATTTTATACTTTTCATTGAAAACCGCCTGTTTCTATAAGAAACTTCAAATCATGAGAGAGTGTTAGGTCAAGACTGTCTTTGACACTATCTGATCTGCTTATAAGTTGAATTTCAGAGTTAAGATTACTACACATCTTTCAGAGTTCTGTTTTGCTTTCACCAGTTAATTTAAAAAGCAGAGTCCACTTTTTATCCAAAGGCAAAACAGCCAGTAAAGGAGATATATACAAGCTTTAGCTTATCTAAAGCCTCTTCAAAGATGAACCAACCCAGAAGGCTCTTCTAACCAGAAAAAGGAAGCTCAAACTGATATTTTTGGTGCCAGCTTTGCAGTGTTCTGGTAACAGGTCTAAGGAAGCTGAGGTTAGAGTTGCTGGAATCTTATACACAATCCTATTTAAATTATAAAATCCCTTGCAGAATTAGAGTATAACATGAATGCAAAAGAGAAAAGCAATGAGTTTTCAAATTAATCACTTTTTAATAGGGAAAATTATCAGAGGACTGTTTCCGGAACACTTTATAATTTTTAATTACAGATTTTTTTAAAGGTGTATTGAATCACATGAACTTTATAAAAGAAAATGTTGAATCCAATGGTTCCTGTCCACAATAACATTCTTTCTCAAACAGAACAAATCTTTCTGTCAAAACAATATTACAATTGTATTTTTCAACACTCCTTTGAAAGCTAGTGTTCAAAATGTGATGAATAAATCTTGTTTTCAGGCAAAATTGTAGAGCTGTGCTGCTTCTTTTGCTCTTTTATTATTTGCTGATTTGTTTTTTAACCAAAGTATAGTGCAGCCTCATGCATACCAGTCATTGAAGGATGTTTTTCAAAGAGCTGACTCACCAAGCAAGTACAGGAAATAGTAACATGCTCTCTTTTTGAAGCTGAAGAAATGACTGCATATACTACTGTCATTTTATATTTTACAAGTATTTAGGGCTTCTTTAAGTTCATTTTCTCCCATCCATTTAAATTGCACACTACAAGTCTCAGATGAATGTCTTATGGAGACAGGTCAGAACAGGCTTCATCTTCTTTTGAACAAGGGCTTCAATTGGGGGGGGGGGGGGAGCCACGTCATATTTTCTATTCTTCCTATCCCTACCCCATTCTGGGAAGCCACAGAGGAGAGCATGATAGGTTTGTGATTAGGGAGGAAGTCAAGAGGTAGAACATTAAGGCTCCCCCGATTGTCTACTCCACCCAATTATTCTGAAAGTGCTTTTGAAGGTTCTTAAGCCCTATTCAGGTTTTAAACCTGAATCCATGGCCCAATGGGTAGTGGTGATGTTCAGCTGCTGCCTGGAATAGTAAACAATATCACAGAATCTTTCCCTTTCTACCATTTACCTGTGAATAATACCCTTTTGTCTGTTAAGAACCAAACTGTCCTTATAATTTAAATTATGAGTAACTTACAAGATTTTAAGAAGTCTACAAACAGAAACTTTACACCCATGTGGCATACAGCCAATACCAGAGGGAAAAGAAAGGATTCTAGCAGAAACAGAAGCCTTTTCACTCAGCCTCTGAATATATACTAGTTTGGAACAAGGAGGCTCTGGCTGGAGCATGGTAAAAGAGGCAACCCCAATATTTGGTCAAGATTAGAGGGGTTGTTGTCCTTTGGGCTAAAGCCTATCCTAGCGTCACTAGGTATGAAGTGAAGGTGCCAGAAAGGTGACAGCAGCTACCTGGTGAGTGTGTGGACTGCTAGTGTGAAAATTAGTTCTAATAACTTATTAGAAAATTAGTCATTGTCTCCTTGAGGTAGAACTTCCAAAAGATGGTGGGGCATCCCACATTCAATGACCTGTCAAGGCCAGGGAATGCCATTTTCAGAGATGTCTTTATATTTTACTTCTTTTTTGGGAAAAAATTTCTTTGAAAAAAATTAAATTCCTAATAAAATACAGGAAATAAAGATAGGTAAGAATCAACCTGCATCACTTCATAGTAGTCTGTTTCACATACTCGATGTTGTCCACTCATTTTAAAGACTTATTTTCATAAATTAATAACAGCCCTACATTATTTTAGAATACTGCTAGTGGAGGAATTATTCACTCAGTGCTACTGAAATGTGTGGAAATGTAAAACGTGTGAAAAAAAATGAATTAATTGTTGTTCATGTTACTCAGGTATTAGTGTAAGATGACCTTATGTTTAAAAGCACCCTGTGAGAGAGAACAGTAAACTTGCTCTACTGCTCCTAATGAATAACAAATGGTCCTTCACAATTTATTTAGTTCAGCGCAAGCTGCCATTACAACTCATTCTAGTGTGTGTTTTTTAACTTTGTGGTAATGCATCATCTTGCCTGACTGTATGTCATCTTCTAGAAGGTCAACAAAGGTATGTAACCCTTCCCCCTGTGTTTAAGTTATGAAAAACGTTGCAAAGCATGGAGCAGTATGATCTGCTTTCTTCTTCCCTACATCTTAGACCTGTATTCCTTAGAGTCATAAAATACCTACTGTCTTCATAAATATGTGTATAATACATGGCAAAGAAAAATATTAAACCACCAAAAAAATTAAAATAAATATATATATATATATTTAATGTGCCGCCTTTATTCCATATGTTTAAATTAGCATGATGAAGACCACTACTATTTATCTTCATTTCACAGGTATTTAGAAATATATATTATGTTGCTGTGGACAATTAGCCCTTTATCCAATTTTACTTGATAGTTTAAATTCTCCCACCCTAAGGTTTTAATTATCCCTCTCAGCCAGCACTCTTAGGCCTCAATTCATGCAGCTGGAAATCTGCCTCAGTGATGTTATAACCTTGTTAACGTAACAAAAGAGGAGTTTACTTAAAACTGTACTGACTATGGACTTAAGCCAAATTTACTTGAAAGAGGAAAGAGACTGTCAAAAATCCTACAGTAAACATAGAAAAGCAGTTCTTTCATAACCTTCACCTTAATTCATATAGACAAGTAATTTACATGTAAGTGGATTCATATGGTCTGCCAGGGGGCCTCCCTCTAGAGCCAGACTGGTTTCTCTGCCCTCCCCCCACTCTTGCGCTCTCTTTTTAAAGAACAGCTACGTTTACCAGAAGACAGAGCATCTGCAGCATTTGAATCACAATAAATTATAAGGTAAACATTTATAAAACTAGTCAGCATCAATACGAACAGAACAAATTTCACAAAGCCATTTTCAAATCCAGGCAGTCCTCTGTCAAACTCATTGTTTATATTCCATAAAGGCTTTTATGTTGAGAGTGTAAAGTTGCACCTCTAATGAAGTAATGGTTACATTACCCTTAAATGTAAGTGGCTTGTCAAATACTGATATCCACCATTCATTTAATGAACACATTACAGTTGGAATTTCCTAAATCTGTCTGTTAATTAAAATCATTTTTATGTTATATACCAACAGAACCTTACATCAGTTAGACTAAACAAAACATTTCTGTATGAATATGGAAATCTTCATGAAACTTGGATTCAAAGCACACTTCCCTTCTATTCACTTTCCAAGTGTGCTTCTTTAGGGTCGTGGCATAAAAGAACAAAGTACAAACCAGAGATACAGTTCAGAGCCATAACAACCAGTGAGAGTTTTGTTCCTGCCTCTAGTGACAGAAACAAATTCTCCTGCAAGAAGAGCTTCAGCTGGGCACACAGTTTGAAGAGATGAGGTTGAAGGCCAAGGTGAGGTCCTCCAAAATGCAAATTTACCAGGTTTGAGCCTACCAAAACCCATATAGAATATTTAACAGCCTCAGTTCCATCCCTGGAGCAAGGATAAGGGCAGATGTGAAGTTGCTTGGAACCACCAGACTCATAATTCCCTTGATTCTTGAAGGCTCTAGAATTGTGGAATACCCTATATAAATAGACTTTGGGACTCAAACAAAATAGCAGAGAATATATGCAGGGGTGGGAGAATTTGACATTATTAACTATGGGTTTAGGAGAGCTGTCACTGCTATAAAGACTCCTCCAAAACAACAGCTGTGTTTACACATGGAGCCGAATGCTGGGCAAATCAGACAGGAAAGTGGATTGTAACATTTCATATTGCAGGCCCGTGTTTAATCACCTTCTCCAACAACTCTTTATGTTACACATTCTTTCTTCCTGGCACATCAGATAAAGGAACAAGCTGAACGCGTTGTCCCAGCTGTGCTAGTTTTCCCTTTTTTCAGAACATGTTTTTAGTTAGGGACACTTTCAAACATGGTTTCTCTCACTTAACAGTGTGAAGTGCTACAGGCCACACAACCAGCTCAAGACTTCACACAGAAGGTTGCCCTCTGTGGAGGCTAGGCTGACTCCAGTAATCCATGTGATTTACAGGACACACAGGGCCCCCTTTTAAAGGGCCAGAACCCGAATTGCCTGTTCTTGTTCTCTCTTCTGTTTTCCAATGCCAGATGGACATGTACTAATTTTTGCCACTCTTACATACTGCATAGTAACAAAGCACTTTTCCTGTTCCTTCTGATTAACTATGCAGCTGGGCAAATGCCTAGCAAAGCAAAGTGGGGAAAAAATGTCGCCAAACTGTTGTTTGAGGTGGTATAAGTGGGATTCCCTGTGTTGTCTCGTCTTCTGGCAGGATCACATCTGGGAAGCAGGTTCCATCTCATCAGCTTTTGTCTTCTCTCAAACACATCCCAACTGTCAGCTCAAATCATATCCGATCCCCACCCCAATATTTTATATCTAGGGAGTTTTTTCCTGGTCTTGTGATGAGGGTATTTTTACCTTTTTTAGGATGTCTACAAAGTCTGCCATTTCACATTAGCTCTGGAACAAACTTGTGCAATACCAGCAAGTGTCCTTCATTCATTTCAGCATGCCCTCCATAAGGTGTCAGCATCAATATTAGGTTACAATAGTGCAAATGAAGCTCTATTGCGTTTAATGTAATGTCTTTAACTACAGGCAAAACATATTTACAGGGTAATAAACCTGAAACTTTAGCACAATAAGTAACAGAGTAGGCCCATTTGAATCAGTTGTACTTATGGAAGCGTTGACTCACCAAGTTCCCGTGGATTCAATGGGCCTACTGTAGTGCAACGTACTATACAAAGCAACAGGATTTCAGCCAGTGCATCCTGTCTTTGAATACTCAATGCTGACGAATGTATTGTAAGAAGAAATAATGAAACAGGTGGGCAAAGTCTGGGCTACAAGGAGCTACAAAGCTACTTTGGGGTTAAATGCAATTTTACTCCTGTCTAGAGTAGACTCATTAAAACAAGACTTGTTGTTTACAATTAATGTAAATCTCATTGATTTGAATGAGTCTACTTTAAGTGGAATTAATGTTTTACTTTTTTTATTTAAAACAGTTCTATACCACTTGTTATAATGAGGCCTTTGCATAGTTTACATTACACTACACAAATAAAACAGTATAAAAGCAGTCTAAAACAACTTCTAGGGTTGTAGATACTTAAAAACATCTTAATAGTAACATAAAAAACAGAGTAGTTACCATCATCTGCGGAGGCCTAATAAACAAATGAGTCTCTTTTCTTTTTTAAACAGATGAGTTTTCTGAAGGAACATAAGTTTTAAGATAGTTTCTATCCCTTGGATCATGTGTAGGAGGATGTTTCACTAGATGGCTGCCATTGATTGCAGGACAACCAATTAGGTCACTTTTGGGAATGTTAACATTCAGTCAGGCACATATAGGGGAATACAGCCTGCTAGGAATACTGAGTCTGAGCAGTTTGGGGCTTTCAGTAGCAGCAACAAATCCTTGAACATGGCTTGCCAGTGCAGTTCTTTCAACACACGTATCTGTGTCACCTGCACTTTTGCTCTTATAGCTTATAACTAGATACAATGTCTGAACCATGAGCAAGGGCAGTCCCACATAGAGTGCATTTCAGTAGTTTCATTGTGCAGTTATCAGTGAAGCACAATGGCAGGTCTATCCCCAGTAGCAAGCACAATTAGTATACCAGATGAAGTTGGTAATGAGCACCTCAGCTCATGAGGTTACCTAGCCACCCAGAGACAGAGATGGGTTCAAGAGCACTCCCAATCTACATACCTCTTCCTTCAGACTGAGTGCAACATCACCCAGGGCATGCTGCTTACACAGTTCTGAAAACCATCACTCCATAGAAACCACACCTTGTTGGAATTCAGCTTCAATTTATTAAGCCCAACTAGCCCATTACATGGTCCACCATCAGTCCAGCGCCTTCATCACAACAGGTAAATATCCCAGTTCTTGGATATGGGAGCCACTCATCTACAGAATTTGTCTTCAAAGGATTTAACTTCAGTGTATTCACTCTCATTGAGCTCATAATTATTTTTAAGCACCAGTTCAGGAAATACATGGTCTCTCTCTTCTGATTCAAATATCATAGAGGAATGAGCTGTGTGTCATATACACATTGATGATAACCTTACCAAATTTCCTAATTTGAAAGAAAACAAAGTTGACATAATGTAAAAACAAAACACACATGCACACACAAAAACCCACAGCCCAGTTTTTGACTAAGTGGCACTGAAACTAATGGAACAACCTAGTTCCTTCAAGTCATTCTGTTTTCTCAGTCATTACAGCTCTGAAGCAAAACTGGGAATACTATGGACAATATGATGTTCCAGTAACAGACTATGATGCTACTGTAAAGAGAAAAGAACTGAGCAGGAAGGCAACAACTGTACCTACATAGTGACACAATTGCTTGATGAGGCGGGCAAGGGTTCCTTTCCCCTACCTGAAGAAGTCTAGATCATTCTGAAATTGTGGAAAACTTCTGCTTAAAGGTTGTAGCTGCATTCTGTTCCAGTGACGTGCACACACTCCTGGCAGGAAGCGGCAGCTGCCAGCAGGCGGGGTAACCCCTTATTTTGCCCTTTCGCTTAGAGGTAGAGCATAAGATCAAAGGGTTATTTCAACCAATCCTGGTTACGATTAGGTAACTAGTATCCTATCTGTCTCTCTCACAACATACTATGTAAATCATGCTAAGTAAATAAAAGAGCTCTCAGGGCGTTGCCTGTAGGCTCCGCTGGCTCACACATCTGTTGTCGACTCCTTTGTTCTTTCTCTAAGGCAATTAGCCTTCCTTTGTTCCGTGATCACCCACATAAAATTATGAGTTGGCATAGACTGTAACTGTCTACAGAGAGATCGAAAAGAAGAAAAATATTCAGATAGGACCGATGTTTGAAATGCTCTGCCTATGAATATTCATAGACAATTGCCTTGGAAAAAACCAAGTTAAAGACAATCCCTTAATTTCATTCACATGAATTTAATTTGTTTTGCTTGTTTGGCTATGCTGTTTTATAAATCTAAGTATTCAGCATATTCAATAATGTCCCACTAGAGAGATCTTCATTCCAGTTATAAAACTGTAATGCTGTAAGCTTTAAACATGAAGCATCTACTATTTAAAGAAAGAGAAAACGGACCCATTCTATTTTGTAACATCTGCTAAAATCATAATCAGTTTGTTGGCTGAGGTTAGCAATGTAGGAGCCTGCAGTTGATCAGTGCTGCCCTAGGTGTCACTGAGGCCTGTGGGAATTAAACTAAGAGGGTTGCAGTAGACAAGGGTGTAATTCAGTCAGCCTGAAAAAAAAAGGGGGGGAGCAGGGAGGGAGGGAGATATTTCTGAAAACAGAAGCTTAGCTTTTCTTTCCAGTCATCCTCTCCCTTACTGTTGCTGCTGTCTTTTGAACCATTTGTGCTCCTCACTATCATATCAGAGACGGAGGCCTGCACATTCCCCTGTTGGCTTTAGTTCAATACAAATATGATCCGGCTTCATCATGTTGATCATTACTATTTCCGCAGTTAATAAAACTTTGAGAAAGCATAAATGATCTATGTTGAAATGGTTAACTCAGTCTTTTCACCAGCAAGCAACTTGCTACCTTCTCTCTCAACTCTTCCAAGCAGAAGATATGGGGGGAGGGAGAGAGACAGACGTCCCAATTTTCCCAGCCTGGATTGGTTTAGATCATGTTAAACAGTTGCTTTGAGGTGCAGTAAGTCATTTGGGGATATCCTTGCAGATGCAAGGATTGACCACACTGCACTTCAAGTGAACCTCTTTAGCTTGATCTAGACTGATTTTCTTTCCCTTTAAAGGGAAAGAAAAATATATCCTCCTCCCTTTTCTTTCTGTGCTTTGATTAAGCCACTTAAGGATCTTGAGAAATGGAAATCTTCCTTCCCACTCACATGCAAACAGGGAGAACTCTTCACTTTCTTTTTAATTGTTGCTTAGTTGTTTTTTTAAAAAAAAGAAGCCCTTTCAAAGCAACACTAACATGTTAGCAACAAAGGGACAGCTTAAATCAGTCACTTTTGTTTGATCACAGCTATCACACATGCTGGAACTGAACCAAAACAGAGCAATCCTACCTGCACCAAAACAACCATAGTCCCTGACATGGATTCAAAAAGGTGTGAGTAGGCATTGATCAGGGGCAGGCTGGTTCACAATGGCATGTGCCACATGCGGATGCTGCAAACAGGAGCAAGCCATCCTACCCCCAACCAAGACCAAACCATGGAACAAATTCCTGTCTTATCACACCATAAATGTTTTATCAATGAATGGGCCATTTCTTCATAAACCATTTAGAAAGAGAAAGAAGAATGAAATACTTGAAGCAACTGGTGATGGGTGTGAAATCCTTGGATTAGATTGAAGCAAACTGAGTTACTCCATTAAAACTGGAAAACTGGTCAACTGATCACATCAAATTGTGACTACATCTGATCCTTCATATCTTTTGTGAGCTTCTAAACCAATTCCCACCTGCAGACTTCCAATCCACCTGCACACTCACAGGCTAAAGTTCCAATGGCAGTTTCCCAAACTGGAATGCACTAGACCTCAAAATGTATACTTTCCCTCAGTCAGCATTTTGCAGATACAAAGTGTACAAAAATACATTTGAAACAACATGGAGATCAATGTGTGTATTTTGAAAAGTCAGTTGAGAAATGCATACATTTGAAAGAAATAGGTGCTCAGAAATAACGTACTTTCAAAAATACATTCTGAAAAATGTATGTGAAAATATTAAATGTTCATGCAGACTAAAAATGGAATAATAACAATCCCTAATCCATGGCAAAAGCAGGAAGTAAAAAAAAATTACAGTGGAGAAAAATGAGAAACTGGGGAACATCAACTATGACAGGTTCACACATTGCCAAGTTTAATTTGCCATATTTCTATAGTAAAGCTCATCTCTACAGGCAACAGGGTGTTGAGCGAAAACTCTCAGTAAGAACTGAAAGAATAGTATACAAATCCAGTGTTAGCATATGAAGTGCTAAATACTGCCAGTTTCTTTCCAGTCAATGCCACTTTTAGATGTGTTCATTCCTAGGACCATTTCAACCTGTTTCTATGTTAAATTGATAATTTTTTTCTTCAAAAATCTGCATGAAAATAATAATATTTTATATATTTAAAGTCACATTTTAATACATCAAAACGTTGCTAAACACTTTCCATCAAAACACTGCTAAAATATATAAAGTATATATTTTAAAATGTATTTTAAAATATATATATATTTTATTGGGCCTTTGGTATGCTTTTCAAGCCGGAAACTGGTCCTCAAACTTTGGAGAAATGCAAACTCTGAAAATTAACAATATTTTAATGTGCATGTTGGTGCAGAAGATGCAGATCATGTCATTTTGTATTGGAACTCATCAGGACAATCAAAAAATGTTGTGGCTCACCCACTTCTTCTAGATCAGGGGTCTCCAAACTATGGCCGCAGGACACATCCGGCCCGCCTTGCCTTTATATCCGGCCCGGCGAGGGCAGGGGCATGCGCACAGGTGGGAGTGCAGATGGGCATGCATGCATGCGGGAGTGACTGCGTGCGTGCGTGTGGGAGGGCGAGCAGGCGGGCGTACGTGTCTTCCTTCAGCCGTCGAAAATCTGGTACAGATATGTTGTGGCCCTCACTCTGAAAAGTTTGGAGACTCCTGTTCTAGATGTATAACAACTCAATGAATTAGCAAATTCTAAAAGGTTCTGTCATTAATAGTCCAGTTCAACTGTTGCAAACTCAAGGTTGTGGCTTCCTTTATTGAGTCAGCCTATCTCTTATTTGGTCTTCCTCTTTTCCTGTAACCTTCTGCTTTCCCCAACATTACTGTTTTTTCTAAGAAGTTTTATCTTCTCATGATGCGCCTAAGGTGCAATAGCCTTGGTTTAGTCATTTTTGCTTCTAGAGAGAGTTCAGACTTGATTTGATCAAGCACCCTCTTGTCTTTCTGATGGCCCATGGCATCTGTAAAGCTTTCCTCCAACACTACACTGCAAATGAACTGATTTTTTTCCACAGTAAGCATTCTCCATTGCCCAGCTTTCATATTTGTACACTGTCAATGGTAATTCCATATTCTAGATCAACCATTATCAACAGAAGCATATGGCTCCATGGGATCCCCAGCACATTCAAAGGGGGCAACAGACTGGTAACCATTCTTAACATACCACCTTATAAGGTCTGTTATACAACTTATACAATCCTGATTCAACTTATATTTCTTTTCAGATTTTGTTTATGGCTGTGGCCAAAAAAAAAAAAAAAAAAGTTGAGAATGGCTGATCTAGGTTTCCAACCTTGACCAACCCACATGTTCTTGGACTGCAACTCTCAGAAACCCCAGCCAGCACAACTGGTGGTGAAGGCTTCTGGGAGTTGAAGTCCAAGAACACCTGGGTTACCCAAGGTTGGGAACCACTGGTCTAGATGATCTTGGCCTTGATCACCAATGATACATTTGAGGATCTTTTGTATTCCTTCATATCTCTCCTTCCAAGTCTCTGTCTTCTTCTGACTTCTTGGCTGCAGTCTCTACTTTGATTGATGATTTAACTTTGGTATAAGAAATTATTTACAATTTCAACTTCTTAATTATTGACAGTAAAGTCATGTATTTCTTCTGTAGATATGATTTTTGTCTTCTTAAGATTCATCCACAGCTTTTTCACTTTCTTCTTTCACCTTCCCCAGGAGTCATTTTAAGTTGCTACTGCTTCCTATATTTGCATATCTTATATAATTGATATTATTTATATTATTGATTATTGATATTTCTTCCACCATTTTTCACTACTCCTTCCTCTGAATCTAATCTGTCTTTTTATGTGATATATTCTGAATATATATTGAACAGATACGGAGATAAAATACACCTTTGTCTATGAGATACCATTCTTTTTTTTCTGTACTGAGTTTTTAACAGTAGCTTCTTATCTAGAGTATACGTTATGCATCAGGACAATCAAGTATTGAGGAACACTTATTTCTTTTCAAACAATCCATAACTTTACATTATCTACAAAATCAAAGACTTTGCTGTAATCTATAAAGCATAAACCAATTTTCTTCTGAAATTCTTCAGTATGCTCTGACACATATTTGCAGTACGATCACTAGTGCCTCTTCCATTTCTGAATCCAGCTTAAATATCTTGCATTTCTCGCTCTACATATGATAAAATATTTTTGTACAATTTTGAATATCACTATGCAAATCAGTATATCTGTGAAGATTCTCAGTCATCCAGGTGAGGTTATCTGGAAGTTGAGTCATGGCAACTGGACTTCTTTATTAGGTTGAAATGTTTCGCTACTCATCCAAGTAGTTTCTTCAGTCTGAGGAGAGTCAGTAGGAGACCCCTGATATATCCACCACCTTGGTTTCACTTCCCCCTGGTCTGAATAGGATCATTAGATGAACAAAGGATGGGGGAGTGAGTGAAAATCTCACCACTGCAGTCCTTCTTGACCCATTGTCATGGGATGTTAACAATCATTAACAGTGCTCTTTCTGGTGTATGGTCCTGATCTTTCTGGGGACGGATGAAAGGGCAGCATGATAAATAGGAGACAGATTGTATCTAAGACCTCCACCCCTGTTGAGTGAGGGATTTTTTATATGCACATGTATGGCCTCCCTGATCCCTCTCTCAAACCACCTACTTTCTCGGTCCAGAATGAGTACATCAAATCAGTAGATCTATATTTACTGCAGTTTTTAGCATTTTCTATCTTTCAGATTGGAACATGTATTGTAAGGATGTAAATATTTATCTTGTCCTCACAGACAAGAAATAGGAACTTCTTCTCCTTGCTTAGTTTAATGAGGTGACCAGTGGCTAGGTTCCCAAAAGAAACAAAGAGTTGCCAGAACAAGAGTTGCGGGTCTTGACACCTGTCAAAACCACAGAACATCCTTGACCTTGGAGAAGTAGGGTCTGGCCAGACACCAAGTTCCATATAATAAATCTTCCCCGTGGAGGTGCTGTGGGCTTGTGGAGGGTAAAGAGTCTTTCTGGTGTCCAGGAACTCCAAACAGAAGAATGAATTCCATTCTTTCTTCTCACCCTAGATGCCAAAGTCCAAACGTCTGCTTTTGCAATTGTTCATTACCCCTTTTATGTTTGGCTTACACAATTACATTCAAAGAGGAAAGAAAGAAATCAGAAAGGTCAGAAGTCCACCTCATACTCTTGCAACAGCCTGTAAACTCTTTACATCTCTTTCCTTCATAGGAGACAATAGCCAGTTGCAAGAAAAGCAGCTAGGACTCTTGTTGCCAGATCTTGCATGCAGACCCCAAGACAAGACTACCAAACATCCTTCAGCCAGGAACTTCACAATTGATGTAGCTGGGAGATGAGGCTCCATCTGGGCTGCAGCTGCAAAAAGCCTCTCTATCAGGCTAACTCAAATGGAGGTGGGGAAGTCAGGTTTCTAGGTACAAACTTGTTTCGATGGTAGGAGGTTGAAACGGAAGTGAAAGGGTATATTCTCAGACCTTACACAGTTTCTAGCACAGATGGGTTGGTTGGTTGCCTGTTGCTTAAAAGCCAGTCTCTTAGTGCTTTTTCTGTGTATGTCAATAAGAAACAGATATTCTTTTTTTCTACAAATCACAGAGAGACTTAATGAAAAAGAAAAAACTCTGTCTTTCCCTCTTATAAGTTTGTAACTCCTTATTGAAGTATCTTGTGTAGTTGAGATAGCTATATTGATGAGCATGAAGAGTTTATTGGTTATTCTTCACATCCCCAGCAAACTGAACATCATAGGATTTTAAGGTATTGATATTCAGTAGTGGTTTACCATTGCTCTCTTTTGCACAGTAATAGCAAGGGCTGGCTTGAGTGTCACACTATTTTCTATAAAAGATCTTCTCTCAGTGTTACCTTCTACTATGCTACTCTCCAGTAGCTAAATTGAAAGCATGTATAAAATGCTTCCATGTTCTCTAAACATTTATTATTGCTGTTTTGCTAACAATAGATGTAACTGAAAAATCAGCAGCAGCAGTTAAATGCCTTTAAGTGACTAAAGATGTTTTCTAAGTAAATAGTTATTCAAACCTCTCTTTAAAAGATATAGTTTACTGCCATTTGTCTCTTTGGGGTTTTTTTTCTTTCAGAAACCTCTTCATTTTAGTGAAGAACAAAGCCTTCATTTGGATTCTTCTAATCTTTATGGTGTTGGCAAGCTGGTGTCAAAAAAGTTAGTCAAGACATACTGGGTTACAGATCTATGAGACAGAAATTGAGTCACAGGAAAATTTCCACCCAAGTTCCAAAGCCATATTACCATCCTAACTACTTCCTGTGGAAGTCACAGTTGTATCAACATCCTGCTGTTTTGTTTGTATTTAATTTGGGATATGACTCTCTATGCTCTCAGCATGGATCCTACAATTAAATGGAAGCACACTGCAGGTTGTAAAAAGCCAACCAAGTGTTCCACTTTTTCAAAGAGTACATTTGCTGAGAAAATAAATATGCTGCCTATTTACTGAAGATTATATGAAATACACTGAAGTATATATGAAATGAGAGGAAAAATTAACTCCTGCAACTTGAACCCTGCTGCTGAAAGGATTTATAAAAACTACCTTCATAACATATTTTTCAGTCTTTATACGTGGAAAATTACACACACAAACATACAATGCTTTGAAACATTCCAGTTGACAAAAAGTTATTATTATAAACAGAAAGTACCTGCTTGTCCCAATTTTGTCATTATCAATTTGTTTCAAAGCCTCAGTTTTACCCAGAAGCATTGTCTAATGACATGGGAAAGTATGTGTCATAGTCCTCCTATATACGTTGGTGTGGCATCTCTTGTTAGGCTCCACTAAGGTTCTGCTGCAGAGATGATTACTTCTGTCAGAGATTTTGAGGATGGAGGAGAAGGGCTCCATCTTCTTCGCTGGAATATGAATGGCTCTCTTTCCTAGTGCCAGTGAAGGATCTTTTTATTCTTCCAAGATTTCCAATCCTCTGTACACCTCACCTGTTACACTGTGTTTTTAATTGGGTTTTTTTTGTGATATTTAGAAATATTCACCATCACATGAAGCTGAACACACTATATCTTGTCTGAGTTTGGAAGCTAAGTAGGATCTGTCTTTGAGATGAGACAAAACAGGAATGTCAATGGTCTCCAGGTGCAGCTAGAAACACAGAAGAGCCACTGACAATCAGAGTTGGCAACATGAGGCCAGATGGACTAAGTGGCCAGAATGCAACTGAATATTTACACCAATGTAGTTCAGTGGAATAACTTGGAGCTGCTAATAGCAGCTAATTAAGAAGTATCCAACTAAACTGTAGTTGTGCGATCAGTAGACAAATAGGAATTGAATCAAGGACCCCTTAATAACTAACTTAATAACTATTCACAGCACTATTGCATTTACACCAGAGTTACATAGATACCCAGTGAGGTGCAGTGGATAGAGTGACAGACTAGGACTCAGGAGGCCTGGGTTCAAATCCCCACAGACATGGAAACTCACTGGGTGTGTGGCACAACCACTCCTTGAAAGCCCTATTAGGGTTGCTGCACGTTGGTTCCAACTTGATGGCATATAACAGCAAGTATTCAGTTGGAATCTTGCCAACATAATGTTTTAATTATCTGCTAATTCATTGCTTTTTTGGAAGTTTCTATGTTCATTTTATTTTTTGTACATCACTCTGACAGCTGTATGGTATAGGGCAATTGATAAAGCTAAGTCATTTTTGAAATTTTATTTCTTTCTCCCCCAAAATTTCCAAAACAGCGAGAGCTACACAAACTTTTGAACAGGTAAGTAGAAGTTTCTCAACTTAAATAACTAGTTGCTTATTTATCTAACTGGGTCCCCCAGAGCCCCAATTGGTACCAACGATAAGTAGATTTTAGAAGCACCTCCTCGTAGATGTTTGCTGGACCCTTTTGTGAAACACAAGTGATAAAAGCCCACGAAGAGAGCCTTTCCTATGGCTATTCCTACTATTCCTATTCCTACTTCATCTCTTGTCTGCTAGGGTTCTGCCAATTTTTATTTTACCATACAGCAATGCTTAGTGTGATTGATGTTGCAAAACATTTCCTTGGTTGATAGTGTGGTGCCAAAAAAGAAAAGAAGGAGGGAGAGAGAGAGAGAGAGAGAAAGGAAACACTCAACCCTTACAAACAATATAGGCTGAAAATACTATTGTTTTAGTTGTAATACTTGGGGGAATATAATAGTGAAATTGATATCCCTAAACTTTTAAACAGGGAGCACCTTTTCCACTAGAAGAGATGTACTGATTGAGTACTGAGTACTGACTGAGAAAAAACAAACATTGGAACAAGAAAAAGAGAGACAGAACACTGGGGTAGGTGCTGGAACTAAAGACTTTATAACCCGGGTGAAGCCAGGTACATTTGTTAGTAAAGAAATGAACACCAGCACCCTCACATACTCTCCATTTTGATATGTCTCCTACCACATCAAAATGAAGGGCACATATGCAGTCATAATGTGTCTCTTGTCTTTAGTTCACTAGTGTTTTCCCCATTTTCCCTAGCTTACCTACTTTCATGGCAATATGTTGGACTTTTCTGCTTGTTAAGAATGTTTTCTTTCTAAAGACACATGAGTTGCCAGAATTCAGAGATGACAGATCAAGGTCTGATACAGGCTTCTGTATGTAACAGGTTCCATTGCCAGTGCAAAATCCTATAACTAGAACATTTTTTGTACAAGCACCAGTTAGAGTGCATAGCCAGTTTGATTGTGCCAGACACATACCATCGAAGAAACTCATCCATATATTTATTGAAAAGCTATTTTAAAAAACAACAACTAATGAGCTATCAGAAAAAGTTAATGAAAATGCTAGGGATGAACAGAAAAAAGAACTGATTGATCCTAATTGGCTTGTGTGTGTCTATAGAAATCATGTCCTAATCATCAACTATATTTATTTATTATTTATTTATTTAAAACATTTCTTCTCCTCCTTTCTCCTTAAGAAGGACCCAAGGCAGCTTACATCATCCAAAGACAACATTTAAAGCAAAAAACAATGAGTATGCAAATACTAAAAAGGAAAAGGTGGCTCAAGGGTGTAACAGTGTCGAAGTGACTGACCAGAAAGCCTATAAAAATTAAGTACAATAGAAGGTGCTTTCCAGTGGCTCTCTATCACAAAGATCGTTCAACACTTAACTATGTGACCAATCTCAGCCACAAAGGTACAAGACTTCTAGATGCTGTATCAGTGCCAAGTGATGTACACAAAGAAAAGTCTTCCCACTGAACTGATGTAGCATTTAAAATGCATGATTCTGAACATCACTGTGGATTTCTAAAACTTGGAAGAGCAAGCTACCAAATTTTCCTGAACAGACATAGGACTCTGTTGAAATCTCTGTTGGCATAACTATGCCTGTGGAAGAGTGATGATGTCACCAGCGGGGGGGGGGATTTTCAGTCACTAAAGACTTCTCTCTTTTCTTGTTCAACTTGTACAACCTATGTATAATCCATTTTATTATATAGAAGCCATGAGACAGGAGAAGGAAGTCTTTCATTAGCAAAAAATTCCCTCACCAGTGACTTCACCATGTTCCTCCAGGTGTAGTCGCATCAAAAGGACTTCAGCCGGTAAATTTGAATTCATAATTGAAAGATTCATAAGGGATACTTTCATGATATTAATATTCCTGGGTGACTTTATGCAGTGCATGTACAAATCTCTTCTCTGAGATTCTATTTTATTTTTGTCTGGGGGGAAAATGGTAAAACATTTGTGAAAATTATGCAAAAATGATATATTATAATACATATTATCCTGCTAACTGAGCGGAATTGACACTAATGCCAGCATGGGAGAAAATATAGAGAAAATAAAATAAAGTGTACAGTAACAGAATTGTCCCAGTAGAAACTATTTAATAGTATCACACAATAGACTCCAGGGTTATGATAACATTGAAAACATACATACACACTTGTCAATTAAATGAAATCTATTCCATATTTCCATATAATACAGATTGTGTTTTCTCTCTTTCAGATTATTGCACTGGTCCAATATAAGAATGAGGCATTCTTCCACTACCAAATGTCTCATCTCCTGATAAATACTTACCTGACAAATGTTCCTCCTTGCAAGCGTATATATAAGAAGTGACAGCTAGCCATTGCTGAATTAAGTCATCATTTTCCTTCACTCTAAATTTCTTAGAATTATTCATTGCTCTTAGAAAGATTTTGTAATGACACTTGGAAGTAGACATTTAAAAACAGACAACTGATTATACACCATAAATTAAAATGAAACTTGGCAATGTAAGCCACAGGAGGTTAGAAGATAAAACATTAACATAATATAAGCATAGGAAATCACTCTGAAAGTCCTTAAGTATACAATTCATGTAGATTTGGCTGCAAGCCAAAAGTCACAAAATATATTCTGTCGGTATTATTTAAATAATAAAATGCTAAATATTAAAATGTTTTACATCCACTGACTAAATTAACAGGTTATCTGAAAAAATGAAAATATACACATACCTGTCTGATGACCACTTCTATATACCAACAGTATAATCATCCATTACTAATAGCACAGAATATATCTCAATTTTAGCATTCAGTGATGGGATATTATGCTGCCAACCCTGCTCTTGTTGTGGATTGTTTATATTTACTATGTGCATATAAAATTTAACATTAACATTATTTAATATGTATGTAGTACAAGCATGAGATTATGATCTTCTGCAATTTTTAGTTAAAACCAAGTAACTGTAAGATGACAGACCATGAAAATAATAGGAAAAAAACTCAGAAGTAAATTCCTTTGCAATCTATAAATAGCTATTTAGAATAAAAATCTCCCTATTTTACCCCCAAATCTATCACCAGCCTGATTTTTTATATATATAATACCGTGTTTCCCCGAAAATAAGACAGGGTCTTATATTAATTTTTGCTCCAAAAAACGCATTAGAGCTTATTTTCAGGGGATGTTCTATTTTTTTCATGTATTACAATCTACATTTATTCAAATACAGTCATGTCATCTTCTTCTGGTTGCTGCACAATAGTGAAGGGCGGGGTTTCACTTAACTGGGGCTTATTTTTGGGGTAGGGTTTATATTACGAGCATCCTGAAAAATCATACCAGGGCTTATTTTCAGGTTAGGTCTTATTTTCGGGGAAACAGATTAAAATATTTAATACTGTATCCATCATTGGTAATGTATATACCAAGACAAAGATCATCCACACAATCACCATGTATGGGTGTGAAATCTAGACAGTAAAGAAAACTGATAGGGGAAAAAAAGATTAATTTTATGATACTGGAGGAGAGCTATGCGGATACCCTGGACTTTCAGAAAGGGGAATAAGTGGGTCCTAGAGCTAATCCATCCTAAATTACCTCTAAAGGCAAAAATGATAAAACTGAGGCTGTCATACTTTGGGCAAGCTCATGAGAAGGCAAGATTGTCTCAGAAAGGCAATAGTCCTGGGAAATGTTGAAGGCAGCAGGAAAAGAGAATGACCAAATATGAGATGGACTGGCTCCCAAAGGAAACCAGAAGCTTGTTTACAAGAGCTGAGCAGAGCTTTTGCGGATAGGACACTTTGGAGATCTCTTATTCGCAGGGTCATCATAAGTCAAAGGCAACTTGACAGCACATAACAATAACAACAACATATACTGTATACCATCATCATCTTTTAAAAGCCAGTTGATCATCTTTCCCCAATGTGAAACAGCCTAAAGAACTTCACCCCATACATTTTTCACCTGCTCCTACTTGTGCTCAACGTAACAGGCAATTTGTTTTAATGAGTCAAAAAGACAACAACTGTGTCCCCTTCTAGAAAGACACAGCATGCGTGCCCTTTAAAAGTATTCCAATCGTAAAACAAACAAACAAACAAAAACAGGTGACCACATGCACCTGATGAAATGGGCTGTGTTTATAAAAACATATCCTCAACCAAACCTGTTAGTCCATAAAGTGCCACAAGACTCCTTCCTGTTTTTCCTTGCAAACAGACTAACATGTCCAACCCTACTAGCAAAATCTGAACAGGATTTGTTTTACTTCCGGTAATCCCTATGTTTTTGTCTACATATTTTTACATGTTTCTGAAGGATGTCATTTATTATATGTAATCTTGAACTGACTGCCTGAAGTAATCATGTCCCATTAAATGGTTTAAATGGTTGGTTTCAGTATAGTTGATCTGTAGAGCAAGGCACTGTATTTATAAATTGTGCTTTTTTTTTTAGTTCATATATAAAATACTTGTCACTTGTATTCATTCTTCTCTATAGATTTGCCCATACTGGGCTTATTCTTGCTGGGGACAAGAATAAGTCTCTTGCAGATTGAATTAATTATGTATGCTTATCATTAGAGTGAGAAGTTCAATTTAATTAGTGATTGTAAATGCATATTCGTAAATGCATATTCATAGCATTTCTGCAGTTTTGTTTTATAATCTTGGCAACATATATTTAAAACTCATCTTCCCTTTTTATCTCATTACACCCGGTATGGAAAATACACTATTAGAAGCATGAATAATAAGTGACCTTATCATTCTTACCCTGTCATAGAGATTGAAACAGTTTTGGAATTCTTCAGGAACATGATATTCTCCCAGACATAATACACTGAGGTCACAGCTGTTAGCTACCAAAAATTTCCTTTGACAAGCACTACATCTTTTATAATTTGGGCTTTGTTGCACAGTAATCCATTTCTCCAGTACTAATATGTAAGACAGTCTGTTCTAGGTTAGCAATAATACAGTCACCAAAATGGGAATGTAATGAATGGCTTTCTGGTCAGGGTTCTCTCTACAAACAACTGTTTCAGAGGTTTAAAAATGTATATTGAATCATATCATTTCTGTTGTATAATTTAAAGTTAAGTAAAACATCTCAAAAGACAGGATTTTAAAAGCTTAATGGAATGAAAATGAAAGTATATTATTTATTTATTGACAGCATGTATCTTTTCAAAGTTGACAAGATAGTAACAGTACCTACACCCACTGAGTTTGATATACTATTATCTTGGACCTACCTCTCTCCTTAGGATACTATCGAGGGTGTTGCACTTGCAAGCAACACTGACTAAACTTAAGGGGAAAATTTTATATACATATGATTACTCAGTATTTAATGTGATACGTTAATACTGAGATACTTCAGATGAATAAGAGCCTCAAAAATTGATGAACTTGTGATTCTAAGGCTTTCAGCTATTATTAATATCTCTGAAGCTTGAAGCTATGATTAGTACTTATCACTACTCCTGAGGCAAAATCAAATACCGCCTCTACATGAGTATCATTTGATAGGAGTTATCTGATGAACATTTGTGTGGGGAACACTTCTCTTGAAAAAGAAGAGGGTTTTTTTCCCCTCTTCTTATTCTTTAAACTAAAAAAGTTTTGCCAGAGCATCAAGCGTCAGGTTTGCTGCTGTCAGTAAGCCAGTGATTTTTCCTCGGAAATACGGGAAGCAAGCCTCCAATGCAAATAATGCTACATCATGCTATAACGTTCCCTCAGGGCACCACATCTCAGTTTACAAAGCAAATGCTGCTCAACTGCTGAGGTTAGTCAAGCATCCTCTTGAAATGGCAGCAAAGCCTTTGTTTTTGTTTCTTAAAAAAACCCACTGCCTTGTCATTAATGTTAGCCCATTCCATACCCAAATGTTCTTCAGGTTCATGTAACCCTGCAGATTAACCAGATATCTGGGGAATTTCACCTCTCACAAGTAACCAAGAGGTCTGGGCTGAATATGTGCTACGTATGATACTTCTCAAGCCATTGAATTCACTGATCAAAGCACATTCTGGGTTCAAACAAATTTGTGTATGAAAACTCAACACATGAATTAGTGCATATAGACTTAAAATAGCAAAAATAATCATCCATTTTTTTTGGACCTTATTAAAACAAAAAGGTATAAATGTACTTACTTCATTTCCAGTATTTCTTCCAAC
This sequence comes from Intellagama lesueurii, assembly GCA_037013535.1. NCBI lineage: Eukaryota > Metazoa > Chordata > Lepidosauria > Squamata > Agamidae > Intellagama > Intellagama lesueurii. The sequence goes on from JBAJHW010000002.1 coordinate 249,394,896, forward strand.
TGTTTTCTCCGTTCTATTCTTAAATTGGCCAAATGTGCTTCTTTCTCACCCAAAGACTGCTGTGTTGAGGCAAGCCGTGCTTTGGTGGCTTCCAGTTCTTGCCTGGTCTTATCCAGTGCATTCCTTAGTTCTTCTAACTGAAAAATATACATGAATTAAGTGATCAAAATGATAATTTACAAATAAAAAAGGTGGATCCAGTTTGGATTCCCACAACCTTGTCAGTTATCTGTTATTTTCAGGGAACAGTAAAGCTGGATAGCCCAGTGGTTTAGATATCTGGCTGCAAAGCCAGAGGTTAGGAGTTCAATTCCGCCACTGTGACGACTCGACAATGGCTGGACTTGATGATCCATAGGGTCCCTTCCAGCTCTGCAATTCTAAGATTATTTTCTAATATTATTAGAAAATAATCCGTTGTGTTGGTCAATATTAACACATCACCATTGAAAATGGAAGGAAAATGCTCCACAGTTCCCCCAAGAATATCCCTTAAACACCTCTGACAGTAAAAATAACAAACACAATATCAGCTTCATTAACAACTGTGCTACTCTATAATCCTCAAGATACTTTTTCACAAAAATATATTGGCGACACCTTAATTTTATTTCACAAAATCTTGAGTGCCAGATAGCCTCTACAGTATAGATATCTTATCCTACTAAGTATACAGAGAAATACATTCTCTTTAATTCTGTTGAAGACTGATAAAAGGAATTGTCTGCAGCTTTTAACAACAACCCCTCACTCTCATATCGGAGGTTTAGGTATTAATTATCTCTGGCTTATTCCCTCTGTTTTTCTGAAATAGAGTAAACAGGCTGATTTGCTTTAGAGTACAGTTCAGGAAATGGAAAAGATGGGGGTAAGGAAAGAGGGACAGGGAGGAAATGCAAAAAAAAACACAAACCCACAAAAAACAACAATAAGCAAAAAGTGTGCAGCATCACTCGAAAAAGTGCCTGCTGCCTGTCATCCCAATCTCCTCCTTGTTTGCTGCACAGGACCTGGCTCGCAAAGCAAGGCAAGTGAGGCGGAAGCACAAAATGAGCTACATCATGATTTTTCCTCTTTCCTCTTCTCACTGCTTAAGGCCAAATGCCCATACATATACCAGTAATGTATAATATTCCCCTGAAAAGTAGTAAATTATAGCCATGGCTGTTACAGAGAATAACTTTGTTCCAGGTGATCACTGAAAAATGGAATTTGTTACTAAGCAAGTTACCTCCACACTCTGGTCTATCCATACTGTGCTGTGGTACTTCTCTTGACAACAAAGTTGTGGACTGCTGATTGCAAGTGTTCCAAGAAGTACCATTTGCTCTGCAAGAAGCCCTAGCTATGCATTCCAATAGTGGTCTGCACTGGAAAGGATGTTATGTTGTCTATGTGGCTGCCAGATTTCTTTTAAAAGTGGGATTACTAGCTAACAATATGGGGCTCTTCTGTCTGCACTATACAACAATTGGCTTCTTTCATGCATGGTTAAGGCAGCCCACAACAATGGCATAATCTGTGGATGGCAGAATTTCCATGGATACTAAGGGAAAGTCTGTTGGTATTGCACCTAATACCTTACTGACTTACATCTTGACCATATTATAGACTAGTGGTTGGCAGTCCACAGTTATATTAGCATTCATCATATGCAAAATCCTGCAACCAGATTGCTGACTGGGACCAGTTACAGGGACCACGTAACTCCCCTGTTACAACAGTTTCCCACAAGAGAGAGCCTTTGTTGTGGCTGCTCCCAGGTTGTGGATTGTTCTCCTTCAGGAGGTTAAGTTGGCCCCCTCCCTTTTGTCTTTTCAATGACAATTAAGGACCTGCCTTTTTAGGTAGATAACTAATTGGGCCACTTCTGGATGTGTACATATATGTTTTTTAAGTGTGTTTTTAGTCCAACTTGTTTTATTCATGACCTTCCTTGTGGCATTTCACTGTGAGAAAAGCAGAATAGAATTGACTAAACAAACAAACAAACAAACAAACAGTGAATTAGCAGATACTGACCTAGCAGAAACAGAGAACTGCGTACTGTAGGAATCTGTTCATATCGAATACATACAGTAAAAATAAAAATGGATTTCAGTTTAATATATTGGTTATAATGGGCAAAACCCTATTGCTTACATACACTGGCATATGTTGAACAGCATAATTGCCAGTAATTCAGAAATCAATATATTCGTCATTGAGAACTGGTGGCATGACATGGCATGCAACAATGAATAGAAGCATCAAATTCTTAACTAGTGGCAATTGACCATTTTGATTTATGCCAATTTGATTTTGCCAGCATACATAAGTAATAGGATTTTAGCTAATATCTGCCCAAACATATCGGGTACAGCTTCACTTCTTAAATTCTCAAATTATATTCTTTGCTGCAAGTGGGACAGACAATTGTTTTTTCTTGGTGTGTTTCCACAAATTAATTCCAAGAATTTTTGTGCATTTTCCACATGTTGACACTTTTTTTGGGAATACACCACACTTTTTTGTCAAAGCATTTTTTGCAGAAAAGTATTTTGCACAAATAACCCTTGTATTTAGCATAGAAAACCATGTAATCTGCACAGAACACAAGGCTTCTAAGGCAAAATACAAATTTTTAGTTCAATAATTTTTTTATGGGGGTTTGGCAAATATCACTGACAAAAAGTGATCTTTTCACTCTAATAAAAAAAACCAAAGTTGCCTGTTTTTCAATAAGGCATCTCAATTGATAACACCCCTTTTGAAAAAAAATCAAGGATGAGAAAATTGGAAAGCATTCTTACAATCCTTAACCCAGAAGTGTGTGACCAAAATAGTAATGAGTTTAGAAACCTATGAGGAATGGTTGAGAGAACTGGGTATGCTTAACCTGGAGAAGAGAAGTTTGAAATGTGATTGTTGTTTCATTTGTTCTTAGGCAATGAATGGTGGCAATTCTAATACAGTTTTTGAGGACTGTAAGACGTTTAAAGTGTGGTTTCCATGGCAAAGGCAAATTTACTGAACCCATGTCTCCTTCTGAGTCCTAGACTACACTTTATTCACTACACCACACTGGCCCAATTAGCATATGATGGTGATATCATAGCTGTGTTCAAATATCTAAGGAACTGTCGTATGAAAGATGAAAAAAAACATTTCATTTTGCAATTCTAGAAGGCATGGCCCAAAATAATGGACTCAGATTAGAGGAAAGGAAATTCTGCCTACACATTCCTAATAGAAGAGGTGTTAATCAGTACAATGGGCTACCTCAGAAGGTTGTGGAGTTTTCTACATTGAAGGTTTTTTAACAGAATTTGGGTGCCTATCTCTTTGGGTGCTTTAGATGTGCAGCTCTACATTTCCTTCTTACAGGCACTTCTCAGCTGCAAGGAGCCCAATCCTGGGAACTGCCCCTGCATTTATTCTGCTTTAGCTGGGAATGTCAAACTGTCCCATTTCACCAAAGAGAGAGAGAGAGAGAGAGAGAGAAGCAGCCCCCCCACACACACACTTAGTTCTACTGAACTGGTGAGCAAGAAATGCAATCAGTAACTACAACCTGAAAATTCTCCATGTTGTAGGGATGTAAGTTATCTCTATGTGAGCACCCCCACCCTTGGCAAAGCCAGAGGCCCTGGGTTCTCCCGTCAAGAAATCCATCAGCTCCAGGCTGCTGGTGAGATGGCTCTTTATTGAATTAGTGCTTTACACAGTGATTACCCATTATCGATCTCCCAACCCCAGGGAACTGAGTTTCCCACTAGTCCCCTGGATACAATCAGTTTTGTACTGGCCTCAGTTCTCATAACTGAGGCAGTCCTTGTAATAAACAAGCCAAACTCAGGGCTGGGTTTGGAGTCTTTCAGTGAGGGAGGACAGAGGCAGCTGGCAGGCGTCAGCTGTTTCCCACTCTTCAGCAAGCCTCATTCTTCTCTTGTGCTGGTGCTTATGCCACAGTGCCTCAGCTGAGTGGGGATGGGCACCACTAGACCTGTCAGCCATCTTGGGTGCCATGGAGTTGGTGGGGCTGGTGTCTCTCCTGGAGATGGGGTAGTGGGTGCCCATCTTCCACGGCTTCTGCCTCTATCTGCTAGGAAACAGCTCAGAGGCTCCTGCCATGCTCCTCCATTGCAGACCTCCATGTCTCGACCTTAGTTAACCAATCACTAGATGCCACAGACTCAGAAGACCCCAGCATTTTGCCCCCATGCTCCTTTAGTGCTACTGGCATGCCTTCATCCCTCTGATCAGTTGTTCCCTCTCAACCCACTCCCCAGCAATACTTGGGATCTCCTCACAGTCTGCCCATGAATCCAGAGCCAGCTCCCCCAAGCTCTCAGGGCGCTGAAGGACGAGGGCAGACAACCCAACAGGAGCACTGACCACAGCCTCCTCACATTCTGTCTCATCTGTAAGACTGAGAAAACACAATTTATCCTCCTTCATTTGCTTGAGCCTGAAATATTAGTCGGTGTTTAGAACAGCTTTTTTTCCTCAAATAAATCAAAGTGCAAATAGCATAAAACAATGATAGCTATTGCCTTGTTGCATGGACTTTTTAAAAATTGGAAGCACCTTGTTTCTGGTTTATTTTAAATAGGTTATTTGTGTCTTTTTGATCAGTGAGAAATCTCAAGTTGGAGAAGCATTCACTGTCTCATTCTTAAGCTGGAGACAAGGCATCTTGTGACTTTAAAATTCTTTGTCAAGGTGTCATGTGCTGTGACATCGAAAATCTATGATTATGGAGGATTTAGCAAGTATCCTTCACATTCCTGTCATACCATCGCATCTCTAGGCAAGACAGCTGGGGCAGTAAGATGTAACTAAAAGACTGTACTGTATAGAGTTTCTGGCAAAGACCCTGCAGGATATTCCTGGATAAGGATAATAGGCAAGCTCAGATAATTGACACTTGACAGCATACATATTCTTATATATTGAACTCTTTCTTGCTGCCCTTGGGATCAGTTCACAGGCAAGCAAATGGCTACTACTAATCTTAGCAAGCAGCCCAAGGACAGCAGCTTACACAGAGCTCTCAGTTCCAAGAGACGGGATGAGAACTTAGAGGGAATAGTTTTTGTAATGCCGCAACTCATAGATCCATTTCCTCCCTTACTCTCTATTTTCTCTCACAGTTCCTCACTACTTGGAGGAATGACTTGAAAATAGGGAGAGTGATTTATCAGTTTCATTCTTCAATGTAATCTTGTTACTTGTAGTTTGCTTCGAAGAGATTCTCTTTGATGAAAAAAAAACAATTTGGCTTGAGAGGGTTTTTCATGTATTTATTTACCATTTGTTTATACTTTATTTTTTTATTTTTGCTGAGTCTCAGTAGATAAACTTCACAAGTACAGCAGAGCAACCTTTAGCTGGTATTAAAGTATAGCGCTGTCAGACCAGCCTCTCTGGTTAATGTCAATAGCACTACGTATAAAAGGTGACTAAAGTGTGTATAAATGTTGATCTTTGGAGAAGGCATGTCTAGAATCATACACACATCTACTATTTCATCCACCAGGCCAACTACAGAGAGAGAGGACAAGCTGGGAATTTTCTTGACAAAAGTACAGTAGATTCCTAGCACACTTACAAGGTTATACTCCACAAGGAATCTTCTCAATTTCTCTGAAATGTGATATATAAATTTTGGAGATATTTATCTGATGGGTTTTGGGGAGGGTGAAAATGTGCTGATATTAATGTTGTGAGCTTTTTTTAATGTTTAGATTTATTAAAATGTATTTGCAAAATTTATTAACAGACTAACCCCCTATGAAATATGATAAAGTAATGTGAGATGTGATGAGAAGACTAAGTTATTGTTAGAGAATCCTCCCCCATTTATTTAATTACTTTTAAAGTTGCACTTTTGGTATGAACTTACCTAAGAACAGACTCTATCAATAATGACATAAAGTAGGGATGTCCATAATCCCCAGTCTGGTCCATGCCCAGATAAAGAGCACAAAGATCAGGGCTGACCTTCCTGATGCCCTGCTGGACACATTCCAACACAATCCTTGAAGATATTCCAACCCAATCCATTTCTGGTGCACCATAAAAATCCTGTTCCTCCAAATAGTGAAACACCAGTGGCAAGGCCAGATCATAGATTGTATGGTGCAAGCAGGACAGAAAGGCACACACCATAGTCTGCAGATCAGGGTGCTCTCTTTTTACTTTTCCCATTTTTTTCCAACCAATAGATAAAGCCCCTATCAGCTTCTTAAGGCCGCCACTGGGAGGGTGTTAAAAGGACAATGCAGAAGGGTCACCAGTTCTACATTACCCATCATTTCTCTCTCCCCCGTCCTTCTTGTTCGCTGAATCTGAAATTAATCACGTGTAATTGAGCTGTGACTACAGACTTTGATAACCGAATCTATGACTTTGTAGTAAGAATGGCAAGAAAAGATCATTTATAACATAAAGCAAACATTACATTTCTCCATTGCTATTAAAGCTATTAAACTACTCAAAACAATTCCTAGTTTTTATTACTTTACTTTACTTTATTGGTTGATTGCTTAAAACCATAGGTCATCACAATATATCAATGACAGCATCAAACATATGTGGCACTGTCATATCACAATTTCACTTAAAAAGAAAGATTTAGGATTTTTGATGCTTGGCACAAATCTTTGCTGCCAGGGCAAATTTTGCTACTTGATCGGTAGTAATTACATCCCTGCCCACAAGGAGCATACAAAGTTGAGCCAGAGGAGGGCTGTCACACAAAGTTCTAAGTATGCCTGCAAGGAATTTGCTCCTGGGGTGATCATATAAAGAACATCTTAACAAATAAGATTAATTATCACCGCAGTGAGCTCAGTTTGCTGTTTTACTTATTTCAGGTAAATGCCAAATACAGAGAGAGAGAGAGAGAGATTGAATTTATTTGTATGCATAACATGGAAAATAGGTAATGTTAATGCTCATTTTCTATGAAGTGCAGTAGAGCACCAGTATCTATTGCATTTTGCAATAATTGTCTTAACTAATAAGAAGGGAAATAATTCTTTTTCTCCTTTTTTTCTTAGGAAAAAAATATATTTCCTCCTGGAAAAGGTAAGGTTTTTTCTAGCACTATCAACTTAAGAATGCAAATTGTGTATCTTGCACTAGTTGCATAACCTATGCAAGTCATGCAAATTTCTCCAAACTACCATTGCTGCTGCCTTGTATAGATTTAAGAACTACAAGTACTAGAAGAGTTGTTTGCACTTTTTAAAAAAACAAAACAATTGCTCCATTCTTCTGTGATTTGTGTGTGTGCCTTGCTTCCTAAAGAGGAAGGACACAAGAATTATGCAGACCAGTGCAAAGAATCTGTGGGCAAATTGCAAACATCCCAAAGAAGAAAAGGAACAGTCCTCATCTCCCATTTGCCCTGGAGACAATCTCACAGAGCTGAAAATTTCTCTTTGAGGTGTCTCATTGTCCAGCTCAGCCAGGCAAAGCTCAATTGCAGGCTGAGGAAACTATCAGGAACATCATCTGTGAGGACCCAACAACCCAGCAGACCTTGCCTTGCTTCCTGAGCTTGTGTCTGTTTTGCCTTTGTCACCTCTTGTAAAAGAGTATGGCTTGATTGATTTTCTGGTAATCTGACTCAGACCTCCTAGTCGCTTTCCTTGGACTTATGAACAGTACAGCTTGACTTTTGGTTGATTTTAGCTTGAACATTGATCACCCATTCTGTCTCATCTCAGACGCTTTTGGACAAGTCTCCTCAGAGTACCAATTGCAGCCTGGCTTCTTAGGCTTCTGTTGTCACCCTAGAGAAAATGAATACTGTATCTGTCTGGTGTGCCCCTTGGACAATAAAGTACTTGCAGCCAGAGAAATGGACTCAGACTGGAATTGAATTACGTACCATGACTATAAGTCAGCATCTACAAAAAAAGAAGAGCAAACTGGCCATCTCAAGCACCAAGTTTGGCTTGAATGAAAGAACATTAAACTGTTATTTATTTACTACTTTGCTATTATATTGTTACTGCTGGGAAACAATGCTTGTGGGATTTTCTGCCTCCTGTGTCAGAACACAGCTGGATTTGGGCTCCATATGAATCTTGACATAAGGGATGCCACAGTCTGCTGCCTGGTCTTCAAAAGCAAAATATCATCTGCCTGCTATAAATAGAACTGATGGTAACATTAGGAAGAGGAGGAGAAAGAAGAATAAGTTATCTTCTCAGGAAAGACTGACATAACTTGGCATGTTTAGCCTTGAGAGAAGAAAACTGAGGGTAAATATGATAGCACTTTTCAAATACTTTGAAGGTAATAATCATACAGAGGCGAGGCAAGATCTGTTTTCGATAATCCCAGAGTGCAGGACATGTAATAATGGGCTCAAGCTACAGGAAGCCAGATTTAAGCTGAATATCACTAAAACTTCTTAACAGTTAGAGCAGTACAACAATGGAACCAATTATTTCAGGAGGTTGCAAATGCTCCAACACTGGAGGCATTCCAGAGAAAACTGGACAACCATGTTTCAGATCTGCTTTGATTTGGATTCCTGCATTGAGCAGGGGATTGGATTCAATGGCCTTATAGGCCCTTTCTAACTCAATTATTCTATGATTCTATGACCTTCTTGCATCATTTTATGTATCAAAACAGCATCGGGAACTTATGCTATTTCTGAAACACAGAGGGGAAAATCCAAGGTAGACCCATCTTGGATAGATTCTCTAAAAAGAATGTTACTTATTAGTCACAAGTAACAAGTATGCCAAACAATGTCACTCTGATTTAAATGGGTTTGCTGTAGTGGGTCTTAATAATGGAGTTAGACGATAGGTTTATCTAGACTAAGACCTTTCCCTGTTAAGTTACTGTCTCCTTGCATTAACTAATATTAGCAAGTAATTTGACATTGATTTTGAAGATTGTATTCTATACTTGGAGTGGCAATAGTGACAATTGATCCATTCTGACTGAAGTTGTTGGGCATTCTGCTGATGCTAATGAACTCCTCCAGTTCCATAAAACGAAGCAATTTTCCATATTTCCTAGCTAGTGACTTTGTTTGGCAGACTTGCCCTCCTGACCTAACCATTTTGATGGATCTTTTCTACAATAAATTGGTATTGTGTATATTAGAATTGTGAATGTTATATCTTCTGAGTGTTCTGTTCCTAAGATGTTCAGTGGAGAATTGCAGCCACAGTCCCATTCACTGAACAATAATGATGATAGAAACTGTCAATACAGATTTCATAAACTGAGCATGAATTCATACTGTGTGATGTGTGGGTAAAAGAATGCCATTAGTGGCATAAATATAGATGGTGTATAATCAGTCCTTCTTTGAATTGTAGGACTTAACAACAGTTCAGAGAAGTGCCTTTCCCTTTATATAGCCCCAGTAAAGGGCAGCATTTATATATAATCCTGATGGAGTGAGGTTAGTTTAAATACAATATACCTGTAGAGCAAACAAAATTTATTTCATTGACCTGCTGGTGGCAGAAGTAAGAATGGAATGTACAGATTATGGCCGGTCAACAGTTACAAGTCCTACATAATATCATCTTTAAGATCAAACCAGTCATTCCAGTCTCAATAAAAGTTTACCTATTAAAGGGTTTAGCATTTTTAAATTTCATATTACTTGGCTTGATCTCATATCGCTTTGCTTTCCATTTTCAAATATCCAATTTCTCTCTAATTTCTGGCTATATGGGAAGACCTCACATTTACACATTCACAAATGAGGGACACTAAAAAGTCCCTTTCTCCCATTGCTGTATGCTCTATTGGAATCTCCTTTAAATACATCTGAAAGAAAGCCTTCAATAATTCATGAAGTATTCTTCTTGAATTTTGAAGGGGGGGGGGAGTTGTGTTTGTTACAACAAAAAGTACAAATAGTCTTGTGGCACCTTATACCCTAACAAGTCTTATTTGGCACAAGCTTTTGTGATCTCTAACTTCCTTCTCAAGATGCATGGAGTGCAGTCACAGTAGACAGATATTTATAGACACATAGAAATATTGTCTAAACAGTTCTCCTAAAACTGTCGTAGTTGCATTCAAATACAGACAAACTTGTAGGGATTAACTGACTAACATATGCAATGAAATTAAAAAGAAAAAAAAAAGAATCTACTCCTGCTCAAGCCAAATACGATAGTGTAGAACATCTTGGGATATTCTTGTTCAGTAGTTTAACTTTGGAACCTCCCTTCGAAATTCTTCTGTTCAAGGAAAGCCACCTTGGGGTCAGAGAGGGACTGAACTGTCAACCCACTTCCTTGTTGTCAAATACTGACAAGTCACTTCAAACTTATGGCAACCCCCTAAATTAACAACATCCAAAATGTCCAATCATTAACAGCTGTGCTCAGGTCTCCAAATTAAAGACAGTGTGTTCCTTTATTGAGTCAATACATCTCATGCTAGGTCTTCTTCTTTTCCTACTATGTCTCACTTATGCTAGCATTATTGTCCTTTGCATTAAGTCTTGTCTTCTTATGCTATGTGCAAAATACAACAGCTTCAGACTAGCCATTTTCACTTCTAATGAGAGTTCAGGATTGATTTATCCTTTGTTGTTACATGCCATCAAGTGATTTCTGACTTACGGTGACCCCTGGAATTAATTATTTCCTAAAGGTCTTGTCATTAACAGACTTCTCAAATCTTGCAAACACAAGGCCATGGCTTCCTTTACTGACTCAAACTATAGGTCTTTCTCTTTTCCTATTACCTTCCACTTTTCCTAGCATTATTTCTTTTCCAGTTACTCTTGTCTTCTCATTATATGTCAAATGTATGATAATCTCAGTTTATTTTTGACTATACACAATATTTAATCCACTGCAACAAGAGGTTTGCTGTTAGAAAAAATGTGTTCTCCATTAAGGTTTTTTTAAATGGATTTATTGATCTGTACCTCCAAGACTGAACATGGAAATTGTAACAACTTGCAGTCCATATGTTTTTGGATCTGCAGTGTATTCCACAAAAGGGGTGGGAATGCTTATCAGAATGCAAGTGTTCAAAAAAATAGCATAAACTCTGTATATTTCTGAAAAGTGTCCAGACACACCTTAATTAAGTGCGACATGAATCTATTAATTCAACCATTAAAGTGAATATGAATAATAAAGTCAATTCAGGGAGATAATTCATCTCTACTTACCCCTTTATTTTAGCTTTGAAACTATTGCTCTCCCCACCCATATAATTTTTTTATATTCAGACTTAAATCTAGCTTCAAAAGTTGTAAGAGGAATTGTAAAAACATTTTAAGTTTTGATTGGCCAACAGAGTGAAACTTTATCCTATTTCACATGGATTACCCTACAGCAAGATATAAATTCTGTCTGAGAAATTGTACATTTTAATGCTTTTTGAATTTTCATGTTTTTGTAAAGAAAAGGCCAACTGTTTTCATACACAAGGAGAGAAATATTGGCATAATAATCATTACTTCATTGTAGCTACATGATGTTGCCTGAATCCACAAAACAGCTGCCTAGCCTGAGTGTCTGCTTGAGGCTACAACTACATTTTTTTTTTCAACCCAATACCACCTGTCTGCTCTACAGTTACTGGAGGTTGGTAGGTCTCAAATCCCAGTGGGATCTTTAACTATCATAATGATGAAGTCCATTCCCCACTACCCTAAATATCATCTTGACACTTTCCGTAAACAGGCACTTGTACAGCGTGGGAGGTGGCATAATCACAAGCAGTTGGAAAGCTGATTTTATTTTCCAATTAAATATTGAGAACTAAAATGGAGGCTAACATAAATATAGCATTTTAGAACATCAGAAGCCTTTGACTGTGTCGACCACAACAAACTATGTCAAGTTCTTAAAGAAATGGGAGTGCCTGACCACCTTATCTATCTCCTGAGAAATCTATATGTGGGACAGGAAGCAACAGTCAGAACTGGCTATGGAACAACTGATTGGTTCAAAATTGGGAAAGGAGTACGACAAGGCTGTATATTGTCTCCCTGCTTATTTAACTTATATGCAGAATACATCATGCGAAAGGCTGGACTGGAGGAATCCCAAACCGGGATTAAGATTGCCGGAAGAAATATCAACAACCTCAGATATGCAGATGATACCACTCTGATGGCAGAAAGTGAGGAGGAATTCAAGAACCTCTTAATGAGGGTGAAAGAGGAGAGTGCAAAAAATGGTCTGAAGCTCAACATCAAAAAAACTAAGATCATGGCCACTGGTCCCATCACCTCCTGGCAAATAGAAGGGGAAGATATGGAGGCAGTGACAGATTTTACTTTCTTGGGCTCCATTATCACTACAGATGGTGACAGCAGCCACGAAATTAAAAGATGCCTGCTTCTGGGGAGGAAAGCGATGAGAAACCTAGACAGCATCTTAAAAAGCAGAGACATCACCTTGCCGACCAAGGTCCGCATAGTCAAAGCTATGGTTTTTCCAGTAGCGATGTATGGAAGTGAGAGCTGGACCATAAAGAAGGCTGACCGCCAAAGAATTGATGCTTTTGAACTGTGGTGCTGGAGAAGACTCTTGAGAGTCCCCTGGACTGCAAAGAGAACAAACCTATCCATTTTAAAGGAAATCAACCCTGAGTGCTCACTGAAAGGACAGATCCTGAAGCTGAGGCTCCAATACTTTGGCCATCTCATGAGAAGAGACGACTCCCTGGAAAAGACCCTGATGTTGGGAAAGTGTGAAGGCAAGAGGAGACGGGGACGACAGAGGACGAGATGGTTGGACAGTGTCATCGAAGCTACCAACATGAATTTGACCAAACTCCGGGAGGCAGTGGAAGACAGGAGGGCCTGACGTGCTCTGGTCCATGGGGTCACGAAGAGTCGGACACGACTTAACGACTAAACAACAACATCAATCTACAGAAATTATAATATGGGTTACAATGAAAGAAATGAGTCATTGCTATGCAATAAAGAATAACGTCTAATTTCATAAAATGGCAAATAAAACTCTCATTAAAATTTTCTAACTTCATATGAAGAGAGTTGTGGAAAAGGCATCTCTATACCTGTTTATGCTCTTCTCATAATTCATCAGTGCAAGGACCTAGAGAGGGCCTCTTCATTCATATCCCCAATGTTTAAGGGAGAAACAAGGAAAGTAGGTGTCAGACTTCATCTCTATTCTGGAACACACTCTAAACCAGCTTGGATAACTCCAGAAAGATCAGTTTGCCTAAACGTAATGTACAAAACAGACTGTGTGCATGGATCCCATCTTCCTCCACCCCATCCTGCAATATTATGTAACCTAGGGGATTTCATTGGCTTTAGAATACATACCACAATCTAGCCTTTTGCCTCAACACCCTATGATACATAGCTGATAAATTCTACTTATCATCCAACTGAAATGCCTCTAATTCTGGATTGAAATCATTAGCTGCTTAGCCTTACATACTAATATACCACAAATGTATAGGCCAGGAAGGGAAGAATTAAGCAGTATCAAATTTTAACTGAAAGGAGACTTTTGGAAAGTAGAATGTACAGCAATTACAGGACTTGGAATTAATCCAGGACACTGGGATTAACATTCTTACTATGAAGGAAAAGACCTAGGGATTGTTAATGACAACATGTGGTCTTTCTATCACCTCTAAAAGATAGCACCTCCTGTAATTCAAAGCCTACCTTCAGAAACATCATCACTGCTTCCCCATGGTTCCCCTCGTCAGGTTTACCAACCAAATATTGACCCAAACTGACCTTGCTTAGTTTGAGAAAAGTAATAGAATATAGCATAGTACCAATACATGCAGTACCAATAAGTAAGGGACAGGTGAAATGGACATAACCACTCTGGAGCAGGTTTTGTGAACTGCCCTCACGTCAAGCATATCACCAGCGCTTCATGAAAAATGTCACTCTAATAAAATAAAATAAAATAAACCAGAGGAAGTAATAAAAAAAGAAACATTTCTGGCATTCATGAAGATTTAAGAAGTACACCAAAGTGTGCTTAGATTTGCTAAATTCATGAGAGTCCATTAAGAAGCAGAAAAGTAGTAAAATAAATGTTAGCATTTAAAAAAACACATTTTATTGCCTAGCCTATTGTTAATGACAATTTCAGAAATGTGTGGGTTTTCATTTAGTGTTTCATATGCAGCATATCTTTAGTCTTCAGTTAGTGAAAATGTGATCCATTCATATGCAAAGTGTATGGCAGGCAAGAACAAAAGAAAAAGGGAACCTAATTTCTACCAGATTGTCTGCAGTGCTGAGAAAATGCTTCGTAATACAATGCTAAGGGACCTCCTTAGAATAATAAGAAGGCCAGGATCCTATTGCTAATTCTAATTAAAGTAGACCCACTGTATTTGTATGTGGAGTAGCAATTGTTTGCTTTATTGCATGCCCTGTGGCTCTAGTTGACACTAGCAATAGGGCAGTGGCCAAAGTGGTATGAAAGGATAAACTCATAGATATACAAAGAGACAGGAGCTGACTCTCTTCCCAGTCAGTTCTAATGAATTATGTTGAAAGAAAGAAATAGAACACCATGGAGGGCACAAGCCAAGAAGGTCTCCTTATCTGACCATCACAACAGAAAATATGATAATCAGGGAGAAGAGTTCATTTGAGTCACATCTACTTCTCATCATATCAATAGTGCCTCCTTGCATTCCTTCAACTTTTATCTCACAATGCACTCCTATTAAAACCATTCATAGTTGGCTAGACAGTTCGGTGGATTTGGTATCTGGCTATGGAGCTAGAGGTTGGGAATTCAATTCCCCACTGCACTTCCGTGAGTAGAGCCAGCCCATGTGGCCTTGAGCAAACTGCACAGTTCTAGGGCACAACCAGAAGAAGGGAATGGTAAACCACTTCTCAGTATTCTCTACCTGGAAAACCATGAAACAGGTTACCATAAGTCAGAATTGACTTGATTGCAGATGATGATGATGGAAAAAAGTGATGCACTAGAAGACACAGGCCCAGTTTGGACAGCTGAGTTTATCTATCCATGACTTGTTTAATTGTGCAAGTGCTGTGTGTACATGCTCACACCTTACGTCTCTCCTTTTTCTCATCACAATGGAACATACTGCAGTTAGTTAAATGGTAGTTTAACTGGAAAACTGTTTTAACTTACAGATGCACTGGAAGAAGTAGCGTCAAGTCCAAGAAAGTTTAAGGTGCCACAGGACTCAAGGTTGCTTTTACTGCTATAATTTAATTTCAAATAAGGATATGGAAACATATCTATTAGAGTAAGATCACTATATCTAAATTATGGCAATGTTGCACTGGAGACAAAATCTGTTTGTAATCCTTTGATCCAACAAGAAGGACCCATAAAATCCTCTAAAATTTTGTTCTTAATACACATAATCTCTTCCTCCAAACAAAACCACTGCTCATCATCAGCACAGCTAGTCTTACAATGATCTAAATCTAAAGAAGGAAGTTTGCTGGCGGAACTATTTCTGTCACCCCCAAATATTGGGCTTAGTAGAGGACTTGCAAGTTGCTTATGAGGACATGGGAACCATGGTAAAAGACACAACCTATCTAATTAGAAAAACAGAGAATATTATGCTAAGTAAATATCCCACATATCTTCTAGATTACCTTAAAATTAAACTGCTGCCAAGGGATGGAGAATTCAAGAAAGAATAGGCAAACAACCCTAAGCACTGTCAAACAACTATACAAAGACATGAGGAAGCATCTGCAAGCCACTGTATGATACATTTTAGGAGTGTGCAGAAGTCTCCTCCCACCCACTCTGTATCTAAGTAAAGTGCATACAGATCAGGGCCTTCTCTGTACTCTTCAGGAGACATTCTGCCCCACTTCATCCCTGAGTCCTTGATATTATCTGTAAGTTTCCGTGTCTCTGTTAGAAAGCAAACAAACACAAAAATGGGGGGAACACACACAGCTTTGACGAATGGCACTACACAGTGCCATCAACTTCAGCGATATATTTGACCTTTAAAAACATCAGGAGAGTAGCAAAGCTCAGTAAATTGAGGATACCGATAGAGGACGTCTGGTTTTCTTAGGCACCCGATGGCATTAGACCAGCAGGTTGATACTTGTATGACCACACCAAAAAGTGAAAAAGCAAATAAAACCAATGGGGACTAGAGAGTGGGGAGAAAAGACACACCTTAATGTCCTCAGCACTTATAAAAGAACCATCCCTTCACAATCACACATACACTCAATCATAACAGAGTAAAAAACACTTCAGTACAGTTTAGTAAAATAAGCTTATCTAATGCTATCTAAATAACAATGCAAGTCCTGCCATTTCATGGAATGGCTACTGAAGCAGCTGCAGGGAGTTATTTGTCCCACACAATGATCTCAGTCTAAGCCTTGCCCAGCACCTCAGGAGTCAGAGTATCTAGGGCAGTGGTTCCCAACCTTGGGTCCCAAGACATTCTTGGACTACAACTCCCAGAAATCTTGGCCAACACAGCTAGTGGTGAAGGCTTCGGGGAGTTTTAGTCCAAGAATAATTGGGGACTCAAGTTTGGGAACCACTGTTCTAGGGGAAGTATTGGGCTTTATTGGAGGCTTCAGCTGCCACTCACCTTCCCCTATTTCCTTAATTCAAGTCACTTGCCGTCTTTTTAACCTTATGAATGCTGAATGAATACAAAGGATTTATTGTGGCATTACTCTACCCCAGTTGTGACCAGTAGCCCTTTTCTTCTTCCTAGAATCACACAAATATTCCTTATTCAATCTGTTTGCACACAATTGCACAAAGACAGTGTACCTGCCTCATATTCTTCAATTCATATTTTGTTTATTCTTTCGATGGAAAATCACTTATTGAGGAAAAATATGATATCTTGTCTGTAATTTTTTAGTCTGTAGGGCACCTACTAGGGAAAGCAGAGTTGTAAAATGCGTAAGTATTGCTGTGGGAGCTGCGATAAGCTAAACATAGCATTTTTATGCTATATTTTGCACTAAGTCAGCAGTATAAAAATGGACGACATAAAATAAATAAAATAAATTTTGAACATTAGCATAAATCTTCACACAACTTTCTAAGCACAACAAAGCTTATGCAACACGTCAAGATAGGAGCTGGAACTCTTCAGAGTTCCCTTTGTGACACAGAAAAGTGCATCCTATCATGCTTTTCAGATGTGTCTAGAAATAGTGCAATACTGTTCGGACCAAGGTCAAATGTATTTAAGTCCTGGCACTTCATAAAAATGAAATAAGCTGATATGCAATGTTGCTGAATAGTTCTGTCACCCATTGGCTTCAATGGGATTCATAGGTTCTCAGCACTTCTGAAATTACTTTTCAGTGAAAACACATTTCCTTTCTGAATATAGACTTGCATCTGTTTTCCTATATTCACTTTTGGTCAACCTTTATAGACTTCCTCTGAGCTGTAAATCTATGTTACATGCTTTCTTCATTTGTTTGCTAGAAAAACTGCCCTCGAGAGTTGTCTTGAATCTAAATTCTTCCACTGTTGGCCATAAAATATCTCAGTGCCTCAAATCAAGCAAAGCAGTGGGGGCAGGAAAAGTAGAGTTTGCAGAAGTTGTTGCTATTCACTGCTAAGGACTTCCAAAACAGGAGGTCAGCAAGATGCGGAAATAAAGAAAAGGCAATCTCATTCTGTTAAAGAAACGGCTCACAATTTACTAAAGAGATTTTCAGCTGACAGATGGAAATGAGCATAAGAGGGAGTGGTTTTGTTGGAGAGCTCATTGTGGGGAGTTTCATGATGCAGTCTGCAGTTATCAAGCTGCACAGTCTACTTGCAGATGATGCCAGATGTTTCCATTTGTGCTCTCTAGACATTAGAGAAGCATTTTTCAGTTCTTAACAGGGATGGGGAGAAATTCACTACAGTTTATTTTTGACCAGAATTTCCCCAGTTTGTATTTCATGCAACCAAATGCAAATGAGATTTACACATTTTCATGCTTGTGATGCAAGTCATGCACAGAAAAAGAGAGTTTGATAAATATATATTTTTGAAAAATGTACAAAAACAAAGTATATTTGGAAAAATGCACACATGCATGTGAAGGCATGCATACATGCACATACACACATATAAATGAGAGGAAATGTGTATGTTTCAGTAAGGTTGCCGTCAACTCCTTATGTGGTTCAGATCATGCTTCTTTGGATCCAAGCCACTGATTTGTCAAACAGTCTATAATAAATTATGCTGTTAAAACTTCAAAATGTAGCCAACAGGAGAAACAACTTAGGATCAAACTACCCATGCTTGAAGTAGTTCTGTTTTTTTGGACTAAAACTCCCCAAACTCCCAATCAGCATAACTAGTACCAACTACATTGGTACACAGAGATGAAACTAGTATGTGCTTCTCATAGGACTAAGTCAACATTACAAGTAAGTTGAAAATAAAGGGCTAGTGTTAACAAACACTTGATTTGTTTGACTTGGCCATAGAAAACAGAGTTGAAATTGTTTTTCATTGATGAATTCAATTCTTCCAAAAACCTCCAGTTTATGAATGTGGGGTGTTGTTCTTTTTGAACCCACAATTCAAAAAGCCAGGAAATGGTCCGATATCACTGCACAACATCATGCCCACATTGCCAGCAGGAAAAAGGATGCCAAGCTTTACTTAGGAAAGGGCAGCCTGAATGTTGTTGACAACACCAATGGCAACAGCCAAGCAATCAACTATTTAAGTAATGTACACCTCAGTCTTCATGGCAATAAGTAGAATTAAAATTAAGGTTGCAAGCATGCACTTGGTACATCTCTTTAGTTTTTATTATTTAGATTTAAATTTCTATTTTTCTCAGGAGACATGACATGAATTCTTACAAAATGATTTAAGGTCACATGACATGAAAGATAGCTACATTTGTGGAAGAATTATTAATATGGCAAAACCAGTTGGAAAGGATTGCTATTTCTACAACTCTTAACAACACCCACCCCAATAAAGAGCTAGTGTGTGATTTTACATAAGCTATCAATGAAAATAAATTCAAGATCCTTTCAAGATACACTGTACAATTTTATACGTCTATTTAAAGATAATCTATTGAATTCAATAGGATTTAGTTCTGAAAGAGATGTACATCAAGCTCTGATTTGTCCTTGTGTACTAAGAAACTGCATTTTTTTTTCTATGTGGCAGGAGGGCTTTTGTTTAAAAGAAATAGTCTCAGAGAGATCCTTACAAACACATTGGATATGCAAAAAAGAACTTCTTGGTGAATGTTTTCATATTCTGGTACTTCCTTGCAAGAGAGACTAGGCCAGCAATGGTGTACCTATGGCACATGTGCCACAGCTGGCACACAGAGGCCTTTCTGAGGGCACGCAAGCCATAAGTTGTCAGATCGCTACTCCCCCCCCCCCCCAGCAGCCAAACCTCAGGAGGCGGCTGCAGCCGTGGTGCTGGCACTTCGACAGGCGGCGGGCCAGGATCCGGAGCAGCTGGCGCTGGCGGCAGATCCGGAGTGGGGTCTCAAGGCACCTCCGTGCCCAGGATTCCCCCTTCCGCTGCCACTTCTGGTTCCGCCGCCACCACTGCCCGCTGGTTGTTGTTTTTGTTTTTTTTCCAGTTTGGGTTCTCGGGCCCAAAAAGGTTCACCGCCACTGGACTAGGCTGTCCCTTCCATTCAGTTGTCTTTTCACCAGCAGGCAAACATATTTTATATTCAGATGGGCATTTAGCAGTTGCCTGGCTGCTAAGGAAACATCTTCTAACTCATCTGTGAAGTGTTTTTAATACTATTATTAAACTGATATGTTCTAAAATTGTTCTATGCCTGACTAGATAGCTCAGGAGTTTAGGAATCTGGCTGTAGAACCAGAAGTTGGGAGTTTGATTCCCCAGTACCTCCAGGGAGGACAGCCTGCCTGTGTGGCCTTGGGCAAGCTGCACATTCCCAGGATGCCCCCAGAAGAAGGGTATGGTAAACCACTTCTGTGTATTGTCTACCTAGAAAGCCCTGCAAGAGTCGCCATAAGTAAATTCTGTCTCTTAAAATTGTTCTAAATTCAATAGTCTTTTAATATCTTTAACTACATTTTTACATAGCAATCTTTTGTATGTTTTTATCTGTACATGTACATGTTTTTTTAAAATCTGTTTGGGTTGGATCAGTTTTAATCTGGTTGCTGCGAACTACCTTGGCAATGCCGGAATCAGCAAGTTATAATTTAAGTTTCATATTCAGTGGGTCAGCTTTCAATTCAACAAGGAGCATCAACTTTCCAGAGCTATACACGCAAAATTAAACCTTGGTTTCTTCTTATATAAGAAAAGCAGAGTAAAATCAGATTTTAAAAATCAATAAAATGAGCATTCATATTTTATTGATGTGGTTAAAACTAGAGATGAAGGCTTCGTATTCATAGACAAATATGAAGCCCGCCAGCACAGGTGGCTGGCCTGATTACTTCCTGTCCCCAGAACCCACCAGTCCACTTATAATGTGGCGTGCAGGACACTTGACCAGCGTCATCGTCAGCGCACCAATCGCAGCACTAGCCCGGCTGGCGCAGCCCCATCTCCCTGCTCACCCGGCCACTCCGGCAAGGGGGCGGAAGGTTGAGTCTCCCTGCTCAGCCACAGAGTGGTGGGGTGAGTAGGGAGATGGGGCTGCGGCAGCTATGATTGGAGCACTGACAATGACACCAGCCACATGCACTGCACTCCACACGCCATGTTGTAAGTGGACCAGCAGGTTCTGGGGGTGGGAGGTAATCAAGCTGGCCACCTGGGCCAGTGGGCTTCATATTCGTCTACAAATACCAAACAACCCCCCCCCCATCTCTAGTTAAAACCTGAGAGATTCAGATTTACCAGTTCTGAATTCCAAGGCCATACTGGCATCAGAGAATTCAAAGTTCACATTCAGTGGGCAGCTTTCATTTCAATGGGCAGCATTTAAGCTGTGTGTCCCATTAGGTCTAAAAACCTGTTGATCCAGGGGAGGCTGAAGACATTTTGCTGCCTGAGGGTAAACAATAAATGGTGTCTCATGCTTACTCTAGCCAAGTTGCATAGTACCCAAAGTCAACTAAGTTATTTATTTATTAGGTTTATACCCCGCACCATCTGGCAGCCAGGCCACTCTGGGGGGCTAACAACAACAAGACAAACAACACAATATTAAAACACAATAAGAATAAAATAATACAAACATTCAACAGATACAATAACTAGTAGGATAAATTAAAACAGATGATTATAAAGATGGTAGAAAGAATGATGAAAGGATGGCAAAAAGGATGATTTATAGGATGTATTTTTAGTACATCAGACAGAAAATCCTGCAAGTGCCTCTCCCCATCCCTAATATAGTATATCCTGCTTTAACATAGGCATTCTTCAGTCTCGAGAGACTATGGTAACGTGCTCTGAATGGAGGACTTGG
This sequence comes from Intellagama lesueurii, assembly GCA_037013535.1. Classification (NCBI taxonomy): domain Eukaryota; kingdom Metazoa; phylum Chordata; class Lepidosauria; order Squamata; family Agamidae; genus Intellagama; species Intellagama lesueurii. The sequence continues at coordinate 249,416,289 of JBAJHW010000002.1, forward strand.
AACAGTGTCTAGTGTGGCTGAGAAGGCCTGCTTTCTGGCATCCAAATTCTGCTGGCCAAATCAGCTATTTCACGCTGCATGATAGGCTGGGTGCTCTGCCGATCCAAATTGACCAAATAAGGGAATACTGCAAGCTGATATTTTTAAGGACAGTTTAAAACATACAATGTTGAGAGTGAGAATATAGCCTCTATACAGTGCAACCTCTACTTACGAACGTCCCTAAATACGAACGATCCAACGTACGAACAGCTCCGGCCGCAAAATTTTGCCTCTACTTGCGGCTGGAGCTTCAACGTACGAACGGAAAAAAGGCAGGGGAAAAGGGCGGGAAATTTAAAATTGCTAACCGTTGGTGGTGAAAGAGGCTGCTTCTTTGTAGCTCTTTCGCCCCAACGATTAGGAAAAGGGAGGCTCAGCCTCCCAGGCTTCCAGCGCCGCCGCAATCGGCGCCTTCGGAGGTCTCCCAGGGCTTCCTCCGATGGCAGTGGGGACCCCCTGGGAGACCTCCGAAGGCGCCGATCGCGGTGGCGAGCAGCCGAAGCACCCCGGCCAGGCTCAAGCCTCCCGGCGGCGGCAGTCACGGCGGCGGCGATCACAGCGGCAGGGGACCCCCGGGAGGCTTTGGACAGGTAAACTCCATTTTTTTTCTTTAAAATTTTTTTTTCCTGTGTGGGTTTTGGAGGGTAGGTTTGGGCTGAGGGGGTTATGTTTCTGTGTTGTTTTGTTTTTTGTTTTTTGTGTTTTTTTTTTTTGTTTGTTTTTTGTTTTTTTTTTTTGCAGTCCCAACGTGGGACTTGCTCCAATGTTTATTTTTGGATTTGTTTGTTTTTGATTTTTGGTTTTTTGCAGTCCCAGCGTGGGACTTGCAGTGTTTTGGGGGTTTTTTTTGGTATTTTTTTCTTCCCCCGGAACGCATTAATCGGTTTTCAATGCATTCCTATGGGAAATGGTGCCTCTACTAACGGACATTTCTACTTACGAACACCATTCCAATACGGATTAAGTTCGTAAGTAGAGGTTCCACTGTATAGGGGTGGGGATTTTTTTCACTGTTGAGGGCCACATTTCAATAGGGATAATCTCTGGGGATTGCTTACTTGCAGATGTTGAAACTGGAAAAATTGGAAGCAGCCCACAACTTTTATCTTAGACTCATTTATTAATTATCCTAGTGTGTAAAATCTACACACATAGGAGATGCTTGCTAGTTCCACCCTCCTCTTTACCACCTGTTGTTCTCTATTCATGGAGGGTGACTGTTTGCAGAGGAGTTTCCTTCACCTATGGGGCTCCCCTTCTGGAACTCCAAAAGATTCAGAAGTCTCAGGAACAGACTTCATGGATCAGGTTGCCCTTGCAAGCAGGCCCCTTCCAAGTGTAGAGGATGACAAGAATGGCAAGGAATGGGTTGAGAAACTGAGCTTGACCTGATTCCATTTCTTCACAAGTAAATCTTACACAAGAGGACAATTCCTGAAAAAAGTATTCTTCTTTTTCTCAACCACTACTCTCTCTAAATGGCACTCTCCCCCTTTTTCCTTATGACACTCTTATGTCCTCTCTCACTTATCATCCAGTAGGTTGCCATGTTCCTTTGAAGTAGGCTTTCCTCACTCCTTCCATTCCTCTCCATTCTGGCCTCTATCCCTGTTTCCCCCCCCCCCCCAACTTGCCTTCTATCTCCGTGGGTTTCCTCTCCAACTTGCATGAAATTAACAGATTGTCCACCCCTGCTATATAGGGGCATATCATATTAATGATCACCATATTAATGACCATATAACTTTCTACAGCTAGGTGACATAAAATGGCTCAAGATTATGTATAAAATAAAATACAAGTTTAAAACAAACTTGGCGGTCCTATCCTACAGGATTTGGCTTAGATTACATTTTAAATTTCTCTGCTCTATAACTCATATCTGCTTGACTGATCTACCACAAAACTTACTTTTTAAAAAGTCAGCTCTGCCTGACAGGCTGAGCAAAAGCAGAAGACTTTTTTTTATGCCAAAAGAAGCTTAAAATGCAATCATTTCATTGAAAAATAGAAAGAATCCATGAGTGGGGCTCCATAACAACAGAAGTCATAACATTTTTACTTATTTTTATAGGATAACATAACGGCCGAAATCTTGTTGTTTAGCATAATAAGTCACATTAGAGTAAGTCCATCGAATAAGTGGAGATTGATAAGTCAACTAGTCCATAAGTTCCACTAATTCAAATGGGTCTACTCTAGTTGTGACTTACTATGTAATAAACTTATAGAGAAGCTGACTCAACAAATCTCTACTGATCCAATGAACCTACTCTGGTGTGACTTACTGTACTAAGCAACAGGATTTCAGCCACTGTCTCCAAGACCCATTACAGGAAGTACCATTCGGGGTTAGGAAAAGTTTTTACCTTACTAATTTCCTCTCTGCATATAAATAATTTCCACCAAGTAAGGCAGATTGTTAATTCTTCTGAAAGTATCTGTTTCACATCACTAGCTGGCTGAAATTTTGAGGCTTACTATTTTCTAAAAGCGACTCTCTCTGTGTGTGTGCTGTGTGTGTGTGTTTCATTCTTGTATTTCAGAGATAAAAAGAAAGTGGGAAACTATTATCATAATCAGAGTTGCCTTTCCCCTAGAAGGGTTTGGCTGTTATTGCTTCTTTCTTTATCCAAAAAATTACTTGGCTTTTGTTCTCTTTTGAAATGTTGGCTTTGACTTTTCAGCTCAAACAAAGCGAAAGTTCAGACTGAAACCCAGCCAAAACTGAAACTGTTTTTCCAGAATTGGGGTCAAACTATGCAAAACTCTGAGTCTTCTTGCAACCATAAATCAATCCAGCATTGCCAAAAGACCTGTAAGCTGCTTGGTGCATCTGTCTGGAACTTCATTTATCATAGTTTGCTAAGGTTCTAGTTATATTCACTTTTCACTTTAAATTCCCCTCACTTTTCCCAGAAAACACAAGTTCAAAGTCAATGAACAGAACTTTTCCTCATGTTGATTTCAGAGTAGAGGCTTAGTCACTAAGAGAAGGCACTCATTACCATATGCAGTAAGAATCTCATGGGCATCTTGAATGTTACATTTTTACATTTCAGCTAGAACAAACCACAAAGAAGCACAATATACACAAGCCCTGTGTACATAGTTAAAAGAAAGCTGCCGCAAACTGCATATGCACAGCAACCTGTAGAAACCCAAAATGCCAAGTAGACAATCAGATTCCTCTGAGTAATCATATCAGATATTCAACAGTGTGAATATCTAGACAGGTGAAAACTTCCAACCACAAGGTACCCTTCAAAAGGAGGTGGTTTAAGTATTGTTGCATTTATTTAAAGAATTCCACATATTTCAGCTTAGCCCTAACAGAATTACCATGTACATACCAAGGTTGATTGAAAATCCATTTGCCCCCCCCCCCCCCCGCAAGATATGTTGGCCAAGGATTGCTATCTACACTAGATTTGAATTTAGTGGCATAAAGAACGTGGGTCTGCCCTGAAGAAGCATTTTGCCTAAATGAAGGAGTGCTCTGATAATGTTGAAGTGGACGTTTAATTGGTCATAAACTGAAATATCAAATTACTGAGAACAAGAGCAGGAGAGTTACTTACTGACCATGCCCTGTTTGACCAATTTGGAAGATATAATATAGGATAATGAATCAGGAGTTTAAACTAGTTTAAACTTCATCCATAGGGTTCTTTAACTGGGATAGAGGGGGGAAAGTTCTTTGATGCCACATGTGACAAATACCTTCAATGTCTTGCTCTCTCTGGCCCTTTAGTGATATTCCCCACTGGAGATACTGATTTATTTCATGGACAACACAGGTGGGGTGTTTTAAGCAGGAAATGGAATAAAGACATGGGAGCCCTGGGAAATAAGAGAAAACCATCAGAGGTACCCAGTGTGGTATAATAGACAGAGTAATGGACTAGGACTCAGGAGATCTGGGATCAATTCCCTGGCTCTGCCATAGAAACTCATTGGCTGAAATGGGTGAAACCATTCCTTAAATACTTCATTTACCTCGAAAACCCTATTAGGGTCACTATAAATCAGTTCTTATTTGATGGCACATAACAACAGCAACCACTGGAAGAGAGGGACCCTGTTGCGTTGTGACTGCATAATAGCTGGTGCCAGAGGAAGATCTATTTGACTAATGAAAGCCAGATACAGAAATTGTCTCATTTCTGGACATCTGGCAGAGACATGCTAAACAGTACTTTTTATTAGTGGCCGATAAAGGCATTGCCTATTCTTGCATTTGTATTTTGTAATGGCCACACAGCTTACCCCTTTTATTTTAATGGAACTATGAAGATGCCAAGAAAGAGCTCCTTCCGCCATGTACCAATAAGAAGGCACATGGACTCTCAACACCAACAGAGCAGGACTGTAACCACTAGGCAATATTCTTTTTACTTTAGTCTTCTTCTGATTGCCTGGCTGCAGGCTCCATTTCAATTGAAGACTGAACTGAATGAAACAAAGGAGTCAAGACAGTTTGAAGGTAATATTTGTCAGGAGAGCTGAAGTTCAGAATGAGCACAGATTTAGAAGAGCAGTTATTTTTTTTTTAAAGAAGGTCAGTGTTGTTTGTTGCAAGAAGAAGAACAAGTCAACAGTAATCTCAGTGTGGGGGAAGAACGGGAAAAATGTCTGACAGATTGAAAGGGGAATTCCTGAACACCTACTCTGAAGATGAGGGGAGGAGGCAGGAATATTTTTTCCTTCTTTAAAAAAAGGGGGGTCTGGGTATATATAAAAAGAAAATAGGTAAAACCAAGTGATCCACTTGATGTCACTACCAGGAAGGTTCTAAAACAGATAATTGAACATCTGTGAGCATTTCGAGAAGAACATAATGCTTAGAAAGATGCAGCATGGATTTCTCCAAAATAGGTCATCCCATAGTAATCTTCCTCTTTCTTTCTTTCTTGTAATAAAGTAGATATGGATATGGTATATCTTAATTTAAGCAAGGCTTTTGACAAGATATGCCATGATTTTCTTGTGGCTAACCTGGTAAAATATGGGCTAGGCAATGCCTAGGTGGCTTTGCAGCCAGTTGATGGGCATTGCCCAAACATACATGGTGATCAGAAATACAAGAGTGTAAACGCTTCTGGTTTTAGATTCCAATGACATTTCCTTACACTTGATCTTTTCTAGTTCCTTTGTTGCTGCTCTTCAGAGTCTCAGTCTTCTGAGTTCTCAGCAGAAGTCTCCATTTGGATTTATGATTGAGCCAATATATAGAAAATCTCTATTTCGATTTCTTCATTGTCAACATTAAAGTTGTGTACTAGTTCTGATTTGGTCTTCTTAATTTTCAGCTGATAAGATAGCAATCTTCAAATACTGATGGAGCGATATTTGCTTTCAGTTTTCAACTTACCTCACCTTGGAGAGACGGGTTCCGGCCTTGCCGGTTAGGATTACTGCCGCATTGCTGGAGGGGTGGCGAAGGAGTGCCGTGGAGCCCTTGGAGCACTTGAATCATCCGCGAAGATTCATGAGGATTTTTTCCTTCTGTCCCCCGCTCTTGCCTGCACCTTCAGACGGACGCTTGCTGCGGAGGACGCCTCCCGCTGAGGAAACGCTGCTCTTGCCGACCATCTGATAGGCGCTGGTGAGGACCCTTGGTTAAGCTGGTGAGGTCAGCAGTGTTGCGGTGGAGCCTGAAATGGCGTAATTGATCAGTTGGTGTCCGGACGACTGGAAGACTGGACGACTGTAAGGTGCATTAGTTGCCGGCGTTGGTGTGGCCTTGCTCAGCGTGTTGAACTGCCAATATGTTTCCCCTGCTGCTTCCTTTCGGTTTGGAGGTTTTAACTTTTGGCACTCGATGCCTTTTGCCACCGGTCACCTCCGTGGACTCATCATTGCAGCTGGCAGGCTCTGGCTTGCGATTCCTATGCCCACAGTGGGTGGCCACTTCCATTTTGCAGCGGCCATAACTTCGTGGGCGGGGTCCTCTCTGTTTCATCTTGGCTGGGTTTACGGTATCTGGCTCTGTTTTGCGCTCTCCTTCCTTGGCTGGACTTGATCTACAGCTTTGCCTTTTGGGTGGTCTGCTGGGGCATTGATGGCAAAGGCTGAGCCCTAGAAAGGGCTGGCTGTTTTGCCGACGCTGACGCTCGTCAGTGATCGGAACAATTCTGGCACAGCGAGCCCGGCCTTCCATCCTTGTGGATCAACTTGGGAGGACTGAGGCTTGTCTCTGGGTGTGACCGGGGGGTGGTTGGGGGGGGGGGTGTTCTGTTCTTATTTTTTATTTCCTTTTTCTTAAAGTTTTAACTTTTAAGTTGCTTAATTTGATTATTGCTTAATTTAAATCTGTATCTTTATGTTATAGTTTTGATTAATTTTGTTAACTTTGTTATTATTGTATTGCTCACTTTTATTAATTTGTTAATTTTTCTGGTCTTTTTTCTTTCTTTTCTTTCTTTTGTTTGACATGGAGTGGAAGGCTTGCCTCCCCAGCGGGGGTACTTTGAACATCCGAGTGATTATGGGTAGAGGGAGATATAGCAATGGCACAGTTCCTACTCATTTCAGAAGAACGGTGAACAGATGTTTGAAGGCTGTTCACTGTTCTGGCACTGTGACCACCTGTTTGACTTGCGGTAGCCAGATCAGCTGTCCCTCCACTCTAAATCTGGTGTTGCTGAATGCCAGATCTGTATCCAACAAGTCCCAGATTACTCAAGACCTTATTCAGGAGGAGGATGCAGATCTGGCATGCATAACTGAGACTTGGATGGGCGGGGAAGGGGGTGTTCCCTTGACTCTTGCCTATCCTCACGGTTATGCAGTTCAACACCAGGGTAGACTGGAGGGGTGGGGGACAGTAGCCATTGTTTATAGAAACACTCTAGAGGTTGTTAGGTGCTCCTTAGTGGCGACGCCAGGTCTTGAGGCCCTCCATGTGTCGATTGGGGCCAGGGATGGTAGTGGGATCTTGCTGGGTTACCGCACTCCCCGCAACCCAGCCATTTCCTTACCACAGCTGGCGGACTTAGTCTCCACGGCACTGTTGGAATCACCGAGGCTTTTGGTCTTGGGTGATTTCAACATCCATGCGGGGGCGGAGGTTACTGGTCCAGCTCTTGAGTTCTTGGAAACCATGGCTTCCTTGGACATGTCCCAACATGTCAATGGCTCCACCCACGTGGGCGGTCACACATTAGACCTGGTGTTCTCCACCGAGCGGAGTGAATGTGGGTCTGATGGTGACGGACCTTGTGTCAGTCCCTTTGTCATGGTCGGATCACAGTCTAATCAAATGCAACCTCTCAGTGGCTCTCCCTCACTACAGGGAGCAAGGACCTATTTTAATGGTCCGCCCTAGAAGGTTACTGGATCCTATAGGATTCCAGGACTCAATGAGAGGGATTCCGGCTGATCTGACTGGTGCTCCTGTCGAGGCTCTGGTTGATGGCTGGCTTGCTGCCGCCACCAGGGCTGACGACACGATTGCTCCTAAACGCCCTCTCCATTGCAGAGCTCGTCCAGCTCCTGGTTTTAACCAGCAGCTGAGAGCTATGAAGCAGAACAGGAGAAGGCTAGAGTGCAATTGGAGACGGAACCCGACGGAATATAATCGGAAAGCTGTCAGGATCATGACTAACCATTACCTTACTAGGGTGAGGGCTGCCAGTTGAGCTCACTTCGCCATTCAGATAAGTGAAGCTTCTAATCAGCAGGCGGAACTTTTCCGTATAGTCCACAATCTATCCGGAGTTGGTCACAGTGATTGGCCTACCACTAGCATCTCACCAGACCAATCTGCAGCATTTTTAAAATCTAAAGTGGAGGCCATCCGCCGGGATCTTATCCTCTATTTGAAAACAGTAGATCAAGCAGAGACGTCCAGCGCTCCGCCTTGCCCGATGAGATGTAATCGTTTTCTGCCTGTGACGTCAGATATGGTGGACAAAGTGCTTGATCGCTGTTGTGCCACCACCACCTCCCTTGACCCTTGCCCGGCCTGGCTAATCAAAGCAGCCAGGCCTGTAACAACTGAATGGGCCACTGCAATAATTAATGGGTCTCTCCAGGAGGGCAAGGTTCCCCTTGCTCTCAAGGAGACACTTATTAGGCCCATTAGGAAGAAACCAAGTTTGGCGGCGGATGACATTGGCAATCATAGGCCCATCGCCAATGTTTCCTTCCTTACCAAAGTGGTAGAGAGGGTGGTGGCTTACCAGCTTCAGGCCCTTTTGGATGAAACCAATGCCCTGGATCCATTCCAGTCGGGTTTCAGGCCGCGCCATGGTACAGAAACGGCATTGGTCGCCCTGTTGGATGACCTGTTGAGGGAGGCTGATGGGGCAAAACGTCTCTGTTGGTCCTCCTCGATATCTCAGCCACCTTCGATACCGTTGACCACGTTTTCCTCCTGGGAAGGCTCTCTGAGTTGGGAATCGGTGGTCTGGCACTTGCCTGGCTCTGATCCTTCCTGGAGGACCATTCTCAGAGAGTACAGCGTGGGGAGAGTGTATCGGCCCCGTGGAGTCTCAACTGTGGGGTTCCGCAGGGCTCGATTATCTCCCCAATGCTGTTTAATATCTACATGAGACCACTGGGTGGGGTCATCAGGAGGTGTGGGACTTCGTGTCATCAGTACGCTGATGACATCCAGCTCTACATCTCCTTTTTTCCAACAGCAGCGGATGCCGTTTCGTCCCTTCAGCACTGCCTGGAGGCCGTACTGCGATGGATGCAGGAGAATGGACTGAGGCTGAACCCGGACAAGATGGAGGTCCTGAGGGTGGGTGACCTCACCATCAGTGGTTTGGGAAACTCCCTCTCTTTTGGGGGAGTGATTCTCACCACAAAGAGTGAGGTTCGCAGCTTGGGGGTCCATCTGGATCCGGCGCTTACCATGGAAACCCAGGTGGCATCAGTGGTCCGTTCCACCTATTTCCATCTCTGGTGGATTGCCCAGCTGCGTCCCTATCTTGATGTTGGGGCGCTCACCACTCTGGTCCATGCACTTATTGTCTCGAGATTAGACTACTGTAATGCGCTCTACGTGGGGCTGACTTTGAGATTGATGCAGAAGCTTCAAATGGTGCAGAACGCTTCGGCCAGACTTCTCACTGGGGTGAGAAAATATCAGCATATTTCCCCCACTGTAGCTGCCCTGCATTGCTGCCCGTTCGTTTCCCCATTGATTTCAAAGTGTTAATGATAGCATATAAAGCCCTAAACGGTTTAGGACCTCGATATCTAACGGAACGCCTCCTTCCACCTAGATCTACCCAAATCACTTGTTCTAGCCAGGACAGGTGGCTGAGGGGCCTAATGCCGAGGGAGGCCCAGAGAGAAAGAACAAGAAACGGGGCCTTCTCGGCAGTGGCCCCTCGCCTCTGGAACAGTCTGCCCGCAGAGATCTGCCTGGCTCCCTCACTGGGTGTTTTTAAGAGCAAACTTAAGTCCTGGCTCTTTAGGCAGGCTTTCCCTCCAGTAATCACTTAATTACTCTTTGCCATCTTGAATTATATTATAAATGTTGTCTTTATTTTATTATATTGCTTTTATTTTTATGTCTTATTGTTAGCTGCCCAGAGTAGACTTCGGTCTAGATGGGCAGGGTATAAATCGAATAAATAAATAAATAAAATGCTTTGTACAGCTCCAGATGGTAGGATCAAAACCAATGGATTTAATTAAAAGACTTCAGCTAAACATTTGGAAGAACCTCTGACAGTAAGAACTCTTCAATAGTAGAAGAGTCTGCCTTGGATGATAGTGGGCTCTCCTTTATTACAGATTTTAAACAGAGATTAGAGGGCCACTTCTCATAAATGCTTTAGCTATACATTTCCAGCTTCAGGAGGAGAATAGACTCAATGACCTTTGGGATCCCATTTGGCTATACAACTATGATTCTATAATACTATGAAAATTATTTTAAAGAAAAAATAAATATATTCAAACTCTGGGTAAATGCAATTTTACTTATCTTCTGCCCTCCAAATATCAACATAATTTCCATGATCATCTCCTGCTTTTGGAAGGGATTGAACTTGGGTTTTTTCCAGCTCTACAATTCTGTGGTTCTATGATTCCTTAGATCTCACTGGATTTCACCTCAAACATGCAAATTTTTTTTACAGAAAGGTTTGACTACAGTGGAGTAGAGAACTTGCCTGATTTATTTATTATACTTTTTATTTCAATCTTTATTCAAAATATTCATCTGTCTCCCACCTCTCTCCCTATTTTATGATCACAGCCAATTTATGAGGTATGAGCTCAGTGAGTGACTGACCCAATATCACCTATTGAACATCTTGGGTAGATATGGATTTGAATTCATAGTTGGTGTAATATAAATATATCTTCTATCTGTTCTGTTTTGTTGAGCCTCTGGAATATATATAATATGTTACCCACTGTGTCTTCCAAACTACAAACACTGGAAAGCACATCAAGGGAGAATGACTGGAAACTCTTTTTGTCTTAGTGGTTAATCAGTACCAGATCAATGTGAAAACACTGAAACAAGGGTGGGCAACTGTGATATTCGAGATGTGTGAGTCTGTCAATTCCAGAAGCCCTGGGCCAGCATAACCAAGAGTGTTGAATTATGGCAGTTGCTCCAGAAAAATAATCTCAAAGGCCATAGTTGCTCACATAGTTGCAATATTAAAGGCTACTATTAACATGGGACACACACTTTTTAATCTTCAGAACATTCATGGAAACCATTATTATCTTGTTAAACAGAAAATAATTTTATTTCTAAGTTTTCTATTTAGGTTCTAACACAGAAATTCCCAGCAAATATGATGTGTAATATGTGAAGGGAGACTTTACATCTCTCCACTAAACCCCAGTGTACTTGTAACATTAACCCTCAAGTTTCAGCAACAGTAAAAATCCCAGTAAGGTGACTAAATATATAAACCAATAATTAAATGAGGTTAAGAGAGGACCATTTCACTTAAAGATCTTAGGAAAGCTTATGGCTGTTCAAGTGTTTAGCGGAGTTTTGAGAAGACTGTTCACCTGTTAACATTTTAGAAACGGTGCCTTTCTAGTTTTTCATAAGGCTTCTTTCATGACAAAAAGTGCTACCAAAACAAAAACAATCCTGTGTAATGACACTGAAAAGCCATGTGCTTCACTTTCAACACGTCTAATTGGGTTTGACAGCACGCCAGTAATTTAGTACACTAAAATCAACACTGCATTCTTTAACTGTCTGGTTACAGAGAGGACAAATGTATATCTATATCTGGAATTGGACAAAGGAAGCATTTTCAAGGGGGCAGTCCCATGCTTCAGGGATGCCAGGTGAGGGGGTTGAGGATTTTCCAGAAGACATGCTACACAGACAGAAAGAGAGAAAACACCACAGACATGACAAATACACTTTAAAAATAAGAAACACTCGCTAAGCAGAACAGCAAAAAGAAGGTAGAAATCATGGGCACAGCAAAAGGAGCATATTTGCATGTGGCTGTGAGTTCCCACAACAGTGGGGGGGGGGGGGGAAATAATGTAAGAGCTGAAACAAGACACATTATTTAGGCATGATAAAGAGAGTACTGGAAAGAGTAATGAGCCCTCAGTGGTACAGCTTTGCACCAGTTCATTGACTTCAGCAGGAAAACCCAAACTGAAACACAGTCAACCTATGTCAATGCCTATATCACCCTAACAAAGCATAGGATTTGGCATAATCCAGCAGCCTGCCGAAGCACATGGCATCAACATATAAATGCCAACACACAAGGAGACCATGGGGTATGAAGCATGGAATTATCTCCCATTATCATACACATTTCAGGTTCTCTCACAATAGGAAATTATTAAGAAATGGCACATTGTGCACACTTCAGCCCATTCTCACAACACACGTGAATCTGCATATATTGCCAACACCGTTCTACCTTGAACTCTTAAGAGGAACAGTATACCTTGGGGTTCCAGATGAACATTCAGCCGCAGCCCACAAACTGAAAGTGCAGCCACTACCAGTCCCCAGACACCCCACTTCTGATAACACAGAAAGGAGAAATAGGAACACATAGTGTAATAATATAAAAACCACAAGGAGTCTTATGGCACCTTACAAACTAAGAGATTTTATTTGGCATAAAGCAGCATTTCTGGACTGTAGCATGGAGTCAGTAAAAGATTTCTGGAGTCCCCAAAATCTTATGCCAAATAAAATTTCCAGTTCTTTGAGGTGCCACAAGATTCCTTGTTTTTGCTACAACAGACTAACTGGGTACCATACTACAATGTGTAGCTGTTAACAACTGTCTACACTCCAAAAGTACCATTTTTATTATTTACAAGCACCATGTCTTATTCCAAATGTAAAATTCTTTAAAGGCTGTTTGACCCATTCACAGGTCTACCACAAGGCTGCCACTCCATGTCACACTCATCCTGTGTGGCTCCATGGGGAAGTGGGTAGGAGCCCAACCCCTTTCTTAGTTGCGCCTGCACTTCAAACCAAGATGTACTCTTCTGTGAGCTAGCAATTCTCCACTTAGAGATGTGAAAACCTCTTCATCTCAACTTCTCTGCATTTCTTCCAATAATACCTGCACTATCTTCCCATATTTGTTTAGAGGGTATTGTGATACTGTGTTTTCTTCCCATGTTGAAACATGCTTTACACATCCCCTACACATTTGTACATTTATTTACATAATTTACCTAAAGTGCACCTTTATTTGCACAATTTATTTACTATGCACACTGATTTTTGCAATTTAGCTAATTTATGTATCCGCTTAAGCAAATTTACACATTTCCCAATTAGCAATCCATGTCTGCCCATCTTTTTAAATTGTGTGCAGTTTAGAGGTTCTGTTTCAAAGTATGTGGATAATTTGGGCACATACTTTTTCTCTGAAACATTCCCATATGCTTCACAGATTTGCGCATTCTCATAGCAAAATGCACTTCTTCTCACAATAAATCTAAGGAAGCACAAGCACATCAACTGCTGCTGAAGTTATCAAACAAAATATTTTGTATCCTCAGAGAAGTTTACAGAATGAGCTTGGGTCCTGGGGGTTCCTTTCCGTGTGTGTGAGAGAGAGAGACAGAGAGAGAAAGAGAGATTCAGACTCCCTCACCCTGTTTTACAATCCTGTGCCTTTATGCACTGAGCCACCGGAGAGCCACCCAACATGAGAAGAGCTGTAGTTCAGTAGTTGAGCATATACTTTACATGCAAAATGTCCTGCTCCTGAACTCAGCTCTTGGCATCTGTAGGTAGAACACAGAAAGAAGAATATTGGAATACCAAGCTAGGTGGGCCAATCAACCCAGCTCAAGATACCTGTATTCTTCATCTTTCTAAGATTCCTGATATGGAATGTAGTGTCTGGTTGAAGTAAAAAAATATTACATAGGATTAAGCAGAGATTTCTTTGTAATTTTTACTACTCATTAGGCATTACAAATTATTATTTTCAGAAATAACAAAGAGTGTTCTGTGTCACCTTAAAGATTAACTGATTTATTATGACACAATATTTCATGGACTATTCTTCACACACACAGCCCCTTAGGAAATTATTTATTATATTTATTTACTACATTTGATTACATTTATTTATTATATCCATACCCTGTTTCCATGAAAAATGAAAAAAGATATCTAACAATATTAAAATCCAGAATGAAATAGTAAAATGAGAAACAATACAAAGCAAATAAGAGCCTAAAAATAGTAGCAATTAAAACATTAAAATGCTTTTAAAAAAATTTAAATCCAGACTTTCAGAAAAAGTCAATGTTAAAGCAATTGTGCTTTCTGACAACATAAATTTTCTTAACCTTATGGTCTTAATTCTGAACTTAACGGCCCCTGAATAAACACCAGGAATTTTCCATTTTATACATTGTATTCTAAAATTATTTGTCCTTCCAAAGAGAACAAAACCCCTTTCACTGTTTTGGTTTATTTCAGTATCTCCAATATTCTCTGCTTCAGCAACGCAAGTCAACTTATCTGCTGCTCAAGGCTACTAGTGTTTCTCTTTCTCCAGAGACAAAATAAAGAGAGTCTCAGCTAGTGATACAGAAGGTGTCTGTCAACATCTGTTCATTAGTGAGATGCTTTATTGTCTAGAGCAATAAAAGTGGATATTATAAAACATTATGCATCAAATGTTCCCTTTTAGGCATTTCCTGTCCATCTACATAATGGTGATTTTGAGACATACATGTTATTAGCCTAAGTCGCAGTGTTATAAGCTACAGTGCATGTATTAAAACAAGTATCTACTGGTACTTTTCCTGTAATATTTTACAGCTGTCTACAGATTTAAGGAACAAGTTCTAACTATTATTTCTACCACAATTATCACAATCATCCATTTAATAGTAAAACATAGTTTTGCTCTCTAAAAACAGAACTATAACAATAAGGTCTTAATGAGACCATTATTCCATACATACATGGTTCCTTAATGTTTGAGACGGGAATCGTTCCTAGCCTGTGACTAAGTTTTTTTATCTCAAGACACCAAGGACTGAGCCACAGACCTTAGTCTTATAAATCACAGGACATCACACTAGTATTTTATGAATCAGCAGTGCTTTTGCCAATAAGATTTGGCAATCTAATCCAGTTGAAGGTGCATGAACCAAAAGGCTGGTGAATCAGAAAACATACAAACAACAGATGCTGCACACACAATTTGAAGTTGGACTACAAAAGGAATTAGATGGAGTCTTGGAGAGAAGAATTATCAATGCCAACAAGGCATGGTGGCTAACATACCACCTTCATTATCAGAGGCAGCATGGTGAAAGATACATGAGAAGGTACAATTGTACTCATGCCTTGCTTCTGAGTTTCTCAGAGGCATCCAATTGACCACTGTAGGAATAGATTGCTGGACTATGACTCAGCCATTCTCAACGGAGGCCTGGGGGCTCCTGGCACATTTGAAGAGGGCCATAGACTGGAAACAGTTCTTCAGACACCACCTTATAAGGTTTGTTATGCAACTTATACAATCCTGATCTGGCCTACATTTCTTTCATATTTTGTTCATCGTCATAGCCAAAACAAGGTTGAGACTAGGCTGGACTTGGTTGATCTTTGGTGTGATCTCGCAGGGATCTTCTTAAGATCTTTATGAGTATTACACCCAGAACCATTAAAATTGCTCAGAATATCATCGGGCTCCAGCTATCAACCCTGGATGACATCTTCACATCCCGCTGTCTGAGGAAGTCACACAACATCCTGAGAGACTCTTCCCATCCTGCTTACAACTTTTTTGAACTGTTGCCGTCTGGCAGAAGATACAGAACAATTAAGACTCGGACCACACGTTTTCTGAATAGTTTTTATCCCAGAGCTATAATTGCACTTAATAATGAGCTTAAAGACCACCAGTAGTGAATAGTTGGACAGTGTAACTTGGCCTGCGGTGTAGATTCTTAGTGGGGGATTTTTAGTAGGTGGGGAGTGTTTGAGGATTTTTTATGTGTGTGCATGTGGGTTTGGTCTCTGGGTGTCTGTGTGAATTTCGTTGTATGGGTATACTATGTATATACTTCCAATGACAATAAATGTATTTGATTATTTGAATATGGTCTAGTGGTGCCATTCTTATTGTTAAATTTGGAACTGCATGTCCTTCTACCAGATATCCAGCACTGTTAAGCTTTGTCAATACTTATATCTCATGTTTATCTTTTCTAGAGAGGCCTGTTTGAAAGTAACATTTTCTTTACAATTACAGAGGCCTCATTGCTCTAGGGACAAGGAATAGAGACATGTGACCTAACTGCTGAATTAAGCATTTTTATGTACTAATCTGCAATTGGTAAATGTTAAGGTATGTTTATATTGTTACCACCTAGTAGTCAAATGGAAAGCATGTTTGTCTAAGTTGAATTTCAGCATGTTCCAGTTCTGGGCTTTTGGGTGTAATTCCAAAATAGGTGTGAGACAGAACTTCACAGAGAACGAAAATTAAAACCAGCTATTGTTTCAAATTATCTATGCTTACATATGTTATGGTTCATACTGACAGAATGTACATGCATTTTGACAGTGCCTGTGTCTATGCCTTGTAAAAGACAACAGGGATTTTTTAAAAAGTCTCCCTGCATTGGACAATCACACAATGGTTGCAAACCTCAAAGTATCTGCTTTTGCTTTTCACTCTCCCAGATCATAATGCAGTGTCAAGGAAAGCATTCCATCTAGGGGTGAGATGAATTCCCACAAATTATGTATATTTTTCCATGGAGGTCTCCAGAAATTGTACAAAATATATCTGCATAATAATAGTGCATTTTCCCTTTGTGAAGCAGATTACACACAGATAGAGAATAAGTACAGGACTTGCTAGCTGATTTAAAAAAGGGAAACAAGCCACCCAAGGCTTCTAATTTATAAAAGCTCATGCACCAAGGCAGTGGCTCTTGTAATTTCTCACAAGTTTGGAAACTGTTGTTGATAATAGGACAAAATACCTCACCATCTCACCATCTTCCCAAACCTAGATGACACTCTCTCTTACTTGATGATAATATTCAGGTTCAGTTATGATCTATATATTGTACTCTCTGTCCTTCTTTGGGATTGTATAGTTATTATTGCTGAATTATTGCAGCAATAGATATTGTGTGACAGCCCAATTCAGCGTTCCATAAGGCAAATTAAAAAACAGGGGTTCCCAAACCAAAAATATTATAACTTTGAACCTGGACCTCAGATCACCACCAAATATGGCCCAGATGTAGCAGACAGTCTGCTCTTGCCCAGTATCGCATTTGAGGACTTTTGGGCACACAGATTTTGGGTTATGATTAGAGATGGGGACGAATATAAAAACAGATTGGCTTTTTCGACGAAAATAGTCAATTCGTTAAATATTTGTCGATCTGTATTCGTCAAATTTTAAGTCCCGATGAATACGGATCGATGAATATTTTCCCATTTTTATTCGTCCTTTGTAAATTAAAAAAAACCCACAAACCATTCTGCCTACCAGCCGCCGATCAGCTGATCGGTGGGCCAATAGGCAACCACCCACCCCCACAGCCACCCACCTCCACAGTCTACCCCCACCCCTTCCTCTCCCTACCTTAGCCCCCCACCCCCACCGACACCCCCTTACCGTAATCGCTGCCGCCGAGGTCTCCATCTGGCTTCCGCAGCCACGGCGTGTAAAAAGGGAGACTGACTGCCCTTTGCAAAGATGACAGCTGCGGCTTCATTTAGGGTAGGGAAGCTGCAGCTGCCATCTTTACAAAGGGCAGCCTGGATTCCCTTAGCCTGCCTTGGCCAGCGGGGATTCCCTTAGCCGGTGGGGGGGGCAGCGGGGGGGCAGGGCAGTGGGGGGGTGGCAGTGAGGGGGAGGGGGCAGGGGTATGTTTTTTAATAACCCCCCACGAATCGACGAATAACTTTGTTATTTGTCGCTTCATGGGGGCAACTTCGTGCTTCTTGAGTTGTCAACCTTTGACGACTCACAAAGTGGGACAACTCACCAAAATAGTGAGTCGTCCCCATCTCTAGTTATCATTTTTTAAAAGTATAACTGTTTTATCACCACCCTATGCAACCTTTTTTGTCTACAGATTTAAAACAGATCAGATACATTGAAAATACCAAACCTGCTAACCTTCAAATAGAGTGGTTAGTTCCAGCCCCTCTTTTTTATTTGGAAGGAATCCAAGCTTTGGGGAGAGGGGTAATACTGATTTTGAAAAAAGCCATTTGAAAGGCAAAAAACATCTGAGTTTCTGGCTTTCTTATCAGCATGATTGTTCTGAATGTAAACATTCTTGCAAACTTTGTGGGGAGGGAGATGTTAACATTTGAGCCTGCTGGTGAGGACCAAATTAAATGGCAAACAGACATTAAAAAGAGTTTCTGTTTCTAGTGTAAAAATATTTTAAAAGACATTTTAAAAATTGAGAACAGATATTTAGAAACTAACTCGTTTAAGGTGTGAAATTAATGTTTTTGCTTTGTGGCTGATCTACCTTGATGTTAGCAGAGCTTGAGTGCCTATTCCACCCATCTTGTCACTATGCAACTGTTTGGAAATTTTAAAAAAACCCTCCAAATATATTATGCACCATGAAGTCACTTCTGATCTGTGATGATAACTATAAGGGCCTGTCCAGACTGGCTGCTTTGGGTGCAGGGCTACAAAGGGTCTGTTGAGGTAGTGGGAGGAGGAGTAGTGTTGTGCCATTTGGCATGCTCCTTCCGTCCCCACACAGCAATCGAGGCCTTGTAGCCCAATCAGCTATCAATTGCACACTTCCCCTAATCTTCTGTGGAGGGACAGGGAAAGCACATCCTCTTCTTCCATGCTAAAGATCAATTCAAAACATGGTTTACCTGGTTTACTCATGAGTAAAGAGACAGCCACAACAGCAGCTCAAGATAGCTGCAACATGAGCGGAGAGCATTGGGGTGAAGGTTGGGGAGACAGAAGAGAAGTAACTCCTCTCCCCCCCTTTCTCCTCAGCTGGGGCTCTACTGGGACTGGGCTGTGCTGTTTTGTGTGGGTGAAGCCCAGGAGTCAACATAGCCCCCTTCCCTGCCTTTTTTCTCAGACCTTATTCAGGGGACTGGGGTCACTTCTTTCTTTCTTTCTTTCTTTCTTTCTTTCTTGGTTAAAAAAGTAAGTGGTATATTGAAATTATAATGCATCAACCTGGCATGGTTTTAGAATTTCAGGCTTCACATGATTGAACAATCACTTTTCTGCTTTTCTGGCTGTCTTTCATATCTGTATGGCTCTCCTCCAACATCACATTTCAAATGAGTTCATTTTTGTCTTTGTCTTTCTTCACTGTTTTTCTTTCACATAATATGGATGATTCTGACACTCTTTGCTAACTCCAACCTCTTCCTTTTTTAAAAAATTTCAAAAAGCAAAGGGACATATTTTGGAAAACATGTACACAACATATCTTTAGAGGTTTTGGTCCAATACAGCTTTTCTTCCTCAGCTTGCCTAACTCAAAGAATGGGTTTGGAAATTGGAACACAGCTCTCTAGTCTGAGTTCTATTGAGCGGGCATAGAAACATTAGTTTAACCAAGAGGTTAAAGGGTCTGTATGTTCCTCCATCATATGTGTTGTGCCTACTCACACTTTTGCTTCACCATTTCATGAAGTCCAAAACAGCCCTTCAAAATATTTTGGCACAGATGGACTACAGCCACACCCAAGCTGTTCTCACTTCTGCCTCTTCCAGGAACCACAGTACATATCATGTGTTCATCTTCTGGAATCCTCTAGCACTGCATAATTCTATATGAGGGACATTTCTGTTGTAATTTGTGTGTAGTGTATGTAGATTTAAACTCTTGTTTTAAAAAGCCAGGAAATTTAATTCTTAAATAACCTTCCAGTTTATGAATGTAGGATATTTTGCTTCTGTACCCCAAGATTCACGAAGCCAGGAAATAGTTCAATATTGCTGCACAATATCATTCATTCATTCATTCATTCATTCATTAGATTTATATACTGCCCATCTAGAACATGTCTACTCTGGGCAGTTTATGCCAATATCATGCCCATATTGCCAGGAGGAAAAGGGATGCCAAGCTTGTATCTACAGAATACCATCTTCTACTCACTGTCATTCACACTTGTTGAAAAACAGCCCTGACAATTGTTCTGTGTTTGGGTGAGAAGTAGATAATGGATGAAAAAAGGAGTCAGCTTCTGGGATTTTCACTTGCGTGGTATAACTTTGTGAAGCATCTCGACTGCTGTCACTGGTGTTGTCAATATTCAAGTTGTCTTTTGCTATGTAAAACTGGCATCTTTTTTCCTGCTGGCAACGTGGGCACGTTATTGTGCAGCAATATCAGGCCATTTCCTGGTTTCTTGAATTGTAGGTACAGAAGCACAATATGCCACATTCACAAACTGGAGGGCTTTTTAAGAATTAGATTTATTTTGTTTTGTTTTGTTTTGTTTACTTTATTATTTCATAAAAATCGTAAGATATTTAAATTAAATTAAATTAGCTCTACTTTAAAATAATTGTATTCATCTCATAGTCTTCAATTAAAAAAACTAATATTATTGTTTTAATATTTCAGCTTTTGGGGTAAAATGTAGGCCAAAAAGTAGAGTTCAGATGGAACTCCAGAAATAAAACTAAGTCTATACTTTACATAAAGTTTGAAAAAAATAATCTCAGGGGAAAGCATTATCATTAATGTACAGCTTCACTGAAACCAGTGGAATTTTGAAAAGTTTATACACAGTACACAAAATACTAAAAATGCTGACTCTGTATTAAAATGTACACTACATTTATAAAGTCTACATTTACACTGAATTGACTGAGATACACTTTTTGTAAGACAAAGGTGATTTATTACTACTTCAAGAGTGCTGAATTTTTGCCTAAATTATTGCCCTTGACATCGATTATATATGATCGTGGGTGCTTAAATTTATAACTTAGTAAGATATTAGACAAGCTGTAAGTCAAACCTAACAGAGCTTAGGTCTGAACTTCTTTTAGCTTTTTACACTTGGTTGTGATGTGCTGAAATGCTAACATCTTATTATAATAAGATTATTGATGTAAAGTTGACATATGACTTGATTTGCAGATGCCCTACTCACTAAACCTTTGCAACTATATCTCAGTGTAACCCTGTGGCAATTATTGCTGGATAAGGAGAGTTGGTTTAACTAAACTAGTTCTTTTGATACATGTTGAATTGGATTTCCCCCTAGAAATTCCAAAAGTCTCACACATATGAGTTAACACATAAACATTGAGGAACAAAGGAAGGTGTATCTCATGAAACATTTCTGGAGGCTTTTTGCACATTTTCCTAAGAAGTGCAATTCCTGAAGTATCTACCTATATACTTGTGGTTTTAAAAAAATCTTTAGAAGCATTTCTTAAGAGATAAAACAGTTTGTTTAGTGAATGAATAAACACTTCCTAAATCAAAGTCTCAGCGATGTTTTTATTTAAAGCTTATAGCATAATACTACAAAATTCATAGAATTCCAAAGCCTAAGATTTCTGTATCATTCATATATAACATATCCCACCAGTATCTCTCTGACAATGAACAGTATTTTCGTATGAATACTACCAATGTAAAAGCTTGGCAAAGATACATAGAGAGACATTTTTGGATTTTTTTCTGCAGATCTTTCTCTTGATATTCTCCTCTAAAATTTAAAATTCTCCTCTAAGAATTTAGAGGATACTTTCTTCAGGGAGGTGGGCTCAGATTGGTCTTCACTGGGTCCCCAGATAGATATAAGGACTCAGTTGCACTCTGGAGTTCTACAATGCAAACTGAGTCTTGTTATTGGAGCTGTCCATGGTCTGATATCTCTTGTTTTGACCACACATTTGTCACTCCTCCTTTCCTGCAAGATGCTCCCTAGCAGCCTGTTTCACAAATGCTCTACTGACTGCCACCCATGGCCACTCCAGTCTGGCTCTGAAGGTCTTTGCCTGGCATCTGTGACAGTAGCTGGGGGACATGGAGCCAAATGTAACCCAATTATGCTTTTATGCGATGTAGACTCTAAAAAAGAGTCTACATCGCAGAACCACTAGGAGGATTTATGTCATTAATATCTGTGAAAAGTTTTCACATTTTGAGATAGATTGCTTTAAATATTTATAATTTTTTTAACGTTCTGTTTATTTCAAAAGGATAAGCCTATGTAAGTAGACTTCTTTTAGTTCTTTATTTTGAGCATGATCCAGCTGAAGGAAGGCACTTTGAAATCTGCTTGATTTTACTATGAGGAATTTAAATACATAAACAGTGTCCTATTTTGAGGAAGAATGTTGTACACTAGGGCTAAAGTGCAGCCATATTTATATGTGATTATGATTTGTGAATCTTGCCATGTTTTTACATTATTTATCTCCCCAGCAGTCACCCATTCACAAATAAATGGCATTTATTTGTCAAGATTTGGAATTCTGTATGTACAGAGTGCTAAAATAAATAAGGGGAGTGTCGAAAATGCAACTCTGCAAATGTAGAATGCACTGAACAAAAAGAGGTTTGAACAGCTGTGTAGTAAAAGTCACTGCAAAACAATCAGCTAATTCTCCATCCAAGCCACTGCAGGGAAAATATGGTCAATGTAAAATAACATTACCTCACATTGCCTTTCCTACCAAACTAACACTTGAGCGTGGAAGTGTAAACAATGAAAACAAAGGGGGTGGGGGGAAGTCCAAGACCATTAAACTCCAAAATCTGAGTATAGCAAATTGGTACCTTATCAAATTTAGTCAGCAGCAGTTTGCTCTCCTGGCATTTCACTGGCATTGCTGGTGAGTGAGGGTTCTAGTTAAAATATCAAAAATGCCTTGCATGGTGGTCTGCCATCATAGTAATTTGGTAGGATGGCAGGTTGCTGGGTTAGCAAAACCAATGCAAATTCCCATATAAATATTATAAGACGTAGTAAAATTTGGGGTGGCAAATTCATTGTATAGGCAGTGACAATTGTTGAAGGAAAATGTAATAAATGAGAGAAATACAAATATAGGGAGGCAAGAGACACACGCCACATACATCAGATACCAACAACACATATACCAGATATCAAAGAGCAGCAAGCACGTAGCAGCAGCAGCAAAAAAGAACATGGATTCCCTCCATAGATGCATACTGGCACATGGCTGGCTTGAGAACATTGTTAAATAATTTTTTATGTGTGTCTGGGTACATTAAAGACTAAACTCTACTCAAAGCTATAATGATTTTTTACTTTTTAATGATGTGTTAAGAAAAGTCCTCTATGTTTTTAAATTATACGTTTTTGGGCTATAAGCTCCTGCGTTGTTAGAATGCAACTGGAACATTGTTCTTTTTAATTCTTAAAATATATTTCTATTATACTTTTATGCTCCTGCATTTGGACTGAATTCTGACTTAATTTGTCTGCAACTTAAGTTTAGTCTTCATGCATTTTTAAGCATCTGTACCTACAGCTTTTTCACTGCTGTAAGTTTAATTCAATTGTAAAATTGAGATGTGCCTATAACTTCTCAAAGTTACAGGTTTTCAATATCTCTTCAATTTCTGTCCATAGAAGCAATGTAGCGAAATAAAGCTTATGGAATTAGGCAAATTGATGTTGCTGGGAATCATTTCAACAATGCAGCAACTGATACCTTTATACCCAGATGAACTTTGATATGATAGACATGACTATCAGGTTTCACACTGGAATTAACCCTTTCAGAAATAAATGTCAGTTCTGATGGACCCCCATAGTCTCAAACTACGAATAAAGTTTCATAGTGTTCTAAGGCCATTATTTGAGTGTCATAACTTTGACCATGATACATTCACAAACCAAAGGGTCAGCTATAACACTCATGCATGAACAAAAGGATCAGCTATGATTCGATGTCAGCTATCTCAGATTAAAGAGCATTGTTCTGTGCATAAGATTACATTAGTTCATTTTTCAGATATGAGTATATGGCATTTCAACAAACAGGCAAATTGAATATATAGATTCTGAAGAAAACAAATTTACAGAATGCTAGAATTTTATTATTTATCCCTGCCAACATAAGTGAAACAGCATAAATCATTGCAGGGAATTGCTGCTAGTTAAAATTGTATTTCTTGTTGTACACCAGTTAGATGACTTTGTATATATGATGAACTACAAGCATTAACTCCTTAACAAACAGCAGTTCACTACAGTAGTTTACGCTGTTTGATTTAACGCCAGTGGGTGTAAGTAATAGGATTCAATTTCTGACCAATGTGTAAACTATTACCTTATACAAGGAGAAAGGACACAAATAAAAATAAAAGCATTTTATTAAGAATGCTTGAGATTTATAGCAGGATTCTTTCACAGTGTAAACCTCTGCATGTCTCATCAGAAATAAGACCGGCTGAGTTTGCTGGAGCATACAATCAGGGATATGTGCATAGGATTGAAGCTTAAAATTCTCCCAAAGCACCCCTCCCTGTAATTAAGTTCCACTTAGCTTAGTGGGTCTTACTTCTGAGTAGGCTCAAACAGGCTTGCACTGTCAAATCTTTATGAAAATGATCTGGAAGAAAATGTCTGAGCAGAACACAAATATGATTTTCACAGACTGCGTATGAGGTCATTTTAATTTGGCAATAAATGAATACACTGTCCAATTAAAGTATACATCAAATCCCCAAATCTGCTACTGATTCTCAAACTTATCAACCAACCCATGTGCTCTTGGTAAATCCCAAAATAGTTCCCCCTTGTGCTGAAACTATTGAAATATGTATCTTCAATATAGTAACAAAACATTGGCAGAGGTTCAGTGCATATGGAATTTATACATAGCTTAATGGATTCTCTGCTTGTCAAAAAGAGAATAAAAGAGAAAAAAGAAGAGAGAGAAAAGAAAAAAAGAATGAGAAGAAAGAAAATGGAAATGCTTCAATGGTCATTCATGATAAAAATAAAATGTATATTCGACTCAGATATCCTCACATATGTAAGGTCATACTAAATAATCTTAGCATGAGTTGGTTCAACTGCTGATTGTCCGCATCTTGTAATTATACCAATATGACTAAAATAAATCACAAGTGTCACAATATACTTTTCTTAATAAAACCCCATCATAAAATTGAGAACTGAATCAAAAAGTGAAATGAATAAGTTACAGAAATCATACATATATTTTTTCTTACACAGAATAAGATATAAGGATTGACTAAATGCTTGACCACATGGAGATGACTATCAGAAAAAGCATCTGCTGAGAAAATGAGAGAGAGAGAGAGAGAACACAAACTGAAATGTGTGAAATTAATAATAATCAATCCATTTTGCTTTCTGAGGTTCAAGTGATTGGTTAACTTCCTATGTTGGCAAGATCCATCTGTAACTGCAGAAACAGAAAAGTGGTGAGAAAAGAGCCTATGAACAAGTCACCTATGTTGCATCGCTCAGCTGGTCTCTCTCTGTATCTGTTTCACATCATTTGGTTTGCAAGGATACAAATATTTAACAGGTATTGGGACCCCAATTTGTCAAGCTTATCCCAGTTTGACTTAACCAAACCTTACTTCTCCTAGGGAACCTCTAATTTGAAAATAGAAGGACACAAAAAATACATGCTTGTTTTGGGGCAACAAATTGGAGATAATTCTGTGGATATTTAACAGAACATTACCATAAAATATTGGCTCTTACATTTCCTCATATTTTGGTTCAATAATTTAATGGATTAGTGGAGTGGCAGAGGAACTTGGCCAAAAAATGACAATTATTGCCCATTTGGATTCAAACTGAGCTTGCATTCCCAAAAAGAATTTGCTAAAGACTTAAAAAATGAACCTGATATAAGTAATGAAAACTGAATGTGACATTCAGTCATTTCTGTTCAGAGCTGCTGTGTGGTCTGCAATATTAACTCTGAAGTTAAGTTGTAGTGGTGTAAATTAAAATAGCACATAATCCTATAAACTTTACAGTACATTGATCAGAAGGGAGTCCTCCTGAAACTACTTCCATATGATGGCTTACAATTGCTGCCACCATAAGAAGTAGACCCAATACAGTGGAGATATGTGAGAAATTACAGCAGGATCACAAAAAGAAAGCAGGGGTACCAAAGATCTGTTGAGAAGCCATGTTTGTTCAGGGGGCATCTCATCTAACTGTATGCGCTGTGGGAATCAGTCAACAAATGAAAGAGGGGAAAGGAGGAATGGATATAATGGTGCAACAAAACACAGGGCAGATAGGAAGAATCCAAGAATAATGGTAAATGAACCAGGGTGCAAAGCTGTTTTGAGATTACGGATACACAGAGAGATACACATTTATACAAACCAGATTTTCAGAAAAGAATAACAAAGATCCAGAATGATGTCGCTTCCTGATAGCTCACCTTGATCTCTCATGAATATCTCAACTATCTTTTGCTTATTCGCAAACACTTGCCAAGTAAGAGAAAGATGCAGCACCACAACACCTGCCGACTTCCACATTGAAAACCAGTAATACCCTTAAAGATCTACCACAAGATTCACATGAATTTTAGAAATCTGTGAAATTATTCTGGAATCCATCACAAGTATATTGTGATCTAATGTAGCAAGCATATAACAGGATTGCTTATTTATTAGGTTATTAAAAAGTACTTATCTGTTGCTTCCCATCCTATGATCAACTCTAAAAGCCATCTATAGAACCCATTTTATACAGTCGGACACCCATGTCCACTGGGGATTGGTTCCAAGCCCCCGCAGATACTGAAAACCGTGGATAATAGCAATCATTATATATTATAATTATATAATATATCATACTATATCCTACTGCTTAAGGCAAGAATACAAACACACACACACACACATACACACACACCACGTTAAAAAGAAAAAAAACGGGGAAAAAACAGGAAAAATTATTTTCACATGCATTACCAGAATTGGACACTAGGGAGAGACAGAGACCATGTTATGTATTCTTCACTAACAAGTAGTTGTAGCATGGTATCTAGCTCCCTCTAGTGGCCAGTTCTGGTAATACATGTGAAGATAGTGGGGGTTTTTTGTATTTTTTTCTTTTAATCTTTTTAATATTTTCAGACCATGGATAAAGCACATGCCAGACAACATTCTGGTCACATTTTGCACTAACTTTTCAAAGGCATGTCCAGGTGAAGTATATTCCAGTACTCTAATATGCAAGTAACTTCATCCATGGTGATAACAGGGCACTGGAGTAGCTATTCAAGTTTTATTCAAGATAGTTTCTTTTAATGATGAGACAACATAAATCTAACTTGGTTGTAAGTGAAGCATTCTGCTTTCTACTGCAGTGATCTGCATTAGAAACAAAATTTAATAATCAGTTGATATTTTATAGTACTAAGCAACTCCAACCCATTTGCCAGAGGTGCCAAACGTGTAAGGAAAATTTCAGTAGTAATTTTCGGGAGTTCAAATTCTATAAAAGGTGGGTGGGGTGTCTCACAGTAGTAATGCTTCTCTGTCATTTTAATTTATTTTGGCTACCATCAAGTGTTTGTGGCAGCAGAACTCCTCTCAGTAATTAACCACCATTTTGTTTCCAAATAATACTCTGAGTCTACACATAGCTGCACTCTGAGGCATACTGGAGAGAAAGGACAGTTCCAGAGGGGAACAGAAATCAGTAGAGCTGTTGAGATATGCCCCATATAATTGGCTTATTCCCAAGCTAGGTTCTATGTTTTGTAATGACTCCTACTGCTTAAGGCAAGAAAAGTGTCAATGCACCCCCATTTCTGCAGCAGCTGAGTGCCACTTCCCTTCCCTGTCAGCTGCTATCATCAGTGCCAGCTCTACTCTTGGCAGAAGAACCAAAAGGGTTTCAGTGTTTCTATGCAGAGCAAGTAGAGAAAGGAACAATGGAAATGGAGGGCCTCTAGCTGGAGGAGAAGTGCAATTTGCCACTCCTAGTGCCTGTCCAGCTGAGCGAGTCATCTCACAATGTCTAATGGTGGAGGTAATTAAGACATCTGAGAAGTTTCTAAGAAGCCTCTAAATTAAAAAAGCGCAGTGGTCCACCAAAAGGTTACCAGCATGCCAAGCAGAGTGATCAGAGTTTAAGAATATTGTTTACTTCCTAGAAAAAACAATAGACCAGAAGGCACTACACTTGTTTTACTTGTGCCAAGCAGACAAATATAATGCTGACTGTCTAGACAACTGGTCTTCAGAGAAAGAACCATGATCATTGTATTTTTAACAATGTGTTTCAAAATGGCAATGCTCTCTTAGGTAACAAATAGGCAAATTTAAAAAAAGATTCAGACAAAAACTATGAGACTGATAAAAAGCATAAAGAGCAAATCATATTAGGAACTCCTGTCCGTTTTCAAAGATACAAAAAGGTCTCATAAAGAAACAAAAAAACAAGCAATTTCACAGAGCTTGAAACAAAAAGCAGCATGTTTAAAAGTTGCAGAGAATTAGTTACACTTTGATTTGTTTTAAAAAATACTTCCCAGATGCAGCACCTCGTTTAGGAAAAAAAACCTCAGTAATTGTGAGGCACCAGAATGCAGCTTGGAAATAACACATTAAAAGAAAGAAACAATGCTACCTGGAAGGTTTATTTGTTTGTTTTAAACTAATGAGAATCAATATTTTTTTTTTTTAGTGTTTCAATAGAATGATAGAGAAGTTAGGTTTGTGTATAACAAATAATCTTACTTATTGTCACAGAACATTTCCCATAGCCAGTCCTCTGTCAATAAAGATAGGGAACATAGGATTCAGAGGCAACCCATGCAATCAGCAGTTCGACATTTATCTGCAGCTGGACTGTAACACATCAGTCTCCAGGTAGAGAGTCTTACAGAGGAAAGATGCTTCCTTCTGGTCCCTCTAAAACTGCCATCATAATATTTCATGGGGCTCCCATTTTATGATTTCTAAAATCTGATTTCCTCCTTTCATCTACCTACCTAGAACTTCTAGCTCTTAATACAGATGACCAGCAAACTCTGAATAAAACTATTATAGCATGAATCTGCAAATAGCTAAAACATGTAAAAAATTAGTCTGATTTCCATACAAATGGACCTTGCAATTTCTAAGCATTGCTGACAGGGTCAACTTATTAAATCTGGTACCATTCAAGACTGACTGGGCAATTCCAACCAAAACCTTCTCAGCAAATCCTGATAGAAATTATTATTAGAAAGATTTACCCTTATTATATGTTTATCAGAATGTCAGCAGGTTATTGTCTGTCTGAACTCAACTTTATTTTAAATTCAAACATAAGTCAGTGCAGGAAAATAACCTTTATGCATACATATTTTATCAGTTACCACATGTAAAAAAAAAACACCCAAAAATAAAGTTATGCCTGGATTTATAACACATAACACATTCTTTGTATTATAATAATAATAATAATAATAATAATAATAATAATAATAATAATAATAATAATAATAATAATAATAATAATAATAATAATAATAATAATAATAATAATAATAATAATAATAATAATAATAATAATAATTCCAGGGGATGCCACAGTTGATAATTTCAATTCCAGGGGATGCCAGAGTTGAAAATAAAGAATTGGAAAAACTAACAAGGTACAGAGACCTGGCAATCGAAACATCTCGCCTCTGGAAGAAACACACTTCAGTGGTCCCCATAGTCATTGGGGCTTTGGGAACAATATCAAGAAATTTCATCCAGTACTACAAGCAACTGCAGATCTCAGAAATCACACCACCATCAGAGATACAAAAAACCGGCAATATTAGGAACAGCATACATACTGCGCCGATATTTAACAGATACTTAGCTTTTTTGTTAAAACTTGTATCTGTTATATAATACCAGTCAATGTTTTTATAATTTTGACTGTGCCTAGTGTTTCTGAATCATCATCATCATCTACTATGTTGATATTAACAAATACTTAGTTTTTTGGTTAAAACTTGTATCTGTTGTGTAATACCAGTTAATAGTGTGCTGTTACAAAGTTCACTCAGGCTAATTGTAAGGTGTAAACAAACAACTCACCTGCAAGTGCTGAGCATTGTCTGTCATATTATCTTCACGTCTACGGACTTCTTCAAGCAACTGGGCATTCTTCTTCTTTTCCATTTGTTGATTGTGCTTCAGATTGGCCACCTTCTTGTTTTGATCCTTCATATGTCTAAGAATGGTATGCACATGCCTGTTAATTCTAATGGTTCCATTAACTACGTTACACTGCAATGGCACAAATAATTTCATTACCAGAGTTATCTAGCACTTAACCTAAAATGAGGAAGTAATTATTTAAAAATCAGTACATTGCATTAGAAATGTAATTCTGGAAATAACAATAATTTTAATGTGTTCAAAGCATGAAAATATATCTGTGACATAAGATGAATGTGCGATGCAATTTTTAAAAAAGTTTCCTATGAGGTTTCTTGCATTTGTAGTTGTTGACTAAAACTTCTTCAGTCTCTTCTATCAGGAGCCAAAAAAAAAAAAAAAAAAAAAAGGAACCCAATATTTCACAGACCGAGTGAATGAATAAAATATTCTCAGTTAAGCACAAATCAACTTTTCTATTTGCTTCTTCATTGGACCACCTAAATTATTGGTTTATACGCTTGTTCTCTATATAACATAATAATGGAAATCACTCTTACCATTTAAAATGTCATATTAAATTAAAGGATGTAATTCACAGATACTTTTTTTATTCAGCAAAAGGAATTAATTCTATAGATAAACTTCATGCTACAGCATATTTAGCGTGAAAAACAAATTCATGCCTAACATTAATAAAGTAACATTCCTCACAGAATTAAGCATAGGATTCAATTATAAAGCTTAAAACTAGGGAAAATATATTCTTCGACTATTGTAATTATTTGGCATTATATAGGCAGGCACTGTCAAGAAATACTGGAAAAACTAATCTTAAAACAGACTTTCTACCTCTGTAGGCTCTTAGATATTAATTTATTTGACTCTCATGATTCTGAGGAATTTCCTTCTTTTTATCTATATAATAATAGTCATGTGCAAATTCCAAATGAGATCTACACACTAATCCTTTTTAGGTAAAGGGAAAGTACATTTTCCAACACTCATATGATTAATAGACATTTTCCAATTTCTTCTGGAGCAGATACTACAGTAAGAAATATTTAGTTACATTACCAAGACATACTCATACTTAAAATAAATGCATTTAAATCAATGGGCTAACTTAAGTCCTACTGATTTCAGTGGGTACACAGTATGCCTAAAGTTTGATCCAACCCAACAAATCAATTAGTGGGTAGCTGTATCAGTTGGTTCCCGCTCTCTTATTCACAAAATGAGCCTAAACCTCTACTGGTTTTCTGGAAATATCTAGTAACTAAGAGCATTACTATGTCTTAAGATCTTTGTTAAACTGCAGTAACACATAGCAAAGCTTCGCAGAACAGTCACCAAAGCACCATTTTTACTTGAAATCAGGTGGTCTTTACAAGACAAACCTATTTCTAGAGTAAAAACAAGCAACAACCACAGAGACTTAATACTATCAACACATTTACTGCCTAAAACAAGGTAATTACTACTACCACATTTATAATAGAAAACAGCAATTCATATATTTATACCTCAACTAAAAAAATATGCTACAGGGAAAGGAAAGGACAATAAAAATATTTCTTCACCTATTGTGCAATATAATTTCAGTTAATTAACATCCATTTATATCCTTCCTCTTATGTCTGAAGAAGTGGACTTGTCCAGGAAAGCTCACCTTAAAATATAGCAGTTAGTCTTTAAGGTGCCACACATGTTTTCTTCTTTATTTTTCTTTTGTTTTTGCCATTTATATCCTGCCACTTTCAGAATTTTAAAAGCATAAGGCACTTCACATTACTCCCCTTACTGCCAGAAATCTCAAATATTTCCAAACCTCTTCCCAACATGTATTAAACTATTAGCAAGAAAAACAACTCAGAGACCATTCTCTTTCAGTCCTGCTGCCATAATCTGACTGCACTCATATTCCTTACTTGTGGGATAGTCCCAGTGAAAGAAATAGGAAGGTTACTTCCTCCATTTCCTACTTTCCTTGAAAAGCTGCTCTAGAACATGGAGAATCCTCTGGAACAATGAGAGAGGTGGCACAGGGCACTACAAAAGTAAGATGAATTACAGTATTAGTATTACTGAAAATTTCAGTATTACTGAAAATTCATTGAGCAGAAATCTTAGTAAGATCTTGCCCCTTCTGCAAACAGAAGGAACTATTCAATGTATAAAAGAAGAAATCCAGAGCCATCTCTATGCCTATATAAAACTTATACCACCATGTATCTTAGTGGTGCCAGCTTGGTAGTTCATCTCCCTGTCAATGGACTAGACGAGGGCAAACAAGCTGAAACTGAATCTGGACAAGACAGATATCGTGTTACTGGGGGGACCTCCTGACAGGTTACAGGGTAACTTATCAAGTCTAGATGGGGTTACAGTCCCCCTAAAAGACTGGGTTCGCAACTTGGGCATTACTCTGAATCCGGCAGTGCCCCTTAAACACCAAATGGCGCAGTGACCAAGACTGCCTTCTTTCTTTCACCTTAGGCGGAACACCCAGTTACGCCCCTACTTGGATGAGAGATCCCTGAAGACCTTGAGCCACACATTTGTTTGTCTGTCTGTCTGTCTGTTTGTTTGTTTGTACTCCACCTTTCTTCTTGAAAAGGACCCATGGCGGCTTACAACAATTAAGACAATATTTAAAGTTGAAAACAATCATTATACAATGGTGATTAACATCATTACAAGACAATATTTAAAGCTACAAACAATGAATAAAGAGGCATCTTACATCATTAACGGGCAATATTGAGGCAAAGATCAATAAGTATACAATTTATTTTTAAAAAGGCACTCTGAGAAATGGAAAACACAAAATGGAAAACACAAATACCGTGTTTCCCTGAAAATAAGACAGGGTCTTATATTAATTTTTGCTCCAAAAACGCAGTAGGTCTTATTTTCAGGGGATGTTTTTTTTTCCATGTACAACAATCTACATTTATTCAAATACAGTCATGTCATCTTCTGGTTGCTGCACAATGCTGCACAATGGTAGAGGGTGGGGATTCACTTAACTAGGGCTTATATTGGGGGTAGGGCTTATATTACGAGCATCCTGAAAAATCATACTAGGGCTTATTTTCAGGTTAGGTCTTATTTTCGGGTAAACAGGGCAGTACTAAAAATCCAGTCAAAGCAGTAATGCACAAAAATCCATCTAAAAATCACACACAGGCAGCTGGTTACTGAGGGAAGGCTTGCCTGAAGAGAAAGGTTTCTGCCTGCTTGGAGAAGGATAACAAAGATGGGGCCAGTCTGGCCTCCTCTGGGAGAGAGTTCCAAAGTCTTGGAGCAGCAACAGAGAAGACCCTTTCCTGTGTCCCTATCAGACACACCCGTGAAGGTGATGGGACTGAGAGAAAGGCCTCTCCTGATGACCTTAACACCCGAGCTGGCTCATAATGAGAGATACGATCTTTGAGATAGCTTGGAACCAAGCCATCTAGGGCTTTATAGGTTAAAACAAGCACTTTGAATTGTGCCTGGAAACTGATCAGCAGCCAGTTGAGCTGCTGTAGCAAGGAGGCTATGTGATCTCTGTCCTGTTAAGGTCAGCAATCTGGCTGCTGCATTTTGGACCTGCTGAAGTTTCCTGACATTTTACATCAGCAGCCCCATATAGAACGCATTACAGTAATCCAGCCAGGAAGTAACTAGGGAGTGCAGTTATTTGGGAGCCTCCGGACATGAGAGAACCTTTTAAGATCTGAAAATTACCACCAGGAATAAAGCCCACTGTTGATGACATCATTAGCTTGCAAACGTGCAGCTCTGCCAACTGGATTCTAGCTATCATCTATAAAATTCATGATGAACTTGAGTCAGTTTAATCAGAATTTGGTTGTGTAACTGCACTGACGCATGTAGATTTGTTTGTTTTTGTTCATGGTAGTGATTGGACAAACATTGGTTATTCAGGTCATGCAGTTCTGTGTATTGTGTCAGAAAACTGTATGAAGGGTTGAAAATGCTCACTTCACAGCTCTCTCCTTCACTGTTACAGCATCTACTACGTAGAGTTCTGTTTTCATCACATTTTCATCACTTAAATGTTCACATGTGAGGCATTATGTCCTGTTAAGGAACAGAAGTGAATGGCTACTGACACACAGCTTGGAAACTTGTTGTTAAGTGCCATCAAATGTCCTCCTACTTACAGTGACCCTATGAATGAGCAATCTCCAAAACCTCCTGTCCGAAGAAAACTGCTCAGCTCTTATAAACACAAGCCTGTGATTCATTTAGGGAGTCAGTCCATCTCGTATTTGGTCTTTCTCTTTTCTTGTTGCCTTCTACCTTTCCCAGCAGAGAATCACCTTCTTATGATGTGCCCAAAGTACGACAGCCTCAGTTTCATCATTTTTTGCCTGCAGAAATAGTTTAGACTTGATTTGCTCTTTGAGATGGAAATTTAGTTTTTCTGAAATGTTGGCAAAATTAAACAAGGAAAAGAAAAGAAAAGAGAGAGAGAGAGAGAGAAGGCAACTTATAGTGGCATTTTAAACATGAACTAATTATTTTCAGTGTGAACTTTCTGTGTCAAAACTCTGCAGACAAATATCTGAAGAAGTGAACTGCTTCATGAAAGCTGACACTGAAATAAAACTGCTAGTCTTTGAAATACCACAATATGTTGCTTTTATTCTTTCTCTTTTTTTCCTTTTTTTTTTAAATTTTGAATGTGACTAGGATTTAAGTCAAATAATTTTCCAAGATATGGGGCAGGAGCAGTTTCTTTATCTCTTTGTAGCTATTCTATCTTAGAGGGCCCCAGTATCTCACATCTGAGACAGATTAACATGGGTACTCCTTCGGAAATTGCTACGTCTTTTAAAATAGGTAGTGATAGTTTCAAGCCCCAAAGACCACTGTACATGCATTTTAAAAAAGAAACCCTTGACTTTCTTGTTATCCCAAAATAATTAAAAGAATAATTTAAAAAAGTAAAAATGCTACAAAAGCTGTGTGTGTTTGTACAAAATTATTTTTAGGCCATTCACTGCAACCAGAAAAGTAACTGAAACAGCTATATCACAAATCTGCAGTGAGGTTATCTGTCGTGACATTACAATTGCACTGTGACTTAGCTTTCTCTTAATTTTTGCAGAAAGTGAACGTAACACTTTCAAGCACCATTCTGCTCAGAAATAGCAGTTCACGATGTCACGATGAGGATTATAGTACTGAAAATAATGACTACTGACACAGCTAGGTAACAATTTTAGACATATAGCACATTTAAGCATTGTTTATGCCCTGGTGGAGCATTCAGAGGTCCACTACGTAATAAAAACATCTGAATTTACGCAGATGGAAACAAATTAACAAGCAATGCACAGTCATATCCCTCAAGTTTGATTCAATTCAAACTTGTTACCATGAAGTAAGGCTTAGCTTCAATAATATGTATGCATTGTGTAGTTACAACTTAATGTTTATGTTGTGTGTGTTGCTTTCCATCCAGTTTGATTTGCCATGACTTAGAAGGCTCCCCTGATGACTTTTTCTTAATCAGAATGACAGCATGTTGTTCCATTAACAGAAATGGAAACTGTTTTGATACAAATGCTATTCAGTAGGAAGGCCACCAGAAAGTATAATAGGCCTAGGCTTTATAAGATACCCTGGGCAGCAATTTGTTAAGCTATCAGAGAACTTGATATAGATGAAGTAATGCTGTAGGAACGCTCTGTTTTCACAGGGGACTCTCAGAGTGGAAGGTGAGAACTTAACAGCTACATACATTTTTTTAAAAAAGGTATATTCACCAAAATGGGAATAAGAACTAAGAAGCATAATAAGGGATCATTCTGGGTAACAGACTATGAAGCAAAAGCAACAAGTGTGCAATGTAATTTCCCCATTAATTTCCTTTTCTGAAACTCTCAGCCCCAAAGTGACTGCTCTCTGAGCAAACCATTAAGATTTAATGTATCCTGTTAGAGTACTACTGCATACAGAATAGTGAAAAAATGTTATATCAAAGCTTCAGAGTGCTAGGACAACTGTGAATTTGGCTCATCTTCTATGATTTTAAATACACTCATTGAATCATAGATTTATTAAAGATGGAAAGTAGGTCAAAATAAAGACAGGATGGAATTCATTAGCCAAAGGACATAAATAAGGGAAAAAACTATCAACAGATTAAGAGACAGACAAGATAAATACAGAAAAGATAACGCTAAATGAGCCAATAAATTGGAATATAGAGTTGCATTGCATGTCAGTCTCTTCATCAAGAGTTGTGTCATTAAGGTTATTTTGCTGACACTATAACAAACAGATGAAATAACCTGAGCCAAGGACTGTTTGTGGGTGCACACAGAGAAAGAGACACTTTCCATTGTTCAAAAGAAAATAGCCTGGCCTTTCTTTATTCACATCAAAGTGTTGCACAATTTAAAATTATGGACATTTATTTATTTATTTATTGGATTTATACCCCGCACCATCTAGCAACCAGGCCACTCTGGGTGGCTAACAACAATATAAACAGCAACATTAAAACACAATAAAAAATAAAATAATACATAGCAACAAGATAAATTAATATTAATTAAATATATGAACTATAGGTACAGATTTTAAAAATTAAAATGTTAAGATAATTAGACTATTTCTGACAAGAAGCTGGCTTCTTGTCAGAAATAGTCAGCATTATCTCAACTATTTGTTAGGTCTTCTTTTGTATACATGATGGTTTGTACTTAAGTGCTGCATTGATTGAATTTCTTCAGTCACAGAACATTTGTCCTGTGTCCAAGTAGCCCCATTTTACTTGATTATTCTTTGATCTTCCTACTTCACTTCAAAGTCTATTAAATGACTTCCAGATGGTCCAGGTAGAGTCTTATCCTGGTGGGAGACACTCTTCAGAGTTTATCCATTTAGCAAACTGTGTTGTTTTTGTTCTAGGTTTAGCCTAGCCTCTTCTGGTTTCATATTTAGAGCTTGAGATGTGTACAGAAAGCTTTTCCTCAATGTTAGCCATTATCCACAGCCATTCTCAACAGGGAGGGGCATATGTTCCCCTGGGAGTCCTGGCACAGTTGAAGGGAGTCACAGACTGGAAACAATTCTTCACACACCACCTGATAAAGTTTGTTATGCAACTTATACAATCCTGATTTGACCTGCATTTCTTTTGCATTGTGTTATGGCTGTGGCCAAACAAAGGTTGAGAATGGCTTGTCGAGGAGACTGGTGTCTATGAAGTGGATGGGTTTACTACTACAGGCTTAACAGCCTGATGAAGTAACATGATCAACACATGTTCTCTGAAACGGAAGCTGGCAAGGAATTATATTTTTTTCTTTAAAAAGCATTATAACTCTGAAAGAAACCTAAGAATACAAAAGTAAATAGCCACTTTGCCAGCAAGTACTGTAGTTTACTACATCATGCCTTGATGAACCCCACTCTACCCTGATATAGGAAACTTTGTTCATCTCTTTCACAATTGCCTTTGGAAAAGTGTCCTGCAGATGGCTCTCCACACTACAAGGAATACTTCTGCAAAGTGGACTGAGATTGTGGAATAAAAGTGAAGGCTTTCAGTCTTTATTTCTAATTTCCTAAAATCAAATCTAAATGTGTCAACAGCTGTGGGATCCTCAGCACATGACAAGTAGGCTTTGCAATAAAATTGTGAAGTATAGAATGAGTGGTCCCTGTTCATAATTTCAGTCATACCATTCTATTCTCTCTTTCCATTGCTCCACCAATGGTCAGTTGGCATTCTGTGACTACCGAGACTACACTGAGCTGTTCTGGAGCCCCAAACCCTTACATTTTTCCTCCAAGCAGGCTTTATCATTCTGGAAGTCATGAAGTTTTCCATGCCTCCCGATACTCCCTTGTGTATATGATTGGCACCATTTTGATTAAAGCACAAACAGGAAAAGAGCAATTTCACAATGTCAAAGTAAATGTGCTTTATTCTGTTAAGCCAAGATGCCCCTGCTTTTTATTAATTCTGGGGCATTCCTTGGTAGCTAGAAGATAAAATACAAAATACATATCTAAGATGAATTTACACAGTAAGTTGCAACACATAAAGTAGAAGGCAGAACATTAGAAATGCAATGCACATTGCCCAGAGTCCTATGGAAAATTATTTTAAAAGTCTGAAAAGCTCTTTATCAGTTTGAGGGCAGAAATGCAGTGGTTTAATAGAACAAAGTACATCTATGT
Organism: Intellagama lesueurii; assembly: GCA_037013535.1. Taxonomy (NCBI): domain Eukaryota; kingdom Metazoa; phylum Chordata; class Lepidosauria; order Squamata; family Agamidae; genus Intellagama; species Intellagama lesueurii. The sequence continues at coordinate 249,454,131 of JBAJHW010000002.1, forward strand.
TGGCATTCTGATATTTGTTCTCCCTTCTTTTAGCTTTTGTTTTCTTCATCTGGTGAATGTCTGAAAGATTTGGTTTATTTTTGCTATTTTGGTTATCATTATAATTATGGGCATAACTAGGAAACAACTGAAGGTAAAACTGGTAGTATCATACTGACATTATACAAATTTGTGGTGTACATCCAGAATACTATGTATAATTCTGGTAAATACATGTGGGAAAGGATCCTACAGAACTGCCTGGAGCTCCATTTTGAGGAGAAAGATGGGACATGCGTTTAATCATAAACAACCTCCAAGTAATCCTACTGTACTGCCTCAGTGTGGCATGGATATGACTCAGCTCCCAAACACTGTGCCAGTAATGTGCAAACTCTGGCAGTTCTACCACATTGGCAAAGCTTTGTGTATGGTTGAATTGGCAGTGTCTGTCATCCAAGGCTCAACCTAGAGAGCAGAGAGGCTTAACTAGTTTCACCATCAGGCAATGAAATGACCACAGCAGCTATGAGCACAATAATGGAATATGTACAATCTGCATCAGCGGAGATGCAGGAGATATCATAACCTATGAAATCACACATCTTCAAGGCACTCAAGGTAATAATTTGAATAAATTATTAACTTAAATAGAGGCCAACATTGTATTGGGTAGGGTCTGCCTGGGCAATGAGAATGACATAATCAGTAATGCTGCCACTGATTAAAAATTCCCTTTTGTGATTTTGGAATACACGCAAATTTGTTGCACAGTGTGCAATCTGTATGCACCTCAAAGTGAAAGGAAGACTTTAATCAGCTATAATCTGCTGCCACCATGATGTTATTCTCATTGTGCAGGTAAAGTTGCACAACAGAATTTCTAACAGAAGATGCAAAAAAGAAAAAAACAAAGGAAGGAAGGAAGGAAGGAAAAAGAAACAAAAGGAAAGAAAAAAGGGCAACCAAAATTAGCAAAGTACCAGAGCAATTCCCTTATTAGTAAAGTTCACACCATTTTGGGTTGGTTAGCATAGCAACAAGGTGGGCAAGGAGAGACATGGGTTTCATAAAATTATGTATTGTAAGGAGAAAATGGATAGTGAAACAATCCACTGAAGTTGAATGGTAAGAGATTCAGGACAGATTAAAGAATGCATCTTTTCACCCATATCTCATAACTGAATGATGGGATTCACTGTTGCAAGGTGATCCATACAGTCCTTTTCAACTCTGCAGTTCTTAGAAGAAGAAGACGATGATGATTAATTACATGCCCTCAAGTCAATTCTGACTTACGGTGATCCTTTTCAGGGTTTTCTAGGTAGAGAGTACTCAGAAGTGGTTTACCATTTCCTTCTTCCGGGACTGTGTAGCACGGTCAAGGTCAGGCAGGCTGGCTCTTCTATCAGAAGGCACAGTGGGGAATCAAACTCCCAACCATGCAGAACAGAATACCAAGAAGACCTGACCTATAATCAAGAGCCTTTAACATTTTTACATCTTGTGTGCTCTATGGTCTTTTACTTGTAATTTTCAGTCTAGAATCCTTATCCGTTCATCAAGTCTAGTTTTATGTGATACTATGGCAAAATTAAGAAGACTACTTGTTACTCATCAAGCAGCAGGGCTAAAACCTGTAATCAGCCATCTGCGTCAACTTCTTTGTTTCATTTTATAGCTCTTTAAACTGTGTCTAAGCCCTAATCATGCAAAATCCAGAAATTATTGTTTCCTTTTAAAAGGAGGTGACTCAGACGTGCCCATAAGAAACAACAATGTACATGCAACACTTGCAGGTCAATTACAAGTTTTTTCCCAAGAAAAAGCAACATGTTTAAACATCTTTTGTTTTTGTTTTTAAAGTTAACAAGTCTTTGTTAAGGTACACTAATACAAAGGAAAGGGTACTACACTCTTCTTTAAGCTGAGGGGCTTCTTCTTCTGTTTCACAAATATTATCAAGCTGGTAAAGAGAACTCTGAATCCTAAATGCACACTTAGCTAGCAATGTGGCAAGTAAAAGATGCCATTCTACCTAGGAAGGGTAACAACCCAGGCCAGCTTGTTGTTTCTTCTGTTCTTTCCAGATGAATCTTGTGCATGAAAGGTGCCATTTCCAGGTAGAATGCAGGACTTTCCTATGCACGACTCACCAGGATTCATGCAGCAGGAAGCTTTGACCAGGAGTCCCAGCTTTGTAAGAAAGCTGACATTTCTTCCAGAAATGATGACCAAGAAACTTCTGAGAAATCTTGCAAGATTTTCCATAAAATGCTCAGGGTGGGGGGAAAGTCCTGCATAGAAAATTCTTCTTTGGATTTGGATGGAAACAAGAAACAGGGTTGGGAGTCATCTGCATAAAACTCCATACAACTTATCTCAGTAGTTTCATGTATATATTAAATAGCACGGGAGTGGGATAGGCCCCGATCCCCCTGCTGGCGAGAGTGGGCTCCCTACCTCCTGGACACTCAGGGCCAAGATTCCCGACCGGCAGTTCACCTGTGGACTGGGGTGTTGGTGGCACAGAAGCGGACAACACCTTGAAGGCCACACATGCAGCCATGGCAGGCTGAGGATTTCAGGAAAAGAGTGAGGTGGATGAGGAGGACTGTTGGGCAGATGCCATCAACTGGGAGGCATTCGAGGCTCAAGAGGTGTTGGCATTACCAGCACACTTGATGGCCAGCTGGGAAACTATCCATCACTGGGATCCTGACACAGGGCACTGGGAGGAGTTCTTGCTGCTGCCTGAGGAAGCAGCTTGGGCATGCTGAGATGAGGCAAGGTGAGGTGGCTGGAGAACCAGCGATAAGCATGCCATTGGCAGGGTCAAGCAGCCCACAGCAAAGATTTCCTGGGCAGCTTTTCAACACCAGTTGACTAGCCCTCCTTCTCCCATCTCACATCCCTCCACACCTCGCTACTCCAGGGAGCCCAGCCATGTCACATAGACTGTTGCTGTGTCTCCAAGGAAGAGTACTGCACCTATGGAGTAGCCACTACTAGTGGTGACAATAGGGAAGTAGCTGGGGAAGGAGCCCAGGCTACGCTACTCCAGGGACTGCTGAGTGTCTACATCCTGCACCCTTCTTGCGGCACTCCCTGTCTGGCCCACCTGTGGGGAGTTCTGGGACTGGTAGAGGAAGTGGGGCTCTGCTCCACCCACTGAAGGACTGTTTTGGACTTATCTTTGTTTCGACTGTTTGGGAGTGAATCAACTCCCTGGCACCTTAAAAGTTCCCAGGTTTTATTGTGGAACCACAATGGTTTGTTAGAAGTTGTGTTACTCTAATGAAGGAGCCTGTTTATGCAAACAGTCATCATGTCATGATAAAAGGGGACGTAGGTGTGCGTTCACAATGGAGGACAGAACAGAACTGTGAGAGAGCTCACAGGTCAATGGCCAGGGACCCCACCGTTCTCCACCCCACCTTCTGAGCTTGACCCTCCACAAAGAATTGGGACCACTGTAAAACAGTACCTCTAAGTCTCATCCCAGAGAGAGACAGTCTGGAAGGATATAATGGTCAATTGTGTTGAAATCTACTGAGAGGCCCAGCAAATTAAAGAGGGACACACTCCTCCTGCCTGATTTTCAATGGGAGTCATCCACCAAGGTGGTCAAAGACACCTCTGTCCCCTAAACAGGCCTGCAACCAAGCTGAAATAGATCTAAATAATCCACCTCATCCAGGATCTCTCAGAGCTAAGAAGTAAAGATGCTCCAATCCTTTGTCCAAGGATAGAATATGGGAGATTGGCCAGTAGTTCAATAGCACAGAGACTGAAGATTACTGATGGAGAGCAGAAGAGGTGGCTGAGAAGGGGAAGAGGATGAGGTGAAATTTCAGGCTGGCATGAAGAAAGAACAGGGTCAAGAAGTAATCAAACAGGATGGTGCCTACTTCCCTCCCTGTGGCTGCCTTCAGAAGCTTCTCTGTTCAATTCTGTGATAGGGCTTTCTCTCTTGTAGCTGGAAGAAAAGAAGGGAGAAACAAAGCAGAGCACCCAGGTCTGCAGACTGCTGCCGCCCTGCCTTGATGCCCTTCTCTTCTGCCCACACCTCAAGGCCCTACAAACTCTTGGGCCTGGTACAGTTGCATGATTGGACCTGGCCCTGCCATTTGTATCTTCTCATTCACACAAATGGAATCTGGAGATCTGGAAATGCACCAAATATTGCCACAGACAAAGAAAGGATCAAGTAGGAAATCTCTCAATTCTGGGTGCGGTAGGCACCAATCTGGGTGTCTTATTTGGGTATACAGCAAATGCAGGGGACAGTGCACATTCTTATATGTAAGATTTCCCTGTTGTACCCTCCTATCTAATAGTGGCACAATCATGCTAATTGACCTGCATTTGCACAAGGAGTATCTTGGAATTGGCTTGGTGTATTTAATCTTCCAGTATGCTTTGCTTCTAGTCTGCTTATAAGAAATGAAGAAAGCAGAATTGGAAAGAGCTTATAGAATCACAGAATGGCAGAGCAGTATGGAGACCTGAAGGGTCTTTGCCACTCCATGGCAAAAGCAGGATAGCCACAGCTAAAGCTCCCATGATAAACGTGCATCCAAGCCTTATTTTAAAAGGTCCAGTAAAAGAGAGTCCACTACAATCTAGGCAAACAATTCTTACTGTCAGGAATGTTTAACTGAAATATATTACTTTATAATTTGAATCCATTATTTTGGGTTCTACCCTGAGAAGCCACACAAAGCAGATGTGCCCTATCTTTCATGTCAGAATCCTGCACTCCTCAGTCTTTTCTTGACCAGGCTAAACATACTCAACTCCCTCAGCTTTTCCTTGCAGACATTTTACAATCTTGGTTGCCTTTCCCTGGACATGTTCCATCTTGTTGATATCCTTCTTAAACACAGGTGCCAGAACTGGACACAGTATTCCAGACGAGGTTCGACTAAAGCAGAATCGAGTGATATTACTTTCCTTGACCGGTACACTATACTTCTGTTGATGCAGTACTGCATTAACTTTTTTTGCTGCTGCATCACACTCTTATCTTAAGTTTAGCCTGTGGTTTACTAAGACCCCTAGATTATTTTTACATGTACTACTGCAAAGCCATGTGTCACCCATCCAATATTTGTGCATATGATTTTTTTCCTCCTTCAGTTTAGATCTTAATATTTTTCCCTGGTTTGTCTCATTCTGTTTGGTTTGGCACACTTTAATACTACTTCAGTAATAAGAAGAACACATAGCTGGTTCACTGAAACTGAGAAGATGCCTTGCGTGATAGATGAAACAGTCAGTATACCACAAAAATTCAGGTTAATTTACACTTTAGTTACAGGTTTACCAAATAGGGACAACACAAAACATGATGGAATATTGTGATTTGAAGAACATAACTAGAAATAAGAGCACAGCAGGAAATCAGTATTCATCATCTTTTTAGCAGGAACACAGGAAATTGCCTTACACTTAGTCCATTTAGTTCAGTACTGGCTATAGACGCTGACAGCATTCTCCAGAATTTCAGGCAGCAGTTTTTTCCTTCCCTACCTAGGTTTGTCAGAGTTTGAAATAGGATCCTTTTGCATGTAAGGCATGTGCTAAACCACTGAGCTGGAGGTCTTTCATCATTTGATTTATTTTTAAAGCAGGGCTGTCTTGTAAAGACTTTCCGATTATATGTTTTCATAGTATTATTGCTTGAAGTATACTCAGCTTCATTCTTCAGCCTCTGCTAGTGACCATACAGAAAAAGGGATTATTGTATCAAACCCCAAAATATTCCATTCCCTCTTCTTAAAATGGAGTTTCATATAACACATACATTCAGTCACACACACACACACACACACACAGTTACAAACATGTTTTCCCCTAAAATTACACTATCACAGTGTTGGCTGTTCTATATTCCTTTAAGTGACTTAATAATAAATATCTCAATTTAAATGGAAATTCTTTGAACAATACTTCTAGTTTTCTTTGGATCCTTCAGATTAAAATTTAAAAAACAGTGAACACCTCTGATAATATTAATAATGATCTTAGAACAGCAGAGCTGGAAAGAACCCTCTGGATCATTGAGTCCAGCCCCTATCAAGGAGGCACAGTGGGAATTGAACTCCCAACTTGTGCTTCCACAGCCAGAAACCTAAAGCACTGAGCTATCCAGCAATTTATATGTTATAGTTAAAACTCTCTTAGACCTTGGCTTGCACATTTCATTGAGATTTACTTTCTTATACAGACAATTCGGCAACTCAACAGCACAGGCCAAAGGGAAAACATCTTGCACTTAGTATTCCACGAGAAAATATTGCTATATTGCATTTAGCAGATGCTTAGTTTACTGTTCACTATATCATCCACCTCAGTTTTGTGTGTGTGTATGCATCATACACACACACAAATCATATGCTCTCACATGCAAATATATATTCAATCTATTTACAGTAGTACTCATATATGTGCATGTATATTTGTGTATGAAGAAACATTTTGTATCATTCATAACTCATTTCAAATGACTCTAAAGAAAAAATAAATAAATAAAAACAGCAACTAGGAAAGCATGTAATAAATATAAAGGAGCTCTTTTTTTTAAACAAAGAACTGATATTAATGATTATACAAGCTGGGAAACCTTAACAGATTGCCGGAATTCTCCAGTAAACCAAGTTATAAACTAGTAGCTTATCCAAGCCCCTAGGGGAAGAAATTGGCAGGATTAAGAGGACAGGTTTTTTTAATTAAGCCAATAATTTTGCTAGGCCAAAATAACAAAACAGTGATTTACAGAGCAGATGCAATTTCTTTCCTTTACCTTAAAGATGTATTTTAATGGCATTACATCTGAAATGCCAGCCCATGATTTTCACATAGACTCCTTCCTTTGTGGCTCCCCTCTCTCTTTTGCTTTCTAGCATTATACCTTTCTCTTTTCTATTTTCCCAGCCATTCCTATTGCAATTGGCTGATTTGCTCAAACGTCACAGTGAACTTGACTAACTCCTAAAAATCACTAGGCATTAGGTGTATGCTGCTGTTTGGGTTTTTTTTTTTTGGGACTCCCAGAATTCCTTGATCAAAATTCTGGGAGTTCCAGCCAACGGATACATACCCACAACTCACTCATCTGGAAGAGGGCCTACTTCTTGAACAAAAAGGAAGCTGCCCCAGTGCTTCCTGGGAGGCTAAAGTATTTATGGGAAGTACAGTTCTTTGCCCTCTACAAAGCCCAATGAGAGCAATGAGACTAAGTCTCCTACAAAGACCTAGGCCTCCCAGGAAGCAGTAGGGCAATTTCCTTTTTGTACGGGAAGTAGACCTGAGGCAGCCTGGAAGATCAGCCCTCTTCTAGGTGAATGAAGTGTTGTTGTCTATAAGTATGTTTGTGTGGGTTTCAATTCACAGAATTCTGAGAGTAAGGAGGTCCTACCACCCAAAATGAATGGCACACCCTGCAAGGTCCTTTAAGGCAAAACAGGGCTGATGCAGGCATTAAAGGGTCACAGTTACACTTGGCAAAGTTGCTTCAGTGTTCCGTCCCTTGAGCACTGCCTGGATGCTGTACTGCAAGGGATGAAGGATAACAGACTGGGGCTGAACCCGGACAGGACAGAAATCCTGCGGGTGGGTGCTCCCAGTGTTGGCGGTCTGGGTGCTTCTCTTTCTTTTTTTTGGGGGGGGGCACTCTTTCTGTGAAGGATGAGTAGCGCAGCTTGGATGTACTCCTGGACCCGACGCTGTCAATGGGACTCCAGATAGCGTCTGTGGTCCATACCACCTATTACCACCTAAGGCGGATTGACCAGTTGCGTCCCTACCTTGACACTGGGTCGCTCACCACACTGGTCCATGCACTGGTAGACTCGAGATTAGATTACTGTAATGCTCTTTACGTGGGGCTACCCTTGGAGCTATTATGGAGACTCCAGTGGGTCCAGAACTCGACAGCCAGACTAGTAAGTGGGGTTAGGAGGTATTAACATATTTCCCCCACTCTGGCCACCTTGCACTGGTTACCTGTCCGCTTCGGTGCCAGCTTCAAGATGATGGTGTTAACCTACAAAGCCCTAAATGGTTTAGGACTTCGATACCTGACCAAACGCCTCCTTCCAACCAGATCTGTCCATCCTATAAGATTCTCACAGGCTGGGCGGTCGAGAGTCCTGACTCCGAGAGAGGCCCAAAAAATGATGACCAGAAACTGGGCCTTCTCGGCGGTTGCACCACAATTGTGGAATAGTCTCCCGCCCAAAATCTGCCTGGCCCCTTCACTGGGAACCTTTAAAAAACTGCTAAAACCCATCTTTTTAGACAGGCCTTTCCAGATTCACATACATTATGATACAATAGTGCCTAAACAATTAACTCCAATCCACCGCCATGTTTCTATTTTAATTTTCTTTATTTTATTATGTCTTCTCTTGTAGTTTTTGTAGTTGTTTCCCACTTTTTAAGCTATTTTATTTTATTTTATCTTAATTTCATGGTTGTTATTGTACATTTGTTGTTATGTTGTTGTCGCTTGTTTATACACCACCCAGAGTGGCCTGGCAGCCAGATGGGCGGTATAAAAATCAAATAAACAAATCAAATAAATAAAGGTCTCAGAAAACCTTGAGTAAATTACAGACAGATCAACAAAAGGAATTTTATGCTTTCATTAAACTAAGCATGAAGGACCAACCTAGTATGTTGGTTAATGCAGAAAAGTTTGCTTGCTTCCTAAATGTGTGTGAAGCATAACAACACAAACAACACAGACATCTCTGACTGGTGTTGTGGTATTTCACAGTTGCTGCTCTCCTGGTTACTGACCTACTCTGTTGCTATGAGGTGAAAACATATCCCTCCAAGCGTTACCATATGAATTTATCACTAGTTCCCTGGTCATTTTTTGGGAATTCAGTTTGTTAACTTTTCCTCATAGTCCTAAAGTTTATCCACATTGGCTGAAATATTCTTTCAGTGATGTCAGAAAAACCTTACTCTTTCTTTTCTTTTCTTTCTTTTTTTGGAGTTGTATTCTTTCCCATTAGTAGTCTAAGAGATTGTATTGGTTAACTTCAGCAACACTGTGAAGGCATATCTTGTGCTTAATAAATTATGGCCATTTTAAAATCAAAATTGATCAAGCATACACAAGTAGGGTGATCAGATGAAAAAGAGTACAGGGTTCTAGAAAACTGCTTAGAAGAGGAAATTTCAGTAGGTGCAGCTTTGAATGCAAGCTAAGGTACACTTGTTGAAATTTTCTCTTCTACACAACTATTACAGATATAAGGACACTGTCCTCTTTTTCACCTGATGAAATCCAACCCAGCCAGCCCTTTCATCAGAAGCTGTATATCAAGATATAACAAATATTTCTTTTCCAATGATAACTGGGGTCTGGGAAAAGGCATCCTCCTTTGACCTTTCTCCCATTTCCTTCAGTTTTTACCCACCATGGACAAAAACCACTTTTAAACTCCACAAGAGTAGTGGACCTTTGCCAATGCTGACTAAAAAGCCTACTCATTTCAATGTATCTATTCTGGGGCAGCAATGAAGGAACTAAAAAGATAATCAATTTTAAGGACATGTCACTAGAGATCACGGCCACAATCATCCACACTATATGACACCTGTTCTGAAAGAATTGCACTAGTTGCCCATATACTTCCAGTCCAAGTTCAAAATGTTAATGATAACCTATAATGTTCTAAATGGCTTGGGATCTGGATATTTCAAGAAACATCTCTCCCCGTATATACTTGCCCAATCACTACGATCTGCAGGGAGGGAGGGAGGGAGGGCTCCTCCATGTCCTGCTATTGAGAATGATTATTATGCGAAGACACAAGAGAGGGCTTTCTTGGCTATAGCACCCCAGTTACAGAATGCTCTTCTCTTAAAGACTCAAGTGGAGTGGACGCTAATCTCAAATCAAGCCTGAACTTTTTCTAGAAGCAAAATGAAAAAACTGAGGCTGCTGCACTTTGAACACATCATAAGAAGACTCACTGGAAAATACAGTAACATTAGGAAAAGTTGAAAGCAGCAGGAAAATAAGAAGACCAAATATGAAATGGATTGACTCCAAAAAGGAAGCCCCAAGCTTTAGTTTACAAGAGCTGAGCAGAGTTGTTAACGATAGAACATTTTAAAGGTTATTCATACATAGGGTCACCATACGTTGGAGGCAAATAGATGGCACATAACAACAACAACAGCTCTGGTTTAAACTAAAATGACATTTAGCCCTAAGAGAAAATGTGTATGAGTTTTATTTATTGAAAAATTACTTTTTATACTCCTCCTATCCTCCAGCACAATACAAATTCTAATCTAGAAGATACATCAGGCTCTTATAAAGATCATCTCTCTTTTGATGTGGCTTTAAGAAGGAACTAAATATCTTGTTTAATCATGACTTGGAAAAGTTTTGCTAGCCCGTCCATAAATTATTCAACAAGGAAAAGGTTGCTTGGTCTTGTAGTTCACAGCAGTTAATGAGAGGTTCCCCAACAGTATGGACCTAATTTTTTTTAAGTATTCATGCACCAAGTCCACTGATTCCTGAGCACATATATGTGGAATCTGGAAAACAGCATGTGGAATAAACAGTGCTAGCTTTGTAATACAGCCAAGCTTTATGAGTGGCCAAATTCGATTACTTGGGTGTGATAATTAGGGCTACTAGCAATATTGCTACTACATATGCAAAGAATGTGTTTCTTATAATGGGCTGCTATTACTGCTAAAAGTAGTCAGACACAAGCTTCCTTTCCTTAGCACTCTTATCTAATTTATTAATGCATTTCATCCACTCTTTTCACACTTTGTTTCTGCGTTCAGAATACTAAATGTTCTTCCCACTAAGTAAAAAGATATGGGTGTCAGATATGTGCTATGAAGCCAGTACATTCTAAAAGTCAGCTAAAAATATATGGAACACTTATGTCTGAGAGCATTTCAAGGGCCATGCATCTTCAGTTATCTTTTGTTGCAGATAAAATTCAACACCACAGAACTCAACTATTGGTGACTAGCCAATAAGTGCCAGTAGAAGAGAAGGACACAGTAAAACACACAAGCTGTTTCCAAATGATTATATGAAGTCAACATAGCCTGTACAAATATCATTCTGCCTGTGTGTGTGTGCATGTGTGTGCATCCATGTATCAGTTTTCTCTTATGTTATACTGAGAGATTTCAGATTTTTGCATTCATACAAATGCAGACTGGAAATTGTGATAAAGCTGTAAATAAAATAAATGTACCCCTAGGCCCAACTGATACTTGGAAATTTGCCAAAGAATAAAAACATTAGATAATCAGAAATATCCACCTGGGAAACATATGCAGAAAGATAGATGCTTTCTTTTATATCACTCCAATGATTAAAAAAAACTCTGCATGATTTGTGAAAAGGCATGCTTTTGTCTAGATATTTCTGACAACAAAAGACAGCTGCTCCAGGTAAGAACGAGCAGTCTGATGGAGAAAAATAACTAGCTTAGAAACAGACTTGAAAAGCCCCCTCGCTTGAAGGAAAAAAATGAACACATCTGTAACATACATTGATAAAATATACATTAACTCAAATTATGAAGTTGATGTACAGGTTCTATTAATCCTTCTGTATTTCTATTTTTCTTTAATGCCCATAATCATCAAAACATGCTTTGGAAGAAAAGGAGGAGAAAAAGGAGGAAGAAGAGGAGAAGAAGGAATTGAGAAAGAGAGAAAGAGCACTGGGTGACTGATCTTGCATAGTCCTTTCTTCCTCTGCTAGAGATATTTAAGAGAAGTTGTTAAAGTTGGGTGGTAGGACCTAATGGGAGACATGAGAAGCATACCGAAAAATTGAAGTATGTCCAGAGGAGGGCAACCAATATGGTGAGTAGTCAGTAAACCAAATCCTATCAGGCATTATTGAAAATGCAGAGTATGTTTAAGCCCTGAGAAGACACAATAACAATCTTCAAGTATCTGAAAAGCTATCATGAAAAAGATGACATAGAATTGTCTTTGTTGTTCCATAGGTAAGGAATACAAGTCCTTGGGCAGAAATCATACAGAGATTCCTGATGTTATCACCTGTTTGACAAAAGGACTACAAGGTGGTAGTTTATTCTTTAACAAAGGTATTTATGTTTCAACCTTAACTGGGGGAAAAACACAACTCTTTCTCTTGCACTCAATTGGAGGCAAGGAATCGCAGCAGGATTTCAAAATCATCATTGAGGTAGCCTGTCAAATTGAGACAGCCAAAATAAAGGAGCATAAAAAATGTACGGAGTACTCTTCATATCCCTGTTTTTAAAACATTTGTGTACATCTTTCAAAGACACACATCTTGAGTCTTATGTATTCCATTGTGAATAATCTGGAAAGAAAAAACCCCTGCCTCTTTTAACTTGTTCCCAATAACAAGAGATGTAGAACTGCCAAATAGCTCAGTGATTTAGATTTGTGGCTGCAGAGCCAGAGGTTGAGAATTTGATTCCCCACTGGGCCTCCCTTAGAGGGGATGGACTCCATGATCACTTCCAGCTCTACAGTTCTAAGATTGCTGTTGAAAGAAAAGTGCACTGTTTGGTTGATAAGGGACCATATTTGTTTTTTAAAAATGGTCACAACAAATACTTTTTCCATCTTATCCACCACTGGCACTGAATCTGATGTACGACCAACAAAAAAAGAACTACATCTCATTGAAAAAAGGTAGGTGAGAACTTTGACAGCAAGAACAGTACTGCGGCAGGAGAGCAGTGTGATCCTTCATGGCAGCACAAATGCTATGTGTCCCCCTCCTCCAGACATTGCCCACTCCTGTTTTACTGCCTTCTGCATTTTAAATCCTGCACTTTACAGAGGAGTAGACAAGATGACCTCCAGCACACTTTGGAGGAAATGACTGAAAAACTATGTCTGAGTACTTTAGACCTAGAAAACCCTGAGAAGGATCACCTTAAGACAGAACTGACCTGACAGAACACTATTATTATACTTCTTATTTCTCAGCATTGCTAGAGCTTGGTGGTGGTCCAAAGGGCCAGGTCTACAAATTAGGAATCAATTCTTTAAAATGTATGAGTGAGATGACATGTTTGCAAAGTCACTGATTCTTGGATTTCAGGAAGCAAATCAGGAAACTAACAGCAATTGTTTTAAAAAAGATAATAAAATATTTTGGAACATTATATTATTATTGTTACTAGTGTTGTTATTACAACAGTTAGAAATCTTATACAGTATGTTCTAAATTATGTTCATAGTTGCCATCAATTTTTTTCAAAAATGTTCTTCTTTAACTTGGTCAATTATCTGATATATTTGTATTCCCTTCTGCTACTTATTTTACTACCTTCATATATTCTTCATGCATTTGATTATCTACGTCCATAATGTATTTGTTTCTCCTTATCTCTGTTAGAAACACTTTTGCCTGTTTTGTAGCTTGGCTGATATCCATATTGTAATCAGGAAATATCCCAGATTTCTATTTGCAGCTCGATCCTCAGCAAATAATGGCCCAAACCCTCTTACCTAGTTATGGTGACATGGAACAAAAGTCTAACTTTTGGAGACATATTGCCCCAAATTACAAAATTAGCATAAATATTATCAGTTGCATACTGATCATTTTGATGCCATTTGTGCAGCTATGCAAGATGATTTAGGCCAGTAAATGTTTGGTCTTAAAATCCTTGATTCTACACCTTACACTTTTCATGTTCATTCAGTCTTTGTTATTCCAGTCATGACAATATATAGGGTACTTAGCATATATTCCTATCTTTTTAAAATCTACATTGACATAGTAACTCCAAAATCATGTAATTATGGTTCCCAACTCCTGAAATTTGTTTGTGCTTCTTTATTAGCTGTTTATGTATTATATATACATCTCATTTTTCCTCCCATGATCTCAGACTGAGATACAAGAGCATTTCCCTCAATTTATCCTCACAACCCTATGATGTAGGTTTGGCTGAGAAATTATGGTAGTCCCAAGGCCACCCCATCAGTTGAGTAAGGATTTGAACTTAGGTCTACCCCATCCTAGTCTGAAACTATAACCAATATCACACTGGCTGGCTTTGAGAACTAGTAAGTTGCAGGATGCACAGATGGACATACCTTTAACAATGTTTATTTACAGGGAACAAAGGAAAGACACAAGTATCCAATATCCACTAACCATTTTATATTTCAATTCACGGTGACTTACTGAAGGCTTACCCAAGAAAGTCCGTTGTGCCCTCCAGTTGGTTGGTAATTTTACTTTGCCAGTTTACAGCAATCAGTTTTTTTTGTTTCAAAATAAAATGAAACTATTTTCTTATCTGAAAATGGAATGATGGTAAGTTCTTCGAAAACAACTACCATCCTAAACAAAACAAAAATCTGAAAACAAATTAGGGATGAATGATGCAAATAGTTAAATGCAAATAGCATTTAGAGATGAAGCAGATCTGGTAAGTGACTGGTGTGAGAGAATAAGATGCCAAAGGTACTGACCTGGAAGTCAAGCTGGTTGGAGCAGGGGTGAAAGCAGCCGTTTGGAAAGTAAACAAAAAGGAGGGAGATAGCAAGAGAATAAAGGGAGGAAAAACATTAGTTTTTCAACATAAAAATAAGCAGATGTTATATCAGCAGTTTATTTTTTAAAAGGAAAACCAACAAATAACATTAGTGCAGAGTGTTTCTTTAATGAATGATGAGCAAAGCAACAGCTTAAGAGGAAGCACCCTTGTTGCTTATGTATTATGGAAAAGCCACTTTAGGATATGTATACATCCTTGTTGTATACACATACAAGTAGAACACAAATGAAGCTGTGGCAGTTGCTAAAGCATATGTTTAGCAGAGGCATTCATGTATTTTTTTAAGCCATTGTGCAGACCAACATGAATTTGTGGATGACTCGTGTGCAGCAAGTCATCTTCACCCATGAAAAAGAAAGGAAGCTAAATGGCTTGGCTGGATATTCAAAGAGTTTTATGTCAGAGATCCTCAAGTACTGATCACTTAAGCTGATCAAAGGCACTACTTTTTCCCATGGAAATACAGCCCCTTCTAAAGCTGAGAACAATCTTTTTCAGTTCCAAGAATAAGACTAATAGTTCATCACTGAGAATATCCAGATGTCTGATAACTTGTTTTGTATAAAAATATTTAACATGTCCTTTCAATTAGCCAAAACACATACATACCCTTATCTAATGCCAAACTAAAATAGTCCCCAGAGCTATCACAGGTGCACATTCCTGCACTATTTTGCAAAAGGTGATTTATTTATTTTTTAAATATCAGAAACAGCTACACAGCCATGGAGGTATGCTTTTTTAAAAAAATCATCTCTTTGTTTTTCTTGAGCTAAACTGTCTGAAGGTATTTCAATGGGAATCCCTTCTCCAATCACACAGGCTGAATTGTTGCTGTGAAAGACATATCAAAACCATGCAGTGATAAACACAAATGCAATGATATAAAGACTTTGAAAACTACAGCCCACACGTCACTATTTTGTCTAATTACAATGAAAACTGAGTAGTTTACATCTACAATCTGTTCTGCTTCAGAGAAGCACATCAACTTTACCTTCCTGGGAAGGCCTATTCAAGTTCTAAAACATGAATTAAGGCGCTTCTTTCCTTAGAAAGGACAGATATTGATTTGGAGACTTGTGCCCTCTCTCAGGGTCCAACCACACAATATGTTTCTCATATGTTTTTGAAGTAGTGCTTCATTAGTGGTAAAAGACATCTCTTTGTCATAGATTATTATATTCTTCACATATGTATCTTGTATTGAATGTGCTTTGTTTTATTACTGGTTCACTGGAAGGGAAACAGAGTTTTAATTTGCAACTCTCCTGAGGCACATATCCCTGAAGAAAAACTGTTGAGACAAAGGAAATAAGCTAATTACAGGGATATGCATTCCTTTTAAAGTCTTCTTTGCTCCTTACGTATTTGCTAGGCCCAGTGAGGCATATATCAAAAGTACTGACAGTCATAAGGACCACAGTGCCATTCTTAAGAAGCTGCCAAAGAACCATGGTTATGCAGCCCTGTTCTGCATTTTGTCCCCCCTTGTGGATCCCCCCCTCAGCTTGATTTTTATCTAGCAATAAAGGTGGCAGGGATTTACCCATCACTTTAAAGATCTGTCAGTACTCTAGAGTTCAAGCATTATGGAAAATGTATAATGTGAGACAGCTTTCAGCAGGTTTTAGCTGATCTCATTACTATTGCTGCCCTCCCTCCTAACTGGTAAGCCTGGTGATGTTAGGAGCCTGCAGATTACACTTTGCCAGTACCCTGAGCCTATAGCTAGCCCTTTAATATAGAGTTACAAGGTATACTAAGCTTTGCCAGATGATAACGAAAGGAAGCAAGCATGGACGTACGTACATTAAAAGTTATGAGGGGAATGCATATACTAAGTGGCTTTATTGGATTCCACATCCCTTCAGGATATTTTCACATAAAGCAAGATGAGTGGTGAACTAAGCTTCCCGAAACCTCTATTCATTTCCCCTCCTCCATCATTAGCAAACAATGTGAGGGCAACTGGGCCTACAAGCTCTGCTTTGGATTCCAAACTTTCCCGTGGCTGCTAATAAGCAGCACCTTACCCCTACAACAAAAGTTTCTCTCACATGCTTCCTTACAAGGATTTGCAGCTGTGCATAAAACAACAGAGGTCATTTGGAGTGATTTGCATATGCTCCCTTACTTTAAATGTTCTAGTTGAGATTCATTAAAGAGGAATTGATATTTGTAAAAAGTGATTGATTCATGGCTTTCTTTGCGTCTTGCATATTAAGGTTCAGCCAATATGCTATTAATCTCCAATCTCATGTTTGCTCGCCAATTGTTTTATTTTAGAGAGGAAGGGAGAGAGTGTGTGTGCATGTTACTAGCATAGTAAAATCTATACAGATTTAAAGTCAGCAGTAATTTAGTCCCTAAAATGACAATTAAATCTCTGCTGTTTCAAGTCTACAGTTTGTGGAATAGTTCCTCTAAGAGCGTGATCAGGCAGGGGTTTGTCCTGTACTGTAGTTCGGTCTTCTTTGGGGACAGGCTGGTTGCTGCTTTTCCCAGCAACCACATGACATACAGGTGATTGTGAACCAGCCTGTCCCTTATTATGCTGTATTTTGTTTCTGTTTCAGCATGTGTTACTGCTGGGATCAAACAAAAGTGGATGGTGCAAGCTGCCACTTTGCTTAAGCCACTTCAGTTATAAGGAAATTGAAAGCTTCTTCCCACTCCCCTGTGGCAAGGGAGACAGAAGATGACCCAAAGGTTTTTTCTTTTCTTTTTAAAAGCTCTTGGAAGCCAGCACTGAATTAGTTGATTGGTCAGCACTTCGTCACTTGGAAATACTTTTTTAAAAAAATTGAAAGCTTCCTCCCACTTCTCTATGGAGAATGAGACAGGAGGGAACAAGGAGGTGAATATTTTTAATTTTCCCTTTAAATGGAGAAAAGGCAAAATAGGGTCACTTAAAATGTGGTGTGGTTTCCTGCCCCCAAACCACCTGATCCTTGTATGTGTGGATCCAAGGATCAACCCACCTGTGACATACCACAGCTTAAAGTGACCCTGTTTAGGACAATCTAACCCAATCCAGCCAAAGACTATTTGGCCTTCTAGTCACTCCCTCCAGTCTTTGCAGAATTCTTACATGTTGGATTGGAAGTGGGATGCTCTTAAGTATGCTGCCTCTAGTAAATTAGCTGTATAAAACATAAGATATGTTTAATTATGTCTGTGTAAAGAGAATCACATGGATCAAAAAGGGCCCATCACACCTTGGGCTCAGTTGTTCAAGAACAGTTTTCTTGCCTTGTGTTGAAGAACTCATGGAGAAGCAGACTGAGGATGTATCTCTTGACAGAAGATTAGGATGCTTAAGAAATTTGAAGAAACTGAATAAATTTGGTGGAGGGAGTGAAGGAAGCTGTCACCCAACTGTTATCAGTCGTGATTTGGTAAGAGGAGATTAGGAGGAAACTCAACTAGCCAACCAAGAAGCAGCTGGTAATTTTGTACCTGGGTGAATAACTAATTGATACAAGAGACTGTATCCAGGGGACAACTCCCAAAAAACAACTGCCTCATTAGACATAAGTTGCAACAAATGCGGTAGGGGGTGATGTAGTCTTTTCTTCAACCCTTTGGAAGTTTTTCAAATTTTTAAAAAGATATAGGATCCTTCAGTTTACAGCTGAAGATAACTGCAGATTGCAGTAACTGTTCAAATTGTCCAAGAAACTGGAGCTAAAAAGCATCCTCCAGTAACTAAATGTCAATGCAGAGTATTGACTTAAAAGCATAATAGTTTGCTTTCACTGCCCAATCATATGAAGCCACTCAGAGTCACGGCTTCCTAGCACATCTCAGATATACAGAATCCATTGCTGTCCTGCTCTGCATATATCTTGAGATCCATTCTCAGAATGAAATTGAAGCAAAGCATCTAAAACATCAATTCATTAGAATTCCAATCTTTTTGCTGTATTTAATAGACACTAAATTGTTGAAATGGCTCTACGTTATGAATGGTTCAGAAAGTTCAAATGAATTACACACATACGTACATACGCACAAAATCTGATGCAGGAAATTATATTCATATGCATGAAGGAAGGCATGACATCATATACTGTGTCTCTCTGTATTTGATTATATTCTGCAAGTCAACAGTTTTAAAACTTCAAGACTTCAATGAACTTAAAGATTTTAAAGAAATACTCAAAAATTTATTTTTCTAAATTTCTCATCAATCAGAGGGTCCCAAATTGGAAAGAAAAGCAATGCCCGGTTCCATAAGGCACTCAGTACTTGCCAAAATGCACTGACTTCATTGTGGGAGAGTCTATAAGATGGCCAAACGTAGCAAATAGCAAAAAGATTATTTGATGGGAAGACGGAGATAACCATGGTCCTGCTTGCTCTTGCTTTTAGTACCCTCCCAGCTGTATCTCCTTAAACATTTCTAGCAGGAATCATACAACAAAAAATGCATGGCGTGCAAACAATTGTTTTAACACACAGTTACCTTAGAGAAGTGCAAAACTGAAATAGTTCACAAAATAGCAAAAGGGAAACTATTTTGATATTCATGTTACACAGAATATGCAGCAGGCATACTATAATGATGCAATCATAATTCCTAAATTCATGTCCTGAGTTACAATGTTTAGAAGTCAATGATTAACAACAAAGAAATTCATCACCATTGTGCAAAAAAAAAATCACTAATTCAAATGGCCCTAAGAAATACATTTAAGTCTTATGCTGCAGGGAGGTGTGCATAAATTGAATACTGGAGAATATTCTGGCAAATAAATATGCTTTTAAGTATATAAGCAATATACTGTATTGTGCATAGCTTTAAAAAGCAGTCATTTATATAATTCAGCTTATTTATTATCAATTCCTCATTTTATGTATGCAAATACGTTTGCATATACAGATGATGAAGAAAGGATCCTGTTTGTGTATGTTCCACGGCATAAGGCTGATGGTGCCATCAGCCAGGGCAATTTTTTGGAAAATAAACATTTCCTCTTCCCCTACGGTCCTGAATAATCCCTTTCATTGTCTGGAACCCTTCAGAGCTGAGGAATGGGGGTGGGGGTGGGGAAGGTCTTTAATTATCAAAATTAAAAACTTGCCACCAGTGGTAAAGGCATTCCAGCATCAGCTATTTTTGGTAATTCAAGATTTCCCCCTCCAGTTCCTTAGCCCCCATGGCTTCCAAAGGATGAAAGGGATTACCTGAGACCCAGAGAGGCTTTATGGTAGGAAGGGGAAAGGTTTCATTTACTAAAAATTGCCCTGGCTGATGCCACCATTAGCCTTATGCTATCGAACATATATGAACAGGATTTTAGCCACTGCATGGCTTTCAACAGGCTTAATTTACAAATTTGTTCTCCAAAATGTTGAAGAACATATTTTAAAACATGTAGTCTAAGCAGGAGATGTGTCTTAACCCTCACCCTCTGTTTTGATATTGTCTAAAAAAACGCAGCAATATTAAATAGCATAAATGTTTCTGTCTTTCTGTCTACCTAGCATTGATTGTTCTTCTTAATTCAATTTAATCAATAAGTGTATCTAATTGTTATATATCTGTAATATGAGAGGCATAATGCTTGTATAATAGGTTGGAAAACATACTGTGAACTCCAGACATGCCTTCAGAATCCTGTTGCATAGTGGCTTTCAGTCTGTAATAAACGTTCTTATAAGTATCTGAGAATATTCAATACAGCTCTTTTAAAAGAAAGGTTTACAGGACCGGCAATACTGTAGTAAAAGGATAATTTCACTGTTCTTCCAATTTGAATACATGTTAAAATGCTGAGCTTTTGCCCTAGTGTGCATTTTGGAGGTGTGCATCCAAAATATTTTCTGTGCCTAATTCTTATTAGTGCAAGAGTGAAGATTGTTTTTATTCAGAAACATTTCAAATCTCCCTTTCACCCACAGTTCCTAGATGCAACAGCCTCTTATGGTAAAAGGGCTGAAGAAGGCTGTAGCATATGCAAGAAAGGAAAAAAGGTAGCTCCATTGACAGTTACATTTGCACAGAAATGGGTAGCATATATTGGAATATTAAGTGCTTGTGCAGCAGTTTAAGAAGGTTTTCAAAAGCATCATATAGAAACAACTCTTTAAAACCATATCTAGAAATGGGCAGGAACTGTCAGTTCGATGGTCCAGCCCAGTTCATTGACCAGCGCCACAGGTGTTCCATAGTTTGGAGCCCTGCCCCCTCTGTCAGGCACCCACTCAGAGGCAGCATCCAGAGGAGGCGGGACAAGGAAGCCAGGGTGCTGCTTCTGAGTGGGCACCTGCTGGATGGGGTGGGGTGCCGAACTGCACAACAGCTGTGGGGCTGGTAAATGAACTGGGCCAAACCACCGAACTGGTGATTTGTGCCCATCTCTAACCATAACCATCATTTTTAACATGATGTAATTTTTTTAAAAAAACATGCACTGTTGTAGATAGGAAAATTGAAAGAAATGGTAGGATCTCATTTCTAACTGTAAAGTTTCTGGCTTTATTGTGACTTTCCAATCAGTGTAAGCATCACATAGCCTTCCCAGAAAAAGAGACAGAAATCAGGATGTATTTCAATCAATTTTTGTATATGTCAACAAGAAAAAACAAGAACCTCTCTACCAGGTCCACTAGAGAACACACAACATTTACACTTCTAAACAGATAACAAGGATCTCATTCCTTCACATCAGTTTCTCTTCTAAAAATGTATTAGTGTAACTGTGAGCTTTACATTATCAAGATATTCCTAACAGAAGCATTGGAAACAAGCCACAGAAAGAAACCTCATGGCAATAATCAGCAATTAAATCCATATATGTACTATAGAACTGTAGACTGTACAGTGGAACATTTCAAGAGCAACCTATGCTAGAGCCTTCCCAGGCAGCTTTTTTGTTTCCTTGAAAACATGCGCAGACATAGAAACCAGTTTTCTTCCTCTGCTTCTGATATCTTTCAAACATTTAAAATGCTGAAACATCATCCTCTTAATCTTCCTCTGTTTATGGTAAAATAAAGGTGCTACATTTTCTTGTTTCTGTGAGATGCATGTATCTTGTCCAGCCATTCTAAACAGAGACCATTTGGCCTCCTAGGGGTGGGCTTTGACACATTGGAAAGTGGCCACAGACTGAAAAATGTGAGAAGTTTCTGAAAGATATCTATTGATGTTGTATCCTTATTTGACCGGGGGGGGGGGGCTGGAACCCGAGAAAAGCTCCTAGAAGAGCTGTGGCGGAAAAAAAAGTTATCTGAATTGTGTCATTGTCAGCTGTCATGCAGTATATGCTGGGCAGATGACCACTGGACAATTGGTGAGCTACAGCTTAAAATCAGGAGAGTCCCATGGTCAGGACATGAATTGCTGCCTACTCCTTAAATAAATAAATAAATAAATAAATAAATTTATTCCTGATTTTCCAGAATTAGTATCATACCACCTAGAGAATTTTAAGAACAGAATATGTTTTAAGTACTGTTACAGTAAATAACTCTGAGCTACAAATGGACTGCAGATCTAAGCAAACAAGAATGTAAATACGCCCTTCATCATTTCTGAATCTTTCCCAGTTCATCAAAATCAGCTTTAATTGGTAGTCCCAAACTAAACCTTCTATATTAAATCTTGAGAATCTTGATTAAGCGGTTCCATAGCTTTTAAGCTTACAGAAAATGTTTGTTGTTCATACACCATAGAACTGGTCAAAGACAGCACTACTTTCAACGTAATCAAGTATCCAGTCTCACATTTGTTCATACTGTTCTAAGTGAAAAAAAATATCATTTCATTTATATCATTTCATTGAGATGAACTTCCATTTTTACTTTTATTTTGCAATGTGTTCAGTGACATCATAATTTCTGTCACCTTAACACCAATTTCCACTTCATGATATGTAATATGAGCATTCCTCTCTTCTCTGTTTCAACACTGTGAGAATAACAACAACAACATGCCGTCAAGTCAACGGTGACTTATGGCAACCCTATCCAGGGTTATCTAGATATAGAGTATTCAGAAGTGGTTTACTATTCCCTTCTTCTGGATGTACTCTAGGACTGCGCAGCTTGCCCAAGGCTATACAGGCTGCCTGTTTCTTGGTACAGTAGGGAATCAAACTCACAATCTCTGGCTCCACAGCCAGTTACCTAATGCATGAAGGTATTCAATAAGCTCACAGTAAATGTCAGCAGGATGTTATTTTACTTGTCCATCTTTTGAAAACAAAAAAAGAGGTGAAATCATGTATTTCCGAAAGAAATAGAGCTACTAACTGTACCAAATCTACTCCTTGGCTTCAAAGTATTTGACCAAGCCAGTAGATAGAAACTCTGCTATCTAGCACACCATACCATATCACCATAACAGCCAGCAGTTGTTCATTTGTTTTTGTCAGGTAACTTCAATGATACATTTTGCGATTGCTTCAAAACAAATGTAAAATGCTTTTTTTGAGAAAACATGTGAAGAATAAAATACCTTTCTAGTTCAGCAATTTTCTTATCTTTGTCATTTTTTTCATTTTCTACTTCCTTCAGGATTTCTAGAAGCCTATCAACTTCAGCTTGAGCTTTGCCACATTCTTCTCTGTAATAGGCTGCCTCTTTGTCAAGCTGCTTCAGTCTGTCAGCAAATTCAGGGTTCATTCTTGCTTCCTCCTCAGCTTCATGAGCCTGTTGAATTTTTTTAAAAAAATTACCAACATTTCAGATAGCCTGGAAACACTGGGTCAGAGTCCCAGACACCATATGATGAAAGGATTTATGGGTATCCTGTTAGTTGGCAATGTTTTCTCACTGTTTCGTTTAACTGCACATTATGGTATAGAGTCACCTTCTAAAGAACATCTGGGAGAAAAACCATAATTCTCTGCTTCAAAAACAATGTTCTAATGTTTATTTTGAACAATAAATTCCTTGCTATTGTATAGAAAAGCAATACTGTAAAACATAATGAAAGTTATCATATAATAAGGTTTAATTTAAGAGCCATATTAAATAATTTATGAACAGTTTAATGAAAACTATTTATTCTACGTAAGATGAGAACACATTCAACAGACAGTTTTACCCAAATCCTTTTTTTTTTTTTTTCCTGCTTCATACTGCAAAAATTTAACCTGAAACATAAGAAGAAACAAGCCCTTTGGTGGAACAGCACACATAAATATACCTGGCAAACACATGCATGGGTGGGTGGTCAGATCACAAACAAGAAAGAATGTGATGATCACAACAAAAAACAACAGTGCAAAAAGCCCAGTCCTGCTCCCATTAATGCTAATGGTAAAGCCCCATTAATGTCAATGAGAGCATGAATAGGCCAAAGTGTTTAAAACGTTAGACTGAAATAATCACGCACAGATGTAAACAAGAATGCACTGCAATGCTTAGCCTACCCCTTGTTTCCCATTATTCCTAATTGGCATCTTCAAAGAGCAGGCAGGGAGAAAACAAGTAGTTTAACTGCAGTGCACATTAAACACATATAATTCAGAGAAGACTTTTTCCAATGTACACAAATACGTTTTAAAGGATTAAGGACAATTAGAACAACTGCATGTCCTCCTGCTATCTAACAATAAAGAACAGATGCTGGCTTTGCTTATTTTTTATTTATAGATACATATACATACATTTTTCTTATTTCAGGAAATAAACAAGCAAGTAATGAAATATCTTTAGCATAAAGATGAAGCATGCATGTTTAGATAAACTAACATCTACTTCCAGAAAGTTGACATTCTTTGCAATGGTTTGCTCCTTTTTGTTTTTCAACAGTGTTTGAGATTAATTAATAAAATATTTTTACGATGAATAAATGTGTAAAAAATCAGGTTATTTGAAAACTAATGACTAGATTTCTTTTTCTGCATGTAACATATCATTTAAGCATGAGGATAATCAAGAAAACAGCTTAGTTTGAGTTGATTTCTTATTCTCAACTAAATGTCTGAGGCTATTTCAAATGTAATGAATTTCCTACATGGGTTTATAAGAAAATGCATGTAAATCACATGAACAACATTCATCCACAGTGAAATAGGCCAGTGTGGGATTAATCACACTTGACAATGTGCACTAGTTTTGCAGAGACTTTTACACAAGGACGTGTTAAACACATATGAAATTCACCATATTTGAAAAAGCCCTTCATTTAAAGACATGAAAAGAGCATTTTCTATATAAATAAAATAGAATATATACCATATGTAGAAAGCACAGTCTCTCAAGTGTTTCTATGGGATTTTGAACTGTATTAGGTAAAGGTAAAGGTTCCCCTTGACATTTAGTCCAGTCGTGTCCGACTCTAGGGGGCGGTGCTCATCCCCGTTTCCAAGCCGTAGAGCCAGCGTTTGTCCAAAGACAGTTTCCGTGGTCACGTGGCCAGCGCGACTAGACACGGAACGCCGTTACCTTCCCACTGAGGTGGTACCTATTTATCTACTCGCATTTGCATGCTTTCGAACTGCTAGGTGGGCAGGAGCTGGGACAAGCGACGGGAGCTCACTCCGTTGCGTGGATTCGATCTTAGGACTGCTGGTCTTCCGACCCTGCAGCACAGAGGCTTCTGCGGTTTAACCCGCAGCGCCACCACGTCCCTTCTGTGGTGAACTGTATTAGAACTGGTAATTGAGGGAACTGTGCCCATAATATTCAACTAAGTTTTGTTTAGAATAAACAGGAGCTGTTGTGCTGGACTTTAAGAGTACATGAATGAAGCACTTGAGCCTTCTCCAAAGAGTCCACTGTGCTTCTGAATATTTGTTGCAGCTTAGAAACAAAGGAAGATGAGAAGCTGAATTATATTGCCTGACATCCTATTGCTTAGTGCAGTAAGTTGCGACTAGGTGCAGTGAATCAATGGGGATTTGGTGAGCCAGCTGCTCAATTAGTTCCACTGATTCAATGGCCCTAGTCTAGTTGCAACTAATCACAGTAAGCAACAAAATTTCAGTCATTGCATTAGAACATCATCACCTCTAAACCATCATAGTCAACAATGAGTGGCAGCAACTCTCCAGGATTTCAGGTAGGAAGTTTTTCAGCCCCACCTAGAGATGTTGTCTAATTTGCTGTTGATTCAAGAGATGCCTAAAAGAGCACTCTATGATTCAATAGGGGCTGCAAGGGGCATGAGGGACAGATATGTGAAAAGAATATTAGAACTCTTAATGGGCTGCAGTTCTGCACAGAAACCTTCTGATTCCATTCAAAACCTGCAGTGCAGACCCAAGTTTGCCTGCAGTTGTTAATGCATACAGGCTTCTGTGCTATCTGTAATGGAAAAGAAAGGTACTTTCTATCCCCCTTCTCACAGCCAGCAAACAAAGGAATTCACACTACAAACATAACCAGCTCTGATAAGTTAAATAGCAAAAACAAAAACAAACAAAAAAAACCCTGAGAATTTTATCAACACCACAAACTTCATGAACTAACATAACATTAATATAACAACAATATCATTGGGGCATTTGTCTGCCAAGAAGGTTCTAGAGGTCCTATATTTGCTAGGCCTTGCTCCTACAATACCTTAATCCTGTAGTCTAGTTCTCTTGTTTACACATTAGAAGAGTCAGTCAAGAGCGTATATAAGCTTATATCCCCCAATTTTCCTTAAAGAATTCTGAAAATTGACACATGGTGAATGGGCTGAAGAAATTGTTTCAGGAAAGGTAAAACAGTAATATCGCACATATGATAACTGGGACGCTGAGGATTCAAGAGGATTAATTACCCTATTTGCCTGATTAATATTTTCTTCAGTAAGAGGTATATGACTGTGAGAGAACAATGAAGTACAGATGATGAGTGGCAACGTTTTTTTTATGTGAAATGAAGTGAACAAAACTGAATGATCAAAAGAATGGATTGATACATTTTATACTAAAGTTTTAATTTAGGTTTTCTACATAGTTTTCATAGGGAAAGCCTATCTCAGATGATTTTCCTTATGTATGCACAAGTATGATAGTGGGTATATGCCAACGGAGACAGAGAGCAGGTTTTACATACATGTATAAGTGGCAGAGTTTTAGTTCACATTGACACTAAAGTTTCATTAGCAGACATGCAAAGAAGAAAACAGGGTCAAAATATGGTCTGAGACAACCCAAAGCTTATCTTTTTCAGCTGCTTTGTTCCTGTTTGTTGCATCTTTTGAAGCTACATCAGCATCACCATAGTTAATATTAAAACAAATATTTTCTTTTTGTTCTCACACGATCATCTTACTCTGAGTTTATATAGCCAGAGTGATTATGTCATGTCACTATGAAACGAATCAGATTTGTCAGTATAAAGGGCATCATAAATCCAGAGTAAAGGTTTATACTGTAGTATATCACATTCCATAACTAAAGAAAGAGGCATTACACATGGAATGCACTAGATTCCCTCTGCAACACAGAATCCCCCTGAAACCACTGGAGTACTGGCAGCATTCCAGTTTCAGAATGAAGCAAGAGTATCTATAACAACCTTGCCAGCAGTTGTTGTTATAGGTTCTATGGGGCAGGAAAACAGTAACTTCTGAAGGGCTGCTGAGACCTTCACCAACCCAGTGAAAAGCAGCCTTCCTTGACAAGCCTGGATAAAGAAACCAACGTCTGATAGAAATATATGACAGACCTGAGCAAAACTGGGGGTGGGGTGGGAGGCTACATGGTCAACACTTTTCACGTGTTACATGTGTGGCAATTTTTATTGGATCAGTCTGAAATTTGGAGCATCTGTAGAATCAATAAAGCAAATTACAGACATTAAGTGTCAAAACATTTTTTAAACAAACAAACAAACAATAGAATTCTTTGGATTATCAGAGTGGAACTGTTTTTGAGAGCGGGTGACGTCTCTTAACATAAAGAGCACTCTTGTGCTTTTTCAATGGCTTAAAACACAATTCAGTCAAGTGCACTGTTCCTTTAAGTTATGCAAAGAACACAACTTTTTAAATTTTCTTCATCCGCATAAACCTCCGAAAGTTTTCCACCTAGTTCTCACTCTCTCCCCCCA
The DNA here is from genome assembly GCA_037013535.1 of Intellagama lesueurii. NCBI lineage: Eukaryota > Metazoa > Chordata > Lepidosauria > Squamata > Agamidae > Intellagama > Intellagama lesueurii. The sequence goes on from JBAJHW010000002.1 coordinate 249,481,706, forward strand.
CCCCGTCATTTTCCTACAGTCACTTCAGCCCTGCAGTGCTGCACAGTCCAAGGACTACTGGACTTCGCACAGCTTCAGCTGCCTGTGCTGGCTTCGCTGAAGGTGCTCAGTGATGCCAAAGAGTGACTGGGGCTTAGTATGGCCAGGATAGGTTTATGGAAAAAGAGATTCATACATTATTTTTAAGCCACCACTATTATACCTCATGTTATTTTTTAAAATCTCCAGATATTTACAGAAAGATGAATGAAACAATGGCTCAAATTCTGTTTGCTGTTTAAACATATACAATGAACCACTGCAAACAAAAAAAATGTATTTTTGTTTTAGTTCTACAAGGGAGTATTCACTGCCCGAGTAAAGCTCATTGCTTGTAATGGGACAATCTCTGGCTCATGTTAACTGCAAGCCAGGGATTGCTGGAGCAGTTCTGTCCGTGGAGCAGTTACACTCTGGGATTGTTCACAGAATTCTGGCCAATATTGTTTTAGAAGATAGTGTTACAAATAATGTTTATATAAATGTAGGATTTGTCCAATAAACATAAGTTCAAAATCCAGTGGTGTATTTCTGGATTCCACTGTTTCCACTACAATTGGTAACTTTCCTCCTTGTGGCAGCACCCTGTGAACCCTAAAAACCTATTCTGCAGGGCTGGGAAATCATCCAGAGCAGGGGGTTTGTTTGTTTTGATTTGACACCACATATGTCAACTGGAGGGGAAGGGGAATGGAAAGGAAGTCTCAGTTCCACTAATATTGCATAACAAGTACATCACTGAAATTTGGACCAGGCTTTAAATTTAATGAATAGTCACAAATAATTATATCTTCTAATAACTAGGAATAGTTAAAAGAGGATTTTATGCGTCATTGATGAATGCTGTTCTTGAATTACTTTCTGCAAGTCAATCTTTAAATTTTAGAATATTCCAGATATAAGAAATCATACTGGAAAATGTCTTACCAGGATAGTACACCAGATACAAAGTAAATCCCAAAAGCTTACTACTAAATATTTCCAAGGGCTTTATGTCTGACAATATGCATATACAGTAATGATAATTTTTACTCTTTTCAAGATAATAGAAAGGCTATTGCTTGCCTACTTTGTCAATTGACTTGCATCTCTTCATATGATTCCACAGACAGAAGGAGAAAACCCCCAGCCAGCTCTTATCAGTGAACCACCCTTAGAAATCTTTGCATTATTTAATGTTTTCTGTTTCGTATAAATGTACCATAAATATCAATATTTGTCTGTTCTGTTGAAAATAAAGAAAGTGAAAGTATCTATTTATTTATTAGCATGCTATGGGCACTTTTTTTCCCACACTAGTACGTATACATAAGAACAATACACCTGGGATTAAAAGAGACAAAAAAATCAATTTAATGACAAATAAAATGACACAGTAGAAAGGTACATGCAAGAAAAATACTTTAGTTAGATCCTTCAAATTGTATTGATCAACAATATGAAATGTGGTATTTTTTTAGAACTCAGTTGAAGTTATTAATCAATATCTAGGATTCATTGGAGGGAGTAATTTAAAACTGACCTATGGATTTTTGAAGTGTGCAACTTTGAAGAAATACATAGCCTGTTGTCATAACAGGCTTAATTTTTGCTTAATTTCTACTGCTTAACTGCTTAATTTCTATAGCATACTTCCAAAAAAAACAGAAGTGGTTTAAAACTGAACGAAACAGTTTCTGGAAGGTGAGAATGACCCTGGACAAATATTAGAACCCTAACACATGCTCTGCAGGTTCCAAATGTTGTGATTCACAAATTGAAACTGAAGCCAAATCAGTCCTACATTAGGAGACAATACAGGGACAATGCATTTTATTTAAATAGTTTTAGTCATTCATCAAGTTAATACATGCTGTGTGGATTGCAGTCAACACCAGATTTTACTGGAGTTCCTAAAACCAAAGGTTTCCTTACTATTCTTTTTCAAAATCTGTACACCCAAACTGGATATTTTAAAATTTTCCTTCAAATTCAAGGTCGTCAAGTGTGAAATTGTTGAGTCTGTGATCCAGTAACAAGCTAAGCGCACCTTACAACTTGAAAAGGGGCAGAATGCTTTCTTAGCCTTGCCAAACATTATCTTGGAATTCTGCCAATTAGAGGAGCTAAGGATCAGTGAACCAATAAAGACTGCTTCACCTCCTCGAAGAGGCCAAAAGTAAGATACTGAACACAAAATTTCAGTTGTATATGCTCCCAGGCATCAGGGCTGCTCTGTACCTCTCTGTGCAGCTGCATGGAATGGAATCAGGGAGCCGAACAACCAGTCAGTCTACCTGTTCTAGTCACTTCCAGAAGTGATTCGTGGGCTGAGTTGAGGGTTCCTCACCCCATAAATTTGAAAGGGAACTCTCCTGAACTCCTGTAACAAGTCAGTTATGGACAGTTCTGAAATCACTTCTTTTAAGTTTCAGGAATGATAGAAGCAATGTTCTCTACCATAGTGGACTTAGGGAAACATCTTCAGAGTAACTTGTGTTACTCAGGTACCATTTGAGATGTTGAGTAGCCAAGTTCTTCAGAACTATGGACTAAGAAAGGGAGAAATGCTTGGTTTTGTTCATAAACAGCATAACAGTTTTCTTTTGAAAGGGAAAGCAAGTAGTTGAGTTGTTTGTTGTTTTTTGGCTCGGACTTTTGAAAAAAGGAAAAGGCACATATATGGCCACTGTGGTAACCTGCCCTTAGGAAAGACATTAAACTGTAGATGAGGATGAAAAAAACAGACAGTTGGACAGTTTCAGTGGCTCTGTGCCAGAGTGTATTCTGATAAGATCCAAATAACACAGCAGTTGCCTTAAGACAAAAAGAAATCTTATTTCTGGATAGAGGGCATGATTAATGTTCTTCCTAATAGAATCACATACACGCCTAATAGAATCAACCAGATAGCAAGAACAAAGTTTGGAGTTTAGGGAAAAAGAGAGAAATTTCAGTTCTTTTTCTTTACTGTACTCTGTCATAGCTTCATCTCTCTTCTTTTCACATAAAACAAATTCAGGTTTAATTATTTTTGTTGCAAATTTTTTACAAAGGATAAGGTTTTCAAGGATCTAAGTCTTCTACATATTCTTTGCACAACTCAATTTTTTTGTTACTTTCTTTGTCAGTTTTACACACAACTTGCTTTTTGCAGGCCACATTTCTATCTTATAGACAGCTTTCAATATATTTTAATTCCTTAGAGTTTCCTTTCTTGCTTCTACTTTTATTTCCTGTCATTTATTTTATTTTATTTTATGGTGAGGCTCAGACATAATACTTTATTTTATATTTGTCTTCTATTTCTCTTTGGACAAGTCTTTAACTTCTGAAAACTGCAGTTGGTGAGATGATTTTACAGTGGTGATGATTTTTGGAAATGAAAGATTTCTCTCTGTCCTGTGGCCCTCAACAGCTTCCCCACAACAAAAGGGATCAGAATAGAACCTTGGGATCTTTGGGGGGGGGGGGGGGGGTCAGAATCAGAAATTTTTAATTCCTCAAAAAACCTACCATGGCTGATAACATGATCTGCCTTACGCAGCATAAGTTACAATGCTGTATTTTAGCCAATCAATAGAGTGGCAATTTCTTGAACATCTTGTGAATTACATCTTTACATTTTTATTACAAAGGAGGAATTCAATATAATATAAATGTACAAGAAACACAGCAAAGGAAGACAGATCATTACATACTCACAAATATTCTAAATAAGAAAAATGAATCAGACTTATTTTTATCCTCCCACTTTATGGCATAGCATGTCAATCTTGAATATTCTATCTTGATTTTGAAATATATTTAAACTGCAGTTTCAGTTCTACTGTTACAAGAGATTTCTGCCAAATCCAGAGCTTGCAAATAACACATTAAATTTAGTGCACAAATGTTAAATTCATTACTTTTTGGATGAATTCCAGGGGAAATAAACTTTCAGAATTTGAATTAAAAACATTCAAAATTGAAAAGTAACATTAACAGTGATTTTGAATGTTAGAAACATTAATGTTGGTATGGCTTATCCAAAGGAGACATGTGAGGTTGGGCAATTGCCCAGTATAATTATAATTTTCAAAGGGAGTTTTTCACATCTTTTTTCAAGAGAGCAAGAATGGACCAACATATACCACTAATGTTAATCAGTGCATTAATAACAACAATTTAACCAGCAAGATTAGCAATAACAAGCTAGTTTTCCAATTTGTAACATTTAACTGTAAGCAATTAATTTTGTATCTTGCTGGATTGCTCACTGAATTAGGCATCTGGCCGCAGAGGCAGAAGCTGGGAGTTGGATTCCTACTATGCCTTCTGAGAGAAGAGCTAGCCTCTAGAGCCTTGGGCAAACTGCACAGCCCCAGAGTGACCCCACAGAAGAATGGAATGGCAAACCACTTCTGAATACTCTGTACCTTGAAAACCCTGGAAAGGGTTGCCAAAAGTCAGAATCGACTTGATGACACATAATTATTAATTTTTAGTTAAACCTATGATTTAGTGTATGGGGAAATCCAGATGACTGCTATATCCTGCTGTAGCATGTGCTTATGCACAAGTGGGGTGGGGGCTGGAATCCACATATCCCATTTTTTAGACCATTAAAAACCTGATTTCCTGTCTCTGGAAAAAAACAGTAAGTTTTTTGAAACATTAGAAATAAACCAGTGTTGGAATTTGCTAAGCTGCACTGACTCTATATCAACACTAATCCAACATACTCAGATATAAATTAGTATCGTGCTTTTGGCTTCAGGTGGCTGAAACTCATGAACTAGAGCTTACTTTGGTTATAGGACCAAAAAAGAAGGTGGTGGAGGGGGGAAAGTGCTCGGGCCAATTCACAGAATATTAGATATACATATATGAAAATGTTAGCTTTAGATTTCTGCTATGTCTTCCTCTGCTGCACAGAAAACATAATATACATTCTAAATGCATCTAGGCCCTCACATAATCATGTGAGTGCATGTGTGCACACACATGTGCGCATACACACAAACACACACACATTTATATAAATATGCCCTTGTTATTTGTGTAAGAGTGTATGTGCAAGCTTGTTCACATGTTTGAGTTCTACACTGCTGGGGGAAGTATCAGAACTTTTGCTATGATAACAGTGTAATTTATTATAACAAGTAAGTTATAAGGGGAGAGTGTTTGTGTGAGTGTGTGTGCATGCGTGTGTGCACACACATCAATGCTGCATATGCAGTAAGAACATGGAATTTGTTTCACATAATTGAAATTGATATCAGACAATCCCCACCTAGGATTCATTTCAGTGGCTGCACAAACATACACAATGACAATGAAGTGTTAGATGGGAAATGAAACTCAGGAGCATCCATACCTGTTTGCCATCCACCCAAAATCATATGAATGCAAATTTATTTGTTTCTGTCAAACACTGGATACATTGTTGCTCTTGTGAATTTTTACTGATTTGTCTAAATACATAAGGTTGATAGCAAGTGAAATCCACTTATACACTCAATATATAAAGCAAACCAGGAATACAATCAACTTTTATAAGAGGAATTCAGATCTATCAAATATGAAGACTAATCTTACAAAAAATGTTATGTTTTATGAGATCTATCTTTTCCACACTCAACATTAAATGTTCATTATAATTTAAATTTTCCCAAACACAGAGAACTAATATTCTTGTACCTAATACAAACTTTGTTTAGATACACTCTGCAATTTCAAATTGCATAATACTAATACAGTATAATTTTAAAACCCAGGTTACTACTACACAGTTTTATCATCATTTCTATCCTTAAAAGGAGGAATAATTTCCATTATTCACGTGCATCTGTCACTAAAATATGAAAATAGCTTTTATTTATATAATAGCTACATAGATGTGTCTATTCTTTGTGTTTGGTAGTTATTGAAACAATCTCCAGATTATCCTACTGTAACATTTGTTAGTCTTCACAGTGCCATAGGGCACTTCCCTCATTATGCTGAATATGTGGCCATAAAACTACTATTTAAAATGAAAACAACAACAATCTATTTCACTGTTTTTAATGGTGCATTTAACAATGCCATTTGGTTATTCCACATTAAGGCTGCTGCAATCCTGTATGGACTAACAGGAGAGGAAATTCTACTGAAATCAGAGGACCTTGTTTTTCAAGCAAATATTTTTAGGACTACACTGTAATAGTCGCTTAAAAGGCTGATACGTTACTCATATTGAACATTTAACATCTTCTCATAAGGGAATTCACATGTCTGTTGGCCAAAATCTGCCATACTGCATCTCTTGAAAGAAACAGGCAGTAAGTATGATTGTGTTTATTTTGAGATATTCTGAATAAGGTTCCAAATTTAATCTTAATTTGAAGGATCCAAAAAAGTACTCCATGAGCATAACATTATAATACAGCAAAGCTTGATATCCACATGCTTAAGCAGTTGAGGACCTGAAGGCACTTCAGTTTTGAATACAAGACTTATCCATCCGATTTCCCATAAACAACATTTTCTGTATCTTTGAAAACATATGGCCTTAAAGTCCACAAGGCTCACTTATTTTAACAAAAATGCAAATGAGGTTATTGTAATTTTGCAAAGCTCCACAGTGGAAGAGTACAACGTGGCAGTGGGTGAATGGATCCTCATGCTTTCATATGTTACAGCGGAGACTTTCTGAAATGACTTACTGGATTGTACATCTGATTGAACAACTGTTCAGCTTGCTACATTGCAAAGTTGGGAAGGAATGAAGCACAGACAGGAAAAGAAGGAAAGATCCAGGAAAACAGTATTAGCTCAGCAAATCCAGCACATTTGCACAGAAGAACTTGGAATTTTAAAAAGGAGTAGAAATTTAAGTTTCTAAACATTCCTTAGTGAACGTGAGAGGCACTGGGGAAAAATAAATGTTGACTTTGGCTCCTAAAAAAGAATAGCTGGAGTAAGAAATCTAAGGTTTGTGTTACTTTCCCTTTCTCATGTGAAATAACCCATGAAATACAGAAAGCTGTCCACTTTTGATGATACATTAAGTGCTGGTCTCTAGCAATGAATCACTAGAAGTGCTTTTGGCCAAGGCTGCAATTTATCACCAAAGCTTCAAAGATGGTAATAATAAAAGATTAATTAAACTTTATCATTAAATTTATGGCCTTCCTTTCATATTAATACAAAACTGCATTTCAGTTTCATTTGATTGCTGAACAGCATAGCTTGGCAAACAGTAGTAGTGAGGAAATAAAAGAAAGACATTCTGAAATGGAATAGAATATAAAAGAAAGAAAACAAATAATGTTGCAAGCTATAGATCACTTATCCCAGAACTGTCTTAATCAAGCTCAGCCACCCTGTGGGACTCATCTGTGACACCTGCTGAATTGCGTAAGATGCCATGATATTGAGAACCCGTAAGTACCAATCAAGGGCATTTACACAAGTAGATCACAGATAAAAGATTTTTCTTAAAAAATAAATAAATTTACCTACTACTTAATTAGTGATGGATCTAATGAATATTCATAAGATCGTTGGCAAACAATGCAGGAAGATTAAATCCTCCACCAATGTTCTTATGTATTTCACACTGTAAATTGTCTTTTATTAGGCTAGAATCCAAAAACACCTATCTTGGTGACTTAGTGAATTGGGTACTGTTATGATGTCTAGATTCCTCTTTCAAGCTGCAATGCTCTGCATTGTATTTGAGGTTCTTCACAAATTCCTTGGCTTTTGAAACAACTCTTCAGAGTGCAACGGAAAAGAGAGCCCTCAGAAGCCCCACCAAGGTCTTCCCAGGGCACATAGGAGTAAACCTTTAATAATTCTGTCCAATATCTTAATATATAGCTTTACTATTTTTTGCCACGATCAAATGAAAATTAAAAGGATAGATTTTGTTTTCTCTTAAATACAGAGATTACTTCAACATATATATAATTGGATCTATAACCATGGATATATGGTGTAAACCCAATACTATGCTTTGACCAGCATCTAGAATTTCTTTGCCTATCTTCCATAGCCTTCAGCATCAGAAGTCTGCTCTGGACAGTTTGCCAATCCTCTTGAGCAGACATCTGGGTCACACAAGCAACTGTAGGTAGATCAGAATTCTACCCCAACCCCCATTCTATTAGTAGAAGCTCCCTGTTGGAAGCTGCCTACTATATTATAATAAAATATTCAATAAGTTTCATTTTTCAGTGTTATACATTTTCTTTTATATCTTCATTTACATTTTCAGTTTCCAACAGAAAGGCAGCTGATATATAATTCTGCCCAACTGAGGAGCAGTGAGGTATGCAAAAACCAAAGGAGTTGGGATTTTGGTGAATCTCCTAAACTAGCATGAGAGTTGAAATTCCAAGTTTCCCAAGTTCTGTCTGTTTTATCCCTTCCTTAGTTAAAAAACCTATAAACAGAGTTAGAATAAAATGAAAGGAAATAGAAAGGAAAAAATACGTATTTTCTACAAAACTTTAAGCATAGAACATGCTGCCTTGATTAGGAGGAAGGAAGCAATGTAAGTGGTTTGATACTCTCAGTCACTTTTTAAAACAGTAATCAAATTCTTCACTGTGTCGAATTATGAGATATGTTACAAGTAATTTTTGAAAGCAATTTCTTAAATAATAAATTTAAAATTGTGCTCAGAATTGTGTTACACTGAGAACTTCTTTGACTTTTCATCAGTTTTGTGATGATGTTTTTCTGACTCATCCCTACTGTGGAAAGCATTTTTTAAAAAAAACTAGGTACGAAATCTAGAGCTAGGTGTCACTTTGATTAGCAACCAAATGCTAATTTGGTTAATGATTACTCTAAATATTATAATTGCTGAACTCTAGAGTCTGTACATTTGACATGCTGCCAATTTCTCACAGTGTTTCAGACTTTAACAGAAATTAAACAATGGCTGAAATCCAGTAGTAAGTCACAACTAGAGTAGGCCCATTGAATCGTTGGCAATTTGGTGAGTCAATTTCTCTATAAGTTCCATTGATTCAATGGGCCTCCTCCAGTTGTGACTTACTACTAGATTTCAACCAGTATTACAAAAAAAATGCATATCTTAAACTGCTGTTTGGAATCAATTATCATTAACAATCAGTATTGTTTTTTCTCTCAGAGACAAAGTTGTAACTTTCGGAGTAGGGTCGTATCCATTCACAAACCAGGAAATACTGTACATGTTGCATTTATGATGAAATAAAACAATAATGCTTTTCTGATTTCTTTTACTAAGCCTGTGTTTTTTATTCGGAAAAAGCATGCTTATCTTAACACAAAAAAAGATGTCCAGGCTTTTAAACCTACTTATTTTTCCATGAGTAAATGATGTGTTTATATACCTAGTAATAAAACCTTGACTTAGAATTTAAGCTGTTTCTAGTAGCTACATATTCAGTGATGGTGCTATAGGTTTGATACAAATTGCTTACTATTTTAAAAAAATCATTTGAAATGTTTATGTCTTATTCACTGTGTGGTCTCCCAAATAATGACTGAAACTAGGAGAGTGGAGAATTTTTTTTAAAGCACCCATTATTATAAAATTATTATACTATAATCCAGTTCTTCAAAAATGTTTGGCACTGGGTCTCTTTGATTGTTAGCAGTGAGCATACACTCCAGGAACAAAATGACAATATGTACTTCTGCAGCACCATTTTGTTCCCTATGGAGAAAACAGCACAAAACCCAACCACAGCCTGCACACTCCTTCAGTTCCATGGATCCAAACCTAGGTTCGTTTATTGAATGATACTTACATTGTACTGTTTCTGGTAAGCTATTGTATCTCAAATTTCAGTCAAGCTACAGGTGCCTTGGACTGCATGCATTGCTATATTTTTGGTTTTTTAACAGGTATGATCTATCTCGAATTCCTAAATCTCAAGAGAAGCCATTCACAACTATGAGGATTAAAATAAATGCCCAGTCCCCAGCTATCTGAAATTTGGCACAAGGGTGCACAACTGTATCTGCTTGTGTCTGTGCAGTATGCATGGAATCTCACAACATATTTTTGTTGGAATAAACATTGATATTTCTGTAAGTAATCTTTTTAAAAATCTCTGTCTATAATGATGTATGAGCCACATGTCAGCCAAATTTAAGCGTTCTGAAGCTCCATTGTCAATGAAAGTTAAATGTACTTAACTTTGGCTACTTTGTGCTATCAATTAAATGATCTACAGTATTGGGAATATGAATTTCTTTACAAGGTGTGAAAGGCAAACATGATGCTTAAACCAAGAATTATGTCATGAGTTCATGTTTCAACAATGAGCACACACAATACTAACTGACACAGGAAAGAGAAACAATGTATGGTAGAAATGAAATGAAAATATTAGAATAAATGTTCCTTCACATACTTAGATGACTTTCTTGCTGAGGACAAAGCTTCAAAACTGCTAATAACACATCATTATCATCATCACCATCACCACCATTACTGTTATTAAACTGTTTACATATTTTAAGCACATCCAAAATCTCTTAGATTACATCATATAAGACATTTTTCAATTAATAACAGGCATTTTAGGAGAAAAAAGTTGATAAACTATATGACAAACATTCCCATTCCTTAAGCCATCTGAACTTGAAACTAAACGGGAGTATATTTTATTATATTATTGGAAGCATGCATCAACAACAAGAGCTGTCATTAGACAGTATTTACCTTTTTCAGTTGTGCTTCTAGCTTACTACACTCCTCCTTCTTTTGCTCTATGGCTATTTCTAAAGACTTTAATTTGGAGTCTCTTTTCAGCCCTGCCGAAGCCAATGATGATGCATGTTCTTTGAGGTCAATTAAGCTAGACTAAAAAGATACATGTAAAAGAAACAATTGAAAGAGAAAGTTACCAGAAGACACTGAATGATTTTAATCCTTTTCACAATAGATCTGACAACTGTGTAGAAATGACATCTTAGACCAGCAGGGGGGACAGCTCATGCCAGGTCTAGCCCGTAGTCTTTGAGAGAGGATCTCTGAACAGCATGTGTACCTGTGCAGAATCCAGTCACTGTAATGCATAACCTGTTGTCCTCAAATATATTCCCTCATCCCTGACTCTCATTATTGGCCATCAGTAATGTGGAGGGAAAGACAACCAATGCCATCTCATGTAGCAGACATCCTCACCTTTGTTTTTGAAATCAACAGCTTCAAAATCTGTGAGATCTGCTTCAGATTTTTCTTGAAATAATAATGGTTACTGTTGGATCAACCCAAAGACGATAGTTTGGGTTGAGGTTCAGCATTGAGGTTGCTACAGGAGCAAGCTATGGAAACTCCACAAGCAGGATGTGATAGGAACGTTCTCCAGCAATTGATACTGGGAAGTATACTGCCTCTGACATGGGATGTGCTATATATTGCTAATGATGGATCAATTATATCTGACCACCTATCCACATACATATTGCAGCACAGCAAAATTGACCTGTGGCTTCTGAAAAAAAATATGCAGTCACACGTATGAAGATGCAGAAGTCTGCACTTCCACACCACTGAAATTTTTGCACAGAGATGCTGCTCTCAAATCAATCACAGGACTGCCTGTTTATTTTAAACATTTCTCAGTGCTTTTCCCCCTACAGTCCTAGTGCAGCCTGAATGTAATCACAGAACCACAGAAAAGCACAGCTGGAAGGACATTGTGTCCAACCCCCTGCTGAATATGAGGACCTTTTTATTTACTGAGTTCTGGAGTTGCAAACCTGCAGCTTTAGGGCATAAAACTCAAATTTCTGCAGAGCCAGATGGCTAGATCTCGCACAAATGCAATTAAAACACCACCATATTTAAACAGAACACCCAACTGGAAACACAGTATGTAGCAGAGCACATTTTACATTTTTAGTTTTTTACCATTAAACATTTTGATCCCAATTATAATAGATCCATTAACTCAATGGTATTTACATAAATCAATCCCATCCCATTCAGCAGCTGATTCAATGGGTCTGCTCTAGTTGGGAATAGCAACAGGATAGTCTTCCTTGAGTGAAGATAGAGGAGAAATGTTTTGTAAGCATCCATAAAGCCAGACTCTAGGTTTAGACCATGTGCAGAGTATATGATGCTGGCATGACAAAATTAAGATAAACAGCTCTCACCATATTTTGGGATAGGTCTAACAACGTAACTGCTTTCTTGTCATGTTCACTTTCAACAAACATTGTATTTTAATAGAAATCAGTATTGTGCATAAAAAGAACGTGCACATTCCTTAATTTGTTAATTTTATATTCTACTCTATAGCTAATGCCATTTTTTAAAAATGTACAAGAAAATTCCTCAAAAGGAAAATGCAAGCTTGGCATTCTACTCATTATTATAATCAATTCTATTGTGTGCTAAATTATTCAAGTACACTAGCACTTACAGGACTGTAAAACCTGTTTGTAGACAATGGCTCTTCACTTTGCAGAAGCACTGAGGACTAATCCAGTTTGCCAATATTTCCAGCCCCACCCAACAAGGTTCTCCAGCCACCTTTTTCCCCTTGATCCACTCCCTCAGAAAGTAACAAAATGGGGGCCAACACAACTATGAATTTGGCTTTATCTCCCACCCCACCCATGGCTATCCTTGGTAAACAGGTAAAGTGAATGGACTAAAGCAGACTCAGCTTGTGCTCTGGTTTCCGGTTGAATCCTAGCAGCATTTCTGGGTGGGCATTTCTGGCTTTGCTCTCCTCTTGCCTGTCTAACACAGGAAGGTGAGAGAAGAACAAAGTCTCATCTCACATCTCAAATGCCAATGATGTCAGGGTGATGACCACATCCTTGACATCATCTGGCCTATGTTTCCCAAACAAGTTATCCTAATGTACAAAAAAGATAAAACAATTTAAAAGCAAACCACATAAGCGAATGTCCAAATGCAATCAATTTAATTTAGGAGAGAACTTACGTGGCAACCACCACTTAACAGTCAAAGCGATGTTAAGACACAGCAATAATAGCAGAGATTAAAAACACTGACTTTAAAAGACCTGCCAAAATAAAAAGCTGTTGCCTAGCTCTGAAGCAACATTGAAGTAAGCACTAGGCAAACTTCTCTGGGGAGAAGCGTTTTCCACAACTGGGGTAACTGCTGGATCAGGGCAGGTCAACTGGAGAGGAGGAACACCTCACCACAAAATTTTAACTGTAAGTCACTAAATGGTGCTGAAAAGAGCCTTTCTCCTCTTCCTGCTGGTATATCTCAGCTTATGAGAGCACATTGATGATCCTAGGCCTTGAGGATACATTTTCTTCGGATGCCACAGTTTCAGGCTTTCAAGTGATTTCAGGTCATAACAAGCACTTTTGATTCAGCCAGATATAGGCCAGGAGCCAGCAAACATGATAAAGTACTGGCAAACCCAGTTCCAAGTAGTACCCTTCTAACCACATTCTGTAATTAAGATTTCTGGACTACCTTCAGAGGCAGCCTTTAAATAGGTGTTACTTAACTAGCAGAATTGTTCAAACTAACTGTAAAGATCAAAACAAGACAGAATGCATATGTTTCTGGAAAAATACAGTGATACGTTAGAAAAAAAATCTATGAACAAGTTCGAGAAAACTCATTAACAGATTTTCTTTACTTATTGTTAAATCAGATTGGATCCCAAGTTCTGTGAGTTAATTCACAGAATGGGGAGCTCTTGGACTTCCTTTCCTCCTGCCACCTCTATCAATCACACAAATTCTGCTCCAGATGGATGTTCTGAGACAATATCAGAAGTGGCACAAAGGAAGCAGTAACACTTTATATGATATCTAAATAGAAATACTGACCTCTTTTTCTGTTAGCTCTGCTTGCAAGGCATTAACTTTTTCCTTCAAATCTTTATTTTCTTTTTTAAAGGATTCAACTTCTTCAATCCTTTCACGGTCATCTCTCTCCCTCTGTTCCTTTAATCGCTCGATAATTCTCTCCTACAAAATGAAAAATATGGCTACACTTTATTAAATGAAGCAGTAATGCGAAAAATGTGGTTACATAAGAATGTATAGCATATATTACCTTTTCAACGGAAACTTGGGGCATGTTTTCAGTAGCAAAATATCAATAACGAGGTCACAATCCAAGCAAATGCACACTTATCGAGCTATATGCACACTGGGATATAATTCTTAATGAATTAGTCTCCCTCCCTCTCTCCCTCCCTCTCTCCCTCCCTCTCTCTCTCTCTCTCTCTCTCACACACACACACACACACACACACACACCAAGCAGAAAACTGACTGATTTATAAAAAAGGGACAAATCACCCATCTGGTACATCTGATTTTTTTTAAAAAAAAAAAACCTATACAACAAGAGAGCAGCTGCATGTAGTTTTGCTATGCAATTTGTATAATTTGCTCTATTTGCACAAAAATTGTTCTCACAACTGCAAACATTTTTCTGAAGGCCAACAGAAAATATCTCACTGTCTTGCAAGCAAAGAGAACATTTTTGCTGTTTCTTGTTCTCAAAACAACAGATGATTTACAGGCTCTCAGAAGTGGAACAAATCAAGTTCAACACAGGCCATCATCTAAAACTTTGTGGTTTTCCACATGCTTAAGAACACTCCTCTCTCTGTTTCTGCAGTCCAAGATAAAGAACAAAAGCAGGCAATTTTATTGAAGCACTAGTGGTTTGCCATGCACACCCTGCTAGCAAGGTAAAGTGGATTGCATTCAGCTTGATGGGAGACAAATTGCCCCTTCTTGTCCATCATCCTAATACCATCGCTCTGTATCTCAGAGTGAGACATGCTTGCCATTTATCAAATGTGGGAATGTTGCGCCTTGGCCACTACCTTGGTGGATGTAAATCAGAGCATGGACAAATGATGTATGTTTAAGTCTCCATTTTCTTCCTTTCAACTACATAAGTGGCTATTACCAGTACACTAATATTCTTGGTTCAGTAGACTTCGTATCATTGGGGGGAGAGGGAGCAGCAACGATTTTTCTCAATGAAGCCAAACATAAGATTATGAGGTGTAAATATGTGCTTCACTTTAAAAAGTAGCAGCTAGTACACTCTTAAAAGAGAATGCAAATATTTGTGTTTCTCCAACCAGCTTAGTTCTTTTCTCTTGTAATACATTATAATACATCACACAAAAGTGCTTTCTATTTGATCAGTACTATAGAAAAAACTATGTATTGTACTACATGTACAAATATATAACTAATGTTAATATTATTGTGAGATTTTTAACATTCAAGTAACGGCATTTATTTAACCAAGTAATAAAGCCTCAGTCAAGGGACCTTCCAAATGTACACATTTTGAAACTTACTGACATAGAAAAATAATCATCTCTAAGACCAGTGATCTTGAAATAAGACTGTTGATACAGAACAAGAATTATTAGCTACTGCATTTTAAGAGCATTTTAAAAGAAAAATATGAAGTCCTCAGATTGATAGCAAAGCTGAAGTGCACTTAATCCTGGTTCTTCTCCAAAAGAAATTCAAATAGAGCAGTGGCAACTACATTTAGGCATTTACAGAGTTTGAGAATATTCATTTAAAACTTGATTATTGGTGGCCGAAATCCTGTTACTTAGTTTAGTAAGTTGCAATCGGAGTATGGCCACTGAATCAGTGGGAACTTGGTGAGTCAACATCTCCATAGGTTCTGTTAGTTCAAATTGGTCTACTCTGACTGCAACTTACTTTAGCATATAAAGCTGCTAGAGCAGGCCCATTTGAATCAATGAAACCTATGGAAGAGTTGATTCATTAAATCCCCATTGATTCAAAGGGTATGTTCTAGTGAAATTTATTACATTAAGCAATAGTGTCATTACATCATGACACTACTTACATCCCATGCTCAGACGATAACCACTGTAAGACATGTGCCTTATTTGACCACACTTGATCCTCTGTTGTTTGAAATCTCAGATTCAACAGATTTTGCAGAAAAATTAAAAAGTCTTCAAGATGGCATCCATATTCATTAAGTAAAAACTATTTAACAACTCGTATTTTCTGTTTCCATCCCGAGTCAATCAATTTTCTACATCTTGCCTTTAGGGGATACCTTGTCCAAAGAGTTAGGGTGTGATCAGACTGTGAGAAAGGATTGCATCTGATCATGCTGGAAAGGGTCGCTTCACTGGGAGTGATCTGTCAACCTGTCTGTGTGTACAGGAATCACTCCAGACTGGTTCCAAAAAAACAAAAACAAAAAGCAATCGTGCTGCTGGACCAAAAAGGACCAACATGGGCATGGATTAGGATCAGGATGGTTCACAATGTCCTGTATGTCATGTGATCACCAGAAAATAACTTGCACCAGACTGTGCCACAAACAGTCCAAAACGCAAGCTATTTCTCCGTCTGATCACACCCTTAGTGTGCATTTCTAGAGCTCTCTTTCTTCAAAGTTTGAATCTCTCTCCAGGGACTCATTAGAGAATTCTGTATTTAAAACGAGTTCACTCTCAAGTGACAAGAAGTGTGTAACTGTACAAACACATTAACTGGAGCCATGTAAATGCTGTCCTGATCTCATTGGAATGAAAACTGCTACTTATGTGTGTCTAATTCTGGAGACACACAGATATAAAGGAGATAACACTGCTGGGGATGAAAGGAAGTAAGAGCAGGAAATATGTGTTTCCTCGAATGCATGCTTTAGCCTTCAGCAGGGAGAGTACATGCCTCATTTCTAGATCCCATGCAAACTCATTAACATTATGGCACTAGGTAACACACAGCCCACCTTCACGGATTGCTGCCTTGTCGTGGCGAAGGGGCTTGAGTAATTCAGATAAGCTATGGGCTATGCCATGCAGGGACACCCAAGACGGACAGGTCATAGTGGAGAGTTCTGACTAAACGTGATCCACCTGGAGCAGGAACTGGCAAGCCACTCCAGTATCTTTGCCAAGAAAACTCCATGGACAGAAACAAAAGGCTGAAAGATATGACGCTAGAAGATGAGCCCCTCAGCTCGGAAGGCATCCAACATGCTACTGAGGAAGAGCGGAGGACAAGTACGAGTAGCTCCAGAGCTAATGAAGTGGTTGGGCCAAAGCCGAAAGGACGCTCAGCTGTGGACGTGCCTGGAAGTCAAAGGAAAGTCCGATGCTGCAAAGAAAAATACTGCATAGGAACCTGGAATGTAAGATCTATGAACCTTGGTAAGCTGGATGTGGTCAAACAGGAGATGGCAAGAATCAACATTGACATCCTGGGCGTCAGTGAACTAAAATGGACGGGAATGGGCGAATTCAATTCAGACGATTACCATATCTACTATTGTGGGCAAGAATCCCGTAGAAGAAATGGAGTAGCCCTCATAGTCAGCAAAAGAGTGGGAAAAGCTGTACTGGGATACAATCTCAAAAATGATTTCAATATGAATCCAAGGCAGACCTTTCAACATCACAGTCATCCAAGTTTATGCACCAACGACCGATGCTGAAGAGGCTGAAGTTGACCAATTCTACGAAGACTTACAACACCTTCTAGAACTGACACCAAAGAAAGAGGTTCTTGTCATTATAGGGGACTGGAATGCTAAAGTAGGGAGTCAAGAGATAAAAGGAACAACAGGTACGTTTGGCCTTGGAGTTCAAAACGAAGCAGGGCAAAGGCTAATAGAGTTTTGTCAAGAGAACAAGCTGGTCATCACAAACACTCTTTTCCAACAACACAACAGGCGACTCTACACATGGACATCACCAGATGGGCAATACCCAAATCAGATTGATTATGTTCTCTGCAGCCAAAGATGGAAAAGCTCTATACAGTCAGCAAAAACAAGACCTGGAGCTGATTGTGGCTCTGATCATCAGCTTCTTATAGCAAAATTCAAGCTTAAACTGAAGAAAGTAGGAAAAACCACTGGGCTAGTCAGGTATAATCTAAACCAAATCCCTTATGAATATACAGTGGAAGTGAAGAACAGATTTAAGGAACTCGATTTGGTGGACAGAGTGCCTGAAGAACTATGGATGGAGGCTCGTAACATTGTACAGGAGGCAGCAATAAAAACCATCCCAAAGAAAACGAAATGCAAGAAAGCAAAGTGGCTGTCCAACGAGACCTTACAAATAGCAAAGAAGAGAAGGGAAACCAAATGCAAGGGAGATAGGGAAAGTTACAGAAAATGGAATGCTGACTTCCAAAGAATAGCAAGGAGAGACAAGAGGGCCTTCTTAAATGAAGAGTGCAAAGATATAGAGGAAAATAATAGAAAGGGAAAAACCAGAGATCTCTTCAAGAAAATTGGAGATATTAAAGGAACATTTTGTGCAAAGATGGACATGATAAAGGACAAAAATGGGAGGGACCTAACAGAAGCAGAAGACATCAAGAAGAGGTGGCAAGAATACACAGAGGAATTATACCAGAAAGATCTGGATGTCCCGGACAACCCAGATAGTGTGGTTGCTGACCTTGAGCCAGACATCCTGGAGAGCGAAGTCAAGTGGGCCTTAGAAAGCATGGCTAACAACAAGGCCAGTGGAGGTGATGGCATTCCAGTGGAACTCTTTAAAATCTTAAAAGATGATGCTGTTAAGGTGCTACACTCAATATGCCAGCAAATTTGGAAAACTCAGCAGTGGCCAGAGGATTGGAAAAGATCAGTCTACATCCCAATCCCAAAGAAGGGAAGTGCTAAAGAATGCTCCAACTACCGTACAATTGCACTCATTTCACACGCTAACAAGGTTATGCTCAAAATCCTCCAAGGCAGGCTTCAGCAGTATGTGGACCGAGAACTCCCAGAAGTACAAGCTGGATTTCAAAGGGGCAGAGGAACTAGAGACCAAATTGCTAACATGCGCTGGATTATGGAGAAAGCCAGAGAGTTCCAGAAAAACATCTACTTCTGCTTCATTGACTACGCAAAAGCCTTTGACTGTGTGGACCACAGCAAACTATGGCAAGTTCTTAAAGAAATGGGAGTGTCTGATCACCTTATCTATCTCCTGAGAAATCTATATGTGGGACAGGAAGCAACAGTTAGAACTGGAAATGGAACAACTGATTGGTTCAAAATTGGGAAAGGAGTACGACAAGGCTGTATATTGTTTCCGTGCTCCCTGGAAAAGACCCTGATGTTGGGAAAATGTGAAGGCAAGAGGAGAAGGGGACGACAGAAGACGAGATGGTTGGACAGTGTCATCGAAGCTACTAACATGAATTTGACCCAACTCCGGGAGGCAGTGGAAGACAGGAGGGCCTGGTGTGCTCTGGTCCATGGGGTCACGAAGAGTCGGACATGACTTAACGACTAAACAACAAAAGCACACAGCCAGTTCCACACATTACATCTGTTGAGGAATACTTTGAACTACTGATAATCTATTCTAGAACTATGTCACTTTTCCACTTTATCTCTTCTTAAATATAATGGAGAAATTTCTAACATATCACTAACCAAACACTCTTCTATTGTTTATTATCTATGTATTATGGAGTTAGTGAATATGGTGGTTAGCAATATAAATGAGCTGGATGGGTCTCTGTCAGTCACCTAAGTGCATCTATATTTTTATCTGAAAAAATGTTGGGAGAAGTACCATTTTCCCAAAAAGTCTTCCCACTAAATCATTGGCTTTGGAATGGTGGAAGAAAAGCAGGATGGTTTGGAAAAGGAGAGAGAGATAAATTTTCTTCCCCTCTTATACTACTGGAATCCAGAATAATCTAGTGAAGTTCAGAGCTGGAAAATTCAGAATAGATGAAATTAAGTACTTCCTCATATAGCATAAAGTTAAACTACATAATTCATTACTAATATATTAAGTAATGTCTATCAGTTTGGACAGCTTTAAAAAGGATTAGACATATTCATGGAAAAAGAGAGGTTACTTACCTGTAACCATAGTTCTTCGAGTGGTCCTCTGTGAATCCACACAAATGGGTTTTACTGCGCCTGCGCAGGACTTCTCGGAATATTCTAGAGCTTAAAAAGACGTGATTAGTAGGACGTTGCCCCGTGGCGCACATGCTCCGCTCGCCTGTAATACCTCAGTTCCAAAAATGTCCACTGCTGTCAAGGCTCTGACCGAAACAAAGCTCAAGACACTAAGTGACGGACATCGGGGAGGATGGGCGGGATGTGTGGATTCACAGAGGACCACTCGAAGAACTACGGTTACAGGTAAGTAACCTGCTAAATGCTAAAGCGCGACGAACATCGAGGGAGTGGAGCATGCGCTCAACATCAGAAGAGGGAGATGGAAACGACGTCGGAAGAATCAAAGGCTGATTAACATGGAAATCTGAAATCACTTTAGGGAGGAAGGTGACGTCTGGGTACAAGACAACTTTGTCTAGATAAAACTGAATATAAGGAGTGTTGGCTCGAAGGGCGGCCAGCTCACTTGCTCGACGTGCAGACGTTATAGCTACAAGAAAAAGAGTTTTGAGGGAGAGAAGTTTGAGATGTGTCGAAGCCATGGGCTCAAAAGGAGGGCAAGTGAGAGCATGGAGAACAACTTGGAGGAACTACTGAGGGAGTGGAGGTCGCACAGGGGGGCGAATGTTCCGCAAGCCTCTAAAAAACATATTGAGAGTTGGATGGGAAAATAGACGAGAGGCCTCAGATCCAATAGATTGATAGGATATTATTGCAGAAATATAAACTTTCAACGTGGAGTGGGCCAAACCTTGATCAAACAGGTGACGAAGAAACAAGAGGAGGGTATCCAGCGAAACAGGAACCGCTGATAAACCTCTTGATGCAACAAATCTAGAGAAAACATTCCATTTATAGGAATACAACAATTTAGTAGAGGGTTTCCTAGCTTTGTCCAGTACCTCCACTATGACGGGGGGATTCTCCACGCCGTGAGGTGTAAAGATTCCAGGTCGGGGTGACAAACACGGCCGTCATTCTGAGTCAGCAGGTGTGGCCGAAGAGGCAGTCTCAGGACTTCGGCCGCCATGGCCCTGAGAGGAGTAAACCAGGGTTGTCGAGGCCACCATGGTGCTATTAAGATGGCACTGGCTCGCAGCTGGCGGAGCTTGACTATTGTCCGCTGGATAAGAGGAATGGGGGAGGGAAGGTAGAGGAGGACATCGCCCCAGTCTACCATGAACGCATCGCCTAGGGAATTCACGCCGCATCCCGCTCGAGAGCAGTAGTTGCTGCACTTCGAGTTGGTCTGGGTGGCAAAAACGTTGAGACCTGGTGTTCCCCATCGGTTGCATAGATGGTGGAGGGCAGAGTCATCGAGAACCCACTCGTGGGTTTGGGTGGTCAGACGGCTCAAACGGTCGGCAACTTCGTTGTCCTCTGTAGATATATGAATAGCCACAGGGAAGATGTGACGGTCGTAGCACCATTCCCATAGCTGGATTGCGAGGTATAGAAGAGCCAGTGAGTGAGTACCCCTTTGTTTGTTTATATAATACAGAGTGGTCATATTGTCCGTGGTAACCTGGACTCCGTAACCAGCTATGAGGAGGTGGAAAGCTCGGAAAGTCTTGATGACTGCTAGCATTTCTAGGTGGTTGATATACAGTAGCTTTTCCGAGTTGGACCATAGAGCATGAATTTCGTGATCGCCACAGTGTGTGCCCCATCCTATTGGGCTGGCATCCGTCGTGACCTGTATAGTCAGTTGAATAAGTCGAAAAGGACGGCCTACAAGGAGGTGCGGGACAAAGGTCCACCAAGTGAGTTGGCAAGCTAATTCCGGAGTGACAAGAAGACGTTTTGAAGGATGATCTAACAGGGGGTCGAACAGGGACAGGAACCAGGCCTGCAAAGATCGCATCTTGAGCCTCGCGTGTTGGAGCGCGGAAGTGGTCGAGGCCATCAAGCCTAGGAGATGTTGTGCATGCCGAGCAGAAACCGTGGCATGAAGTTGGAAATGGCAAATAGCTCTCGTCAATTTGGATATCCGTTCATGAGGGAGAAAAACTCTGGCCTTGATCGAATTGAGATGCGCCCCGATGTAGTCTATGGTCTGCGATGGTTTGAGATGGGACTTCTTGAAATTGACTTGCAAACCGAGTTCTACCAGAGTCTGAAGAACAAAGGCAGAGTCTCTTCGGGCTGCGGAGTATGACCCTGCTACTATCAACCAATCATCTATATACGGAAAGACCGTGATGTTGTGCAGACGAAGATAGGCAGCCACAGGAGCCATACATTTTGTGAAAGTTCTTGGAGCGGTGGACAACCCGAAGGGGAGGGCACAGAATTGGTAAGCCCTGTCCATGAAGAGGAAACGAAGGTATTTGAAGTGACGTTTGTGACTGGAGATATGGAAATACGCATCTTGTAGGTCTACGACCACAAACCAATCGTCTGGAGAAAGCAGTGGGATAACGGATTCTCATTAAAAAGACCGACTCCATCAAATGGAAGATCCTCAATGCGGGATCTAGCATCATCATTGATTCCCGCTGAGCGCAGCCAAGCATGTCTTCGGAGGGAGATGGCAGAAGCCAAAGCCTTCGAGGCAGCATCAGCCATATGGCGAGATGCAAGATGCTGCTGCTTAGCAAGAGTACTGGCTTCTAGATGAGTATTGAGAGTATCGGTCCTGATCTCATCAGGAGCAGACTGAAGGACGGGAAATATTTTGTTCCACAACTGCCTGTGATAAGTGCCCATTGCCGCTTGATAGTTGGAAACTCTCATCACAAATGAGGCCAAAGAATATAAACGACGGCCGAGAATGTCCAACTTTCTGCCCTCTCGGTTAGTGGGGGTGACTGCTGACCGGTTACCAGCACGAGATTGATTACACTGGACAATAATAGAATTTGGAGCAGGATGTTTGACAAGGAAAGCTGTGTCAGCACCGTGTGTTCAATAGTGATTCTCAATCCATCTGGAAACTTGGAGGGAGGTGGACGGCTTGTCCCATGATTCTTTAATAAGGTCCAGCATCGCTGGTATGAAAGCCAGACTCAACGGAGGGGATTTATCCTGATTTATATCGTCGAAGACGAGGTCATACTTAGGGGGAGGAGGTTGCTCGATATCGAGCTCCAACGACTTGGCCATCCAAATAATGAGTTGGGAATATGAGGTAAAGTCTTCAGAGGGGGATGGAGGATGAACATCTGCAACATCCGAATTCGGTGTTGGTAAATTCGACGGAGACTCCCTGGAAGCTTCAGAGGGAGGATCATGTTCAGAAGCTGTCGAAACAGAGGAATTTCCAGATATGGAGAAAGTTGGTGAAGGAGAGCGTTGACGGGGCCGAGCAGTTGAAAGAGGGATCGGTGTCGGGACATGACGGGCAGATCGGGATCCAGACAAAGCGGTTGTGGGGCGTGATGTCGAAGCCGAGGGCACCGAAGAAGCGCGTGAGCACTTGGATGGAACAGGCTCGTTTTGAGCAGAAGCTGGATCGCATCGAGGGACATCCGGCTGAGATAGACGGTGTTTAGTTTTCTTAGAGGTTGGTACCATAAGATCAGGTTGATAATAGGCTTGATGCTGACTCCGAATAGGAGGCGGTGGCGGTGATGGTGAGGACTCAGATGGGGCATAAACGTAGCGAACACGCTTGGGACGCTCATAGTAATCCTGTTCAAACCATGGATCGAACTCGTCAAAGCGGTATCGATAGCGTTCACCGCGTCATAAACAAGCTCTCCATATTCAGAAAGCGAGTGGCGTCGAGACGGACGCGGGACAAAGATTACCTCCTGATACTGAGAAGACGGGGAAACATGGTGCCGCTTCACTGCCCTCTTACGCGGAGGGGACCATGAGACCGATGCCTCCGAGTTCGAGAGATGGATGACAGTTGCCCGCCCAGTCGAAACAGGGCTAGAATGGGCCGAGGCCGGGCTGGATATGACATCAGCCTCAGAGCAGCCATGACTTGGAGACAAGCTCAGTATCGATACCGAGGCTGGAGCTTGAGTAAGCGGTACTGACTCTCCCGCTTCTGAAATGGAGTCCTGGTCCGTTATATCTCTAGACATCTCCTCCAAGATGGGAGACGGGAGGGAAATCTGAACGACCGGAGGCTCTCGAGGGTGGTAAGGCTTAGGAATCTACTTAGCTTTCTTTTGCTTAGCCCTGTCCTTCTCCTTTTGCTTCTTATCAGGTCGGGCCGTAGCCAAAGCCGAGGACGACTTCGACACCGAGGTCGATGCCGAGGGGGATTTCGGCTTGGAAGCCTTGGTAGAGGCTTTTGGCGATTGGAGCCGGTGGGTGAGAAGGCTCAGACTGAGGCACTGGAGTGGAGGTAGGCTCCATCGTGGGGCTGGTTGGATGGCTTGAGGGTGTTAAGGATTTTTCCCACAAATGGGACTGAAGTTGTTGCAGTCGGAGTTTAAGAGCCGGCTTTGTTAAGTTTTCACACTCCGGATAGGAGTGGGTCTGGTGACTTTCGCCCAGGCAGAACAAGCAACAATCGTGGCCATCAGTAAAAGGAATTTTATTGGCACACGTCGTACAACACTTGAATGGGCCTGAAGAGGCCATAAAAGAGGGCGGGAAGGTGGGGGGGGGGGGGAGATGAAAGAAAAACAACTCACAGGGAAACGTCCGTAAATGAAAAACTGATCAAGTCCGTAATCCAGGAATCGAAAACATAAGGCAGTCCATAAAATCAAAAAAAGTAAGATTGAGAAAATCAGAAAATCGCTCTAGTAATTGCTACCGAAGTCCGATTTCAGCGGCAGCTAAAAGGAACTGAGGTATTACGGGCAGGCGGAGCATGCGTGCCACGGGGCAACGTCCTACTAATCATGTCTTTTTAAGCTCCAGAATATTCCGAGAAGTCCTGCGCAGGCGCAGTAAAACCCATTTGTATGCATTCACAGAGGCCACGAAGAAGAATAAGATTATCAATGATCACTATCTATGATGTCAGTATATGTGCTATCCCCTTCAAATGCCAGTTGGTGGTGAACCTCTTTAAGAGACTACTACTGCATTCCTCTCCTAATCAGATTTATGTAATCCCCAACTGGCCAATGTACAAATGAAATACTGGACTGGTTGGGCCTTTGGTCCAACTCACTCTGGCTAGTCACGTGTGAATGCCTCCTTGGAGCAGGATAGGATCCCAGCATACTTAAAGGAGGCAGTAATAAGATCATGGTTGAAAAAAAAAGGTCCTTGGATTCCACAGTACTGGATAATTATTGGCCAGTCCCTAATGTTTAATTCTTAGTCAAGGTACTAGAGCAGGTTGTGGCTTCTCAGCTCCAGGGGTTCCTGGATGAGCCAGATTATCTAGATCCATTTCAATCTGGCTTTAGGCCTGGTTTTGGGTCAGAGACTGCTTTGGTCACCTTGGTAGATGACCTACGCTACTGTATAGGGAGAGTATGTCCCTTTGGTTCTGCTGAACCTCTCAGCAGCTTTTGATACCAATGACCATGGTATTGTTCTAGGTTGTCTCTCTGGACTGGGACTTGGAGACACAGTTTTACACATTTTTTAAAGGGAGTATTTTATTCTGTGTTTTACTTGTGCTTTTAATATTGTTCTTATTATGAGTTTTAATAATATTTATTTAGTGCTTTTTCAATATATTTGTTTGATGCTTTTTAGTAGTGTAATAATTTATTATTAGGCTATTAACTTTGTTTCTTTTAAATACTGTAACCACCTTGGATCCTCCAGGAGAAAGGTGGCATATAAATATTTTAAATTAAAAAGTAAATGAATTCTTGAAAAGTGGCCAAGTTTCCTAAATTCTCTTCTGGAGAGAGAATGTAAGTGTCTGAGGACACTTAAATTTGCTGGGGGAGTGAGGAGACAACAGCAACAAAGTTAAGCCAGTGGAATTCATAGACAATGTTGCTTGAAGCCTAATGTAGCAGACGGAATCATGCAGAAGCATGGCATTTTAAAGTTCTTATGATTAGGACTAGTGTCATTCAGACAGAAAAGTGTTTCTCAACATCAAAGTTTTATATTAGGTTGCTCGAGTACATGCTTCTAAGGCCCCAAATCAACTGGGCCCCTTCAATATTTAAATCAAACAACTTAGGAATTTTTCTTAATGTTTAACTTGAACTGTCAAGTAGCCCAGTACCCCCATTTCTTGCCTCCTGTGCTTTACTGCTTGAACTGATTGACCCATTTCAAGTCTGGACTAGCCCCTCTGCCCTCAAGCTGCACCAAGCTTGAAAAGACCTGCATCCAACATCAAGCCCTCACATCTCCTGTCACACTTAAAAACAAAACAAAACCCTTTACATTGGAAAAATGCAGGAATATTTTTTTTAAAGCAGAATTGCTGTGAGGCTAGAGGAGGAGGAAAGATCATGTTTGACATCGTTAAAGGAAAGGTAAGATACAGATATAATCATACAAATAAATAAGCAAACAACAAAGGACATAGGAGCCAGAAGTTCTTTTGGTACTTGTCTTTCTTATGTGCATGTTGTGTGTTACCTATGAAATAATATTCACTAAATTATTCATTCTCATTGATTCAAGCTCCACAAGACTGGTTCACTCTAGGTGACATTGAAATAAGGAGTGCTTTATAAATTATTATTTAGACCTCCATAATTTGAGCAGATTATTCACAAAATTACTGTTCTGTTTTTTGAGAAGCAAAACAGAATATATTTGAGGAGCCTCGTGGCACAGAGGTTAAAGTGCTGTACTGCAGCCAAAACTGTGCTCACGGCCTGGGGTTCAATCCCAGGTATCCAGTTCAAGGTTGACTCAGCCTTCTATCCTTTTGAGGTCGCTAAAATGAATACCCAGCTAGCGGGGGGGGGGGGGGATGTGTAGCCTGCATAATTAACTTGTGAACCACCCAGACAGTAATTTAAGCACTATGGGGCAGCATATAAGCAAACACACTTTGCTCTCTCTCTCTCTCTTTTTTTTTTGCTTTATATGCAGCAAGATGCAAACAATACTCTTGATTCTTTAAAAGTCCATGCAGCAAACCAGTAGCCAGTCATTTTCTGTTATTTGCATTAAACTGTTATCTGCAATGTTTATTGAATTTTTCTGAATTTGCACAAAAGATCTTATATTCTTGTTGAGAGCACTACAGAACACTATGCAAAAACAATATTTTTGCAGTTGTTCTTCCCTGTATTTACATCCTCATGTGCATAAACCAAAAATGGGTTTGCACGCCACCTGAGCCACTCAATCATCTTCATGAAGATGTATGGGAATCTGCAGGGATGATGCAGTAGTTGATCAGATGGGGTGCAATCCCAGTTGGCATTTGTCCCAGTAAGGAATACTGACGTAGAAAGCTCCACAAGGAGTCGGGACCAACTCAAGATGTCACAAAAGTGCTTAGAGAAACTGGTCAGACTGAGCAGGTGCAGTGGTTTATGTTTTTGATCCTTATTTCTCATGTCCCATTTCTTATTTTGATTTCATGATGTATAAACTGATTCTGTCCTTTAGCTCTTCAGGGCTTGAGAGGGAAAGTGGCCTTCCAAATTTATCTGAAACTGTCAGTGCCCATTGTTTAAATACACTCTTACTACATAAAATACTATGTATGAACTCTAAAAGTATAAGCCTATTGTTTATTATCATTTATTCTGACACATTTAAAACTTTATTAAATTTATTTTCTTTCCACAATGATAGAATCTCGACCCTGAAGGCATTTGTGCTGCTAACAACAATGTATATGTTTCATTTTCTTGAAAGCTAAACAACATCATTCTCAAACACAAAATGAAGATTAATTGAACTGTAATCTCCATGAGCTAGATGCTGAAAACACATGCTTAAATGTCCTAATATACCATGTTTGTGCTGATTAACCACTAACATGATGAAATCCCAACAATGTATCCTTTCTAGTCTTATTTGCATTGGCATGAATTTGAGGCATAGATTTATCCCCTCACAGGCCTAATCTACATATATTTTATCACAAAAGCAAGCAGGAAGCAGGTGGCAGTGGCTGAAAGCTCTGTATCGGATGCATTCAACAGCTTCTTTGCAGTAGTACCATAGTAGTCCCACTTTTCCCCAGCATGACAGTAACTGCAGCTGCCAGGTCAGTCAGGGCTCCATGTAAGTCAGGGCTCAAACCTTCACATTTTCAAGGTCAAGATACTTCTGCATCTTTTAGTGACATCTTGCAAAGAGAACTGGTCTCAGATGAAGAGTTATGGCCCTGCTCACCAAAGGTGGTCTGGAGTTTGCATTTTAATACTGCTCCCGTGAAAATATCATTTGTGTGCAATTATTCGTAGAATAAAGTCACAAGTTAAAATCCCTGAGCCAGTTCTGGAAAGAAAATGTTAAAACAACACATACCTTTTCTGACAAAGCTTCTTCTAATGTTGCTAGAGCAGTGTCTGTGTTACTGGAATCCGTCTGCAATGATTTCACTCGGTCTTTCAAATTGGTTAGTTGTTTGTCTTTATCCCTAAGTTGCTCTTGGAGGTTTTCGATCTTTAAAAGAAATGGTAAGGGTTTAGAATCCCCAGGTATAAGGCTAAAACAAAGCAGTTCATCAGCACTTGGTGGCAAGCTGACAATTCGTTCCTGTACTTTTGAGTTGGGCGGGGTATAAATCTAATAAAATAAATAAATAAATAAATAAATTAAAGACTGGCAAAATCCCACAGTACCATCTTTACAGAAAACAAACCTGGTAAGCTTCCAAAAGAAACTTAAAACTGTTGAAACTGCATTAGCTGAGCACTGTTGCCCAAATGTCAGTCACCCTTGGATCCTCTGAATTGAAAGCTGCTGCTCTGGATTTATAGCCTTCGAATTTCCAAAGCTTTGGAGAGCCCTGATTTGATGTGCTTCATGCTTCTGCACTGTTCAGAAATGGACAAATAGTCCCACTTCACTTCATTTTCTAAATAAACTGAAAATCTGAACCATGTCCCTACTGCATATCCTCACCAGCATCACTATTTCTTGGATTCTGCTTATTTATGTATAATTATATGCATGGGTAGCTTGTGGACTGGGATGGGGAATGCCTCATACCAAAACCTGGGGATCCCCCCACCTGCTGCAGTCTTAAGACATCACTGTCCATAGGCATGTATTAAATCAATATGTTGGTCATAATATGTTTGCCTGTCTCCATATTTCAAGAATAAAGCACATTCAGGAAATCCACATATAATTTACTATGACAAAATAACACACACACACCCATGGTATAAGATATAAACGCCAGTTATTATATGCATACACACGCATACAAACATACACATTTTATAATAATTTTGATAATGTTACATGAAATTAAAGGAGTCCCTGTCATATGAGTATCTATTCCCAAGACATTCCATACCAGATTTTTGCCTCAGAAGCATCTTCTGACCACATCATAAAATGGGGCATTTAACTAGCCTAAGCATTATGGCACCGACACACTAACCCAAATCCTTTTGCATAGTTTACACAGGCATAACACAAACAGTATGACTTTTGAAGGTGAACTGCCTTAACTTAAAGAATCAACATAGATATTATTTGCTGCTTATTGAGTTGTGTTTGACTAATGCAACTAATGATATCTATGGTGATTTCTTCACTTGGGGCAATTTGCCTCCAGAAGTTATGCCTTTTGCGTAGCTGTCCAAGATGATTTTGGTCACTGTGTCAGAATTCACAGTACCACATGTACTGCAAAGTTGCTACCCTGGTGTCATAAGAAGACAGGATATTACATGTGCATCTGTTAGGTTTTGTAAATCAAGTTGCAGGGCAAGATTTCAGCCGCTGTTTCATCTATAATTGCAACAATTAGAGTAATGTGCTCTATATGTAACAATGTTACCTGAAAGATAATACTTTGCAAACAGTAAGGTAATGGTAACATTTTAGAAAAAGTATAGTGATTGAGAATCCTTTTTTTTTTTTTTTTTTGCAATTAGTTATGTTCACTCCTTATTCATTAAGCACTGCTGGGGGGTGCAGATCTTTGGTCATTTTATATTTCTTACAAAAATTAAAAAAACAATAAAAAAGCAACACATTAGTGATGGATTAGCAACATGTCACTCTTTCAATGGATGAAATTCAGTAGTAAGTTGCAATTAGAATAGGCCCAATGAATCAGTGGAAATTTGGTGACTCAATTTCCTCAGTAAGTTCTATTGATTCAGTGAGCCTACTGTAGTTGCAACTTACTACTGGATTTCAGTCAAAAACAACTGTTAATGAATTACTTTGAAACACTAATGAGCAATGTGTAATAAATTAAAACAGTATTCTTTCTTTTTAGAAACAATATTCTATCCTCTGAAATGTCACAAGATGAAAGCAAGACAACATCTACCCTATGGATGTAGCTAGTGCAATACTAATATATGGGTTTATTCTATGGTATCATCATTTAACAGTAATTCCTTAACAGAAAGAATCTGTGGTATCAGTAAGTATAAAATAGCATAGGCTATTCAAATCATACACCTACAAATGTTTTCACTGAGACTACGCCACTAAAAAGACACTGAACAGTGTTCTCAATTTGATGAGCAATCCTGCATGGTATCACTTGACTAGTTAGATCTGCATGATATATTTCAGATCACTTGCTTCTCCTGGGACAGTAGCTTTTGCAAACATTGTGCAAAGGTATTTTTTGAACTGGATCATCTGAAGATGTCTAATTTGAGTCCACACCATCTGCCAATAGTATAGATCACTGCACGGTTAATGTTAAGGAAGTGTTGTGCTTGCTGTCACTTAGAAGTGATTAAGCGAATACATCCGAAAAGAACTAAACTGAAGAAGCTTTTATGCCTAGTGTCTATTATCCTACAATATCTCTGCTTCTCATTTGGGAATAGAGAGGATTAAACATGTGCATGCAATGCATTTAGTTCAATGAACATGTGAAACATCTCCTCCTAGAAAAGAATCTGTATATTTGTATATTTTATGGCAATATAATAAAGGATATACACTAAAGTTCAGGATGGATTTGATTTAAATTAAATTGTTTTAAATCACAATTTAAATAAAAATATGATTTTTAATGAGTTACATAAAAACAATTTTTTAATCTGATTTAAGTCATGATTAAATCAACTTGATTTTAAAAATCATTGATTTTGATCCACCATGCTAAAGTGTTAAAACCCATTCTTTTATAGCGTATCTGCAGTATTCTTTCAAATTTGACACTCACTCGTTTTCAAATAAGAGTAAACCAAGTTCCTTTCATTTCTATAAGCACTGATAATGGTTCCAACAACTGTCTCATGACACCCTGTGGAATAGAAAAGCCACTGCAAGTTTCGTATTCAACAAACTAACCATAAATAGATGCAGAGTGAAATGGGGTAAAAATATTTTAGATAAATAAACAAACAAACAAACATGTAATTAATAGTAAGTATTAAGGTGTGATCTTTCATTATCTTCTGTATTTCTAGCCACCTGAAACTGAAGTATCTACTCTCCACACCGGGTGCTTATTTGAATTTTGATACATTTACATTAATTCTTTTCCAACCATTTTAAATATGACTAAAGCTTTACCCAAAACAATAGTTCTCAAGATGCTACATTTAGCACAAGTACTGTCCCCAATTGTGAAGAATTACAAGTGCCTTCAAATTACGGAAGTAAATCTTACTTGATTAATCCTTGCAAACAGGTAAGCAGTATTTCTTTACCCAACATGAAACACCACAGCACAGCATGCTTTTTAGAATGGTCTGACAGGAAAAAATGTACATTTTCATAAGCACTTTTTGTGGTTTTGTAATTGTGCTGAATTGGTAAAATTGATTACTATTGCCCTGTTTCATAAATTAGTAGAAGTAATAATACTGGATGGTTTGTTGCTGTCAGGCTGTCCTCTGTTGTGTATTTAATGGGTCTAGTGGTGTCCTACAATAGCTGAAATCTCTTGGTCTCTTGCTGAATGCTCATATAATCTGGCCATGCCCAGGTAACCAGATTCACTTCAATTATTGAGAACTTCATCTACTCCAGTGCTAACTTATCTTCAATGGAGGACTTTTTTGTCCTAGGCAGGAGATAAACATTTATAAGAATCAGTCTGCCATTCTTCCAGCTCATCCATAGGGCCATGGCCAGGTGGGCTAGGGGTGGTTTCAATTCACATTGACCATTTAGAGTGGTTGAGATAAATATGACCAACCCACCCATTAATCTTCCGGGGCCTTTCCCAGAAGATGCCTCTAAATTAAAAGAATAAAAGCCATCAAAATGGAGGGTTTCTGCTGACCATGTTTCCTGCAAGATCATAATCTTTTTTTAAAAAAAGGAACATCAATATATGAGTGGAAACAACCTTGCCACCTGGCTACACTCCATGAAAGAATTTCAGTTTGATTATCCCACTCCCCCAGATGCTGTCTCGGTAACAGATTATTTCTTAGCTCTCTTGGGGGATCCCTAACGGAACCATATTGAAACATTGCTTGGGTCATCTGAAAGCTCGGGCAACTCTGCTGTGGGGACAGAATTCCATAGTTCCTATGATAACATTCAGGTTGACTATGAATTTTTACTGTCTCATTAAAGGGTACCCTTGAGACTCGTTTTATCTTATTAATTAGGAAATTAGACTTTTAAATGATGAAAACTCTTTTATTACTAAACGAATAGCTAAATTTTGCTTATATTTGATTAAATGTCATATTAAGAAGATCGGTTAATTAGAAGGTTTAAATTCTAAATTAAATTTTAAACTTTGAATCATATGTAGATATCTCCTTATGTTATCAGGGTGTTATCCTTTAACTGTTCTAGATGTATTCTTATGGTTTTATACCACAATAAAGTTAATTCATTCATCTACTCATTTCATCTATAATGTAAAGAAAAGGATCTACACATTTTTGTCCTGAGTGTGTCTTTTTAAAGGCTGTGAACAATTAAGGCTATGAGCACTCCCTAAGGAGTGATCCCTGCTAATTTTCATGGGTTTTATTCCTAAATCAGTGTGTGTAGGACTGCAGACATACAGTAAATATATTCTCTTTTTCTCCTAACTTAATTCAATATTAGTTCTAAATAAAGGAGACCCATAGAAACCAACAGAATGTGGATCACTTGGTAACTAACAAATCAATAAGGCTTATTCTTAATGACTTATGGTCTGAGGCAGCTTTTTAAATGGATTGTTGTGCTCTGTGGTTTTAAATGTGTTTAGCACTGCTTTTATTTACTACTTTTAATATAATACTTGTTTAATTTCTTTTTAATATTTGCATACTTACTGTTTTTGAATGTTGTCTTTTTAATGATATAAGCTGCCTTGGATCCTTTTTAAGGAGAAAGGCAGGATAAAAATATTTTAAATAAATAAATAATTTAGCAGGTCTCCTGTTGAATGCGACTGATTTCATCCAAAATATGTTTGTTTGAAGTTAGCACAGGAAATTTGACGATGAGTTGTCCTCATTTTCTACTCATTTTCTAATGATGTCACATGTTTATCACAATACTGAGATATGAAGAAACTCAACAAGGAGTATTTAATTTATAATGTGTAGTATTATTAATTCTTAAATACTATCAAATAACCACACAAAATTTGGTTACATGAAAATATACATGCACATACACTTAGACATACTTGACGTAACTTTTGTGGTCAATGTGATCAACAATTTTTATTATGTGTGCATCTGTGCCCCACCAGCCCCCTTGCCATTGGAACTGGGGTTCCCTGTTAATTCCATGGGCTCTAAGCTCAGTTTCTTGACTCATATCAGTTTTTATTAGAATTACAGCAACAAGTCCCCCTGCCTTTTCCCCGATAGTGCCACACGGTCACATTACAGTCTCTAAACTATGTGTCAGCTTGGGGTCCAGTTAGTTTCACTGGAATTTCCCCAGCATCCCGGTTCTGAAAGGCAGGAAGGAGGAGAAAGCTAAGATATGGAACACACACCCCCTTTGAGAGAAGGCTTGTATAAATGTGCACAAGAACTCAGTCTCTGCAGCTTTTTTCTCCTGCTCCCTTCCCTTACTCAACAGTCAGGCTAACGTAGCCTTGTTCAAGCGCATGACTGGATTCTCCAGTGCCTGCCTCCTGTCACCTGTGAATAAACTTAGTGAGGATAGACAACTTCTGGCATCCTCCCACACATCCTCTTCTTCCAAGATAGGCAGTGACACCTTGCCTTCCCAGTTCTACTCTTTTATTCCCCTTGACCCTGCCTTCTTCAGCTCTCTCTCATCAGGATGCTGCTTCTCCTGCAGCTGCAGAGACTCTCTTCAGCTGGACTGATCCTGAAGCAACTCACCCTTCTCCTGGCTGCCTCCTACCTGTGTGGTGAGGCCAGATGGCTCGTTATGAATGCACACACACACACACACACCCCACAGTGTGTTATCAATGTGAAGAAATTCCACTAAAGAACTCATCCTTAATGAACATCCATTAACCTCCCAAGATGTTTCATTTCTAGCATGAAAATGAGACAAGTGGGATTTTGATCAAGATTTCCACACAATTTGTGCAAAAATATATGTGTAAAACTAGCGTATTTTCCATTTTCAAAGTTCAGCATACACGCAGCAAGCACAGGATAGGGTGATCAATCAAAGAGATACGAACAGCCTACTCAATGTTTCTAGTTTTCAAAAGTCCATCCAACAGGGCAGAAACTATTATAGTTTAGCTATGAAATTTGCATAATTTGCACAAGGATTATTTTCACAAATCCAAAACATCTCATCAAGGCCAGGAGAAAATATATCATGTTTCACAAATGAAGATTTTTTTTCAGTTTGTTGTTAAAGATGCTAACATTTAATGCTACCTTTGCTTCCAACCAGTACACAAGTGACAAGACCAGACAGGCTAAATATCATATGCGTTCTTTAACATATAATCTCCACCTGCTTTGGCTGCAGTGATATTGCACCATTACTATTAAAATGACTTCTCATAATCCTTTGGTATTTCAATAAATGGATATAATCACAGCATTTAAAGCTGCCACTATATCTATTAAAAAATCATTAAAACCTTTCACACACAAACTTTACAATTATGTGTCCTGTCAATAAACTTTTAAGAGCTAGTCTTGTCACTTTTTTGGCAAATGTTTCAGGAATGCTTCTTAAATACTCAAAAGATTTAACTAAATCTCACCTGAAGACAAGCATTATGATTCTATAGAAGCTTAAGCATTTTTAAATGACTTTCATTATCGAGTTTTAAAGCTAAACATAATGTATTGGAAATTGCAGGTAATGAAAAAAAATCACTACCTCCAATACTGGGAAGTACTCTTTGAGAACTTGTTTGCCCAGAACTTTCTCCAGAGTGTTTTTACTGGTAATGTAGATCTGTCAACATTTTCAATATTCTTTTCATTTATGTAATATTCTGTATAAGTGACCAAAAAAACCCTCTATGGTTTAAGAGATTTCAGTACTAATAGTGATTTGGTTTTAGTTGGCAAGATTTTACTCAGCTTCCAAATTCATTTTCAGAATGAAATTACTAGTGGATTATACAGATGTCAAAGCAAATTGGAACATAGTGAACCCCAAACAAGCTATATTACAAATTAAAAGCAAACTCTGGAAAACAGGCCATTCAATTTTAAAGCCACTTCCTCTCTGCTCAGTAAGAGACATATGCATTTTATTTATTTATTTATTTATTTATTTATTTGATTTATATACCGCCCATCTGGCAGCAAGGCTACTCTGGGCAGTTTACAACAAAAAACAACAGAGTAACAAAATAGCAAATAGCGACATTAATACATAAGGGTGAAAATCAAAAATCATAAAGTGAAGTGAGGATATAATTATAATACAATAAATACAATTAAAAGTGTAGAAAAATAAAAACATGAAGCATGGCAGTATGATAGAAGTTATATTATTGGAATATAGTTTGTTCAGGGAAGGCCTGTCTAAATAGCCAGGTTTTTAATAGCTTTTTGAATCTGCCCAGTGAAGGGGCCAGGCGGACTTCAGGCAGAGGAGAGTTCCATAATTGTGGTGCTACCACTGAGATGGCCCGATTTCTAGTGGTTGTTTTCCGGGCCTCTCTCGGGGTCAGAACTCTCAGTTGCCCTGCCTGCGACAATCTTATAGGGCGGGCAGACCTAACTGGAAGGAGGCACTTGGCCAGATATCAAGGTCCCAAAACATTTAAGGCCTTATAGGTTAGTACCATCACCTTGAAACTGGAATGGAAGCGAACAGGCAGCCAGTGTAAGGTGGCCAAGGTGGGGGAGATATGTTGGTATTTTCTAACCCCACTCAGAAGTCTGGCCGCCGCAGTCTGGACTCGTTGCAGTCTCAAGGGCAGCCCCGCGTAGAGGGCATTACAGTAGTCTAATCTCGAGATTACCAGCACATGGACCAGTGTGGTGAGGGACCTGGTGTCAAGGTAGGGACGTAGCTGGGCAATCCACTTTAGGTGGAAATAAGCAGATTGAACCACAGACACTATTTGAGATGTCATTGATAGCGATGGGTCCAAAAGCAAGCCCAAGCTATGAACCTCATCCTTCATGGAAAGAGTAACCTCCCAAAAAAGATAGAGAGGCACCCAGACCACAGACACTAGGGGCCCCCCACCCGCAGGATTTCTGTCTTGTCCGGGTTTGGCCTCAGTCTGTTGTTCCTCATCCATCCCAGCACTGCATCCAGGCAGCGCTCAAGGAACGGGACAGCATCCACAGCAGAAGGATGGAAGGAGAGATAGAGCAGAGTGTCATCCATGTATTGGTGACATGAAGCTCCAAAGCTCCTGATGACCTCCCCCAGCGGCCTCATATAGATATTAAATAGCATTGGGGAGATGATTGACCCCTGCAGGACTCCACAATAGAGAGTCCACGGAGCGGACAACATCTCACCAAGCTGAACTCTCTGAGGATGGTCCTCCAGGAAGGATCGGGGCCAGGCCAAAGCCTGACCACCGATCCCCAACCCCGAGAGCCTCCCCAGGAGGATACCGTGGTCGATGGTATCAAAGGCCGCTGAGAGGTCGAGGAGGACCAGCAGGGACATTTTGCCCCTTTCGGCCTCCCTCAAGAGGTCATCTTGCAGGGCGACCAATGCTGTCTCTGTGCCATTATGTGGCCTGAACCTGGACTGGAATGGATAAAGGACATTGGTCTCCTCCAGGAGAGCCTGAAGCTGATCGGCCACCACGCTTTCCACCAGCTTGCCAATAAAGGGGATATTGGCGACTAGATGATAGTTGTTAATATCATCAGTCACCAAACTGGGTTTTTTCTGGATAGGCCTAATGAGTGTCTCCTTGAGGGCAAGGGGGACCCTGCCCTCAAGGAGAGACCAGTTAATAATAATAATAACTCGGTTGTTATCGGCCTGGCCGCTTTCAAGAGCCAGGCTGGGCAAAGAACTAGTGAGGAGGTGGTGGCCCTGCAGCGATCAAGGACCCTGTCAACCTCAACTGACGTCATGGGCTGAAATTGTGTTAAAATTCCTGGGCAAGATGATGTGCCAGACGTCTCAGCTTGATCCACTGATAAAGACAAGATATCTAGGTCCTGGCGGATGGCCTCCACTTTTTGTTTAAAGAAGGCCGCAAATTGGTCGCAGGAGATGCTAATGGGAGGCCTGTCACTGTGACCAATTCCGGATAAATCACATACAATGCGGAACAGTTCCGCTTGATGGTCCTGAGCTTCACTTATCCGGCAAGCGAAGTAGGATTTTCCTATAGCCTTCACTTTGGCTAAATAAATATTTGATGTGATTTTAGTGGCATTTAAGTTAGCTACCGTCGGGGCCCGTCTCCAAATGCCCTCTAGCCTCCTCCTATTACACTTCATCCCCCGCAGCTGTTGGTTATACCAGGCAGCTGGCCGGGGTCGAGAGTGGAGGGGGCGTTTAGGAGCGATCCTGTCAGCCGCCCTGGTGGCTGCCGTATACCATTCATCCACTAGAGCAGGGGTCCCCAACCCCCGGTCCGTGGACCGGTCCCGGTCCGTGGCCTTGCCAGGACCAGGCTGCGGAGACAAATCTCCTAAAAAAAACCCCGCAGACGCATTCAAACCCCTCCCATGAGTGCACGGCCCCTCCCACGCAGGCACAGACGCACACACTGCCCCTCCCACGCACACACAGATGCACACACGGCCCCTCCCATGCATGCACGCATGCACACATGGCCCCTTCCACGCATGCACAGCCCCTCCCACTAATGCACAGACGGCCCCTCCCACGCACGCACAGACGCCCCCCTGCCCCCCATGCACTCTAAACCGGTCCATGGAGGCAAAAAGGTTGGGGACCACTACACTAGAGCTTCGACAGGAGCGCCAACAAGATCAGCCGGTATCCCCCGCATTGTATCTTGGAAACCTACAGGATCCAATAGCCTGCGGTGGCAGACCATCTTAATGGGTCCCTGCTCCCCGCAGGAGGGGGAGTGCTACTGTGAGGTTACATTTTATTACGTGGTGGTCTGACCATGACAAGGGGACCAATACCAAGTCAGTCACCATCAGTCCACTCTCTCCCTGACCGGTTGAGAATACATCTTGAGTTTTTGTTTCCAAATTACAATGCAATACAGTTTAAAGGAACAAGAAAGGCAGGCAAAATCTTTCAGGCAGGATAAAAGTACACAATGTTGAGGTACAATTCCTCTTCCTCTTTTTTCAGTAAACATTTTCTCCTTCTATATTTTCTATTGTATTCTTAGGATTCACAAACCTGCCAAAGCCCAATATCCATTAGAAAATACAGTGGAAGCCATGTAGGCCACAAGATGAATTCCAAAATGTATGTAACGGTAGCATTTTGACTAGGCCTACTAAATTGTGTGTATTTTTAGTTGGTCTAATAAAGTTGAGTCATTTGGAAACCTGATTCAAAGTAGCGGCTAAAAGACTGAGTTGGTTTGCCTCTGCCATGAACTAGGGAAGGGACAAGTACTCATAGAACTTCTCATTCTCACCAAGTTTCTAAATCTTGATGTGCTGAGCCTCCATATTGAGACTTCCCCTTACACCAACAGATTCTGCACTGCTAAATGTTCTTCCATTACATTCAGTGTGCACAGGAATTATAGCAATCCTGCACAGTTTGACATTTTGTATGCCTTTTCTCAGTTGGTTGTGTGCAGGAAATGTATTTAATTCTCTGCAGGAATTGTAACAATCCTGTGCTGCTTGACATTTTTTTCATGAAAAATCGACTACAATAAATCCAAGAAATCACATGAGATTTCCTCATTTTATTTCTGAGAGTGAGAGGCTGCAGATCCTTACTGTTAACTCACCTACTGTCTTAGACCAATGGTTCTCAAACTTGGGTCCCCAGATGTTCTTGGATTGCAACTACCAGAAATCCTGCCTAGCACATCAAGTGGTGAAGGCTTATGGGAATTGCAGTCCAAGAACATATGGGGACCCCAGTTTCAGAACGACTGGCTTAAACAAGTCACCCTCTCATTATTTGAACCTCTCCTATCCCTTTGCAGTTGGACAAGTAATACTGATCTATATGGATAGACTGTTATAAAGCTACATAAATGCAAAGTCTTATTTTTACTCACACTTATTCAACATCTATCAGTCATGATGTCTCCAAATGAAATTACCAACTAAGAATAGAGAAAGAGATTATATGCTCCCTTATTCTAAAATAAGAATTTGTGCTGACAAAGGGAAAAGAAAAAAATAAGAGCTATAAATTGTTGTTGTTTAGTCGTTAAGTTGTGTCCGACTCTTCGTGACCCCATGGACCAGAGCACGCCAGGCCCTCCTGTCTTCCACTGCCTCCCGGAGTTGGGTCAAATTCATGTTGGTAGCTTCAGTGACACTGTCCAACCATCTCGTCCTCTGTCGTCCCCTTCTCCTCTTGCCTTCACATTTTCCCAACATCAGGGTCTTTTCCAGGGAGTCTTCTCTTCTCATGAGATGGCCAAAGTATTGGAGCCTCAGCTTCAGGATCTGTCCTTCCAGTGAGCACTCAGGGTTGATTTCCTTCAAAATGGATAGGTTTGATCTCCTTGCAGTCCTGGGGACTCTCAAGAGTCTCCTCCAGCACCACAGTTCAAAAGCATCAATTCTTTGGCAGTCAGCCTTCTTTATGGTCCAGCTCTCACTTCCATACATCACTACTGGAGAAACCATAGCTTTGACTATGTGGACCTTTGTCAGCAAGATGATGTCTCTGCTTTTTAAGATGTTGTCTAGGTTTGTCATCACTTTCCTCCCAAGAAGCAGGTGTCTTTTAATTTCGTGGCTGCTGTCACCACCTGCAGTGATCATGGAGCCCAGGAAAGTAAAATATGTCACTACCTCCATATCTTCCCCTTCTATTTGCCAGGAGGTGATGGGACCAGTGGCCATGATCTTACTTTTTTCGATGTTGAGCTTCAGACCATTTTTTGCGCTCTCCTCTTTCACCCTCATTACGAGGTTCTTTAATTCCTCCTCACTTTCTGCCATCAGAGTGGTATCATCTGCATATCGGAGGTTATTGATATTTCTTCCGACAATCTTAATTCTGGCTTGGGATTCATCCAGTCCAGCCTTTCACATGATGTATTCTGCATATAAGTTAAATAAGCACGGAAACAATATACAGCCTTGTCGTACTCCTTTCCCAATTTTGAACCAATCAGTTGTTCCATTTCCAGTTCTAACTGTTGCTTCCTGTCCCAGATATAGATTTCTCAGGAGATAGATAAGGTGATCAGGCACTCCCATCTCTTTAAGAACTTGCCATAGTTTGCTGTGGTCCACCCAGTCAAAGGCTTTTGCGTAGTCAATGAAGCAGAAGTAGATGTTTTTCTGAAACTCTCTGGCTTTCTCCATAATCCAGCAATTGGGTCTCTAGTTCCTCTGCCCCTTCGAAATCCAGCTTGTACTTCTGGGAGTTCTCGGTCCACATACTGCTGAAGCCTGCCTTGGAGGATTTTGAGCATAACCTTCCTAGCGTCTGAAATGAGTGCAATTGTACGGTAGTTGGAGCATTCTTTGGCACTGCCCTTCTTTCGGATTGGGATGTAGACTGATCTTTTCCAATCCTCTGGCCACTGCTGAGTTTTCCAAATTTGCTGGCATATTGAGTGTAGCACCTTAACAGCATCATCTTTTAAGATTTTAAAGAGTTCCACTGGAATGCCATCACCTCCACTGGCCTTGTTGTTAGCCATGCTTTCTAAGGCCCACTTGACTTCGCTCTCCAGGATGTCTGGCTCAAGGTCAGCAACCACACTATCTGGGTTGTCTGGGACATCCAGATCTTTCTGGTATAATTACTATGTGTATTCTTGCCACCTCTTCTTGATGTCTTCTGCTTCTGTTAGGTCCCTACCATTTTTGTCCTTTATCATGTCCATCTTTGCACAAAATGTTCCTTTAATATCTCCAATTTTCTTGAACAGATCTCTGGTTTTTCCCTTTCT
Organism: Intellagama lesueurii; assembly: GCA_037013535.1. Classification (NCBI taxonomy): domain Eukaryota; kingdom Metazoa; phylum Chordata; class Lepidosauria; order Squamata; family Agamidae; genus Intellagama; species Intellagama lesueurii. The sequence continues at coordinate 249,523,003 of JBAJHW010000002.1, forward strand.
ATTATTTTCCTCTATTTCTCTGCACTGTTCATTTAAGAAGGCCCTCTTGTCTCTCCTTGCTATTCTTTGGAAGTCAGCATTCCATTTTCTGTAACTTTCCCTATCTCCCTTGCATTTGGTTTCCTTTCTCTTCTTTGCTATTTGTAAGGCCTCGCTGGACAGCCACTTTGCTTTCTTGCATTTCCTTTTCTTTGGGATGGTTTTTGTTGCTGCCTCCTGTACAATGTTACGAGCCTCCATCCATAGTTCTTCAGGCACTCTGTCCACCAAATCGAGTTCCTTAAATCTGTTCTTCACTTCCACTGTGTATTCATAAGGGATTTGGTTTAGATTATACCTGACTAGCCCAGTGGTTTTTCCTACTTTCTTCAGTTTAAACTTGAGTTTTGCTATAAGAAGCTGATGATCAGCGCCACAATCAGCTCCAGGTCTTGTTTTTGCTGACTGTATAGGGCTTCTCCATCTTTGGCTGCAGAGAATATAATCAATCTGATTTCGGTATTGCCCATCTGGTGATGTCCATGTGTAGAGTCGCCTCTTGTGTTGTTGGAAAAGAGTGTTTGTGATGACCAGCTTGTTCTCTTGACAAAACTCTATTAGCCTTTGCCCTGCTTCGTTTTGAACTCCAAGGCCAAACTTACCTGTTGTTCCTTTTGTCTCTTGACTCCCTACTTTAGCATTCCAATCCCCTATAATGACAAGAACCTCTTTCTTTGGTGTCAGTTCTAGAAGGTGTTGTAAGTCTTCGTAGAATTGGTCATAGGTCAATTTCAGCCTCTTCAGCATGGGTGGTTGGTGCATAAACTTGGATGACTGTGATGCTGAAAGGTCTGCCTTGGATTCGTATTGAAATCATTCTATCATATTTGAGATTGTATCCCAGTACAGCTTTTCCCACTCTTTTGTTGACTATGAGGGCTACTCCATTTCTTCTACGGGATTCTTGCCCACAATAGTAGATATGATAATTGTCTGAATTGAATTCGCCCATTCCCGTCCATTTTAGTTCACTGACGCCCAGGATGTCAATGTTGATTCTTGCCATCTCCTGTTTGACCACATCCAGCTTACCAAGGTTCGTAGATCTTACATTCCAGGTTCCTATGCAGTATTTTTCTTTGCAGCATCGGACTTTCCTTTCACTTCCACGCATGTCCGCAGCTGAGCGTCCTTTCGGCTTTGGCCCAACCACTTCATTAGCTCTGGAGCTACTTGTCCTTGTCCTCCGCTCTTCCTCAGTAGCATGTTGGACGCCTTCTGACCTGAGGGGCTCATCTTCCAGCGTCATATCTTTTAGCCTTTTCTTTCTGTCCATGGAGTTTTCTTGGCAAAGATACTGGAGTGGCTTGCCAGTTCCTGCTCCAGGTGGATCGCGTTTAGTCAGAACTTTCCACTATGACCTGTCCGTCTTGGGTGTCCCTGCACAGCATAGCCCATAGCTCCTCTGAATTACTCAAGCCCCTTCGCCACAACAAGGCAGCAATCTGTGAAGGGGAACAGCTATAAATAGAACTGGGTTAAAACAGAGCAGAATGTCTATTGGTCTAAACTGAGCTGCTTGTCCCAATTAGAACAGACCCATTAGCTCAATTGCTTAATGGTATCTTAAGATGTATAAAAATCCTATTGATTCAGGTAGGTGGAAGTACCAATTAGATACAGTTCACTACTTACAATTCTCATTCCCAGTGAAATGCTTCAGGCAGGCCAAAAGATGAACTAGCAATATTAACCATGAGATCACCAATGTCCACATCAAGAACCATTAGTCAGCAGAAGACAAGCTAGCCATTGTTGTTGTTGTTTATTTGTTAAGTTGTGTCCGACTCTTCGTGACCCCATGGACCAGAGCACGCCAGGCCCTCCTGTCTTCCACTGCCTCCCGGAGTTGGGTCAAATTCATGTTGGTAGCTTCGATGACACTGTCCAACCATCTCGTCCTCTGTCGTCCCCTTCTCCTCTTGCCTTCACACTTTCCCAACATCAGGGTCTTTTCCAGGGAGTCTTCTCTTCTCATGAGATGGCCAAAGTATTGGAGCCTCAGCTTCAGGATCTGTCCTTCCAGTGAGCACTCAGGGTTGATTTGCTAGCCATACCATGTGCAATTAAGGAAGCCTAGTAACTAATGACATCTTCACTTGGATCCTAAAATGTATATACACCAAAGGTGACCTGGAAATGAACAATTGCCATTGTGTGCCATGCCCATCATCTACCAGGCAGCTTGTGTGGAGCAGCCTAGTTGGGATAAACTGCTGGATAGCTCAGTGGTTTAGGTATCTGGCTGCAGGGCCAGAAGTTAGGAGTTTCCACTGTGCCTCCTTAACAGGGGATGGACTCAATGATTCATAGGGTCCCTTCCAACTCTGCAGTTCGATGAAGATGGCACTCTCTATATACATATGTATTACGAAGTTAAATGGGTTTCCCAATTGAGTAAATGTGCATAGAAGATTGTTTCCTATTAAACACAAGTTTATCAAAGTTTGGGAAAGTTACTTTCTTAGTCTACATCTGTCAGACTGTCTAAGGCTATGCTGTCTAGGGGATTCTGAACGTTGTTGTCGTTCACACAGGAAGTTCTTCAAGCATTCTTAAGCATCTAGTTCTGTAGTACAATGTAGTCCACAGCAATGAGACAAAACAGCAGCTGTAGTGTGTATGGAGGATTTATACTGAGGAAAAGAGGAAGCAAAATATGGGAGGGTATTTTTAAGTGGAGATACTCAGCGTACTGCAGTAAAGCAATGGTCTAAGACTCTATAGAACAGGGTTCAAATCCCCAATCGGCCATGGAAACTCACTGTGGGAATGGAACTGGTAAAACCACTCCTTTAATATATCACTTACCTTGAAAGCCCTATTAGGGTTGCTATAAGTCAGTTCCAACTTGACAGCACAGAACACACATATTTTTAAGTGGAGCATTCCTGCAACCTTAGATTGAAACAGACATTCACATATACGAGGTATATATATATTCACACACACACACACACATATCTATAACTCTGAAGAAATCACACTGTATTTTTCCTTGTGATTCCTGCAGTGTGACCTCAGGTTTCCCTATTTTTTCCTGTAGCATGTCATTTGTAGAGGGATCCCTGTGATATTCTCAAGGATCTGCAGAGGTGTTTTTTTTTACCATCAGTTAAAAACTGATGTCAAAGAATTATAGTAATCTGGGAATACCTCCAGAAGCCTCCACATGCATCAAAACGTCATTATTTATGTAGTTACATGCACAGTATATATGACAACTTTATGTGGCCCCCTTCTTCCCATTTACCCTGACAACAATCCTGGCTTGGCAAAAAGACACTGACTGTCCTAAGGAAACTAAGAAAGCTTTGTGAACAAGCAGAAATGTGAACTTGGCTCTCCCTGCTCCACACCCAGAACTCTAAATGCTTGTGCTCTACTGGCTTTCTCAGATCAATGCCAGCGATATCAATAGTGCCAAGAATGTTGGGGGGGGAAATTGCAACTATTAAGGAACCTGATTTGTATAAAATGCAAATATTATGCAAATTAGGCTAACCAGATTTGGAGTACTGGAATATGGCATCCTTAGTCTGAGGCCACTGATATACTACAAGTGGCTAACGTTTGGTTTTGCTGGGACTGAGGAGACCGGTGGTGAAAACATGAGCATGCTACAAATTCTGAGGAGATATTTTCAAGACTGTCTTGAGTTTCCCATGATAATCATCTAAAAACAAAAAATTAAAAAGCTGTGTGGTCTTTGTTCACCATCCAAAGACAAGGTCAGGCAATAGTTATTAGATCAAAAGCTCTTTGGGCATTGCAATCCATACAAGCAGAGGTGAAATTTATGACTCCTCAGCTCATTCTGCATCCCCCACTTTGGAACTTGTTTTAAACAAGGAACCTGGCCTGCAAATCTGGCCATGGGTTTCGGGATTTTTATTTTCATATTTTTTGTACCACCACCAATGCTCTGTAATTGCCCAGCCTGTTGAATGCTTGTGTTGAGTTGAAAGCTGGGCTCTGTGTGCCAGATTTTAGTGGTCTAATAAAAGTATCAGCTACTCTTATCTTCAGATTACAAAAATAGGCTCTTATTAATAAACTCTTGAGGCTCCAATCCTATACACACCTATCTGAGAATATGTCCTCATCAACTCAGTGGAGGTTTTGAATAGACATGCATAGGACTAAACAATTAAATATTGTTACTTATTTTGGATTGAGTGATAAGGCATATTATAAATCAAATGATGATATGAAACTTGATGAAACTTGCAATTTACCTATTTAACACAAACCCCCAGACCCATATTTTTGGATGAGGCATAAATTAAAAAATAATTTTCTCATTCTCATTGAAAGCAGGCTTAACTGACTTACGTGGATTTTCATATACATATGAACACATCTGTACATGTTTTATAATCTAGGAACACTCATATGCATAAACTCTTATTTCAATGCAGGCATTGAAGAGGTGACATTTAGACTGTTTCCTGTGATAATTCCAAGATTTTAATCATATGTTTTGCATAGGTATGTGCCACACTAACTTCTTAATATATGGTACATATTTTAGAAAATAAACAGAAGTAATGAATATAAAGTTTGGCCACAACAACACACTGGAAAAAATGTAATTGCTAGGAAAAAGCAAGTTAAAAAAGAAGTAACTTAAGAATGCAGAACAGGGGCAAGCAAGATTTTATGGAATAAAAATATGTTGAGAAAAGATTTAAAAGGAAAGAGAACAGATACTTGAAGGGGAAGGAGCGGGAAGGCCATTTCATGGGGAAAAGGCACAATGGAGAAAGAAGGACAAGAGAAAGCAAGCAGTTGGCTGATGTTTACAAGGAAAGAAAATCAGAGTGACACTGAAGAAGGGTTACTTACTGTATTGTTAGTACCAGGTTCTGCACGAAATAAATAACAACTCATGGCACTTATTGGAATGGATATTACATTTACCAGGGAACACAAAAAACACACTTCCAGATTTGTACCCATATTACCTTATTTCCGATCCTTCAAATTACTCATGTTGCTTCAATGGAGGTGATTTATTTGCCTTATTCCATAATATTTCTTAGTGTCTGTTTTTCTTGGAAAAATAGCAGAGTTGAATGGGTGTCTTAACTTGCTTTCTTACTTATTGTTTCCCATTATTTCCTTTAATCCTAAGTGACATGATGCTATTACAACATTTTCAAGACAGTGACAATAGCCCACTTATACACTGAGACTAAATTATAAAGGAAATATAAATCTGACTGTGAGGACTCTGCAATAAGTCAAAGGCCCATCGAGTCCAGACAGATGCCTATGGAAAATCCACAAGCAGGACATTAGAGCTACAGCCATGCTGGATCATTCTCTCACTGCAGAACAACTGGTATTTTGAGGCATGGTCTGATATGGAAGATTGCATGCAAGTATCATAAACAGTAACCACTAATATCATTATCTTCATAAATTTGTCTAAACCTAATTAAATGTTATCTGTAGACATCACTACATGTTGTGGTAGTGAATTCCATAGCATGCCTATATGGAGCAAGAGGAGGTGCTTCCTTTTATCTGTTCTGAATCTCCAGCACTCACCTTCATCGCATGATCTGGGTTCTAGTATTACGATATAGGAAGAAAATCATTTGGTGAAACTTTCTGGACACTAAGGGTAATTTTAGAACTTTCTCAACCTCAAATACTTTTTTTTTTTTTTAGAAATCTCTGTCATGTTCTTGTTTCTTCCCCCTTTTTTTTTTAACCAAAAATCCACAAGTTTTCTTAGTGAGTTGTTCAAGCTCTCCCCAATGTGGTTGTTCTTTTCTGTACTTTTTCTTATTCTGTTTTTTTTTTTCAGAGATGGCACTAATGGCAACCATAAATGTATACAGTATTTCAAATATAATTGTATCATTTATTTGTATAAAATCATTTCAATAATTTACAATTCTCTCTTCTCTTTCCTACTGATCCCAGGCATAGTTTTTCCCTGTGTACTAGCTGAGGCACTTTCATATTTATTGCCATACAAGGTGAACAAACCCCACAGATTATCTGATCCTCAGGAATATAAATGTGTTTAATCCTTCATATAAACAGGTTTAAGAACACAATCCCCCAGTCTTAGTCCTCTCCATGAGCTGAACTTGCTGTTTTCCACATGCTGGCACACTTGGACGTTGATGCTAGACAGTGGCAAATACAGTTATTGTATGTTAATGATATGCTTAAAATAGTACAGTGGTGCCTCGCTAGACGATGTTAATCCGTTCCACGAGGATCGCTGTCTAGCGAAAACATCGTCTAGAGAAGCACGTTTTCCCATTGGAATGCATTGAAATCGCTTCAATGCGTTCCAAGGGAAAACGCAGTCGTCTTGCGAAATTTCCCATAGGGAAACCTCGTCTAGCGAGTGAGGGTCCCCATAGGAATGCACTGACAGCTGCACTGACAGCTTTTCACCACTAGTCGGCGCACTCCTATGGGGAAACCTCATCGTCTAGCGAAAATCGCCATAGGGAAACATCGTTTTGCGAAGCGCAGTAGCGCTCGCAAAAAGGCATCGTCTAGCGATTTCCTCGTCCTGCGAGGCAATCGTCTAGCGAGGCACCACTGTAATTGTAGCTATATGAACCAGTCTTCAAAAATTAGGTAATTAGTAGTTCCTCTTCACTGTCTTTTAATCAAGCAATTAAATTGATTTCAGAAAAGTAATACATACGAGCAGATACCCTGGACTGCCAGAAAGACAAACAAGAGGGCCCAAGATCAAATCAAGCCTAAACTATCTTTGGAAACAAAAATGTTGAAACTGAAGCTGTCCTGCTTTGGGCACATCGTGAGAAGGCAGAATTCTCTGGAAAAGACAGTAATGATGGGAAAAACAGGAAGCAGGAGGAAAATAGGAAGACCAAATACAAGATGGACTGACTCTCTAAAGGAAGCCACAGCTTTGAGTTTACAAGAGCTGAGCAGGGCTCTTGAGGACAGGACATGTGAGAGATCACTCACCCATGGGGTTACCATTTGAAATTTTAAAAAATTATTTCTTAAAATGTTTACCACTGCATCACTTCATCAGTACATATGGCATTACAATCACCTACCCAGTTCTCCTCAATTGGGCAATAAAGGAGCCACCAGAGCAGCAGAAGACCAGCAGACATAGAGCAGGCACAGAATGAGCGTGCCTGGACATGGAGGACAGTAAAGCACCTGGAAGTCCCCCTCCTCATTCTCATGTTTTAATCATTAATTAGTTGGGGTCACCTCTCCGGTATTTCTCCCATGGTTTCTTATTATCATTATGACACCAGATGGCACCTCCCAGACCCTTGATGTATCACTTTTTAAAATAAAATAAAATAAAATAAAAATCTTTAAAAACAGTGTGTTCCTAAATCAGAAAGGAAATGAGTCAATTTCAGCAGTGTAGATGCCAAAAAAGCATGCTGCTACAGCAGTGTAGATGCCAAAACCGGTTTAAATCACCAGAAACAAATTGATTGTCATTCAGGGCATGTGAACATGGCCATCAGTTTAAATATGTGACTTGAACCTGATTTTTAAAAAGTCTGAACATAAATCGATTCAAATTGCCAGTGTGACCACAGCCTAAGACATGGTATTCCAAGGCAAATATCAACTTACTTATTCTGTCTTACTGAAACTGAAAGAGCCAAGCCAAATAAGGTGTTCATTCCAGAAGCTTCATTGCTGAATAAGAGCAAGCCAACTAACCCATAGTGATTACTGTATATAGCATCTTAAGATAGTGTTAACCCTGCCATGTGAAGTGTGACTCCAGTAGCATGGTCGTTTTCTGATGGCACCTCTCTTAAGAATAAAAAGTTTAATCAGTTCTTCCAAAGGCATCCCTTCTCTTTTTTATACTTCTGCAATCAACCAAGCACCAGAAACACAGCTGAGAAATCAAAAGTAATCAATCTGAACAAAGCTGAGGCAAGCTGGACCTTTATCAAGAGGAATCAAGCTGCAGCAAGAGGCACGCCTTTCTTACTTATTTTAAGCCACAATTTCAAAGAGAACTCACAAGACAGGAAATTAATAAGACACAGTCTGCTGTTTGGGGCTTAAATTTATGTTTGTATAACCATCCTGCAAGATATTCACAGCCCAAATGTGTAAATTGAACAAGGACCTAATAAAAATCTATATACTGTTTTTAACACTAGACAGAGATGCAGTATAATTGAATGCTGATGTGATCATTGTCTCCAGAAATATTTCCATGACAAAACCTTTCCAATGGGAGGAAAAATCAATAGTAAAAACAGTCATTACCCACACTGAGACTAATAAACATACTTTACCAGAAAGCAGCTACTGCATATTGCACCAGCATGACTAATAATATACATTCCACAGAGAATGAAGTGGCAATAGTGTGGCTTTACAGGTGAACCAGAACATTCTGACTCCTGATCTGCCCCCAAATGCCAACTAATGATTATGTCATCTCAATTACACAGTTTTAAAATTGTATCCTGCCCTTGGTCAGATGGTCAGAGCATTATAGGCAGAATTAACCCTTTTTCCCTACTACACCTTGTCTGGTGAAGTAGCGTAGCCTGAAAAAACACTCAAGGTGAATCTCAGGGTACAGCAGACATGTGAACTCATGTTTCCAAAGTCTGAATCTAGTATACCTTCCACAGCTGCAGAACATATGCCTCCTAACCCACAAGGCTACTGTTGAATGGGTTTAATTCAACAGCAGAAAAGTACAGTATATTCCTTTGCTTAAATGACACATTGTTTAATAGTGATTTTAAGGTATGGGATTTTGCTACACAGTAGAATGAGGACTAAATGTAACATGACAGCTTTTAAAGCAGGTAACAGCTTCAGCTGCTCTCAAAGTGGAAACCTATTGTAGCTAGAATATCAATGTTGAAAACTGCCCAGAGTAGTGCCTCACACTAATTTGGTAGTATACAAGTAAATGAAAATAAAATAAATAGAATGTTGCTTTACTGTGGCAAGCAACAGTGTAAGCAAGGAAGCAGTAATCTGGTCAATCTGGTGGTTTGATATGGGACAGAGATCTGCTACTCACTCACCTGCAACTCAGTACCCAAATGTCAGAGACAACCCCCAGCAACAACTATTCCAGAATGTGAAGAAGATCCTGTGGTCTTTGTGCCATCTAGAGGAATCATGCGTTCTGTGCATTAAACCACGCCATCTCAGTTCAACTATGACTACCATAGTACTAGCTATGTACTAGTGGCACTGAAATTAAATGTAGTTGCATTTTAGCCATTCATTCACATGACAAGTTTTGCATCTGTACTACGTAGCAACATCAAAATTCTGGAAAACACTATCCATATATATTTGTTAAATGGCACACCATTGAATGAATGCTTTGCACGATTTATGGAAAATTCCTCTAACATCCTTTTGATGCTGAATGCATACACAGCAAGTACAAAAAGAGAGAGAGACTGATTGCTCACCAAAATGCAAATAAACCCTCCAATGCTTCTACACATTAACCATCTACACAAGAAAGTTAAATTGTGCACATTTACAGCAATGCATAAAAAATGTTCTCATAAATGCACTATTATCTCCAAGACCAGCAGCACTAGCAGCAGCAACACACCTCAGCATCTCAGAACTGAGGAGGTAAATCTTTATGATTCCTTGTTTGGTGCAAAAGAACGAGACATGCAAGGATTTATGTGTCTAACCTGTACCAGTATTGAATCTGAACTACAGGTTTAAGGTCCATATCCAGTATGTCTATGACTTCCTCTTAACATGTTTACATAGTTCTGTTTGAATTTCACCTTCTACAATGTGAAGACATGACAACATTCTTATAGAATGTAATGTATTACATACTGTATATGCTTGATTCAAACTTGGTGGAACTGTCAAAGCAGGGCTACCTTGTAAGAGGATAGGAACTATTAATGTTTCATTGAGGGACTGTTAGATTCTAGTGGTTGTAAAGGATGACTTGCTTGTGATCTCGTAAATAAAAAAAAGTCCATCATAGATTTCCAATCTGAGTAATTATCAGCCAATCTTGAATATCCCATATTTGGGCAAGCTGCTGAAATTGTGTGGGGCTTCCAAAACTCTTGGTTTTCTTAAATAAGATCAGCTATTCTAAACCACGTTCTGATACAGTCTGGTGGTGCACTGAAAGATTCAAAGGATATAACCCTTTAATCCAATTCCTGAATCTCTCAGCCACTGAATCTCTCAGCATCTATCATGGCAGCTATTCATTGTATTTGGCAATATTTCTATCTATTGTATTTGACATATATTTAATTATTTTCCAATTCTGTTCCTATATGACTGTTTGTTAAAAAATATAATAAATAATTAAGTTATATATTAATGAATAATCATAATTCTTGTATCTTTAGAAACTGAAACACACAAATAACACATGACAGATGCTTTTCAGATTACATGTGAGAGACCACAGATTAGAATGCTGTCCTTTGTAAAAACGCTGTGTGTATCGAAAGCTGACAGATCAAGCAAGGAAGGCTCTTCTAAAATCTTTGTCTCCGCTACATTAGCCCTACTCAGCATCACATATTTTGGATAGAGAGGACCACACTAACCCCATGCAAGGCTGCGAACAATTTCTTGCATATGGAAAGAGTAAAGTCCTATTCAATCATTATTAAAGCAGGTATATTTACCATGGTAGCTGATTTTCAAGGTCCCAGTTCACATGGAGAGTCCCCATGGGTAGCATAGGCTCTCCTCTTCAAATGGATCACTTTTTTATGTGTAGGAAAGCAATGAAACTGGAAACAAAGGAACTGACTCCACTCTAACCATGTTAAATATACCTGTTTTAATAATGATTGAATAGGACTTCACTCTTTCCATATGCAAGAGTTTGTCTGCAGTTTGTGTAACTGGGAGGGTCTGCCCATCGTTGACCTTTATTGTTGTTTTGACCACTTTGGTCATCCAACTTCCACCAATTTAAAACATAAGTACAAATAATAATATATACACAAACATGGTGCCAGCTGAACAGATACAATGCTAGCAGATTAAAAAGTACAAAAACAAATATGTACATTCTCCAAAATGCTGGGTTAAAAACAAAATACAAAAAGATTAAAATATAATTTCAGTATTAAAAACTAAGTCATTTCATGTGGGTCTCCCATATGAGGAGGGTCTTTTCTGGCCTGGGGTGACACTGTCTAACCAGCACTAACCAATAGTTCCTTCCAACATTTGATTTCAAAGAGAGCCCCAACTCTCTGTTGAGTGTCTCTTTCCCCCTCTTTCCTCTGTTGGTGGCAGTTTGTTTGCTGCTGATCTGTTCAGTTGGTATAAAAAGAAAGCAGCATGCACAAGTTGGTAATTTCAAGCAACTCAAAGAATTCTATTTACTCTTTCTTTCTACTGCAACTGTCTCAGAGTGAGTTATTGAGACTTTAACTGCCAGTTAATGGCACAGAAAGAAATGGACTCTGGGAAACTTGTTGCTATTCTCCTCTGAATGTCTCTGTACTTCTACTGCATAAGGAAAAGGAATTTTACCAGAAATTCACAACTCTGCAATAGAAATCTGGTGGATACTCAAAACAGCCTCTCCCAGAAGCAGAGTACTGCAGGAATGGCTGTAACAGCATATATCAGCTTATATTAATTCTCTGCACATCCAACAGTTATCCTCCTCAAACGTTTATTGGCAAAAACGTACTGTGGTGCTGACTTTCTAATTACAGTAAGTTGCACTGAATAGCTGACTCAACTCTTGAATGTATTGAAACAAAGCATGAGAGGAAATTTTATGTGATGCCCATGACTACTGATTGCATTCAAGGCAATGAGGAAAGACATGAAAAGAATGCCAGAAGGATACTAGCCTCAGGGAAGGAACAGCCCTCACGCCAGCTGACATTTTTACAATGTTGTTAAAGTTGCTCTGGGGCAGACAGAGTCAAGAGAGAAGAAGGGAGTTAAAGAAGGAAAAGCTCTTGTTCTGGGGACCTGGCTTCTGTTGCCAGACTTCAGATGAGGAAGCGCAGGAACATGACAGAAAAATGAACTGCCTTGAGGAAGCTGGCCAAAAGAGGCCCACACTGATAACATCATTATGTATCTGGGAATACTCATCCTCTCCTCACACCCCAGTCCTAACCACCTTTATCTGTAAGAAAGTTTCATTGCTAGTAATGGAGTTTACTCCCAAGTAAATTGCTCCAGGTTATACCTAAATAGGAAAAAAATATACATCCAGTTTTCCCTAAAATGTTGGCATTTTTATAGTTAGGACAGAAAAAAAATGTGAACAAAATAAATGCTTTCAAAGCACAGAATTACACTCCCAAAGAAGGTAACACAATTCCTAATCAAAAATAATGGCATGGACATAACCACAACTCTGCAGTGACAACATAAAGAAGATATATTCCCCAGTTTGTGGAATGAACCAAAAAATATATATCAGAACCAAACAGGAAAAATCAGATGTCTGATTTCTACCAAACAAGCTTTGATTTTAGAACAAAATCTGATTGTGTGTGTGTGTGTGTGTGTGTGTATACACAAAACAGATATATTAAAACTGATAGCAAAAACCCTTTAAAAAGTATATCAGTACATACTAAATATATATATTATATTATATTTTATATCTATCTATCTATCTATCTATCTATCTATATATATATAGTATGTACTGATATACTTTTTTTTAGGGTTTTTGTTATCAGTTTTAATATATCTGTTTTGTATTTTATGAGATTGTTACCCACCCAGACTATTGCTGAGACACTAATGGGAGTGGGATACAAATTGAATAAATAAATAAATAAATAAATAAATAAATAAATAAATAAATAATATTCAAGATTATTAAAAGAAAGTGAATAAATGCCCTTTTCTTTTCTGAAGAAAGGCTTTGGCATTTCAAAAGTATCATCTTCAGTTCTGCAGCCAGATATATATACAATAACCTGGCGATAAGGAAGTTGTCCAAGCAAACTGATCAAGTTATATGACAAGTTATGTGTATATCTGGCAACTACAGTGTAAAAGAAGGAACACACAAGTAATAAAAGATGCTCATTTATCATTATAGCAGCAAATCAACTAAAATAGTTATTCTTCTTCAATCTCTCTACATTTTATCTTTGCGACAATAATGTATCAAACTAAATGTTAATGATTAATTCATATTAATCTTTCACAATCAGTTTCTTCAGAGATATGTGCTTCAGCAATCAGACTCACAAATCAAGCCTATGTTGGCCTTCTGCTGACCAATGCAAAACAAAGCATACTACATGCAAGATATATAGGTAGGAAAAATAAGAGGCTGGAGCAAATAGATGTCTTTCATCACTTAGGGGATTATACCCTCTCAAAAACATGATAAACATATCATCACGTGTGACCTTAGGGTGCAATATGAATGGTAATGCTTTCTAAGAATGTTTCGTAACAGCAGAACTCGGTAAATTGAGACTTTAATTAGTATACAACTGTGAGTTCAATGCATGATTACTAACATTACAACATTAACAAATTGGGTTTGCTGGGATGTACAGGAGAGATCTTTATTTTTGTTCCACTGATATCCACAATTCATCTGGCTGGGACATGGGAAAAGCCCCAAGAGGATTGCTCTGGTCTCTTCCAATATATTTCCTAAGTATGTATATTCCTCAACTGAAGTGACTCCTATGTCCTTTCTAGTCTTAATGTCATTGCTGTTTTATTGCTGCTATGGAACAGAAAGACTGAATGAATACAAAGAAAGAAAAGATTACATGAGTTTTAAAAAATGAACACCTAATTTCTTCAATAAAATACCTTGTAAAATTACACATATACTCTGGGCTTATTTACTAAAATACAGAAATGGCTACCACATTTTTATATTTGATAAAATTAAATAAAAGATTGTGACATCATGTTAAACAATAATGGGGCACAAGCATCTATAAACCAAGAGTGGGCCACATATGACATGTTAGCATTTTTGTGGTCCCCACACCCTCAGCAATTTCAGATATATGCTGCTGAGTTTAGTAGGGCAGGAAAGTGCCATCTTAAAAAAAAACCCAACAACACTAAAACAATATCAGTTTGGAACCTAGGCCTTATTTTAGAGAGAAGTGAACACCTCCAAAAGGGGAAAAATAAATACCAAAATTCCAAAATATACATATTTTGTTACGTTTATCCAATGCCTGTTGACCCTCTGTGTTATTTGGCCTTACTGAAAGGCATTTTAAATACCTGATGAAATCTCTTTGGAGTTTTAAGAACAAAAGAGCTAGGACTAGGGCTTTCTAAATCACTCCAGACCTTTAAAAAAATTGAAATATGAAGGTAAACAGAATTAAATACTTACACATTGCCATTCTGAGTGTTATTCTCCCCCCCCCTTTTTTGGGGGGGTGTCTTTTTTCTGAAGAATGCCTGTCACTTTTGCGATATCTTTTTAATATTAAGACAAGAGCCATGCTTTGATTCTCTTCTAAAACAATGTTGGCACTCATCTCAGGTTTTATTTTAGTGTTAATTCTATTCTACAACTGAAAATAGAGAGGGAAAAATTATACCAATTGTTGCCACACCACCTAATTTCATTGCAGAGAAAAAGTGCAGACCACAACACAGTCTAGAATGCCAAAATTGCTTTGTGGACTTAACAATATAATTGCTGCCACCACAGAGCTGACTATACTGGCACAAACCAAGTAAACTAAAATGAAGCACATGGCTTTACTTTAACATAACAATGAAGATGTGGAGTGTTCGTCCCACACAGGGCATTGTTGTCACTCTGGTCCATGTGTGCTCCTCAATGAGACAGCAATGGGGATGTATACCTTTAAGACTAACAATACACTGCTGCATATTTATGAAGTCGGAATTATTTTCTAAGGAATATTTGATTCTATCTATACGTTGCCATCATTTAGTCATGAGATTAATCTTTTGTACATTCCCACTGAACTAAAATGATCTCTTTTAAAAATCTTGGGTGTTGTTTTTTTTCCTTAACTTAATTACAAGTTCTTATTCCTTGAGTTAAAGGGTTTCGTGTATTTACGCTGAGTCCAATCTGTTTGATACCCTGGAGACATGCTGCAATAATTAATTAGGTGGCCTATTTTCTAACTCCCTGTAAGGCAGATGCTAAAATAATTTAACATGAATAGGTTCAAAACAGTATTTAAATATACCTTAATTAGTATTGTCACACAAGAATGCTGAAATGTCTTCTTCCAAAAAACTTCACTATTAGAATGAGATCCCACTGTCTGACAAGCCAGATGACAATTTCAAATATAATATAATATGGTGCAGCCACAAAATTTTAAATTATTCATGATTGTATAAGAGCTACATTCCTAAGTATTAACCAATTTGTACCACTCCCCATATGAACAATAAAAATAAGCAGCACCAAGAGTCTTCTGTCTTGGCAATCTTTCTTCTTCTACTTGAAGTGTAATTTCTTTCTTCCTCTAATGACCCAGAGCAAGTACATAAAAAATTTGGAAAGGTACTTGAGTAATTAGACACATACCTAACATGCCCACAGCAATGAAGGAAAATCCGAGTGTTCTTTCTGGTGCTGTGCTGAATATTCATTTATTTTGACATTTGCTTTGAAATTAGTGTGTCTAATGTAGTTGGACGATTGACTGGAAATATACTTGCTTCCTTGCCTTTGTTTTCATGATGTCCAGTACCCTAATGCCCCCTTCCCCTGTTGTTACTGGTGTCTTAGTAACATTCTTCTTTTCTGCCTGCTTTTATGCTCTCAGTGGCCAGAATCCTGTTGCTTATATATGCCAGTGTCATGTATGTAAGTGTCGTGATGTAAACTACAGTGCTGAACTGCATAGTTACAGAGTTGCTACTTGTATTCCTCATCTCATAGCAGTAATCTAATGCAACGTGCAAAAAGAAACAAGTAGGAACTCATTAGCTAGCAGCACTTCACTGATATGATTTACACCACTGCACTTATGCCAGCAGTCAAAAGCAGTAGAATTGTGACCAGTGTCATTTATACTGGTTACTCATGGGTGCATACCCAGTATCCTGTTCAGATTGCATTATGTGGAAGGGAAACTGTAGAACTGGTTGTAGTTATTCAGAGAAGTGGCTACTGTATCTGAGCCATCTGCCTGGCCATATGACCTGGCACACAACAGGCACCTGCCCAAAACGTCTGTGCCAGCAAACAATAAGAAAAGAAAGATCAAACATTAGCAGAGTGATACAAATGTATGTGCAAGAAATGCAAAAATATCAAGACACGTTTCAATTTTCACAAATACAAAGCCAGACAAGCTTATTATAGCCCTGGTTTAATAATGTTTCTTACTACTTCTGTTTTCTTCTTTCAGGGTTCTTATTTCTTGCAGCATTCCTTTTAAAACCATCACAGAATTCGGGTGAACATAGAATCAGCTCATATTCTATGTTCATTTCTGTTACAATAAGGTCATCAAAAGATACTTTTATCCCTCCAGTTTCATAATGAATGCATCACAGATGGCATTTATCACATTAAACTGGAGTTAATTTACATGTTGTAGCATTTGCTTAAGGAAGAGGTTCAAGCATGTGGATCTGCAGCTATCCACACATGGTACACATTAGTAAAAAGCCAACATTACTTTCCCGTATATGCGTTGTGTACATTTCCTTTCTTTAAAGGGAGATAAAATCTCAAAGGTGCAGAGCAAAGAATGTTTATTGGCACAAGACATTCTGAAAGAATCTTTAATGAAAGGAAGTATTCTTTGAAATGGGTAGGGCCAATAAACCTTTCCGCTCCTATCTTTCAGATTTTATCTCTCCTGCTTACCTGCCACTGGTATATTTGGGGAGGGGGGAATCCTGATCATTAGTACTTCCCTTTTATCTGATAATATTAATTCCTAAACTGAAGTACATTCAGAATAGGTTTTGAACCATAATATGTGGCCTTGACTTTTCACTTTCCTGTGACACAGTAAATACCATCTTCCACCACATGGGGATGCCATTTGTAAGAAATATTTATCCTGAAATTAATGAGCCAGAATAATCCTATGATGACTTTTCCAAGTTAGACATAAACGTGGGAATCTCTCTATAATCAGACCTCCTGACCTTTTTGTAAAAAAAGAGGTTTTTTTTTTTTTTACAGCTGGTAGTAAGGAATTGGAATGAAGGCTCGTCAAAAGGTCTCAAACATTGCTCTAAATTATCAGCAATTTAATCCAAATTTAAGTACTGCCTGTTGTTCCAGCATATACTTTTACTAACTTTAGAATACTACTAAACTGGCCCTACATTTTTAAGTTTAACCTGAGCACCTCAGCGCCACCAAGTATACATTGTTAGGTCCTTACGTACCAGTTTTAAATATTACAAATGTGGTTTTATGACACTTAGTACTAAGTCTAATTAAGACCATTGAATCAGTGGGAATTTTGTGAGTCAACTCCTCTGTATGTTCCACTGATTCAAGTGGGCCTATTCTAGTGTACCTTACTACACTAAGCAACAGGATTTCAGCTATTAATTCAAATTACTGGTTCATCTAACCCAGAACTGTCAACTTTGGTTGCCCAAATTCCTAGAGTGAAGTCTCTCCAATTATTTGCTGCCTAATCTTTTCACTAGAAATGGCATGGAGCTGAGTTCTGCATGCAAAGCATATACACCACTACTGACAGGCTACAAGCTATCACAAACACCATTCAAAACAATGAAGAAGCCCACACAACCACCACCCTCTGTGACTTTGTACTCACACAAGTACAACTATTTCACCTTTGACAATAAAACCCACCTCCAGATCAACGGAACTTCAAGAAGCACTCACATGGTCTCACAATATGCAAACATATTCATGGTGGACCTGGAACAACACTTTCTTAACTGCTGCACTCAAAAGCCACTCCTCTATTTGAGGTACATTGATGACATTTTTCTGATCTGGACCCATGGAAAGTAATCCCTAGAAAAATTTCACCAGGATTTCAATACCTTTCACCCAAACATCAACCTCACCCTGGAACAATCTATGCAGCAGGTGCATTTTCTAGACACCACTGTGAAACTCCAACATGGACATCTTAGCACCATGCTGTACCAGAAACCCACCAACCCACCTACTTGCACTCTTCCAGCTTTCGTCCTAAAAAGGTAACAAAATCCATTGTGTACAGCCCTTGCTGGTCTTTGACTGTAATAAAGTTATCCATCCATCCATCTTGTACAGCCAAGCCCTAAGATACAATTGCATCTGCTCTGACCCACAAGATAGAGACTCTACAAAATGGACTCCTCTCTTACAATCCACAGCTGAGACCACTCACACACACACCTTAAGCGATCTCCAGCCCATCCTTGACAAGAACACTTCACTCTCCAAAGCCCTTGGTGGGAGACCCATACTTGCCTACAGACAACCTCAAGCAAATACTAACACACAATGGACCACAAAACAGGAACACAGACAGGGAGACTAAACCCTGCCACAGACTCAGATGCCAACTCTGCCGACACATCTATTCTGGCAACACTATCATGGGACCTAACAATGCCACACACAATATCAAAGGCACCTTCACTTGTTCCTCAGCTAATGTGATCTATGTCATCTTTTGCCAACAATGCCTCTCTGCTCTCTACATAGGACAAACAGGACAATCTCTACGGAAACAGATCAACAGCCACAAATCTGACATCAGAAACCACAATACACAGAAACCTGTCTCCAAACATTTCAACCTACCAGGACACTCTGTGGAAGATTTGAAAGTCATTATTTTAGAACAAAATAATTACAAATCAACAAGACACAGGGAAACAGCTGAGATAAAATTTATACACATGATGGACACCCATATAAATGGATTGAATATAAACCTAGGTTTCTTAAGTCATTACCAAATGTCATACTTCTGCTGTTACCCACTGCCACTGTTGTTTTCTTTACAACTACCAAGCCTATCTCTCATCACAAGGCTCAAAGGTAAAAACTGTCAATATTCCCTACATTAACACATGTGATTCCTCTGCTATCTTTTTTCACTCTTATATTTATTTTATATTCTTTTCCCCCTTCTAACTGAATCCCAAGTCATAACCCCTCCACACACACACACTTTCTCTCTCTTCTCTCTTATCTCTTCTCTCTCCTTGCTCCGTTCATCTTTGCTCAGATCTGGGGTCTGTTTTCTATTTCCTGGAGGAATTTTTACAACTGAACCCTAAAACAAACATAGGCCTAATTACTTCATGTAGCCAAAGAATATTTAGAATATTCTACTTGTGAACCCGATATTTCATCCAAAATTTCATTCTGTTTCCATATGTCTGACAAAGTGGACATGTCCACAAAAGCTTATATTAAAATATAATAGATAGATTTTAAGGTGCCACATGTTTTTGTCTTTTTTGTTTTGTTTTGTTTCTTTGGATTTTGCCTGATATGCTTGAACAGACTAACACAGCTACCTCTTCTAAAACTGCCACTACTGAGTTATGGCTAAGGGTTTATTATTATTTCAAATGTTTATTATTATTACTCAGAAGAAGACTTTTCAATAAAATCAACTGTTAACAGTTAGTGGTGATCAGAACCTGGGAAGGGGTCAGAGGGTGAAAGCAAGAAATATTCTTGAGGGTCCCCAGGAATAGTACAATGAGCAACAAAGGTCCTTGTATGATTAGGACTGTGAGATATAGTGGATTTGCTAAAATGTATGTCATAACATTAAATAGACAAGGAGGTCTCTGTGCCACTATATGAAATTACTAAATGAAATGGCAGAATAATTTACAGGGTGATGGGGAAAGAGTAAGACAGCCTTCTGGATAAAGCCAAGAGGAAACAGCTTTCAGAAAGGAAGACATGCTCTATAATCAATCCAAAGGCTGATGGACTCAGTAAGGAGAGGAATTTTTAATGCTCCTTAAAGAAAAGAAGAAGAAGAAAGCCAGTTAAATGGAAAACTACTGAATGTCTAACTTGGGGACTATACACCAGACATAAGGAAAATAAACAGTGAGCATTTTCTTTCTAGTATAATGATATGAATTTACTTAAACAATTGGAGGGAAAAGGGGATAATGTTTCAGTTAAAACTTTCTTTAGATAAATCATCTGTGAATGAATTTATCACACCATCTGTTGGAAATAAATCATACACTCCTGAAGGCCACATAGGAAACTACAGTCATAACCTAGGAGGCTTTTTTCCACAAAGACTTTTTCTGATGTTTTATCCATACTATACAATTTAAACCATTACATTTACGGGAGCTGGGGTGGGTGGGGAATCTGTTTGAACTCGCAAGTAAAAACATGAGTTAATTTGTGCTTGCAAAGATTACATTCATTCTAGGAAACTAGGTTTTTGAGACCCCTCCATAAATACATACAAGGTTTGTTTGCATTACGCACCTCCCCATTATTTCCTAAGCAGTATTCTGTACAAATATCACAGCAAATATACAGAGACATCTACTGAAATTGTCCTTGGGACAAATTTCAATGTGGAGGCAGGCTCTATATTCAGATTTTCATATCAGAGTTTTTTTCTAGGGAGGGAAATCTTAAAGGGGTGTTGGTGATAAAAGGAATATCTGCCAGTTTAATTTCCCCCTGCATTTGAATCTGTTAAACATTAGGCCCTTTCTGTCCTGAATTTGTTATTAGAACATTTTGACAATTTTTTTCAAAAATAAACTGAAAATGAAACTTCACTCAGTAAGACTAGGGATGTGCATGGTGAAAATTTTCATTTTTTTTTTCATTGTGGATTCTTTTGGCAGGTGCCTATTTTGTTTCATTTTGGGGTGTGTGTGTGCGTGTGTGTGTAAAACAGTAAAGGATAGAGAAAAATAATCATCCAATCTATGCAGGTACTAATTTATATTATCACATTCAAACAACTATAAGTTCGGCGCCACCCACCCAACACAACAGTCTGGGCAACACAAGAGAAACAGGCAAGGTAGCAGTCATCCAGTCAGGCATTGGCTGCCTGTTCTAGAGAGATGCCCACTCACCACACCAAACAACAATATACCACCAAGAAGAAAAAGAGAAATGCCCAAAGCTGTGGCCAACCAACAACAAAAACCACCCTCAGAGCCCAGTGGTACACTGGCACAGTCACAAAGCCTACCCCTACTCTGGTCCACAGAAGCAACAAATCCCCCCCCCCAAATCAAAATACATGTTTAATTATCCAAATAACATTTTTAAAAAAATTAAGGGAAAACAATCCCCAAAGGAAGACATGTTGCATGGAAGGATGAAAGGCTTCCTGTCACTTCCCAGCAGAAGAAAAGACATGTGGTGGCAGTAGGTGACACCTTACTGAGAAGTTGTAAAATGATGATGATGATGATGAATACTAGGAAAAGTTCTAAAACACATCATTAAACAGTCAGTCTGCAAGTACTTAAAAAGGGAAACTATGACTTCTAATACTCAACATGGATTTTCTCAAAAAGAAGTAATGCCAGACTTTTTGCCTGATTTAGTTAAAAGGGATATTACTGGCTCTACTACTTCTCCAAACTTAGTGAAGGGGTTAAGGGGTGGTGGCAGTACACAATGGACAGAGGAAGCTGGGTGAGCATCAAGTGATACCACACCTACCTTTTTCTGAAGAACATTGATTTTTCTTTCTTTGACTTCTAACATGTCCTTCATATCTCGAATTTCTCCAGCCAGAGTTCCCTTTTCTTCGGTGAGGTCTTGCAGTTGTTTGGTTTTTTTATTAAGAAAACTTTCTTTTTCTTCTAAACGTAATCTCAAGGCATCAACCTGTAATAAAACACGAATATGTAGAAATATGAATAAATGAAAGCATAGAATGGCGGAGTAGTAAGATCAATGAACACATTTTCCATCATAACCATCTTGTTTTCTATTTTTCACTTTAAAAATGCAAATCAACTTTTAGTTTTAGATTTGTTCAGTAACAGAATACTTTTATGAAACTTGGAGAGGGAGGTACTATTTTCAAAGGATCATAAAGGCCATATTTCTGGTTAATTGATAGCAGACTGTGTAAAAGTTGTTCATCACTAAGTATCCACTCTTCCCTTTGCTCTAATCACAGAGCAAGTCACAGGTGCTCGCTCTCTGGCTGAAATGCCGCTATGCAACCTATATATACCCTTTAGCTAGCAGGCAAAAGACATGCTAGTTTAAATATTTATGTTTGTAGCATGAGATCAAGTTGAAAGGTGGTGAGCATGTGATAGTGCTTCACCTGCTAAAAATGTGTTGCCTACCTTTACAATGTTTAATGCTCTGCCTACGTGCAGTCTTCACATATGGATTCTGCAATGAATCACACAGACAAACCTAGTACATCTTGGGTAGAGCAATTCTACAGGTGTGTGTCAGGGGGACAAGATCCAAAGGCAGATGAAATACTGTCACCAAAGCCTTGCTGAATTTGAACAGACAGGGCAGAATGGAGGTTCTCTGTTGTCATTATTCATTGCTCCTCAAGATTTTTCTTCTTTAGTCATTTCTTTTCACCGCTTGCAATCAGAGGGAAATGATATACCCTGTAGATTATTTTAATATTGATTGGTTTTGTTGTGTTGTGTGTACCCTCGACACATTTAGGTGAGGAAAACGTTAAAAATTTAATATATAAATGAAAGATGAATGTGTTAGCTACAGCCTTGGAATGTCTTTCAGTTTTGAGGGCATAACCCCAGGACTCTTCACTGATCTTTCTATGACACCCTAAAATTTCCTTGCTTTTTGCCTTCACCAATATTAAAATATCAGGTCACAAAATCTGATGCCTAAACAATTTCCTAAGAGCCCTATAGAGCTTTTCAGATCTCTAGGAAGAAATCAGAAGCCTGTGTCTGTCACCTCTGGCATGACCTTCAACATCTGAGAGGCAAGATGTACAGGTGCTTCCACAGGGGCTAAGAGGGACAGACACAAGAGACTGCAATTAAGCAATCCACCCTGAGGATGAACCCCTCTACCCACCTTTGAAGGGAGCCAACCAGAGTATACTATGGTTCTACCCATAAAATATAGAAGTGAAGCACAAGTGTCTTTAAAACCAGTTCACCACTGAGATACTTCTTTGCAAGTTGACCAACAGTGGAAAAAGCAAACTTCCAAAGTTTTTGAATTGCTTGTTAAATTTAATTCAAACACACATATTTATACCCACAGAGTACAACATAAATAATTATAAGCACATGAAATTTCTAATCATGCCATAACATGCTAACAACAAAAAAATTTAAAAATTGTTATAATGTATTAGTCAGCATTTTCTTTAAGTTGGGATAAATTTTTAATACTTGTTTACATGCTCTCTTAACCAAGACCATATTTTCTTTCTCACAGCAGAGAAAACAGCAGACAGGTGACTCCATTTATATTAATTATCATTCCTTTGTTTGGAAACATTATGTTTTAAAGGGGGAATCTGCAAAGAAATCTGATTTATTCCATTTTCTGTTTTGAGTTTTGCAATGCTAAACTTGTTCTGAACAAAAAGCTTTGCAAATCTATTTTTGCAAGTCAGTTTGGGACCAATTTGGATGATCTATTAGATCTCATGATGCATGTTTCTTCCTGTTCTTGAAATGGCTGAGTTCATTTTCATACCCTGGGGAAAAGATATATGCTGTGTTTAATGGAGTTTAGATATTTCCTTTTTATTAAAAATCCTGGATAAGGAGATCATCATCATCATCTGCAAATGTGAATCAGGTCTTCATTTTTATTAGAAAACCCATAGGAAACAATGACTTTAAAAATAGATAGATATCAGCTATGAATACAAAGTTCCTTTAAGAGTCCTACAAAAGAACACTAACCTATCCTTAACTTTCAAAGCTCAAGAACCGACAAAAGTTGAATCAGTTAGTTAAAGAAAGTTTTGATAAAAGGCCATATACTTAATAAGGTTATCAACTTTATCGCTAAAAAGGCTGTGGTGTATTTAAGAGCTACACAATGGGCAGTAAATTGGCAAGTGAAGCTTTTCCCATCTGTGAGGCTATATGGTAGGAAAGTCTTCATACAAAAATCCTCCTTCTCTGCATAATATAAATCAAGAAAAAAAAAGACATATTTATAGAAATTTACAAATAAAGTAACCAGGTTTACTCCAGGGCACTGGATTTAAGTTATCAAAAGAATGTTAGACTACTATTTATAATGTTTCATAGCCATTTACAACAGAAAAAAATAGAAACCACACAGAGAGAGAGAGAGAGAGAGAGAGAGAGAGAGAGAGAGAGAGAGAGAGAGAAATGAACTTAGTAGAGAAAACACTCTAAATAAAATCCACTAATGTGAATGCTGTTCACAAATTCTTGCAAGATAATTATCATACTGAGGAAAACATACTTTGAAATAATCAGGATCCAATAGGTTTCACAGAATAAAAAGACAGTCCCAATAGAGCTTTCATGTAATGTTATTTGGGACTTTAATACTGACTGGATAGCTCAGCTTATTAGGTATCTGGCTGCCGAGCCAGAGATTGGCAGTTTAATTGTCTGTGTGTCCTTGGATAAGCTGCACATACTCAGAGCACACTGGTCAACCACTTCTGAATACTCGCTACCTAGAAAACTCTGAAAAGATTCTCTATGTTCAAATCAACTTCACAGCATGTAACTGTTTTTATTTGAACTACATCTGACTGCACCATCTTCAGCAAAGACAAAGTGGATTGTTTATGGCCCTCCAGATGTTCTTGGACAGCAACTCTCATTGACTATACTGGCCTGGGCTGCTGGCGCCTGCACTGCAACATCTGAAGGGCTACAAATTACCTATACTTTAACAGTACACCTCAAATCAACTGAATTTTTATTTATTGTTATTATTGCCAACAAAACACAGTTTTCAAGGGTATCAACATTTTCATTTCCTCTTAACTGGATAGCAGAAGTGAGGGAGGCTTCACTCTCTTTATTGCCTCTCCCCATAGGACTAAATACAACATAAGCTATAGCTGAAGTTGTTTTCCTAGCTTACATTGCTCCAGTTTTGGTTCAGCATCCTTACTTTATTTTCCCAGCTGTAAACAGGCCTAGCACTGTCGCACAGCTGCCTTCCTACACAATATGAAAAAGCCTACCCCAGCCCCCAAATTTGAAGCAACAAGTTGTGCCACTGAGGGAAAATCAGTGTATATGCATGCTCGTCGGTGTGGTCTTGTGTGTGTGTGTAGACATATTTTTCCATGCACAAATGAGACGTGGAATGCTGGTTATTTTCCCTGCCTATAATTCCTCTTGCAGTGGGGAGGAGTGAGGTGGGAATGGCTTTCCCATCAATCGGAACTACCTTTGCCTGAACTGTACCCAGCCATTCCCAGCATGGGTATTGGATACATACTAAGAAAGCATTACATCATTCCTTAATTCATCACTAACTGTGCAGATGTGTGTCCACTGAAAAGCAGCTTAGAGTAACATTCTTCACTTTGCAAAAATAGGCAAAATGATACATTTACCATAACAATAATACATCCTTCAGGAAGACACAAAAGAATGCAATGCAATAAGGTGGTTGGCATACTTTCACTAAAGAGAAATAATATGGAAAATCAGTTTGCTATTTTGGTTTCTTCTAAAATTCCTGCCTTCTAAAACATGAATCAATAATAGTATGATTTTATAGTTGGACTTGAAATATGGACTGGAAAGCATAAATAAAATAAGAATGCAAAGGTACAATCAGGGAATGAAGATATTAATAACTATAGAAATTCTGGTAAAACCTGTTAAGTTGTTCTTTTTGTTTGTTTTTTTATTCTAGTAGAATTGTATAAGTGGATGTAAAAGTACCCTTGTGCTTTCTAGAATTTTACCCTTCCCCTACCCATGTCCACTCCCCCAGCCCCCTATACCCAAAAATCCTATCCCTACTGAAAATGAATAAAAATTAAATACAAAATAATAGTCATGCTTGGGGGATTCAACCACTACAAATTCTCCTACAAACTGATCTGACCTGGAATAATGCCCTGGCTTGCATCTTCCAGATCTACTATCATTTGCACCTCCTGAATGTTCTACTATTTTTTTGCCCACAAAAAATTATTTAGAAATTGTGTTTTACTTATGGAAGGGGACTGGACTAAATTATTGTTAGGGATATGTACAACTTTCTCAATGCTACTGATTGTCTGATGGGTACCTGCACAGGTATTGTTAAATTTATTTGTTTCAGCTCCACATGTCTATTCCAGTAAACACACTACAGTATTCTTGGACGTGGGCCACACTCTGCCACTGAGAGCCATCAAGCTTCAAAACTGCAATGAAGATGAAACTTAACATGCAGTACCACACCATATTCTTCTTACCTAAATAAGGCATATAGTAAGAGCTTTCTCTATTAGGCATGGGATTTCTGGATTCTTTGGACTACAAATCCCATAATTATCTATTTTGCAAATTCTACCTAAATGTGGCTTACCTGAGAGAAGGGCTTAAGCTGGAAGGCTTTGTGGCTTATCTAGGCCTAGCTTCCTAGTATCCAGAAAGAAATCTCCAGCTAGCAGTGGGACAGCTTCCTTTCTGAACAGGAAGCTAGGCAGAGCTATGCCTACCTAGGCTACAATGCCTTTCAGTTTTGGTCTTCCTCCCAGGTGAGTCACATTTAGGTGTGTTGGTATCTGTTAGGTAGATCTCTCAGAATGGAGAATTATAGGACTTGTAGTCCATAAAATCCAAAAATCCCATGCCTGGTATCTATAGCATCTTCAGTTTCCTGACATTTTACTGCTTTAGTGAATATTGAGAGCCCTTAACACAGCATGTTAAACTAAAATGATTTTTTGTTAATTTGATGCTGCTTTATCTGAGAACATACAGGATCACTATAAAAAATGAGCATGCAAAAAATATCAATTTTGTCCTATCACATTCATCACCAAAATCCCATCCAGTTAGTTAGTGAGACATGGCATTTAAAAAAGCTTTACCTCTAACACCTCCACCAATCTGAACATTACAAGAAAAGTCCATGGTAATGATTATGTCTGTCTGGATTATACTGCCAATAGCGAATGCTGCTGATGGTGAAAAATCTTGCATATTTAAAGTTACATTTTGGTTATTTGTAGAGTTAAGATTAGGGGAATATCCCTATAGTCAGAATTTAGTATACATACTAACACACTGAACCAGCCATCTGTTCATACACACACTGAACCAGCCATATGTTAATACTTGAACATTTTTCTTAATAAAACTTCCAACACCAGCTTTACCTCACTGAACTTACCTCACTGATTTTTTATGTTGCTATAAAACTATAGCTGTCATTATATTTTTATGAATTACAGCAAAAGGAAGTGGGTCATTCATGAGTCAATGTTATTTCACAATGTAATGATAGTTGTAAATTCACAATACTCAAAACCAATTTTAAAATCATTAATCTTGGAAAGGCCCTCATATTTTGACAATTCTGTCTAATAATTTTTAAATTGTTTTTACTAGGAAAACAAACAACTAAAAATAAAACCCATACCCCTGCCAAAAGCTGTATTAAAGTACATTGAAATCCTGTAGTCGAAACTAAATTCCACAGAATCTAGTCATGTCTAGTTTGTAAACATGCACAGCATCAAATTTGTCATATTTTAAAACCAAATCTACACACAAAACAGCAAAAATTAAGTGTATCAGTATCAGTGGATGCCTGTTCATCTGACAAACAAAATTCACACATTTGTATGACTTGTAGAGTGTGTCAAAGAAACACACCAGGTGCAAAGTCATATGTACATTTTAAAAATATTAAAGCATACAACTGAAAATTTCATACAAAAATTGTTTACTCAGTGTTGAAAACAAGTGCAGAAAGGTATACTTTAGGGAAGATGTGTAATATGTATGTTACAGGAAGTGCATAATAATCTCCATATGAAAAGAAAAATCTTGTGACCAGAAATTAACAAAAGGTAAGGGTGTGATTACATGGGGAAACAGATCACAATCTGGACCACTTGTGGAGTGGTCTGGTGCAATCTCTTTCCTAGTGATCACAACACACAAGGGGAAATGCATTCCAGCTGACCCTGATCTGTGCGCAGGCTGGACCTTTTTGATCCAACTGTAGGGCTTTGACATTTGGGAGCCAGAATAAAACAATTACCTGGCAGACGGAAGAGTTGCTTTAAGGGAAATACCTTCTATTAAAATTAAACTTTCCAGTGTGATAGGCACATGACTTTGCAGCTGTCTGACCACACCCTCAGGCTCAGACGGAAGTGGCATTCAGAGAAAAAAAGCAAAATTAAGACCAAGAGTTTTTCACATACCAA
The DNA here is from genome assembly GCA_037013535.1 of Intellagama lesueurii. NCBI lineage: Eukaryota > Metazoa > Chordata > Lepidosauria > Squamata > Agamidae > Intellagama > Intellagama lesueurii. Next base: position 249,551,346 of record JBAJHW010000002.1, read on the forward strand.
CAGTTAACTCTTGTGTCACTTCATGGAAGGGAAGGCATCCATTTTGCACAGAGAAAGTTTGCACAAAAATGCAGTGAAGACAAAAACAAAAATTGTGTTTTGAGTCATAGCAGTCTCATGCTGCATGTGAAATTTTTCATGGAGTCTGGGGAATCCTTCATAACCTGTCTGCCATGCCAAAATTCTTGTTACGGGTGTTTCTTCAATGCCTTACCCACCACAGAACAAGCACAAGGCCCAGATCTACCTCCCACAAAATATTATTTTTTTCCTTTTGCAGACTAAACAAGTGGCACCTTTTCCCTTCTTCCACCACACACCGTCTTCCAAACTAGAAGCTGCAAATTTCATATCCTTCTCTGCTTCAGCACAGTTGCATGCTTGCGAAATGTCACCCCTTCCTTGATCATTTGGAGACATTCCAGCTACTTGCATTACAGTGTAATCCTGAATAGCTGAAACAGTCAAGAGCTGGCTGAGCCACTAGTAGGTCACTTGAAGCAATGCTAAATTCAAAGCTCTCCTAGATTTGCAATGTTGAAATTATTTAAGATTGCCTTGGCCCTAACCTAACACCATCTCAGCAATGTGGCTTTGTTCTTAAGGAAGAAGAGATCTGGTTCTGGACTAACTCAGCTCCTCCCTCCCTTTGCCTCTTCTCACCTTATTTTTCAGTTCTTCTGCCAACAGATCTTAGTAAGCATAAAGGTCTGCCAGAAAATCACGATTGGCAGATCTCTGACACAGAAGAGGATTCTGCCAACCTAAAGTACACTGATGGCACTCAGCTCTACATCTCCTTTTTTCCATCAGCAGTGGATGCCATTATGTCGCTTGAGCGCTGCCTGGGGGCTGTTCTGCAATGGATGCAGGAGAATAGACTGAGGCTGAACCTGGACAAGACGGAGGTCTTGAGGGTGGGTGCCCCTGTCATCAGTGGTTTGGGAAGCTCCCTCTCTTTTGGGGGAGCGACTCTTGCCACAAAGAGTATGGTCCGCAGCTTGGGGTCCATCTTGACCATGCGCTCGCCATGAAATCCCAGGTAACGTCTGTGGTCCACACCGCCCATTTACATCTTCTGCGGATTGCCCAGCTGCGTTCCTATCTTGATGTTGGGGCGCTCACCACACTTGCCCACGCACTCGTAGTCTCGAGATTAGACTACTGCAATGCACTCTACGTGGGGCTTCCCTTGAGACTGATGCGGAAACTTCAAATGGTCCAGAACACGGCAGCCAGATTACTAACTGGGGTGAAAAAATATCATCATATTTTCCCCACTCTGGCTGCCTTACACTGGTTACCAGTTAGATTCCGCATCAATTTCAAGGTTCTAATCAATACATATAAAGCCCTAAACGGTTTAGGACCTCAATACCTATCAGAGCACCTTCTTCCACCTAGTTCTACCCGTGTCACTCATTCTAGCCAGATTGGGGGGCTGAGGGGCTTAACTCCGAGAGAGGCCTGGAAGGAAAAAACTAGAGGTGGTGGCCCCTCGCCTTTGGAACATCCTCCCCTCTGAGATCCGCCTGGCTCCCTCGCTGGGAGTTTTTAAGAGTAAACTGAAGACCTGGCTCTTTAGGCAGACCTTCCCTCCTGCCACTACTTAATTTTTCCTCTGGTTTTTGGCTTGTTTTAGTCTTTTTATTGATGATTTTAATTTTATTGCCTTTTTTGACTGTAAACCACCCAGAGTACATTCGTCTAGATGGGTGGTATAAAAGCCAAATAAATAAAATAAAATAAAATAAAATAAAATAAAGACCCTTCTTCCAGCATAAAGGATGTGCATTCTTGAGTTAGAATTGCACCTTTATTGTGTGATATTGTGCAATTTCAGAGATGATTTAAACAACAAATTCATTGGCATGAATAATGAAATCATTCAACCAGCACAGGTTCTGTTTTCTCTAACTGGGGTTTGCCTAGGAGAAGCACATGCCTGCCCAGTTTATTGTTGGCTAAGAATAAGAACAACGCTAGAGTTCATGGCAGAGATTATGCATCCCCCTTTAGGCATATCCCAGTTACTGAAGTCTGCTTTTTCATATTTTATCATCTTGAAAGAGATAGGAAGGAAAGAGCATTCCAGGAAACTGTTCCTGAGCTGATAAATAACACCGTTCTTAGGTTACTGATTCATGCCTTATTGAAATAGATATGCAACAGACTTATGTTTCGTACCCTTGATACATGGACAATGAGACACAGTACTCACCTGTCTCAGTGTTCAGCCAGAGAGTATGACTAGACAGGGAAGCTGAATCAGGTTGGATTGGCATCAATTGGGGTGATGGGGCCAGTGGAATAGCAATTTGATTGATGTTTCCATTTACACAGAAATATTTACCTTACCCCAGGTAGGTTCAAGACAGGAGACCTCATGCACCTCATTATTGCTGCCATTGCCGCTGTTACTCCTTCCTTTCCCCATAATCTCTTTCTTCTTCTCTACTCCTCTGTCTCTCCTGCATATTACTATTCAGCCTGACAGAAGCTCCAGAATGTTGATCTGAATTTATCACAACTGCCACTTGAGCTATGATGGGTCAGAAAATGACCAGGGCTTGGTTCTTCTGCAGAGATTTGGTTCCTTTGGTACATCACTGGGTAAACTGCAAGAAGAAGTGCTTCCCTTTCTTTCTCCCCTCTTCCAGTCTAAGTCCACCAGTTTGATCAATTTAAAAACAAATAAAAAAGGGAGATTCTCCTCCCCAATTGAATATTATGCTAGAATTTTGGGGTAGAGATCTATCCTATTTCCCATTTCCTTTCCTATCTATTCTCTCCCACCCACCCACTTTCCCACATTTTATTAATGTGTTCCTTTAATTTACAAAGAGTGCATAAGTCCATCTTTTAAAAAAAGATATGTTAAAAAATAAAATGTAAAATTAATGGCATTAACAACACATAGCAAGTTCAAATCATCATTAAACAGAGATTTACTCTATATTACTTCATGTAGCATTAGATCTGTAAGTTAGATTCACAAGTACACTACCCTCCAATGGCTTCCTGATCATTACAAGTCAGTTTCATTCAAGCGTCACTGAATATATAATAGACAATACATATTTGTAACAGACATGATTCAGTCCAACATATATACACAGATGTGATATAGATTTGGTGAGGTATTAAAAAGCAGAGGAGCTATTTCCCTTGATCAATAAATAAATAAATTCTCTCATGAGTTCCATCAGTAATTGAGCCACTGGCATCATTATTAAAGTCCCAAGAATAGCCACTTCTGAGCATTCTGGCTTCCACTCTGTTTCTGCTGTATTCACTGTACGACTGGTTTCTCACTATCCTGTTTTTCTTCAGATTCTTCATCAGATCCCACTTCAGATTTAGGAGGGGAATAAAACTGTCCATCAGAAGGGAGTCCAGGTTGAAGAAGTGCAGCTCGCTCAGACGCATCCTGCACCAATACGAGCAGCAGTCTATCTTCTTCTTCTGCTTCTTGGGATAAAACTTTGAAATCTAGGAACCAGGTTTCTATCCAGGCAAGAATGAAAGATATGATGGGCAATACATAGCCAAAAGCACCTTGAGATAACAGCTTTGAGATAATTACTTTTGTTAGTAAGAAGGCACTGGTTACCGCAGTTGTAAATGCTATTGCCCACCAGTGTCGCAGTCTGCACAATGCATATTCAAGTATCAAGATCTTAAACCGAAAAACTGCCAGAAGAAAGATATCAAAGTATGAAGAACGGTAGTCATATTGGAGGACCTCTTTTTCTAATGTATTCTTAATACCCCCATTTACATTTAACTCTATTATCCACAGCAAAGTTACAAACAAGAGGTCAAAGGTCACAAAAAGACAGAAAGTCCTTCGGACATCAGATATGCCCTTTTTTTCTCTGCTTTCATAGGACTCAATTCTGGCCATTAACTGTGCTGGGTTGATGGAATGAACATCCCGTTAAGAAGGATGGGAGCCCAAACGGCTACCTAAGGAATTTTCTTCATTATCCAGCAGCCGATTCATTCTGTCTTTGGTTACACCAATCTTTTTCCACTTTCAGCATCACTACCAGGCTTATCCATAGAGGTTTATCCGGGACATGTCGCTTTCGCTCTCGCTCGCTTTCGGAGGGCGGGCAAAGCTCGCCTCAAGCGGCCCTGGCAACGCGCTCCGCTCTCCGGGGGAAAAGGCCGACGCACTGACTAACGGTCCCGGCCTCCGTTAACAACAGCCAAATGCCCCCGCCAGGCCTGAACTGGCATCGAGGGTGGAGGTGGGCCAAGCACAGCAAACACAGCGCCGAAGCGGCGACAGCAGGGAGCGCCAGTTGCGGCATCACCCACCCACTCTCTCTCCTCAGGTAAGTTCAGGGGAGACAGCAACAATCAAGGAGAAACATCATCATCTGCTCCTGAAACTGGCAAAAATGCACAAAAAAAGCCAGGAAATCTGCAGTGAACTCATGTGCCTCTGCCTGGCCAATGGCTTCCCAGATTTTTTGTTTTGATACATATATAGACTTATATAGGGACAGGGTGGATTATATGGACAGGATCAGCCTATCCTTTCCATTCCTTCAGTTGTGAACTGTCCACTGTTTGTTTGTGTGTGTGTGTGTGTGTGTGTGTGTGTGTGTGTGTGTGTGTGTGTGTGTGTGTGTGTGTGTGTGTAGCAGAAAACATATCTAGTTTGGACTACAGTTTATCTGATACAGCACCGTACCAAAGATGTAAGCCTTTACTGCACAGTGGGAAATCAGACATGTTCTTTCAGTCTTGTTTCATGCACAGTCAAATGGGAAAAGAGCATTGTATACAGGAGATAAATAGGGCAATGTAAGCATTTCTGTTAGAATATCCTATGAATAGGATAATATTTTAAAGGAGCTTATTATATTTAATTTTTTATTTTTTCAATTTTGAAAATCTCACCCAAGCCAGTACAATAAAATGTTTGAATAGTCTAAGGATGACACACACTTTTATTGTTTACTACAATCCAGTCCGACAAGCAAGGTCACTGAGAATAACAATTCTTTGACAATTTCCTGTTCTGTTTTGCTATCCAATCTATACAACAGAGATAAGTAAATAATAAACACTGACATCTGACGGGAAATTGGTGTAAATACATATACTATTTGGTTTCAAGCAAGGTGTGATGTAAGCATTGTTATTCTTCTTCTTACAGGCAGAAACGTGTACTATTAGGCCAAGAGAGTAAACAACCACCGTTAATGGCAGGGGGTAGCTACTGCTTCCTAGCAAGTTAGATAAACAAAACTTAAAATATAAATACAGTGTGATTTCTCACAGAAGAATCAATGAGAGGCAAAAGCTGTAAGCAAAATCTTATCCAAGGAGAAAAATAACAAAGTGGCTCCAGAAAATAAACAAATGGATTTTTCACAGGCTTTAACTATAACCCTGCTAAAAATGGGTGAGAGTATTATGCATTGATTGTATGTGTGTCTAAGAAATGCTTTTCATTTATATATTCTTATGTTAAGAACTTTGATTATTTTCTGTGTTTTTAAAAGAAGGCTGCTAAAATCATGATGCTTTTTATTTTTAAATCATGTATTCTAGATATGTATTCTCTGCCTTGATAGGCTATAAACTCATATATTTTTTAAGAATGTAACTTAAAACATTCTTTCTGCTATTTGTTTGTACTTTGTTCCTATATTCTGAAGTATTTGCTTACCACTCAAGTTTCAATATCAGCATCTTTTTACAAGTTGCAGGAATTTATACTAAGTTACGTATCTACAGTTTCCCTCACAACTGTACAACTGTTTTCAATTGTGAGGGAAACTGTAGATACGTAACTTAATATAAATTTCAACTTGTCTATTCTCTAGCTTTATCTTAGCTTCTAAGTTCCATAAGTCATAAATAGCAAGTTTTTTTATATATATATATATAAAAACTTGCTATTTATGACTTATGGAACTTAGAAGCTAAGATAAAGCTAGAGAATAGACAAGTTGAAATTGCCTGGGATTATGGCAACAAAGAAACTACTTATACTTAAGATACCCTGATGAGTTTTGGAAATGCTTTTCAACGATTTTCTGATTTCATTCTGGAATTAACTCTTTACTGAGATAATGTCAGCTGTGATGGACCTAGAAAACTTTTGTCAGCTATAAACCAGTATAAGCTTCTCTGATTTTCCATGTAGTTCTGCTTTTAAGTTGACTTGTAAGGGAAATGTACAGAACACCTCCCAGAGAGGTCTGAAGGTTAAAAAAATATTCAGAGCAGAATCCACAAAAGAAAAGGTATCTTTGCTACCTTCCCTAAGCCCCTGGCTGCTTTACCATGCCTTTCTCCCCACCTTTCTCTTTGGGAAGCTATCCAGGGTTATTTGACACAAGTCTTATCTGGCACAATGCTGCATCAGACAAAGTAGTCAAAAATACATTTGGAGCAGAGTCAACAGAAGAGGAGGAGGTGTTCTTGATGTCCACTGCCAAAAAAGGACATGCAACCAGCGATCCTGGAGGGAGGAGTGATATCAGCAAATTGCACACACCAGAAATTGAAATTAAACAATGCAATCCCAATTGCTCCAAATATATATATACTAAAAAAGGAACCCCTACTGCTGAACCAAAAAGCTCTAGATGGGCATGGAAAAGGACTGGGCTGGTTTGTGATTATCTGTGCATGATGTGGTTGAAGCAAAATAGATTGGACTTGACCATCCAAACAAGCAGACAAAATGGGACAGATCATAATGTAGCTGCTTCCAGAGTTAGTAGCACTGCAAAACTCATGGAAGGAGAAGCTAGAATTTAAACATCATCCGTTTTTAATTTTCACAATTACCCTACTTGCAGTAATCAATTAGTTACAGAGAGATATAGGTCTGCCACTGCTGAACATTAGGTAGCATATAGATTTCCCACAGAGAATATAATAAAGGTCTTTAACACCTGGGGATTGATTCTAGACCTGTGCAAAGACACTGTTGGAAGTGAGGTCAGCAAACTGTTGGAGATGAAACACTGAATTTTATATGAAGGCTATCTGATATGACAATTCAGTCCATCATCTGCAATGTCCAAACATATACCCAAGAAAGTTAATTTTCAGGGCATGCTGACACAAATATGCTCAGGCCTTTAGAAACTGCCTGCTAGGAAAGGGAATGTCTGAACTGTAATGCAAAGTAAATTATCACCATTTACTGTTTGTCTTCTTGTATCTTTCTGCACACAACAGCCATCTGGGATACAAAATTCTTTTTAAAGAATACATAATTCCAGCTTATCTTAAGATCCAAGATCTCCTTAAGAGTTATCAAAAGAAACGAAAAAACAGGAAGGGATTACTATTGAATAAATAAACATTCATTGTATTCACTTTTGAAAGAGTTACAGCCAATGTTGTAGCTGGCTTATATATCTGGAGAACCCTAAACACTTCAAATGGGATGAATCTTTACTTTGATTTTTCTCTTCCCTGCTTTAAGGACTTTCTCAGATCTTGTGTATACTGAAAACAGCTCCCACCTATTTCTAACAATAAAAATGCAGAAACCAAAAGCTGTGAAATGGAGCAATCTTTTGAGTTGTCTATAATGGGAAATTTGAGTTGCCCCATCACCTCATGGCAAATAGAAGGGGAAGATATGGAGGCAGTGACAGATTTTACTTTCTTGGGCTCCCTGATCACTGCAGATGGTGACAGCAGCCACGAAATTAAAAGATGCCTGCTTCTTGGGAGGAAAGCGATGACAAACTTAGACAACATCTTAAAAAGCAGAGACATCACCTTGCCGACAAAGGTCCGCATAGTCAAAGCTATGGTTTTTCCAGTAGCAATGTATGGAAGTGAGAGCTGGACCATAAAGAAGGCTGACCGCCAAAGAATTGATGCTTCTGAATTGTGGTGCTGGAGGAGACTCTTGAGAGTCCCCTGGACTGCAAGGAGAACAAACCTATCCGTTCTGAAGGAAATCAACCCTGAGTGCTCACTGGAAGGACAGATCCTGAAACTGAGGCTTCTCAAATAGCTGCAGAGTATTAGTATATCTTCTAGCCTCAGATAGATGATAATGAGGAACAAATTGATATCTTATCACCCATGTGAGTTGTTTCAGGTTTTCTTTCATTTGCTTTAAATACAATTGTAATGAAGCATTTTGCATATCCTTGAACCACATTATGTACTGATAATTCTCAAGTCTGATTACAGAGATACTCTGATCCTGTATTCCATCTTGGAAAAAAATGTGATACAAAATGTGAACTCCTCATTAAATTACCTGTTAAACACTCCAGTTTAAAGATGCTTAATTAGGCCATAACTCAGCAGGGTAACAGATCAGAAAGTATTCAGTTAATCAACTGAGAATTTTAAATAATTAAAAATATGGGAAGTGAATCGTCTACTTTATCTTTTCACAACTGGCATGTGGCATAATCAGATGGTTAATTAAGTAATTACTTTTCCTTAGCTTTCATACCCATAAAATAATTTCAAAGTTTAAAAACACTATATAAACGACAAGTTTGCTTTCTTAGGAAGTAATAACCTGTTCTGAAAAATGGAATACAAGCAATGACAGCTACCATTTTCATTAGTATTATCTACTTGTTCCTGCAGTTACCATGATTGCTACAGCAATAACCTGAGCAGCTCAAAACTGTTCAGTTGTTCCGAAGGAAAATTTAGTACCAAATTAGTACTAAGAACATAAATATATTTCATGATGCAGGAGTTCTCGCCTTTCTTGTTTATAGAAAGGTAAAGTTAAAGAGGTAAACGTGGGAAATTGCTGTCCAAAAAAAAATTGCTGGTAGTATTATCTTGTCTTTTAGGAAAACTGAAAAAAGAAAAAGAAGGACAATTTATTGGAGCATCGTTTGAAAAGTTTGTAAAGAGCCTTAGCATTTTAGTATTTTAGCATTTTAAAGTTGTTTCCTGCTTCTTGATTTCGTTTTTAATCCCTGCAAATCTTGTGATTATATGGAGAGATCTCATCAAGATTTAAGGACATAACATCTGCTGGTACCCAGAAAGGTTCGATTATTTCTAATATTTTTTTCTACTGACAGGATGGTGTTCATACATCTTTGGCATTTCTAGCTACTTCTTTGGCTACTGATAAGATGCTCTGTGCAGCTGAAGTAAATAACTATTTAAATAACTTAAGTGTGTGGAAGGAGAGATTCAAGAAGCTCTATGAATTTATTCTGAAGTTTGTGCTGAGAGACTTGAAATAAGAAGTATTTTGAAGATCTCCAATCATATAATATCATTAGGATGTGTCTATAGAATTTCAGCCAGTTCCATTGTTGACTTTTAGACCTAGGAAGAGTTATTCGATGGCAGCAGGCAGTTACTTCACGGAGATTGGCAGGTCTTCCACAATCTGACAGTCCACAATTTTCTCTTCATTGCCTGGTATGGAATGCCTTATCCCTTGTTTGTAAGGTAGATATTTTGTTAACTATTTAACTGATCCATCTATTTCAGTAGCTTTTATTTTGGAGACATGGTTTGCTCAGGATAAATCTGTGACTTTAGCCACCTTTTCTACAGGAGGCTACATTTGCTCTCATTCCACTCACCTAGTACAGTGGGGGGAGGGAGGGGTTTCAGTAGTATTTAAGTCAGAAAGCCAGTCTCTCAAATGGGAATCAAGTTGTTTACCTCCTTCAAGGTTCATTCTGATTCTTTAGTACATCCTGTAGTGAGACTGGCGTGCATTTATTACCCTCCAAACTCAATTTGGAAATTGACTTCCTGGAAGAATTTTCCACCTGATTATCTAGATTTTTTATCTTGAGGTGCCTTGTATAATTGCTGGGGACTTTGACATCCATCAAGAATCTAAATTATGAGAAGACTTTTCTTTTGTACCACATTTGCCTAATCTGACTGTATTGTCATCTTTAAACAGACATCCCACTCACGTTGGAAATAGATCCTTGGATTTGTTTATTTATATGGGGTTAGAATTTTCTCCAGCTACTATTTTAGATAGAGGCCTTTCTGATAATATTTCTGCATAGTTTTTCTACACTTCCTGCCCCTCCTGCTCTGCCTGTTCAAATGGTTAGCACAAGGAATTTGTCCAAAGTTTCTTCTAGCCGTTTTATGTCATCTGGAATACGGAAATCTTACGACCATTTTTGGATTGGTCAGGGTCACCGTGTTTGCAGGTTACTGATAGTTTACAGGTCAGGTGAGTAGATGAATTGGTTGCTGCTTTCCAATTAACCCTTTCTGTTTGTCAAGAGAGAGCTATTTGCCCTGCTTGCCCTTGGCTGATTCAAGAGCTTAAAATGACCAGTCTTCTCTTTGACCTTTAGAATGACAATGGAAGCATGCTTCATCAGAGCATTCCCCTCACCTTTTAAAATATGCACTGGGAAGATTTTTTTTTAAATTTAAGTAAAGCTTTTTATCAGTCTACTAGTTCAGTTTAGGCAGACTGTTTAAAATATTTAAGACTTTATTGGCCCAAGAGTTGTCTGGCTTCTTTATCTCCCTCAGTTGATGTCCTAGCTGATTATTTTTTCAAGAAAACTTAGAAAATTTGTTTGACTTGTGAAGCAGATTTTAGCTTTCCTTGTTCCTTTGGCTCTTAACCCCCAAAAGACTAGTTTGAACTTTCCTGGGTGTTTCTGCAATTCTGTCTGCTTCCCCCCTAACTTTTGCTTCTAGCGATCCTTTTCTTTCTTTCTTTCTTTTAAATTCCACTGTAGGTTCTTCCCTCTTGCCATTTTTGACAAGTTTAGTGAACTGTTCACTTACTACTGGCAAATTCCTATAGTTCCAAGTTCCTATAAGCATGCATTCAGCTATCCTTTTTTGAAAAAAACTTTCACTTGATCTTTGAGCAAATGATCAGCCTCTTTCTCTTCTTCCTTTTTTCTCTAAAGTTTCGGAGAGAGTAGCCCTTTCTCAACTGGCCCCTTATTTAGCCATCAAAATGTCATCAATCTATTTAAATCTGGATTTTGGTCTGGACATTCAAATGAGATGGAACTCTCTCAAATTTTGAATGATATCCTGGTGGTCAAGGCTCAACATTATTCATCAGTGTTAGTGCACCAGATTCTTTTCACAAGACTAGCCTCTTTGGGCAGCTCTGGAAATGCCAGGTCTTGGTTTTCTTATTTGTTAAATCATTCCTTTTCAATTTTTACAGGTACTAAACTTCTTAATGTCAGCTTTTGGTTATAATAAATAAATTATAACCTATAACTTAGCAGAATTTGAATATATTCTTCCTTTGTCTTTATCTTCTTACTCTTGTACAGAATAGTGCAGTGCGAATGGTTTTAAATTTACTGTGTTACTCCCATATTTCCCAGCATTGTAGGGCAGCGATCCCCAACCTTTTTCAGTCCCCGGACCAGCTGGGGAAGGCGGGGCACCCCCCCGCGCTCGTGCGCATGCATGAACAAGCCCGTGCGCATGCGCAAATGGTGGCGCGGCGCTTCTCTGGGCGCGCTTGCGCTCGTGCGCATGCACAAACGGCGTCATGGCGCTCACACGGCGTGCTGGAGCGCGCGCGCGGCTGTGTGGGGGTGAGTGCGTGCGGGGGGGCGGGAGGTCTGTCTCGGCAGCCCGGTCCGGCTCAGGCCACGGACCGGCACTGGGCCGCGGACCGGGGATTGGGGACCTCTGTTGTAGGGCATTGCATTGGCTGCCTATCAGATTATTGTTTCAAACCTTTGCCTTGACATTCAAAGCCCTATGTTTTTCTCATCCTAATTATTTAACAGAGCTGCTAGCATGGCACATTCCTCTTAAGAGGACTTGGTTCACAGGTTCAGAACTTTTGTTGGTCCCTTGGAGTAAACTGGCAAATTCCAGGCTTCAGGCATTTTCCCACTTGGTTCCAAAGCTATGGAATTATCTCCCACAGCATCTTTGTATAGAACCAGAGTTGGATAAATTTAGACAAGGTTTGAAAAATTATCTGTTCAACTTGGAGCCATAGATGTCAGGTGAATAGAGAGGCAAGCAACCAGTCTATTTTTACTTGAACTTCTTAACTGGCTTCATAGAATCATAGAGTCATGAAGTTGGAAGAGGCCTATAAGGCTATCAAGTCCAATCCCCTGCTCAGTGCAGGAATACAAATCAAAGGATATCTACTACGTGATTGTCTACATTTCTTTTGAAAGCCTCCAGTGTTGGAGCACTCACCACCTCTCGAGGTAATTGGTTCCATTGCCATACTGCTCTAATAGTTAGGATGTTTTTTTATATATATATTCAGCTGAAATCTGACTTCCTGTAACTTGAGCCCTTTGATGTGTGTCTTACAGGCTGGGTTGATCGAGAACAGATCCTGCCTCTCCTCTGTATGACAGCCTTTCAAGTATTTGAAAAGTGCTATCGTATCTCCCCTCAGTCTTCTTTTCTCAAGGCTAAACATGCCCAGTTCTTTCAGCCTTTCCTCATAGGGGATTTCCAGCCCTCAATCATCCTTGTTGCTCTCCTCTGAACTTGTTCCAATTTGTCAGCATCCTTCTTGAAGTGTCGTGTCCAGAACTGGACATAGTACTCAATATGAGGCCTAACGAGTGCCAAATAGAGGGGAATGAGTACCTCACAGGATTTGGAGACTATTCTTCCACTAATGCATCCTGAAATATCATCTGCCTTTTTTGTAACTGCATCACACTGTTGACTCATATCAGCTTGTGATCTACAACTCCAACATCCTTCTCGCTCACAGTATTGCTGAGTCAGGTATCCCTCATCTTGTAACTGTCTGTTTGGTTTCTTTTTCCTAGGTGAAGTACTTTGCATTTATCCCTGTTGAATTTTATTCTGTTGTTTTCAGCCCCAGTGCTCAGGCCTATCTAGATTATTTTGAATTTTGTTTCTGTCTTCCAGAGTCTTCCAGATGACTCAATTTTGTGTCATCTGCAAATCTGATTAGCATTCCCTGCACCCCTGATCCAGGTCATTAATAAAAACGTTAAAGAGCACCAGACCCAGGACTGAGCCTTGGGGTACCTCACTTGTTACCTCCTCCCAGTTTGAGAAGGAGCCATTAATTATCACCCTCTGCGTATTATTCTGTAGCCAACTGTGTATCTACCTCATACTTGTTCTATCCAGCCCACACCTAGTTAACTTGCTAATCAGAATATCATGGGCCACTCTGAAAGCTTTGCCGAAGTCAAGATATACAATGTCTACAGCATTTCCTCTGTCTACCAGGGAGGTTACCCGAGCAAAAAATGAGATCAGATTAGTCTGGCAGGATTTGGTCTTGACAAATCCGTGTTGGCTTCTAGTTATTACTGCATTGTTTTCTATGTGCTTGCACAATGACCGCTTTATAGTCTGTTCCAGAATTTTCCCTGGAATTGGTGTCAGGCTGACTGCTCAGGAGTTCCCAGGTTCTTCCATTCTGCCTTTTTTGTAGATAGGGACATTAGCCCTGCTGGAGTTGTTTGGCACATCGCTCATTACCCATGATTTCAAGAAACTAATGGACAGTGGTTCTGGGAGACAGTGGTTCTGGGAGTGGTTCAGCCAGTTCCTTCAATACTCTTGGGTGCAGTTCATCCAGCCCTGGAGATCTGAACTCATTCAAGGTAATAAGGTATTCCTTGACTATTTGTTTATTAATCTCCAGCTGCAATCTTGTCCCCTCCATCTGCACTTCACATTTGTCTGGAGGATCATAGTCTGTCCTTTGGGGAAAGAGTGAGCTAAAATAGGAATTGAGCACTTCTGCCATTTCTATGTCTTCTGTTTATCATTTTTCCATCTCCATTGAGTAACTGAGCCACTGTTTCTTTCTTCTCCTTTTTTTGTCTTTTGCTATGCAGATACCTGAAGAATGCTTTTCTGTTGCTTTTAGTGTCTCTAGCTAGCTTCAGCTCATTCTCAGCTTTTACCCTCCTAACGCCATCCCTGCAATTCCTTGCTGCTTGCCTGTAATCCTTCTTTGTGGCCTGGCCTTCCTTCCTATATGTGTCCTTTTTTGTCTTCAGGTCCTCCCTGAGCTTTTGTGAAGCCACACTGGCCTTTTTTGCTGTCTCCCACCTTTTTTTCTTGTTGGAATTGTTTGTAATTGTGCCTTTAGAATTTCGTTTTTTAGAAACTCCCACCCTTCTTGGCTTCCTTTTTGTGTTAGGATCTCCTGCCATGGGACCTTACTGATCCTTATTCTGAGTTTATTAAAACTGGCTTTTAAAAAATCCAGCATATATGTGTGGCTACACTCTGCTTTGGTTTCCTTTGAAATCACGAATTCTAGTAGAATATGGTCACTCTCACCCAGAGTTCCCCTAATTCCCACTTTCTCCACCAAGTCATCTCTATTGGTTAGAATCAAGTCAAGGATAGTTAGTCTTCTAGTTTCTTTCTCCACTTTTTGTAGGAAAAAAAATATCAGTCCCACAAGGCAGGAATTTCTTGGAAGGGCCATACTTTGCAGAATTTGCCTCCCAACAGATATCAGGATAAATGAAATCTCCCATCATTACTACATTGTGTCTCTTTGAAATATTTACAATTTATTTTTCAAAAGTTTCATCTGCATCTTCTCCTTGATTGGGTGGTTGGTAGTAGACTCCAACTACCATGTTCCTTTTGTTTTCACCCCAACTAAATTGATCCAGATGCTCTCAATGGGGCAGCCAATCTCCTCCTCCTGTATTTCTGTGCAGGTATGTGTGTTTTTGACATATACTGCAACTCTACCTCCCTTTCTGGTCTTTTTGAACAATATCCTTCAATTGTTGTATTCCAGTCATGGGAGTCATCCTACCAAGTTTCAGTTATTCCTATTAAGTCATATTTATTCCCCTAAACTAAGATTTCCAGTTCTTCTTCTTTGTTTCCCATACTCCTGGCATTTCTATATAGAAACCGGAGGTTGTGTGATTTGTGGCCGGCTTTTCTTTGTACATTTTTATTAATATTATTAATGTTAATGTTATTATTGACCCCCATTTGGACTGTTTGGTTCATTCCTCTTAATGTGCTTAAGGTTTCATCCATCTTTACCTCTGTGCTTGTTTCTCCCTCCCCCTTCCAATTTAGTTTAAAGCCCTCCTGATGAAATTCTTCATGCTATGGCCAAACACATTTGTTAGAAGCTGGTTCAATTCTTCTTGTATCACTGCTCATTCCAAGGAGTTTTATATTGATATTTGTGTATATGTGTTTGCATGCATATCTGTATGTGTGTGTGTAAAATTAATGTTGTTAAAATTTGTGTTTGTATGTTTATTGAATTTACTGGAATGCATTCTACTGTAGAGTGAAGTAACAACAACAACAAGAATAACAAGAATAATAATAAGAATAACATGACATACTTTGTCCAATATTCATGAGATGGCTATTTAAATATAAGAATTTTAAATACTTGAAATTATATAGTTCAACAACATCTCTACATGAGTAATCACTGAGGGCCATATTCTTCCTGAAGACAGAATCAGAAGCAAGTTTGGTCCTCTGTTAATTCCTTTCCCCACTTTATAATCTTGCCATGTTTGCTTTATGCATTTAAAAAACAAACAAACACTCAGCTTCTGCACTAGATGGATCCACAGGGTTGATCCACAGCCAGTTTTGTGGTGTGTTTATATGCTGTGAAAGTCTGTGGCCATAAAATTATTGAGCATGATATATTTACCAGCTGCTTTCTTCTTTTTAAATTAGCATAGGTTGTTGAAGGAAATGTTTTTCCGAATTGTGCCATACAACATTATCCAAAGCAGACCAGGAAGAATGAAGAAAAGGCACATGGAACAAAATTAACAATAATGATGTTCTGTCAAGACAGTTCCCATTTATGGAAATCCTTGAAGGGTTTCCTAGATATAAAGTACTCAAAGTCCCATTGCACTGGCCCTTTTGGTGTGGACAAGTGCAGTCTAAATAGGGTCGCTTGAAGTCAAGGAGGGAGAACTGATATGCCATTTAGTGTGATCCTTGTGTCCAAATGGCATATTTCCTCCCCTCTGGCAATTTCAAGGCTCCTGAGCTTGCTTGGCAGTGGTCAAAAGTGGCTCTCATTCCGATCTCTCCTTATTCCCTCCTGAAAGCTTCAGGCTACAGTCCTGGGCTAGCAGAGAAGGACTTGTCCTTCGTGGGACTTTAATTCAGAGCAAACATGTTGTGGATCCACCTCTTCCATGTTTCCATAGTTAAACAATTGTCTCATGGGGGTGGTCGGTGCGGTGGGCTTTTATTCAGCAATATTTGCCCTGGAGATCAGATAAGTGTAAACAGGTCTGTCAGGTTCCTGTTGATGTGAGGAATTTCTCTCTCGGAGATGCAGAGGGACTTCCCTTCACTCCCAGGAAGGGCAGAGTTGGTGGAGAGAGCACCCCTCCACTACCTTTTGCAAATAGGGAATTTAGGAGTCAATTTCTTTTGCAACTGAAGGGGTGGGCTCCATTTAGTGCTAGTATACTGCCAATCCAACCTGTGTTTACTCAGAAGTAAGTCTTGCTCACTTGTGTGGTCTTGGTCATATGTATGCAGACCAGCTGGTGGCCAAAGTTAATTTAGCAGTCTCAGGGCAAGGCTCGATTTTTAGTCTATTCCCAGTTATCACATGTACCGGGAATGGACTAAATTAGCACACATCAACCCACACTAAAAAATTAGAAGCCCCTGGCAGAGGCTCAAAAGGGTATGCATTGGGGTGCCCTGGGAGCAAATTGGTCCACTTGTCATGTGGTCACTGGAAAAAAGAGTGAACCAATTCACCTCTGCAATGTACCAAACAACAGCACACATGCCCATCTGAACAAGCCCTCAGACGCGGAACACTGGTCCCTTCTTCCAGTGGTGCTCGGGAATTGTGCAATTTGCCTTGTTCTTGGAAGGCACAGTGGGAAATCAAACTCCCAGCCCCTGCACCCATATTCAAGTACCTACTTAACTCTTTTCTTTACCGTTCTTTTTCAGGTTTTGCATCCAGAAGGGAAAGGCAACATTTCCTTATGCAGGTTAGGGGGGGGGGGGGGGAAAGTAGGCAGGTTCCTTGCACATGGTCAAAGCTATTTTGAGTTAAAATAGATAAATAAATAGAAATAATTGAATAGTGAATTTCCATCATGACTAGTAAATGCATCTATTAGACTTTTGTGTGAACTCATCCATCACAGTAACACTTTCTTCATATCACTGTCCCTCAGCTTGATTTCATATAGTTCCTGAACAGCAGATCTCAAAAAATTCTATAATCTAACCAAAGACTACAAGCAAACTAAAGTCATAGCAATCTTTTTGCACAAACACAACTTTTTTGGTCTATTTTCAAGGACAACACAGCCAGGGGAATATACAAAAGAATTATTTACCCCAGGGTAGTATAGTGGCTCCTATTTTGTTTAACTTCTTTCACTAATAACCAACCACTTCCTCAAGATACCAAAAGTTTTACTTATGATGATGATCTCACACTTACTGCTTAGAGTATCTCTTAACAGATGTATTAAATGAACTTGACAAATTTTGTGATAAGAATCCAAACCTGCTAAGACTAAAATATGTGTGTTCCATCTGAGAAACGAGCAGGAATCTGGAAACCTCAGGTTGTTTCGCCCTCAAATACTAGGTGGCAAGCTGAACTATAATAAACACTGAGAAAATACAAAGCAAACGGTCTCTGCAAGGAACAATATTTTTCAAATGCTATTGGGAACCAATTGGGACACACAATCACAAACACTTAAGAACTACAGCCTTTACCCTATGGTACTCTGCAATATGGTACTCTGATCTGAATATGACAGTCTGGTGTGGTATAGTTCAACCCACACAGAATAGGTAGATATAGCAAACAATGAAAACTGTAAAAACTGTAAAACTAGATGCTTGAAGCCAACCCCTATTGATAAAATCAACTACCTAGCAAGCATTGGACCCATGTCATACAGAGAGAGGTAACAGTTAACTGTTAACATAGTATCTACATGAAAGGCACATTCACTTTCTAATATCCATTCTGCACCCCTCCCAGACAAAAATCAATTTCTTTTTCAGAACATCTGTGAATCTTGAAAGAACAGCAGAGAACACCAGGACTATACAGTGGTGCCTCGACTTACGAACGTCCCGAATTACGAACATTTCGAGTTACGACCAGCTCCAGCCGCAAAATTTTGCTTCGACTTGCGGCCGGAGCTTCCAGTTACAAACACAAAAAGGCAGGGGGAAAAGGCGGGAAATTCAAATTGCTAACTGTTGGTGGCGAAGAGGCTGCTTCTTTGTAGCTCTTTCGCCCCAGCAGTTAGAGAGTGTGCGATCGGAGGAGTCTTGGGACTGCCTGGCTTCTGCTTCTGAGTGAGAGTGTGTTTGTTTGCAGGGAGGCTTGGGACTGCCTGGTAAGGTAAGGTGCTGCTGGGGGGGTTATGTTTCTGTGCTGTGGTGTTTTTTTTTTTTTTTTTTTTTGGTGATTTTTTTTTTTTTTTTTGCAGCCCCAGCGCCTTCCGATGGGGCTTGCTCTGTTCTTTATTTTTGGTTTTGTTTTGTTTTTAAGCCCCAGCGCCTTCGGGGCTTACTCTGTGGTTTATTTTTTGTTTTTGTTTTTTTGCAGCCCCAGCACCTTCTGATGGGGCTTGCTCCGTTGTTTATTTTTGGTTTTGTTTGTTTTTTTAAAGCCCCAGCGCCTTTGGGGCTTGCTCCGTTGTTTATTTTTGGGTTGTTTTTTTTTAAGCCCCAGCGCCTTTGGGGCTTGCTCCGTTGTTTATTTTTGGTTGTGTGTGTGTGGGGGGGGGTTTTTTTTTCAGCCCCAGCGCGTTCTTATGGGGCTTGCAGTGTTTTATTTTAATTTTATTTTGGGGGGGGGGGTTTCTCTTCTGTAACGGATTAATCGCGTTCCAATGCATTTCAATGGGAAATGGTGCTTCGACTTACGACCATTTCGAGTTACGTCCATCTTCTGGAACGGATTATGGTCGTAAGTCGAGGCACCACTGTAATGTGAAAAGAAGGAACTACACACCTCTTAAAATGAATGGAATCCCAGGAAAATCTAGCCTCTGTTACACAGAGAATTGGCTACTTGGAAGTCATTTAATAGACTGCAGAATGGAGTTAGCAACACCAAAGCGAACCTAAAAAGTTGAGTTTTGAACTGACACAATTTTTTATGAGCGTGGACAAAAACAGGCAATTTCACATCTATATCAATGTACTCTGTGCCATGTACTTCCATGTACTACCATGGAAGACTTGATGTTAGCTGCCCCAAATGCATTTGATGTTTCCTGTTATTGGGCAAAAATTATTTGATATATTTAGTAATTGTACGGTGATGCTTTTGACATGAACAAAAAAGAGAGAGATTTCACATAACTGATGTCAAAGCCAACAAGATATTCAACAAAATCAAGAGAGTTGCATTTACCCATCTCTTGCCCAGTTAAGTCACCTATCAGGACAAGCAAAGCAGTTCTTATCCCAAATCCAGATTGAAATCTCAAATAAATGAGTGTAGAAGACACTTGTCGTACCTTTTTCTTAAAACATAGTGGAATTCCTACCAATGACACTATTTAACTTACTGGGATAACTAAAAGTAATGTGAAAGCAAATTTAGTAGAATGGCAAAGGTGAAAAACCAGGAATATGAAAGCTTATTCTCCAGTTACTGAGAATTGACATTAACATGTGAGTTTTAGAATTCTAAACGATACAGGGAGAAACAGTCTCAGGATCTCTGGGGTAAATAACAAAATGTTGTGTCTTTATTAAGTGGTGAAAAGCTTTGAAAACTTTCTTGCTTAACGTGTTTCGGCAGGGCCTTCATCAGAAGCTTAAAAGTAAACAAAATTATTAACTCATCACTTATTGAGGTCATTTATAAGGCTTTAACATTTTTAACAATTGTTTTTTAAGTGTATAAAATATAGGTCCTCAGCCATACATATATATGTGTTTATTGTCCTATTTGCTTGGTTTTTATAAGTTTTGTGACGAGTTAGTAAGGTCTTGAGCCACATAATGTTTTATAGGAATATACCTGATATGTATACATTTATAATTTTGTAATTTTGTTTACTTTTAAAAATGTTTACTTAGACACACTAAGCAGCATTTTTACCCACAGGGACTGAAAACAAACACCTTAGTGCATTCCCAGGCACTTTTTCTTCCTTTAGTGAAATCAAAATACACATTCTGAGGCAGGTTACAATACAACAGAATAGGCTAAAAGTCGTGTCTTTGACTTCAACAGAAAATTAGTTTTACATGACTTCTGGATTTTTCTTTGAACCATAATGGTATTCAGCCAAGTGAGACTAATTGTACATTACGTGAAAAGTTCTGGACACTTTTCTTTGAATCTCTGAGAACAGATGTTTGATTATGACACTGTAAAACATCACCAAATTGTTTAATTTACAACAGTTAAACGCTTAAAAATACCTAAATACATTATTCCCTCCCCTTCCCCTGCATAATTAATTTTCTGAGAGTTTACAGAATGTACACTAATTCTCTGTAACTTGATATGTTCTGGACCTTTTCTCAGGGAATCTGTATAAAATACACATTTTAAAATACACATCTTAAAACTAAGCAAAAACATATTTCTATTATGCTGCAAGGCAAATGATTTTTAGATGTTTTGCATTTTTATGCTAAATAGAACAGCTGTAACTGATAAAAGGCAATCAAGCTAATTCCAGTCAATCAAGTCCAGGAGGTTCTCTGTTCTTATTTTAGAACTGCTCTAAGGCTCACACTCATTTTTAACTCATTTACTTTACAAAGTGAAGAAAGACCTGAATGGCTTTGCGTTGTCATTATTCACACTGAATTATATATGTTGGGGCAATGCTTTTTATTATTATTATTATGCTGCTCCAATTAAGTAAAACAACCTTGAGTCAAGGTAATTCATACTTGTGACAGAGTTGGTTCCCATGTTGATCACTAACCCTCAAGTGTGATTAGAAGCTACTCATCTACAAATATGTTATGGTCATATGCCAGAGAACCTGATTAGTGAGACACAATTGTCCCCTCTGCTTTATAGATACATTTTTTCACACGTTATGCTCACTAGAAAGCCTTGAAAAATCTCATTAAGTGTGAATATTCTCTGTCATAGCATGGCCAAAGGACTTCGCTAGTGAGTGTGTTTGAGTCCCCAGAACCTGAAAATGGGTCGGAACTGCCTGCCACTGCTTCTGAAGATCCTGGATGCTCAGAAGCCTACATATCTAAATGGGAAACAAATCAGCTCTGGCATCAGGAACATCTCCAAAGACTGACAACATTTGAACCAAAGGGCTTGGCTTGAAGGTGTTCTGCTGCAAGGGAGAACTCCTTAAGAGCACTAGAGTAGGGATAGTCTCCATGATGGGAGGGTTCCTCTACCATGGAGACCAGCTGCCAGAAAGCCTATAGCTAAATTTTGGGTATATCCCCAGGAGATTAGCAATCTAGATCCAACTGTGACAGTTACATATAACATATTTTTTTTAAAAAAAAATACCAGGATCCTCAATCACCTTGCAACAATAAGGTGAGATCAAAAACACCACAAGGTGAAATCTAATAGAAATTCTGAAATGCACTGGAAATAAGGCAGAAAAAAAAAATCTTCTTGTGAAACTGGGGGACATACTGTAGCACATATAATAGAGAAGCCAAACATCTTCCAGATCAGGCTATGAACTATTCAGATAAATGGATGACTATTAGAGATGGGCACAAATTAAGTCGTGCCCCTTTGTACGAAGTCCTCTGTGCAGCCCCACAGGTGCCATGCATTCCCTCCCTCAACTCCCCCATCTGTCTGGCCCACTCACAATCTGTTGCATGCTGCTGGGGTCCCTTCCATACCTCTTCCAGCAGCCTCAGGTTGCCCTTCCACACCTCCTCCAGCAGCCAACCATGCAACGGCTGCATAGGGAGAATCCCTGCCCCACCTCTTCTGAGTGGTTGGCTGCTGGAGGAGGCAGGGAAGAGCAGCCCGAGCTCCTTCCTGGACTGGAGCGCCACTGCAGGTGGAGGACCCTAGTGGCATACGACGGATGGTGAGTGGGCCAGCCAGCCAGGGGGGTTGGGTAAGGGAATGCATAGCACCTGTGGTGCCACATGGAGAATTTTGTATGAAGGGGCATGACTTAATTCATGACTAATAACTATAAATAATACTGCTCAGTGAGGACTATGCATTTTGGCCACAGTGTTTATTGTACTCAATCTTCTATCTTTTTGGCTGTCTTCACATCATAGTCCAGATCTTAGTGCATGTTCTGATGAATACATGGAGCTCTTATATAAAGTAAGTGGTTTTCCCTGTTCACATCAAAAGAAAGGGCAGCTTTGCAGCATTATTCTGACAGCATACAGAGATCAATATCATTCACTGATGTGAGAGAGGCCCTGTGGTATACAAGTGTCACTATTAAGCTCATTGCACTCACTAGATTAAGGTGACTGCCTTGACTAGATATGTGTTAACCTTTATTATATGTAATCAGATTAATATAATATCACATTAGGTTTCTCAGCATTTTACAATGGTATAATATTTCTGGCCTTCACCAGCAAAGTCTCTGATTTAACATCCCTTAAACATCTAGAGAGATATAGATGGCTGGATATCAGTAGGTTAGAGAGTCTGGATGCAGAGCTGAGATCAGAAGCTTGATTCTCCACCATGTCTCCCATAAGAAGAGCTGGTCTGCCCAGTGCTGGGTGAATTGCTCAGTTTTAGAGCACCATGAGAATTAAGGATTGAGACTGGTGATTTTTTTAAAAAAAAATTTGTACCAAGTATACCTTTATACCAAATACTCAAAAAGTCTGAATAATACTATTCAGTTAGTCTTTGAATTATAGCCCCTAACTGCTTGTACTATATCTTGCCTCGGTATTAGAGCCACACCATTTCTTCCAATTTTATCATTTCCAGAGTAGAATACTTCATAACTGTCTGACTGAAGATATCCTATTCTGGCCCACTTTAGTTTGCTCATACGAAGTACTGCATTATTTAAATGTTCCCTTTCTTAATTTATGGTTTAGAGTTTACCTTGATTCCAATTATTTACCATGTTCCAATTATATGGGCAATGAAGCATCAGACTTTCCTTTTTGCCTCTGTACACATTGGCAACTAGGCATCCTTTTAGCTTTAGTCTAGTTTAATATGGCTATTTGTAGT
This sequence comes from Intellagama lesueurii, assembly GCA_037013535.1. Classification (NCBI taxonomy): domain Eukaryota; kingdom Metazoa; phylum Chordata; class Lepidosauria; order Squamata; family Agamidae; genus Intellagama; species Intellagama lesueurii. Next base: position 249,574,477 of record JBAJHW010000002.1, read on the forward strand.
GGTCCTTTGATCCTCCCCAGTAGCTGACTGAGTGCTTTTTGACCTGGGAGTATCATCATCTGGCATTATCTCTTCTTTAATTTTGGATTCTTCTCATCCTAGTGCTTTCAGGGTATGAAATACTTAAAGGTGGTTTTCCATTGCTTTCTTCTGCACAGTACTAACAAAGTTACCTTGTGTTTCACTGCTACTGTCTGTGAAAGATCCCTCTGTTTAAGTAGTACACAGCATTTAGTGCAAGTGTTGTTGAATTTTGTTGTTGTTTAGTCGTTAAGTCATGTCCGACTCTTCGTGACCCCATGGACCAAAACTCGCCAGGCCCTCCTGTCTTCCACTGCCTCCCGGAGTTGGGTCAAATTCATGTTGGTAGCTTCGATGACACTGTCCATCCATCTCGTCCTCTGTCGTCCCCTTCTCCTCTTGCCTTCACATTTTCCCAACATCAGGGTCTTTTCCAGGGAGTCTTCTCTTCTCATGAGATGGCCAAAGTATTGGAGCCTCAGCTTCAGGATCTGTCCTTCCAGTGAGCACTCAGGGTTGATTTCCTTCAGAACAGATAGGTTTGATCTCCTTGCAGTCCAGGGGACTCTCAGGAGTCTCCTCCAGCACCACAATTCAAAAGCATCAATTCTTCGGCGGTCAGCCTTCTTTATGGTCCAGCTCTCACTTCCATACATCGCTACTGGGAAAACCATAGCTTTGACTATGCGGACCTTTGTCGGCAAGGTGATGTCTCTGCTTTTTAAGATGTTGTCTAGGTTTGTCATCGCTTTCCTCCCAAGAAGCAGGCGTCTTTTAATTTCGTGGCTGCTGTCACCATCTGCAGTGATCATGGAGCCCAAAAAAGTAAAATCTGTCACCGCCTCCATATCTTCCCCTTCTATTTGCCAGGAGGTGATGGGACAAGTGGCCATGATCTTAGTTTTTTTGATGTTGAGCTTCAGACCATTTTTGGCGCTCAACTCTTTCACCCTCATTACGAGGTTCTCCTCCTCACTTTCTGCCATCAGAGTGGTATTGTCTGCATATCTGAGGTTATTGATATTTCTTCCGGCAATCTTAATTCCGGCTTGGGATTCCTCCAGTCCAGCCTTTCACATGATGTATTCTGCATAGACGTTAAATAAGCAGGGGGACAATATACAGCCTTGTCGTACTCCTTTCCCAATTTTGAACCAATCAGTTGTTCCATATCCTGTTCTAACTGTTGCTTCCTGTCCCACATATAGATTTCTCAGGAGGTAGATAAGGTGATCAGGCACTCCCATTTCTTTAAGGACTTGCCATAGTTTGCTTTGGTCCACACAGTCAAAGGCTTTTGCGTAGTGAATGAAGCAGACGTAGATGTTTTTCTGGAACTCTCTGGCTTTCTCCATAATCCAGCACATGTTAGCAATTTGGTCTCAAGTTCCTCTGCCCCTTCGAAATCCAGCTTGTACTTCTGGGAGTTCTCGGTCCACATACTGCTGAAGTCTGCCTTGGAGGATTTTGAGCATAACCTTGCTAGTGTGTGAAATGAGTGCAATTGTACGGTAGTTGGAGCATTCTTTGGCACTGCCCTTCTTTGGGATTGGGATGTAGACTGATCTTTTCCAATCCTCTGGCCACTGCTGAGTTTTCCAAACTTGCTGGCATATTGAGTGTAGCACCTTAACAGCGTCATCTTTTAAGATTTTAAAGAGTTCCACTGGAATGCCATCACCTCCACTGGCCTTGTTGTTAGCCATGCTTTCTAAGGCCCACTTGACTTCACTCTCCAGGATGTCTGGCTCAAGGTCAGCAGCCACACTATCTGGGTTGTCTGGGACATCCAGATCTTTCTGGTATAATTCCTATGTGTATTCTTGCCACCTCTTCTTGATGTCTTCTGCTTCTGTGAGGTCCCTACCATTTTTGTCCTTTATCATGTCCATCTTTGCACAAAATGTTCCTTTAACATCTCCAATTTTCTTGAACAGATCTCTGGTTTTTCCCTTTCTATTCTTTTCCTCTATTTCTTTGCACTGTTCATTTAAGAAGGCCCTCTTGTCTCTCCTTGCTATTCTTTGGAAATCTGCATTCAATTTTCTCTAGCTTTCCCTATCTCCCTTGCATTTGGTTTCCCGTCTCTTCTCTGCTATTTGTAAGGCCTTGTTGGACAGCCACTTTGCTTCCATTTCCTTTTCTTTGGGATGGTTTTTGTTGCTGCCTCCTGTACAATGTTACGAGCCTCCATCCATAGTTCTTCATGCACTCTGTCCACCAAATCTAGTTCCTTAAATCTGTTCTTCACTTCCACTGTGTATTCATAAGAGATTTGGTTTAGATTTTACCTGACTAGCCCAGTGGTTTTTCCTACTTTCTTCAGTTTAAGCTTGAGTTTTGCTAGAAGAAGCTGATGATTACTTAGAAATAATTACCACAGTGCTATCAGCTTCAGTCTACATCTATGTGGAAAATTGCGAAGGAAGCCTATTAAAGTCTTATTTGATTTTTTAAAATTTCTGAAAAAATATAATTTTCTCTTTTGAAGTATAATTTTACTGTACTGGACTTCCTTTATCATTATCTGCCCATATACAAACTGAATCTGATAGTACTGTAGCCATGGTTTCTAACTAGTTCAACAACACTTGAGTGCTGGATGACACTTAAGAAGATTTTTCTGTACGTACCTGAGCATGCAAGTGGACCAGTCCAGATGGAGACATGCGTGCATGGCCTGAAGTATTTGTTGTCCAGGTAAACCCCAAACTTAACCTGGAATCCTCTTTAACCATGGCTAGTCAGAGGAAACCAACACGCCTCAGAGCATATAGTAAATAGGAAACTTTTCAATGCATAGTCTTGAGATACTCATCATATGGGCCCAAAAACTATGGATCCAAAAAGTCCTGGTAGTATTCTGCCCAAACAGCTCTTAATAAGCCTTGAGATGAATATGATTTTATGAACCAACTCATAAGTTACTTGACAGCATTAGAAAATAAAAGTCTTAATGTTGCTTGAGCCATTTCCTGAAACCTAATCTATGTTTAAACCGATTTTATGTAAAACAAATACACTGACCATCTATTATAATTATGGCCCTACAGCCTGAACTAGCTATAATCATTCAATACTTCAGCATGCAGTCACAGATTTACTGCATTGTTTTTCTGCCAACATCATTTGCCGATTAGACTGTGGTTTGAAATTTGCAGAATGCCTCTTTAGTTAGCTACCAATTTTATACTTCAGTTACAGCACACTGGCAGAACACCTGTCAATTTGGGCTTGTACTGCTTGAATGGTTGGCTCTATACTAAATATAGGGATGCCAAGGATACCTTACAAATTGAATCCGTGCTTTAATAACTTTATATTTAATGTGGTTCAGTGTTAGCTCAGATAATTCCTGATAATGTGTGCCTGAATGAAATTTCAGTCACCATATAGTACGCTACCCCATATTATCTGCCACTAAGTTTGATACAGAAATAACAAATGTCTGTATATGCATTTTTAAAAAATGGTTTTGACATAGTTCTCCTTATGCAAGAACATTCAGTCAGGTTTTAAAAGACTGTATGCATCAGGCAAAGTTCTCTTTAAACAAAGGACTCCCATAACTGTAATTTATTTTCTTTCTCAATGGTCCATAGAATATAATGTACTATGCCGTAATTTTTAATGTACTGTAGCTGGAGTAGAATGCCTTTGCCTTACTTTTTAAAATGACCTTAGAGTCTTTCAATCATTAAGAAAAACTCAAACTGCATATACATTTGCATAGTTGAGTGATGCCATCATGTGTACCCTCAAACTGGAACAAAATGAAATGCATACAGCAGAGGAAGTGAGCCTCAGGACAATCAATAATAAACTATTTTCTAGAGCCTTTTAGCCCTGGCCATCACAACAGCTACTGAAAGACAAGAGCACATCTTTCTGTTAAAGCTCTTGAGATTTGTCAGCAATTACTTTGGCCAACAAAAGGTTTTGAAACGTTAGGTCTCTGGCCTTATAGAAAACAACAGCTCCTACAAAGCTCCTATTTATTTATTTATTTATTTACAAGATTTTTTAGCCACGCCATTACCAATGGTCTCTGAGCAGCGTACAACAATATTAAAACTTTAGAAAAACATTAAAACCATTAAAAATACCCAATATTATAATAATAAGGTAAAGGTTCCCCTTGACAATTGTCCAGTTGTGTCGAACTCTAGGGCGCGGTGCTCATCCCCGTTTCCAAGCCATAGAGCCAGCGTTTGTCCGAAGACAGTTTCCATGGTCATGTGGCCAGCGCGACTAGACACGGAATGCTGTTACCTTCCCACCGAGGTGGTACCTATTTATCTACTCGCATTTTTTACATGCTTTCGAACTGCTAGCTTGGCATGAGCTGGGACAAGCGACGGGAGTTCACTCTGCCGCGTGGATTCAGACTGCTGATCTTTTGACCTTGCAGCCCAGAGACTTTGTGGTTTAACCCGCAGTGCCACCATGTCCCTTTAATAATACCCTATATTAAAACAGTCAATTTATCATTAATAAATCCTGCTGCTCATATGGCCAGCTAAAGGATACTATTTAATTAAAATGCTGGCTAAACAGAAAAGCCAAAAATGTTGGAGCCAGGCGGATCTCTGTAGGGAGGGTGTTCCAAAGTTGGGGGGGCAACAGCCGAGAAGGCCCTATTTCAACATGCCATCCCCCTCACCTCTTCCAGGGATGGCACCTTCAGAAGGGCCTCCTGGCCTAATTATTGGCAGGATGCTCCACTTATTTGCTCTTCATCATTATTTATTATTTCTGATACAGGAACTTGAAATATTAACCAAAGTCAGCAAATACAAACATGGTCCTACAGTTGTTTAGTTATTTTGTTAGTTCAACAATGTGCACAAGATCTTACAGTGGGACAGATTATCTTTTTAGCCATATGGGTGTATGAGCTCCTGGGTAGTTGTTTGATGCTGTAAAGATACATACATAAGTCAAACATACATGTGCACACACATACACACTTGAAACATGATTGTCAACTGTGAGGACAGCTCTCCAGGACACTCTTTTTTTGCTAATTCATCATTTGATCCACACAAAAAATTGATTTGCTATACTATAAAAATTATTTGAAGCCAAAATATCAATGAATGAATGTACAGTGAGTACAGTTAAAACATTTTTTCTTCTCAGAATACCCATTACTTCTTCCCAGATAGGGTACTGATGGTGTAAAAGTACTTTTAATGCAAATTATGCTTCACTAATATAACTTCAAAAAGCTAAGAAATAACTCTACAAACCCTACTTGATACACCTTTGTATTTATACTGAAGTGCTTGCTTTTTATTCTGCTCTGAATGAGCACCACTGAATTAAAAGCCTAAGTGTCCTATTAACCTATTCCACAAGTGGACCTCACATTTCCATCTGATCCCTCAGAAAAAAGTGCCTTTAACTTATCAAGTTCTACTGCTAAATAGCTCTCGCACATGAACAATTACAGCTAATTTTAACCAAACTGCTTCCTCCAAGTAATAGAATCATTAAGAAACTTTCTCCATTTCCTTTCACGAAGAAGTCTTAAATCACTTGCTTTCCAGGGTGGAAACATTGTCCTGTTCGCCACAAGAACAAAAAGAAAGAAAGAAAACTACCTCCTATTTCCAGGCAGAATGAAGAGAAACAAGACTGTGAAAGCACAAGTGCGAATTATTCACTGTGTTAGTGGTTTCATTTTCTAGTGGTTGTTCTGTTATATTTTTGCACCCAGTTGGGCAGAACTGGTAGAACACCACCACAAACTAGGATTAAGCTAGGATATCAAGTTAAGAAATAATGGACCCCTCTTCCTGTAAGCAACTTAGCAGAAGTAGGAGTGGAGATACAAAGACAGAATTAAGGTAAAGAAACCATGATTTAGTATCATCTTCAACCTTGCCCATTCTTTTTCTTGAAAACCAATGTTAAATGCATCTTTAAATGACTTCCACAATACTTAGAATGCCTAGCTTTACTCAAATTTACAAACAGAATGCCAAAAGATCAAACAGTATAAGTGGAGTGTTACATTCCATGCTACTGCAGGATTCTGGCCACTGACTTTAGCAGTGAATGACACAACAATTTAATGGGATTCATATGACTGGGGAATAGGTCAATAAAAAGAACAATGCCACCTCTCATACTGTCCACAGTTCAGTCCTTTTATGACCTTATAAATTCATTCTCTGTGCAGGGATTTAGGGGTGGATAAAATGTGGGGCAACACCCATCTTCCTTTCAGTGGCAGATAACATGCAAGACTACTTCCCATCAACCAACTTGAATAGTCATCCTTAAGAGCCACAGTCCATGATTGGCAGGTGTGAGATGCCATACTATCAACAACATGTGCCCAGGAAACAAACAGTCCCTTTGTTTTGCAGCCATTTATAAATGTATAAATATTTGCCATGTAATCCAACTCTTATGTCTAAGGAAGTGGACTTGTCCACAAAAGCTCACATTAAACTATAACAGTTTTTAAGATGTTACAATATGTTTGTCTTTATTATGTTTTATTTTTCTTTTGTTTTTAGTGACATGACAGCCTATGATGTCACATTCTTTGTTTTTTCTGTAATACACTGTTCCATAGTTCAGAGACTAAACATGAAAAAAATAATGCAAGGAGGTGCCAAGTCTAATGTAAATGTCTCTAATTTTGTAATCAGAAGTCTCTCATAGCACCTTTAAGACTAGATAGTTTTTATTTACTTTTTTAAAAGCTTTTCTGTGTCCAAGCACACTTCTTCAGATGAATGGAATGGCTGTATCTCTGGAGGGAATTTAAAACTATTGGAAGGGAGGTTGTGTCCTGGGTGAAGAAGATCTTTACCAGACAATAAGTGGTGATTAATTCTATCAAAATGGTGGTAATTAGTGTCTGACTAGGTGACAAAGGCTCAGATTATTGGATTAGTATATATAATGGAAACCCTGTATTCTTGGTAATTGAACTTCCTGATGCATTCTTGGTCAGTGGTCTGCCTTTGGAGTCTGTCCTATCTGTTAAAGATCTTCTTCACCCAGAACTAAAATATTCCATTGCCATCTTTCCCTGAAAACATCCTTCCTGCCAACAGTTTTAAACTGCCCACAGTGACACAGCCACTACATTAATCTGAAGAAGTGTGCTTGCACACACAAAAGGTTATGAAAATAAAAAAACATTTAGTCTTAAAGGTGTTATGATACTTTTGGTTTTATTTACGCTACAACAGACTAACACAGCTAACAGGTAGATTATATTACAATGCTAGCTGGATAGCTCATGAGTTATGCATCTGGTTGCAGAGTCAGAAATACGTAGTTTTATTCCCCACTGTGTCTCCTAGAAGAGCCAACCTGTGTAGCCTTGAGCTACCTCTGTTTAGGCCACCTCAGTCTAATATTTTGGGCCAATGCCCACATTGAAACATATCAACAGAGTAATGAAAGGTTCGAATTTAACCTCATTGATCAAATTTGACAGTCACCAATCAATCAACTACAGGTCTGGCTGATTAATCTGTCAATTTTAGTCATTTTACTAGATACGTTCAATGTAATTTTTCACTGAAAGGCACATAAAAGGAAGAATATATGCTAAAACAAAAGTAAATTTAAACATTAATCACTTTCCTTTGAATATTTATGTACTCTGAGACAAAAGAACATCAAACCAACAAAAAGGAACAATATGTTATCATGGAGGTGCAACTCCAAAAATTTATCAGAAATCTGAGTTGGAAGAATAGACAGTTTAATGGCAAGATTTATCTATATTAATGGAGCACAAAGCTATGGGACTGAATCTATCTGTTAATAACAATTATTATAAATATGACACTCCTTAAGAGTAGCTATGTGGGATCAAGCCTTTATAATAATGCATTACAGCAACTTAAACAAGACACAGAGGAATAAAATAGGCCACTGGGTCATCAGGGGATTTGGAGCTTCATGTCATCAGTATGCAGATGATACCCAGCTCTATGCTTCCTTTAAGCCATCTGCAGTGGATACTGTCAGCTGACCTGAAAGCTGCCTGGCCGCAGTTCTGGAATGGACAACGAATTACAGGCTGAAGCTAAATCAAGACAAGATGGAGATCAGGGATGGGGACTTAAGTCACACCAGCAACTTGACTCGGACTCAAGTTGTTTTGTTTTGTTTTGTTTTGTTTTTTGAAGACTCGGACTCAACTCACAACTTTGACCCATTTTTCTCAGTTGTATTTTCAAGTCCCTATTCTTTTAATGGACACATGCAGGAGAGGGAGGCAAATGGTGGCAAACAACAGAAGAGGTAGCAACAGGGAGGGAGGGTTTTTGAGTGGGTGGGGTGTTGGAGGGTAAGGCACCCACCAAGGTGTAGCTGCTGCCAGCCTCAGCCGCTCTGGTGCTTCCCTCCTTGGGCTTGTGACTGGAGGAGGGGGCAGTGGGAGGAGAAGCAGCACCACCCTCCAGGTGTGTCCAGCCACCCAGGTGGCCTAGGAGGCACAAGAGCAGCACCAGCATCTGCCCGGAGCCTGAGCCCACTGCCAAGCCCAAGGATGCCACCACACCATCCTGACACTGCAGACCCACCTCCTTCCATGGTTATTGCTAGCTGGCTGGCTGGCCAGCTTCCCTCACAGCCTAGTGGGGATGGAGAAGGCAGAGCCCGCCTCAGAAAAGTCCGGGGAAACATGGGCCAAGGACTCCTTGGAAGATAGTGAGCCTGGCTCAGGGGGCAACACTGAGGCTTATAACATCAGGCGTATCAGTGAGGCAGCTAACCATCAGGCGGAACTCTTTAGAGTGTTCCGCAACCTCACTGGAGCCGAACAACATCTGGGGCCTCAGCCAGATGTCACTACTTGTGAGCAGTTTGCAGCCGACTTCCACACTAAGATTGAGGCCACCCATAGGGACCTTGACTCTGTTAGTACAATAAGTCATGTTGAGATGTCCAACACACCGTCTTGTCTGGTTTTATTGGATCAGTTTCAGCCTGTGTCGCCTGATGATGTGGACAAGGCACTTGCACGCTCTAAGGCCACCACCTCCCAATTAGACCCATGCCCCTCCTGGCTCTTAAAATTGGCCAGGGTGGTGACGGTTGAATGGGCCACTCAGGTCATGAATTCTTCCTTACAGGAGGAATATCTGCCCCCTGTCTTGAAGGAGACAATAATCCGGCCTATTCTGAAATTTGTCAACCAACGATTTAAACAACTATCGTCCAGTTCCTAACATACCATTCATGGGGAAACTGATTGAGAGGTTGGTGGCTGACCAGCTGCAAGCGTTCTTGGAGGATACCGATAGTCTGGATCCATTCCAATTGGGGTTCAGGCTGCGTCATGTGACTGAGACACTTCAGGTTGCCCTGCTAGATGACCTATTATGGGAGGCTGACTGGGGGAGTGTGACCCTGTTGGTCCTCCTAGACCTCTCAGCCGCCTTTGATACTGTCAACCGCAGTATCCTCCTGGATCGGTTATCAAGATTGGGGATTGGAGATCTAGCATTATGCTGGCTCCGTTCCTTGCTCGATGGCCAATGCCAGAGAGTTCAGCTTGGGGAAGTTGTTTTATCCCCATGGACACTACAATGTGGTGTTCCATAGGGCTTGATCATCTCCCCCTTGCTGTTTAACATCTACATGAGGCCACTGGGAGAGGTCATTCAGAGATTTGGAGTTCGCTGTCATCAGTACGCTGATGATACGCAACTCTATCTCTCCTTTTCCTCTTCAGCAGAGGAAGCTGTACAGACCCTAGAACGTTACCTGGCTGCGGTTATGGACCGAACAAGGGCAAATAGGCTGAAATTGAATCCTGACAAGACAGAGATCCTGTTATTGGGAGGGCATCCTTATCAGTTAGGGGGTCACACTCCCCCTGAAGGATCAGGTGTGAAATCTGGGTGTGCTTCTGGACCCGGCCCTCTCAATGGAGAAACAGGTCCTGGCTGTGGCCAAATCTGCCTTTTTCCATTTGAGGCAGATTGACACACCTCCGTGCCCTTCTCGAAAGGAGATCCCTAATAACACTGGTTCATGCGTTGGTAATCTTGAGAATTGACTGTTGCAATGCTCTCTACGTGGGGTTGCCCTTGAAGGTGGTTCAGAAGCTGCAGCAAGTGCAAAATGCAGCGGCCAGGCTGGTCACTGAGACATCTAAATTTGACCATATTTCACCTGTCTTGGCTCGCTTGCACTGGCTGCCAGTATGCTTCCAGGCCAAATTCAAGGTATTGATGCTAACTTATAAAGCCCTTTATGGTCTAGGACCATAAAGCTGGATTTCGAAGGGGCAGAGGAACTAGAGATGACATTAGAGAGGAGAGGAACTAAACTGCTGACATGCGCTGGATCATGGAGAAAGCCAGAGAGTTCCAGAAAAACATCTACTTTTGCTTCATTGATTTCTCGGAAGATAGATAAGGTGGTCAGGAACTCCCATTTCTTTAAGAACTTGCCATAGTTTGCTGTGGTCCACAGTCAAAGGCTTTTGCATAGTCAATGAAGCAGAAGTAGATGTTTTTCTGGAACTCTCTGGCTTTCTCCAGAATCCAGCGCATGTTAGCAATTTGGTCTCAAGTTCCTCTGCCCCTTCGAAATCCAGCTTGTACTTCTGGGAGTTCTCGGTCCACATACTGCTGAAGCCTACCTTGTAGGATTTTAAGCATAACCTTGCTAGCGTGTGAAATGAGTGCAATTGTACGGTAGTTGGAGCATTCTTTGGCACTTCCCTTCTTTGGGATTGGGATGTAGACTGATCTTTTCCAATCCTCTGGCCACTGCTGAGTTTTCCAAACTTGCTGGCATATTGAGTGTAGCACCTTAACAGCGTCAACTTTTAAGATTTTAAAGAGTTCAACAGGAATGCCATCACCACCAGCATCGGTGGTTGGTGCATAAACGTGGATTACTGTGATGTTGAAAGGTCTGCCTTGGATTCGTATTGAAATCATTCTATCATTTTTGAGATTGTATCCCAGTACAGCTTTTCCCACTCTTTTGCTGACTATGAGGGCTACTCCATTTCTTCTACGGGATTCTTGCCCACAATAGTAGATATGATAATTGTCTGAATTGAATTCGCCCATTCCCGTCCATTTTAGTTCACTGACACCCAGGATGTCAATGTTTATTCTTGCCATCTCCTTTTTGACCACATCCAGCTTACCAAGGTTCATAGATCTTACATTCCAGGTTCCTATGCAGTATTTTTCTTTGCAGCATCAGACTTTCCTTTCACTTCCAGGCGCATCCGCAGCTGAGCGTCCTTTCGGCTTTGGCCCAACCACTTCATTAGCTCTGGAGCTACTTGTACTTGTCCTCCGCTCTTCCTCAGTAGCATGTTGGACACCTTCCGACCTGAGGGGCTCATCTTCCAGCATCATATCTTTTAGCCTTTTGTTTCTGTCCATGGAATTTTCTTGGCAAAGATCCTGGAGTGGCTTGCCAGTTCCTGCTCCAGGTGGATCGCGTTTAGTCAGAACTCTCCACTATGACCTGTCCGTCTTGGGTGTCCCTGCACGGCATAGCCCATAGCTTATCTGAATTACTCAAGCCCCTTCGCCACGACAAGGCAGCAATCCGTGAAGGGGTGAAGTTATATAGCAATGAAGGGGTGAACTTATATAGCACGCAATAATTCATATTGCATTATCTGGACTGCTAACAACCAATACACATAAATTACCAATAATACAATACCGATTATAAACAGTGACAAGCAATAAGCAATAAATAAAATCATATAACTCACCATATGTGACAAAAGTAAACAAATCACAGTTAGACATCAAATGAGACACATTAAAATAAGACAGTTTGAACAATTCTGTTTTAAGTAGCTTCTTAAAATCTGGCAGAGAGGCTTCTTGGCAAACCTCTACCAGACGTTTATTCCAAAGTTATGGGGCCACAATAATACCACCTTCTGGTAGCAACTTTCTCGGTCTCCTTAGATGTTGCTATTTTTAACAATAATGAGTACGAGGAACTGGTTGGACAAGGTAGCTGTTTTGCAGACAGATATTCCAGCAGATCAGGCTCCTAAATTGTTTAGGGCTTTATAGGTAATAACCAGCACCTTGAATTAAGCATTGAAGTGAACAGAAAGTCAGTGAAGATGTGCCAGAACTAGAGCAGTGTATTCATACCCGGAGACCTTTGGGTAGAGTGGGCGGCATATAAGTTAAATAAATAAATAAATATCTATTGATACCCAGTCCGGCCAGCACATGTTGGATCTGCTGGAGCTTCTATACTACCTTCAAGGGCCGCCCTACATAGAGACCATTAGAGTACTCAAGAGTTGACTCAGAAGGACACTGTGGCCGATGGTATCAAAAGCCACAGAAAGGTCCAGCAGGGTCACACTCCCTCTGTCTGCCTCCCTCGGGAGACTGTAATGGCGAACAACCAATGCAGTTCATTAATGTGATGTGGCCGAAACCCTGATTGAAATGGAGCTAGACTATCCTTGTCCACACAACCAGACCTGCAACTGGTCAGCCACCACCCTCTTGATCAGCTTGCCCAAAAAATGGTACATTAGCAATTGGCCTGTGGTTATTAAGGTTGTCCAATGCTAAATTTGGTTTCTTCTTATAACGGTCTCCTTTAGGAAGGGAGATAAATATCCCTCCCTAAGAGATGCATCGATGATATGAGTAACCGATTCCACAATCGTCTCAGCAGATTTTAGGAGCCATGAAGGGCAAGGATCAAGAAAAGAAGAGGTGACTTTGCAGCATGCAAGTGCCTTGTCTACATCCTCAGGTCACACCAATACATTTTACAAATTTATTTTTCATTATGAATTGCTCATGAATCACAAGTAACGATATGTTAACTCATTACTTTTTAATCATTTGGGTTTTAAAAATAATAATAATACAATAAATGGCAAAAAATGGATGTAATTTTCTCTAATGATGTTCCTAAAACATTATGAAATAACATGAAAAAAGTACACTTTCCATTAAAAAGTCCTAATAATATTAGTAATTGTTACATTATTTTCAAAACTTCAGATATTACCTGCAAAAGTAATATATTATACGCAGCTTCATTAATTATAACAAGTTACATCCAGGCTCTGAATGTGCTTTCCCTGTGTGCAGGAAGATGAAGGTAGGGAGTTAAGCAAAATTTTCCCTTACACTCCTAGCATTTATGACATTTGCTATGGGGGGGGGGGGGGGCAATGCTGCATGAAATATTTTGTTTTTTAATTGAGCGATACTTCACACACCTCCCTTATAATGTATAATTTGGCCCTGACATCTAGACATCAGTACTATTCATTTCACACATTTTTTCTTACAAGTGATTATTTTCTTTATATAAATGTGTATATTCTTCTGAACTGTATTGCCAAGTGCAAATGTACAACTAAAAGAACAATATAAAAGAGATAAATGAAGGCAACTGAACCAAATACTAGCTGCATGGGGGAAATTAAATTAAAAGAGCATAAGTACATTTATTGTGGGTTTATGTTTGAATCTTCCAAATCCAACAAAAGCCAATCTGCTATTAGATGCAGTAGATATTTTTAAAGTATTACAGGGCTAGTCTTGGCATAGCCCAAGCTATCTGAGTACTTTGTAAAAGTTTTTTGAAAAGGCAGGTTTTGTCTTCAGCACAGAATTATAACCAATACATCATTTTTTTTAAATTCTGTTACATTGTATTAACTAAACATTTTTACTGCATCTGATGCTTATAAAATATCTTACCTCTGTCTGAAGTATGGCAGCTCTCTGTTCTTTGGCAGTAAGCGACTCTTTAAGCACTTCAATGTGTTGCTTGCAATCTGAATTCTGATTGCTAAGTGTTTCAAGCTTAGTTTGTAAGGCAAGAAGTTCTGACTCTTTCTTTGAAAGCTCCTGCTTCAGCTGGTCAATCTGCGAATTAAACAGAATAGTCACTCCGTTCAGCAATGGCCATGCCTTGCTGCACTCCTTGAATCCCAAAAAGAGTACTTAAGACCAAAGAGAACTCTGCAGATTTCACATGATTACACATGATACCTATGAATAATCGGTTGAATTTTAATACACTTTTTGATACTTTTACTCATTATAACATTTTCTGCCTTGCATCTAAAGTAGTAAAATGTTCCAAACTATTAATTAAGGGAAGAGTAAAGTTCCTTTTACATGTTATTCATATGAAGGAAGGGGCCATCCTACTGACTTGACCTCAAGCTTGTACAGCCCCCACTCATCACACCCAAATGCTGGTTGTGGATGCATGAGCTAAGGAAGTCAGTGAGCACAGAGATCTTCTTACATATGGTATTCTAAGCCAGAGAGCTGTGAATGATGAAGTAGTCTTCTCTTTCAATCAATCCCCCCCCCCCACTTCATGGAATTAACCTTTAAGAGCAAGTTATGATGCCTTTACATTGATTTCTGTGAGTTTACTTTACACTGCAGTTGCAATGCTTAAAGATCAGAATTAATGTAATGGAGCCGCTTAAATATGATGGAGAGATAGGCCTTGTAGAACTTCACACCCACTTTGAGAGGTAATAAGTCCATTTGTATTATGTATACAGGTGCACAATTAACCAGATTTCACCCCAGACAGTGGTAGAATTAATCATAGAATAATAGAATAATCCAGTTTGCAGGGGCCTATGAGGCCATTGACTCCAACCTCCTGCTCAATGTAGGAATCCAAATCAAATTAGATCTGACAGATGACAGTCTAGTTTTCTCTTACATGCCTCCAGAGTTGGAGCGCTCGCCACCTCTAGAGGTAATTGGTTCCATTGTCGTACTGCTCTAACAGTTAGGATATTTTTCCAGATATTCAGCCTAAATTTGGCTTACTGTAACTTGAGCCCATTATTACGTGTCCTGCACTCTGGGATGATTGAGAACAGACCCTGCCCCTCCTGCATATGACAATCTTGCAAGTATTTACAAAATGCTGTCATTTATCCCCCAGTCTTCTTTTCTCAAGGCTAAACATGCCCAGTTCTTTCAGTCTAACAGAGCTTGGTTTCCAGTCTCTTAATCATACTTGTTGTCCTCCTCTGAGCCTGTTCCAGTTTCTCTGTATCCTTCGTAAAGTTTGGTGTCCAGAACTCAAAATGAGGCCTAACCAGTGCCAAATTGAGGGGAACAAGTACTTTGTGTGATTTGGAAACTATACTTCTCTTAATGCAGCCTAAAACAGTATTTCTCTTTTTTGCCTCTATGACTAAATGCTTGAACAAACATCCCTATCAGAGAAATTCAATTTATTCCACACCCATAGTTTAAGAGAAGAGGATATTTAAAACTGGATTAGTAGCCAACAAAACTTTGATTTTGATCACACATCTATAATGCCCAACCCACATGCTCTTACAAATCCCACAGTATTTATTTCAGTTCCCCATAGGAAATAAATTATTTTCATGATCAAATCCATAAGCTATCTTACACACTTAAATACACTTGCCCATGTGGATGTTTATAGTAGGAAGCAGCTCAGTCTTCTTATATTTGCACACCCACTAAACAATTTTCTCAACACTGTGAAGTACATCTTGCAAGTCAACACAAAAGAGGGACCTGAGAAGATGCAGGTGGGATTTAGAGAATGCAATACAACAACACAAACTGACAGATTCTTACATCCCCATCTGTCAGTTCAGCTTTCTTCCCCATTAAACTTTTTTAAATTTTGTGAATTTTTGTCAATGCTTACAAAAAACCCAACTGAAACAAAATTCTCAGCCATTCCCAGTTATCATTGCTACACCATCAGGCACCAGTCAGATACAACATTAAGAGAAGGAAATGAAGGCTTACAGAATTCAGCCAGAACTGCAATCTCATTTCAGAAGCATCATTAGAAATCCGTATTAGCACTGAAAATGATTAAGTTTGGACACAAGACATCAATATAAGATCAGGTTCCTCATTTCTGGCTCTTATAATCTTGATTATCCTTTAATTTTTCAGTGTTATAGTATTTTTGTGAAGGTTCAATACTTGTTAGTTTGTCCAGACCTTATTAAAGCATAAGGCAACCATGCAAAACTGAATTATTCCTTTTATTCTTCTACATTTTTCAACATTTTGTCATTTCATGTCAACCTTGGCTCACCTGTCCTTGTGCCTGGCATGCAAGCTCTGGATGGAAAACACTGTATGTCTGGTGACCAAGGAAACATGGCAGCCCTCCACCAGCCATTAAGTATGGTGCAGGGGTGAAAGGGAGTATGGTGCTATCGCATTTCAGCTCCAACCACTGATTGGCTGGTCAGGACTGGGGAGATGTTTTGAGCAAGTAGAATGGAAGAAGGCTGCTATCACTCCAATCTGTCTACTCAGAATTTAAATAGGGTCCAGACCTGTTGCCAATACTCCAGTCTTAACCAGCCTTTTTCCATATAGCATTAGAAAAGCATGTGTATCTATTGGAGGTTCTGTCACATAATATTCTTGCCACAACTTTAGGGCAATTATGGACAATAGAGATGGATTCAATGTTGAAGGTACCCTGTTCGGTTTGTAAGGGGAGCTGGGATTGAAGGCATGGTCAGGACTAGCTTGGAGGCCAAGGGCCCAGCCTCAGAGGAATCACAGAGTGACTATGCACCCATGTGGTCTGTCTTTCTTGGACCACTCCCAGCCACTGACTAGGAAACAGATTACATTGGATTGACATTCAGATCTCTCAGTCCTCTGGATCCTCTCTCCAATACGGTGCCAGGGGATACTACAGCTAGTTGTAGCTTTAGTTTTCCCATTAAGTAACATGTGTTTATAGATTTATTCCATTTAGCTCAGGGAGCACTAAAGGTTATATATTTATAAATCTAGGAATAAAGGATTTGGTATTAATAGCCTCAGTTTTATAGGAAAAAGAAGATCTCAGTGAAGCGTAGCCTTCAAGCAAAATACACAACATTCTACAATAGTCTGCCTTTAGGAGCACATATATGTTCTTTTCCTTCATTTAAATAAGAAAGGTCTTTAAATGCTTGCTCTTTAAATCTAACCTTTTTTCCCCCCAAAGAGCATTATAACACCTAAAGTTGTCGGCCATGAAAGGAGCCTTGTTCTCCTGTTTGCCATCCATCAGGACTCATATTTATCAGAGTTCCTTATCAGTAATCTAAGGTTGGACATATGGGGTATAATAAGATCTCTTTGTTGACAGCCATATAAATATTTTTTCCACCTTGAAAGGTCCTGTGATGAATAGCAGAACTAGTATCTTTTGTTGCAGATCTCAATTGTCAGAGGAAGGACAGGGCTGCTGACAGAGGTTATACAGTCTTTCATCAGAATGTGGCATGACTATCAAAGGGTTGATCAGACAGCTGTGACAAAACAACCCTATATTGCTATCGTCTTCGTCTCATTCATCTGCACAATCACTGCAGAAGAATCTACTGCACCCCTTCCTCTCAAGATCATTATAACTTCCTCTTTGCGTTAGCAAAATTCCATCTGTTCACAAATTACTTTAGACTTATATGGTTAATTGTGGTCCTACAGAGGAGTATTACTGTAATGATAAATCAAACCAAGGATATAATTTTTACTATTGTGCCTGTCTGATATTTGAGAGGTCGCTCAATGGGTTTATGTCTGAAACTGACTTGTAGTCTTTATAATTTAGTAGATTCTAAACTTGTGCAGTGCTTAAAAACTGAGAAGCACAACTCTATTCATTCTAACACCATTAGTTGCCCATGAATATTTGTTGAATCTGTGGATAGCCTATTCCACAAAGGATGTCTGAACAGACTTCAATCCCACAGGTGCATTTTCTGTAATTACTCTGTAAAGAGAGATGGCAGAGAACTGATAACAGGGATGCTGTTGTCACGATTCTGATTCAAGAGGACAATAGTACTTCCTCGTTCTGTGGCAATTTAATACTATTTCCCTGGGAATGCCCTCAAACTACAGCACGTTTTTCACACTAGTTTGACATGGCTCTAACAAAGGTTACCAGTATACACAGTCATAGAATATAATGGCATCTCTTGCCAAGGTAAAACAAAATGACTATATAAAGTTATCTTCCTTTACACAAGCATCTTCCTTATTACTAGCTTCCCAGATCAGGCATCAAGATAGTAAAATAACCTCATTTTAAACACTCCTCCAAAACCAGAGATGGTTGCCATTTTATTACACAATGTTACCTTATTTTTCATGAACTTTGAGTGACTCTTGTAAACCTCTATTTGTTTGATTTCCTCTTCCCGATCCTCTGTGTTCAGAACTCCATTTGTCTTCAGCATCTGTATTTCATCTTCAAGGTCTCTGATATTACGTTCCAGTGAAGCTATTTTTGTATCCTATTTTTTAAGAAAAAGCATGGGGGAGCAATTATTATACAAAACTCTTATATGAAATGCACACATATAAACTGCAAAACAAGAGGATCAAAGCTAAACAATGTTGGCACAAGGACCCTGAGCAGTTTCTGGCCTAAACTGCACTGGGATAACACTACTTATCAATGTAACAAAAGACATGCAGATGCACTGTAGACAAAACCTTACTTTGACTCTAAAGGTCTGAATGCCTGAACAGAGCTTATAATCACATCATCTCACACAACTCACATGCATACCTTTAAATGGAAATTCAACACATTTGGAAAAATATCTAGCAAGTAACATGCACTCCGGGAGGCAATGGAAGACAGGAGGGCTTGGCGTGCTCTGGTCCATGGGGTCACGAAGAGTCGGACACGACTTAACGACTAAACAACAACAAAACATGCACATGTGAATAAAGTCACCGTTTTAACTTATTCAGGAGGATGGAGCTGCTCTAAGAAAAGCTCCCTTCTTAGCCCCTCTATGCTTATTAGAAGGACTGGAACTAATCAGACTATTACTGATTTGCAAGCAATCTCCAAAAAATATGCATTGTACTGACCATATCTATCACAACAGGTCTGCATTCTGGAAGGTGGAAACTGGTTCAAAATGATACATTGTTTCACTGGCACATGACTTCTGACTTGTATTTTCCTCATTGTATATAGCAGTCTTATTACCCTGTTCATATTTTGGAATACGAAATCCTGACAGTTCTTTGATTAAAAGATTCAGTAAAAGTATTGTAAGTACTTAAATTGCCACCTGATTTTGAGGAATTTTGTTCCTCACCTAGCAGCTCCCGTACCCAGTCCCATGTTCTTTGGGAGAGGCCAGAGGCAGGTTTTTCAAAAGTCACAACTGGCTAGAGGGAAGAGGATAGAATGGAAAATGTTCCTTCCATAAGTTTCCTTAGGTTAATAGATCCTGGACTATAATAAATTAAAATTCTTAGGAAAGTAGGGAACCATTATATTTTACAGTAGTTAAGAATTCACAGCAACACCAATTGTCATATTTTGTTCCAGGTTGTAAGGGAAAGACAAAAGGAACAACAGTAGTGAAGGTCATTTTCCCACAAAGTTGCTCTCATCAAAAAGAATTAAAATCCAATCACAATCTCTGCTGTGCTGAGCAGATCCAAAATAAATGTGCATATATGTTGGTTAGCATCAGTAGGTTAAACGAAGGTCAGAATTTAATTGGCATTTGTATAACACTTGCATAACTTGTAACAGCTAATTGTGACTAACTGACAAGCAATATATTTGGGAAAGCACCACTTCCAGAACAAGTGAAGATCATTGTTCATTCAAAACTTAAAATACAGCAGGTTTTATAATACCAATGGCTACACCTGTAGGTACCTCAAAATATTAAATCCTGTCACATACATATGCTAAGATTGTTTTATATATGGACAGATATTTGAATCACAAATACCAAAACAATTACAGCAATGCAAAGAGTAAATAGTTTTTCGCATATTCTTGATCACAATTAAAATTTCCCTCTTTTTCATTTATTTTTTTGTAAGAGGACTGATGTCAATAAGCTAGAATTTTATAGGGAAACTTACAGTTATTCCTTCCCCGACAAAGGCCAACAAGAGGTTCTGCACATACACACTTTGATTTATGCTGGACCAGATCCAAGACTGTGTAAACAGAAGACTGCTAACATAATGGGGCTTCTCCATTCCCATTCCCCAGCCTTTGACCTACTACATTCTCTAAACAACCCTGCTAGAGAACCAAGTAACCTTCTTGCTCAATAATAGGAAGAACATTGCAGGAGGTCCCTGTCACAGTGGGAATACTATTCAGGCAAAGATAGCTTGCACAAGCAGGGGTTGACTTGCTCAAAGTGCGTCTGTGCCCAGATCACAGCCCACACTGCTCAGAAGAATTCTGACATGAGTTTTATTCAGGAACGGGGCCCTTCCATTCACAGGCCTTCTGAAACTGGTGTTGAGGTTTGAGGGGACATCCAGATTGGTGTGAGGCAGGGTGCATGGGAAGCAGGAAATTCAAACAAGGTCACAGGTCTTCCTCTTAACAGAAATTACCTTTGGACGTAAGGCAATTTGCACTGATAAACACAGATTCATGGGAGATGCATATTAGTCACAGCTTCAAGGATCTGAATACTTCCTTAACTAGTATGATGTGTAATTTTGGCTCTCTGAAAAGTATTTACTAGGCTACAAATTACAATATATCTACAGGCTGGTCTTAAACAAATATCACAGTTCACATCAGTATTTTGGTGCAGTAGGACCTCCGTATCCGCAGAATCAGTATCCATGGTTTCAGTTATCTGTGGTTTAGAACAGCCCTATATACAACATACAAGGGAGTGAGCTTGGTGTCTTTGCCCCTCCTCCTTGTATGTATGTTGTATACAGGGTCGCAACTATCTGCAGTTTCAGGCATTTGTGGTAGATTGTGGAATGGATCCCCGTGGATACAGGAGCAAGCAGCACTAGAATTAAGAATGTAAGGGCAGAAGTTGTTCTCTGGCTCACTGTGAAACATCTGTTTAGTTGAACAACCTGTTTCCAAAATATGCAGCCAGATGTCAGTGGGAGGTAGAATCAAATATGAATGATTTGTGAATATGAATAATCACAAACTGTAACTAAGTGAGCAGGGCAAATAGTGCCCTGCTTGCCTTGAAGCTGCAAGTGCCACTGACACGGATACCACTATCTCTTTGTTTGCCTGTCCAAAGGGCCAGTGATGGGCTTTGAAGCATAAGAAGGAAGCAGGGATGGGTTCACTACCTGAAGATGTTTGTGCAGAAATGATGGTGGTGGAAAAATGGAAAGTTTTTTTACCACCTCACAGTGGTTTAGGTATCTGACTCGGGAGCCAGAGATTGGGAGCTTGATTCTGCACTGTCCCTCTTCGAGTAGAGCCAGCCTGAGTGGCCTTGGGCAAGCTGCATAGTCCCAGGGCACCCCAAGAAGACAAGAATTGTATTATTGTTATTACTGAATGATAGTGTATGCAGACTCATTCCAACCATTTATGAATTTACTTAAGACAAAGATGTTGCCCCTGTTAACTTTTGGTACAGAAATTTGAGGTTTTGACAGTAATAAGAATACTGAAAGGACACAGAACCTATGTTTGAGTTTGATTTGAAAAACAGCAAGAGCCAATCTGGTCCAGGCAATTAAACACAAAATCTGAATTGGTGTCAGTTTCAGATGTGTTTAATTTTGGGCTGCATCCCAGGTACAGACAGCCAAAAATTGCTTTTAAATTATGGTGTTAGGATAGCTGGCTCAATACATAAAGATGGTGTTAGGGTAGAGGCCCAGAGTGCTTACAGTTTTACCATAAGAAATATTTTTAAACCAAGGATATTAGGCATTAGAGCACAATTGGATATAGCAGACCTGTCAAAGATAAGGTCCATGAAATGGCTAATGAAATAACTAAACAACAAAAAACTCAATTCAGAAAGAAAATAATTGTTCTTCTTCCTGATGAAAAGTATCATCATAAGGCCTTTTTTTATCTCAGTTCATGCAAACAGATATGATGATGAAAAAGGGAGGATTCCAGAACAAGATAAACTGTGTACATATGGAACAGCTCTGAACAATGTTTATTAGCATGCTTCTTATTCCAACTATAAAGAACATTAATCTCCATTTCTTAAGCATATGAGAAAGCAGGAGGTTCCAGACAAAATGTATTTTCTTCTTTAAAAATCTAGTCAGGTGTAAACCAGAGGGCTTCCCTCTTTGCAGTTAAACACATTAGATTAAAGGGAAAAGAAAAAGAAAAAAGAAGAAGAAAAGAAAATGTCTTTCATTAACTGAACCATACAATAGTTCTTAATCTTTGCTGGGGTTTAATGCATTCATCAAACTTCATTTTATTATTAATTCTGAATATTTTGTTATTTTAGACTTTTCTTGAATAATACAGTTATATGTTAAGATTTAGGAATCTATTTCTGTCACTGTTGTTAATATGTGCTTATTTTATTTGAAATGGTTTGATAGCTTATTCTATAAAGCTGTTGCTGCTGCTTATTGTTTAGGGGCTTAGACAAAATCACCAGTGTATGTGACTAAAAATTCCACCTCTACCCCTAAGTTCCTAAACCCAATGTGACAGCCATCTGTTCATGACTAAGGAACTATATACAGTGGTGCCTCGCTAGACGATTGCCTCGCAGGACGAGGAATTCGCTAGACGATGGCTTTTTGCGATCGCTACTGCGCTTTGCAAAACGATGGTCTCCTATGGGCGATTTTTGCTAGACGACGAGTTTTTCCCATTGGAATGCATTGACTAGCGGTCAATAGCTGTCAGTGCATTCCAACGGGGACCCGCGCTCGCTAGACGAGGTTTCCCTATGGACGATCTTCGCAAGACGACGAGTTTTCCGTTGGAACGCATTGAAGAGATTTCAATGCATTCCAATGGGGAAACGTGCTTCGCTAGATGATGTTTTCGCAAGACAGCGATTTCCGCGGAACGGATTAACATCGTCTAGCGAGGCACCACTGTACTTGGGTTCTCCATAACAAGACCGCCTAAATCCAGAGGGGGCCCTGCTGAATAAACAGATGCTAATATATTTGGGGATAGATCCATGACTGCCATGTTGTTGTTTAGTCGTTTAGTCGTGTCCAACTCTTCGTGACCCCATGGACCAGAGCACGCCAGGCCCTCCTGTCTTCCACTGCCTCCCGAAGTTGGGTCAAATTCATGTTGGTTGCTTCGATGACACTGTCCAACCATCTCATCCTCTGTCGTCCCCTTCTCCTCTTGCCTTCACACTTTCCCAACATCAGGGTCTTTTCCAGGGAGTCTTCTCTTCTCATGAGATGGCCAAAGTATTGGAGCCTCAGCTTCAGGATCTGTCCTTCCAGTGAACACTCAGGGTTGATTTCCTTCAAAATGGATAGGTTTGTTCTCCTTGCAGTCCAGGGGACTCTCAAGAGTCTCCTCCAGCACCACAATTCAAAAGCATCAATTCTTCGGCGGTCAGCCTTCTTTATGGTCCAGCTCTCACTTCCATACATCACTACTGGAAAAACCATCGCTTTGACTATGCGGACCTTTGTCGGCAAGGTGATGTCTCTGCTTTTTAAGATGCTGTCTAGGTTTGTCATCGCTTTCCTCCCAAGAAGCAGGCGTCTTTTAATTTCGTGGCTGCTGTCACCATCTGCAGTGATCGTGGAGCCCAGGAAGGTAAACTTTGTCACTGCCTCCATATCTTCCCCTTCTATTTGCCAGGAGGTGATGGGGCCCGTGGCCATGATCTTAGTTTTTTTGATGTTGAGCTTCAGACCATTTTTGGCGCTCTCCTCTTTCACTCTCATTAAGAGGTTCTTTAATTCCTCCTCACTTTCTGCCATCAGAGTGGTATCATCTGCATATCTGAGGTTGTTGATATTTCTTCCGGCAATCTTAATTCCGGCTTGGGATTCCTCCAGTCCAGCCTTCCGCATGATGTATTCTGCATATAAGTTAAATAAGCAGGGAGACAATATACAGCCTTGTCGTACTCCTTTCCCAATTTTGAACCAATCAGTTGTTCCATATCCAGTTCTAACTGTTGCTTCCTGTCCCACATATAGATTTCTCAGGAGATGGATAAGGTGGTCAGGCACTCCCATTTCTTTAAGAACTTGCCATAGTTTGTTGTGGTCGACACAGTCAAAGGCTTTTGCGTAGTCAATGAAGCAGAAGTAGATGTTTTTCTGGAACTCTCTGGCTTTCTCCATAATCCAGCGCATGTTAGCAATTTGGTCTCTAGTTCCTCTGCCCCTTCGAAATCCAGCTTGTACTTCTGGGAGTTCTCGGTCCACATACTGCTGAAGTCTGCCTTGGAGGATTTTGAGCATAACCTTGCTAGCGTGTGAAATGAGTGCAATTGTACGGTAGTTGGAGCATTCTTTAGCACTTCCCTTCTTTGGGATTGGGATGTAGACTGATCTTTTCCAATCCTCTGGCCACTGCTGAGTTTTCCAAACTTGCTGGCATATTGAGTGTAGCACCTTAACAGCATCATCTTTTAAGATTTTAAATAGTTCCACTGGAATGCCATCTCCTCCACTGGCCTTGTTGTTAGCCATGCTTTCTAAGGCCCACTTGACTTCGCTATCCAGGATGTCTGGCTCAAGGTCAGCAACCACACTATCTGGGTTGTCCGGGACATCCAGATCTTTCTGGTATAATTCCTCTGTGTATTCTTGCCACCTCTTCTTGATGTCTTCTGCTTCTGTGAGGTCCCTACCATTTTTGTCCTTTATCATGTCCATCTTTGCACAAAATGTTCCTTTAATGGCTCCAATTTTCTTGAACAGATCTCTGGTTTTTCCCTTTCTATTGTTTTCCTCTATATCTTTGCATTGTTCATTTAAGAAGGCCCTCTTGTCTCTCCTTGCTATTCTTTGGAAGTCCGCATTCAATTTTCTGTAACTTTCCCTATCTCCCTTGCATTTTGTTTCCCTTCTCTTCTCTGCTATTTGTAAGGCCTCGTTGGACAGCCACTTTGCTTTCTTGCATTTCCTTTTCTTTGGGATGGTTTTTGTTGCTGCCTCCTGTACAATGTTATGAGCCTCCATCCATAGTTCTTCAGGCACTCTGTCCACCAAATCTAGTTCCTTAAATCTGTTCTTCACTTCCACTGTGTACTCATAAGGGATTTGGTTTAGATTATACCTGGCTAGCCCAGTGGTTTTTCCTACTTTCTTCAGTTTAAGCTTGAATTTTGCTATAAGAAGCTGATGGTCAGAGCCACAATCAGCTCCAGGTCTTGTTTTTGCTGACTGTATAGAGCTTCTCCATCTTTGGCTGCAGAGAATATAATCAATCTGATTTCGGTATTGCCCATTTGGTGATGTCCATGTGTAGAGTCACCTCTTGTGTTGTTGGAAAAGAGTGTTTGTGATGACCAGCTTGTTCTCTTGACAGAACTCTATTAGCCTTTGCCCTGCTTCGTTCTGAACTCCAAGGCCAAACTGACCTGTTGTTCCTTTTATCTCTTGACTCCCTACTTTAGCATTCCAGTCCCCTAGAATGAGAAGAACATGTTTCTTTGGTGTGAGTTCTAGAAGGTGTTGTAGGTCTTCATAGAATTGGTCAATTTCAGCCTCTTCAGCATCGGTGGTTGGTGCATAAACTTGGATTACTGTGATGTTGAGAGGTCTGCCTTGGATTCGTACTGAAATCATTCTATCATTTTTGAGATTGTATCCCAGTACAGCTTTCCCCACTCTTTTGTTGACTATGAGGGCTACTCCATTTCTTCTACGGGATTCTTGCCCACAATAGTAGATATGGTAATCATCTGAATTGAATTCGCCCATTCCCGTCCATTTTAGTTCACTGACGCCCAGGATGTCAATGTTTATTCTTGCCATCTCCTGTTTGACCACATCCAACTTAGCAAGGTTCATAGATCTTACATTCCAGGTTCCTATGCAGTATTCTTCTTTGCAGCATCGGACTTTCCTTTCACTTCCAGGCGCATCCACAGCTGAGCGTCCTTTTGGCTTTGGCCCAACCGCTTCATTAGCTCTGGAGCTACTTGTACTTGTCCTCCGCTCTTCCTCAGTAGCATGTTGGACGCCTTCCGACCTGAGGGGCCCATCTTCCAGCGTCATATCTTTTAGCCTTTTGTTTCTGTTCATGGGGTTTTCTTGGCAAAGATACTGGAGTGGCTTGCCAGTTCCTGCTCCAGGTGGATTGCGTTTAGTCAGAACTCTCCACTATGACCTGTCCATCTTGGGTGTCCCTGCACGGCATAGCCCATAGCTTCTCTGAATTACTCAAGCCCCTTCGCCACGACAAGGCAGCAATCCGTGAAGAGGAATCCGTGAATGACTGCCATAGAGCCCAAGAAATCCTGACTCAGTGGTAACAGAATAGATTCAGTGTCATTACTGAACAAACAGGTAGAAATTACATGCAAGATCTGCCCCAACAACCTGGGCAGGAAGATTGATTCTGTGGGATGGGTACACGTGAACTCACATAACATGAATAGGTGGTACACAGTGTTGTCCGCAGCAACTCCATGCCTTCACCCCACCACCAAATTCATTTTTTTCACCCACTATTGGGTGGGCGAATTCACTATTTTCACCCACTCTTGACATTGCAGCATACAAGTCACCAAGTTCTAAGATGTTTTAGGTCCAAATAATGTTTCCAAAACTAGAGGTTCAATTTTTTTTTAATTGGAAGGGAGGCAGAGGTGGAAGTGACCTTCTAATCAACAGGGTGGGCATCTTACAGCTCTGAAAGCTCGGGAATTTGCCTTGTGCTCTATGGTAACTGAGAGTTCAATTTTCAGAGTATGATATCCATGTACACAATGTAGGTAATTAGCAGGCATGACACAAACAAAGCAATTTAAAAGAAAAAAATATATTGTGGGGGAGTTGTGGGAATTAAGACTCCCAAACAGAACAGTGTGAACTGAGTCTGTTCAATGGTTAACTGAGCCTGAAATGCAGGGAGTGGGATTCAATGGGCATTCTGGAAGAGTACATGGCCAGCTAGTTAGTATGCTGACTGTGGCTACTCCACAGTACTCCACACAGCAATATTGTGTTATGCACCCTATTTATACATGTTAAATGTAAACCTGAGACTAAAAAGGTTAAGCAAAAACTCCTAAATATGTCTGGTCACCATTTGTAGAAACCTCTTTGAAAATAATCTTGTAGAGGGAGTAGGAAATGTCAGCGCAAAGCTAGTAAAATGCAAAAAGCAGATCTTTAAGTATGAGGCCTGGAGAAGTTTGGTAACCAAAGGTAGGCAACCCATGACCCACATGCCCCATGGACCACATGCACCCCCTATCTATTTATACTACTACCACCACCCCCACTTGAAAAAACAGTAAAAAAAGAATTGAAAACACCATAACCAGAAGATTCCTAAGAATAGCAATTTCTTATGAAACAATGAGCACACTCTCCCATGCCACGTTTCATCCTCTGAAAGTTTTCTTTCTTTTAAACAAAAACAAAGCAAAAAAAAAATTGACTTCTGGCCACTACCAGGATGGTCCTGGGTAGTAAAACATGGCCTCTGGACTATGGAACTTGCTCTCCTCTTGTCTCTGTTATTTAAAAGTACAGATGCAATAACATTTTGCTAGTATTTCATTAATGCTCATGAGAGGTGGTCTCAACATACCAAAACAACTTACTGTGGACTCTCCAAATGGTGTACGGCCTTGCTCCAGTGTGACACCCCAAACATGCTGTTTTCACCAAGGTTTCCACAACAGGTGCAAAATGTCTCCAATATTTATTTTCTTCTGAAGCTAAGCACTCAGGCACAACAAGCATAAATTGCTCACAAAAATGCAAATCTAATCCTTCTTCCTCTCAAAAGCTATGCAGTAACAAGGCAGATTACTGTTTTATGTTTGCATAATTGTGCAAAAAACCCCAAACTGGCCTCCCAAATGTACAAATTCTTTCCAACACAAAAAATGCACACATAAACAATCTTCTTCTCACACTGCAAGGATAAAAATCTTTGCACTTTTTTATGCAAGGATGAGAGTATTGTGCATATTAATAACACTTCTAGTAATCAAGATAGGGCCTGTCTCTCTTTTTTTTTTTTTTTTTATGGTCTACAAGAAGCAGCAAAGAAAGAACAGTAAATTAACTCCTATCTCCAAAATAAAAGGGACAAGACAACCTGTCACTGATACAAAAGGTCTGCACAGGCTACTGGAGCACAGTCCTATATATCTTCCATGGCATCTTCCAGTGTGGATCAAGTTGAAATCCACAGCATAGATAATATGAAGCCAATGTACAACTGTGCCACACAAACACAGCAGTGAAGAAATGTGCTGCTGGTACATATGGTTGTTTTGTTGCTATTCCACCTTTCTTAATATATACATATATTCAAAACAACCAAATTACCCTGGTGGCAACAGATAATATCTCATTAAGTAGCAAATGAAACACTGGCTCTATTTTCATGAAATGTCAGTGAACATATGATAATACTGTAGTATAAATTAGAATTAACCATATCTCCTTTCTGTGAGCAGTTCTGTGGGTAATTAAGAATCTGTGGGTACAAACTACTTTTAAAAAGCATTAAGAAGGTTATGTAATAAAAAGTCAGAAACCAATCTTGAGACAATTAACTAAAAAGAAAACTCAAAGAGGGGGAGAAAACAACTTGTTAATGGAGATGTTAAGACTGTTATATCTTCCAGCTGAGGGAGGATAGCTTATCTATTTTTTAAAAGCAATGAGGACTTCCTCAAACCTTGGTACATCATAAGATTAAGGCTCTTCCCATACTCATAAAATCTGCAAGAAAATCTAACATGTTTAAAAGGAACTGACTAAACAAATTAAGCTTAAGAATAAATACTTTGTCGAAATGTGTTCTATTGTAAGAGAACAAAAGCACAAAAAATCGTCACGCAAAAGAGAAATCAAAGGAGAATCTCATGCAAATTGTGTTGTGACTCTCTCCTACCTGTGTTCATCCTAAAGCCACAAAAAGGCCTAAATTGAGAATTAAAACTAGAAAGACAGCTTCGTGCAAAGAAAGTTCTACGTACTACATACTACACACTCAGCTTTTGAGCAGCAATGCTGTAACATACCTGAAATACCACAGCTGGATCAATACAGAAAGATGGTTCTCTCTGCAAGAAGCAAGGTAAATCACAAATATTTTCATTCTCTTAATAGTTCTTCATACACCCATGACGTATGCTGCTTGCTACACCTATGTTATCTCTTGCACATGATAAAATTTTTATTCTCACCCACATTTGGCACATATGAATTAGAATGCTCTGGCTACTACTCCCACAAATGTCTCCTCTTTGAAATGAATGAACAGATATGAGTTCTTGTAAGCATTCCATTTATCATAATAAGTCCTGAGTGGAATCAGTTCCTAGCGAACCTTCTTCTGTCAGTTTTCTGTGAAGCTTCTGTATATTTTTTTATGGGTGTTATTTTGATGTTAGGAAAGTCTTTATTGTAAGGAACCTGATATAGATTAACTAGGACATCACAGTAGAGCATCCAATTATCTGGAGGCACCTATTGCTAGTTTTGAAGAATATCTTCTGTATAGAAGAAAAACCCTAGATATTGTACTTGAATGTTTGGTCCTCAGGACTGTAGCCAAAGATTACAGTCCAAAGAGATTCTCTGAATATGCAAAGGCTTATGGTCGTGTTCCAAGGGTTTTTTTTTTTCTCCTCACTGATTTTTCTTCCAAGTTAAGTCTCTCCAAAGATTATTTCTAATGTTCTCCTGACTTTTACTAGGAATACAAGCAGAAAATGACATTGGGCTCTTGTCTGGGTTGTAGGTGTCCCACTGATATGTGGTTTACCCATATCTGGAAATAACTGCTCAAGTTGATGGCCTTTGGATAGATTCTGCTTGATGACAACTATATGGTTCTAGAATTGCAATGTAAGAAACTGTAACACAGATAATCTGTTCTTTCCAACACCAAAAATATAGAAATATATTTCTACATATCTTTTTGGACTGGGAGCATGATGAAAAATAGTTTTCTGAGGACTTGCCAAGGCTCAAAAAGTGGAATCCATCCCCCCCCCCACCTGCCTGATTGCTCTGATTGGCACTGTCTGAGGAGGTAAGAAAGAAATACAGAAAAAAGGGAGTCTGGTGACATGAAGAAAAAGAGGAAGAGCCACTGCTATTGCTACTCTTGCTAAGACAAAACCCCAGTATGGATCTGCAACCAAGTGTGTCTTGTCCAAGTGTTCCTCCTAAAAAAACCCAGAACAATGATCATAGCTTGCAGAAGGTTTGTGACTCACTTGTGACTGATGGCCCTGACAAAAAAAATTGACAGAAAAACCAGTGATTAATTTATATGCTTAAAGAGGCCAAAATATTGGAACCAAATGTATGTCCTGATGTTTTTGAATATCATTATTTTTATTTTGGAGATCACATACACAAATGCAAGCTACACCCAATAAATGACTTGAAAACGATTTCTTAAGGGAACTTATGGCTTTTCTATATAAGGTTTATTTGAAGTTATCTTGAAGTTATATTTCACCAGTTCAAAATGTATGCACACATGATAAACTGATTTGGGAAGAATAATATTCAATTATAATACATCATCAACAAAACAAACAAAAAACTCATGCAAACAAGATATTTTCTACCTTATCTATTTAATTATGTCATAGTTATGTGTGAACAGTTTTAGGCTTTTTCACATGTCTACTCAAGGTCTGAGATCAATTGTCCCTATAGAAAAGAAGAGTGTATCATTCTCTTTTATTTATGACACACATTTTAGTAAACAAAGGCCAACAATATTCTATTGGTTTTTCTGCATGTAGTAGTGCAATCATAGAAGTCAGAGTAGCTAATTGTGGCTAATGAACTAGGTCCCAGTTGCATGCCTGACTGCATGCTGGACATGTGACCAGGCATACAAACAGCACGCCTTTAATTATCCTCAATCACTTGTGATTTCTGTAATTCTCTTGTGTGTGTAGAAAAAAACAGCAACATTTTGGAGTAATCCAAACTAATAATGTCTGAAAAAACTATTTCTTCTTTGGATAAAATATGCTAAAGACAATCCCTCTCTGCTGAAAATGCTTTCGTGTTAGGACTGCTGATGTAATAAATCATTGCTAATTTATTTCAGACAGATGGACTGCTAATATACCAACAAGTCTATTAATTTAATTAGATATATATCAACATTATTAATTTATTGCATCTGAAGAAGTGGGCTGTGGTCCATGGAAGTGTACACATGACAAATAAGATATATTAGTTTTTTCAGCTAGCACAAAATTCTCTGCCATTTCAAACAAGATTTCACAAACTTGACTGACATACTCTTTCCCTTACAAAAATCCATCTCAATATGTTTAATCAATTTTGAAGAGGATTTAGAAAACATGGACAAATTACTCTGAACAGGGAAACATTTAAGAACCTTTCAACAATAACATCAGAAACATTGTTACTGAATAGCTCCACTGGGATGCCTTGTACACATGCAGTTTACAAGTTTCTTAACACCGCCTAGCCCCTGCTCTATTATGTCTCATACTTACATGAGCAAGAAATCCATGGCAACTAAGAGCAAAAGGATTCTGACAATAGAATGCTAAGCAACGTGCCTTTACAGTAGTCCAAGTTCGTGATCTGTATGTCTTTCAAACTAACTGAGTTAAGAAGAAATATTCTTCTGCAATATGTAAAGTATGGTAACTTCGGAGAAATGTTTGGCCAGGCAGATCAGTCAAATCAACCTTGGTGTAACAGGTGTTGCAGCCAGATCACCCTCACATCCTAGATAAATGCAGATGCCATAGAGATCCCCAGCTTTCCATCTTAGTTAACGCTGACCCATAGTTAAGTTTATATTGGTCAATCTCTTGCTGGAAAATACAGTTTGATCCTGAACTTCATGATATATCAGCAGGTTAAAATAGCATGTGTTTTTTGCCCTCTAGCCATTCTATCACTCACATCTCCCACTTTATGACATTACATTCCAATTTATTCCTGTGATACGTAGGCCCTGCCATTTCCCTAGCACCAAGGTCCTTGCCCATTCCTTATTGCTCAATAAGGAATGGTTATTAGAAATAGTCTGCCTGCCCAATGCTAGGAATCAGTATACTAATCAATCTTACTTCCTTCTAAAAGCTGTGGTAAAACAAATCTATTCAACATTAATCCATATGATTGAGCAATTTTTCCCCATTTTTGTCTATCATAGTACATACATTACTATATGTTCACCATATCTCTCTGCAAAATATCCTAGCAGCTGTGTGTATCTCATATACACATGTACAGATATATGTACAGTGGGCAGGACAATGAAGGTATAGATAACAGTCCCAATAACTATGTAACCTCCACCTCCCACACTTTATTGCCTTTTTGGGGGGGGGCACTTTTTCTTCTATTCAGGAACTCTGGTCTTATTTAGAATACACTAAAAGTCACTCTCAGCTAATTGCCTGCATTCTACTTCCATCCTGGTTGAGCTGCTTGGAGTGTTCACCCCAACTGCACAAGAGACACTGTCTATACCAGAGTGTTTGGAAATAGTGGCAATTCTGTGAGAATGAAGAGCAACACAAAACTGGAAACTGGAAAGTTTACAGTATATGAAGTATAATTTCTTGGTTTTACTTATTATAGTGTTGGAGAAAGAACTAGTTACTTACAAATCAAATCAATTTATTGTCATTGTAAGTATATACATAGTATACACATACAACGAAATTCACACAGACACCCAGAGACCAAACCCACATGCACACACATAAAAAATCCCCAAACACTCCCCACCCACTAAAAATCCCCCACTAAGAACACAAACATCTGCACTGCGGGCTAAATAACACTGTTCAACTGTTCACTGCTGGTGGTCTTTAAGTTCATTATTAAGTGCAATTATAGCTCTGGGATAAAAACTATTGAGAAAACGTGTGGTCCGAGTCTTAATTGTTCTGTGTCTTCTGCCAGAGGGCAGCAGTTCAAAAAAGTTGTGAGCAGGATGGGAAAAGTCTCTAAGGATGTTGTGTGACTTCCTCAGACAGCGGGATGTGAAGATGTCATCCAGGGTTGATAGCTGGAGCCCGATGATATTCTGGGCAATTTTAATGGTTCTCTGTAGAGCTTTTTTGTTCGCTACAGAGCTGCTCCCAAACCATACAAGAATGCCATAGGTTAGGACACTCTCAATGGTGCTATGATAGTAGGACAGAAGTAAACGCTGAGATAAATTTAACTTCCCAAGCATTCTCAGGAAATACAGCCTCTTCTGTGCCTTCTTCACTAGCATGTTGGCATTTATAGTCCATGAGAGGTCCTCTGAGATGTAAGTGCCCAGAAATGTAAAACTACCAACCCTCTCCACTTCCTCGCCATTTATGTACAGTGGTAAATGTACATTTCTCTTCCTCCTAAAATCAATAATGAGTTCTTTAGTTTTTTTGATGTTAAGTGTAAGATTATTTTCTTTACACCACAGTATCAACCCTTGTACTTCCTTTCTATAAGCTGACTCATTGTTCTTATTTATGAGCCCCACCACTGTCGTATCGTCTGCAAATTTAATAATTGTGTTGGTGTTACACAGTGGGGTGCAATCATGTGTGTACAGGGAATAGAGGAAGGGACTTAGCACACAGCCCTGGGGAGCTCCTGTACTTAGTACCAAGGTAGAAGAATGGTGAGATCCCATCCTTACTGACTGTGGCCTATCTGTCAGAAAGTCCTTTACCCACACACAAATCTTCTGAGGTAATCCCAGGTTGATCATTTTAAAAAACAACCTATTGGGTAGAATGGTATTAAAAGCAGAGCTATAATCCACAAACAACAGCCTCGCATAAGTTCCCTGTTGTTCTAAGTGACTCAATACAGTATGAGAACTTACCTTTAATATTTGGATATTTGGATTTTTTTGAACAAAAATCCTGTAATTCTTCATTCTGGGAGTTCCACCTAACATACAGGCTCCTTGCATATACCTAAATATGGCCTCTCTGGCAGGAAGGCCTCAACCAAAAGACTTTAGTTCCCTGTTCAAAAATAATGCTCTTAGCTGGCACTGGGACAGGAACAGAAAACTTTGGAGAAACTAGTCTTAACTAAGCCTCAAAACCTTCCGGTTGAAGCCTTTCTCCCAGGTGAACCATATTTCAGTGTCTGTCTATCAGGCAGAACACCCAGAACAGAGAACTATGGGATTTCTCATTCAAGAAATAAAAAAAATCCCATTCTTAGTTACATTATATTTTTGTCTGCCTACTTACTATGTTTTTTTTACTTTCTGTAAACTAAAATAAAAACCTTGAGATTGGTAAGAAATGACATAAAACTTGAACAACTGCTATCAAAATGCTTCTAGAAATGCCTTCAAATGTCTCAAAATGCTGTTCTAAAGTAATTTTGAAAAGAACTAGAGAACATTGCTCATTACACCAACAGAGTAATGTCTACCCTACTCATTATCTAATTTTTGAACTATAATTTCATTACACCCTCATTACCCCATAAAGTAACTGGCTGCAAGTAATTATGTTACTGGTAGCTCATTAGCCACAATCTTATTGCCAGTTAACACTTCCACAAGGGGAATTACATTAAGTCTTGGTGGCAAATTGCCTCTCATTAATAGGGTGCTGCTTGTGTCTATGGATATATGCCCTGTCATGTGAACAGACATGCATCTAGAATAGCCACAAGTATGCCATTCTTTTAATGAGCTGCCATGTACCCTCAAGACCTAAGCATTTTCTTTTATGGAAGCATAAATCAGTAGCAGGGGTGTACCGTTGAACTTCAATTCCCAGAACTCGACAGTCAGAATTCTGGAAGTTCCATCCCACAGACTCACACCTCATTTCAATCACCTGCACAAGGCCAAGGCCTCCAAGGTTGCATTGCATTCAAGGTCAAATTTTCTGCTGCAATGCTTCCTGGACATGGTAGTCTTGCTACCCTTTAGGCTATATAGAAATGCCTCTTCCCCCCCCCCCCCAACCGCAAAGAACTACCACACCCAGGAAGCACCATATCAGCTTCCTCTCAAGAAGCATTGCATCAGGAAATGAGAGCTTATCCTTGTATAGATGAGTGAAATAAGTGTCGGCAGATATGGGCGTGTGGAGTGGAACTCCATGAATTGTGCCTGGGGAATTTCAGAAAATTCTCAAGAGTTGAACTTTTTTTTTTTTTTTTAAAGGTACACTCCTAATCTTTAGTAAAATCCTGGCCAATCCTTCCACACTCTGGAGAAAGGAATGGAAGATCTGAGTTCAGAGCAGGCAGCAAGTTTACAGGCTACAAAATTCAGTCAGAAAATAGTCCAAAGAACATGGATAGTTTGCTAGCAAACACTGTTAAAGAATGGGAGTAAAATAGAAGGGATCTTGAGATACAGAAGAGTGAGGAAAAAAATATCATCATAACATCCCTGTGAAGCAGGTTTGGCTAAAAGAGAGAAACTAGTCCAAAATTACTAAGTTCACTCAATGCCTTTTTGTTTGTTTGTTTGTTTGTTTTTTGTTTTTTTGTTAAGCCACAATTTACAATTCTTGTTGGACCACAGATCCCATTGCAGGGACCTGCAAAAGTATCTCAATCGGGGTGGAATGTAAACCCAATTAAACCCAACTGTAATATTCCTTGTCATTGTGGTTTACTTCATCTCTCAAAACACTGTTGATTGTTTAGAAATTAGTGCAAGCTTAAGAACAACTCAAACAATTAGAGCCAGTCTGGTTAAATGAATGATTTAGAGTGCACATATCTCTCAGTCTAACTTACCTCAAAGAAATACAGTATAAATACACAAAGCAACATCTGTAGTAGAAATGCTCCTACCTACTATCGTGTAAATAGCTGGCTCGAAGGAAATCATATAATTCTATCGTGTATATACAAAGTATATACGTTGCTATTATTTTCCATTTGATAGATCTAAAAAGTTCAGGTCAGTATCCTGTTGAGTCCCTCCACTAGTGTAACATCCACTGCATGAACAGTTGGTGAGCAGCAAAGTTGTGTAAGGGGGTATCCAGTATCTCTTTGTGCAAGGAGAAGCCCCATTCATGCCAATGGCTGTTTTCTGTGATCTCCTGAAATGAAAACTGCATTGAGCCACACAGGCAGAGCATATCACTCCACCAGCAAGCAAACAGAATACTGACCTCTGTTTTTTTGCACACACATGCTATTCCTAAAGTCTATTTCCCCCTAACGTTTCAGTACGTTAAGAATGTGTACACTCTGTAAAATGGACCAACATGCCTTGATACACTTTCAGATCACAGTATGCCCATTATCTAAAGGAATCATCTTCCAGACAAGAACTGATAGCAACAGGTGCAGGAAATTATTATGATACAGAAGGAAGAGTAATCAACTTTTCTTGATGCTATATTAAACTGCAAAATTATCTTCCTTTGCTATTTCCCAAAATCTTCAAAATCTATTTGTCACGTTTCTTGTAAAAATATGTCAAAAGCAAGTTGCTCGAGAGAAGAGCTGCGTTCGCTGAGGGAAAAATGTGGAAAAATGGTTTTCCTCAGGAAAAGACTGCAAAACAAAAGAAAATCTTCTTGGGGAGACAATGAAGGCAAAATATTTTACCCTCTTGGTTATGTATTTTTAAAATGAAGCATCAGCATTACTCACCTATACTAAGATGGGGACATTTAACAGACTTACACTCACTTGGAAACATGGTGTGGGTGGCAATACGACATGCTCATGCTGTGCAAAGCTGTGCCTCTTTTATAATAAAAATAAAAGACTGTTTCAGCCTTAAAACCAACAAGCAATAGTTGTGGCTATCACACTAAAATGATGCATACTGGCAATCATTCAACATTCATACCTTCATCTCTATGACTGTCTGAAGAGCCTTCGTCTTTGCTGGCTCAGGCTGGAGTTGGGTCCTTCTGTGCAGTTCCTGTGGAGGGACACGATAGAAGTAAGCTTGGCGACTCATCTTCCTATTCTTTGGTCAATAAAACAGCTCTGACACTGCTCACAGCAGAATTCAAAGTTCAGACATACAGAAGTCCAGATGCTACAGGTACAACGTTGCTGTTTCCAATTCCCTCTAGCATCACTGCTCTCTCTAGCTTATATTACAGGCAGGGCTCACAGCACATGCGCTATTTCTGAAGCCTTTATCAATAATTAATGTCAACTGTGACAAAGGCAGCATGTTGTATTTGGACTCAAAAGAGATTACAACACGGCTGCTTCCCTGCCCAGAGATCAAGTAATAAGTCATTCAATTACAGTACATTATATTGCTAATTCAAAAAACAGTAGGAAACACATAAATGCCATTTAAAATCTTCTGTGGAACTTCACCACTCACAGTTTTCCTACTAATACTTGACACAAGCAATTCAGAGACATTACATTCATATTTGACATTTTCAAAATGATAATTATAAGGGGAATTGATGCAGAACCATCTAAAGTAGGATTTATTAGGTTGGTTCATCATTTCTTCTGTGACACAATCTTTTCGGAACCTGCATCTCACTCCCTAAAGATATTTACTTATGTGTTAGTCTCAGTAATTTCAGTGAGATTCTCTTCCAAAACATATTTAAGAATCAAGGTGCATACGAAATACAGACAGTTTTTGCTACACAGGAATGTGTAATTAGACAAGTGACAGAAAACACACTCTACTTGGAAGTTCTTCTCTGCAAAGCATTGAAATGAATGGGATGTATACAATCATGTTATCTATTCATTTTAGAGGCTTTGGCAGAGCTTTACAAATGGATGATACACACAGCAAGTAGCTCTTTCAAATTAAATTAGAGCTTATATATTGTCAATCTGATTAGTTCTTTTTTAACTCACACATGTAAAAATCCTTCACTTCTGTGTCACTTGGCTATACAAACTGTGTTATCATTTCTTTCATTATCTTTCCACTGTCTTCCTAGAGGTAAAGAATAACTGGAGGCACGTCTACTTGGAGTGGGCTAGTGCAGCCTAAATAGGGTCACTTGGGATTGAGTGGAGGTGCAATATGCCATTTAGTGCAATCCTCACATCCAAATGGCATATTGGAGCTCAAGTGACCCTATCTGGTCCAGCTCCTTTCAATATTGTGACATGGCTTAATAAGTGAGCCACTTCAGGATATTGGCAAATTGAACACTTCCTCTGCTCCTTGGCAAAAGGGCAGGGGAAGTGAATTTTTTTAAAAAAAAAAAGACACTTGTAGACTATTGCTGAGGCACTGCATCACTTAAAAAATAATAATATATACATATTTAGTTAGTCTGAAGGGCCACTTCAGAAACTAGATTCGGCTGTGGACAGTTTCTTGACTGGTATTTTAAGAGAAGCCAAAGAAAATATCATTTTTTTTCTTTTCTTTTTTTTCTTTCCAGTGCCTCAGCAATAGTCTATTAGAGACTTGTTTAAAAATTTCCCTTCCCATGCCCCTCCACCGAGCAGGACTTATTAAGCCACTTAATGATATTGGAAATTCAAACCAGAAGAAGCCTTGACAGCTGGTGAGGCTTCCTTTTGGTCTGTTCCCAGAAATCATACACGCTGGAGATGGACTGAACTAGAGTGATCCTACCTGCACCAAAAAAGTAGAAGCCCCGACAGGGGCTCAAAAAGGTGCAGATAGGAGTACTCTGAGGTTAGTTTGGTTCACTCTAGTGATTACTTTGTGTGATCACTGGGAAAAAAAGTGGGCCAAATCTGTCCCTGCAGCAGACCAAAAAGCAGAACAAATGCCCATCTGATTGAGTCCTGAGTGATTTCACCTGGATCCTCTTCCACACCCGTTCTCAGCCTACAGAAGTGGGGAACC
Source organism: Intellagama lesueurii (assembly GCA_037013535.1). NCBI lineage: Eukaryota > Metazoa > Chordata > Lepidosauria > Squamata > Agamidae > Intellagama > Intellagama lesueurii. The sequence goes on from JBAJHW010000002.1 coordinate 249,613,210, forward strand.
TGTGGTTCAAGGGTGTGGTATCTGTAGACCTTCAGATATTGAATTAGATCTCCCATCATCCTTGAACTTTGGTTATGCTGCCAGTGGCTGAGTTTGAAGCTAACACCTGGAGAGTCACAGGTTCATCACACCTCCTTTAATTTATTACCATGTGCTCAAGCAATTCACCTGAAAACAAACCCCACTAGTCAACTATCCTTGATAGGTAAGTGGAATTCACTGTTTCAACTCCAGCTCCCACAAAGCAGCTAATTTACTATTATATTCCACAAAAATATAAAGAGGTGATTCTAGAAATGGTGGAAACAGTAATTTACTTAGCATGTCAGTCATTCTTCCTTTTCCCACTCATGACATACAGTTTATATTTTGACAAACAGTAATTTAACCATCCTGTCTATCTTAATTTTACATTATCATCACTGGATATTAGGGTCAAACTAGACATGACATCATTTATTTCTCTGCTATACAGAGGGATGATTTAGATCAGAGAAACCTTTTTCCCTCCAAGCCACAGCCCTAATCCAAGTCACACACATCCTAGAGCTACCATTATCTGTTGAGTACAAAACATAAAAATACAACCAGTGCCTGCATGTCTCTCCTCCATAGCAGTTCTGGAAAGCAAAACTGCATCGGGGGATTGACACAGAGAAAAGACCAAGCACCCTTCTTTCTCCAACTTAGTGTTCAAGCCTGAAAAGAAATCAGCCTGACCCATTATTGCGTTTTGAAAGAAAAAATAAAAATACAGAGAGCCATGCATCTCTGTATCACTTCCAGTTTGATCCATCATGACCAAGAAAACATCTGACACTTAAGTGATATTCAGTTTTTCAAAAATGCCTTTTGGATTAATGTGTTGTACCAAAAGATGTCCATGTTTACTCAAGATCCAGAATGTTAGGAAACTACACACCATTAACAAATGTGTCATGTAGCCAATCCCCTTCACAGATTGCTGCCTTGTCATGGCGAAGGGGCTTGAGTAATTCAGAGAAGCTATGGGCTATGCCGTGCAGGGACACCCAAGACGGACAGGTCATAGTGGAAAGTTCTGACTAAACGCGATCCACCTGGAGCAGGAACTGGCAAGCCACTCCAGGATCTTTGCCAAGAAAATTCCATGGACAGAAACAAACGGCTAAAATATATGACGCTAGAAGATGAGCCCCTCAGGTCGGAAGGCGTCCAACATGCTACTGAGGAAGAGCGGAGGACAAGTACAAGTAGCTCCAGAGCTAATGAAGTGGTTGGGCCAAAGCCGAAAGGACGCTCAGCTGCGGACGCGCCTGGAAGTGAAAGTAAAGTCTGATGCTGCAAAGTAAAATACTGCATAGGAACCTGGAATGTAAGATCTATGAACCTTGGTAAGCTGGATGTGGTCAAAAAGGAGATGGCAAGAATAAACATTGACATCCTGGGCGTCAGTGAACTAAAATGGACGGGAATGGGCGAATTCAATTCAGACGATTATCATATCTACTATTATGGCCAAGAATCCCATAGAAGAAATGGAGTAGGCCTCATAGTCAGCAAAAGAGTGGGAAAAGCTGTACTGGGATACAATCTCAAAAATGATAGAATGATTTCAATACGAATCCAAGGCAGACCTTTCAACATCACAGTAATCCAAGTTTATGCACCAACCACCGATGCTGAAGAGGCTGAAAATGACCTATGAAGACTTACAACACCTTCTAGAACTGACACCAAAGAAAGATGTTCTTCTCATTATAGGGGACTGGAATGCTAAAGTATGGAGTCAAGAAATAAAAGGAACAACAGGTAAGTTTGGCCTTGGAGTTCAAAACGAAGCAGGGCAAAGGCTAATAGAGTTTTGTCAAGAGAACAAGCTGGTCATCACAAACACTCTTTTCCAACAACACAACAGGCGACTCTACACATGGACATCACCAGATGGGCAATACCGAAATCAGATTGATTATGTTCTCTGCAGACAAAGATGGAGAAGCTCTATACAGTCAGCAAAAACAAGACCTGGAGCTGATTGTGGCACTGATCATCAGCTTCTTATAGCAAAACTCAAGCTTAAACTGAAGAAAGTAGGAAAAACCACTGGGCTAGTCAGGTATAATCTAAACCAAATCCCTTATGAACACACAGTGGAAGTGAAGAACAGATTTAAGGAACTAGATTTGGTGGACAGAGTGCCTGAAGAACTATGGATGGAGGCTCGTAACATTGTACAGGAGGCAGCAACAAAAACCATCCCAAAGAAAAGGAAATGCAAGAAAGCAAAGTGGCTGTCCAACCAAGTCTTACAAATAGCAGAGAAGAGACGGGAAACCAAATGCAAGGGAGATAGGGAAAGTTACAGAAAATTGAATGCTGACTTCCAAAGAATAGCAAGGAGAGACAAGAGGGCCTTCTTAAATGAACAGTGCAAAGATATAGAGGAAAAGAATAGAAAGAGAAAAACCAGAGATCTGTTCAATTTATTTATTTATTTATTTATTGAATTTATATCCCGCCCATCTAGTCAGTAGACTACTCTGGGCGGCGAACAACATATAAAATATAGCAATTTAAAAAATAACAATGATATAAGACATCATAATCAAACTGGTTCAAGATGGAAAAGGTGAGAAGGATAAATCAAATAGTGGTTGGAGGGAAGGCCTGCCTAAACAGCCAGGTTTTCAATTGACTTTTAAAGATGCCCAGCGAAGGGGCCATGCGGATCTCCGGAGGGAGATTATTCCAAAGGCGAGGAGCCACTGCCGAGAAGGCAATTTTCAAGAAAATTGGAGATATTAAAGGAACATTTTGTGCAAAGATGGACATGATAAAGGACAAAAATGGTAGGGACCTCACAGAAGCAGAAGACATCAAGAAGAGGTGGCAAGAATACACAGAGGAATTATACCAGAAAGATCTGGATGTCCTGGACAACCCAGATAGTGTGGTTGCTGACCTTGAGCCAGACATCCTGGATAGCGAAGTCAAGTGGGCCTTAGAAAGCACGGCTAAGTGGAGGTGATGGCATTCCTGTTGAACTATTTAAAGGACAGATCCTAAAGGACAGATCCTGAAGCTTTGGCTCCAATACTTTGGACATCTCATGAGAAAGGAAGACTCCCTGGAAAAGACCCTGATGTTGGGAAAATGTGAAGGCAAGAGGAGAAGGGGATGACAGAGGACAACATGGTTGGACAGTGTCATCGAAGCTACCAACATGAATTTGACCCAACTCTGGGAGGCAGTGGAAGACAGGAGGGCCTGGCGTGCTCTGGTCCATGAGGTCACGAAGAGTCGGACACGACTTAACAACTAAACAACAACATGTAGCCAATAAGGAATATAGTATGGAATCTGTATTTAATTCCAGAATTACCTCTGCCAAGGACCTGGATTGCTGTCCATGACAGAATGTCATTCCTTAACATTTGTTTTATCTGTTCACTGGAATAGACAGTTGGAGTCTGTGCAACTGAAACTATCAATTGCCTCTGGCTGCCACTCCATGTTACAAGTAACCCCAGCGACCTGCACCATCCACATAAAATGACAGATTCATAAAGGACCTTGTGGTATCCATTATAGTTTTTCACTAGAAAATATTATAAAGCAAAATAAAACAGCATTATTGAACTTGCTTGATGGTATGCAGAACTTTATGGTCACAACATTTTCCAGTTTCACCATAAACACAGTGTTTTCTTTATGAGAGTAGCTGGTGCATTGCTGCATGACTGCACAGCGAGTTAAAACACACACACAATTGGGGCTTGCCATATCCCTTCTCTCTGATATACATGTCAAACCTTTCTTTATCTTGTCACTTGACTACTGAGGTAATAGTCTCTTTAAATCACGACAGGAATAAATGTGTTTTCTTTCATAATCTTCGCTTATTTCCTCTCTTCATCTTTTGCTGCCACCAGCCTTCATCTGCTCCTACTTGTGTGTATGTTTGCTCCCTCACTCAGGTCCCTATAACACCCTCTGCATAGCCAGCCCTCAGGTATTGAACCCAACATCACTCACCTTGAACAGAACAAATAAACTTGTATTAAAATGTTAAAGAATGTTGTTTATTCCTTGACTTTAAATTAATTAAGCACAATCCTTCACTCTCTATTACCTCTCCTTCACCTCAGCTTCTCTCTCTGACCCAGACTGCAAAGTACTCTCACTCCAATCTCTCTACACCAGACTGCTTCACAAACTTCACCAACACTCTACTCCCCTAGTTTCTCCCAGCCAATCAGAACCATTCTTATCAACATCCCATGTTCCTCATTTACAACCTTCCATTACACACATACCAAACCAATGTATTTCAAACAATACATTTACCATCACAATGCATTTAAATATAACTGGGCATCACAGTGCTCTTAACTCCCTTCCAAGTCTGCAAAACTTCAGCTTATGTATGAAAATTGAGAAGTAATTCCATACCATTGTGGTCAAGGACATATATAAAAGCCAGTAGATCAGGCCCTATACTGTTAGGCACACTCATTTTTTGAGATTTTGACAACTGTGAAGTATCTCTTACAAAACCATACTTCTGCTGGATGTTGCCTATTGTCTTGAAGGTTTTTTTAAAAACCAGTTTTAAGTGCAATTTTGAAATGTATTTTTAAAATACATTTTCAAAGTAACTTTTTAGTGTTACTTCTTGGAGTGCTGAAGTTTAATGTAAAAATAAATAAATCACATTTTCAATTATGTATCTGAGGGTCAAAGGCATGTATGTTTCTAGTTGCCCTGCCCCTTTCCAGTCATGTCTGTGGGAATTGGAAGGGATCATGGCACAAGGGGAAGGAGATTTTACCCTGGTATACTGCCTGTGAAGCTCCTCTGCAGGGCTCTGTAGAGGAAACTTCCACCATGGGAGCTTCCCTTTCACCCACCGACCGGGTTGAATAGCTTCAACTAGCAATGTTCACATAAGTAGTAGCAAAAGAGAAATTATTAAGCCTTCTCTGCTCATGTTTTTGTCTGGGGCCTTTTTACTGCTGACGGTTAAAAGTAAAAAAAGAAGAAAGTGGGGACCTATTATTGCAATGTTTCCACTGGCTTCCTGTTCACTACCATGCTTAATTCACGGTGTTGGTTATTACGCATAAAGCTTTAAATGATTTAGGATCCTGATACCTGCTGGAACATCTCTCCTACAAAACAGCTACCCCCTCCAACCTGTTCCTTGCATTCATTATTGTTAAAAGAAGCAACACCTAAGGAGACCAAGAAAGCTACTACTAGAAACTGGGTGTTTTCAATTGCAGCCCCATATCTTTCCTCCTCCTCCTCTTGGGAGGAAAGCGATGACAAACCTAGACAACATCTTAAAAAGCAGAGACATCACCTTGCCGACAAAGGTCCGCATAGTCAAAGCTATGGTTTTTCCAGTAGCGATGTATGGAAGTGAGAGCTGGACCATAAAGAAGGCTAACCGCCGAAGAATTGATGCTTTTGAATTGTGGTGCTGGAGGAGACTCTTGAGAGTCCCCTGGACTGCAAGGAGAACAAACCTATCAATTCTGAAGGAAATCAACTCTGAGTGCTCACTGGAAGGACAGATCCTGAAGCAGAGGCTCCGATACTTTGTCCATCTCATGAGAAGAGGTCTGGAAAAGACCCTGATGTTGGGAAAGTGTGAAGGCAAGAGGAGAAGGGGATGACAGAGGACGAGATGGTTGGACAGTGTCATCGAAGCTACCAACATGAATTTGACCCAACTCCGGGAGGCAGTGGAAGACAGGAGGGCCTGGCGTGCTCTGGTCCATGGGGTCACGAAGAGTCGGACACGACTAAACAACAACAATCTTTGGAATAAATTACCAGTAGAGGTTTTCCAGGTGACCTCCCATTCAGTTTCTAAGAAGCTACTTAAAACAGCACTGTTTAAAGCTGTACTTTGTTAATGTGTTATTTGATGTCCAAATGTGATTTATTCATTTTTTACTTACGCCAGATATGGCGAGTTATGTGGTTTTGTTTTTTTAATGCTTGTAATCGGTATTGTCTTATCTGAAGTTTATCTGTATTGGTTGTTAACCACTCTGAGAGTGCATATCACATTACTGGGTATTATATAAGTTAAATAAAGAAATAAATGCAATAGATATTTAACATCACAGTTATTATGCCTCCACATCAGTTACAATCCTAAATATATTTAACTTGAAGTTTGGTCCATTGAAGAAGATCAGAAAATGCATCTGAGTAAACATGCACAGCATTGTGCTGTTACCCAGCCAAATTTAACATTCACAAGTATTGGTGGTTTAAACAGTTGATGTTGAAATTCGGTTGTAATAATTTACTTATTTTCTCCTACTAATACCAATCAGGCTTCAAAGTGCTTAATTTGGGTTGATTTATCACTTACTTTTACGGCTAGTGTGCTGTTGCTAAAACATGGAGTGGAAAAGAAACTGTTTGAGCATACTCCTGCTCCAGCAGGCTCCTTGTAACATGCTTGTTATTATACTGGTTGCAAGACTGATCACACAATTGATCATGTAACAGGGAGCCGACTGAAGCATTAGGGATATTTACATGATTTCCCTTTGTGAATACGTAATTGCAAGAATGGAAATTGAGCATTCAGCTTTTTATTAAGAAATGTGCATTCTAAGAGTTACTTTGCAATCAAGAGAAAAAGGGGGGAAAAACCTCTGGGAAAAAAACAACAGAATCCTGACTGTAAAAAACTATAGGATTGTGATTCTAAAATTCCATTGGTTAATATATTTCATTGCCTAAAACATCTAATTGGTTAGAGCAATTTCTACAAAAATTAGAATTAGGTAATAAATGTTCTACCTTCTAGTTTACATCTCCTGCTTACAGGAAAAGAAACATTAAGGCAGTTATTCACTTCTGTATAAAAACAATGAACAAAAGACCTGTTTATAAGACTAGAAAAGCAAGGCAATCACTGTCTGTTTGCAACTATTTGAAGGACACCAGCATAACACTAGTGAAGGCATGTGGCAGAACTACACTTTAATATCACAACTTTTTTCCTGGCCTAGTCTGCCAGGAAATGAGAGCTGCATTAAATTCATTTTATACTGGCTTTATTTTCAAAATGTTTGATTAAACTTTCTCATTTAGGCAATGAGTTTGAAAGCCAAATCAGACAAACTGGCCAAAAAGTGAGAAACAAAATCAGAGCTTTGAGGTAACAGGTTATTTATAGATTCATTATCTGTATGAAAAAATGAATTTGTTGTAAATGCATTCCTTTTTCCAGTGGCAAAGGCAGAATGTAATTTAATTACATCCCACACTGTAATCAACAAGGAACAACTGCACTGCTTTTGCACTGTAACTGTAGTTGTTATACTTGAAACAAATTTATATTTCCTTTTTGTTCTTTTACTTCTTACAATGTGGGGCCCCATTAAACAGTAGGGGAAGAGTGGAGGAGGAATATCACATGATTTGTGTTCACTGCTGCTGCGTCACATGTTGTGTTGTACACTACTCTGATGGCACTGAAAGAGGGACCAGGATAGCAAGGAGCTGAGCAACAAGGTGGTTGAGAAAAAATAATTATCTGTAATTTCCTGAGAACATAGAGGAAGTATACTTGTATTGTATTGTATTTCTAGAGCATGGATTACCATAGTTTACAGGAAAGGGGATGGGGAGAAGATTAGAGGTTGCCAGCCAACCTTCATGCAGCAATCAGCAGCATCACAACAAATATAAAGTAGACTGGACTCCTTGTTTATCCAAAATCCTGTTCTCTTCAATCAAAAGGAAGTTCAGTACTGCTTTTTAAACTTTAAGTTTGACCTCTCTTTCCACACCTTAATAAGAAGTATCTCAATATCAACAGGATTACTGAGAAGAAGTCAGCATTATATGCTATTCTATCATACGGTGGTAACCATTCACTAGGAATAGAAATGGAGGGAGCCTCCCTGAAGAATGTGAGGAATGTGAACACATTTGGGCACCTTGTCAGCTGATCCTTCTGCTCCAGAAGGTCCAACAGAAAGCTGTTCATTGTAGGAATACCACCGGATGAGTGACTATATGACTTTGACAATGGCCTGCAAGGAGCCATTGATAACAAAAAGCATAGCAAGGACCAAAATTAACAATAATCTCTGCTAACATAGAGATACCTAAACAATGCATCAGCTCTGCCACAGACACGATTGTGATATACTTTATTTTCTGCAAATGCAGCCATCAGTGGTGCCCAAAATATCTGGCATGAAATTTGCAGCTCAGAGACAGTTAGATTAGGGATCCTTCAGTCTCGAGAGACTATGGTAACGTGCTCTGTATGGAGGACTTGGAATAGCGTCTAGTGTGGCTGAGAAGGCCAATTCGAGAGTGACAATCCCTTCCACGCTGAAGACAAATACAATCTGTCCCCTGTCCAGCTCCCTGATTTTGCTGGCTTCGGGACTGCCTCTTTGCCTCAGCCTGCTGGACAACTGTCTCTTCAAAATGGGAGAGGCCATGCTGCACCGCCTGCCTCCAGGCTGAACGCTCAGACGTCAAGGTTTCCCATCTGTTGAGGTCCATTCCTAAGGCCTTCAGATCCCGCTTGCAGATATCCTTGTATCGCAGCTGTGGTCTCCCTCTGGGGTGCTTTCCCTGCACTAATTCTCCATATAGGAGATCTTTTGGAATCTGACCATCAGCCATTCTCACGACATGCCCGAGCCAACATAGACGTTGCTGTTTCAGTAATGTATACATGCTAAAAATTCCAGCTCGTTCTAGGACTACTCTATTTGGAACTTAGTCCTGCCTGGTGATACCAAAAATGCGTTGGAGACAATGCATATGGAACGTGTTCAACTTCCTATCCTGCCGTGCACGAAGAGTCCAGGACTCACTGCAATACAGGAGTGTGCTCAGGACACAGGCTCTATAGACCTGGATCTTGGTATATGCCATCAGCTTCTTATTAAGCCATACTCTCTTTGTGAGTCTAGAGAACATGGTAGCTGCTTTGCCAATGCGTTTATCCAGCTCGACATCTAGGGAGAGAGTGTCAGAGATCGTTGAGCCAAGGTACACAAAGTCACGAACAACCTCCAATTCTTGTGTGGAGATGGTAATAGAGGGAGGTGAGGCCACGCCCTGGCCCATGACTTGTGTTTTCTTCAGGCTGATTGTTAATCCAAAGTCTTGGCAGGCCTTGCTAAAATGATTCATGAGTTGTTGGAGGTCTTCAGCAGAGTGGGCAACAGCACCTGCATCATTGGCGAAGAGGAAGTCCCGCATGCATTTCAGCTGGACTTTGGTCTTCGCTCTCAATCTAGAGAGATTAAAGAGCTTTCCATCTAATCTAGTCCGGAGATAGACACCTTCTGTTGCAGTTCCAAAGGCGTGCTTCAGCATGACAGCAAAAAAGATCCCAAACAGGGTCGGCGCGAGGACACAGCCCTGTTTCACTCTGCTTCGGATGTCAAAGGGATCTGATGTTGAGCCATCAAAAACTATAGTGCCCTTCATTTCCTCATGAAAGGACCTGATAATGTTAAGGAGTCGAGGTGGACATCCAATCTTGGGAAGTATTTTAAAAAGGCCGTCCCTGCTAACCAAAGGCCTTTGTAAGATCTATGAAGGCCACAAAGAGTGGCTGTCGTTGTTCCCTACATTTCTCCTGCAACTGTCTGAGGGAAAATACTATGTCAGTGGTGGATCTATTAGCTCGAAATCCACACTGTGATTCTGGAATGAGACAGTGTGGAAGAACTATATTAGTAAAACCTGACATCCCAATATTGTCTACTGCTGTTACAGGACAGGATGATACAGAAATAATAACAGTGGAGCTGAGTAAGTGTATAGTATCCTCTGTTTACAAATCACTTAATGCAACTTTTTTCTTTGAAACCCGACAATTTTCATAAGCAGAAAATAAAGGTTTTACTCAGAGACTTCGGCAGCCACAGCAGTTTTGTGATATGTACTTGGTAATCAGTGCTAAAATGGGCAGAAACATTCCAGCCAACACTTATTCATAACAGCAAATGTTCCCAATTTTTCACTAGAAAAAGATGAAAATATTTTTATAACCATCAATATTTGCTAATGGGCTTATAGACCGACAGTCCATAAAGTCAGTCTATACTCCAATTCCGAATACACAGCACTGCCTATAATGTGCCAACTCAAGGCAGTGGCTGGTCATCTACAATACCATTCTGCAAGAGATGTAATTTTTAAAAATCCAATTGGCAGAAGTTCAGTACAACATAAGATGGAATTATACAGAACAGTTGTCCAGCCCCAGAGGTTTATAAACTGGCAGTGAAAAGATCATCCCAACTGTCAATGCTTCAGAGATGCAGAACCCAGTTAATTACCTTCAAGGCCTAACACTGGAAATAGTCACCCAAAGGCCCTACTCATGCAAACACTTCAGCAAACCAAACAGATCAACATTAATAACAGATCTGAACATCACCATAGGAAATCAGAACTTAAACTTGAACAAAACTAGCAGCTGGAGACCAATGACCTGACAAGACCATTTAGCTTAAGCAAATTGGGGGGGGGGGGGAGTACTATTTGTAGCTGCAACACATAAACAGATAAAACATTTTGGAATAGTAACAAGAAAATCTTAGTTTAATAAATGTATTGAGACTCTCAGTGTTCTGACAATATAGAGAAGGCTAAGAGTGATTGCTATTTTGAAACCATGTAAGTAATCTACAGAAACCACCTCCCAAAAATTTTAGGCTGATCTCACTACTTTGTCACTTTTATAAAGCCCTGGAAAGAATGATACTTAACAGTCTAAACAGAAGCCCTGGAACTACTACTCATCCCACAACAGGCTGGCTTTAGAACTGGGAAGAATTGCACACCCTAAGTCCTGCATTTAATGCAACATATTGAGGATGGCTTTGGAACTAGGAAAATAACAGGAGTAGCCTTTGCTAACTTCTCAGCAACCCATGACACTGTTCAGCATCAAGTACTACTGTAAAAATCTTATCATTTAACCAAGGACTATAAGGTAGCTAAAGTAATAGCATACCCAATGTTGTGTAGTGGATAGAGTGGTGGATTATGACTCAGGAGACCTGAGTTTGAATTCCCACTGAACCAGGGAAATTCACTGGGGTGTGGAACTACTAAAACTACTTCTTAAATATTTCACTTACATCAAAAACCCTATTAATAATAATCATGTGCCATGAAGTCAATTCTGACTTATGGCAATACTCTTCAGCACACTTTTCCAGGTAGAGAGTACTCGGAAGTGGTTTACCATTCCCTTCTTCTGAGGGCATCCTGGGACTGTGCAGCTTGCCCAAGGCCACACAGGCTGGCTTTACTTGCAGGGGGCACAGTGGGAAATTGAACTCCCAATGTCTGGCTCCACTTATGTCTGATGAAGTGGACTTGTCTACAAAAGTTCATACAAACAAATATAAAAGTTAGTCTTTAAGGTGCCACCACGTTTTGTCTTTTTTTACTTTTAATTTCTATTTTGCTTTTACCTTAAATTATTGTTTCTTTCACCATTTTTCACTCCTCCTTCATCTGAATCTGGTTTTCTGTATATGTTCTGTGTACAGATTGGATAAGGGGATTAAATGCACCCTTGTCTGACACCTCTGCCAATAGGAAACCATTCTGTCTCTCCATATTCTGTCCTAACGGTAGCTTCTTTTCCACAATACAAGTTACACATCAGAACAATCAAGTGCTGAGGCACACTCATTTCTTTCAGAGCAACCCATAATGTTTCATGATTTGCACAGACTAATATTCTTCTAAAATTCTTTGGTGCTCTCCAATAGCCAGCAGATATTTGCAATATAATAATAATATTATTTCATGTGCCTCTTCTTTTTCAGAATCCTGCTAGATAGAACTGTTTCAATCCACGAAGACTGAATCTATCAAAATCCTAATAAGAATATGCAAAACAAAGACTCACAGACTAGAATGCTCAATATACACTCCAATCCCTAAGAAAGGAGATGCCAAAGAGTGCAGTAACCACAGGACAATTGCCTTACTCTCCCATGAAAGCAAAGTGAGCGAGAAATGCCTGAAACCCAATCCTACTAAGATTCAAATATGTGCCTTTTTCCTGAGAAATAAGCAGGCATCACAAAAACTTCTTATCTGGAAGGGTGTCCAACTAGATCATTGTTTCATCCCCAACTACTTAGGTGTTACTTTGGATCATACTGTGATCTAACAAACATTGCAAAATTACAAAGCTAAAGGTTTCTTCAAGGAAGAATATTCTTCAAAAAGCTATTGGGAATCAGTTTGGGTACACAAATACTAACACTAAGAACTACAGCCTTGGCCCTATGCTACTCCACAGGAAAATATGCCAGCCCTGGGTGATATACTTTGGCACAGGCAAAACACATAGACATAGCATCCAATGGAAGTAGAAGAATCACTGCTGGATGCCTAAAGCCAACCCATGTTGATAAAATCAATTACCTAGCAAGCAGTGCACCCAGTGACATGTGAAAAGTGGTAGCAGCTAATAGCAAAAGACTCAAAGCCTCTACATCAAATGTGCATCCACTGTTCAGCTACCATCCTGCTCCCTGCAGATTAAAATCAAGGAAAAGTGTTTGCTTGTTTTTTCAGAATATTTGAGAATCTTGAAGAGACAGCAGAGAATGCCAAGAGTAAAATGTGGAAAGAAAAACTACCTACCTCTTAAAATGGATCCAAACTCAGGAAAGTCTATCCCCTGGTCACAGGACAACTAATTTTTTTCTCACTGACATAGTTCTTTGTGAGTGTGGAGAACAAGCAACTTCACACCTATGCCAGTGTACTCTATGCCCCTCAACATGTACTATGGAAGATCTGATGCTAGCTGCTCCTATATTCTTGATGTTGCCTGTTACTGGACAAAAATTATCTTATATATTTATTAATTTTTCTGTAGCACTAAAGAAAGAAAGAAAGAAAGAAAGAAAGAGTAGTAACTGTTCCTGATGATCAGGAAGATTCATATGGTAAGAAATTATTCATTTCCATCTTCTTGTAAATGGAAACAGCCTAAATAAAAAATTCCAGTTACATCATACATTTTTTCATGTTTAGCCTGCAAAATTTGCAATCTGCCAAACTGAAACCAATTCAAGCACCCCTTTGGTGGAGGGCAGATCTGGGCATATTGTTAATCTACTATGCTATTCCCTTGAAAATAAAAACAGTTCTTTATTGTATCCTATGTGTCTATTTCTTTTGCAAGCATTTTTTTTTCTAGAAAAACAAGAGTTTCTTTTTAAAAAGTAGAATTAATAGTAATTAATTACATTTCTAAGTTTTGCACGACATTATATAACATTTAAAAGAACTATGTTTCAAGCTCTGAACTGAGGCAACTGAGAACATTTAAACATTAACTTGTAATATCTTCAAATATTTGACAGTTGTATTGTGTTGCAGCTAGGCGGGTTGAAAGCTGGCCATTCAAAGACCAATCTTGCCAAGATCTCATCAGCAAATATTATAGTTAGTTTTAAAACTGAACAGCTCCCGAAGGGGACTTTGAGTGAATTGGCGTATGAACTGAGTGTCATACATCACCCATGGAAACAAGCCAGAATTTCCACCCCTTTCGTCAAAGATGTATAGACTATCAAAGATGAGTATTCCTAGATGTCTATCATAATATGCAGCCTTGCCTCATAATACTTTTCCTGTTTGCACTATAAATCAAACTTACTTAAAAGCTTGTCTTTCCTATTCCTTCTGGTAAAATGCAACAGACAATGGAATTCTGGAGAAGATCAGAAAATGACTTGCAGTTTATTATTCTGTGTAGGTAACCCTTCCAATCAGGTTTAAATGTTTATAAGCTCCCACAAGACACACATTGTTCTGTATATAATTTGTTCTGTAGAATTGTTTTTAAAGAAGTATGACACATCTGTTGTGTCACTTTTTATGATATGTGTGTGTGTGTAGATATAGATATATATATTCTTCTTTCCCACAGTTCTTCTGAAGGATATTTGGATTAAACAATTACTTAAGTTAAATTCTGAAATTTTACACAGACTCTATAATTTTCCATCAAGACCTATACTATTTCCCTACATACACTGGAAATAAGATTCTAGCTAGAGATGGGGATACTGTATTCATATTCATATACGAATACCCTTGCACAGGTGGACATAACGAGGATCCAGCCCCCTGGGGCCAGACTGTCCACTCACCTTCCGCTGTTGCCGCAGGCTCCGCGCTCCCTTCCTATCGCTCCAGAGCTCGCGGTCTGCGAGCCACTCCTGGCAGGAGGACGAGCCTCGCTGCCAGGTCGAACAGTGCTTGCAGACCACGAGCTCCGGAGTGATAGGAAGGGAGCGCTCAAAGAGCAGAACAAAGAATCTGCTTTGACACCTGCCACCACTACACTAGTGACACTCAGCTCTATCTTCACTTGTCATCTGAGTCAGGTGAAACTGTCAAGTGCTGACTCAGGGCTTGAATTTGACAATTATTATTATTAGTAGTATTGTTTTGACTTATATACCACTCCATAGTACTAAAACACCTACTAGGTGGTATACAAGATAATTATGCAAGGGATGCTTTGCGTTCCAGTACGTTGGGTACTCATTTTACTGACCTTGGAAGGATGGAAGACTGAGTCAACCTTGAGCCAGCTACCTGAATCCATCAGGATTGAACTCAAATTTTGAGGAAAGGCTTTACTGCAGTTTAACCACTGAGTTATGGGGCTCACTAAACAATGTGCTAAACAAGGAGGTTCAACCCTGATTTTTTTTTCTGTTTTTTTCCCTTTTTCCCTTTTCCCCTATATAAGCAGCGTTTGCTATTATCCTCAGTTTTCAGTATCCACAGGATGGGGGAGCTTGGAACCAATCACCAGCGGATATGGGGGTCCCAGTGTACAATGCACTTTTTAAACAGGCCAGCTGGGGTGATAAAAAGGCAGGAAGGTCTCAAACGAAATGATCGACAAACACTAACAATGAATACTAACTATATAGTATAGTGACAAAGATAAGAGTCAAAGTATGAAAAGGCTCTAGAAACATGCTGTGACAAATTTTCTTGACGGTAGCTAACGGGAACTGAGAGATCACCCCTAGACGCAGGGACATGCGCAGTAGAGGATGGCTGTCCTAACAGTCTTTTTGCTTTGAGCTCTAGAATGATCCAGTCACCGAAACACCCAGATGTAAGATTCACAGATACCACAACAAAGAAATGCGGCCTACAAATTACTGACAAACAAACAAATTCTGGCTTTCATGCATAGACAGGAACGCACAAGTTATCATTATTGTTTTCTTTGACCAGCAGTAGTAGAAACACTTCTCCAATTTTCTGCCTGAGGTGCCAAAAATAATTTGACTAGACTTGCACCATGATTTTGAAGAGTGGAAGGAAGCCATTTACTGCTGCTTCACAAGAAACAAAATATGTTGGGCTTGGAGCAGACTCTTATCACTAGTATGACAAGTGATGGGTAGCACACTTTATGATGTTGTGTTGGCAATCCTATCCTCTTCTGTCACTGTTATGAAGACACACAAAGTAAGATATATGGTTGCATGGACAGAAGTCTTTTAAGTGTAACTGAACAGCAACAGCAACAACAGAACACAGCTGAAACTATCAGAGCTTTTATTAAACAGCATCCATTGTGGAATAGGTTCTGACATCACCACAGAAGAATCTGTTGCCTGTAAACGCTGTGCAACAGATGGAAAAGTAGCAGGTTGCAGTCTTCCACCACCACCACCAAGTAACCTTGATGATGGTCACAGCTCCACCTGTTAGAGTTTGATCTTTCCCCTCGTATACCTTCTCCTCCTGGAACTGGCTTATAGCAAGCATAGCATGAAGTGGAGAACATTTTTGGTTCTCCACACACTGGATGGCTACCTGGTTGCCTGTGGAGAAACAGAGAGATAGTAGTGAATAATGTTTGGTAGCTATAATCTCTAGCAGAGATATAATTAATTACTAAGAGCTCACTGGCGGTGGTATGTGAAAGAGGGTACTATCACCAAGGGAAGTGTTCTGGCACTGCATATGCCTCAGCCTAGACACTCCAGTACCCCCACCAGGAGTTCCTTTGATGTTATTCTTTAATGGCAGCATGAGAGAAAATAAAAAGGGAATACTTACTCATGTCTTTGGGAGTTTTACACTGACATTCAGTCTGCAATATTTGGTTAATGCAATCCTGAAAGAAAGAATATGGGTAAAAGGTATGAGGGCAACAGGGGCAATAATAGAATGCAGCATTTGATGTTCAGCAAACCAAACAAATAATTGTTTTTTTTCTCTAAGTGCCTTCCTCAGTACATATAACACTGTATACCAGTGAAAAACAAAGTGCAGTTCTCCAGATGTTGCTGGACTGCAATTCTCAGTATTTCTCATGACTTGCTTTTCTGGCACCTGTACTCTAACAACATTTTACCACTCCTACTGTACATAAATAGCACATTATCCTTTATCTTCTCTGTGGCCAAATATTCTACTCTGTTTAGGACAGGAGACTTGTAAAGTCAGCTACCACCTCCTCATATTCCAAGGGGAGCTAAGAGGGATTCTATCGTCATGGGTGCCTTGATATTCTACATCTACTGGGATGCACAGGGGACATTCAGTACTAAAGGGTGCTCAATATTACTTCTCTGAGGCATAGATCCCTTCCAAGGTAGCCAACATACTCCCTGCTCCCACACATTATGCTTACCTGTTCTGAAATGCCTTTGTCTTGCAGCAGATAACTTGTGATTCCTGCTGGATATGTGTATTTGCAGCACAAGAGTATACTTCAAGTAGAGTAGTACCTGTAATGGTTCTCATAAGAACAAGTATTATCTGTCTGCCACTCTTCTGTTTTTAATTTTATTTGTTTATTATTTGTGTAAAGGACTTCTATGCAAAGGATTCTCATTTCACTGAAGTCTGAAGTTCATAATCACTCTGAGGACAGAATAATGTAGACCTAGGACACAAATCTTTGTGTATGACATGATTTCTTACAGGGGTTTACATTTACATATCATGTTGACATTACACTATTGAAATACACTACACCACTGTACCTTGGAGCTACCTTATTATATACTTCAGCAGCAATTCTATATCCCTGGAATAGTATTATTATAAAGAACTTCAGCAACTATCTGCTTCATTCAAGTAGCTCCAGCCAAATATACTTCTCTGATTATTCTGTATCTCTCTGCAGGTTACCACTAGTAACAATTCACATTACATTTCATCATCATTTACCATACAGCCACACTCACTGATATATCTCTAGCTGACCACCCCTTCAGGGTCCAACCAAACCTCTCCATCCCCTGGTGCTGATGGAAACTTCCTTACTGTGTTGCATGGTTCTGGAACAGAAAGGGACGAGGAATGTAGGAAGTGGCAATAGGACCATAGACATTTACCCTGACAAGAAGCCATTTTTCAAAAGTTTGTACAAACATATACATTTTCCATATATTTTTTTCATTAGTTGGAAGCCTGTTGGAAACCACACATCCATTGTTCCACTGCAGCTTTAAAACCATAATTGCATGGAAATCTACCAGCATCCTCCAACTTTACTTCAAAGGAACCTTGGAGGCACCCATGTTAGCATGAAAGTACCAACTACAGAAAGTGCTAACTACCACATTAAAGAACATCAATGGACTAACATGATTCATCAAAGATACAGAAGCAGGGACATACCATGTAGTGGAGGGGTCTTGTAAGAAATCAAGAAACTTGTGCACTGTTGGATATATTGGTAGTTAAAATAATTTCCCCTTTTGCATCACTGTTCAAAATCATACAAGCATGGTAGCATGGCAACACTATTAAGGCAACCAAATGTTCCCAAATATGTGCTTGGAAGAAAAATGAAGCTTTACACACATATCCACACTTAGCAGCTCACAAATCCGACACCACTCTTACTGTTAGAAAAGGGGGTATTATCCAGTGTGTGGCCCATGAAGGAAGTCATCTTTTCCTTTGCAGAACGAAATACATGTAAATTTGTTATTATTAATATTATTGATGCACTAAGCAGAAGGATTTTGTGTACTGGGAAGAGGTGGGGAGCAGTTGGAAGGGATGCTACTTCACTGGTTGCCAGAAATCCAACCACAAGGAATGGGAAAAGATTGGGAAAAGCAGAGGAAAGGGGGTGGTGTTGAAAAGGAAGGGAATACCCCCATGCTGTCACATCATATATCACCACAATCCCCAATATGACACACCTATGCATGGAGTTAAACAAAGCAGTTTGACTGTACACACAAGGATATGCTGACCAAAAGCATCCCAACCAAGGTTTGTACATGGGTTTTTTTAGCAATTTGAAAAAAGTCTGGGAACCACAGGAAATAATGGGGGAGAGGGGGTTAAGAAAAACTCTGCATCATTTGTATGCCTACAGTAATGCAAAAACAACAGGGTGATACAGTAATCAGATAATACCTGAATAGGGCTACTTACAACCTTACTTGAGAGATGGGCCCCTGAGACCAGTAGAACATACTTCTGAGCAGCAACCAGCTTGCAAAATGAGCACATGTTGGCATGCACATTAATTCAGTTATTCTGTTGTCCTTACAAAAATCAGTACAAAGATTTTCTTTTTTAAAAATCAAAGCTATCCAACTATGAATGGCCATCTGTTATGGTCTTCTGCAAATGTTTTGTACAAAATATAAACATTACAATTTTGTCTAAAATGAAAGTTAGTCACAGTTTAGTGGTAAATCCTATACTGTTCTTCTCATGTGCTGTCAAGTCACCTCTGATTTATGGTGATCTTATGAATTTCTCACCTCCAAAAGGTCCTATAATTACCAGCCCTGCTCAGCTCCTGCAAACTCAAAGTTGCCTTAATTCAGTCAATCCAAGTTTTATTTGGCCACAGTTGTCAGTTATCCAGTTGTCTTCCAGTTTCCCCAACATTACTGTCTTTCCCACTGAGTCTTTTCTTCTCATGGTGGACCAACATTATGATAGCCTCATTTGAGTTATTTTTGCTTTTTGGGAGAGTTCAAGCTTGAGTTGATCTAGCACCCATTTGTTTGTCATTCTGGTGATGCATAGTATCCATAAGGCTTTCTTCTAAAATGATATTTCAAATGATTTTCCTGCTGGCCTTCTCCACTATTCAGCTTTCACATAATTACGTACGGTAGTGGGAATACCATAGTACAAATGATATGCCATGACCTTCAGTGACACGTCCTTACACTTTTGACAATCTCTTCTCATTACTTCATAGCTGCCCTTTCAAGTCCCAGTCTTCTAATTTCTTCGCTACAATCTCTATGTTTCGATTGATGACTGAACCAAGGTACACAATATCATTAACAACTTCAATTTCTTCAGCATAAACATGAAAGTTACATAATTCTTCTATAGTCACTATTTCTGTCTTCTTAATATTCAACTGCAATCCTGCTTTTGCATTTTCTTTTACCTTCATCAAGTTACTATAGCTTTCTGCCAGTAATATGGTGTTGTGCATCTTAAATTACTGATGTTTCTTCAACCAATTTTCATTCTGCCTTCATCTAAATCTAATCCAGCCTTCTATGTGATATGTTCTGTACACAGATTGAACAGAGATAAATTACAATCACAACCTTTGTTCATGGGAAACCATTCTGTTTCTTCATGTATTGTTCTACCTTTATCTTTTTGTCCACCGTACAGGTTATTCATTAGAACAAACAAGTGTTTGAAGAAATAGATGTCATTTCTTTTAGAACTATCAATAGCTTTTCATGATCCACATAGTAAAAAGTTTTTGCTGTAATCTATAAAGCACACATTGACCTTCTTTTTAAATTCTTTGGTACACCTAGTAACCAACCTACATTTGCAATATAATATTTGGTGCCTCTTTCTTTTCAGAACACAGTTTGAACATATATGGTAAAGATCTTTGTTGTAACACCTTGAACATCACTTGCTTTTGTAGGAAATTAATGCAATGGCCCTACAGTTATTGCTATCCCATATCAGTTCATATACTAATCTCACTAACTAAAGTAAAGCAAACCAAATGAAATTAAAAAAAAAATCTGTTGGTGAGAAGTAACAAGTTCTGTTGACTTCAATGGGTCTATTGTAGTTGGGACCAACATTGGATTAGAACTGGCTATCTTTTTCCAAGAATGCAGTGCAGCTTAATTTCTTAAAAGGACAAGAGAGAAAGAGAAAGATCGGGGCTCAGGTCTGTGAGGTTCCATCATAGGAACTTTTCTCCTAATAAATCCTCTATTTCCAAGCAAATAATCTGTACTTGCTCACCGAGAGTCATATTCTGAACCTGCTCTGGGCTCTTTCAATTATTCATAATATATGCTAGGCCTAATCTTCTTTGCCATTAAAAACAGATGCCTGATAAGTCTTGGCATAAATTAAGCCCTGCATGCACTGTTCCTGCAGTGTGAAATAGCTTTTGCTTAAATATGCAACTATTCTTTATATATCCATCATACCTCTCCAGAGTCCACCTACAGTAAAGGACATACCTCATTCATTTTCCTTTTGGAAGAGATCCTGTTTTCTATTATTTCTCAATTCCATTAACTTTTCAGAACTTAACATACAGCATTTTGCCAAATGCAGCTTATTCTGCACTGTGAACAAAGCACACTGTGCACTTGATAGTGATCTGCTTAAGGCTCACACTGCTTGACCTTTCAACTATATTGTCCCTGTGTAAAATACATACATTTACCAAGCCTAGTGTTTTACCAAATGTATATGGGTTACAATTATCTCTGTAGTGACAAATGATGAATGTTTATGACATCATACCAGTATAAATTTGGAAGAAGCCCAACCCACAGAATCTGCACTTTACCAGCTGTGACAGCTCCATTCATACAGAACTTCAGGAAGTAAACATAACTCTGCCAATAAGAGAAACAAGCAGCAGTAGAAACCTTCCAAATGCAGAGAAGATACTAAATACTACCACACCTGCCTGTGTTGGAGCCATAAGAACTACCTCAGAATGAAAAAGTGAAGCACAGGAGAGATCAGCAGGCTGTAAGCCTTATAGCTATTCAATGTACTTTGCACTATAGGAAGAATAAATTGCCAGTCGTTTGTATGCACATATGATTTTAGAAAAGTCTGGCATATTTGTCACATGGTTATGTACTACTGTTAAATAATATTAACTGAATAATGATTGGTATTGCCCATTATGTAGACAGAGAGTTACAGTGTTATAAGTTTAGAAGTAATAAAATACTGGAGTTATTGTTACACGGATGACATACTATTTCAACCTTGTATTGAAATGCATTCTTCTATATTGCTGTTTTTCGTTGTAAGCTACCTTAAGCATGTTACATATAAAGTTAAATATAATTTAAATTTGATTATGCTTGATGCCGAACAGCCCTACAACAGGGAAATGAAAAATGCTTACATGTTTGGAATAACATGCCAAGAAAATGTGAGGCACTTAGCAAAGCTAGTAATGTTTAAGATTCATTCTAATATGATACAAAAATAGAAAAAAATGGTAATTTTTGGATAGTAACTCCCACAACAACCTTGTCATCACGGGCAAGCATAACACTGGGAGTTGCAATTTTAAAAAGTAACTCTTCCAAGTTCTCTGTGATATCATGTCACTGGAACTGTCCCAGCCTTAGAGTTTCAGAATAGCAGAAGATCCATATGATCCTCTTTGCTTTGTGTCTTTTACAACTTAGAGGTTGCAACCCTATATATGAGAAAGTAAGCCCCACTGAATCCAGCGACACATACTTCTGAATAAACAGGCATAAGATTCCATCCATAAGCAGCTCACAGGGCAAGGAACAGCATATACTTGGGAATAGTTAGACTCTTTTTCAGTGCAGAATCATGAAAACAATGCAATCAACCCAAGGCAATGTTTTATAAAGATAAGAGCATAATTCTAATCTTACTAGAGCACTGCTCAAACCTAAAAAATCACACATTCCAATTTAAATGTAGATTGACAACATCCACTGGTATTTCTTCAACCACCGATACATTCAGATGTACATGATACCTACTCTAGGAATAAATCAATTATATTGTTCTTTATCCTGTGTCTTAAAATGGCTAGAAGTCTTATAACTCCCACAATTAAAAATATTTGGCAACTTAGTAAAAGTATTTCCAGCCACATGTGATTAGCTTTATCAGATGTAGATAGCACAGGAATAAATTGATTTCTTAGCAGGAAGATTGTCCAATCAGTCCTTTACCAGAACATTATAATCTTAAAGTCAGATTTTCATTATTCTGTACTGAATCTCATATCATAAAAGTGTCAGAATGATTGCAACTAGCACTAAAATCATTTACCACAAATCTTAAACTAATAGCCTCCACTGTGAAATTCTATATACAAGCAGTTTAAAATAAATAGATAGATAGATAGATAGATAGATAGATAGATAGATAGATAGATAGATAGATAGATAGATAGATAGATAGATAGATAGATAGATAATAAGCATTAACATTTCAGTAAGTAACATACAGAGGACTTAGATGTTTGCTATAGATTAAATGAAACGTGACTTTAAGAAAAAAAATCCTGAAACATGACTTATATTGATAGCATTGTCCATCCTGTTCATCTTTATTGCAATAAACTTTGGGATGCCTCCATGATCCTGGAATCCATTTGTTCGAGAAAGGAAGCCACAATTTGTTTGCCAAACTTGTCATGATGCACAATGAGGTGGGCAGGGAGAGAGGGAGGGAGAGGAAGGAAGGAAGGCCAAGTTCATTCACGGTTTCCTTCAACAATGGTAGCAATTCAAAACAGATAAAGGGAAGTGTGTGTACACATATTACAGAGTTCAACTGTGGATTCTGCTACCACAAGATATAGTGACAGCCATGAATATCACTGGCTTTAAATGGGGCCTGGACAATTTCTTGGAGGATAAGAATGTCAGTGGGTACTTGTCATGATAGAAATGTATTATTTTCCATCTCAGAGGCCACGTGTCTCTCAGTAATTGGAAGCATGAGCAGAAAGTGCATGTGTCATTGCATTTCAGTCCTGTGTCTGGCCATGATGTGAACAGAATACTGGACTCAATAGGTCTTCAGCATTGTTCATTGTACATCTGTAATGTGAACAGCGCCATATTGTAGAGAGTGATATTTCACTTAATGTTTTCCAGCAGATGGATGAAATTTTCCAATACATCAGGAAGAGCTCAAGAAATAAAACAAACATAAATAAGAAAATTATTGGACATCAACTACTGAATTTAAGTTCCACAGCAACAGCTCCTTTTTTTGTCTGTTTACCACTCTCAGTGGGTTAATGGCTTTGGACACTCTTTCTCATGAGAACAAAGAGTCTTCAAGCACAGGATTTCATGGTTTGTAACTCACTTCACTAGTTGCTTCTGATGAAGTACTGCACAGCCAATAAATGTTCATGCCAAATAATATTTGTGGGTTTTCAAATATTTCTTGGGTTTTTTTTTCCAATTAACTAACACTGCCACCCATAACAAAATTTTCACTCTCACTCTGTAATCCTTAATATATCTTATTATCAATCAATCACTACAACTCAAAAAGTGTTACACATACCTGCAACTATGGAACCATCTTTTTTGCACAGTCCTGTGCCATTGCCACATGGTACAACCAGTAAGACAATTTATAGACACTTTTTAAAAATCATACATAAAAAAAAAAAACAGCAGGAAGTCTCATAAATAAACAGAACAAATAAAACCACTTGTCTTATTATTACTTCCTGAGAACAGAACTAAGACTTGCAATGATAAAACTACCTGAGAGCTCATGACTAATTTACAGATACATACAGTATATCACCCCCTTCAGGGATTGCTGCCTTGTCGTGGCGAAGGGGCTTGAGTAATTCAGAGAAGCTATGGGCTATGCCATGCAGGGACACCCAAGACGGACAGGTCATAGTGGAGAGTTCTGACTAAACGTGATCCACCTGGAGCAGGAACTGGCAAGCCACTCCAGTATCTTTGCCAAGAGAACTCCATGGACAGAAACAAAAGGCTAAAAGATATGACGCTGGAAGATGAGCCCCTCAGGTCGGAAGGCGTCCAACATGCTACTGAGGAAGAGCGGAGGACAAGTATGAGTAGCTCCAGAGCTAATGAAGTGGTTGGCCAAAGCTGAAAGGACGCTCAGCTGCGGACGCGCCTGGAAGTGAAAGGAAAGTCTGATGCTGCGAACAAAAATACTGCATAGGAACCTGGAATGTAAGATCTATGAGCCTTGGTAAGCTGGATGTGGTCAAACAGGAGATGGCAAGAATAAACATTGACATCCTGGGTGTCAGTGAACTAAAATGGACGGGAATGGGCGAATTCAATTCAGACGATTATCATATCTACTATTATGGCCAAGAATCCCATAGAAGAAATGGAGTAGGCCTCATAGTCAGCAAAAGAGTGGGAAAAGCTGTACTGGGATACAATCTCAAAAATGATAGAATGATTTCAATACGAATCCAAGGCAGACCTTTCAACATCACAGTAATCCATGTTTATTCACCAACCACCGATGCTGAAGAGGCTGAAATTGACCTATGAAGACTTACAACACCTTCTAGAACTGACACCAAAGAAAGATGTTCTTCTCATTATAGGGGACTGGAATGCTAAATTCGACTCTACACATGGACATCACCAGTTGTTGACCTTGAGCCAGACATCCTGGAGAGTGAAGTCAAGTGGGCCTTAGAAAGCATGGCTAACAACAAGGCCAGTGGAGGTGATGGCATTCCTGTTGAACTATTTAAACTCTTAAAAGATGACGCTGTTAAGGTGCTACCCTCAATATGCCAGCGAGTTCGGAAAACTCAGCAGTGGCCAGAGGATTGGAAAAGATCAGTCTACATCCCAATCCCAAAGAAAGGCAGTGCCAAAGAATGCTCCAACTACCGTACAATTGCACTCATTTCACACACTAGCAAGGTTATGCTCAAAATCCTACAAGGTAGGCTTCAGCAGTATGTGGACTGAGAACTCTCAGAAGTACAAGCTGGATTTCGAAGGGGCAGAGGAACTAGAGACCAAATTGCTAACATGCGCTGGATTATGGAGAAAGCCAGAGAGTTCCAGAAAAACATCTACTTCTGCTTCATTGACTACGCAAAAGCCTTTGACTGTGTGGACCACAACAAACTATGGCAAGTTCTTAAAGAAATGGGATTGCCTGACCACCTTATCTATCTCCTGAGAAATCTATATGTGGGACAGGAAGCAACAGTTAGAACTGGATATGGAACAACTGATTGGTTCAAAATTGGGAAAGGAGTACGACAAGGCTGTATATTGTCTCCCTGCTTATTTAACTTATATGCAGAATACATCATGCGAAAGGCTGGACTGGAGGAATCCCAAGCCGGAATTAAGATGGCCGGAAAAAATATCAACAACCTCAGATATGCAGATGATACAACTCTGATAGCAGAAAGTGAGGAGGAATTAAAGAACCTCTTAATGGGGGTGAAAGAGGAGAGCGCCAAAAATGGTCTGAAGCTCAACATCAAAAAAACTAAGATCATGGCCACTGGTCCCATCACCTCCTGACAAATAGAAGAGGAAGAGATGGAGGCAGTGACAGATTTTGCTTTCTTGGGCTCCATGATCACTGCAGATGGTGACAGCAGCCACGAAATCAAAAGACCCCTGCTTCTTGGGAGGAAAGCGATGACAAACCTAGACAGCATCTTAAAAAGCAGAGACATCACCTTGCCGACAAAGGTCCGCATACTCAAAGCTATGGTTTTTCCTGTAGCGATGTACGGAAGTGAGAGCTGGACCATAAAGAAGGCTGACTGCCGAAGAATTGAGTCCCCTGGACTGCAAGGAGATCAAACCTATCCGTTCTGAAGGAAATCAACCCTGAGTGCTCACTGGAAGGATAGATCCTGAAGCTGAGGCTCCAATACTTTGGCCATCTCATGAGAAGAGAAGACTCCCTGGAAAAGATCCTGATGTTGGGAAAGTGTGAAGGCAAGAGGAGAAGGGGACGACAGAGGACGAGGTGGATGGACAGTGTCATCAAAGCTACCAACATGAATTTGACCCAACTCTGGGAGGCAGTGGAAGACAGGAGGGCCTGGCGTGCTCTGGTCCATGGGGTCACGAAGAGTCGGACACGACTTAACGACTAAACAACAACAACACAGTATACCACAGAAGTGAGTACACCTCCTCACATTTCATAAATATTTTAGTATATCTTTTCATGTGACAACACTGAAGAAATGACACTTGGCCACAATGTAAAGCAGTGAGTATACAATTTGTATAACAGTGTAAATGTGCTGTCCCCTCAAAATAACATAACACACAGCCATTAATAACTAAACCGCTGGTATAAAAAGTTAGTACACCCCTAAGTGACAATGTTCAAACTGGGCACAAAGTGTCAATATTTTGTGTGGCCACAATTATTTTCCAGCACTGCCTTAACCCTCTTGGGCATAGAGTTCACCAGAGCTTCACAGGTTGCCACTGGAGTCCTCTTCCACTCCTCCATGACGACATCACAGAGCTGGTGGATGTTAGAGACCTTGCGCACCTCCACCTTCCATTTCAGGATGCCCCACAGATGCTCAATAGGGTTTAGGTCTGGAGACATGCTTGGCCAGTCCATCACCTTTACCCACAGCTTCTTTAGCAAGGCAGTGGTCATTTTGGAAGTGTGTTTGGGGTTGTTATCATGTTGGAATACTGCCCTGCGGCCCAGTCTCCGAAGGGAGGGGATCATGCTCTGCTTCTGTATGTCACAATACATGTTGGCATTAATGGTTCCCTCAAAGAACTGTAGCTCCCCAGTGCCGGCAGCACTCATGCAGCCCCAGATCATGACACTCCCACTACCATGCTTGACTGTAGGCACGACACACCTGTCTTTGTACTCCTCACCTGGTTGCCGCCACACACGCTTGACACCATCTGAACCAAGTAAGTTTATCTTGGTCTCATGGCGCAGTGGTTAAACTGCTGTACTGCAGCTAAAAGAGCCTCATGGCGCAGTGGTTAAACTGCTGTACTGCAGCTAAAACTGTGCTCTCGACCCGGGGTTCAATCCCAGGTAGCCGGCTCAAGGTTGACTCAGCCTTCTATCCTTCCGAGGTCGGTAAAATGAGTACCCAGCTCGCTGGGGGGGCAATGTGTAGCCTGCATAATTAACTTGTAAACCGCCCAGAGAGTGCTTGAAGCGCTATGGGGCGGTATATAAGCAGCACGCTTTTTGCTTTGCTTTGCTCATCGGACCACAGGACATGGTTCCAGAAATCCATGTCCTTAGTCTGCTTGTCTGCAGCAAACCATATGCGGGCTTCCTTCTGGGATGACAGCCCTGGAGACCAGTTTGATGCAGTGTGCAGCGTATGGTCTGAGCACGGACAGGCTGACACACACACACCCTTTAAACCTCTGCAGCAATGCTGGCAGCACTCATACGTCTATTTCCCAAAGCCGACCTCAGGATATGACGCTGAGCACGGGCACTCAACTTCTTTGGTCAACCATGGCGAGGGCTGTTCTGAGTGGAACCTGTCCTGTTAAACTGCTGTATAGTCTTGGCCACTGTGCTGCAGCTCAGTTTCAGGGTTTTGGCAATCTTCTTATAGCCTAGGCCATCTTTATGTAGAGCAACAATTCGTTTTTTCAGATCCTCAGATAGTTCATTACCATAAGGTGCCATGTGGAACTTCCAGTGACCAGTCTGAGAGAGTGAGAGCGATAACACCTGCTCCCCCTTCACACCTGAGACTTGTGACACTAACGGGTCTCATGACAACAGGGAGGGAAAACGGCTACTTGGGCCCAATTTGGACATTGTCACTTAGAGGTGTAATCACTTTTGTTGCCAGCGGTTTAGACATTAATAGCTGTGTGTTGCGTTATTTTGAGGGGACAGCACATTTACACTGTTATACAATCTGTATACTCACTGCTTTACATTGTAGTCAAATGTCATTTCTTCAGTGTTGTCACATGAAAAGATATACTAAAATATTTAAGAAATGTGAGGGGGTGTACTCACTTCTGTGATATACTGTACTTAAGCACAAGGGTCTACTGTGTGAAACAAGGAGATGTATATTAGCAGAGTTGAATGAATAAACTTATATTCAGGAAAACAATCTGAAACGTTTTGTTATTGAGTATGGAGGTCAGAGCAAGAATGAGATTTTTCTGATCTAGGACTATCTTATACATACATTATGATTACACAAACATTCTGTTTTCTAAATATTCACCCTATAATGTTATAATATAATTAAAACACCTTAGGAAGCATATGCTAATATAAGAAGTATTTGTTGAATTACTAGATGGTTGGAGAAAGAATGTAAGCCTCAACATCTAGGTTTTTTTTTTCCAGCAAATGAAATGCTGATAAAATCCTATTGGCATATAGCAGTTCCATGCCAGCTGAACGTACTGTGCTTTCCTACAGGGTATTCTTCAATGACTGTAAAAACTAAACTATACCAAATGCTATGACATATGCTAGAAAAGGAATTTTATGATGAGAAAGAATTACCATGGGTGACATGAGGTTTTGAGGTATTTTCATATGGCCAGTGTAAAGGTAATGCATGCACAGAATATGGCAAGCAGATTTGGGACAGGAACTATCTTTGCTACAGCACAGAAAAAGATGCACTCATTACCACTGTTAATTCAAGAAATGGTCTGGAACATTTAAATGGAAACAGCACTACATTCAATAGGGTAGGTAAATGGCCTAAATGGCCTTTGCCCTTGTTATCTCTTCTTTCATATATCCCATCCCCCACCCGACTATCTCCTGCTACACCGCCCGCTCCACTTTCTCAAGCATAGTAGAGCACCATCAATTTTTCATAAAATGGTAATGTGATAGATGGCTGGTAAAGCTAGCTCTGGATTCTTCCAAACCTGTCTCTTAGATTAATGTCCATAAGAAGGTATTTCACTAAGAACAACAAGGACTATTCAAATTAGGTAAAATAATGAGCAAATAAGAAAATAAAGCCATGAGCTACATGGTAATAACTTCCACCAAAATTTAATTCTGCTAATATTGTGCGATCATAAATCCATTTATTTATTTATTTAATATCCCACCCATCTAGACTGAAGTCTACTCTGGGAGGCTAACAACTCTCAAGAATAATAAAAAATAAAACAACAACATTAATACAATTAAAAATAGCAAATAAATTAGATATTGACAGGAGGGAAGGCCTGCCTAAAGAGCCAGGTCTTGAGTTGGCTCTTAAAAACACCCAGAGAGGGAGTCAGACAAATTTCTGGGGGGAGATTGTTCCAGAGGCGAGGGGCCACTGGCGAGAAGGCCCGCTTTCTTGTTCTTTCTCTTCGGGCCTCCCTCAGCGTTAGGCCCCTCAGCCGCCCATCTTGACTAAAGTGAGTGATTCAGGTAAATCTAGGTGGGAGGAGGCGTTCCGCCAGATATTGAGGTCCTAAACCATTTACAGTTTTATATGTCATCATTAGTACTTTGAAATCAATGTGGAAACGAACGGGCAGCCAATGCAGGGCAGCCAGAGTAGGGGAGATATGTTGATGTTTTCTCACCCCAGTAAGAAGTCTGGCCGCCGCATTCTGCACCATTTGAAGCTTCTGCATCAATCTCAAAGGTAGCCCCATGTAGAGTGCATTACAGTAGTCTAATCTCGAGACTACAAGCGCATGGACCAGAGGGCCCCCACATCAAGATAGGAACGCAGTTGGGCAATCCGTCAAAGATGGAAATAGGCGGTACGGACCACTGACGCTACCTGGGTCTCCATGGTAAGCGCCGGGTCAAGATGGACCCCCAGACTGCGAACTGAAGTCTTTGTGGTGAGAGTCACCCCCCCCCAAAAAAGAGAGGGAGTTCCCCAAACCACTGACATCGGGGCCACCCACCCTCAGGACCTCCGTCTTGTCTGGGATCAGCCTCAGACCATTCACCTGCATCCATTTCAATACGGCCTCCAGACAGCGCTGAAGGGACAAAACGGCATCCACTGTTGTTGGCGAAAAGGAGATGTAGAGCTGGGTGTCATCAGCGTACTGATGACACGAAGCCCCACACCCCCTGATGACCTGACCCAGCGGCCTCATGTAGATATTTATATACTCTATATGTTGTAATCATCTACAACAACATATCCCCACACACTCCTGTTGCCTTTGAAATCTAATTAGGTCCCAACCATTTAAGCATTTGCTGTTTCGTATCAAGTATTGATCTTCTGAATGGCCAATAACATGACATAAATTTCTAATAACTTAGTTATCGTTTTTCACATCTGTAACTTTGTACTTAAGAACTACGTCTGTAATTTGACACTCCAATGTCAAACTTTTCTCAAAAAGTCTAGCAGACAGGGCCTGTGTCTGTCAGTGATTCCTATAAATTCATTTATAGGACTTCAAAATAATTCTGCAAATGTGGAAGACATGAAGTGTGAGATCAAATGTAAAAATCAGCATAAAATCAAAATTAGTATCATTTTCTCTTCACATGAGTATTGATAAAATATAAAGGTTCCCCAATCACCAGGCAGACAAAACAAAAAATTCTTATATTGAACTTTCCCCCCTACATTACATTTATTTTTACACAATATTTTCCACATATATATGCTCACTGGAGGAAAAGAACTTCATGAAAAGTGAGCAGATCTGTCCTGAAAAATCACACAATTAGAATTTTCACCCTTTCCTGCAAATAATCCACAATGTGATGTTATCTCTGCAGCAGACAGCGAAAGGCACTTTAATATTTGTCAGATTCTGCATTCTCATCTTCCTCAATCTTCTGAGAGGTAATTTGCTAGGGAAATGAATGTTCTCTATGTGATCCTGTTAAAAATCTAGAATGAAAAAAAAAGATAGCTTATTATTCTTTTACTTTGACAGAAACTCGATGATCCAATTTCTAATTCGCCATGCTCTTATCAATAATCTGCTCCATTCATATGCAGAAATTTTAAGGACAGAGCCAAAGTATGCCATATCTATGAAGGACAAAGAAATGCATGCCAGAAAACTGCAACTGTACCTGCCTGGGTTAGAGAATCCTTTAGATGGAGAATCATTAATTGCCTTTCCATGCTCTTCTCCTCTAATGGTATAATTTCTAACAGATGATATAGTATTTGACCTGCAAGAGAAACAAAGAAGAAATTAAATTGATGTCTAGCCCATATTTTCTTTTCTTAATCCTTTCCCCTATCCCACCACGAATGATTGCAAAGAAACTGGGGAAGAAAAAATATGCTAAAGTAATTTGAATACAAAAGGGGGAGGGGAAAATGAGAAAATAAAAATACTTTTGTTGAATGTGCCACTCTGATTTCTTTGATGAAAAATGCACAAAATGAACGCAACTGAAAAGTAAGTCCATCAATTAGGCAAAACTTACCACAGGAGGTCTTGCACTGATTTCTGTGGTTCCGGCCACGATCACTACCCTGTGTTCATTCACTGGCTGAAGTGTGCATATCTCTGTATATCTCTACATGCCCCGATTTTGTTGTTCTTGTACACCCTTCTCTCCCCATAATGTAGCTATTGAATGTATAAAGCACAGGGTAGGCTAGCCCCTTATTTTACTGATGATAATGATCACCTGCCAATTTGAAGAATAACATGAGATCAGGCCTCATATTTTCACTAACGAATTGCCTCCAAATCAAATTGAGCATTTAACCTACCAAACCTAGCATTAAAATCCCACAAATTTTAAACAAAAAAGCACACAACATTCTTTGCAATATTTATTGCAGACTTTTAATTCATAGCCTCAAGAATATTTTATTCATACAGTCTATGAATCTGCAAATATATTTTCAACAACCAATGTTACAAAATGTTTTAAGACATTTATTGTATATCACATTTCTCCACAGCTGCTGATTCCCAACTTCTTCAGTAGCTGTTGTTCTTGTTGTGTGCCATCACACTGCCTACAACCCATACCAACCCTATGAATGAGTGACTTCCAAAATGTCTTATTGTTAATAGCCCTGCTCAGCTCTGACAAGCTCAAGGCCATTTCATATGTGGTCTTCCAAGCAAGTCTTGTGTTCTCACAATCTACCTCAAGCATGACAGCCTCAGGTTTGTCATTTTTTTACTTCTAGAGAAAGTTCAGGCTTGATTTGATCTAGGATTCACTTCTTTGTCATTCTAGCAGTCTACGGTATTCACAAAGCTCTCCTGCAGCACTATATCTCAAATGAATCAAATTTTCCCTGCCAGCTTTCTTCACTGTCCAGGCTTCACATTCATACATAGTAGCTGGAAATACAATAATGTGGGTAATTCTGGCCTTGGTATCCCGTGACATATCCTTCCACTACAGGATTTCTTCTTGTTCCTTCATAGCTGCCTTTCTTCCCATTTCTTGGCTGCAGTCTCCATTTGAATTGAACCAAAGTGATTGAACCATGGTATGTAAAACCTTTAACAATTTCTTCATCGTCATGGAATCCTGCTTTTGCACTTTCTATTTTCACTTTCATCAGGAGTCTTTTCAAGTCATTGCTGCTTTCTGTTACTATCTCTAGCAGCTACCAAAATTATAATTTGATAGTGGTGATATCTCCTTAAGTTTCCCCTCATTACTATTATTGATGCAAAATAATAGCAAACATAAAACATGTATATTCCAGAATTCCTATAAAATCATCAGCAATGTCTTAAATCAAGACTCAGTTGAATTTTATGTAAATGAAGATGAGGCTGACTGAGCCTGTTTATGCAATGTTTGCTTCTTTTCTGAATGCACTTCCAACCGTCAGTAGTTTCTAATTACTGTATTTCTTACATGAAAAACATATGCTCTACCCAATGCCATCTACTCACCCCTTAACTTCTAGTAGTGCCTGAACAGGGTGCCTGTTCTATATGGAAAATTTCACTATTTGCTGGAAAGAAAGCCAACTCTGATATACTATCTTGCTTATATATCGCCTTGGGGAAAAGAAGAGCTGTATATACCTGCTCTTCAAAGGTTATCTATCACTGACTACTAGTCATAGCAGCAATATATTACATCTAGTATCAGATAGGTATGCCTCCCAAGTCAGTTGCTGATAAGTATCAGCAGGAGGGTACTATTCTGTTCTGTTCATGTCCTGCTTTTGAGTTACCAATGGGCATCTGATTAGTTACTGTGGGTAGAATAGACTGGAGTAGATAGATCTGGTTCAGAAACTGTTTTACATGTAATAACACCAAGGGTAAAAGATATTACATAATACAGTAAATGGGCATCTGATTAGCTGTTGTTTTTCATTTATACTTTCATTTATATATAATATATTTACATTTTGCTTATATTATATGTTATTTGTTATTATTCTTAGAAAACGGATGTACTTTTATGAATGATGTCTATTATTACTTTCCTCTGTGTTAAGAAAAACAAGATACAAATAAATTATTTTTATTAGTTATCATTATATTGGTCATTCTTTTAGTTTTTCCTCTGAACCCTTTTCTTCTAAACATGCCCAGATAAGTTTAAGATAAATTTAAGAGGGATAAGTGCAATGTTCTACATTTAGGAAAGAGAAACCAAATGCACAGTTACAAGATGAGGAATATTTGGCTCAGCAATGCTACATACAAGAAGAATCCTGGAATTGTTGTAGATCACAAGCTAAATATGAACCAATAGTGTGATGTGGCTGCAAAAAAAGGGAAATGCTATTTTAGGCTCATCTTGAGTAATGTGTCCACTTCTGGAAGACACTAATACAACTGCACTTTAAGAAAGATACAGACAAACTGGAACAGGCTCAGAGGAGGACAAGAAGGATGATCAGGGGACTGGAAACCAAGCCCTATGTTTAGCCTGGAGAAAAGAAGATTGAGGGAAGATAAGACAGCACTTTTCAAATATTGAAAGGTAATTATACAGAGGAGGGGCAGCATCTGTTCTCGATCATCCAAGAGTGCAACACACATAATAATTGGCTCAAATTACAGGAAGTCAATTCCAGCTAAGTATCACGAAAAACGTCTTAACTACTGGAGCAGTACAACAATGGAACCAATTACCTCAGGAGGTGGTGAGCTCTCCACACTGGAGGTATTCAAGATAAAGCTAAACAGCCATTTGTCAGATGTATTTCAACCTGGATTCCTGCACTGAGCAGGGAGTTGGACTTAATGGCGTCATCGGACCCTTCCAACTCCATTATTCTATTATTCTATGATTCTATTCATAACAGTCTCCAAGCCAGTCCTTAATAAAGATTTGCAACAGCATAGCTTGTATTCTTAACACTTTTTCATCTACTGCTTTCAATCTAATATTTTCTGTTACCTTGTGTATGTATGTCATCTTGCTCAGAGCATCAGTTAATGGCAACCATGTAAACCATCTTGAGGGGACTTGATGGCCTTATAGGCCCCTTCCAACTCAATTATTCTATGATTCTAGGAATGGTCACATGTATCTTGCCATCACTATTTTGTCCTCACACATGTCAGTTTTTAATGTCAGTTTTTTGACAGCTCTGCTTTGATTTTTTGAAATTTTAATCTTTCCTTCTCCCACTAAATGCCATACTCCTAAACATGTTTTCATGTGGTAATAATAGTGTGCTTACAAATGATACAAGAAAAAATGCTGAAACATGTCTTCATGAGGTCCAAGATAAAATGATAAGCCATTTGCAAAATTAAAACTGCCAGGCTGCACTCTTATATCACAATAAATATTGAGGCCAATCAGTACAGCATTGATATGAGGCTGAACAGGACAAAGTTTTTCACTACATGACCAGAAGACTGAGTTTGGGTTATGATGATGGACACTAATATATTGGCTGAACTGTAGAACAAGCATGGGGAGAAGTAGGTATGAATGACTGGCAGATCACTGGAAGATTTACATTAGATTGACAAGGTGTTATTCTTAAATGTTTGACACTAGCAGAGAAAACATACTCCCTCCCCACCCATCTGAACCATACTGGTAGAATGAAAAAGGCTTGAGGAAATCAGGAGTAGACTCTTGCACGTAAGGATTTTGAGCTTCATTCAGAATTGGCCAGAAACAGAAACTAGCCCATGATTTTAGCAAACTGATCTTCACCCAAGATGATGGAGTAATCTTCCTCCCGCTGCATGCACCAGTTGTTTTAGTACTCAATCAAATTCTTGGGTCCAGTTCTTTAATTCTAAGTATAAGTCTTTAGTATCAGGCTCCAGTTTGCAAACTTTGGGGTCCTAGTTAAAAAAAAAAAAGATATACGGCTTGATGCTGCAATGAGACAGCAGCAGGAGGACGGAGCTCTTTCCCCTGGGCTGAATTCCGACCTGTTTGGGACCCACCAGGAGGTTAAAACCACCCTGAAGAGGTGGTGAAATGGGGGAGAAGCCTGTTGATCACGGGGGGAACGGCGGTTACCCACGTTTGATCCGGGAAACTCCCAAATCAACCAGTGGGCAGAAACAAGCAGCTGAACTAGCTTGCAGCCAGCAATGGAGAAACGATAAATCAGCTAATTAACATCGTGTTACCACTGGGTGAGAAATATTTTTTAACTGTACTGCTTTATGACTATCCCTGGACGAGACAATCCCTACAACAGAAATAGTGTCTTCTATCCCTCACCACTGATTGAGCAGCGGTGAATCTAGAGAGAGAGAAGAGACGCAAAGAGACGCAAAGAAAATAAATTGGACGTTAATTAGACATTTAATTATACTTCAAGGAAGGAAGTTTGGTATTACTTTCTCGTTAGAAACTTAAGAATCTTTCTCTTAAAACCATCATTAGCAACAACTCTTGGAAACTAAACTTGTTTATGTTACTTGTAACAGCTATCTAAAGCGCTGGCAAAAAGCCTAGAACAATGACCTTGAAAACTTTATGGCTGTTTGGAATTCCCTTTCTTTTTGAGGACTGAACTGAAGTACAGATAACTTAACCCTAGAAAGCCTAATCCAGCCAAAGTGGAACTTTTCAAATGTATCCTGGGTTCTGAACTTGACTAGAGCACAAGCTGAGACAGAATCAATACTGGAATGGATTGCCTCTGGGGCTGGATTACAAAAGACATCAGGCCATTAACATAAACATCGAGTGAACTATTTGGTCAGCAAGTGTCCTTGAGCCTTTTAGGCGGGGGAAACCCTCTATGTCTGAGACTGGATTCAAGTTTAACCCTGAAGATGATCAATCAATTAAAGTGGACCTATGGAAGCAAGTATTGATGGAATTGGACTGATTACTTTTAGCATCTGGACAACTTTCACTTGGAATACAATTATTTGACATCTGAGACATAATGCCACAACAAGGAAAATTTTGGGATGAAACAAAATCTACCCTTCAAGCAATTTTAGAAACAGTGAGATCCCACAACGAAGAGGCGAAATTATTCAAGGAGCAGTTAAAGATGGACTATAATCAACAGGAGACAGGGAATAATGAACAAGGAAATGAGAGGGTAGTGGATGATGTATGCCAATCAAAGGAGGGGCTGGAGGAAATTAGAGGAGAAAACCTAGGAGATCTAATTCTAACCCTGGAGCTGAGGAGAGTTTTAGGTGTGCTAAGGGAAGATAAGGGGAGAGAACCAGCAGATCTAATTAAAAAGAGCCTGGAAGATCTATTGGAGATAGATCAAGTGTATAAAATGTTCTCAGATGGCACAAGGGACGGCAGAATTTTTAGAGAGATAGAAACAAGAATTGGGAAAAGACAAATAAGAAAAGGAGTTACTTAGAAAGATGAAAAGGGAAAAAATATTAAGGTGGCCTTCAACGTTGAAAGCATGTATACACCTAACTTCTGGAATTGTAAGGGGGCATATCCTATATATTAGAAAAGGGAATTAAACTGAAATAAGGGATCACTAATCAGGGTAAAGGCATAACAAGGTGGTTCTTAAGGTAAACTGAAGCTAGATACAGTATAAGGATGAGGTAAAACAAATAGTACTTAATGAATATACATTGGATATGATATTGATATAGACATGATAGAAAATGTGGAGATAGAAATGGCTAAACAATTATATAAAGAAAATCTGTATAAAATGCTTTAGATCAGGGGTCCCCAACCCCCGGTCCATGGCCTGGTGCCAGTCCGTGGGCTTCGCAGGACCGGGCCACGGAGACAGATCTCCCACCCCCTGGCATGCACGCATGGTGGGCGCGGCGTGCTCGCGCGCATGCGCAGGTGAGCGGGCGCGTTTGCAGATGGGCGTGGCGCATTCACGGGTGGGTGTGGCGCACTCACACGCATGTGCGTGCGTGCCCCACACACCCGTGAGTGTGCCATGCCCATCTGCGCATGCGTGCAAGCACGCCATGCCCATCTGCGAGTACCCCTGCTCACCCACGCATGCACGCAAGCGTGCCACGCCCATCCGTGAATGTGCCACGCCCCCCAAACATGCCATACCCACCCACGAGCGTGGGGGTGCCCCCACGCCTCCACGCACGGACCCCGCCCCCCCAACTGGTTGGTAGTTCTGAAAAGGTTGGGGACCACTCCTTTAGATAATATATATTATGTGTTAGGATCCTATTTAGTTATTATTGGTATAAAATACAAAGTTTGTCGGTTAAATCACCTCAAAGTTATATAGATTTGAAACCGGAATTACTTTTATTAGGTATGTAATTAGAGGATTTTGAGAACACTGTATACTATGAGAGCAATATTATGATGGTAGCCAATATTGTATACTAAAATACACACATGAATCGTTTAAATGTTTAAAAAATGTATAGATTTTAAAGGGACAACTAAGAAGACACCAAGACGCAAAAAAACAAATAATTATAAGCAATCCATGTAACACGATGTTTAACAAGCACGAATTGAATGTAGATAGATTGAAAACCCAATAAATTTTTTTAAAAAAACAAACCCTAAGTAAATCCTGCACACTTTAAGTCATCTGCCCATACTGCAGAAAAGCAACCCAAACCTGTAGTGAAAATGAAAATCCCACATTAACTTTTTTAGCAATTTAATCTATATGCTTTTATTCTAAAATGTGGGCCTTTCGTTTTCCTTTTTAAAAGTAGCATTTTTAAAGCTTTCAACTTAAAAAAAATAGTAGGAAAAATAGTTCATAAGCTTTATAAAACACACAGATCATAAGGAGGCTGAAGCAAAGGTTACAGTAAAAGCATATTATGTACACATGGGAGGAGATAATGCTGGACATTCCTGAAGAAAAGCATATGCAAATAAACAAAAAATGAATGTACATGTATTTGACATTATACATCTTACAAACCTATTATTAATTGGTTTTATACTATCATACATACTGAGAAGATGATAAACATGCGGAGGGACATGTGTACGTATTTGCCATTAATTTCCATTATGGAAAAAAAATCAACATACAGTGGACCCTCGACTTACACACGGCTCCACTTACGGACTTTTTGATTTACGGACTTCTCCAGCCGGAAAATTTCACTTCGACTTCCGGCGGGAGAATCGACATAAGAACAGAAACAGGCAGGGGAAAAAAGGCGGGCAATTCAACTTTCTAACTACAGTCAACCCTCGACTTACGAACTTAATCCGTTCTGGAAGGACGTTCTTAAGTCGAAAAGTTCGTAAGTCGAATCAGCATTTCCCATAGGAATGCATTGAAAACCAATTAATCCGTTCCGGCTGTTTTTGGTTCTTAGGTCGAGGGGCGGTTTGTAAGTCGAACCATTAGTTCCCATAGGAACTAATGCAAAGCCGGTTAATCCATTCCTACCACTAGGGGCAGAATTTTTTTCTTTTTTTTCCTTTTAACCTAAGATGACTTAGGTTAAAAAAAAGGGTTTTTTTCGGTTCGTAACTCGAAATAAAGTTCGCAAGTCGAGGCTATATTTTTCTATCAGAGCGGTTCGTAAGTCGAAAAGTTCGCAACTAGGGCCGTTCGTAAGTCGAGGGTTGGCTGTATAGGTGGCGCCAAGGCTGTTTCTTTGTGCTGTAGGTCTGTCGGCCATTACTGTATATAGGGTGTGTCGCAGTTGAGAGAGCTCCTGCTCTCTCAACTGATGAGAACCTTTGAACCCGAAGGTGCGGGTCTACTCGCGAGTAAGCGCCACCAAAGGCGCAGGTCTACTCGCAAGTAAGCACGGCTTTGCAAGCGCGGGAGGCTTCGCAGGCTTCAGACTGGTAAGGTGCTGCTGTTTTTTCTTTTTAAAAAGTTGTTCTGGGTGGGTTTTGGAGGGTAGATTTGGGCTGGGGGGGTATGTTTCTGTGGTTTTTTTTTTTTTTTTTTTTTTGCAGTCCCAGCGTGGGACTTGCCTCCACTGTTGCTGTTATTTTAATTTTTTTGGAGGGGGGTATTTTTTCCTTCTGCCGGAACGGATTAATAGGTTTTCAATGCATTCCTATGGGAAATGGACCCTCGACCTACAGACTTTTCGACCTGCGGCCACTGTTCCAATATGGATTAATTCCGTAAGTCGAGGGTCCACTGTATCCCTGTATGATTTATGTTATCATTTATATCAGGAAACTAACTATTATGAGATAAGCACATACAATTCTATGAGTCTTCACCATTCCTCTATATACATCTATAATTATTTTATACTTTTACTGGCAAATTTTATTGGTTTTTATTTTCCAGACATATACACTATAAACAATTACACTATACCAACTCTGCCCCAGGCAAAGACCTTTTTCTTCAGGCAAGCCTTCCCTCAGTAGCTAGCTTCCTGTGTGTGATTTTTAGATAGATTGCTATGCATTACTGCTTTGACTGGAATGTTAGTACTACTTGTGTTTTCCATTTCTCAGTGTGGCATTTTTAAAAATATATATTTGTATATTTATTGATAATTGCCTGTTAATGGTGTAAGATGCCTCTTTACTCATTGGTCGTAGTTTTAAATATTGTCTTGTAATGATGTTAACCACTGTTGTATACTCACTGTTTTCAACTTTAAATATTGTCTTTCATTGTTGCAAGTCGCCTTGGGTCCTTTTCAAGGAGAAAGGTGGGGTAAAGATATTTTAAATAATTTTTTTCCAAATAAATGTTTCCCTAATCCTTTGCAGTTCACTTATCCTGTGTCATGTGCCTGAAGTCCAACAGCAACCTAGATGTGTCACAGAGGCTGAGGAATCAGTAGTGTCAGCAGTGTGGATACAAACTCAAGAAGAACTGTAAAAATAGAGATCCTTAAGCTCCAGGCCCTTGATCCTGGATCAACAACTCTGACCTTATTGGTCCATCTTTAGCAATGGGACAGCAGCCACTGAATTTCAAATAGCTCCATAACTCATGAAGCCCCACCACTAGGCTCCAAGCCAGTCCCTTTAAGGCTTTGCACTTTACCAGAAAGAGGAGCTCATTGGGAGCTCTCCTGGGTGCTCAAACACCTGACCTATTGGTTCCTGCTTGGGACTAGAATGTGTCACCCATATCACATCCTCTGCCTTTTCTGAATGTTACCCAGCCCCCAAAAGAAGCAGAGGGGACAGAACAGAGCACAGCAATAGGAAAGACTTCCTCTCATATTACAACGGCATTGGATGCAACTCAGTCTTGTTTGTAATTCCTACTCATCCATTTTGTGTCCTACTCCCTGTATATTCCAGGAAGACATGGTTACTTACAGGAATTAACTGGTAACAGCACACTTGTGCTATTGAGCTGCATGATCAGAAAGGTACATGGCATTAAACATACTTTCTAAACTTCAGGGGAAAATGTATCATCAATTTTAGTTAGCTATATGCCAAACACATATTGCAGGAAAACAACATTTGTAACTATTGACTTAATATAGTTTTCTTCCTAATCAATATAAAATCATAAAAAACACATGTTCACTTCAAATAATATTATAGTATTTTATAGCTTGACTCAACCAGAAAAAATTAATATACAGATAATACATATAAGCATTATGACTATTTTTCAGAATATTTATCCATATTTTTAGAAGAATTTGGCCACAATCTAACAGCATGTTTCTGCAAACAGAAGCAGGAAGAGATAAGCCATTTCCCCCCTTCCTGTAACCCTCTGTGTGCCATAGATAAATTCTCTGGAGCAGGTTTTCAGTACCATGGATGATTGTTGTGGGTGGGGAGGAGACAAATCCCAATGCTATTGCAACTATAGCATGGATCTAGCCCATTATGCTTAAGCAAGCATATTCACAAGCAGAGTTGTCCTAAGGTGGATGCTTTAAACTAATGATTACTGCTGATATGGAAGCATAGCTAAATTTTCCGGGATGAAAATTATTATAGGAAATTTACTGTGTGACTTGTAGCAATAGACATGTTCCACTTCATTCAGCAGGATTTGCTCCCATATAACAATGTTTCCAGAAAAATGCTTCTACATACTGCTACAAAATCACTATTTTATAATCCTCACTGTGAATAAAATTTTGCTGGAGTTCATGCTCTCTTTTGTGTGAAGTTCCAAAATACCACTGTTCTG
Organism: Intellagama lesueurii; assembly: GCA_037013535.1. NCBI lineage: Eukaryota > Metazoa > Chordata > Lepidosauria > Squamata > Agamidae > Intellagama > Intellagama lesueurii. The sequence continues at coordinate 249,654,668 of JBAJHW010000002.1, forward strand.
CATGACTGCTGTCACATTCCCAAATCAGGAGAATTTCTGTACAGCATTCTGCATGTTATGGAATGTGATTGCTTATTTATATGCAATAAAGCATATGCACACAGACAAACAACTTTTGTGCTGGTGTCCTGAAATGAATGAGGCAATTTTTGTGAATTTTAATAGCATATCACTGTGAAGATCAAACATCGTCATAAAGTCCTAATGAGCAGTAAGGAGAATAGACTGGACACTGCACATTCAGTGTGGAAGGCCTTGGGAACATTGGTCCCTTAGACTAGCGTTCCCCAACCTTTTTCGGTCCGTGGACCGGCTGGGGAAAGCAGGGCACCCCCCGCGCTCGCGCGCATGCGTGAACAAGCGCAAGCGCTCTCTCGCATGGGCGTGGGTGCGCCCATGCGAGTGCCACGCCGCCGTTTGCGCACCCGTGCGCACTTGTGCACATGCGCAAACAGCAGTGCAGCACTTGTGTGGGGCGCGGGTGCCCATGCGCAAATGGCGGTGCAGCACTCGCATGGGCGTGCTGGAGCACGCACGCAGGCGCAAACAGGAGGCGCGGGGGGTGAGTGCGTGCGGGGGGGAGGTCTGTCTCGGCGGCCTGGTCCGGCCCAGGCCACAGACCAGCACCGGGCCGCAGACCGGGAGTTGGGGACCTCTGCCTTAGACCACACATTTTTCATTAAAAAAAACAGCTTTTACCAGCATTTATTAGGTTGCCCAACATAAATTTTCTATATATACCACTGACTCAGCTTGCAAATCTCTCAATAATGAATGGATAAATTTATTACGCTGGCAAACCAAAAACAGTAACATGATGCAGGTGGAATAAAAAACATACAAAATAACATTATATTTGCAGAAAAATAAAAATGAATTTCCTCTTTTTATCATCTGCTTCACTTGCATTAAGGAAAAGCAACAACCTTTTCTGTGACACAGAAACAGAATACTTAATTAGACAAGAATCACAGAATCATGGAATAATGAAGTTGGAAGGGGCCTATAAGGCCATCAAGTCCAACCCCTGCTTAGTGCAGGAATGCAAATCAAAGGATATCTGCCAGGTGGTTGTCTAAATTTCTCTTTAATATCTCCAGTGTTGGAGCACTCATCAGTTCTCAAGGTAATTGATTCAACTGCAGTATTCGTTTAAAAGTTAGCAGGTTTTTCCTGATATTCAACCGAAATCTGGTTTCCTGTAACTTGAGCCCATTGCTGCGTGTCCTGCACTCTGGGACGATCGAGAAGAGATCCTGCTCCTCCTCTGTATGACAGCCTTTGAAGTATTTGAAAAGTGCTATCATATCACCCCTCAGCCTTCTTTTCTCAAGGCTAAACATGCCCAATACTTCAGTCTTTCCTCATAGGGCTTGGTTTCCAGCCTCCTGGTCATCTTTGTTGTCCTCATTTGAACTTGTTCCAATTTCTTAATATCCTTCTTGAAGTGCGGTGTCCAGAACTGGACACAGTACTTAAGGTGAAGCCTAATCAGTGCTGAATAGGGGGGAATGAATACCTCGCAGGATTTGGAGACAAAAATAGCATTTGCCTTTTTTGTAGCCACATCACACTGTTGACTCATATTCAGCTTGTGATCTACAAAAACTCCAATATCTTTCTCGCTCATAGTATTGCTGAGCCATGTATCCCCCATCTTGTAACTGTGTGTTTGGTTTCTTTGTCCTAGGTGCACTTTGTCAAAAGTTTTGAAGTCAAGAAATATTACATTTACAGCATTTCCTTTCTCTATCAGGGAGGTGACCTGGTCAAAAAATGAGATCAGATTAGTCTGGCAGGATTTGGTCTTGACAAATCTGTGTTGGCTTCGTTATTACTGCATTGTTTTCTAGGTCCTTGTATAGTGACTGCTTTATAAGCTATTCCAGAATTTTCCCTGGAATTGATGTCAGGCTGACTGATCTGTAGTTCCAAGGTTCCTCCCTTTTGTGCTTTTTCAAGATAGGGACATTAGCCCTCCTCCAATCATCTGGCATCTCACATATTTACCAAAATTTCAAGAAAATAATGGACAGTAGTTCTGAAAGTTCTTCAGCCAGTTCCTTCAATATTCTTTGATGCAGTTCATCCAGCCCTGGAGATCTGAACTCGTTCAAAACAGTAAAGTATTCTTTGAGTATTTGTTTATCAGTCTCCAGCTACGGTCCTGTCCCCTCTGCCAGTCCTGTCCCTTCCCAGCTGAGAGGGGAGACTCATCATCCGAACTCCTAGCTGGAGTGGTCAGCAGCACAGGGAGGCGGGGGAGTGCCGGCCAGGCTGCTTCTGTGGTTGACATGGCACAAACAACAATGGCCGTGCACACTGTGAGCAATCAGTGGACCGGCCGGTTCGGGGTGGTGGATCCAATGGACTCAGCCACCTGTGGTGCCAATATTTGTATTCGTCTCCCTCAGGAGACGAATACAAATATCCCATCTCTAGTTCCCAAACTTTTTCAACTTCTCTGGATGTACCACTTAGGCTGGGCTTGCCCCCTCCCTTCTCTCCCTCTTCACCCAAAGAATCGTATTGGAGGAGCTGCAGCCAGTGGCCAGTAAGTCAAGGGAGCCATGAGTTGAAAAAGTTTGGGAACCACTATCCTAAACTGTCCTTGATTGCCATGCTCAGCCTTAAAAGACTCAAGCCTATGGGTTCCTTTAGGAAGTTAGTCCATCTCATTTTTGGTCTTCCTCCTGCTGCCATATGATGGCACAGAAGAAACACAATTTCCAAATGGTTTAGGTTACAATTACTTTAACTTTCAGCAAAAAAAACCCAACAACCCTGCTTTAAAAATCTTTCTGAAAAACTACAATCTGTGACTTGACAAAAGCACCAGAAAAAAATGTAACTAGAGAGGAAAACAGAAAAATGAAATCACACTCACTTTTTACAGCTCTCTTGGGTTAGGTTGTTTGGGGAGGATGATGCAGCTGAGGGGTGTAAAAATAAAACTGAGGGGCTGTATGGGGCCCCAGGGCTGTATACTGCTTACCCTCCCATTAAGTACTCAGCTTATCATACTAATAATAGCTCAATCATACATTATGATAAACCTACATTCCTGGTGTCTATTAAAGAAAAAAATTATCAGTCAATTCTAAACTGTTGCAACAAAAACCTATATAAATTACTAAATATCCAGATGCAAAGTATGGTTTTAGTCTGATCAATGAAAACAGGCAACTGGTTCTGCTAACTGCAGTCAATAAGCCATTCCAATTTAAAAAAAAACATATACAAGACAGTTGTCTTATTTCTTTAGGTCACTGGTTCCCAACCTTGGGTCCCTAGATGTTCTTGGACTAAAACTCCTAGAAACCTTCATCATGAGGTGTGCTGGATAGGATTTCTGGGAGATATAGTCCAAGAACATCTGGGGACCATCTTGGGAACCACTGTTAAGAACATAAGAAGAACCCTGCTGGATCAGGCCAAGGGCCCATCTACTCCAGCTTCCTGTATCTCACAGTGGCCCCACCAGATGCCTCTGGGAGCACACAAGACAACTAGATACCTGTCTCCTGATACCTCTCCCCTGCATCTGGCATTTTGAAGTACCTTCCTTTTAAGCCTGGAGATTATACATCCCCATCGTGGCTTGTAACCTGCGATGGACTTTTCCTCCAGAAATCTGTCCAGTCCCCTTTTAAAGGCATCTAGGACAGATGTCATCACCACATCCTGTGGCAAGGAGTTCCACAGACTAACAACATGCTGGGTAAAGAAATATCTTCTTTTGTCTGTTCTCACTCTCCCAACACTCAATTGGAGAGGATGTCCCCTGGTTCTGGTATTGCATGAGAGGGAAAAGAGCTTCCCTCTATCCACTTTATCCATCCCCTGTATAATTTTATACGTTTCAATCATGTCCCCCCCTCAGGCACCTTTTCTCTAGACTAAAGAGCCCCAAACACTGTAGCCTTTCCTCATAAGAGAGGTGCCCCAGTCCAGTCATCATTTCAGTCGCTCTCTTCTCCACCATTTCCAGTTCCACTATGTCTTTTTTGAGGTGCGGCGACCAGAACTGTACGCAATCCTCCAGGTGCGGCTTTACTAGCGTTTGGTACAATGGCATTATAATGTTGGCTGTTTTATTTTCAATCCCCTTTTTAATGAAACCTAGCATGGAACTGGCCTTCTTCACTGCCGCCGCACACTGGGATGACACTTTCATCGTGCTGTCCACCAGCACAACAAGATCTCTTTCCTGATCCTTCACGGACAGCTCAGAACCCATTTTGTTGTTGTTGTTTAGTCGTTAAGTCGTGTTCGACTCTTCGTGACCCCATGGACCAGAGCACACCAGGCCCTCCTGTCTTCCACTGCCTCCCGGAGTTGGGTCAAATTCATGTTGGTAGCTTCGATGACACTGTCCATCCATCTCGTCCTCTGTCGTCCCCTTCTCCTCTTGCCTTCACACTTTCCCAACATCAGGGGCTTTTCCAGGGAGTCTTCTCTTCTCAGGAGATGGCCAAAGTATTGGAGCCTCAGCTTCAGGATCTGTCCTTCCAGTGAGCACTCAGGGTTGATTTCCTTCAGAATGGATAGGTTTGTTCTCCTTGCAGTCCAGGGGACTCTCAAGAGTCTCCTCCAGCACCACAATTCAAAAGCATCAATTCTTCGGCGGTCAGCCTTCTTTATGGTCCAGCTCTCACTTCCATACATCGCTATTGGAAAAACCATAGCTTTGACTATGCAGACTTTTGTCGGCAAGGTGATGTCTCTGCTTTTTAAGATGCTGTCTAGGTTTGTCATCGCTTTCCTCCAAAGAAGCAGGTGTCTTTTAATTTCGTGGCTGCTGTCACCATCTGCAGTGATCATGGAGCCCAAGAAAGTAAAATCTGTCACTGCCTCCATATCTTCCCCTTCTATTTGCCAGTAGGTGATGGGACCAGTGGCCATGATCTTCGTTTTTTTGATGTTGAGCTTCAGACCATTTTTTGTGCTCTCCTCTTTCAAACTCATTAAGAAGTTCTTTAATTCCTCCTCACTTTCTGCCATCAGAGTGGTATCATCTGCATATCGGAGGTTGTTGATATGAGCTTTCTAGGTACAGTTCAACTATTATTATTTGCTTTAACCTCTGTCTTATTTTCGGGGAAACAGGGTATATAAGTGTAACGATGGGCTTATAAGTGTAACGATGTGTTGCCACAGACCAAGGTCAAGATCCTCCATACTGAAGAAATGAAGAAAATGGGCAGGAAATAACTGAATAATCTGAAATGTAGTGTTAGGTAAAGGTAAAGGTTCCCCTTGACATTTAGTCCAGTCGTGTCCGACTCTAGGGCACGGTGCTCATCCCCGTTTCCACGCCGTAGAGCCAGCGTTTGTCCATAGACAGTTTCCGTGGTCACGTGGCCAGCGTGACTGGACATGGAACGCCGTTACCTTCCCACCGAGGTGGTATCTATTTATCTACTTGCAGATTTAATGCACTACCGTCGGCCATTTTATTTGGTAGATATTGCAGAATCCCACACAATCTTAGACGATGCCCTTGTAGCTAACGAGTCATCGAAACAGTTTCCCATGTTCTTTTGGACTGTCCTTTCTATAACAGCCCCCAAGCAAGATTTTTAGATCCATTGCTCTCTGGCTATCAAGGTCTCTCTGACAATGCCAAAGTTTGCTTTTTAGTCCAGGGGAAAGTCAAGCATGTCACCACTTACGTTGCTTGCTTTTTACAATCTGCGATCCAAACTAGAGAGACTATCTCTCAGGTATAGCCTATGGCTGTACCAATCCCCCCAATTTTAACCAGGTTAAAGGTTCTATCATTCCTTATAATCCCTCTATCGGTCTAAAGTATACTGTACTTTTAATGCCAATAAAGGTCTGTATGTATGTATGTATGTATGTATGTATGTATGTATGTATGTATGTATGTATGTATGTATGTATGTATCTACTTGCATTTGCATGCTTTCGAACTGCTAGGTTGGCAGGACCTGGGACAAGCGACGGGAGCTCACTCGGTCGCGTGGATTCGATCTTACGACTGCTGGTCTTCTGACCTTGCAGCACAGAGGCTTCTGCGGTTTAACCCGCAGCGCCACCACAATATTGTTCTACCCATGGACAAAACACTAAAAGCACGTTGTTGTTGTTTAATCGTTAAGTTGTGTCCGACTCTTCGTGACCCCATGGACCAGAGCACACCAGGCCCTCCTGTCTTCCACTGCCTCCCGGAGTTGGGTCAAATTCATGTTGGTAGCTTCGATGACACTGCCCAACCATCTCATCCTCTGTCGTCCCCTTCTCCTCTTGCCTTCACACTTTCCCAACATCAGGGGCTTTTCCAGACCTCTTCTCATGAGATGTCCAAAGTATTGGAGCCTCAGCTTCACAATCTGTCCTTCCAGTGAGCACTCAGGGTTGATTTCCTTCAGAATTGATAGGTTTGTTCTCCTTGCAGTCCAGGGGACTCTCAAGAGTCTCCTCCAGCACCACAATTCAAAAGCATCAATTCTTCGGCGGTCAGCCTTCTTTATGGTCCAGCTCTCACTTCCATACATCGCTACTGGAAAAACCATAGCTTTGACTATGCTGACCTTTGTCGGCAAGGTGATGTCTCTGCTTTTTAAGATGTTGTCTAGGTTTGTCATCGCTTTCCTCCAAAGAAGCAGGGGTCTTTTAATTTCGTGGCTGCTGTCACCATCTGCAGTGATCATGGAGCCCAAGAAGGTAAAATCTGTCACTGCCTCCATATCTTCCCCTTCTATTTGCCAGGAGGTGATGGGGCCAGTGGCCATGATCTTAAGTTTTTTTGATGTTGAGCTTCAGACCATTTTTGCGCTCTCCTCTTTCACCCTCATTAAGAGGTTCTTGAATTCCTCCTCACTTTCTGCCATCAGAGTGGTATCATCTGCATATCTGAGGTTGTTATTTCTTCCAGCAATCTTAATTCCGGCTTGGGATTCATCCAGTCCAGCCTTTCGCATGATATATTCTGCATATAAGTTAAATAAGCAGGGAGACAATATACAGCCTTGTCGTACTCCATTTCCAATTTTGAACCAATCAGTTGTTCCATATCCAGTTCTAACTGTTGCTTCCTGTCCCACATATAGATTTCTCAGGAGATAGATAAGGTGGTCAGGCACTCCCATTTCTTTAAGAACTTGCCATAGTTTGCTGTGGTCCACACAGTCAAAGGCTTTTGCGTAGTCAATGAAGCAGAAGTAGATGTTTTTCTGGAACTCTCTGGCTTTCTCCATAATCCAGCGCATGTTAGCAATTTGGTTTCTAGTTCCTCTGCCCCTTCAAAATCCATCTTGTACTTCTGAGAGTTCTCGGTCCACATACTGCTGAAGCCTACCTTGTAGGATTTTGAGCATAACCTTGCTAGCGTGTGAAATGACTGCAATTGTGTACGGTAGTTGGAGCATTCTTTGGCACTGCCCTTCTTTGGGATTGGGATGTAGACTGATCTTTTCCAATCCTCTGGCCACTGCTGAGTTTTCCAAACTCGCTGGCATATTGAGTGTAGCACCTTAACAGCGTCATCTTTTAAGATTTTAAATAGTTCAACTGGAATGCCATCACCTCCACTGGCCTTGTTGTTGGCCATGCTTTCTAAGGCCCACTTGACTTCACTCTCCAGGATGTCTGGCTCAAGGTCAGCAGCCACACTATCTGGGTTGTCTGGGACATCCAGATCTTTCTGGTATAATTCCTATGTGTATTCTTGCCACCTCTTCTTGATGTCTTCTGCTTCTGTTAGGTCCCTACCATTTTTGTCCCTTATCATGTCCATCTTTGCACAAAATGTTCCTTTAATATCTCCAATTTTCTTGAACAGATCTCTGGTTTTTCCCTTTCTATTATTTTCCTCTATATCTTTGCACTGTTCATTTAAGAAGGCCCTCTTGTCTCTCCTTGCTATTCTTTGGAAGTCAGAACCCACTAGTTGACAAATAAAGTTTTGATTTTTTTTTTGCCCCAATGTGCATTACTTTACATTTTCTTATACTGAAACGCATTTGCCATTTTGCCGCCCATTCTCCCAGTTTGGAGAGATCCTTCTGGAACTCTTCACAATTCCTTCTAGTCTTCACCACCCGAAAAAGTTTTGTGTCATCTGCAACCTTGGCCATCTCACTGCTTATCCCTGTCTCTAGGTAATTTATGAACAGGTTGAAAAGCACCGTCCCAGGACAGATCCCTGGGGCACACCGCTTTTCACCTCTCTCCATTGTGAAAATTGCCCATTCACACCTGACACCTACTGTCTGTTTCCTGGTTCTCAACCAATTCTCAGTCAATAAGAGGACCTGCCCTCTTATCTCCTGACTGTGGAGTTTTCTCAGCAGTCTTTGGTGAGGGACCGTGTTAAATGCCTTCTGAAAATCCAGACAGACAATATTGATTGATTGATTGATTGATTGATTGATTGATTGATTGATTGATTGATTGGATTTCTATCCCGCCCATCTAGACCAAAGGTCTACTCTGGTTTACCCGTATCCACATGCCTGTTGACCTTTTCAAAGAATTCTAAAAGGTTTGTGAGGCAAGACTTACCCTTACAGAAGCCATGCTGATTTCCCTCAGCAAGGCTTGTTCTTCTATGTGTTTTAAGATTTTATCCTGGATGAGGCTTTCCACCATCTTCCCTGGAACAGACGTTACGCTAACCAGCCTATAGTTTCCCGGGTCTCCCTCCCCCCCTTACCTTTTTAAAGATTGGTGTGACATGTGCTATCCTCCAGTCCTCTGGCACTGTGGCCATTTTAAGGGACAAGTTGTATACTTTAGTTAAGAGATCAGCAACTTTGTTGTAGCTCTTCAAGGCTATAAAGCCAAATCTCAGCTATCATTGGCATTCCCATATAGATTGCTGTCTGCAACTTTGAACTGCAAATCTAGCTTGCTTGGAAAGATTTTGGATTTACCACCCCACAGTGGGAATGCAGCTATATATCTGAAAACAGGTACACAATTATTTTGATTGAAACTTGGTAAGCAACTTATAATAATAGTTTTCCCCCTTAAAAAAAGGTGAATTCATGTCCCAGAAAACTTTTACAGTGTTTAATACAAAATATTGTTTTCAAACCTAAAAATGGATTTTCCACCAGAAAATTGGCCTCAAAGTTTGCTTAAGTTCTCCATCCTGACTTACAGTAAGGACAGCACCTCAGTGATAGAATGTATGTTTTGCCCACAAAAGGACATTTTGCTTATCACGAACTTCACAGTGCAATACTTCTGGATGTGAATGGGGGTGGGGCAGAAGGGGTGACACCTGTGAGGGGAGACGAGTGCTGCCATCATGCTGCTTTCCAGGCCTGTGCAGACATCAGGCCTGGAAGGGAAGCCAGGCAGGCCCACAGTCTCTGTGCAAGCACATGAGCCTGCTCGACTTCCCTTCCAGACCTGTCAGGACTGGAAAGTAGCGCAGTGGCAGTGGCAGGAACAGGTGGGGGATGCGGCAGCGGGGGGGGTGCACAGCAGCCTGCAAAGATAGTGGGCCTGGAAGGGAAGCTGGGCAGGCCTGCTGTCTCTGTGCAGGTGCATTGGCTTGCTCGGCTTCCCTTCTAGGCCTGGGAAGTCTGGAAGGCAGTGCAGCAGCAGCAGCCAAAGGAGCAGGCAGGGGCAGCAAGGGACATCAGCAGCAGAAGGCCCAAGTCTTTGGGTCCCAGTCCAGAGTCCCAAGCCTCGGGGGCAGTACAAGCGACTCGAGGCTCAGACTCAAGCCTTGGGGCTTGGTGCCAAAGACTCAGACTCAGACTTGGGAACCGGAGGGGAAGATTTACCAACATCCCTGTTGGACATTGTCCCTTATCAGCAACAGCAATAATTAGAAAACTATATCATATTCTGTTGTGTGCTACCAAGCCCTAGAATAAATAGCAGCATTATTTCCATCCCCCGCCCCCACTTAGAAATGTATCTTCAGGCCCACTTGTTTTTCTATCCCATGCCGTTTAGCTTTTCCAGGATCATATGGATTTTAGAGTATGATAGGAGTTGAATTCTAGCACCCTACACCTTTGACAACAAAAACACTATTTAAACTATCTCTGTCAGACTCAATTCTGCAATAATGATCATTCACTTTCAACTTAATCATCAGAACAATATTAGTTACTTTCTTTTTCCAGGTACACTATGTATAAATCCGTCCTTAAAACACTGTTTGCCAGCCTTGTCTGCCAATAAACTGAGTGTTTTTGAAAAATATATTTCCTTTCCCAGGCAAGGGTTTTGACGGGTCATTTGTTGGATAAATCACTGGAAAGGTTTTTTTCCTATCCACATCTGCAAAATGTTTACCATAATTTCAGAATGCTGCTAAGTATGCTACAACAATGGTTGCTGGAAAGTTCCAGTGTTGTATTTCAGTAACAATGAAGAAGAAAGTGGTTGTTTACAGTATTACATGAAAACTAAAGGACGAAACTCATAATTATATATATGATATTACACACACTCTTGGGTGCACTTGCTATGGTCATAGGGTCTGAGTGTGTCAGAGAAGCTAAGAGCAATGCAACCAGAAGGTTAGACACCATTACTAGTCTGGACTTCGAACAGGGTCACCCAAGGTGGAAAGGCTGAAGCTGACAACACTACAAAATACCGTATTGTTTTTTTCTGAAGTAGGTACCATTAAAATTGAAGTATTTATTGGTGACTACATGGCATAAAGCTAAATGCATGGAAGCCCAGTCTTTTCCCTTGAGCAGTCAGCAGGTTAATACTACTTTGAGTTGATTCCACCCACATTGCTTTGCTTCAGTTTCTGATGTGTGATCACCTGTTCAGTTCCAAAGGGGCACTGTGGGAAGGAGTCCTTGGTGATGTTGACAGTGAAGAGATCTCATCTTTCCTCAGCAGTTGTTTTTTCTACTTTTTTAAAAATGAATCTGTCAAATGTAGTGCTGAATTGCTTCAGACCTTTTAGATCTCCATGGATGATTTACAGGAAGCTGATGCATTAAGCGGATTTGTTTACAGGTTACAACCTGCCTTAGGTCATCCATTAAGTAAGTTAGAAACAGATGGTGCAACTACATTGCAATTTACTCCTCCAATTACCCTGGATTTAGCACGATGCAAATCGCTTCAAAATTTCTTGACTGCATGTTACTGTAAGTACAGGGGAAACTGCCAGTTTTCTTTAAGGAATTGCTTCTTTTTGAACACCTGTTGGGAGATTGTTTATTTTAAATCGCTCTACCTCACACTGTTTTTTGACCCATTTTTTGGTTGTGTGAACATCCCTGTCATATTTTGTGTGCAGAGGCTGACATCTTGGTTATGTGTTTGAGGTGGTGCAGGATGCTCATTCATCAGTAGTGGAAATCAGTAATTACACCTACTGTCGGAATTGTTTCTCTTTTTAATTTTTTTAAATAAACAGTTCAACAGTTTAGCACTGTATCACATAGGTGCTGGAATCTTGCTGGTTTGTTATTGCCATGTGGTCTGCCTTCCATCTGATGACTTCAGTTTCTCTGTACAAATACTATGTCAGCTCTTTTCTTTTCCTTCTTTTTTCTTTTCCTTGCATCCGCATTATTTTTGGGCTCTTTTTTACTGTCTTTATTGCTGTATTTGCAAGCTTTGCCAGTCTATTGTACAGGGATGTTTATATTAAACAGTAGATTGTCAAATGAAATGAGAGGGAAGTTTCAATTACAGAAAAATATACTATAAGCAACATGGATGCAGCACTACGCCTCTTAAAATAAAAAAGAGGGGGGAATTACTCACAAATTTGAAGGAACAAAAAAAGAAACTCCCATTGCAAATGTTTGGGCAAACAACATACACTCCAGATAAGACAGTTAGGGATGAGGACAGAATGCAGGTGGACTCAGAACACACCAAGGAACAAAGTGACAACCCAGGTCTATTTAAGGTGATTTCAAAAGTGGTGTGCCCCCCTGCACTAAACCAACCTGGTTCAGTTGAGGCTGGCCTATGGGGATGGGAACAGTGACACAAAGAGCACATAACACAATCAATCCATTATCCTGAGACAACTCTCAGATATTTTAGGGCATGTAATCACACCCTGACATAAGAAATAACTGCCAAGAATATATGGGGGAAAGGGGATTATGCCCACATAAACCACCAGCATCTCATTTTTCCAGCTCACCAGTCTTTCTTCTAGCACAAAACTGGGGACCCTAGATGCAAATAGGAGCTTGGTCTAACTCCCTAGAAAAGCAAGGAGGGAGGCACTGCAAAGGGAGTGGAGGTAGCAGGAAGAGCTTGCCCGGTAGGGAAGGGAAGGCAAGAATGGCAGAGGCAGAGCAGGCCAAAGTTGGTTCAAGAATGTGCCAGGGTCTCAAAGGGAGAAAAGGAGCATGTGGAGCTCCTTCTCTGCCTCCCCAGTAGATGCCAAGCAAAGCCAGGTCAATGTTAGATGACACCACCTCCACTGGGCTGCGTGCCCTCCTCCCACATGACACATGTCACCAGCAGGTGACCTCCTCTGCCTTGCCCTGCACAAGTCACTAGGTGCCCTGTATGCTATCAATGCCTTGTGTGGTCCTTGGAGGAAGGCAAGTGAGACACTGGCAAAAGGGAGGCTATGGTACAGAAGACTTTCAATCTTTAGATTAGGCATCCTTCAGTCTCGAGAGACTATGGTAACGTGCTCTATATGGAGGACTTGGAACAGCGTCTAGTGTGGCTGAGAAGGCCAATTCGAGAGTGACAATCCCTTCCACACTGAAGACAAATACAATCTGTCCCCTGTCCAGCTCCCTGATTTTGCTGGCTTTGGGACTGCCTCTTTGCCTCGGCCTGCTGGACAACTGTCTCTTCAAAATGGGAGAGGCTGTGATGCACCGCCTGCCTCCAGGCTGAACGCTCAGATGTCAAAGTTTCCCACCTGTTGAGGTCCATTCCTAAGGCCTTCAGGTCCCGCTTGCAGATATCCTTGTATCGCAGCTGTGGTCTCCCTCTGGGGTGATTTCCCTGCACTAATTCTCCATACAGGAGATCTTTTGGAATCTGACCATCAGCCATTCTCATGACATGCCCAAGCCAATGTAGACGTCGCTGTTTCAGTAATGTATACATGCTAAAAATTCCAGCTCGTTCTAGGACTACTCTATTTGGAACTTTGTCCTGCCAGGTGATGCCAAAAATGCGTCGGAGACAATGCATATGGAACGTGTTCAGCTTCCTCTCCTGCCATGCACAAAGGGTCCAGGACTCACTGCAGTACAGGAGTGTGCTCAGGACACAGGCTGTATAGACCTGGATCTTGGTATATGCCGTCAGCTTCTTATTGAGCCATACTCTCTTTCTGAGTCTAGAGAACGTGGTAGCTGCTTTGCCAATGCGTTTATCCAGCTCGACATCTAGGGAGAGAGTGTCAGAGATCATTGAGCCAAGGTACACAAAGTCATGAACAACCTCCAATTCTTGTTTGGAGATGGTAATAGAGGGAGGTGAGTCCACACCCTGGCCCATGACTTGTGTTTTCTTCAGGCTGATTGTTAATCCAAAGTCTTGACAGGCTTGCTAAAGCGATTCATGAGTTGTTGGAGGTCTTCAGCAGAGTGGCAACAACTACCTGAATTATATTAGGATAACCTCCCTATGTAGTAGCACCTTAAGATGCATCTACAATCTTCAGGATTAATTGTCACATCAGGAGAAGAAAATGGATAGTTCCAGTGGTGATGGAGGCAGAGAAACCCCTGGAGGTCAGCTACTGGCCAGTAGCAGTAGTGGAAGGTGACACTGGTCAATGATCTTTCAAAGACAATGGCAGTGATAGACATGCCAACTTTTGTGAGTATTGCCTAGAAAACTAAAATTCTGTTGTAATGGAACTGATAATTTCCTACTGTCTGTTAAAGATCTAGTTTTAAACTGTTGGCAGGGAGAACTGTTGGCAGTTTAGAAGTGGTGCCAATGGTTTTAAACTTCCAGCACTTTTTTCCCCTCTGCCCAGACACACAGCCATCAGAAGAAGTGTGCTTGAACACTTGAAAGTTTATGAAAAATAAAAACCAATTAGTATTATAAGTGGAACACGATTTCTGTTTTGTCTTTTGTTCCACAAAAGTGTATGTTAAATAAAACTTGGTAAGCTTTAAGGCTACTCTTAGGGGACTGGCCTCTAGAATGATTTGGATGAGTAGCACAACCATGAACCTCAAATATGCCAAGTAATGTGGAGAGATTAATTGACTCAAACTCCAGAAAAACCAGTGGCTCTGGATGGAACAGCTTGACCAGGAAGCCTATGGAGGCCTGAGAAATTAATGTGCCTTTAAACCCCGACTGATCTTGGGCAACAGAAATATCAGTATCAACCAGAGGCCAAAGACAACAAATGTCAGCTGGGCTCTGGTGTGGAAAATTGCGGCTGTGATGGTCACTGGAGCAATCCATAGCACTGAGATGTGGAAAGTAATGGAAAACCACCACTTTATAACTTTCAAGTATAGCTTGACAGAAAAATAAAAGGCCCTCAGTCTCTGGCAGCCTTTAGATGATTAGAAGCTGCTACAAATATTCAAGCCAAAATTAGATTAGGAACTTTGAATATGAAATATGTACATAGTAGGAAAAATCCACCATTTCTATAAAAAAGTGGAAAGGATTGATGTTCAGATCCCTCAAGTAGGTGAAATTCATTGGCTAGAACCCGGCTAAGTACGGATAAATACTGGGTATAGTACAATGTTTTATTTGAGCGATAAGCATGATCAGTGACATCATAGCCACACAATAAACGTCAGAACAGAGATGATTCCGGGGTTACTTCCTTACGATAAAGAATGTAATATCTAACAAAAACTTACAGTGGGCTCTGAGAATGTGCTTGGTGCTACTGTGTGACATGGAAATGTGGAATTCTGCAATTACAAGCAACTATAAACAAAGTAGAAACATCTGAAATGCAGGTTTACTGCAGGATGCTAAGAATTTAATGAATCAAGTGGATAACCAATAAAAAAGTACTAAAATGAACAAAGGCAAGGGCCAGTATCCAGTTGAAATTCTGCTGAGCCAAAAGTCTTGCTAGCATATCATGGTGCTTATGTAACCAGGATATAGCCCAACCAGTAATTTCCATGAAAATAACCTGTCCTCCACTTGCCACTTGCCATGAAGAGAACCTGTCCTTAGTGTAGTGAGACAGCACAATCCTGTCTCACTAAACTGATGGGGCATTTGCTCAGCGTATTTTCAGTAACATATTGGCCTAGTAAATCATAAAATACACAAAACAGAGAAAGCTAGAAGTGCACGAAGAAGAAGAACCTGTTGGCAGGAGGGCTGTAAGATACTGGTTTGTATTCAACAAACCAGTATCTTGCATTATTGTTTGGAGCTGCTGCATTCAAAGTCAAAGTAGAATTTCCAATGGAAGAGAAATTTTAAAAAGATGACATGTTTAAGGTGCCACGAGACTCTTTGTTGGTTTTGCTGCAAGAGACTAAAGACTAGGAAAGCTGGCCATCTGGAAATGTATGCAATCTATATGTTACTTATCCAGAACCAACATCCTGACCAATCTGATCCAGTGAGAGCTACTTTGAAAAGAGAAGAATCATATATTTTCCCACTAATATACAGAATATACTAATATGCTAGTATAAATAAGTGTTTAACTTATCCACAGCTCATGGAACAGAAATTACTTAGAAATACATATCCAAGAGATACATACATGAAGCAAACTAGAGTATAAAAGGCTTTAAGTAAAACATACATGCCAGTACCTTTAAGAAGGGGTTTGTGTTATCCACTTAATCTTTTCAAGCACAGTTCTTAAAAGATGGAAAAGCCAGCACTAAACTCTTCACATAAAATTTTGCTCAGCAGCTGCAATACCAGTTACTTTACTAGTAACTAATATTCCTCATTGCCCATCTACTGATCAATCAATTGATCTCCAAGGTAGAGGTCCCCTCTTCCCAATTTGTAATTTTTAAAAAATCTTTAACTGGTATTTGAGAAAGGACAGAAGACTTCAATCAGTAAAATGTATATCGCCAGACTGATGAAAGACATGGCTGCTACAAACAGTATCCACAGTTATTGGTCCTTATTGTTAGCAACTATTGCCATTTTTTTGCTGGTATGGGCAGTTCCCTCTTGAAAGAATGCAACAAAGATAAGGAGGATGAACATTCTCTGAATCCATTTTGCACCTCTCTCTGCTATTCAGAATAGTTTCCAGAATTTGGAGCACTCTCAATGGCATCATTTCAAAATTTACTGAACACAAGCAAGGAAATAAAAAATATAGCTACAATAAAAGTTGTTGTTACACTCCCCAGTAACAGACAAGCACTTGTTCACATTTTGTTCCCATCTTTGTTAATTGGTGCAAAAGAATAAGTTGCCTTGTTAGGCAGGAGCCTGATCTTAATGGCATAAAATGAATGAGGCTCATTTTGCTGCCTCAGGTTTCAGAATCACAGCCTTTGATTAAGGCAAGTACTTTGAAATCATGACAAATAAGCTTTAGAGTTCAAACAGAACTGAAAGGGTGGCAAAAGAAAAGAAAACGAGTGCTAATTCTAACCAGCACCTTTGAATTTAGAGATGTAAACTCAAAACATCCACACACCTGCGTCCATATTCAATACATCAACTGAGTCAAACACTTCTCAAAGCAATAAATACACTGGCTGTTGCAATCCACCTACAAGAACTTCCTACTCTAGCACAGAACGTGACATTTTTGAAGTTTCAATCAAGATTCTGCATTTATGAAAGAAATCTACTGTATTAAATAAGCCAAAGACATCAAGGGTTTCATGAAAGCTAATCTTCAACATGAGGGATAGGTTACTAAATGGAACAATAGTGAAAACTTGTAAGAGAAAAAATATTTCTCAAGATTAAATAGTACTAAATAAAACACACATTTTTGCCAGCCTGTCACCCTGATTCCCTCTTCCCCCACTATTCAGGTTGGGACCTTAAACCCGCAACAATTTCAAGTGTGACAAAAGGCTTATCTGCATTCAAAGGATGGGCATCTTTGGTGTCCAAATCCCTACCTGTCCAGTCTTTTGAGTTCTGAAGGGGCAGTCACCTTCATGTCCAAGAGATTGGTGGAAGGGCACCCCCTAAAGCCCACATCCTCTGAGGTCAATATCATCTATTTGCAATTCTTTAAAGTGAGGTAGGGCAGTACTTTTTGACAGCTGAAAAGAGCCTTTAAGGGGAAAATTGTGGCTGGAAGATACACAACACCTGGCTGCAGTTGAAGACAACAAAAAATACATGAACCTATCCTCAACTAAGCATCAGCTTTACTGGGGCTGACTATGGACACCCACAGGAATTTTTCATGAATTGGGGAGCAAAGCTGCCTAGTTGTCCCTCCAGCACAAATTTGGAATTTCAGGGGGGCAGGGAGGTCAAATCCATTCTACTGGTGAAATAACACTTATGGTTATAAACGCATGACAGTCAGAAGCCTACACAAAGTAACAGAAGACCCAGCACTAACAGACACAAGTAGTCACAAGAAGTCATAATAAAACTTCAACAAAACTTTAACTGGAGGACAGGATATAAAAAAATAAGAACAGACGCACAAACTCAGTATGGAAACCTTTAAGAAGTCATAAGTATTTTTTGGCTTCATCCATCTTATCTAATGTTGACATCTTTACTAAGAAAGGGGTTCCCATATTCTAGAATTTCCTCCACATGATGCAGACACTGAGGAACACTCTATGAACAGTATTAATGCTTTCTGTGAGGAATGGCTTTAATAGGAGATAGAGAAATTAATGCGTATAATCAGGACCTAGAATTCTACAGATGCCTAGACAATTTACTTTAATTTTTGAACTGTTATCAGCTATCTTTAAAATCAAATAACATAATACTATTTTCCTGAGTTGCCTTCTGAACTACACAAATGTTATTTTTGAATCACATAGTTTCTGGCTTTAGTGTGGCTTGTGTTGTTGTGTTCATTAGTAAAACACTGTAGGCCAGATTCTGAACGCATGAACCTGCTAGGAAACTCCACTTGCTATGTATGAACAGAGGGCAATCAGACAAAGCACTTTACAGCTAATATGTTCAGTGGCTGGCTAGCTCAGAGGTCTAGGTATCTGGCTGAAGTTGGGAATCAAATTCTTCACTGTGCCTCCTAGGAAAACAGCCACCCTGCTTAGTCAGGGACAAGCTGCACAATTCTAGGGAGCCCCATAAGAAGGGAATGGTAAACTAAATACAGGTATTCTCTACCTAGAAAATCTTGGAAAGGGTTGTCATAAGTCAGAATCAACTTAGATGGCACACAATTATTATTATTTTAATATATTCAGCATTGGATGAGTAGGTCTGCTATATTGTGCCCCCCTCCATATCATCAACAAAGGGTTCTGCCAGGTGCTAACCTATAATGTCTTTACAGGGCAACCCGATTTTTTAAATTTTTTTGCAGACTTTTAATATTTCTGGCCAGCTTTAATATTTAATATTAAATATATGTTTGCTGCATGTCTGTTTTTAGTTGCTTGTATTGCTGTGAATTTTGTTCTATATTTTTCTAGTGCACTTTGGTTTCTGCTGATTTTAAATTGATATTTTATTATGTTGCTTTGGATTATGAGCCCATGTGCACATATTTTATTGGATTTTATTTGTTATAAGACTAGTAACATAAACACAAATAAAATAAAATAAAATAATTGAATAAAATAAGTATATTAGTCCCTGCGTTCAAAATGTATTTAAGTGTTTCAATTTGGCTAGATCATATTTTGTATATTATCAGCCAAAAATTACTCAAATGCAAGCGTGCAATATACAGGAAGTAAACCTTACTAATAGTTCTTGGAGTAAACCTGTATGAATTTATTTGTAGCTGAAAATTAAATCATGCAAAATCATGATATAAATTTGGGTATGTTTTGCTACTGTTTTCTGATCTTTTTTTTTTTTTTAAATACTCAGTACTATTTTGATTGGGAGGATAGTGACTCATTCCTGACTTGCTTTGAAAGCAGAACTTTTGAGTGAAGTATTCTGAGAAGGGGTCCTACTTTTTGTCACAATTAAATGTCACAAAAACATTCTTGGAATACTAAGTATATGGAGATTGGTCCAATTCCTTGACCCATCTGTACGGTTCCTTCTCAATTTGAGCAGAACTCTCTTAGTGGAATGCTGCTGGTAGAAAAGAAGCTGGATTCAACTCATTATGTACTGCCAAATAATATAGGTGCTTCTTAAAGCATGATCATATATGATTCAGGCCCCCTAATGCCAATGAAGCTCAGTAGGATTAAGCATCACAGACTAGATGTCTCACAATTTTCCAGTTATGCTTCATATTTAAGTTATAGAGCTCTCGAAATCTAATGGGATTGTGGATTTTTGACTACATTCACAACTTCGGGACTATGCCTCCAGCTTTCTTTTAGGATCTGACATCCTTCAGATTCTCAGGGAATTGGGGGACTTCCAGAATTTAATAATAGGTTTAGTAATCTATTGCTTTGGGGAGAATATTAAGCATTGATGAAGTTGATTAATGAGGAATCCTCAAGAGAATCTTTGTGTAGATCCTCTGATGTATATTGCAAAAAGAATGAGTACTTCAGTGTGCTGCAGACTGACTTCTAGAGCTCGGGAAGTTTCCAGAAAAATAAGTAATTACCATTAAAATTCAAAGTTGTCTTTTTCTGCAGGACATTAGTTATTATTATAATTACAGTATTTTGAAAGTTAACTCTTTATTTTCCTGTTTTACAAAAACAAGTCACTTGCTTCTTGTCAGAGTATGGAGAATTTTATAGGCCTGAACAGGTCCAGACTGTAATATTAATAAGCTGCCATGATGATCACCTGTGCAAGTGCTGAGTCACAGTGACTGTGAAGAAGATGATGCAACGTCTGTGGATGATGCAACACCTGTCATGATTGGACAGAAGCATCTGCTTAAGAATATATAAGTGAGCAATGTGATTGTAAATGTATCTTCTACTCCTTCCTATATTCTGCTATCCTCTCTGCACTTTGCCTCTATATTGTTGCCACACCGAAGGTCTGCTACTTTGTATATTTGTAAATACACGTGTCTTTGAAGAAAGAAGAGCGTGTGTGTATTTTTTCCTTCCAACAGAACTCTGCACATTACCAGCAAAAAGCTGACAGAGGTCATGGGCCCAGAAACGTGGTCTGCGCAAGCTGGAAGCTGGTGAGTACCCGTGGGTAATAAATCACTAGATGAAGGAAGAAAGTGATTTGGAAGAAGATTTAGCAGAAGGCAGTTCGTCTGTTAGCCCAGGAGGGGAAAGAAAACAGAGGACTGAAAGAGCAGACAGCATGGCGTATAATGCAGCAGGCATGGGAGGATTTCCATTAACCAGGCTGAATGATAGCAATTATCAAACATGGGCTGTCAAAGCCGAAATGCTGCTGAGGAGGGAAGGACTTTGGCAATTAGTGAGTAACCCCCCAGCGCAGTTTGACGAGGAACAGGAACATGATCATGAACGGGCTCTTAGTACCTTAGTGCTTTGTGTTGAAGATAATCAGTTAATTCATATTCAAGGACTGACTACAGCAAAATAAGTCTGGGATCGTCTCAGAAATATTTACATTAGAGAAACGGTAGGAACGAAGATATCTTTAACAAGAAGACTCTACAAATGTAAGTTACTGCCTGGTGAGAGCGTATCAAAACATTTACATACAATGAAAGGACTTTTCAATGAATTACAGCAAATGAATGTACAGTTTACGGAACAGCATAAAGTTTTTGTGATTTTGAGCAGCTTACCAAGTGAATTTGATATGCTGGTGACAAGCCTTGAGACTTTGCCTGACGCGCAGCTGACTTTGGAGTACATCACGAGCCGTCTGCTGCAGGAAAAGCAACGTAAGGAGGAAAGGTCCGACAATGGTGAGAAAAACCACATGAGAGATGACCGGACAAGCTGGAGACGTAATCCAGATAACAACGTAAAGCAAAGAACTGATAGAGAACAACGTGGGCGTGCCATGGCTGTAAAACATTGCTTCGGTTGTGGATCTCAACGACACCTTATAAAGGATTGTAAACTAACTAAAAATAAAAAACAAAGAGAGACAGTGTCTAAAAGCAGAGATGAAAAAGGAGTTTTTTACAGACGCACCGACGAAGAGAGAAGAGGGAGGATTTCTCTTGTGAAAACAACAAGAGATAGAGATAAAGTTGCCAAGGTCATTCAGAGAGCTTCTTGGATTGTGGATAGCGGTGCAGTGACTCATTTAACTAATGAAATAGATTTGTTTTCTTTTCTAGGAGAATCGGAGCAGAAAAGTGTCAGCTTGGCGAACGGAGACAAGACTGCAGTTTTTGGTGAGGGAACTGTTTATATACCATGTTTAAATGAAGAGCTTGAAAATGTACTTTATGTTCCCAAACTTGATTGTAATATTTTAAGTGTGTCTGCTCTGGATAGGCAAGGCTTTACAGTAATATTTGAGAAGGGTGAATGTAAAATTAAGAAAAAGAACTGTGTTGTAGCAAGTGCAATACAAGAAGACAGTTTATATATCTTAAGAAACAAAACACAAAGAGACACACACGTTGTTAGCAGTAACACACCACAACATAATAATTGTGTACATTTGTTACATAGAAGGCTAGGACATGTAAACTTTAAAACATTACAAAAAATGGAAACAATAGCCAGAAATGTTCAATTAAAAGATTGTCAAAATTACTTAGATTGTGATGTATGTAAACTGGCAAAATCTCAGGTGGCACCCAAAGGAAAAATAAGTTTTAGACAAACAAAAAGGCCCTTTGAACTAGTACATGCAGACTTAATAGGGCCATCTGTACCCTCTTTAGGAGGGGCAAGATATGTTCTCGTGTTGGTGGATGATTATTCCAGATATTCTTTTTGCTATGTGTTAAAAGCTAAAACAGAAGTGTTTAATAGCTTCAAAAGCTGGGTGAGATTTATTGAACGGCGTTTTGACCACAAGGTGGCGCAGTTGCAAACGGACAGAGGTTCTGAGTTTATGAACAGTAAATTTCAGAATTGGTTAGAAAGTACTGGAATAAGCCACAGAAAAAACAGCCCTTACTCTCCATTTCAGAACGGTGTAGCTGAAAGAAGGAATGGTGTGCTACAGACTATGAAAGATGCCTTACTAGCAGATGCAAAAATGGGTCATGGTTTTTGGGCAGAGTCTTTACAGACTTTGAATTATTTAATTAACAGAATTTGGTCATCAGCAATTGATCAGACACCCTATTATATGTTATATGGCAAGGAGCCATCATTAAAACATTTAAGAGTTTTTGGGTGTACTGCGTGGGTACATATTCCAAAACAATTAAGAAGAAAGGGTAAAGCCAAAGCAAAGAAAATGAGATTTCTTGGTTATGAACCAGGTTCAAAGGCATATAGGTTTCTAGAGGGAAGTAGAAACATAGTAATTTCAAGATCAGCAAGTTTCAATGAGCACGAAAATTGGGATAGAATTCACGCTAATTCACAAGTTTTTATCCCAATATCTGATACAAAAAGGAACCAGTTTAGACAGACACAAACAGAAAAAGAGGAAACTGGAGAAGACACAAGTGAATCCACAACTGATGATGAAGGAGAAGAAAAAGAACAAGGTGGTGAGTCAGGGAGTGAACCAGAGCCACAAGCTCCCAGGAGATCAGAGAGGGCAAACAAGGGAATTCCACCCAAAAGGTTTGGAGTGGGGGAAGTTAGGGTTTGCCATGTATATCAAGAACCAATAAATTTTGAGGAAGTAATGGCACTTCCTAATTTAGAAAAAAGAAAGTGGCAAGATGCCATGGATGAAGAAATGAGGTCCATGGAAGAACATAAAGTATTTACTGAGACCAAATTGCCTGCAGAACATAAAGTAATAGGAAGCAAATGGGTATTCAAAAGAAAGTTACAAAATGATGGACAGTTTAGATATAAGGCAAGATTAGTAGCCCAAGGTTTTACACAGAAGAAAAATATTCATTATGACGAAGTTTTTTCTCCCACAGTGGGAGCTGAAACTATGAGAGTAGCATTAGCTCTAGCAGCTACAAGAAATTATTTAATTCAACATTATGATATTACCACCGCTTACCTGAATGCTGATTTAAAAGAAGAATTATATATGGCCAAAGCACCAGGCTTTGAGGGTTCAAAACCAGAATTGGTTTACAAATTAAACAAGGCCATTTACGGGCTGAAACAATCAGCCCGAAATTGGAATCAATGTTTACATACAGTTTTGATAAAATTGGGATACAAAAACAGTCTAGCAGATCCTTGCCTTTACACTAAAGAAAATGGAAAAGAATTAAATGTGTTATTGGCATATGTGGATGATATCTGCTTTATGACTAAAAATCAGAAACAAGTGGAATTATTTGAAAAACAATTAAAGAAGGAGTTTAAATTGAAAAGTTTAGGACCAATACAAAATTATTTAGGAATACAAATACAGACAACAAACCAAGGTTTTGTATTGAGCCAAAAATTAAAAATTAAACAAATGTCAGAGAAATATTGTATGCAAGAATGCAAAAGTGTAAGTACTCCCATGGTTGTAGATTTTCAGAAATGTGATGAAAATAGTAAGGATTTTGAAGACCAAGAATTATATCATTCTGCAATAGGAAGTTTAATGTATTTGGCAAACTGGACACGTCCAGATATAGCAGCTCCAGTAAACATTTTAAGCAGACATGTATCAAAACCTAGCATAAAACATTGGCAAGGAGTAAAAAGAGTTTTCAGGTACCTGAAAGGAACATGTGATTATCATTTAATGATAAAACCTTCAAAGGAATTAAAATTAACTGCTTTTGTTGACAGCGATTGGGCCAATGATGAGGTTGACAGAAAATCAATGTCTGGTTTAGTAATAATGTTTGGAAATACTTTGGTTGGATGGAAATCTAGAAAACAAAACTCTGTAGCTACCTCAACTGCAGAAGCAGAATTTGCGGCTTTATCAGAGTTATGTTCAGAATTAATTTGGTATAAACAATTGATAAAGGATTTGAAAATTGAGACATGTGATGCAATAAAAGTATTAGAAGATAATACCACGTGCATACATATGGCCTTAACAGAAAGAGTAAAAAATAGAAGTAAACATGTGGATATCAAATACCACAATGTAAGAGAAGCAATAAAAGAAAAATTAATTGAATTGCAATATTGTAAAACAGAGGAAAATGTTGCAGATATCTTAACAAAACCTTTAAATGCTCAAAAGCATAGTGAAATAATCAAAGAAATGGGATTATGTTATGTTCAGACATAAAAATTAGGAGGGGTGTCAGAGTATGGAGAATTTTATAGGCCTGAACAGGTCCAGACTGTAATATTAATAAGCTGCCATGATGATCACCTGTGCAAGTGCTGAGTCACAGTGACTGTGAAGAAGATGATGCAACGTCTGTGGATGATGCAACACCTGTCGTGATTGGACAGAAGCACCTGCTTAAGAATATATAAGTGAGCAATGTGATTGTAATGTATCTTCTACTCCTTCCTATATTCTGCTATCCTCTCTGCACTTTGCCTCTATATTGTTGCCACGCCGAAGGTCTGCTACTTTGTATATTTGTATATTTGTAAATACACATGTCTTTGAAGAAAGAAGAGCGTGTGTATTTTTTCCTTCCAACAGAACTCTGCACATTACCAGCAAAAAGCTGACACTTCTGTCCATCTCATCAGTCCCTCAGGATCTACAGTAAAGTAGGAGGCAGCATGAGGCAGCACTTGAACTATGTGATAGTTGTCCACCATTTGATAAGGCCACACCTTCATAAAAACTTGTAGTTACATAGTTGCACCACAAAAGAAGTTAACCCATGTGTGTTACCGTTGTAATGTGAGGTACTTATGCCTTCATTATAGTAGAATTGAGCCTTGTGGCGCAGTGGTTAAACTGCTGTACTGCAGCCAAAACTGTGCTCACGACCCGGGGTTCAATCCCAGGTAGCCGGCTCAAGGTTGACTCAGCCTTCTATCCTTCCGAGGTCGGTAAAATGAGTACCCAGCTCGCTGGGGGGGCAATGTGTAGCCTGCATAATTAACTTGTAAACCGCCCAGAGAGTGCTTGAAGCACTATGGGGCGGTATATAAGCAGCACGCTTTGCTTTTTTTTTGCTTTTAGAAAGGACTTGATTACAAGTAATTAGTAATTTCCAAGCTTTGCTAAGTGCTTTCATATTCTGTATTTACTGTAAAATCTTTGCACATAAAACAGGTGGAAAAGTATGAAGCATTTAATTTCAGAGGATGAAATAAACAATTTATATTCACTGAGCTGTGAAATGGATAGATTGAGAACAGAGGGAAATCACAGGTCCATCTTGGGTAACCCCACTCTGTAATTCTTGGACACCCCACTCAGTCATCAGCCAAATATATATAACAGAGCACTACATTTGCTGTTAAACTAGAACTTTTGGATAACAATCCTGGAAAAGTAAGAGGCTCTTTAAACACCACATAAATTATAAGGATCCACTTGTAATAAATAATACTCAAATAAATTCAAATAATTGTATTCTCAAAGGCTTTCACGGCTGGGATCCAATGGCTGTTGTAGGTTTTTTGGGCTGTTTGGCCATGTTCTGGAGGTTTTTTCTTCCTAACGTTTCGCCAGTCTCTGTGGCCGGCATCTTCAGAGGACAGGGGTCAGAACTCTGTCTGTGTTCTAACTCCACAGACAGAGTTCCAACTACCGTCCTCTGAAGATGCCGGCCACAGAGACTGGCAAAATGTTAGGAAGAAAAACTTCCAGAACACAGCCAAACAGCCCAAAAAACCTACAACAATACTCAAATTAGTTTGCACTCCAGAGACTCTGCACATAAGTGACCCACCTGTATTAATGGGGGTTATTCATGTGCATCCCAGCTATGGAATTGGCATTCTGGTGGGTACCAGTTCCATGTGAAAGGTCTGTGTGGGCACATACTTGGTTGACCTTAGTATTACTTCAGTTCTGAAGGAGTCATTCGTGGTTGGATGTGATTAAGGTAGGGCTAGGGAATTCAGATCTTTTAAAAATGTGCAATCAGATACAAAATGAGTAATCCAGGAAACAACTGAAAATTCATGGCCTGTTTATCAAGCATTTAGAAAAGGATCAGACTATATTTTATTTCAGTTGAACTAACAATACATTGGGAATGTGTGTGTTTGTATGTGCTGTCAGGGCAAAACTGACTTCTAGAGACCCATAGAGCTTTCAAGGTGAGTGAGATATTTTAAGGAGTGGTTTTACCAGTTACACACACACACACACACATCACACACACACACACACACACCGTGAGTTTCCCTGGCCAAGTGGGGATTTGAATCCTGTTCTTCAGATTCCCGGTCCATGAAAGTAGACTACACCACACTGGTGAAAACAGAGAAAATCATTTTATGTTATTTTCCTTTTTTGGGGTGACTGTCTCTCTAGATTAAGTGGGAAACAGTATGTCCTGTATCAAGGATACTGAAGACAAACTCCAGGCAAATAAACAAACAAATAAACTAATGAATGGGTCTGTTGATACTTCTTTATGGGCATGAAAGAAGATTGGAATACATACAAGTTGTGTGTGTTACGTGCTGTGAAGTTTGATGTGACTTATAAATCTAACAGAGCTTTCAAGGTAAGTGAGAAATTTAAGGAGTGGTTTTACAGTTCCAACTCACTCCCATGACAAACCAGGTCACCTGAGGCCTAGTCCACCATTGTATCCACTACACCTTCTGGGTATCCTGTATCATTGGGAAGATGATAAATCCCTCCATCTCAAAGAAAGAGGGCTACACGAACACAACAGTCCCTTAACTTTTATAATATATATCATCCTGTAGTTATACGGATGTCAATATATTCACATGTATACATAAACCGAACATAGAAACTGAACACATAAAAAAGGGTTTTCTTCATTTTACTCATTTATTCAAACCAGATTTAGATGTTATTTATTTTCATGAATTTTAGACAAGATCTTTTTTAGCACATTATAGAAACCCAGAGGGGCTTCCTGTAGTAAAGACAAAGTCCAGTACTGTAAATGCTAAGTATAGCACAGCAACGTGTTTTAGAAATACTGCCAAACATATTTGAATATGCAGCAATCAGGCCAAGAAATCTTTTTGCTTGATGCTTAGAGCAAAACTGGTAGTTTGGTTTCTCATCTGGCTTATTTGTTTTCAGGTCTTTGCTACCTTGTAACAACACGAACTAGGCTGGCTTTACATCACAAAAATCCGAAGCTGGAATTCTGTATACATTTTGCATATATTCCACCCATTAGTGTCACTACATGTAGCAATCATATGTTTCTAACAAGCTTATCTCGTCTTTTAACTTAAATTCTACAAATTCCTATCTGAGAGTTTTATCACACAACTATCAGTCCTACATAAAACACAACGTGGCTTTATGTTTTGTTTTTAAACTCACTCTCAATACTTCTCTTCCAAAAGCACATTCTAAAAGCATTTTACAGGGTAAAAGAATACAGATCACTATGGGTCCATTAGTCATTTTAGATGAGATTTCTGAAGCCAACAAAATTTTAGGCATATAACACCCTGCTTCCTAAACCCATTGAAGATTGGGTGGGGGAGAGGAAAGTAAGAGAGAGAAACTAGTATAGTATTATAGTACATTGGAAACAAGCTAAAAGCTCACTATAGCACAATTTTTAAAACTTTTCTACACTCACTGCTATTCCCACATTTCAAATTTTTACAGAAATTACTGTACAAATACATTCAGTATTCATGTTTATATAGTAATTTCTTGCCAAGACCTCAATAACACTTCAGATAGTAAGCACTGAAATATATATATATTTGTCAAACAACTGCACATTATGCTGCCTTGCAAAGCACTGTATTAATACTACCACAGGGGAATTTTCACTGCAAAGGAGAAGTTTAACGGTGAATGCTCACAGCTTTTTGAATCCCTGGGGTTTTTCATAGATATGACTTTTATGCCCCTCCACATGAAGGCCCAGGAAGCAGACCTTTAAAGTGATTCTTTTGCATTAAAGGAAAGAAAAAACAGAGCTGCTTCTTATCCACATTATTCTGCAATAATCCTCACTTTCCTCTCATATTCTGGCAGTGCAAATTGTTACTAATTTAACTAGCCGCAGCATACATTCACAAGGGACTTGTTAACTCTTTATTTCACTCAGTTACATTTTAAAAAATAGGAAAGCTTGCCAGGATACACACTGTCCATCTCTCACTATTGCTTATCTCTCAAAAAAAAAACAAAAAAAAAAACCCTGCTGTCCTAGGGGAGCCTTAAATTCTCTCCATTCTGTAATGCTGCCTATACATTCCTAGTTCTCTAGAAACCCCATCTAAATGGCATTTCTATTTATCAAAAGACAGATGTAACAGCATGTATAAGCAGCCTGCAGGAGCTGTTAACATACGTAAAGTCACTGCCTGGTCCTTGCTATAGAGAGCTTTTGACCATTTATACTCTCAGATTCAGCACTACAGAGATCACTCATGTCAAACTCATGTCCTGAGTTGGATCTAGTCCTTGTATCATCATAATCGTTTGTGTACCTTTCTGGTTTTAGAAGAAAGAAAGAAAGAAAGAAAGAAAGAAAGAAAGAAAGAAAGAAAGAAAGAAAGAAAGAAAGAAAGAAAGAAAGAAAGAAAGAAAGAAAGAAAGAAAGAAAGACTCTGAAGGAACAGTATATTCATTGTGAAAAACTTGACAGGAAACTCAGAAAAATATCTTTCTGCCTTCCTCTCAATCTCCCCATCCCCCTACCCTTGCAAAAAAGTACTATTAGTACATCACAAATATTAAAATTCAATTATCCATCTCACTGACTGGTAAGAAATGCAATCAAATAGGCAATACAATCAATCACCAATTGAAAAGATATGTAAGAATTTCACATTCTTGTCTTTAAAGCGGTGTTTCCCAAACTTTTTCGAGTTACAGTTCCCTTTTATAATACCCAAGTAACCTGCAACATCCTGTCACATTTGCAGCAACTGCCTACCTCCGTGACAAAGCTGGCACATATGTTTTGTCAATCAGTGATCACACCAACAACCTTGGGTATGTCACAGGTCCTTGCCTCCCTCTATGAAAATTCCCAAACAGAATCCTTTTGAATACTTCAATACAGCCATATTGAAATAAATGTTGAAAACCTTCACTGTGAAATCTACAAAAATAATTGCAACTAAAAATAACCACAGCAAACCCCCTCTCCCAAGAAAGCACTTTCCAGCTCTATTGGGGCTAACTACCCACAGGTTGGGAACCTGTACTTTGCAGCACTGCTGCTTTAATCAAATAAATTAGAAAAAATATATATGTGAGAGAGATTAAAATGATCCCTGTTACAAAATCATTTTCTGCTGCTGCAGACAAATAATATTGTTGTTATTTCATATTTTACAATAATAAAAGTGTTTAAACATTTTCCTAGAGAGAGCACAACACATTCAAATCACATGCTTACTCTTAGGTAACACCCATCAAGTTGAAACAGGACCTACACTCAGATAAATATACAAAAGACTATGTACTTATTCTCTGAGTTTCTGGACCTGTGTTTATGGTTCCATCTCACCTTTTAATTGACTGGTATTAAAACTTGTTGATGTAGAAAACTACCTTCGGAACATTATATTTACTTCTTGAAATATGACAATTGAAGCGAAAGCACTAATAAAAACATTGGTTTGTTGATCTAAACCATCAATCCTTGCATACATATGTGAAAATAATCCCTGCAAATTGAAGATTAGTCATGCTGTTAGTCTAACAACAACTAGGAAATTTAATGTGGCTTAAATTTGACATATATAGATCATAGAATGATAGAATCATAGAAAAGTGAAGTTGGAAAGGGCCTACAAGGCTATCAAGTCCAACCCCCTGCTCAATGCAGGAATACAATCAAGGCATATCTGCCAGGTGATTTTCTAAATTTTTCCTGAATGCCTCCAGTGTTGGAGCACTCACCAACTCCCAAGGTAATTGGTTCCACTCTCGTACTGTTCTAACAGTTAGGAAGTTTTTCCTGATATTCAGCTGAAATCTGGCTTCTGTTAACTTGAGCCCATTGTTGCGTGTCCTGCACTCTGGGATGATTGAGAACAGATCTTGTCCCTCCTCTGTATGACAGCCTTTCAAATATTTGAAAAGAGCTATCATATCACCCCTCAGTCTTCTTTTCTCAAGGCTAAACATGCCCAATTCTTTCAGCCTTTCCTCATAAGGCTTGGTTTCCAACCCCCTGATCATCTTGTCTCCCTCCTCTGAACCTGTTCCAATTTCTTAGCATCCTTCTTGAAGTGTGGTGTCCAGAACTGGACACAATACTCAAGGTGAGGCCTAACAAGATGTTACATAACAAGATCAATATGCACAACCTGGCTAATGTTTCTATTAAACATTTGCACCATACCAGATTATAGGAAATAAAATATTTGTTATCTACATAATAATGACTTGCATTTCTTTAATATTAAGCAGGGAACTACTGGTTGCTCCTTTTGCAACCCCAGAAACATTTCTTTTGCAATTATAGCAAATAGTTTACAAATGCCTACAAAAAAATTATATTTATCAATTTAACATTCTAGAAGTAGCTACTTTTAGAAATAATTTACTAAAATTGTTTTCTGTCCACAGTTTGGTACTCAGGCAAAATCTCCTAATCCCATTCAAGGGTGCCATCTAGTGAAAAAATACAGTTGCAGCTCCATGTAGCCACACTGTTAACATAATCTATAATGCATTCATGACTATTTACGTTTAGATCAATGCTACTATTTCAGATTTAAAGGAAACAATAAGAATATGGTGACATAGTAACTGCAGAGCTGTAAATAATAATGGTACACCTAGGATTGTAATCCCAAACATACTTGCAGTATGTTTACAGTAATTCCCCTAATGACAGCATATTTATTTCTGAGTAACACATAGGTGTTCATTGTACTGTTAGCAATTGATATCAGGTTTGCACGTCATGCTGGAAAAGCAAAAGCATGTTCAGCTATATAAGATACGATGTTTACAAAACATATTTTCATATTATGATCAGATCTCTTCTTAACTTCCTTAGGAAGAAGAATGCAGCATCCACACAATCAAGACCTCAGATATTCTAAAATGGAGCATAACCTAATTCAGTGAATCCCCTTGGTAGACAGCCAAATGTCAACATAACTCCAGAGTAGATAGCACTCAGCTGATGCAAATTTTTGACATCTTTGCTGCATTTTGATAAATGAGATTATATTGGAGTAAAAGCTTGGACTTGACTGGTTTCAAAGACATGAAAAGCTTCAGTTTTGGAGATTGTATGTCTGTATTACAGTACTGAACATCAACAGAAAACTCTCTAGCCAATAATTCAAGCAAAAAATCATATGAAAGTGGACTGGATAAAAAATCATGCTGCTTGTTCTAGTGATTAAATGGTTCCTTAATGCCTCATTAGACTTTCAAACCCAATACACAAGTTAGTGAACCAAGGGTAATTGTATATTATCCACTTCATCTCTTTTGACTATATTAGCCTTACAGGGTTACAAACTTATTTAATAAAATATTAAAGGAAGGTTATCTGGAAGGAGAAAAAGGTAAGTTAATTCAGAAGAAAAAAAAACAATTTATCCATAAAAATCTCAACATTACTAGCTATATTGTTTGAAGCTGTATACAAATGGGAAAAGCTAATCTGCGCACGTTCTTCCCAATAGTCTCACAGATTTACAATACTGGGACGAAACATGGAAAGCTATTAGAAATAGAACATGCTTAGAGACACAGAGCATTTCAATAAACAAACTAAAATTGCCTTTGATAATTTGTCATGCTGTCAAATAAATGAGCATCTGATTATTGTTAATAATAATATCAATTAGCATTTCAGCTAGTATATGTATTGCATTAACACTGTACATTGCTGGAACCGACAGGTGCTGAAAGTATCACACATGCAAACACTACTGCACCTCAGCCACTCCTTTTTGAAATGTACAGTATAACAATTAGGCTCCTTGTAGAAGAGTAGAGCACACTGGTTCTAAACATCTGGAAGAAAATGAGAGGGATGTTTAGTGACAGAGATAGTGGATGGGGAAGAGTGGGGGTGCCATTTTATCTGACTGAATAGGTTTTATCTTGATTTTTTAAAAAACTGGTACCTTGGTATCAGGGCTATCTGATGACCTAAGTGAGTTTTTTTTAAAAGGAAGACTCTAGCTCTTACAGAAACAAATATATACAACAAAACATCCACTCACTGTTTCAGTTTGTTAGGTGACAAACAATCCTTCCTGAAAAATATTGGTAGGGGAAAAATGCAAAAATTGATGTTCTTAATTTGCATAATATTAAAAATTAATATTAATTTGAATAAATTTTACTTTACATATTATTCAAATAAGACAGGTTGCTTTGCATAATATGCAAATTAATGTACCTAGATTTGGAGAATGAGAATGTGCCAATACTAAAAGAAAGGAGTTGGAGCAACCTAATTTCCTCCTACTTAGCGTCTGGGATTATTGAGCACTTACTAGGACCCAGACCTTGTAGGGTCCACTACTTATTCCTGGAGAATCTTGGTCCTGCTGCTTAAGTGTCTTCGCAAATTTTGAGTTTGTTAGTCACTGTGAAGAAACTGAGAAAAAAGGAGAAATGGAAACCAGAATCTGTCTTAGAAATCAGGCCTGTGTGTGTGCCAGGGAAGTGGTTTTCACCGTCAGAATCAGCCTGGTAACAAAGGGGTAACACCTGCATCTTATTTCCTGTGAAGAAGCCTTCAAGGCCATGCCTAATCACTTTCCCTGGTATGGTGATCGTGGTGTCCGCCCAGGTCATGAATAATTCATATGCTATTTGCATAGACCAATGGGAGTGCTGCAGGGGCAGAGTCACAAAATATAAGAGAGTCAGCAGGAGGAGGGGTAGTTTAGATAAGGTTTTGAGATAGAGTTGAAGAGATTGAAAGTTTTGGAGTTTGGGCGGGAGAGTGGATAAAGGAGAATGTTTGTTTAAAAGTTAACAGCATTGCTTGTTCTGTCAACACCTGTATCAACAAACAATTTCTATTTGGTTCTTTTAAAATGACATATGGCCTGGACATCTATCATTAATAATAGGTAATGTTGAAGTAATCAACTGGTGGCAGCTGAGGGGCACGTAGTGAGAGCTCCTAGTTTGGTGAAACATGCAGGGGCCACGTGGAAATCGTGACAGTGATAATTAGGGAATTATTTCAGCTGTGAGATGGGAGGAGGACATAAACTGCTCCTACTTTCCAGAACATTGATGAAGAACAATGTCTGATTGGTTCTTGTCCTGGAAGGATCTAGAACTAGGAGTCTAATGCATACAGGGGCTCAAAAAGTTACTTTAGTTGACTTGGTTTTAATCTTGGAAGGACTATGTTCAGTTGCTGTTGTTATGCTGCTCTAAAAGAAATGCACTCTGTGCAAGCTCCAAAACTATCCTTATCAGCAGATAAGTGAGCATTAGGGTGTGATTCCACAGCAGGAAAAAAGTGAAAGGATCCACTGTGAAGTCACAGTCACTTGCCTGCTGCTGGAGGCTTCTAATTTTCTCAAAGCTGGAATGATTAGAATGGTATTTTCCCCATCTGATCAGTTGTTTCATTCTCCAAAAGGACAGGGAGGGAGGGACTATGGATTATATTCTGCTGACATACCAAGCTGGGCATGATGTTCTGTACAGCAAGAACACCCACCCTCACAATCTTTCTCTCTAGATGTCCCAAAGTATTTATTTTATTTTTTTAAAAAACTACTGAGTTTAGCGCTACATCACCAAAAAAAAGAGAGATAAAAATTGATATGAAATAGAAACACCTCTGACGAACTACAGAAGATTACTATGTTTCCTCAGTATGTGGAATTTTTGTACACTGTGGAGAACTCTGGAAAACTGCCACTTTTCCCTAATGTGGGCAGCAATTTAAGCAGTACACTAGCTTCGCAACAACCATAAAAGGAGAGCCAAGGATTAGCATAGGGTGGAATCAAAAAAGGGGTGGCTGTGGTGTGGCTCAAACCACATAGGACTGAGTGGCCAGTGTGGATACTGGTACCAAAACAATCTGTGGTTTCTGTATGATCACCTAATCCGAGCAGAATTATAAAATAGGCTGCATATCAAGCTGCAGCAAAGCCTTGTTTGCAGCTTGTTAACAATTGGAATCATTTCCATCCCATGCCTTTCCACCCACATCTGGTGTGTGGGTCTCCTTCCTTCCTTCCTTCCTTCCTTCCTTCCTTCCTTCCTTCCTTCCTTCCTTCCTTCCTTCCTTCCTTCCTTCCTTCCTTCCTTCCTTCCTTCCTTCCTCCCTTCCTTCCTTCGGCCTGCTAGACAGCTAGGTGACCAAAGAGAAAGAAAAATGAGCAATCAACAGAGAGAGAGGAGGAAATTTTCAGTTCAGACTTGTTTCAAGATAGATTTTAATATAACACAATTGCCTTAAGGAGTATATTTTGGATAGGATGATATTTATAGCAAATATACCTCTAAAAACCCCTCATGTATATAGAATTTGGAGAAACACAGCTACATTCCTACCATTTATATCTATGTTTTTAAAAACAAACATCACTGTTATTGTTGATTAGTTTGACATTTTGAGCCTGGTAAAAGAAAAGGAAAAAGAAAAGACACTAATGAACCTAATAAAAACGTTGGACCCAGATTAGTTGTTAATCTATGTAACTACCTTTCAAGAGGGAGCTGGGGAAGAAAAGCTTGGTGTCAATAAAACACTTCCTTAGTAAATTACTACTGGCTCCAGTGAAAGGCATTTACAGTAAACACAAAATGTCTGCAAAGCATCTGTTCTATAGAAGGAGGAATTCTGCTTCATGAACAATCTCTAAAATTAGTGCAATAAATAATTCACACTAGCAGTTCATTATCAATCTGCATCATTTAAGCTGACTAGACAGAGACAAAGGTTTGATTTTTAAAATGTTTTTGCCACATTTTAAGTTTGTGTGTTTGTGTAAATAACGGACATGATTACAGAAATACACACAATCATTTAAGATTTAAGATCTAAATCTTAAAATAATAGTTATTACACAGGCCTGGATAAAAATTATATATAATGACAACATCAGATTTTGATTTTAGTGAAAATGTATTAAATATACAAAAGTATATACAGAAACACTGTGACAGTATGTGTACCGTTTCCCTGAAAATAAGACCTAACCTGAAAATAAGCCCTAGTATGATTTTTCAGGATGTTTGTAATATAAGTCCTACCCCAAAAATAAAGTGAAAGCCCGCCCTCCACCATTGTGCAGCAACCAGAAGAAGATGACGTGACTGTATTTGAATAAACGTAGATTGTACATGAAAAAAAATAAAGCATCCCCTGAAAATAAGCCCTAATGCGTTTTTTGGAGCAAAAATTAATATAAGACCCTGTCTTATTTTCGGGGAAACAGGGTATATATAAAGTACTTGCTGGAATTTTAACATTAGACTTTACTACAGATTTAGCAGGACTTTGCCAAAGGCAAGATTTTAATAGCAATAATAAAAAAATACTTAATAGTACTTAGGGTAAAGCATGTGTGGTCACTATGTTAAGAAAGAATAATACCAAACATCTGTGCTAGATTTCCACATGATAACAAAACACTAAGGTTTTCCAGACTTATGGACAATTTAAAAAATAAAAGAAGAAGAAAGATGTGATATCTAAATTTAAGAAATAAAACAGACATGCTATATTTTGCAACAGGACTGCAAATTCTGTGGCTTGCATTTAAGGTATTCACAAGAATGTGAGCAATGATGATAGAAACCAAAAATGATATTCCCATTTAGCTAAGGAAGTCACTAGAAGACAGTCTAATCTACTTCACAGCATTGTTGTGAGGTTAAACTGCTACTCTTGAGTTCCTTGGAAGAAGAAAGGGTATAAATAGAACAAAACAGTCTGTGTCCCCCAGTCCAAACTTACCTGGGGCACAAGTGCAGTTTGGCAAGGCCAGACACACTTCAAACAGCTGTCACTTAATGGTGAGGGCTTTGGGCTTCAGAGAAGCTGCCACCGACTTGGTAATGAGAGCTCTGGTGTCACAGCAGCTCGAAGAAATGAAGGGATCGGGGGGGGGGGGGCAATCCAATGGGAGCTGACCTGAAATTTTAGACAATGAATCGTGGGGTGGTTGTTTAGCAGGAGACCATGGCCAATCACGGACCACAGCATGTAAGCTGCTTGATAGGTTTAAATGAGGCACAGGAGCATCTCATTTGGCAGTCTCCATTGATCTTTGCCCACTTACCCTCCTCCTTTTTGTGGTAAAGTTGTATGGTGATATCAAGAGATGTGTATTGTAACAATTTATGATATCAGTGCAATTTATTGTGTATATCTGTCACAGGTGTCATTGGTTGTGGAGAAAGGAGGCAGTTGTTGCGCACAGAAGCGGATACCAGATCAGGGAGATGGGCAGTGGTCCTATCCCAGCTTCAGGATTCCTGTATGAATTGTAGAGTTGGGGGCTGGGGCTGGAAGGCCACAGCCCTCACACTAGGAATGCTGGTGGATTTACATCTTTTGTCCAGGGCCATATGAAACTCAGCTTGGCAATCCTTGCTTACTCCACAAGGATTGTAAGGTATGTATTAGGTGGCAGGCAGGCCAAACAAAGCAGGTATCCACTCTTTCATGCTGTGCCAAGACTATTCTGCTGCAGCCAATTGAAGCTGTGTCCTGTCTTTTATCCACAAAATTGTTCAATAAAGCTATAAAAAGTTAACAGTGGGTTTTGTTGAAGGGTAGTGAGGGGTGCAGCCGGGGTCCTCTCACATTGATCCGTAATCCATGCTGCATTTTGTTACAGCTCATTCAGAGAGTATTTGTTCTTATAGATCCTTCTGCTATCCATATTTTGGGGAAACACTTGTTTTTTCCCCCAGCCCTCTGTTTTATTCTTTTGTAAGCTTCCTGCCAATGTGGTTCCCAGTGTGGTGGATGAAGACTCTGGAGAATCAGGTTCGAATTCCCGCTGAGTCATGGAAAGTGACTGGGGGAGTGGAACTGGTAAAACCATTCCTTAATTTTCTCACTTACCTTAAAAGCCCTATTAGTTGCTATAAGTTGGTTCCGACTTGAAAGCACAGAACACACACACAAAAAAACTTCCTGCCAGGGCATGTGGGCTTTCAACATCTATACAACGTGTAATGATTGTATTGTTGTTGTTTGTTGTTGTTGTTTAGTTGTTAAGTAGTGTCCGACTCTTCGTGACCCCATGGACCAGAGCACACCAGGCCCTCCTGTCTTCCACTGCCTCCCGGAGTTGGGTCAAATTCATGTTGGTAGCTTCGATGACACTGTCCAACCATCTCGTCCTCTGTCGTCCCCTTCTCCTCTTGCCTTCACACTTTCCCAACATCAGGGTCTTTTCCAGGGAGTCTTCTCTTCTCATGAGATGGCCAAAGTATTGAAGCCTCAGCTTCAGGATCTGTCCTTCCAGTGAGCACTCAGGGTTGATTTCCTTCAAAATGGATAGGTTTGTTCTCTTTGCAGTCCAGGGGACTCTCAAGAGTCTCCTCCAGCACCACAGTTCAAAAGCATCAATTCTTCGGCGGTCAGCCTTCTTTATGGTCCAGCTCTCACTTCCATACAACACTACTGGAAAAACCACAGCTTTGACTATGTGGACCTTTGTCGGCAAGGTAATGTCTCTGCTTTTTAAGATGTTGTCTAGGTTTGGCATCGCTTTCCTCCCAAGAAGCAGGCGTCTTTTAATTTCCTGGCTGCTGTCACCATCTGCAGTGATCATGGAGCCCCAAGAAAGTAAAATCTGTCACTGCCTCCATACCTTCCCCTTCTATTTGCCAGGAGGTGATGAGACCAGTGGCCATGATCTTAGTTTTTTTGATGTTGAGCTTCAGACCATTTTTTGCACTCTCCTCTTTCACCCTCATTAAGAGGTTCTTTAATTCCTCCTCACTTTCTGCCATCAGAGTGGTATCGTCTGCATATCTGAGGTTGTTGATATTTCTTCCGGCAATCTTAATTCCGGCTTGGGATTCCTCCAGTCCAGCCTTTCGCATGATGTATTCTGCATAGAAGTTAAATAAGCAGGGAGACAATATACAGCCTTGCCGTACTCCTTTCCCAATTTTGAACCAATCAGTTGTTCCATATCCAGTTCTAACTGTTGCTTCCTGTCCCACATATAGATTTCTCAGGAGATAGATAAGGTGGTCAGGCACTCCCATTTCTTTAAGAACTTGCCATAGTTTGCTGTGGTCGACACAGTCAAAGGCTTTTGCATAGTCAATGAAGCAGAAGTAGATGTTTTTCTGGAACTCTCTGGCTTTCTCCATAATCCAGCGCATGCTAGCAATTTGGTCTCTAATTCCTCTGCCCCTTCGAAATCCAGCTTGTACTTCTGGGACTTCTCGGTCCACATACTGCTGAAGCCTACCTTGTAGGATTTTGAGCATAACCTTGCTAGCGTGTGAAATGAGTGCAATTGTACGGTAGTTGGAGCATTCTTTAGCACTGCCCTTCTTTGGGATTGGGATGTAGACTGATCTTTTCCAATCCTCTGGCCACTGCTGAGTTTTCCAAACTTGCTGGCATATGGAGTGTATTACCTTAACAGCGTCATCTTTTAAGATTTTAAATAGTTCAACTGGAATGCCATCTCCTCCACTGGCCTTGTTGTTAGCCATGCTTTCTTGACTTCGCTCTCCAGGATGTCTGGCTCAAGGTCAGCAACCACACTATCTGGGTTGTCCGGGATATCCAGATCTTTCTGGTATAATTCCTC
The DNA here is from genome assembly GCA_037013535.1 of Intellagama lesueurii. NCBI lineage: Eukaryota > Metazoa > Chordata > Lepidosauria > Squamata > Agamidae > Intellagama > Intellagama lesueurii. The sequence goes on from JBAJHW010000002.1 coordinate 249,693,487, forward strand.
TGTGTATTCTTGCCACCTCTTCTTGATGTCTTCTGCTTCTGTGAGGTCCCTACCATTTTTGTCCTTTATCATGTCCATCTTTGCACAAAAGGTTCCTTTAATATCTCCAATTTTCTTGAACAGATCTCTGGTTTTTCCCTTTCTATTATTTTCCTCTATATCTTTGCACTGTTCATTTAAGAAGGCCCTCTTGTCTCTCCTTGCTATTCTTTGGAAGTCTGCATTCCATTTTCTGGAACTTTCCCTATCTCCCTTGCATTTTGTTTCCCTTCTCTTCTCTGCTATTTGTAAGGCCTCGTTGGACAGCCACTTTGCTTTCTTGCATTTCCTTTTCTTTGGGATGGTTTGTGTTGCTGCCTCCTGTACAATGTTACGAGCCTCCAACCATAGTTCTTCAGGCACTCTGTCCACCAAATCGAGTTCCTTAAATCTGTTCTTCACTTCCACTGTGTATTCATAAGGGATTTGGTTTAGATTACACCTGACTACGGGATTCTTGCCCACAATAGTAGATAAGATAATCGTCTGAATTGAATTCGCCCATTCCCATCCATTTTAGTTCACTGACGCCCAGGATGTCAATGTTTATTCTTGCCATCTCCTGTTTGACCACATCCAGCTTACCAAGGCTCATAGATCTTACATTCCAGGTTCCTATGCAGTATTTTTCTTTGCAGCATCGGACTTTCCTTTCACTTCCAGGCACGTCCGCAGCTGAGCATCCTTTCGGCTTTAGCTCAACCACTTCATTAGCTCTGGAGCTACTCGTACTTGTCCTCCACTCTTCCTCAGTAGCATGTTGGACGCCTTCCAACCTGAGGGGCTCATCTTCCAGCGTCATATCATTTAGCCTTTTGTTTCTGTCCATGGAGTTTTCTTGGCAAAGATACTGGAGTGGCTTGCCAGTTCCTGCTCCAGGTGGATCGCGTTTAGTCAGAACTCTCCACTAATGATTGTATACCTCTCATAAAGGTTAGGACCTTCAAGTATAATAGTGCTAAATTTTAAGAGAACTTTTTCATACCTAATTTTGTAAATCCTACTGATTTCAATGGGTCTATTTCATTTGGGATTAAGGTTATTTATTTATTTATTTATTTATTTATTTATTTATTTATTTATTTATTTATTTATTTATTTGACTTGTATGCCGCCCACACTCTGCGAGAGTCTCCGGGCGGCTTCTAACATCAATTAAAACATTTCAGTTAAAAACAGACACACTAAAAGATCAATGTAACTTATAATTCATTTCTGTTGAAACTAATGGATCATGATAAACACACCAACAATAACATTAGGTCCTAAAATCATCACTGATTAACAAACTCTTATTTCAAAGTTCTACAGCATGGAAAGTTTTTTACAAGTATCTTTTCATCAAGAAATATGACTCTTTCCTCCCAAAGATTAAAAATGCAATGAAATCATAAAACAAATCACCAAGATAAAAAGTGCTTGTTAGAAGTACTGTTTGTTACAATCTTGAAAACTTTTAACAAACGGAACAAATTGTTAGATGATACTACTGATGGGCAAACTAATGAAGTCAGTACAATTTGAACAATAGGCAGATGAGCCAATAGGAATTGCACCAATTGTTTGGAAATAAAAAAGAAAGCATATTTTCTCATGGCAACATTTCTTGTTCTTCTGTCATTCTCCTTTTATGTTAATAAGACATCCTTAAAAACATGGTAAAATGAGAAAGATAAGTCCATATTAGAGAGTTTTGAAGAAAGGTCATTCAGAAAACAAATTGTTGAAAGAGGAATGATGCCAGTTCCATTATATAAATCAGGGCATTCTTACTCTGTTGATCTAGATCTCTTTTGTTGAAGATGAAAGATGCCTCTACATCCTTTTATGCATCCTAAGGTAAGTGCAGAAAACATTTGAAGGCTAGTTTGGGACTAAAAAAATATATTCATTTTGAAATGTTGAAAACATTGATTTGGAAATACATGTTTTTGCAAGTTTAAGGCAGAAACAAATAATGATTTTCATTCCTATATATGTGAAATAAATGAAAAATTAGGAACATATAGCCTGTAAATTCAATAGTAAAATGAATGCTATTTTCACTATCCACACACATTTTCCATCTGTCGGAAAAGGCCATAACAAAATACTAATAATAACATCTGAATCTGCGAAGAATACTCTTCTCAACAGCTACAGTTCAGCCATTTCATTAATGTTAACGCAAGAGAACACGGACATGCAAGCAAGCTTAACTCTTTTGAAACAGTGGTCTGCCTGCTTCCAGTGCTTCACTGTGAATGTATAATGTCACCCACACAAACAGTTTAAAAATTACTCATAAAGTGTAGTGCGTAAAGAAAGACAGTTGCTGTCTCAATAAGAAAATAACTTTTTCCATGTTAGTCTTGTTCCATGTTAACCTAAATAACATCAGCCACCAAGAGGTACGTATGGAAGCCATTACTCCACCACACCATGATCATCTGAGCAAGCGAAAGGAGAAAGAGGAGGAGGAAGAGGAGGAGGAGGAAGCAGCAGCAGCAAAATATCACAACAACGTAAAACACATGTCTTAATTTTGCATAAACTAAAAATCTAGCAAGAATGCACAGAGTATGTTATCCACATGAAATGGCAACAAATGTTCCAGAAATGAAAAATACTCTCAATCTGCTTCCCTCTTCTCTGAAAAATCATGGCAACCTATTTTCTTCAAGCTAAATTCCAGAACAGTTTCCAGAAATAACAACCAGAATTATATTAGGGACTAGGACAGGTGTCCTTGCATAAAGGTTGGGAACCACTGTTGTACACGCCAATTTTGTTGTTAATTTCAGAGTCAAGAGTCTTCACATCTCCTACAAGTGTTATTTTCCAATAGCTGTCCAACTGACCAATGAAGATAGAGGTATAATAATCATCTGGTCCAGAATGGCATCTTTCAAAATTTCTGCAATTTTTTAAATATGTAAAAGTGAAATAAAGCTGCAACAAAAAATTTGACAGCCATCTTCCTTTTATAGTGTAACAGGCCACTATTTCAAAGACTGTCTGAGAACGGCCCTCTATTTGAAGGCATCTTTTGTTTAAATGACAGCCCAGTCCACTGTATTATAAAGATTACAAATCACAAAAAGTGACAGCCGAGATGAGTCTTGAATTTAACCATCAAGAAATATCAACTAGACAACAGACTAAACAGGTGCATAGGCTCTATCTTTCCTACCATGAGTAGAAAATGGGTGGGTGTTTAAAAAAAAATTAAGAGAATTATGTGAGAAGAAACAATGTGCACAAGAGAAATCATGCAAAAGATTTCCTCCTCCGGGGGGCCATCCTTCACATACCCAAGTTTGCAAATAGCATGTGACTGGTCAAGCAAAGGAAAGCCTGATAGAAGAAGGAACTGCTTATGCAACTTCCATTTTCATTCCAAGATTCTCAATAAGATTCCAGCCTAAATTTCCATGTTTACATATTTGTTAGAATAATACAATTTCTTCCCAACAATGCTGCCAAACTAAAAATCTTAGGGTTTCATCATGTCTTAATCTGGCCCTGATTGGAACAACTGAGCATGGAATCTCATAGAGTGTTCAATACAGTCAGTTATATGAATCCAGTGAGACAGCCCTAAAGATACTTCACATGGCACAGAAATATATCCTTGGCCAGATGAGGAAGCATGTGCAGAAATTAACAGCATGCGCAATTAGGAGTAGACAAATCTGTCAATTTTTGTTGTTGTTCAGTTAAAATACAGTTTTCCCTCTAAACTTAATGGAGAAATTGCTGCATTTTGAAAAGTTCTTATAGAAACAAATCAAACAACAATCTCACCCATCTTTACGTATATTTCCTGGTGGTCCTTTCCAATCCAGATGATGCAATTGAATGTGCGAAGTCCTTTTTCTCAAAGCAAAAATCCCACCAAATAGCTGTTTGGGATGGAGAGCTGAGGGAGGTTTGGATTAAGTTCCCCTTTTTCCCACTCAACAGCTGACCTAAAAAGGGATTAGACTGCAGCTCTGCCTCTGATTGCTTTTCATGTGTTCTGCTGGATTGAAGCCAGCATCTTAACGTGAGAAATGGTTTGCATTTAACAAAACATTGCAAACTGTGACACAGAGTAAGAGACAAAATATCACTATTCAAATTTGAATTAAACTGAAGTTAACACAGTAATTACTATACTTTATAACCTTAAAAAAGAGGTAGAATTATTACAATTTCATTTATCAGCACTGATACAATGATGTAACTGAACTAGAAATGTAGAAATGCATGCCAGAAGGGAAGGGGTCCCTGCCAAACACTGACAACATATTTTCAATCCTACATTCATAATTTATGATGTCTCTTAGCAAACATTTGAAAAACATAAACTAAAGAAAGCAGGCTAACACATTTCTATTTCTATATTACTTCCATGTAGTGACAAAAATTATTTGAATACCCTTTCTTAAAATGTTTTCTCCTTACCTCTCTAAGATGTATGTTTTCCTTCTCCTTCTGGTCTAAAATCACTTCTAAATGGTTAACCTGAGATTCGGCCTCAGCCATCCTTCGAGTTCGTTCGTTATCATCATCCATTCCTTTGGATGGCAACCCCTTACTTTGCAACATTTCTAGAAGCTTTTTGATAGATTCATCTCTGGCATTTAGTGTCTGTTTCTGGGTTTCAATTCTCAGTTCCATTTCTTCCAAGGTTTTCCTCAAGAGAAACAGTTCTTTAGCCTGTCTGTCATGTTCGGCTTGAAGCCTTCGAAAATTCTCCTCTGTAAGCTCAATGGTAAAATGTTCAGCACCTCGGTTTCCACTTTCTTGTTGAAGTAAATGGTTGAGGTCTCTCTGAGTTCGAAGTTCATCTTGCAATGCCTGAATAGTTAGCTGAAGATGCTGCAATGTAAAAATAACATCTAAATGAATACTGATACAACTAGCCTATAAAATATTATGACACAATCATTAACAAAATTAGTAGTGAAAATCTAAATGTGCAAGTGATGTTATTTAGCTGCTGTTAGAAACCATGGAAGAAATGAATGTAAACACGTATACACACAGTGCCTATTACAAGTACCAGTAACAGTGAACAACAAATCCTAAGACAAGAAAGTGAGAAGAACAGCATTTTCAAAATGTTAATGCCAGAGTGACACTTGCACAAGCAAACACTTTCTTAAAATATGTTCTCATATAACAAGGCTGAATATTCTGGGTTTAGCTTTTTTCTGGGTAGGGGTATTCTTAGACATAAGGTCAACATTTCCGTACAGTGTAATTGTGCAAGTTATTTGTGTTAATCACTATGTATGGACATACAAGAATTAAGCTGTTATAATACTTCTGATGGAAACTATGAGCCAGTTTAATAAGGAGGACTGCTATTTCTATAAACAGGCATGTAAGATATCACACAATAAGCAATACTGCATTTTGCAAATAAATTGACTGCAAAGAGTAAACAAACCTTAGTTTTCCTGGCATCCAAAAACTGAACAGCATGGGAAATGAAAAAAAAATGAAGCAAAATCAACATAAAGTTTAGATGTAAGCAAACGAGATTCAACAGAAAAAAATAAATTTAACATAAAGTACTGTCAACAGAAAGTAAAACATTGTTGCTTTAAACAATAAAGTCACAATTCTATAATAGTTTGCACACATATACATGCCCCACACACTCAAGTAGTCAAAACTACACTCTTGCATATAGGGCAGAAAGAATCTGTTTTGATCCAAGGAAATGTGACCAAACCATAAATAAGCTTAAGCACTGTTTTCTAAATGTTTGCACAGGTGCTACCAAAAAAAATCATACGGTTGTGACAGAAGTACTCATTTTTCACGCAAGCAAATGTGTGAGTGAAAGAACAACACAAGCCAATGTGCAAGTGAAAGAAATCCTCTGAATTGAATTTCACTTTTATCATGCATCATTGAAGCACAAGGTGTAGAACAGCCCTTAAGGAACCAAAGGTAGCTTCTGCAACCAGAAATATACCTTTGGATCAAAACTATATTTTATAAATAATGTGCAACAACATGTTATATCCAGCTCTCCAAACTTAAAATGGTGCCCTCCTGCAAACTGTATAATCTCAAACTAAAGGTAAGGAATAGCAGATTTGAATGCACCAGCAAACAAAGTATTCTCTTCATATATAGAAACTGAAACTGTTATTGTCTAATGTTCTTTCTGTTGGTCACTCAATTTTTTTTTATTCGATCTGTTTTAAATTGTATTTTAAAGGAAGATTTAGTACTTGCCACTTCCATTCTAGCCAAAGAGCGGGACTACTGTTCATTATTTCCAAATATTTAACAATATTTATAAAGCATCCATTTATATTTTTTCTATAATTTCTATAGGTAAGACAGCATGGGTTTCTTCCCTTTAACTATCATAAGACAAAGCATATATTTGCACATGTACTGAGAAGTAGCCCCACTGTATTCAGTGAGACTTACTAATGTGTGTTTAAGGGCTGCAATCTACACAATCTCCTTTTCATTAATAATCTCCCCATACTCTCCTAGTTTCAGTTGGGAGGCTTTGGATTTATTTATTTATAGGGTTTTCTGCCCCCCCTTTTTTTTCTTCCATGTTTTTTTGGGAGGGAGGCTGTGATTGTGCTTTTAATGTTGCTATTTTCCCCATATGGAGTGGGGTGTTTGATTTTTAAAAAATATTATTTTGTTGATTTCCTGTGCATTGATTTTGTTAAAGGTTGTCTTTTGATGGGATTTTTTTTCTTTTTAATGTTTTGCTTGTTCCAGAGAGAGATGAGGACAGAATGTGGACTTTGCGAATGTGCCAGTCTGCCACCAGGCAGTTGTTAGTTGGGCACTGCTTGGGCGATTCTCTCCTGTTAAATTTACTGTGTATTTTTTCTGTCAAAGGTGTGTAGTTTGGTGGGCTTTTAGGGATTGTTTTGTTTGCTTCTGGGAAATGTGTGAAGCAGGGGAGTGGGGAACAGCTTAGTGGTTTGGTCATCTGGCTGTGGAGCCAGAAACTGGGAGTTCAATTCCCCACTGTGCCTCCTTGACAGGGGCTGGTCTATGGGGTCCCTTCCGACTCTGTAGTTCTAAGATTGTTATTTGTTATTTTGTGTCTCTGCCATTTGGCAATGTGGATGCCTGCATAGATCTGATGGCAAAAATCATCTATAGATGAATGAGAATACCATAGGAATCCCCCATATGATTTAAGGGAAAAATGCAAGTTAAACTATGGCCAGATTACAGAAATTAGGTGAAAATACAAGGCACTGTGTCCTTCAGAAATACAGATTAAATATTTTATTGTAGCTAGAAAATAACGTAGCTTAATTTTCTTTGCTGTACTTGACTTTGCACACATACTTCTAAGTCTTCCCTCAACACATATGTAAAAAAAAGTGCCAATTCAATGTAGCATCTTATTCCTAAACACCTAACCCATTAGCTGCTGTTTTGTTTCTTTGCTATGGGCCATATTGTAGTAGTGAATGAGATTCATAGCAGAGCTTGAGAATCTATATTTTTAGATGATGTCATCTAGAAACTCTCACCAGCATAGTTACTGACCATGTGGGCTGGGATATACTGAGAGTTGTAATCTACAAAAGTAACTTTGTCCATTTCTGCTTCCTAATAGGTCTAACCATACCAGTTTGCTATGTGCACTTAAGACCTACTTAGTTTAGTAGGATATATATATCTGAGCAAATAGTTCAAAGAGCCATATGATACTCTTAATACATATAAATGTAGGAAATTGTTCTTCGAAATGGACATTATCAAGTTAAATTTCTTGATATCATTAAGCGTTTTAAAGTGATGCATTCTGGGGCAAAAACAACTATCAAGTTTCAAATAAACACTAATGGGATGCATCAACCAAGCAAGAAATAGATTTTGTAGGGTGCGGTGGGGTAGGAGATAGCTTGGTGACAATGTCACTCAGTGTTTTTCACCTTACTGTTAAAAAGGTTAATTTCATTTGGGTAATAACCAGAAAAGTAACTGAAAATAAAATGGTCTATATCACACTACCCTTACACCATGATGCAACTATCTTTGCAATATTTTGTATTGTTCTGGTCACCATACCCAACAAATAACATTATTTTTGTTATTCACTGTCAAGTTGCTTCTGACTTACGGCAACCCAAGGAAGATCCTACTAGGGGTAAAACAACAGCAAAGAAATTCTCTCTATTGTTTTCAGATTCTTTTGCTCATTTCTGAAAGAGAGCCTCTGAAATCTAAATAATGATGAATCTGGGGGGAATCAGATTTCTTTCAGATTTCCTCATTTGGAATACTTCCCTTTGATCCACATATGTATCATCATCATTTGGATTTTCTCATTCAGATTACTTTCATTTGACCTATGTATGCAAAATTGCCTCATTCATTTCTGAGGCCAGCCAGATTCCTCTCTTAAACCCCAAAGGTTACCATCTCATGTAGTCTAAGAAGTGGTGTGGGTAGCAGTAGGCACTGGGAACAGTCTGCAATGATAATTTATAACAATGATGATTGACAATGACAATGATGATGAAAAGTAGCACTCCCCTACATAGATCTGAGTATGATTATCATGATGATGATTTCTCTTTCTCATCTGCACTGTTCCCTGCTGATGCTGATGGTATGATTATAAATGTGAACTTTAAAGTATTATTAGTGGCTCCATAAATCTGATGATGATTGATTTTCCTTTCTCATATACTATTGTTACTGCCCACATAGAATAGATGACTGTTACTTTGTTTCTGCTTTTTTAAACTAGTTTTGAGGATTCTGTAGAGCTTTATTTTGTCTAGTGGCAAGAAAATAAAAGAGGACCTGACTGAGCGCATCTCTTTCATGTTCAACAAAACACTCCTGTTCAGGTCTTTAAAAATAAAGATCATGGCTAGCCCTGCACAGTCAATCCGTCTTCTTTAATATAACAGGGTAGAGATAGAAATGGTGTAGACAACAGCAATAAAAAATAAAAAAAATAAAGAGAATGGAGTGATCCTTCTGTGATGAAAGCACATACTGTCCTATTAGGAAAGCACAGAATGTTTGGGCCAGTTTAATTTCGGAAAAAGTTTGGATGGAGCCATGATAGAGGTATATAGAACTATGCATGGCATGGAAAAAATAAATTTAGAGAAACTTTTGTCCTCATCTCATAGTCCTGGAATCTGGGGTTGTTCACTAAAGCTTAACGGTGTGAAATTCCAGACATGTGAAAGGAAAACACTTCTTCACACAAAACATAGATAAATTAGAATTTGCTATGCAGGGATGGCCACAAAAGTTAAAAGGAAAGTGATAAACTAATGGGGATCAGGGACATCAGTGTTGTTAGTAAAAATGCCAGTGTATCACTTTCACTATCAATGGCAGTATTTCTCTCAGTATCAATTGCTGAGGAATACAATTCATAGGATGCTGTCATACTCATGTTCTATTGCCAGACTCCAATGGTATCTGGTTGGCCACTCTGCAAACCCACAACTAGGTTAAACAGGTCTTCAGTCTGATCCAGCAAAATCTTTCTTATGTTCTTAAAAAATTTAAGGTATGTCTTCAAAATTAAAGTAATCTTGAAGGGTGAGAAAGAGACAAAGGAAAAATAGTTCTCACTTGGCTGTGTCACATCCACACAAGAATTTATGACACAAGGTGTCATAAATGCTAGCACTATGAACAAATATGGAGAGGAATGCCTACCCCACCCCATCCCACATCATCATGTTTTGGGGCATTTCAGTGCCACGTCCCTGCACTGACACCTTGAAATAACAGAGAGAAAAGTGTTAAAACACTAATCTCTACGCTCCTTCACAACACCAGGATTTATAATGTCTGAATAGGGCTACTGAGTCTTTCTCTCTCTCTCTCTGACACACACACACAGAGAGAGAGAGAGAGAGAGAGCATTATTTAACCCAAAGTAAGGAAAGTAAATTACATTTCCATTTGTAGCTTTCACTAGAAGAACAGTGATTTAGTAGCATTAACAGCTGCTTGTCCAAAAGCTCATCCTTTAAATTCTGTGCAGTTCCTGGCTCTGTGAGCTGGATAGATTTACACAAAGAAATACAACAGAAATAGTGTACTGAAAAAGAATGAAGGAACAGACTAACACTGGGCAGAAACAGGCAAACCTTTTCTAAGTTCAGGAAAGGGTGAAATTGCTGCTGAAGGCATTTCAAATAAAATGGACGTCAGGCTTAATTCAAACCTGAAAGCTAATGTACTTGACACAGCTTTTGTGCAGAGGCAGAAGGAGCCTATTTCTATGTCACTAAGTAATTAGTTCTCATTGGGATTTATTTACTGTCCCACTTTTATCAAGAAAAAAATTGACATTTTGGTGAATTTGTAACACCTCAATTTGAACAGTGAGCATGCCAATCTGGTTCAGATGCAGTTTTAAAATACAAGATGAAGCCAGATCAGGCTTCTGTACTTCTTCCCCATCCCTCTCCACCCCTCCTCCAGTATAGCCCCAAGGAGATTAGGATCTTTTACCTCCATTTTCACTTAGCTGTGGTGAAGTCCTGACCTGAAACTGTGCTTAATTTTAACTATAGTTTAAGGCAGGTTGTGGAGCACAAGAGCACAGGCAACTGCCTTTTTACTAAGGCAGACTGCTGTTCCCATCTAGCCAGTACTGTCAGCACTGACTGCCAATGATTATGCTGTGTTTCAGGCAAGATTCCTTCCTGGCCCTATATAAAGAGGCTGATGATTGGAACCAGGACCTTCTGCAAGCAAATCATATGCTGTACCACTAAGCTAGAACCCCTCCTCTGCTATAGCAGAAATTTTGGCTGCTCAGATGAAGAGTATCCGCTCTCCATCAGTATACTCAAAGTAGTTTGAATCAAAGGGAGTGGACAAGAGACACCACAAGAAAAATATTTATTAGACTCAGCGTGATCCAGTACATGTATCCTTCAAAGTACATCTCAGTGAGTTACAGGACAACTCTCAACTTTATCAAAGTTCTTTCTAAAATAATCAGGAACTGAGGTCCATCCAGTGCTATGCATGTATGTCCTACTGAAGTACAGTGAGACCCCCATATTCATGGGATCAGTATTCACATTTTCATTTATCTACTGTCTGAAAATATTAAAAATATTAAAAGAAAAAATCCAGAAAAAACTATTTTCACATGTATTACCAGAATTGGATACTAGAGGGAGCCATAGACAATGTTATGAACGCTTGTTAGTGAAGAATACATAGCATGGTTTCTGGTGCCCTCTGGTGGCCAATTCTGGTAATGAATGTGAAAATAAATTTTTACTTGGTTTCCTCCCCTTTTTCCCCCCCCCTCTCTCTCATCCACGTTTTTCAGTATCCACGGGGGGGGGGGGGCTTGGAACTCCCAGTAAGGAGTGGCTCGCAAACCTCAAGCTCCAGAGCAATAGGAAGGGAGCACGTAGCCCATGGCAACAGCGGAAGCTGAGTGGACAGTCCAGCCCCAGGGTGCTGGACCCTCGTTATGTCCACTTGTGCGGGGGTATTCATATTCATATAAAATGCCCCCATCTCTAATGATCAGGTCACCTCCCTGATAGACAGAGGGAATGCTGTAGACGTAGTATATCTTGACTTCAGCAAAGCTTTTGACAAAGTGTCCATGATATCCTGATTAGCAAGCTAACTAGGTGTGGGCTGGATAGATCAAGTGTCAGGTGGATACACAATTGGCTACAGAATAATACTTAGAGGGTGATGATTAATGGGTCCTTCTCTAACTGGGAGGAGGTCACAAGTGGGGTACCCCAAGGCTCAGTCCTGGGCTCGGTGCTCTTCAATATTTTTGTTAATGACTTGGATGAGGGAGTTCAGGGAATGCTTGTCAAATTTGCAGATGATACCAAATTGGGCGGAATAGCTAATACCCTAGAAGACAGAAACAAATTCAAAATAACCTTGATAGGATGGAGCACTGGGCCGAACAGAATGTAATTCAACAGGGATAAGTGCAAAGTCCTGTACCTCGGAAAAAGAAACCAATTGCACAGTTACAAGACGGGAGATACCTGGCTCAGCAAAACTACGAGCTAGAAGGATCTTGGAATTGTCGTAGATCACAAGCTAAATATGAGCCAACAGTGTGATGTGGCTACAAAAAAGGCAAATGCTATTTTAGGCTGCTTTAATAGAAGTATAGTTTCCAAATCCCACGAGGTGCTAGTCCCCCTCTATTCAGCACTGGTTAGGCCTCACCTTGAGTATTGTGCCCAGTTCTGGACACCACACTTCAAGAAGGGTGCTAAGAAATTGGAACAAGTTCAGAGGAGGCTGACACAGATGATCAGGGGGCTGGAAACCAAGCCTTATGAGGAAAGGCTGAAAGAATTGGGCATGTTTAGCCTGGAGGAAAGAAGACTGAGGGGTGATATGATAGCACTTTTCAAATATTTGAAAGGCTGTCATACAGAGGAGGGACAAGATCTGTTCTCGATCATCCCAGAGTGCAGGATACGCAACAATGGGCTCAAGTTAAAGGAAGCCAAATTTCAGTAGAATATCAGGAAAAACTTCCTAACTGTTAGAGCAGTACGACAGTGGAACCAGTTACCTCGGGAGTTGGTGAGTGCTCCAACACTGGAGGCATTCAAGAAAACTTAGATAATCACCTGGCAGATATGCTTTGATTGTATTCCTGCACTGAGCAGGGGGTTGGACTTGATGGCCTTGCAGGCCCCTTCCAACTTCACTTTTCTATGATTCTATGCTTATTCACAGCTGACTTTTCACCACATGAACAATCTTCCATTGTCTTTGAAGACTGAAATTACTAATATTCCTTCACCAAAGCCACTCTTCCCTCAGGAGTGAACTGATAGGCAACTGAACCATTTGTATCTGAGCTTGCATTCCCAACTGTGTCTTGTCTAGAAAAATTTCTCAGACTAGAGTGACGATGACAGAACACTCAGAGCAGATCTGACTGAACACATCGAACACCAATCAATGGACTGCTGTAAAGAGTCTGCATGGTATTTTGCAGACAAAGTCACTCAGATTAACTCTGACTTAGACACTGTAGTTGACATAGATTCTGTTGATGTAACTTTCGCCCCTGCTTGTTGTTGGGATAATAGCAATCTTGCATGCACTAACACTGGGTATCAGTAGGAAGTGGACTTTACAGTCTGATGTGATTGTCCTTTGCCACTAATGGACAATAACACTGGTTTACTTGATTGGTAAAGCTTTTTTTTTCAATCTCTAGCATTTAAGGCAAGCCCTCACCCACTCTTCCTATATGTTTTGGCTCCCATTGTTTTGTTGATAGTTTGTCTGCTTCTTCTAACCATCCTCCAAGCACCAGGCATGCAGAGTCTTCTGCATGCTAGAGACTCCATCCTTCCTTTTTTTCTTCTAACTACGGAAGATACCATTTTCTACTTTAAATTCTTCTAGAGTGATTATAAATATAGAGAGAGCTAGTTTGTGTGCAAACCACAGAGGGTGCTATTTGATGAGACAGGGCTGATCTCTCCATGCTTCTGTTTGTTAATTCATTCTGCCAATATTGCTTTTTCCTTTAACAAATCAATTGTTCCTTTAACAAATCGATTCAGTATGAAAGTGTGCAGGATTCTAAGAGTGGTAGTAGCAAGGTTACACACAACCCACACAACCCCAACCAACAGAAGAATGGAGGACTCTCTTATGTATAGCACAAAAGTCTCCCTCCAATCCAGATAGGGTCCTGGTGAGGCACTCATCCTTGCTACCCTTTGAGCTTCACAGGCTTTCATGCTGACTGCCCAAATAGGTCTTTTCTGAGCAATACAGAATTGGAACCTGCCATGTTGTTCTTCTACCATGTTATCCTTAGGAGTTGTATTTCCCTTGAGTATTTTTATATTTTGTTTTTAAATAATTTAAACTATACTCTAATTTCTATCTCTTCTTGTTTCTCAATTGTTCTGATTCAATAATACTTTAAGGCTTATAAAATCCCATTGTGGCCAGAAAGGCAAGATATAAATTAAATAAGTAAATTAAATAAATAAATAATAATTATCTGCAGACCTAACCTTTTTATTTATAGGCTGCCGGACTTTAATATTTCTGAGATGCTTCTGTGCAGGATCAATAATGCAAAATGAAAAACCAATACAGCTGTTCCATCCTATAGAGCATGGCTGAAGACAGGACAGAGCTCGTGTTCCTGGTAATAACAGAGAAGGGAATGCTTTGGTAAGCACATCCTCTCCTCTGGTTAGAAAATGCAAACACAGCCAAAAAAAAAAAACTTCTCTAAGCAACTCTTCCTCCCTAAGCTAGAGGAGTCATGCCATACTCGAAAACTCTGTCTTTCTAAACATAAGATGAAGAGATACGTTACCTTTCAAGGCCAAGGTAAGATTTGTGAGTTCTATGAGAAATTTGTGCTTTGATATCAGGGCATGTTGTCTCTCTTGAGGGTGATTTGGAATCCACATGCTGCCATCACTAGTGGCTGGTACCTATTATGACTGATGGGATGGAAAGCACAATAATCAGTGTTGGATGGAGTGAAGGATTAGAACCAGAGCCAGGAAAAAGCAAGTATTATCAGAGGGAGGGAGGGAGAGGGGGAAAGAGGCAGGGCAGTTATCCACTCAGACATACTCTCAGCTGAGCAGAAAAACATAACCTGTCCTAATGAAAATTTTTCTACCTGCTGTTTTAGTGCCATACCTAGTTTCAAAGATGGGCAGTTAACTTATTCATTCACAAATCTTCTTTCGTTTTCTCTCTTCCTTCCCCGCTCGTATGCATTCACATAGAATAAACTAAGGTTCAGCAGAATGAGAACACTGGAGAGGACCAGACCCTTCATGTACAGTAATGCTCTCTACGTGGGGCTACCCTTGAGGCTGATGCGGAGACTTCAACTGGTCCAGAGTTCGGCAGCCAGATTAATAACTGGGGTGAAGAAATTCCAGCACATCTCCCCCACTCTGGCTGCCCTTCATTGGCTACCGGCTCGTTTCCACATCAACTTCAAGATTATGATGATAACATTCAAAGCCCTAAACGGTTTAGGACCTATCAGAACGCCTGCTCCCAGCCAGATCTGTCCGTAATACCCGTTCTTCACAGGCAGGGCAGTTGATGGCCCTGACCCCGAAGGAGGCCCAGAGGGAAAGAACAAGAAACCGGGCCTTCTCGGCGGTCACCCCCCGCCTATGGAACAACCTTCCTATTGAGATCTGCCTGGCACCCTCGCTGGATGGGTTCAAAAGAGCATTGAAGACCTGACTCTTCCGCCAGGCTTTCCTGGAACATTAAGATCTTGGCCTCCCTTTTACAATCCTTGTTGCCATCCTCTCCATCACCCCTTTTTACCACCTTCATTACCATCTATTTTAATTTACCCTATTTGGTTATGTATTAATTTATTTTATTGTTTTTTTAATATTGTTGCTGATATTGTTGTTAGCCGCCCAGAGTGGCCTGGTTGCCAGATGGTGCGGGATATAAATTCAAGAAATAAATAAATAAATAATAAGGCATGGTGGATTGGGCTGGCTTTAGACTAGGGGTCTCAAACTCAATTTACCTGGGGGCCGCTGGAGGCAGAGTCTGGGTGAGGCTGGGCCGCATCAGATTTTCCGCCAAGCAGAGCAAGAGCCTGAGGAAGCCGCCCAGGAGTTTCCTTAGCCCGGCTCTCAGGCATTGCTCGGCGGCGGCTCAGGTGCTCGGGGAAAAGGGCCGGCAGCGCGCCTCGCTCACCGGCTCTCCCCCAAGACAGCGCCTCTTGCACCCTCTGTCCGGAACTGCAGCCTGCCAGCCGGCAGACAGGCGGGCTGGCTGGCAGGCTGCAGTTCCGGATGGAGGGTGCAAGAGGCGCTGTCTTGGGAGAGAGCCGGCGAGCGAGGCGAGGCTTTTTTTGACTCTTGACAGCAGAGGACGCGTGGGCGCTTCGGGGGGGGGCAGGCAAGGCAGGGGCCACAAACTATCATCCGGCGGGCCGCAAATGGCCCCCGGGCCGCATGTTTGAGACCCCTGCTTTAGACAGTGTAAGGCTTAAATGTCCTATTTGTCTCAATTGACCAGTCTCTACTGCTTACCATGCCTACATGTGTTGCAGCAGGAGCAAGGGAGGAACACCATAAACTACCACCCTGATGCTCAAATAACTGCCAAGATATATCTTGTTCACAGTTGTACACAAACCATTCATAACTCATTAACTAAAACATATTTTTATGCTATGTATCATTGGTCTAGATTCAGATTTATGAGCAGATGACAAATAAAAAAAGAGAGGGAGAACCCTAGGGTTTTGCAAATTTTCTTCTTTAAATAGCACCTCAATAGTGGCCTCAATCAAAATTTGTCTAGAAATCAACATTGTAGAACCTTCAGCTATTGTTATTCAAGCTACTGAAGAGCTCTGCAGGAATTATATTATTTTATTTATTCAATCATGTTATGATACATATTTGAGCAGGTACTATAAAATACAGGCAAATGAGAACAAACACTTTCCTCTGTGAGGTGCTTTCCTGCTACAAGGAAGGCAATACCATCATTTGCTCTTCTCCTGACTGCAATATGTGACATCTTGCCTGAAGAAATAGTACGGAGGAGAACTCAAAAAGTTACACAGGTTTTTCAGTTTTTTGGTTGATCTCATAAGGACCTTACCCCGATATTTATTTACTTTTTTTTATCTTGCCTTTCTCCCAATGAAGGGGGCTCAAGGTGGCATACTACAGTTAAAAATATGTCTAAAAATATGTTTCAAATCACAATAAATTAAGATACTAAAATCTGATTCAATCTAAACAATGTTAAAAGAATAACTAAAAACAAATCAAAAGAAATTGGATACAGATTTAGGAATTTGTCTTATGACCAACAGGGCTAACCCTGCCTTTTGTAGTGTAGCCTGTGGAGTGGACAGCACTGCAGAAAACATAGGTCCCAAATTGTTGCCTTGTGTCACCCATAGGGATATGATTCCTCATCCATGCAGGCATTCTCTTCCTCACAAGGGAGGCAAGGAATTTCCTAGCACTCTTGTTAAAGAGTCCTTGCATTGGCAAGAAGAAAGTTTGCACAGTATTAGAAATCGCTCCTCTTAAATGGCGAATGCATCCAGTTATCATGCCCAAGACTAAAATGTAAAACATTTCAGTCACCTTCATATCAGTGTCTGTGTATTATAATTTTAATGAAAAAGAGTGGATGAGCACCAACAGGCTAGGCCACCTGTAGATTAGGCAGGCTGCAGAGGAATCAACATAGAATCCTAGCTATAAAAACTACATCTGGCAACCGTAGCCAATGTCTCCTATTTTGTCTGAGCCAACATTTTGAAAGTGCATTCCCAAGGCTCCAGTGCCTATTTTGCTTTCCAAGTCAGACTGACAATTTTTGTGAGAAATAAGTAATTGCAGTGTATACAATCAGTTTCCATTCAAATCCTATGAAAAGGATGGATGTCTGACATTACACCTTGCTAGAGTTGGTATAGAGAAGGGGAAGAACAAGAGGAGGAGGAGGACAGGGAGATGACACAAGCTCCAGTACCTCCATTATCAGCAACCTTCAGGATATTCAGAGACAATGAGTGTCTGAAAAAGTTGTTTTATGCTGAGATAATAAAAGCAGAGTAGATAACTATGGTGGGTTGATTACTGGAATAAGCCACATCTCAAAATATGAAAGTAGATTATCCAGAGGAGTACAACTCCATACTACTAGTTAACCTTTCAATTGTCATCTGTTGAACTAAAAATTGGCACCTAATTGTAATCACAAAGGGATGCAAACCTAAGATTTGGTCAGAAGGTGGCACTACATCCATGTCCTACAACTCAGAAACGAAACATATGGCCAGATTTGTCACTATAGTACAATCTAAGTACCAGTCTGTGGAATGGTGAACCCCTGTGATGAATCATTAGCATTTCTGATAGTAAACTTTTGCTATAATTTTCTGCCATATGAAAACTTTTAATTAAAAACCCAACAACCAAACCAAGTTGTTTTGTTCACATTTATTTTGAAATTAATCCCATTTTTTAGTTAAGCTTAGTCTATGTATGTGTAAATAAAGCTGGTGCTAATATAAAACGAAAGGGGCCAGAACTGCCCCTTAAGGTAGATACTGAGAAGAAAGGAAGAAGAGCCACATTTCATGTTGGAAAGGTAGAACTCTCTGCTCCATGTAACATACTTTACATGAAACGTGCCCTGGGTATGGTAGAAGATACTTCCTGGTCATTGCTACTGAAGGAAAATTGCTAGTCTCCTCAAATTTTGTACATAGAATTGGGGACAGTGCTGTTCTGTGGGAAAGAAGGGATGACAATGATGACTTCCTGAAAAGGTAAATAAACTTTGAACAGGATGTTAAAAGAACAACCTGTAGTTTCTTCCCTTCTCAAAACAAAGATACTAAGTCCCTTGATTCTTTGAAGGAGTATGTTAGTCTGCGCAAACATATCAGAACAACCACAACAACAACATAAAAATGATATGGCACCTTAAAGGCTAATTGCTATATTTTAAAGTGAGCTTTCGTGGATCACGTCTGGATCATTTCTGAGGAACTGGACTTGATTCAAAAAAGCACATATTAAAATATAGCAGTTAGTCTTTAAGATTCCAGAATGTTTTTGTCTCGTGTTTTTCATTTGTTTTGTTATGTTTCCTTCATTCTGTAATTGTAAAGGGAAAATATTGCTACTAACAGAAATAAATAAATAAATAAATAAATAAATAAATAAATAAATAAATAAATAAATAAATAAATAAATAAAAAGAAAGCAGATTGATTTGATACTGAAATCTGTTCCCTGATACCAATATTCATAAATTATCATGGCTTAAGAGGTGGAGGTGGGATGAACATTATTACTCAAATTTGCAGTAACCTTTACATGTTTTGAACACTTAAAATCTAGTGGATACACTTCCTTCTTATGTGCTGCCTCATTTCGGTATAACCTTACTCCATAAATGTTCACCAGTACAGTGGTGCCTCGACTTACGAACTTAATTGGTTCCGGTCGTAACTCGAAATGGTTGTAAGTCGAAGCACCATTTCCCATTGAAATGCATTGAAATGCAATTAATCCATTCCGGCCGAAGGAAAAAATCACCAAAAAAAAAAAAAAATCACTGCAACACCCATCGGAAACGCAATTAATCCGTTCCAGCCGAAGGGGGGGGGGGGGGGAGAAAAGCAAGCAAAGCGTGCAAGACCCATCGGAAATGCAAAAAAAGCAAAGCAGAAAGCAAGTGAAGCGTGCAAAACCCATCGGAAATGCAAAAAAAGCAAAGCAGAAAGCAAGCGAAGCGTGCAAGACCCATCGGAAATGCAAAAAAAGCAAAGCAGAAAGCAAGCGAAGCTTGCAAGACCCATCAGAAATGCAATAAAAAGCAAAGCAAAAAGCAAGCGAAGCATGCAAGACCCACTGGAAATGCAAAAAAAGCAAAGCAGAAAGCAAGCGAAGCGTGCAAGACCCATCGGAAATGCAAAAAAGCAAAGCAGAAAGCAAGCGAAGCGTGCAAGACCCATCGGAAACACAAAAAAGCAAAGCAGAAAGCAAGCGAAGCGTGCAAGACCCATCGGAAATGCAAAAAAAGCAAACAAGAAAGCAAGCGAAGCATGCAAGACCCATCGGAAATGCAAAAAAAGCAAAGCAAAAAGCAAGCAAACCCCGCAAGACCCATCGAAAATGGGGGGAAAACCCCAAAAAAGCAAGCAAACCCCCCAAGACCCATCAGAAATGGGGGGAACCCCAAAAAGCAAACAAACCCCCCAAGACCCATCGGAAATGGGGGGAAAGACGCAGAAAGCAAGGAAACCCCCCAAGACCCATCGGAAATGGGGGGGAAAACCCAAAAAAGCAAACAAACACCCCAAGACCCATCGGAAATGGGGGGGGAACCCAGAAAGCAAGGAAACCCCCCAAGACCCATCGGAAATGGGGGGGGAACCCAAAAAGCAAACAAACCCTCCAAGACCCATCGGAAATGGGGGGAAAAATACCAAAAAACAAACAAACCCCCCAAGACCCATCACAGCACAGAAACATAACCCCCCCAGCCCAAAACCACTCTGCAAAACCCAGCCAGAACAGTTTTTAAAAAGCAGAAAGCAGCACCTTACCTTACCAGGCAGTCCCAAGCCTCCTCCGATCGCACTCACTCTAACCGTTGGGGCAAAAGAGCTACAAAGAAGCAGCCTCTTCGCCTACCAATGGTTAGCAATTTGAATTTCCTGCCTTTTTTCCCTGCCTTTTTCTGTTCGTAACTGGAAGCTCCGGCCACAAGTCGAAGCAAAATTTTGCGGCCAGAGCTGGTCGTAACTCGAAATGGTCGTAAGTCGGGACATTCGTAAGTCGAGGCACCACTATATTGGTATTGACAAAATGGTATCTTGCCACAGTTAAACTGCATTAATCTAATAAATACTGAGAAAGGAGTCATGCAACCAGAATATATTTACATATTTGATGACCATACTCATGAGTAATGTGATAGTGGGCAGAGAATCTCAGTTATATAAAGTATACTGCAGGATACACAGATCACACATTTCCATTTTCCTTCCTCATGTGTTACTTAGATATACAGAATTGTGTTCATATTATACAATAGGACCTCATATGTCTTTTCCTAACAGCCGCCCATTTTCAACTGGCTTCATAATGGAAAGATCAATGGAATCACCTATTAAAGAGAGGTCAAAAAAGTCTAAGCCTTAATTATAATGGACAAAAGATTTCTACAAATCAGTGACAGTTCACACCCAAAAATTCAAGGATTGTTTCTTCAGGACACTGCTACCTTTTGATATGAACAGATTCTTTTTTTAAAAAAATGCATACAGGGCCATTCAACCCAACCTGGTATCTACTGCCAATCAATCTGTCCTCTGAGAAAAGACTATGCTACTGAAACTGGTGGTTGTGTTTAAAATATGCACCAGAATAAATAAAAAATTGCACTGTGTGGGATATTTTATGATCTTGATGAGGATTATATGTATCGTGAGATTAAAATCTTTAATGTCTGAAGGAATGTTTGTACACGAAGAATCAAATGTGTTCCACCAGGGTAAGGAAACACTGGTTGAAATCAGTAAAATAAAATAAAATATATACTTTGTATTGTGAAGTTATTTCCTGGCCCCAATTCATTCTTATGCCCCCATAACATAAATTCTTAATTTCTCCCAAATGAGATTCACCTACTATTACCCAGAGTACAGTGATAATGAAAAAAAGGCTTTGTGGCAAGGAAATAACTCACAATACAGGAAGTATATATTTTTATTTTATTTTACTGACATTAAAGATTTTATATCCCCCTTTCCCCCCCTGGATGCAACAAGAAAGGTCCCAATGGCAACAATGTACAGGGGCAATTTTTGCCCTAATTGGGTTTTAAAAGACTGAAAAGCTCTCTTAAAAATACAAGAACTAAACTATCATTATGGGACTTCTTTAAAACATAGATCACTGATGTGGTATCAACAGAATGACTCCAAGTTAGAGAGACTAAATCTATCACTGACAAGAATACGTCAACAAATAAGGAAAACTAAATAATGACCCACAGATGGAAATGTAACATGTACTTTCCAATAATCAAGAAAGAAAACTCCAAATAGTGCAGTAATCATAGCACCATTGCATTGACTTCCAATGTAAAAAAACGATGCTCAAGATTTTGCAACAAAGACTTTTACTATATATGAAGTGAGAAATACCTGATGTCCAAGTTGGATTCTGAAAAGGAAGAGGCTCTAGATGTCATATTGCAAATACAGTATATATTGGCTGCTGGAACATACCAAAAGTTTTCAGAAGAAAATTACTCTGTACTTTATGGATTACAGCAAAGCCTTTGATCGTGCGGATCATGAAAAGCTATGCAGTGTTCTAAAACAAATGGAATGTCACATCTGATTGTCTGATGAGTACCTTATACTTTGGACATGAAGTTGTAATTGGAACAGAATACACAGAAACAGAATGCAGACAAAGGTATTAGACAAAGGTGGATTTTATCTCCTTATCTGTTCAACCTGTACTCAGAAGATACCGTACAGGGTGCTGAAACAGATTCAAAGAGAAATGAAAATTGGTGAAAGAAATATCACGTATTTAAAAGATGAAGATGACACTGGTAGAAAGCAACAGAGATTTGAAATGACTCCTGAGAAAAGTCAAAGAAGAAAATGCAAAAGTAGGACTGCAACTGAATATTAAGAAGACAAACTTGTGCTACAGAAGAATTCATTCCTTCAAAATCCCTCTTGTTTATGAATGTTGGATATTGCTTCTATGTTCACAATTCAAAATGCCAGGAAGCAGTGTGACATTTCCCTGCAATGCTGAGCCCACATTGCCAGCATGAAAAGGGATACCTAGTTTTACATAGCAAATAAGAATCTGAATGCTTCTGACACCAATATCAGCAGTCAAAACGGTCTATTGTGCTCTCTACCATTCATAAACAGACACAAAGCAAGGCAAAACCACAGAACCTGACTCCTATTTTCATCAGAGCCTATTTCTCACCCAAACACAAAACAATTGTTTTGCTACAATCACTCTGCCAAACATTGTCTACAATAACCCTGCTGAATATGGTCCTGATTCAAGGGCCTGTTCAAAGTTATAATTTTTTTTACTGTCCCTACTGGTAAAGGCATATGGAATACATACTGTTTTGACTGGGCATGCAATATTTAATTACATAACTTTAATGCTGATGGTGAAGAAATTGAATCGTCAATTCAAATGGAGACCACAGCAAAAAAAATCAGAAGAAAACTTGGAAACACAGCTACAAAGGAACTGCAAAAGACACTCAAGTATAAGGATGTGTCAGTGGAGACCACAGCAAAGATAATTTATTGTTGTATTCTCAATATCATATGTACAGATATGAAAGGAAGACAAACAAGCGGATGCTAGATCAAATCAAGCCTGAACTTTAATTGGAATCAAAAATAACTAAATTGAGGCTATCATACAGTGGGTTCACTGTAAGACAAGACTCAGTGAAACAGAGAATAATGCTGGGGAAATTTGAAGACAACTGGATAAGAAGAAAACTAAATGAGATTTGGATTGACTGAATAAAGGCAACCATGGCTTTGAGTTTGCAGGAGCAGAGCAGGGCTGTTAATGATATGAATTTTTCATGCATTAGGACCGAAGCAACTTGAACTTGACAATACATAACAACAACCAGGTGAGATGTCTAGGCATAGGACAATGTTGGTCAGCTACCTGATGACAGTACTACTAACTCTACCAGCTAGTCTGAACTGCTGAGATCACAAACTACAGGCAACAATTTTTTTAAAGTTTCAAGAGTAGATGAATGATACAAAAAAAGATGGATACACACTTTCTTACGCCCAAATCAAGGTATACATGCATGCACTCACACATACTTCAAAAGCAATTTAATTTTCTTCTGTTATTAGAGGGAAGTATTGACAACCTACAAGTGAAAATGATATTGTGCAACACAAGAGACAGTGAAGGTGTTAATATTCATAATAGCATCTGACAGGAAGAAAACTCAGGGTGTTGTGTTTGGTTGTTGTTGTTTTTAATTATGCATCTCCAGCCTTCACTGTTTGTTGACGCATGTCGTTTTCTGTACTAGAACCCATTTGCAGGGAAGAAGCTAGGTTTCTAAATTATTTGTGACATGGCCAAAACTTTCCAGAGCAATGTATAGCATTTTCTTGAAGGAAAAGGTAGTACCCTACGAACTTATTTGGCAGTAATAAAGAAGATGTTATAGTTTAACTTTTACAGATGTTTTCACCGTCTGTTTCCATTTCAATTTAAGGGAGTGTGAAAGAATAGTACTCTTGATGAATCAAGCTAGAAAATCTGACTGAGACAAGAAAGAACAGAGATGATCTAAGTCAATAATTTTTCAAACTCTATTCCAAAGAACCTAGACATTCTGCCATGAATACCCATTTGCTGTAATTATCTGAAGGCATTATTCAAGTTATAATTGCCTAGGGGCAAAAGTTCGAAATGGTCTTTGTGCATGTATGGCACAGAGAATGAATTGCAATTGTTAAAAGAGCAACTTAAATTTAATAGTCTCAAATGCTGTTATTAGGCTTCAAATAGCAACAAACGTCATTCTTCCACATACCTAAAAAGAAAAATATTCTAACTGAACACTTTGTCTGAAACTGGTATGGAAACCTTCCAATGCAAATGTAAGTTAAACCAGGGGGAGTTCTGCTTTTATAGTAATTTATTCTAGATATATTACGCGAGAGTCACAACAAAGGCTCAGAACTATACTGATAGAAGAAATAACAAAGATGGGACTCTGAAGGCCAAGCTACACATTACAGTTGCAGTGTTTTTTAAAATGTGTTTATTCAAGGACTGAAACAAGTGTGATTGCCACAGCAGGAGCTTTAATGCCTCCTGAACTATTTGCAAATTAACTTGCTTTGCTTTGTGATTTCTTGATCTAAACATGGACTTTCTTCGCAACTATAACAATAAAATCTTCCTGAATCATGTCTCTGAAATTCCAGGTTCCAATGATGAACTATGTTGAAAACACAGTTTGGCCCTATAGTTCATCCTGCTGACCTATCTTTCCCATTCCCACCTTTAAGGAGAGAATATCCAGGAGCCGTATAGTAACTGAACAAAATCTGCTCTTCCAAAAATGGATAATTTAAAGAGGACAATTTCATTTAGTCAAATGAAAAAGTTATTGTTTTGGACTTCAGCCCCAGAAAAGTAGTATTTCTAAGCTCTGCATTTTCCTAGACATCAAGTATCATTACTGTGACACTGTATTAAAAACTCTGACCAAAAAAAGGGAGCAAAATTATTATCTAATAAATAGATTGTTGTTGTTGTTGTTTAGTCGTGTCCGACTCTTCGTGACCCCATGGACCAGAGCACGCCAGGCCCTCCTGTCTTCCACTGCCTCCCGGAGTTTGGTCAAATTCATGTTGGTAGCTTCGATGGTAGCTAGATAGTAGAGAATATTAAATGAACGGGATTGTGACAGAATTAAAGAGTCCCCTTCATCAAAACACTTACTTGTCTTCTTCAGCATGAAAAGGCCCACTGCTCCTCAACTCCTTCAGTGTCTCTGTACTCTCAAACAAAGGATTCACTTCTCATAACAGAATTTAAATTTAACTTTCCATTGTAGTTAAAGACATCCAGCCTTCACCTCTAGCCCCTTTCCCGAATATTACTGTACTCCTTCCCTCCACAGCCTTTGCTGTTGATATACAATCATTTTTCCTGGCAGAACTGTCAGCATAGCAGGCTTGCCAATGGCACTGATGTATGTGAAAAAGTAATAGGTGGGCAACTTTGCCATCTGGCAACACTAGACAAAGAAGGATGCCATCCAAACATGGAGATTTTGAGGTCTGGAATTCTGAGCCAAGTTGGAGTAATTTGTACTGTTAAGATGTCTGGAACATTTGACCCATTGATTCACCAACAGCAGGAGCTGGCAGTGCAAACAAGTAGTCACTCTTGTGATTAAAAATAATGTCCTTATCCCCAAAAGAATTGTATTTTGGCTTGGATTGATGCACGAGTTCTGAAAAAATGTTTGTAGCCTTATTACTATCAAGGGAAACGAGCAAAAAAATAAAATCATAAAATTGGATGTCTTAATTAATCATAAATGATACTATTTCTTAAGCTATGCCACTAAAATCCTTCCAGGAGCATTTCCAGGACCCATGTCACCTTCCATACATATTCAGTCTGCCAGACACTTTTTTTAAAAAAAGTTCCTCATTCCAAATCCACTGAATAAGCCCAAATGGGATGATCTAGAGAGCTAGCCCCATCTCGCGGGGAGCTGGGCTAAATGCTAAGCAGTATCCAACCACCAAATCATCCTTTTCTTCCCTAGCATCACTCTCTCCACTCATAAGAAATTCTGCCTGCAAGCAAGCGAGACAGCAGATTTTATTTCTGAAATTAAAAATCCAAAATTTTCTGAAGTAAAATTTAGTAATAGAAACTGGGAAGACAGACGGAAAGAGTCCAGAGATTACCACAACAACAAACAGGCAAATGGAAGCCATTTTAGGGACCAACCCTCAGAACATAACCCTCAGAAGTATAAAAGCAGTGATGGGAAGGGAGACAAGCCCCCTTTCTTTGAACAAAGGGCCCCAAAATCTTGCTACGGCTGTGGAGAAAAAGGACATTTTATTTCACAATGTTTAAAATCTAAGAATAAGGAGTTAGGTCAACAGAAAGTAAAGGAAAGTGGGCCAAAGAAAATTTACTATATCCAACAACAGAAAGAGAACTCTGATGCAGTTAAAAATGGCGCAGTAACTGACCAAACAGACTGTCAGGAAAAGCTGCCACCTCTAGCAGAGATTGTTCACTGCTACTATATTGAAAGCAACATGGAGTTGATGCGTTGTTCTGGAGAAAATATTTATATTAATAACATCAAATATCTGGCACTGAGAGACTCTTGTTCTCAAATAACTTTGTGTCATACTGATATTATCCCACAGGGAGATATCATTCAAAATGAGAAAATTACAGTAAAAGGGATTGGGAAAGAATTAATTAATCTACCCGTGGCTAAAGTGCACATAAATTATCAAGGGTGGCAAGGTTTATGGAAAATAGGAATTACAAATCAAATCCCTACCCCTTGTTTGATCGGGCTAGACTTAACAGAACATGTCAAGAGTGTTTTAATCACTACACGCTCACAGACAGAAAAGATGAAAAACCCTAATGATAAGCCCAATAGTGAGGAAATGAAGAAAAACGATATTTGTAATAATTATATGGAAAAATTTAATAAGAGCCTCAATCCACTGACCCATGAACACTTAGAGAGGTCTGTAGTTGATAGAGGAGAGTGGAACTGGATAAAACATGTTACGGGTGGTTTCATATATACACGCTCACAAGGAAGTCAGAAAGCACCCACTACAGCAACAGGAGAAAGTGGTGGAGAAAAAAGTTTCCTGGAGAGTCAGATAAATAATTGGTTTGAAGAGGGTTGTAAGATTATGGAAAAACCCAATGAAAGGAGTTTTGCCCAGGAGCAAAAAGAGAACAATAATTTGGAGGGTTGTTTAAAAGTGTTCGAAAATCCCACTCTATTATTTCCTGAAAGTCCTGAGAGACTCTGTATGGATAAAGATCTTATACCTAAGGAAAAGTCCTTAGCAATATTAGAGCCTAGATTAAAATTAAATCCTGGAAAAGAAAAAAACTTAAATGAGGTTCCGGAAACATCATGCTGTCCTGAGGTTGTGAAAAGGAAATCTTTAGAGGGATGTAAATTGCATTTAGCAGAAGCACTACCTAAAAAGAAACTGGATAAATTTGTGGGTGTGAAGAAAGGCTTAAACCTGGCGAGAAAAATCCAGAGATGTAAAGGAGGAGGAGAGAAAACTGTTCTTAGCTGAGAGAGTGAAGCCCCGTGTTAAAAAGAAAACAAGTTTTACTGCTAAACGGCTAGCAGGGAACGTCCAGCCTACTTCAGAGAGCCGACCAAAGAGGAATCGGATGAAGGAGTCAGAGACCATCAGATGTAACCATGAGTGTCAGCAATCGTGGAATCAACTGGAAGAGGTGGAGATGACCAGTCCAGTAGACAGCGCACCTGACAACGGTCACCCTCTACATAGAGATGTTCAACGTCGGGCGGAGCCAAAAAGACGACAGACCACCATCCGGGGACGGTACTCTACAAGGAACTGCAGGTGAGAAAACGGCATCCATCTGTTAGGGAGCGGGAGAGCATGGACATTGATTGGTGTAGAGACTGAGATCTTTTATCGAAGGACATTGCTGTGGATCCGAACTATTAGAGCAAATAATAACAAACTGATGAGGTGGGAACTGTTGCTATAAGATTTGGACTTTGAGATCAAAAGCGTCAAAGGAACTCAAAATGTAGTAGCTGAAGCCTCATCAAGAAGAACAGAAGATTGAAGATAGAAAAAACAAAGAACTGTATTAAAATGTAACTTGAAGAATATGGAAACTGATATAATTAAATGTTTTAAAATTGTAGAAAAATGGAAAATGATTAAAAATGTATGATCCATAGGAATAAATGATAAGTAAGGTTGAATATAGTTATATAAGTAATAAAAATGGTAATAAATGTAAGTTAAATATAAAGAAATGATATTAATATGTTTTAAAAGATGGAATAGAGAAAATATAAAAGTGAAAATGTATATCTCATAAATAAAAAAAAAGATATGGAAAAATTTAGTAAGTTCTCTCATAGGTTGTGCATGAGGGTAACCCACTTTAGATGTTACCCCATGACACGAACTTTCCAAGGGGGGAGATATGTGATGGACAGTCCAAATGACACGCCTGTCCATCACGTTAGAACCCTGATGTGGGAGCCAATGACAGAACAGGAGGGCGGAACCAAGGGAGAGAAGAAAAGAAAAGAAAAGGGAGGACAGTTGGAATCAGTTAGGGTGGACAGTTATGAAGAGTTAGAGAGAAGAAGGAGTGAGGTTTGCTGAGAGAGAGAGATAGTCAGAGATAAAGAGAGAATTATTACAAATAAACATACTATGGTTGAAGGGAACATAAGTAAAGAAGTGATTTAATGTAGAACATAAAATATGATATTTCAGTGATTGTGATCTAATTAAAATAAACAAAGACCATCTGTGATTCTGAATTATCCTTTCATACCCTTTAATAAATCTAATTCTGTTATTTACAGCAAGTGTGTAAGTAAAGTTCTTTACTGGGTGGATAAAAGAAATCCACTGGTGGCAGCGAGAGAGAAAGAAGGAACGTCGCCAGCGTGGACCTGGGTTGAGGGAAACCAACAGGGACACGGGGTGTACGTCACACATGCTTTCACAAATGAGATAATTATATAAAATAGAGAAGAGCCATTAAACAGTTTAACATAATATATCAAGTTACTGCAAGAAAATATTAAAATATGTTTCTGGATGAGTTTATCCCAATCCACACACTAGTAGGTGAGGATCATGTCAGTTCATATCAGAACTGGCAAATATTAAATTTCTCAGACACCAGTAGCTGCAATTATATCATCATAAAATGTATCTGTAAGATCAGTCCCTACAGATGCCTTGAGAGAGTTTTCATCCAGCCAACCATAACTTGGTTTTCTCCAGATATTTTGGACTTTAAATGTCATCAGTCCTTACCAGCATTAGCCAGTGGTCAGAAATGCCAAGAAACATACAGTGGTGCCTCGCTAGACGATGTTAATCCGTTCCGCGGAAATCGCTGTCTTGCGAAAACATCGTCTAGCGAAGCACATTTCCCCATTGGAATGCACTGAAATCTCTTCAATGCATTCCAACGGAAAACCCGTCGTCTAGCGAAAATCGCCATAGGGAAACATCGTTTTGCGAAGCGCAGTAGCGATCGCAAAAAGCCATCGTCTAGCGATTTCCTTGTCCTGCGAGGCAATCGTCTAGCGAGGCACCACTGTATTCCCAAATAACTCGAGGGCCCCAGAATGGGGGAGGGTATTTTATTCTGATAGCACTGTTGACATATGAAATAAAAGCTGTATAGCAAGAGGATGAACGTTATAGCATGAAATACTATACTAGCATTGTGTGGGTGGGTGTCCATGCCAATATTGTCACTCTCTTTTGCAGCTTCTCAAACGTACTGGCCAATGAATACCATACCCCTCTACCCTTTTTCAAATACTAATCAGTATGTTATCACAAATACAAATTACTCTAACCAAAATGCTTCTCTTCTCCAATATTCAGCTTCAGTCTTTCTTTCTGTTTCTATAATATCTCTGGCAAAAGAATCTTTTATGAAGTTGCCTCAAGACAAGCTTTCTAACTGTGCAATCATCTTGTCTCATTTCTGTAATTTCATAGAGGGTTGAGATGGTAGCAGAAGTTGACAGGATGAAGAGTTCCCTACTCAGACCACAGGGCAGGCATCATCTTTAACTTGAAATCCTTGTGTTTTCCCATGATCTCTTCCATCTTTCCATGGATTTAAAAAAATCCATTAAGGAGTGAAAGAATGGAATGCTTTCACACTGCTTTTGACTGGGAGTGCTAGAAGCTGTCCATCTGGACACACATACACTTCAGCTTTAATCTATCTATCTATCTATCTATCTATCTATCTATCTATCTATCTATCTATCTATCTATCTATCTATCTATCTATCTATCTATCATTTTTATCCCACCCAACTACTAGTGAAACTACTGCTCTGGGTGGCAGATGCAACAAAACATAACAATAATAGAAAAAATTAAAAACATCAAAAGGAAAGAAATCCAAAATCCAGAACCATGATAAGCATGGTCCTAGGGTGCTTTAAACAAGAGAGACACGTAGGCTGAAATAAATAAATAAATGTGGTTGGCGGGCCAGAAGGGATATATTACATTATTTGGGGCAAGCTACAACTCCGGGAGGCAGTGGAAGACAGGAGGGCCTGGCGTGCTCTGGTCCATGGGGTCACAAAGAGTCGGACACGACTAAACGACTAAACAACAACAACAGAAAGGCTTGGGAGAACAGTCAGGTCTTAAGTTCCCACCTAAAACCCAGGAGGGATGGGGCTAGCCACACCTCTGGTGGAAAGGAATTCCATAGTGAAGCAGCCACCACAGAGAAGGCCCGGTTACAGGTGGTAGACTTCTGAGCCTCCCCCAAGGTGGCCACTGAGAGCATCCCCATATAAGAGGTACAGGTGGGATGGCAAATGTTTTGAGGTAGAGGCACTCAGACAGGTAACAAGGTCCTAAACTGTTAAGGGCTTTAAATGCCAACATAAGCACCATGAATTTGGCCCAGAAGCATACGGGAAGTCAGTACAGATGGACCAGGACAGGAGCTATATGGTTGTATTGAGATGTTCCAGAAACCAATCTGGCAGCAGCATTCTGCACCTGCTGCAGCTTCCAAGCCACCTTCAAGGGCAGCCCCAAATACAGATCATTGCAATAGTCTGTTTTCGAGATTACAAGCACATGGGCCAGCGTTGTGAGAAATTTCCTGTCAAGATAAGAGCAAAGGCATGCGATCCACCTCAGCTAGTAAAAGGTGGACTTGGCCACAGGTGAAATAAGATTCCCCATTGTGAGGGCTGGATCCAACAGCACACCAAGGTTTTGCAGCTCTTCAGGGGGAGTGTGACCCTGTCAAGACCAGGTAGACAGCCACCAAGTCAATCAAGGGTCCCTCCCAACAACAGGACCTCCATCTTGTCTGGATTCAATTTCAACCTCTTAGCCCTTGTTCAGTCCATAACTACTCCAGGGTCCACAGAGCTTCTACTGCTGTGGAGGAAAAGGAGAGATAGAGAACTCCAAAACTCCAGATGATTTCTCCCAGCAGTATCATGTAAATGTTAAACAGCATAGGGTATATGATTTACCCCTGTGGGACACTGAATTGCAGTACCCAAGGGGTCAAAACAGTTTCTCTCAGCTGAACCCTCTGGTACTGGTCCTCAAGAAAGGAACGGAGCACTGTAGTCGAAGGTACTGAACGGCGCTGGAGGACCAACAGAGTCACACTGCCCCTTTCAGCCGTGGAGAGAAGATCTTCAAGCAGCACAACCAAAGTTGTTTCAGTCCCATGGTGTAGCCTGACTGAAATGGGTCTAGACTGTCGATGTCATCCAAGAACTTCTGTAACTGTCCAGCCACCATCCTCTCAACCATTTTACCCATGAAGGGGATATTGGCAATAGAATGATAGTTATTAGGATTGTCAGATGAAAGAGTCACCTTTTTCAGAATGGGCCTCACTACCATCTCCTTCAGACAGAAGGGAAGATACCCCTCCTGTAAGGAGGAGTTGATGATCTGACAGGCCCAATCAACAACCCCCCTTCCGGCAGTCTTTAAGAACCAAGAGGGACATGGGTCTGATTGAGAGGAAGTAGGCTTAGAGCGTGCAAGTGCCTTGTCAACGTCATCAGGCAACACTGGGTAAAACTAGTCCAATAAAACTGGACCAGATGGTGTGCAAGACATCTCGCTCTGACCTATTGCCTTACTAATAGATGGCCTCACCTTTGATTGGAAATGGGCTGCAAACTGGTCATGTGCTGCGACATCTGGTTGGGGTCCTGGGTGTCATCTGGCTCTGGTGAGGTCACAGAACACTTTATAAAACTCTGCCTGATTGTTAGTAGCCTCACTGATCCATTTTACATTATAGGCTTTCTTAGCAGCCTTCATGGTATTACAATAGCAACCAGAGATGTGTCTAACCTATTGTCATATGTGGGAGCTTTCATCCAGATGCTCTCTAGCCTTCTCCTAAGTTGTTTCAAGGCTCACAACTCTTCTGTAAACCACAGGGAAGGGCGAGCCCTCAAATGGAGAAGGTGTTTAGCAGCAATGGCTTCAACTGCCCAGGTCGCTGTTAAGTTCCATTCAGAGACCAGGGTTTCAACACCCATGCCAACTAGCTCATCTGGAAACCCACCCAAAGCACCTTGGAAACCAATAGGATCCAAAAGCCTGCATGGGAGGACAATCCTAATTGGTCCCTCCTCCCTGCAAGTGGGGGTTGTCATTGCCAGGCCTAATTTCATTAGATAGTGATCTGACCATGACAAGGGCAACAGGGTCAAATTAGTCGCCCTCAGATCTTCTTCACCTTGGCCAGCTAAGAATACCAGGTCAAGTGTGTGACTCACCATTCACTTGTTGGAACAGTCCCATGGATGGCATGGTACCCATGAAATCTGAGGCTGGACCGGGAACCAGTGCCTCAACATGCATACTGAAATCCCCCAGGAGCACAAGACTGAGGGACTTCAACATAGCGGTAGAGACGAAGTCTGTCAGCCTCAGAAGGGATCGTGCTGGGTCACTGGAAGAATGGTACACCAGCATTAGCCCCAACCTGTCCCGCTGGTCAACATACACGTGGAGGCACTCCAACCTGGTGCTGGTCAGGGCAGCAATCCCATTAACCTTGATGGAATTTTTAAATACAATGGCAACCCCTCCTTCCTCTAGTCTGCCCTGATGGTGAACAAAGTACCCTGGGGGAGCAAATCTGAGAGAGGGCCATCCCACCCTTAGTGCCCACCCAGGTCTCAGTAAAATAAGCCAGGTCAACCATTTCATCCTCAGTTGGTTGAGACTTGTTCTGGCTTGACCTGGCATTAAACAACAAAAGGGTCAAAGTGGAGGGCAGAGGATTGGGCTGGTTACCTTGCACCTGAGTGAAGGCTGGAACGCTAGAACCTGAGATCAGAATTAAGTATCGAAGCTGGCTTCTCCTGAAATGGCCAGCGATCCTCCTGGTACCATATCTCCCTCTACCCATCAACACCAGAATTGTTATATGCCCCATAGGAATGGTAGAAGCCATCCCAGGGAAAAGACAAGCCTACCCTGCACCAGGAGCAAAAAACAAAAAACAAACAAAACAAAACAAAAACCTAACCCCTGCCCCAAGGTAAAAGGTCCCTAAGATAAAATTAAATCCAAAGTACAAAACTCATGTAAAAACCTCTAACTAATAAAAAGGGGGCAAGCACTCAAAAAAACTAAATTAATTAACAATAACAGAAACTGAAATAATGATAACAACAACAACAATAATAAAGTGGTAATAAAACATTTGGAGGGGAAAAAAGAAAAAGAAGCCCTATTCTTCACTTTGGTCATCTACTCGATGCAGAGAGTTCAGGGTCAGATCATATGCGCAGTCCAGAGGAAACAACTAGCTGATGGAATATAGTGGATGGCACGGGATGTCAAATTACAATGTGAAGAACAGATATTTCATCATCTAGAGCAGGCTCTGCAAGTAGACAAACACAACACAAATTACCCCACCGTAAACTCCAGAGTCCCAGCTCTCCCTGTAGTCCCTGCAGTCGTTGGCACCAGCTCTATAAACTCTCCATACCCAAGGTCTTTTGTTAGACTCATACTCATACCAACGGGGCAGACTGAGCCGCCGCCACCACAAAGCTGGGGGAAGCTCAACAGACATCCCAGAGGAACCTCCAAGAGCCCCCACCTCCAAGTCCTCTGTTCCGGACCCTCGCTGGCAATAACAGCCACTGCCTCCACACTGCCAGTATGACATTCTTATTTTCTACAGAATATTTCATGGTGTCCGTAGTCCACTGAAGTCAACAGATATGTTGTTGAGTTTACACTATTATTTCTGTTTATTCTTAATATAATATGCAATATCATATCAGCTGTCTAACTGAAAAGAACACTTCAAAAATAGGTTTGATTGTTCATATTTGCACCAAGGTATAACAAGTGTTCCAAGTATGGTTTTCAAATTATAGGACATATTCTGACAAAATAGTTTCTTCTAAAGCATAAATAAGAGGAAAATAGTAGCCGTACCACTAACTGTCAAAAGAACTGAAAAATGAACTTTTAATAATTTATTGAATATTCTAAATGAAAAAGAAATGCAGAGAAGTGTAATGGAAATAATACTTGTTGAATGCCAACAGTGTGTATTTCAATTCTCACTAAAAAATCTGTCATTATGAACATTTGTTCTACTGAACAGTATGTTCTCTGGAAGAAACAAAGGAAATTCTGATCACTGTGGCAATAATTACTGTGCACATAATTAAAACCCAAATGTTTCAGCTGCTACTATGGAAAATAAACATAATGGAGCATAACTCATTAAGAAGCTATAAGTTCATGTTACATATGGCAAGCTGTGGTAAATCTACAAAAGAAATGAAAGTCTCAGAATGCTTCTTCATGGCCTCACTGCAGGAGGAGAAGCAGACAAATCTAGGGGAGGAGTGTAATCTTTGGTTTAGTGTTACATCCAAAAGACACAACTATAATTTCCTGGTAAACCAGAAGGGACAACTGTTTTCAAGTCAAAATCACTGTCATTCCCCGACCAGTACGATGCACACTGTCACAGCATACAGCCATTAGTTCCAGTGGGAGAGTTGTCTCAGGCAATAAAGCACTGGTGGCTGTGGCAGCGCTACTACTACCACTCACTGCCCACTGACAAATCTGCTGACTACCAAAGCTTCAGGCTGCTTTTCAGTCAAAAGAGAAAGGGGGAAGAAAGTTGCAGCTTTAAAGAAGAGGAAGGCAGAAAGCTCTCCTCCAATGATACCAGATCATTGGAGAAGAGCTAATGTTGTCCCAATCTTCAGAAAGGACAAAAAGGAGGAACCTGGGGACTACAGACCAGTAAACTTGATATCAATCCCAGGGAAAATTCTGGAACAGATTATAAAGCAGTCACTATACAAGCACCTAGAAAACAATGAAGTAATAACTAGAAGCCAACACGGATTTGTCAAGACCAAATCCTGCCAGACTAATCTGGTCTCATTTTTTGATCAGGTAACCTCCCTGATAGACAGTGGGAATGTAAAACATTGCATCATTGCTGTAGATGCAATGCGCTCTATGTGGGGCTGCCTTTGAAGACGGTCCGGCGACTGCAACTGGTCCAGAATCGAGCTGCGTGGCTGGTGAGTGGTGGGGCCACTAGGGGACATATCAATCCGATTCTGTTTAAATTACATTGGCTACCAGTTGCTGCCCGGACCCAATTCAGAGTGCTTGTTTTGACCTATAAAGCCCTAAACGGCTTGGGCCCTGGATACCTGAAGGACCGCCTCCTTCCATATGAACCTACCCGGCAGTTAAGATCTAGCCAGGGGGCCCTTTTCAAAGAGCCGTCCCTCAAGGAGGTAAGAGGGATGGCTTGTAGACAAAGGGCCTTTTCGGCAGCTGCCCCAAGACTATGGAACACCATCCCAATTGAGATTCGTCTGGCGCCGACGCTGATGACATTTCGGCGCCAGGTCAAAACCTTCCTGTTCCAGAAGGCTTTTAATTGAAATAATATCAACTGTGGGTCCTGATGGCAATTTTTAGAGTATATATTTTAATTGTATTTTAATTCTTTTATCTTTTTTATTGTATTTTAATTGTTGTAAGCCGCCCAGAGACCTTTGGGTAGAGTGGGCGGCATATAAGTTAAATAAATAAATAAATAATAATAATATTTCTTGACTTCAGCAAAGCTTTTGACAAAGTACCCCATGATATTCTGATTAGCAAGCTAATTAGATGTGGAGTGGATAGAACAAGTGTCAGATGGATACACAGTTGGTTACAGAATTGTTCTCAGAGACTGCGTATCAATGGCTCCTTCTCAAACTGGGAAAAGGTAACAAGTGTCGTATCCCAAGGCTCTATCCTGGGCCCGGTGCTCTTCAACATTTTTATTAATGACTTGGATGAAGGAGTGCAGGGAATACTTATCAAATCTGCAGGCGACACAAAATTGTGTGGAATAGCTAATATATTGGAAGACAGGAACAAAATTCAAAAATATCTTGATAGGCTTGAGCACTGAGCTGAAAACAACAGAATGAAATTTAACAAGACTAAGTGCAAAGTTCTACACGTAGAGGGGGGAAAAATCAAATGCACAGTTATGAGATGGGGGATACATGACTCAGTAATATTACGCATGAAAAGGATCTTGGAATTACTGTAGATCAAAAACTGAATATGAGCCAACAGTGTGATGTGACTGCAAAAAAGGCAAATGCCATTTTAGGACGCATTAACAGAAGAATATTCTCCAAATCCCATGGGGTACTAGTTCCCCTCTATTCAGCACTGGTTAGGCCTCATCTAGAGTACTGTGTCAAGTTTTGGACACCGTACTTGAAGAAGGATGCCAACAAACTGGAGTAAGTTCAGAGGAGGGCAACAAGGATGATCAGAAGACTGGAAACCAAGCCCTATGAGGAAAGACTGAAAGATGTGAGCATGTTTAGCCTTGAGAAAAGAAGACAGAGGAGAAATACAATAGCACTTTTCAAAGAAAGGAAGTCATACAGAGGAGGGCCAGGGTCTATTTTCAATCATCCCAGGATGCAGGACACGCAAAAATGGGCTCAAAGTACAAGAAGCTGGATTTAGGCTGAATATCAGGAAAAACATCTAAATTGTTAGAGCAGTAGGAGCCTCTGGGGGTGGAGCTAGCAGCTTACCAAATTGTTCAATATGAAGAGTGACGGAGTCGCTCCAGTCACCTGCAACAGCTGTGGCATGTTTGTATTCTTGGCAAAGGATGTGCCTGGCTACACATGCACCAAGTGCAAGTTGGTGGCCCACTTGGAAGATAAGGTCCGGCAGCTGGAGGCCCATGTTTCTTCGGATTACTAGGGAGCATGAGGATTTCTTGGATGGGGCATTGAAGACCATCTTCAATACAGAACACATGGAAAACATCATTGAGGAGGAAGGCAGTTCACAAATACAGGAGGCAGACACGTGGAGGAATGTCACACATGGAAGTAGAAGGCCCAGGAACCTTACAGAGAATTTGGAGCTACAGAATAGATTCCAACCTTTTCTTCCTTATTAATCAGGAAATGGAACAGCAGCAAGAGCAGCAGTGTCAGCCTGCAGAGAATATCCAGAGGACCCAGGAACAATCTGTACATCAAGTGTCCCCTACCAAGCTTCAGAGGAGACGAGTTGTGGTGGTTGGGGACTCCTTGCTCAGAGGAACAGAAGCCACAATCTGCAAGCCTGACAAGATGAATCATGAGGTGTGCTGTCTCCCTGGAGCCAAAATTCATGACGTAACAGAGAGACTGACAAGATTCATTAAGCCCACTGACTCTTACCCCTTCCTTTTGGTTCATGTGGGAACCAATGACACTGCGAGGCACAGCTTCAAGGACATCAGAAAGGATTATGAGGATATGGGTAGGAAGCTGAAGGACCTGGGTGCGCAGGTTGTAATCTCATTTCTCCTCCCTGTTGAAGGACATGGCACACGAAGGGAGAGAAGAATAATGGAGGTGAACAACTGGCTCCACAGATGGTGCCGCAAGGAACGATTTGGCTTCTTGGATCACGGTCTGCTATTTCACAAAGACTGTCTTTTGGCAGGGGATGGGGTGCACCTCACAGCTGTTGGCAGTAATATTTTTGCTAAGAGGCTCACAAATCTGATCAGGAGAGCTTTAAACTGAGTTCTTTGGGGGGGGGGGGAGGGGGACAATATTTTTCAGGGCAGAAATTCAGCAAGTGCTGGCGAGAAAAGCCCAGCAGGGCAAGTAGTACTAGAGAACAACAAGGGGAAGAAAAACACACACGGTCCTAAATGTCTCTACACTAATGCAAAAAGCATGGGAAATAAACAAGATGAACTGGAACTCTTAATACAGCAAAATAAATATGATATAATAGGTATCACTGAAACCTGGTGGGATGAAACTCATGACTGGAATGTAGTTATTGGGGGGGGGGTATAAACTATTTTGAAGAGATAGACCTAGCAAGAAAGGAGGAGGAGGAGCTTTATATGTCAAGGATGTTTATAGTTGTGAAGAGATCCAGGACTTAAATCCAGGAAGCCAGGTTGAGAGCATCTGGGTAAGAATTAAGGGGGAGAGAAACAAGAGGGATGTCATTGTGGGGGTATACTACAGACCCCCAAGCCAGCCCGAGGAGTTGGATGATGCCTTCCTGGAGCAGATGGCCACACATTCAAAAGGGAGAGATGCAGTAGTGATGGGAGATTTCAACTATCCCGATATATATGTTGGCAGTCAAACTCTGCCAAGAACATAAGGTCCAGCAAATTCCTCACTTGCCTTGCAGACAATTTCATGGTCCAGAAGGTGGAAGAGGCAACAAGGGAATCAGCTATTTTAGATCTGATCTTAACCAACAGGGATGACCTTAATGGGGTTGAAGTGGTGGGATCCTTAGGTGGGAGTGACCACGCTCTCTTGGAATTTGTTATACAGTGGGAAGGGGAAGCCAAGTGCAGCCAGATACGCATTCTAGACTTTAAGAAAGCCAATTTCAGTAAACTTAGGGAATTGCTGGCTGTAATTCCATGGACAAAGATAATGAAAGAGAAGGGAGTTCAGGATGGATGGGAATTTCTTAAAAGGGAGATACTAAAGGCACAATCTAAAACTGTTCCAATAAGAAGGAAAAACGAGAGATGTCTAAAGAAACCAGAGTGGTTGACTAAAGAACTTTCAACTGAACTAAGTGTTACAAAAAACATGTACAAGAAATGGAAAAAATGGAGAAAACACCAAAGAGGAATACAAGCAAATAGCCAGTATATGTAGGGGGAAGGTGAGAAAAGCAAAAGTGCAGAATGAACTCAGGCTTGCCAGACAGATTAAAAACAATAAAAAGGGCTTTTTTAGTTATGCCCGCAGGAAAAGGAAAAACAAGGAAATGGTAGGGTCACTGCGTGAAGATGGCCAACTACTAACAGAGGACAGGGAAAAGGCTGAACTTCTCAACACCTTCTTTGCTTCAGTTTTCTCCAAAAAGGAAAATAGTGCTCAACCTGAGGGGCGAAGAGCAGGTGATGTAGTGGGGGAAATGCAGCACAGAATAGGTAGAGAAGTAGTACAGGAATACCTGGCTACTCTAAATGAATTCAAGTCTCCAGGGCCAGACGAATTACATCCAAGGATATTAAAAGAACTGGCAGAAGTAATTTCAGAACCATTGGCAATAATATTTGAGAATTCTTGGAGAACAGGAGAAGTCCCCACAGACTGGACGAGGGCAAATGTTGTCCCTATCTTCAAAAAGAGGAAAAAAGAAGACCCAAATAATTATCGCCCAGTCAGCCTGACATCAATTCCCGGAAAAATTCTAGAGCAAATCATTAAACAGACAGTTTGTTATTACTTAGAAAGCAATGCTGTCATCACTAAAAGTCAACACGGGTTTCTCAAAAACAAGTCATGCCAGACTAATCTGATCTCTTTTTTTTGATAGAGTTACAGGCTTGATAGATGAAGGGAACGCTGTGGATGTAGCATATCTTGATTTCAGTAAGGCCTTTCACAAAGTTCCCCATGATATTCTTGCAAGGAAGCTAGTCAAATGTGGGCTAGACAGTGCTACTGTTTGGTGGATTTGTAATTGGTTGACTGACTGAACCCAAAGGGTGCTCACCAATGGCTTCTCTTCATCCTGGAGAGAGGTAACTAGTGGGGTGCCTCTGGGTTCTGTTCTGGGCCCTGTGCTATTCAACATCTTTATCAATGACTTGGATGAAGGAATAGAGAGTATGCTGATTAAATTTGCAGATGATACCAAATTGGGAGGGGTTGCTAATTCCCCAGAGGACAGGATTAAAATTCAAAATGACCTTGACAGATTAGAGTCCTGGGCCAAAACCAACAAAATGAATTTCAACAGGGAGAAATGTAAGGTCCTACACCTAGGCTGAAAAAATGAACTGCACAGATATAGGATGGAAGACACCTGGCTAGACAACAGTACCTGTGAAAGGGATCTAGGAGTCTTGGTAGACCACAAACTAAACATGAGTCAGCAGTGTGATTTTTGGTTGCATCAATAGGAAGGACTATAGTGTCTAGATCAAGGGAAGTGATAGTACCACTCTATTCTGCTTTGGTCAGACCTCACCTGGAGTATTGTGTCCAGTTCTGGGCACCTCAATTCAAAAAGGATGTTGACAACCTGGAACGTGTCCAGAGGAGGGCTACCAAAATGGTCAAAGGTCTGGAAGCCATGTCCTATGAGGAGCTGCTTAGGGAGCTGGGAATGTTTAGCCTTACAAAAAGGTGGTTAAGAGGGGACGTGATAGCCATGTTTAAATATTTGAAGGGATGGCATGTCGAGGAAGGGACAGGTTTGTTTTCCACGGCTCCAGAGACTAGGACATGGAGCAATGGTTTCAAACTACAGGAAAAGAGATTCCACCTGAATCTCAGGAAGAACTTCCTGACAGTCAGAGCTGGTCGGCAGTGGAATATGCTTCCTCGGAGTGTGGTGGAGTCTCCTTCTTTGGAGGTTTTTAAGCAGAGGCTGGATGGCCATCTGTCGGGAGTGCTTTGATGGAGTTCCTGCATGGCAGGGGGTTGGACTCGATGGCCCCTGTGGTCTCTTCCAACTCTGTGATTCTAAGATTCTATGACAATGGAACCAATTACCTCAGGAGGTAGTGAGCACTCCAACGCTGGAGCATTCAAGAGAAAATTGGACAACCATCTGTCAGATCTGCTTTCACTTGGATGACAGCATTGAGCAGGAGGTTGGACTCCTTATAGGCCCCTTCCAATTCAATTATTCTATGATTCTATGCAGTACCTGATGCACAGTGCTGAGGATGAGGTGGACCAACCCTTGCACCGGGAAGGTTCTTGTGACTGCAACACCATAGGGATAATATACTATAGAAGGAATGGTTCAGGCATTTTATTTATTTTTTTGCTATCCCTCTTACCCTCTTATCATGCCTCTGTGTGTGTGTGTATTCATTCTGTGCTGTCAAGTCAGAACCGATTTATAGCCACTCTAATAGAGCTTTCAAGGTAAGTGAGATATTTAAGGAGTAGTTTTACAAGTTCCTCACCCTCACTGACTTTCCATAGCTGACCAAGGATTTGAACCCTGTTCTCCAGAGTCCTAGTCCATCACACTATCCACTGCACCACACTGGGAATCCTCTAAAAAACAGATAGAGAGGTGTTGTAGAGTAGTAAGCACCCCCCTGAGAAATCGCTGCTGTACCTCTTCAGTAGCAGGCAAAGGGTTGTCAGTACCACCACTGCTGCTACCTTTGCCACTGATAGTGCTGTCTTGGCTGCCCATGTTCTCTTCCTCCTCTGAACGTTTGATGGTTATTGGGGCAATGGTGGAAAGTCCCTACATAGTACATACTACACCACTCTTGGTGTAGAGCTTGGAAGTAGAGAACCACAAATTAATAAGGTATAAATTACATCACTACTTTTAAAAATTGTGACTAATAAACAGATTACTTCTTTTAGTGTATAACTGTTTACTCATTGCTTCTATAACAGAGCATCTTTGGGAGCAATTCTGGCCAGTTTTTTAAAAATTTCTAAGTGTATATTGTAAAAATCTTAAAAAACTGAAATGCAACATATTACTAAAATGTCACCCTTCAAATAATGAGCAATTAGAGTTAACAAGTTGCTTTAGAAAATAAAAAGCAGCAAATTACTTCAAGCTCTAGCACTGTATAATCTGGGGTAGTAGTAATAAAAACAAATGTCTACAAGTTTATTTCAAAAAGTTCACTGTACTTCATGTCAATTACCTCAGATTTTAATACAGTGTTGTAAGGAAGGACCAATATTGTTGTTAGATCTTTACTAGACACAGCAGATGATTAATTATTCTTGTTCCTATAGCACCAGCACCATTTATAGCACTTTCAAAACAGAGGAGGATGGGTTCATTCCTCCTCTGAAGAGCTAACTAGAGTCATAGTCATTCATTCCTGATCTGCCTACTGTAGAGGATGTATACAGCCCCTCACATACACACACACCTTTCCTTGCTGCTTCTCTGTAAAATTAAGTAGTTAAACATACTTGATGTGTGCCCTACATGTGACATGTCTAATTTCTTGGCCAAGACAAGCTGTCTCAACATGTTGAGAGAGCTCACTGACAAATCACTAACCCTTGCAAGGATTACTGCTTCCAGCACAACAATTAGATGAATGCTTTTTTCTCATTTACTTTCCTGCATTTTGCACAAAATACTTCTGTGTAAACTAGAATCTTTTCTCTCTATTAAATTAAGCACCTGCACATTCTGGGAGTAACAAAGCACAGGGTGATTTATCAAGAAGAAATCTATGCAACAAGGCAACATTTAAAAATACATGGAAGATTTTTACTTTGCACAAAAATCAGTCTTACATACGTGAAGATTCTCATTGTGACTGACAAGAAAACTTCCCAGGCTAAAAGAAGACATGAGGCTTCTTTTCTCATGCAAAAGAATGAGGTAAGTGAGGATTTATGTCCATAGTGCTATAAGGACAGCTTTCCAGGACTGTGGGCTTCTTTAGCAAATGCTGATTTTATTTAGAGCGTATGTCAAGGTAGGCAAATTATACTCCGTGAGCTATCTGTGGCTCCACAGGGTCCCAAATGTGTCCCCCAGCAGCCCAACCCACAACTGTAGAATCTTTTTAAAAAATCACAGAAAAATACTTCTTCATTAAAAGGAAGGAAACAAGAAAGGAATGTTCTGCCGACCCATGTCTACATTCCCTGTGTTTAATAGAACTTATGAGCTCACCCACCTCTGGCCCCTTTAGTACTAAATGCAGAATGTGCAAAATATGATATACAGATACATAAAAGGTATTGTCATTATTTTCAAAGCAAAGAGAAAGATAATTCGGCCTATATTTCTTTTATCTCTCCTATTTCAACTGTTTTTAACCAATCTTAGACCTGAAATCTATAAATATTACAACAGTGCCATGAGATTAATTTCTATAGAAGATGGATGCACAGAGGAATGCAATTTCTTTGCCACCCTTTGCCATACCTCTGGGATGGAATATTCAAACACTGATTTAAGAAGAAATGCATTGATTTAAAAACTAGAATATAGACATATGCACAAAAACTAGGAACCTACATCTCTGAACGGAAAACAAGACAAAGAGCTACTAAACTTTTGTTTTGAAGCAGTTAAGGTATTGGATGAGTGCTATTTTCATTTTAGAAATGCTGAAGAAAACTACTGAATGTAAATAAATCCTGTATTTTCCTCTAATCTGCTTACTGCTACACTTCTTCCACAATACGAAGAAGCTCTACCAAATGGAAGTTAAAGAGGTTGCCTTCCAAGAATGCTAGCAATATTGGAGTCTTTGAAATACAAAACCAGTAAACTTACCTGTCAAGCTGGAGCTCTTCAACTGACTAGTGTACTCTTGATTATTGTTGAAAATGTAGGGGGTTGGGGAGGGGGGTCAGCTGCCTGATGAAGAATACATGAAGCATGCAATTTGTTTTTTTCTCCCTCTACTACTATGTTACTGCAAATTTTATGTGTGCATATCCCCCTATGTATGTGTGAAGGAAAGGAGGCTAGTGTGCCGTCCCAACAAGGAGAGAATCCCAAAGAGACGTGTGCGTCTGCGGAAGGGGTACTTGTAGAAATAGAAGGAGACGAAGAGGGAAAATACACTAGAGGTGTGTCTAGCAGAGGACAAAGGGGAGGAGCTAGACCTCATAGTGTGGGAGGAGGTTATAAAAGGAGAGGGAGAAACGCGGGAATTTCAGGTGGTGTCGGGGGAGAGAAAAGGAAAAAACAAGAGATTGCGCGGTCCAAACGGAGGATGTAGGAAGCTACTCCGATAAGGTGGGAACATTGATCAAAGAGTTCCCCAATCTAAAGACTGGAGGAGGGTTGCTACCTGATCCAGAGGTGTTCGCGGAAAATAGACAAAGGGTGAAGCCATTGGAATGGACGGTGGTAGTTTACCCGCGCAACCAAGATGGGGGGAGGAAGGTTATTCGCCCTACACCTTCCTTCAATCAACCTCCCAGGGAAGGGGACTGGGCCAGGCACCCTTGTTGCGGGACGGTGTGTGCAGCGAGGAGTACCCCTATACGGGCAATGACGGACCGGGAGCGTTTTGGCCCGGCCCCGATGTGAGAAGCAAT
Source organism: Intellagama lesueurii (assembly GCA_037013535.1). Classification (NCBI taxonomy): domain Eukaryota; kingdom Metazoa; phylum Chordata; class Lepidosauria; order Squamata; family Agamidae; genus Intellagama; species Intellagama lesueurii. The sequence goes on from JBAJHW010000002.1 coordinate 249,737,983, forward strand.
ATTTGTACTCCAGAGGTGAATGTAAAAAGTTATAAGATGTTATCGGAATTGAGTTGTTTGGACCCATTTGAAATAGTTGAGAATGAAGTTGAAAGGAATAAAAAGGAAACTGTTCAAATTCCGAAAACGCCTCCGACTCTTCTTCCCGCCAAGATGAGGGAACCGCCAGTATTTTCGGAAGAACCGGATCACAGTATGCATTAGAATTTAGTATCGCATGTAATCAAATTTAGTATCATGTGTAGCAATAGCTCAATATTTATTGATTCAGTGCACACAAGACTAGGCAGCTTGGGCTGTCCAGATATTCTGGACTACAATCAGCATGAAGAATGGTAAGAATGATGAGAGTTACCATGCAAAACATCTGCAGGATACCAAATTATGTGTATAGAAATATGCACTGACCCTCTCTGGCACATAGTCTACTTTTTAAGCTTATAAATACATATCATGGCTTAGTTTCATATGTATAAGTTTTTGTAGATCACTTTTATTTTGAACAGGCATAGTAAAATTAAAAGCTGAAAGTTAAATAGGCAGTTATTACAAGAATTGCATAATGACAAATGTACTATACCATTTTTATATAATCTAAGATTAAATTGTCTACAAATGCTTTCAAAGCCTAGTCTTGCAATTTTTAGAATTTCTGTACTTCCTGATCTCTGGTACTGAACAAACCATTAGGAACATGTCATTGGCAACCCAAAAATGTCTACAATTTTTGGACAGTAGAATTGAATCTTTAAGTATCAGACAGCAGGGGAAATAAGGAGGAGACAGTCATAAGCAATCTGGTGACAGGAATACAGCTGGTGCCACTGCCACTATGATTAAAAATTCCCCAAGCACCCAAGGACAGAGCAGTGACTGCAGGCATGCAAGTCCTCAGTCACACAGTTAGCCTATAAATAACATCTTGATTTCTACTTTACACTTTGCTGTACAATACTGAATAGATATCTATTTTTGCATGTATACATAGAAAGGTATCTGACTTAGGAAGCGGTTATAGTAAATCTGCTAAATGATTGCAGCTGAGCCCTGCACTTACAACCTAACTGGTTCTCTGACTACAGGTATAAAGCAAATCATCTATGAAAAAAATAAAAATAAATGTACTGCAAGACTCAGCACTCACCTTTTAAATTATTTTGTAATCATGCTTTGTAATTTTACTAAAAACAAAACAAAACAAGGAACTGTTGGGAAAGGATTTCAGGAGCTAGAGTCTAGAGGAATGATGTTACTACAGTCTCCTAGAGAAGAGAGCATACTGTTACTGTGGAACTAAATTTAGCCTTTAGATCAATATAGCACTGACAGAATACTGCCACACTGGGAATACTGATGTTTCCTCTGTGTGTGTGTGTGTGTGTGTGTGTGTGTGTGTGTGTGTGTGTGTGTGTGCACGCACACACACGCACACACACACACACAAAATGTATAAATGCAGGATGACTTTGTATAATTGTTAGCTATGAATCATAGCCAGCAAACATGCAAGCCCATCCTGTATGGGGTTTGCATATATCATATAGTGTACTGAAAAGATTGCAACTGCTGTTACAGCCTTCCTCTCTATAAGACTGTCCTTAAATCCTTCCCCACGCCCAAATCTACTCTCCCTTGGTTCTCATCCTGATCATTTCAGATACTGAAGATTGAATAGAGTAAACAGCTCCAGTCCTCTGTGGAAAGAACCATTTGGCAATATAATTAGTGCAGTATGCAGCAATCAGCTAGCTACTAAGTGGGGCTTCCTGCCATTCACATGTAACTACTGTTGACTGAAACCAGTAATACAATGTTCAAGGTATTATATAAGGCCAAGGATCATAACCAGGATATCTGTTATCAGTGGAAGCACTGCCCTGTCTTTACGTCCTAAACGGTTCTCCTTAACATCTTCAGCCTACTGAGGATTGTTTCACTGAAATGTGGAGGTCTTTCTCAGTTTTCAGGCCCACTGTGTGTGGAATGGTCTCCCTACAGGAGCCTCCCATGCTTCTGCTACCAACTAAAGGCCTTTCTATTTAAAGCACCATTTTCCTGATTCTTAAAACTACTGTATCAGTTATGCTAGGTTTTTATGCAATTGTTTACACAGGTCTTTTAAAAATTGGTTTATTGTTTGGTTGGTTTAGCTACTGAATTTACTGTATATATAAAATAGGAGAAAAGTGTTTCCAATTTCCTTTCTTCTAGCAATCAGGTTAATGGATGAAAAATTTTCAACCCTCATCCACCAGGGTTTCTGTATACATGTTTGTACACACAGAGACACCCACTTTGTATATACATTGAAGGAGTATTGGGTATTTTTGACTCATGAAAATTCAAGTGATTAGAGGATTAACATCAGAGTTAAAATGAACAGCAGGGTTAGGTATTTTCCCTCCCCACTGCAGCCCCACATGCACCTCAAAGGTGTCTCTGGAGTAGCGGGAATTCCTTAGGGCCAGTTTTTTGGTAACACCAAGGGCTGCATGGGAAATACTGTACAAGAAGCACCGCAGCACCAGCCTGATTTTGATCTTCTGTCCCAGAGAACAGAGAGTCAACCTAACAAATGGCACTGCTGAGGGAAACTGAGGGCCACACATGAATTCAAAATAAACAATCAAATCCATAGCTTCAAGCTTCTTATAACTACAGAAGTGCTTGAGAAGTTCTATCCTGTCTCACCCACCTCACCACAAAATGCCGCCATTCCATGCATGTTTCGATATCAATCAGCCAAGTGAAAACGAGGCAGGCAAAAGCATACCATGTATGAGGATGCTTTTAAAAAATATTTTTAAAACAACGACTAATTATTTTTGGTTATTTATACTAAAGCAAAAGTGTAAAGAATACTCAGACATTGTTCTATATACCACTGCAGTGGCTCTATCAAAAACAGATACACTCCGCTGTTTTTCTGTAGAGATCTTGAGAGATTTTCTCCCCTTCCACATCTGTTAAGTCCTATTAATTAGTTCCCTGAAAAAGCAGGAGAAACAAACATTAATACACCTATATCCTCTCTCTCTCTCTCTCTCTCTCTCTTGCAGTAGGCTATAATTTGATTGTCACTGCAGATTGCATCATCCATATTTCAGAAGCAAAGAAGTAGCATATAAAATGGCTGAGAAAGCTATCTTAACAGAAAGTGGTAGTGAGAAAATTACTTAACACTGAAAATAAAGATAGATATTGGCTCTGGGAAGCCTATTTGATTTCAAGGCCTGCGTGTACTTTCAGGTCCACAATTTGATTATCTGTATTAGTACTAATCAGCTCTGCCAATTAAAACATAATCTCAGTTTCTCAGTTTCTTTGGGAAGGTACAGGAAAATATTGAACGTCAGATTTCTCTCATTCACTCTATATAAATTTAGGTTAAATATTCCTCACTTTTTAAAAAAGCTTCCTAAAAAAGAAGAACAAAGAGGTTAAATTATTTCACTGAATTTTCTCAAGAAGGCAGAACCTGTATTAATAAAGACAATGAGAATATACATGTAGTTGAGACATGTATCCAGCTGTCCCCCACCCCCTTTTTTCCCTAGTGAAAAGATTAATTGTTGCTCCTAAAATATGCTAGAAGGGAGTTGAGTATGCACTTTGGAATAAAATCAGGACAACTGTCAGGTCAGTATTTAAAGTAAATTTAACTATATTGGCAATAAGTCCAGATTGCCAATATTAAATTTCCTTTTCAAAAACATGGAAATTAAATGATAAAACCCCTTCTAGTTTTGAGCCCAGTCCTGAGAATGCAATTCTTTTTGTCCCCTGGTTGCAGTTGGAGATAGGCAGGAAAGTACAGCTTTATTGATTTTCAATAGCAAGTTAGTGGCCTACACCAACCATAGCATCCTGGATCACTTTGCTACTCTGAGAGGAGCTATACTATAGTAACTGTACTCCTTTCTGACTGATCAGTGCTACAAGACTGAAGAATTACTGTTCTTTCCTACAGTCCAACTTTGGGAATCCCAAAAGATTCCATTTTGTCTCTGACCCTACTGTCTCATGCATTTTGTTTCTTTATACGAAGCTGTTGGGACAGGTTATCTGTACAACTGAGCTAGGATACAATCTACGTGTGGTGACAATCATCTATTTCTTTACACAGAGTGCTTGACAACTCTCTCCTCTCTGCGCAGTATGAGCCTCACACTAGACAGCAAAAGGGTCGAGTTTTAAAAGGGATTTGTATTTTATACATAAAGATTCAAACTGAATGGCTCTTCACAATTCATGGTGAAAATTAATACCTGAGAAATCTTTTTTGAGTATCTGTAAAGCTTTTTTTCCAAAACATCTCAATACATTTGTGAACACTCTCCTCCATTTTCTCTGCTTGCTATTTGTAATATCTTTGCCTGAAGACAGAACCTGGAGGTCTTGAAACTTTGGATATATTTATACAATTTATGTCTAAGTAGGGCTTCAGTTGCTCACACCCCCTCTTAAGAATCAAAGTCACATCTAATAGGTACCCTGTTTCCCCAAAAATAAGACCTAACCTGAAAATAAGCCCTAGTATGATTTTTCAGGATGCTCGTAATATAAGCCCTACCCCAAAAATAAGCCCCAGTTAAGTGAAACCCCGCTCTTCACCATTGTGCAGCAACCAGAAGAAGATGACATGACTGTATTTGAATAAACATAGATTGCTGTACATGAAAAAAAAACATCCCCTGAAAATAGGCCCTAATGCGTTTTTTGGAGCAAAAATTAATATAAGACCCTGTCTTATTTTTGGGGAAACACGGTACTATGAGCAGCAGTGTCTCTAAAATGGCTTTTGTGAACTATGGTTGCAACCTTTTCATAATAAAGCAGCAGTGGCAAACCTATGGCACGAATGCCACAGCTGGCACGCAGAGCCCTCTCTGCGGGCACGTGAGCCATAAGTCACCAAATCACTACTCCCCCCCCCCCGGCAGCCAAACCTGAGGAGGCAGCTGCAGCGCTGGTGCTTCGACATGGTTATTTGTGTTACCAACATTTCCACATCAAACTACCTTAATACACTATACATACACTGATCAGCTACAACATTAAAACCACTGACAGGTGAAGTGAATGGCATTGATTATATCATTACAATGGCACCTTTCAAGGGATGGGATATATTAGAGAGCAAGTGAAAAGTGTTTAATGTGTTGGAAGCAGGAAATATGCCAAGCAAAAAGATCTGAGTGACTTTGATAAGGGCCAAATAGTGATGGCTAGGTGACTGGGTCAGAGCTTCTCCAAAACAGCAAGTCTTGTGGTTTGTTTCCAGTATGCAGTGGTTAGTACCTACCAAAAGTGGTGCAAGGAAGATGTACCAGCATCAGGCTCATGGGTGCCCAAGGCTCACTGGTGCACATGGGGAGCGAAGGCCAGCCTATCTGGTCCAATCACACTGAAGAGCTACTGTAGCTCAAATTGCTGAAAAATGTAATGCTGGCCCTGACAGAAAGGTGTCAGAACACACAGTATAGCTTAGGTGGAAGGTAAACTCTCTGTACTGATGCACAAAAATCAACATTTCCCCCCATTTATACTCATAGTTGGGGTTGGTTTCCTTGCTTCAAGAAGAAATCATCTTAATTCAAGTGAATTCTCTCCAATTTGTTTATGTGTAACCAACTTTCAGTTTCAGACCAGTGTGCATGAATCTGACTGGCGAAACAGGTCACTTCCCAGGAAGACTTGCATCCATTGTGACCTGGATGTGGGGGACAGGTTGGACACATCCATCCACTACAGGAGCTGCTCCGCAAGCTCCTGGTGACAGCAGTCTCTTTCTGCTGCTTTCTGTCAGGATGTTGAAGAAGACTAAATACTAGGCCTAAGGAGAACGCATTTTCAAGCAAGCGTGAGGAACTACTGATGTTGTCGATGCCATGAGTCCAAGAAATTTCTGAGCCATGCTGTGAGTGCTATGACTGATACATTCAGCTTGAACTTGTTTGTCAACTCTAGGAGCTTGTCTATCCTGTCTTGAGGTAAACTCTTGCTTTCCTGGAATTCAGTACAGCACCTTTATATATTGTATGGATTGACCTGGTGTCAAACGTGACTTTTTAAAATTGACATGGAGATTGAAAACTGACAAAAGATGTAGTGTGAAAGCTATGTCTTTTTCTACCTTGGTCTTGAGTCTGCCACAATAAATTAGTCATCTATGTATGGAAATACGATTATGCTCAGAATCCTGAGGTATACCACAATGTGTAAGTGTTGTGAAAAATGAGGGTGCCTCCTTGTAGTGGCCAAGTTTTGGAATCAATTATTGAAGGAAATCAGGCTAGGCATCTCACTGATAACAGTCAAACAGCAAGTGAGGACTGCTTTTTACAATGCTGCTCATTGACGTATTCTTTTTTATTGCTTTTTTCATTTTTATGTACATATTCATAGTTTTCTTTTGCAATACAATTTGAGTATTCATGTTACAGTTACCCTAGCATCATACCTAGGTAAAGGAAGAAGGAACTATAAATATCTTGTAACCTTGTATGTAACTGTACATACTTTACTTACATACCTTGTAAGTGACTATCCATATCAATTTAATTTATTTTAAATAAATAAATTGGAAACTTACTTCAAAAAAATCAGTCTTAATCTAACATTCCCCAAGAATAATTATTCTAGTTTTGTAAAAAGTAACCCTTTCTCTTCCCATTTCTTGAAATTGAAATAAGTGCTTTTAGTTACCTTTTTTTTTTAAAAAAAGTTCTCAATTCAGCAGCACAAAGGGATAGGTAATGGAGATCACTTAAATATCTCAGAGACTTAAACAAGCTTCTCCTTTATTATAGTGCTTTCCAAATGAACTATCAGGCAGTTAGTGCTATTCATAAAATCACAGCACTATAGAGCAGAAAGGACTCCAAGGTTTAAATTCTCACAAAAATAGGAATTCCACAGGCTGCTGGGAGTTTGCTGTCGTAATTTTATAACTTAATTAGGTATATGGCCTTTTTGTTGCAAAATGCCTGCTCCTCCTGCAAGGACAGAAATGTTTGACTTGTGCTGTATTGAGTGTTCTATCTAAGTAGACATGCTTTTCTACAATGAGTTTGGAAATATTGTCCTGAAAAGTCTATGGGCTTCCCATAGAGTCCACCTTATTTCTTTTATTTTCTTTTATCATTTATTTCTGTTATTTATATGACACCTTCATTCCCACTGAGGACCCAAGGTGGTTCACAAAAATTAAAATTATGCAATAAGCATAGATATATGCTTATATCTATTTAAAAACCTACCTTAAAAACAATTAAACATTAATCAATATAAATGATTAATTTAAAAACAATTTTAAAAATCTCTAATTCAATAAACATAACATTCCTGAGACCCCCATTTATTGCTTTAAACCCTGCTGGAAAAGGAAGGTCTTAGTCTGACAAAGGAAGAACAAAAAGAAGTAGCCAACCTGGCTTCACAGGGTGATGCATTCCGAAGTCTGGGAGCAGCCACTGAGAAGGCCCTCTTTTGCGTCCTCACCAAATGAGTTTAGGAAGGTGGTAGAATCAAGGGAAGAGCTTCTCCTGGGAATCTTAAAAGCCAAGAAGGCTCATAAGAGGTGATGTGGTCTTTCAGATAGCCTGGTCCCAAGCCATCTAGGACTCTATAGGTCATAAGCAGCACTTTGAATTGGGCTAAAAAACAGACTGGCAGCCAATTAAGCTGTTTTAGTAAGGGTGTTATATGCCTCTTGTAACTAGTGCCAGTGTGCAGGCGACAACATTTTGAACCAGGTAAAGTTTCCAAACACTCTTCAAAGGCAGCCTCACATACAGCACGTTGCAGTAATCTAAACAAGATGTAATTAAGGCATGTGTCACCATGGCCAAATTGGACAGTTTCATGGGGCTAGGGGGTTGGTGGCTTTTTTCTGCAATTTCAGTCTGTCTTTCATGTCCTCACCTTACTCTTTGATAGGCAAATGAGTGGCTGTTAGGAATATGCCATTTTTTCCCCTTTTTTTACTCCAACTTCCAGAATTTTCTAAGAACTCCCCAGGCAGAATTATGAGAGTTCCACAGACAGACCTACACACATCTATACTTCAATCACCTGGATCAGGGTCTATTTTCCAGGATATCTAGGGATTACTTCCTGTACAAAAAGGAAACTGTTCCAGTGCTCCATGAGGCCTAGTTCTTCGGGCAATGCCCTCTATAGAGCCTAACAGGCAGCAAGATTTTTCATTTTCATCTATGAGAAAGAAATAAGTCAGGACTTATAAGTTTAGAAAAGACCTACATCCATTTTAAATGCATATCATAATGATGGATAGAAAACAGCAGCTTTGTCCTAGACGCTGTGGCAGCTTAACAATGTTGCCACCTTACCTCTTACTTTCTATTGCATTTTCCAGTTTGTTACTGGAGTACACAAATTTACTTTATAACATTACACTGCTGTATATGGTTACTCATATCATGGGTAGGACTATAAGATTGGGTTGTAATCTATGGCAATCTGCCATAAATTTAGGTGGCCATGTTCCCAGAGACGTCTGTAACGCTTCTTATTTCAAGACCAAAAATTGACAGATGGGAAATATTTTATTTCTGGATGACAGCCACCTCCACATTGTTACATAAAAAAAATCTAACAGATGGCACAGAAAGATTTCTGGTGAGCCGCCCATTGTGTTCTAAAACCATCAGGACATTTCCTAAGATATGCCTTTGTCTTAAGTAGGAAATAAATTTTGAAAAAGTTGGGCAAATTTTCAGAAAGATTCAGAAAGATAATTGGTGATGTTACCAAAACAAGGTAGATACTCTGAAATAAGCTCTAATAAATAACCCCCAAATTAAGCATTTGTTAAGTGCTAATGAGACATCATAAAGGTAACTTTTAGAACCTAAAACCAGGAGTGTCCCAATGACGTACTGCAAGCAAATATATTAACTTAGATCAATATTATGTACCCAAACCTGGAGCAACCACAGAAGGCTTCTGGATCTGTAGTAACATCAATTATGAGAATGAAGACAGTGAAAGAACATCTTGGGGACCCTTAATCAAATGAGAAGGATTAATGAGCAACTCAAGATAGGTAGGGGAAATTTCAGAAAAAATAAGAGGCATAAGCAGAGATAGCACATAATGCCCTAGAAATGAGCAAGACCCACCATGGCACTATTTGCTTTCTAGGCTGCCATAAGTGGGATGTTCAATCCAGGCTTGAAACTTTACAAAGTAAAGTTAAAAGGGTTAACATACCACTGGAGAGAGAAAAACAATTAGCATGAACTACTAATCTATTTCAATGGGCAACTTACTCTTAGCCTAAAGGAGACTCACAGACATTTAATCAAACTTGTATGGAAAGAAACAAAATCTTCTAGCCTTGCAACATCACAGCCCACCAGCCTGACTAGGAGGTGAGACCCAAGTCTATAAAGATCTAAGTGCTACCACCCTTCTGAGAAGGAATGCATATCAAGAATATTCAAAGCTTCTAAAGTAAAACACCCCATACCGACAAAGTCCTTTGATTAAAATAATGATCCGATGTGATGACAAACCCTAGTAATTTAATACCCCCAATGAGGTCAAAGTGAAACTAATAGACAAAGTGTTCCTTGCTAGAAGAGGACAATCTCTTTAGCACCAGAAAAATGGGATGTCTGAAAGGATCTCCCTGATGGATGGGAAGACATTGACATAAAGCACAAAAATGGGCTTCATCTTCCTCCAGAATTCCTCTCCAGTTGATCAATTTCAGTTAGGCACCAACCAGCTGTTTGTGGCAGCTCAATACAATGACTTTGTACAGATGAATTCGCTTGTCTGTGGAAAATGTAGTGATATGGGAGGTCTCTTGCATGACCATTCTCAGTCGATGACATTTATAATTCTATAAGAGTTTGATCTCATTATTATAATGGTGATGCTCTTAACCATGATTCTCCACATAACACTTGTGTTTACTAAAAGAGCATGGGTGGCTCTGTTCCAAAGTCCAAGGGCAAAATTGGGAAATCATATTCAGGTATGGTGAGTTTGTTTGTTTGTTTGTTTGTTTGTTTGTTTGTTTGTTTGTTTGTTTATTTATTTATTTATTTATTTATTTATTTAACTTATATGCCGCCCACTCTACCCAAAGGTCTCTGGGCGGCTTACAACAATTAAAATACAATAAAAAAGATAAAACAATTAAAATACAATTAAAATATATACTCTAAAAATTGCCATCAGGACCCACAGTTTATTTATATTATTTCAATTAAAAGCCTTCTGGAACAGGAAAGTTTTGACCTGGCGCCGAAATGTCATCAGCGTCGGCGCCAGACAAATCTCCCTCGGGAGGGCGTTCCATAATCTGGGGGCAGCTGCCAAAAAGGCCCTTTGTCTACAAGCCATCCCTCTTACCTCCTTGAGGGACGGCTCTTTCAAAAGGGCCCCCTGGCTAGATCTTAACTGCCGGGTAGGTTCATATGGAAGGAGGCGGTCCTTCATGTATATAAATAAAGAGTTACATTATTATTGTTTACAATACTAGTCTAATCATGTTTTCATTTGGGTGGGCAAAGGTAAACTTTGGTGTTAGTAGTTTCCTACTATGAAGGGCTGTTTTCACACCACATCACACTCTGCTACAGAAGATGGTTCTTACTTTAAAAATTGTTTATCTCAACATAAATGGAACTGGATGCCCTTAAATGTCATAACATTAAGAAGTTCCCTTTTAAATCCATATACACAGAAATTACAGGACATAATTGCAAATCACATTATATGTGGTATTTAATGCCTAGAAGATTAGACATCAGACTGACCAAATGATTAATCCCCAACTGTTGGAGATTACCAGGAAGACTGGACAAGTTTCACGATCTGTGCAATTAGTGGCAAGCACTTCTCCTTAAAGTCAGATTATTTGCCAACACACATGCATTTTAGCAAAAAATCTCAGTAGAGTTGAGGCAAGTTCTACAGCAGGGATGGGCAACATGTGGTCCCATTTTGGACACTAGAGTGTGCAAGAAGGCTCTAAGTTTAAAAAAAAATTGTATGAAAATTTAAGAGGTTAGGATCCTGGGAGCAGATGCAGTCCTCTGAAGTCTACAGATGGAAATGTGCAGCCCCCAGACCACTAGGGCTGTAGTCTGAGTGTCACCTACAATATTTTTTAAAATATGCAAACTCTAGACAAAACAAGGTTCCCACAAAATTTATAAAATGCTGTAATACATGGGAAAGTGAGAAGAAAGCTACAATGACATAAACCAGCATGGTTGTAAAAATAGGCAGAAAAGTGCTATAGCTGGCATTCAGAAGACTTGATCAATTTTCCCCACCTCTTGCAGAATTCTAGAGTAGAGATGGGGACAAATCAAAAAACAAATCGCAATATTCGTCAAAAATCACTGATTCAGTGAAACTTCATCACTTCATAGTCATTCAATACACAGACCCTGACAAATATGAAGCTACAAAGTTTTACCTATTTTTGATTTGTCAATTTGTCTATCACCTTTTTTGGCCTCTTATGCCATCTGCAGCCTATCTTTTAAGGTGTGCATTTGGGCAGGGTGGGTGTGGTGAGGACTGAGTGTCTAGTTATTTGGGGGTATGCTATTAGTTTTCCTGCTCCTTACCCCCCATTACTCTTTAATTTAAAAGAAAATTTAAAAAAATTAATTCCTCCCCCACCATCTTGTTTCTCCTTTTAAAAATATTACCTAAGTTACACCCTCTCTCTCCTATATTACCCCATTTAGTTTTTCCTTCCCCTCCCTTTTATTTGTAAAGTGTGGTTTGACAGGCAGGGTTATATAGAGAGCAGGTGAAAATGAAGGGCAGTGGCCATGGGGTCTCTAAGGAGAAAAAGCCCCTGACTAGACCAGGAACCACTACCATTTTTCCTTCAGTGGCCTTGCAGACGGGCATGGAAGGAGAGCTTCCTCCAGTGCCCAAAGAACTGCAGCTCCTCTTCCTGGAGGAATCTGAGGAGTTACTGGTTCCAAAGGATCCAGAAATCTCCCAGTCCTTGGAACCAGTAATGGCAAGGTAGGCTTCCCAAACACCCCCACCCCTGTCCCCAGACTCTTCTCCTCCATCCTCCTAGATCAGCACTACTGGCACACAGTCTTTCCAGGGCGGCAGCAGGCAGGAGCAGGCAGTGGGTCATCATAGTGCCAAACAGGGCAGAGGGTCCCTGTGGGATCACTTCATGACAGTCAACAATGACCACAGCTAGCGTGCAACAATGCCTGTCTTGTGGTGGTCCGGAGGGAGTCAGACCATCAGTTGTAGAGTCCTGCCCTTGCTCTACAACACCCTGTGGGAGGTGGTCTGTGACCAGCTTTCATGGGCACATGGGTGGAAGGTACACTCCACGGCAGAGTAGAGGTCACCACAGGTACCTCTTGCTCACAACCAGAGGCAGCCGGAAGACCTGAGTAATGGTAGGGCATCAGTGACAGGACTGCAGGGGGAGGCCTTTGTCCTGCCACTAGACTATAGGTTTCTTCTGCTGCAAGCATGGCACATGGAGGCTCAGGCAACAGAGAGGAACCTAACCGATGAGTTCCTGGCCACATTGCAGCAGTGAGCATCGGAGAGTGAGGTCATCCGTGGTGGCAACATGTTGGTGGCACTGAATGTGGTGGGCTTCGAGGGCATCATGTGCATGGCACACAAATTACACCTTGTGTGCAATGCTATTAGCCTGGGCAGCCGACTGGGATGCATGCACCCGGGAGATGCAGGCACTCCTGGAACAATGCCGCCAACTGGTGGGCCATTTCTCGCACATTCTGAAAGCTGCCTGCCGGTTGCGTGAAAAGCAGAAGGATTTGGAGTGGGAGGCACATGTTCTCCTTATGGACCTGCCAACCAGGTGGAACTTCACCTACACTATGGTGTCCTGCATGGTGGAGCAGAAGACTGTTTTGGAGGGCATCATGTCCTTCATGGCCATTCTGTCCGGGGGAAGAGAAGTGGGCATCAGTGCTATCGATTGGCTGGCTCTCTCCAGCCAATCCATAGGTAGAGGTGCTCAAGCCCTTCCAAGAGACCATTGATGTCCTGTGTGGTCACACAGCCAGCCTGGGGCAGATCATCCCCCTGATTCATGCCCTCGACCGATCCCTGGAGTCTGCTCTGGCGCAGAGATCTTCCCTCCTTCCATGGACCAGGGCCCCGGTGAAGAGGTTGCAGGCAGGCGTGTGGAAGTGACTCCATCCTGTCTTCAGGGACAGAGCTTACCACATGGCCTACCTGTGTGATCCTTGCATCAAGAGCAGCTTGGCAGCATGCACCATGGAGCTTGAGAAGTGGAGAACGTTGCTCTCCACTGAGGTCTGCAGGGCATTGGGAGCATGATAAGGGCATGGGGAGCTAGGGATGCCAAGGCATGAGTCAGAGGAGAGGGAGAGTAGTTCGCAGGAGCGAAAGGTAGACACATCTGTTGACGAGGGACCCAGCCCACATTACTGGAGCTCTGTGGTGAGCTGGGTGATTGCCACAGAGGACAGACTGGTGGCAGATGAGGACCCAGTAAAGTCAATGGTGAGGGAGTACCTGACTGAGCCCCCCCAGCCCCACCTCCATTTCTGGGTCCAGAAAATGGCCATATGGCCAGAGCTGTCCACTGTGGCCATGGGCCTCCTTTCCATCCGCCCCAACAGAGCACAGAGCGCCTTCTCCCACCCAGTTCTGCCAGAGTCACTCGTTCCAGCCAGGCCGGGCGGCTGAGGGGCCCAACGCCGAGGGTGGTCCAGAGGGAAAGAATGAGGAACAGGGCCTTCTCGGCGGTGGCCCCTCGCCTTTGGAACAACTTGCCAGTGGAGATCCGCCTGGCTCCCTCTCTGGGTGTTTTCAAGTACAGACTTAAAACCTGGCTATTTGGGCAGGCTTTCCCTCCTGCCATGTCTTAATTTCTTATATTTCACCATCTTGGACCTATAATATATGTTTTTGGTTTTATTGTTTTTAAATTTGTAAACCGCCCAGAGTAGACCTTTGGTCTAGATGGGCGGGATAGAAATCCAATAAATAAATAAACAGCATTCAGAGCGAGAGCATGTTCTCCCATCTCAGAGACATTCTTCAACCCTGCCACTCCCTGGTTCCTATAACTGTGGAGAGGCTGTCATTCATAAAGGTGAACCTTCCCTTGTTGGGCTTCCCCTCACTGAACCGAGGCAGTGTTCTAATGACAGTCTCTTTGTCACCACACTGCCTGCCTGCCCACCTGCATCCCCCATGTCCACCATACCATCTGCCTGCCTGCCTGTCTGCCTGTCCGCCTGTTTGAGTCCCCCAGGTCCACCCTACCATCTGCCTGCCTGCCTGTCTGCCTGTCCGCCTGTTTGAGTCCCCCAGGTCCACCCTACCATCTGCCTGCCTGCCTGTCTGCCTGTTTGAGTCCCCCAGGTCCACCCTACCATCTGCCTGCCTGCCTGTCTGCCTGTCCGCCTGTTTGAGTCCCCCAGGTCCACCCTACCATCTGCCTGCCTGCCTGTTTGCCTGTTTGAGTCCCCCAGGTCCACCCTACCATCTGCCTACCTGCCTGTCTGCCTGTCTGCCTGTTTGAGTCCCCCAGGTCCACCATACCATCTGCCTGCCTGCCTGTCTGCCTGTCCGCCTGTTTGAGTCCCCCAGGTCCACCCTACCATCTGCCTGCCTCAATGCCTCATTCAGGCCCTCCCAGGCCTAAACCTGAACTCAATGCCTTTTCCAGGCCCTCAGGGCCAAACCCCAAACTCAATTCAGGCCCTCCCTCCCTGTCCCACTGAGGGCAGAAACTGAACTCTCTGCCAGCACCATGGCCCACTCAGGGCACAATCTGAATCACACTGGTACTCTGGGTGCCTGATTCCCACTCTTTCCCACATCTTGGTTCCATGTGGCTGATTTTTGCCACTATGCCACCAATGAAAGAAAAAGGTCTGCCAGGCCATCAAACACTGCCAAGGTCAGATCTTTTCCCAGTGCCTCAGTAAGGTAAAGGTAAAGGTTCCCCTTGACATTTACTCCAGTCGTGTCCGACTCTAGGGGGCGGTGCTCATCCCCGTTTCCAAGCCATAGAGCCAGCATTTGTCCATAGACAGTTTCCGTGGTCACGTGGGCAGCGCGACTAGACACAGAACGTCGTTACCTTCCCACCGAGGTGGTACCTATTTATCTACTTGCATTTGCATGCTTTCGAACTGCTAGGTTGGCAGGAGCTGGGACAAGCGACGGGAGCTCACTCCGTTGCGTGGATTCGATCTTACGACGGCTGGTCTTCCGACCTTGCAGCACAGAGGCTTCTGCGGTTTAACCCACAGCGCCACCATGTCCCTTCAGTGCCTCAGTACCTGAATGCAAACCCTACCTCAATGCCCAACACCTCAATGCCTTGAGGCAAACCCTACCTCAGTGCCCAACGCCTGAGCCCCCCAGGTTCACTGTACCATCTGCTAGCATTAATACCTCTTTCAGGTCTTCTCAGGCCAAAACCCTACCTCAATGCCAAATGCCTCAGTGCCTGGAGGCAAATCCTACTTCACTGCCCAGTGCCCGAGCCCCCCAGGTTCACCATACCATCTGCCTCCTTTAATGCCTCTTTCAGGCCTTCTCTGGCCAAAACGCTACCGCAGTGCCGAACACTTCAGTGCCTGAGGGCAAGCCCTACCTCAATGCCAAACACCTCAGTGCCTGGAGGCAAACCCTTCTTCAATGCTTAGCACCTGCGTCTCCAGGTTCACTGTACCATCTGCCTGCTTTAATGCCTCTTTCAGGCTTTCTCATGCAAAAACCCTACCTCTATGCCCAACCCCTCAGTGCCTGGAGGCAAACCAAACTACTTCAGTGCCCAATGCTTCAGTGCCTGGAGGCAGACCAAAATACTTCAGTGCCAAATGCCTCTGTGCCTGGTGGCAAAATAAAGTATATCTGTTCCAAACACCTCCATGCGTGGTGACAAACTAAAGCATGTCTATTCCAAACACCTCTGAACCTGGTGGCAAACTAAAGTATGTCTATCCAAATGCCTCCGTGCCTGGTGACAAACTAAAGTATGTCTAACGCCTCTGTGCCTGGAGGCAAATCAAACTATCTCAGTGCCGTCCACCTCTGTGCATGGAGGCAAACCAAAGTATGTCTCTTCCAAATGCCTCTCTGCCTGGTGGCAAACTATGCCAGCTGCCTCTGTCACTTTCCTGGGGGGCCCTCCTTGTGGGTGTATAACTCGGACATCTGAAACCCAAATGTCACCAAACTTGCAGAGATTGTACAGGAAAGTCAGAGGCAAACTCCCTGCAAGTTTGGTGTCTCTAGGTGTCTGGGGTGCATTTTATAGCAAAGAAAAATCTATAAATCTATTTGTTGATTCATCAGGAAAAAATAATAAATTCATGATTTGTCAACCTTGACAAATTACAAATTGTGACAAATTGCCAATTTTTTTTATTCATGCCTATCTCTGTTCTAGAGATCTGTGCTCACCAGGGTTTGAGTCTCTTTCAAAAGAGAGGCCTCTGAAAGCTTATTAATATTTTACAATACAGTGGTGCCTCGACTTACGACCATAATCCATTCCAGAAGATGGATGTAATTCGAAATGGTCGTATTGGAACGTGATTAATCCGTTCCAGAAGGGGAAAAAAATACCCCCAAAAAACAAAACAAAAATAAACAGAGCAAGCCCCGAAGGCACTGGGGCTTTAAAAAATAAATAAATAAATAAACAACGGAGCAAGCCCCATCGGAAGGCGCTGGGGCTGCAAAAAAAACAAAAACAGAGCAAGCCCCGAAGGCACTGGGGCTTAAAAAAAAAAACCAAAAATAAACAACGGAGCAAGCCCCATCGGAAGGCGCTGGGGCTGCAAAAAAAAAAAAATCACCAAAAAACAAAACAACAACACAGCACAGAAACATAACCCCCCCAGCCCAAACCCACCCTGCAAAACCCACCCAGAACAGTTTTTAAAAAGCAGAAAGCAGCACCTTACCTTACCAGGCAGTCCCAAGCCTCCTCCGACGCACTCACTCGAACCGTTGGGGCGAAAAAGCTACAAAGAAGCAGCCTCTTTGCCTACCAACAGTTAGCAAATTTGAATTCCTCGCCTTTTTCCCCTGCCTTTTTCCGACTGCAACTCGAAGCTCCGGCCGCAAGTCGAAGCAAAATTTTGTGGCCGGAGCTGGTCGTAACTCTAAATGGTCGTAAGTCGGGACGTTCGTAAGTCGAGGCACCACTGTACCTGAATTTATTCACAAACCAAGAAGAAGAGGCACATTTCAACAGACAACCAACTAAATTTTTTAGTCTAATTCATTTGGATATTTTAACGAACAACTGATACTGCAATTGTGTGGTATCTTTAAGACTAAGTCTAACAGCAAGAATTGCTTTACTCTTGTTGTTGTTACTGTTGCTGCTGCTGCTACTGTTATGTACAGAAGTCGGCTTTGACTTATGGTGATCCTAAGAATGAGTGACTTCCAAATTGTCCTAACACTAACAGCTATGCTCAGCTTTTGCAAACTCAAGGCTGTTGCTGCTTTTATTGAGTTAATCCATCTCATATTAGTCCGACTATCTTCTTTGTAAGTATGTTGCAGAACTTGAATGAGGTTAAATTGCAAATCCAAAAATCATGCTGGCCAGCTAGTGAAGTTTCAGGGTCTGAAATAAATTCTCAAGATGGAGATTGCAAACATATAGAAACAGCTTCGGGTATCAGGTTTCACCTGAAGGGATGTGGAATTAATTGCCTTTCTCCATCTCCATCTCCTTTTCCATTTCCTTCTTTCAGAGCATACAACTTCTGTTTGTACAGAACTAGAAGCACCCAGAAACATGGCAATCTCATATCAGAAGACCTAGACATTAGATTTGATTAGCATACTGGGCCAAAACAAAAGTAAACTAGAGCCAAATCAAGAATATTACCTAGTTGTTACTAAAAGATGGAATCCTCAGTGTGATGCAATCCTTCTTGAGAGACGGTAGATTTCTTTGCCATAAGGGGTAGATCCTGTTCTAGATACCCTGTTTCCCCGAAAATAAGACCTAACCTGAAAATGAGCCCTAGTATGATTTTTCAGGATGCTCGTAATATAAGCCCTACCCCAAAAATAAGCCCCAGTTAAGTGAAACCCTGCCCTCCACAATTGTGCAGCAACCAGAAGAAGATGACATGACTGCATTTGAATAAATGTAGATTGTTGTACATGAAAAAAAAGAAACATCCCCTGAAAATAACCCCTAATGCATTTTTTGGGAGCAAAAATTAATATAAGACCCTGTCTTATTTTCGGGGAAACACGGTAGCTACTGGAGATTTTTCAGACTTTAGTTAAATAAATATATATGCTTCTGTCTGTCTGTCTGTCTGTCTCTGCCTCTCTCTCTCTCTCTCTCTGCTCCAACATCAGATCTCCAGGAGAAGGCAGCTTGCCATATTGTTGTTGTTTAGTTGTTAAGTCGTGTCCGACTCTTCGTGACCCCATGGACCACAGCATGCCAGGCCCTCCTGTCTTCCACTGCCTCCCGGAGTTGGGTCAAATTCATGTTGGTAGTTTCAATGACACTGTCCAACCATCTCGTCCTCTGTCGTCCCCTTCTCCTCTTGCCTTCACACTTTCCCAACATCAGGGTCTTTTCCAGGGAGTCTTCTCTTCTCATGAGATGGCCAAAGTACTGGAGCCTCAGCTTCAGGATCTGTCCTTCCAGTGAGCACTCAGGGTTGATTTCCTTCAAAATGGATAGGTTTGATCTCCTTGCAGTCCAGGGGACTCTCAAGAGTCTCCTCCAGCACCACAATTCAAAAGCATCAATTCTTCGGCGGTCAGCCTTCTTTATGGTCCAGCTCTCACTTCCATACATCGCTACTGGAAAAACCATAGCTTTGACTATGCGGACCTTTGTCGGCAAGGTGATGTTGTCTAGGTTTGGCATCGTTTTCCTCCCAAGAAGCAGGCGTCTTTTGATTTCGTGGCTGCTGTCACCATCTGCAGTGATCATGGAGCCCCAGGAAAGTAAAATCTGTCACTACCTCCATATCTTCCCCTTCTATTTGCCAGGAGGTGATGGGACCAGTGGCCACGATCTTAGTTTTTTTGATGTTGAGCTTCAGACCATTTTTGGCGCTCTCCTCTTTCACCCTCATTAAGAGGTTCTTTAATTCCTCCTCACTTTCTGCCATCAGAGTGGTATCGTCTGCATATCTGAGGTTATTGACATTTCTTCCGGCAATCTTAATTCTGGCTTGGGATTCATCCAGTCCAGCCTTTCGCTGCGGGTTAAACCGCTGAAGCCTCTGTGCTGCAAGGTCAGAAGACCTGCAGTCGTAAGATCGAATCCACGCGATGGAGTGAGCCCCCGTTGCTTGTCGCAGCTCCCGCCAACCTAGCGGTTCGAAAGCATGCAAAATGTAAAAATGCGAGTAGATAAATAGGTACCACCTCGGTGGGAAGGTAAACGGCGTTCCGTGTCTAGTCACGCTGGCCACATGACCACGGAGGATTGTCTGCGGACAAACGCTGGCTCTATGGGTTAGAAATGGAGATGAGCACCGCCGCCTAGAGTCGGACATGACTGGACAAATTGTCAAGGGGAACCTTTATTCTGCATATAAGTTAAATAAGCAGGGAGACAATATACAGCCTTGTCGTACTCCTTTCCCAATTTTGAACCAATCAGTTGTTCCATATCCAGTTCTAACTGTTGCTTCCTGTCCCACATATAGATTTCTCAGGAGATAGATAAGGTGATCAGGCACTCCCATTTCTTTAAGAACTTGCCATAGTTTGCTGTGGTCCACACAGTCAAAGGCTTTTGCGTAGTCAATGAAGCAGAAGTAGATGTTTTTCTGGAATTCTCTGGCTTTCTCCATAATCCAGTGCATGTTAGCAATTTGGTCTCTAGTTCCTCTGCCCCTTCGAAATCCAGCTTGTACTTCTGGGAGTTCTCGGTCCACATACTGCTGAAGCCTGCCTTGGAGGATTTTGAGCATAACCTTGCTAGTGTGTGAAATGAGTGCAATTGTACGGTAGTTGGAGCATTCTTTGGCACTGCCCTTCTTTGCGATTGGGATGTAGACTGATCTTTTCCAATCCTCTGGCCACTGCTGAGTTTTCCAAACTTGCTGGCATATTGAGTGTAGCACCTTAACAGCATCATCTTTTAAGATTTTAAATAGTTCCACTGGAATGCCATCTCCTCCACTGGCCTTGTTGTTAGCCATGCTTTCTTGACTTCGCTCTCCAGGATGTCTGGCTCAAGGTCAGCAACCACACTATCTGGGTTGTCCGGGATATCCAGATCTTTCTGGTATAATTCCTCTGTGTATTCTTGCCACCTCTTCTTGATGTCTTCTGCTTCTGTGAGGTCCCTACCATTTTTGTCCTTTATCATGTCCATCTTTGCACAAAACGTTCCTTTAATATCTCCAATTTTCTTGAACAGATCTCTGGTTTTTCCCTTTCTATTCTTTTCCTCTATATCTTTGCACTGTTCATTTAAGAATGCCCTCTAATCTCTCCTTGCTATTCTTTGGAAGTCAGCATTCAATTTTCTGTAACTTTCCCTAGATGTTGTAAGTCTTCATAGAATTGGTCAATTTCAGCCTCTTCAGCATCGGTGGTTGGTGCATAAACTTGGATTACTGTGATCTTGAAAGGTCTGCCTTGGATTCGTATTGAAATCATTCTATCATTTTTGAGATTGTATCCCAGTACAGCTTTTCCCACTCTTCTGTTGACTATGAGGGCTACTCCATTTCTTCTACGGGATTCTTGCCCACAATAGTAGATAAGATAATCATCTGAATTGAATTTGCCCATTCCTGTCCATTTTAGTTCACTGATGCCCAGGATGTCAATGTTTATTCTTGCCATCTCCTGTTTGGCCACATCCAACTTACCAAGGTTCATAGATCTTACATTCCAGGTTCCTATGCAGCATTTTTCTTTGCAGCATCGGACTTTCCTTTCACTTCCAGGCGCGTCCACAGCTGAGCGTCCTTTCGGCTTTGGCCCAACCACTTCATTAGCTCTAGAGCTACTTGTACTTGTCCTCCGCTCCTCATCAGTAGCATGTTGGACGCCTTCCGACCTGAGGGGCTCATCTTCCAGCGTCATATCTTTTAGCCTTTTGTTTCTGTCCATGGAGTTTTCTTGGCAAAAATACTGGAGTGACTTGCCAGTTCCTGCTCCAGGTCTATCGCATTTAGTCAGAACTCTCCACTATGACCTGTCCGTCTTGGGTGTCCCTGCACGGCATAGCCCATAGCTTCTCTGAATTACTCAAGCCCCTTCACCACGACAAGACAGCAATCCATGAAGGGGAGCTTGCCATATTACTATTAGTTAAAATAATGCAAACTCAACGTGTGTCTTATCACATCTCCCTAAACCTGGAATCTCTCTCCACAGAGACAATGGAATTAGCTCATCTTGGCTCTAGGGGTGCTCCCCCTCCTTCACTGTTTTGTTTTTATTTAGAACATTTCACATATCAGTCATTCATTAAAAAGCAATTTTAAGCTGGCCTAACAAAAGAATGTGTCTAGCCATCCCTGTTGAGCAGATTTGACTATTTTTAAGCTCTTATTCTTCGATATCCACTCTCTTGACCAAATTATCATTTTTAAATTTCAGTCCTATGACAATATTTCACTGTAGAAGTTCCTATTGATTTCTAATGGTGTGCACAGTAAAGTCTCTTTAACAACAGATTTGAAATCAGCTAATTATTTCTCTCTGTACTTGAAACCTGTCCTTCAACAACTGAAACTAATTTTAACAAATAAAGTGATATATAGCAGGATTCATTTACACCTAGAATTCCAGTGAAACATGCTGAAACTGGGACATCTTCAGGAACAAATAAAAACAACAAAGAAAGACTCATCTGCAGTTATATTCTTCTCACCTCCACAAATATACAATCATGGAACAGCCAGTGAAACTAGTGGAGCTTAGCCTGTGTAAAAAGCAATGCTAATGAGAGTGAATCAGGTCCTTATGCATCAAACTGTTGTCAAAAATAAATTGTTATCCCACAGGGCTCCAAATAGCTAAATCAAGAGAGGTTTAATTAAACACATAATTGCCTATTAGATGTGCATACTATTAAAATGGCATGAGATTTTGGTCTTATTGTCATGAGGGAAGAGGATAAATTCATGTTCAAACCAGTCCTAATGTAGAATATGGAAGCACTGATCACCGATGCATCAATTACATAATAAAAAATTGAGGTGCAGATAATGTATGAAAGGGATCTTGATACTGCAGTGCTCTAAGATGGATTGTTCTGATACATAACCTATATTGTGGACAAGAAGCTACCATTAGAACAGAATATGGAGAGATAGAATGGTTTCCTATAGGCAAAGGTATCAGACAAGGGTACATTCTATCCCCTTATCTGTTCAATCTTTATGCATAAGGTAAGTCAGACTATATTTAGATGAAGGAAGAGTGAAAATTGGAGGAAGAAACATCAATAATTCAAGATATGTAGATGAAACCATATTTCCAGCAGAAAGCATCCATGACGTTTATTGAAATGACGTTTAGTGAAAGGGAAAGAAGAAAGTGCCAAAGCAGGCCTGCAGCTGAAAATTATGAAGACAAAAATCATTACTACAGAAGAACTACACAACTTTAATGATGACAATGAAGAAATTGAAATGGCTAAAGATTTTGTATACCTTGGCTTAGGCATCAGTCCAAACAGAGAACGCAGGCAAGAAATCAGAAGAAGACAGAGACTCAGAAGGGCAGCAATGAAGGAATTAGAAAAGATCATGAAGTATAAGGATGTGTCACTGGAGACCAAGACTAAGATCACCCACACTCTTGTATTCCTGATCACTGTGGTTGGGTGTGAAAGCTGGACAGTGAAGAAAGCTGACAGGGAATAAAAAGATTCACTTGTAAAATATGGTACTGGAGGAGAGCTTTGCAGATACTTTGGACTGCCAGAAAAACAAACAAGTGGGCCCTAGATCAAATCAAGCCTGAACTATCTCTGGAAGCAAAAATGTTGAAACTGAGACTTTTCTACCTTAGGAACATCATAAGAAGGTAAGATTCTCCAGAAAAGACAATAATGCTGAGAAAGAATGAAGGCACCAGGAAAAGAGGAAGACCAAATATAACAGGGATAGACACCCTAAAGGAAGCCACAGTCTTGAGTTTGCAACAGCTGAGCAGGGCAATTGAGGACAGAACATTTTGGAGATCACTCATTCATATGGTAGCTGTAACTCAGAGAAGACATGACAGCATGTAACAACAAGATAGTGTATACTGTACCTCCTCCCAGTAATCTTTCAGTGGACACAGCCACATCTTACTCTCTTTTTATTGCCACCTTTATTTATTTATTTATTTATTTATTTATTTATTTATTTATTTATTTATTTATTTATTTCCCGCCCATCTGGTCAATTGACCACTCTGGGCGGCTAACAACACTTAAAAATAAAACAATTTAAATATAGCAACAATATACAACATCAATAATCAATTGTTCAAGATGGAAAGAAAAAAAAAAGAAAAAAATAAATCAAATAGTGGCTGGAGGGAAGGCCTGCTTAAACAGCCAAGTTTTCAATTGGCTTTTGAAAATGCCCAGCGAAGGGGCCATATGGATCTCAGGGGGGAGTTTATTCCAAAGGCGAGGAGCCACTGCCGAGAAGGCCCGGTTTCTTGTTTTTTCCTTCCAGGCCTCCCTCGGCATTAGGCTCCTCAACCTCACCTCCTGGCTAGATCGAGTGATACGGGTAGATTTTGGTGGGAGGAGGCGTTCCGCCAAATATCAAGGCCCTAAACCGTTTAGGGCTTTGTACGTAAGCATTAAAACTTTGAAATCAACGCGGAACCAAACGGGCAGCCAATGCAAAGCGGCCAGAGTGGGAGAGATATGATGGTATTTTCTCACTCCACTAAGAAGTCTGGCCGCCGCATTCTGCACCATTTGGAGCTTCCGCATCAACCTCAAAAGTAGCCCCACGTAGAGCGCATTACAGTGGTCTAATCTCGAGATTACAAGCGCATGTATCAAAGTGGTGAGAGCCCCAACATCAAGATAGGGACGCAGCTGGGCAATCCGCCAAAGATGGAAATAGGCGGAACGGACCACTGACGTCACCTGCGTTTCCATGGTGAGTGCCGGGTCCAGATGGATCCCCAAGCTGCGAACCTCACTATTCACGGTGAGAGTCACTCCCCCAAATGAGAGGGAGTTTCCCAAACCGCTGATAGTGGGGCCACCCACCCTCAGGACCTCCGTCTTGTCCGGGTTCAACCTCAGCCCATTTTCCTGCATCCATTGCAGTACAGCCTCCAAGCAGCGCTGAAGGGACAGAACGGCATCCTCTGCAGTTGGTGAAAAGTAGATGTAGAGCTGGATGTCATCAGCGTACTGATGGCATGATGCTCCACACCCCCTGATGACCCCACCCAGCAGCCTCATAAACAGCACTGGGGAGATAATCGAGCCCTGCGGCACCCCACAATTGAGGCTCCACGGGGCCGAGACCCTCTCCCCAAGCTGTACTCTCTGAGGATGGTCCTCCAAGAAGGATTGGAGCCAGGCAAGCGCCAGGCCACCAATTCCCAACTCGGAGAGCCTCCTCAGGAGGATACCGTGGTCGACGGTATCAAAGGCGGCTGAGATATCGAGGAGGACCAACAGAGACATTTTACCCCTGTCAGCCTCCCTCAATAGGTCATCATACAGGGCGACCAATGCCGTTTCTGTACCATGGCACAGCCTGAAACCCGACTGGAACGGATCCAGGGCATTTGTTTCATCCAAATGAGCCTGAAGCTGATCGGCCACCACCCTCTCCACCACTTTGCTAATGAAAGAAATGTTGGCGACGGGCCTATAATTGCCAATTTCGTCCACCGCCAAACTAGGTTTCTTCCTTATGGGCCTAATGAGTGTCTCCTTGAGGGCAAGGGGTACCCTGCCCTCAAGGAAAGACCCATTAATTATTGTTGTGGCCCATTCAGTTGTTGTAGGCCTGGCTGCTTTGATTAGCCAGGCCGGGCAAGGGTCAAGGGATGAGATGGTGGCCCGACAGCGATCAAGCGCTTTGTCCACAATATCTGGCGTCACAGGTTGAAAAAGATCAATAACCACCGGGCAAGGCGGAGCGCTGGACATCTCTGCTCGATCCACTGTATCCAAAAAAGGAGAGAGCTCCCGGCGGATGGCCTCCACTTTAGATTTTAGAAATGCTGCAAATTGGTCTGGTGAAATACTAGAGGGAGGCCCATCACTTTGACCAATTCCGGATAGGTCGCGCACTATACAGAAAAGCTCCGCCTGCTGGTTTGAAGCTTCGCTTATCCGGTTAGCGAGATGTGCACGGCTAGCAGCCTTTACCTTGGCATGGTAAAGGTTAGTTGCGACCCTGACAGCTATCCAATTATAATCCGTCGGGTTCTTTCTCCACTTGCACTCTAGCCTTCTCCTAAGTTGCTTCATTGCTCGTAGGTCCTGATTAAACCAGGGCGCAGGCCGAGCTCTGCGTTAGAGAGGGCGTTTAGGAGCAATCGTGTCTACAGCCCTGGTGGCGGCGGTATACCAGCCATCCACCAGAGCCTCGACAGGAGCACCAGCCAGATCAGCCGAAATCCCTCTCATGGAATCCTGGAATCCTATGGGATCCAGTAGCCTTCGAGGGCGGACCATAGAAATAGGTCCATGCTCCCTGTGAGGGGGGAGAGCCACTGAGAGATTACATTTTATTAGGTGGTGATCTGACCATGACAAGGGGACCGACACAAGGTCAGTCACCATCAGACCACGCTCGCTCCAATTGGTGGAAAAAAACAGGTCTAGCATATGACCACCCACGTGGGTGGGGCCGTTGACATGTTGGGACATGTTCAAGGAAGCCATGGTTTCCAAGAACTCAAGAGCTGGCCCAGAGATCTCTGCCTCCACTCTAAAACTGGTGTTGTTGAATGCCAGGTCTGTATCTAATAAATTCCAGGTTATTCACGATCTTATTCTGGAGGAGGATGCAGACCTGGCATGCATAACTGAAACGTGGATAGGCGGAGAGGGGGGTCCGCCCCTAGCGCTCGTCTGTCTGCCCGGTTATGCTGTCCTACACCAGGGTAGACTGGAGGGGCGGGGGGGAGTAGCCATTGTATATAAAAACACCTTGGAGGTTACTAGGCACTCCATGGTGGTAAAGCCGGGTCTGGAGGCCCTCCACGTGTCGATAGGGGCCAGGGATGGTATTGGGAACCACCTACACACATTTTATAGCTAGTTGTTTCTTTCTTCTATTCCCTTATCTCTCACTTCTGCTCCACCCAGAGGGCAGCTAAAGACATGAACCACTGATTCATCATGTTACAGTTAGTGAATTGGTTTACAACAAGCATTTAAAAATTGTATAATGCTTGTAAAATTAGGTTTAGGGTCACAAGCTGCCTGTCTGTACTCTACGGACTTGATGGCAGTACTGATGATGGTGCCCCAATTTATAGAACACAGTCTAGCCTTTAGCAATGTGGTCTAAATGAGCGGGGAAGGAAGGAGTGTAGCTCTGAACATGAGTTCCATACAGTATTTTAACATGCATTATTAATCTGGATCATAAATTAATGACTATACTTCAGTCTAACATCTGGAATCTTACTCCTATTTTCTGTATATTCATTAAGACAATAACATGGAATCATACACTATGAAAGATTACTGGCACTCTAATATCTGGCAAGGCATATTTGTTTCTTAGACAGATGCATTCCTTTGAAAATCTGACTTTGCTTTTAGGCAATGTAGCTTTTGCTCCAATGAAAACCACCTACACACATTTTATAGCTAGTTGTTCCAGCAATCATAATCTATTTAATGGTCCACGCTGTAAACAAACAGTAAATTGTGTGGGCACAATCCAACACTATTCTAACAATGACTTGTAATATTGTATTCTCGAAGGCTTGTAATATTATTTATTATGATTATATTCATATTAATACTAATTTTGTTAACCAGCAGACAGAATACCATTAATTCATTCTGATTCTTCTTTTGGGTTTCCAGTTAATCCTGTATCATATCGCAATCTCAAACCTCCAAGTGTTATCCTTACATAGCCAAAAGAGTACTAGCCACACAAGAAGGAAATCCCAACTTGCAGATCCCACTTACAGAAGGAACCAGCCTAGTGGGAACTGACTGTGCTTGAAGAACCAACCAGAAAATGCTGACTGACTGTTGTGTGAGAGTAAGAAAAAGCTCATGCAGTGGAATACAGTGGTGCCTCGCAAGACGAAATTAATCCGTTCCACGGTTAATGCCGTCTAGCAAAAATTTCGTCTTGCGAAGCGCGTTTTCCCATAGGAATGCATTGAAATTTAATTAATGCGTTCCTATGGGGAAAAAAAAGTCAGAAACAAAAAAAAAAGTCAGCAAAAAGTCACTTACCAGGTAGAGTAGACTGAGCCCAGCTCCTCAGTGCCTTTGTAGCCCCAGAACAGCCGGAAAAAGAGTGCCAAACAGCGGAGAGTCAGCAACCAGCAGGGAGCCGGCAGCCATTTTGTGTTCGTCTCTGCTCCTGCCCCCCCTCCCCGCCTCTCAGCTGATCGGCGCTGGGTCTAAGAGGCTTTTTCCCTGCTAGGCAAGCCTCGCGCCCATCAGCTGCCCCCCTCTCCCCGCCTCTCAGCTGATCGGCGCTGGGTCTAAGGCTTCCGGAGGCTTGCCTAGCAGGGAAAAAGCCTCTTAGACCCAGCGCCGATCAGCTGTGAGGCGGGGAGGGGGGGGCAGGAGCAGAGACGAACACAAAATGGCTGCCGGCTCCCTGCTGGTTGCTGACTCTCCACTGTTTGGCACTCTTTTTCCGGCTGTTCTTGGGCTACAAAGGCACTGAGGAGCTGGGCTCAGTCTACTCTACCTGGTAAATGACTTTTTGCTGACTTTTTTTTTGGTTTCTGACTTTTTTTTCCCCCATAGGAACGCATTAATTAAATTTCAATGCATTCCTATGGGAAACGCGCCTCGCAAGACGAAAAATATTGCAAGACGGGGGCCGTCTTGCGAGGCACCAAAAATCTCTCAAGACCCTTTCGTCTTGTGAGTTTTTTGTCCTGCGAGGCATTCGTCTTGCGAGGCACCACTGTATAATGAATGCTTTCTTGCAAATCCCGCTTTCAGCTCTCATTCAAGGGGAACAGTACCGCTCCTTTGATACTTTGTGGTAAGGCAAAACAACATTCTATACTGCATTTCTAATGCAGGGGCAGTTCAAACAAAAAATGTAACTTTCAAACCAGGTTTCAAATTGGCACCAAATTTGGTGCAGTATAACTATGCAACCCTGTCTTTCTGTGTGACAGATTTCAGGATGTTTGGATAAGATGCTTTAAAGTTATTTTTTGTTAAAGGATACACCTCCCTGAATATTTTGGTGACCTTTTTTTTCTGGCAGACAGTTAATTTCCAAAATAAATTTAAAACACCAAACTTGCCTTTTTGAAAAGAATACTAAACAAAATCCATTCAATGTAAATTTACACCAGCTTAACCCAGATTGGACACCAGAAATATTTAATTTAAACTAACGGAAAGTTTCCTATCTCTCCCTTTCATGTTCTAAGGCCCCCTAGAGCTCCCTTTTCCCCAAGGAAACCTTTGTGGCAAAGGGAGACTTTAATAATAAAACATTGCCATCAGATTGCCATTGGCAATTCTGATTCCACTAATGGTGATCTGGCAGCAAATTTTTATTAGAAGTGCTCTCTTCCTTCACAGCCTGAGGCCCCCAAAGGCTTCCCCAGGGCAACAAAGCAGCCCAGGGAACCTGAGAACCTGAAAGTTGTGGATAGGAAGTCTTTCACTAGTTTAAATTAAATATTTCCAGAGCCAGGTCCAGCTTATAACGAGATAAATTTATTCAACAGGATTTTGCCCATTGTTTTCTCTACTAGCTTTTCTTTATTTTAAATCAATCCAACTCTTGTTTTTAAAGATATAAGGCATTTAAACAGCTCCTTTGCAAAGGAAGGAGTGGCATTTTATTTCATGTAATGTCAGTGGGCATGCTTAGTCCACATTTGTGTGGAAACTGCCCAAAGTCATTATCAGTAGTTGCCATTAAACTTCCTTGCGAGTTAAAATTGACAGTATTGTTTGGAGGCTGGGAATGAGTTTGGCAGCAGTGAGTTTCCAATTTCAACTGAGCCTCCTTGAAGCTTTATAGAGTGTGTAGGTTGGTGAAATGAGAAAGAGAGGAAGGAGTGCAGCAGACTGAGATGGCTACCTATCTGGAAGTGGTGAGACTGGCTGTGATACAACTCCCCCATTCTCTTCTGTCCCAATGAAAGATGCATTTTATTTATTGTGAGACAGAGGGAGAGAGGGATACCCCACTCGCTGGAGAGCCATCCCTCCTCAACAGCAAAACTAAGGAAGAAAACCCCAGACCCGCACCAGAGTCGACAGAGAAATCTCAGCAGGAGACAAAGATAGAGGAATTGACAGAAGACATGCAGAGAGTAAAGATGGGAGAGGCTCAGGGAGAAAAGGCGGGAAAGGAGAGGAAAAAGAGGGTGGAGTCTGAGGCAGGAATGGGGGAGGTGGAGAGGAGAGAAGAACAGTTACAACCCGGTTGGGAGTAGGTGTGGATGCAGGATCCATGGACTGGATTATGGGAAAGGCTAAGGGTTCCCAGTGAGGAGGCAGATTACAGAAGGAGATCGGAGATTCCACCTAGACCCTCTTACTGGGGAGAGGCCGAGGCGAGAGAGTGGAGGAGGAGACTGAGAGAGGAGAAAGAGAGAGTAGAGAGAGAGAAAGATTGGAATGGAGAGTAAGAGAGATGAAGAGAAGGAATTACAGGGAGGATCCTGGGAGAGCCGAGACCCTGATGGACGGACCCTGTGGGATGATGACCTGGACAAGGAGACCGTGCCCCTGGTGGAAGGCCCGACAGGGCAGACCGTAAGAGACTGGGTCCCTACCGATTTACCGGGACCATGGAACAATAGTTTTGGAAACCCGTTTGTGTTTGAAGAATGGAGACCCCTTCCGGACCCGTTGGCAGAAGGAGAGAAAACTCATAATCATGTTTCAGACACTTGTTTATTGTTAAATACTCCAATAAATCTTTCACCTGTTTCCAAGCAACAAAAAAGACAGGTTACTTACCTGTAACCATGGTTCTTCAAGTGGACCTCTGTGAATTCACACACTTGGGTTTAACAGCGCCTGCGCTGTTCTTCTCGGAATTTTCTAGAGCTTTTGAAAAAAGTAACAAAGTTTAGAGTTGCCCCTATCGCGCATGCTCCACCCGCCTCAGTCCTCAGTTCCATTTATCCGCCACAATATCCTGAACTTATCAGAGACATAGTCAGTGACGGACAGAGGGAAGGCTGGGCGGGATGTGTGAATTCACAGAGGTCCACTTGAAGAACCATGGTTACAGGTAAGTAACCTGTCTTTCTTCTTCGTGGCCTCTGTGAATGCACACACTTGGGTGACTAGCAAGCTGACTTACCGGAAGGAGGGTCGTCACTGCAGAACAGACGTCAAAACAGCCCTTCCAAAACTTGTCTCCTTTTTAGCCCGAAGGTCAAGTCTATAGTGTGTCATGAACGTGGACACAGTAGACCAAGTGGCCGCCCTGCATATGTCAGGAATGTCCACACCACGCAACAAGGCAGTAGAAGTTGCCATGGCTCTCGTGGAATGACCTTTTAGACCTTGTGGGACAGTTTTACCTTGCAGTTAGTAAGCCAAAGCAATTGTGGAGACAAGCCACCTAGAAATGGTAGATGATGAAGCAGGTGAACCCTTGTGTGGTCCATGAAAACACAGAAAGAGCCTTGGAGCAGTCCGAAATTCTCTTGTTCTAGAGGTGTAATAGGCTAATGCCCTTCGGACGTCCATGGAGTGGAGCATGCGCTCGACGTCAGAGGATGGTTGAGGGAATAACGTTGGTAATGAGAGAGGTTGATTGAGATGGAAATCGGAAACAACTTTTGGCAAAAAGGAAACATATGGGTATAACATAACCTTGTCCTTGAAGAATTGCAGGTTAGGAGCATCTGACCTCAGAGCTGCCAACTCACTAGCTCTTCTAGCAGACGTAACAGCAACTAGGAATAAAGTTTTTAACGACAGTAAACGTATATCACATGAAGCCATGGGTTCAAAGGGATGGCGAGTCAGCGCTCGTAGCACAAGTGAGAGAGACC
The DNA here is from genome assembly GCA_037013535.1 of Intellagama lesueurii. NCBI lineage: Eukaryota > Metazoa > Chordata > Lepidosauria > Squamata > Agamidae > Intellagama > Intellagama lesueurii. Next base: position 249,769,171 of record JBAJHW010000002.1, read on the forward strand.
ATTGCGGCACCGGTGGTCTAACAGGAGGACAAATATTAGAGAGTCCTTTTAAGAATGATTTTAGTGTCGGGTTAGAGAATAGACGAGCTGATTCAGAATCTCTGGGTTGGAAGGAAACTATGGCTGAAACATAAACCTTGAGAGTTGACAACGCCAAGCCCAAGTCAAACAGATAACGCAGGTACGTGAGCAAAGTTTGAAGGGAAACAGGGGATGGTTGTAAATGTCTTGATATAGCAAATTTAAGGAAATTGTTCCACTTATATTTGTATAGGATATTGGTAGACGGCTTTCTAGCCCTATCTAACACCTCTTTGATTGACGGCAGATCTTCCAAGCCGCGAGGTGAAGAGATTGCAGATCCGGATGCAGAATGTTGCCTGAGTCCTGAGTCAGAAGGTGTGGTATCATTGGCAGTTTGAAGACATCCACGGCCATCTCGAGGGTGGAAAACCATGGCTGACGTGGCCACCATGGTGCAATGAAAATGGCCTGTGCTCGGACTTGTCTTATTTTGACTAGAGTCCTTTGAATTAATGGAATGGGTGGAAAGAGGTATAGTAGATGTGCTGGCCAGTGAATCATGAACGCATCTCATAGGGAGCGAGACTGTCCCGTCAAGCGACTCAGTATGTCTGCAAGTTGGTTGTCAGTCGTTGATATGTGTATTGCCACTGGGAAAACATGGTGGAGGTAACACCACTCCCATAGATGCACAGTCAAGTAGAGGAGTGACATTGACTTTGTCCCTCCCTGCTTGTTGATATAAAACATGGTTGTGGTGTTGTCCGTGACAACTTGCACACCACGACCCTGTATCAGCGGTAGGAATGCTCTGAATGCCTTTATGACTGCCATCATTTCGAGGTGATTGATGTGAAAATCTCTGTGTCGTCGCGACCAGAGGGCATGGATTTTGTGATGCCCACAGTGTGCTCCCCATCCCGTGGGGCTGGCATCTGTCGTGACCTGTACAGACAACTGAAGAGGACGAAAAGGACGGCCGATTAGGAGATGTGGTTGGAAGGTCCACCATCGTAGTTGGTGTGCTAGTTCCGGGGTAACTAGTAACCTCTTTCTCGAGTCGTCCAGAAGCGGGTTGAATAGATGTAAGAACCATGCTTGTAGAGAACGCATTTTCAGTCGAGCATGTGGCAGTGCCGATGTCGCTGATGCCATAAGACCCAACAGATGCTGAGCATGATGTGCTGAGACACAAGCGTGAGGATGAAACTTGTGAACAGCCTTCTTTAATTTTAGAATGCGTTCTGGTGGTAGAAAAATCCTTGCTTCTAGGGAATTCAGTCTCGCCCCTATGTAATCGACGACTCGAGATGGTACTAGCTTCGACTTCTTGAGATTTATTGTGAGACCCAGGTTTTGCAAAACATGTTGAGCGAAGCTGGTATTTCGCAAAGCTTTCGTTCTGGATGTGGACACTATCAGCCAATCGTCGATGTACGGAAATACTTTTATGCCGTGAAGACGTAGGAACGCAGCCACTGGTGCCATGCACTTTGTGAAGGTGCGTGGAGCTGTGGAGAGCCCGAATGGAAGGGCGCAGAATTGGAAAATCATGTTCTCGAATATGAATCGTAGAAATTTTTTGTGGTGTTGATGTATGGATATGTGAAAGTATGCGTCCTTTACGTCTATCACTACGAACCAGTCTTTTCTCCTTAGTAGGTGGACGATGGACTCCAGCGTGACCATCCTGAACCGTCGTGGCTGTAGGTAAGTGTTTAGATCCCTCAGATCTAGAATGGGCCGAATTCCCCCGTCCTTTTTTGGTACTGCAAAATACCGGGAGTAAAACCCGTTGGCTATGTCCCTGAGTGACACCTGTTGTATGGCTCGTTTTTGCAGAAGAGCGAGAACTTCTTCTTCCAGGGTTGCATCGAAAGGTGTGATCTTTATGTGTCCTAGAGGAGGAAGATCTGTGAACTCTAATCTGTAGCCGAATTGGATGATACTCAGAACCCAGGTGTCTTTTGTGATGTTTGTCCAATTTTGATAGAATGGAGCCAAACGGGTATTTGGAGAGTTTGCTGAGGGGGGGATTTGGAAGTCAAAGGTACTGTTTTGATTTCTTGTTAGGAGGACGGTAGGACTGGCGCTTTTGAAATGGTTGCTGCTGTCTATAAGACGGGGTGGATGAAGAAACCCGCGAGGATCTGCCCTGCATGTTCTTGAAGGGTCGGTAAGTTTGGGAGGAAGGCTGTTGGAATTGTTGCCGTTGTGGGTATTGTTTCTGCCATTGATTCCTTTGAAACTTGGGCTGCTGATGAATGGTGTATGATCTAGCCGTCTTTTTTATTTTATGTAGGTTTTCCAGGGAATCGTCTGTCTTTTCATTGAATAGGCCTTTGGCATCGAATGGTTGATCTTCTATTTGCTTTTTTATGTCCTCCATGATGCCAGAAGCACGTAACCATGCATGACGCCTTAGTGCAACTGCTGAGGCAAGTGTTTTGGCAGAAACATCAGCAGCATGTCTAGATGCTAGACGTTGGTGTGTAGACACTGTAAGTGCCTCTGCATAGGTGTTCAGGAAGCCTTGACGTGTTTCGTCTGGAGCGGACTCTAGAGCTGGGAGAATCCTAGACCAAAGCTGCTTTTGATATGCTCCCATTGCTGCCTGATAATTCGCTACACGCAGCATGAATGTAGCAAAGGAGTACATTTTTCTTCCTAGGACGTCCAACTTCCTACCCTCTCTGTTTGTAGGTGTTACATGCTGACGTCCTGAAGCTCTTGAGGAGTTGGCTTGAACTATAATAGAGCTCGGTGCTGGATGCTTTGCAAGGAAATTTGTGACATCTCCATGAGTACGGTATAAATTTTCAGTCCTGCGAGCAACCGGTTGAAGATTAGATGGTTGGGCCCATGATTCTTTGATAAGATTCATAAGGGCGGGAATAAAAGTTAAGCTTAGTGGTTGTGATCTTTCCTGATTGATGTCACCGAAAATCAGGTCTTCTGAAGCAGGAGGGGGTTGTTGTGTCTCCATCTTAAGCGTTTTCGCCATCCTCGAAACCATTTGAACATAGGAGGAGAAATCCTCAGACGGGGAGGATGGATGAGAGTCCCCTGCATCAGATTCAAAGGATTCTGCCTCCACAGGTGATTCTGCTCGATCTGGAGAGAACCGGTCATCATCTTGCTCCGAAGAAATGGAGGAAAGGATATCTTCGTGCTCTGAAGGAGGCGGTAAGTGAGAGCCTTTCCCTTTTTGTTTAGCAGACATGGATGATGTGTGCAGAGCAGCTGAGCGTTGTGTATAAGATTGAGTTCCCTTCGACGTCGATCTCGATGCCGTGGTCTGTTTGGAAGTAGCCTTAGAACTGCCCTTAGATCGCAAGTCCACATCGGTCTCGTGCTGATGTTGACGTCGAGGTGGTGAAGGAGAAGAAGACGTCGAAGTGGAGGCATAGACATAACAAATTTTCTTATGTCTGTGGTAATCCTCCAACGTCGAAGACGAATCAGAATCCGAGTCGACGTGTCGACGTCAACGCCTGGATCGCTTCTTGTCGATCTCAACATAGACCCTATCGTCCCACCTGTGCTTCTTTCGATGTCGAGAAGACTTAGGCAGGACGATCACCTCTTTACAGGGGGATCGACGTCGGTCTGGCAAAATATGTTTTCTCTTTGCCGTCTTTTTGCGAGGTGGAGAGTCCTGCCTCGATGAGGACGACGGCGAAAGAGGTGTAGGTGACGCCCGCCCGGTATAAACAGGGCTGTGATGGGCAGAGGTCGGGCTTGAAAACGTAGCCCTTTCAAGCTGGCTCGGGCTCGGTGAACGCTCGAGCACGATGGGAGACGTTTCCTGTTGTTGAGGAGGTAAAGACGGAGCAGCCTCTGACAACGACTCACGATCCCGAGACGAATCCTCGAGGATCGGGGACGGCAACAACGCCGTGACAGGAGGAATAGACTTGCGATCTTTAGCTTTGTCCTTCCTGCCTTGCGACGTCGATTTTTTCTGCCTCATGGGATCCTTAGCAGACGAGCTTTTCGACGTCGAAGTCGAAGTCTTTTTGACGGTTAAAGCGGGTTTAAAAGGTTTCTCTACTTGCTTAGGTGGTGCCGTCGGAGACGAAATGCTAGCTCCTGACCGAGGTGTAGCAGAGGGATTAGATGCTGTCTCCATTTCTGAAGGTTTAGAGGCAGATAGAGTCTTGTCCCAAAGATAAAGTTTGAGGCGTTGTTGACGAGCTTTTAAGGCAGCCTTCGTAAAGTTTTTGCAATGGTGACAAGATTGCGGTTGATGTGAGTCTCCCAAACAAAAAAGGCAGAGGTCGTGGCCGTCAGAGAATGGAAGTTTGCGGGAACACGACTTGCACCTGCTAAATGGCCCTAAGGGGGACATAAGCGGGAAGGAATAAAATTGGAAAGACTCACTGTGGTAAAGGTGACTTCCTAAGAAAAGCAAATGCGGATGTGGGTAATCAGGGCCCCGCAGCGTCAATTAACACACGCGTTGTTCCCAATACACAAGAAACGGTAATTGAAGGTTAATCAGTCCAATCCACAATCCAGAGAGTAATCAAGCCGGTCCGAGGTCAAGGGGCAATAGAGAAGTCCAACGATCGGAAAAAAAAATACGGTCCGAGTCAAGCCGAATCAACAAGAAATAGGATCCTAAAGAGAGCTCTATCCGAGAAGTTCCGAACGCGATGGCGGTAAAATGGAACTGAGGACTGAGGCGGGTGGAGCATGCGTGATAGGGGCAACTCTAAACTTTGTTACTTTTTTCAAAAGCTCTAGAAAATTCCGAGAAGAACAGCGCAGGCGCTGTTAAACCCAAGTGTGTGCATTCACAGAGGCCACGAAGAAGAAACAACTGATTTCTTTGAGTCAAAGATGGAGCCAAAACCCGAACCCTCACATATAAGGTGCATTTTATTTACCTATTACATTTATATTCCACCTTTCCTCCACTGAGCTCAAAATGGCATGCACAAGTCTCCTCCTCCTCACTTCTCTTCATAACAACCTAACTGATATACAAGGTAGGTCAGAGTGAGATAGAATGACTTATCAAAGGTCATCTGGTGAGTTTCATGGCTCAGTGGGGGGCTAAAACCTAGATCTTCCAAATCCCCAATAGACTGTAAATTGCATGACACTGATTAATCACAGTTATCTATGATTATATGGCATAAAGACAGCCTACCTTTTCTGCTGCCTAATGCAGCTCTTTTGATCCCAGACAGTGTACCTTGTGTATGCTCCCAGAATTCTGTACTTCTGTTATTACTAGTTATTTACCAATCCTTGTTTCTTCTACTCTCACTCCAAACTTCTAGTCCAAGAGAATACCCTTTATTGCCAAGGTACACTGTCTGCACATCATTGCAGGACAGTATGTTTGTTTCTTATATTGCTTCTCATGTCATGTTAAGATACACCTGAAAGAGGAGAATGTTCACCAAGATCTTTGATTTCTTAATCTCCTCAGTGGTCACAAGGGTAAGAACAACATGTTTACAGATAACTCAAAGTAAGCTTTTTACTGCAAGTTCTCTGCGGACAGACGCAAAACCATCTGTTTTACATATCCTGCTTTAATGCAATTGTTAAGATTGCAACTAGAAATCTTGACACGATTCCTCACATTAGAGGAGGCCATAGATTATTCACCCAGCCACCAGCTGACCAGTGCTGGAAGGCTTCTCGCCACTACTGACAGTGCTGGAGTTGGGGCAGCAGCTTGCACACTTGACTCATAGCAAAAATGATGCTGCTGGAACTGCCCAAACAGCATAGGTATGAATTCAACTGATAATCCCAAACAGAGTAGAAGGACCACTGAACCTGTAAGATTTGCGTAAATGTTGAGTCACCATTCAGCCACTGATTTCATTAACCTGATCTATTTGGGACTACCCAACAGATTTACACCTTACACTTGATTGTTATCTGAGCTTCTACAAATGTCAGAGCTCATGGCTGTTTGGGATTATTTCCTTCTTAGTAGCTAGCAGATGCACAAATAATAGTGCATCTCTGCGTGACAATGAAAATGTAACAAAGTATATGTCCTAAATATGTTAATTGTATATATGAAAAGCAAATGGATACATCTGTTTAATTAACTCAACTAATCTGTTTAATGTCAACTCAACATCTGTTTAATTAACTCTGCTAAAATGAGAGATTTTATTATCATGGCATGGAGATGAAATATTACTCTATTCAAAAAAGGACCTTTTATGTTTTAATAACTGTATCAGAAATAAACATTCAAGGCATAGTGGAAGTTGTTCCACCTTTTCCCCATGAACATTTGCACTTAAAAAGGAAAGTTTTCATGCTATTTTTTTAAAAAATGGAAATATATTAGCTTTAAAATAAAATAACTGGATATACATAGTACAAGCACTGATACAAGTTCTGAATCAGCCTGGCCATACTGGCCAATCACAATTCATCCCCCTTTCTTCAGTTTTAGACTAAAGCAATTAACATTAAGAAATACTGATATATTTTGAATAATATAGATGGTTGCCAAGAGAGACCTCTGATTTCTTTTAAAATAACACAAAATATTGGAGACATGTTAATTAGAAATTAGCTCAGGAAAAGACAACAGAGGCTCTTTAATATCTTAACAGAAACAACCCCGCTGCTGTATTCACCATCCTTGTGAACACTGCATTTATCACCAATATGCATGTACAATGGCTGAATTTGTAGATCACCACAGTGGCAAGAAATACAATTTGAGAAAATGTATCACTTACAATACCAGCTGAGTAATATATAACATTAGATGCCCCTGTAACAATCCCTATATGGAAAAGAATAAAATGCCTTTAAAGTACATATAGGTGACCATCTAGACAAGATTAGGAATAAAAGAGTGGGAATTCTGGTCAGTCATTACATGGAAAACAGCTACTGTATTCTGTAAAGAATTTACAGTTCTGGGCTACAGATGCAGTCCACAAAGAATTGATAATGCTATGTTGAAAAGGGAGATTGACTGGATATTGAGACTTCAGTACACTGGCTCCCAAAGGTTTAAATGAAGTGATAGATATTCTCTCTCTTCTTTAGCAACATGACTTCTTTAATAGGCTCCCCGTTAGGCAGAGGTCTGTGGATTAATTAGAATTACCCTGAACAATATCTGTGAAAAATAACATCCATAAATAGGTGACTTTTCCCACTATGTCACAACTAATCTGATGGAGCTACGTACAGACCAAATGAAAGATCTAAAATAAAATCCATGGTATGTATAAAACACAATGGCTACATTTGTCAATTAGCTGCAATAATAAGACTGCATGATTATTCTCATTGTGAACAATGTAGAGTCTTAGATGGTTATATATGATGCAATGTATAAAAGTAAAAATGGGCATGTGTTGTCTCACTTTCTTGTTTCCTGTTTTGTTTTCACTTTGTACAGCCCCTGAGGAAGGCCATAAAATTCAGGACGAAACATGTTGGATATTTTAATTTGAAATGAAGGAATATATATATATTTGCATCCTGAGCTGTGGTTTCTCCTTCAAAATAATATTTAACTGAACCGACAGATCAAAATGACAGATGTCTTTGTCTGGAAGTAGTAAAAACATTCTCTGAAACAATAAACGCTGACAGTTAGAGACATGTTGTTGGTATGTGCCACCAAATCATCTCAGACTTACAACAACCCTATGAAGAAGCTATCTCCAAAATGTCATGTCCTCAACCGCCCTGCTCAGCTGTTTAGGGAGTCAATCCATCTCACATTTAGCCTTCCTCTTTTCCTGCTGCCTTCCACCTTTCCCAGCATTATTATTTTCCACAGAATCCTGCCTTTTCATTATGTGCCCAAAGGAGGACAACTTCAGTTTCAACATTTTTGCCTCCAGAGATAGTTCATGCTTGGTTTGATCTAGGACCCAACCCACTTGTTCGTCCTGTTGGCAGTCCAGGGTATCCCCAAAGCTCTCCTCCAGTACCATATATCGAATGAATCAATTTTGTTCCTGTCAGTTTTCTTTACTGTCCAGCTTTCACACCCATACACAGTGATCAGAAAGACAAGAGTATGGGTGACCTTCATTTTGATCTCCAATAACACTTCCTTACAGTTGACAATCTGTTCTAATTCCTTTCGTTGCTGTCCTTCTGTGTCTCAGTCTTCTGATTTCTTGGCTGCACTCTCTATTTGGATTGATTGTTGAACCAAGGTATAAAGTTATATAGACACATAAAACAATGAAAAAAATCTCCTGGGATGCTTTTACTATCTATAAATACTTTTCCAGTGTAACCTTTCACACTTTTTAAATAAATTGCTATGTTCTCTTAAGTGTAAAATAATTAAGCGATAATGCTTGATTGGCAAATTACTGCTTATTTCAGGTGTGTAGTGAGGCATAATACAGCTGTAACATACTGTATGTAAAGAACAGAAAACATTTGAAAGCCATTCTCTGGAAACATCTTCCATTGTTTCAACCACAAATCTGTAAAAGCTACAAGGAAACCTAATAAACCACCTAGTTTCAGTACAGAACTTGAACATCTTATACAATCCAAATGACATCCTATGCCAAAATGGACTACTTTGTGGCACCTATTTTTCCTTTGTTCTTTAGGATTAGAATTTTAGAAATCTACTGAAGATGCTGGATGACAACCTAAGATCTCCTCATTTAGTAGGGATTTTTAAGCTTCTCTCCTTGAACAATAGCTCCCTTCATGTCATATCACAGATGTTTTTAAAATAACCTTAAAAATACAAGGACAATGATGGGTGGGTAGAACTAAATGAGGAGTTTGCTACAACCTGATCTCCCTTGGTATTAAATGGTTACAATGAAAATAATGGCGTTTCAATAATCATCTATTTGCTTGGACTGAGGAACAAGCTCCAATGGCCAAACTATACAGTGTGCCAATCATATATGCTTCAAATTAGGGTGCTATTCTGAATTACAATAGCAGCCCAAAGAGAGGGGGTTCAACACTTTACTCCTCCAGTGTTTTATCACTAAAAATTACCACTGACACTGCTGTTTTCTGCAAACAGATCAATTTCTGTGCAGAGGGACAAAGAGCAGAAACTCACTTCAAACTGACATAATATGAAGCTCTTGGAAATAATTTCAGAATATGACAGTTCTTTAGATTTGAAACAGGTTGGTGAGGGAGTGGTTAAGCTTGTTCTTCAAAACACTAAAGTTAACATAACCACCTGTCTAAGTCTAAACCCATCTGTTTACAATTCAATACTTATAGGCTTAAAAGTATGCTGTTGCTGCCCTCACCCCTCTACTTCTGGTACCTATAGTTAAATTTAAAGGAATTTTTTTCCTAAAGAAAAAAAAATGAAGCAGGGTGATGCCAATTTCTAGTCACAGAGAAAGTGTGGAAAATGTTATTTTTTCACTACAACTAAAGACCATGCTGGTTGGGAAATTCTGAGAGCTGTAATCCAAAGTTATAATTTCCAAACTCTGATAATACTAGTTCCTTTTCATCTAAATTTTGACATGGATATGTCTTTTGTGATAGTGTTTTCCACTGCTATCCTCTACATTTGTCCATGGCATTCTCATTTCCCTCATGGTCTAAGCTTTTAGCAAGAAGCTTAGTTGGCATTAAGACTTGCTGACTTGTGAGTAACTGAGCATAAATATTCAGATGACTAAAAGGAGTCTGAATAGACCACAAGCTAAATTTGAGTCAAAAGTGTGATGCAATGGGGGAGGTGGAGTGAATGTAATGGAGTGAATTTAAAGAAGAAAGCTAATGTAATTCTAGGCTGTATCGACAGAAGCATGGTGTCCAGATCAAAAAGTTACACTATCACTCTGATTTGCTCAGACCTCATCTAGACTGTAGTTCTAAGCACCACAGTTTAGGAATTATATCAACAAACTGGAATCTGGGCAGAAGTGACAAGGATTGTAAAGGGTCAGGAAATCAAGTCTGACTTTACAAAGAACCCTTGAGCTTTACAAAGAACCCTGAAGGAATTTAGATGTATTTAGCTGGGGGGGGGGTGAGTTGTGACAGAACAACTATCTTCAAATATTGAAAGGGTTTCATGCGGAAGATTAAAAAAACTGGTTTTCTGCAGCTCCAGAGACCAGAACCTGGATTCAGAGCACAAGAAATGAAATTTCAACTAAACATTAGGAAAACATCTCGATCAATGCAATGGATTACTTCTGGAAGTGATGGATACTTTCACTAGAGGTTTTCAAACAAAGGCTGGATATCCCTCCAGCTGGTATGCTTTCATTTTGGATTTCCTGCATCTGTAACATTTTGGACTAGATGACTCTTAATGACCCTTCAAACTCAACAAGTCTGTGATTCTATTATTCTAACATATCAGAATGAAAACCTTCTAATCCTTATGTTTTGTCTTTAAATAAAACATTAATGTAATGAATTGGTCCAACATAGCTGATCAAAATGGTTGTTTGGGAACTAAGCTTGTTGAACAATGGTTCAACAATGGTTGTCTGTCAAGTCCTAGAACCAGCATGTCTAATGGTCAGAAATTCTTGGGAGCTCAGGACTGAGAAACATTGTAGAGAATCTGTCTGAGGGTCAGATCAAACACTATGGGTGAGATCTGTAATCAGAACCTCTGATCTTTTCAAAATAATAAAGCAATTGAGAGGCAAATTTTATTAGAGCAATGTCAATAAGAAAAGGGAATTTTAATTCTTCACTATTCTTTTCCTGAATCTCTCCCATAGAGAGAAATCCTGTTGCTTAGCACTGTAAGTTACACTAGGGTAGGCCCACTGAATCAGTGGGAATTTGGAGAGTCAATTCCTCTGTAAGTTCCATTGATTCAAATGGACCTACCCTAGTTGCAATTTATTACAAAAAAAGGACGTCACAACTACAGTAGGTTCATTTGAATCAATGGAACGTATGGAGGAGCTGATTTGGCAAACCCCCACTAGTCTGACTTACTGAGCTAAACTGCAAAATTCTAGCAAAAGAATGCTAGAAAATATTCTTTGATCTCCACTTTAAATCAATTCCCTTGATTTGCACTTCCTATCCTCATATGCAGATCAGAACACATGTGTGTATGTTTTTGAATTTTACAGAATTCTATGGAACAGTTCTCAACTGAAAAAACATACCATAACACATACTTTGTACGATTTTATTTAAAGGTAAAATGTATATAAAAGTGCATATTCTGTAGGGAAAAACTTAAATTAATGCACTTTTTCATGACCTGTTTAAAAGAAAGTACAGACTGCTGCAGAAATAGGACAGAATGGACAAATGAATGGATGCAAAACTGACTTGAAGCAGAAACAAAATTATTGATTAATCCCCAATAAACATACACTCACAACACTCGCTGTCATTTCAGATTAGGGGAAAGATACAGTATTGAGAAAGGGTCAAATCATTTCTCCCCCAGCTGCATTGTTCCAATCAAGACTAGTCTCTTAAAGCTGCCTTAGAAAGATTTTAAAGATTGGCAGATTCAGTCATGAATCTCCCTTCCCATGTCTTTGTAGTGAATTCTGAAATCTCTTAAAAATATAATTCCTACACATGTGTTGAAGAAGTCTCTTTCTACTTTCTTTTTTCAGGCACCCTTTCTGACATCATCTTGTTTAACTCTGCGGCAATGAGACTCTAGGATGCAATTACATGAGGAAATAGATTGCAATTTGGACCACTTGTAGAATACTGTTGCCATCTATTTCCTAGTCATCACAGGAGGTACAAGAAAATGTGCTCCATTGGGACCCTGATCTGTGCCCTAACTGGACCTTTTTAGTCCAACTACAGGGCTTCTATATTTTGGGCTGAGGTTGGTGCGATTCCATGGCAGACAGAAGGGATGTTTTAAGGGAGATCACTCCTGTTAAAGTGACTTTTTCTGGTAAGATCAGGCGCATGCCTTTGCAGCAGCTGATCATACCCTCATCATGCATACAAGCTCAGTTTCCAGGTTCGAACTGACAGACTGCTATCACAGTGGTAAAGCAGGACACAACTCTCATCTTTTTTATTTATTTATTTTAGTGCCACCACACTGATTTGGCAGCTATTATTTTTTCCTCAGACTACCTCATGAAGGGAGTTGGCAGCCAATTTTCTTCTGCAGCACCTGCTATTTTTTTTTAACCAAGATGCTCAATACAAACATTATGGGGTAGTTCCTGTTTTCTGCCTGTAAGTGTCTAACCAGACAACTGTAAGTGGAAATCTAGAAGGCAATTAAACTATAGAAATGCAGAAAGTTGATTAGACATTGTAACGTGAACAATAAGATTTGATGACAATTTATTTTATGTTATCTTTCTCCCCCTTTTTTTATCCCTTTTATCCTTTGTACCCTTTACCTAATTCTAATAAAATAAAATAAAAGAAGTATATTAGACAGGGTACAGTCTTTCTAGGGTAGTGAAAAGGGGATTCTTGAAAAGCCAAACTGAAGTTGACACAAGAAGACACAACTGAAAAGTTCAGGGACTGGACAGAACAGTTAGCCAAAGTCAATCATAAATCTAAGCCATACTGTGTCATCAGTGCTAGCAAAGGAGTAGCCAGAAGGAAAGTCAACAGAGAATCTGGGTCAGGTCACCAGGCAATCAATCAAGCAGAAGTCTGACAAGACAAGAGTACAAGAGGTAAGAGAGGCATAAACCAGGCTCTTCATGAGAAGCAAAGTAGGCCCAGGTTCAGAAGCAAAAGGGGTTTGTTGATGTTCATTACTCTCTGATACTGTTCTGAGTAGTTTAATCAGCATACAAAGGAGCCTCTTGTAGCTGAGAGGGACTCTGGAGTTCAGCCACAGGCTTTCTAACATAAAGAACCTCTAGAAGTAGATTGTCACATATGTTAAGAAGACGTCTTCAATATGAAGAAGCCTCTACTCCCAAAGAAGCTTCCCTTGCAGGCAGGTGCTGTGCCAGATTGCCCCCAGATTAGCTTGTATCTTTGTGTGACACCACTCTCCTGGATCAGGAGGACACACTGCATCTTCCTCAGACTCCATCCATGGGCCCTGCAGCAGCAGATTCTCTAATCCTCAACCCTAGGCCATCAGAGGCTGCCTCCTCTTCTGTGCTCTTTGAGGGGGATTCCTTCACTGGCTGCAGGTCAAATGGAGCAAATGGAGAAGAAGGTGGAAATCAGCAAGAGAAACTTAACTGGTAGCACAAGCTGTGGCACTAATAGGAAACAAAAGCAGAAACATTTTATTGCTACAATCACAAAGAGCGGATCCCAAATGTTGCCTCTCTATTGCACCTATTTTCAGGGTATTAAATGCACTTTCCATTTAGGGCTTTCTAGAAAACTCAGAATTCCTCAAGAGGCAGCATGGGAATTAGTGAGCTAAAGATATGAAATCTGCCTTAGGTGTAGAACATAATTTCTAGAAAACCACTTTCTTTCAAATAGTTGGAAAAAGAACCAAATTTAAATAGACTACTAAATATAAGTTGTAATAAATGTCCCTAAATGTGCAAAAAGGAAGCAAAAATTGTATCAAAGAGATAAAGAACCAGATTAAGAAAGGAGTCAGGAACTGAGCAGCAAAAACAGAAGTAAGATAAGAAAGCAGGAAAGAAGGTCAGCCTCTACACATTGAGTAGCCCAACTGTTAAGTAGTCAATCCAAAGAGAAATGAGCAGAACAATAAAAGAGAACAGAACTGATAAATTAAGACTGCCCACCTACGGCTCTGTGGTGGTGATGCAGCAAGAGAAAAAAAGGACGAATAGAATCTATGCTGTGGGTGAGAGAGCTATAAAACAGAGAAAACAAAAATAATTAAGACAGAAGAAAGAACACACTATTTATTATTGCTGCTTTTGCTATGATGATGACAACCATGATGAGGATGAAGATGATGATGATTAAGAACTTAGTACTTCAGGAAAACTGAATGGACAGTATACAATGATAATACATAGGATATATGCCAACTAATACCTTCAGGTGGTATTTTGGCTGCCATACTTTTTTTTCTCAGAATTCCCTATCCTGGAGTCACAGAGAATGGCAGTAAGCAGAGAAATGGCAGATGTACATTGACAGATTTCTGAAAAGATGGCAGATATGTATTGCTTCCTTCCACCTACCTTTACAACAGTCCTGTGAGGCAAGTGAGGTTGAATGATACAAATGACTGGCTGCACTCCAGTGCTCAATAGGGTCAAAGATGCAAGGCTGTAGCCAAAAGCACCTTACTACTAGAGGCTAAATTGTAGGGAAGACATGTTCTCAAGAATGAGAACAAATGCATACAAAAGCTGTGAAAAATTAAATGGTGATGTAATGGAGAAGCAATCCATTTGGAGACACAAAGAAGAAGCGCCAGCTGTTAAATAGCCAGACAGCAGGTCTATAGGCAGCAGATTTCCAAGATCAGTGAACTCTGGGGAAATTTTAGTGTCAGCAAATTCTAAGTTATTTAATTTGTTTCAGTTATGTGTTAACTCGTGGGGGAGGGGAATTTTCCTTCACCTTAGCTGCCAAAATAAACTGACTAGATTTTTATGCCATGTACCTTCAGTTGTTTGACCCAACTCCAGGAGGCAGTGGAAGACAGGAGGGCCTGGCGTGCTCTGGTCCATGGGGTCACGAAGAGTCGGACACGACTTAACGACTAAACAACAACAAACCTTCAGTTGGTTGGGGGAAGGCACCAACAGTTACTCAGCCTCAGAGGGGAAAGTGATTTGTCCTATGTACAAATCTATGTAAAAATCCTCCGCTACATTTGTTGATACAGTATAAGGGTTGTAAGGTCAACTGGAATCCCAAGTCTAGGGACAGAATCTGGCAAAGAGACAGTCAGGAAAGTGAAATAAGCATCTCAAACAACCCAGCTGTCACAAGCCCACTATATAACCACAATAATCATTCATTATTTGCAGGCCTGCACAGTGCTGTACCTGAACTGTCTCTATGGCTCTGCTGTCTCCCTGCGTTGCATGGAGCCACCTCCTCCAAAAAGCAGTGCTTAGCTGAGGCAGCCAATAGTTCAACAGTGACCTGAATTACCACTTCCCACCGTCACATTGAAAAAATGGATCCAAAACCTCAGTTTTGAGGGCATGATAGAAAACACCTCACAAAAACTTGGAGAGTCAGATATGTGATACAATACCCTTCCACTTAAATTACTGCCTCTACTGGTTAGCTGCTACTGTATTATGACAGGATGGATCAATCTATTTCCAGTCCATGTAACTTCTGTATGTGTTGACACAACAGCTCTCCACAAAAAGCCACTCAAAATTCTCCACCCTGTCTGTGGGCAGTGAAATGAAGGAGAAGGATTATTTCCTTTAATTCCTCCAGGGAAAGGACACATTCTCCATCCAATTCAATATTAACAGTGTTCAGAATCAACTGTGGTAAAACAAGCAGCAAACCTTAGAAAATTTTAAAAGACTGGTATCTCCCCCTTTGGTGGTATTCTCATGCTGAAAAACAACTTTCCAGCTATAGCTTGTATGTGTACTTCCATTCTGCCATTTGCCACAAGTTAGCACTCAAAAAACAGTGGTGACAAGTGCCATATGTAGAAAAGAGTCATCACATCAACACTCTGCCTTTCTTTTTTAACAATTTCATATAGCATTGGCAACCTTAGTGTAACATCAGGTTCTTTAAGGTTAAACTACTATAAGGTAGAATTGGTAGTTATGAGGAAAGTATTACACTTATAGCAATTGTTAAAATATACACCCATAAATCAAAATTTCTTAAGAAGAACAGATGATGCAAAGAATTTTTCTACACTCACATCTTTTTAATGTATTTATTAAAAGAGGACTATTTTTACATGCAGCTGATAGTCTGAATGCAACTAAAACAGGACTAAATCCATTAACAATGTTAATTTATCTCTTTTGTACATCCTTTTACCGCTCTAAGTACATTGGTTTTTATTTGCCATAATGGAATTAACTTCCAAATGAACACTATGATTTATCAGTGTATAACTTGGAAAAATAAACTTGTTTCATTGCAATTCATCATTCAGGTATATGAGCAATGCTAATTACAATAAGAGATTGCTATTTAGCCTATTTTTCTATGAAATAAAAACTGTCTGGTCACTGTATTTTCTAGATACAGTACCTTCAAATAAATCTTTATAAAATTGTTTTACTCTCTTGCTCAGGAACTTGCAAAATTTTGTTTCAAGAAAACTGCTACAAATATGACAGTTTGATTACCTGAGTACTAATGGAGATACATTCATAGCCAGTAATATAAAGCAGTTGCTTAGGATCCCTGGGCTGAACAGCTTTCCTTTTTAGTCTGTCTCTTTACCATGACTAATAATCAGGAGGTTTCCCAAGTTTTGAAGCTACTTAAGGTAAACATGTTTGCTTGCTTGTTTTTTGAGATCAATTTTTAATTTGCTATATCCCAATTTCCCTGTGAACCAGTAATATATTTTAGTTTTCGTCCAAAAAACAAGAGTGGCAGCCAATATGGTTGACACTAACACCTCACCAATACAAATTTGTTCCTGCAGCCACATAACTTAATCTATTGTGAAGAAGTCTGCTCTAAATACCCTGGTGTTATATACTCAGTTACATTCATGTAACTAATACAGTTGGTTTCATTTCATATTGTGCAGATTTTGTATTTTTGCCCAAAATAAATTCCTTCTCAACAGTTTTGAGAAAGCATTAAATCTAATGTTAGCTTGCTTTCAGAATTTCATCACAATAGGTTGAGCAGTGTGACCAGAAAAACAAGTTTAGGCTAGGAGTTGGTGCCACTCATCTTAACCTCAAACCAACAGCCAAGACTACATTAAGTTTGTTTGTTTATTTTTTATACCACTCCATAAATACAATGCGCTATTCTGGACAATTTACAACATAATAAAGTAAAACCAACATGACACAATAGAATTATAAATAAACAATCAGAGAAATAAAACAAACAACATCAAGAGGCCTATTACCCTGATAATAGGTGGGACATGAGCATGAAATCATGTAGGGTCAGTAAGGAAGACCTCTCTAAAAAGCGACATTTTGAGGTGCCTTCTAAACGTTAGGAATGAGTGAGACAGGTGCAGCTCCACCAGGAGCTGGTTCCAGAGAGTTGGTGCCACAGTGAAGGCGGCCCAGTCTCTCATAGATGACTTCCATGCCTCTTTGGAGTGGCCACCTGGATGAGCATTGCCTGGGAGAATCTGGTGGAGTGAGCAGATTACTTTGGGGAAAGACACTCCAACAAGTACCATGGTCCCAAACCATGGAGGGCTTTGTCTATAAGCATCAAAACCTTGAAACTGACCTGGAACACAAAGGTAACTAGTGGAGGTAAGCCAGAACAGGAATGATACAATAAAACTTGCTCACATCAGCCGCCAGTCTGGCTACCGCATTCTGGATCCACTGTAGTCTCCAGGTCAGCCTCAAAGGAAGCCCCATGTAGAGAGCATTGCAGTAATCCAGGAGATTACCAGTGCGTTCATCTGCCTCCTGAGGGCACCCTCATCTTGGTATGAGCGGAGCTGGGCAATAAGCCTCAGTTGGTTAAAGGCTGATCTGGACATGGCTATAATTTGGGAATCCCAAGAAAGAACTGGGTCCAGAAGCATGCCCAGATTAAAGACTTGATCTCTAAATGGGAGGGCAACACCGTCCAGTCTAGGATAATCTCTCCCAACACTGAGTTTAGATAAATCTCAATTCAATGAGTTGAGATAAAAATGAAGATGCAGTCAAAAATATTTTCTTTAAATAGCTTTAATAGCTGGGAAGCCTTCCTGATTATAATGGACTCAAGAATAAAACTTACTCTCTAGTTTTCCCATATGCTATCCTGGACACATAGACATAGATAAACTGCCTCATATGAAGTGAGCCCATTGGCCTAATTTGACCAAATATTTACTCTGGCACCCATTACCAATCAATCAGATAGAAAAGACATATTTCCCACATCCATTAAGGCCAGAAACAGATATTACAGTACAGAAGTAGAAGTGACACATGTTAGTACTGGAGATTCTAACAGTCCTTCAGGTTGGAGAAACCAGACCTCAAAAGAATTCTATCCTTAAGTCTTGCTAGAAGAAGAATTTAAATTCTAATCCTAGTCCATTTATGTCCATAATATAAATGTTTGTGCCTTCTTCTGCACCAGCTAACTCTGCCTCTCAGAAGAAAATTTCAGCTAATACAGTAACCAATGGACAATGTAGGGAAATGGTGTTGCATCAGAACTTACTTCTGCTTTTGCTAGGACCATAATATATACATAATTCTGGATCCAACTCACTATGTCAGTGGTATTGTCACTGAAGTGGAGTCTTCTTCTTTTTGTACTGGTTTAAGGCTACTTATTGATTTTTTTAAAATTGTATTAAATTTTCAGTGTGTGTGTGTGTGTGTGTGTGTGTGTGTGTGTGTACACACACACACACACTGTTAAAAGCACTTTCTTTCCTTTAAAAGCTGAGAGTGTGTGTGTATAAGAATCAGAAAACTCCTTACTATCCCTTGCACGGTATGATTCATCCCAGTAAGATATTTTATTAGCCTTTTGTGCACTTCTGGCAGTGTTTTCTCTCCTGTTTGTTTGGTGTAATGCTCCTTCAGAAAGCTGATCAAACTTTACACCAAGATTCAGCCCTCAGTTTATTAAACCTTTCAAGTTTTAATAAAAAAAATAAAAATCAGAACATATTTGTTAACACACAATTCAATATCACATTGCTTAATTTGTTAATGCAACTCACATTTAATTTGCATTTGTTAATGTATGAAAACTGCTGTGCTATCACTTTTACTAAAAGGCAAGTAGGTGGAAAAACAAATTTATATATTTTCTATATAGATCGTAGCATATCTTCTGGTTTAATTTGACCATTCCAAAACAGAAATCCACTGTCTGTACAAAGCAGCTTTCTGTTTAGTAATTTGTATTTATAAAGCATTTTGTAGTTACAAATTAAATACACTAATTGATGCATTGTTTCAAAATATGTAAAATAAGTTTGTTGATCAGATCTTTGAATTGATACCTCCAGCTTTATGTTATTAAGGGCAATGTTCATCTCTAAGGTCTCTTCAATATTTACTACTACAGAAAAGTAGTAAGGAGATATCAAAACAAAAAACAGATTACTTTTTTCCTATGTGGGTATATTTGTAAACTTATATTTTTGTTCATCCTATATATGTATTTTGCTGTTTTATTCATGTCATAATCAAATTTCAGGCTTAGAAAAATGCAAGAAAAAATTAATAGCATAATATCAGTATCATTGTAACAGTAAAATTGATGAGAACAGGCATGTAATATAAATGCAGAAAATTAGCATTGTGGTTTGGCACAGACATTTATTTTCCAACAAAAATACTATTATCTTGCAAAACATTCTGTAACAGTGAGTCTATCTATTAGACCATTTTCCTGAAACAAGCCAGACAAGCATTGAAAAAAATGCAGTGCGAGAACAGAACTGTGATATACTCCTCCACAAATTCTGCTCTTTCCTACTAATATGTCATGGTTTCCTCATAATTTTTTTTAGTATTTCAGAACTACTTTGGCAGGTTGAATTAACAATACACTTAAACTCCATTTCAATATATGCTTACATAGAATTAAGTCTCCTTGAATCCACTGGCAAGTACGTCTAGATAGATTGCACAGGATTGTGCCAGTTCCACCACTTGACAAGAAGCCAACAACTAGACAAACACAGCAATCCACAGATATTTTCTCAAGACAGCTCAGAGTACATTTAAGCATCTTTCAGGGCATTAACTGCATCTCATGGTATTATTAAAATGGAAGAGAATGTGGAAGATAATACAGTTGTATATTCTACAACCGTGCTTCCTGAATTCTAACATCTAAGGCCCACTCCTTCTTTCTGAACTAAAACTGAAGGTATATTTCCCTCTCATAGAGTAAAAGGTTTACTTTTAGAGAGCCCAAATGGCAAAAATCCAGCACTCTCTGAAAATAGATTATTCTATGATACATAAAATGTCCTATTGCCTCTAAGGATTTCCAGTGTGGTGTAGTGGATAAAGAGACAGACTAGGACTCCGGAGAACAAATAGGGTTCAAATCCCCACTCAGCCATGGGAACTCAGTGAGGGAGTGGAACTGGAGAGATCACTCCTTATATATCTCACTTACCTTGAAAGCCCTATTAGGGTTGCTATAAGTCAGTTCCAACTTGACAGCACACAACACACACACAAACACACATGGCCCCTAAACTGATAATCTCTCAGAAAGTATTGTTATAATATCATGCCCCAGACACATCTAACAAGCTAGTACTTTGTTAATCTGCATGTTAGGTGTGGTATCTACATCCAATCATTTTTTCAAGTAAGAATTAAAAAACTAATACAGTAATCTATAACTATAATTCACATTGTAATTTACAAATAGAGAGAGAGTGAGTTTTGTCAGGCAGGTATTTTCTCAGTGACTAGCTGTGTGTTATAAATATTTTAAAAAAATAAATAATACTATATATTTTGTGGCACACAAAGAATGTATGAACATCTGTCCTTCCATTCAAGCTCTTATGTACCATTATATATATTACCTAATGTTTCCAATCTCCTGAATTTAGACCACCACATATTTGTGAAGAAGAGTTAAACTTTCTGCAAACTGGGAACTTCTTTTAAAAACCAAACATGCATATTTTTCCCTCTAGATTTTCTTCCACAGTGATCTATCTAGATCATGGATTCCCAATCTGGGGGTGGAATACCCAAGGGAATCACAAAGTGTTTTCTGGGAGGTTGCCGTGGTTATTTTTAGTTGCAATTATTTTTATATTTTTATATTAAATATTGTATACATAATACTGTTTTATTTGAATGCTCTTTGTCCACAAACTTGTGCCGCCATTGTCACCTGAATCTCCAGCTGTGGCAATGGCAGCACAGAGAAGGGACCTGGGGGAGATGCCTCTGGGCCCTGCCTGAGTCATGGAGAAGCAGGGCTAGGAGGCAAAAAGTCGAGGGAGGAAAACCAGGGGGGTCACAGGCGGGCCTGTAGGAGGTGTTTATTTGGGCTTGAGGCAGCCCTTCAATGAGGGGGCTTTTCTGGGGAAGGGAAACATGAAGGGAGGGGTATTTCCATACCCCCAAAAATAAATTAAACTTGAAGTGTATTGGCATTTTTCCTTTTCAAATTTTATTTGAATAAGGCAGATTTAGAGCCCCCCCAAATTATGTATTATTACATTAATATTAATATATTAGGGTAGAATTACATTCTGAAAAATCTATTTAATGTGTTTTCTTTACCCCATTAATGCACATGTGGTGGTGGAGCTGCAGGATACTCAACTATTATAAAGGGGGTTGTGACTTGAAAAAGTTTGGGAAACATTGATCTAGATACTGAAACCACTAAAGGTGCAGAACTCTTAAAAAGTTATTAAATGTTAAAAATTTAAAACAAACACAGCAGGTATGACTAGTATAATGACAAATGCCTACATTAAGGAAATCTGGTTTAAGAGATTAAAACAAAGGGAATCATTTGTCTCATTCAATTTAAACTTTGGAAAGCACTTAACCATTTAACAGGCTGACAGACTGCAAACTGAAAAATTGTGATTGATTCACTCAAATTTAACATGAATATTGGCAAAATACTTCTGACTAGTGGCATACAACCATAATTTTTATGAGTTAATTTGAGATTTGTTCGGTTGTTTGCTTTTTAATTTCATGAGACCCAAAGAAAAACAATAGTGAAGATTGTGGATGGTTTCCATGCACAATTTTGGATAATTCATCCTCCTACTGCAGTCTCACACAACACAGATTACACTAGTCAGAAGGTGCCCCTGACTATCCATTTAAATAGTGCGATGCATTGAAGGATATAAAGAGAAGTGACTGGTTGCACAAGGAGCCTTCTGCTTTGGTAACATCTGGATAGCACCATTTGATTTTAAAATAATCACATATACACAACCCAACTGATGTCAATGGTTTTTTTCAAATTACCAAACAGTGCTAGATTCAGACTAAATTTTGAATAGGTCGACATCATTTGACTTTTTACAAATACAATTTCAACCACAATCCAATGTAATGTTTACTTAAGGCCACTGATTTAGGTTGATTTCAGCACACTGAATTTTATATGGATTTTGGCATCTTAAAATTCTGCATTAATTTCTTCCAAGCACAGAGAGAGCTGAAAATTTAATTTAAAATTGCAAGAATATTTTAATTAACTAACAAGAGGTGAATGCAATGCATGTTCCTACTTGTACAGGGAAGTAGAGAAGTAAAGGAAAGTAACAAAAAAGATGCAACTTCTCTTTTTTTTCTCTCTTTATGTTTTTGAGGTGTAGAGAAAACATCTTTCCTTCAGCACAGGGGCATCGAAAATAGAAGAGATGAACAACACCATGAAGCAAACACTATTTTCTTATCAGAAATAAGAATTCCTCTTTGCCCTAGGTCTTTCCTAAGATAGACACAGTAGTTTTGCCTAATTTCAGAGAAAGAACACAGAGTGTCATATTGTTTTTGTGAGAATGACTAGGGCAGGGGTCAGGGAACTTTTTACCTTTTACCCCCCAAAAAATTTATATACGCCGACATTACCCCCTTGATTTGAAAGGAAGGAAATCATACATTATTTGAATTCAAAATATTATTGAATCTACACAGGCTGTGTACCGAACTAGCAGAATATATCATCAGTATCAATGGCTGCCAGGCTATGTACCGAACTAGCAGGATGCACCAAATTTAATAAAGATGTGCACTATTTTTGCTGGAACACATTGTACTCTAGCCATGGGGTGGTATAGGGAGTAGTAAGGTGTCCAACGTGCCTAGCAAGTTGCATTAAATTTTTGCTAGCTCGCAGAGGATTTAATCATCATCAATGGCTGCCAGAGTGGTGCTAGCAATGACATGCTTGCTAGAGACAGCCAACGCAGAGTGGGGGGGGGGGCTTTTCCTACCACTTTAATCATTCTGTGTGTGGTGTGCAAAAAGGAACAAACCAGGCTAAAGGTCATGTCACCCACCCTGGTGCCACAGCCCAATATCAAAGGACCAGTGCGCTATTTTTTTTATCATCATCAATGGAAAACTCAGCAGTGGCCAGAGGATTGGAAAAGATCAGTCTACATCCCAATCCCAAAGAAGGGCAGTGCCAAAGAATGCTCCAACTACTGTACAATTGCACTCATTTCACACGCTAGCAAGATTATGCTCAAAATCCTCCAAGGTAGGCTTCAGCAGTATGTGGACCAAGAACTCCCAGAAGTACAAGCTGGATTTCGAAGGGGCAGAGGAACTAGAGACCAAATTGCTAACATGCGCTGGATTATGGAGAAAGCCAGAGAGTTCCAGAAAAACATCGACTTCTGCTTCATTGACTACGCAAAAGCATGGCAGAAAGTGAGGAGGAATTAAAGAACCTCTTAATGAGGGTGAAAGAGAAGAGCGCCAAAAATGGTCTGAAGCTCAACATCAAAAAAACCAAGATCATGGCTACTGGTCCCATCACCTCCTGGCAAATAGAAGGGGAAGATATGGAGGCAGTGACAGATTTGACTTTCTTGGGCTCCAGGATCACTGCAGATGGTGACAGCAGCCATGAAATTCAAAGACGCCTGCTTCTTGGGAGGAAAGCGATGACAAGCCTAGACAGCATCTTAAAAAGCCACCCTTTTTTCCCCCCGCCTTAATTCAAGCCTTCTGTTTTGCTTTCCTGTTCCTTTTTTCATAGTTTTGAGTCAGTCTCTCTCTCACTCTCACACTCTCTCTCTCTCACACACACACACACACACACATCCACCCACCCACGCTCCCTCCCTCCATTTTCTCCATATATTTAAACAAGGTTGATGAAGCCACTCTTTTTCCCCGCCTTAATTCAAGCCTTGCCTGTTCCTTTTTTCATAGTTTTGAGTCAGTCTCTCTCTCTCTCTCTCACACACACACACACACACACACACACACACACACACACACACATCCACCCTCCCTCCCTCCATTTTCTCCATACATTTTCTACATACATTTAAATAAGCTTGATGAAGCCCTCGGTCTCTCGCACCTTCCTTCCCTCGTTAACTGGATCCTTTCCCTCCTCCTGCTTGCTTGCAGTCATCTCCGGCGGAAGCAGTCATTCACAAGCCCCGGATTGATTGACTGCCCGGCCCCTTCAACAGCTGTAACCAATCAAGCAGGCTTATCTCCGATCTCTGAAGGAACGGAGGATTTACATTTGCCCTGCTGCAACCAAGGAAGTAACAGGGAGAGGTGGCTTACAATTTGAGGTTTGGCTGCAGGGGGTGGGGGTGGGAGGGAGGGGGTAGTGCTCTGCTCATTACCCCCAGGATTTTCACTTTTATCCCATTTGGGGTAAATTACCCCTGTTCCCCGACCACTGGACTAGGGAAAACGCATGGAAAATAATCAAATTCTGCCAAATGCCTCAAGAAATTTTGAAACTGAAGTATGCCTTCCATGCAACAAGCCAAAAGTTCTAAAGCAAATGTTATAATGGGCCTTTTTGGTTCTGCTACTGGCAATAAAGCTGGAAACCATTACAAATAACATATCCAGAGCTGTTATGAATGTTACCAGAACCAAAATAACTGATGTGGACGTCTTAGCAAAAACCTGAAATGACAGGTTTTATGCTGTGATTGACAAAGAGTCTTGTCTAGCCCTTTGGCATCAAGGCAGAACACAGTTAAATGATGAGGCATACCTCAAATAGGGAAACTAGCAAAGAGCAGCCATACTACTCACTGATTAATATCAGAAAAATGAGAACTCTGATAATCTGGTTAAACTATCAAATCCATAAGAACAGAGATCATATCTGCCCCACCTACTTGACCATCCCAGGCTGGACAGTTAAGGTCATTGGCCCCGAGAGAGGCCCCGAGAGAGAAGACCAAGAACTGGACCTTCTCCACGGTTGCCCCCCACCTTTGGAATAAACTCCTGCCTGAACTTCACCTGGCCCCTTCACTGGGAATTTTTGAGATCCCTGAAAACATGGTTGTTTAGACAGGCATTTCAAGATATTACATCAACAGAGCACAGAGGTTCCTTCAGCTCTTAAGTTTTCAATCCCTCCACCTTGTTTTTTATTAAATTTTTTTTATGCTGTCTTTCTCTTTAGTTCAATCTGATAGGTTTATTTGATTTTCTGCATTGTTATTATGTCTTTGTGGTTATTATTTAATATGTCATTGTTGTTCTATTATGTTGTGAACCTCCCAGAGTGGACTTGGTGGCCAGATGGATGGTATAGAAATCAAATTAATTAATGAATGAATGAATAAGGGACATTTTTTTAAAAAAAAAAGGGAGTTAAAAAACTAAAAAGAGGGAAAGTTCTACAGGACACATTAAAGGGGTCCTCTTTTTTATTTTCATAGAAACGTGAAGTTGGAAGGGGTCTACAAGGCCATCAAGTCCAACCCCCTGCTCAATGCAGGAATACAATCAAAGCATATCTGCCAGGTGATTTTATTTATATATATTATTTATATGCCCCAAGACAGCTCACAGCAATTAAAATCATACAATAAGTTAAAATACTATACAAAACTATATATTAAAAACAATTAAACAGTGAATGGGAAGAAATGGTTCTAGAATACTTTCCATGGCACTAAGTATCAAAAAGAGAGAGAAAACAGAATAGAGTCTGAATAAGATACACTGAATTCAATGGGCCCTTGTGTCTAAAAAGAGAAATTAAAAAATGCACAACAAAGAGAAATCACAGAGGACTGTTTCAGATGACACTGAGTGAGAACAGTTGTGTTGAAAAGACAAGAATGCAAATTTGAGGGTTTCAAGTAACTCTGCAAGTGTAAATGATGATGATGCCACCAGCCAGCAACATTACTCTTTTATTTTATTTTCTTTAATTTAATAGGGATTGTTAGGGAGCAACGTTCCCTTTAAGGTGTGTGTCTGTGTGCATAGGGGCAACTCTACCCTCCTCCACACAGCCTTCCTCCTCCTCCGCACACTGACAGTAATGGTTTTAAGCCCTTTGGTTCTAGTCAGGACAGAACTCCACACGAGGGTGGGGGGGGAAGAGGAATCATACACATGGGCAAAGTCATGCCCGCAAGGGGTAGAGCCCCACCCAGCTGGGATGAAAGTTAGAAGGAACGTTGTTAGGAAGTCTTAGAACCTGAAGGGGCAGGCACAGGAAGCTATAAATGAAATGAAATTAAAAATTAAAGTGTAACATTGCCAGCTGATGATGTCCTCAACATTTACGCATGTGCAACTCTGCCACCAGGATTCCACCACTGAAATAATGCACAGGTTCAAAATAACTTTTTTTCTTTCCATTCCTCACTAATATTTATATTAAAATGATTTCCTTTTTCAAAATAATAATTAATTTATTACGCATATCTCTAAGTACACAATGAACACTTTATGAGCTGCAAAATTGATTTTTTGTATACTACTTACGAAAACAACTATCAATAGACACATTAAAGCAACTACATTTTGTCACTTTACACAATAATCTCAACACTTCTACTGAATTTCTCATATATTGAACGCAAACACAAAAACATAAAATGGATATAAAATGTAACTTACCTAAAATGTCCTCAGGTTCAGTGAATGGAAATGAAGGAAATAAAAAATACAATCCAACAAAAAGTTAACAACAAACAATTAAACACAAAAAGCTCTACAAATGATTAAAAAAATCAATATGTAGAAAAGAAAAGAGACATTTGATCAGATGTTGAGTGGATTTTACTTTAATTTTTGATAACATTAACACACGGAACAATAAATCTACCTGAAAGAGAGTCCAATTAGATCACCCAACATAAAATAGAGAATTGAACAGTAATCACTTAACGTGGTGGATGATTGTATCATACCAGAATATAGCACGTACCTTACTTATAGCATGTCTTATACATGTCTACTCAGAACATATTGAGTTCAGTCAGACTAACAATTAAGTTGTGTAAGGTTTCAGCCTAAGCCATGTCACAAAGGGTGCAATACAATTCTTATCTCACAGCAAGCTCCACTGAAGTTAATGAGTCTTACTTTTGAGTAAACATGTATAGGACAGTGCTGTAACTCTGCAAACTTCAACTCAATCAGGAATAAGACCAAATTAATATGACAGGACTTACTTCTGATTGCACTGGTGCAGGACTGTGCACTGTAAGCTAAGAACTCATTTTGACATAGGACTTGTCCAGACAGGGGAATTTGGAGTGGTCCGGTTTACACTTTAAAAGTTCTTATCTCCAGTGTGATCTATTTTATCTCTCACTTGAGCAACCCTACTGTTCACACTGGAGATGTTTATTCTCCCATGAGAAGGATCCACATAGGTCTCTGAATCACTGGTTTATTTATGAGCAAGGTTTACACAGTTTATTCACACATACGTTTCTCCAGTTTACTCACAAGTAAGGAGGTCACGGCGGCAGCAACAGATGACAGTGGCAGTGTAAGGGGAAACACTGGGTGAAGATTAGGGAGATGGAAGGGAGATAACCCCCTCCCCCCTTTCTCCTTAGCCAGAGCTCTGCTCAGGCTGCTCTATCTTGGCAATGGTGTAAACTAACCCCCTTCTTCACCTTTTCCCTGTGACCATTATTCAGTGGGCCACAGTCATTTTCCTTTTTTGTTGTTGTTCTATAAAGTAGGTGGCATATCAAAAAGCAATGCATCAACCTAGCATAGTATTAGAATTTCATAGCATCTGTTAGGGAAATATTTAAAGAAGAAGACAAAAATAGAAGAGGGGGTTTCTCCATCCTCCCTTTTAACATCACAACCCATCTAATATGTCACAGGGTTGTGTCCTCAGTCAAAACCACCCACAGCTCCATTTGAATGTGAACTAGTCATCTGCATGGGCTATACAATGGGATAATTAGGAGCATGCTGAATCATACAAAAAAACAACAACAATAGAGGCCTCTAACACTGTGCCAGAAAGGAGCAGGCTAGCTCTTAAAGGGACAGGATGGATGGATCTAAGTAGAAACACATGTGGACATCATAATTTGGTTCACATCAAACAGTAGTGTGATTCAAACAGCAATCTGTACACCTATCTGTGTTGCTACACCTGCATGGATGGGCTGATCATACGTTTCCTACTGCTGTTTCTTCGTAAGTGAGCTTTCAAACTCAAACAATTCTTTTCCTCACTTCTCTTTCACTTACCAGAAACAGATTTAGAGTATGGCTTCACATATAAAATAGCTATGTTACTAGAACTGGAGGCTACAAAGTCAGTGGGGGGAAATGTCCAGCCAAACAATCTCTTTTCCTATTAGTATTATGTGATGTTCTATGAATGCAAATACATATACACTGTGCTGCCATGTGGGACCCCCTCCATCACAAGAGGTATGTAGTGGTGGTGGGTGACTTTTTTTACACTGTATGTGTATGTATTTGGTTTCCCAATTACAGCCAAGCAGCACAGAACATCACCTTCCAATCCTACTGATTACTTTCAGCCATCTAACCCAAAGCAGCAAGCTGTTGCCACCGTAAATAGCCAAGTTGTAAATGGTACACAGTTGGCTAGGCTATTGGCTTCATAAGGAAGATGTAGGCTTGGATAATATATTAATGAGAGCTTTCACCCTGAATATAATTAGTTTCAGAAAACAATATCTAATAAAGAAGACAGTATTTAAGGAAGATGGTTGTAAAATTTGGTGTGGGAAGGGGATTGCCACAGCATTCAAAGTCACTGTTCTTCAAAGTATTCTTAAACATATACCTGTTTTCTGGAAGAGGTTTAGAGAGAGAAGGCTTGGATATCCTAACATGCTTTAAAACTCCTCTTTATCTTCTTCCTTTAATTTTGTGTTCACATATGAATTGCACATTTATACTACAAGTACTACTAACCATTATGATACAAGATATATGCTCAGAAATGGGAGAAATTTGTAGTAAAAAAATAAATATTCACATCTCCAATTACTACACTATAAGCAAACAGGAACTCTTCATCATTTATGGAATCTGTGAAAATAGCAGTCGTAAACAAAGCGAAGTCCACAAACAGTCATATTACTTACTGTGATGGAGGAACAACTGAAGTCAAAGCTCCGACCATGGCTGAAATCCCATTGCTTAGCATAGTACACTGTACTAGAGTAGGCTCATTGAATCAACATCCCTATAATTTCCATTGGTTCAAACTGGGCTTACTCTAATTGTGACTTACTGTGCTAAAGCTAATTTCAGAAAGTAACTGGAAAACGTCTTGCATTATACATGAAAAGTAACATTTTAACTACTTTTTTGCATTTCACTGTAAATTTCCAACTTCTTGTTAACTAGTGTTACTAAAACTAGTTACAGATAACTATTTTCTCTGTTACTAGTTATTTCCAAGCCCTGAAAGCAATGCAACATGCAACACCAATGAAGTGAGCATTTTTTACAAAGATGGTGAACTGCATCATAACTTTCCCACAGTGTTGCCAATTTTACTTCATATACTGTATGTTGTCCAGCAGAACCTACTGCATGAACTAAGAGTAAGCCATCCTCTGCCTCTATAAAATACTTCTGCCCTCCCCATCCTAGTTGCTTTAATCTTCAAAGTATCACACCCAGCAGTGTTGATCCACAGGGCTATTCTGGTTGTTGTGGCCACACAGTGCCAGGACTCAAAAGGAGAAAGATGGGAGCATGCTTGTTATCTCCCCTCCTCATATCATCTGCCTGAAAGAAGAAGCCCTCAAGGGACAGCTGACTGGCCACAACCAATACTTTTTATTGTCTTGTCTCTAATGCGATAAAAGAAGATAATCCAGAAAATAGCTTTTTACTTTAATGTCAAATAATTTAAAGGAATTATTTAGACTTCTTTCCTTAAAGCATCTGAAATTCCTATGGACTGGAAAGCTGACAACTGTGGTGAAAATTAATGGATAAATATTTTATAGATTTGTAAGCACTCAGTGACAGCATAAGGGTGGAGAAGCTACAGAAAGAAAAGCTATGATAACGATAAGTACTAAGCATTAACAATGCTTAGAATAATTTGGCACTTTCCATCTTAAGTTATGTTTTAACAGTAGTTTGAGAAATATCATTTTAGATAAAAATTTCAATATCCTGACACACAGTCTTTCCAGTGAGTGGTTTCACTGTGCAGTAAATTCATACTCATAACTCAGTTATTGGAGGAGAATCATACTCTCTCCTGGTTGTGGCGCAGAACTCTGTACAATAAAACATAATTCTCTCAAAATACTTATCTCAATATCTTCTTGCAGAGAAAATAAATTTCTATTTCACTTGCTCACTCATATAGCCTTTTGCTCTCATTCTCTCTCATATACACAACTAAGCCCTTTCAAATCATTGTCTCAAAAGCTTTTTAAAATCACCAACAAGATTATCTTCACCTCATCACATCCTGGTTCCCACAAAATACTTCATTGTTTTGTGAACTCTTGCCAGTTCTACATTTGATTCAAATTTAATTCTTAAGAGTCTATTTGTTGCTTTGTTCTACCAGAGGAGTTACACATCTCCCCTCTTCAAATTGACAACAAGCAGCAGTAACAAAAAGACAGAAAGCTGTTGCAGGAGCCATGAGTTAGTTACACAAACAAAACAAACAAACAAAAAAGAAAAAGGGGGCACATTTTGGACAGGCAAATTTATATATTTTACTTTAAGATAAATAGCAACATAGTCTCCTTCTTTGGAGGTTTTTAAGCAGAGGCTGGATGGCCATCTGTTGGGAGTACTTTGATGGATGTTCCCGCATGGCGGGGGGTTGGACTGGATGGCCTCAGTGGTCTCTTCCAACTCTATGACTCTATGACTCTATGAACTCAAACTGGACAGTCCTACAAGTGGCTATCCTCTATAATGTAGCCACTCAAGCTAGCATCTTTGTAATAAGGTTATACCCCTTCAATTCATTGGGGAAAGCCTCTTGCTCAGCCTAGCAGATTGCAGTAGAGGAGGCCACTGAATCAGTGGTGATTTGGTGAGCCAACTTCACGTATGTTCCTCTGATTCAAAATATTCAAAGTTGTAACTAGAGTAGGCCCATTCAAATCAACGGAACTTATAGGGGAGTTTGCTCACCAAATCACCACTGATTCAGTGGGCCTACTCTAGTGCAACCTATTGCAGTAAGCAACAGGATTTCAGCTGGTGTGTAAGCATGGGAAGATGCATTGGTTAAATTTTTAAAGCATGTGTTGTTTTTGCTTTGCTTTCACCATTATCCTGAAAGTTCCTAATGTTCAGACAACACATCTACATTCAACACAATGTTTCTTAGGTAACTAGTTTAGCAGGTACAGAACATTTTGCTTCTGCAACCGCAACAGCTTTTACTATTTTTAGGAACTACAGCTCTCCAGTATGCCTATCCTGATTCATTATAATCTCTGAATCCATTTATTATGTGGCCAAACTCCCTAAAAAAATTAAGAACAAAAATCAAGAAGATATTTCACGTAGAAGCACAGGGGACTCTAAAACTATATGACTAGAGACTGAAAAATCCTTCAGAGCAGATTTTCAGGCAACTTCCAAGAACATTTTTAAAACCCTCTCAGTTTCGATTTCACTGTCTCTCTTAAAATCCTACCTGCATCCTCATCTCATCCTTTGTATTACAAGACTGCATATTTTCCATATACATTTTACCTAATCTATATTCATGTCTATATTTCTACCTATTCACTAAAGCATAACAGTGCAACTTTTTCAGTTGTGTACACTTTTAGCTGTTCACAATTTTAAATGTACTGATTTTTTTGTACAGATTTTATTTTTTGAAATAAACAGACCTAAAAAATGTACAGATTTTTAAGGCAAGATGCACTTGGGGTGTTGGAAAAAGACAAATGAGTATCTTTGCCAAGAATCCTTTCTACAGCATTTTTTTCATTCCTAATAATATGGTCTGGTCCATGGGGTCACGAAGAGTCGGACACGACTAAACGACTAAACAACAACAACAAATAATATGGTAACCAGTGTGGTGTAATGGATAGAGTGATAAACTAGGGCTCAGGAGGCCTGGGTTCAAATCCTCACTCAGCCATGGAAACTCACTGAGAGTGTGGCACTGGTAAAACTACTCCTTTATTATCACACTTATCTTGAAAGGCCTATTAGGGTTGCTATAAGTCAGTTCCACTTGATGGCACATAACAACAATATAATTGCATGTGTTGTTTTTGCTTGGATTTCACCATTATCTTGAAAGTCCCTAATGTTCAGATAGCATCTTAAAAAGCAGAGACATCACCTTGCCGACAAAGGTCCGCATAGTCAAAGCTATGGTTTTTCCAGTAGCGATGTATGGAAGTGAGAGCTGGACCATAAAGAAGGCTGACTGCCGAAGAATTGATGCTTTTGAATTGTGGTGCTGGAGGAGACTCTTGAGAGTCCCCTGGACTGCAAGGAGATCAGACCTATCCATTTTGAAGGAAATCAACCCTGAGTGCTCACTGGAAGGACAGATCCTGAAGCTGAGGCTCCAATACTTTGGCCATCTCATGAGAAGAGAAGACTCCCTGGAAAAGACCCTGATGTTGGGAAAGTGTGAAGGCAAGAGGAGAAGGGGACGACAGAGGACGAGATGGTTGGACAGTGTCATTGAAACTACCAACATGAATTTGACCCAACTCCGGGAGGCAGTGGAAGCCTGACGTGCTCTGGTCCATGGGGTCACGAAGAGTCGGACACGACTTAACGACTAAACAACAAAATGTTCAGACAACACATCTACATTCAATACATTGTTTCTTAGGTAACTAGTTTAGCAGGTACAGAACATTTCTTAGATAACTAGTTTAGCAGGTATAGTACTATATACCCACACAATAAACACACAAACACAGCTGGATAAGGAGGTTGTATATATATTTAAACTATATTCACTTATGAGCAAGCCAGACAACTTTTCTTATGGGTTGGCAAACCAACTTCACCATAAGTTAGATTAGCTGGGTTGTGAGTTGGGGGCACCGTTTTATGGTGGTTCCGCTCCTTTCTGGCTGACCATGTCCAGAAGGTGGTGCTGGGGGACAATGGCTCAGCCCCATGGCGGTTATGCCATGGGGTTCCTCAGGGCTCAATATTGTCCCCCATGCTGTTCAACATCTACATGAAACTGTTGGGAGAGGTCATCAGGAGGTTTGGGCTGAGGAGTCAGCAATATGCTGATGACACTCAGCTCTACCTCTCTTTTTCCACCAATCCAGGTGAGGCAGTCTCTAAACTGAACTCATGTCTGGACCTGATAATGGACCGGATGAGGGTTAATAAATTGAAGCTTAATCCCGACAAGAGTGCTGTTAGTGGGTGGTTCGTCGGACAGGTTAAAGGGCCATTTCCCTGCCCTGAATGGGGTTGTACTCCCTCTGAGGGACAGGGTCCACAGTCTGGGGGTGCTCCTGGACCCCAGTCTGGCCCTGGAGGCCCAGGTAGACTCGGTGGCCAGGGGTGCCTTCCTGCAACTGTGGAAACTGTTCCAGCTGCGGCCCTACCTGGACGAACGGAGCCTCATGACAGTCACACATGCACTGGTAACAATCCGTTTAGACTACTGCAGTGCACTTTACGTGGGGCTGCCTTTGAAGACGATCCGGCGACTACAACTGGTTCAGAATCGAACTGCACAACTGGTGAGTGGAGGAGCTGCGAGAGAACATATTCAGCCGATTCTGGCCAGGTTACACTGGCTACCAGTTGTTGCCCGGGCCCAATTCAAAGTGCTTGTTTTGACATATAAAGCCCTAAACGGCTTGGGCCCTGGATACCTGAAGGACCGCCTCCTTCCATACGAACCTACCTGGCAATTGAGATCTAGCCAGAAGGCCCTCCTGAAAGAGCCGTCCCTCAGTGAGGTGAGAGGGATGGCCTGTAGGCGGAGGGCCTTTTCGGCAGCTGCCGCTGGTCTTTGGAATACCCTCCCAAACGACATCCGACTGGCGCCGACGTTACTGACATTTCGGCGCCAGGTTAAAACCTTCCTGTTCCGGAAGTTTTTTTATTGAAGTTTTTAATTGAAGGTTTTAATTTTAATTAATAGAGTCATGGATCTAGATTGATTTTGTAGATTATTTTTGTTTTTGTTTTTATTTTTGCTTTTGTAGAGTAGATGTAACAGTATTGGTTTTTAGTGTCTGTTTTTAACTGACACTTTAAAAAGGGATGTGGTGGCGCTGCGGGTTAAACCGCAGAAGCCTCTGTGCTGCAAGGTCAGAAGACCAGCAGTCGTAAGATCGAATCCACGCGACGGAGTGAGCTCCCGTCACTTGTCCCAGCTCCTGCCAACCTAGCAGTTCGAAAGCATGTAAAAATGTGAGTAGATAAATAGGTACCACCTCGATGGGAAGGTAACGGCGTTCCATGTCTAGTCGCGCTGGCCACATGACCACGGAAACTGTCTTCGGACAAACGCTGGCTCTATGTCTTGGAAACGGGGATGAGCACCACGCCCTAGAGTCGGACACGACTGGACTAAATGTCAAGGGGAACCTTTACCTTTACCCTTTTAACTGAACTGTTTTAATTGATGTTGGAAGCCGCCCGGAGACTCTTGCAGAGTGTGGGCGGCATACAAGTCGAATAAATAAATAAATAAATAAATTTCCTCTGATTCAAAATATTCAAAATTGCAACTAGAGTAGGCCCATTCGAATCAACGGTACTTACTTACGGTTAGGGTTAGGTTTAACTGTCTGATGAGACAGTTATATAATTACAGTTGATAAAACAGAACAGCTCCTTCTGTTCACAGAAGGGAATTGCAATCCAGAAAAGGTGGATTCTAGGGGTCCCTCAATTGTCTAGATGGGTTTTCAAAGGGCATGGAGTTGGGGGGGGGGGGAGGAAGAATCAGGAAGATAATCTCCCTTGAGCCAGTAGGAACAAGCCTAATATTAGTCTCCCATATTAAACTCTGGGAAATAATGAGTTTGACATACACACATGTACTCCTAAGAGAACAGTTTGTTTTAAATACTACTTCTATGAAAGCAACAGGATTATTGGAAGCACATGTATCACAGTCCCATGCTCTCCCTGTCGTCACACAAAAAGGATTTTTTTGAAGTGATTTGCCTTTTTTTATATGCAAACACAGTATTCAATCATACAAATTAACAGAAAATTCAGAGAAAATGTTATAGAAAAAGGAATAATTGAGTGTTGCCTGACTATTTCTTAATTTACAGCTAAAATATACTATTACAGTATCACCCACCTAGCTGCAAAATAATTATCCTTTTTATAACTCAGTGAAACTGGCAGTTTTTATCATTACAAAAACATCTTCACCCTATAAAGTGATTGATTCTACTGCTGGGATCATAAGAAATTGTTCAGCATTTAGTACAGAACTCCCTCACTATCACTTAATTAACCATATAAAGCTTAATGCATTTAATAGGAGCTAAAATAATACAAATAAACTTTGAAAGTGTTCGCATGCTATTGTAATCTCAGGATAGATGCCATTTTGAGATACTGAAAATTTAAACAATTTACAGTTTTGTTAACAGCTAATATTATTTAGAAAGCCTTTCTGAACTTTTTTTCATTCCACTGGAACACTCTGGAACTAAAATAGCTTCAAGAAATAAGGATTTATGCATTTAACGCACACCCTATCAAGTAAACTTCTGAATGAGACTTAACCCTGCAGATATTCCTGGATTGCTACTTCCATCAGTCCAAGCTAGCATACACAGTGATGCATGATATTGGAATGGCAGTCCAATAACATCCATACATTAAACATTCTTGAACTAAAGCTTTGTTTGGTGATTTAGTGGACAAAGCTTTCAAATTTATGGTCACATGGTTATAGATTTGGGAAACTAATTACACAAGCTAGTGGCCAGTGATGGGGCTGAGTGCATTAAGAGATGTTGTTCTGCATGGTGATACTTAGATTCCAGAAATCAAAGTGTAGATAAATTTTAGATGTGTAGATTTTAAATGGCTTTAAAATCTGGATTTTAAATGGATTTAAATTGTAAGATTTTCAATGGATTTTAAACCAAATGGTAATTTTGTTATGTTTTTATGCTGGAAAGGTTGAAACTATTATTGTTTTTGTTTAATTGGTCTAAGGACTGTAATAAAAATATGTATGTATGTAGATGTTATTGTTATCTGCTTAGTCACGAGAGCTAAGAGGGATGGAAATTATTGCATAGAATGTGAAAGTACTGCAAGAAAAAGATACTGTTTCAAAATTTTAAACAAAATTGTCATTTGCAAACCATAGTCACTCTAGAACAGGGATCTCCAAACTACGGCACGTGGGCCACATCCAGCCCACGTTACTGTTTTGTCCGGCTTGTTCCCTTCAGCCTGTGCACAGGTGGGGGGCGTGCATCCGTCCGTGTGTGTGTGCTGGGGGTGGGGCGTGCGTGTGGGTGGGTGTCCGGGGGGCATGCATGTGTGTGGGCAGGCTTCCGTGCATGCATGGGGGTGCGTGCATGTGTGCAGCGGCACGTACATTCCTGTTCC
Source organism: Intellagama lesueurii (assembly GCA_037013535.1). Taxonomy (NCBI): domain Eukaryota; kingdom Metazoa; phylum Chordata; class Lepidosauria; order Squamata; family Agamidae; genus Intellagama; species Intellagama lesueurii. The sequence goes on from JBAJHW010000002.1 coordinate 249,805,707, forward strand.
TTTGGCCCTCAAAAACTTTGAAAATATCTGGTGTGGCCCTCACTATAAAAAGTTTGGAGACCCCTGCTCTAGAAGAACCCTTTGGTTCAATTCACACATGTGCTATTAAATTTCCTATATATGAATATTATTATTATTATTATTTATTGTATTTATATCCCTTTTGATTTATTTCCACAAAGGAAGTAAAAACAGATGTAGATATATGACCAGGTAAAGATGACTGCACTTTCTGGAAGTACTTATTGCTACTGTGAAAGATTTTATTTTGTCCTTCAAATCCCTTTCTGCCCATCTATAGTTGTTGGAAGGGGCTGGCAGCAATAAGGGTGCAGCATCGAAGAAGAAAATGTTACTTACCTGCAAATTGAGTTCTTTGATTGGTCATCTGTGAATTCACCCATGGGGGTGTTTTTGCTCCTGTGCAAAACTCATCGGAATATTCCAGAGCTCAAAGTAAAAAAAACATTAGGACTGTTATCCCTCAGTTCCCCAAGTCTATCAGTATCTGTAAGTGAACAATAGTGTGGCAGACTAAGGGGAATATGGGTAGGTTATGAGAATTCACAAATGACCATTCAAAGAACCACAGTTACAGAGAAGTAACCTGTTCTTCTTTGTTGTGGTCTCCGTGACTCACACTTGTGGCAAGCTCACCTACTGGCTGCTGGGATGCTATTGCCAAGGCAGATGAAGTGACCACTCTCCAAAATGCAGCATCAAATTTAGCCCTGATATCCAACCTATAGTGTCTGATGAAAGTCAAGGGTTGAGACCACAATACTGCTGCAAATGTCTGTTAACCGTGTCCCTCTGAGAAAGGCTATGGAAACTGCAAAAGCCGTAGTGAAATGTCCTCTCAGATAATCAGGAACTGGTCTCGTTGCTACTTGGTCAGACAGCTTGATTGTGTTGATGAGCCACTTTGACAGTTGTTGGGAGGTGGTATGCTCACTCATGTTTGCACCCAGATAGCTCACAAGTAGCTTGTACTTAGTTGTAGAAAACCAGAGCTTTAAATACATCCAAGGTATAAAGAGTTTTTTCCAATTCCACAGTGGGTGATGGGGAAAAAGTTGGGTGATCCAGAGGTTGACAGAGATGAAAATTTGATACTAACTTAGGAAGGAAAGACATATCTGGAAAAAAAGTGACATCCTTGTGAAACTGCAGGAACAAAAGGTCATGACAGAGGGTGCGTAACTCACTTGCTCTTCTGGCTGAGGTAACAGCCACCAGGAATGCTATTTTGTAGGTGAGAAGACTTTAGTCTGCCATAGCCATCAGCTCAAAGGGTGATTTCATAAGGTGGTTAAATACTATAGAGAGTGACTATTCTGGGGGTGAGGCTCATATCTGGAAAGCTGTTCTGCAGACTTCATAGGAATGTCTTGAAAGTTGGATTTCTGCATTATTCTGATGCTTTTGAGTCAGGAGGCTGTTTTGCTACTATAGTTGAAAAGCAGACTTTGAGAGAAGAATGAGATAAACCATTTTCTTTTAGATGTAGGAGAAAACATGACACCATATGCAATGAGGGTTGGAGATTTCCCAAATGAATGTTGGGAAATGAAGAAAATCTCCTTTTATATTTGTAACTCTGGTGTGTAGCTTTCTGCACTCATGCACAACTTTTTCAGTGTTGAAGAATTCTCTACACTGTCAGCTTCAATGTGGCTAGGTCTGGATGGTGAATTATCCCCTTGTTCTGACTGACTAAGTGAGGAAGTAGGGGCAGGTGATAAATCTCTGTTGCCATTAGTTTCAACAATGTGGGCTAAGGTTGGCACAGCCACCACAGGAAAAGTAAGATCAAATTGGACTTGTCCTGAAGAAGCTATACCAGTGGTTCTTAACCTTTGTTACTCAGGTGTTTTTGAACTGCAACTCCCAGAAACCCCAGCCAGCACAGCTGGTGGTGAAGGCTTCTGGGAGTTGCAGTCCAAAAACACCTGAGTAACAAAGGTTAAGAACCACTGAGCTATACTATCACTCCATGCAACAGAAGAATAGATGGGAAAAGACAGAGCTTCCTTGAACAACAGATCATGAAAACATCTCTGAATCTTTCCTTGTCCTGCTCTGGAGCAATACCCCTGAGACTTTTTTTTGCTGCAAGTGGCAAAAAAAAGTCTATGCTCAGTTGACACCATCTGTTGTATATGTCATCAAAGATGTTGGTGGCTAGTTCCCATTCATGATCTTGCACACCTCCAAACTTAGTTTGCCTGCCACCTGATATTCTTCTCCTGCCACACAGATAGTCATTGGGAATATATGTCACAGAAGGCACCATTCCCAAAGTTTGACAGCTAGGAGTAACAGACATGGAGTGTGCTCTTGTTTGTGGTGTTGTACTATTTTGCCTGATACAACTTTCTCCAATGTCTTGAACACCTTCAGTACTGCTGGTAGTTCTAGTTCATTTATGTGCAGGGTTCTTTCCTTTTTGGGCCATAGGGTATGTATTTGTTGGTGTTCACTATAAGCTCCCAGTCCTATCAAGCTTGCATCTGTTGCCACTTGAATCTTTGGCCTGAGATGTCTGGAAGGCCTTCCAATGTTTAAACAAGATTCACTGGTGGACCACAAGAGTTGCTGTGCTAGCTTGAGAGTCACGGTCAGCAGGTTTGACTTGCTCTCCATCAGTATATCAAAGGAGGCCAGGTAACAGACCTACAGAGATCCCATTTTTAGACAAGCATGTGGAATCACAGTCATTGTAGATGCCATGAGACTAAGACGTTGATGCATCATGAAAGCTGTGATTCCCACATTCAGTTTGAACTGCCTTATCAGTACTATTAGTTTCTTCATTCTTTCTTGTGGTTAGTATCCTCCAGCAGATCTGGAATCCAGTAGTTTGCCGATATAATATACTCTCTGATGTGGATCTAAATCTGATTTTTTTTAGATTCACACAAAGACTGAGATCTGCTAGGAGACAGAGTGCACCTGACATATCTCTCTGCCTTGACCCTGGAGTTGGCCACAATCAACCAGTCATCTATATAAGGGAACACCATTGTGCCACAGAGTCTGAGATAGGCAGCAACTGGTGAAATATACTTTGTGAAAACCCTGGGTGCTGTAGAAAGATCAAAAGGAAGTACTTTGAAGTGATAAATACTATTGCCCACCGTGAAGTGTAGGAAATGACAGTGGTCTGAATGGATGGTAATATGGGAATAAGCATCTTTGATGTCAATTACAGAAAACCAGTCACCTTTTTTTGAGTAGTGGCAGTATTGTTTCTAGCACCACTATTCTGATCTTCTTGGTATCTATGTAAAAATGTAAATCTCTCAGATCTAGGAGCGGTCTCAGACCATCATTTTTCTTCAGAACTATGAAATAACAGGAATAAAAGTTGCTGGGTAGCATTTCAAGAGGAACAGACTGTATGGCATCCTTGTTCAATAATGTAGCTATTTCTTTCTCTAAGACGGGAGATGGTGTTATAAATCTGAGAAGGCCTGGAGGAAGTAGATACATAAATGCTATAGCATAGCCATGTTCGATGGTTAACATCCATTTGTTGCTGGTGACAGTGTGTCTGTGGTGAGATATGGCTCTAGAAGTGTAATGGTATCCTGTGTAAAGGGGGTCAATGGCTTGTAGATCTCAATATGTGAACAGTCCAAGGTGCCATCTGGCCTTTTTCTCTTGATATTTGGAAAATGTTTGCTGTTTATACTTATGGCCTTGTGATTGCGCTTTAGAAGTGAGAAGATGGTGAAGGCAGGGGGCTTTGACGATCCAATGAGAACTTTGCTGATGAGTATGGAGAAGATCACCTCCAGTATTGCTTCTATTGTAGTTCTCTGGGTGGTCATCTGTGAATTTACACCAGTGGGTTGTTCTGCACTTGGGAAGACATCACTGGAATCTTCCAGAGTCCAGAAAAAAAAATTTTTTAGCTCCAATTAGGAAGGAGGGTCACAATGCAACACTCTGAGTTTGCTTGCCCTTCTAGCTGATGTAATAGCTGACAAAAATATTGTTTTGTAAGTTAGGAGATGCAATTTGAAAGTAGCCATCAGCTGAAATGACAGTTTTGTTAATTGGTGGAGGACCAAAGGAAGAGACCATTGAGATAATGGTAGACTGGTGTCTGGGCAGAGATTCCGTAGGCCCCTCAATCACTGCTTTAAAATTTGTTTTTGGGGAAAAACAGAAGCCACTGAAATTGGTTTCTGGTGTGCAAAAACAGCTGAGAGACAGACTTTAAGTTATGAATGAATCAGATGCTTTTCCTTATGTGCAGAAGGAAACTCAAGACTATATGTAGTGACAGTGGGAAATAATCTTCCTTCACTGAGGCAGCAAATGTTACAAACTTATGCCACTTATATTTATAGACCTTCCTTGTAAAAGGCTTCCTGGATTTGATCAATACTTTTTGGATTGTTGGTGAATGCTCTATGTTGTCAACAGTGTTATTAAGCCAGAGTGGAGTACTGTCCCAGTGTGTTTAGATGGTAGATCTGGTTCCATAGGCATATGGTGAAGGATGGGAAACCATGGTTGACAGGGCCACATAGTGCCAGAAGCATGGCATTCATGTTTTCCTGGTGGAGCTTCATGATTACTCTGTGGAACACTGGGAAAGGAGGAAAAAGGTAAACCATCTCTATGGACAATGGAAACCATGAAAACATTTCCCAGGGACCCCTCCCCCCCAACCTGCTTTGGAGCAGATTTTGGGAACTTCTGGCTGTGGTGAACAGGTCTATTTGGGGTTTATCCCAGAGGTTGCAAATGATCTGGAATATCCAAGATTATAATTCCCACTTGTGCATTTGTGTGCCCTTATGGCTTAGTGAGTCTGCTATTTGGTTATCTTCCCCCACAATACGAACTGAGATCAATTAGATGTGTCTTTGGATGAATCACCTCCACAGCAGGACAGAGAGGAACAACAGAGTCAATTAGTGTCTCCCTCCTTGCTTGTTTATATAAAGCAGCATTGTGGAGTTGCCCATGGACGTCTGCACCAGTTGTCCTTGAAGGAAAGGTTCAAAAGCTTTGCAGGCCTTTATGACCAAAAGCATTTCTGGAATGTTTATGTGAAGTCTTCCCTGCCCCCAGGACCATAGTGCATGGATCAGCCTGCCTTTGCAGTGCACATCCCATTCATACAGGCTTGCGCCTGCTGTTAGTAAGATTGAAGGTTGTAGCTACTATTATGGAAGATCTGAGCCAAGGCACAATGGTGCAATACTATGGCCACAGCCACGTTTTCAGCCGTGCAGTCTGTAGATTTGATGAGTGGTGAGCAAATGAGCTTCTTGCTGAAATATTAGTACCAGGATCTTTTTGTCCGCTGTCGAACTAAGAAGTGGTTGTATTTTCACCCATTAAAAAATGTAACATGAAAGGCCATTTGGCACCTGCACAGAATTGCAGCGGGGCTCCACAGAAGGAAGAGGAAGAATAAAAGGAGTCCTCCATAGATATATGCCCATATGGAATGGGAGTAGGCCAGTCTATATGGAGATGGTGTCTTTTTGACATCTATGCTTTTTAATGTGTCTACTGGATGGCAGTGCAGGGTCTTTCCCTGATGTTTGTGAGGTATGGCCCAAAATCAGTGACTGCAAGAATGGCAATGAGACACTGGGAGAAATGTGTGGAGCTACATCTTCCTCCAATATGGAGCTAAGGCAAACTAGCTTGTCCAGGTCCTTCTGAAGATAACCTAAGGGCTGCGGAGTTGGAGGTCTATCACCAAGGTCAGTTAATTTACTTATTTGGTAGTAGGCTTCATCTTTTCAAATTTTTTCTTTTCAGGAAGAGGTTTAATATCGATGGGGTGAATTCTGAAATTGACAATGTTGGCACTGTGTCTTTTGGAGGCAACTGTGACTTCCCTGGAGCTGGTTGGATTGACTTACCCTGATTGTTCTGTGTAGTATCAAGTTGTGTACCTTCAATTAGTATGGCCTTTGCAGGGATCTTGCAAATGGATACCAGGGGTTCTGTGGATTCTTTAGTAATAGTATACTGTACTGCACAGAGGGATCTTTCCCAGAAATGTGTAATTTTTAAATTGCAACTCTGATGAATTTCTTGCCAAACTGGCAGAACTGCATCTGGTGACCTTCCCCCAGGCAATAAAGTCACCTGGAGTGCCCATGCTTTAGTAGAATCTTACTTTTAGAAGACTCATATTCCTTGAATGGGACTGGGTTCCGAAACAATCAATGAGGTGCTACTCCAGAGGCAGTCAAAAGGAACTGAGATTAATCATCACGTGGAGAAGCATGTGATAGGTGACAGTGTGAGGCTAACCATTGTTTTCCTAGTCTCTGGACCATCCCAGCAACATCTGCATAGGTACAGACTAAGTCACTGATGTGAATCACAGATACCACAAAGAAAAACCCAATCTCTTGGTAGTATTCCTCTTTTAATGTAGGTTCTCCATTGTGTCATCAGTTTTCTCTTTGAAGAGACTTTCCCTATCAAAAGGAAGGTCCTTTATGCTAGCCCTTGAATCCTCAGAGAGACCAGCCAAGCACAACCAGGTGAAACATCTCAGACCCGGCAAAGACAACACTCAATTGTGTGTCATGCAGAGGACATTTGTTGTGTTGCTTCTTGATGAAAACTGAGTGTTTCATCTATTTTTCTTCCAGTGACCTGTTGATTAAGTGCTGGATTTTATCCCAGAAAAATCTCTGGTATGCTCCCATGGCACACTGGTAATTGGCAATCCTTATGCCTAGAGCTGAAATTGAATACATCCTCATCCCTAATGCATCCATTTTACAGCCATCTTTGTTGTTCAGGGTGGTGTTCTGATGCCCCATGGTTTTCATTTGAAAGGTCTCCACATTTAGTTGAGTTGGAGGTGTTTAAGGAGGAATGTTGCCTCCTTGTTGTGGATTTTGTATAGATTTCCCACTCGCCTAGAGGTAGGTTGTGATGATGATGGCTTCTTCCATGACTGTTTGATCACATTGAGCAAAGATAGCACCTTAGCACCATAGCAATATGACCTGGGGTTGCCACAACCTTGTTAATCTGGTCATAGAATGGGTCATACCTCAGTAGAGGAGCACTCTGAATCTTTAAATCTAATGACCTAGTCACCCTCAACATCAAATCATAGTAGTTGCAAAAGTCCTCCAATGGTGAAGGAGGATTTACATCTCCCACATCAGATTTGGGGGTTGTGACTACAATGGACAGGGAGGTCTCTAGCGATATAGTGTCTAAGTCTGATTCGGCAAAGTAAGAGTTTTCAGTAGTGACCATTTGCTGATGTTTTACAGATTTTGAAGGCCTTGGATGCTTTTTGGTTCCAAAAAGTGGCTGAGTAAATATGTATTTGGAACTTTCCTATCTCGTTGTGAGTATGCAATGATGTGATGATTTTTTTGGATGCGAGTTGACTCAGGGTAGTGTTACTTTGTGTTTTAATTTGTCTGGATGAGCTTTGATTTCCGACTCCAAGGACTGGTTCCAGGAGCAGGAAATGTGCTTGGTCTCTTAGTCTGTCATCATCCTTTGTAGCCACACTCAGTTAGCTAGACTCCATAACAGGTTGTTTAGATAGAGTCTTAGAAACCATTACTGTCAGAATTGAGGAGATCTGCTGAGATAAAGAACCAATGATCTGAGTGACTTTTCTCAAAAAACGAAATCAGTTCCTAATGACAGCTTTTGTAAAATTGTGGCAGTGTTGACAAGTTTGAATTTGGTGCCCCTCACTGAGGCAATACAAACAACTTAGAATGTCCATCAGTGAGGGGGATATTGGTGGCACATACGAGGCACTTTTTAAAAGGTCCCGTCAGGGTCATAAAAAGGCAGGAAGGCCTCACAGAACATAAACAATGAACACTATAACAAATACTATTTCTTTTCTCTCTTTTTATAGGGGGCTCACAGAGAATGAAGAAATGACAATGAAGACGGCAAAAAAGAGAAAAAATAAAGGTATGTAAAAAGGCTATAGAAACGCATCCCGACACGTTTTCTCAGCAGTTAAGGGGAACTGAGGGATAACTGTTAGGCATATGGTCATGCACCGTGGGGGCGGGGGTCCTAACGACCTTTTTATTTTGAACTCTAGAATATTCTGATGAGTTTCATGCAGGCACAGAAACACTCACATGTGAGATTCATAGAAACTATGACAAAGAACTGTCTGCACTCTTCACTGAGGTGAAAGAAATTGTCAATTCTAAGTGCCCTGGGCTGTGGAATCCTTGGGTATAAGACAGCCTTTGAACCCTAATACAATCAAGGCAACACTCTAGCACTCAATCAGTAGCAATACAAAGAGGCCTACACAGTTACAGCTTGCTGTCCAGCACCAAAGACATCTATCTTTCACCTATTGCTACATTTGCAAAGAATAGCTACGCAAACTTTTCTAAATCAGTGTATGATTACACACAGTTGATACAGTATGAGTGAAAACAAACATAAGAATTTATCATGGATACAGAGTCATAGATTTCCATGGACATGAAAAGCATATATTCCTTCTTTCAGGACAGGTTGGAAGTAAACAGTTATCAGGCCAGCTGCATGCAAACTTTCCACCCTGCCAACAAGCACATTTTAGAGATATATATTTCCCAATCTCTGGGCTGGGAACTCCTTTGCAGAGGGGTTTGCCTGCTTTGACAATCTATTTTGGAAATGCCATTGTAACATCTTTGTTGTTTTGCTTTGGGCTCTCACTCCAGCACTCAAGGTACCCAAGTGTCTATTGAAATTTTTCACCTGTATGACCAATGTCTTCTGGTGAGGGAGCCCTCCACAAAAACATTAGGAAAATCTTACTGCATCCATTAATCATCACTATTTTAATGAAGCAATTGTTGTATCACAAAAGTCACTTATTTTCTGATTGGTGAAGTTTCTGAGGGATTTAGACGTCAGTTTAAGACAGCAGACACCACAGCATTTGTCTCCTAAAGCAGTAACTGTTCAGGATTCCAACTCTTGCTGGCATTCACATTCCGCTCACTCTCAATCTCTGTACCCCACACTGCCTCCCAATTGTTATGGCTTGGGCACATAGATCTTCTCACCTTTTGGATTTATTCCCTTTTGCCAAATTAGCAAATTAAGGAGAAGTAAATATAACCTCCCCTCTCTCGTTTATTTTTAATGTGTCCTCAATGCAGTGGCTGTACACAGAAATGTTAAAACAGAATAATAAAGTGGTACTCGAAGGAGTCTACAATCTAAAACACATAAAATTTGCAACGCTATCATGATTAAATGCCTCTGAATCGAATGTTTCATACCCATCTTTTGTGTACTTTGGCCAAGATTTACCCACCCACCGACCCACACCCACACACCCAACAGTTATGGGGTATATAAATTCAAAAGAATTCCAGAATGTGCTTTATCACTCATGAACTGCTATTATTATTTTGGACTACAGTAGGACCTTCAAGTCACAATCAGTCAGCTGTGGCCCAGAAATCACAGGAATGAAGACTGGAAAGGATCTATTATGGTGGACTGAAATATCCTTCTGGGTGATCAAGTGTCACTCTCACATTCATGCACAAATAATGAACTGCTAACCTTCAAGAACTGGACAAAGATTTTTTTTAAATCTTTTTCTTGTTGCCATTTGATATGTTCACTTCTGGATTAAATCATGTTGTTGTTGTTTAGTCGTTAAGTCGTGTCCGACTCTTCGTGACCCCATGGACCAGAGCACACCAGGCCCTCCTGTCTTCCACTGCCTCCTGGAGTTTGGTCAAATTCACGTTGGTAGCTTCGATGACACTGTCCAACCTTCTCGTCCTCTGTCGTCCCCTTCTCCTCTTGCCTTCACACTTTCCCAACATCAGGGTCTTTTCCAGGGAGTCTTCTCTTCCCATGGGATGGCCAAAGTATTGGAGCCTCGGCTTCAGGATCTGCCCTTCCAGTGAGCACTCAGGGTTGATTTCCTTTAGAATTCATAGGTTTGTTCTCCTTGCAGTCCAGGGGACTCTCAAGAGTCTCCTCCAGCACCACAATTCAAAAGCATCAATTCTTCGGCGGGCAGCCTTCTTTATGGTCCAGCTCTCACTTCCATACATCGCTACTGGAAAAACCATAGCTTTGACTATGTGGACCTTTGTCGGCAAGGTGATATCTCTGCTTTTTAAGATGCTGTCTAGGTTTGTCATCGCTTTCCTCCCAAGAAGCAGGAGTCTTTTAATTTCGTGGCTGCTGTCACCATCTGCAGTGATCATGGAGCCCAAGAAAGTAAAATCTGTCACTGCCTCCATATCTTCCCCTTCTAGTTGCCAGGAGGTGGCCATGATCTTAGTTTTTTGATGTTGAGCTTCTGACTAGCCTTGTTGTTAGCCATGCTTTCTAAGGCCCACTTGACTTCGCTCTCCAGGATGTCTGGCTCAAGGTCAGCAACCACACTAGCTGGGTTGTCCGGGACATCCAGATCTTTCTGGTATAATTCCTATGTGTATTCTTGCCACCTCTTCTTGATGTCTTCTGCTTCTGTGAGGTCCCTACCATTTTTGTCCTTTATCATGTCCATCTTTGCACAAAAGGTTCCTTTAAGAGCTCCAATTTTCTTGAACAGATCTCTGGTTTTTCCCTTTCTATTCTTTTCCTCTATATCTTTGCACTGTTCATTTAAGAAGGCCCTCTTGTCTCTCCTTGCTATTCTTTGGAAGTCTGCATTCAATTTTCTGTAACTTTCCCTATCTCCCTTGCATTTTGTTTCCCTTCTCTTCTCTGCTATTTGTAAGGCCTCGTTGGACAGCCACTTTGCTTTCTTGCATTTCCTTTTCTTTACGATGGTTTTTGTTGCTGCCTCCTGTACAATGTTACGAGCCTCCAGCCATAGTTCTTCAGGCACTCTGTCCACCAAATCTAGTTCCTTAAATCTGTTCTTCACTTCCACTGTGGATTCATAAGGGATTTGGTTTAGATTATACCTGACTAGCCCAGTGGTTTTTCCTACTTTCTTCAGTTTAAGCTTGAGTTTTGCTATAAGAAGCTGATGATCAGAGCCACAATCAGCTCCAGGTCTTGTTTTTGCTGACTGTATAGAGCTTCTCCATCTTTGTCTGCAGAGAATATAATCAATCTGATTTCGGTATTGCCCATCTGGTGATGTCCATGTGTAGAGTCGCCTCTTGTGTTGTTGGAAAAGAGTGTTTGTGATGACCAGCTTGTTCTCTTGACAAAACTCTATTAGCCTTTGCCCTGCTTTGTTTTGAACTCCAAGGCCAAACTTACCTGTTGTTCCTTTTATCTCTTGACTCCATACTTTAGCATTCCAGTCCCCTATAATGAGAAGAACATCTTTCTTTGGTGTCAGTTCTAGAAGGTGTTGTAACTCTTCATAGAATTGGTCAATTTCAGCCTCTTCAGCATCGGTGGTTGGAGCATAAACTTGGATTACTGTGATCTTGAAAGGTGTGCCATGGATTCGTATTGAAATCATTCTATCATTTTTGAGATTGTATCCAAGCAAACCTTTCCCACTCTTTTGTTGACTATGAGGGCTACTCCATTTCTTCTACGGCATTCTTGCCCACAATAGTAGATATGATAATCGTCTGAATTGAATTCGCCCATTCCTGTCCATTTTAGTTCACTGACGCCCAGGATGTCAATGTTTATTCTTGCCATCTCCTGTTTTACCACATCCAGCTTACCAAGGTTCATAGATCTTACATTCCAGGTTCCTATGCAGTGTTTTTCTTTGCAGCATCGGACTTTCCTTTCACTTCCAGGCACGTCCGCAGCTGAGCGTCCTTTCGGCTTTGGCCAACCACTTCATTAGCTCTGGAGCTACTTATACTTGTCCTCCGCTCTTCCTCAGTAGCATGTTGGACGCCTTCCGACCTGAGCGGCTCATCTTCCAGCATCATATCTTTTAGCCTCTTGTTTCTGTTCATGGAGTTTTGTTGGCAAAGATCCTGGAGTGGCTTGCCAGTTCCTGCTCCAGGTGGATCGCGTTTAGTCAAAACTCTCCACTATGACCTGTCCGTCTTGGGTGTCCCTGCACGGCATAGCCCATAGCTTCTCTGAATTACTCAAGCCCCTTCGCCACAACAAGGCAGCAATTCGTGAAGGGGGGATTAAATCATAGTCTTAGCTATTTCCTTTTCTTGAGATATTCCACCACCCATAAACAAAGTTACTCAAACTGCACCTGATTTGATAGATTTATTAGTTTCTGGACCAGCAGCCTACCATTTAGCAGAATGTGGCCATGGTCAGTAAAGGAAGACATTCTCCTAACACTAGCCTAGATTCCCAGAGTCATCTGCTGTTCCCAAGGGGCTTAATTACTGAATAATAAAAAAGGTTCAGATATGTATAAAGAAGAATATACTGGTAATGTGCTGTAATAATGAGAATGACAGCAATTATATACAGTACATCAGAATGTGCATATATCTTTTATTAATTTGGTGTCCATGTGTGAGGAAAGAAATTTGACAATGATATAATCTCAAGTATAAACTAATCCAAACTGCCATGCAAAAAGCTGATCTTTTTCCTATCCCTGCCATTATCATCTTCACCATTCCATTGTCCTGGTTATTTTTCAATAGGAACCTGTTTGTTTTTTTCAGAATTAAGTTTCTCTTTCCTTCTGAGCTTATTGGTTGATGATGTTTTAGTGACATTCTAACAGCAATTCTGTTTTCATATACCAGAAGACTTGCAAGACAGCACTTGCTACTCTGTTTTTAAAACCTAATACGAGATGAAGAAGCCTCTAGACTGCCCTTTTATTGTGGCCTCAGAATGCCCCATTTGAGTGGGTTCAACTTTGGGAAAACCCCATTCCCCTTTTTGTTCCCCAAAAAGTGGAGACAGGCCTTCTTCATAAATGTTTCTTTTATTTTCAAACACCAGAGAACCATGAACAACTTCAGTTGGACCAACGGGTCCCTCAGTTTCCCTGCATTCAACATAACAGTCCCTTAACTCAGGCGTCGCAAGAGAGTTCACCATCGGGGGTTCACTCCAAACCGTTCGCGATCTGTGGGTTTTCTCGTGAACTTCCTCAGACTGAGACATATGGTACCGCAACAGGGGTGCTGAGCTCACTCTCCCTCTGTAGGCATTTCTGGCTGAGGCATCACCACTGGCCTGGCCCCCTTCTTCCACCGATCTTCCTTCTTGGGATAGACATACACCGTCCATTTCACTGGTTCTGCTTCCCCCAGCTGTACCTCAAATCCTTCCTTTCTTTGCCTTTTCTCCTCCTCCTTTTCTTTACTCAGTCTCCCAGTCTAGCTCTCTTTTCCCTTCTTCCTTCTCCTCAGCCCCTGTCACCAGATATCCCTCCACTCTTGGCTCCTCCCCTTTCTCGCCCTCCTCTCGCTCTTCTTTCCCACTCTTTTTCTCCTCTACTCTCAGTTGGGCCACTGTTGGTATCAGAATATACACTGTCTCGTATCCCTCTGTTGTGGGCGCTGGAGGGGACGGCTCACACTCCTCTTTTCTGTTGGGAAGTGGTTCCTCCTCACACCCATTCAGTGAAATTTGCAGGGGATCTAGATGAATAAACCTTCAATTTGCAGGCCTCCCATATTTTCACTTTCCATCTGTTTCTTTATCAGCTGTTATGAAAAAAGACATAACAGCTGCAAAATGTTTTTTTAATTCTGAACCATAAAAGTCCTCATTCTAGAACAACCTGTGGATCACTTTGTTGAATGAGATACACACTACCAATTTTGAAATCAATGAGAAGTACTGAATGAAACAATGTGAAATCTTGTATTACATCTCATCATTGTATAATAATAATAATAATAATAATAATAATAATAATAATAATAATAATAATAATAATAATAATAATAATAATAATAATAATAATAGCATACAAACTGCACTGATATTTAACAGATACGTAGGTTTTTGGATAAAACTTGTATCTGTTATATAATACCAGTCAATGTTTTTATAATTTTGACTGCGCCTGGTGTTTTTGAATAATAAGAAGAAGAAGAAGAAGAAGGAGGAGGAGGAGGAGGAGGAGGAGGGTTGTTGTAGGTTTTTCGGGCTGTTTGGACGTGTTCTGGAGGTTTTTCTTCCTAACGTTTCGCCAGTCTCTGTGGCCGGCATCTTGAGAGGACAGGAGTTAGAACTCTGTCTGAGGAAACGTTGGGAAGAAAAACCTCCAGAACACGGCCAAACAGCCTGAAAAAGCTACCACAACCATTGGATCCCAGCCGTGAAAGCCTTCGAGAATATAATAATAATAATAATAATAATAATAATAATAATAATAATAATAATAATAATAATAATAATAATAATAATAATAATAATAATAATAATAATAATAATAATAATAATGCACCATCAAGTCAATTCCAATTTATGGCCAACCCCCCCCCCCCCTTTCCAGAGTTTTCTAGGTAGAGAATACACAGAAGTGGTATACCGTTCCTTCAACACTATCTCATAAATCAGAAGAAATATACTGGTAGCTGTTCTTCAAAATATATAAATAGTTCAAGAGTGGCATTTCAAGGAACATAAATGTTACACAATAATTTTAATTTATTTTTAATAAACTACTAGAAAAAATAGCTGCCAAAACTATGTAACAAATAAGGATATATTACAATCTACTGTTGTAACTAACAATACCGGTCTGCTGTTTACATATCAAACCTCTGTGTAGCATATGCCTGCCTTCAAGTAAATTTTCTTAATCTCATAAAGATATAATATATTTACCTAGTAAAGTTAGCAGAATACATTCAAACAGTTTTATGAGTACAAAAATAGATAACCAATTATCACTACCTATACGAATAATAAGGGATGTGGTGGCGCTGCGGGTTAAACCGCAGAAGCCTCTGTGCTGCAAGGTCAGAAGACCAGCAGTCGTAAGAGCGAATCCATGCAACGGAGTGAGCTCCCATCGCTTGTCCCAGCTCCTGCCAACCTAGCAGTTCAAAAGCATGTAAAAATGCGAGTAGATAAATAGGTACCACCTCGGTGGGAAGGTAACGGCGTTCCATGTCTAGTCGCGCTGGCCACATGACCACGGAAACTGTCTTCGGACAAACGCTGGCTCTATGGCTTGGAAACGGGGATGAGCACCGTGCCCTAGAGTCGGACACGACTGGACTAAATGTCAAGGGGAACCTTTACTTATACTAATAACAACACAGTTTACTACTACATCATATAAGTTACTAACTATATCCAACTTATTGATACACTTTCTTCCCACAAACCAGCTGGAAACATGACCATGGAAGTAATCATGATAAAAATCCAAGAAATACGACCATATGCCTATCACTCACCAAAAGGAAACAATTGTTTCTTAAACATTTAATCATGTTCATTTGCAATTACTTACCTGGTTCTCTTCATGAGAAACCCGCATTTGTTCTTTCAGGACAGACATTCTGGCTGCTTCTTCTTTCCTCAAAACTCTTTCCTTTTTTAGCTCAGGACTCCAAAAGGTTTTGATGCTATTCATGGAAGAGCCAAGCTTACTGTCCTTGATGTCCAATTCTTTCCTGAGAAGTTCATTCTCTCTTTGTAACTCCTTAAGCTGAGCTTGTAGATCTAGCATGGTGCTATCCCTTACCTGTCTCAGCATAGAAGGGATCTGATGATGATGATGATGTGAAGCAGTGGTCAGTCCTCCATGCTGATCAGTATAGGAAAGGAGATCTGAATGGGAAAGGCCAGCAGAAGCAATATTGGGACTGCTTCCCATAGCTGTAACACGACCACCATATACAGCTCGATTTGTAGCCCTTCCAAGAGTCATTGTGCCCTTTGGGAAAGTTGTGGATGCCACACCTTCATGATCACTCAGATACATTGGTCCAGATGTTGCATAGGCGGCGTTAAGTGACTGGATATTCTCCATAGATAATGTCTTACCTGTTCCTCCACCTCCTCCACTACTTGTTCTCCTATGGCCCAGACGAGGAGATCTTGGCAAACGAGGAGATCTGGCAGGACTCCCTTCCAGGTTACTGATTGTTCTTGCACTTCCATACATTTTTATTATGATGTGAGGTACTACTTAGTATGAAATTAATCACACTTAAGTGGATATTTAACCTCTATTTCAAATTGCTACTGTAGGCAAATAGTTTCACAGCATTCTTCCAGAAGGCAACCTGTTCTTTGAAATTACCTCTCCAAGCTGAAGATCTGGAAATAAAAGTATAACTGAAGGTTAGAAAAATATCATTATAGTGACAAAATTTATGTTATTTATGAACCTTTAGTTGCCCAGAACCTACATTTGGGATCAAGTCTTTAGAACAGGGACCATGGATGGCATTTCTAATTTCCAGGCTCAAAGATGAATCCAGCAGCACACCCAAGCTGTGCACCAGTGTTTTCAGAGGAGTGTAATTCCACATCCAGCATAGGTTGAATCCCTATTCCTTGATCTACCCTTCAATTGACCAGAAGCACCTCTGTCTTATCTGGATTAAGTTTCAGTTTATTCATTCTCATCCAGTCCATTACTGACATCAGACACTGATCTAGAACTGAAATAGCTTCCTTGGATTTTCATGGAAAGGAGAGAGAGAGTTGGACGTCATTTGCATACAGGTGAAAGCAAAACCCAAAACTCCAGACAACTTCTCCAAGTGGTTTCATGTAGATGTTAAATAGCACAGAGAACAAAACAGAACCCTGAAGGGACATCACAGGCCAAGCAGCCAGGTGTCAAACAGGAGTCCACCAGCACCACCTTCTGAGCTCTCCTCTCCATACAGGACCAGAGCCACTATAAAACAGTGCCTTCAAGTCTCATCCCACAAACTGTCTTGCAACTCTGAGGAAGGCAACAATGGTGAATACATTATCAAGAAGTAATATTAGTATTCTGCTATTCAAACATGTATACAGTAAACAAGATCAGACAACTCTCTTTTATCTGTATCAAAGAGAATAACTTTGTTGTGGGAGATTTTGAGCATAGAAGGACTAAACAGAAAGTTAAATCTTTTCAAGCCTTCTACTCCTCAGCTCCAAATCTCTCTCTCTCTCTAAGCTACTTCATCTCTCTGTGTGTGGTTCCAGTATGTTTTGAAAAACAAAAGCTGACATGCTTCTATTGAATCCAGTTAATGTTATTGAAGTAGAATATGCTGGTGAACAGTAATTCGTGCTTTATGGATCATGACTGTCTAGAAGTGGAAAACTCTATGCATATACTGTATTTATTCCTACATACTATCATATTGAACAAACACAAAATTGGTGCATGTGTGTGTATGTGTGTGCCTGTTTATGATTTGCTTTAATTATGTTTAAAACAGGATAGTACATTTCTGGATGATTTCTTTTTCAGCTTTTAAAAATGGACATGTTGACTTTAATTCTCAGTATGACTCTATGTGAACAACTGGTCTGGAATTGTAAGATACATGTACATGCTTTCCATACCCAGTTGGTCACATGCTTGCCTTTATTACATCTTAAATGTGAAGTGGCTCCATTCACACAGTCCATTCACTACAAAAAAGAGAATGAACTGACTACACACTCAAAATCTGACATGGACATTGCGTACATAAGATCTAGTGGCACATGTAGTGTTAGAACCCGCATAATTCACCTTTGTACCCAAGCAAATGTATCATTTATGTGCTAAGATAGTATATATCCTAGACCATAATATTTAACAATTATGAAATCTGCTCAACTAAATCCCCTACTTGAATTAATTGAAAACTAATTAAGGATTATTTATGATGCTTTCTCCTCATCTACAAGAGAATCATTTACACTATTATCTTCAGTTCCTACCAACTTTTTCTACTTGTCTCATCAACATTGACCTGCTTTCTCAATCTGAAGCAAAGGAGAAACTGAACAATCAATCTTCTTCACTTGATCTAGCTGTACTGATAGATACAACATTATCAACATATATTTGTACAACCATTTGTTGCCTTTGGTTTTGTTTTTTAAAAAAGATGTATATATTGTGCATATTTAACACACTAAGGCAGAGACTCATCCACCCAAAAGACCGGATACCAAAACACAACAGGAACAATATAGTATATGCGGTCCAATGCAAAGAGGAGTGTTAGGAGCTCTACATTGGAGAAACCAAACAGCCACTAAACAGGAGAATGGTTCAGCACAGGAGGGGCAATGGCTCAGAACCACAATCAGCAGTGTTCCTTCATTTGAACGACAAAGGACACTCATTTGATGACCATGATGTACTCATTTTGGACCGCGAAGATAGGTAGTTTGAGAGAGGGGTCAGGGAGGCCATACATATGCATATAGAAAATCCCTCACGCAACAGGGGTGGAGGCTTTAGGTACAATCTGTCTCCTATTTATCATGCTGCCCTTTCATCCGTCCCCAGAAAGATTAGGACCACACCCACCAGAAAGACCACCATTAACGACCCATGACAATGGGTGGAGAAGGACTGCAGAAGTGGGATTATCCCTCGCCCCCAGTCCTTTGTCCTTCTAACGAGCCTATTCAGACCAGGGCGAAGTGAAACCAATGTGGAAGATATATCAGGGATCTCCTACCAACTCTCCTCAGACTGAAGAAGCTACTTAGATGAGTAGCGAAACATTTCAACCTAACAAGAAAGAAGTCCAGTTGCCATGACTCAACTTCCAGAATCCTGAGTGGATATTGGGTGATTGTTCACATTAATGATACAGATGCCTGCACCTGCTCCAAGTCTTATAGCTATTAGCTGCCCTGATCACTCATCGTTTCTTGCTGCTCTAAGTTAACTTCAGGGTAGCTAATTAGGCAGAAAAGAGAGTGAAGCTTCTGTGGTTGCTCACTACCATAAACTGCTTCATCTTCTGGTTAGATTATTAGAAATGGGACTTAAGACCATTACTTCTACATTACAAGACAACTTTAATATCCAAATGCCATTGTGGCAAGTGTAGCATGAAATCCTAGGAAGATTATAACAGCAAATGCAATAATATCCATGGTGGAGGCTTTTAAAGTACACAATTCCATAAGTGCAAATATCCACAGTTGATCTTCCACAACAGAGGAGAGTTTGGGTAATTTTCTGAAAGCTACAAGATTTAGCTGTGAAGCAGTTCTGTGTTTTAGAAACAAAATACAGAGACATCTAGTAAACCGAATTTTCTTCAGTTGTCAGATAGTTTTGTCTCTCTGTGATTTGAATGGTACTAGGAATCTTCTTACAGCAACCATTACGAAATGGTTATACTTACTGTAGCAGAAAATGACAACTTCAGGCTGCAAAACAATACCAGGTTTCCTTTAGAGTAGATATATTAGCAGAGGTATCAGATATATCATGTAACAGTCTTACAGCAATCATTTTTTTACTTTAATAAGATTTTCAATTACTACTTCAGGGATTTAATACAAATTTCAGACATAATAGTTTGGATTTTGAAGAAAGCTATTCACACAGTCATATTTGTAAATATACTAAAGGCAGAAAATAAGGAGCAGATAAATAAAAAATACATAGAGGCACACTTCAGTTCTCTCTTGTTTTGTGTTTCTTTAACAGTCGCATCTGTCCTAATATTCTCAGCTAACAAACAATAGTTAATTTTTGGAGAAAACTAATTCTAAATTAGTGTTCCTTTATTTTCAGGCCTTTTTCAAATGGTTTAAAAGGGAAGTTTGGTGAGATATGTCAACATGACACGTAACAAGACAGACAAAAGCAATGCCACTAAAAACTGCAGGCAGAATTAAAATATTAGAAGTTTGAACATATTGGAAAAACAAAACTATAAGAAAGGTGAAGAAATTAGATTAGATACAGCACTGAAAGAGATGTGATTCAGAAATCAAGATATAGAACTACCAGTACAAAAACAAGTCAACCAAGCCAACAGATGAAGATTCAATACAAGGAGTAGAGAAAATATAACACAATCTACCAAGGCTACTACTGTTTCTTAAACTTTATACAATACAATCAAAATTTGAAAAGATCAGTGTTTATCTAATCTCAGTCACAAATCATCCCTCATAATCCTATTTTTTACCACAATATAATGCTATACAGAACACAGCATATCAATGAACAAAGGTTAGGTTTCAAGTGGGAAAGTGCTTAAAGAGCAAAATGCTCCAGATAACACAAGCAAAAGTGCCAAATAAAGCGCTAAATTAAGAAACCAAAGAAAGGTCCAACAAGAACTGGAAAGAAATCCTCCCTCACTTCCACAAATGTTCATGCCAGTGTATGTTGAAGACTTGATTTTGGGGGCGGAAAATCTCCTCTGAGCTTTAATCTAATCTTTCCAGGAGCTATCCAAGGTACTGAACCTACTGTGGGAATACGGCTCAATATCTTGGATAGCTCCTGTAAAGTTAAGGCTAAGCTCAGAGTGGATTCGCTATCCCTATGAAATCAGTCACCAACCTGCACTGGTTACTGATTATTTCACCATTGTTAACCAAGGGTTGAAGCTGGTTTTAGACCCTGGTTTTGAAGCTATTTTGACTACATTAATGATGTTAGTATTGGTCATGATACACCCCTTCACTCAGATGGAGAAGAAAACAAGGGATGCCATTACATACTGCCAAAACTTTAACTATGATGAAGGGCAGCTTCCTTTTGCTACAGCAAACTAGGACCCAGCTCAGATTGCCTACGGGCATGAAACCTCCAGCCCAGCCTTCCTCCAGGTAAGGACAATTTAGAAGTCTGTCTGGCAGGTGGAACTCCCAGAATGGAGAATTCTAGGATTTAGAGTTGAAATAAAAATGAGTGCACATGCCTAATTAAAAGCATGTGTCAGCAGTCAATGCTAGAGATCAGCAGAGATATATGATAGATATACTTTACTTGGGGAAGTACAAACTGTTTTTCCCAATATTCGGAGATGAGATATTTAGGATTATATGTAATATCCAAGCTAGTTCTAGTTACATGCTTATGCTTTGATGTTCAATTCTGCTATCTTTTGATGTCTGGTTCCATTACCCATTCATATATTAGATGGTCTGTTATGATTTTGTCAATTAATTAAATGCAAACATCAAAAACAGTTGGTCACATCTAAATATGAAGAATTAACAGGTACACCTACCACTAGAATGTCAAAAATATATAAAGAGCTGAGATGCCTTGGAACAATAAAGCTCAACATTGACTTGGAACCTGAGAGGTGCTACACAACTACTGATTCCAGGTGCTGCTGCTCACCATTCTTCAGAGGCTCCTGGCAAGCACAAAGGGTTTCTATCTACTTTGCTGCTTTACTGCTTATGCCTTCAGTTCTACTGCCCTTTAACAAAGTTTTTATCTTTACTGCTTATGCTTTCTATTCTATTTTATCTTTAATCAAGTTTTTACCTTTCTTTCATTGGTGTGCTCATTTTTCCGAATCCAAAAAGAATCTCTTATCCACCTCAACAAGACAAAACTGTACTAATATAACAGAATTAGCATATTCAAAATTTTAGGTTTTTTTACAGTGGATTCCATTCTTTTCCTTTGGATGCATGCAACCATACTGAGCACAGCCCACTTCAAGAACTCAATCTTTTGTTCTTTACTGATGATTTCCTCAAAGAGACATATTATTGTGTATGTTTTATACAAGCCATTAACAAACATTTATTTTTACAACTCCACAAAAAAAATTAAACACACATACAGGCTTCCAGTAACCCAGAGGCAAAGAGAGAGAGTGAGAGAAAGGAAACAGACTGATCATTCTTCAAAACAACTTCTCTTTTCATTGTTGTTGTTGTTGTTTAGTCGTTAAGTCGTGTCCGACTCTTCGTGACCCCATGGACCAGAGCACGCCAGGCCCTCCTGTCTTCCACTGCCTCCCGGAGTTTGGTCAAAGTCATGTTGGTAGCTTCGATGACACTGTCCATCCACCTCGTCCTCTGTCGTCCCCTTCTCCTCTTGCCTTCACACTTTCCCAACATCAGAGTCTTTTCCAGGGAGTCTTCTCTTCTCATGAGATGGCCAAAGTATTGAAGCCTCAGCTTCAGGATCTCTCCTTCCAGTGAGCACTCAGGGTTGATTTCCTTCAGAACGGATAGGTTTGATCTCCTTGCAGTCCAGGGAACTCTCAAGAGTCTCCTCCAGCACCACAATTCAAAAGCATCAATTCTTCGTCGGTCAGCCTTCTTTATGGTCCAGCTTTTCATTAACTATACATATTTTAGTAGAGGGGCTTCTAATAAGAGAAATACGCTTACCTACAATAAGGTTAGCTTGGAAACTTCTAAGAATATTTCTTAGGACTTATAAATAGCATGTTCTTATCATCAAATGGAAAGTGGGAGCAATTCCAATTTTCTAGGGATGCTCTTTTTTGTTGCTGATGCTCCCAGTTTCCAACTGAACTCATTCTTGGATTCACCTTGTTTAAACTATTGCCTAACATACATTTGTGGGAGGAAACAATTTCATATCTATCCAAATTTAGATCTGGGAGGCAAAGATCATTTAGTTTGGGTGAACAGGACTTCTGCTTATGCTGGAAAGGACTACACTCTCCTTGAAAACACAGCTTTGTGGATTGTTGTGCTCCCAAATTCATCCCTGACCCTGGATGCCAAGGTCTCAGTGCTAGCCAGGAATGTATTTGCAAAACTACTGTGCCAGCTGTGCCCATTCCTGGAAATGTGTGACCTGGCCATTGTGACACAAACCTTAGTAACATCCTGTTTGGATTACATATCACACTCTATGTGTGGCTGCCTTTGAAAAGTGCTCAGAAATGTTTAGGTCTAAAATGCCACGGCCAGATTGTTAACAAGAGCATATTACAGGCATCAAATACCTTCTCTGCTACAACTGCTACACTGGCTGCTGGTCCGTTTCTGGGAATATTTCAAAGTGTTGATTTTGATTTATAAAGGCTTAAATGATTTGGGTCCACACTACCCAAAATATTGCAACTCCCTTTATGATCCTGCCCAGGTGTTAAAATCATCAGAGGAGGTCTTTCTCTGTGTCCTGTCACCCTCACAGGTGTATCTGGTGAGGACACAAGAAAGGACCTTTTTTGGCATTGCTCCCAAGCTGTAAAACTCCCACCTATGAGAGATCAGGCTGCCCCCTCTTTGCTGTCTTTCTGCAAGCTAGCAAGGACCTTTCTGTTTAGGCAGATTTTTCTCTTGGCAACTGATTGACTAAAAAAAGGATGGGGGGTTCTGGGGTTCATTTCTCCCTTCCTGTTTTCATATTACTTGCTTTAATATTGTGAGCTGCCTTCAGTCCTCTTTAGGAAAAAGGCAGAGTATAAATATTTAAAATAGATAGATAACTACCTCCCTCTGGAGATGCTGGAACAGTATTAGTCAGACAGACAAAGAGAACCCCTATCTGTCAACACCTGGCAAAATATGAGGAAGCTAGTAAATCACTAACCAAGTTTCCAGAATACAAAATACTGTTTTAATGGTGTTGACAGCATTCCCAATTGAATCAACAGACACATAGATAATGCATTATATCATATGATGAAAGTATGTAGAATGACACTAATGCAATGATTTTCAATGGGATGGATCTTGTTAGAGCAGTCCAGAATATTTCTAAGATAGCACCAATAGTTCTCAGTCTCAGAATTGAGAATATGCATTAGAATCTATAAACATCAATATTCATGAAAGAAATTCCTTTCACATGTAAATATCAACCTATCTGTGATTAGCAACATTCATTTCTATACAGAAAATTCACCCAGGATTATAAATATTTACCTGTGATGTGTTTTCTTCCCAGCCATTTGATATAATGAAATCATTTGACAAAAACATTTCCCCATTCCTGGCCTATGCCACTTGAAAGATCAGCCCTAGTCTGCTGCAGCAAGGACCCCAAAGACTTTCTTCCTGAGCCTCGCCTTGTCCTGGAGAACACAGCTGGATATGCTACATAACTTCTATTCAGGCATTCAAGGCTCAAAGTGTGATGGTAACATATGGATGGACGTAAACTAGATGAGCTATTTTTGTCTTTTGAAGCACAATATTCCACACATATCTCTTCCTATTCCTGACAGTACAAATACAATAATAGCAAATTATATAGCTCAGTTTGCTACCCTTTCTTGACACCCGAAATCTACTGCCCCAGACAGCTGCTTTATTCTGTTTAATGGTAAAGAACTTGCTGGATATAAGTGATTGAACCTAGGACCTTTCATGAGCAAAGCAGATGTTCTACCACTGAGCTACAGTCCTTCCTAACTCATACTTATTAATGGATAGGTCATACCAATTAACACTTCCAGATGGCCCCATGGGAGAATGATGCCACTAAAGTTCGGAAATAATGGGCTGATAAGAGTTTTCTTCATTCATAGGCCATTTTCTGCAGATAACATCGTTGTCTTAAAATACACACTTAGAAAGCAAGACATGACAATTATGAATGTTATTTCCAATGAAACTGTCACTGACTGTTGAGGAGACGAAGTAAAATGTTTTAGTTCTGGAAACTCATTTTCAGAAACTGTCTAGTATCTCTTTACATCAGTTTTCTACCTACGATGGAACCTGTATGCTTCATCTCAGGATGGAAACAAATCTCAGTAACAGCTGGACTTTTTAAAAAAAGGAAATCAAGAATTACCTGTTTGTTTTTGGTTCTAGCAATTCTGGGGCCATCCCAGGTGCATCCTGAAACTACAGTATCACCTGATAGAATGTCTGTAGTTTTCTGTAGTTTTCTTTTCCTCTTTGTCTTAACTAAGAAAACATCATTGCTTCATGTTAAGTCAGTTTACCCTGCTAAATACTTTCTGAAACATCTTATCTGAGTAAGAGTACAGAAAAATATTAAAATCTTACATGTTTTTGTGACCTCTGAATTGGCCTTTAAAATATATTTCAGACACCAATAAACCCAGGAATTCCCAAGTTCACCAACAGTCAGGTATTGGCATGGGTCCTGATTTTGGGGGGGGGGGAGGGATACCCTCCTTAGCTTGCTCTTTCTTTAAATATACATTGTTATAAACTACAATCAGGTCAACATTCCATAGACATTATTAATAGACTTTGTCCCATCCTACCCCGCATAAATCTTTACTGCAGACGCTGTTGGATATTAATATTGGAGAGGGGAGCTGTTAAGCAGTCATGTGAAAACAATGCTCAGATATTTTTAAATTTGAAAAATTAATGCTCATGGTACTATGTTGACCAAGCAAGCATTCAGGTATATATGATTAACAAGAACCAGTTCTGCAACCAGCTGATATCTAAAGTCCTTTCTTTATCTTATCTGGATCGAACATTTATGTATTCACCTTTATTCAGCCAACTACCAATTACAGGCACTCATTTGGAGAAGGAGCTACAGTAGCTACATTAAATTATAAAGTCTACTGTATTACTTCTTCTCTAGTGCCTAATAAATTAGACTCCAAAGGAACAACAGATACCTGTGGATAAGTTCACAACAAACATTCCTTTTCAAATGAAAAGCTATTGTTTGTATGAGACTCAAAATAATTCAAAACATCATTAAAGAAGTACCTTCTGAATATCTTAGTATTTTTTCCTCTGCCTTTTGGTGTAGATAAGTTAATGCAACATTCTAGTTGCTTGATGTTATATTCAATTAGCAAGCATATAAAAACAGTATTCAAAGTGTGTGAAAATAGTATTAAGTGTTATATCAAATATCACAAAAGTAAAAAATCATCTTTCTTGTCCAAGACAAGATTCTTGGTTGCATCATTGAAAACATATTCATGAAAATGAAAATCATTCAGTATTTTCCCCCTCCCCCATCACCTTCTTTTGAAACTCAAGGTTCCTATTTGGCCTGGGAAGGAGGTTATACAGATATGTGGCAAACCTCATGCAAAATACCTAGCAGCCCTTTTGCTTGATGAGCTGGGAGAGAGAATCCAACCAACAGCCACGAATGGCAGAATCTGAAAAGTCTTCCAATTTCTTTCTTTTCCGCCATTTTCCAATCCTTTATCTCCAGCTTTATCAACACTTTTTTAAAAAGTTTAAAATGCCAATTAATTTTCACAAGAGTTATCTTTTGAGATCTTTAATCTTCTCTGTTTGGTGCATATCAATCTACTTTGCAACTCCTTAAAACTATTTTTAACATTTTCTTCTCCTCTTTTTAACATTTTGCAAACTCCACGAACTTAACACATCTATTTCATGCATTAACAGAAATTTTTAAAATAATATTCAAACCCCAAATAGATTTTTAAAAATCCTCAAATGTATAAAAATACTCCACAGGGGAAAAAAAAGAGGAAACATACTTCTACTGCCAAGGGAATAAATCTGCAAAGCCTATGAAGTATGTAGCTGAAGGACAAAGAAAGTTAAGAGTAACAGTATTTGTAAGAACAAATCCTTATAACCCCTTCTAATGCTATTCCTAACAGATTCATCAACTATTACACACTTGATAGTTGCAGAATGTGAAGAAAATACATTCCTTTTGGAATTACTTGAGATTCAGCAATAGAAAAGAATTTTATCCTGTGCACATAATAAAGCATATGGGCATCTATCTACTCAATGTGCCATTTTCAATGTGTTGTTTTTTAGAACAGAAAGAGAAGCTGATTTCTTTTTGCCACTCCCAGTGAGAATACATCTGATTTTATTTCACCCACTATGTAGGCTGAAATTCATGAGGCACTAAGTAAGTAATACAAAATCTGTAAGACATTTTGAGGCACCTGTGTTGCTCTCAGTTCCCTTCCTCCAGAAAGCAGAGAAAAAGAAAGCTGAAAGATAGCTAAATTATTCAAAACACTGACTTTCTGAAACAAAGACAAAACTATCCTTGTTTACAGAGACATTACACCTGATTTCTTTGCTATATACCAAGTTTTACAAGTGTTACATCACCACAAAAAACTATAACTAGAGCACAGATAAAAACAAATATGAAAACATGGATCATTTCCCACTGTGCTAAGACAGGTTTCTAAAGAGGACATTTCTTATTCTATGAAAAAAATCTAGAGTCAAATTTGAAATATGCATCCATCTGTTTCCTCATGATCTGTTCATCTTTCACAATACATCTAGTAACATTATGATTGTCTCATGTTACAGGTAGATCTTACACACATCATACAATCACATAGCCTGGCAGAAGCATAGTAAGATGGTAATACATTAAATCCATTTAACTCTTTACAATTATATTTTCTTACCACTGACATAACACCATACCACAGTAATTTACATTTTTAAATTGATTAAATATAATTCAAAAAATGGTGACAGTATTACAGACTTTGCATGTTTCACACAAATATATATAGTATCTTGATACTTAGGTCTCTATTTCTTAGGAATCCATATGCACAATTATCACGAAAGCATTAATTTTATTTTCAACCACACACTTCATTTCCACAAAAACTCTGTCTTTTAAAGTACAAGAAATATAGCTGAATTGTTTTAATCTTACTTTCTCTGCCACTTATAAATTAAGATAGGTTGCTCATTTCATTCAGATCCAAGTATTCTGCATTTACACTTGTAAATTAATTATTAACTGAAAGCTGCAGAAAGAGGTGCAGTATTGGGACTTGAGAAGTCACAAAGGTAAAGGAACCAATAAATACAAGTATTGTTGTTGTTATGTGCCTTCAGGTTGGAACCAACTTACAGGAACTTTAACAGTGTTTTCAAGGTAACTGAGATATCTAAGGAGTCGTTTTACCAGTTTCACATCCCCAGTGAGTTTGCATGGCTAAGTGGGGATTTGAACCCAGGTATCCTGAGTGCCAGTCCATTATTTTATACACGACACCACACTGGGTTTCAATATAGGGACAAGTAATACAGGGATAATCCAGAAACATTTGTGCTAGCATGGAATTTGAATAGAAATGTAAATCAGAGGAGACACAGGCAGAGGGAGAGGGAATTGGAAAAGGGCATCAAGTTAGTTCTGAGCACAACAAACAACTTGACAAAGGACACTGGGCAAAATCCAACAGCAAGTTGCAACAAGAGTAGGCCCATTAATCAGTGGATTGTATGGAGGAATTAATTCACCAACCCTCGCTGATTCAGTGGGCTTACTCTCACTGTGACTTATTACTGGATTTCAGTCACTGAGAAAGAAACAAAATGACCCCCCCCCAAAAAAAGGGCAGACAGGAGATAAGCCTGAGTGAAGTATAGTGAGCAAAAGGGTTGTTACGAGAGATGACGCCAAGAATTAAAAAATAAGGACCAGAAGAACCTTGAAATTCATACATATACATATAAAAACAGGAAGCCAATATATTTAAAGAGAGCAGTAATATGATCCTAGTGATGCAACAAAATAATTTGTTTCGAGAAACTTTCTGAACAGCATGGAGGAGGAAGAAGATGCAGAAAGGAAAGGCAGAAATAAAGAACCTGCAGTAACATCAAAGAAAGCCTACCAAGGCACAGAGAAGGATTTGAGATTTACTAAAGAAAGGATGAATCTTGTAAATGCTAAAAAGAAACAAAAATGTTTCTGGGTCACATAACTGTGAGACAGAGAAACATAAGGATTACTTGTATATGACTCGGTTGCACGTTTAGCTAAGGGATATGACTGCAGTTCCAAGAGAAACAAAGAAAGAGACATTTGAGAAGCAGAACCATTCTGTTGAAAATAACAGTTTGTGCACACTCTGTTTTCAAAACAACAAGAAAACGCAGGACATAAAACCTATACTCAGTGCAACATGGAGAAAGAAGACAGTTAACCTCAAGGTAACGTGTAAAGGCTTTTTTCACAGGACAATTTGGCCATGGTAGATGCTGTGGATACAGTAATACATATCAGGTTCCAGCAGATCCTAAACCATCACCACTGCCACCATCAGAATTCATTTAGAAAGTACCTTAAACTTCAATATGAGACCCCAATAATAACCCTAACCCTTTTCTTCTACTTCCTATAATCTTTGGAAGTGAAGACTCCTGTATTTTTCAGTGTGAAGCAGAATACAATCAAGACTGGGAAAACTGTGGTTAAATTATCTACCATCTCTCCATACAGCTATGAGAGAAAGAAGCAAAGAAAAACCTAGAAATACTTGAAATGTATAATTTTAAAATGTATATTAGGGAAATGTATTGTCCATAGGGAAAATAACCAGGAAAATGTAGCTTCTCAGGGACATTGCTACTCCTTTAGAGCAAGAAAAGGATGGCGGGATGTCTTGTTCTGCATCCTCCCATCTCAAAAGAAAAAAGAATATCACAGATGCTCTTTCTCAGGACTACCACAAGGACCACCCTTCTAAGTAATAAGGAGCTCTGACAAAGGCCTTGGAAAGGTGTCTATTTCTTTTTAGGAGCTTACTGCTAATGGGAGGGGAGAATCTTCTCTTGGCTGCTTTAACTGCGGTGGGGAAAGGGAGGGAGAAACAAGAACCAAACAAACAGCTAAGTGAAACCACTGGTTTAAAAAGCCAACCAGGAAACTAACCCTGACAAGAGGATTTGCCCTCCTCCAGGCCGCAGCAATTGGCCAAGCTCATCGCAAGGAGACCACTCCTGCCAATGTAAGTAGCCCATGGCTTTGTCTATCAAAGCACAAATGTCAATTCGCAGTAAAGGAGTCAAGTCCCCCCCATCCATTCTAGTCTTAGCAGGTAGCCGCCTAGAAATCAATCACATGCGTTCACAAAACAGGCATCCCCCCTTCCATGGCCCTACATTATTACTACAGATCTCCATGCAAAATAGATATACACATGCATGAAGTAAAATACACACAGAGAGAGAGAGAGACGTTGTATTTTGTATCCTACTCATGTGGCACCTAAAATAATCTCTCAAGTGTGTGTAAGGTCCTAAAATGTATGTCTAAAACCCCAACCCATATGTATTTCTCCATTATATAACTGCAAATATATTATCCTTGGGGAGGGGGGTTTCCTCCCTGAGAACCTTTTTCCTTCAGACCCAAGGGGGGGGGGGGGAAATATGGAGAGAGAGGGGAAAGAAGCCTCTTCTCTCACACATTTCTCCCCTCCCGACACACACACACACATACAGAGAGAGAGAGAGAGAGAGAGAGCATAGTTTTTGGCGTCTGCCCACGAACAGAATCCTGGGCATTTCCAATCCTTCTCAAGTCTGTGTAAGAACACTTAAAAAAAAGGAAAAGAAAGAAAAAAAATGGTATTCCTGCTTCATCGCTCCCGCCCGGCCAGACGTGCCACCGAAGGCAGTCTCGAGGAGGAGGAGGAGGAAGAGAAACGGCACGAAGGCACTTTGGGGGGGGAAAGGGAGAGGCACTCGGGGCGACCCCTGGAAGGCGAGGGGGCGCCTGGGTGGCCATACATTTTAATGATAGGGACACTCTTTCCCAAGAGAAGCTTCTCCCTCGTCTCGGCCGATCTCCCGCTCCAGGCGCCACACTTTTCATTCCCCCGCCCTTGCCAGTTCCTCAAATGCCAGACACAATTTGGTGTGTATGTGTGCGTGCGAGTGTGTGTGTATTTGTGCGTGTGTGAGGGAGAGGGAGAGTGGGGGGGGGGAAGCTCCCAACTGAGGCGTCCCCGTCCCTCATAATGGCCCCCATAAACCGCCTCTCAGCTCCTCACCTTTCAAATCATTGCCTCGGTCTCGCGCCCTCCTCACATGGATTGCAAGCCCCTCGCGGCTCGCCGGCAGCCCATTGCGGTGAAGCAAGAAGGAGGAGGAGGAGGAGGAGGAGAAAAGGAGGGCGCGGTGGCGAGGAGGAGGAGGAGGAGGAGGAAGGAGAGGCGCCGCCGGCGAACAGGTACGAGGCGAGGCAGGACCTGCTGCAGTCCAGGCGAGCGACGGTCTCCCGAGCCCTGCTTTCTCCTGCTCCTCCTCCTCCTCCAAGCGAGGCTCCTCGGCGGCCAGCCCTGCTTCGCTCGCTCCCCACCAGTCCCTGACTCAACCTTCCCAGCATGCCCGAGGAGCTCGCTCGGCGGGGGAGCCCTTCGCCACTAGGGGCAGCCGCGAGCTGCCTCGGGAGAACGCCGGCTTCCAAACCCGGACCTCCAGCCGCAGCCGCCGAGGCTGCTCTCTCCGCCGCATCTCTCTGGCTTCCCTTCGTTTTTTCCCTGTGTGTGCCTGTCGAGACAGAGGGAGAGAGAGAGACGCGCACACACACACACAGACAGATACATAGGGAGGAGAGAGAAAAAGGACTGAAAGCTGTCGATGCGAAATCCTCAACAGGATGCGCAGGTTTGCGTGGCAGCCCCTGCAAGTTGAAGGGCAGCGTTGGGGGTGGAGGGGGAGGAAAGGGGGCAGAGCGTTCCCTTCCTCCTGGCTCCGAGGCAAAACGGTGGCTGATCGAAGAGGCGCTAAAAATACTGGCGCAGTGCCAGAGGGCCATGTGTGAAAATCTTTATATAAAGCGGTGGGTGCACGTGCAAACCATAAACCATGCAGCCCACTTAGTAACGGCAGAGTTCCAAATATCCCCGCTTTAAAGAGCTTTTTGGAGGGAGGGGGAAAAATCAGCGGACAACTCCTGGCTAATATTCCACAACAAATAATAGCTTTATCGCTCCCTGATGCATGCTTGCTTTTAATTCCTGCTGTTCGTCTTTTTTATCGTTATTCAAAGGGATAGCTGTATTAGGACCCGAAATAACAGAGCCTTGCGGGATCCTTAAGAGTAACCAGACTACAACATTGAGTTTGCAAGACCTCAGCAGGGCTGTTACTGTCATAACCTTTTGGAGGTGATTAATGTATAGGGTCACCAGAAGTCAGAACAACACCTTTAACAAACAATATTTAACAAAATAAATGTTAAAGTATTATTGTTATTAATAGCGTTATCCGTATTGTTTTTATGCCTACTCAATTATCTCTTCCCCTTGTCCATTTAAAGATTACATTGTAAGCCACCCTGTTGAAAGGTAATGATTTATTTTGTTGCTGTTTGAATTCTTAGGTACCTCAGAGCATCACATTTACATCATTCCACATCTTAAAAGTTTCTCTCATCTGTTCCAAATAAACTGAAAATCAATTGGCCTTTAACGGATTTTTGAAACCAATTACTGTGGTATGATCTTTCACAGGAAGGCACCTACTTCATCATATGCATGGACATTAAAAAGTGTTGAATATATACACAAATATCCTGTGGAGGCGGAATTTCATTTTCAAGGTAATATTAAAGCAGGATGTAAACATCCTGAAAGAAAAGATTCTATGCATAGGTTAATAAATGGGAACTTTCAGTTTCTATCACTTCTCTACTGGACATCACCTTGTGTGTGTTTTTTTTTAATTGGGATACTTGCATGAAGGTTGAGCAGAAAGTACACACCTATCCACATTGGTAGATAGCTGGGTGATCTGAAATAGATGTGCTACTTATTTTTAACAATGACATAAAACAAAATTACCCACATATCTTTAAATTGTATAGCACACTTAAACTGTATGACACGATGACATAACCAAAATGAAGAAAGCTCAGGAGTGGGGTTTTAAATTTTTTATTTACTTTTTATAATTTTCTTTGGGGAGTGAAGTTCAGTTCAGTTTTAATATCAGAAACGAATTCCTGAGCTCAGACTTCTTTAATTCAAGATATATGTCATTTTTTGGCACCTGGACCTAATTAATGGATCTTCAATTTCTAATTAATCCTGAAGTCTGCCCACTTCTGAACTGCTTGATAACTCCATGGTTTAAGTGGAACCAGAGGTTGGGAATTTGATTCTCCACTGTGCCTCCTTGAGAGGGACTGGAGTTGATTTCTATAGGGTCCCTTCCAACTCTGCAGTTCTAAGATTATTATTGTTACAACACCATCAGTTCACTATCCTTAGATGTTTTGTTTTCTAGTGCCCAGCCCAAATGGGCCAAGCTACTGACAACCAGAATATATCACATCTACATCTAAGTATTGTGGCTTGTATTATATTTGATGGATAAAAAACATTTTGTTGTTGTTGTTTAGTCGTTAAGTCGTGTCCGACTCTTTGTGACCCCATGGACCAGAGCACGCCAGGCCCTCCTGTCCTCCACTGCCTCCCGGAGTTTGGTCAAATTCATGTTGGTAGCTTCGATGACACTGTCCATCCATCTCATCCTCTGTCGTCCCCTTCTCCTCTTGCCTTCACATTTTCCCAAGATCAGGGTCTTTTCCAGGGAGTCTTCTCTTCTCATGAGATGGCCAAAGTATTGGAGCCTCAGCTTCAGGATCTGTCCTTTCAGTGAGCACTCAAGGTTGATTTCCTTCAAAATGGATAGGTTTGTTCTCTTTGCAGTCCAGGGGACTTCAAGAGTCTCCTCCAGCACCACAATTCAAAAGCATCAATTCTTCGGCGGTCAGCCTTCCTTATGGTCCAGCTCTCACTTCAATACATCGCTACTGGAAAAACCATAGCTTTGACTATGCAGACCTTGGTCGGCAAGGTGATGTCTCTGCTATATTTGATGGAAGAAAAACATATTCCAGTGATAAAAAGAGGAATAGTTTTGCTGAGACCAATTTTGATTTTGTCCCAGCCACTTAGGAGAAAAAAGAGCAATGTAGGGCCAATTTTTGTCCCAGCTGTTTTTTATCTGTGTAGAATTCCTAAATTGTAGGTCTACTTAGGTGTGGACTCTTCAATAAGTGTTGCTTTTGAAAAAAGGAATGTTTATTTCCTAGTACATAAGTATTAAATTATGTGGCATTTTAGTGGAAATTCCAACATCGGTTTGTATAAGAATAATAAAAAATGCCTTTTCAAACTTTACTGTCAGTTCTATTTTATCTCCATGTGGTTTTTTGGTGTTTACATTTTTGTCAGATATTTAATATTATTGAAGTATTTGTGCATTTTGCCAAAAATGTTTAAGTGTGTTTAGTGTTTTTTAGAAATGAATTAAAAGGGCTTTATCAGATTATGAAGATAAGTATAATGATAATTATTTTAAACATTGTTGGGAGAAGGTGGTGGAGCAAAGTGGGGTGGCAGCTAAATTCTGTCTGAAACCTCCATCAACTTGGACTGCAACTACACCTTACAGCAACATTGGTAATTTCATATGATGGAAAAAGGTATGTTGAGCCCTGAGCTGGTGCTGGGCTCAGGGCTGAACAAGTGGCAAAAATGGATCAGCTAGAGCTGCCCCTCAGGCAAGAACAGTGTTGCTATCCAGCTAGTGCCAGGGAGATTCCTCAGGCACCTCAGAACTGGCAGACTGGTGAGGTTTTTGCCGAAGGTGCAGCTCTGGTGGTTTCTTTTCCTCCCACATGGCAAGCAAGTGAAACTGCCCCAACCCAGCCACAGGCAGTAGCAGCAGGAAGCCTCCCAGTGATGGCCAGTGAGCAGGCCAGTGACTACCCTACATCCTGCTTTAACATGAGGAATTGCATTAAGGCAGAGTGTGTGAAACAGGCAGTTTCATACCTGTTTTCAGATAATTCTGTGGGTTATCTGAAACGTGTAGTTCCTATCCTGGTTACCTGACTACTAATTGGAAACTAACTTTCTGCTTCAAGTTCTTTAATCTTATTCTAATGCCCTCTCTGAAAAAAGTTGCTGAAACAATATCAAATCCCGAGGTTATCTTAATGATAGGACTTTTGTACTGCCTATATTTTATGCATAGGTTTGCACAGCCTGTGTTATATGCCTCTCAGCAAACTTCATAGTGGTTTGTAAATAAATGACTGTTTATAGATATTCCCCTTCTGATATTGCTTCCAAATTTATCAGGAATGTTGCTTCCAAATTTGTCAGGAATGTTGTATTTTAGTACTATGTTTCTTTTACCATTCCTCATTAGCTTTACTCTAATTTTTGGTATTAACAGTTAATCATGTCGTAGTCTGCTCATGGTTTTATTTTCACAAACAGAATAGAGCTTCTCTATATTTTACTTCTGTTTGTGTCTGTTTGATCTCTATGTTGGCCGTCTGGTGATGTCCATGTAAACAATAATCTGTTAAGTCTTTTGAAGAATTATTTTGAATAAACAAACTATGAGCATCACAGAATTCTATGAGTTGTTGTTCTGCTTAATTTCTAACCTCAGAGCCAAATTCTTTTTCAAAGTTTGGTTCTGCTTTATTTCCTATTTTTGCATTTTAGTCTCCTATGATTCCTGGCACATCCTATTTTGGTATGAGATTAGTTTCCCCCTGGACACTTGCATAAAAACATTCCATTTCGTCTCCTTCAGCATCTGTAGTTGGTGTATGGAACTTGAATGATGGATGTTGTTGTGTTCTAAGGCAGCAGGTGTCTAAAACCAGAAGCAAGAGGGAGTCAATGGCCATTTTAGGTCAAACACTGAGCAATCAGAATCAGACTAGAACCAATAGTCAAGCCAAATATCATATATGTAATAGCTAATTAAGTGTCTTGCAACCTGGCAGTCTCAACTTCTGAGATTATCACTTATTTTATTTTGGATTGTTTCATCACAAGGTTTTTGAGATATACTGTAAAGCATTCAGAAATGGCTTTCTATTGTCTCATTCTGTGCAATACTAACCAGAGTTAGCCTGAGTATTATTGTCATGGTCTATGAAAGATACTGTGCCAGTATCAATTTCCCCTACTGCAACCTTTCTAGAATTTCTCCACTCCCATCACCATTGGAACTAGCAATGGGGGCTTCTTATTCATATATATGAATACAAAGTCCACTGGCACAAGTGGCCGGCTTGATTACCTCCCACCCCCCAGACCCCTCCAGACCACTTACCGTATGGTGCGTGTGGCCGGTGTGGTGCACCACAATTGTGGCAGTAGCTCAGCTGCCACAGCCATGCCTCCCTGCTCGCCCAGCCATTCTGCAGATGAGCAGGAAGACTCGTCCTCCCGTCCCCTTGCCAGAGTGGTTGGACAAGCAGGGAGGTGAGGCTGTGGCAGCTGAGCTACTGCCGCGATTGGGGCACAGAAGATGACGTCAGCCTTGCGCGCCACATGGTAAGTGGTCCAGCTGGGCCTGGGGGTGGAAGGTAATCAAGCCGGCCACCTGTGTGAGCGGGGTTTATATTTGTATTCGAAAACAAAGCCCCCATCTCTAATTGGAACTGTTAATTCTCTTCTGCTGATGTAACTGTTAACTCTTGAAGAGGATGGATACATTCTGGCCTTGAGTCTAAGCTTTTACCATTTTGCCTTGGATTACTCTGGAATGTGTCTAGGCAGTCTAGTCTTCTGGTGATATTGCTCAGCTTTCCTGACACATTCAACCTCAGCTTCTAGTTATTCATTGTTTGCTTCAGTATGTTCAGTTTTTGATGTATGTGATATCTTGAGTTGTTTTTTTTCTTAATTATACATATTCATCTGCATATATTGTGCTTTTATTCTTCATATAGTTTCTCAGATCCTCTTCCTTATTTTCATACTGAGCCTGAGGATTTGCCCATCATTCTATCCCAGACTTTCTGACTTTGACTGACAGCTACACTATATGGTCTTGCAAACCTATGTCATTCTTGCAGACCTATGTCAGCTGTAGATTTGACTTTCAACCTTCTGTGTACAAACCATGCAACCTCCCACTAAAATCTATTCTGTTTTATTGCCCTTGCCACAGTAGTCAACAACCTGTTTTCTGTGGATACAGTTTCCTGTATTAGTTTGAAATTACACTAAAATTAATTTCAATCAATCAGATTTGATTGTTGTTTAATGCTTTCAGTGATAAAAGATTTGCCACATCCAAAGCCATTAATAGACCTTGCTGATAATGTTGCTGGTTGCAATGATTGTTACTGTACAATCTTTCCCCATCTGCCCATAGAACACCAGAGCAGGCTCCTGGATAGATTCTTTATGGAAATTATCTGGCCACTGTCACTGTAAATATTGTGTTAATATTGTGATGCAGTATACGTAAGCTCACATGCTATGCAGAAAGAAATCAAGGGAAAAGGTGCCAGCCTGATTTCTCATAAACATACGGTATATGTATATCTGTTCTCTACCCACAAATGTGTACACACACACACACACACACACACACACGTGCACGTGTGTTTCCAAAAAATTACAAATGGGCTGGGCAGTTTCTAGGGCTTTGTGGGTCACATGCCCTATGTGAGCCCACAAGGTATCAAATACAAACATAACTGCCAAAAAAAAAATGGTAGTAGTGAAAAGTGGAACAAAATCAGCAAAAAAATGTGCCATTCCCCCCCCCCCTATTAAAACAAGGAGCATACACCCTTCTCAAAGTGTCTTCTTCAGTGCTACAAAAATTGGAAATATCTAACCTCCATCACTTCCTTTCATTTTCTAGCTCTTTCTCCTCTGTACACCATCTTTCTTGACATACTGGCTGCCTTGTTGTCCTCATCTAACTAATCCATGTGTCACATTTTCCTCTAGCTTCTGATTGCCATCTCTCTGGAGTTATTCTTTCCTTCCACCATATAATAAAACTTTATTTTCCCTCTAGGATCAAGCAGAAGGGCGGGGGGGGGGGGTATCCATTTCATCATTTAGTTTATAAAGAACATTCCATTGGCAGAAGGTACTTTGATTTCACCTTAAGTGTTAAATTCAGATATAGTGAGTATAACAGGACAGATAGAAACTGACCATTTCCTCTCTTTTATCTCGTAGGCCCACAGTTCCCTGAAAATGCTTCCTTAGGTGTTGGAGGCCCTGCTGAATAAAGTGGATAATAAGAGTGTTAAACTGTGGCATTGCACTTGGTTGGTCACATGAAGAATTGTTCTGCCAATATATTAACTTTATTAACTGGAGAAAACATTCTATTTCTGGAGATGAGCCTATAAATTAGACAAATAAAAAATAAGATGTAGATTATAGATTAATAGAATTGGAAGGGGCCAATAAGGCCATTGAGTCCAACCCCCTGCTAAATGGAGGAATCCAAATCAAACTAGATTTGACAGATGGCTGTCTAATTTTCTTTTTAATGCCTTCAGTGCTCACTACCTCCCGAGGTAATTGGTTCCATTGCCGTACTACTCTCACATTTAGGATTTTTTTTCCTGGTATTCCACTGAAATCTTCCTGTAATTTGAGCCCATTATTACGTGTCCTGCACTCTGGGATGATCAAGAACAGTTCCTGACCTTCCTCTATATGACAACCTTTCAAGTATTTGAAAGTGCTAATATATATCCCTTTAATCTTCTTTTCCCAAGGCTAAACACGCCCAGTTCTTTTAGTTTTTCTGCATAGGGCTTGGTTGCCAGTTTTCTGATCATCCTTGTTGCTCTTCTCTGAACTTGTCTGCATCCTTCTTAAAGTGTGGTGTCCAGAAGTGGACACAATACTTAAGATGAGGCCTAACCTCCTACCAGGGTTATTCCTCTTCCTCTATTCCTTCCCTCTTTTTATCGCCTTCTGCTAAGGGCTTCCCTCTTGAACTTTCTTAACCCACAGTCCATTAGCTCCTCGGCCGCTCCCCAAGTCCTGATCAGCTACCCATCCCAGTCTATTGGGGAACTACATGTAGACAATTTCTTCAGAGGGGTACGAGGACAGCATGGCCCGCTAATGGTGGTAGGTGAAGCAGAGGGTGTCTCTCTTGCTGTCTTCACAGTATATAAGTCTGGAAAATAACCAGAACTAACAAAGCTCAACAAATCAGGATTTGTTTTCATTTATGAAAAATGATATTGCTGTATGAACTTAAATACTGAAGGGGATTATTCAGCATCTCTTTAAGGAAGACAGGTTTTCTGTTTGATTACATAAACAGTTGACTGTGAAGTCAGTCACTTAAACTGGGAGATTTTTTGGGGAGTGAGTCTTTGCTTTCCAGTTTGCCTGCATGAGGCAAACCCTCAATAATAAAATAATGTCATGTTATATAATGTACTACGTAATTACATAACCTTAACACCAGTCATATGTGGAAAACCTACAATGACAAACATGTCTGTTTTAGTTTTGTAACACTTGTAACATGCACATATATATTTAACTCACTGCATTTTTTGTGGAGCAGCATAGGGATCCTACAGTTGTGTGCTATTTATTTTTCTATATTTAAGATATTTCTTAGCCATCTTTCTGGACAAGAGTCTTCCAAGCAGCTAACAGCATAATATGATGCATGGCTCAATGAGCATTGACAAAGTAATTTTAAACTGTTTCAAACAAAACCTGTTAAAAGAGAATATAATTTCAAAATTCCTTACTAGAAAATGCAATTAAAATAAATTAAAATTTTAAAAAGGATGAATTATTTTAAAAGTCCTTTAAATGCAGTCAAGCAGAGCAGAGCCATACTTATGTCACAAAATGGGATTCCCCTAGGTAGATGCTAGCATAGAGGAGGCTCTGAATCTAGTGTCTGCGAACTTTACTGACAGATTTAGCAAAGTTCTGAAGGCAATCTTAAATCATGGGTAGATAATATTATATGTCACTTCTCTGGTGTATGGGTGAAGCCTAAAAATTAGGAGTCCAGTCCTAAAAAATTGTGGGTGACATGATATGTTGGAAAAATCACTGATTTTTGAATTTCAGGAAGCAAATTAGCAGATGTTGGCAATTTTTTAAAACTGGTAACCAAAGATTTTGGCATGACTTCAGTTACTGAAATTACTATGGGGAGGAGGATAACCTGATCCTGCATCAATATTATTTTAATTTCTTGCCTTAATGATTTATACTTTGCAGTTTTTGTACTTTCTTGAGGTTGCTTCTTGATGCAACTCCCAAGTTCTAGAAAGTATGTTTTTCTTTGTTGTCTGCCTAGAAGTTTAATATCCAGCTTATTAACATTATGTGTATTATATCAGTGCTAACTTGCTTGTCCCAGTACAGTGCTACAATTTCATTTTCTAAAACTGGACGTGGTTGGAATTCATGAATAGCTGAATTATTTCCTTTTATTCATGAAAGGCCATACCCGAATATCAGGAAAAACATCCTAACTGTTAGAGCAGTATGAAAGTGTAACCAATTACCTTGGGAAGTAGTGAGCACTCCAGTTCTGGAGGCATTCAAGAGAAAATTCAGCAACCATCTGTCAGATCTACTTTGACTTGGATTCCTGCATTGAGCAGGGAGTTGGGCTCAATGGCCTCTTCCATATTATATTATGATAAATAATTTACACCTTGCTTCATAATATTTTCAAATGGTATCTAATGCAGTTAACTTGGTCTAAGATTGCACATATGAATCCTTCAGTCTCAGGCTAATGTAACACACTGGTTCAGTTTGCAAATATGTCATCACTGATTTTGCTGATATTATACTTCACTGATATACTTCTGGATTAGCAGCAGCAACAATAAATACCTTATAGAAGTTGGATCTTCATGAACGAGCAACCTGAAAAGTACAGAAAGAACAAAAAAGACACAAAGTAACTAATATTAATGCAAAAAAATAAAAGATTTAGAAACAAGATAGTCCAGGTTTGCTTCCTCTAGAAAGGATTAGCGTCTACAATTTTATCACCAAAGTGATAAGACCACTTCCAGCTATGACTGCTACCAGTGCTTCAACAGAAAATGAGTCCAGAAAGAACCCAAGCTATGATACTGAAAATGTGAATATATCACCAGCTTCTGCCACTGGAAATCTAGTTTATACTATTGGGGGGTAGGCAATCTCAGAGGTCTTGGTAGCCAATTTTTTACCCAAGGTTTCTGCAGTGGTCCCAAAAATTGCCATTTCTGGCCATTAAAATATATATATATATATATATATATAAACAGGGAGTGCCTCGATAGGTTCTATTTTGTTGCTTCATTTTGTAGAGGGGCTTAGAAGACCTTCTCAAGGCAAAAACCACCAGTCCTCTAGGCCTCAAGGAACAAAAATAGAATTTATGTGTGTTTTGTACCAACTGGGAGACATAGCCAAACCTTCCATGCAGGGTCTGATTTGTACTAATGTTGCAGCATTCTTAGCAGTTGCAAGAGCTGCCAACAGTGTAATAACATTAGCAGAGAGACAAGTTCTCTGTCTAGGTATTCAGTGGCTTTGATATTCTGCCATGTTTTCATAAGGAACACTTGTGGCTAATAGGTAATATCCACACTCAGGCAGCTCTTTCATCGGGGTGGGGGTGGGAGCTCTTATAGTAGTTTCAAGCCAGTATTATGCTCATTCACCTGGGAATAACAACTATTGAATGTAAGGAGACCAACATTTATAGGATCCAAAATATATCAGAGCCTTGGGATCAGGACTTCAAAACGTTTTGCCCTGGCTATTTTATGTTCTGGATTATTATTAGAAGCCTTAGCCAGAGTTTTCCCTTTATACGTTTAGAACAAAAGTCTTAAAAAGAAAACCCACTTTTTATCTTTGTTTGCATTATTGTGTTGAGCTAAAACACAGAGACCTTTTTTAGAATTTGCCTGCTGGCACAGAGGGCATAGATAGAATTGTTGATTGCCTTGAGTTAAAATATCTCTTTCACAAAAGGTCTCCCCTTACCTGTGCCAGCGGTTGCTATTCATATTTTAGATTCAATCAAAATTTAGAATATTATGGCTTCTTATTTCCTTGTAAGAATATAAAAAGTGAATAATACTTAGCCATTGCAAACCACAGGTGTATATTTGATTAAAAGGTGATGGGGTGGGAGAGAAAGAGACAAGAAATAGAAAGGGTATCTTTAAACTGGTGTCCTCTGGTCCGTGTTACCTTTATCCAGGCTTTCTATGATGGCAAGGCTGCAGTCCTCTTCATTTCCACTTTCTATTGAGATACTGTAGTTTGAAAAGGGGCTTTAAATGTTAGCTCCTTTCTCCCCCCCCTTTTTTTTTTTTGGCAGAAATTACATATTGAATACCTTGGAAAAGTGATGCACACGTTATATAAAGTTATGATTCACTAACGTTTTTGGTCACTTTCTCACAAAGCAAGCACAGCTTGAACAGGCACTATCTAAGAAAAGCTGTGATGATGACTAGAAGAACACAAAGCATCACTTCCAGGACCAAAAAAAAAAAAAGAGGCTGATGCTTTAGGAGAAAAAAATTCAAACCAAATGGCTCAAACGGAGTAAAATATTATTGCTGTAAAACTATTATTCTGTATTCTCTGTTACTCTTTTCAGAAGCAATAACTAGAACTGAATGAAAAGACAGTCATTACAAAGAACCTTTGAAAAGGAACCTTCTTTTAAAATATCTATTTCTGTGTCTGTATATATAGTGATCCAGAATAGCATGGATATGGGAGGTCAGCATGTTTTGCAGTCTGTAAATTGGCTCACCCAAATTGTTGTGTGATATTGTTTGCAACTCACTCACTCTGTCAACATGGGGCAGTCTTTCCAGGGCTAGAGGCCCACTTCTCTGCAACCTTGGGAGGACAGGAGAGCTGTCCTAGATGCCATTCTGATGCCTGTCACTTCTCGGGTTCTGTGAATGAATATGTTTATCTAATCATAAGAAGGAATATAATCCATGTGATGCCTTGTGATTGCTGCCAGCAAATGAGAGAAAGGAGAATGTTGTTTTGACTAACCTATTTGAGAAATACAGTAGAAGAAAAGATGGTTGGGTAACACTTTAGCCCTGGCTGAAATCACAGTATATTGATATTCGCATATTGATTTGTACTATAGGGAAAATAATCAGGCATAAATTTGTCATGGGAAACAATAGCAATCATAATGAGCCACACGTAGGTCCTAAATATATATTACAGAAAATATTGTGACAGCCATATGAAGGCTATAAATGACCTTTAGTCAAGATAACTATGTATTACCTCTGATACTGAAACAGAATGTCTTGGTATAACAGCAGTTGAGGAACACAAGTGGGAAGAGGCAGTTGCACTTGTGCCTGGTTTGTGGACTTCTCCTAAGCAACTGGTTGCCCACTGTATGAACAGAATGTTGGACCAGATGGGCCTCTCTTCTGATTCACCATGGCTCTTCTTACATTCTTACGAAAAGGGAATTGATTTTAATTATTTCTGTACCTCCAAAACAATAGAACTAGATCTGTCAAACCTGAAGTTGCAAAATAATGTATTAAATGTTTGCTTCTTTTATCTTCTTCAGTCCATTAAGTAATTTTGAATTTATATATAAATTATTAGTGCATCCTTAGATCCAGCAAAAGAAATACATATATGGTGAAAGAAACTTTTGCTGTTGATGGAGATTAATATCCCCACATTACATATCAATATCAGTGTGCAACTGCATTGGGATAGTCATTTAGATTCCCCTGAAACCGTTTTATGCACCTGTTGGTGGAATGTGCAATTCACATTAGTTGCCACTAAGTTGGCAGAACACTGCATCTGTTGTTTTTTTCAAGACAAATATTAAATTCTTTAAAATCATTTAATTTAAACATTGTTTATTTTTGCACATTGCCAGCATCTGCACAATAATGTTCAAACTTTTTTGTGTTCATAGAATCATAGAATATTTGAGTTGGAAGGGGACCTATAAGGCCATCGAATCCAACCCCCTGCTCAATGAAGGAATCCAAATCTATGCTTATTTTTGCTTGTGCTATAAGTAAGACTGCTCCAGCATGCATTACATTGCAAATAAATACGTAACGGTGGAGGAAAAATGAATGTCCTATAGAATTTTTTGTTCCAGAATGGAATCTTTGGTTAAACTCCTGTTTATAGTATAATCCCAACCATAAA
Source organism: Intellagama lesueurii (assembly GCA_037013535.1). Classification (NCBI taxonomy): domain Eukaryota; kingdom Metazoa; phylum Chordata; class Lepidosauria; order Squamata; family Agamidae; genus Intellagama; species Intellagama lesueurii. The sequence continues at coordinate 249,849,203 of JBAJHW010000002.1, forward strand.
GTTCTGTGTGTTCCTCCCTTGTAAACAAATTATTTGGGAAGGGAATACATACTTGTTTTACGTGTGCACATGTGCTGCCATTGCACTACTTGCAGCAGTAGCAGTTTGGTCTTCCCTGATAAACAGAAAGTTATGTTTGGGCTTAATGCTACAAACAGGATTTCAGTTTTTGTGTAGCAGAGCCCTAATACATAAATCATCACTGAGCCTACTCAGTTTATACTGGCTGAACACGTGGTATTATGGACTCTGTAGAATGAGGACACTATACCCTGGATCTCTTCATAGCAGGTTTTGTAGCATATGTATCCTAATTTGGGCAGATTACAGTTAGAATTTTATAGAATATAGTAGCCCTTCATTTAATGTATTTAACAGCTTCCATGTGATCAAGAACTGTGTCTTATCAGGATTCCTAGTCACAGAGATGCTAAGATATCCAGCCAAATTTATCGATAAATTATTTTCAGACCTTTGCATAGAACACATGAAAATATGAAAAGGAGCCTTTTCCTGCATGTATAGGGAAGTTTGGGTCCTTTCTTCTGCACAAATTTACTCACCTAAGTTCAGGTTAAGGTTTGAGTGAATGCCTGTAAAAGCTGAAGCCTCCTATTTCAAGCAGGCTGTTTGTGGGGTAACCTGGAGTTTTGTGGATTCCTCTGTTGACATGCAAAACTGCATTGGGTATTCTCTTCTACATAAAATTGGAGTTCTTCCCCCAACAGTATGTACTATTAGTAGCAAACTAAGTTTGAACATATGCATCTCTTTCCCTTGAATATGTGTATGTGTGTGTGTGCAATAAAAATTAGCATCAGCCGGGACATCATGAAGTTGTGGGGGTGATTATCAGTTACTTTAAGAGAATTAATCAGAGACTCAGCAATTCTACAGCCATCAATGCATGTAGGTATCATTCAAACCTCATCTAAGCTTAGAGCTGAACCAATTTAGACCTTGTATATTGAAAACACAGGAGATCAGCACCTGTATGAAGGATAGCCTGAGGCCACTTTGCTAGTTCACATTCTACCAGAATCTCCACTGCCACATGCACATATGGAACACATATAGAAGTAGAGCCATTTGGGCAGCCCCAGGCCTTCCAGCCCATGTTCTTACTCAAGAAGACAAAGCAAGTGTTGGTACATAGCTTGGATTATGGCCCTTCAGCCAGGTATACAAATTCTACCCGCCATAAAATTCCTCACTGGCTGTCTGTTCCCCCCCCCCCCCCGGTTGCTGCTGTTCTGTAAGAGTCCAGATTGAGAGACTTTTGCTTTATACACATTTTTAAGAGAACTAATCTAATCTGTACTTTGCAGACAAAAATGAGGATGAGATTATAAAACCTTTAGACTGTACACTTTTTGAGCTGTAGTGCTAGGCTCAATGATTGCATATAAAAATGCATATATTAGGGAGAGTTGCATCTGTGTGTGTTGATACAAAGGGGAATTGAATGATTTATCTGTCTCTGGAGAACAGCTCTGTTGGTGACTCTGCAAAATATGTCTCTCCAGGAATCTGTTAGACAGCTCCCTGGCTGGTCTAGACTTCCTTGCTTCAACTATCTGCTTCCAGTCTATTAATCAAGGCTGATGGAGCTGGACAACATTTGTGCATACTTGATAAATGTATGTGTGTGTGCACACATGTGCATGCAAACATTCATACACATGATGGAAAGAGACACATATGTTCAAACTTAGTTTGCTACTAATAATGCAAGGAGAGGCTCCAATTTTAAGATCAAGTAGGGCATGCAGGTGAAAGCTTTCCCACATGTTCTGTTGCTTTCCACAGCTCTCCCTCCAGGTGCTTTCCTCCTAGTTGGCTGCATCCAAGAGAGAAATGTGATCCTGGAGAACAGATGGAAGGAAGGCTGGCAGCCAAAGAGAGAGGGAATATTAAGAATCCTACTCATTTCCATTTATCTTTCTCTTGTTGTTTATAAAATTGGATTGCAGTGTAAGGGCCCCAGGAAAAGATAGGTAAAATATTTGGGGAATTCTATTTATTTTATTAGAAACAAGTATACAATGGCTCCTTTGCATTGTAATGCCTGCTATGCTTTGAGAATAAGGTAGGCAACACTTTACTCTTTTGAAGTGAGAAGTCTATTGCTGTTATACTCAATTTAGTGCCACCACTTGAGAAATTTATTCTGTCACTTTGTCCCTTCAAGCGTACTGGGCTAACTTCGTTGTTTCTTTGAAAACTGGTAGCTATAGTTACATGAGAATTGACACCAATCCACATTGTATGAGTAACAATGTGTTAAATTTTCCTTTTAAACAATAGTTACAATTTTAGCATTCCCACAAAGCCAAGTAAATAACCATTCTAGATTAGAAAAGGCTCTCTGAAGCCCCAGTTTCCAAGTGTTCTAACTGCACGTGTTCTTCAACTGTGCTGTGCCACCTGCCTGCAGAAACCCTAATGTTCAATCCCATTTTTGGAAAGAAGCTAAATTACAATGGGATTGCACCAATCAAAACCATTCAAAATAATGAATTTGCTTTCCTTTTTTTCCATGATAATTGTAATGCTTTGAGCTAAATCCATATTGTCCCATATTGAATAGAAGATTGCATGAACAGGACTTGTTTTTCAACACTTAGGCAAGTCCTATTGATGCAGTGGGTCTTCTCTAGTTGGGGTTAACAATTAGATCAACCCTGTTATATGTATCCTGATTAACTTTAATAAGACAAAAAACATCTCCATCATGCCACAAATTGTATATTTCATGGCCACCTAAGCTGGTGTAATTTGCCAAAAGTGTGATTAAGTGCTGAATAAAACTTGGATTGAAATAGTGGACATTATAGCCACTAGAAAAATATGGCATAGATTCTGAACCTTACACCCAACCTCTACTTTGTATGTAATTTAGACCACAGATTACATCAACTTGCCACCATCTCAAGTGGTTTGTGACTAACCTTTGATGATGCTTTGCCATGAACAATTTTCAGGCATCCACAGCAAATGCAGGTAAAGGGACCATTGGACCATACACACAAGTTCTGTTGCACCATCCCCAATAGAGACCCTCATATATTGAATACAAAGGCCTGAAGGGGGATATTAAGTGATATGGTTCCTCTTGGAACCATGTAGAATTCTCCTTGCAACTGATAATTATTGATGCTGTTGAAACTAGGAAGATCAGGGAGGTAGCTTTTGTTTACCTCTAAGTTGCCTATGGCACTATTCATCATCAAATATCACTGCTAAAACTTTATAATCTAACCAAGGATTATAAACTAACTAAACAAGCCACGCTTTTGCACAATCACAGATTTTTTGTTAATTTTCAAGGGGTGGACTGAAAAGAATAGTCTACCCTAGGGCAGTGCACTGGCTCCTATTTTGTTTAACATTTAAACCAATGATCAGCCACTTTCCCCAGACCACCGGAAATTTTTATTTATGCTAATAGTCTTGCATTTGTTGCTCAATTGGACAGTTTTCAGATGATAGAACATCTCTTAAACGATTGTATTAGAAGAAACTGGCAGATATTAGTAGAGAAACCAACTTAAACCCAAACCTCGTAAGACTTGAATATGTGCCCTTTCCCCTGAGAAAAAAGCAGGCATCTAGGAAACTTCAGGCTGCCTGGAAGAGTATCTACGTAAATCGTTGTTTTGCCCTCAAATACTATGGATCATACTCTAACTAAGAAACATTGCTAAAATAGAAAGCAAAAAGTCTCCGCAAGGAACAATATTTTTGTTGGTTATTGGGAACTAGTTGGGACACACAATCACAAACCATAAGAACTACAGCCTTGTCCGTATGCTACTCTGCAGTGGTATTTGCCAGCTATACAAGTGTGGTATAGTTCAGCTCACACAAAACAAGTAGATAGAGCACTCAGTGGCTGAAATTCTGTTAAACAGCTATGTGGGCAGAATGCTGAGTTAATGCCCACAGTAGCTACAATCACCCCAAGGCAGAAGTGGATTTACAAAGCACTTTTGCCCACACATTGTGCAGTTGGTCAAAATGGGAACTGTGTGACTGATTGTACAATCAACTTGAGCAGTCCTTATTGTCAGGGCAGAATGCCCAGCACTTTTATGAAGGCATAATGTTATGTCAATGAACAGGATTCCAGCCAATGAAAGCTGTAGAATCATTACTGGATGACTGGTGCTAACCATTATTTATAAAATCAGTTGTCTTGCAGGCATTGCACCCAGTGGCACATTGGGAGAGATAGCAGCTAATAATGAAAGACTCAAAGGATCTACATATACTTACACTCTTTGGCTACCACCCCACTTATCCCAGATTAAAATCAGGGTAAAGGGTTTGTTCAGAACATCTGTGAATCATGAAGAAACAGCAAAAACACTGTTATGGGTAGGAAAAAAAGTGCTAGCCAATTCTTAAAATGGATGGAATGCCAGAAGAGATTAGATCTTGATAATATCGAGTACTGAGTTGTTTGGAAGTCATTTAGTAGGCTATGGACTGGAGCTGAAAGAACAATGGTGAACCTGTTACCAGATAAAGAAGACAAAAATATTGTGGCATCTGCTTTAGTATTTTACAACTTTGTTCCCATTACATCTCTAACACAGAGCTCAACTGCCCTCTCACTTTTGGTAACATCATGGCTGATGAATACATGAAGGAAAAAATTATCATGAAAGCTTACAGATAATTTTGTGCCTTTTAGTTGGCCTAGTAAAAATATAACCACATTATAGACCTCTGAATTTGCACAATTATCAAACAGTGCTACTAATTTAGCATCATGTTGGGACTTAGGGCAAAATAACGGCTGTGGCAATGCAACAATAATTGCCTTTACATCATCTCAACCACACCCAATTTTCTTTATATTGTACCCAGAACTATAAAATGTGTTAAGGTGACCATAGTAGGCAATTCTTTGATGGGTAACCCATGGTAACCAAGAGAGGGGGAAATGATAAAAGCTATATTGTGTAGCTGTATAGTGGTTCCTGCCCTTGATTCAGGTAACCATGATATATCTATGTGCAATTTGCATTAGTGCTGAGAGCCACGTTGATTGGTATATGCTTCATTTTGTAGTAATTAACTGATAAAACTAGTTTGTAAGTGATACTGCTGACCATTTCTTTACAGTCAATATAACACATAAGTATTTCCCTTTTTCATATATCTGTGCACATTTCTTTACCTGTGAGTCTCTAAATATCTGCATTGTAAAGAGGTGATCAATTTAATAATTTTCTTTTTATTGGTCTGTGTTTGGTGATTTTGCTTTAATACTGAGTATCACTTCTAGGGACAGTGTAGATCAATGTACTATTGTTGCAATCAGTATGAACCTAGATACTTGTTTGTGTTACAACATAGTGAGCCAAGCTATTGTTCTTACGTGCTGTCTTGCTGTTAGTACAAAAGACTAAAACTTTTGGTTTGTGAAGCTAAGGGTAGGTGGAGTTGGTATGTGAGTGTTACAACCTAAGAGAGCAAATGGAGAGAACACACAGGATGGTGCCCACAAGCAAGAGAAGTTAGATATGGATGTTTCAGGACCTTGGACAGCTCAATAGGAGCCAATCACCGATTCCTTCCAGCAGCCTCGGCTGCAACAAGTCATTATTTATCTACAGACTCCAAACTATGGTTCCCTAGTTCTATCTGCTATGCTTCCCTTGACTCCAAAGGAAGGGTAAAGAGTCTTAAAGGGACAGCTGCCAGATCTGAACCTGAGCACTTTATTCTATTTTCATCTGCTCCCACCTGTGCACTGCACACACTTTCATATTTTTGGTAACCATGGCAAAAATATTGTAGCTTTGGTAAATTGCTCTTAAATAGGTTTCTGTGCTTCCTTCTGTACAACTAATGTTTGAACAAGGCTAAAGCAACCAAAGAGGGGGGAAACAACACAGAAACCCTGGGAAAATTACTTTTTCAACTAGCATAATACCAGTAGTTATTGTACTGGAGAATTATGAGAGCTGTTTAAAAAGTAACTCTTCCAAGCTCTTCCTTTGTTTACCAAGGTAGGTACAGCATACATAGCAACCAATTTTTGGGGTAAAAAACAACAACTGTGCAGCTATGCATGGGAAAACTATGTATGTCTCAGTGCCAGATAATAGCATGGCCTTTATTACTGACTCCTTAGCATTGCTTGCTAATAAAAACCTGTCACAAACATTTCATGATAATATTATTTTAGGCTGAGGAGATAATCATACCCACTCATCCCCAGCTCTGGGTCTGTGTGCGCCTACTCCCCTTTTCACCTCTGTTTTCACTTTATAACAAACCACAGTACAATGTTATTTCTGAACTCAGGGAAACCAATGTTTGGTGTTATTTCTGAACCATGACTGGTTCTAATAAAATTTAGTTACAAGATTACGGTATAAGATCAAACCTTGGGGAAGAAAATGATCCCAAGATTTGCTATGGCTGTTAATGTAGCTTGCATTCAAGAATCTGAAATTATAGGAAGTTTGCATATTGAAAGAAAAGGGGGAAAGCCTACACATTTTGAACTTTCAGAATAAAATGTGCTGGTGTGATCTAAGACCCAAATTCAGTCATTAGTTCCAGTTGGAGTAAGCCTACTGAATCAATAAGAGTTTTTGCTAGGGAGACACTAAAGTAAGTTCCTTTGATTCAAAGGGTCTGCTCTATTTGGGACTAACAGATGGATTTATACCAGTATTCTAATACATGAAAACAATTAAACAGAGAAGACTCTGATGACGGAAGGGTTTTAATGATCAAATATGAAATATACTACCTGCATTACCCACCACTTTGATCACTCAGGAAGTCTTCACTTTACAGAAGCATTCCTGCAAAACATGTAAAGGCACAAGATGTCATAGGAATGGGGGAGGGGGAGCAAGGACTTACGGTATCTCAACATTTCTGCTTCAAGCTGCGAACTCTGAAGTAGTCAAATTAGGCTTCCAGAAGGCTGCTGTTGTACATGCTTGGATGCTGATTGCAAGTATTATCTTAAGAGACTCATTTCTTACATTGGAAGAAAATTGCTACTCTTTTTAGAAAGCCCTGTTTTGTGCTTTCACAAGTCTTCTGATGACTTTGCAACAGCTTTGCCAGGAGGTGACTAACCATGCCATCCCTTTTTATTTTTAAGGGGTTGAATGTGGAAAGGAAAAAGACATCCTAATGTCTCGCAAAAAAGAATCCCATTCTGTTTGGGAACAAAAGGGCAGATTGCATGCAGTTTGCAGCTGCTTTGGTTTACATGCACATAAGGATGACAAGATTAAAGCAGTTTCTAGCAGAGCATATATGTTACCTTCTTCTTTTAGGACAATAATGTTGCAGGGTATCTACAAAGAGCCTGGTAGTTCTGATGAAAGAGGGCACCAGCAAAACAGCTTTACCACTGTAATGATACAAGAATGAAGGGAAAGTTTCCCCATACACTCCTTTGTAACCTTACCATACATGATGTAGCCAAAGAGTCAGTATTCTCTTTTACTATTTCGCATTTTTTAAACTTTGATAAGTTGTGGATTCCTTATTCAGGAGTGGGTAGACATCAAGTTTGCATCAAGGCTCCATTTACTTACTTACTTTACTTACTTACTCACTTACTTATTTCTACAATAATAGAACCCACCCACCCCAAATCCCGCAGGTGCTCATCTGCCAACAACAGCTAGGTACAGAGGAAATAAACTTGGAATTAAATAAATAAATAAGGACAAGCATTTTACATGTTGTTACTTTAGCAATAAAACTGAACAGATTCTACCATCTGAACACACAAAATTGTGGATAAGTTTACTCCTACTCCAAACCCAAGCTTTCTTGCTTTTACCAGTATAACTTAATATGTGGGAGAGAAATCTATTTTGTTTCATCTGTTTCCTCTAAGAATCTCTGTCTGTATTTTCAATCCATAAATAGTGGGCCTCTTTCTGGCTTCTCTTGTCTTCACAGCTGAACACCCACAACTGAGGCACCTTTTTATCTAAATTGCTTCTTTGTGTAATGTTGGAAGAGGGTGGACAGGTGAGAACATGCACACACCCTGAAAACCACCTATGTTTTTCTTTTCCTCCAGTGTTTTCTGCATTGAATCATTTAAAATGTATTTTTTCCAAACATCAAAAAAATCATTATGAAAGAGAGCTGTTACTGGTCCACACTTGCCTTTTCTTTGTATAGTTTGTCCCCCCTTTTTAATTCCCATTTATTGCTGAGATGGTATGTAGAAATAATTAAATATATGGCAATACATGAGGCATGTGAGATATAAAAGCCTCAGAGCAACTGAACAAGGCTACAAATGATAAGAGTTACCCAGTTGGGTATCCTAATTTTGCACTATTTTAGAAATTATGTCCCTCGCAAATTTATACTTAAAACTTCGTATCTGTGATGAGCTCAACCTTTACCTTAGTTCTCTTAGTTTCAATTCCCCAAACAACATGCTTGTTCAACAACCATCAATATTTTTTACCCAAGATATCTGGTTCTTGAAATTCCTAAATCTTCCATGATTTTTTAGTAAATTAAAGCTTTAGTTTATGGACATGGACATGATACAATATTAGGGGCTGGTTGCCCCTAAATGTACTTACAGTCTATGATTGCAGTCCTAAATGCACTTATTAAGGAACCCAATAGGATTTCTATGTGAGCATGCTTAGGATTTCAGGGTATATGCTGTGGAAAACACTGGAATGTCTTAGTCCCACTGATTCTGAAAAGGTTTAAAATTAAGCCTGAATGCACATTACACTCCCTATGTGAGAGCAGCCATCAACAGCTCAGAGGTCTTCTTGTAAAGAATTATGAAGCTCTCCTTTCAGCAGACTGGCAAACAGAGAAATTACAGGCCAATAGAAGTGTCTTAACTGGCTGCCTTTCTCTGCTAGTTGTTTATGTCCCCATAACTCTTTGCTTTGTGTCAATTTTCCCTGCCACTTCATCTTGAAGATATAAGGGAATTGGTTAAAACTCTGCTTGTTTTTTATCTTCCATGCATAATCACTGTGTCTGATGGGGAGAGTAGACTGTACTGTCTAATAGCCCTCCCATCTAGAGCTTGGAAATGTTACTTCTTTGCAGTACAGTAAAGGAAAAATAAAAATTTGGGAGTTCTTGTGCCAAAAAAAGAGATTTGGAGCACCATTTTTTAAATCAAGATATCTGATCAGGTCTGCCTGAAGATATTTAACCACCCCAAATAGCTCTGAGAAAAGCACTCTAAAGGGTGATGAATATGACACCTAGATCGCATATAGATGTTTCTGAATCAAGAGGTGCTTCCCACCACCTTTCTCTTCGCCCCCATCTCTCGGATCATGCATTTGTTTCATTAATGTCCTTAAAGAATATTGCTACTCCCAAACTGCTGATTGGTTTGGTTGTGCACTTAGGATAGTCCATTCATCTATGCAGTTCTTCAGCCTCCCAACTTTCTCTGAAACCATGGTACTGTCTGTCTATTCACATGCCCAGCCTGCCTCCCAGTGGTACAATTAGGTAATTTTAGACTCTAGACTTCATAGTCTGATGGAGTCGGGGTGGGGCTATTTACGTAGGGATGTCCATTATTTTGCTCCTTCCGAAATATGCTAAGCCAGCCCATCTGTATTTGAGAGGCCTTCCTGCTCATCCTGCTAAAGTGGGATACTGGATTTCACTTCCGAAGTCCTATCCTGTTGCCCCCATCTCCTATTTGCACTCTTTCCTGCCCTTGCACTAAAATTCCCACTCCACTATGTATTGTAATGTTTCATTTCTAAGAATTCACAAGCCAGGTTTCCTTGAAATGCAGTTCTAGCCTTCTTTGCCACCAACAATCTTGCTGTCAGCTACCACTATGGCGACCTCTCGTTAGTCTCTTTAGCTCAGACCAAACACATGTCAGGGCTTTCTTAGCTGTAGCACCTTAGTTGTGGAATGTCCTCCCTTCAAAGGTCTGATCGCTACCACAGCTGCCTTCATTTCAGTGTCAGGGTGCAAGTGCTGTTCATCCAAGCAATTGTTGAGGAGAGAAATCATGGCTTTCTCATCCATCCTTTAGTCAGCTGGCTTTAGGCTTAGCCATTTTAACTCTTAAATTGTTTCAAATGGTTTTAATTGTTATAAAGTATTTCAGTTGCATTCATTTCTTTTTATTTGATTTTCCTGATTTCACCTTGCTCTTAGAGATGGGCGTGAACCACACTTTGGTGCTTCAGTGCAGTTTGGTGGATCGGGCCCACAGATGTTGCACAAGCACCCCAGATTCCCCGCCCTGCCTCCTCCCATGGGCACCCACTCAGAGGCAGCGCTCAGGGCTTCCCTGCCCCACCTCCTCCTCTGAGTGGGTGCCTGCAGGAGGAAGTGGGGCAGGGAATCCAGGGCGCCTGCACAACACCTCTGGGTCCAGTCTGTTGAACCAATCTGATGTGTGGGTTGTGCCCATCTCTACATGGGGTTACAAGAAAGAAAGAAAGAAAGAAAGAAAGAAAGAAAGAAAGAAGAAAGAAAGAAAGAAAGAAAGAAAGAAAGAAAGAAAGAAAGAAAGAAAGAAAGAAAGAAAGAAAGAAAGAAAGCTCATACTAGTACTGTATAATCTGTCTTGTTTATACCAACAGGAAACTTCTCTGCATATAATTTTCATCTGAAGTAGAAAGGTCCAGTTATATGTGTACTGCCACAGTAAAAATTGTATATGAAATTCAAGCTCAGTCACAGAAAATACTAGAAGGAAAGTACTCACTGAGATCTACAGACAGATAAATACAGCACTCATCCACAGACCATACCAAAATTAAAAGTCAATCAAAGAAACATAAAACACATGATAGTTAAAATGAACACACAGAAATTAATACATATTGAACAGATAAAACTTTATTTATAAAACAAACTTTATGTTATTGAAATGGGAAGCTGAGATCTATAAAGAAGGTGCATAATTAAAAAGTTTTCAAGAATAATACATTCTTCCTCCCTCAATATACACCTTGAATGGCCGCCCAGCAAGAGATCCTGTACAGAAGTCACTATGTTCAACTCCTTTTACTCGGACAGGAATGATAGCACCATAATTGTCTTGCCTGGGCAGTCCTCATAATGCTTCTCATCTGACTATAGACAAACAATGCTTCTCTTAGCACATGGTGGAGGAGTATCTTAAAGTACAGTAAATAACTTCTCATTCTTTCCTGCCATTTTGAGTCTTTCGCCACAAAGATATTACAAAGCTTTACAAGTCATAGCTACAGAATGAGGTTTTCCCACAGAGACTAAATAAAAATTATGATACGCAACTGTAACTGCTACTACCCATGCCCAGGGTGGAGATGGCTAGGAGGGACTCCTCAGCCATAGGCCCCCTGAAGTCTAGACTCTCATCTCATTGCTGCTAGAACTGGTCTTTATTAGGGTGAGGGATTTAGCTACAAAAGTTGATGTGGCACCTTGCTTCTCCCGTCCTGACAGTCCATAGGAGGCTTAGTTGTCATTACTAGCCCCCTATCACTCAGTCCTCATCTGGGCCAAGTTCCATTTACTAAGGCTGTGGCATCTTCAGTTAGGGGCTGCAGTCTACTCTGCAACACTGACTCCGGACAGCAACGCCCTTTAGGGATGGCCAGTACAGTAATGCCATGCTGATGAAGGTCCCGGAACCCAACAGCTTATCCTGCCTCTGGAGGATCTATTGAAGGCACTCATTGTGGCACTTCCTCCACCAGCACTGCTTTTGCATCAAGGTGGATCAGGGCTCAGGTGGGCACCTGTGCCACCACACTCTCCCCCACCACACAAACATGCTTTTCCCATGGAGAAGTAGACCTACTTGCCTGTCCGTGGGTCCTGCAGACACAGTGGCTGGTCCTCACTGAAGGTGAAGAAGATGGTAGTGGGCTCCTCCAAAGTCTTGGCTCAGTCCTTCCCCTCCAAGTCCAATGAAGGTGATGAGTCCCACCCTTCCTGCTTCTCCTTTAAGCCTTGGTCCCACCAATTTATCCCCACCATCCAGGTGCAACCCATCTACCTCTGCCTCCTCACTCCCACCTGGGGCTCCACTTTCTCCTTCTGTGCCTCAAGCCTTCACACCACTGGGGTCTCCATGAGGTCTTCTGGGGGCACAGGTCTGAGGCAAACAGCCTGCTAGGGACAGCCTCACACCAACAAATTTTGCTATAATAATGTACTGTTGATTACAAATTCTTGGAATCAATATTTGTACAATAAATGTGGCTAAAACATTTGGATGTTTCTTTTTACAAGAGGAAAAATTTTACTAAGAAGTTGGCAAAGTACAATGGATTACAATAACTGACAGTTTGAACAGTATAGATTTCTATGGAACCTTGTTTCCTCACTGGATCGTTACTCTCTGGGGGCGCTATGAGCATTTCAGAAAAGAAGTGGCTTTGTTTTCACAGGAATAAAGAAAATGGCATTTCTTTAAAGACAGAGCAAGCCTAAGATTGCTATAGATTGCTGCCCATCTCTGATATTAAATATATATATACATTGGACTTAACAGTGTGCAGTGCCTTACCAGGATAAACCATCATATAAGGCTGCTTTGGCAGAACCACCTTGAGCCATTGTTTGTGACACAATGTATTGCCATGCATGTCAGCACAATTTCAGTCCCTTCTTCCAGCCAGATATAAACCAATGTTCTTTGCTGAGGCAAAACTCCCTAACATTTTGGAAACCCAAAGCTCTACATCTTTATCTCTGTCTCACCTAACAAAGCTCCTTTGTCCTTTCAAAAGGAATATCTGGAATAACTAGTATCCTTATATATTTCTGTTCAAGCTTATCTAATTTAAGAGCACTGAGCTTTCAGAGCTGAAAGAAGATGAATAAAAATATAACTCATTACAGAACCAAAAACAAGCAAGAGTTTTTTTCTTTTAATTTAGGAAGCATGTTTTCTAGTACGCTACATGTTTGTAGCAAAGATTATTTCCTTAATTTCCAGATGGAAAAAAAAAAGAAAATCCCACAATTATCACCCAATATGGCAACTCTTCTTTCTAAAGAATTTGAGAAGGATTAAGTCAATTTTGGAGCCAGCCAAAGAGCTCCGTGGTTTAGACATCTGGCTGCGAGGAGCCTGCCTCTGGCGCAGTCCCAGGGCACCCCCAGAAGAAGGGAATGCTAAACCACTTCTGAGTATTCTCTACCTGAAAAACCCTGAAATAGGGTTGCTGTAACTCAGAATTGACTTGACAGCACATGATTATTATTAAGTGAATTTTAACTTTTGGGAATTCAAAAGCACATATTAAAACAACAGCAGCGGTAACAACAACAACATTGTCTACATATGGCAAACAGCATTTGCTGAGCTTTTTTTAAAAATGGCTAAGATTATTTCTGAGATAAAGTTAAACTCAGATCTAAAATGTATTAAAATAGCAAATTACATCCAACAAGGCTTTATTAAAAACAAAACACTTGCAGGAGTGAAGGCACCAAAGGCATCAAAGAAATTATTTGTCTTCATAAACCATAATTTTGCTATTTGTTGAATTTTTCATATGTCCATCTGCGGAAAATCAAGCCATTTACTCCAAGACAAGAATGAAGTATTTGCTTGAGGAAGATCTGGTATGTCTAGTGGAATGCCTTCCAGTTTCGACCCTGGTAATTTATACGTTGATCTGCCATTTAAAATTGGGTAAAGCCCCTAGAGTGGATTACATCCTGGTTGAGCTATTACAGGCTATTTTGGACTGGTGGGCCCCAGTTCTGGCATCTTTATTTGCTTGGATCGATCATACGGCATCCATTCTAGAGCACGGTAGTCTGGCCATTATAGTTCCAATATTTAAGAAAGAAAACAGATTGGACCTCACCAAGTATCTCCTGATACGTTTGCTAAATATAATCAGTAAACTATATGTGCACCATTTGCTAGGAAAATTAGAGGACTAGTTACAAGCAGAAAATATCCTTGCAGTTGAGCAGGCTAGATTCAGACCTGGAAGGTCAACTCTGGACCAGGGCCTTATTTTTCATCATCTAGCCCAGGGGTCTCCAAACTTTTCAGTTTGAGGGCCACATCATATATTTTACACATTTTCGAGGGCCGAAGAAGGGAAGGGGAACCAAGTGGTCCCCCACCCCCACTGTCTTTGCAAAGACAGCGGGGGTGGGGGATCACTTGAGTCCCCCTTCCCTCCTCTTCCTATGCCTGGGCCAGATAAAAAGGCAAGGTGGGACAGATGTGGCCTGTGGGCCATAGTTTGGAGACCCCTGATCTAGCCCATAAATATTCCTTACCTAAAGGTGGCTCCTTGTTTTCTGCTTTTATAAATTTCAAGTCTGCATTTAACCTCATCCTGAGAGACAAACTCTGGGCCAAATTTCAGACCACTAACATTGATAGGAAACTCCTTTTGCTAATGCAGCATTTGTATGCAAGTACCCGCCTATGGGTCCTATGTAATTAAGCCGGAGTCTTGTCCAAATTAATTCCATCTTTCAATGGAGTGAAACAGGGCTGCGTTTTAGCTCCTATGTTGTTCAATTTTTACATCAATGGTATATTCGAAAATTTAACAAATCTTGATTTTCACCCTCCTAAATTTTCTACCCATCCTCCCTCAATTCTTTTATATGTCGACGATGCAGTATTGATGACTCTATCTTGTGTTGGCTTAAGATGACTTTTAAGGGCTTTCTCTTCTTATTGTAACAAAGAACAGCTAACTATTAACTACTTGAAAACTAAGGTGTTGGTTGTTAGCAGGAGAATCAAGCACAAATGGTCCATCAACAGGAATCCCATAGAGCAGGTGTCAAGTTATAAATATTTAGGTAAAATAAGTTATAAATATTTAGGTAAAATTCCTCTGGATCCTGGCTCTCCCACATAAAGTATGCAGCAATGAATGCGCAGAAAAGTGCTATTGCACTAAATAGATTTTTTTTATACTAAAAAGGGGGCAATATGTTCCATCTGTGATTCAAGTATTTAAGGCTAAAGTAATTGCACAAATGCTCTATCCGTATTCCAGTCTGCACCTCCTTGAGTTTGCCGATTCCAAATTTCTGAGAGCTACACTAGCAGTGCCTCCTTGTGTCCATAATGCAGCTCTACACCTAGAGGCAGGTTTAGTCTCCATCAGAGCACATGCCAAGCCAGTTCAATCACTGGCTAAAGCTTATTTTCTTCTCACAAGATTTAGAACCATTGACTCTATCCAACACCTTCCAATCGGAATGGAAGCGTCACCTGACAGATGAAACTCTGCAAATTGGTCTTACATCAAATACCCTTATAGCGACAGGTTATGCCAATGCCAAATCAGCCATCAAGCAAAGGTTTGGGACATAGAACTTCAAGAACATTTAGGTTCATCGGACAAATCTAGTGTTGTAAAAAACGCCTTTATACTTCCCACCTATTTGGCCAGTATAACACCATCTAAATCTAGAAGAGCTTTTATCTTAGCCAGATTTAATGTTTTGCCTTCTAAAATCTTGGAAGGGAGATTTCAGGGCATATCCTATTCTGATTGTTTATGTCCTTGTGATGGTGGTGAAGTAGAAACAGTGTGGCATGTTCTCTTATACTGTCATTTTATTGAGATCTCCGCAAGGATCTTCTCTCCCCTATTTTTCAGAAATTTCTGGGGAGATCCAATGAATTTTATATTCTTTTCCTGCTCTCTGATAAGCTTTCTTTCATTACTAGTAAAGTGGCCAAATACTGCGTAGCCACTATAGCTTGCTGCAGTCTCCTGATCACGTAAGATCTTTGAATGCCCCCATACTTGTTAGAGATTGCTTGTTTAATTTTACTTTCTAGGAGAGTTGGAGTGGCACTGATGGATGGATGTGTCTTAATTTAATCTTATATTATGTGATTGGTGTGATGTTTTAAAAGCTTTTATATCCTTCAATGCTGCTGGCTAACTTAGAACTTCTTTCTTAACTTTAATGTCTTAAAGCGTCCAGGCAGTGCATTAATGGTGACATGTATTTTCCAATGCCTTTCGGTATTATCTGATGCTATGTGATTTTATCATAATAATGTATTTTTATCTTCCTGGTCATTGACCATAATAAATAAATAAAAAGAAGAAGAAGTATTTGCTCCAAGACTGGGAGGGAGGGAGGAAGGAAGGAAGGAAGGAAGGAAGGAAGGAAGGAAGGAAGGAAGGAAGGAAGGAAGGAAGGAAGGAAGGAAGGAAGGAAGGAAGGAAGGAAGGGAGGGAGGGAGGAAGGAAGGAAGGGAGGGAGGAAGGGAGGAAGGAAGGGAGGAAGGAAGGGAGGAAGGAAGGGAGGAAGGGAGGAAGGGAGGGAGGAAGGAAGGAAGGAAGGGAGGAAGGAAGGAAGGAAGGAAGGAAGGAAGGAAGGAAGGAAGGAAGGAAGGAAGGAAGGGAGGAAGGGAGGAAGGGAGGAAGGAAGGGAGGAAGGAAGGAAGGAAGGAAGGGAAGAAGGAAGGAAGGAAGGAAGGAAGGAAAGAAAGGGAGGAAGGGAGGAAGGGAGGAAGGAAGGAAGGAAGGAGCATGAGAGGACTTCAGCTTTCAACAGTAAGATTGCTTTGGAACGGAAGTGACATTCTCAGGCCACCTCAATTTATATTATTTAATGCAGATTAATTACTCCTAAAGAAAATTAAGTTACTTTTTTTTTTTGCACTTCCAAATCAGTCCAACCTAGTGGTGTGCTTTCACACATCCTTTCAGTCAGAGGTGGACAGTGATAGGAGGAGGGAAACTCAACCCAACACTTAAGATTGAAGCACAATTCCACACACACTTGGGCATTGGACCACTTACTATTTATTTATTTTTACCCCACCTTATTTATAAATACTTTTACCCCCACCTTTCTCCTTAAAAGGACCCAAGGTGGCTTATGCTTTCAGAGCACATTGCAATTGTGTCTAACGAGAATATAGTTATTGTTATTGAATCTGCAGCTTCCTGTACCTGTATAAAGTGAACATGTATAGTATATGTGAGAAGGAGGAAGGAGTTGTGAAGGAAGATTGAGTGCCATCTCAATTAGAAGAGAGAGAAGAAGAATTCAGGAGATGTAGCTCCCCCATAGATATCAACTTAGGGGACGTGTATATACGTAGGGAGCCCAGAGAGAGAGAGGGAAGTCCAGAAGCTGAAACAATGAGAAAGGAGACGACAAAGGTTAAACCTCTAGGAGGAGAGTGAGGGGAAAGCTGGGAAGAGAAATGAAGACATGGTCAGAAAAGATAGATGGGGAGAAGAAAAGGTGGGAACGGGGAAGAAAGAGAAAGGAAAGGGGACTCCTGGAGGGCTGGGAATGAGTCTACAAGCCGAATCTCTGGACAAATGAGTGGGGAAAGTGGATGGTCCTACATGAAGAGGCTGAGAGGCAAAGACATTGCCAACCCCCACCCAAACCTTCCTATTGGGGAGAGACAGAGAGAAGGGCTCAGAGGCGCATAGAAAGAGAAAAGCGGACATTCCTACAGAGAGTGAGGAGAGGATAGATATGGATTCCCCATTTGGGACGGGGACGTGGTATGGACTTGGCGACAGCGGGTACAGGGGAATGGGATGTAACACCACCCATCCTGCTAGGACACCTCCCCCACAAGAGGCTACCTCCACCTTGAGAAGCTCAATTCACGAATTCATGCCTCTGCCTGTTTTTCCATTGTTAAATGTTTCTGAGACATTAAAGCCTGTTGCTATGATGGACCTGTGTGAAGAGGAACTAGATCCCCTGGAAGTTGTAGCTGATAATGTTAAACCAGAAATAAAGGAACACTTGGATAAAAATACAGGAAAAATTCCATTTGTCAGTTTGGAACTGGGACCTGATTCGGAACATTTCATTGAACCCGCTCACAGTATACATCTGTAGACATATTTGACAGAAGATGAACATAATATATCACCAAATGAGTGGAAAACCAAGCTGTGGTATTATGAGGGAGCTAAAAAGCTTTTGTTTTGATTAATTAGGAGGGAAATAAAATCCATATCTATGTTAGCGAAAATACCATTTGCACACAAAACATCGATAAAAATGTATTTAAGATGGCTCACGAGTTTTATAGACTGTTTATTAATTTTATTCTGCTTGCATATGCTAGTGCAGGAAGACTAGATCAGCAGGATCTGGATGACATAACAAAGCAGGATAGATAGAGAGGAGGAAAAGACTAAATGGAAAATGCTGAACTTCAGTTTGCTTCAAGTGTTTGAACTCTGAATTGTTGTCACAGCAAACCCAGCATTGGAGTCAATGCTAGAGCTTTTCATTATTTTTGAGGTCATTGTGCAAATTGTTTGACAGCTATATTTTGATTATAATTTTCATGTCTTAACTATTTCCTGCTTTCAGAATCCAGGATCTACAAAGTTCCTTAAGTGCCTGCAAAGTTCATATGCCAAGCCTATTTGTTTGCTCTTCTTACTGCACCTGAAATGCTCCATCATATTCAATAAAGAAAGACATTCCTCCACAAAGAAAAGCAAGAGGTTGTGAAGATAGGCTGCCTTTATCTTGTTGTTTGTGAAAGCTAGGTATTAGATTTAACAAGTTAAAGCCTAGGGTCAAACTATATAAAGGAAACAGCACATCATTAGAAACAGGTATTCCTTAAGTGCTGAAAGACTCTTTGTCATAATACATGCTTTCTGAGCTCCCTACCTCATAAATCAGCTTGCTTTGTTTTCTGATTGGTTGTTGGGAGGTA
This sequence comes from Intellagama lesueurii, assembly GCA_037013535.1. Lineage (NCBI taxonomy): Eukaryota > Metazoa > Chordata > Lepidosauria > Squamata > Agamidae > Intellagama > Intellagama lesueurii. The sequence continues at coordinate 249,867,879 of JBAJHW010000002.1, forward strand.
AGTATGGGCTTGTCTGTCATGTCTGATGGCTCTGTGGAATCACTATCAGCTTTCAAAGATATGCTACTTATATCACCTAATGTCACTCCAAGACATTTATACTGAGAAATTAAACTGAATAGTGTGAGAGCTGCAGCAACCAAAACATCTCTCACCCATTCCTCTCTGCATAATGTCAATCTCACCTGTTCCCCCTCCTCACTATGACAAACTGGAATACAGGTAGTCTTCTTTAGACGGCAGGTAGGGGAGCTGGTGAGGGAGGAGAGACGATGGGACTGAAAGGAGGAACAACAGACAGAGAAGCATACACTACTTCCTCTCCCACACATACTACTCACAATGTGGGACTCCTATGATCTTAGGGTGTTTCCAGATGAGACACTTATTGCACAAAACCCCCGTCCCTTATTTCCTTGTGTGTTTTTCTGCAGTGTTGCTTCTGTCTCTTTTTTTTAACTCAGAAATTTCACTAAGGAGAAAATGGAGGCTGGTGCTTCCAATGTTGTGTGTGTGCGAGAGAGTCTGATCCAAGTTCAGAATAAAAGACAAAGTAGATTCATTGCCATACTGACATTGGAGGTAGAGTGGTCCAATGTCTTTTGACTGGTAATACAAAGTTATCTAGCTCTGGAAACATGCTTTTACTACAAAAAAGGTGGGAGGTAGTTTGGCTTCAATTGCCCCTGAAGCTCCTCTTAACCAATGAGGGAAAACCTCATAGGCTTGAGGGCTTAACAGTGCAATCCTATGCATGTCTACTCAGATATAAGTTCCACAGCATTCAGTGAGGCTGGCTGCCCTCTCAGGTTAAGTGTTTATAGGATGGTAAACTAAGTCCATAAATGTCCCTGTCTGTAATAGCTGGGAGGGGAGCTGATCTCAGTGAAGAGAATCAGCTAGGGCATTGGTTCCCAACCTTGGGTCACCCAGATGTTCTTGGACTGCAACTCCCAGAAACCCCAACCAACACTGCTGGTGATGAAGGCTTCTTGAAACTGTAGTTCAAGAACACCTGGGTTACCCAAGGTTGGGAACCACTGAGCTAGAGCAATGGATTAGCCCCCGCCCCAGCCCCCACCCAATCTGTATCATGCAGAACTTGCAACTGTTTTCCAAAACACAAAAAGTTGTTTGGCATTGGAGTCATGGAACTCCTACATCACTTGTGGTTTGACTGCAGCTCTCTTTTGCAAGGAAACAGTACACAGATAAATATCTCACTGCACTTCAGTAAATTCCCTCAGCTGAGATTTTAGAAATCTGCAACTGAGATATGGAATTAATTTAGTTCTCCACATTGTGCAACAGAATGCATCAGAGAATGATGCAAACATGATTATTGGTATTCACTAGATAAACTGTCTATTTGGTATTTTATTTACGCATCTGGTTAAATCTGGGTGCATGCATCATAATTTTTTCCCAGCACATCATATTCACAGTCATTTCCTTCAGACTTTAGTGAATGTAAATGCTCTTTTTGCTTTGTAACTTTTTGCTTTAACTTTCAGGAACAAAGAAGATATTGTTGAAAAACTCGCCTTCATAATTACATTTTATCTGCAGTAATCCATAGAAGGCGAGGGGAGTTACTAATAATGTCAAACATCTTTCTCTCATTAGTTTTTTAAAAATCATGGCCCTGTGCTGCTGACATTTTCCAGCACAGTGGATAGTATTGTGGTACTTCACCAAATCTTTCAAAGCATCTTTCTTATTTAAGGTCTTGCCCAGGGTATGTTTAAATAATGCAAATTCATATAATTTCTCTGCACATAATCATCACTGTCCTGCAAGGGCCATTTCTTATGGCATTACATAGGTAGGAAAGCATAAATATGGTCTTATGTGGATTCTGTGCCATCCAGTTGTGGAACCGACTTATAGCGACCCTAAAAGGGCTTTCAAGGTGAGATATTTAAGGGATAGTTTTAGCAGTTCCACAACCCCCAGTAAGTTTCCATGGCTGAAGAGAGATTTGAACCCAGGTCTCCTGAGTCCTACTCCATCATTCTGTCTACTACACCGCACTGAGCATCATATCATATAGTATAAATATGGTCTTAACCCCTCTTTTACTGATAATCCCAAATGAGCAAAATTCTTCTCTAAGTATCTGTGCACTTGATTGTCTTGTGTATATTTTCTACTTCAGTTACAAATACCAGCTGGATCACAGAATCTGTCTCCTGCCCTGAACCCAGCAAAGACCCTTTCCCTATTGATGCTTGTCATCATGTGCCCCAACAACTTCCTTAGAAGATAGGGGTTTTAACCTCAAAAAGGGACCAACTTATGGAGAGATATCCGAGGGAAAGGAGAAAGAGAATGGAGATCTGCTGCACTCAAAGCTCCCATTCATGCTGCAAGATAAAAATAAATTTAGATGCACCTCACAGCACATCTAACTCTTTACCCTCTGGTAAGGAATATTTCTGAATCCCATAACTGAGAAAATGCAGAAGAGGCAGCTCCACTTGTGAATCAGGGCCTCTAGGACTGCAGCAGACAGCGCCCCCAGATGGAGGAGGCTCTGCTCCAGACTCAAGGGAACTGCCTTCTCACCCCACATCTTCAAGACCTACAGAAAGGCTAAATAAGTGCTTAGGTCTAGAGGAAGCCTTTTTGTGAGCTAGGGCTTCCTTAGGAGCAAATTGTCTCCATTAATCAATCTATGCGTGTATAGTGACTTAGATGTAAGTTGGTCATACCTGAGCCTTGGGTGGAGCTTTCAGTAACATGAGCCGTGGCACGCAAGCTCCCAAAGGCTCAAAGTTGAGAACTATTCAATACATTTTGTCTCTGTACCTGACAGACCTTTCTGCTAGATTCCTTGTTGCTATGCCATGCCTGTTCTGAACTGTTTATGGTTGTGCCCTATGTTTCTTTCTCATTGGATTCTTGCTGTCTTTGTCAGCTACTGAACTTTGACTCTTGGTGTTGCATTGGATTCTCCTTGTTTGCACCAACATTGTGGGTGAGGCTTCCCTGTCTGTCTGTCTGTCCAGATTATACACTATCTAGTCCCTTGAAGCATTATCACTGTTTGCATCTTCCGTGACATACATTGTTTTCTGTGACTGTGAAGGGGGATACTCCGCACTCCTTCTCATTTAGAATTTTTTTAAAAAAATGCTTTGCTCACCAAATTCCCTTGTGCTTTCTAGGAGCCTGGGAGCAATCTTGCCATGTCCTCTCTGTGAGATAATTTAGGCTGAAGGGAGGCCTATTTTCAAAACTGGAAACTGGATCCAGTTTTGGAAAGAGGCCTCTGCTAGGCCTAGAACAAGTCAGGAGCAGCCAAAAACTGCTTATGGAGGAATTTCTCCCTCATGCCACTGAAGTATATGAAGCGGGTTCCATTTTTTAAACGTAGAAAAAAATGTTGGGGAAACAGAAGCAGGTATAGCTCTCCAAGGTTACGTATGGGCACATGGAACTCTGAAAGCTGATCATTCCTAATTTAGAGGCTTGTTTCTCAGAGGCCAGGAAAAAAATAAAACTCAACCTGAAGCATTATCTCAAATCAACAAACATTTTCTCGAGATAAGTGTTTGCTTGATTTGGGCAATAACCTTTGTTGTATGGTTTTGTTTGCTTTGTTCTTTAATTGTCAAAAGCACCAGTCAGATAATGTGAGCTCATACTGGCATTTGATTGCAGAAAGCTGATTGTTCCTTTTTATTATCTTTTTAATGTGAAGCAATTAAGAGGAAAAAAGTGTTCATTTATAGTCCTTGAATTTTGATGTGAGCCAGGAGCAGACCGTTCAACTGAAATTAAAATTGGATATAGTTCCAGAATCACGATAGTGTGTCTTGTGTGTGCTAGAGCCAGAAGTCCTGTTAAAACTGCATTCAACTTCACGAATGAGGAAATGACTCAGCATGCTAGATATTAAATATGCCGAATGCTGTTTGAATTAGGTGATAGCTTACCTTACCAATGGAATTAGGTTTAGTTAAATGTCAGTAGCATGGCTTAATAGCAATGGTGGAAGATGCATAACGAATCTGACAGACCATGAGTTGCTTCTTGTCTTCAATATACACCCTACATTGTGACACTAATGGCAATAAAGAAATAATGCCTGTTTAATGACATCCAGAAAACCTGCTCCAGCTTCTGAGCATGTTTGTCAGGTTTCAGACAAAGGAATTTTAATCCGAATCATCAAATATCACCTGGAAACCAGAAGCTACAAACTGCATCAGAGAGTTGGAGCTGAAGGATATGCCAGGAGCTGCAGTCAAGGAACAAATAGAAGAAACCAGAATCAAGAAGTAGCAAGGGTTGGAGGTGTGTGACAAAGTCAGGAGGAAAGGCAAGAAAGCAAGCAGAGAATCCACAGGAATGCAGTGGAGCCAAGGAAGACGTTGCTACTTGGCTGAGGCTGAATTCTTCCTGTCAAGGAGGGTCCAGTGACCATCTTGAGTGGCAGAGGGGGTAATCTTTCACTGCCTAGGCAGAGGCTGTAACTGGAGTTACTTCCCTCCTCCAGCAGCTGCCCACTCAGATGAGGAGGCAGGGCAAGGATTCCTGCAGTGCTGCCTTTGAGTGGATGGCTGCCAGAGGAGGCAAGTACACGCTCCTGCTGCAACTGGACAACCGTGCAAAGATGAGGGAAAGAGCAGAGCACACCGGCTGATGAGTGGGGGAGCTGGCCGGGGAGGTGGGGGAAGGGAATGTGCGGCACCTGTGGTGCTGCGCTGACGAACTGGCACAAACCTCTGAATTGAGGTTCATGCTCATCTCTAGCTGTAACCCATAGTTTTGAGGCTCACCAAGTGTCTCACATGTTGTACCTAGCCTTGCAGCAAGAGATGGAGAAATGCTTCATGTTACCACCCTGCTAAGCACTTTGTGGATAAAATGTGTTCTACCTAATGTAATTTGGATGCTGCTTTATTTACAGAGGAGGTGGTAGGACTTCCATTTGGCATGCACGTTTCTGTTTGACCTGGTCATTTGGGTATCTTTTTCCTTTAAGTGTCTATTTAATGACACAGGAAAAGTCCTTAATGAGGCAATGCTGTTATCTGAAATACCAACTTTGAGCCTTAGACTGATTGGCTCCTATAACAAACTGTTTAGTTCAGTACTTTTCTACATCTTCCTCCACTAAGACGCTGTTGAAATGCAGCACAGTAGTTTCTGTTCTTTCTAAGAAAGAAGTGTGATATAAATTTGCCTTCAGATAACAAATCTGCATAATTGGTATTCTGGGAAATTTTATGCTATGTATCCATTTAATACGTAGATAGGAGCGACAAGTGTTCTTTCTGAAAAGCAATCAGGATTCAAACTGGAACTACTCTATAATGGACTACTGCTTTCTGATTAAACTGAAGTGCAGTCCTGTACAAAAGCCCCACTGTGTGACTTACTGCCAGGCAAGTACGAATAGAACTGCATCCTCGGTAAACTGATACAGCAGTATGAAAGTGCTGGGGTATTCAAAGTCTTGGATCTTCATGGCAACCTTTGACTATTTTTCTGAAGGAAGATTCTGGGAGAAAGTTTCTGAGCTAAATCACAGCTTCTTGGCATTGACAGCATTTCTGTACACAATAGTAATAATCAAGGATTAATCCAACCTGTAGTTTTAAAGAAACCAATGTGATATGTATTTCCTGAAGTATGAGTTAAACTATACATCAAATATATACATGTCAACAATAGAAACAATTCCTGAAGTGCAGAAAGATGTTAAATTATCACAGGAGTAGCTTGTCCTATCTACCATATCTTACAAATTAAGTTGCCTTGGCTGTAATCCAGTAGCAAGTCTCAACTAGAGTAAGACCGTTGAACAATGAAACTTATAAGAAGCTGAGTCACCAGATCAATGGGTCTACTTTAGTTGCAATTTAATACTAGATTCCAGCCTTTGCTTTGTGATTGGTCACCCAGAGTTCATTTTCAAGGATGTTTAGACACACAGGTGTGCCTGAATTACATGTTGGTCCTAATGTATATAATGGATTGCAGTTGTCTTTTCATATTTATGCTTCTCCAAATTTTTGGATACAATTATTTACACCAAAGTATGCAGAAGCACTTATAAAAGTTGTTATTTTGGTTACAGCATATCCAAAATGATATTTTAGTGTATTTTACAAAAAGAAATACATTCAAAATTAATATAAATTTCATGCTTTAAGATTTGTGCACAAATGGAATTCAACACAATAATGAATGAACATACAAGAAACTGATATGGTCTGGAAACAGACTGATCTTTTCCTCCCTATGAGCTATTCACAAATAGTGTTCCTGTGGATTTGATGGGGTTAGATTAGGCTATTTCAATGCATGTGCATCTCTCACTCTTTCCCAATCCCTCTGGTGTATGTGTGTGTGTTTGTCTCTCTGTGTGCATTTAATTTCATTGTAATGACAGAAGATAGTTGATCATTTTCCTGTATACAGATGACATGCTGCTGCTGTCTCATATTCACATCACTTGTCAACTGACCTGGGCTTTGTGAAAGGAAAATGAATAGAAAAGTCATTGTGTTTGGTCATATACTTTGAAAAGCATTTCTGATGAATTTGCTTGTACAAAATTGAGCTGATTAAACATGACTGTTATCTGAAGCTGGAATTTTCCAGCATAGGCAACTGGAAAAGCCATTAAGCTCAAGCTTGTTTAAAAAAATGAATCTGTTTCTGGTATATTAAAAATTGTGTGGACTCACAGGGCACTGGGAAGTTGTGCTAGTCTTGAAAATCTTATAAGTTATCTCCACTGTTTTGTATAGCAATGAAATATGGGACTTTCAAGGTGCAACTAATGTGAAGGGGGGATTTTTCCAAGATAAAATCTTAAATCCATTCTAGGAACCCTAGAAGCTCTTCTTTGGATGTGTTGAGAACCACAAGTGGAATACCTCAGAGATAACAGTCTATCTATGTTTATTTAGTTATTAGCTGAAACTAATCTGTATGTTAAAAAAAACCTGGTTCCTAAGGCAAGTGTTGAAAATTCAACCAAATTCTACCAATTATTTACCTGGTATCTGAAAATGGCTCATTTGATACATGCCTTGTTATAAATTACTGCATTAGTTCCTGGTTGTCAGGCACCAAATAGGGATGGGCCTTTTGTGTCTAAATGAAAGCCACCATTGCTACCCCCAACATGAAAGAAGCTCTCTTTCATGCAATTGGTGTTAAACACAAATGATATTTCATAAATGATTTGTGTTTATGAAAGAAGGGCAGATGAAGTTTCATCTATGTTTTGTGTTCCATCTTTCATATAACTTTTCTTTGCCTTTTCGCCTTTTCTATGCCAAGTTGCCTGAGAAATTTTTCATCCAACAGCATTGGAAGGACTGTCAGCAGCCAATCATAATATCTGGAGGGAGGGAGAACCTGGAACCCCGGGAGAAGTGCTCCTTGCTTCAGTTCTTCTTTGTGGGATTACTGTGTGCTGAACTCCTGATGCCTTTCATCTTGATCAGATATCTGTCTGCCTGCCTGCATGCTGTGCCTCCATCTTGGATTTTTTCCCCCTTTTTGGGTGGGTCCTTTCCTTTCTTTGATTAGTTTTGATGCTGCCTGGCCTACCTGTTGGACACAAAAGATGAAAAGGCATGAAATCATGGCTTCATATTCTAGTTTTTGGTTGGGGGAACTCCCCCTCCTTTATTTGCTTGCTTTCTTTTCTTTGTTTTTGGGACGGGGGCTATGTGTATTTGTTTTATTTTGCTATTTTTCCCGTGTGAGTGTGTGCTTTCCCTGTTTGATTAATTTCCAAAAACTGTTGTATGTTTTTGTGCTGAAGTGTCATTTGATATCATGAAATTTCTCAACAGACACCTTCATGAAGATCCTCCCTAGAAAATGACAGCACTTTCTGGTCTTGTGCCTGCCTTAACTAGCAGTAGTCAACAAACAGTGGAACTAAAGTTGGGGTCACCTGGAGATTTGTTTATGGCAGCTGGGTTTGCACAGAATCCTAGGCCCTTTCATTTCTCCAGCAACCTCTTTCCCAACAGATGTGGAAACTCTTCCAGCCCTACAGCTGGCTGATGTAGAAAATTCCTTCCCAGTGAAGGCAATTGGGGAAGGGCAAGGAGAAATGGCCACAATTCTCACCTGTAGACATCAAATTTCCTTCGTATTCTTCATTGTTTTAGGAATATTCTAGTGATATTTAAATAATATACCTTTATTTATCCTAGAAAATGTCCTCCTTTTGTTATGGATTTGGACTGTCATCTCTAATATACAAAAATAAATATCTAAAATATTTTGAGAAAGGTTTTAAGCAACATACAACTTTATCTTAAAGCTAAAAAATATGTTTCTGGTATAAGTGCTTGAATCTTCTGCCACCTGCTGATTGAAATAAAAAATACAAGATGCAGGTGCACCATTCAATAAAAAATATTGTTAAAAATAATGGAAATGGTTGAACTCATTATCAGTCACTATTTTCAAATACATTGTACAACTACATTTGACCAAAAAAAAAATGTAAGTTTTGTTTGCCAATTATAATTATCTAAGCAATACAGATCTGCAAGCCTGCAAAAATTATCAACAATCAATTACATAATTTCACTCTAAAGAATCAAGAAGGAATAGCATGGATGTGTACGAGAGGGATTCTCTGTTATTCTAGAGAATGAAAGATAGTGAATCCTTGGTATTGCAATAAAAGTGGTAAATATGTCTTTACAATGTACCTACCAGCTTTTGAGTATTGGGTGCTACTCCTTCCATGACTTCAAAAAAGTGTTTGCACTGCTTATATCTAGATGTCACTGAACTAAAGTCCAGTTCATAGTTTCAATATGTGGAACAAAAAGATGAAAGTAGTGATATTATCCCATATTCCCTTTTTTCATAAAATCTTCATTTACTGTACGGTCTTTGTCTACTTTGAAGTGACTGAAACTTGAACTGTATTTTATAAACAGTAACAGATTTATATATTTGAAAACACATTTAACTTATAACTGAACCTAAATTTGAAATTGATAGTTCCATGCTTACTTTAAAAAAAAACAACACAGGTATTTCTTACTTCTAATACATGACTTCTATATATATAACCTGTTTGTCTCCTTAGCTGAATCAACATTCAAAATCTGAAGAGGCTTCTAATTCTTGAGTCATACATTTGAAAGAAACATTTTCAATAAAATATTTTTAATGAAAGTTCGCACTCTGTGTGTGTGTGTGTACACACACACACATACATATAGCACGTGTAAAGCTCCCACTTCTAAAGAGGGGAAGCTGTGCAGAAAACTTTCCTGTGACCCCGACTAAAAAAGAAAAAAAAAACAATAATTACGTGCCATCAAGTTGGGTCTGACGATGGCAGTACTTTCCAGGTATAAAGCACTCAGAAGTACTTTACCATTCCCTTCTTCTGGGCGGGGTGCTCTGGGACTATATAAGTTGGATCTTCTATTAGAAGTCAAACTACTGTAGTCTGCAGTGTTTTTCCTCATTCAAGGATAAGCACAAGTATGCAATTACATATATTTTCCCATGGTTCCTGGTCTGTCCATTCTTAAGGCACAGTGACATGCTGGCGTCACACCAGAGAAAGCAGTCTGTTTTAAAGTAACTCTCTGGAATAAAATGCAAGTCGTGGCTATGAGAGAAGAAACGAGTAAATGACTCTTGACTCCAGCCCGCCGTCGGAGGAACGTCTACCTGAGCGTAGCCGGCACAGCACCGTCGAAGGTGGCTGCTCTACCGCCGCTTCGTTTTCTCCTCCTCCTCCTCCTCCCCGCCCCACTTCACCTTCTTAGCTTAGGCGCGGCGCGCGCACCCCACGAAGGAGGAGGCGGGGGCGAGGCAAGAGCAGAGAAAGGCGGGCGGAGGAGGAGGAGGAGAAGACTCGCAAGATTCGGCTGGACTCCAACTCCCACAATGCTTCGCAGACGGGCAGCTCAGTGTGAGCGGAGATCATTGGTGAGAGGAGTGCGGCCCCAGCAGACCTATCAGCTCCCCTCTCATTGTGCGGTGGCAGCAACCAACGTACACAGATTTGCGGTGGGCACGGTTGGGATTAGGCGGCTCCGGAGGCTGCCCTGTCCTCCCCTTGGGGAGGGTCGCGAAGCTCGTTGGCGGGCTCGTGTGCCAGAGCGTCCAGAGCGGAGGAACAGCTATGAATCTGGGGTAAGAAGACGGAGCACTTGCATGGCTGAGCCCCCGTTTTCTGTTCTGAGCTCTCTTGGCTTGGGTGGCAACCTGTGTGTTCACAACAACGTGTGCAGCCTTTCTTTTGTTGCCGCCATTGATGTGCTTTTAAGCCTCTTTAGGGTTGCTTCGGGACGGAGGGCGCCCAGTCGAAAGACATGGTGCTGTCTCGGGTTTTTGTCCTCCTTCACGGATTAACGTTTGTGAAGCGAAGCGTGAGGAAATACCGGAAGGCTGCCAGCTAAACAAAGCGTAGCCCCGTCCCCCGCCCCCTGCCCTTAAGTTTCCATTTATTAGGAAACCTGTCACATCTAGACTTGTAGATAAAAACAAAACTGCAGACAGTTACCTAATTCCTGACCTATTCTTCAGAGCCTTTGCAGACAACTGCAAACCTTTCAAACCTTCCCTTGAAAGAAAGGAAATAGGAGTGGTAGCCACTACTAGAATACTTATTTATTTCTTATTATTGTGGCTGCTTGGCTGGACCACACTCAGTTCCTGTCTTCTTACTATTTCTGCCCTTAGCCAAAAGAGAGGGCAGCCAGCAAGCTTTCCTCAAATGGGTGAACACGGCAGAGGTTGCTAAACGTCCAGTTTTCTGTGTCAAAGAAGACACAAATGCACACAGAAAAAGCAAAACTTTTATGTGTGTCATTCCTGCTCACCACAAATTACTTTTGGGTAGATTGGTTCTACCACAATTTCCAAAAACCTCTAGGAGTAGCTCCATGACTGTGCTGCCTCTAGATAATCAAGCATTTAACTACCCATGCATTTCCAAGTAGAAAATATTGTATCTAATTTTGCATTTAATAATCAGTGTTCACTGTAGTGTTACATTAATCTTCTGTCTTATAAATACTTTGTTTGCAATGAATTGAGAACCGCCTTCTTAGAGATAGTTCTCTGGGTGTGAAAAGTTTCAGACATGGAAGTGTGCTTGTCCTCCTGTTTTGGTGATAGACTTTTTAAAAAGATGTGTGAGTGCATTACCTATATAAAGTTCTTCTAATTTTTTTTAAAAAGAAAACAATTATAAGAGCCACCATTCATCAGACTGAAGACCTGCCTAGTCTAGCATTCTGTTGACACAATATCCAGTCAGTTGGCTACATGAAGCCTTTCATCTGGACATGAATAACAACTGCACTGATTATATATCATGTTCATCAACAAGTCAAATACCGCATACTGCCTCTGAATGTGAAAGTGATATACTGTATAGCCATCCTGACTAGTGGCTCTAATCTCTGTAGTATTTAGCCAGCTTCCTTTTTTACAGTTATCCAGCTTGCTAGCACTCCATCTTGTACCAGTGAATTTCCCTAGTACCCTTTTCCCATTAGGAAAGCATCAGTATTTCAGTAATATTTTGAAACTTGTGGGCTCAGGTATATAGGGGTTTGCAAAGAAATAAAGCAAGTCCTTTTATTTAATTTAAAAAAGCACTATTAATTTTATTCTAGTGTTTTTAAAAAGCTAGAGTATGTTGAGCATAAGGGCACTATGGGGTAGGTTGCTCCTTTTGCAAATCATCTGAACAAGTTTTAGAAACAAAGTTTGAAATCCTGTTGCATAAGTTATGTCACAGAAAGCTAATGAGGTCATCAGTCACGAAAATTTTAAATAAGTAAAAACATTCCAACCCTGCCAACCTGAATGACTCAAAGCTCTCATGGAATCTCCTTTGTCATAGGGAAGTTGTTGGGGAATGAGGGATGGGGAAGTCTTTTACTTCCCAAAATTGCCACTGCTTGAATTATTTTACTGGTAGAAGTGATTTTCATAAATTGGAGATTCTCCCCCACCATCATGTGGCCCCCAATGGCTTCCCTACGACAAAGAAGATTCTATGGTAGCCTTGGGACCTTTGGAGTGCGGGGATCAGAAATGTCTTATTTCTGAAAAACTGCTGCATCTGATAACATCATCAACATTATGTGGAATAACTGCATGAACAGGATTTTCAGCCCAAATTTGCTGAAAATCTATACTACTCTCTCTTTTTCTCCTCTTCGTATAGTCTATGCAGGACAACAGTGGATGATCCAAAACAAGCATATTAATTATTTTTTATATAATACATTAGTAGATTCCAAGCTTATAACAAACATGCAACTGAAAATGGGCAGAAGAAAAAAATGTCAGACGGAATACTATGTCTACTGTTTAATTTATATTTTTTACTGCTGTGTGAAGCCTTTAGTTGGAAGTGTGCTTAATTGGTTTGTTTAGAAATTATTCTTCATATTTTCCCATGATAATTTTATTTCAATATAAACTTTCTGTTTATGTTGCAGGGATGGTTTAAAGCTTGAAACTGAAATACTGGATGGAAAACCTAGACTGATAGTAGCTTCTTATGGTATGGATTGCTGTTTTGTCTAATGATTAATATTACAAATTGCTTATAGCTGGATTTATTCAGATAAGTTTAGCCATACACATTTAAATTCATTAATGTGTTCCAATTAAATTGAATTATTGTGGTTTGATTACACCAATATAAAGTAATATTAAAGATCTTGGCCATAGTCCAGTGATCTCAGTAGCTATTCTGCGGGTTGTACTACTTTGCATTGCAGAATATTTAATATCCTGCATCTTCACTTATTCATCATTTTGATTAATCTTAGCTGATTTTGCCAAACTAAAGACTATCAACCTAGGAAATATACTATCCTAAGAAGAAATAAGGATGTGTGACCCAGTGCTGGCTCACTTACATGGCCAGGCATGGTTACTGTTCTCTGCAATACAGTTCTGGAGGTACCTTGGCAAAAGTCTTCTGAGTTCTAGTGCTGTTTTCATGCAACCAGTTCATTCAAAGAGAATAATCCTAGAATCCTCTGTAGTGTTGCAGCATATTTTTGGATGTATTACGTTCATAAACTTGATGATGCTGTCATTTCAAACCCCATTTCAACAGCATGTTTTGTCTATAAAGTTTTTTTTAAGTAGTAACAGGCAAATATAAGTAAAGTCAGAGGAGTCTTCAACTTTTATTTTTACCTAACATTTCAAATTTAGTGTAATGGTCTGTTGAGCTACTGTTTCTTAACATGTGATGCTGTTTCCCTGAAAATAAGATCTAACCTGAAAATAAGCCCCAGTATGATTTTTCAGGAGGCTTGTAATATAAACCCTACCCCAAAAATAAGCCCCAGTTAAGTGAAACCCTGCCTTTCACCAGGGACTCATTGTGCAGCAACCAGAAGAAGGTGACATGACTGTATTTGAATAAATGTAGATTGTTGTACTTGAAAAAAATAAAACATCCCCTGAAAATAAGCCCTAATGCGTTTTTTGGAGCAAAAAATAATAAAAGACCCTGTCTTATTTTTGGGGAAACACGGTATTAAAATCAGAGCTCACTGGAATGGAATCCCTTAATTTGCTTAATCAATCATTTCAAATAAATAAAAATTAAACATTCTTAGAGAAGAAATTTTGCTTCTTACAGGGGGATTTCTTCGTGAAACTTCAGGTCTTTTGCTGTCATATAATAACTTCAGGCTTTTAAACTGTTTTGATTTGCCATTAATTTGAAATTTAGGGAAGGGAACAATATCTCTGCAAAATCACTATTAGAAAGGGCTGCCTGATCTTTTCTTCACTTTTGGCTGCTCCATTGCAAATTGAGGTTTGTGTTGTAAGTCAAGGAAAATTTTCACAAGTATAAGCATTTTGGAGGTACTGGTGGAACAGTGCTGTGATGCTAGAATACAGTGCTAACTAAATTTTTAAAAAACTAAAATATTTCCTTGTGCCGGTTGGAATCAGATTTTGGTGTGATATTCTTGCTTTTTAGCAAACTGTTTGAACAAATGAGCATTTGTGAAGTTCAGAGGCAGTACCAAGCTATGATTATTGCTGTCTAGGAACTGAAGCATCAAAAAATCTCCTTGTTTATGGCTAAGATAAAGTGTGCTGCTTATATACTGCCCCATAACTGGGACAACAGATGCCCCTTGTTATATTATGGCTTGTCATGCAACTCAGTGGGGCATAAATATTGATGATGACCCAGCAGCATTACATAATCTATATTTTATTTTAAAGGTTTTCTCCCTTTCAGGTTCTACCTCCATAGAGATCCTTAGGGAAGTCGTTGGGAGCTTCAGGGTGTGGGAAAATCTTTCATATTGGAAAGTTCCACTGGATTGGAACCACCAGTAGTGATCTGGATGGAGTTTCTAATATTAAGGGTTCCTCCTCTATCCTGAAGCTCTTGATGGGATCCCTGTGGAGCCTCAGAACCTTAAGAGGAGGATAGGAAGTTTTAATTTAAATTAAAAATTAACATTGCCAGGTGATTACATCATCAACATTTAAGCAACAGAGTTGTGCCATATGGATTTCAGGCTATAAGAGTTTAATAATTTGAGTAGGTTTCTGTTTTACTGTAGTACTTTTAAAGTGTGCACTCTCAGCCAGTTGTAAATAGTTGCATGGATATTGTATATACGTACATGTTCATAATTACTGTACAATTTAACATACAGGATCTAGAACTGCTGCCATCAGGATGTGTTCTGACTGTTACTGTTCTGATTGCTACTGTTGTTCTGACTTTTACCATTTAGCATGCTGAAATTGTTTGAGGTCTTGTTCTCATTTGTATCTGTTTTTTTCCCCTGTTCTTTTCCAGTCAGTAAATCCAAACCAAACATAAAGGTAAGGTTTTTAAATTGTCATATCTTTTTTCCTGTGTACGGAATAGATACAGCTCAAGATGCTCAGCAGTGATGTGGATTGTAAAATATCAACCATGCTCTGGTCTATTTTAAAGTCTTTGATAAGCTATAAAAGATAAGAGCCGACACATAAATAAATGTATGTAAGCATCAAAAGATAAAATCATTCACATAGAATGTTGACTGCAGCATAGTCTGTACCTAACTAGTCTGCAAAGAGTAGTTTAAAACAGTCTGCAGAAATTTGTGTTCAAAGATTTCCTGTAGAACTCAGTGGTGACTTAACCATGGGAATAGGAGAGGTTATGTGTCATTCTATTAAAGTTGTATTATGCAGCCAACCATTTCCCAAGGCTAGATAGTAGGGAGACTCAAAGCTTCAGTTTTGTTAAGTGACCACCACATAGTTCCAACTGAATTCTGCCCATTATCATAGCAAGGTATGAAATGAATCATGTTTTCAGTGCACATTTTATTACTGCTTTTTTAAAGTATAAAGGCAGTAGTCCCTTGTCCAGCAGACCGAGGCAAAGAGTTAGTCACGGAAGCAGCAAAATCAGGGAGCTGGACAGGGGACAGATTGTATTTGTCTTCAGTGTGGAAGGGATTGTCACTCTCGAATTGGCCTTCTCAGCCACACTAGACGCTGTTCCAAGTCCTCCATACAGAGCACGTTACCATAGTCTTTCAAGACTGAAGGATGCCTAAAAAAAGGCAGTAGTAAAACAATGTTTATCTAAAACTTTTATGCTCCGCTAGTATAGCTCCATTCAAAATAAGGTATAATTCTTGTCATACTACGGTAGCAGGGACAGCTGAAAAATTTCCTTAGCATGGCAAAGAAATACAATTTCATGTTTTGGCAAAAATTACAGTGTGTAAACTGTTGCTTTTTTAACAGATGTGTAATAAAAATAGAATATTAAGACCTACAGCGAGGACAAAACAGAATGGACATATTCTGAAATCAGTGCAAACATCTTGTGAAAAGAATGAATGTTTAACAAAGTACAATACTGGATCAAGACTTTCAGTGACGAAAGGTAGTAAAACCTCTGAGACTTCAGCATGTGCTAAGGAGTTATCAAAAGAACCTTGCAACAGAGACTACGCTCTTATCGTCCCAAAAGACAGCACAGCCACAAAGCCTGATAATATCAGAAGTTCAGTGAAGAAACCTTTGATAGCCAACAAAAAGTTTAAAAAGCATCCTGTTTCGGTCGAAGATCTAAGGGACAATTTGATATGCTTAACACAACAGCAGCTGGAACAGATTTTGATGGCTGTTAAAGAAGGAACCAGAGGAGTTTCCCAGGTTCAGGATGAAAAGAATGAAGAAACAAGTAAGACAATAATTTTCTACCAACAACCAAATTGTTTCCAAGTAGCTTTAGATAAGTGTGATGCTTGGAAAATAGTAATACTTTTTATATCAGAATTAATACTGATGGGTTAAAATGAGAATATTTCTTCATTGTTGAACAGTTTCTCATTGGACATATTTGATAGCCCTTTATTAGCAAAGTGACAATAATTGTATGCTCTGGTGGTGCAAAGAAAGAATCCCCTAGAATGGGTTAACCCCATCACTGCTCAGATCAGGAGACAGGAATCATGTGACATTGAAAGAGTTTTCATTGCCTCCAGTGATGTCTTCCAGCAGTCTTGTTTCCTGCCTCCACCCAGGTCAAATCCTCCACATAAGCACTGTGTATCCCTTCTTGCCTATCTAATTTTGTCTTTCTGATTTCTTCCAATTCTTATTTCTTTTCATCTTTCCTCTTCCCATTCTTTGTAGTTATTCTCTTCTCTCTATCAACCAACCGACCAAACACAACTTTTTATGTCTCTTTTTGTCTCCCCTTCTTTTGGCTGGCTGTGATGGAAAGGATAGACAGGACTCCCAAGTCCACCAATGATGATCAGGCAATGCCTGCCAAAACTCATGGAGCAAAGACCTGCATTGAGACTGTGCAGCCACTGAAACTCCTGTTCTGGTGCCTTTCCCATGACCTACCAGGCTTTCCTCCAGGTTCCTTCTCAAAGGGCCTCCTCTCTGGATTCTGGTGGAAGCCAACATCAGACCAGAGTAGCTTTCAATAATTCTGGCTCAGTTCAGGCATCCCGCCAATTGCCAAACCATGCTACAATAGGCACAATTGTTTGAACTGCCCAACAATTTCAGGTGTAATTGCTGTGTAGGCAGAGGTTTCTGCGTAAAGGAGGCTAGAATAAATTAATGAAGCTGTGTGAAGAGGAGGCAGAAATGAAAACAGAGAAGTAGTCCTAAACTATGGCTTGTATATGAGATGTTCTAAAGATCAAAGCATGTTTTGAATTCTAAACTACAATTCTTACAAGCCTTCATTTGGTCTGATGTTCAAATTGAGGCTTCGGTAATGTGCTCTTATGCAGGTCTACTGAGTTCAGTGAGGCTTACTTCTAGATAAATGTGTAGGTAGAACTGCAGCATGAACTAGTTAGATACATTTTGGACAAACAGTTGAAAATGTAAAGCGTTACCTAGAAGTTACGGCATGTGCTAACATCCTTTGTTCCATTTTCTTGAATTGCTGACCAGGAAACAATAGAGCACACCTGTACATGGAATTGTTTCAGTCAGAATTTCCCCTCATCATCCTCTAGAGGTGGTTTTTGAGTATCAACAAGGGCTGTGGGGAGGGGTAAATTTCTGTCATACTAACTGTGCAGCTCCACAATAACCCTGGATGCAGGGCTCTCCAATTTGTATCTTTTGCTCATATCCTTATATTCTGCAATCATTTTCAACGTCGTCATCATCTTTTATCTTAGACACTGTATTATTCTAATTGCATTTGTTACACCTAGCTGGGATTTCATGCTAGTGCAAATAACCACTAGAGAGTAGAAATTTTAGTTTCTTTGCAAGGTAGAGTTCTGAGCAGTGCAAACAGGAAGGGGGGAATATGAGTGACAGTATGATTCTAAAAATGCTGTCAGAAAAAAGTGTACAAATATTTCTTTTGCGGATGCTGATGGAATTATACTCAAATTATACACAACTTTACCAACTTTGTTGCCTGATCAAAGCAGGTCTAACTTTATTGCCTCAACGCTTATAGGGACTTAGGCTGACAGAATTTCATGTCCCCCAAGGAAGGAGTGCAACCAAGGGGAGGTGAAGTATCCTAGACCCATCCTTTTGTCAGAGCATCTAAAAAAGCCTCATCTTCTTTCTTTACTGATTTTTTTAAAAAAGCTACCTTTCTATAGAGTCTTTGTACTCAGCGATATCACATTTGACTTATCACAAGTTTTGCATTTTGAACAGAGCACCAGATTTTACTTTTTAAATGGAACACATTATGTTACTCACTACTTTGGACTAGCAGGAGTTTGTTATACTTTCAGTTACTCCATCTGCAAGAACAACGTGTTCCCATTCCTCATTGTGAATGTGTTACCTTACAAGTGCAGCCTTTGGAAAACACATGAAAATGCTTATTAGTTCCCTTAAGTAGCCAGTTCTGTCTGCTGCACATTGAAAATTGTGTTTTAAGAAACCATTAAAAAGCTGTGCATATGGCACCTGCAGCCTGTTTGAAGAGAGAGAATGTGAATTTGGGGAGGAGAAAATGTGTGCTTGCATTTCCTTCCTGGACAGCTGTTTCCATTTCCCTTCATTCCACTTTTCCAAATCCAAAACAAATATGCCTTTTAAAAGGGTATTTTAAAAAAATTACTTACAGACTGAATTTCTGCCCAATAGGTTGCATCTATTGTTCTGCTAAGCCCTTCCTTTCTACCTCCCAAAAAGTAACTCTGAGACACCCATTTTTTTCCATTGAACAAATAATGAATCACAGCCATAGCCATTAGGCCAAAAAAAAAAATTGCATTCTACCTTGTTACTCCAAAATGTACCTCCCTTATAAAAGTAACTCACTAAAGAGATAAATTAATTCCTAAATTTGGTTTTGAAACTAATCATTATTCTCCACATTCTCCATTTTTGAAAGGCTGTTCAAATAGTAGCTTTTAAACATAGGCTTTGTTTATTTAATTTCCTAAGTTAGATATAGTTAGGATCCCAGCATTTTCAAATATTTTATGGTTGAAATCTTATTTGTACACTCTGTGCAGGTGTCAGAGATGATGTCATAATCACTGCCAAATGTCAGGTGGTTAAAAGCTGTGGGGGATTTGGGGCACACATGACTTCATTGCTATCTATCTGAGTGGCATGCACCCCAAAATTGCCACATCATCTCCATTGTGCACACAAAGATGCACAACAGGATTTCAACCTATGCTTACTAATGTACAAGATAGCTGCATTCACATATAGCTTTGTCTGGTAGGGGAAAAGACTTGGAATGTTTCTGGAAGTACATTTACTTAGAAATAGGCCCCATTAAAATGGTTGGCTGCCCTAGTAAAGCAGAAAAGCAAAGTATGCTGCTTATATGCCACCCCAAAGCTGTTCTCTGAGCAGTTTAAAATTCAGTTATGAGGGCTGCACGTAGCTGCCCCCACAAGCTGGGTACTCAGTTTACCGACCTTGTAAGGATGGAAGGCTGAGTCAGCCTTGAGATGGCTACCTGAGTCAGGAATCAAACTCTGGTTGTGAGCAGAGTCTTAGCTGCAGTAGTACAGTTTAAGCACTGCGCCACAAGGCTCTAAATAGTAAGTACCGTGTTTCCCTGAAAATGAGACAGGGTCTTATATTAATTTTTGCTCCAAAAAACGCATTAGGGCTTATTTTCAGGGGATTTTTTTTAATGTACATCAATCTACATTTATTCAAATACAGTCATGTCACCTTCTTCTGCTTGCTGCACAATGGTGGAGGGCGGGGTTTCACTTAACGGGGGCTTATTTTTGGGGTAGGGCTTATATTACGATCACCCTGAAAAAATAATACTAGGGCTTATTTTCAGGTTAGGTCTTATTTTAGGGGAAACAGGGTACATATAAGATTACAGTTGCACAGCACAAACCTGTACATGTTTACTGAGTTCCTAAGTAATATGCTATAAAATTACAGCCTTAGTCTTACTGTTTCACGTGATATAAATAACCAGCTTTAATGTGTCTGCCTTCAGGTCAATCTTCGACAGACTGCAGCAACTAAGAAAAATAGGCCCCATTTCTGTTTCTATTGCGAGAATTGAGTACATTGTTCAGTTTGTAATTGTCCCATATGAGGGACTTTGGATTATATCCCTTGATCAAAGCAAAACAATTTGTGGGCATTTCTGTAATTTAGCAGGCTTTACTACTTCTTTAGCTGGCTAGATAGTTCTATGAGATAGGTATCTGGCTGTGGACCAAGAGGTCGGGAGTTTGATTCCTCACTGTACCTCCAGGGAGAAGAGCCAGACTGTGTCGTCATATGTGAGCTGCACAGTCCCAAGGCACCCGCAGAAGAAGGGAATTGTAAAACCACTTTTGGATATTCTTTACCTAGAAAACCCTGGAAAGGGAAGCCATAAATCAGAAATGACTTGATGGTACACAATTATTATTATGTTGCTTCTTTAAAGGATTTCATATTGAACATGTGGAACTATTTATCACAGCATTAACACAAAGAGCACTTTTTAATTTCTAGTATCCAAGAGTGCAGAGAACACTCCTGCTGATCAGAGTTCAGAAGAAAACATAATGGGTTTGCTTCAGAAGGCGGAAGTTTCATCAGCTCCAAGTGAAAGTAGTATAATTTCAGACAAAAAACAAGGAACATCCAAGCATGCTGAAGAAAAAACAATCACGTATGTAAATCTTACACACTACAGATTAGTTTGACTTTTTGAAAAATGAGTACTTCTGAAAGAGAATTTTCCATAAGCTTCAAGATGGAAGGAAGATAAAATATTTCACATTATAGTTAACATACAGGGTGGAATCTAATTAAGTCCTCTGATTGCTAGAATTGCTTCACTAGAAGAGGGAGACCATCACCCCACTTTAACATGTGCCCTCAAAATCTACTCTAGAGGATTAGGAGAACTTCTGAGGCAGATGGCAAATATAGGGACCTGTGGCAGGATGGGGGGGGGGGCAGAACTGTCAGATGGGGCTTCTACTTGTATGACAATGGATAACACCCATAGCTTGTGTCCTCAAACCTTGTGTGAGGTATTTGTGAGAACACAGGCAGTGTGACTGTGGATGTCAGGCTAAAGTATGGCTTAGTAGACGTGCATGGGTGCTGCTTCTCTTCTGTTTCGCTTTCAGTTTCCTGTGTCATCTCAACTGGGAACTGTGGTCATCATCAGTTATTGGTTAATTTCCACAAGCCAACTACATAATACATAATGGCTTACGTGGAATTAGAGTTACTGTTAACCACAGTTTGTAACTCTAGACACACAAGAAACCATGTTTAACTAAAAGCAAAACATTAAAAATTCCTTTCAGCCATTCAGGAGGATGAAAAGGAGAAAGAAGGATGGCACACAGAAGCTCATGGAGGTGCCTAGACAGATTTCTGTTAGATTCATTTCTGTAACCTATGGAATGGCAAGACATATAGATTGTTCTGTATTTTCTTGGACAATATGACATGGTTTCATGAATGCTTTATATGCTTTGATTCTGAACACAGTCATTGAATATATTATGCCTATGAATACTGACACTACTTCAATTTGGCTGCCTATTTTTTCATCCAACCATCTAGCTTTTAACAATTGAGCTTTAAGTGTCTTCTGTTTTTCCTTAGGAATTTGTGGAAGCCAGCTGACATATTTAGTACTCTAGGAGAAAGAGAGAGGGATAAAACATTGTTAGAATTAAAGAAGTCCCAATGGAAGAAGGAACTGGGTGAGTGTAATTGGCTACATGTACTGTACAGTGGTGCCTCGCTAGACGATGTTAATCCATTCCGCGGAAATCGCTGTCTTGCGAAAACATCATCTAGCGAAGCACGTTTCCCCATTGGAATGCATTGAAATCTCTTCAATGCATTCCAACGGAAAACCCGTCGTCTAGCGAAAATCTCCCATAGGGAAACATCGTCTAGCGAGCGCGGGTCCCCGTTGGAATGCACTGACAGCTATTGACCACTAGTCAATGCATTCCAATGGGGAAACCTCGTCGTCTAGCGAAAATCGCCATAGGGAAACATCGTTTTGCGAAGTGCAGTAGCGATCGCAAAAAGCCATCTAGCGATTTCCTCGTCCTGCGAGGCAATCGTCTAGCGAGGCACCACTGTATGTCTTTTCCTTTTGATGGCTGAATCCATAAGTCATTCAGATAAATATTTGTCACTGTTGTTAACATGATATGAAGTGTTAAAATAATGATCAAAATATAAGCAAAGCTATTTCTGAGTTGTTCTGATGGTGGTCTCAACCACAGTTCCTGTGTTTATCTTAGCTAAATTATTGTGGATAATTTCTGTTAATGGCACTTTCTATCTGTAATGCAGGGATAAAAATGTCAGATCTCCGCAAGATGGTTCTGACAATAAATAAATACATGGAGGGAGAGAGGCACCATTCTGACGTATTTTCTAGGTACTAAGTATCATTGAGTACTTTCAACATTAGCATACTCTGAACAAGAGCCTAAAAATGCAGTCGAGAATATAATTCCACTTTGACATTTATAAAGCTGTACATTTATTATGGGCTGGATCAGTCCATAGTCAAACAACCAGCATCTATGATCTCTCTGGTTATATATGAGGGGGCTAACTGGCATAAACTCCAGGAGGCAGTGGAAGACAGGAGGGCCTGGCGTGCTCTGGTCCATGGGGTCACGAAGAGTCGGGCACGACTTAATGACTAAACAACAACAACTGGCATATATTACTGAGATTTGGATGGATGGGCTGGGTGACATGGGCCTAACCCACAATGATAACCTGAGTATTGTAGTGCCAATTTAAAGCAAAAAGCAAAGCGTGCTGCTTATATACCACCCCATAGCGCTTAAAGCACTCTATGGATGGTTTACAAGTTAATTATGCAAGCTACACATTGCTTCCCCCCCCCCCCCCTACAAGTTGGGTACTCATTTTACTGACCTTGGAAGGATAAAAGACTGAGTCAACCTTGAGCTGGTTGCCTGGGATTGAATCCCGGGTTGTGAACACAGTTTTGGCTGCAGTACAGCAGTTTAACCACTGCACCACAAGGTTTCTTAATTCAGATTAAAAGGCTAGTGGGAAGAGGAGTTGGTGTTATCCATAAGGATGCCATCTTTCTTATGAGGAGACCCATCTGCCTGACACCAGTTTTTAGTGCCTGTACCTAGTGTATCCTAGGCTGTGGTCTATTTATTTTATTTGTTTGTTCGATTTATATACTGCCATCTGGCCTACAACCACAATGGCCCCAGAGAAATATATGTGAGAACCGCTGGATTCCAGATGTTTCTTTTAGGAGCAAGACACTGAAGAGCTTGGTGGCTGGATGGCTTCAAATGAGCTTGGAGGAAAGCAATTACCTAAACTTATTTCAGGTCAGGTTTTAGGATGGAAACAGTCTTGGAGACTCTTGTGAATTACTTGCTTTGAAAGAAAGAGAGTAGAGTGCTACCCCGGTCTTTCTTTATTCATATCAGAGCATTAAATAATTTAAAATTATGGACATATATAAAATACAGGTTAAATTAAAACAAATTGAAATGCGTAGACTATTTTTGACTAGAAGCGGGCTACTTCAGTAGTGTTATCTTGGCCATTTGCTAAATCTTCTTTTGTACAGGTGGTGGGGCATAAATTGCATGCACATAAGTGATGCATTCATTGAATTTCTGCACAGTCACAGAAAATTTCTGTATCCAAGTAGCCCCTTTTTACATGATTATTCTTTGATCTTCCTACTTCACTTTGAAATCTAGTAAATAACTTCCAGATGGTCCAGCTAGAGCCTTGTTCTGGTAGGAGGAATTCTTCAACATTCACTCATTAGACAAGATGTGTTGTTTTCATTCTCCATATGTTTAGCCTAGCCTCTTGTGATTTAATATTTAGAGCTTGAGATATATGCAGAAAACATTTCCTCAATTTTAGCTGTCATCTAGGGGGTTGGTGACCTTGAAGTAGACAGGCTTGATGCTGAATTACCTTATTTCATTCATTATTTGGTAGAACCTCTCAGTATACTTCTGGAAGGGCAATGCCAGCCAAATAATAGACTTTTTCAGTGGGGGTATGTTTCAGGCAGCCAGTAATAATGCAGCATGATTAATTAAGAGCTATATCCACTTGTTTAGCATGTGCTGATTTATACCATACAGCACTAGCATATTCTGCTGTGGAGTAGCACGGGGGCAAAGTTGTTGTTCTTATTGTTTGTGGGTGCACACTCTAGTCTAACCCAGCCAGTTTCCTAAGTATGTTATTTCTGGTGGTAACTTTCTGTTTGGTGTTTAGACAATGTTTTTTGTAGGTCAGGGTTCAATCCAAAGTGACACCCATTTGGGGCAGGGCACTGTTTCAAATTCTTGCCTTCCCTGTTAACTTGGAGTTTCCTCTCTGCTTCACTGTTGTTTAAGTGAAAAGCACAGACCTGTGTTTTTAAAGGGTTTGGTTTCAGCTAATGGTTCTTATGATATAAGAAAAAGATTTTCTAATGCAGAGGTTAGCCAGTGCTTGATGGCCTCAAGGGTTTCCCCTGGAGTGTCCAGGCAAGATCATCAGCATAGATGAAACTCCAGGATTATGGGATCATTTTTATTTGTATAAATGTTATAAAGGAAGGGTGCCATGATGCTACCCTGTGGGAGACCATTCCTTTGATTTCTCCAGCGACTGTACCTCCCTTGAAATTCAGCAAAGCTGGTCTCTGGTACTGAATCAAAAAAATATAGACAATAAAATGGGAAATTGGCTGTGATATTGGTTAACTTAAGTTTTGTAAATAAGACATGAAATATGGATAATGAGCCATTGAAAAGACTGAGATAGTTAGAGATAATGTTAGTATAGTGCATGCAGCATAGGAATGTATGAGTGTATAAATAAGAAAATTACTGTGATTGTACTATAATTTATATGTTTCTGTTCTGTTATTAATGGATTGTCAATAAAAAAATTAAAGAAAAAACAAACAACCCAGTAATCCATCTACATCTGTTTGTGGCTTTTGATACCATTGGCCATGGTATTTTGTTAGAACAGATCTGTGAGATGGAAAGAGGAGTCACAGTGTTATGGTAGTTCCACTCTCACCTGTATACCGTAGTTGATTACTGATAGTAGCTTGCTGAAACCACAGCTGTTAAGCTGCGTGGTGCCACAGGGTTCTATTCTGTCCCCCATGTTTTTTAAAATCTGTCTGAGGTCTGTAGAAGAGGCTATCAGAATTGATGGAGGAGCTCAACTCCAAGGTGCTAGACCAGTGTAATAGGCAGGATGAGAGACAGACAGACAGTAAACTGAAACAGAATGTTGACACTGTTGTGGGTTTGTGGCTCCATGATTCTTTGGTCCGAGAATCACGTGAGCAACATGTTCCAGATAGAGTAGCAGCTTGCTAGATGGACGTATAGAAATTGAATGAATGAATGAATATCAGTCCAGATACAGAGACTATTTTCCATCTTAATATACTTCATATCAGTTTCGATGTCAACACAAAAAGCGGGAAGGCTGACACTAGTCCCCATTCTATCAGTATAACATATCTCCATCCTAAAAATGGGATAGGAGAGCTCCGACAGTTGAGGGCCACTGATCCCACTTTCGTGAAGACCTGCGGTACCAGGTCTAATCCTATCACAACTGGGACAGATATACTCAGAGACATGGGTCTCCCTCTTCTGGGTGCTATTCTTCCCAAACCACAGCCACCATCCACTTACTATCCGTAAAATTGTTTGTTGCTATTACCTCTGTCAAGTGAGCCAGCAAAATCTGCCCCCTCCATGCAGACCTGCCATTCCTTACCTTCCACACAGTGATCTTCTGCCCAGATATATTTCTTCCTAAGGTGGTCTCCACCTTCCATCTGTTGCAAATCTGGACACCACCAGTCTTATATCCCAGTTCGTCTACTCCACTAAACATGCTCTACACTCACTGGACATCAGAAGGGGTCTTTCCTTTTGCATCTTGAGAACTGCCTCCTTCAGGTGTACTCAGACTACCGATTTGCTATGGATTGCACAAAGAAGGGCTACCAGTCTCATCCTAGAGATTTGTCCAAGTGGATCTAATCAACAATAATAGTCTGTGATCAGCTGTCAAACAGGCCACTCTCAGTAGTTCTATGGGCTCACTCCACAAGAATAATAGTGGTATGCACAGTCTTTCTCAAGAGAGATTCTGCTCCAATTTATTTGCAGAGCAGCAACCTGGGCACCGATGTCATGCTGCTGCATTTCTTAGGAAACATGGAACCAAGGAAACTGGAGGGAGAGCAGGCAGTATGTTTGGTGGAGAGGGGTGGGCTTCTGCCAAAAATTGGTATGAGAGCTAGGAAAGTTCCAGAACATTCTGTGCAGGTGCAGTAAAACCCATGTTTGGATACTACAAATGACCACTCAAAGAAACACAGTTACGGGTAAGCAACCTGCCCTTCCTGCCATGGAACTGAAATGGCAATAATCACCCTGTAGGATGATCTCCTGAAGGAGGCAGGTGGGCAGTGTAACCTTGTAAGCCCTCCTGGATCTTTCTGAAGCCTTTGATACTGTTGACCATGGTATCTTTCTAAGACAGCTACAGTATTGGGTTTAGGACTTGGAGGATCTGCCCTTCAGTGGTTCCAGTCCTTTCTTGAGGGCCAATCTCAGATGGTACAGCTTGGGGAGATGATGTCCACTTCTTGGGATCTCTGCTGTGGGGGTCCCTCACGGATCAGCCATTTACCCAATGCTTTTCAATATCTATATTAAGCTGCCAGGAGAAGTCATATGGAGATTTCGAGTTTGTTGTCATCAATATGTGGATGACACAAAGCTCTGTCTCTCCCTTTTTTCATCTGCAAGTGATGCTGCACAGGTCCTTGAGTGCTGTCTAGCATTGATAATGGACTGGATGAGGTCAATGAACTGAAACCGAATCCAGATAAGGTGGAGATCCTTCTGTTGAGAAGATTGTCAGACCAGTTAGATATTCACCTGACCTTGATAGGGTTACACTCCTTCTGAAGGACCAGGTTCACAGTTTAGGTTTACTCCTGTACCCAGCTCTTTCTATGGAGGCACAAATACCTCTTGTGGCCAGGAGTGCATTTTATCAACTTTAGTTGAGTATATCTGTCCCAGTTGTGATGGGATTAGCTGTGCCCCTGCCTGGGGAAGAGATGCCTAACAACAGTGGTTCATGTGTTGCTAATCTCTAAAATAAATTACTGTAACACTCTTTACATAGAGCTGCTCTTGAAGTTAGTATTGAAACTTCAGCAAGTTCAAAATGTGGCAGCCAGACTGATCAAATATACCAGGAGATATGAACAGAACTCCTCAGTCTGGGCACACCTTCATTGGCTCCCTCTCAGTTTCTGTGTCCAATTCAAGGTGCTGGTCACGACCTATAAAGCCCTAAATAGTTTAGAACCTTGATATTCGTTGAAACATCTCTCCCACAAAACAGCTGCCTGACCCACCTTCTCCTTGCAGTCCATGATGTTAAAAATTGTGACACCTAAGGAGGCCAAAAGAGATAAAACCAGGAACTGTGCTTCCCTTTGGAACAAGCTTCTGACAGAGGTTTGTCAAGTGCCTTCCCTCGCAGTTCTAAAGAAACTAATAAAAACAGCGTGCTATGTTGTATTCGTGGTTTTACTACCTGAGATGTTCAAATGTTTTAAGTTGTTTAATTCTATTTAAAGATAGGTTTTAGTGATAGGGTTTTATGTATTTTATGGTATTTATTGTATGGTAATTTTTTGCACTTGTTCATTATATGTCATTTAATGTGTTGTGAATCACTATGGGGAGGCATACAAGAATGAATGAATGAATAAATAAATAAACAAACAAACAAATAAATAAATAAATTTTCTTTAAAGATGAACAGGTGGCTTTAAAAAAGAAACTTAAAGAAACTTATGAAACAGAATCAAAATATCGATCATGGCAGAAAAGTGATACAATAAGAAGCTGCTCAGAAAAACTCCAAATGACTCATCAGGCTAAGGTCAGATAAATTATTTCAGAACTGCTTCATCTATTCATTGTTTATTTTAAAAAGTCTATATTTTTATTTATGCCCTTTGATATTAGCTAAAACTGATGTCTGCTTCTAAAGTTTCTGTGTTGTGTTGGGCCTGTTTTCTCTCTCTCAGAATAGTAGACGTACATTGAGACTGCTCCTAGGATTAGGCAGACAATCTGGAGGTTCTGAATTCAGTCCAAACATTTTTCTTTCTTTTTAAAAAAATGGTTTTAATTCATTTTCATACGGATAAGGGTTATGGTACAAATAGGGGGCCAGGTAAGGGGGGGAAGGGTAAGAAAGGGTAAAATTCCATAGAGTGAAACGTATTCTTACATCTGCTTATACAATTGTATTAAAGATAGAAATCATACAAAAGAGAAAAAAACATTAAAACAATTTTCCATGATATTTATCATTACTAATCTTCAATTTTCTTGGACCTTCTCTTTCTTTTTATCTTTAAGCTTACTAGTTTTATAGGTTTAATATTATTCTTCCATTTTATATCTATTGCTCTAATCAATGTTATAACTATTAGCTTGTGTTTATTTTATCATATATTCTTTCACCACAAAATACGTTCTTAAATTTAATCTCCACTGCTCTGTCTCCATATTCGAACCAATATTTTGTGCCCCTCTTATCATATTGTTTTTTCATTTTCCATCTTATGGACCATGCATCCATTCTCAAGAGCTTCATCCACTTCATGTATCCACTCCCGTGTCCCGTCCTCCGCAGCACGTGTCCCACCATCTCAATTCCTCTCCCCCCCCATAGTAAAGTTCACCATCTGCTGTACTTCTGCTATTGACATCTCCATAAGAGGGATTAACAAATTGGCTCTCCGCTGCATTGTACCTTCACCTTTTTCTTCTAGAACCTTCAGGGGTTTAGAATAAAATTATCTGTCCCTGTTTGTGGTTTTAAAAAATTGCTTCCCTGTCGCAGTTTCACTTCTTTCTCCGTCTTCACTGTAAGTTCCATTTGTGTCCCTACATCTTTAATTTGTTAAAATAGCCAATCCATCTCTGTTTTTATCTGGTGCAGTCTATTAAGTATAATGTTTTGAATATTCTTGAGAATGTCTTGTTCCATAATTGGAGGTATTATCTGGATTTCTTTCCAGCTTGTAGTGACCACAATAGTTATTCACAACAGTAGCTTGGGGCAGAAGGTTGACAGGAGGAAGGGCTTTTCCCAAGGCTGTTTCTGGCTGCTTCACAGATTTAAATCCATCAGTAGTTTATAGTTATATTGTCCTGCGGGAGCGAGTTTTATTGCCGCAATTGAAGCAAAGTTGTTTTTTCTCCCTCCCCCTTCCTCCTCCTCTCTTTCTGTTTCTCTCAGCCAAGCCTCAGATGAAGGGGGGGAGTGTTCGCCGGTCTGGCCAGATATAGGTCTAGTCATTTTCTCTGACAGAATACACTCACTCTCTTCATTGTTTAGGTCCTTAAGAGTTCCATGTGTAAAACAAGCCACTTACTTCAAGTTTTGATCAAGATTATTTTCCAAAATCCTTCTGTACTTTTCCGCTCTCTGCCTTTGGGACATTCACAGCTTTGTGCTAAAGATGGCACCCGGGCGGTTTCTGCTTTTCAGATTGCAACTTCAAAGAGAGGCCAATCCAGGAATCTCCTGGGCCACCTCCCTTCTCAGTCAGATTCTGTTGCTTCAGACTTTCATTTCTCCTAGTAAAAGTCCTTCCCCCCCCCCCCCAAGTTTGGAGGGGTCGAAACAGAGTGTCTTGGTCAGTTTCACGAGCCTCCTGAAACCCGACCGATCTCACTGCGAAAAAGCCCCGCCTCAATTCAATCCAAACATTTTTCCAAGTCTACCTCAAAGAAAGTGTGACATTCTTGAGATGCTTTATTCCACAAATGCTCCTAGAATTAGCTTCTATATCTAATGCAGACATTCTTTGGGTTCTTTGAATGGCCAAAATAATTGCTTAATATTGGGTTATATGATTTACCTTTTAATGCTAATGCAAAATGTAATTCTTTAGTCACCAAAGTACTTTGTTTGTAGATGGCATTTTCAGATGCTTTGAGCACTGCAACAGAAGATAGAAACATCTGTACAAGTTTAACCACTGAGGCTAGTGAAGCTTCATCCAGTGTTTCAAGCGGTCAAACTGGACAGTTCTCTAGTTTCAGTTCTCCTGATTTACCAGCTGCTATTCGAACAGCGTTTGTGTTAGGGGTAAGAATGGATTTGCATGAAGTGTTTTAAACATGATGTCTGACACTGTTCTTTTCTGCCTATGGAGATTGCTTTTGTGGTTGTTTTGAGTGGTTAGCTGGGTAGGCTTTGTTAAATTTTAGGGCAAGGATAGGATCAGTTAACATATATGGAATCACAAAAAGGATCCAGTGTGCCAGTTTGTTTTTTTCATTTTGCCTTTTATCTGTACATCATAGATCTTTCCTAAAAATGATTTTCAAACATAGTTTGAGTTCTAGTTTTAGTTCAACTTTGAATTCCATATGTACATTCTAATTAATATGCATCAAACAAACACTACTGGAAAATGCACTCTATAAATAGCTTATTTGACTATTCATCCATGTGGGTGTGTATATCTGCTGGAGGTGTACAGGTTCATTTTTTTTCAAATACAAAGGCTGAAGACAGGTTTAGTTGGAGTAAGATTAATTCACCTTTGATTTATTTGCAGACATTACACTACTAAAATGGGACACTCTGTAGAGCTCCAGTAGATATATACGCCCACGTAGGTCAATAAATTAAAAAATTAATAAAAGTACAGCTTCTCCTTCTCCTTTTTAGGAAGCCACACCAGTAGAACATCCTTTTAGTGCTGTTAAACGTGAGCAACAGAAAAAATGGCTGGAAGAGCTTGATAAACAAAGAGAAGCTGACAAACTACGGAAAATAGAAGAAAAATGTAATTTATCAAAGGTAGTTCTGGTTTTGTGAATGGTGATTTAAAATAAGAAAGTAACTATTTATAACTGAATTAACAAAAACATTTCCTTCTCTCCATTAAAATGCAATAAGGTACAGCCAAAATCTTCTTGCCAAAAGGAGGCAAGTTTTCATTTAGTATTGTGTATGTGTGTATGTGTGCACACATGTCTTTTCCACTCCAGTCACTCATGAATAACTTGAGCATCCTAGTTGATAAAATGGCCCTAGTTAATAAAATTATTTCGAGGAAGAATGTACATGAATTGCGTCACTACAGGTATGGCCATGAATCAGCTGTCTAGGAGGAAGGAAAGGGAAGGATGTTCACTTCTCCATAGCACTTTTTCTTTCATTTATATTCCTTCCTTTCTCTAAGGAGCATGAAGGATAGATGACATTGGGGGATTATGAAAACCAAACACATAGACTACGACTTCACTGGATATGTTTAATTTTCAGCCCCAGTACTAGGAACTATAATGGGGAAA
Source organism: Intellagama lesueurii (assembly GCA_037013535.1). Lineage (NCBI taxonomy): Eukaryota > Metazoa > Chordata > Lepidosauria > Squamata > Agamidae > Intellagama > Intellagama lesueurii. The sequence goes on from JBAJHW010000002.1 coordinate 249,899,276, forward strand.
GCAGAAAAACAACACAAAGTATAGAATTTACTCTGTCCATTCTTCGGTATTTAACTGTGAGCATTCAATAGTTTTCTGTATTTTCTAGTGAATTTAAAAATGTAAATGGCTGCTGTATAAGACTATTTAAAAGCAATGGTTCCATAAACATACTTCTATAAGATGTTATTCATAAGTTGTTGCCACTGAAATAGTTGTGGTAGAAGAAGGTGGGTATAAACTTGAATATTTCTTTCCTTTGTATTTCTTTAGGGTGAAGAGCATGACCGTTGGACTTTGCATTTTGATTCTTTCAGGAACCATGCAAACTCCTTTTCACAATACCCTTTAAATACAACATATAAAAAACATCATGAAGCTTTGCACCTTTCACCAGAGCCCCAGCAACAGGCTGTTTTTACACTTACACCTACAGAGGGAGAGATATTAGGAAAATCAATTGGAAACTGTATTTCAGAGCCAAGTCAGAAGGCCAGGTGAATGTTCCTTTTTTTCCTGTCAAATTACTGCCAGTGTTTCTGTACCATTTTATGTAATACTGTAGCTGAAATCCTGTTGCATAGTATAGTAAGTCACACTAGAGCAGGCCTATTGAGTCAGTGAGAATTTTGTGAGTCAACTCCATAAGTTCCATTTATTAAAATAGGCCTACTTTATTGTAATTCACTATGCTAAAATAAGTCACAACTAGAGTAGGTGTATTTGCATCAGTAGAACATAACAGAGGAGTTGACGTACCTAATCCCTACTGATTCAGTATGCCTACTGTTGCGCAGCTTGTTACACCATGCAAGAGGATTTCAGCCTATGTGTTCCTTAGAGATAATGTTCAATACATTTATTTTAGTGTATCATTTATATGTACAATTAAAGAGTAATTTTCTTCATGCTTGTTATAACACTGAATAGTATCTGTGAACAAAAAATGTATGTTAAATCTGACTTATGGAGATCCTTTCCAGAGTTTTCTAGGTAGTGATGACTCAGAGGTGATGTACCATTCCCATCTTCTGGCACACCCTGGGACTGTGCAGCTTGCCCAAGGCTACACAGGCTGGCTGTTCTCCCTGGAAGCACAGTGGGGAATCAACCTCCCAACATCTGGCTCCACAGCTAGATACCTAAACCACTGATCTATCCAGGCAGCTGCACAAAAATACTTCTATAAAATTATTGCAAATTTTATTGTTGATGTGCTGAAATGTTACATGGTCTTTAAACTACACAGAACATTGATACATTTGCTTAAATAATTGTGTCAAATTATTTTTCTATTCATAGTTTCCTTCGTTCTTATAATAATAAATGTTTTATTACGGTCGTTGACAAGCAAAAGTAAGCAACATTATTTAAATTAGGAAACATAAAATCAATCTAAAAATATCTATATACATATATATAACTACATTCATACATCTTATTAGATATCTCCTGCCTCCCTGTCATAGGCCTTGTCTATGGGCTATTGTAGCTTGCATAGAACGACAGAATTGTTACTTAGAAGCTCATAGAGCCTGTATGATCATTAAGGCCTCTGCGTGTATACACCAATTTACAGATACTATAGCTGCGCTTTGGGTGGAACCTTTCCTTCACGGATTTTGATTGCAGCAGCACAGAATTTATCTACTTTTGTCAACATATGTGAATTTTGGTTTAGCCCAGTATATCTGCCAGTGCATCGTCCTGTCAGCAAGAGCAGTGTGTAATGCGCCTACGATCGTCCAGGAAATGCCCTTATGTAAGGGTTAACGAGGACTTATCAGATACCAGAATAAAAAGCACAATGAAGTAACACATGGGAGATGGTTTCGACCTCACCAGAGTTACAGGGGCATATACGCTGGGTGTAAGGGGTGTTGTTATACTTCCGTTCCTGGACTGCTGACGGAAGTGGATTGAAGCGGGCCAGAGTAAGGGCTTTGCGTTGTTTAGGTGTTAAGGGTAAGTAGAGATATTTAGCCAGTTTGGGTGGAAGCAGTGCATTGTCAAGTATAAGCCTATTTATGATGATACCAAGGTCCTGCTGCCTTTCTGTCTCAATAATACGCTGCCTAAGATTACTCTTGGCCTTAACGTATCCCATTTGTTGGATACATTCTACCGAATAGCCGTATCTGTTGATTTTATTGTATATTGCTCTCTTCTAAGGTGACTGACGGTTATCCTGTAATACTAGTGAAGTCAGTCCAATTGGTTGAATGGTTAGTTTTAGCCAAAAGTTAAAAATAGCCAGCCAAGCTCTGGCTTCAACCTTCAGGTAGCCCACTTCAAGCCTAAGGGCTGCATTGGATACCCCTCTTGGAACTTGCAAGATAGCCCTCACAAATTTAGATTGAACTACTTCTAACTGGATAAATGAAGAGTAGGGGCCCAATTGTGCCCCATACAAGAGCTGACTAAGGGTTTAGGCCTGGAACAATCGTAGTACGGCTGGTACGTACCAGAATTTGTGTAGAATAATTTAATTTTGTGTAGTATAATTTTAATATAGCAAGGCTAGTTTTTTTGTGCTGCTTGTACCACATTGTTAGCATGAGCCTTGTGGTTTCCTTTGTATTGAAGGAGGACACCCAAATATTTGTAAGCCTTAATCTGCTCTATCTCATGCTCATCAATTAACCACTTATAGATGCTGGGCCTCTGAGCAAACACTAAAACAGTGCGTAATGCTCTCTTTAGTCCTATTGGTGTCTGTGAAATTAAGACTGCATCATCTGCATATAACAGAAGGGCTGTATGTCTATTCACTAGTTTGGGGGGATGGAACTCCAGCTGGCTGAGCGCCATTACCATTGAGTTGATGTAAAAATTAAATAACAATGGAGCTAATATGCTTCACACCATTATAGGTAGGAACCTTATCAGACAAGTGTCCTTTCTTGTTGCATCTAATTCTGAGGATTGTATTTTCATGCAGCTTATACATAAGCAGCAGAAGGCGTTGATCTATTGTGGAAGACTCTAACTTACTCCAGAGCCTGTTCGTGAAATTAAATCAAAAGCCGATCTAAGATCGATAAAGGCAGCAAATAAGGACCCTCGGGGTTTCTTAGAGTACTTATCTACTAGGTGCCTTAAAATAAGGGCATGATCCTGTGTAGATCTACCAGATCTAAATCCAGCTTGTTCATCTGCCAAAACACTCTCGGAGTCCATCCAGTCTATCAATTTCCAAGATAAATGTCTAGCATAAAGCTTACTAATTATGGGTTGTAAACTGATTGGCCTATAATTAGCTGGATTGTCTTTCTTGCCTTTTTAATAAATGGGGATAATAATGGCTGTGCCCCATTCAGATGGCATGTGAGCGTTTTGGTCAATATAAGTGAAAAGGTTTGCCAGAATTGGGGCCCACCATTCACAGTTGTTCTTAATAAGTTCGGGAGGAATACCATCACAGCCTAGGGCCTTGCCAATTTTCAATTGGTTCACAAGGTCATTTATTTCAGAGATTGATACAGGGTGCCATTCTGGTAGATTCATATATAAATGACTCTCATGAAATGAGGGATTGTCTCTTTTGGCATAAAGCTCATGGAAGTGGGCTTCCCACACTCGAGCATTAATATAGCAGTCCGTCCTAACTGAAAGATTATTGGTAGTTAATGTTATGGATTCCCAAAATGATTTCATATCTTTCCCCCTGACTTTGATGAGTTTTTCCCATTCTATCTGTTGAGCTCTACCTTTTTTTTCTTTAATTAATTTCTTATAGCCTTTCTTAAGTTGCAGCAGTTCCTCCACTTCCTTTGATGATAGATGTTTATTTTTATTTTGTTTAAATTTTGAAATTACCAGGTTTTTTGCATCAATACACTCCTTATCAAACCAGTTATAGGATTGGTCTCCAACCTTTTTGGGGCCGCGGACCGGTTGGGGGGAGCGAGCTCCGTGTGTGTGTGGGTTGCGCCTGCGGGGGGTGCGTGTCGCGCTTGCGGGGGGTGTCATGCATGCACGTGAGCGCAACATGCCCCCCGCGCATGCATGCAGGGGGGTGGAGATCCGTACCCGCGGCCCAGTTCCAGCAAGCCCACGGACCGGCACCGGGCCGCAGACCAGGGGTTGACAACCCCTGCGTTATAGGACCTGCGCTTGATAGTATGGGTTTTTCTTGAGTTGTTTGTACCAGCTAAATCTACTAGTTTATTTATTAGTGTTTTCGAATAGCGCAATTATGTTGCTACTTCAGCCCGCTTTGAGAAAGGTGGAATGGATCTCAGAGAACTAATTATTATTGAGTTGATTAGTAAAGTAAATTGAGGCTTTTCCTGACCATTTGATCCTGGAATTGGTTAGTATCATCTCAGGATTCATAGGCAAGGCCTTCTCAATATGAATATGGCATTCTTTTAACTTCAGGTGCAATTTTAATGGCAGGTGATCACTATCAATCCTGCTGTCAATCACCAGATTGATGACAGTATTCAATATGTTATGGCTGACAATCTTGTAATCTATGGTACTTATCCTCGTTCCCGACCAGAAAGAGAATTCCCCTGGTATGTCACCTGTAATCCTTCCATTTAATATATGTAGGTCAAGCCGATAAACTAGCTGTGCCAAGTTAAGACCTGCATAATTACTGATGGTATCTTTAAAGAGGCACCTAGTGACTATGGGGAAGTGTAGTCCATCAGGAGGGCATAAGTTAGAAGCAGCATAAAGAGCCAAGTCATTTGTACCCAATCTGGCATTAAAATCACCTCCAATTATCATTTTGGGGTCATCATTGGTTAACAAAAGTTTTTGAATATAGGATTCAAGGTCTTGGCAAATCTGTTCAATCTGGGCATTCCGTCTCTGTGGTGGTAAATATACATTGATGAACACTATTGCACAATGATTAAATTTGACCCTCACTGCTGCAGCATATTGATCAAGGGAGGGAAGTTTGGTCATTGTAATATGGAGCTTAGTTGAAACCAATATAAGAAGACCACGCTTAGCTCTGCCGCTCTTTTCACTTGGGGTGGCACTTATTTGATGGGCAGAGTAACCATTTACTTCAATTTCCTATGTCAGTCCATAAGATCAGGAGATAGGAGGGGATCCTGAATGTTAAGGTTAAGAGGCGTAGCCATGTTGGTCATACAAAGGTGATGCATGTCTGCAGATTGAATTGTGTTGTGGTAGAGTAGGTTGAGATACAGTTTTTAAGTGGCTAAGATGGGTAGCCATGACCTTCTCCTGAGTGGTTTGTTTCCTTTCAACAACTAGCTACCAAAAAATCCAACTCAGAGCTACAAGTGTAGCAAAAACTCCTGGCTGCAATTGGTCTTTAAATTACACAAAACATTGATACATTTGCTTAAATAATTGTGTCAAATTATTTTTCTATTCATAGTTTCCTTCGTTCAATGACTGCACTTCTGGATCCTGCTCAAATAGAGGAAAGAGAGAGGCGGCGCCAGAAACAACTAGAGCATCAGGTAGAATCAGTAACTCTTTATTTCTAGTTTTTCTACCCAAGGCAACAGGGCATTAAAGTCCGACCAGAATGAATGAATAGAGCACATAAAAAGAAGAAATGTAGCTAAGCTTCCACTGTGTTTAGAATTATGACAAAATAGCTTTTCTCATAGACACAGTAAGAAACTGTTACCTTTTGAAAGAGTTATGGAGATATGAAGTGGCTTAAACTGGACTGTTGTGGCTGTTTTCACGAGACTTATAGCATGCTCTTACATAAGTATCTGATGAAAAGCCTGTTTAAAGTAGTAGCAGAACAAAAAGGTTCTCTATTATGGTTTCCTTCTAAAGTAGTTGCTTGTAAAATATAAAAGCCCATCTTCTAAATGTCTTGCCTGTGTTGAATGTACCAGAATGTACTTTCCATTGGATACAATTAACATTGAATCTGAATGGGGTTGGAAATGTCTTTCTAATATACTTTCAAAATAATTAAAGACTTAACATTGCAGAAGCTAAAAAAGAGAAGAGTAGTAGTTTGTTTTTATTTAAAAAAACCCATAAATTTGACCCAGATAAATGCAGCCTTAATAATTGTAATTCTGACAGAGGGACTAAAAAGTATAATATTATTGACAGAATAGAGGTAGTTGAAAATAGAAAAAATATATTAATTTAATACATTATGTGTATAGATAAATCATTACATCGGTCATACCACTTCTCTCTTACAGCAATGTCCAACCTCCTTTGTTTTGTCGCTTGACTATTTAAGTAATGATTTCTTTAAATCATCACAGGAATAAACTATTTTCTTTAATAATCTTTCATTCCTCTCTGCCTTTTGCTGCCACTAACCTTCATTTGCCCCTATGTGTGTGTGTATTTGTCGTTTCGCTCAGGCCCTTGTAACAGTAGTCCATATAATCAACTCTCGGTTATTCAGCAAAATCCTTCACTCTAATACCTCTTTCGCCACTCTGTCTGATTTCTCTTTTACACTCAAGACTCCAAAACCTCCCTCTCCCCACTCTCTCCACACCAGATGCAAGACTACCTCACAAACCCACTCCTTATCTAGTTTCTTTCCCAGCCAGTCAGAACCATTCCTTTACCAGCATTTCATGTTCTTCGCTCACCCCGTTCCATCACATACTTAACAAACCGTATAAATACGTTTAAATATAACCAGGCATCATAGCCTCCTACATATCATATTATTATTATTATTATTTATTTGATTTATATACCGCCCATCTGGCAGCCAGGGCTACTCTGGGCGGTTTACAGCTGATAAAACAACAGAGTAACAAAATAATACATACAGTGGTGCCTCGCTAGACGATGTTAATCCGTTCCACGAAGATCGCTGTCTAGCGAAAACATCGTCTAGCGAAGCACGTTTTCCCATTGGAATGCATTGAAATCTCTTCAATGCGTTCCAAGGGAAAACTCAGTCGTCTAGCGAAAATCTCCCATAGGGAAACATCGTCTAGCGAGTGCGGGTCCCCGTCGGAATGCACTGACAGCTTTTGACCACTAGTCGGCGCATTCCTATGGGGAAACCTCATCGTCTAGCGAAAATTCCCCATAGGAGACCATCGTTTTGCGAAGCGCAGTAGCGATCGCAAAAAGGCATCGTCTAGCGATTCCCTCGTCCTGCGAGGCAATCGTCTAGCGAGGCACCACTGTATACAAAATAATAATAGTACAATTGGGGCAGAAGTCAAATATCATAAAGTGCAGTAAAACAAGTACAATACAATAAATTACAGTTAAAAGCATAAAATATCAGAGACCATAAGCATGGCAGTGTGATGGATGATATTTTAGCAAACACTGTTGTACCATACAGCTGTTTGTTCAGAGAAGGCCTGCTTAAATAGCCAGTTTTTTAACACCTTCCTAAATGTGCCCAGTGAAGGGACCAGGTGGAGTTCGGGTAGAAGAGAGTTCCATAGTTGTGGAGCTACCACTGAGAAGGCCCGATTTCTAGTGGTTGTTTTCCAGGCCTCTCTTGGGGTCAGAACTCTCAACTGCCCTGCCTGGGATGATCTTATAGGGTGGGCAGATCTAACTGGAAGGAGGCGCTCAGCCAGATATTGAGGTCCCAAACCGTTTAGGGCCTTATAGGTTAGTACCATTACCTTGAAACTGGTACGGAAGCGAACAGGAAGCCAGTGTAAGGCGGCCAGGGTGGGGGAGATGTGTTGGTATTTTCTAGCCCCACTCAGAAGTCTGGCCGCTGCGTTCTGGACCCGTTGCAATCTCCGTAGCAGTCCCAAGGGCAGCCCCACGTAGAGGGCATTGCAATAGTCTACTCTCGAGACTACCAGCGCATGAACCAGCGTGGTGAGGGACCCGGTGTCAAGGTAGGGGCGCGGCTGGTGACCCGCTTTAGGTGGCAATAAGCGGAACAGACCACAGACGCTACCTGTGATGTCATTGATAGCGTTGGGTCCAGAAGTACACCCAAGCTACACACTTCATATTTCGTGGAAAGAGTAACACCCCCCCCCCGAAAGACAGCAAATTTTAGCAGCTTTTCATCATGCATTTGATTTTTTAAAAAAGAAAGCCATAATGGCTCAAGTGGAAGAAAAGCAGAAGAAGAAACAACTTGAAGAAGAACAACGAAAACAGGAGGAGCAAGAAGAAGAGTATCGCCTTGCAAAAGAACAGGAAGTGATGAAGAAACAGTTTGAGGAAGATCTACTCAGACAAAAGCAAAAAGAGGTAAACATCTCACATAGTACTAGTGTAGTATATAAACTGAACAATTTGTCAAATGACGGTGGGTAAAAAAGATCAATTTACAAAATACTGGTTCTAGTTTAAAAAGGGGAGGAACTCATTTTGCTTCGTTAATGGCTCTGGGTTTGCTTTCAGTTGTGAATGTAAAAAAAAGAAGCTGCCATGGTGTTTTTCTTTTGAGTGGTAGTTATTCGAGAAGCCCTCTTGAGGGCAGCAATACTACTGCTCCCAAGGAAGCACCGCAGTACCTTCTTTTTTCATACATTCACAACAGGCAGCAAGGCTGGAGCTCAGATACGCAGCCTTAGAGCTAGCCCCTGATCCAGATGAAACAAAAGTCTGTAGGTGTGGGTCTGTGGGGTGGAGCTCTCAGCATTCTGCTTGGGGAATTCTTGGAGAACTGTGCATAGAAGAAATTGGGTAGGTATATAGTCCAAACAGCAGTACCTTGTCTGAAAAACACTTCATTCATCATTCTAAAATAATTTAATATTCCTTTTTTCCCCTCACATACATAAAAACACAAAACCACCAAAAGGTATTGGGGAGGGCCTGTGCCTTAATTTGTAGTTCTGTTTTTGTTTGGAGCTGCTGGGTCTTGAACTGGGAGCTTTTCAGGTTATGTTTAACTGCCCTGTGTGCTGAGATGCTTAACTGAATGCTGCAGTCTCTACAAAGAGAGTATAATATTTTCAGAACCTGTGCTGAGCCCACTTGTGCAAGTTGGCTGTTTTGTTCTCTTGGACAAGAAGCAAAATGTGTGCTTCTAGTTCTGTTAAAGCTTGCTGAATCAACAGTATCAGACCTAGATATTGGGTGCTAGAGAGAGAGAGTCCTGTAGAAATTCCATAGATCTCCGGGGGGGGGGGGGGGAGGGCGGAATCAAAAGCCTGTATTTGCCACAGCTGGAATTTATTCCAATTAAGGGTTAATCCCAGAACGAAACAAAACAATCTCAAACATACGATATTCATCTGAGTATCAAGATATAAATCTGTTCATTGTTGCAATAATTTCAGGCAACATCAGCTTGTCTATTTTTGAAAGCTTTATTTCTCTACATTGCTTTTATGTTTCATATGCATAAAATAGTTCAGAATTTTTGTAACATCCAACAGTCTTACAGTTGTTAGGAAAACTGTAGGCACGTATACTTAAAATATATGAATACTGAACTTAGGTTGTTGGCAAATATTTAAGTCATAAAATATAAAATGCAGGAGCAAAATACAGTTGAAAGTATAGGAGCGTAAGTACAATAAAATAATCAGAAAGAATGTTTTGAATCACGTACAAAAGCTTGTATCCTATAATGGAGATTTAAAGAGCAAAAGACAGAATACCTGTCTTAAAATATTGAAATTCTTAATAGAAAGCATGATAATTTTAAGTACTCTTTAACAGTATTTTAAAAGCATATTAAAATAGCAAAGACGTTAAAATAAAGATATATTAAGTGAAATGCATATTTTTGCCTCAAAGCATATTAAGAATACACATGCAGAAAATATTTCTAAAATTGCTCACCTCACCAATAGTAGTAGTAGTGTTCCATCAAGTCAGTTCTGACTTATGGTGACCCTTTCCAGGGTTTTTGGGGTAGAGAGTACTCAGAAATGGTTTACTATTCCCTTCTTTTGGGGGCATCCTGGGACTGTGCAACCTGCCCGAGGCTACACAGTGTTTTTTCTCTCTGATGTGGACCCCCTGCAAGTCGAAATCGACCCCTGGGGGTCCATATAGACCACTTTGGGAACCCGCTGTCAGCCTCTGGCTCTGCGGCAAGACACCTAAACCACCGAGCCAGCTAGCCACGTTAAAGTCCATTGTTGATTTTCTGGTGCTGCTTCATTATATTCTTCACTCCTCTTATGATGTTTCGCTCCTTTTTGAAAGGTATCTGTTCCCAACTGTTTTTATTCTTTTTTACTATAAGCAATTCTCTTATCTGGTCACCGAGGTTTTCTAACAGTAGAAATTTCTATATGTTCTGATACAAATCTTTGTTCACTGCAATCTGTTCAATTTCCTTAAATTGGCAACCTTTTGTTTATAAACATCTTTGTTATGACTAAATTTTAACTTTACAAGACTAGTATTTAGTGTTTTTGTTACTTATCAATAACATAATAATGAAATTCCAATTGTTCTTTACACTTTCTCAAAATATGGCACTATTGGGTTACAAAATATTCCTTTCTCCATTCAGCTGCCAAATGTTTTCCTTTGAATCACATCACTTTGTTTACATTACAAGCAAAACCTGTCACACAGTGAATGAAATACTTCAAAGCCATGTTATTTCACTGTCCTTGGTCTCAGCAGGCTGGAAGCAACATGCTTGTTTTTGGAAACAACTGACTCAAAATCACATTTTAAAAGCATTTTCATTTTCAAAGTACTTTCCTCCTTCAACTCTCCATAATCATTTCAGCACTCCATAAACTCAAATTTCAAATGATGACAGAGAGGATCTTCCTACACTCTGGTGTATTACATTATCCTTTGTGCTCTTGTCTCCTAGTTATTTTTATCTTATGCTTTGATCCCAAGTTTAGGTTTCTCCTCCAGCTCATGGCTGTTACCCAAAGCCCAGACTTTGCATCATCCCTGTCCAGAAAATCTATACTCCATTAGCTGATACAAGGATATAGTTTTAAGTGAAAATCTCTTTTCAAGATGTCAATATAAATATATGTTTATTTTCACATTTTACCTCCTTTAAAAATCCACATAATATGCAAATCAAATGGCTTGTGTTTATGACAACTTCAAGATTTCCTTGTTCCTGCATTAAACATCTCCTGTCTGTATCTTCTTTCTCATGTTAGGAAATGATGGTCCTTAAAACTAATGAACTATATCAGACAATGCAAAGAGCTCAAGAGCAGGCTCAGAGATTAAAACAGGAACAGCGTATTAAAGAACTAGCTGAGAAAGGACATGATATTTCCAAACTGCAGAAGAATTTTGGTGGTGGTAAGTACCAGCTTTAAATTGTGTTATTATACAGAGCTGAGCAGATCTGTGTCTCATTGCTACTGGGTAACTAAACACAAATAATAAAATATAAGCTGCTTTCTACTGCTTTTGATTACTGATTTTCAAGGGCCTGTGGTTGTCATAAAGCCTCGGTTATGTATCATACCCTCCTGTAACTAAGCCTAATGATATGTATTTGGAATAAATGCATTCCTTTCAATGTCCTCCTGAACTGTCTCCCTCCCAGCAGCTTTTTGGCACTCATTCAGGACAGCGGGAAGTACATTAAAATGTTTAGGAATATTAGGAGCAATTATTCAGTTGCTGCTTCAATGGGACATGTATTCTTTCTCCCCTGTTGCCACTGCAAAAGCTGAGTGAATCCACCACATAGCCAACTCTGGCTATATGCTGACATAGTAGTAGTAGTGAAACTTCAGGCTTGGTGTAGTCAAGATGAGTAGAAATACAATAATCTCTAGTTCCTTATTTTTAACTATGCTGTCAATTCAGAACTGTTTTATTTCAATGTTGAAACTACTGAATGATGGCTATGAAACAACGGGAATTTTAAGCTTATGGCTGGAATCCTGTTGTATAACTTGTGTCTGTCAAAGGTGATGCCACTGGCAAAGGGAGGTTTTTTGGTTTGGCAATTAAAAACTTCTTACTTCTTTCCCATGGTTTTTCTGACTCCTATGTAATCCCATTCATTGCATGGAAGCTGTGGAGGAATTACTGAAAATTTCTGCTGCTGTTAGCAGAAGGGGAAAATTTTGGTGAGTAAAGATTTCCTTCTTCCATCTCACAGTTCCCATGGGAGTCAGAAATGTCATGGGGCAGAAGTAGGAAGGTCTTAATTACTGAAAATCACCCTCTGCCAGAGACATCATCACCCTTCAACCGGTGTAAGTTATGCAACAGGATTTCAGCCACTGTGAGTGTATGTAGAGCATTATTTATTTTAACCACGTTTTTCCCTTTCCTGTAGGTGATACAGCATATAACACTTCTTATCCTGACTTGAATGGCTTTTTGGATGTGACTGATCACTGTTCTGGAATAAATAGTAATATAGCACATCCAGACAGCAAAACTGTTCTCTCTCCTCGAAAGGACACTGCTGTTCAGACAGGTATGCAAGTTTACTAATTAGCTGATCTGTATGCATACATAGATATTTATAGCAGTTATAGTAAAATAGGAATTTTAGCAGGTAAAAATTCCATATTGGTGTTCAATAATGAGGCATTATTTCTTTAGGAAACATCTTAATGAAGTAGGTTTAGTGTTAAAATCATAATGCACTGCATTATGAGAAAATAAGGCATTAATTTTTTCTCTTTGTAGGTTTAATAAGAGCTTTAGAAGAACAAAACAATAGTCTGAACAATTAAGAATATTTATTGGAATTGGAATTTTTCTATATAAGAAATGATATAATAATGTATATAATGTAATTTTTAATCATATTTTACCCATTCCTGAAGTTAGTGATACAGCTTAGGAAAAGTATTGATCAGAATATATAGTTAAGCCTCAGTGATTACAACAGAAAGACTAACGGCAATTTTCATAAAAGACAGATGTCCCTCAAAAATCTTAAAGTGCAATGCTGGCAGTGTTTTGTTAAAATGCAGAATTTCTAAATTAAATGGAATAAAGTTCTGGAAAGTTCAGTTTATATGACCACAGTATTGACCATTTTAACTTTGCTATCTTGAGGAATCTCTTCAGAATAGATATCAAGTAGGATTTGCAATAGGCATGGAATACTCTTGTACAGTATATAAGGCAAACACCCATCCATAATATCTTCTTCTAAGATATTTTATTCCATTTTCTCCTTCTCCCCAATTCTTTCTGTTACTTACTTTCCTTGCTGCTGGCATGCTTTATTCTGTAGCCACTATTCAGTCATCACTGGACCATTTTGAGTATTTGGTCACCCTGCATTTTACTCTTATACAATCTTTTGTGCCTCAGCAAACTTAGAAGTTTCACTGAGCGTGATAATAATACTCTCAGGGGCTCCATTTTGACGACAATCCTGTTTATACTAGCTGAATTTGCTACTATATGGTATGAGGAAGAGGCTTATTGTCTTGGAATTTTTCTCACAATTAATTGTGAATTTTACACTGTAGAACTATTAAAGCTAATAGCAGGCTGCTGTATGAAATAATTCAAACATATTATGATATTGAAGCTACAACCCTGTACCTGCTGTTAAGCAGCATGAAGCTGAAATGGCTATAAAGCCTTATAGATGCTCTGAAAAACTCAAAAGAGCGGGTGCTATTTGACTTCCATAAATAAATCCAGTTGTAAGTCCCAAGTACACCACTTAGCAAAATAAACTGGCACAAATGTTGATGTGAGCTCCACCGAACCTCCCTGGGTCAGTGGGTGGCCCTTTCTCCATGTCTACATCCAGAGAGTCAGCACTAGAGTTAACAACAACAGGATTTATTGAATCAGGAGAAGGGAAATCAACTCTGAAGAAATCAACTAGCATTTCATTTCTGGGGCTGGTTGGCTTCACTAGCCTGGCCCAGGTCAGCCTCTTTCCTTGGCTCCCCTAAGTTATTGCCACTGGGGCGTTAGGAGCTAACATCCTCCTTAACATTGGGCACCAGATGGTTTTGAAATTGGTGGCCCAGAGAAGCAAAGGCCTGTACGCCCATAATGAGAGCAAGGCATGTGGTATATCAGTGGCCCTCCAGCTGGGCACTGGGATGTTCCCATCTGTTGCTGCTTCTCCTAGAGATGCATCAGTGGGCCTTCTGGCATTGTTGTCCCCAGTGCCATAGCTGGGTCAGAGTCGGCTCTCCTTCAGTGACGCAGTGAGACAAAGGACGGCTCCACTGTGGGCATCTCTCTCCCCATGAGATGGAGGAGGAAGGCAACGATACTGATGTTTGGGTCCCTCCCCCTTTGGGACCCTCAACTTCACCAGTTCCCCTGTCCAGGGTTCTTCCTTTACCACGTAATCCTACTCCCTGGGGGGATTCATGTGAATCTCCTTCAACCTCCTAGACCTCCCCCACTTCTCTTAGGCATCTCCCCAAGTCCGTTCCTCCTCCACTATCAGAGAAGGAGACTCCTTTCCCTCTCCTTTTCTTGCTGCCTTCTCCCCCATTTCCTCCCTTCTATCCCCTAGTACTCAACCTCTCTGCCTCCTTCTCTCTCCTGTAGAGAATGTTCTGTTGGGATCAAATGGGCTGCAATCCTTTGGGTAGGAAAGTCTGTCCTGGGGTATTGGGGTAGGGCCTGCTACATTCCCTCCGGTTTTGGCAGGAATATTCAAGCTCACCGGAGGGTGGGGGTTGCAACGTATAGCCTGCAAAATTCTTGTAAACTGCCCAGAGAGTGCTTTAAGTGCTATGGGGGAGTATTTAAACGGCATGCTTTGCTTATGCTTCTCCATTTGAGTTGCACTGTCCTTCAGGACACATGTGAACTCAGAGGACTCCTCCTTTGCCTCTTGGGAATCAGCCTTTGTTTGCATCGCCATGTCTTGCAGCCTGAGTCTGTCCTGCACAACTTCCCCTAAAAGTGCTGGTATGGCATCTTATTGGGGCCCTGGCTAGGGCAGACGGCCTGCTGGAGGTGTCCCCACTGACCTCCTTGTAGTTGACTTAACCAAAACTTTTGGAGGAAATGTATCTGTTCTCACTGGATGAATGTTTTATGATTCCTGAGTTTTGGGGGGATGAATGGCATTTTTGAACTATGAGAGAGTGCGAACGTTTTGAATGTTTATTTAAAATACTTACCTTTATGTCCTATTTTGTTGGAGTAAATTTGCAGAGTTTTGTCCCAGTCCAGTTGAATCACAGATACAAATACAGCTTCTTCCAACACCAAGTATATTTACAATATATACAGAAGTTTTTGGCAGTACAAACCGGCAGCATGACATTCATCAGAAGAGATCCTACATCTTCTCCACATGTCCACACAGTTACACACATGCACAATTTACATATAGCCAATCAGTAAGGACATTGCATCACCTCAGACACTACTTCATTTAATACACATTCTGCATGATTCAGCATTTTGCACACCTGTCATATAGGGCTGCTAATTATTATAGGCCTTGTTCTGCCTCAGTGTGGAAATTATCCTTGACATATTTTCCATTTTTATTCAGGCAATAAAGTAGAATGAATTAGAGAAACATATGTGGCAACAGAGTTTTAATTAGCATAAGCCCAATAAAGACTAGTTCAGCCTGTTCCTTATACCTCACCAAAGACCTTTGTAGGCAGATGAGCCTTGTCCAGATGCCTAAAAAAGTAGAAAGGAACAGAAACACTCTTTTTGAGGAGGTAGTTGTAAAAAGTCAGGAGGCAACCATAGAGAACGTTCTCTTATCCATACAGAAAAGTCTCAGTTCCTGAATAGCACAGATTTGGAGCGGAACACTTGAGCTATGGGACCAGGGAAACCTTAACAGTGTCTGTGTAGGTTTATCTATCAACTATATCAAGAGGAAAGCTCAGTTTCTAAATCATATCCCTGTAAATTGTATAATTGATCCCTGAAATTTTCAAAGGCATGGATTACAGCTGTGTGGTAGTAGTGATCTGTGAAGGGAAACTGTGTGTCATTTAATTGGGGGGGAAAAGCATCCCTGCTAACACTGCTGCTGCCACCACTTGGCTGTCCAGTCGTTCCAGCTGATTCAAGACAAAGTGAGATGGCACATCTCTTCCAACAGGATAGCAACCATCCCATCAATAGCAGATAATGACTTACAAAAGATTTCACACTTCCAAACCAAAGTAATGTCTGAATTCAGATTCAGCCGGTTGCCCCTTGTCCATCTGTCTGAACACACTTTTCAGATACAGACATCGAGCTAGAAAACTACTTTTAATTGCTTAGTTAAAGGTATATATAGTTGAGTAATGACTATTTGATGTCTGAAATCAATATCGCATTGAGTCTGTCTTTAAACCTGGACACCCGGGTTTTGACCATTGCTTTTTTTAAAAGGGACAAATGTCTCTTTAGCAATAGATTTCCAGTAACATTCAGATGAATTAGCATATGATGTCAAAATGCTTCGCTGCTTTGTTGGTTTGTAGTTATTTATGAAAGCATTGTTTTTCAAATTGCCCTGCCTGCATCACTGAAAAGTGTTTTTCTTAGAAGGAAAACAATATACATGCTCCTGTGAATTTCATCAAGTATTTGGGAAATATTGCTTACAAAGGTATCAAGTTTTAATTGATAATTGAGTATCAACCGAATGTGAACAAATACTAAGACACTTAGATTGTGGTTGTATACTTTTTAACTCTGAGTAGTCTCACTGAACTCTGGATTTATGTCTGATATGTCAAACATTCTTGTATATATCTGTGATGCTATCTCCACATACCTGGCAATAAGCCCCTTCAGACTTAATAGGAACAGGTCTGAGTAGATTTGCATAGGGCTATGCTAGAAGTGTTTGATTTCATTATTCAGATTTTGAAAGGTACCGTATTTTTCTGTGTATAAGACGATACTTTCATCTAAAATCTTTAGACAAAAAATTGAGGGTCGTCTTATACACAGAATTAAACTGAGGAGAGAACAAAAACAAGTGGAGGGGAAAGCAGGGATCACAGCGATCCTGCAGCACTTTGATCCCGGCTTTCCCCTCCACTTGCTAAGTCCCATGGGGCTTAGCAAAAGGAAGGGGGAAAGGATCAAAGCAATCTAGCGGCTGCACAAGGGGGAAAGGGATCAAAGGGATCATGCAGCAGCGGGATTGCTTTGATCCCCTTCCCCCTCCTTTTGCTAAGCCCCGCGGGGCTTAGCACGAAGGGAGAAAGCAGGGATCAAAGCGATCCTGCAGCGTTTTGATCCCTTTCCCCTCCACTTGCTAAGCCCTGCTTAGATTTCTTAATTTTGGGTTAGAAAAGTGGGGGTGTCTTATACATGGGGGTGTCTTATACACAGAAAAGTATGGTATGCTTAAAAACGTTAAAATGTCTTTCTGTAATGTTGCTTCATTATTCAAAGAAAAAAATGAAAGTCAAGATTTGTACTGACCAATTTTGGTCTATAATTTAAATATACTTCATATTGATATGAGGATTACATCACCATCAAATATGTATTTCTTTTTTTCTATTAGAGAATGCTAGCATTGACATACGTGCCAATTCTCCCACTGAGCAAAATGGAGAAAGAAGAATTGACTCTGTATCTCCAGATACTCCTGTAGAATATCAAGTAGATTTCAGCAGCAAAAAATGTAAAAAGGAAGCACAGTATCTGGATAAAAAGATTTCAGAAAAAGAGAATATTGTCAGCTGTAACAATCTGAATGAACAATCTGCACAAAAACAGAAACTAACCAGGGAGAGGAATGGGAAAAGACCAGACTGGAATATAAACAAACCTTGCAAAAGATACATTCCAGCATCAGAAAAATATCCAAGACGGCTGCAGAAACAAAGGGAAGAAAAGAAAGCTCGACGACAAATGGAACTCCTTCAGCTGGTTGAAAGAAACAACCCTGGAAATCTTGGTCAAAAGAAAGACATTTCTCCAGATAGATCCCCCTCAGCTCATCTTGAAGATATTAAGAATAAGGTGAATGCAATGAGAATTTGGATGACTTAGTATACAGAAGCCATTATTTTATAGCTTAAGAGTAGTGTTCAAAATAGTAGTATTGTTGCTACATCATCCTTAAAACTACTTTATTCTAGTGATAAACTTAGAAATGTATTTAACAGTAATAATCCTTCATGTAAGCTTGTAGCCATGCAACTAACTTTAGGCTCCTCTTGCCCACACAGTGAATTCTCCCCCAAAAGAGCTTATAGCTTACCTTGGGGAACTTTAATTATATAGTTGATGATGTTCCACCCCTGAAAATGTATCTTTATAGTATTTATTTAAAGAATTTTCTACAACTTGCATCATGATTGCTCCCTATAATAAAAATACAGTATTATTTGTGAAAAATAATATATCTGTCAGTCATTTAGCCAATAATGATTCAGCAGGGAATGCTGCTGTAATGGTCTTCGGTGAGTATCCTAAGCTACCATCTGTTCAAACAGTGGGTTGGATTCACCAGTTCCTTCCAGCAATTGGAGCTGGTTGGGAGGGAGATTCAGACTTCTCTGATTCCCAGTTCCTTTGCAGCTCACAGAGCCACTATTCCCATGGGGCAGAGAGGAGAAAAGGATACATGCCTGCAACAGGAGTGCAGCATCAAGTGGATATGCTCTGACTGTATAGTTATACATAAGAATTTAACTCCGTACACTGAACAAATAAACCCATCATCCAGAGCAGTGTTTAAGGGTACAACCTTAAGAATCTTTACTGCAAACCATTATTTAGTTTGTTTATTTATTTAAATTATTTATGTGCCACCTTTCTCCCCATAGGGAACCCAAGTTGGCTCACAATGGATAAAACAGGACATTTTAAAACACTATATAAATATCACATTTAAAAAACAAGTAAACATACATTAAGATTTTAAAAATCAAGTATAAGTATAGTTGTAGCAGATTGCTAAAGGCCTAGCCATTGACTGTACTTATATACAGTTGTATATGCTATCCCTTCAGTTGCTCAGACTGATGTGCAGTTTTTAAATCATTCTATTGAAAGCAACACTTTAAACTCCCAGTTCAGCAATTCAACAACCAGAAAAACAATTTAAAAAACCTTCAGATTCTGAATGCATCTGCCAATCACAACCCAAATCAGGCATTAAAAGTTTTTATCAACACCCCAAGGAGGGGGACTATATTATTTCCTCCCCCTTCCATGGCCCTTTGCATTGCCATCGAGCATGTGTTCTTTGCAGTTCAAACTGTCAAGGTACTCTCTCTTCTTGTGTGTGGATACAAAAGGCTTTTTAAATGCTCAAATCGAGCATGGTTCTTTGGGATAACCCTCCCTTTCACCAGTCTCATATGCACACTGCATAGCTTGGAAAAGTTATTTTGGATGACTCCCCCCCCCCCCCCAGCATTTCCCAGCCAGCAGGCTCCCCACAAAAAGGAACATTTTTTCAAATTCCAGTGCATTGCTACATTAAATCCTGATGCCTATCCTTTTTTCTCTCATACTCTCTTTCTGGTGCAATAAAGTTTGCTAGATTTCATACTTTGGTCATTTTATGTGAAAGGCTTCTGTGATGGGTAATACTACTGGTCTTCTAAAGCAGTGGTACCCAACATTGGGCCTCCAGATGTTCTTGGACTACAACTCCCAGAAGCCTTCACCACCACCTCTGCTGGCCAGGATTTCTGGGAGTTGAAGTCCAAGAACATCTGGAGGCCCAAGGTTGGGGACCACTGTTCTAAAAGGTTTTATAATTTTCCTATTTAGTTAAACGCTTTGATCATGTCAGAACACACTTAATGCATCAAATAGCACAGATTTCATTCATGTACCACATGATTTAATTCAATCATATTTGAGGATATCTCATGATACTAATTGGCCTAAATACTTTCAAAGTGCTCTTGGCCAATAACTGAAGTCTAGCCTGCCTCATAAGATTATTATGAGGATAAAAGGAGAACTGTGGTATGTGTGTACTTGGCTACATCAGATGAATATTGGGATACAAATACCACAATTAGCTAAAGAATCGTCACGTTTGACGGCCAGGTGGGAAAATTCCAGCGCTTTTAACAACTTCATCCTTACCTATATTTATCACTATATCTCATCTTTATCCCAGATAGCAGTGTGTGATAGAAGGTTGTGGCAGTGAGATACAATACTAGCGGTAGAGTTTAAAAGTAGAGAAATTGACACCTCTCACTTTTGGTGTGTGCAACAGCAAGTCAAAACAAGCTTGCTATTTTCTTCTCTTTAACACACTGATAGAAGCATTGTTTAGAAAATACAGAGTGGTGAGAAATGACTCTTCATTTATATATTTTGATCTTCTTGTAGGAAGAACCGTCTCTAAAAAACAATCTGTTTGACCAAAGGTAGGTATATCCATTTCTGTTAAATTATTCAGTTAATTTTTGTGTAACTTCACAAGATCAGCACTACTACTACTTTTGCTAATTTTGAAAATACAATTGCAAATTCTACTCTTTCCGAAGACTATTAAAAATAACAAAACAGCACCAAGAATATATGTATATTGTGGACAAGTAGAGATCAAAATTTATCACACCATCTTTATTTATTTACCACACCATCTTTCACAAGTCAAATCAGAAATTTCAGTAAGGCTTAATTCTACAGAAGTGTATGCAAGGCTGCAGCATATATGCATATAGTTTTACTGTACATCATTATCATTAGTGCATTTACACTTAAGACTTTTTTTTGTGCATAAGCTAAAGAAGCACGCTGCCCTGAAGAGCCCATGATGCCAATTTGAAACTATGGTTGGAGAGGCAGGTATTGCAACATGGGAATGGAGGCACTGAAAGGCCAGAGTAAAAAAAAAAAAGATGGATTTAAACAAACTAGTATTTAGACTTGAGTTCATTTCTTTGGGGATTTAGTTCAAAATTATAATAACAATGCAGCATTATTTTGAGTTCTCTGTAGTACCCTTAGGTTTGACTTGTACCACGTCTCACTGCAATTTTGTAGGGGGAAAATGGTTATTTAAGATCCATTTGTAATATAGTGGTAGTAGGAATATTGATCTGAATCCAACAAGTATCAAATTGTTAACAGAGCATTTTGAAACCAACCTGAATTCACTTGAATTAGTATTCATTGTGTAACCACTGTCCAGTTTTTGGCATACGTGAGGACATCTGTCCTCAGTTTTCATTTCTATCGTGCTTTCTTAGTGCATGCTTTTTTAGGAGAACATAGTATTCATAGTATTTCAGAATTTCCCAAATTCTTTTGTCCTTCAAACGTCTTGCCCCAGAAAACGTCTGCCTGCCTGTACTGCATGCACACCATGGCTTCTTCTTATCTCAGTACTGTGTCCTGTAGACTTCATTAATGGTTTCAAACAGAGGCTGGTCCCCACCTGAAAGGGACGAGATAGAAGCAGACTTCTTGCACTGGCAGGTGGCTGGACTGGAATATACTGGAGGTCCCCTCCAACACTGATTTGTATTGCAGCTAGTACTCCATACTCGTTGACAGAATTCTTCTTCTTCTTTTAGTCCTTGACACCCAATGTTAGATACTGGCTTCCTCTTTTTGGTTCCTCAATATTTTTTTTTTTTTTGCACTATTCTAATCCATGCCAATCCTGCTGATCTTTCAAAATCATCCATCTATCCAGCTTCCTCTACTCCTTTTTCCAATCCTGGGTTGCCACTGATGTATTTTTTTAATTCCTTTGACCATCTGTTTGTGTCATGGTATGTGCCATCCATCTCCATATTAATGATGCTATTTTTTTCTTTTACATCCATTATTTTTGGTTTTTGTCAAATAATCTGATTTCTTTATTTATTGATCTCATATTTGGGCTCAGACATTTGTATTTCTTTCTTAATTCACTTTCATATTTGGTTTTAAACATTGATTTTTGTAAATTTTCTTCTCTCAAATTTTGAGTTTATATCAACTTTACCATTTAATGTTCTATGAGAACTCCCTTCATATCCAGAACGTGTTTCGGTTTTTTAGTGGCTTGGGTCCACACGTGTGCTTCGCAGTGCTGCATGGGTGCTGGAGGAAGGAATAATAATAGTTATTCTTATGTGCCATTAAGTTGATTCTGACTTAAGGCAACCCTTTTCAGGATTTTCTAGGTATATAGTCCTCAGAAGTGGTTTACCATTCCCTTTGGCAGCAATTTTCCTATATTAAATCCCCTGCTGCCGCTGCTATCCCAAGGCTCCCAAAGGATTCCCCAAGTCAAAAGGGACCCCTAGGGAGCCTCAGAACATGAAAGGGGTCTAAAAGATTTTAAATTAAATAAAGATAAATATGAACATCATTGAGTGATAACATCATTATCATAGCAAACTTGGACCAACTGGGTTTCAACCACTGTTTTTCTTACGTTACTGAAGTTCAAAACTTATGGTGAGATCACTGTCGATTAATATGCTTAAAATTTGTTACACTTAGGAAAGACAATTTCAGAGGCATGATGTGAGAATAAAAATGGTGGGAACCACCTATATTTACCGTACATTTCTTGGAGATGGGAAATAAGTGTAATAAATATCAACTGTTGCTATGTGGTAAGCTGCTGAAGAATACAGTATTGTGTATAAAAACCAGATTTCCTAAGCTAGGAATCAGGCATACATAGCTATTTACAATTAGGTTCTTAACAGATTTGCTAAGGATAATTCAACAAACCAGAAAGAATAAGTAATACATATATTTTAATATTAGCAGCATTTTACTTACAGAAGTTGGGTTGTTCTTTATTTTTAAACAGATCAGCCTCACCGCCTGTTCCAGCAGTTAAAAACAGGTTACAGCAACAAAGAAAGACTCCTGATTTCCCAGCTCATGACAGCAATTATGGAAGAGAGATAAGTACTGATACAGAGAAGCATCAGAGCGAAAGACCTCCTCCAAGTGCTGGGATTGAAAGGCCACCTTCATCTCACTTTGTCCCCTATGTGCGGACAAATGAGGTGTATTACCTTGATCCAGATGCTCCCATGACTAGACCAGCAACGCATGATCCGCAACACCAACAGCTGACTGGTACTAGAATAAAAAGAAATGCATATTCATTTCACCATTACTCCAAAACATATATTTACTTTCCAGAAACCTTTGTTCCAGTGAGCTGCGTCTGGTACAACAATGTTCACTGTGAAGTATTAATGTAACACAAAATCATTCACTTAAAATAAGTCTAATAATAAATATATTCAACTGAGAATCTCATGACATAGTGAATTTAGACTGATTCCCTTGAATAATGAATTTTTAACACTGGCTAAAGTTCTATTTAACATTTTATTATTTTAGAACAGAGATGGGGGTGGAAAGGCAGCCCACAGGTGTTTTTGCAGGCCCCCATTTAAAATAATTCCAATAAATTTTGAAAGAAGAATATTTTTCCCCCAGGGCCAGTGGTTTTTCCTTTCTGCAGGGCCAGTAGTCCAGGCACACATCTAGTTTATGCACTCACTTTATATTCATCATTACAGGGCTTTATAAACCATTTGTGGGCCTCATGTAGCCCCTTGGTAAGTGTTGCGGGTGAAGATATGATCCGCATGCCTGTCAAAGTTGCCAGTTGGTT
Organism: Intellagama lesueurii; assembly: GCA_037013535.1. Lineage (NCBI taxonomy): Eukaryota > Metazoa > Chordata > Lepidosauria > Squamata > Agamidae > Intellagama > Intellagama lesueurii. The sequence goes on from JBAJHW010000002.1 coordinate 249,922,617, forward strand.
TGGCTTCTCCATTTTGGCTTTATTTTTGTAAATAAATCATGACACTGTAATATGTAATGTGCTGTTGTTCATCTGAGGTTGTATTTACCTAATTTTCAGACCTGCTAAGGACCAAATGATTTTTATTATGTCCTGATACATAAAAGCGTAGAATTCAAAGAGGATGTACTTTCTTTTTGACCTGACTGTATATATTCAGTCTGCACTATATATTCTAAAACAGAGGAGGGCAACATTGACAGGCATGGGGGTCATATCTTCACCTGCTGCATTTGCCAGGGGACACATACACAGTGTTGCAGTGTGTGTTACATATATAAGTTAGGATAATATTCTACAAAAACTCAGTCATACTAAAACTGAAAGTATTAAATGAACACACGTGCGCGCACATGCACACACACAAATAATACATATGGCAAACATCCTACTGCATGAAACGGTGTAAATCTTGTTGATGAATTACCGTAAGATGTTAGCACAGGCACTTCCTATTGTGTACCAAGTTGCTTTGCTCACAGCAAATACTGATACTAACTTCTTTAAGTTTCAGTTTGCCAACAAGGTTTTTGCCAAATGTGTTAACATCAGTATAAAACCTCACTAGGATTTTGGCCTGTATCTAGACTGATGATTATTTACAATACAGTTAATTTCATGTGTATTTTCTTTTAGATGCTTACCACACACCACGGCAGACGTTGAGCTCTGATAATGTAAGGGATCCGCTTTTTAATCCTAACATGGTGAGAGAGAGGCAGCAGGCCATACTCAAGGGACTTTCAGAGCTACGGCAGGTACTGTATTGGGTTGAATTCATTATTTCCTTTTTTTAAGTGTTACTATCTCAGAGTTACAAAGATATTCCACCTTTATTTCCTCTAATTGGGTTTAGCTTCCCTCCTGACACATTATTTGCTTGCATCCTCTGGAAGAAGGAAAAAGTCTCATTTAAGGGAACCATCTCGTTATCTTCTATATTTATGAATGGAACTTTTACAATATCATTTTGACACACAATGATACATTTATTTTTAGGACCAGATTTATACAATAGAATAAAATACTTCTGTATTAAACGGAATCCATTTGTACACATTTTATAATTTTTCTTACTGTTTACTGCATAATAATGTCATACATACACACATTACAGACAATTTGAGACTTGAGAGACAGTTTTCTCCTTTCTAGACCTATTAAGGTCATCTGAAGAAGACCTCTTGGCAGTACAACACTCTCTTGATGTCCAATTTGCAGTCATGTGCAGCATGGTGTACTCCTAGTTTGATATTAGACCTGCTCTAGCAATTCTTATTTTTCGATGCATGTTGAAGATTCACTTGTTTTTTACACACTTTCCAATGTAGTTCAGACTACCATTACTGTAGAGATCATATAGATATTAACTTATCAGATAGTTATATTGTATACTGATTTTACATATTGCTTCATATCATATGTTGTTATTACCTTACTTATTCATTTCATTTGGAAGATGTGTAAGTCTTCATTGTGTACACAGTGAGGCATAAAATTCTATGTCAAACTACAAGGTGGATGGTATTTTCCTTGTATAAAATTAACTGAATGTAGCAAACTAGCAGATTTGAGAAACCCAGTTTAGAATAACATTCTTTCTGATGTGCTAAGTTTTATAGAAATAAAGGGGAGCTGTGTGGTCAATACAAAATAAAATACAAATCCACCTTGCCATGCCTTTTTCGACTTTTAAAGTTCTTCATAAAGATACAAGCCTGATAAAGTCATGTTCATCCACAAAAGCTCATGTATTGATTGTATGATGGTTTTTTAGTGGTCAACAAAGGTATCGCCTATTCTTGCATTTGTATTGAGTTTTATAGATAAAGGAAGCTTTCCACATGAGGACAGAATTTCAGAATAAGGTTCCCCTCCAACTGCAGTCCAAAGTGGTACAATCCATACTTCTACCACCTCATTCTGTTTTAATGTGTAGACATGATTTATATGCTCAGTTCTTCTGCTATCATATCATATCATATCTATCTACTGCTATATATGTTTGAGTTCAGTCATGGCCATGGCTATGAAATATGCACTTTCTTCTTCGTGGTCTCTGTGAATGCACACGAATGGGGTTAAACTGCACCTGTGCAGGACTCTTTGGAATATTCTAGAGCTAATAAACTGACCAATAAAACGTTTACCCGTGTTGCGCATGCTCCGCCCACCCGCAGTACCTCAGTTCCTTTTTGCCGCCGCTGCAATAGGACTTCTTCGTCTCGCTAGAACTGTTAATTCTTTGAAATCGTTCGCTTTTGATCTCGGACTGTTTCCTGACTATGTCTTAGCTTCTCTGGATATTTTGACACGGACTGACCTAGTTTTCGATTATCGCTTTTTGATTCGGCTGGTTGTTATGTCTCCTTTGACCCTTGGACTGTTTACGGATTCTGATTTGGATCGTGGATTGGACTTAGATTGATTTATCTCTCGGCTTGATTTCTTGGTTTGATCTGGACTGTTATCGGACATTTCCCGTGAGTTCATTATCTCTTCATTAGCCCTCACCACCTTTCCCGCCAAATTTTTTGGCCTCTTCGGGCCCCTTCAAACGTTGTGTGTCATGTGCTGGTAAAATCCCATTTTCAGACGGGCACGACCGCTGTTTGTTTTGCTTGGGGGAAAGGCATCAACCAAGCCATGGTTTACCACCCTCAAGACAATCGCGACAGATTACCTGAGACTGCCTCCCCTACCATCGCTCCTGACTCAGGACGGAGGCAACGTCTGTCACCCAGACGTGGAATCTCTCCACCTCACAGCTTGGAGGATTCCCCAGCTATAAAAGAAGTGCTTGAACGGGCTAGGAAGCCTTCAACCAAACTTCTGTATTCTTATAAACGGTCGGTGTTTGCTAAGTTTACTGAGACCAGAGGTTTGGTCGCTGTCCCAGTTTCTGTAAGGACCCTCCTTACTTTCCTTCGTTATTTGTTCGATATGGGTCTGGCACATTCCACACTTAAAGTTTATGTGTCGGCCATCGTTTCATATCAGTCTGTGGGCTCAGATGCTTCCCAATTATTTTCACACCCTACTGTTAAGAGATTCCTACGGGGACTACACAATATGCGTCCTCCCGTGCGGCAACCAATCCCTCAATGGTCGCTACAGACTGTGTTGAAGGCTCTTGCACGGCCTCCATTCCAGCCTATGGCCTCTACTTCTTTGAAACTTCTATCACTAAAGACTTTGTTTTTCGTGGCTATTACATCTGCACGGAGTGCGAGTGAGTTGGCTGCACTACGGGCTGATGCACCTTATATACAGTTCCACCCCGATGAGGTCATCTTATACCCTGATGTTTCATTCCTCCTGAAAGTGGTTTCGAATTTTCATGTAAATCAGCCTTTGATTCTCCCAACGTTATTTCCTAACCCTTCTTCAGATGTTGAGCGCATGCTCCACTCCCTTGACGTTCATCGAGCTTTGGCTTTCTATGTTTCTAGGACTAAGTACTTCCGTAAGTCTCCTAGACTGTTTGTCTGTTTCCATGGACCCAGAAAAGGTCACCCAGCTTCTTCTCAATCTGTGTCCAGATGGATAGTGTCTGCCATCGCGTTAGCCTATCAGTTTTTTGGCAAGACCCCACCAGATGTGCTGAAGGCTCATTCTACTAGAGCCATGGCTACCTCTACTGCTTGGCTGCGTGGCATTGAACTCTCTGACATCTGTCGTTCAGCTACTTGGTCCACACCGATGACCTTTGCTAAACATTACAGGCTGGATGTCAGAGCCAAAAAAGAAGCAAGTTTTGGACAGGCTGTGCTGACTTCGGTTCTACCGTGACGGCCCTCCTTCCGGTAAGTGAGCTTGCTAGTCACCCATTCGTGTGCATTCACAGAGACCACGAAGAAGAAAGATAGGTTACTTACCTGTAACCTTGGTTCTTCGAGTGGTACTCTGTGAATTCACACGTCCCGCCCAACCTCCCCGCTGTCCGTCACAGTCTGCCTATAGCGTTTAATTTCAGAACCTTGGCAGCGGCGGACATTCGGAACTGAAGTACCGCAGGCGGGCGGAGCATGTGCAACATGGGAAATAACATCCTATATTTTACATAATTACATCTATACAATTGCACAGTATCTAAAAACTGCACAGCTTTGTTTATTAAATAGTAAATGAAAGTTATAAAAATAAGTTACAGTGATACTCACTCTGGTGTTGGAACATCATGGTTAGATAACTCATATCATGTATTTGATTGTTCCGTTGCTAATTTGTCTCCTGTGAGAAAGAAAGAAAGTAAGATCAGATTGTGTGCACACAACTCTATTTTAAACGTATATCAGTGTGTATACAGGTGTATATTTTCCACTAATGGTTTTGATGAATGCACAGCTGCTAAATTTGAGAGATTGTTTCTTTTATATTTTCTACCTTTCTTTCATCCTAAGGTAGCCCCTCCCCCAATATTTATAGTTCTTATGTTATCGAATCTCTTTACATTAAACGTATTTAAATACAGTGGTGCCTTGACTTACGAACGTCCCTACTTACGACCATTTCGAGTTACGACCAGCTCCGGCCGCAAAATTTTGCTTCTACTTGCGACCGGAACTTCCACTTAACGGAAAAAGGCAGGGAAAAAAGGCGGGAAATTCAAATTTCTAACTGTAGGTGGCGACGAGGCTGCTTCTTTGTAGCTCTTTCGCCCCAGCAGTTAGAGAGTGTGCGTCGGAGGAGGCTTGAGACTGCCTCCTTCTGCTTCTGAGTGAGTGTGTGTGTGTGTGTGTGTTTGCGGGGAGACTTCGGGCTGCCTTGTAAGGTAAGGTGCTGTTTTCTGCTTTTTAAAAACTGTTCTGGGTGTTTTTGCAACGTTGTTTTGAGCTGGGGGGGTTATGTTTCTGTGCTGTGATGGGTCTTGGGGGGTTTGTTTGTTTTTTGGTGTTTTTCTCCCCATTTCCGATGGGTCTTGGGGTTTTTTGTTGCTTTTTGGAGTGTTTTTTCCCATTTCCAATGGGTCTTGGGGGGTTTGTTTGTTTTTGTGTGTGTTTTTTTCCCCATTTCCGATGGGTCTTGGTGGGTTTGTTTGTTGGCTTCCCCCCCCCCCATTTCCAATGGGTCTTGGGGGTTTGGTTGCTTTTTGGGGTTTTTGGTTTTTCCCTCCATTTCCGATGGGTCCTGCATGCTTCCCTTGCTTTTTCCTTTGTTTTCTTTGCATTTCCGACCTGCCCCCTTTGTTCTCTGTGCATTTCCGATCTGCTCCGTTTGTTTTCTGTGCATTTCCAATGGGTCTTGCACGCTTGATTGCTTTTCTTTCTTTTTCCCCCCCCTTCGGCCAGAAGGGATTAATCGCGTTTCCAATGAGTCTTGCAGTGATTTATATTTTTTTTGGTGATTTTTTTTTCTTCGGCCAGAACGGATTAATTGCATTTCAATGCATTCCTATGGGAAATGGTGCTTCGACTTACGACCATTTCGAGTTACGTCCATCTTCTGGAACTGATTATGGTCGTAGGTCGAGGCACCACTGTCTATTTAATGTTTCCGAATTCAGCATTTGGCAAAGGAACTGTTTGATGATGAAAGCATGATTTACACTATTGATTATGTGTTCTTTGTAGAGCTTTTTTTTGTAATTTTCTGAAGTACTTGCTAGAACATTCACAAAATGCAACAGTTCTGCAAGAAAACCTTCAAAATCTCATTAAACAAATGAGACGAAGGAAACTGATTAAATCCTGAACACAGCAAAACTAAAGTTCTCTATTGCACTCTTAGACTGGAGTGACTGCTCACACTTGAGATGCAATTCTGAATCCCGTATAGTATTATTGCTAGGTAATGAATAAGAAAATTCAGTTGCTCGATTTACTGCACTTCTTTTGATGATGTTTATATAACTTCTGTTTTCAATCTGATGAGATAATTTTGAAGATTAACACTGATAATGAAAACATTGTTTACTGTTGTATGCCCTGGAGTTATATTGGACTGAAGTCCAATAGTAAGTCAGAATTAGTTTTGAGCCTTCCCTGGTTGCAATTTACTACTGGATTTCAGCCAATTAATCTTCCCAGAAGATTGATAGAGATTTAATCAACAATTTTCTGTTACCATATAGTAGCCACATAAGCCTGTTATCTGTTAACAGCCAGAAACCTATTCGTGATTTATGCTTGCAGAAGGGAAATCACGTAAATTGTGGTGGAAACTGGTGCTCATTCATGAGGGGCTGATTATGTTCTTGAGTATGCACCCAGTTGCCCAGTTGGGTATGTCCAGGAATGCAACCAGCATCTTATTAACAATGAATGATAGTTTGCCACCATGTCTTACATGATTTTTCACCTGCACACATAAATCACCAATAGGATTTCTGGTTGGTATTCTTAAGTGACAAGGAACTGTAAATGACCAGAAATATTGTCTGTCTTCTTTGATCTCTTGGAATATTGTCTCAGACTGCATGGATCATGTTCCTTTGATTTCATACCTTCCGTAATATTGACCTTTCAAAAAACAATTCCAGTATCTCCTGACATGTTGGAAGAATTGTAGAATAGAAAGTCTTTCACCCATTAGCTTTGTGAGCCTTCTCATATTGTTAATGTTGAATGATCAAAACCATGATCTTTTTGACTACTTTTATCCCTATTTAGTAGCTGGATATGACTTTTATGAATTAGCATTTTTGAATGACAAGGAGACGAAAATGACAAGAAATTGCCCTTCATCTTTGATGTCTTTGAATGCAGAAAATGATTCCAGACCCTCCTCACGTTACAAGAATGGCAGCTTTTCTGATCAGAGAAGTATTCCAGTCAGTAGTTTTTCCAGAGAGCTCCTGTAGTGTTAAGGTCAAATGAACAAAATCATATGATCATTTTGAATAATTCAATACATGTGTGACTTGTTACTCTTTGGTTTCTAAACCAAATTGCATCAAATCACTTTCCTGTTCAAACACTGTTCCTGGTTCCTCAAGAGGTCTAGACGGGGTTTTGTGATCATGCAAGTTCCAAGATTCTGAAGTGTTCCTCAGGGAAATGGCCCTTTCTGTCATTTTGTTTAGAGGAAATATAAATATATTTGCTTCAAAAGGTAGTTAGCATAACTCCATCCTATTAAGGCTATACTGTACATTATAATCCTCTCTATATTATGATGCAACCGACAACCCCCGTGGAATTTCAGGAGGTAGCCAACAAGGTCATCTTAGTATTCATAGAAAGGGAAGCTACCAAAACATCTGGAGTTATCTTGGTTGCAAAGGCTTTCCAGAAAGTCTGTAGAAGATCATTTATCCTATGTCCTGATATGTTCCCACTTTTAGCTTCTTGTGAGAGAGGGTTCAGGATGAAAATCTTCAGTCTTGACTACCAATGAATGTTAACTTGATATTTTCTGGACACTTGCATGAAAATCACAGTTCTATCCATTTTGTTCCAATCTGTGCTTCTTGTAGAACTATATTTGGTCAGTGCTTGTTTACATGTTGGGTGCCTCTGATTATTTTATGCTGTCCTCTGCTTTGGCTCTAGCAGGGTAACCAGTAGAAGTCAATCCATGTGTCAACAGCCATGATTGTAGTTCTATTTTGGTAATCTCAGATGAATATCAGTTCATTAAAGTTGTGAGTTTTCCCCCCTTTTGCAGGGAGCAAACTTTATTTTTCCAACCAAGCTTTTAATCTCATTTGTCCCCTGTTGTGTGTGCCATTCATATTTTTCACATTTTTACAGTATATTATACCGTCATGTAACTGGATTCATTTGCCTATCTGCTGTTTTTAATGTAATATTCTTAAGCCCATTTTCTTCTTTCCTTTGTTTGGAAAATTAATAACAAAGAGAGATTCTTACTGTAGTTACCCTGTTTCTCCGAAAATAAGACCTAACCTGAAAATAAGCCCTAGTATGATTTTTCAGGATGCTTGTAATATAAGCCCTACCCCAAAAATAAGCCCGTTAAGTGAAACCCTGCCCTCCACCATTGTGCAGCAACCAGAAGATGACATGACTGTATTTGAATAAATGTAGATTGTTGTGCATGAAAAAAATAAAGCATCCCCTGAAAATAAGCCCTACTGCGTTTTTTGGAGCAAAAATTAATATAAGACCCTGTCTTATTTTCGGGGAAACACGGTAGCTATCAATCAAGCAAACAGCTTTTTTGTCTCAAGTATCGTTACTGAAGCCACAGCTGTCCACCTAACCAAGAGGTTCAAAGAGCAAAGGAGAAATTGCATTTGTGCCTTACACTAGAGAAAGGCAACAGTTATCTGTCTTGTGTTAGGATGAAGAACCTGCAATTTTAGAGAGTGAAAGCTGCTTTGAAAGCCCTGGGAGGAAATAAATCACCAGAGGTGGATGGAATACCAATAGAACTATTTCAAGCCACAGAGCCTGAATTTGTCAAAAACCTAACAAGTACGCCAACAAATATGGAAAGTAAAACAATGGCCCACAGACGGAAACATTCAATGTACGTTCCAATCCCCAAGAAAGGAGATGCCAAGGAGTGCAGTAACTATAGGACCATTGCTCTAATTTCCCATGCAAGCAATGTGATGCTCAAGATGTTGCAACAAAGGCGTTTCCTTTATATGGAGCGGGAAATGCCTGATGTTCAACCCGGATTCTGAAAAGGACGAGGCACTCGAGATGATATTGCAAATATCCGCTGGCAACTGGATCACAACAAAGGATTTCAGAAGAAGATACTATACTTTGTAGATTACAGCAAAGCCTTTGACTGTGTGGATCATGGGAAACTATGGGCTGTTCTGAAAGAAACGGGTGTGCCTCAGCACTTGATTGTTCTGATGTGTAACCTGTATTGTTGACAAGAAGCTGTCATTAGGGCAGAATATGGAGAGACAGAGTGGTTTCCTGTAAACAAAGGTGTCAGACCAGGGTGCATTTTATCCCCTTACCTGTTCAATCTGTACGCAGAACATATTATACAGAAAGCCACACTAAATTCAGATGAAAGAGGAGAGAAAATTGGTGGAAACAATAATTTAAGTTATGCACATGTCATCGTCTTACTGGCAGAAAGCAGCAATGACTTGAAATGCCGTTTTGAGAGGAAGAAGAAAGTGCCAAAGCAGGACTGCAGCTGAACATTAAGACGACAAAAATCATGACTACAGAACTACACCACTTTAATGCTGACAATATATAAACTGAAATGGTTAGAGATTTTGTATACCTTTATTTTATCATCAATCCAAATGAAGACATCAGCCAATAAATCAGGAGAACATTAAGACTCAAAAGGGCAGCAATGAAGGTACTAGAAAAGATAATCAAGTGTAAGGATGTGTCACTGGAGACCAAGATCATCCACACTATTGTATTCCCAATCACTAGGACAAGTATTAAACCTGGGCAGTAAAGAAAGTTTACAGGAAAAGAACTGATTTGTTTGAAATGGGCTGGAAGAGAGCTTTGCAGACACCCTGCATTGCCAGAAAGATTAGCAAGTGGGCCCTAGATCAAATTAAGCGTGAACTATCTCTGCAGTGAAAAACGACAAAACTGAGGCTGTCCTACTTTGGGCACATGATGAGAAGGTAAGATTCTCTGGAAGACAATAATACTGAGAAAGGTTCAAGGCAGCAGGAAAAGAGGAAGATCAAATACAAGATCGATTGACTCCATAAAGGAAGTCATGGCCTTGAGTTTGCAAGAGTTAAGCAGGGATGTTGAGGACAGGACATTTTGGAGATCACTCATTCCTAGGGTCGCCATAAGTCGGAGGTGACTTGACAGCATGTAACTCAATTGTTGTCTATATCCTTAGCTAGATCGCCCAGTGAGATAGGTATCTGGCTACAGAGTCAAAGGGTGGGAGTTCAGTTCCCCACTGTGCATCCCAGAACAGCCATCCTGTGTGGCCTTGGGCAAGCTGCAGAGTTCCAGGATGTTCCCAGAAGGAGCGAATGGTAATCCACTTCTGAGTTCTTTGTACCTGGAAAACCCTGAAAAGGGTCACCATAGTCTGACTTGAGTTGATGGACCATGGTTATTGTTATTTTCATTGTAAAGGAGTATTTGAGTAGATAAGGAAACTCTGTGTTAAACACCTGCTGAATCTGCATGGAAACAGTGTAGACAAGATTATCTATACTTGTTTCAAAAGTACCCATGTATGTCATTGTTGCCTTGTTCTTCATCTTGGTGGTTCAGGTTTGTCTTGTAGAGGTCTCATAATGAGGCAGAATCAGCAGGACATCCTTGATTCAGTGATTGTATCAGACACCTTCAAGTAAATTAGCCAACCAAGCACTGAAGCCTTGCAAAAAACTAAGTGGATCTGTTCTTTGTATCATGAAAACCTTAACTTCTGTATAGCACAGTCCTGCATAGAGCCTGACTGGAATATGTTAAGAATATACTATTAGGATGAGGTGGAGAGTTTGTGTTCACAGAGCATGCATTAGTAGGCCAAGATGATGACTTTCTCATTCTATGTACAGAAGCTGATCGGGCTAGCAGTTACAAGCCTTCTTTGATATTGCCTTCCACTTAGTCTGAGGACAGCAGGCTCAGGGTACACAGAGGTGACACAGTGCATACAAGTGTATTGGTTAACACTTTATCAGCACTTTCCCCTCAGTACCACTACCCGAGGTAGTTGTCCAACACAGAACAGGGCAAGGCCAGTCCTTGGACATAGGCATCAAAATCCAGCTATTCCAGAACCCTCGATCGTTGATATAATTTTTTCTTCTTTGGAAGCTGCTAGTTTCTGGACTTACTTTGTATGGTAGATCTTCCAATTATGCTTTACTTGATTTGGTCAGATGTTTCACATCAGTATGTCAGTGCAGTAACTGTGGTTGTGGTTATATGAATATATAGAAAACAGTGGCTACATTTATATGGATTGTTACAAGAACTTGATTTTTTTTCCTATATATTACAAAAATAAGTTTATTTGCAAGAAGTGAAGTTAAGCCTCAAACTAAGGATACATATAGCATTGCGCTGCTACTGTCCTACAAGCAAAGAAGCAGAACATACTTGTATATTGAAAGTATGATCTCTCTGATTGTATTGTAAAGGACTGTAGAATACATAGACCAAGTAACTCTTTCCCATGTGGTTGTACCTTTGTACTTTCGTCAAAAAGATTAGGTAAAGGTAAAGGTTCCCCTTGACATTTAGTCCAGTCGTGTCCGACTCTAGGGCGCGGTGCTCATCCCCATCTCCAAGCCGTAGAGCCAGCGTTTGTCTGTAGACAGTTTCCGTGGTCACGTGGCCAGCGCGACTAGACACGGAACGCCGTTACCTTCCCACTGTGGTGGTACCTATTTATCTACTTGCATTTACATGCTTTTGAACTGCTAGGTTGTCGAAAAGGTTACAACTGATCTAATTTATAACAGCTAATCACTGATGGTATCCTGCATATTCTATTAGCCTCCTTTTGTAGTACTGGAACAGTCTTCTATTTAGCTTCCTCCTTGTAAGCTTGTAAGTGTGAAGGCAAGAGGAGAAGGGGATGACAGAGGACGAGATGGTTGGACAGTGTCACCGAAGCTACCAACATGAATTTGACCCAACTCCGGGAGGCAGTGGAAGACAGGAGGGCCTGGCGTGCTCTGGTCCATGGGGTCACGAAGAGTCGGACACGACTTAACGACTAAACAACGACAACAACAATTGTAAGCTTCAGAAAACTGGTTCCATGTATTTCTTAGACTGCTGGAGCCCACTTTGGGCCTGAACAGTGGACTAGGGACAGGTCTGACATACTCCTTTAGGCTCTGGAAAGTTCTGAGGGGTTCTGTGCAGGTGCAGGGAGAACCCCACAAGTGTGATTCACAGAGATCAAGAAGAAGAGGAAATTGTCTCCCTTCCCCTTCTGCTGAACATCACTTTTCTGCTATTGGAAGTCCAACACTGGATGTTGCTGGCTTTGAGGATGTGGGTAACATGTGAGAACCAGTTTGTACAACTCACCTGTGATCTCACTTGGGGAACTGTAATTGGATTTTGAAATGGAATTAGGAGAGATACTTTCCCTCAACATCCATCCCTTACTTGGGATTGTTGGATAGCAAATGAGAAAAACAGCATGGCTAGAGGCAGCTAGGAAAACTTGAGAAAAGGCAAATGAGTGTGATTCAAAGTTGTGTATAGAAAGTGTGTTTCACTTAACTGTGGAACTGTAGAAAGCATTGCTTGAGAAGAGGATTCATCCACTTCAGCAAGTTTTTACATCAGTGGAACTGCTGAACTCTGTACATCATGTAGCTCTTTTTTGCACTGACAGCTGGATCCAGCTCAATGTCTCTCTTAATATCAGATACTGAGATGTAGCTAGAGATGTTATATAGTAGCCAAGGAGGAATCTCAATATTGTGCAGTGAGCAAAACTAACACTTCTGTTGCAATCAAGGAAATGACCTGGAAGGGAAGATCTCCCATCCTTTTATGCATATTTCTTCTTCAGATAGTAAACTGTTTGGAAGGTACGCACCTGATCAAAAGTTTGCAATTCCCAGTATATTGCACTCAGTCATCTTTTGAGAGTATTTAGATAGCAACCTTGTTGTGGTCACGTCTCTGTCAAGAACGCAGTCAAAACCACAGAAGTAGGTATGAAAGCAAAGTTTACCACTGAACTTACTCATCAGTTGGAGGGAAGACTATACTGGCTTTGACAGATTGTGTTGATTTAGTATATTAAATGTTTATGGACAAGTTTGGTTTCTTCTTTATGGTTTCTCAATATCTTGGGGCAAGATTTTAGAGACTGGGTGTTTTTAATCCTTATTTCTAATACTACCCAAAATCTGAAGTAGTAAACACAGAAAAGTCAAAGGCAAGGGCACAAGGTGAGAAAATAATATGATAAGAGTATAGACATAACTGTATCAGGCATTAGGATCTGGTGATATTGGCAGAGAGCATACTCAGTGCTGGAATTGAACAAGTAGATATTGCCACTGCCATCAGGAAAATATAGTTTCTGTCTCAGATGTGTCTGAGTGTTGAAAACAGGTGTAACACTGCTGTTTTTATCTGCCTCTACATGTAGGTAAATTACTATTTTCTAAAAAGCTCTCTCATTTGTTTTCAGGGCCTCCTCCAGAAGCAGAAAGAATTGGAGACATGTCTTATTCCAAGCATTTTAAGTCAAGAAGAGAACTTTATTTCACCTTTTTAAGAAACTGAAGTTTGATAAATGGGTATTTTGCTGTGTTGGCACTTTATACTTGCTACTGTAATTATGAACCAAGTCTGTAGAATGTGGATTTTTCAGGATGCTTGAATTAATGGTTATCTATTTTGTATGTTTTTGATAAGCTTTCAGTGATGGAAGACTTTATTTAGCAGAAAACAATGCTGCATGTGGTTTGTTTACATGGAATATTTGTCTAGTTAATTTAAATGTTATGTGTATTCTGTATTTAGTGTAAGGAATAAAGTATTAGGGTTTGAATGCCACAGCTGCTTATGGAGCCTCTTTTAGATTTTATCGACTTCTTGTATAATAGTTTAAAAACAATTAAGTCTGGTATTACCACACAGTAGCAGCACAAAGGCTGCATTCTGAAGTTTAAACTGAGGTCCTACTTAGCCAAAGCACCTGGATGATGTAATGCTTACTGTTGTCTCCATCTGTATGGAAATACAGCTTACAACTAGAAGAACTAATGCTTGTCACATTATGAAAACCAGTTGCAAATTGCATACAAAATATATGGTGCCAAAAATACAATCTCAGGCCATGAACCCGAAAGTTATGTGCAAATGTGTGTCAGTCTGAACCGCACATCAGACTATTCAAAAAAATGTGATGACTTCAACCACTGATGTTCTTTAGAAGTAAATGTGCAATGCGTAAATGGTGAGAAACTGTTGGGAAAAATCAATGACAAGGCATGTCACTGTGCACTGCGCAATATTCAACAAAGACTGCAATACTTTCCACTGTGTAAATTAAGTCTGACATTCCAGTTCTGCTAAACTCTGTACTGAACTCCAAATGCAGCTGTCCAGAATTTTACCATTAACCCATGATTTCTTTAACTCTGGGCAGGCAGACAGAAGACCACTTGGGTTTAGTTGTATCATTTTTCAAGTAGCTTTCAAACCCTGTGACATACATAGCACTCAACATTTGTTTCCACAGAACACCTTCTTAGTTAGGTGTCCATTATGTCTGCAAAGAAGATCTTAAGAACTATTGTAATGACTTTATTGTACATTATCAATTTTGTATCTGCTGTATAGATTCCCTGTATTTTTCTGTTCCAATTGCATCAAGTTTTTCTTTTTTGAAAAACCAATTTCAGTAATGGAGTTTGTACACTTCTTCCAGATGGAGCACTGACTAGTAACATGGTTTCCCTCTCCAAAATGCATCACTATAATGATTTTGCAAGTATTGTAAATACCTATAAGACATCTGTAATATAACTGAAGAACAACACATTGTTCAAATTTTGGGGGTTTAGTTTCTTATTTTCTTTTTGCAGCTAACGGGATGCTATGCACCCCTTTCTAATATACATGTTTAACATGTGTACTCTTCTTGAGAAGAGATAAAAATGCACTATATATCAGTGCTGAAGTAATCTGTGTGTAAAAAGAATGTGCCACTTAGCACATATGGAACATGGTTGACACAACAAGATGAAAGAAATCCTGTTTATTAAATCAATTCATAACACAATTACCACTTTTTAAAGCCATAGCCCTCCCAGAAGATGCTAGCCAGTTGTCCAGAATGGCATCTCTCAACTAGAATAGATCCTTCATCTCAATTCAAAGAGATACAACTATAATGTCTCTGTTATACTGAACATGACACTAACATATAGCTATATTCATTAGAGATTGTTAGGATTATTTTGATTTTATCTAATCAGTGGGCATCCATGACTATAAGACACTCTCCCTCCCACTTGTCAGTAAAATTATACAATTTAGGAAGAAAGAGTGCACATCAGCATTCATCCAACTGTAGCTTTTTTTTACAGGAATACGCAACAGCATGTGTTTTCTGCTTCTACTTATTCTGTTCTCCCTTTGCAGAAGAGCTCATGATTCACCTACTGCTTAAACCACTACCATTCCATGGTTTGTCCACCAAGATGTCCTTTGGTGAGACCTCTCCCTGATGCATTTATCATATATATACATCCTTGGTAGTCTCAAGTGGCGAAATCTAGGTTAACACTCTCCTTATTCTATCTACTACACAATGATGCGGGTGCAGAACCTGATGCGAGTAAGGATTCTCCATAAATGCAGCTATTAAACCTGAAGCTTGGCCATCTTAAGTCATACCCGAATAACTAATAATGATTTAGATTACTATTACTTCTTTGACACAGACTGTTATGGAGCTGAAACTAGATTTCTATAGGATAGCATTAAAACTCTAATCCATTGACTCATTAACCAATGAGTTCCAATGGAACTGAATCAACTTAAGTCTGTGGACTAAACTGACTTGACAAGCCGTATCCATACACAGAAAATGCTGATTCTATGAACAGACTTAGATGGGACTGCCTAGTCCTGCAGCCCTTGGTTGTCATGTTCTATTAACTTTAAGCTGCCCGTCTGAGGGAGAAAACCCCTTTTCATGTAAACACTCTACACATGGACAAGAACCCTGATTTTCTAGGGTTCTTGCTCACATTAGCAGGTACTTGTGCCCTTCAGACTCAGCACTGAAACTCAATAAAAAATGGTATGAGAGGTGGACAGATCTAGGTGGCTGTCTCAAAATGTATTCATAAAGTCAACATCTACAACACCTGAGTAGAGCTAAAAGTATTCCAAATTAATTACAACTAATAGACCATCACTTGCAGCATGAAAAAAGTTCAGACGAAAAAGCTAACTATTTGTTCTTACTATACATACTTAAAATGGCAACTTGTAATTTCTACAGTGCTAGAATATAATTTATACATTCCTTTCTCAGAAAAAAATTCTGCTTGTCTAGCTGATCTTAGCATTGTGCCGTGCTAGTGGCTAAATACAGAAAAATTAACAACATCAAACTTTCTGCCAATGAAACAACTTGGGCAGGAAGGGAAAGAACATCAGTAACATTCCTGCAACACAATGGCTGCTCTCATCAACTTTGCTTGTCTGGATATTGAATCATTTTATCTTCCTAGAACACTCCAGAGCTACATAATATTGTGGGCATTATGGGCACATAAATGTGTAGCTATACAAAAACACATGGCACTGGTTGCTTTTGCCTAGGATCCTCTCAAACCTGGAACTAGTCCTGGTTTGATCTTTTGTTACACAATGTAAAGGCTTCCTTTCAGGCCTTCTCTTTTTGACACTTGAAATTTCAAGTTAAAGCATTTTATTTAATTCGACAAGCAAATCCTAACTGCTAACCTATAACATTTCCTACAGCCACTGTAGTATAGAATGTCAGTATGTGACTCAGGAGACTAGGTTCAAACCCCCAATGAATCATTGAAACTCTCTGGGAGATGACTGGTAAAACCACACCTTAAATATCTCACATGCCTCAAAAAGTCTACTAGGGATTCCATGAAGTCAGAATCAACATTTTTAACCTAACCTATGGATCAAAATAGGTCAAGGTAGCACACACAGTTCTCCGCCTGCCTCCTATTTTTCTTTTGCAATAACCCTAGAGGAAAAGTTTCACTGAAGAGTGACAGGCATAAGGACACATGGGCAGTTGCATGGTTCAGGACAGCCATGAGACTTTTGGATTTCCTGGGACTTCATCCACCAGAATTCACCAGGAATTCCCCCAGCCAAAAGTCTATGGGCTTGAGCCATAAAATCCTTAAGTCTTATGCTAAATTCAAGATGGATTTCAGCTAGGTCTCACCCATCCTCGCCCAGGACTCTTAATCACTATTGTATCTTGCTTGCATACTTTCCCGCCTGGTTGTTTGAAGATTTCTATTGGTAGTAAGTGACTAGACATCTGGCTGTTTACACACTTATCTCTATGATAACATAATATTACCAACACTTGAACATACACTCCTCTTTAATGAATACATGTATTCAATTTTTGTTCCTTTTATTCCTCAAAAGTATATGTCCTGTTGTCCATCCCTGCTCTTTAACCTGTTCCCCAGTTTTGAGAATCTGCAATTCCCTCAGATAATGTTAGATTGCAATTCACATCAACCTCAGACTGCATGGCCAACAATGAGAAAATATGGAAGCTGTAATTCAGAAATGTCCATAGGACCATACATTTTCCACTCCTGCCCTTCATCCTCTTGCTCACCGTGCCACTTCTGCAGCAAAATTTAAAACTTACAATCTAGGGACAACATACTATAGACATGATACCATAGACCGCATCATTTTGCAGTTCAATAGGAAGTTAGCAATACATTCCTTTCTATTTCCCTCATTTTCTTATTAGCATTTATCCATTTCTTTACTGACAAGATACTTCTTTGACCACATTACTTACTTATTCTAAGTTTGTGTTCGAATCAAAACAGCCATTACCACGGTCTGCTCTATTTCCTTTTTTAAAGGTCTTTTTCAACACGCTCAAATAAAAAATGCTCCAGTTCTCAACTTCTACTCCACCACTTTAGTAAGTAAAGAGATAGCTTGCATTAGTTCAGATGTTTATTTCTGAGTGGCACAGAATCTTGTAGCAAACGAAAGTCTATACTTAATAATCCATGAAGTTTTCGACAGATATCCTTAAGACTACTGATTCAGTGAAGCCAGAGAGCCTATCTCAAAATAGCAAGGACTGTGAGTTCTCTAGAAATTGAACTGCAACTCCCATCAGCATAGCCAAAATTGTGGGATAAAGGAAGCAACAACAATATATCGGGGGAACACGCATTCCTCCCCCCCTATCTGCTAGAGGGGACTGGCTCACTACGTATTGTGTTAGAACAGTTGCTGAGTACTTGTCTGCACCTAAACCACAACACTAATTTGAGCAATGTGCTTACAAAAATTCTTAAATTATATTAGTATATTATTGTCATGTTTCTGCTTACTACACAACTAACTTTAAAAGATTCATCTGAATTATAATGACAAAGGGGAAAAAGAGGGTTTTGATGTATCCCTTTCCTGAAAATAGATGGTATGATAAAATGCAACTCACTGCTAGGCCCCAACTAGATAGGGTTTTTTTTTTTGGGGGGGGGGGGGGTTGTTACCAAAGAAATTGGATCCATTTTTGTTCTAACTGAAGGACATAGCCAAAAATCCAGAATATCTGTTAAAGTATGTAGAACTGCCTTTATAACTATTTTACGATGGTTTACAAAAATTTCACATACGAACATAACAGCTTTGATAAAGAAAAAGCATTTTGACTATCCTGTTACACTTTGCTTTAAAAATGACACTCCTTTCACATATGCTTCAGATAAACATTCAATTTACAATAAGACAGACTTCTGGTTGGAAGTCTCAATTACAGATAAACTACAAAATATAAAAAAAAAGTGCCAACAATCAAGTTCAATTCAAGTACATTAAATGTTTAAAAATATATATTTATTTCAAACTTCAGGTGCTTCACCTGGTACAGACCGTTCATGATTTAAATAAGACAAGAGAACATTTGAGATAAGAGACAAGAAATATTTAGATAAGAATATAAACAGTTAGTTCACTTTTTTAAACAGAAAAGTCCACAACAAATTATAAAAAAATGTTTCAATTTTGCTTAATTCTGTTTGGAAAATGGTCTGGAAGAATTACAACTGACATCCCAACTACTGGGAGTTGAAGACTGGTCCATATCCATGTTCTGGCTGTAGGCAGAGAGAAAGTAGTTTCCACCTTCTTGGTTCTGACTTGCAGACATGGGGTACGTCGTTCCCAGAAATGTCTGGTGAGTGAGAACATTAAAATGACTGAACTGATGGGGCACACTTAACTGCCTATTGTAAATCTGGAAGTTACTGAGAGGGATCTGTTCGACTGAGTTAGTTATCTCTCCTTCCACAGAGCATGTTACTGAGACAGGAGTAACGGGTTGTATATCCTGCATATCAATTTTAGCTGTCCTGCCTGTCAGAAGGCAGCTTCCTCCTTCGGTAGACAGTAGTGCATCAGTTTGTGAATTTTGCTCAGTATCTGTTCCATGTGATCCTTTGGTCTTTGTTTCAAAAGCTTCCAAGTGAGAATCATACTTTGAGGCATCATTGCAAACTTCTATTTGTGATGCTTCATCACCTGAATCCAAAGACATGTCCTCCTCATCCTTTTCGTTTTCTACAAGAACTACATTAAGAAGAGAAAAATCCTACTCTATTGAAATAAAAATCTTGTATAAAAATACTACGCTCTACTCACACAGTGTTAGGTTTCACTTCTGAAAGTCGCATATCATTTAACCGTTGGGTCTTCTCTCATATTTGTTCACTTACTCAACACACATTTAACCCTCTGTGTGACCGTCCGGACATTCCGATGCTAAAAGCTTCTGCGATATGTGTTCATGCTTACTGTTGGGAAACCCCAACTTCCAGCTCCAAAGGATTTAATGTCAAAACAGCATCTAAAGTTATACAGTAGGTCAGTATTTGATAAGTAAGTTAACTAACACAATTACTGACATTCTCACCCGCTGTTTTTCAAATCTCACCTTCACTAGCTGTGTCATAATCCTCTACATCTCATAGGAATTTCCCAGATGAATCTTTAGACTAACTGCATATTTAAGATTCCACACAGCATTATAGTCTTTTAAGCCTTACACTGTGATCTGCAACTTGGACATAGTGACTCTTCAGTTATAAAAAGCAAACATATTAAGATTCTTCCCTCCCCCTCATTTCTAGCTATCTATGTGTGAGCAAAATTAATGAAACATATCATTCATTACCTGATTGTCTTTCATGATCAATAGGGGAAGGACTATAGTTTTCTCCAGTAATTGAGTAATGATAGCCAACAAGACTTTTGAAGCTGTGCATGAAGAAATCCATTGTAGTAACTACTATTCCATTACTAGCATAAGCTGCAAATGCTGACACATTCTTTTCTATGAAAAGAGAACAAGAAAATATTTCAGTTTATGCCAAATATACACGCGCACACGTGTGTGCGCGTGTGCTTTAATGAGATATACAGTAATGATTTTCTACCTGTCAGGAATACAATGTGCCTCTGCTGTATATTCTGAGCTTGAAGTTTTATGAGGCAATCTAATTCTGGAGGATTTCGTGTCTGAGAATCACAGCTGTGGTATGACAGAATCTCAACCACATGTTTCTTTTGATAGGCACTCAGAAGTGTCAGTAAGTTTACGGCATTCACATTTGTTCTGGGGAGGGAAAGAGAAGAGACTACTTTGTTTAAAAGCACGTATTATATCTGCATTTACCACAATACAGGGATATTAAATAAAATGATCAAACTAGATTTTCTTAATTGTTAGGAAAAACATAAATGTTCTGGCTGTAAGCAGATAAAGTAGTTAGGAACTCTTTAAAAATGATATCAGAGATCTTCTATGAACATAAAATCCTGAGTACTATTAGCAGGTTAAAAAAAAGTGAAATTTGTCATTGGCATGAAAAGAATATTTATGTTCGGAAAAATGTTTCAGCCACAGGTGAAATTCAGAAAACAGAAACAAGTGGACTAAGAAAATGAAAGACTTCTCTCATAAAAGCGAGAACATGAAGCTTATGTACAAAGCAAATAAATGCAGCCTCACAAATACTTCAGCAGCAATACTGTAATACTGAGTGAATTCCATTTTTCCATAATTCCAAAATGTGTCTAACACCTCAATAAACAAGAAATACACACCTCCCAAGTTCCTTCAATTTTTTCTGTATTTTACAGTGAACCTTCCATTGCCACTTTCCATCTGGAGTACTCAACTCTTCAAGAAACTTCAGAAAAGTGCTAAGTTTGTCTGGTTTGGAAAAGAGAAAGCAACACATGGTGATAGCAGGTAGCTTAGATGGCATCAATGGGGACTGGACATCATCTCAAAAGCACATTAAATCAGTGGCTGCTAGCTTTGGTGATTAGGTACAGTCAAGTCTGCAGGCAGTTCTACTAAATGCCATCTCTTGGGGAGCAAAAGCTGGAAAAGAAGACTTACTTAAGGCATGCCTGTGAGTGTCTTAGATGAATCTGGTTGGCCACTAAGAGAATGAAGGATGTTGCACTAAATGACATTTTAAAAGAGCCAGCCACACTCCTCTTACACTTTAGGAGTCAAATAAATCTAAACCTATTTTTCTTTCCATTGCATCCTTCTGATTTCAGCTGTGCCAGAGCTTAACTTTTGTCAGCATTCTTATTGGACAGAATTTTTTTCAGATGCAGACAGTATGCAACCAAAAACATTATCACTGTGCTGAGTTTTTTCCTACTTGCTTTGGTAATTATGTCTCCTAAGGTGGTGTTATACTGGAATGAAGCTAGCAATGGCTAAAAGTAACCAGGATGTGGCATAATTCCACCTGTGTATGTGGAACTCTTGTTACTATTATCCAGAATTAGCACAGATACAGGCTTAACAACATTAGCCATAGTTAGAGCAAGCCACAGAAGGAAAGCAATGAAGAAAAGCCATCCTTTAGCATGTTCCTAGTCTCCCAGTAATGGTCTCAAAATCTCTGCTAAAACATAATGCTAGCCAAGAAAAAGAGTAATGACTGAACAGCCACTTTGAAGACTCATGATTTTTTAAGACAACGGTTGGGATATAAAGTGGCTTCAGTCAAAGCTGTTTGAACGGCCATATCTCCCCAATTTTTAGGATCTTAACAACAACAACAACTTTTGAACCGCAGAACTAGAAGGGACCTTACGGTCATCGAGTCTAGCCTCTCTCAAGGAGGCACAGTGGGGAATTGAACTCCCAAACTCTGGCTAAGTCACTGAGCTATCTTAAGGGACAGTCCTCTCTTTACTACCATCATCCTGACAGGCATGCCTGAAAAGGACTTGAGGCTTTTTCAAGGGTTGCTCCCAAACTGTGGAACTCTCCGGGTGTTCGGCCTCTCCTTGTACAACAACAGACAGGCAAACATCCTTCTCGTGAGACAAACTTTTTTCAACTGTATTTTAACAGAGTGTTGTGTTTTTCTTTCTTCCCAAACCCTTCTGATGCCTGTGTTTTTTGTTTCTAATGTTTTCAAGTTGTTTCAAGGCTCATCTGTATTTCTGTCTGTGTCTTTCTTATGTCTTCCCATTTAATAAGATGTGGGTTCTTGGATTAAAAGGAAGGCAGGATAGAAATGAAATGAAATAAATGAGTAGAATAAATTAAGTACTATATAAGCAACTTCTATTTGCATGACTGCATAACTGGGAAAAAAATCCTGCAGCTAACATCCAGTTAATTAGTGTAGAAAGTTGCAACTAAAGCAGGCCCACTGAATCAGTGGATTTAATGAGTCAATTCCTCCATATGTTCCCCTAATCCAATGGGCCTACTCTAATTAAAACTTACTATGCTAAAGTAAAAGGATTGCACCTAGTATCACTTTATAAAATATTAAATTTGATGCACTATATACCTGCTTCTACATGCAGCTGAGGAATGTTTCCACAGCCAGTTTTCTCTGCTGATGTAACCAACCTTATCCTCTACAGTAAAAATTTACAGCAAGATTTTACAACAAAATCAGTGTAGATTAACAAAACAAATAAAATGTAACAAAACTTACAAACTGATGCTTAGCTACCTGGGCACCTAGGAATCATGCGGGTATATTAGACCTAAAACATTTTTCTGCCCTTGGCTTTACTAAAATATATACATCTTACCAACTGTGACGGACTCTGGATTGAGAACAGATTCATCAGAGACAATGAATCCACCAGAAACAAATAATTCATTGTAAGTACGAGTTTTCACATCATCCAAGCTGTCAACACCAGCAAAACTGACACACGAGAGCCTCTTCAAAGTTACCAAGCACGGTATCTATTTAAATAAAGTATATGACTACAATTAATTTAACAGTACAATGAAAATAAGGGACACTGCATGTTGTTTTCTGCAATTCCGAGATTATACATAATAACTTACCAATACATCATAACATAGAATCAAGAGAGTTGGAAGGGGCCTACCAATGGAAGGTCCATTGTCATACTGCTCCAACAGGATGTTTTTCTTGGTATTTAGCTTAAATCTGGCTTCCTGTGGCTTGAACCCATTACTATGTGTACAGCACTCTGGGATGATCAAGAACAGATCCTGACCTTCCTCTGTATGACAACCTTTCAAGTATTTGAAGAGTGCTATCATATCTCCCCTCAGTCTTCTTTTCTCAAGGCTAAACATGCCCAGTTCTTTCAGTCCTTCCTCCTACGGCTTTGTTTCCAGTCCCCTAATCGTCCTTGCTGCCCTCCTCTGAACTTGTTCTAGTTTGTCTGCATCCTTCTTAAAGTGCAGCATCCAGAATGGGACACAGTACTCAAGATGAGGCCTAACCAGTTCCTAATAGAAGACAATTAGTACTTCATAGGATTTGGAGACTATAATGCATCCTAAAATAACATTTGCCTTATTTGCAGCCACACTGCACTGTTGGCTCATATTCAGCTTTTGATCTACAACAATTCCAAGATCCTTTTCACTCATTGTATTACTGAGCCAAGTATCTCCCATCTTGTAACTGTGCACTTGTTTTTTTCCCCTAGGTGTTGAATTTATCCATTAAATGTGTTGTTTTCGGCTCCATACTCAAGCCTATCAAGGACTTTTTAAATTTTGTTTCTGTCTTCCAAGGAATTAGTAGGAATTAGTTCCACCCAATTTTGTGTCATCCACAGATCTGATAATAATAAAATAATTATTATTTTCAAGGTGCTTGCAGAGTGCTCTCCTTATACTCTGCTCTAGAATTTTTCCTGGGATTAATGTCAGGCTGACTGGACTGTAGTTCCCAGGTTCCTTCTTTTTGCAGATATGGACAATGTTAGCCTTCCTCCAATCATCTGGTACTTCACCCATCCTCAATGATTTTAAGAATTTAATAGACAGTGGTTCTGATCTTTAGTCAGTTCCTTCAATACTCTAGGATGCAGTTCAGCAGGCCATGGTGATCTGAACTCGTTCAAAGTATATAAATGCCAATAAGCAAGCACTTCACCGGAAATAAGCTCATGAATACAACAAATTATCAAAGCCACCTTTGATGTTTTCAAGTAGTGGTTATGATTTTCACATACCTTATGAATAAGATTCGCAATATCTTCATTTTGAATAATAATAAGCAATTTATCCCTATTAGCTCTTCCTCGCAAGAACTGCTCAGGATGGCACTCTGAATTACCCAGCTGAATAAGATATTCCTAAACCAAGTACATAAAATGTTAAACCAATACAATTCATTAAAAAATCTGAATGAAAGAGAGGTTACTTACCTGTAACCATGGTTCTTCAAGTGGACCTCTGTGAATTCACACAATTGGGTTCAGACTGCGCCTGCGCAGGTCTTCTCGGAATATTCTAGAGCTTTTATAAAAAAGTAACAAAGTTGAGAGTTGCCCTACAGCGCATGCTCCGCCCGCCTCAGCTCTCAGTTCCATTTGTCCGCCACTATACTACTTGGTTAGGTAATTAAAATCAGTGACGGACAGTGGGGAGGCCGGGCGGGATGTGTGAATTCACAGAGGTCCACTTGAAGAACCATGGTTACAGGTAAGTAACCTCTCTTTCTTCTTCGTGGCCTCTGTGAATGCACACAATTGGGTGACTAGCAAGCTCACTTACCGGAAGGAGGGCCGTCACTGCAGAATGGAAGTCAACACTGCTCTTCCAAAACTAGCCTCCTTCTTGGCTCGAAGGTCCAGTCTGTAGTGCGTCACAAACGTGGACGCGTTAGACCATGTAGCTGCTCTACAGATATCTGGAATATCCACACCACGGAGCAAAGCTGTAGATGTCGCCATAGCTCTGGTGGAATGTGCTTTCAAGCCTTCTGGAGGTAATTTGCCAGTCAATTCATATGCCAACGTAATAGTGGAAACAATCCACCTAGAAATCGTTGATGGTGAGGCAGGGGAACCCTTATGTGACCCGTGAAAACACAGAAATAACCTCGGCGAGGTGCGAAAGTCCTTAGTCCGGGACGTGTAATAAGCCAAGGCTCTACGAACATCCAGTGAGTGGAGCATGCGCTCATTTTCTGAAGAAGGTTGAGGAAACAGAGTTGGTAACGTCAGAGGTTGATTAAGGTGAAAGCTAGTGACAACTTTAGGTAAGAATGAAATGTCAGGATACAGAACGACTTTATCTCTGAAGAACTGAAGGTAAGGGTCATCACATCTAAGAGCCGACAGCTCACTTGCTCTTCTTGCAGAGGTGATAGCCACCAAGAACAATGTCTTGAACGAGAGTAGGCGGATGTCGGACGTGGCCATAGGTTCAAAAGGTTTCCGCGTAAGAGCACGTAACACGAGCTGCAGGGACCACTGTGGTAGGGGGGGTTTGACAGGTGGTCGGATATTACAGAGTCCCTTCATAAACGATTTGAGAGTCGGGTGTGAGAACAGACGCGCTGAGTCTGAATTACGAGGTTGAAAGGAGACAATGGCGGAGATGTAGACTTTCAGAGTAGACAAAGCTAGCCCTTGGTCAAACAAATAACGTAGATAGGTGAGTAACGTTTGAAGTGAGATGGGGGATGATTGTAAACCTTTCGATCGGGCAAACTTCACAAAGTTGTTCCATTTGTAAGTGTAAAGGAGGTTGGTGGAGGGTTTCCTTGCCTTATCCAGCACTTCCTGTATTAAGGCAGGAGTCTCCATGCTGTCAGGTGTAATGACTGCAAATCCGGGTGGTGGATCCTGCCCGAGTTCTGAGTTAGCAGATGCGGAACGAGTGGCAGTCTGATGACATCCGTCGCCATTGTCTGAAGAGCGGAAAACCAAGGCTGACGAGGCCACCATGGTGCAATGAAGATGGCATTCGCCCTCAATTGTCGAATTCTGACAAGGGTTTTCTGTATGAGGGGTATGGGAGGGAAGAGGTAGAGAAGACCCTTCCCCCATCGAATCATGAAAGCATCCCCCGATGAACCCTCGCCTGTGCCCGCACGGGAGGCGTATTTCGCGCACTTCTTGTTGTTTGTCGTGGCAAACATGTCCATCGTGGGATATCCCCACCGGTTGCAAAGTGTTAGATAGGTGGACCTGTCCAGTTCCCACTCGTGGCACTGGGTCGGTAGGCGGCTCAGCTTGTCCGCCAATTCGTTGTCTGTCGTTGATACATGAAGAGCAATCGGAAAGACATGATGGTCGTAGCACCACTCCCATAGGTGTATTGACAGGTAGAGGAGTGACATAGAACGTGTCCCTCCTTGTTTGTTGATGTAAAACATGGTCGTGGTGTTGTCGGTGATAACTTGTACACCTCGACCATGAATCAGTGGGAGGAATGCACGGAACGCCTTTATGACTGCCATCATCTCTAAATGATTGATGTGGAGTTGTTTGTCGCGTTCGGACCATAAAGCGTGTATTCTGTGAGGTCCGCAGTGTGCTCCCCATCCTGTGGTGCTGGCATCTGTCGTCACTTGGACCGATAGATGTATGGGACGAAACGGGCGGCCGACTAGGAGATGTGGTAGGAACGTCCACCATTTTAGTTGGTTTGCTAATTCTGCAGTGATGCGAAGCTGTTTCCCTGGGTTGTCCCATAAGGGGTCGAACAAAGTCAGGTACCAAACCTGAAGTGAACGCATCTTTAGACGCGCGTGAGTTAGAGCAGATGTTGTGGACGCCATTAGGCCGAGCAAGTGTTGAGCGTGACGAGCTGATATTGTTGAATGTGGACGAAACTTGCGAATCGCCTTCCTTAGCTTTAGAATACGGTTTGGTGGGAGGAAAATACGTGCCCTGATGGAGTCTAGCTGTGCTCCGATATAGTCGACGACCTGGGAAGGGGATAGATGCGACTTCTTTGTGTTTACTGTGAGACCCAGTCTCTTTAGGGTATGAAGGATGAATTCGGTGTCTTGAGCGGCCTTTTGTCTGGATGGAGATACGACTAGCCAGTCGTCTATATACGGAAATACTGTTATGCCGTTTAGGCGAAGGAAGGCCGCTACAGGTGCCATGCACTTTGTAAAAGTGCGAGGAGCTGTGGATAACCCGAAAGGAAGGGCGCAGAATTGATAAATTGCATTTTGAAAGCAGAAGCGGAGATACTTCCTGTGATGTTGATGAATCGAGATGTGAAAATATGCGTCTTTCAAATCTATTACTACAAACCAGTCTTTTTCTTTCAGGAGATGAATAATGGACTCTAACGTGACCATCCGGAATCGTCGTGGATGCAGGTAGGTATTTAGAGTTCTCAAATCTAGGATGGGTCTGACCCCTCCGTCCTTCTTTGGTACCGCGAAGTAACGGGAGTAAAAACCGTCGAGTATGTCTTGTGGTGGTACGCACTGGATGGCATGTTTTTGTAGAAGAGTCAGAATTTCTTCTTCCAGAACAGGATCGAATGATGTAGATTTGACTTGTCCTAGAGGAGGGAGTTCTGTGAACTCTAGACGATAACCGAATTGGATGATATTTAAAACCCAAGTGTCGTTTGTGATGCGGGACCAGTTGTGAAGGAAGGGAGCCAAGCGAGTCGTTCGTAATGGTTCGGTCATCGTTGTGATTGAGTCAAAGGTACTGCTTTGTTTTCTTAGCCGGAGGACGGTATGATTGTCGCCTTTGTGCGAATGGTTGCTGTCTGAAAGCAGTAGTGGAAGAAGAGGCTTGTGAGGATCTACCCTGGCCTTGATTTTTGAATGGGCGGTAAGACTGAGAAGACGGGTGCTGGTACTGTTGTTGGTTGTATTGCTTGCGCCATTGATATTTTTGATACTTAGGTTGCTGATGGATAGTATATGATTTGGCGGTCTTCTTAATTTTATGTAAATTCTCCATTGAGTCATCAGTTTTCTCGTTGAATAGTCCCTTGGCATCAAAGGGAAGGTCCTCAATGCGAGTCTTAACATCCTCCACAATGCCTGAGGATCTAAGCCAAGCATGTCGTCTTAAAGTGATGGCTGATGTTAAAGATTTAGAGGCCACGTCTGCTGAGTGGCGAGAAGCCAGTCGTTGATGTTTCGCTACATTAAGTGCTTCCGCATAGGTATTAAGGAAACCTTCCCTTGTATCATCTGGGGCAGTTTGAAGAGCTGGAAGAATTTTAGACCAGAGTTGTCTTTGGTATGCCCCCATGGCTGCCTGGTAATTGGCCACTCTAAGTAAGAAGGTGGCGAAGGAATACATTTTGCGGCCTAAAACATCCAGTTTTCGTCCCTCTCTATTAGTAGGTGTAACCTGGGCTTTGCCGCTTGTTTTAGAGGCGTTTGCCTGCACTATAATAGAGTTAGGGACTGGGTGTTTGAGAAGAAAATTTGTTTGTTCACCGTGCGTGCGATAAAGGTTCTCAACTCTGCGGGTTACTGGTGCAGATGTAGAAGGTTGGTTCCAAGACTCCTGAATGAGCTCCATTAAGGCCGGGATGAATGCAAGGCTCAAAGGTGGAGACCTCTCCTGATTTATATCCCCAAATACCAAATCCTCTTTGGGAGGCGCTGGCTGTTCAGTATGCAACTTTAGTGATTTGGCCATCCTCGCAACCATTTGAACATATGATGTGAAATCTTCAGAGGGTGAGGATGGGTGGGGATCACCAGCGTCTGATTCTGGCGTCTTTCCTTGTGCAGGAGTTTCGGCAGAATCTTCAGAAAAATCTCCATCATCTTGGTCTGAGGTGTAAGAAGAAAAGGCCTCTTCCTGGTCTGAAGGCGAAGGTAAGTGTGAAGTTTTCCTAGCTTTGTTGTGAGCATTGTCAGGCTTGGATGCTTGCTGTACAGAAGGTAGCTTTTCTGTAGATTGGGTAGACCTTGACACTGCCTTACTCAATTGTCTGTGGTGTCGAGTTTCGACGTCGTGAGTTTGTCGACGTCGACGCCGAGGCGGCGGCGAGGGGGAGGACGATGAAGTGGAAGCATAAACGTAGTGTAGCCTTTTGCTTCTACTATAATCCTCCGATCCAGACGAAGAGTCGGTGTCCGACTCATCATGTCGACGTCGACGGTGTGATCGTTTACGATCGACCTCGATATAGATAGGTTCGCCGTATTTAGAAGCATGTCGACGTCGGGCCGAACGAGGCAGGACAACAACCTCACGCCGGGAGGAACGGTGTCTGCCTGGAGAAGTATGCTTCCTCTTCGCCGTTCTTTTACGAGGCGGAGATTCAAACCTCGAAGAACCCGATGGCGAGAGAGGTACCGGTGATGCCCGCCCGGTGGAAACAGGGCTTTGATGGGCAGAGGCCTGGCTAGAAAGAATAATGTCTTCTAGCTGGCCAGGGCTCGGCGAACGCTCGAGCCCCACGGGCGAAGCCTCTAGCCGACGGGGTGGAAGAGATGCAGCGGCTTCGGAGAGCGATTCTCGATCCCGAGATGAATCTTCAAGGATCGATGATGGTAACGACGCCGAAACTGGTGGAATATGTTTCTGATGACCCACCGAAGAAACACGCTTGTCTTTCTTGGTTTTTACAGTCGACTTCTTTTTCCGGGATTCCTTCGAAGAGGCGCCCGAAGGAGGTTTCGACGCCAAGGTAGGTTTTTTTGCTGTCGACGTGGAAGATTTTTTCGACACTTTGTCGACTGCCCTTGCCGTTGAAAGAGGAGGGGTTGAAACCGTTCCCTCTGGGCGGGGGGTGGCAGAAGGTGTTGATGCCATCTCCATCTCGGTGGGTTTCGACGCTGAGAGAGTCTTATCCCACAAGAACAGTTTAAGTCTTTGCTGCCGAGCTTTAAGAGCGGCTTTCGTAAATTTCTTGCAATGCCTACAGGAATTAGGCAGATGGGTTTCCCCTAAACAAAAAAGGCAGCGGTCGTGACCGTCCGAAAAGGGTAGTTTTCGGGAGCACGATACGCACTTGCTAAAGGGTCCTGAGGGGGACATAAAATAGGCTTTGCACCAGGACTTACGATTTGTAGAGAAGCGTAAACTAATAACAGTCCGGGTCGGCAACGTGAATTTCCAATAAGCCAGTCCAATAATAAAGCCAGTCCAGATAGAAAGCGCGGGAAAGTGAAACAGTCCGAGTCAAATACGAGGAGAACGATTTTAATCCAGAAGAATATCCGTTAAACGGTCCGTAGTCGTAGGGCAACAGAATAATCAGAAAACGAAGAACAATCCGTGTCAAAAAACCAGAGAATAACGTAGCTCTAAACCGAGAAGTTCCTAACACCAAGGCGGTAAAAATGGAACTGAGAGCTGAGGCGGGCGGAGCATGCGCTGTAGGGCAACTCTCAACTTTGTTACTTTTTTATAAAAGCTCTAGAATATTCCGAGAAGACCTGCGCAGGCGCAGTCTGAACCCAATTGTGTGCATTCACAGAGGCCACGAAGAAGAATATATTCAGTTATCAATAAACTTAGAACATAAATCTGCAAGGATCTAACTCCACTTGGTAATCCCAACTAGTCAAGACCCAGTGAATCAACTGTGCATTTACCAATTGAGTCATACAGTTGGTCAATCCTTCTGTAAACCTCACCAATGCAATAATCTACTCTAGTCAGTGCTATCAATTGGATTCAGGCCAAAATCACCTAGTGAAACAGCATAGTTTACAACAAATAGGGTTGATTATTTAGTACTGTTGGCAGGTTGTACATTTTAATTACACCATTCAGCTGCAACATCATGAGGTTAATCAGCCAGCAGTCTTCCACCTTTGCAGAAAGCTACGTATGGCATACTAACTCAAAATTTCATCTTACCATGCCTTAATAAATCCATATGTGAAGAAGAAAATGCTTTTAATAGCATGATAAAGTGTTTCTTGTTTTTCTATTTATAACAATGCCTACTTTGTCCACACAGCAGTTATCTCCTCAAGTATCTCCTCAAGGAACATTTTCACACTGTCCTTCAATTACACTGAAAGGATAATTTACAAAAGTAACTGAATTAAACTATAAAATACAAAAGATGCAATGGCCTAATGCCAACAACTCATGGCATTAATTGCTGTCTTAGTATCATGCTTAAACTGTCTCTAATTCGTATCAGCAGAGCAAGAATGTATTTCCTGAAATGGACAGGTAAGGAAACATAACTGATACACAGGCATCATACAAGAAAAAAGTGTACCTTTATTTCTTTGCAAAGTGCACTCTCTTGTTCTTCATGAATATAGAATTTTACAGTGTTTTTTCGCACATCTTCTATGATTTTGATGAAGCTATCAAACATTTCAGGTTTTAGTTGGTTTATAAGGTCAACCACAGCTGTCTGGGTTGTAGCATTTGCATTATCTTCAAGCTTGGGCGCTTTATCTTCCTGTAGTGGAGGATCCATTGTAGAAATGTTTGATTCTGCTATCAACTTTGTCTCTGTGCTGCCTCTCACAGAACTTTGTTGTTTCCCAATGTCTGTCAATCCATTCTTTTCATTGTTTGAATCTCCCTTTACATTGTTACATGGTGGTGGCTCTTGAAATGATTCCACATCAATATCACTGGCAAGAGGTACAAGTTCTTCTGGGTATGGATTCAATTCAGTATCAGTAACTGAATCAGCTGCTTGTTCAGACGTGCAAGTAAATGGAACCTTATGAACAGCATGTGTGGATGACAACACAACACTGTGGAGCTTTTCACTCAGTCTTTCCACATATTCCTGGACAGCAATACCTGATGCCTGTAAGCACAGATATTCAGAAAGTCTCATGACCCTTTCCCGGGCTGATATAACAGGTCTGGATATTTTTCTTGCATACATAATATTCTTTTGCTGCAAAATCTCCTGAATTTTATTGGTAAAATGAGTGTATTCTTCTAATATAGCTGTCTCTATTACTCGATTTATGGTGGGTTCACTTGTCACACAATGATTTATCTCAAGTTCACACTGATCATTATATTTCAGTTCTTGACCTGCAAATTCTCTGTCTTCTGTTCCTCCCTTGTGCAAGTCTGAAAATGAGGAATATGCAGATGGATAATCAGAACTTCTTTGTCTGTTTATTATCCGTGGGTCATTTTCAGAGGCATCTTTTGGTGGAGAATAAGCCAAAGATTCATCTGGAGATTTCAAGCCTACACAAAAAGAGGAAAGGCCAGGCCATTTTTAAAAACTATGAAGATTGAGACTGTCAACAACAAAAAAATCTGCTTAGGAACATTTTACTGATTGACTGACTGTAATACCAAGAACATTAATACCAAGTATTAAAGGTCCCTTAGACCAGAGGTCCCCAACCCCCGGTCCGCGGCCCGGTGCCGGTCCGTGGCCTGAGCTGGACTGGGCCGCCGAGACAGACCTCCCACCCACCCCCCGCACGCACTCACCCCCACACAGCCCATTTGTGCCTGCGCGCGCGCTCCAGCATCCCCGTGCGAGCGCCATGCCACCGTTTGCGCAAGCGCACGGGCATCCGCGCGCCGTGTGAGCGCTGCCATTTGCGCATGCACATGAGCGCGCTCGCACAAATGGCGGCGCAGCGCTCGCACCCCATGCGCATGAGAGCACTGGTTCGCGCATGCGCACGAGCGCGGGGGGTGCCCCGCCTTCCCCAGCCGGTCCGTGGACTGAAAAAGGTTGGGGACCGCTGCCTTAGACTGCATATAAGCCACTTTTTTGTATTATTATCTAACTCTGCAATATTGTAACAACAGATCACTAAATGATACCTGGTGTCCTAAAACTGATTTGCCTGATGCTATCATACAACTGCTTAGGTTTTGCCTCAGCAACATCATAACAACTGGGTTACTTCAACAATAGCAAGGGCAACAGTACCAACACTATCCCAAAAGGGCTTTCTGCAAGCCCAGAACTAGCCATTCCCACACCTGCAATTCCAGTAGCAAGGCATGTATTACAGCAGAAAGTGCCACACAGCTCTGCCTGACAAGGCACAATACACAGGGCTTTTAATTGCTGCTGCAACTTTAGCCCATCTTTACTGGAGTAAACTATATTTTTAAACCCCAAATATGAAAATATAATAAAAACCACAAATCTTTCAAAGGCCAACCACAAAAACATATTCCATTACACTGTTTTGGTCAGTAATACCGAACTAATTCAAAATCCTGAAGTTACGCTTTTCTGCATATCAGCCTAACGTGACTATCTATGAATTAATAATGATTTGATACTGCTTCCAAAGAAGCAACCAAATCTATAAATTACTCATACATGTTAATAGTTATTATTTTTTAATCTTTAATATGAGGTTTTTCTCTTGTGTGTGTTTAACATGAGGTTTTTCTCTTGTGCAGAAATCTGACCATAATGATTAATACGTGCAGATATGTAACACTGGTAAAACATTCAAGGAACAAAGACAGGAAGAAACAAAGGACAAAGAATATATAAACAGTTTGTAAGAAGGATGCATGGGACCTGAAAGGTTGTGGAAGACAAGAAATTATTGTTGGTGGGGTTGGTTATTCTGTGCTTCCATCCTCCTGAACGAAGAGAAGTGGACATCTCTCTCTAAATAACATGACTGTGCCAGCACTCCCAGGAGGCAATGAGAGGGAATCTTTGTGCCGGACATTTGATAGAGTCACCCTGTTTGCTGGCTAAAGATCATCGCTGGCACATAAACTGTAAGTACTGGTGGTGAGTGAGGGGATGTGGGACTAAGGTTCCCACACAGAGATTCTGAAGTCTTGTGGAGGAGGAGGATGGTCAGAACTATTAGCCCACTATTTAATGAAGTAAGGTACTGGCCTGAGGGATGGAAGGAAGATGTTGTAGTCCTAACATGTAAGAAAGAAGGTAAAATTTATCATCTGAATTACAAACCAATTTATTTACTATCAAAAGTAAGCAAACTTTATATACAGTATCTCCTGGCAAGCTTTAAACTGCAGAGAAGATTCATACATTCTGTCTGAGGAACAAACAGGATTTCAAGCAGTGAATTCAGGGACTAAACACTGCTTTGTAATTTCTCAACTGGTTCATAAAAATACAGAAATGCTGCATTTGCTCATCTGATGGCAGTATTAAATTTTATCAACACCCAATATCTGTGACACAAATTGTAAAATGACAGAATTCAGACAGGACATTTGGGAGAATCAGAGAACAGAATAATTGAGTTGGAAGGGTGAATATTGTTACTAATCTTTCTAGTGTTACTTAGATACACTGGCCTATAAGCAAAAGACCAGTTTCTCTGTTGCTTTTCTTAGATAACCCAGTCATCCTGTCATCCTCATGGGTGGGTTTAAGAAGAGTAGTGGGAATTTTCTGCAGTTGAACTGAAATCTGAACTGTTAACTATCAATTATTGCAGAACACACATTATGGTTATGGGGAAAGAGCAAAACTCCCATAGGTGATTATGATCAGACACCAAATCTCTGAGATTAAACAGTTCAAATAAGCATTTTTACCATCTCAAGCACTTTTAAAGCCCACACAGAGGCAGTCAGAGCAGGGGTGTAATTAAATTTCACTAAGACAAAACGGGCCAATTCACTGAACTTACATTTAGAAGTCTATCAAGCAAGTCATCCTGCCTACTGCTAGCTGAAGCCAATATGTTGAACTTAGATTCACTAGTAAAAGTAGGATGATGGAATACTGTTTAATAGAATGGACCAAAAATGTCAAGGTCAGCATGGACTGGTATCCCAGACAGTGGCTGAGTCAAATCACTTTGGTATTTTATCATTAAAACAAGGTTCCTGCCTGGATTTCCAGCAATGCAATGAGAAATAGAAGTCGCTAATTTTGAGAAATATATTCCACATACAGTGGTGCCTCGCTAGACGATGTTAATCCGTTCCGCGAAAATCGCTGTCTTGCGAAAACATCATCTAGCGAAGTGCGTTTCCCCATTGGAATGCATTGAAATCTCTTCAATGCGTTCCAACGGAAAAGTCGTCGTCTTGCGAAGATCGTCCATAGGGAAACATCGTCTAGCGAGCGCGGGTCCCCGTTGGAATGCACTGACAGCTATTGACCGCTAGTCAATGCATTCCAATGGGGAAAACTCGTAGTCTAGCGAAAACCGCCCATAGGGAAACATCGTTTTGCGAAGCGCATTAGCGATCGCAAAAAGCCATCGTCTACCGAATTCCTCGTCCTGCGAGGCAATCATCTAGCGAGGCACCACTGTACATATTTCTATGACGTGTTGATAAAGAATGATAGATTAACACTTTAATCTAGGATTATTTATTTTATTTATTTATTTTATTAGATTTATATCCCGCCCATCTAGACAGATAGTCTACTCTGGATTAGAAATTCTGTCCCATTTTACATGTACCTCAAACAAAACTGTGAACAAATGAATACTCTCCCTTCTGCAGTAACATCAGATGGGTTCAGAGAATCCTTTACAGGAATACCAATGCCAATGTGGATAGCTAGCAGAAGAAACCTTACAATATATATTGTTGCAACGTAACCTGCATATCCTAAAAAACAAATTTATAACTCTGAGACTAGAGGGTAAAAGCAATTAGAGTTATCAGGATATACTGGATTTTTTTTGCTGAAAGATCAGATTCCCAGAATCACATTTGACTTGGTTAGTTTTTCAGTGGCAATCTCGGTTTGTTTGTTTTTTAAAAAGAAACAGCTCAAAGCTAGACTTCATGTAACAAAACAAGTGAGGAAGGGGAGGGGGACATCAAAGCACAAGTTCTTACTCTTGCCTATTAGGTGAAGGGAACGGCTGTTGGTCAAACAACTTGCTTTGTCTAATTTTTGTACTGTGATCTTTTGTCCTTTGTAACTCACTTATTATTCTATTTAAATGACAGCCTTTGGTTACCTAATAAAGATTATGGTGGTGGTCAATACTAAAGAACACACAGAAAACATTAAGCACCACAAAGGCACATATTTTATCACTTGCCAATGTGTGAGAATACAAAGTGTAAACAAGTCTGGAACATACTTTTGTTGTATGGAACTGAAAACTGCACTTAAAACATTTGAGCTAATCCATATCACACAAAAACACTCAGGAAATCCACTACAATGGAGGACAGCTCTCAGATTAAAAGAAAAGGCATTTTATCGCATTCTTTTCATCAGTACAACTGATATATAAAACAGTGAAATTATAAATTACTTTTACAACAATCTTAGAGCAGAAGAAACAGTTCGAAGCACTACTGTAAATCTTTAAAACTACTGGAGGACTTAAAGAATTATCACATTTAAAAATTAAATCTCTGATTAAACTCTATTGACCTGATAGGTTGACCAAAATGTGCATCTCTGCACCATTGACAGCTACAGTTAAATACAAATAGCAAGTGCTTCTTAAAGATATGTAAAATAAAGCAAAACCTAAATGTGAAATATTTCAGTGTGCCAGCTTCAGTCAAAGTGGAATGAATTACTAAGACTTAGGAACAATAAGGAAAACTTTACTAAGAACTCCTATATTTTAAAATCCATTAATGAATGAATACAACTTGTTTAAACTCTTTCTTGCTATTAAGACCTGTTTTCAAATACTCGATTTATATCAGCTCCTACATCTTCTCCCTGTAATGGAGAAGACATGAAAGTAGTAGGACATGAAAGCACAAGTAGATGTAGGAGGACATCAAAGCACAGCAAAACAGCTGAAACAGATATTTGTCAGGGCTGCTCTACTAGCATGTTTAGTTCTCACTGACCATGGTTTCAAATATGATTTATTCTGCTCTGTGTCTGTTGGCTGCCCATTTCTAGCGTCTCCAATGTAGAACAAGCTGGAGTCCTTTTCTCACTTTCCAACAGAGTTCAAGCAATCCTGTGTCAACCACTTATTACCACCCAGGAAGATAAGTTATACTATTCATCAACAGTGTTTCAAGTATGTCTGCTTCAGAAGCTTTCTTTCTAGTAGGGCATGATGGATATTGCCATTTTCCATTAGTACGCTAACATCTGGTAGGTAACATCTGACAGAAAAGCTAACTTTTAAACAACAGTCACCAAATCCCACAATGCAAGTGTTAATCTGAGGGTAACAGCTAATGGGGAGGTGCACAGCAAAAACTTTCATTTTCGTTTCATTTCAGGGGGTACCTTTGGTGTTTTGGTTTGTTTTGTTCACTTGGGCTTTATCTGACATGAAAGGGACTGGTTCTTTTGTTTTGTTTCTCCATTCATTATCTGGATTCATTCATTATACAGGGCATCAAGGCTACGGGGACTTTCATAATGCGCAAGCATCTTCACTTACAAATTTACTATCACCACAAGCCAGCAGAAGTCAACAGAAGTGAGAAACAGGAGATAGATCTTCATGACACGGTAGGGCAAGCACCAGTGGAGAAGCCCAGGGTCTACTATACTAACTACACGTTTTAATCATGTAACCCTCCTTGTCTTCCTGAGCATTAACAGACCCAGCTATGCATGTTTCCTCCCACTGATGAAAATTTTGCTTCTTTTGCTCCTCAGATCCAGCAGCCATCATTAGCTCAGAACTATTTCTCCAGTTAGGCAAATGATGTCTTTCAGCTAGACATGGGGACAAATATAAAAATGAATCAGGATATTCAACAAATATCCCTGATTTGTCCGATATTCGTTGCTTTGTATTCTTGGGGTCCAGAGACCCCGACAAATATAAAGCAACGAATATAACCCTTTTATATTCGTCCCTTTGTTCCCTATCTGCTTATGCCCCCACGAATCAGCTGTTCCTCGGGGGCATAGAGGAATTTTCCCTTTGGGTGGCTCGCTAAAGGCTGCCCGAAGGGAATCCCACCCCCAGGGCTGGGGGAAGGCTTGGTTCCCCTTTCCTCCTCTTCCTACGCCCACGCAGCATAAGAGGAGGAGGGAAGGGATCAAAGCGGGATCAAAGTGATCCCCCAGGGCTGTGGGATGGCTTGGGTTGGGCTTTCCTCCTCTTCCTATGCCCTGCTAAGCCCCCAGTGGCTGTCTAAAAAAAAAAAAAAAAAAAAAAGACCCAACGAACCGACAAATTGATTTGTGGTTCGTTGGGCCACTGGGGGGCAATTCATAGTTCATGGGTCATCATGACAACCCACGAACCAAAACGAAATGCCATTTTGGCGCTCCGTCCCCATCTCTACTTTCAGCTAAAGATTTTAAATCTGGGAGAAATAAAAAAACCCAGATCAACAGTCCATTGTTCTGTCAGCAGGAAGAAGCAACAAGTTGCAACAAACTATCCCTGCCCCTCTTTAAAAACAAAGCAACAATGTATTCTGTATAATGAAAATGGTAAAATTTGGTCTTGCTTGCAAGTTTTCAGAACAAGACACGCCCACGTGCCATTCTGTTTGAAAACTGAATACCACCTAAGACAAGGCTCTATACAAACTGATATGTCTCCCCAGCAGTATCAAGTGCAAGAGTTTCAACTTATCATGTACCTTTCACAATGAAGAGTCTGTTCTAGGCAGGCAGAACAATGACAACAACAACATCATCAAACTACAGAGCCTGAAGGGACCCCATGGATCATTGAGTCCAGTCCCTGTCTAATAGACACTAATTGTAAAATTAGTAGGAGGAGTAATGGAAAACTGGTCTTGCCAGAAAGACCCCTTTCCTCCAGTGGTACCTACCGATAATTGGAAAACCTGATCATCTGTATTCTGTCTAGTTATCACCAGACCTGTTTCTGATACAAATGAGAAGCACTTCAAAACTTTCCTTTCTATTTTTCTATTGTGGTGCCCAAAAGCAAGATTGTGCAGCAGAGATGAGCAAGTTTCAGATAAACATATTGCTTACTCATATCTCCTATTCAGAAGCATTGCTCTGGCCACTAAAATGGATATGCCAGAAAGAAAAACACATTCATTTCTTTACATCTAACCTAAGTAACAGCTGAACTGACACAAGACGAATTCCAGCACAAGCATAAACAGAGAGGGTCTGATGAAGGAAAAAGTTGATAGGCCAACACCTATTAATCTCCAAAGATATCCTAAAAAGTCCCAGTTCTCAACATGACAATAAACTTCACAAGAGCCTAGGGTTCCTTTCCACAAAAGTATACTTTATTACCACCAACATTCCCTCTAAGCCACATGGCTGTGTGGCT
Organism: Intellagama lesueurii; assembly: GCA_037013535.1. Lineage (NCBI taxonomy): Eukaryota > Metazoa > Chordata > Lepidosauria > Squamata > Agamidae > Intellagama > Intellagama lesueurii. Next base: position 249,961,648 of record JBAJHW010000002.1, read on the forward strand.
GTGTGCCTGCACAGAAATGCATTGGTGCCATGCACTGGCAGCCAGTGCTGCTGCCCATTTGGTTCCAGTCACAGCTGGAACTTTGCACATGTGGGACAGGGTTGCCATTCAATGCTGGTGGAAAACTGAATGGCCACACAGCTAAAGGGAACGCTGATTACCACTGTAATAAAGCTAATCTAAAAACACAGTGCCACCACTTGTGTGGAAACAAAAGAAAATGGTCAAGTGATGCTAACAAACTACAAAACATTTATTTACAACTGTGATGCTTGCAATTTTCCTTCCTTAAAACAAACAAGCAAACAAGCAAACAAACATCTACACTAATGGCAGACAAGGTATGGGGGCCAATTTTCTGTTCCCACAAGCCACTGCAAACTGCATCAGTCCATTGCAAAAAAAGTGGAATAGGCCAAATACTATTTGTTATATAAACCCCAAGGGCAAAATGAGTAGCACAGGGGGACCCTTGTCTTATTTAAAGTAAACTTTCCACACTGTAAGCTCCCAGTTCTAATCGTTTGGCCCACCTAATCAACCAACCTGATTCTCATCCCAGTCTACACTAACACAGCTTGTCTTCTCTTGGGTTAATGTGTCCCTGTATGTCCTTGATTTGTTCTTCTTTGTGACATGTTAAGCTGGAATACTCCTTTGCTAAGAGAACCAACTTACTGTTAACAGTCCAGACAGACAGACAGCTTGAACACAAACATGTATATATGTATATATGTGCATAAAGTTTCAAGAACTCAAATGAAAGACTTGAAAAGCAAATCTGAGCTAAATTACTAAAAACTGAATTGCACACACAGCTTCAAGTTTTTTTTATAGGGTAATGGCTTTAGATGTACAATAGAAATGGACACTCAGCAAAGAGTGTTGTGCATAATCCACAATCTGCCTTATGTAGACAGGAAGGTTCTACCCTGCGAAGCTGAGTCTGCCCAATTTGGAAGCATCCTTCCCCCACTTCCTATTCAGTAGGATGTCCTGGCCCTTTGTGTTGCATTTTGAGGAGTTTGAAAGAGACAGGGAAAAGCTTACTACTTTCATTTAAGATGCACATATTCACATATTTCAATCTGGGTTCAACCCATTTTATGCTAGCATTTTAATATACATATTCTGCATATATTACAAGGAGAATCACAAATCAGAATAAGTGAAATCTGAATGCCTCTTTGAATGTCATTTGATTATATAAATCTTGTACGATTGTCCACTGTAATTAACAGCAGATTTATCACACTGATCATTCCTGAAGTATCAAAGCATTTAATTAAGACTCTTACAATGGCTTTACATCATTAATCTTAAGGGAAACGTGTTCCAAACTAACTATTTCTGTTCTAGCTAGCTCATGGTTTAAGTATCAAACTGCGGAGTCAGAGGTTGGAAGTTTGGTTCCCCACTGTGTCTCCTTGACAGGGGCTGGACCTGATGATTCATAGGGTCCCTTTCCAGATCTGGAGTTCTAAGATTTAGTAGCAGTAGCAAATGCAACTTTATCAAACGAAGTAACTATACAATGTGTTCTCAAAGGCTTTCATGGCCAGGAGCCGATGGTTGTTGTTGGTTTTTTGGGCTGTTTGGCCGTGTTCTCAACACAGACAGAGTTCTAGCTCCTGTCCTCTGAAAACGCCGGCCACAGACACTGGCGAAACATTAGGAAGAAAAACCTCCAGGACATGGCCAAACAGCCCGAAAAACCCACAACTATATGATCCTCGAACAAATATTTTGAATTTGTGTGTAAGGTGTACTATATATTTCATTACTATTGTATGCTCTGAAATCTTTAGATCTAAATAGTTTATTGTAAGTATTTGTGAAAAAAGAAATTGCAACTATGAAACTGTCTACATTCTAGACAGAATCCTTACGCAGACTGTAGGTCTCAAGTTTCAAACCCTGAATATACTTGCTTCAGTGGATTAATTTCCCCAACAATATATGAAATTAGTCATGTAGATCTAAGCCTCCCGCTGAAAATTTAAGACCAGGGAAAGGCTTCTTCTCATGCTATTTAAATAGCAAGGGGCATATGCAGTAAAGTCCATCCTTCTCACCTGTTTGGTTATCTCCATGTTCTCTCAGTTGCGCCTCAGGAACTCTTCCTGCCCCTCCTGAGGGAGAGCAGCAGTTAGCAAGTTTAGAGTTTCTCAATTATGTATAATGTATATTCTTTACACACTTAATGTGCTAAAAACCAATTAGAAATAATTTGCCCACTTTAGAAAATGTGAAAATAAGGATTGCTATTAATTTCTGGTATCTTTCGGAATCACTGTTTTCATTCAACAGGAGATCTGAATTCCATAATTCACTGAAACTATTGGAACCACAAAAACAGTAGACTAGGAATTTCCATATTAAGAATTTTTGGTGCACTAGAATTTGAGCTACCTAATCATGCTACTGCTGCTTCCACATCCATATTGTGTCAAAAACTTTGCATTTCTCAGTGAAAACTTAGTATGATATCATATGCCATGCTACAGATCACATCATTCTTTTTTAAAAGTCCATGAAGAATAATACAGAAACCACCACCAAAAGCAAGTAGATCCAGGACTGATTTAAATATAGTGACTGCTGCATAGTAAAAGAAATACAGTTCCAAATATTGCTAAGATCATTAGAACATAATCAGCCATCCAATGAATTAATGTGATGCACCAATAAAAAAAGGGAACCCACTGGACAAATTGCAGCAAAAGAAGAATCCTTGAGAAAACAGTCTCAGAAGGATGTGTGTGTTTGTGTGCATGTGTGTCCGTATGCATGCATTCATATTCCCTCCCAGAACTATAGTTGTAGTATGTTCCTACTGAGAGAAATTGCAAGATGGGCCATTTTAAAATGAACCAATAAACAGAATACCTCAACCACTCTAGTATGGTAAGCCTTTTTGGCAACCTATGTCCCTGCAAGTTCACACATTTCTTAGCCATCTTTCCAACCCCCGGTCTCCTTGAACAATATAAAAGAGAAAAAAACCTACAATATCACGAAATTATAGTATCACCTTAAATACAAGTGCTTATCATCTTCATATTATAAATGCAGCTAGAGAGTGCCTGGAAGAGCTCTGTGAACCCCCCCTCCTCTGAATTTTAAAAACAGTTAAGAGGTGGACTGAATGTATAGTTTTGTATCAGGATTGCCAACTGAACTACATCAAGCTCACAAAGCTATTTAATTTGACCTAACGGAGATAAAATATTTGCTCAGCTTCATCCATAAAATGGGGAGGGGGGGGGGAAGAGAGTGTCTCAAGATGTGTCTTGCATATGATGTATCAAACACTATTCCCAAAACATATGGCATAATTCTGTTAACCTTTCAAGTGCCAAAGAACTCAATTGTTTCTTGAGCAACTCAGATGAATACAGCTCTCTGAAAACACTATACCCTTTGTAACACCTGTTTAAATGTTGTGTGCAGGGGCCCCTGCTATGTACGAGTGCACACCCTCATAGTGATGGGAGTTCTTGATGCCATGTCCCCTTTTATTCTACAGCCTGACAAGCCAAGGCAACTGAGCCACCAGCAGCGTACTGTACACGGTGAACAGATTAGCCCTGAAGATCCTGAACATTCCTGCATTATAATAGTATTCTAATTCATGGTACATCCTTAACTTTCATGGCCTGCTGGGGTTTTTTATTCCTTCAGTCACAAATTCTAAAATACCCAATACCAGCTTGATAAACTATCAGTTCCTTTATTATGATCAACAGATCAGATAAAAACTAGTAACAGAATTATATAAGGGGAATTATTAAATACAAATTAAATATACATTGTGTATTATTAACTCTTAAAAACAGAAATTTCATAAGATAATTATTATAAAAATTTTATACTGTTTTGATTAACTGTGTATGAAAGAGCAACTCCAGCAAACAAGATGTTCTAATCTCAGTATCTATTGCATCTACTGCAAAGCTCATTATTTAAAAAACAAACTCAGGCATACCACAATTCATATAAAGGATGCAAATGTAGTCTTCACTGCCATTAGCAAAGATTATAGAATCCTTATTAGAAACATCATTATCCTTAGGATCAAAAGAGAATTCAAAAACTATAAGGGAACACCCTTAGGATAAAAGGAGAATTCAAAAAACTGAAATATGAAGTTAAACATACTTATCTCTTTGCCATTTTCAAAACTGAATCTCTGAAAAATATTGCAAGAAATAACTTTAGTAGTTTAAATTTATAAAGCTGTTACTTACCTGTGATGGGTATCAGTTTCCAGTGTATTCCAGACGTGTGAATGTTACTTGAGCTGGAATGCTGCCTGTGATAGTTCTGCTCAAGAGGTGTGCTAGAACAGGGGCTGTTGCAGCCATCAAAGCTACTTACACTTCCTGTGCTTGCATCCTAAACAAATTTATAATTACACTTCAGTTTTATTAATATTAACTGTTAGCCACCTTACCTTAAAAATATTTCTATATGTTTACAAAAACAATATATTTGTTCCATTATATAAAGGCTCAGTGTAGGTAAAAATCCTTCAACTACTTACAGAAGTCCTTCAGTCATTTACAAAACACATTATACAAGTAAGCATCCTATGTATGTTTACTCAGAATTCCACCTGTTGTTCAATTAGAACTCACTCCTGTGATTATGAGTGTGATTAAAATTACTGCCTGAGAAACTTCAAAGAATTGTGTTTTATTAATATTCAGTCAGGTTTTCTACTAGTAAAAATCAATTAAATTTGTGAACTAGTCATTTTTTTAAAATACTGCAGCCTTACAAATAAAGATATCTGGACCACTGAACTTGTTAGCAGCATCTCCTTAAGATGATAACAAGTTCAATCATCTTCACTAGTCTTTTAAAGCAACACAGATGCAGGTCTTTAGAAAGGTTGGGTGTCATCGGAAGAAACAAAGAAATTTGCTTGGTGCTTCATTTTGTCTCTTCTCACTGTCCTACTTGGATACCAAAAAAACCTGGGGACTTCTGCCGACAAAGTATACATTCTACTAGCAAACTATATTCCCTCCCATAAGGCAATCATTAAACAGAATTCTGCCCCAATATATTCTCCATTAGCTCAACATTTTTCTTCCCTTCTTCTAATTTTACTTATGAAGGCTTCCCTCTTCCAAACAGGGTGGAGACTTTCCATTTCTCCCCTCACTTTAAATATTTCTTGACAAAGTATTCTATCTCCCGCCTTCATGATGGAATACAAGGGGCAAAGTGGTGAAAACATAAACTGCCCCATGTTACTATAGCTTTGAATAGTACAGCCTGTCAGCAACAGACTAGAAGGGAAAAGTCCCTACCAAAAAGACAGGGAAATCTATTTCAAGTTCAGATTAATGCTGATAGTCCTTCTCAACTTCAGTGTAGCATTACAATGTAACTGGTACGAATACAATTGCTCATTCTGGAAAAAGCTTCTTCAGATCAAACTAACTTTCCTCTCATGTCACTCTTACATGTTTTCCGTTATTTCTCTAACGCAGAAATGCCTACCTAAGTGAATTTTCAACTGAGGCTCAAACTACCCTTCTTTTCTTTTCACTGCTTTGAAAGTCTTTAAGGCATTTATTACAGCAATCAAATATGAGACACAGAGGTTGTAGACATAAATGCTAGACATCATTTTGTACTGACAGATTATCCTTTTCCCACCCAGTATTCTGTCTGTATAACAAAAATAAAACAAAAGCAGTAACAGTCCACAGTTGAAGTGGATTAGTAAAAGTCCTGAAGGACACTGTAATCCATAAAAGCTTATCGTTAAATAAATCTATTAATCCATTATTATTGTTGTTATTATTCAAAAACACCAGGCACAGTCAAAATTATAAAAACATTGACAGTATTATATAACAGATACAAGTTTTAACCAAAAACCTAAGTATCTGTTACATATCGGCGCAGTATGTATGCTGTTCCTAATATTGCCGTTTTTGTAGCTCTGATGGTGTGATTTCCGAGATCTGCAATTGTTTACAGTACTGTGATTTATTATTATTATTATTGGCTGTCAAGGCAATTGTGACTTATGGCAACCCTTTTCAGGGTTTTCTAGAAAGAGAATACTCAAGAGTGGTTTACCATTCCCTCCTTCTGGCAGCATTCTGGATTGTGCAGCTTGCCCACGGCCACACAGGCAGGCTCTTCTGGGTGGTGCAGTGGGGAATTGAACTCCCAACCTCTGGCGCCACAGTGTGATTCTTAACTCGCTATCCAGTCAGAACCCTTACTCTTAATGTGCCACAATACTGTTTTTATTTTTGTTATACATGACGAAACAGAGCAGCACAGCTACCGTTTTTTAAAAAAACATCCTTTACAGGTTTTGGACTACAGCTCCCATCCTCCTTGCTCACCAGTTATAAGTGGGGCTGACAGGAGATATGATGCAAAATTGGAAGATACTCAGAAGGGTAAGATTTGAAACATTTAGGTTCTGAAACTTTTAAAAAGGTTCTTACTTTTAAATGTGTCATGTGAAAGGTGGTATCTGCTTCAGTGGTAGAGATATCAAGAGAATAAGGCAAGCATGGTGCACTGGTTTCCAACTTGACTGGACTGTGAGAGTCCCTGAATGGAGTATTTTCAACATGTGCTCTACCAGGAATTTCAGGTTCTTGTTTAACCTGCAGAGGATTGGGACTGTACTCCACATTTTGTCTTGAATAGTTTTCTGCTGACGACTGTTTAACAAATCTCCCCAAAGGCGAATCCATATTAGTCAAAATTTCTGAAAGCAGTTTCAGGACAGTGCAATCAGTGACGGAAGGTTCAGACACATTTTGTCTCAAGTCAGTGTCATGTCCACCGAGATAATCTATCATTGAATGAACAGTTTCTGGAGCTCTATTACCTAAACGGGGGGGGGGGGGGGGAGAGAAGAAAAGTAGGAGATTACTCTAAAGCTTTCTGCCAAATTTTAAGTCCATTGACATAACTAAGAAAATACAGAATAAAAACAACTTTCAATTACCACAATTTGAGGATAACAAAAAGCATGCACTGGAACAACAGAGTGCTTACTAAACTGAATACTCAGATTAGTAATGAAAAAAAAGTAAAGCTAGAACAGACATCCTTTGTCATAGCAGGCAATCTCCCTAATCGCAGATAAGCATAGTCAACTTCCGATTTTTCAGTGGTTAAGCACCCATGCAGTACCACCACTTAAAAACAAAGGACCATCTTTCATATTACTCACAGTGGTTAAACATCTTCAGGTTGCTTATCTGTAACTGCTTCTTTGAATAGTCACCAATGAACTCACAGGAATGAGGTTCTTCAGATTAACAGAACCTCTTCAGAACATTCTAGAGCTGAACATGTGAAAAGAGTCTGGAAATCTTAGTAGATCACAAGCTAAACATGAGCCAATCGTGCAACACAGCAGAAATGCTGTATTAGGGTGTATTAACAGAAAGATAGTGTATTCTGCTTTCGTCACACCTCACCTAGAATACTATATCCAGTCCTGAATGCCAGGACAAGAAAGATATCAGGAAGCCAGAATGTATCCAGAGGATGGCAATCAGAATGTTAAGAAATCTGAAAACCAAGCCCTGTGAGGAAAGGCTGAGGGAACTTGGCATACCTGTATCCTGAAATCCTTCTTTGCGGTCACTGTAACTTACACAAGCAGGAAACTAGTTTGCTTTCTTACTGGAGACATGTGTCAGGTCAAAACAGCCGTGAGAACCCTTATTCTGACAGATGCTTTGGCATAAACTGAGACTATGTGGTGTAAATCTAAATAGTGAAGACCATGTGGCTGACTAGCAAATATCTGACAGTAGGACACCATGGAAAGCTGTGGCTACCAGTCATTGAGATGAATTTTGGAAAACGACTTTTTGAACATGAAGAGACCAGGAGGGGAGCCATCAAGAGCTCCAAGAAGAGTCACAAGAGCAATCTACCACATGAGAGATATCATATCACAAGTAACTGCTAAAAAGATTGTTGTAGGTTTTTCAGGCTGTTTATTTATTTATTTATTTATTTATTGCATTTATACCCCGCCCATCTAGTCAATTGACTACTCTGGGCGGCTTCCAACATATATAATAAAACAATATAAAATATAACAACATTATAGACATCAGTGATCAAATTGTTCAAGATGGAAAGAGAAGAGAAAAAATAAATCAAATAATAACTGAAGGGAAGGCCTGCCTAAACAGCCAGGTTTTCAATTGGATTTTAAAAATGCCCAGCGAAGGGGCCGCACGGATCTCAGGAGGAAGATTATTCCAGAGGCAAGGAGCTACCGCCGAGAAGGCCCGGTTTCTTGTTTTTTCCTTCCGGACCTCCCTCGGCGTCAGGCTCCTCAGCCTCACCTCCTGACTGGATCGGGTGATATGGGTAGATTTTGGTGGGAGTTCTGTTTGGCTGTGTTCTGGAGGTTTTTACTCCTAACGTTTCGCCAGTCTCTGCAGCCGGCATCTTCAGAGGACAGGAGTCAGAACTCTGTCTGTGTTCTGGTGTAGTGTGTGGGATAGTTGAGTATTTGTAGCTGTGGGATCAGCTTTTTGTCCTTTTCAGGAGATTGGGTGATTATGGTGATCAGGGTGTTTTTTGTTATGGGTGTATTGTTGTGATAAGGGGGAGATGATCTGCCACTGTGATTGATGGGTGTTGTTAGCTAGTCTATTGTGTGCAGTGATCACCAGTCCTTGTGGCTGGGTAGAGTTCGTTGACCTTTTTGCAGGCTTTGTTTTTCGAGAATACATTAAACTGTTGAAAAGTTGTTCTTCGAAGCAACGGCCAAGAAAGTCTTCCTTTTCTTCTCATAACAGAGACTAGGTGCAGGGCTTCCTTGAGGCTCTCAGAGCAGCACAGGTATTTGGTGGGCAAGAGGGTGCTATCACACTTTCTGTGCTATTAGATGCAATGAAAAGAGGACCTGATGATAAATGCAACAAGGATGTATGCAGGAAATCCACTGTCCATACATCCCCTTTGGAGCCCATACTTAGACCTACTCTACTACAGAAATATCTATGCTTCCTCTGTGTTTCAGAAGCAAACATTTCATCTTAGGGAGACCCTGTCACATAACAAGAGCACTTGAAAACTTTGTGATGTAGTTCCTAGTCATGCACTGTTGATGATTATCAGCTTAGGAAATCTACCAGTACACCCTGAGCACTCACAAGTGAACAGCAACTGGGAAAATGTGATGAGAGATGCAATAATTCCACAGCAGCTGAATCAAAGTAGAACTGTTTGCTTATGTAATAGACAACATCCATGTTGTCCTCTACTATTTATTTTTATTTATTTAAATGATCTATATGCCGCCCTTCTCCCGACAGAGGACCCAAGGCAGCTCACAACAGATAAAGAAATTTAAAAACACTATATAAATATAACTTTTTTAAAAAGTTAAACATACATTAGAGTTTTAAAAATCAACTATAATAACAACTGAAAGATATTTAACAACCTGTGAATTAAGAACCAGCATTCCTGAGATTACTGCTTAAAGACCTATCTGAAGAGGAAGTGCATTTTTCAAGCCCTGTCTATATGGCTAAGTACATGAATGAAACTACCTTCTTATAATGTCCAACTTTTCTCTTTCTTCATCAACAGGGGATGTGTGAGAGTGAGGTTTTTGTTTGCCCTGAATTTGGATTAACAGCTTTGAAACAAAAAGGATATCCCTTCCTCCTAAACTTGATAAACATTTTCTATGCACTTTGGAAGTGGTTTCCATGTCGGAGGGTCTGGATGCCGACAACGTTTTGTCCCAGAGGAACAGCTTCAAACGTTGTTCACGAGCCTTAAGGGCAGCCTTAGTGAAGCTTTTGCAATGTTTGCAAGAGTGGGGACGATGAGATTCTCCCAAGCAGAAGAGGCAATAGTTGTGGCCGTCAGAGAATGGTAACTTGCGGGAGCACGACTTGCATCTGCTGAATGGTCCTGATCGGGACATAAAGCAGGGAATAAACGGAAAAAGACTCACAGCGAGGAAGATAGATGATTTCCGGCGATAATTGAATTAGGAAGAGATGATTTGAAGAACGGAGCGGCAATCCGCAAGAGCGGAAGGCGGCAATCAAGAGCGCTGCCACAGAAAAACGCGGGGGGGGGGGGGGAAAACAGCCGATTCAAAGTCCAAAGAGTAGTCAATACAGTCCGATGATCAAAGGGCAACAGAGTAAGTTCAACGTCAGTAGGCAATCCGATTTTCAAAGCCGATTTTTCAGTCAGAATATTTGTAAGGATAGAGCTCTAACCGAGAGGTTCCAGTGCGCGAAGGCGGTAAAATGGAACTGAAGGCTGAGGCGGGTGGAGCATGCGCGATAGGGGCAACTTAAACTTTGTTACTTTTATCCAAAAGCTCTAGAAGATTCCGAGAGACCAGCGCAGGCGCTGATAAAACCCTATTGTGTGCATTCACAGAGGCCACGATGAAGAATGGTGGGCTCCCACCTAAATTGCTCAACTCTAGAATGTTCTGAAGGAGAGACTGTGGAGATCCAGAAACCATTTGTGAGAGTTGCAGAGACCACGAAGAACTTCAACTGTTTGGTCCTAGCTTCTGGAACTCTCCCTGGAACAATCTGGCAGAAGGCTGATATCAAGCAGGCCGATTCCCAATGCCCATTCCCCCTTTCTCTGTACATAAAAAGGCAGAGTTCCATGCCCCTCTCTACATAAAAAGGTTCCTCTGTATGCCTGTTTGCTTTGTATTTGAAGACCAGCAGTTCTCCAAAAAACACTTCTTGTTGTCATCCTACTGGCAGAGGAATCTCTTCTCCCTGCTCAAATTCTCAACAAGGATGAACAGGGCACAGTGGAATCCCACTACTATTGCCCATTCAGTAACTGACAGCTAGTGAGATTCCCATACACAACACTCATCTTCTCATTTACTAAGTTTACTGGTGTATTAAAGGACTGCCACCCTTCTAAGGTGTGGGGATTTGTAGAGTAGGAAGAGATATCTCAGGGCACGGCAGGGCAGAGGTGAGCTATTTTGAGGACTCACTAGGCTCACATCTCTTCCTGCTCCAGTATCTCCAATTTATTTAAATGACAGGTAGCCACCTGTTTCACTGCTATGGGTTCCCTAAATTAGGGCTGTCCAGGGGATGCGAGACTGAAACTCTCATCCCTCACTACTGGGCTATGCTACTAGAACTGAAGGGATGTGCAGCCCAATGACTGTTAGAGGCCACATGTTCCTCACCCCTCCCCAACACCCAAAGAACTGGAATAATACAAAATGCATTGTATATTTTTAAACTCCATTTTGTATATTTTAGCCATAAATATGTTTTATGAGCTGGTCACCCGACCGTAATAAATAAATTAAATTAAAAAATGCATCAAGACAAAAAATTATACATAAAAAGCAAAAGCTACACAGGCCACACTAGCAAAGCAATGTAAGTGAAAATATAAAACCTCAAAAAAATCAGATTTAGGTTAAGTTCTTCTTTATGCCACAATGCATTTTGAACTATGCTTTGCACAAGCTTCTGACACAGAGGGCAAGGAAACAGACAAAAAACATAGGGCCTGGTTTTCCCAAAGTCAACAGTAGTAATATGTAAATTCTTACCTTCATATTGGTAAGTGTTTTCTGGAGAACTGCTGGTCTTCAAATGTTTCTGTAAGATGTCTCTCTTACTTTCGAGCTTTCGTTTCAGTCTGCTTTCATTTCTACTATCTTCTGTATCAGATTCTTTATCTGCATTTTTTTTATCATAAATCAAGCTTATCAGTTGTTCAATACTCCCTCGATCATACTCTGTAGACTCACCAGGTTTTCTCTTGGGAGGCACTGTTTCACACTCAGAACCATTTCTTTTGCTGGGTTTTCTCTTTGTATAGTCAAATTCTTCATCTGGGGCTTCATAATCCGAAACAGGGCTGAATTGCTGAGGTTTTCTATACCCAGCCATTATTTTTTTTGCTTTGGAAACAGAAACCTGGTAGGCTTCAGGGCCAAAAACATAAGAGCGCAAAGAGTTCTCAAGGTGGGATTTATTTTTGGGGCCAGCAAAGAGGTGCCTCTTCCCATCCAAGGTATTTTTGTACTTATATAAAAAAAACTGCTTATTTTTACTGTATCGTTTCAGATAATCATTTATATATTTTTCCACCAAAATATTTAAGTCAGATTTAGGGTCTTTGCGAGACTGAACATATGCATAATGAAGCGACTGAATAAATCTTGTTAATTCTGGCATGATCACATGGGTTTCTTGCAAGACCGATGTATTTTCACTTTTATGTTCAGGTTTATGTGCTATATTCAAAATCAAGACAGAAAAATAATCAAGAAAGAAATATCAATGGTTAAATTAACAACAAAACCATTACAATATATTTATATATTTTTTTCTTCAAAGAGCTATAGGTAAAGTAAATAGTTGACCCCAACCACTTTACTTTTACAAAAATCTGTGAGACAGGTTTGAGGTTAATTTTCCAAATCAGGATCTATGCAGGGGGCTGCAAAAATAAGTATAACCAGAGACTATTGGTAGAAGTCCACTTTTTATTTCTTTTGCAGGTCTGGACTTATATGGAGGGTCTGTGCTCCGTATTACTACAAACCAACATCCAAGGAGAGCACAAACTGACATTTTTTACAGAATTTCTTTTCTGGCAAGGGACATCGAGGGGCTGCAAAAACAGCCTTGGTAGCTTCATGCAGCCCCAAAGGTGCGCTCTGCTTATTCTTGGTTCAAACCAATCTCAATTACCCAGAGCGAATCCAACGTTCTGACTGAAGCTACAGCTTACATTTTTTCCCCTCTCCTTCAGCCCTCCTTGATCCACAAAATTTTCACCAGCCCATTGCCTTTTTGCTTTCTGAGAAAATGTCACACCTCCTTACCTGTTCTTTACCACTATTCAATACCCTTTTTCAAACAAACTCAAATTAACTTTTGAAAAGGAATTTTGCCATTCCGATTCCAAATCATGCCCTGATAATAACTGAAAACTGTCACAATAACACATTCAAATCAGACCTCTGCAATGTACCCTCTAATTTTCAGCCCCGCTGGGCAGGGCTCTGCCTCTCTCACACACGATTTCACCCCTGCACACATGTGCCTCTGCCCCCCTCACGTGCAGAGTTCTGTCACGGCCAGACCCAAACATGATCACTGCGCAGAGGAGGAAGAGGGCTGTGAAGAGGGAGGCGGAGCCATGCACCAATGCATGTGCCTGGCTCAGAGGGAACCTTGGACCTCTGTAAACATGATCCTCTCACAATGAAATTATCATTATTTAATACATTATTCTTATTTTTATTAAATATTGTCTTGTAACGATGTAAACCACCTTGGGTCCCTTTTAAGGAGGAAGACAGGGTAAAAATATTTCAAATAAATATATAAATAATTTTTCTGAACTGAAAGAGAAATGTATTTTTAACACAATAAAGAAATACAAAGCCAATCACAGAACTTTTATAATATTTCTATGAAATAAATGGTCTTACATAGTATATTTTTATAAATTTCAGAGGAATACATATTGGCAACAAAAGTTTATATTTACCCTATGCTTTCAAATCATTTTTTTAAATTTGAATGTAATCCTCAGCAGGAATGGGGACTTGAGCTGCGGGACTCACTGTCAAGTCAGACTTGGTGGTGACTCAACTTGGACTTGACTTGGGTTTTGATTTTCAATGACTCGGATGCAACCCGCGACTCTGAACCCACCCACTCCCTTCCTTTTTTCTGGGGAAGAAAGCTTGTTTTTAATAGGGACTTGGACCCAAAGATTTGCCAACATCCCTGATCCTCAGGCTGTGGTAAGACACAACATCTAAAACCAGTCATACAACTGTACAAAAGCAACACTGCAAGAATACTATGGTCTACAGAACCAATGATCTAAAAGCCTGAAAGCACCACCAAAGGAGGAGGACCACAGCGACGTGTAACTGTCTTCTTTTCAGAACAAGAGAAAGTGTCAAATCCAGCAGAGCCTAAGTAAAAGCCATCTTATTGCCCAATGTCACTGTTCCTTTACACAAGGTGCATAAACCTTTTGTATATGAGATGCCTAAAAATAGGACACTTTTAGGAAATACTACCTGTTATGCCTATGGGTAATGAATAATACATCAAATAATTTCTGTCTCATCCCCCCCCCCCCCCCCCCCCCCGATTCTATCCCAGACTGTTTCTGCAAGATTCTGAAAAGGCGAGAGAAAATATTTCTCTTCCAGGACAAATTACTTTTTCCTCAAATAATTTTTATTTTAAAAATATTTTTAATTTTAAAATGTTTTGCAAAAAAAAAAATTAACTCAAAATTTTGGCACTATTTTATAAGCCACTCTTTGAAGTGCCCTTAATTGCAACTATATAATCTGGTGTCATATAACAGGGCCGTAGCTTGGCCATTTATCCCAGACACAGTCTTTTCATTAGAGATTAGTGGGCCTTGTGACATAAAGATCTTTACAACTCTGGCTGTTTCATCAGCTGCAGCCATGTCTTGAGAGTAACGGGTCAATAACAGTGGTACAAACTCTGCTAACCTCCCACTTGGGTTACTCTAAAGTATTATATGTTGGCCTGCCCCACAACACTTTGGAAACTCCAGTTAGTGCCAAATTTGAATGCCAGACCTTTTGTCTATTTCTATCCAGTTAGTTCACATCACTTCAATATTAAAATAACTGTTACTTCACCAGTAGTAACACATTAGCAATTAACACATTTCCACATTTAACACAAACTTATCCGAAGTCACTATACCTCTAGGATTCTGAAGCAGAAACAGAGCTTGCAGGGTATGAGGCCTTCCCATCCGGTTATCTGATAACAAGAGGAGGAAATCACCATTAAGTCATGGCTTGTCAACAAAAAGCCTTAGCTGCTAAAAAGAAAATCTGGTGCATACCGTAAGGTGACGCTATCTGGTAAGAAGAAAGCAGCAAAAGGTATCCTCTATCTATCAGTGGTTTTACAATAACCTGCAAATAAAGTACACACACTATAAAGATGAGATTCTTGCTCTAAATGCTGCATTTTAAATTTGGGGCACCTTTACAGTAAAGTGTACACTGACAAAGGGTTTCTATACTCACTAGTTTGTCTGTCTCTAGCTTTTGAAGTAAACCTTCTAAATTACTTCCCGATCTAGTCTTTTCCACAACTTCATACAGACTGCAATACATTCCATTCTTGAACTCTGAGAAAGCAAAAAGAATAGCTATCAATAAACCATCTCTCTTAGTAGCAAAAAAACAAACAAACAAAAAACAAGCAAAAAAATTTCTACTTATGCCAGCTTGGATCCTTCTTTCTTTCTTATTTATGCCACCTTTCTCCCAATGGAGGGAACCCCAATTAAAACAATGCAACTATACACAATTAAAACAATGGGACATTAAATATAATTTTACAATTACCAGTATTAAAATAAACACTTAAAAACATACACCTCTAAGATCAGTAGAAAAATATAAATACATACACGTGCGTGCGTGCACACACACACAACCTCATGTAACACTTGCCTCAAAAGGAATGTTTTTGCTTGCCAATGGAAAGACAAGAGGGAGCCAACATGGCCTCCTGAGGGTGGAGGAAACAGTGGAAGGAAATTCATGTAATGGGACACCTCCTGCCTAAAAAGCTATCATGCAGGACCAGGAAACCCCTTCTGGTCTGCCTGAAATAAGGAGCAAGAGGATGCAGTGGATGTGTGTACTCAGAACTTCAGAAAGATACATTGTGCAATCTCTTCTCTGCTTACACAAAGGGGTGCCACTTGCTCTTCAGTTAATGGCAAAACCCTGTTCTGTAAACCAGTGTTCCCCAACCTTTTCCGGTCCACGGACCGGCTGGGGAAGGTGGGGCACCCCCCGCACTCGCGGTCTTGCACGAGCGCGTGCCGCCATTTTGCGCAGGCGCGCAGGCCCACACAAGCTTGCACCGCCATTTTGCGCATGCGCACGTCCGCTTGTGCGCATGCGCAAACGGCAGTGCACGCTTGTGCAGGCCCGCGCGCATGCGCAAATGGCGGTGCGGCGCTCATGCAGGCATGCCGGAGCGCGCGCACAGGCACAAACGGGCGGCGCGGGGGTGAGTGCGCGGGGGGGGCGGGGGGAGGTCTCTCTCGCCGGCCCGGTCTGGCCCAGGCCAGGGACCGGGGGTTGGGGATCGCTGCTGTAAACTACACCTGTGTAAGGGCAATAATGACATAGACAATGGAGGACATTCCACACAAATGGAAAAGCCTTCCTATCTGTTACTGGCATAGGCACTTAGAAGAGATTCTCCAAGCTGGCTGTACTTTGGCCAATACCTTGGCTGCAGCATCCTAACAGAGTTCCAGATAGTGAAAGGAGTTTTATGCAATAAGCCAGTGCTGAGAATCAGTGGCCCTTTAATTAAATTACATGTCATCAAGTCAATTCCAACTTATGGCATTCCTGTTGAGGACTCTCTAGGTATAGTAGTCTTTAGATGTTGATAGAGGGACAGGAGGATGGGAACTGTAGTTCAATACCGTCTGGCAAGCCACAGTTTCACAGTCCTGCTACAGATACAACTTTGACATCACGTGTGAGGCACCAACACCACACCCAAGTCATTAACCTCCTTTTTAAGGATGAATGGGACATTGGATACTCACCATGAAGGTCCATTCTGTGCAGGTGCAGAGGAGGAATCCATAATAATGAGTTACATTTATCATCAGTCAGAGATGCAGAAAATCACATGGCCTAAAGTTTGGCTGACAAGCTGTCCCTTCCCCTTTCAGTTTCCTTTCATGACCAAGCTAAAGTATTAAGCTAGAGGAGAAAGCAAGGGAGTGCACAAACAAAGGAGTAAACCAGAGCTTTATTTTATTTTTTAAAATAAATAGTTGGTACAGCCCAACAGATCAATTGGAGCATTTGACAGTGGAGCCAGGGGCTGAGAGTTCAAATCTCCATTTTGGCTCCTGGGAGAGGGACCAGCTGAAAACAGAATTCATAGAACTGAGGGAATTATATGTCCTGCCATTTGTGCAGCTTTGGGCAAACTACACAATAACAGAGTGCAATCAGAATCTTCTTGGCAGCACATAATTATTAATCATATAAGTATCAGAACAAATGCCACATTTGAAGAGGATCAGCTCCTTTGGACATGCTCAGATTACAGAAAGAAAATTCACAGGTGGGAGTGGATTCCTCATCTGCCTGAACCCAAAATGGAACTCCATGGTAAGTGTCTAGTGCCCCATTCTCTGGCTGGTGCAAGAAAGAATCCAAAGAATGGGACACAGCTACTTAGATGACCTTAAGATGAGTTACAGCTATCCAAGAACAGCATACCACATTCTAAAACAACATTTGCTAAGGTGGCCTGCATTGCCTTATGGAGTACAGCTTCAACTTGTAACGTCATCAGGATGTAACAGGTATACTCCAAATGATAACCTTTCACATATCTATGGATGTGGAGCAATCTGTGAAGTATCAGAAATGTGCAATTTTGAGTGCTATGGGCTACCGCGATACACTCCTTAGTTCAGTGTGCAAAGCAGATCTGGAAACACTGGAACTTAATGGTATATGATAGAGTAATAGAGTAAGACATCAATATATCTAAAATGCTTCATTTATGAATCTATACCAAGAATCTACACACACTGATATTAAGCCAAATTCCATTTAAATGGATGTGCGTAACTTAGAGAAAAAGAGAAGACAAATGATTTCTAGAAAGAAGGGAAATACACATAAAAAACAGCAATTCAGATGGACAACTACTGTGTCTTCCTAAAACCTAGAAAGATGCTTAGTGCCTCCTCTATTGCCCCAATATGTAGACAGTGCTAAACTACTTTTATTATTTGACATCATGGATGGCAACACAGAGAAAGCACTATCAGAACTTTCAACCTCCCAGGACACACTGTTATGAATCTCAAAGTGGTCACTGTAGAAAAAGGGAATTACAAAGGGAGAATCAAGAGGGAGACAACAGAAATCGGCTACATAAACAAGCTCCAGTGCATCTCTAAGGGTCTCAATAAAGATTAAGGTTTCTTAGTGCTCTCTATATTAAAAACACAGCTTCTTGTAATATGAGTGTAAGATAGATGTGCTCCTTTACAGATTCAGCTCAGTACTATAAACAGCTTTGCATTCCTATGACTGTAAAGTCTACTTATCTTGCCACTGCAACTCATATCTGCTAATTAACAGCTTGATATTCACATTCCTATGTTAATGAACCACTGTCACTTTGGCCATCTGTTTCCTCACTTGGATATGAATCCTGCAAACATGGAATACAAGGAACTTGTATTTGTACTCCTGTGTTTAAAGAGGGGGATTTTGATCCACAAAAGCTTACACTGAAATAAAAGTTTAGTCTGAACAGCTGCAAATTTATCTTTCTTTTAATTTTACCTTTATCTTTCTTTTAATTTCTTGAACTACTGCTGATCTCTCAAAGAGTAAATATGGAATCAGAGTGTGAAGAAACATGATTCTCAGTATCAGCTTGAACCAGCTATTGTAGGTATCCATTATGGTCTGTAAAATGCAACCGAAAATAATGCCTTCCTACAAGAAGAGAGAGGACTGCTAAAACTGCTGTCTTCCTCCCTAAAACATTACTTGCTAGCAGAGGAGTATTTTATCTGGATTAAAAACCTTGTGTCCACCAAGAAATGACTTTTCCAGGGTGGATCTGACAGAAACCTAATGGCTGAAGAGTCGTCACGGCCCCTGTGAAGCTGTTTAGGTCCTAGCTTGGAATCTTCTTCTCTGAAGAATTTCACAGGAAAGCTGATTATTTGTTTTCCAGAGCACTGGGAAGCAAACCACTTCCAGGACATTCTGAAGAAATACAGGCATGACTTAATCTTCATTTTTAGCACATTTACAAAGGCCATCTAATTAACATTACATTCTGTACTTGTAAGCTCCCAGAACAGTATATAGTGGTGCCTTGACTTACGAACTTAATCCATCCCAGAAGATGTTCGTAAGTCAAATCAACATTTCCCATAGGAATGCATTGAAACCCGATTAATCTGTTCCGGCTGTCTTTTGTTCGTATGTAGAGGCGCCGTTTGTAAGTCAAAGCATTAGTTGCCATAGGAACTAATGCAAAACTGGTTAATCCGTCCTCTACCACTAGGGGGAGAAATTTTTTTTTAACCTAAGATGACTTAGGTTAAAAAAAAAGGGCAGGAAAGGAGGGAGGGAGGGAACGAACACCTTTTAACAGAACACCTTTAAAACCAAGCAGCTTTAAACCAAACCAAGCACCTTTTAAACCAATTTTTACATTTTAAAATTACAGTACCAGGCAGTACCAGGTAGTCCAAAGTCCATTTCCCGCTTTCCCCGCGTTTTTTTTTGTTCGTAAGTCAAAGCAAAATTTTGCGAACGGAGCTGTTCGTAAGTCGAAATGTTCATACGTCGGGGCGTTCGTAAGTCAAGGCACCACTGTACTGTGTTTCCCCGAAAATAAGATAGGGTCTTACGTTAATTTTTGCTCCAAAAAACGCAGGGCTTATTTTCAGGGGATGTTTTATTTTTTTCACATACAACAATCTACATTTATTCAAATACAGTCATGTCATCTTCTGGTTGCTGCACAATGAGTCCCTGGTGGAGGGCGGGGTTCACTTAACTAGGGCTTATTTTGGAGGTAGGGTTTATATTATGAGCATCCTGAAAAATCATACTAGGGCTTATTTTCAGGTTAGGTCTTATTTTTGGGAAAACAGGGTACTACTAAAGACTCTTCACTTCAGCTTTACTCTTCAATGCAAACTATGGGATGGATGCCAGACTTGCTCTGAATGTAAGTTACGTCTTCACCAAAGAGGCCTTCTCAATCCTGGGAAGAGCCAAGACTCCTCTATTGGTAGCACCACCAGGTCCAGAAGCCACACCTTTCTTAACAAGATTGAAACTTTTGCTCAAATGTTGTGAAGCACTCTGAAAGCTATTACTGAAAGCCATAATATAGACTCAAGGCCAAAGAAAAACAGCATTCCACACCTTACTGTTCATTATGTTAAATTCAGTGCATGTGAGCATATCTCCTGAAAGTCAGAGAAGTTCTCTGATACTGAATGAACTAATGCTCCACTGCAAGAGGGTTTTGCTCCTCGGGTAACATACCTCTTCTGAATGAAAGAGGCTAGTTGAAGGAATGCTCTGTGGAGGGGTGCCACCCATTTGTAAACAGCACTCTGGTATGGAGAAAGATGTCAGAGCTCAACAAATCCTGGGAGCAACTGAAAAAGCTGTAGCAAAAAGGGAAATATGCCTCTCAAAATAATACCTTCAAACAGCTTCCAAAATGTTGGATGATAAGGGTAACCAAGCCCCTATCCTCAGACCTTTTTTCCCTGCTTTAGAGCGTTCCATGATCACAGGACCATACAAACTATGTCCTGATGAGAACAGAACATCCTTTCTGCAACTGGCAACACCTACATTGTCCCATTCCATTTGAAACTGAGGAGGTGACCACTGCCTGACTAGTTTTAAAACAGGCACATGGAGTGGACATCTACTGAACAACTAGGCGGGCTACACAAGCACTCCAAGTGGCCACTTGTTCAGCAAGAAGATGGCACTTGAAGCAGTTATTTGAGCCACTAGACAGCCACTGTACAAGCTGAGCAGGACATTCAGCAGGCAGCAGCCATGGCATGAAAATATTTCCTTTTCTTCTCTTTTAAAGACTGACATGTCTTCTTCCTACTGCATCCATTAAGGAGATACAAGGAAGCAAAAGATGGAAGTTTGTTTTTGTTTTTATCTCAGAAAGAACGTGAAAAGAAAATTAAATCAGTGATGCGAGGTAGAAAACCTGAGCAATAAACTAGACATTAAGGATCACAAAGAGATAGAAACCAATCTCTGGACGATAGCTCTGGAAGACAACAGAAAGGAAATTGGAAAATGGGGGCAGAGAAGGCAGCTTGACAGTAAAGCTTTAGGTTATGTAGGTCCCTGCCTCTGTAGTGGTGCTGGGTGTAACCTATTCCTGTGGATTATTCCTCACAGCAATCAGAGAATGAGATCCTGTTCAGAGTTGATAAAGTGCAGATTTTCATATCCACTAAAGCACCCAGTAACAATACACATATCTTGTCCAAATGAGTCACACTGTTAGCCTCCATATAGTCCTTTACAGATTCTATACAATTCAGAGACAGTGCAATTGCTAAACTGCCACTATCTCACTAGACATCAAAGCAAAGGAGAAACAGAGTTGGATATGATGAACACAATGATAACCCTTCAGCTTCACCTCTTCGAGAATTTGTCACAGAATCAGCATAGAAAAATTGAAGAGTAGAAAGAAACAAAATTTATCCCTGTAGAACATCAAATGCTATGCTGTCCCCAACACCACTTTCTGGAATATACTTGCTAAGTATGAGTAAAACCACCACAGAATACTGTCTCCTATCACCATACTAAAGGGGGAGCCCAGAAAGATCATAGACTCATAGAGTAATTAAGCTGAAAGGGGCCTATAAGGCCATTGAGTCCAATCCCCTGCTCAATGCAGGAATCCAAATCAAAGGAGAACTGCCAAGTGATTGTCTAATCTCTCTCGAATGCCTCCAGTGTTGGAGCACTGGAGGCATTTAAGATGCCATGGTTCATCTTATTTAAGGAGTAGAATCAAGAGATCAAGACCCAGCAAGTCATACTGTCTTTTAGCTATTTACTAGCATTATAGGGTTAGAGTGCTAAACCTGGCCCTCTACTAAAATTGAAATGGGTCTCTTTTTCTTCCAACAGTCCTTGGAGTTGCACTGCCACCAACTCAAATGCTTTGCCTGAAACACAGATGCAACCAGATATAATTACAGCTATTTTGACAGAAAGATTTCTTGTTCTAAAGGAATGACTGCATAACTATCTCCTTCAAAGCAGCTGAAATGTAGTCTCAGTTGGATTAGTTACTTACTGGAATCCAAACAAGGAACCTTTCGTAGTTTGATCAACTGTAGAAAGCAAAAGTGGTAAACAGCATAGGCTGGAATTACATATGGCAGGCCTTATATCTTCAAGCACTTTGTCTACATCCTGAGGTTGCAATACTGTCATTAATCCAACAACATGGTCAGAGAATACAGTAATTGTCTACAAGTTTCTGTATTTGTACCACACCAACATTCAACCAGCAGGCTGAATCTGACATAAATGACTTTATCAGTCATGCAATTAGTAGGTTGCACCACATAAGATAATAATAATAATATCCAGTACACAAGATTGAAAACTGCCCAATTACCTGTTAAAAAGCTGTCTTTAAAATAAATGGTCTTCATCTGCTGCTGGAAGGATAAGCAGGAGGGGGCGCCTGCCTGCCTGCCTATTAAATATCTATACCTCATCATCTAGTGGCATGCCACTACTCTGGGCAGTTTCCACCAAAAGCATAGTATAAATACAAAATAAAAACCATATTCTCACCACGGAATATAAAAAGTGACTCACAAAAGGCACAAGATGGCAGCCACAGGCAAAAAAAACACCCAGTAACATAGAAAAATAAATAGAATCAAAAATAACAATTATAAAGGAAGGACAGCCTGAAATGCCTCTCTGAAGAGCAAGGTTTTAATGTGCTTTCTAAACGTCAGGAGGGTAGGGGCCTAGCACACCTCCACAGCTGGAGCATTCCACAAGGAGGTGGCCACCACCAAGAAGGCCTGGCCCCTGGTTACAGACTTCCTGGCCTCCCTTGGGGTGGCCACCTGCAACGTCAAAGCTTAGGAGGTGCAAGTGGTATGGGTGGTGGATGCCAGGGAGACAAGTACCTAGCTTCTTGACATTCAACAATTTGTCATCTCTCTCCCCTTGTGTTCCAACCACTACACTGCTGTTTTATCATCCCAAGCTTTCTAGGTTGCCACTGGCTCAAATAATGATGAGAAAGCATATACTTATAAATCACAGCAGGTTCTTGTATGGAGAAATTATGCTTTCCTTTCATTACAAGTCTTACCTTCCTTTTCTCCGGAGTATGTTTCTTTACTCAATATACATGGTGAGACAGCCTGTGTCAAACGATCAATGCTCATAACCATCTCAACATCAAGTTTTTCAGGACTAAATGTTAAAAAATAAAGAAATTAAGTATTTTGAATATTTTACTCCCCAGATAGTTTTTCAAGCACAGTGGTTAAAAAAATGAATTAAAGCTGCTATTCCCGAGATATTAATCACATCTTTTATTACTGTAATTTTTTCTATTCTTACACCTTCTTAAAAGTCAGTGCATGCATTGTACAGAAGTGAGATTAAAAAATACACTGGTAATAGAAAAGAAAATCTGATGTTTTACACTTTCAAGATTTCAATTTGGTCTAAAAATATTGATTTCAGGTCTGCTTTTGAAATTTTAGTACTTACAGTTTGCAGGGGAGCAAAGGATGTGTTTCCGATTTCAAAGCAGCATGGCATACAAGTGTCCCTCTGTTTAAAAGCTGCCCATTCCATAAAGTGTAACTTGTTTTATCTATATTAAAAATGGAACAATGATCTTTGTAATACTTTTGAAAATAAAACTGCTTGAAATTTTATTTTATTGAAGACAAAATAAAAGAAATAATTTCTCCATCCCTCCTACATCAGACATCAGTCTGATTTTGCTTCCATTCATGCTGGTTGTAGGTTTGTGTGTGTGTGTCCCTGAGCAGAAAGGTTCCTTTCTCCTGAAGGGAGAGGGTGGATGAAAGAATGTTTAGGAGATTACGGACTCTGGCAGGCAACAAGGGCATCTCCTCCCCTACAGCTCTTAATATAGCCTTATAATGGGCATACATTTCACCTCTTTCCTTCCACTTAACATTCTTCTTTCCATACTACTGGAATGAAGATAGTTGCATCCAATTGTGACCTTCCAAAGGGCTCCTTTTCATGGGAAAAGTCTAATGCAAACTTTTGTTGAGATGAAGGTATCTATCCTCTAGTGTTTGTGAAAACGTGCAGCTATCTCCTCACGTCCGTCCTGCAGATATTCTCCCAAAGGTACTTACTACCTTTCACAGTTGATGTCTTATATACTTGGTTCAGACAGCCAAACAATTATTTGATTATGGGTACAGTTAGGTCCAGAAATAATTGGACACTGACACAAGTTTTGTTATTTCAGCTGTTTACCAAAATAAATTCAAGTTACAGTTAAATAATTAATATGAGCTTAAAGTGCAGACTCTCAGCTTTAATTTGAGGATATACACATCCAAACTGGAGGAGGGATTTAGGAACAACAACTCTTTGATATATAGCCCCCTCTTTTTCAAGGGACCAAAGTAGCAGGAACAGTAGGGGTGGCCAAATCAACAGTCTGATACATTCTGAGAAAAAAGAACACATTGGTGAGCTCTGCAACACAAAAAGGCTGGGAAGTCCATGGAAGACAACAGTGGTGGATGATCGTAGGATTCTTTCCATGGTAAAGAAAAAACCCTTCACAACATCCAGCCAAGTGAAGAACACTCTCCAGATGGCAGGCATATCATTATCCAAGTCTACCATAAAGAGAAGAATTCACGACAGCAAATACAGAAGGTTCACCACAAGGTGCAAACCATTCATAAGCCTCAAGAACAGAAAGGCCAGATTAGACTTTGCCAATATATATATATACATCTTTAGAAGCCAGCCTAGTTCTGGAACAGCATTCTTTGGAGAGAGATGAAACGAATATCAATCTGTACCAGAATGATGGGAAGAACAAAAGTATGGTGAAGACTTGCAATGGCTCATGATTCGAAGCCTACTACGTCATCTGTAAAACATGGTAGAGGCAGTGTGATGGCATGCGCATGCATGGCTTCCAATGGCACTGGGTCACTAGTGTGACAGAAGCAGCCGGATGAATTCTGAACTATACAGGGATATACTGTCTGTTCAGATTCAGCCAAATTCAGCAAAGTCAATTGGACAGCGTGTCACTTTACAGACGGACGCAAAACAAAAGCAACCCGGGAGTTTTTTAAGGCAAAGAAGTGGAATATTCTGCAATGTTTGAATCAATCACCTGATCTCAACCCAATTGAGCATGCATTTCGCTTGCTGAAGACAAAACTGAAGGCAGAAAGACCCACAAACAAACAACAACTGAAGACAGCTGCAGTAAAGGCCTGGCAAAGCATCACAAAAGAGGAAACCTCTTGGTCATGTCCATGCATTCCAGACTTCAACCAGTCATTGCCTGCAAAGGATTCTCTACAAAGTATTAAAAATGAACATTTTATTTATGATTGTGTTAATCTGTCCAATTACATTTGAGCCCCTGAAATAAGAGGACTGTGTATGAAAA
The DNA here is from genome assembly GCA_037013535.1 of Intellagama lesueurii. Lineage (NCBI taxonomy): Eukaryota > Metazoa > Chordata > Lepidosauria > Squamata > Agamidae > Intellagama > Intellagama lesueurii. The sequence continues at coordinate 249,986,973 of JBAJHW010000002.1, forward strand.
TGGTTGTAATTCCTAAATGTTTCATACAATATTTTTGTTCAACCTCTTGAATTAAAGATGAAAGTCTGCACTTCAATTGCAGCTAGGTTGTTTCATTTCAAATCCATTGCGGGGGCATACAAAACCAGAATTATGAAAATTGTGTCAGCATCCAATTACCTCCGGACCTAAATGTACATGTCTGAGGTTCACAACTACCCTTGCACATTCAAATTCCCTCATAACTTTAGTTCACAACATGATTTGCCATGGTACCGGAATAAGACATATCATGGCTACTGTAAATCAGAAATGTACACTTCTCCCTTGAATTGCATAGGAGTGAACAGCATGGTTTTGGTTATACATGGATTTTCAAAAATGATAAATAACTATTCCAATAAATACTGTACCCCTGGCCATCCAGAACCCCATGAGTTCAACACTGAAGGCATCAAAGTAGTTTACTGCCCCCAAACACATCATCTCTAATTTAGGCTCTAGATCAGAAGTCATAATGACCTTTAAGGCTCATTACACATAGTACTGCGTGGAAAGGATTGTCAACACAATAGAAGAGAACCCCAATAGAGAGAATTGATCTCTCTCTCTTTCTCTCTCTGCGTGTGTATCAACTGTTTATGCTTTGTAGTTATGCTTTGGGGCAGTGGTCCCCAACCTTTTCCGAACCGCGGACTGGTTTAGCGTGGAGGGGGGGCGGTGGCCATGTGTGTGTGTGTGTGTGTGTGTCCGTGCATGGGTGGGCGTGGGCACCCATGTACAGGTGGGTGGGGCATCCATGCGTGCATCTGGGGGGCCATGCGTGCGTGTGTGCGTCCGTGCATGTATGTGGGGGGCATACATGCATGCGTGGGGGGCGTGAGATCTGTCTCCGCGGCCCGGTCCTGCCAAGGCCGGGGGTTGGGAACCCCGGCTTTGGGGGACATAAGAGTTATACAGTGGTGCCTCGCTAGACGATTGCCTCGCAGGACGAGGAAATCGCTAGACGATGCCTTTTTGCGAGCGCTACTGCGCTTCGCAAAACGATGTTTCCCTATGGCGATTTTCGCTAGACGATGAGGTTTCCCCATAGGAGTGCGCCGACTAGTGGTCAAAAGCTGTCAGTGCAGCTGTCAGTGCATTCCTATGGGGACCCTCACTCGCTAGACGAGGTTTCCCTATGGGAAATTTCGCAAGACGACTGCGTTTTCCCCTTGGAACACATTGAAGCGATTTCAATGCATTCCAATGGGAAAACGTGCTTCGCTAGACGATGTTTTCGCTAGACAGCGATCCTCGTGGAACGGATTAACATCGTCTAGCGAGGCACCACTGTACATGGATTTTGAACTACATGGGGATCTACTACTATAACTCCCTGAAGCATTCACAACTAGCTTTGTTGGTCAGGAGTTCTGGGAGCTGTAGTCCAATAACATCTGGGGAACCAAGGTTGGGAACCACTGGTTTAGAGGCATATACTGGCAAGACGCATCTTACACCAATTCTAACCAGAACTGCATGCTTATCAGGTTGTTTCCTAGCTTAATTCTAGGTGATAGAATTTATCTTCAACAACCTAAATCTTGTCTCCAGAGATCTTGAAGAATCTTTTAATACCACCCACCAATTCCAAAGAATCGGGATCAGAGAGGCCCTATTCAAGTTTCATTCCTTTAAGTTTCCTTTTAGAGGAAAGACTGTGATCAGAAGTTGTGAAATATACATATATACTGTCTTCCCTGTCTCCCCTGTCTCTTTCATATAAAAGTTAAGACAAAATTATGCTGCCAGCATTTGGGGATTAAGACTTCTTACTGTTTCCTCTGCAGTTTTAATTTTATTTTTAAGTTTAAGGGTCTTGTTTTTATTTGAATTCTCATATTATACTATACTACAGTAGTACCTTGATTTACGAATTTAATGCATTTTCTGAGACGTTACGTAATGCGAAAAATTCGTAAACTGAAACTGAACGGGGGCGGCGCTATAAACCTCCAGGCACAATGCATCCTGGGGAAACTTCCTTCGTACTGCAGAAAAAAATTGTAAACCGAGGCATTATTTTCTATGGATTTCCATTTGTAAACTGAAAATTACATTAACCGAGGTGTTCGTAAACCAAGGTACTACTATACCTACCTGCTCAAGGCCAGTCTATGCATTTTGTTAACAGATTATTATTACTGCTACCTATGAAGGCTTTAGATGAAAAGGCAGAAGAATATGGTATGCTGGGCGGGGGGGGAGATAATTAAGGGCAAATCTCAATGGCACAAAGTTAAGGAATGAGTCTAACCATTCTCTTTCTTGAAGTGAGGTCACCATATACCAGCGATGGCGAACCTATGGCACGCGTGCCACAGCTGGCACGCGGAGCCCTTTCTGCTGGCACGTGAGCCATAGGTCGCGATCGCAACTCCCCCTGCCCCCCCGTGCAGCCAAACCTCAGGAGGCGGCTGCAGCTGGTGCTGGCGCTTCGGCAGGCGGATCCGGAGCAACTGGTGCTGGCAGCGGAGGGGCCTTGAGGCACCTCTGTGCCGGGATTCCCCCTTCCGCTGCCACTTCCGGTTCCGAGTCCTCCGGGTCTGCCGCTATCGTGGCGGTGGCACACCGCCCACTTTTTTTTCCCCCAGTTTGGGCACGCGAGCCCAAAAAGGTTCGCCACCACTGCCATATACTATAGTAAGAATCAAGGCGACACTGCCAGGACTTGATGTGGAGGGATGCAGAGAAAGTGCAACATGCACCAGGAAGCTCTGGAAACACCATAATCATAGGCCACACATTTAACTTCCAGCTACTAGCCTGCAGGTTTATTCAGTAAACAAAATCTTACCAGCGCTCTTATCCATATTAGAATTCTTTGATCTACAAGCAAAACACATAAAGTTAAATTAAAGACAGCAAAAACCCCTTACATGTATCTTCCCCTTCTGTGTTCTTAACTACTGATCTACCATTCATTAAACTTTTTTTATATCTTCCATGTGTCAGTCTCTTGGCTTTTTAAGCTATCCAACCTTGAAGATGACATAAATAGACACAAATTTATACAATTAACAGTAGTGGTACAGAATATAGCTGTTATTTACCACTGAATAGTACACAGTTCCACAATAAAAGACTCAGTTCACCAGAACTATAATTATATTCTTAACTCATCCTGATACCTTTACCAATGGCAGTTGTTATCTTAAAATTTCACGTGTTTCAAGATACTAGATTAATTGTTGGCATAAGTAAATTGATTTCCAAAATCATATTGAACTTTAAGGACAAAATATAGCATAAGTGGTATGGCCTCAAACAGAAAACATGCTTAGGGTATTTCCAGGCTTTGTCCCATTAACCAGGCATTAAACCAAACAGACATGATTTAACTAAGGCAAAGATGACAGTTGCCAGATCAGAATGACTCAGAAAAGTTCACTGCCAGCACACTGAACAGATTCTCCATGACTTGTTACCATCTAGGAACAATGCAGGTCAATGTGAGTGCTCCCATATTATCACCCTGATACTTTAGAAGGTGTACAACTTGCGCATGCTCACCGATATAGTCTTTACTTTTTCCCGTGAGAGTGGAAGAGACTCACAGAATTGGCTGGGATGAAGATGAGGGGATGAATTAGCATTGAGAGGGAACTCTATAGGGCCCAGCAAGAGGTACAGGCTCCTGTATCTCTTGACACTGTCCTTATTCAAGTTGGCCATTACATGCATATCACAACTTTTTAAGAACTTTAACTCTTTAAGAAACCGACTTGCATTTTCCTCAACACCTGCCATATCATCTTCCTTTGAAGGCATGGGCTTCTGCCCTACCACTCAGACAAGCAAGTAAATATGCTTGAATTAAACACTTGTTCATCGTGTGCGAGCAATTAGGAACAGACACTTCAAGTGTAACTATGCATAACAGATAAGAGATTGGAGCTCCGTATTTGTATCCCTGGGGAGAGAAATATGAAGCACGGCACCACAGGTGCCATGGAGGTCCATTCCCTCCCCCCAAAACCAGCCCAGTCCGCTCACTAGGCTCTGCACAGCATGCATGCATCCATCGGCGCTGACATTATACCAATCACGGAAGTAGTCCAACCGGCGATGCCTCACCTCTTTGTGCAGCCAACCACTCCAGCAAAGAGATGGGATGACGAGTCTCCCTGCTCAGCTGTTCAGAACGGCAGGGCAAAGCCGGTCGTGTTACTTCCTGATTGGTGCGATGTTGCCGCAGATACACACACGCGCTGTGCAGAGACCAGTGAGTGGACTGGGCTGGAGAGGAAATGGACCTCCATGGCACTTGTGGTGCCATACTTTGTATTAGTATCCCCAGGGATATGAATACAAAGCTCCCATCTCTAATAACAGATTATGCCCAGCAAGTAACAAATTAATTAGTCTAACAACTGAAGTCTTCCACACTAAATAATACCTCATGAAAACCTTAACAAACTTACCTTGTTTGAGATGAATACTTCTGTCCCTTTTCTTCTTTGAAAGAAAATGATACAACAGCATACGGACATATATGTCTTGGTCTTTGTCTGATCTCATCAAAGCCATATTCATAAAAATAATACTGCAAAGAAATAAATATATATAAACTTGACGTCTCAGACATCTGCAATGTTATCAGGTGTTTTTACTGTCTTTTTTTTCCAAATGTCTTGTTTCACTGCTGAAATCAAACTACAGTACTAGCTATAATAATATTGTTCTAAAGGTTCCCCTTGACATTTAGTCCAGTCGTGTCCGACTCTAGGGCGCGGTGCTCATCCCCGTTTCCAAGCCATAGAGTCAGCGTTTGTCCGAAGACAGTTTCCGTGGTCATGTAGCCAGCGCAACTAGACACGGAACGGCGTTACCTTCCCACCGAGGTGATACCTATTTATCTACTTGCATTTGCATGCTTTCGAACTGCTAGGTTGGCAGGAGCTGGGACAAGCGACGGGAGCTCACTCCGTTGCGTGGATTCCATCTTACAACTGCTGGTCTTCTGACCTTGCAGCACAGAGGCTTCTGCGGTTTAACCCACAGCACCACCACAATATTGTTCTACCCATGGACAAAACACTAAAAGCACGTTGTTGTTGTTTAATCGTTAAGTTGTGTCCGACTCTTCGTGACCCCATGGAGCAGAGCACGCCAGACCCTCCTGTCTTCCACTGCCTCCCAGAGTTGGGTCAAATTCATGTTGGTAACTTCGATGACACTGTCCATCCATCTCGTCGTCTGTCGTCCCCTTCTCCTCTTGCCTTCACACTTTCACAACATCAGGGTCTTTTCCAGGGAGTCTTCTCTTCTCATGAGATGGCCAAAGTATTGGAGCCTCAGCTTCAGGATCTGTCCTTCCAGTGAGCACTCAGGGTTGATTTCCTTCAGAACAGATAGGTTTGATCTCCTTGCAGTCCAGGGGACTCTCAAGAGTCTCCTCCAGCACCACAATTCAAAAGCATCAATTCTTCGGCGGTCAGCCTTCTTTATGGTCCAGCTCTCACTTCCATACATCGCTACTGGAAAAACCATAGCTTTGACTATGCGGACCTTTGTCGGCAAGGTGATGTCTCTGCTTTTTACGATGCTGTCTAGGTTTGTCATCGCTTTCCTCCCAAGAAGCAGGAGTCTTTTAATTTCATGGCTGCTGTCACCATCTGCAGTGATCATGGAGCCCAAGAAAGTAAAATCTGTCACTGCCTCCATATCTTCCCCTTCTATTTGCCAGGAGGTGATGGGACCAGTGGCCATGATCTTAGTTTTTTTGATGTTGAGCTTCAGACCATTTTTGGCGCTCTCCTCTTTCACCCTCATTAAGAGGTTCCTTAATTCCTCCTCACGTTCTGCCATCAGATTGGTATCATCTGCATATCTGAGGTTGTTGACATTTCTTCCGGCCATCTTAATTCCGCCTTGGGATTCTTCCAGTCCTGCCTTTCGCATGATGTATTCCGCATATAAGTTAAATAAGCAGGGAGACAATATACAGCCTTGTCGTACTCCTTTCCCAATTTTGAACCAATCAGTTGTTCCATATCCAGTTCTAACTGTTTGCTTCCTGTCCCACATATAGATTTCTCAGGAGATAGATAAGGTGATCAGGCACTCCCATTTCTTTAAGAACTTGCCATAGTTTTTTGTGGTCGACACAGTCAAAGGCTTTTGTGTAGTCAATGAAGCAGAAGTAGACGTTTTTCTGGAACTCTCTGGCTTTCTCCATAATCCAGCGCATGTTAGCAATTTGGTCTCTAGTTCCTCTGCCCCTTCGAAATCCAGCTTGTACTTCTGGGAGTTCTCGGTCCACATACTGCTGAAGCCTACCTTGGAGGATTTTGAGCATAACCTTGCTAGCGTGTGAAATGAGTGCAATTGTACGGTAGTTGGAGCATTCTTTAGCACTTCCCTTCTTTGGGATTGGGATGTAGACTGATCTTTTCCAATCTTCTGGCCACTGCTGAGTTTTCCAAACTTGCTGGCATATTGAATGTAGCACCTTAACAGCGTCATCTTTTAAGATTTTAAATAGTTCAACTGGAATGCCATCACCTCCACTGGCCTTATTGTTAGCCATGCTTTCTAAGGCCCACTTGACTTCACTCTCCAGGATGTCTGGCTCAAGGTCAGCAGCCACACTATCTGGGTTGTCCAGGACATCCAGATCTTTGTGGTATAATTCCTCTGTGTATTCTTGCCACCTCTTCTTGATGTCTTCTGCTTCTGTGAGGTCCATACCATTTTTGTCCTTTATCATGTCCATCTTTGCACGAAATGTTCCTTTAATATCTCCAATTTTCTTGAACAGATCTCTGGTTTTTCCCTTTCTATTATTTTCCTCTATTTCTTTGCACTGTTCATTTAAGAAGGCCCTCTTGTCTCTCCTTGCTATTCTTTGGAAGTCTGCATTCCATTTTCTGTAACTTTCCCTATCTCCCTTGCATTTGGTTTCCCTTCTCTTCTCTGCTATTTGTAAGGCCTCGTTGGACAGCCACTTTGCTTTCTTGCATTTCCTTTTCTTTGGGATGGTTTTTGTTGCTGCTTCCTGTACAATGTTACGAGCCTCCATCGATAGTTCTTCAGGCACTCTGTCCACCAAATCTAGTTCCTTAAATCTGTTCTTCACTTTCACTGTGTATTCATAAGGGATTTGGTTTAGGTTATACCTGACTAGCCCAGTGGTTTTTCCTACTTTCTTCAGTTGAAGCTTGAGTTTTGCTATAAGAAGCTGATGATCAGAGCCACAATCAGCTCCAAGTCTTGTTTTTGCTGACTTTATAGAGCTTCCATCTTTGGCTGCAGAGAACGTAATCAATCTGATTTCAGTACTGCCCAACTGGTGATGTCCATGTGTAGAGTTGCCTCTTGTGTTGTTGGAAAAGAGTGTTTGTGATGACCAGCTTGTTCTCTTGACAAAACTCTAATAGCCTTTGCCCTGCTTCGTTTTGAACTCCAAGGCCAAACTTACCTGTTGTTCCTTTTATCTCTTGATTCCCTACTTTAGCATTCCAGTCCCCTATAATGACAAGAACATTTTTCTTTGGTGTCAGTTCTAGAAGGTGTTGTAAGTCTTCATAGAAATGGTCAATTTCAGCCTCTTCAACATTGGTGGTTGGTGCATAAACTTGGATTACTGTGATCTTGAAAGGTCTGCCTTGGATTCGTATTGAAATCATTCTATCATTTTTGAGATTGTATCCCAGTACAGCTTTTCCCACTCTTTTTTTGACTATGAGGGCTACTCCATTTCTTCTACGGGATTCTTGCCCACAATAACAGATATGATATTCCTCTGAATTGAATTCACCCATTCCCGTCCATTTTAGTTCACTGACGCCCAGGATGTCAATGTTTATTCTTGGCATCTCCTGTTTGACCACATCCAGCTTACCAAGGTTCATAGATCTTACATTCCAGGTTCCTATGCAGTATTTTTCTTTCCAGCATCGGACTTTCCTTTCACTTCCAGGCGCGTCTGCAGCTGAGCGTCCTTTTGGCTTTGGCCCAACCACTTCATTAGCTCTGGAGCTACTTGTCCTTGTCCTCCGCTCTTCCTCAGTAGCATGTTGGACGCCTTCCGACCTGAGGGGCTCATCTTCCGGCGTCATATCTTTTAGCCTTTTGTTTCTGTCCAAGGAGTTTTCTTGGCAAATATACTGGAGTGGCTTGCCAGTTCCTGCTCCAGGTGGATTGTGTTTAGTCAGAACTCTCCACTATGACCTGTCCGTCTTGGGTGTCCCTGCACGGCATAGCCCATAGCTTCTCTGAATTACTCAAGCCCCTTTGCCACGACAAGGTAGCAATCCATGAAGGGGACTAAAAGCACAGTTGTGATCAGTTTTCAAGGTGAATCTTTCCCAAACATATATTTCTCCTATATTATTGGCCAACCTTCAACAATATAAATCCAGTATGTTGGAAAAAGCTTTACAGGAAACTTCTGGTTATTGCATAAGAACTACAGCCTTCACTGTATGTATGTTTTTATGTGCAACTGCCCTTGACTTTGTATTGTTTTTAGATAGCTATCATTCACTCACCTGTGCTCTTTCATATGCCCTATAGGAAAAGAGAGAAGCAATTCTGTTTGCTGTCTTTGAAACATGGCACTCAAACTTTGGTGTAGGGTCTAGTGCAGTTTTAATTGTTGAGTCCATTTGATTTGTGCCCGGATTTTCAAATATAGTCTTCATTCTTCCCTGAAAGGTGAGAAAATGACAGAAAAGGTCAAAATTCCAACATGTACAATATATTGCATCTCCACTGCCATTAACATACAACTATGAAAACTATGTGAGAGACGAAAATACCATACACATACATATGCCATCTTTCCCAGCAATATCCCACTGCATTTTATTTTGGGCAAACAGGCCAAATTTTATGCAAGGGAGTAAGTGGGCACAAAATGGCTGTCATAAACAGAAATACTCAAAAACCAGCGGTTTTTCACCCTTCCTGGATGCTCTTTCTCTGACTTTACAGTTGCAGTCCTTGAACAAAGAAACTTCAAAGACAGACTTTATAAAGAGATCACTGAGCAGCAATTCATCAGGAAGTTCAGCACACTTTTTCTAAGTCTCTCTTGTCACCCAGCCAGGTCCTAATCACCAGCACTGAGATGCAATTAATTACTGCCTACTGTTTGTTAGCAATCTTCTTCACCCAGGACCAATACACCTTACTGTTGTCCTCCCAGATACAATATCCCTGCCAACAGTTTTAAACCCTCCCCAGAGACACAGCCATTCCACTAATCTCAAGAAGTGTGCCTGTACACAAGAAAGCTCAGAAAAATAAACACTTGTTAGTCTTTGAGGTACCAAAAGATTTCTGTTTCCTTTTGCACCAACAGACTAAAACAGCTCCTGGCTAATTATATACATGTTATAGCAACATTTTTTTAAGTAAACAGATGCTTATATTTTAAAATTCTGCAACCTGATTTGTATATAAAAAGGCTTTATATTAAGTGCCCCATGCCACTGAGTTACTGTATTAAGCAATATGTGACAGCATTAAGCCCTTCTGGGAGAGAAACATCTCATGCCATGGCTGGCTAAGCCAAGGAGACCATCATTATTCCAGAGAATACTGGAATAGAAATTAGACTGCATTTGTTGTCCCAGATCCTGTGTCCCCTTAAGACAGGGATAAGCTGCAGCTGGTTAAGCGGTTTTAGAGGGTGGTTCTCCTTGCAGGTAAGTGTTGCCAGAGACAGACTCCCAAGTAGGCCAGACAGTTTTGCCAGTAATTGGTGGCAGATACCAACTGTAAAGCAGGATAAGTTGAGATAGCTCTCTCCTTTTGCCTGCTCTAAGTCCCGTCCTCTAGGACTGTGCTGGCCTGAAATGGGTATCTGGCTTCTACCTTGACTCAACATAGGGTTCCCCATTTTCCAGAGTCTTGTGATGACTTGCAGCCTGTGACATCAGCTGTGTGTGTAAGAGGGGCAGAAATGCCTTTACAAGATCACCTATCCCCGTATCTTCCATCCTTGCTGCCCCCTCCTTTCTCCATCTCCATATTCATATTCTTCCTCACTCCTCCTGTTTCCACATTAACACATTAATGTTCTTCTCCTTCCCATACCTGTCTGTCTGTCTCCCTTCTGTCCCTATATTTCTTCCCCTCTGTGACTTTCTTCTTTTCTGCCCACATCTCCAGCTCCTCCATTTCTCATTCCACCTGCTTCTCAGGTTTGTCAGGCAATGGGCTGCTAGTACAGGGCACATTAGCCTTGTCAGTTCTGCACAGCACCAGTCTACTGGGACCCAGACCACCAGAGATGCTTGTGGTGACATGAAGCTCTGCAGCATGTCTGTGGACAGCTTTATACGACCAAATATTAAACTCTTGCAATAATTTCAGAAAAGTAAAACATTTCATTAGTGAATTATGATTGAGTCCAGTTTATAACCTCACCTTTATTACTTTAAAAATAATAATATCACCAGTTGCATTAGCTTCCAGAGGATTAGCCTGCAACAAATCAGCATACCTAGAAAGATATACACCTGCAGGACGGAAAGACAAAAACTGATAAAGTAAGATTGAACATATATGGAATTATTCAAATATCAGAATTATTTTCTAATGATGGTCAAGTATACTAGAAGGATCACCACCATAAAATATGATTTTAAAGACATTAATCCAGCATATCACTAGCAGAGTGAAAACCACTGCTAGTGCAGATGCCTTGGATTATACTTTTGTAGGAGGAACTGCATAACTAGTTGCCTGCAACTAGATTAGATACAGCCCTTGTGCTAACTCTGAAATGAACAACCATTACTATACCATCTCTTGCATTTGTGCAATGATATCACTGGATGCAGGTCGAACTACTTAAAGCCTTTACATTTGAATGGGTAGTAATGAGTACGCACAACCTAAATGTAATCAATTTAATTATTTATGATGATACAAATAACAAGTTTTTATTTTTCCAAGTTGTCTTTCTTAAGCATGGGAAGCCCACGGTTCATAAGAATACAAATTAACAAAAAGAAGAAGCTAGAACCTTTCATTCCATTTTGGCACAAAAGAGCCATTAACATGTGCTATTCTTTCCCTTGCACAGGATAGGCAGAGAGTCACAGAGATCTTCAGACTAGAAGCCTTTTCAAGCCATATCCTTAAGCTTAAGCCAAGCTTAAGAGACCAAGCAGAAAGAAAGAAGCCAAAAGGACAAAACTGTGAGCCAAATGGGAGAAGGTGTGCCATCCTTGAATCACACAAGACTATAAAAACACAGTCGTAATCACAGAAAGAAGTGATCCGATGTTTCCTTCACTATAAACTGGAATCAAACCTCTTGGCAAGTGCCCAATTTTCCTTTCCCCGTTTGGGCAGGAAGACACATGCACACAATGTAACAAAACTGAAAACCCAATAGAGCTAGTGCTGAACTAACAGCTGAGTTCAGAAGGGACAACCTACTGAAGAAGCCTTCATCCAAGAAGACACCGGCTGGTCCAAAAATTTACAATGGCTCACAAAGACTGGGATGACCATGTAACCACATATTTCAGATAAATGGGCCACAATGCTGAAGGGTACTGCCACTCCGGACACATGAGCAATAACTTGTGATGGTTTAGGTGGGCTCTAGATTTCATATGCAGAAAAAAAATCTAGCAGTTACTATCTAGCAAAGATTTAAAAGAGCACAAGATTGAAAATATGAACCCAAGGAAGCAGCTAAAGGCAGAAAAGAGAAGCAGCATCCTGGGAGAAGAAGGGAAATGAATTAGAATTGAATAATAGAATAGAATAACACTTTATTGTCATTGCATGTGCAACAAAATCACCAGAGTGCTATCCAAACAGTGCATCACTCATTCAGCTAAAACTCCATGTAAACTCCTTACAAGATTCCAACATAATACAACGGCAACACAATACATTCACTTGACCAGAGAGACTGAGTGCCAAATAGTCTAGCTCAAGTATCTTCAAGACGTTCCTTGCCTATCCTGCGCAACAGAAGAACCCATGCTGATGTTTTCTGACCCCAAGCAGCAGCACAATCTTCAAAGTTAGTGGTATGAAACTGGTGGCCCATATAATCACTGTAAAATCATTTGAAGCTCAGTTATGCCAGTCAAAAAAAAATCTATTCACTATACTCAAAGACAGCACAGGACTATACTTTCAATGATTTGGGGGGGGGGGGGGAATCAGCCTTCCACTGCAAATCTCTAGTATTCTGTAGACTGCAAATTTAATCACAATAAAGAAGGATAGTTACCTAGAGAAGGGTTGCCAAGAACAGTTATCTTGGAATTGCCCACCTGCAAGCCATTTTCACATATATTTTGCACCTAAAAATTAAACAGAGTTTAATTAGTGTCAAAGTAATTATATTGAAGACAGTAATAAGCAGACATCAGAGCACATTTAAAATGTCAGTTGAGTTCTAATTTTACACTGTACTAAGCTTAGATTACTATAATTTCTGATACTGATTTACTGAGCTTGTGTAATGCAACAAAATGTTAACAACCCCTCCAAACATTCAGGGAACAAAGGTGTTTGTAGATGTCTGTCCCTACATCAAGAATGTTTGTTTACAACTAAGCACGTGCCTTTTTTTTTTACTCTGAATTCCAAAATTCTCTATCCTGAGAATTCCACTTGTCAGATCCGTATCTAGCTACCATACATCCCCTATTTACAAGTCTCCTATGTGCAAGAAGCAGGTACAGAGACAGACAACCTGTTTGTTCCCTCAGCCTGGTACTAAGGTTACAGAAAGGACATGCTGGTTTGTATCTGCACTTCCAAGGCACACAGAGGTCCAAATACCTGGAAAAAGCAGGGAGAAGCCAATGGATCTTTGCCTGCTTTCATTAGCTCAGAGTTGGAAAGCAAGGACAACAAAATCTGAGCTTGCCTTTACTCCTGAGAGCCGTCAAAGTTATGAGAGCTCAGCAGGCTTAGAAGTTAAGCAAGCTGACATGTTTCCATCTCCCTCACCAAGCTTTGAGCTGTAGGGGGAATATAAGATACATGCAACCTAGTCTCTTTGCCTACTGGACCATCCTGAGACTGGACCAGGTAGAAAGACAAAGCAAACCAATATGCCTCCATCTTGACTTGGGAAGAGAAGATGGAGCAATCTGTTTCATTGGCATTCAACAAGCACGGAGGCATTCCTAATGATAAATTAGGTTATCAGTGTTACACATCTGCTGGACTACTGGAAATCCCTCTGTGAAAAAACAAAAAGGCTGAAATCCCATTGCTTAATATAGTAAATTGTACTAGAGCAGGTCCATTAAATCAGTGGGGATTTGCTGAGAGAGGCTAAGAAAACACTAAAAATCGTGCCTTCTCGGTCATGGGCCCTGCTTAACGGAATGGGATCCCAATGGAAGTTCGTCTGGCCTCTTCCTTCTCATCCTTTAAGAGGATGCTTAAGATGTTATTGTTTCACGAAGCATTTAAGGGTAACCTCCCTTAGGTTTCCTATCATATGTGTTTCCTGGAGTCCACCATCATCTGAGGTTTTATTCTATGTATGTATTAAACTTATTTGTTTTGCTGGGTGGTTGGGGTTGTCTACTTTATCTTTCTAAACTGCTTAGAGTCATGTCCCACACTAAATCAGCAGTATATACATTTACGAAATAAATAAATAAAACTCTGTAAGTTCCATTGATTCAAATGGACTATTCTAGTTGCAACTTACTGCAGAATAATAATTTGCACATGGAGTAGGCACATTTGAATCAATGGAACTAATAGGAGTTGCTTCACTTTTATTAGTTCCATAGTAAGCCACTGATTCAATGGGCCTACTCTAATGTTACTTACTATGCTAAGCAACAGAAATTCAGTCAGTAAGTATCCCCTTCAGAAACATATTTTTGTTCAAGTTTCTGAAGTTGTCTCTACTGTCTCCAAAGATGAACATCTAGTCATGTACACCATGTCCAGGCAAAAATATCAAATTTTGAGATAGGCATATTTCCACTGCGCATTTCCACTGCACATTAATGCTTACCCATAGCAGTCCATTTTTCTGCCAAAACACACACACACACACACACACACACACACACACACACACTGGAAAATAAGCAGCAGCACAAGTTCAGTAAGCCAGCAAATCTGAATAGCATCACTTAAAACACATAAACACTTTTATTCCTTAAACACTACTACACTTCAATAATGATTTAATAGAAATAACACTCTCACCAGAGAACGGTCAATCTTCAGAAATGCGTATGATTCAGCTAGCTCTTTTTCCGATCGGCCATCTCGTTTCAATTCTCTTCGTTTCTCGATGAACTTTAAAAAATAAGGTTTTAACAATAACACTTAACAATAACTAACACTGAATTTTGAAGATTAGGTATATTCAATGCTTTAAATCTGTCAGCACACTATAAATCATTATATAAATAAAATTCCTTTCCCTTTGTCTCCTTAACTTCCTTGAAACATATACCTGAAGAACAGATATCCTCTTAAACAGCATGGGCCATCAATGTGCAGCAGAAAGAGACAACTGTCCCACACAGGCCAGAGGCATAATGCTAAAGCAGAGCTGCACTCAAAGCAGCGCTTTTGCTCCATTTTGGGCAACTCCCTACCCAAACCCAATACAAGTGCCCTTCCCATACTTCGCAAGAACAATAATTTTGTTTATTTACAAAACAATTTCTACCTTGCCACTTTTCACCTCTAACATAGCTCAACTGCAAGCAGTTGCAAGCAGCCTTCTCTTCATACAAGCTCTATACTCATTTTAGTGATGTCTACTGGATTATCATCATCATCTTAGAACTACAGAGCTGGAAAGGACCCTATGGATCATCAAGTCCAGCCTATCAAGAACACACAGTGGGCAATCAAACTTCCATCCTCTGGCTCCAGATAGCCAGGTACCTAAACCACTGAGCTACCCAGCAGTTCTATTTGTAGGTATGGATTCAGGTACCTACCATGAATGAATGAATGTTTACATGCACAAGACATGTGTCTGGAGCTTTTCCAAAGAGTCTAAATATTATCCTTCTATTTTAATAACAGAAAAACAAAAAGGTTGCACTATAGACATTAAACTCTGTGACTGCTGCTTCTTACTTTCTACCTTGCAAAATTTCTCACAAGAACGACAACCTACAATGTCTGCACTTTATTTTCAACTTTTGCCAAACACAAAGATTTGCATCAGAAAAGACAAGCACAAGCTCCTATTCATGCAGAGTCAAATATGCCTTCTACCCACACAGCAGAGCAATTAATGATGTACCAACTTTTCCTTTCATACTAAAAAAATGCATTATCAATTTAGTGCAACAATTACACACTTTCAAATTAAATAATAGTTTTGTTTTCAATGAAGGTGTTTTCTTGCAATATTTTCTTCAAAACGGGGTACAAACGCTGAATTTAAGGACTACATCTTGTAAATTGGACAACACTGGGTTTATTTATGAATCCACAAAAGGTATTTCCTTTATATATGAATAACATGTACTCACCTCTTTTTCCATTAATTCACTATGAATCAAACTGGCTTTTTTATAGATGAAATTGTCCTTTGAGTGGATTTCCAAATATGATGAATGCAAAATATTCACAACATCTTCAAATTCACGAGATTCTTTTGTTATAGGCTGAAAAAGAGCTGCAGAAAAAGATTACCCCTTTCAACACCTATGGGTACATTCATCCTACCACTAAGTGGCCACATAATGAATTACTAGTTTATTTTTAGTTATTGTGATTGAGAAGAGTGCTTCTGTACCCAGCTCACACATTCTGATCTCGGTCCTCAATTGTGCAAGTGGCTAAAACAATGTGGAAATGGGAAGTTCTGTGATACTGAAACCTAGGCTTGCTTTGTTGCTCCTAGCCAGCAAGAAAATCATTTTTCTAGCATAAACTAGCAATTCTGGTGTACTGTTATATGCAAATGTCCTCAACAAGAGGTAAAGGAACTGCTGTTGCTTGTAAAGAAACTGCTGTTGCTTGTAAAGCAAAATATAAAGAATTTTAAGTAAGAAATGCTGTACAGAAAGGACTCTGGAATGGGGGGGGGGTGTTTTCTTCAAGCTATCCATTGTTTAACCTGTTTGAAAGAATGACAGCACAAACTTGGGTGCACTATCAGTGATTCACACACAAAAACTATAAAGACAACCAAACCCCAAAGAATATCACTAAAAGTCCCCCCATCAAAAAAATTATGGATCAAAAGATTTTCCAATAATTTTCTGTTGCCCTCAAACAGAGATCTGAACTACCAAGAGTATTATTACATCCTGTAAGTAGAAAGTGGACAATAAGCTGGGTTATTTGTACATACTGTACAGGTATTTGGGGAAAAATGAGCTCTGAGGAGCTAAAATTAAGGATTTCACATGGCATAGGGCAGAGGATGAGCTTAATGAACACAACTTGCAGAGCAATCTCATACATGTAATCAATGTTCCCTCTAAGCTGTGCACATGCATGCTTGCCCAGAGCTGCATTGGGGTTGCAGACAAGCTGCCGGCTTCTTTACTTCTCATTTCAAATGAAGCCCTGCCCATCCCTACACATATGGAGTGAGGCTCCCACACAGCAGGACAGAAACTTAAAGAGAACACTGCATGTAGCTCAAAAGCAGGAATGTGAATCTCGCAGCCTCTTGCTCTGAGAGGGAGAGACCAAGGGGGGAGATCACTCCTCCCTCCTTCCAAAAGGATCTATCCGTGCTATTCCCTAATCCCACCTAGAAAACTCACAAGAAAGCTCACCAAGATTACTCAGAAGTTTTATTGTCCCTTTTTTTCCTGCAAGAAATAGCAAGCTACACAGAATTAGTGGCACCTTTCCTGCAAAACATTCATTGGAAAGGGCCTTCCAATTATTCTTCTGCACAATTTGGTAGTTTCCTATGCAGAGAAAAGAGTGAAGAAGTACAGGAAAATGAGACAGGGTTTCATTTTTGCAAGAAGCCAGTAAATTTCACTAATGCCAAGGGAAGTTTAAGCATGGCTTGTACTCATCACATTCCTCCTCAGAAATGACTCCTGGTGGGGTTAGCAGGACTTACTTCCAGTAATTATACAGACTCATACCCTTAGTGTGGCTTAAAACTTCTATTCAAGCTGAATCGTTCATTTATTAAGTTCTTTATGTTGTTTTAGTATCCAAACCATTGTATTCCGTAGAACTACATCACAAAAGACAAAGAAACCCAAATAAAAGACACACAGGAGACCTATACAGGCTTTGGAAGCTGTATCAGCTTCCAAACAAGCAAACACTGGAATGACATTTGGCCGAATACTTACAGGCCCTTTGCAGACTTTCCCTGGCAACATGAGAAGGTTGAAGGTGGAGGCAGCACGGCTGGAAAATGCTCCCTCTACACATTTACAAATAGTAACATCAGTAGTTTCAGAACTACTGAAAATGAGTTATCCTGTTCTTTGCTGAGCAACAATTCCAACAAGAACATTCAACATTTCCCTCATATTTTCTATGGCTTTACATGCATGATCAAGGTAGGAAAACCTACTCCTAGGTGCTGAGAGCATTCTCCTCTCTATTTGCTTTGTTCTAATGACTTTACTGTTCTATACTTTTCAGATTCAAACCCTCTGCCAGCTCCCTTCCAATGCTATTGAACACCAATCAATCAACTGTCCTTGTCAACACACTTTTATTTTCTTGAAATGTTACATAAGAGGAGTTCAATCAGAGGAGAGACCTATTCTAATCCAACATGCATTGTGGCTATGGCAACTTTGAAAACTGAATCACACTCTGTCAAGCCTGATGAAGTAAAGTGATTCTCTGCAAACTAATCTGTACCTCTGCTACCAAACACCTTACCTATTAGAAATTTAAACTGTAAAAATCTTCGACTATGTCAAAGGAATATTCTGTATGTTTTATGATGCAAGATTAAACAGGTGAAAGTCTTTAGCATTTGCTAAGTATTTATCAGTTACCTGTTTCATGTTTTTGAAAATGTTGTTATCTGTTCCACACATTCAAAATGGTAAAAACTATATATTTGCACAAAACAATATTGTAGCCATCCTTCCCTTATAGATCTAACACTACTTTAGTCCCTCTCATTGGACTTAAACCTCTAAACAGTAAACAAATACAGCTACAAGCCAATGAAGAACGAAGCATGCTTAAGCTTGCTGAAATCAGTTGTACTGCAAGTGTAATCAAATGTGTTTCAGGACAATAATATTCAGTTCTAGAGCAAAAGACAGCATAAATGCTCACTTACGAAAATTAGTTTTTATTTTCTTCTGCGATGGATATGCTTAACGTCCCCCTTTGAAATCAATTATACAACATAAATTCATTCTTCACTGCACCCCTTTTGATTCTTACTTCCACTTTCTTCCTTGCTGAGCTACTGAAGAATGTATTTATAGGACAATGACACAGGGTAACGTTCTAGGGCCATTAGCCAACCACAACATTTTTCAGCATGAGGCAGTGCCCTCCTCCACCTCTGCAGGTGAAAGATCGTATCTGAGTGCTTCCCTTTGTTTCTAGTCTTCACCAGCACTATTCCCACCAGCAATTTTGTATTACATCACCTTGCTAGGCAGCAAGGGCAATGATGAGGTATAGCAACAACTAACACATCTGAGGGCAAGGAAAGCATGAGAAAGAGCACTAATCTACAATTTTCCTGCAAAGCTCCTTTTCTGACTGTTTTAATCAGAATAGCTGAACTTCTGCAACAACAAAGGAACACAAGGATTCTGCAGAAATCTCTCCCAAATTCTAACAATATCCAATTCACATACGCTGGAGAACTAAAAGTTACAGCAAAATGCTCTTCTCTGTCACAGATCTTTAAAGGGACCAAGAAGGCACTCAAGCTTCCCCTCCTTTCTCTTTTCTATCCAATGTCTGGTGTGGAACAAAGGTTACATGGGGAGACATTCACACCATTTTAATTTATGCATTAACATCATGTACATACAGCGGTGCTAAGATTCCAAGCAAGAATGTTTTCTCTGAAAACCTACAGATGTCATTTTCTTTACTGCAGCTTTTCTGTACACATTTAAAAGATGCAGTGCAAAAGTGAACATACTTCTTTGTGTCCTCCAAAATTAAGAACCTAGGTGTGGGGTAGGAAATTTATAGAACCTCACCACATAGAGATCACAGAAATAAAGGAGGAAAAGAATGAGGCACTTAAATACATTAAGAATCTGTAATGGGAAGGAAAAGTAACACTCTTCCATAAAAACAGAGCCGAAAATAATTATTTTAAATATTTCCCAAATCCTTTTAAACTGACTAAAGTTCTGGAAAATAACCACAACTGCGAAGTTCCAGCACATAATTATTTCATCTTGCTCACTAAATCAAAGGATAAACATAGTACAGTATATGCTGTAGAAACAGAATACAGACATGTGGACCAGACTGAACTAACAATGTACATCATGTAGTTCATATAAACATTTAGTTCACATGAACATATAGTTCAGTGGCAGCGAACCTTTTTGGGCCCAAGTGCCCAAACTGGGGGAAGAGAAAACACACCAACTGCTGGAGTGCCGCCGCCGCCGTGGAACCATTAGTGGTGGTGGAAGGGGGAATCCCAGGCACAGAAGTGCCTCGAGACCCCACTCTGGATCCGCCACCAGCGCCAGCTGCTCCGGATCCTGGCCCGCCACCTGTCAAAATGCCAGCACCGCGGCTGCAGCCACCTTCTGAGGTTTGGTTGCAGGGGGAGGAGTAGCAATCCAGTGACTAATGGCTCTGCGTGCCAGCTGTGGCACACATGCCATAGGTTCACCTCGCTGATATAGTTCAAATGAACTACAGCATTCATTCCAAGCATAAAGAACAGGAATCATTTTTGTTAATTTCTCTGGTAGTATGTACCATCTATAGAACATTTTGTATATATTTTCTTTTAGATTTATAGATTTAGTTATTTTAATATTTTGTTCCCAAATTTGTGACCAGGAACTTAGTTCAATATTACGACCTACAGTTTGAGCCCATTTTACCATACAATCCTTCACAATTTCATCTTCCATTTTTTGCTCCATCAAAATATTATAAACCTTTAATCAATTTTTCCTCTGAGTCCAGCAACCCCTTATCCAAAGGTATTTTGTCTTTTTGAAACCCTGTAGCATTATCTTTTACATATCTTGATTTCAACAAGTTTATGGACCACCAATCTAAGACAATACCTTGTTCTGACAATTCATCTTTGTTCTTCAAATTAAAATCACTATCTAACATCTCGGCATATCTCCCATTTGTCCCTTTGGTTGTTCTTGCTGGGTCAGAGAATGCTTCTAGTGGAGCTACTCATAACGGTATCTTTCTATAGTGTTGTGCCTTAACTATCTTCCAAACCCACCTTTCAGTTCCCCTATGATTTACAAAGGAGCCCTTCTTAGTACACTTTCCAGCAGGCCATCTTGAATGTGACTCGATGTGTGTTACAAAGTAAGTTAACACTTTGTGTAAGGGTCTTTTTCCATCTAGCAACGTAACATCTAATTTGGCAGGCACCACTTTTCCAAAGTCTCAGAAAACAGGGTATGGGGTGGGAGATCATTTGCTTTTTTTTTCCAAAACGAGAACTAAACAATGGCTCCTGAGTACAATTCCTCCAGTAAAACGGGAAGAACATACTGTATTCCTTTTAACTTTAAGATAAGCAAGAGCTGTTGTTCAAGTCTTTTTGTCTCCTCCACAGAAAAATATTTTGAAGCTTGTTCCCTTGGCAGTATTCCAGAGAACTGTTACAAAGCTGAAGGAACCCTTTCTGTACAAACTGTCAGATATACTGCTTCATTACCAAATTAATTAGCTGATGTCCTGAATGTAAAAAGTGAAGAACTGTCATAATGCTCCAAAATGAAATGGTTAAGAGATAACTTGAGGCTTAATGTAGAAACTTAAATGAAAGACAAGTGAAGATGTCACACCCAACATTAAAAAAGGCAACAGTCAGGATGCTTAAATGACCTAAAGTATACCAGCTTCTATGGTTGACAAATACCTGAGATTTTTTTTTTATCACTATGAAAAAAAAAACCTGTTCTCTCACCATCCGGAAAGCATGTCTCCAAAGAGTTGACTCATCACAAATACCACTGGGAAAATACTGATTACACAGTCCCTCTGTTAATTTCTTTATCTTGTTGCTCTTTTTGAGGCAAATATTTTCTACAGCATGGTTCCCAAAACATAATGTTCTGCCTCCCATTTGTTACACTTCACTGCCATATGAAGAAATAACAAAATACAAAGATGTCTAACATCTGCCTACAACCTTCCTTCTATTCTTCTGATAAAATTTAGATATTAAAATCCTCTTAAGGAGGACCACAAACTCTTCTCAATTTTACAAGTATGTTTTCAAGAAGGCAGGAAAAAACTGACATTATCAAAAGTATTCATTTTCAGAACAGTCCAAGGGCATCCCAGTTTCAATTCTGAACTTAAAATCTGTTGGGGTTGGGCCAATATGTGGATAACAATCTAGAAAAAAATTCTCCTTCAATGTAGGGATACTAACGTAACCGAAAATTATTCCTAAGGGAAGAAAAACATAAATGAACCAGACAAGCTAGAATTCATCCTTTGTTTTACCTGTGATAGCACATGAAGCTTTCCTTTGATGCTTTATGAAACAAATGAAAGTTTTACACTTTAGACACAGCTATTACTACAGTTCATCTTTTTATTCTTCATCCTTAAAACTAAGTATTGCCAAAACACAATCTTCTACCATCTAACAGCTGCTTCTTTACTGAACATAGGTGTCTCTTGAAATACTATAGTTATTTTCAGAAGGCATATGAACACTCAGCTGAAAATTGTGATAAGGCTTGATATGGTAGGACTTTATACTAGGGCATAGTAACTGTCCAATTGTCAAGACCTGAAGAGAACAGAATTTTTAATAATCATAGAACTGATGAACTGGAAGGGACACTCTGGACCATTGAGTCCAGCCTCTGTCAAGGAGACACTGTGGGGAATTGAACTCCCAACCTCTGGCTCTACAGCCGGATGCCTCAACTGCTGAGCTATCCAGCAGTTATGACAGTCTATTTAATGCTACAGTGATTTACAATAAGTTATTTGAGAAGTACTTTAAAATTCTACTTCAGTGTTCTGCTTCTGAAGAACAAATTTTGGTGCAACTATATTTACCCACTACAAAGTTCATCAGCTCATGTTGTAGGAGTCCAAAGGAATTGAGTGCTCATCCTTCAAAGAACGTGCAACAAAGAACTTGACTCTGAGATTCTATTTAGTCCCAGTTTTTGAACTTTTTAAGATAATCCAGTCCTAGAAATGTTTGTAACATGGAACAGCCTGAGCTTTGACCCTTGAGTAGGCCACATTTCCCAGAACACAGTTTCAGACAAAACTGTTTATTGATATATTTTTTCCCACACCAGAGAAGCCAGCAGCAAAGATCCCTAACCTACTACTCCGTTTTGTGGAGACTTCCTAACCCTTGATTACTCTCTGCAGGTAGGCTAGAAACAGATGTGGCTTCAAGAAGGTGCCAAACCAACCTACCTTGATTTTCTCCATATCCCAAAACTTGCCTGATTGTAATGCTACTTATGTTAATAGTCTTCATAAACGCTAAACACAATAATGGCACCCCCAGCTGCTGAGGTTTTAAGAATGAAACTAATGAACAATTAAGAATTACAGTGGATTCTTATTCAATAGCTAACTGAAGACAAACAAGTTGTTAGCAATTGGCTCTATTAAAAAATAAAACACTTAAAGAGGGTTAAGAAGGTCTGTCAGACAACATCAAGGGGACCTGGATCAGCAACTAGGCCACTTCAGAAAGGCACCTGACTGACCCTCTGGTCCCATTCCCTCCTTTCACGCCTGGCGGTGGGGGAAGTACAAGCAGCTTTCCACAGGAACTGGGGCAGGAAGCCATTTTTTAGCACTTCACTAAAGTGAACATTTCTGATGCGGTTCTCAGCATACTCTACAAACGGACGCTTTTCTCAGAGAAAAGGAAGCAACCCATCTTCCTCGGACATCTTGTCTGAGAACTGGGGCGCACGTCGAGGCTGTGGGGACATCAAGGTATTCCCCCAACGCCCAGATCGCAAGCTCTTCCACCACTAACTCAGCCATTTCAGACCGAAGCGGGGGGATGTGTTTCATAAACCTCTCTGTTCTTTCTTCCTTTAAAAAAATAATAATAATAAATCCGCTTCCGGATACCCCGCGCTTTCTCTTAGTGCGAGGCAACCGTGGCACGGCTTTCTCCACACCCGCAAGGGAACTGCATGCAGCTGTGCGAGATGGCGCTGGACGTGTGGAAAGAAGGGGAAACAGAGGCAGGAGGGGGAGGGGGAAGGAAGGGGGTGAAGGATGCGAAGGAACCACCTTTCTTTTCTCTGTTCTTCCTGGGGATCTGAAAGTTTTTCTTAAGAGGCAGGTCTTCGGAAGCTTTAGGGAGCGAGCCCCCCAGCCCCTCGCAAAGCTGCTCGGAGACGCTAGTCTTGCGGTGGCCATTGCGCGGGGATCCCCTGTTCTCTAGCAGCGACTCTTCATCGCTTCGGCTCCTCTCAGAGCGGGCGCCATTTTGTGGAGACTCGCTCGCTTCGACTGCTGCAGCTGCTCTGTTCTCCTCACCGGAGAGGCCGCTGCTGTTCTCCACCCGGGGCGGCTGCTCTGGCGTTTTCTTACTGCCGCTCATGGCCGCGGCATCCGCCATTCAGCCGTGCGACACGCAGTCAAGGAAAACGCTGCCCCGGGCTCGTGATCTCCGTCCCCCACGGAGCCACCCCTTTCTCAGAGCCATGCACGGCGGCGGCGGCGGCGGCACCGCCGATGTCACGCTCCTCCTTGACAAAAACAGCCCCTCCCCTCCCCTCCCCTCCCCTGCTTTCCCTCTAACATGGCGCCTGGGCGTCAGAAAAGAGGAGGGGTTTGATCGCCTCCCGTTGCCGCCAATCACCGCAAAGCGCTTCTTATAAATAGCAGGAAACGCGCCTTTCCCTTTGCAGTGAAGGTGGGTTGAAGGCTCGGAAGCCTGTTTCGTCTTGTGGTTGGTTTGCAGTGTTCTGTTCAAGCGCTGAATTCTGACGACTCAAAAAGACAGGAAGTTTTTTTTTTAAATCTCCCTCCTCATTTTAAGGCTATCGGTATAAAACGGTGACTCGCTTGGTGACTAATCTTCAGCTTGGTAAAGGGAAAATTCGTTTCCTTCGGCCTCACCAGACCTGACAGCAGCATGTTTGCCTTTGCAGTGCCATACGAGTTGCTGATTCAGAAAGTTAATATAAATGCATATTTAGGACATGCAAAGTGTTTTGGAGAAAGAGATGTATTTGTGCCATGTAATTCATGTGTTAATCAGTTTTCTGATAACCTGTGAAATCTAAGTCCAAGAGTAACCACTGGGCCTATAAAATGTAAACATTCTCATCACCCTTGTCATGTTTCCTAAGAAATATATATGTGAAGAAGCTCAGTCATCCGCCTGAGGTTATCTGGTGGGTGTGGTCCTAATCTTTCTGGGGACAGATGAAAGGGCAGCATGATAAATAGGAGACAGATTCCACCCCTGTTGATTGAGGGATTTTCTATATCTACATGTATGGCCTCCCTGACCCCTCTTTCAAACCACCTATCTTGGTCTAAAATGAGTACATCTTGGTCATCAAATGAGTGTCCTTTGTCCTTCCAATGAAGGAACACTACTGATTGTGGTCCTAAGCCATTGCCTCTTCTGTGCTGGGCCATTCTCCTGTTTGGCAGGACAAAGGACACTCATTTGATGACCAAGATGTACTCATTTTAGACTGAGAAGATACAACCGATAAGTCAACCCTCGACTTACAAACTTAATCCGTTCCAGAAGGAAGTTTGTAAGTCGAAAAGTTTGTAAGTCGAATCAGCATTTCCCATAGGAATGCATTGAAAACCAATTAATCCGTTCCGGCTGTTTTTGGTTCTTAGGTCGAGGGGCGGTTTGTAACTCGAATCATTAGTTCCCATAGGAACTAATGCAAAACCGGTTAATCCGTTCCTACCACTAGGGGCAGAATTTTTTTTCTTTTTTTTTCCTTTTAACCTAAGATGACTTAGGCTTTTTTTTTCGGTTCGTAACTCGAATCTAAGTTCGCAAGTCGAGTCAATATTTTTCTATCAGAGAGGTTCGTAAGTCGAAATGTTCGTAACTAGGGCCGTTTGTAAGTCGAGGGTTGACTGTAGGTGGTTTGAGAGAGGGGTTAGGGAGGCCATATTATTATTTATTAGAAAGTCCCTCACTCAACAGAGGTGGAGGCCTTAGATACAATCTGTCTCTTATTTATCATGCTGCCCTTTCATCCGTCCCCAGAAAGATTAGGACCACACCCACCAGAAAGACCAACAACCCATGACAATGGGTGGAGACGGACTGCAGAAGTGGGATTATTCCCCACCCTTTGTCCTTCTAACGAGCCTATTCAGACTAGGGGGAAGCGAAACCAAGGTGGAAGATATGTCAGGGATCTCCTACCAACTCTCCTCAGACTGAAGAAGCTACTTGGATGAGTAGCCAAACGTTTCAACCTAACAAGAAATAAATCCAGTTGCCATGACTCAGCTTCCAGGTTTCCTGAGAAATTTCATTTCATACTTCTCTCCATAATGTTTTAAACCTTCCAACCAAATATTGTGTAATTTTTCTGTGTAAAACAAGTTAGAAGGAAGCCTCAAATTTCAATGTCCATATCTATTGCTTCCTAGGTGTTATGTTGAATTTAAAATTTCTATATCCAGAAACACATTTGCTGCTTCCAAATTATTTCCATATATACTTTTTATGGTGATGTTCATCATAGGTGTTGAATATTGGGTGAGGCATTTAGCTACCTAATAACCTAATTTATCAGTTACTCAGTGTGATAATCATGCTGAGAGCAAGAGCTTCATCTCAAAATTAATTTATAATTATGCGCACTTAACTAAGACACTTTGTACAGTAGAATAAGGTGGCAAAAGAGAATACAGTGGTGCCTCGCTAGACGATGTTAATCCGTTCCACGAGGATCGCTGTCTAGCGAAAACATCGTCTAGCGAAGCACGTTTTCCCATTGGAATGCATTGAAATCACTTCAATGCGTTCCAAGGGAAAATGCAGTCGTCTAGCGAAAATTTCCCATAGGGAAACCTCGTCTAGCGAGTGCGGGTCCCCATAGGAATGCACTGACAGCTGCACTGACAGCTTTTCACCACTAGTCAGCGCACTCCTATGGGGAAACCTCATCGTCTAGCGAAAATATCCATAGGGAAACATCGTTTTGCGAAGCGCAGTAGCGCTCGCAAAAAGGCATCGTCTAGCGATTTCCTCGTCCTGCGAGGCAATCGTCTAGCGAGGCACCACTGTAATGGGAATATGTAAAACACAAAGGACAAGAGTCTTGGATTTTAAAAGGACACTTTTTCCTAAATGTCTGACCAGTCCAGTATTGCTCTTTCCTCATGCAGAACATGAGGAGGAAAATCTAAGAGTCAATGGTTCTGTCATGCAGCTGCATCTCATTGTAAATCCTTAACTTCCTAAGGCACTAGAAGATGTAGGACAGTGGAGGCAAACCTTTTTGGGCTCGCGTGCCCAAAATGAGGGGGGGGGGAGAGAAACCAGTGGCTGTCGTGCTGCCTGGAAGTCCGGAACCGGAAGTGGCGGTTTCAGGGGGAATCATAGGGACGGACCCAGAGGACCAGGAACAGGAAGTTTAAGGGGGAATCATAGCGACGGACCCAAGGACCAGGAAGTGGCAGTGGAAGGGGGAATCCCGGCTGCAGCCGGCTCATAAGGTTTGCCTCCACAAGGGAGGGTGGATGGGCCAATCGCGTGCCATAAGAAAGGGCTTCGCGTGCCACCTGGGGCACGCGTGCCATAGGTTTGCCATCACTGATGTAGGATAAGTAGTCAGATGTAGACAAGGAGGTCTCCCAGGACCTTCTTTGCATACAAAGTTTGATGGAGAATATATTTCTCTCTAAAAGGAATAAAACTTTTTATTTATTGTGATGTAACTGAAGTCCAGTAAGCTCTCCCAAAAAGGTTATATTGTTGCAGTAGTGTGATGGAAATACTGTCTTTATCTATTTTATTTATCTATTTTGAAAACTGTCAGTTAAATCCTGTTACATAAGCAGATTTTTATCCAAAATACACTGGACTATAAAATGACATCTTTAAAATTACTTGTTGGGAGATTAACAACAGCACATTTGCCCAATATGGCAATTATACTTGAAGGCACAGTGTTTGTCAAAGCAGTAATTAGAATGCAGTTTCTAGGGCTGTCATTAGGGTGGAGCAATAGAGACTTTGCTCCAGGACACCAAAATTGAGAGGAAACCAACACCTAAAGCTGAATCTATTGATGAAAATTAGGAAAACAAATGGCAACAACTTCCAGCCCTCTTTACTCCCCCCCACACCTTTGCGGGAGGGAGCACAAACTTTCTTTTTCTGTGGTGAAGTGTACGCCAGATTCTCTTCCTACTTTTTTGATGGTTGGCTTATGCCCAGGTGTCATGGCAGAATGGGTGGAAGACAGTGCAATACTGCTTGCTCCAGGTGACAAAAATTGTTTGTTATGGCTCTGGCAGTTACAACGGTAAATTAAAGGAATTAAAAATATAAAAGTCTGCTACACTTACTTTGATTCAGGAGTTTAAAACATTCATTCTGTGTCTGCTTTTTCATGCAGCTGACCCTGTAACATTATAGATCCAAATTAACTTATACTTTAGAATTACTATGGCAGAAATGAAGAATTTGTCACATTAGAAGCATATATTAAATAATCATTTTAGATATTTCTCTTTAACCACTTGGATATACTCTCATATTGCTTAATCAGAAAAAATCTATGACATTTTGCTGTCTGAGGCAGAACAGCAAATGCTACCCTGCTACAAGACCAGTCACATTACATAGGCACCTGAGGCACCTGATTTATTTTTCTCAATTAGTAACAAATACAACAATACATTTGTTGAAATATGTGGACAGCATATTGCTTTTCATGGTACTAAGATGGCAGTCTGAGGAAGCTGTATCACTCTGCCTGATGATAGCATAGCAGCCTGGCCCACAATAGAGAAATTGTGTGATTTCAGGGTATCTGTTAGATATTGTGAAAGAAGCAAATAATAATTGGTTACTATTCAGAAATCTGCAGGGATGCAATCATATTTAAATAGGATAATAAAGGTTTGCAGTACTAAGCTATATAAAATTATATCATGTGGTAAAAATATATAGTTATAGAAAGGGTGATTTGGTTATCCTGAACTGTGACAATTTATCCACAAAGATTTGCTTTTCTTAGAGAGCTCATCTAGAAAGTACTTTTGAACACAAAGATAGATGTGATGTCAGGTCTGCACACTGGATCTCCCTGAATCACTTACACAAAATAAGTGGCGACCCAAAGGGGAACATAAGTCCCTTTACTTCTGCTTACCTACATACAGTATTGCTCCCTAAATGCTTTTCTGTCATCTGCAGCACATTTCCAGTATTAGAGCTCAACAGAGGAAAAAGGTCTTGGAGACCTGAGGTCTGATCTGGCCATCGTGACACATGCCTTATTCACATCCTGGCTGGATGACTGTAACACGCCTCTGGAAAGTGTCAGGAAACTTCAGCGGGTCCAAAACGTGGCAGCCAGATTGCTCACTGCAGCTGGCCACAGGAATCATGTAAACCCACATTACAGCAGCTCCACTGGCTGCTGATCATTTTGGGGGAAAATTCAAAGTGCTGGTTCTAACCTATCAAGCCTTAAAAGGCTTGGGGCCAAGCTATCTCAAGGACCACATCTCCCTTTGTGAGCCTGCCCAGCTGTTATGATCATCAAGAGAGGCCTTCCTCTTGGTCCCACGACCTTCACAGGTGCATTTGATAGGGACACAGGAGAGGGCCTTCTAGGTCACAGCTCCGAGACTTTGGAACTCCCTCCCACAGGAGGCTAGGCTGGCCCCATCTTTGCTGTCCTTCCACAAGCAAGTGAAGACCTTTATTTTCAGGCAAGCTTTCTTTCAGTGACTGGCTGCCTGAGTGGGTTTTTTTAATGGACTGTTATGCCTTTCTGCTTTCAATGTGTTTTTTGTATTGCTTATGTTTACCATTTCTCAAAGTGGTATTTGTTTGATCCTTTTAGTATTTGCTTTTAGCTCTGTGTTGTCTTTTAATTATGTGTAACCCACCTTTGTATACTCATTGTTTTTAGCTTTAAAATGTTGTCTTTTAATAATGTAAATTGTCTCGGGTCCTTTTTAAGGAGAAAGGTGGGGTAAAAATATTTTAAATAAATAAATAAATAGACTGGAGTGGGGTAAGATGAAGTGGAGGACATGTTCAGTGCTCCATGTGTAAGCCTTTTGCTGCTTAAATAAATCTTACCCATGCTATTCAGACACGATTTAGGGTAAATTTGTATTTGAATAAGCAGATTAGAAATAGTTTAGTTTTGGCAAAGCAGCTACCATGTTCTCTAGACTCCCAAAGAGAGTATGGCTCAATAAGAAGCTGACGACATATACCAAGATCCAGGTCTATAGAGCCTGTGTCCTGAGCACACTCCTGTACTGCAGTGAGTCCTGGACCCTTTGTGCACGGCAGGAGAGGAAGCTGAACACGTTCCATATGCGTTGTCTCTGATGCATTTTTTGGTATCACCTGGCAGGACAAAATTCCACATAGAGTAGTCCTAGAACAAGCTGGAATTTTTAGCATTGTATACATTACTGAAACAGCGACGTCTATGTTGGCTCGGGCATGTCGTGAGAATGGCTGATGGTCGGATTCCAAAAGATCTCCGATATGGAGAATTAGTGCAGGGAAATCGCCCCAGAGGGAGACCACAGCTGCGATACAAGGATATCTGCAAGCGGGATCTGAAGGCCTTAGGAATGGACCTCAACAGATGGGAAACCTTGACATCTGAGCGTTCAGCCTGGAGGCAGGCGGTGCTTCATGGCCTCTCCCATTTTGAAGAGACACTTGTCCAGCAGGCTGAGGCAAAGAGGCAGTCCCGAAACCAGCAAAATCAGGAAGCTGGACAGGGGACAGATTGTATTTGTCTGCAGTGTGGAAGGGATTGTCACTCTTGAATTGGCCTCCTCAGCCATACTAGACGTTGTTCCAAGTCCTCTATTCAGAGCATGTTACCGTAGTCTCTCGAGACTGAAGGATGCCTAATCTAAGTTTTGTCCTCAAGACAAAATTACATCTGGTATTATCAGCACCATTTCATCTATTTATTCAGAATATATGAATATTGCTGTTCAACAAAAAGTGGTTCAGACTGTTTGCACAATAAAATTAGAGCATAACCAAAAATAGCATAATAAACCTGACAAAATATTAAATGAGATGCAATACAAAATTTACATCTTCATGGAGTTTTCTACTATGAAGCAGGAGAGAGGATATGATGTGTTTAAACTTTTTATACAAACAAAAATTCTTCCTTTAGGGAGTAATTTTACTCATACCTAAAGTTGACCCAGCAGATTGAATGCTCAAACAATTTCATAAGTGTTCTGCTTTTTCTGTGTATCGTTATTAACAATAAAATCAATTATGTAAGATAAAATACCTGTAGATGCAATTATCCTTAGATTTCAGCCACAAAGACTTTATCTGTGGCTCAGATCTAAAGAGCTACTAGAATGTATTCGAAGAGATTTCACTGCTTTAACAGAACCCGTTTGCTTTCAAAATCTGCTCTCCATATATTTTTGAAAGTCTCATTTTCAAAACCATTTTGCTGTTGGTTATGAGAGGCTAATGTTAAGGGGGGAAATTGCTTGGGTTCATGGCATTAGTTTCATGACCCTTTGGATTCAAGCCTGTGTAACCTATGATCACAAAAACGTATTTATTAAATACTTCACAGGTTTTTTTCAAATCTTAGAGCTTTATGCTTAAAGTGTTAATTGCAAAGAGAGTACTCTTAAGCTTCAAAGTTTCTTGAACCGTTATTTGTCTACTGTACTCATACCCTGATTTTATATAAATTCTAAACAATTCAGTTTACAAATCAAGTGAAAGATTATGTGATTAGCTGGTAACTGAAAACATTATGACAAAATGTAAGAAGTGTATTTGCTTTAAATAAGGCATGTTATATTTCTAAATTCAAACTCTGAGAAGGCCCACATTAAGGAATGTGGTGGATCTGTGGGAATATGAAGAGTTATGGAACTATAGCAAGCTAATTTACGTTTGGTGAGGGTGACCTCACAGATTATTCATGATAAATTTATGAGAAACTGATTAGCCTTACCAGCTGAAACATCAGGAGCTATGTTAGGATTTTGTCGAATAACCATTCTACTCTTCTGGTGGTTAGTGAACCACTTAGAGGATGAGTATCCACACACTTGAATGGCTTAAACAAGGAGAACTGAGCTATAAATTTATCAGTTTATAAATTTCAGATATACAGACTAAATTAAAGGACTATGTGTTTTGTTATAACCCTATTGAGTCATTCTGTAATCAGGACATGAACACAGTTAGATGAAAGATGACTACTGCACCTTTCCCTTGTTGCTTTTCTGATATGAACAAGAATGATTCTGAAGCCTATTCTGTGGCAATGGGTTCAGCAAAGAAAGTTGCCTTCTCTACTGACACTGCATGGGGGGGGGGGGCATGTATTATGCCCCAGACCACTTAAAACAGCAAAACCACTGTGAGAAACTGGCACAACACTATGCAGACAAAGTTGCTCGGATCCAATCAGACTTGGATTCTGTACCTGATGCAGGTCCTGTGGATGTAATTTTGACTTGTCTTGTCCAGTGGTAACAGATTAACTGTTTAACTGGTGTAGCCTGAAGATGTAGACAGGATTCTTGGAGAGGTGAATGCTACCACACATATGTCGGATCCTTGCCCTTCCTGGCTTATAAAAGCAGCCCGAAGGGGACTTGTAACAAGACAGGGGGCCAGTGTGCTTAAAGGAGGCAGTTGATAAGACCATTATTGAAGAAGCCCTTCATCTCCAATAGTCCATTTTTAGGCTACGTATTAATGTGTGTAGTGATATCTCATCTCCAAGGATTCCTGGATGAGCCACTTCAGTCAGGCTTCAGGCCTGGTTGTGGAACAGCAAGAGTTTTCATCCTATGACTTATGCTAGGAAGTGGGCATGAGGAGTATGTCCCTATTGGTTCTGCTGGATCTCTCAGTGGCCTTCAGTACCATCAAACATTGGATCCTTTTGGGCCATCTCTCTGGGATAGGACTTGGAAGCACTGTTTTCCAGTAGCCTCAGTCCTTCCTGGAGAGGCAAGCTCAGAAGTCAGAAGTCTTGTGCCCTGGTTGTTTGCCTGTGGTGTTCCTTGGGGCTCCAACTACTAGAAAAGATTGTCTGGAGCTTTGGAGTTTGATGCCATCAAAATGTTGATGATACCAACTGTATCTCTTCTTTCCCATCCAATTCCAAGGAGGCTAAATTAGTTCTAAACTAGTGCATGATATCAGTAGTGGGCTGGATGAGGGCAAACAAGTTGAAACTTAATGCAGGGCTAAGGAGGTGCTCCTGGTCAATTGAAAGGCAAATGAGGGAATAGGAATTCAACCTGAGCTGGATGGGGTTGCTCCACCCAAAACTCAGGTCTTCAGCTTGGGTTGACTCCTGGACTCGCCCTGAGCCTGGATGCCCAGGTTTTGGCAGTGGCCAGGAATGCATTTGGACAGTTAAAAGTGGCGCTCGAGCTGCACCCATTCCTTGAAATGTCTGATTTGGCTAGAGTGACACATGCCTTAGTTACATCCTCCTCAGATTATGGTAATATGCTCTACATAGGGCTGCTTTGAATACAGTTTGGAAACTTCAGCTAGTCCAAGATGCAGCAGCAAGACTGCCAACTGGGGCAAGTTACAGATAGCATACAACTTACCTGCACTGGGTACCCATCTGATTCTGGGCTCAATTCAAAGTGCTGGTTATTATGAGCTATACAGCTCTTTACCACTTGAGTTCAAGTTATCTGAAGGACTGTCTTAAAAACCAAGACTGAGCTTTCCTGGCTTTTAAGAGTTCCTGTAAAGATATTTTCTGGGTATCATTGCCCTCACAGGCACATTTGACAGGGATGTGGGAGAGGACCTTCTCTGTGGCTGCTCCTAGGTGGTGGAGTGCTCTGTTACAGAAGGTTTAGGTGGTCCCTTTCAGCCACAGTTAAAGATCTGCCTCTTCAGGCAGGCTTTTAAAAGTATACTTTTGAAGTTTTAAAATGCCTAGATAACCTTTTAAATTTTTAATATACGGTCAGTTGTTTTTTAACTTTGTGATTTGTTGTGTTTTTAGTCTAACTTGCTTTACTCATTGTGAGCCACCTTTGGTCCCCTCACTAGGAGAAAGGTAGTCTAGAAATAAAACAAATAATAAATAAATATCAGTTTAGATTACCAGTAAGTATTTGCAGTTTAGATTTGCTAAATGTGGAATTACTGCTAAATATTTTTTAGAAAGCACTGAAAGATGATCAAGCTTCACATATTAAACAAGAAGATGTGAAAAATAGTTCAGTGTAATTTATTCAAATGCTTTGAGAATAGTGTAAGGCTATTATTCAAGAAGCTTTAACCAATACATACTGTTTCAACAAATGGAGACATTACACACTTCTTCCAATTTTTTGGTACATATTTTTCATTTCAGTAGTTCACTCCTAGTTGTACAATCCTGTGCATATTTACTCAGAAGTAACCCCGAAGTGTCCAGTGAGGATTACCAAAAATGTGCAAAGGATTGCAGTCTCGTATTTTCTCTTTCCTTTCCTTTTGTAAATGTTTTCTCTGGCTCAGTTATATGTCATGCTAAGCCAGGTGCCAAGATCCAACAGAATACTTCAATATATAACACCAGCAGAATTGGGACCCTCTTCTCTTCTAAGGACTAAGGAGGTGGGAGATAATGGATTTTAACAGAAGTAATGAAACCCAGCAGAAGTACACCACTGGATTGTGTCCACAGTTCTCTTGTTCTTGGTTGGCTAATAGTTAACTTCCAAAATGAAGCAATTTAAATAAATTACAACACTGAAATAGAAAATAATTATCATGTTTAAATCTGTACATACAGGAATACATTCTAAAGAATAAAATAGACCATGATACCCTTTTTAAAAAATAGAAGTATAATGCGTTTTATAATGAGTATTTCAAGACAATTATTCCTCTTAACACCCAGCAAAATGTATGTACACATTAAAATTGAGAAGTTACTCCCCTAGGTTTTTTGTAAACATGTAAAATATATGAAGTATGAATTTTGGCAACAGCTTATGAGGATTACTGATTATACTGAAGCTGGAATCTTTGTGGTATAGGAAGTAAGTACTAATGATAATGGTAATCTTAGTGCACTATATTGCAAATTTTGGACCTATCCTTAAGAAATGGGTCAAATTCAGCATTTCATTATTGTTGAAACATTCATTTGAAATTAGCATTTAGCCCAGAGCTTCCAATTTTATTGACATTTCCCTACCTTTAAGGCTGCAAGGCTGGCTGAAGCTATGCTTCCAATTAAGAAGTGTGAGTCAACACTTCTTGATGCATAGTCACTTTTAGGTTGCAGTATCAATGGATGCTGCAGATAACTCTCTTAGAAAGCAAATATGTGGGAACATTGTGGGTCCACAAGAAAGAAAAATCTGTTAGAAAAATGATTGTGAACCACATTCTTAAACTGAATTTGAGAATACTTTCTCTTGTAATCATAGTGTACACTGTAATCAAAATTATGCCACTTAAAATCAAAAGCACATGAAGGCAGCTGCTCTGAAACAAAGCAGTGGATAACTGGTGATTTTATTTATTTATTTATTTAACAAAGATTTTGTGAATCTTTTGGCAAGAGGCCCCAATCTCAAGTTTCCATAATCACTTTGCATATGTTTGGAAGGCTCTCCTGGGCTTTATACTGAATCTGAGCCCTGAGATCACCACATTCATTCCTCATACAGGAGCCTCAATAAAAATGTCCATACTTGGTAAATGGCATATGATGGCGGTAACGGATGCTGCAGTCTGAATACTTTAGAAGAGAGAAGAAAGGGTTATTTTTGTTGATATTACGTAACAAGATGACACTAAAAATAGCTGAAATTTTAAAAAGTAAAAAAACAAAGTCATATATATTAGTAAGCACCATTTTATACATAAGCCACCTGGTTGTGCACGGGGGGGGGGGGGGGTCTGCATGAAACAAAACAGACACAGTTAAAGTAGTCACTGGGATATGTTAGCTTCTCAATTCTTTCTGGTGCTTCTTTGTTCTTCTAACATTTTATTACAACTAGGTTAATAAATCTATTGCTGCCTGAAAGCCAAAGTTCTATTTTCATGTAAAGATGGCAGTACCATCTTCTTTCAAATGACTGTCTAGTTTACATCTGAGTACTGTGCAAATACGCTGGGCACAATTTAATTTTATATGAGTTCATCGTAGCTTCTCCAGAAGAACTACAGAATCAATCTGTATTTTCATAGTCCTACTGACTTTATAGCAATATTGCTCTCTCCCAGCATAGTCTATGAGGAAGATTCAGAAAGGGTTACTTGATTTCGCAACATTTAATGAACAGACATCATTGAAAAGTATTATGTTTGAGGTGATATTAATGTCCCATCTCCAGTGGCTCACTCATGCATGCAGATAGTCACCTGATGGTGCAAGTCACAAAGTAAGTAGACATTGAAATGTGGATGAAATGTAATACTGTATTTTTCCGTGTATAAGACGATACTTTTGTCTAAAATGTTTAGACTAAAAATTGAGGGTCATCTTATACACGGAAGTAAGCTAAGGAGAGAACAAAACGGCCCATACCTTGCCTCTGCAAACAGGCTGCCTCCAATCATGAGGCTTAGCTTCCTACAGTCAGGAGACATAGCTTCCTCCAATCATGAGCCTTATGTAACTGATGTCAGCTGATGCTGAACAAACCAATTGGAACACACCTTGTTGGAGGTGGAGCATGTAGGCAGTGCTCAGATGCAACAGGAACTCGTAATGTCCGAGCGTTCTGAGCCCAGAGGCTGAGTAAAGTTAAAGTGTGATAAATAATATGACAGTACTGGTATGTAAAGTTTACCTAATTACTAAATAAAAAATTGTTTTGTTTCATGTTTAAAATATTGATTTCTTAATTTTGGGTTAGAAAAGTGGGGGGGTCTTATACATTGGGGTGTCTTATACACGGGAAAATATGGTATGTATCCATCTGGGCTGCATAGTTCCATGGTTTAGGTATCTGGCTGCAGAGCCAAAGGTTAGAAGTTAAATTCCCCACTGTGCCTCCTACAAAGTACAGCCAGCCTGTGTGGCCTTGGGCAAGCTGCACAGTCCCAGTGTGCCCCAGAAGAAGGGAACAGTAAACCACATCTTCTCTACCTAGAAAAGGGAAAGGGTTGCCAAAAGTCAGAATTGACTTGATGGCACATGATTATTATTAGTAATATAATTCCAGTTTGATGAATTTAGGGATGCCTTGTGTTCAGCTGCCATATGAGAGGTCAAAATTGGGCACTTTTTAAACAGAGACACGTTATTTTATATGCATAAACAGTAGTATAGTGATATAGCTACTGGTAGGAGATTTGAAATGACTGATCAAGTACCTCTCTCAGACACTGAGACATTTCTAGAACACCACAGGAGTACAGTTGCCATACATTCCAAATTACACACACTGGCAGTTACAGTACTATGGTCAAAAGGTACAAATATAATAGAGACTGAGGTGACTTTGTCACAAAAATATTGAAAAGTGCTCCTTGCTCCATATATGGACTCTGTACAGGTAGACACAGAAGTTCTCTATAAAGTTTTTGTCAGACATTGCTTTCTAACTCTTTGTCATTCTCCCATGTATTTGCCTGTTCCATGTGGTCACAGTCAATGCTGATTTCGCTGGTGTCCATACTACAATCAGACCCACTGTCTGACTGGTCCATTTGCTCAAGCTTTGATTCTTGCCGGGATATTCGGTTCCTACTTGATGGTGGTAGTAAAGGTTCCTCAGAATAGGGAATTCCACCCTCACCTGATGCACACAAGACTGATTCTTTGGCTTGGCGGATACAGTTGAGCCACTGTTGTTTACTGAAGGCATCATTTGCTTGTAATGCATGAGACTGGCTTTGAGATCCATTTTTGAAGCTGACTCTAAAGAAGTTTTTAACTAAAAAAAAAAAGTTGTTAACTTACAGAATAATATACTGTATTAAGTATTTTAAAAGGTTCTTCTGAAGTGCAAGTCTTAGTCTGTATCTTCTACTAAAGCAGTGGTTCCCAACCTTGGGTAGCACAGGTGTTCTTGGACTGCAATTCCCAGAAACCCTGACTAGCACAGCTAGTGGTGAAGCCTTTTGGGAATTGCAGTCCAAGAACACCTGGGTTACCCAAGATTAGGAACTACTGCACTAAAGTTCTAGGGGCCTAAAGGTAAAGGTTCCCCTTGACATTTAGTCCAGTCGTGTCCGACTCTAGGGGGCGGTGCTCATCCCCGTTTCCAAGCCATAGAGCCAGCGTTTGTCCGTAGACAGTTTCCGTGGTCACGTGCCCAGCGCAACTAGACACGGAACGCCGTTACCTTCCCACCGTGGTGGTACCTATTTATCTACTTGCATGTGCATGCTTTCGAACTGCTAGGTTGGCAGGAGCTGGGACAAGCGACGGGAGCTCACTCCGTTGCGTGGATTCGATCTTACGACTGCTGGTCTTCTGACCCTGCAGCACAGAGGCTTCTGCAGCTTAACCCACAGCGCCACCACGTCCCTTCTAGGGGCCTAAACAACTGCATGTTCTGTAGAAATCTCAACAGTGAGTGCTTCCATTTTAAACTAAATGTGTGTACCATAATTCTGTAGTACCAATCAGTCTTCCAAGCCAAATGTAATTCAGGTTCCACTAAGTGATCTACCCTGCCATCATTTCAGCTGTTCTCTGTAAGCAGCAGCAAATGCAGTGAGAGGTTTGCTGAACATCTATGCAAGGTTTGTGACCTGTGTCTGGCTTGGTCAATAGCGAGCTAGATAGGCATGCCAGAAAGTTATATTATGAGATGCTTATAAATAATCTAAATAGGTTCTTACTTCTTTCATTGTTGCTAAATGCACCCCGTATGGATCCACCCAGTCGCACCTCTCCATCTTGCAAGTCATCGAGCACAAGATCCTTCACAGGAATGGGCTGCCGATACAACTGATAGTAGAGTTGCTCATTATGTGAAACTGCTCGAGTAATCACCAGCACTTCTTGGAAGAGAAATACATGCAGTTTCTGATAGTAAAGGGGGAAAAAACTCTGAGTTAATATTTTCATTTTTTTGTTTCTAAATTTCCTGATTTTAGCAAAAGGAAGAATTACAGATAGTTACTCTATTATAGACAGAAGACAATGAGTATTTGGGCATTTCTTGCATAAGTGGTAAGTTAAGAACATTTCATTAGAGAACTTGAAGAACACTATTGAAACTACAGTTTTTGAAGGAAACACCTAAATGTTCTGAAGAAGAAAAGCTCCCCTCGCAGGTTGTAAAAGCAGGTATGAGCAAAAAAGTGCTGCAGTGCCTTTATTAGAAGCTTTCCGCTTGCCATCAAAGATATAAATGCCAAGACAATGTCTCCCAAGTACATGCTTTCATTGTCTGGTGAGAGCTGTGACAGCCTGGGGACCTGTCAGTGATTCAGTTCATCTGAAGAAATTATGGACAGAGGAAGTTCTGATTACTTGGGAAGTACTATGGAGCTCACAGAGATAATATATCCAGTAAGTATTCTGAAAAAGAAGTTATCCATGGCCAGAATTTGTTTTAACCTTTGTTAAATGGAGATAGCACAAGACACCCCCATCCATAGACCTCAATGAGCTGGATGATTCAGGGCAATATGTTGGGGAATAGTTTAATAAATAGTGTATTAAAAAAGTAATTCCTCTCCTATGCATCATAATAAAGACCTGTTCCATCAATCCCTCGCTAAACTGTTTTGACTTACAGAAGTTGCAATTTTTAATTTAAAAATAAAGAGTACATTTTGTTAATTACTCAACATAATTAACTGGAAGAAAGAGATAAACCAATATGACTTATTTAAAAATGCATTCCTTACCACTCCTCTGTTGTTCTTTAGTTCACCATGACAACACACAATACGTGAATCATCTATGAGGGAGTCCTTTTGATCTTCATCAAGATATATTAGCCTTTCTTTGTAATGCTGGCATTCAGATTCACCTGTCTTTTTGTTGATTTCTGCCACTATGCCTTGGACAATATTAATCTGTGAAAAAGACCATTTGGATGTTAATTTAAGATATAATTTTCCAAGACAATTTCATCCACTCCTTGATTTTTAGTTAGAACTTAAATTTGTAGTATTATTTTTCTGGAAAAAGGGATCTGGGCAGAAGACAGAGCTCAACTTTGTTTTCTGTTTTTTTTAAGCATTTCATATGATATGCTTAAACATAATGCCACCTGTCAATGGTTCAGTTCATCTACATAAATTATGTAACTTCCCCTTTATATTCTATGGACAAGAATACTGTATTTTACATATATGGAGCAGGAATTCCACAGTGTGAACAAAGCACCTTTATTTTTTAATTCAGCTAATCTAATTAAACAGCTTAAATTTCAGGAACTCCTTAATACATGTGCACAAACAGCAGGGCTTTATACTGTTTTCTTAGATTAACAGCTCCATTACTACATGTTCAAGATCTCTAGGTATTTTAAAACTCCCAAGTTTAAATAGCAGGCTGGCATGGACTACGTAGTACAAATGAAAACAAAATAAAAAAGCAAATTGTCCACATCTGTCTTCCTTCAACACTCCAGGGAAGGACGTGCATGGAGGAAGTACAGGAACAAACCCATACATGATGCAACTGTCCCTTCCAGTAGCAGTTTGCATGCTCATAATGGCACATGTTTTTGCCTGCACACTCATACAAATTGTCACTAGAACAGAACAGCACAATCCACAAACATGCCAGGTCAGCGGTTTCTGCTTCTGCACCGGTATATCCTGAGGTCATTTGGGTAACTACGTGTAAAGCAGTTTAAAGCATAAAGATTCAGAGAAATATAGGCAGAGAAGGGAATAAATGCATTTCTGACAGAACATATCTAGATCCAAACTTTAAATTCTCCCTGCCTAATTTTAAATAAATAAATAAATAAATAAATAAATAAATAAATAAATGTGGATCTGTTCCAGGCAGGAACACTGAACTGGCTGTGATAAACGTTTTAAAAACTGTTCTATTAGATATTGTTTAGCTAACACCACTGCAGAATACATACAGCTTCTTCAAGATGTTGTTGGTCTGGATGATCATTCGGTGTATGTCTCAGAATCTCTCTGAGTAGCAATGGGTACTTCACCAGACGGCTTCTCGGGATGTCAAGGAAGTTCCATAGGTCCAATTTACGACTAAAAGGTGACTCTAGACAACGCTGTAGGAAGTCTTGCACCCGATGATCCTGCTTCTTATGATCCAGCAAAGCTTTGGCAGCGACTTGATTGCTACAATAACTGTCATAGGAATTCAGGCAAGGCAACTAAAAAAGAAACAAAAAGTGAAATCATTTATAGAGCATACATTGGTTTTTAATATATGTGCATTTCTCTCTCTCTGTCATATACACATACACACAGAGAGGTAGGTACATGAAGTATATATATATATATACTAAGAATACTTTTCCTGTTCAGATTTTTGGCATTTTAATGCTGTTGGACAGTGAGTCTATTAGATTATAACAGCTGCTGTTGAAGGAGGGCAGTGACGCTGTTACATTATGATCACCAGAAGCCAGATTTTACCACTTAATGCATTCTACCAATGTAATGTGTATCAGAAACAAAGAATTGAATGCAACATCTTTTGAGCCAGCAACACCAAAATGTTTTGAGGCATGCTACTATTACATGCCAACCTAGGACACCGCAGTTATGCAGTCACCATCCATTGCTGCCAGATGCAACTGTTACAGGACACAGAAATAGAAGTGTGTATATTCTGGCATATGTTTAATAGTGTGATAGAGAAGCTGGATGTGCCATTTACAAAGTGGGAATGTCTCATCTCTTGGCACCTTCTATACAGATCCCTTGGGAAATGACAGCACCCTGTTAGCTGATCCTTCTACTCTGGAAGCACTGCTGGATTGGTTCTGACACAAATGAAGAAGAAATCTGCCATATTATTCGAATGTGTCTTTGATAAACAGTTACATCAATGGAGGCATTTTCCAAAAATTTTGTGACTAGATTGCTTTTCAGTCCTGGCACTATGACTGTGTATATTTTACCAGGATGAGGTACCATACTGTCTGATTGCCATGATATCTAGGTACTCATTGTCTTCTGTTTCCACTGTTCTAACTTTGAAAAATGGTTACCAAGAAAATGAATTAACACAGTTCATGAAAATTTTCATACCCAGGCCACAAGTATATGACCAACTGAATCTGTAGATCCATCTGGCTTCCTTACTTCTTTCAATCTCCTAAGAAGATCTGAGGAAAATACAAGAAGCACGAAAATGTTATGGGAAAAACAGTTGGAAAGCAAAGGAATACAATATTCCAAAGTGCTGATTGGTGAGACTTCTTACTGACCACCTGCTTAGCACTCTCTGATCATAAAGATAAGCCAAATGAAGTGAAAACCCTGTCCACTTTTTACAAAGCATTGAGCTCCGGCTACAGCAAAAAGACAGTTCACAAGCTTTACTGATATATCCTGCTACTGTTCTTTCACTGTCAAATTTCATAAGACATGGATGTTCCATTATTAAATCTCCACATATGTCTGTCTTTATCTAAAGACAGCTGCGTTGCACTCTGTGTTTTATCAAACTATGGACCAGCAGCAAAGGAATAGGTTCAATTATCTCTCTCTAGATTAATTTATAATCTACTCTTATTCCAGCTGTTCCTAGGCTCACAGATAAAATACAGCTGCCAGTTCCTTAGCCATAATTTGCTTGCCTAGAAAGGGGGCACATTGGGCTAAGACACATCAAAGTGTAGCTCTAGTTGGAAACAAACTCTACCTCTCTGTTCTCTTTTTCTCCCTCTTACTGCCCCACCACACCCTCACTTAAATAAGTTTTAAGTTAAAAGCACTCACTTCATTTCAAACATGCTTCTCAAAAAACACCTCTCAAAACACTGAAAATAAATTTCATGGCATTCACATATTAGTCACCACATATTATTTGTTACTAAGTTTTATTGGAAACAGTTAACTCAAGTAATGAAACTTGAACAGTGTATATATAACTTTCGGTAGCATTTGAACCAATTCCTAGGTGTATGTCAGTGTTAAAGTTGAAAGTTGGCAGCACCAACTGTTCAAATCAACAAAATAATGGCATCTCATGAATCCACAATTTAGAAACATAATTTTAAAGAATCCAATGTACAGTCTTCTTCCATGACAAAAATTAAATTAAATTAAATTAAATTAAAATAATTACAAAAGAATTAGGCATTTCAGCTCATTTATTTTCCCTCTCAAGCTCCATGTAGAATTAGCAATGTAACACAGCATTCTTGTATAGTTGTTTATCAAACACTTTGAACAGGGAGAATCATACCTTCATGCAAAGGAATTAGAGAATCCAGTGTCCCAAAAATTTGGTTTAATTCTTGTTCTGACATTATGGAGAGCTTAAGCATTGGATCATGATAAGCCTGCACAAAGACAGAAACACACACTTGAAGTTCACTATTGAGAAAAAACTTTTGAACTTTGGATCTTATTTCAGAACATTTACTTGTTTGCCAATACATAGAATGTTATGGAATAAGATTCATTATTTATTGAAACTTTTATAAGCAGGCAATGAAAGCTACCTTTCAATGACAATTCAATGAGGGGCAAAATACAAAGGGTGTAGTACCTTCTTTGCTAACTTCAAGTCTTCTATCAAGTCTTCTTCTCCTTGTGAAAGTTCAAAAATCGCCTGTAACAGAAAATATAAACTTGAGGAATTTGTTGTTCCCAAAATGCCAGGCACAGTCAATCAAGATTATAAAAACATTGATAGGTATCATATAACAGATATAACAAAGTTTTAACCAAAAACCAAAGTATCTGTTAAGTATTAGCGCATTATGTATGCTGTTCCTAATACTGCCATTTTTTTTGTAGCTCTGATTGTGTGATTTCTGAGATCTGCAACTGCTTATAGTACTGTGTGAAGTTTCTTGATATTGTTCCCAAAGCCCCAATGACTACAGGGACCACTGAAGTGCATTTCTTCCGTAGGTGAGATGTTTCGATTGCCAGGTCTCTGTACTTTGTTAGTTTTTCCAATTCTTTACTTGCAGCTCTGGCGTCCCCTGGAATTGCAATGTCAATGATCCAGAAATTTCTTTGTTCTATTACTACTATGTCTGGTGTGTTATGTTAAAGGTGTCTATCAGTTTGGATCCAGAAATCCCACAAGATATTGACTTCACGTTTTAAACAAAAACCTAAGTATCTGTTAAATATGTTGTTGTTGTTGTTTCTGTAATTCAGAAAAAGTTCTAAACTAATGAATAGCAACAAAAACAACAACAAAAGGATTGCATATGGTTCTCTTTTCTCTGACAAGGTAGCGATCCATCTACTTTTCCTATTGTATTTTGACCATTTGTAATGTGATGTTCATATATGAGAAAGCAATATTTTATGCCAATATTTCAAGATTAGTCTTATTTCTCAACAAAGATTAGATTAGGCATCCTTCAGTCTCGACAGACTATGGTAATGTGCTCTGAATAGAGGACTTGGAACAACATCTAGTGTGGCTGAGAAGGCCAATTCGAGAGTGACAATCCCTTCCACACTGAAGACAAATACAATCTGTCCCTGATTTTGCTGGTTTCGGGACTGCCTCTTTGCCTCGGCCTGCTGGACAAGTGTCTCTTCAAAATGCGAGAGGCCAACAAAAGAAGGTTTAAAAATACTTTAATCTATGATTACAAGCCGAGCTGCATTCACCATTGTTTAGTCCCTTTTTCCATATGGCATGTAGAAAAATACTTTCCATCTTCTAAACGTCTTGCCAGTCTGCTTATCCTTTACCTCACTGCTGTTGGCTGGGCCTCTATTATCTTGTGGTACGACCAGAAGAAATACAATTACACCAGGTGAATTTTAAAACTGCAGCTTCAAGGAGGGGAAGGTCTGTTTGAAAGGGCTGGTTTTCCTCCAGAAAGGAAAAAGAGTTGATAGTGGGCTTTGAAAAAGAATCCTGAAAGCAAAGAGGGGGGTTGGGCAGAAGCCTGAGAAAGAGAAGGGTCTTAATGGCCAAGGGGAAAGATATTTGCTGATGTGGCAGGAAATAAATGAAACAGGGCCTAAAGATGAATGGGAATAGGGAGATGAAGGATTGTAGCAGGGTAAAGAGATGGGAAAAAAAAGTAAACCAAGATCAGAAAGGG
Organism: Intellagama lesueurii; assembly: GCA_037013535.1. Classification (NCBI taxonomy): domain Eukaryota; kingdom Metazoa; phylum Chordata; class Lepidosauria; order Squamata; family Agamidae; genus Intellagama; species Intellagama lesueurii. The sequence continues at coordinate 250,031,451 of JBAJHW010000002.1, forward strand.
ATGCTTTCAAAAACACACCCAGAACACAATAACTGAAGGGGGATGCCTGCTATTAATAGGAGTGGAAAGAACTTTTTCAAGACTGAGGAACAATATTCAAGGAATCCAAAGAGGTAATTGGCACGAGGAAACTCAATTGCACATATCAACTAATCAGCCAAGGTTTTTTTTTACTAGAAGTCTTAAGTCAGATGTGCCATTACAGATGACTCCTGCTTGAGACCATAACTAGAGAAAGAGGCCACCGCTGATGAGAGTTAATTAAAAAATAACTCCCAATGCTCCATATGTTTTGCCTTCTGCATATGCTCAGACACACTCAGGGCTACAGGAAATTATAAGTGTAGTCAGAGCACAGCTCAGTTCCACGGAAAACTAATATGGTAACCAGTAAGCCTAAGGAGTCAGGGCACAAAAGCAGAAGTATTTTTCAATATTACTGTCACCAGCTTCTTTGGTATTAGTTTTATCAGCTTCTCTGCTTTGCTCAGAAAAAAGTGACACAGCCTGGAGGACCAGAGTCCTACTTCTAGTCCTCCAAAAGCGATCCAGACAGCACTTCATGGCTTGCAGAGACTAGGCACAGTGGCACCACCTCCACATAGAGAGACAGAAGTCAGGTACCTTCCTCAGGGTTTGCTAAGCAGCCTGAACAGGAGACCAGTAGCTAACTGACCATATAGTGCCTGCCTTTTCAAGAGATGAGACACTCCTGCGACTTTTGGAGTTCTACCAGGATTAAATCAGATTGATTATGTTCTCTGCAGCCAAAGATGGAGAAGCTCTATACAGTCAGCAAAAACAAGACCTGGAGCTGATTGTGGCTCTGATCATCAGCTTCTTATAGCAGAACTCAAGCTTAAACTGAAGAAAGTAGGAAAAACCACTGGGCTAGTCAGGTATAATCTAAACCAAATCCCTTATGAATACACAGTGGAAGTGAAGAACAGATTTAAGGAACTAGATTTGGTGGACAGAGTGCCTGAAGAACTATGGATGGAGGGGTTGTAACATTGTACAGGAGGCAGCAACAAAAACCAACCCAAAGAAAAGGAAATGTAAGAAAGCAAAGTGGCTGTCCAACGAGGCCTTACAAATAGCAGAGAAGGGAAGGGAAACCAAATGCAAGGGAGATAGGGTAAGTTACAGAAAATGGAATGCAGACTTCCAAAGAGTAGCAAGGAGAGACAAGAGGGCCTTCTTAAATGAACAGTGCAAAGAAATAGAGGAAAATAATAGAAAAGGAAAAACCAGAGATCTGCTCAAGAAAATTGGAGATGTTAAAGGAACATTTCGTGCAAAGATGGACATGATAAAGGACAAAAATGGTATGGACCTCACAGAAGCAGAAGACATCAAGAAGAGGTGGCAAGAATACACAGAGGAATTATACCAGAAAGATCTGGATGTCCTGGACAACCCAGATAGTGTGGTTGCTGACCTTGAGCCAGACATCCTGGAGAGTGAAGTCAAGTGGGCCTTAGAAAGCATGGCTAACAACAAGGCCAGTGGAGGTGATGGCATTCCAGTGGAACTATTTAAAATCTTAAAAGATGATGCTGTTAAGGTGCTACCCTCAATATGCCAGCAAGTTTGGAAAACTCAGCAGTGGCCAGAGGATTGGAAAAGATCAGTTTACATCCCAATCCCAAAGAAGGGCAGTGCCAAAGAATGCTCCAACTACCGTACAATTGCACTCATTTCACACGCTAGCAAGGTTATGCTCAAAATCCTCCAAGGCAGGCTTCAGAAGTATGTGGACTGAGAACTCCCAGAAGTACAAGCTGGATTTCGAAGGGGCAGAGGAACTAGAGACCAAATTGCTAACATGCGCTGGATTATGGAGAAAGCCAGAGAGTTCCAGAAAAACATCGACTTCTGCTTCATTGACTACGCAAAAGCCTTTGACTGTGTGGACCACAGCAAACTATGGCAAGTTCTTAAAGAAATGGGAGTGCCTGACCACCTTATCCATCTCCTGAGAAATCTATATGTGGGACAGGAAGCAACAGTTAGAACAGGATATGGAACAACTGATTGGTTCAAAATTGGGAAAGGAGTACGACAAGGCTGTATATTGTCTCCCTGCTTATTTAACTTATATGCAGAATACATCATGCGAAAGGCTGGACTGGAGGAATCCCAAGCCGGAATTAAGATTGCTGGAAGAAATATCAACAACCTCAGATATGCAGACGATACCACTCTGATGGCAGAAATTGAGGAGGAATTAAAGAACCTTGTAATGAGGGTGAAAGAGGAGAGCGCCAAAAATGGTCTGAAGCTCAACATCAAAAAAACGAAGATCATGGCCACTGGTCCCATCACCTCCTGGCAAATAGAAGGGGAAGATATGGAGGTAGTGACAGATTTTACTTTCCTGGGTTCCATGATCACTGCAGATGGTGACAGCAGCCATGAAATTAAAAGACGCCTGCTTCTTGGGAGGAAAGCGATGACAAACCTAGACAACATCTTAAAAAGCAGAGACATCACCTTGCCGACAAAGGTCCGCATAGTCAAAGCTATGGTTTTTCCAGTAGCGATATATGGAAGTGAGAGCTGGATCATAAAGAGGGCTGACCGCCGAAGAATTGATGCTTTTGAATTGTGGTGCTGGAGGAGACTCTTGAGAGTCCCCTGGACTGCAAAGAGAACCTATCCATTTTGAAGGAAATCAACCCTGAGTGCTCACTGGAAGGACACATCCTGAAACTGAGACTCCAGTACTTTGGCCATCTCATGAGAAGAGAAGACTCCCTGGAAAAGACCCTGATGTTAGGAAAATGTGAAGGCAAGAGGAGAAGGGGACGACAGAGGACGAGAAGGATGGACAGTGTCATCGAAGGTGCCAACATGAATTTGACCAAACTCTGGGAGGCAGTGGAAGACAGCAGGGCCTGGCGTGCTCTGGTCCATGGGGTCACGAAGAGTCGGACACGACTTAACGACTAAACAACAACAACCAGGACAAAGCTTGTGTGGGAAGTAAGTATCTCGTAGATCTTCTTTTGTTAAAACAAAACAAAACAAAAAACAAAAAAAATACAACTCAGCAGCAGTTTTGCTGATCTACCTCATTGCTACAAGACAGCCACTGAAAAAATGAACTTTTTCCACAGTCCCTCAAGACTTGTAGGTATGTGTGAGAAAGTGTGCTTTTCCAATTTTCTCTTTGGCTTCAGATCAATATGAGAGGAAACATAAGAAAAATCAACTCTTTCCCCTCCAACTGTTTATTTTTTTATTTTATTTTTTGGTGCCATTATGGGTGTTTTTCCCCATCCTGTTTTTCCTTCTTTGGCGAGATGCCATCCAAGGGTTATTTACCCAGCAGTAATTCCCTCTGAGCACAGTAGGACTTACTCCCAAGCAGATTTCACAAGACTGTATCCTAACGGCATTTGATTTTGAAGTGGCATGTGGGGATGGCTTCTTTGATCTGTTTAATTTCTGGATTCAGAACAAATGGGTGTGCCCTTATCATTTACTTTCTGTCTTCACAAAAGAAAACTATTTTGTGCTTTATTTTTCTAGGCTTGCTTTCAAAAATCAAAATAATTGTGGAGCAAATGATTTTCTCACTTCCTATGGTGCTTAGTTAGAAGCTGTTCTTCTCTGCCTGGCAGTTGGGCTTTTGGTATATGTGTCCTCTTTCAGGAAGAATAAGTAGGAGGAGTTCTGTGCCAATCTATGGATTTAAAAATAACAAGGGCTTCAGTCTTAGGCATAGACATCTGGGTGTAAGCCCCATGAGACATAAGGTTTACTGCTGAACAAACTGTATGAAGGCATCCTATGGCAAGTGAAAGATGGATAAAAATCAGTCTGTATCTGATACATGAAGCGGAAAAATCAAGAAAGATCTTAGTGCTTGTAGAGCTAAAGAAGTCCAGTGTCATCTTTTGCCTGAGGTCACACTCTCTCCCCCCACAACTGAAACCAGTTGTGGTTCTGATATGAAGGAAATATTTTTGCTTGTATCACCAAGCCAAAGAAATCTCACTAAAGAGATTTTTATAAAGGTTTTCATATTTGAAACCTTGCAATCAACATTCCCTCGAAGCTGCAGGGTACGCGGCCATGTAGCACTGCATCAATGCTGGGCGCCTGCAGCCAATGTTGCCACCCATTTGGTTCTGGTTGCAGTTGAAACTTTGCACGCACGGGGCGGGGTTTCTGCTGGTGGAAAATTGAATGTAATTAAAGAACAGGAGAAAAAAGCCTAAGCAAAACTATAAAGCAGTTAGATTATACTAGCAGTCCAGCAAGATAAGTTATTGGAATGCTCTTTGAATAGCAAGAAAACAACATGGAAATAATATTGGGTCTTTAGGTGTGTGCTGTTGTCTAGTACATTAATGGAACTAGCCCTAGCTCTTGAGATGGAGGGGGACTTTTGATAGCAATCCCATTATAAACATATTGTGAAAGGAAACCTGTGACCCTGCTCTTCACTTTCACCCCCAAAGATCTTTTGTATGGCAAAGCAATGCCAAATGTTAAGACCCAAGAGAAGATAAATCAGGACTGGAGTAGGAGAAGAGCAAGGAAAGAAAAATAATAAGACTGGGTTATTAAGTTTTGCTTTTGAAAATGTACACATTTATTGAGATTTTTTTCCATAATGACAGAAATCTCTGATACTGAAATGTTAGACACAGGCTGAAGCCAGACATATTTAGCTTCACCAAACTGCAGAATCATGTACCTGCGGACCATACTTCCATGTCTTTTAATCACAGTTATTTGCAGCATCCAGGATATTGTGCTATCCTATGCATGGCATTTCCTTTATTTCCAAAATATTTTCTTCAGTTCCATAGCCAGTTCACTATTCTTTTATTCAAGAAAGATGCCTGGACATTAGCTCCTTCAAGCTTAGGAAAAGCAATTTTTAGCTTCAGCCTTAATTTCTCCTGAGTCAAGAATCCACTGTGTTGCTAGGTAGTTAAAGGTACTTTAAAAACTCTAAAAGCCTAGGGTAGGTGTACATTTCAATGTTTTCAGTTCTGTTACTACCTGACCAAGCAAGGAATACTCAGCTTCATATTATGTTTGTAATTTTGTGCAATGTGTGCATATACTTTATGAATACCATACAATCACTTCAATGCCTTAATCCCACACTTCACATAAAACAGTGCTAAAGAAAATAAAAACAAGCAAACCTCTTGCCGCTTGATTTCTTTTGATGTAAGCACTTGATTGACACAAACATCAAAGGTCTCACTCCAGAGTTTACTGTCTCTTCGCTTTGTGCTAGCAGGGGGTACATTTCTAGACCAAGGACGTGAAGCAAGCAGATCAGGCCGACTTTCACTGCGGAAACTGATGGAACGCTATATAAAAAAAGAGAGATATAAAGAGAAATTGAGAGCTATTGTTTGGCTCATTTTTGAGTTTTTCCCCCCAAATATATTTTATTGATTTGCCCATGATATTTATGAGCAAACAATAAACATAACTCTACAAAAAAATTAACATGTAAGCAGTACAATAATTGTCACATATATAAGTTTTCAGTTAAAATATACGTATCTCAACCAAATTATCCCAATATATCTTTCAACAAATTTTTGTATCTGTTTGGAGATCAACTATTAGATAGTGATTGATTAGCATATGATATCAATGGGTACCATAATATCTTTCAGATTTACTAATACTGATTTGTTTGGTCAGTTTAACAACTCATTAGCCACTTTCACTTAGATTAATGCATTTGGCACAAGTTTCCCTTTCAAAATATGCCCTCATAATATCTTGAAACATAACTGAACTGTAGCAAGTTCAGAAAACATTTGGGATATAATACCAAAACATGTTAATGGGAAACCTGATGATTCATACGGTTTCTTCAAATATATTGGGTGTGGTTGTGGAACATACTGTAATGATTAGTCCATTCAAGCAACTTATTACAGGTCAGAGAGAGAGAGTAGATTCTCATTTTACAGCAGCTGAACATCAGTTCTGCAAAAGCAAACATTTTGAGAATTTACAAGAAGTTCCCAATGACATGCCAAAGTTGCATGTTGTTGACTACCAGCTGTTACCAATAAAGAAAGCACTTGATAAATTCAAGTGTTCCATAGTAGACATCTGTACCTATCTACAAAATATATGCTGTCGCTGCCTTTACAGTACTCTCCAACTGGGATTACTACATTTTAGGAGTGTAATGTATCAAATACATTGTGGTTCTTATGCACCATCACGTCACCTCAGACTTATGGTGACTTATGACTAACTGACCTTCGAATGTCCTACCAGCTGTTGCAAATTCAAAGCCACAGCTTCTGTCATTAAGTCAATCCATCTCATATGTCATCTGTCTCTTTTCCTGCTGCCTTTCACCTTTCAAAGCATTACTGTTTTTTTCCAGGAAGTCTTGTCTTTTCAGGATGTGCCCAAATGACAATAGCCTTTGTTAAATATTTTGCACTTTTTATATGATTTAGCACTGATACGCGAATGCAAATTTCAAAAAGACTACAATAGTACAGCTTCTTGCAGTTATTCCTCTATCGCCTAGCGATCCTTCCTTTGCTAGCCCATTTGTCAAATGGCGAAGTAGTGATAAATGCCCAGGGAAAGAGGGCTGACATAATGAATGTGTGATGTCAGATGACCATAGGCAAGTGTAGGTACATCTGGTGGCAAGTTCTAGATCAGAGCTATATCCCTTTTAAGAGCAGGCAGTACAGTTTGTAAAAGAAAGGTTGTTATGAGCCCTCACAAAATTGTGTAAACCAATGGATCAGATTCTTTTGTAAAAAGAGTGGCAATTATTTAAAATTATTTATTTTAAAACATTTCAATCTTTTATCATTTATTTTGAGGCAAAAATTAAGCCAAAATAAATATTTAAAAATGAAACATTAATTAAAAGCAAATAGAACATTAACAAATGCAACAATAACAACAAAACAAGCATCAGATGAAAGTGTAAATATTTTTACCTGTCATCTAAAATACAACTCTCTCTCACTCTCTCTCTGTGCACACCTTGCCTAGGGAGGAGTCATCACTACAAATGGGGTGGGGGTGGGGAGTCTCTGCCTTAAACATGTATTGTTCTTTTTCTGTATCTACATATGGATGCACAACATACAAAATGAAAAAGTCTACATGGTATGCAGTAAGAAAAAGCACAACAGTTTTGTATCCCTTGTTTTTAACCTAAATAAATAATAATGACAATTTACCTGCAGAGTCTGACCAAATCGCTTCAAAGGCGTTGCTCGGACAGGAGGAATTAAGCTTGCTAGTGATGTCACTCTAGAAAGAGTCCTGACCCGTTTATTACTGGGCTCCTGTCAAATTTGTATAAAAATAACTACATGTTAGCAACATTAACCAATACAACGATTCCAAAACTGGAGAAGTCCCACAACAAAATTAACCCCAACCTCTGTCAAGAACCTTCTTACGGCTTCAATCAGGCTGGTGCACTCCAATTTAGTGGGACTACTAAGGACATATTTGAGTGTGCTTTTATTATTTTTTTCTTAGTAATATTTGTTTTTACCATGTTTTTCCATTTAAAAGAAGCAAAGAATTGAACAAAAATACAATCAATATAAAGCCAATGCAATTTTAAAGAAACTTTTAAGAATACAATGTGGCAGCATTGAACCTAACCAAAATAGAGCATATAAGAAATTTAACATTTTTCCAAAATCATAAAAGATTAGGCTCAGGGAATCTCCATCAGGAGAGTATTCCACAATATTTGAGTTATCGCCCAAAAGGCCTTGTCTCTCATGCATAATTCCAGGTGACTATCATCTCAGGTAGGCAGGTTCCTGAGGAAGTGCCAGTGATATAGCCTATCAGGAAAAAACAAAAGAAAAATAAAAAATCAAGAAGACAAAAATGTTGTGGCACCTTAAAGTCTAGCTGCTATACTTTAATGTGAGCTTTCATAGACAAGTCGATTTCTTCAGATCGAAGAGTAGAATTACCACTCTTGTGATATAGCAGTGGACGAGAGGGAAGGTTCTTATCATAAAAACAAAATAATGGAGTTGGAAGGGGCCTATAAGACCATTGAGTCCAACCATCTGCTCGATGCAGGAATACAAATCAAAGTTTATCTGACAGATAGTTGTCTAGTTTTCTCTTGAATACTTCCAAAACTGGAGTGCTCACCACCTCCCCAGGTAATTGATTCCATTGTTGTATTGTATTGTAGGACGTTTTTTCCTGATATTCCACCGAAATCTGGCTTCCTATAACTTGAGCCTATTATTACATGTCTTGCACTCTGGGATGACTTAAAAGATATCCTGCCCCTCCTCTGTATGACAACCTTTCAAGTGTTTCAAGTGTATCTCTTCTCAATCTCCTTTTTTCAAGGCAAAATATGCCCAATTCTTTCTATCTTTTCTCACTGGGCTCGGTTTCCAGTCCCCTGGTCACCCTTGTTGCCTTCCTCTGAATGTGTTCATTTTTCTGCATCTGTCTTAAACTGTGGTGTCTAGAACTGGACACAGTACTCAAGGCCTAACCAGTGTCAAATAAACTATACTTCCATTAACGCATCCTAAAATATCCTTTCCTGTCTTCTGAAGTGTCCCTGTTTAGTGCATGGAGGAGGATTCACCTTGTGGTGCTTATTTCCTTTTCAAAGAAAGATTCCAAGAATTAATAAACTGTTCCAGTCTCAAGGGGGCAATCCCCTTCTTCCGGCCATCTCATATAAATGTTCCATGGCTCAACTGCACTCAGCAGTTCCTAGAAAACACTGAGCAAATGAGTCTTCCAGGCCATCTGGGGTTTAAAAACACTTCCCTCTCTTTCAATTACAAACTAATATTCTTCTGAATAGCAGGGTGTCACTTTGATAACTGAATAATGTGGAGGGTTTTGCCCAGAGCAAGCAAAACCTGCTGCATTATTCTAATATCAAAGTGATTCAGCCACTGCAATAAATAAACACAATTATCATGCTGATAATCAAGATTATTTTTGATCAGTTCTATGAAATATATAAAATATCTGCAGCATAAAGGGAAAATGTTGCATGGAGGGAGAGTGGGCAAAAAAGCAAAATAGATTTATCAATCTTTACCACATGCTCGCATTCACTCTTACAGGACATACCTATACATGTTGATTCTGAAAGAAGACCTACTGAGTTCAGCTAAGTTTACTCTCACGTAAGAATACACAGGATGACACTGTTAGTCAACCATCCCTACACATCCATTCACTTTGAAAAATAAATATCCCACTGCTTCTAATAATGTATGAGGTTCAGTGATTATGCTTCTTATGATGACCTTGCCAATGAAGGGCATAGAGTTTAAAAACAAGAATATTTTGCCTCAAGTATTTCTCTCTTCTGTCAATAAAATCATTATACATTTCAATATACAATGTATCCCAAGAGTCAATAATTAAATAGCTAAACCTGTAAAGGTCATTTATTAATTTGATCAAACATGTATCTTTAAAGATGTACATATTACACAAAACCCAATATGTATTTAAATGAAATGTGATTTAAAAAATTCAATAAGCAGATGGCATTAAAAATAAATTAATGGCTAAGATGTATAATTATCTTCTGATGAATGATTTAGTATCTTGTGTGTCAAGCCTCTAAAAGACTGGGATTCTATTTCTGCATGCTACAAAAATATAAACAAAACAATGATAGCAGCCACAAGAAAACTATAGCAATAAGGTTTTTGAAAGTTTACTATTACCCTTGGCTTCCTAATCTCCATCCGATATTGAAGGGATCTGGAGCAGCACTTGTAAGAGGCAAGATTGGACAACCCAATCTTCCAGGTGATGTGAATGCGATTTACCAGAAGCCCCCCAAATCTTCCAGGTAAAGTGAATAAATCCATCAAAAATCATATCTGAAGAACGTCCTAAATCTGTTCACCTCTCTTTTTCAGCCATGATTGTTAAGTTTGTTTAAACACCTTATAACTCCAGTTTCCTGGGGGAAAATCCAGGAAAATAAATCAGGTCTTATTACAATCTTCCACATGTTAGTAAATTCATGTTAGCAATTCTTTTTTTTAAAAAAAGTCAGAGTGGCAGTAGAATCATTAATATTGATCAGCAGTATTATTTCTCAGCAGAGCTCTGTACAGAAGAACCAAAAACCAGTTACATATGAATTTTCCCATGAAGAAAGCTGGAATCCATCAATATGCTAAGAGACAGCACACAAAAAGAATGCTACAAGCCCTCTGAAAATAATGGAATCATTCACTTGTGGATCCTGATAGAAAAACAAAGACAAAAATGCAGATTGCATCCTAATCTTCGGCAAAGGTGCATTCAGCTCCTTTTGTCTTCGGCAACAGTGACTTGGCTCAGGCTGTTTAAAGGTACATTTGTTTTTACGCCACTGCAGCAGTGGAATACTGAAGATGGCAGAAAGTCTCTGAGCTTTCACTGTAATTCCTCTCTAAATGGCGCCTCTGCCATCCGCTGTTTCTTATTTAGCATACCAATGCTTCTGTGCCACAGTTCTCCCATGTCAGAGAAAGGCTATACATCCATCATTCTGCGCTGCAGTCAGAAGACACTTCAGCCTCAAGAGTGCGTATCAGAGCTTCATTACAATATACCGAGTTAATAAAGCTTACCTGGTTATCTATTTCCTTTACTTTAATACCTCCAGACTATAATAACATAAAAACTAATATTGATGTGTGACTTGCTTTGAAAACTAAAATGTAGAGGCTGGTTGTTAAGACTATAATCCCTGTCAACATGAACAGGGATGCTTTTGATGACTACTGTTATGTCTCTCAACAGTGACCTTCACTCACCCACCAACCTGTTCTCTGCATAAAACAGGGACACACATAATACTTTTCCATAACAAAATGATTCATATTCCCAAGGAAATGTGTTTAGTAGCAAGGCAGCAGATGCAAACTCCGTTTTCTTTCAATCATAATGTTATGATGTGAATTTAAAAGGTGAAAATGAATATGCTCACATTATCTATTCTTTCATCAAAAATGACAGTGTTTGTTGTTCTATACTGAAGTGACAAACTTTATAAGACAACCCCAAAAACACAAAAAATGTGCAAGCTTTCAAGAATCTCATCTCCTCACAAGATGAGATGTTAAAATAAGCAGCAAAGAGAAAGGAGAGAGGTGGAGGCCGATTTTAAGTCCTTGCTATGTTACATTGTTTCAGCATACAATGTTGTAATATCAGGAGATATGCTGGGATGTAAAGACACAATGTAAGAAGGATGCTGCAGGGATGCTGGAAAGTTATGATAGCTTGGGAGTTAGAAAAATGTCTAGTTTCAGCATTAATTGAGCCCATGGACTAAGCTAGGAACAATCTAATGTCACTGTATGGTGGGATCCATTTCTTTTATTTGCAACAAGCTTCCTATATGGCATAATTATATTCCGAAAACAACATGCAGATAACAAGGACTTAAGATCTGAAAATCTCAAGCAAATGATTTTATTTTCTCCAATTCAAATTCTACCAGCTTTGCTGGTTGGTTCTCACCAGACACACAGAAGCATCCTAGCAGAATGATGACGGATGACATTGTCTGTTAGGGGGCTAACAGGTTAATATTTAATTCTGATTAAGTAATTTATGCACCTGCCTGCCAATTGGCTGCAAGCATTGTCATAATTAAGGGACGTGGTGGCGCTGCGGGTTAAACAGCAGAAGCCTCTGTGCTGCAAGGTCGGAAGTCCAGCAGTTGTAAGATCGAATCCATGCGACGGAGTGAGCTCCCATCGCTTGTCCCAGCTCCTGCCAACCTAGCAGTTCAAAAGCATGCAAATGCGAGTAGATAAATAGGTACCACCACAGTGGGAACATAACGGTGTTCCGTGTCTAGTCACACTGGCCACATGACCACGGAAACTGTCTTTGGACAAACGCTGGCTCTACGGCTTGGAAACGGGGATGAGCCCCGCCCCCTAGAGTCAGACACGACTGGACTAAATGTCAAGGGGAACCTTTACCTTTACCTATTGTCATAATTAGCTGGTATAGAGATCCAAATGTCAGATGAGGGCAAGATCTAAAAAAACTCACCTTTGACTTAAACGGAAAATAATAATAATGGTATCCTGACCGTTCAATGTACTGATGCTGTAATAAGCTACAAAATCTATCAAAAGTTTTAATTTGACTAGAGGAGCAAAACACATACACACAGAGAGAAATTAGCACATATGTGAACCCAAGTTTAATTAGAAAACATTATAATGCAAAGTAAACTCATGTATTAGCCCAATTGTGGTCCCCCCCCCCCAATTATTCTAATAAAACACCATCATTCTTTGGGCACTTCTGTGGAAGTTGGCACGGGCAAATCTACTATGAAACTAATAAAACGTAAGCTTCAGGACGTGGAGGGGCCCCAGAAGCAACTTTATTCCACTTTTTTTTTTAATTGTGGTGGTCTGCCGTGGAACAACCCCACTGAATAAGTTAACAGTGGTTAACCAGACCTCATTGCTGGTTGCCAAGGACCCCCTCCCTGTTCAACTTTTAGGGCCCCAAAAATGTAGGTCCATCACCAGAAGTTGGCCTGTACAAGAGCAGAGCATATTTTATCCCATCCACTAGATAGAGCAGACCTTTTACTTTATTTAAGGATTGGGAATTCCTCTAACTTCAGAAGAAAAGGGCTTGCTTGTCAGAACAGACGAATTCTACTGCACAATACTGATTAATTGTATGTATACTTCATGCAGTAAAGCTACCCAGAGGCTCCATCATACCTCATTCTGTAGAATAAAAATGGGAGAAGTGTCTAATTTTTCTTAAGAAATTAACAATAAACAAGCCAGATTTTCTTGATTGTCTTTAGACAGACAGAGGCAGTGACTTGAATAACAAATACTAGAAAATAAAAGTATTGACTGAAACATGTGCTATAAAATACACGTTTGGCTTTTAATCTAAATTTGTTATTTCCTAGGAAGCTAATTAGTTTCAGCTGACAAAATTTTGTGTAAAAGAGTAAGTGCAAGAGACAGAGCTCACATTTAAAAGAAAACATGTACTTAAAAAAGCAGCTGTTGTGTCTACAGTCACTGAATAAGTAGCAGTAGGATGAAAAGAGTGCATGCAAAAACTAGAAAACAAACCTTTAGGAAAATATTCCTTGAGGGTCCACTGGCAATAATTAATGTAGCCTACCGATACAACTCATGGCCACTAATTGTAACTGTCAGTCATTACTGTACCCTACAAACACGACAATCACTGAAGTGACACAATTCTATTGTGTTTAGTGTGTCAGATTATTATTTTGCTATTTCATATAATTCCCTTTATCAAACCAAACTCTCACACTGGCTTGCAAATCAATAGTGCTTATAATCTTGCAGTATTATTTGCAGCTACTCCGTAGCCTTGAAGTCTGTGAGACTTTTTTTTTTTTTAGTACACATGTATAGGATTGTGTTCTATATTTCCTTACACAAAATGTTTGTAATATCTTCACTGGAAGATATTATAGCCATAAAGTTTACCTCTTAAATAGAATTCTGCAACCCAAAGTTGGCTGCATAGCTCAGCAGGTTGGAATGACTTGTCTGCAGACTCAGGGAGAAGGGTTTGATTCCCCACTCTGACTCCTGAGAGAAAAGTTGCCTGTGCAGTCTTGGGTATGCTGCATGGCCCATCTGCCACCAGAAGGAGGGACTGATAAACCATTTTTTAGTGTTTTCTAATTTAAAAACACTGGGAAGGGTCATCAGAAGTCAGAATCAACTTATGTGCTGTCAAGTTGCATCTGGTTTATGGCAACTTGACAGAATTATTTCCAGAAGGTCCAGTGCTCAGGTTTTACTAATAAAAAGCCTTGGCTTCCTTACTGAGTCAATCCATCTCATATCCAGATTTCCTATATTTCTGCTGCCTTCAACTTTTGTTACCATTATTAACTTTTTCACGGAGTCTTGTCTTCTCATAACATGCCCGAAGCACAATAGTCTTAGTTCAGTCATTTCTGTTTCTAGGGACAGTCCCAGCTTGATTTGATCTAGCACACACTTATTTATCTTTGTAATGGTCCGTGGTATTTGTAAACATCTCCTTGAAACCATATTCTGAATGAATTTATTTATTTTTCTTGTCACCTTTCTTCACTGTCCAGGTTTCACATCCACACACAGTAAACAGAAATACCACAGCAGAAATTATCTTGGTCTTGATCTCAGTGGCACATCATAACTCCTAGGGATTTTTTCTAGTTCCTCCATAGCTGTCATGCGACACACAAACACAGCTGAGCTTAATCCTCTGTCTTAACATCTTCCTATTCCCCTATAGTCCAATGCCCACTGTATTTCCCAGCCTCTAACTCAAGACAGGGACATCACAAAAGAATGAAAGACTGCCTTCAGGGTTGTGTCTCTAAGGTTTTATATGATGGCATAGCAGGAATCTTTCGTTCCAAAATTCAAAGGCATGCAAAGGCATTTGTTAACATGAGCACCAACAGTTTATTTGTACGGCTATCATATGAACATAAACGAGATGGAGTTGAATTGTCCACTGTAGCTACCTATGCTGTTGCATTTGAATTTGCACTTCTGAATTTCAACACTTTTAATTTACACAAGCACCATAACCTAGCTACAAGCTTTTCTCTTCTTTTCAAACATTTAAACAACTTTCTCTTGGTCCAGCCACATTCACTGCCCTAATGCTCACACACTTCAAAACCAAACTCCAAGCCATCAGCTTACACACTACCCCCTCTCATTCGCACTCCAGCTCCCTCACAGCCTTTCAAGGACCATGATTTGCTGGGTTAAAGAACCAATGGCTGAAATCCTGTTTATAGAGCTATGCCATGTAAAGCTGATGATGCCATCAGCCACAGCATTTTTTCAAAAATAAACCTTTCCAATTCCAACCCCTGTCAGAGGTCCCATGGCTCCCATGGGATCTCTTACATCCTGGGAAACTGTTGGGGGCTACGGGATCAGAAGAAATCTTCAATGTCCAAAAATCCTGGTGCCTGGATGATTTCACTGGTGGCAATGATTTTAAAAAATGTAAGACACCAACCCTATCCCTCAGCCCCCAATGGCTTCTCAACAATGCAAGAGATTCTATGGGACCTTGGGGAACTTTTGGGCGGGGGGATAAGGAATATTTTAATGTATGAAAAATTGCTGGAGCTGATGATGTCATCAGCCTTCAACAGCATAAGTTACAGAAAAGGATTTCAACCAGTGATAGGGAAAACACTGAGGCTATCTGTCACAGCTATCCCTCCAGATCTCAATCTAATTTCTTGTCTCCAGTCTCAATCTGTGTTGATTATGGAACAAAGATACAGAAAATCTTTATCTTAATTTCTACACTGCCAACATTCAAAATATATAATTCTTCTATAACCAATATTTTTGTCTTCTTAATGTTCCATTCCAATTTCATTCTCTTTATTTAACTCAGTAGCCATTTCAAGACACTGGTTTTCCGCTAGTAGTACGGTGTCTATCTGCACATCTTAAATTATTGATGTTTCAATTTTCACTGAGTCTAATCTTGCTTTTTGTATCTGAATCATATGAATCTAATCCACATCTTTGAACAATGTCTTGCCTACAGTTAGCATAGATAAGGAGATAAAATACACCCTAAACTTCCATCATGATTTCTCAGTGAAGTCTTTGTTGCAAAATCTTGAGCAGCAGCCTCGTTGCATAGCAAATTAATGTAATAATTTGGTATTTCCTCTGTTCAGGACTGGAATGGGTATTGAACTTTTCCAGTATGCAGACCATTGTTTTGTTTCCCACATCTCTTGGTATATTCATATTAGGAATTTGATAGATGTAGTCTCTGTAACTTGAAACAGTTGTATTGGTATTCCATCTACCCCTGGCGATTTACTTCAATTGCTTTGAGAGCAGCTTTCACCTTCTAAAACAGCAGTTTCTTCATCACAGGATTCTTCTTCAAAGGAATTTGTCATCCTTGTATTTCATCTGTAGAGTTCTTCAGTATATTGTTTCCATATTCTCTTTATTTTATCTTGATCCAATAATATATAATCCTGTTGATCTGCAGAATCCTTAATCTAAATTTAAAATTTCCTTTGAGTTCTTGGATCTTCTAGAAGAGACCGCTTGTTTTTCTTCCTTTCTTCTTTGCTTTGCACTAGTTATTAGTTCCTCTTGTACTGAGTTGCTGAAAAATTGCATTTAAAATTTAAACTCCATTTCTGTCACCCTTTACATTTAGCTCTTGTCAATAAAAAAAATCAAAAGTTCATCAGTCATCCATCTAATCTTTTCTCTTCCCTTGAACATAGGAATTCAACTTAACAGCACATTATTTACAGGCCAATCCTAAAATATATAGTAGCATATATAGCAAATATATAGTAGCATGTATATTGGATATACGTATACATAAATGGTAATGGATATATTGCCATTAATGCCAGTACAGAATGCTGCTAGGTAGAAACATAGATATATTACGAAGAATAAACTCAACAAACTGAAAATGGCATGAAATAATTGGTATTGGTTTTATACAACAGGACTTTTGGGTTAACCTGAAATGGAGGGGGGCACGAGAGAGGTTTTTACTTTCATTTTCAGGTTTTTTTTTAACTGATTCCCAACAGAGAACCTCTTAACCCCTCATCAGGAGAAAGGCAGCCTATAAATTATATAAAATGCTTTAATGAAAGAGAGGGCCACAAAAGTTTTGATTTCCTTAGCGTTTCCTTCTTTCATTTGCCCTTTGTGTCAAATTGCTCAGGAAATGTTTACTCAGACAGCATTCCAAGGTCTGCTAATAGCAACAAATCAGATTGTCCAGAAGGGGGCAGTGGGGCATTCTGAACTGGTAAAAGGGCCTGAATTGGCTGGGATCCAGTGAGGAGGATTAGGTGGTGCTCTTTCTTTGCTCCAGCATGATTGTGTTGCCTGCCAACTTCATGAAGACAACGAAGCCCTGCAAAGCCCCAGCTGTCACCTCAGTCACCTTCTCATTTCACTACTCAGCTTGAAATTACTGCTACTGCTGCCACTTTTTTCCATGCACACGTGTATACATGCAAACACACACACGCTCACACACACACATGCACATGCACACGCACACACACACACAGAGGTGCCTGAAAATTGCAAAAGCAAAGCCTTTGCCCTGGGAGCTCTGGTGTTTTGCCTCTGGGATGCACCCTCATTCAGGCAATCCCAGCCTTTGGCTTTGAGGCTTTCCCAGTGCCTTTGGCATTTGTGACTACAAGGGGAGGGAGGAAGAAGTACCTGTTTGTGGGCTCGCACGCTGCAAAAATGAACAGGCATTTCACCTTTTAAAAAAATGATTCACGTTTCAAAATCAACATATTTGTACCATGCCTGCTTGGAGGAGGTGAGAACAGGCAGCATGATCAGGAGGAAGGCAAAGAAGTTGAAGAAAAGGAAGAGGAGGAGGTGGTGGTAGTGGTTCCAGCAGTGGGCACCTTCCCAGTTGCAGAAGCAGAAGAAAATGAATCAGCTGGAGTTGAGTGTTGCACTTGTGAGGAGCTGGTGTAGGGGTTTCCATCTGCCATTCCTTCCTCCCCCCCAACACACTTTCTGCCATTTTGACTATCTTGTTTTATTGTCTCTCACTCCCTTTGCCAAAATTCTCCCCCTCCCACGCTATAGTTTTTATTTTGGTGTGAGTGGGGAAAATGAAACAAAAGAAAAGAGCTGTTCCATTTCATATTTAATGAAAAGACCAGTACCTGAAAATCCAGAAAAGAAATGAGGCACAACTCCCTACCCTGGAAGAACCCAAAACAAATTTAATCTGGAGATTTTCCCCATGCACACCCCTACTACAGACACTGATGATTTCAACCTCTCTTCCCCACTGTGCCTCCTGTGAGAAGAGCCAGCCTGAGCAATCATGGGCAAGCTGCACAGTGCCAGGGCAATCCCAAAAGAAGGGACTGATAAACCACTTCTGAGTACTCACTAGAAAACACTGGAAAGGGTCACCATAAGTCAAAATTGATTTGACGGCACACAGTTATTATTAATTACACTGATCAAAGTACATGATGAAAAATGTACCGTTGGTAATAGCTAGTAAGTACCGCTAGGTAGGATTAACAATGGTTTTATTTTGAAAATAACATTGGAAGGAAACTCCATTCCATTACTTGAAACATAAATACACATGATTATTTAAAACAAGCCCTCATGAAAGCATATTCAAGAACAGGATTAAAAAAGAACTGTAGAGAACAATCTATATACACATCTTCACAATTACTCAGTTACATATTCTCCTGCATAGGCAACACCTTTGTTAAACGTGAGTTGTTCATGCACTGCCAGGCAAACAATGAGTGCTATCCCCTTTAACACCACTATGAGCTGTGTGGGTAACAAGATCACTTCTTGCACCTTCAGCAGATGATCAGGACCACTGAAACAGACTCTTCAAATATCTCGAGCAGTGGTTCCCAACTTTGAGTAATCCAGCTATTCTTGGACTCCAACTCCCAGAAGCCTTCACCACTAGCTGTGCTGGCCAGGGTTTCTGGGAGTCCAAGAACATCTGGTTTACCCAAGGTCATGAATCACTGATCTGGAGGGATCCTTACCTACTATTGCATATTGTCTGCTGCTGCCACCATGCTAAGCTAAACATCCAAACACTATGTTCATATAGAAGATAAATATATTCTGTGCAGCAGACGAGTGGGAAATATGGCTTTCCAGTTTTAATGAACTCCAGATCCCATTATCCCCAGACAATATGGCCCACGGTCAGATAAAATGTGAGTTGTAATCAAACTTCTGGGAGGGTACAGGTTTCATGCTTCTGGCCATGTACCACACTCCAAAACCTGAAAGTACTTCAAGAATATATAGAAATTTGGTTGTTGGTTTTTGTTTGTTTGTTTTTGGTTTTCTTTAATGATTGTACAGCAAGTTTTAGGCCTAAAACCATATGACCTGGAAAAAAATAACCCTGTGTTTACCACTGTAACAGCAGACTCCTAAAGGTCTTAGCATTGTAGATTGCACTAAAGTTCATTTGAATTAATGGAACCTACGAAGGAACTGAGTCACCAAATCCCCACTGATTCAGTGAGCCTACTCTAGTGCAACTTAGTACACTGAGGAACAGGATTTCAGACATTATATAAACCTTTGTTTTGAACATAAACCACCAGCCTCACAAGCAAATTAAAACAGAAGCACTTCGTTTCAAACACTTTATTTCTGGCACAGTTTCAGTACTCGTTTTCTTTCAAAGTTACCAGTTTAGTCAACAGTTTAAAGGTATGTCAATATTTCTGATGGCAGAAAGCCCAAAAATTATTATTTGCAGTAGTCTACTACTAAATGAATTGGTACCAGATCAAATATTTATAACAGAATAACCCAAAACACTGTACTTTTAGTGGAAAACAACTAGAGAAAGCCATGTTTGAGCTCAGTTCCACAGGATGTTATCAACAGTCAGAATGGACAGATATTGTTTTTAAATTATGTGGGCTATAGGTATTTTTGAAATGTAGCCTGCTACTCCAATCCTATTCTCTTCATTGGTGTAAATTCCACTGAAATTATTCCACAATAAATATGCATAGGAAAGGGCTGCAAATTATATTTCGCACTCCCAATCAATGATAACATTATTATTTTTTTCCTAGTAAGAAATAGGCAGCTAGAAGGGGTTTAATATTTCATGCACTCCCGGAATATTCACCCTCTACTTTAGCTGTCAAGTACAGTTCTTAGAGCAAGGCTAGCCCCCTCTTGAATGTTGCTTGATTTAGAAAGGTTGCCATGGATTTGGTCTTCTTTTGGAAGGACTCTTCCACTATCAACAGAGTTACTGCATTTTAAACAAAGTAATGCAGAGGACCTATATTATCTCTAGGTAATGAACTATCTCTGGAGGCAAAAATGTTGAAATTGAGGCTGTCCTACTATGGGCACATCATGAGAAGAAAGGGTTCTCTGTAAAAGACAATAAGGCTAGAAAAAGTTGAAGGCAGCATGAAAAGAGGGAGACCAAATATAGGATGGTTTGATGGGATAAAGGAAGCCACAGGCTTTAGGGATCAAAAAAGCCACAGCTGGCCTAAGTTGGATGCCACTTGACAGCACATAACAACAAACATTATCTGTTCCTTATTCTTCTTTCAATTGCTTACACCCACAGCCAAAATTAATTAAAGTAAATGCTGCCAGATGAATTATTTTCTTACTTTAAGTATTTCTAATGCCAAGAATTCTTGTTCAGATGTTTTGAATCTCATTTTGCCAATATTTGAGTAATCTAGCATGAGTTATTTTTGCTTTAAGAGAGTGGTCTGAAATGAAATGGCTGTTTCACCAATTATTAAAGATAAACCTTTTCCTTTTAATCATCATTATCATCTCAGAACTGCAAAGCTGGAAGGGATTCTATGGATCATTGAGTCCAGCCCCTGGCAAGGAGACACAATGGGGAATCGAACTCCCAAACTCCAGCTCCACAGCCAGATACCTAAATCAGAGAGTAATTTTCTTTAACATGTCTAGTCAAAGAAGTTCCTGGAGGTTTTTGAAATGTCCACAGGGGGGCATTGTGATAACACAGAGAGAAATGGGTGCTTTTGCCTGATCGCCTGGGACTCAACACTAATAACTTTATAATTAAATTAATAAAGGTAAACGACTGAAACTTCGCACAGTAAGTAACTGTTTAAGGCATGAGTCATGAAGCCACAGGAATAAATGAAGCTTCATTAGATTCTTCTTCTTCTTTAGTAAAAAAGAAAAGCCTATCGGTGGAACTGGCTGTCCTACCATGAGAAAAAAGTCAGTGAAAGAATTTCAAGGCAACTCCGCTCCAATGTGTAAGGTAGTTGAACATATTTTAAAAAGCTCTACCAAGAATAGGCTGCTGATATTATTCCTCATCAAACAGAAGTTTGAGATACATCTGAGAAGCTATCAGGGCTAGCAAATACTGCTAATCAAGCCTTTGCATTGGGGATTGAGCCCAAACGGTCTTTAAAAACCCCATGCAGAGGCAGATCTGCAGTTTCTGAAAAACAAAGGGAGATACCCCAGTCTGAGAGTGAGAGGAGTCTATTCTCCAGAATCTGGAAATGATTACTTTAACCATATAACTAACTTTTTACTGACTTGCGTCCGGAACTGCATATTTCAAGAAGGACTTTATTTCAATGCACAGATATTCCCCTCTCTCAATAAAGGAAAACACATACTGACATACGTACTTGTCAGATTTGCAATGGAACACAGGAAAGATGCTATCTTAGCAGCTCTTAAAAAATCTTACTGTGTTCCAGAAGGCAAATATACAACATTAACAAGATCTTTGTCCCTTAATTATGCAACACTGCAAAATAAACCAGCCACACATGGGCCTCTTATGTAAAAAAGGACTTATGGTGACTCTTTTCAGGGTTTTCTAGGTAGAGAATACTCAGAAGTGGTTTACCATTTCCTTCTTCTGGGGCAGCCCTGGGACTGTTCAACTTGCTCAAGGCCATACAGGCTGGCTCTTCTGGGATGCTTGAATTCCCAACCTCTGGTTCCACAGCCAGATACCTGAATCACTGAGCTGCACACAGATTTTTAGAGGGAGGTTTCTGGCCACAGTTAGTGTCCCACATTTTTTTGTGGTTTTTTAATGGTACAGGTTATATTTCATGTTCTACACTTTGCCTTCCTCACTTTCTGGGCTTCTGACTTTTTTTTTGTGGCATCCAAATTACAGCTGTACTCAGGTCAAGTCAAGGAATTTTCTTATTTTAAATTAGGATGTCAGATCTGAAAGTAACATCTTTCAACGTCAATGGAATGGCCAATGGCCAGGGTATCAAACAGGGGCCCCCAGCACCACCTTCTGAGTTCTCCCCTCCTGGAAGGAGCAGAGGCACTGTAAAACAGTGCCTCCAAGTCCTATCCCAGAGAGAGGGCCCAAAAGGATACCATCTCATCTTCCTGGTTTCAAATATTTCAGGTAATTCATTTTAATTCCCTTCAAGCAGTGAAAGCACAGGCCACTAGACAATTAACTGCATTTGAAACACTGCCTCAGAAAATAACTAGTGCCAGCTTTGAAATTAGATCCTGCTATGGCTGTAAATTAGATCCCAAAATGATTTGGGAAAGTGATTTGGGGATGACCATGTGTGATGAAAAATGGCAGGCTCTATTGAACAGGGCTCCACTCAAAGCAATCTCCTTTAGATTTAAGGAGTATTCTTTTAAGCTTCAGCACAGTTCATATTTTACGTATCAATTATTTTACATATTTTCCTCCCAACATTGAATTGACTTCTTTATTGATATTTTATATATCAATAAAGAAGTCAATTTAATGTTGGGAGGAAATGTGAGAATATCAGTACATATTTTCAAATGTAGTGGACATGCCTTCCAATCCTGTTGTTCTAGTTGAGTTTTTACAGAAATAGAGTTAATCACAGGGCAAAAGATATAAGGTCACCAGCTTCTCTCCTTATTTTTAGGCAAAAATAAACAGCTAATAGACAATTAATTGTCTTTTTCAGCAAAGAAGCATGTTTGGAAATTGCTGCAAACTGAAAGGGAACTTGCAATTAAAATAAAATATAGCATATTGCCTTAGTGGAAAAATGAACTCACCAGATCAGATTACTTAAACAATCATACTCCCAAAATGATTTTTTCAACAAGTCGTTTCTTTTTTTTAATGTTAATAAGAATAACAAGACTTATTTTCTACCAGCCTCTCATGTCAATCTTTGCTGCGATATTCTAATCGGATACAGATTACAATCCTGTGAATATTTACTTAATTTTTACTTCAGATTTATGGAGAGGTACTATATCAGATTATACTTTTTTTGTGGAAGACCTATGCTATTATTTTATTTTCCCTTGTTATTTCAATAAAATCTTTTAAAAATGTTCAGAGTCTAGTAAGATACAAATGTAGTTTTTAACTAGCTTCTATAATTCTTGTTTCCATTATATATGTGTCTCATTATTGAAATAATTTGCTTGGATGAGTGGAGCAAATTTCTATTCTAGTAAACACAAGTATTACCACAGCACAGAATACAACACAGAAATTAGGGGTGTCTGGCTTACAGTTGTGCAAAAACACTGATCCAAGCATGGATCCTCCTGGATCCCCATGGGATCATCCCCAACTACTGTCAAATCTGTGGGCAGATGGTCTCTATGACTGAGATTGTTTTGAGGATGATCCTACATAAACATCATTTGGCACCAAGAGGATCTGTGCCTCAGATCCAGTTTTTGCTCAAAGGCAGGTCTTCGCTCCTCCACCCCTGTACTGGACTGGCTGCATCCTCACCTTCCTCTCAGGCTCCCTGTGCCTGCCCATCCCTCCTTCTTTCCCCCCTCCCCGTGGCTCTTGCTGGTGCTGCCGTCTCCCCTACCACCTCTACTGGTTACCCAAAGATGAAGTTTACAGCAGCAGAGGTGTTTAGATATGCATAATAAAATAAATCAGGGGTCATATGTGTGCTAAACAACCCCCTGGTATCCAACCTTCACTTTCCAACCAGAAAACATGCTTCCCTGGCAAAGTAATCTGTGTTTCTGTTCACATCATGGAGACACCTTGATTTTCTTAAAAAAGCAGAATGCAATACAAAGTGTTTCTTTTTGTCAGTAGCATCACGCCCTAAGCCAGCTGAAGGTGTGCTGAATCCAAGCCTCTTCCAGCCTAGCGAAGTTGGATACCGTGTTTCCCCGAAAATAAGACAGGGTCTTATATTAATTTCTGCTCAAAAAAACACATTAGGGCTCATTTTCAGGGGATGTTTTGTTTTTTCATGTACAACAATCTACATTTATTCAAATACAGTCATGTCATCATCTTCTGGTTGCTGCACAACGGTGGCGGGCGGGGTTTTCACTTAACTGGGGCTTATTTTTGGGGTAGGGCTTATATTACAAGCATCCTGAAAAATCATACTAGGGCTTATTTTCAGGTTAGGTCTTATTTTTGGGAAAATAGGGTATTATTTAGGAATGCCCTCACCTTAATTCAGGGGTGAGCAACTGTGGCCCTCCAGATGTTTCATCTCAGCCCCAGCTTTAGCTGACCTGGCCAAGGATGAGGCATTATAGAATAGTAGTTAATCAACATTTGAGGGCCACAATTCCTCATCCTTGTCTTGGTTTCTATGTTCTGCCACCATTAAACCCGTAGCTAACTTAACCACATGCATCTGAAATAATCGTATTTTTCTTCTCTGGATG
Organism: Intellagama lesueurii; assembly: GCA_037013535.1. NCBI lineage: Eukaryota > Metazoa > Chordata > Lepidosauria > Squamata > Agamidae > Intellagama > Intellagama lesueurii. The sequence continues at coordinate 250,055,702 of JBAJHW010000002.1, forward strand.
CCTCTCATTGCTCTGTTGTTTTGCCTCTGCAGAATTTTAGACTGTAAGCTCCTCTGGGTAGGGGGATGTGCTCTTCTGTAAAGCATCATGAATGCTGATGTTGCAATAAATTGTTGTTAAATAAACCTATTTACTATTACAGTGAAATGAGGTACTTTAAATGCATCACACAATCCTTAGATGCTTAAGATAAAAATACTACTTACTTTTCTTATTAAAAATTTGCTAATTTTTCTTTCCTGTTCTTAATTTATGTGATTAGTAATTCAGTCAACACATCTTCCCGATCTAGTTTAACCAAACAAAGAAGAAAACACAAGTGTAGTATATCACAATTTGAACATTTTACATACAAATTAGTCAGTCAGATTCATCGATATACAAGCTAAGGGCCATAACATTTAATAAAGCAAAACATAAAATAGCACATACAATACAAAATATCTATCATAAAATAGATGGGCAATATAGGTTAAAAGATTACAACTTAAAATACAACTAACAGCCAATACAACAAAACTGAATTAAAATCCTAAAATAGATTTGGCTCTGATTTCCCTTGCAGTCCAAAGAAATCAGGCAACATGGCTTGTTAACTTAGCTTGCTAAAATAGAAACCAGTTACCTCATTCATCATCAAAAAAAGCAATATGAGGTAAGACAATTTACCTGCTGCAATAGACTTGATTAGTGAGGGAAGGATACTGGAATGCAATATGACCAGGCTGTAATATGTCTCATCATGATCTGTCTTCACTAGACTTTGCTCCATGAGGATTCAAAATGGAGTGCTACCTAATGTAACAATCCATCAAATGCTTGTGAAATTTCACAGACATGGAGGATGCATTCTGAAAAGAGAATAATGGTGGTGTATTCTAGACAAAGGAAAGGCTTCACCCCTTTTCCCCTCCCACTGCTTTATGCTAACACCTGCTAATTCCAGTCCCCGACCCCCAGTTCCATCACCACTCTGGGCTACTTCACAAGCCTTGAGGAGACAGTCTCTCAGTAACTGGTGTGGCCCAAGGTACAGAGGCACATAAACTTCCATTGCTTATTTAGGTTCCTTATGACCTCTGTGCTGAATGAGACTGAGGAAAAATCCTCAAGCCTTGAACAATCTAGAAAGTGTATGTTCTTGTTGTTATGTGTTGTCAAGTTGCTTCCAAGTCAGTGGCTGCCAAAAGGTCCAACAGTTAACAGCCCTAATCAGTTGTTGTAAAGTCAAGGCTATGTTTCCTTATTAAGTTAACCCATCTCTTATTTGGTCTTCCTCTTTTCCTGTTGCCTTCAACTTTTCTCAGCATTACTGTCTGTTCCAATGAGTCTTGTCCTTTTACGATGCACCTGAAGTATGATATCCTCAGTGTAGTCAATTAGTCAATTTTTGCTTTTAGTGAGAATTCAGGCTTGATTTGATCTAGTTCCCACTTATTTGTCTTTCTGGCAGTCCATGCTATTCATAAAACTCTTCTCCAACACCACTGTGAGCCAGCTACAGCTGGCTGGCGGGAAGGAGCTAAGTGCCAGCATGGGCAGGCCCCCTCATCAACAGCAGGAGGACTGTTATAGTTAAGGAAAACACCTGAGGCAAGGGAGAGTGGAGGCCCTGGGCCTTCCCTGGGGTAACAGCTGTAGCCTTGGCCAAAGCACAAATAGAGGGGAGTGAACAGGGAGAGGAGGAGGCTTTGGAACCGGACATATGGGAAGATGCCTGGGAGTTCCCACCACCTTTGGCTGAAAAGGAGACCGGTCTGATGGGGAAGACGCCAAAAGAAGCTTCCAGGAGGCTAATTTCCTCAGAAAACCATCTGATCAGCTGAAGGCCAGTATCTGCATAGGGGAAGGCAGGTTAGAGGCTAGGGGAAGGAAAACTCCCAAAGACAGCTGGGACTGCATGGCCTCTCCCACCCACAGGCTTCAATCTCAACTGCTTGAGATGCTAAACCAGGGACTGGAAGGGAGAGGACTGTTTGCTAGCCAGGACTTTTCCTATATGCTGGGCTCCCTCAGGAGTGCTGTAACTCCCGAGGAACTGAGGGGCAGAGACTGGATGTTCCCTTGGCCCTAAAAAGGCTGAATTTGCGGAGGACTACCATTCCCAACCTTACTAGGTAAAGCTGAGACCTCATCCTGCAAAGGACTGTAGAAACCTGTATTCCCTTCTTTTGTTCTTTGTGTGCTGAGTCCAATAAAGTTAAGTAGCCACCCAAACTTGCTGTTTCACTATGGAGGAAGCGGCCAGGGCTGCTCACAACCACATTTCATTTTTTCCCTGTTGGTTTTCTCACCGTTGAGCTTTCAGATCTGTACACAGGAGTCAGGAATAAAACAGTATACTGTATATGATTGTTGCCTCGGTTTCCAGTGATACATCCTTACACTTCAGGATCCTTCCTAGCTTTTTCAGAGATGCCTTTCCAAGACTCAGTTTTCTTCCGATTACCATCAGCCAATGGAAATCAGCCACACACTGAAAGTGTAGAATTAATGCAATATAGAGGAACTATGCAAGGTAATACTGTCACACTATGACATCAACACCAAAACATAGTGATTTATTCAAAAGATATCACAGACAAGGTGGATTTTGAACCTGCATTGCTCAAGTCCAAATGTAACTTTTTTTCACTGTCCTGGACTCTTATCAATTAAGAAATTTACTTCTCTAAGTCTGCAGCTCTAAAGACATATATCTGTGACTAATTTCTGTTAAACACACTGGGATTTTACTTCCAGTAACCATGTACAGGAATTATAAGTCCTCAATCATACAAATATTGAGAGGGTTATTTATTGATCTGAGTGAATTTCTTTCAGTTTAATTTTTTAGAAATTTTTATTTTAGATTAAAAGGGAGAGTAACTTTAATAGAGATATCTGCAATGTTCACTGAAAGTGTCCAGGAAATTGAAGCCCAACAACCAGATTTCTGATATGCTATGTCTGGTAGCTGGGAAGAAGAAACAGAAACCTGGACCTAGTCATAATATGCAAATAACGAGCAGCAGGAGGTTAGAACTCTCAGTAGATGCCAGGAAGTAAACAAACAGGAAACGTGCAGGGAAATAGCAAGAGTAAAGAATAGGACATCTTTGTTTGAAAAAGGTGTCTTATTCATTATGAAACAGAAGGTTACATGCAATTTCCCCCTGCAGATTTGCTGATACCTTCTTCAGTTATTTTACCACATAACAATATGTGATAACTAAATAGGAAGGAAAGGAGAAACTACTTCTTCCCTATACTGCATGGAAAATGCCAGGAAACTAGAAAGAAAGGAAGAAAAATAATTTTTAACTATACTGTCTTAATGATTGTCACAGCACACTATACACAACAAACATGTCAGTCATGCATCACAAACTGAATGGTGGTATAGGAACATTGTCCCAGAAGGTGGAAGAAGAAACAAGAGAATTAGCTGCCCTAAACCTGGCCCTCACCAACAAGAACAGAATGTTGAAACAGTAGGAACCTTGAGCGAAAGTGACCACACCCTATTAAGATTTGTTACACTAATGAAAGGGAAAGCCGTGTGTAACATGATACAAACTCTAGACTTTAATGAAGTTTATTTCATTAAATTTAAGGCAGACTTACAGGTGGCAATGCAGCTCCCTAGGGGCACCCAGTGAAGTTGTTTGTTTTAATGACCATTTTTATTTCTGGAAACCTCTCTGTGCAGTGTTTTTTGTTCTTAAGCACTGGGGACAAGGTTTTCCAAGCCTCTTTCCAATCAAAACCGGAAATAGCCATCCCGGTGCTTCTGTTTTTGTTTTGTTTTCAATTTTTGTTCACAGTGCATCCTGTGGCAGGTACCTGGGGCAAAAATTTGGCCCCGATTCTGTCAAAATTGCCCTCCAGTAGCTGAAGAAAATACTAGGTAAGATCCCAAGGTCAGATATAATTAGTAAGAAGGGAGTTCATGATGGACGAAAGTTCCTTAAAGGTGAGATGTCATTACCACAAAAAAATTCTGCAAGGAAGAAAAGTGAGAGGAATCTGAAAAAATGAGGTGGCTGTATAATGAGATTTCAGATAAGCTAAGATTTAGAAGAGGCAAGTACAGGAAATGAAAGTAGGGGTAAATCACCAAGGAAGGATACTGAGTAGTAGCCAGTATTTGTAGGGACAAGGTCAAGAGGATTAAAGCTCAGAATGAGCTGTGATTTGCAAGAGAGATTAACAATAACAAAAAAGCAGATTTTCAGCTGTGCTTAGAGGAAAAGAAAGAACAAGGAAGTAGGACAACTAGAAAGAATGGAGAAATTCTAATGGGTGACAGGTGAAAGGCAGAACAAATGAACACCTACTTTGCCTCCATCTTCTTGCAAAGGAAAAATTGTATTCAATGTAAGAAAGCAGAAGCAACCTCGCAGTAAGGGGACTGCAGCTCAAGATGGGTAAAGACATGGAGCAGGAATATTTAGTTCCTTTAAATGAGTTCATGTCTCCAGGCCAGGGACAGATAAACTGCTTCAAAGGGTATTCAAAGAACTTACAGATCTAATCTCACAGCGTTTGTATATAAGCTTTGAAAATTCTAGAAGAACATGGAAAGTCTCTGAAGAGGGGAGTAAATTATGTTTCCCGTCTTCAGAAGTGGGGGTGCGCAGGAGAGAGGTACCAGGAATGCTTCTAGAACAAATCACTAAACCCTTGGCCTCTTAGTACTTAGAAAACAATATGGTGATTCTAAAGGTGAGTTTCTCAATAACTAGTCAAGCCAGACTAATCTTAAATCTTTAAAAAAAAAAAGTTACAGGCTTGGTAGGCCAAGGGAATGCAGTGGATCTAGTATTTCTTTGTCATGGTCTATCCATTAATGGGTCCGCACTTGACCAGAGCCACCCTTTTAGAACCTTGTAGATATAGAGAGAGAACTACAGGAGCCCAGCTTCTTCACTATACCATGCATGTGCTGATGTTCAGTCCTTTATTTCTCTGTCATCCACCATAGCAGCCACATTCCGATAGAGCTTCTTTGAGAGAGAGAGAATTTATAAAAAAAGAAAATGTAAAACCTTTTCTTTATTTTTCTACTTAACATTTATTTATATTACATATCAGTTACATTGTTTTCTTAATTTGACGACACATTTTCTGAGGCATTTCCTTTTCCTTCAGGGCCTATGGTTTCAGGGCCCTTTTTCAAATATTGTGTTCAATGTAAGGAGAAGGAATATCTCTCTTGCAGATCAGTATGAAAAGTGTCTATTCTGTTTGAATGATGAAATTGTTTCCTCCTCTTGCAGAATTTATTTGGGGTTTTTAAGACATACACAGGGGAATCAAAGCACCTGTTTAAAATAGTTTTTTGAAAAGGTTCTCTATGCCACAACTTCATCAGCACAGATGTCATCTATATGCATGTCACCCAGAGTGCTGAAGGTCCTGATGACTACTTCTACCACACCATCAAAATCCACAGAGCCAGTTCAGGAGACCTCAACCTCATTGCCTATCCCTGAGGCATCAGTTCCATCCTGGAAGGACCCCTGATACCAATATGGCCAATAAGAAAGCTAAAGCTGGGCAAAAATTAAAGGACGAAGCCACTTGAACAGCCTAAAAAAAAGGTCAAAACACACTGCAGTGACACATTTAGAAGAGGAGATAGAGATCACTTCCAGTGAAATGCTAGGAAAATCCTTGGGCATATGAAGAGTAATCTCTTTCAGCCATTACTGATGTCTTTTTTGAAGTCACTGTTCAGGGGTCAATTTTGAATGGTGAAAGCAGCTCTGCTAACCCAAACATAAGGACATGTGCATTCGGCTTCATTCCTAGCATTGTTCTCATTGAGGCACTCTGATCAATTCTGTTAGCTTTGAGCAATCACACCATCCATCTATTACTCCTTCAGAGAGTCTCCAATAGAGTCCAGGAAAGTGAAAAATTACATTTGGACTTGGGCAAGAGAGATTCAAAATCCACCTTTCCTGTGAGATCCTTTGAGTAAATCACTATATTTTAGTCTTGATGTCAGAGTGCAACAGTACTATCTGATTTTGTTCCCTCATAATTGTATTAATTTTACACTTCTAGTACTTTTTGGGTGAGGAGGAAAGCTAGGGGCCAGGAAAAAGTGCAGTCAACCAGTGTTAAGATTTTTTAGGTTAAGCATGATTTTTAAGAACATGCAGTAGAATTCTAATATGTTTCCACAGAAATAAGCCCCACTGTCTTTGGGCACAAGACTGCAATCTTATGCACATTGGCCCCAATAAGCACTGAGATACTTACTTCTGAGCAAAGATCTATACAAAGCATTTTAACTACTGGCTTTGTATAAAGTTTACATAAAATGATGCTGCAAGTTCATAGCAATGTAGAGATGATATCACTTTGAATCAATGTAAGAAACTTATGTCTTCTTTGATACATTTTTGTTGTTGTTGTTTAGTCGTTAAGTCGTGTGCGACTCTTCGTGACCCCATGGACCAGAGCACGCCAGGCCCTCCTGTCTTCCACTGCCTCCCGGAGTTTGGTCAAATTCATGCTGGTATCTTCGATGACACTGTCCAGCCATCTCGTCCTCTGTCGTCCCCTTCTCCTCCTGCCTTCACACTTTCCCAACATCAGGGGCTTTTCCAGGGAGTCTTCTCTTCTCATGAGATGGCCAAAGTATTGAAGCCTCAGCTTCAGGATCTGTCCTTCCAGTGAGCACTCAGGGTTGATTTCCTTCAGAATGGATAGGTTTGATCTCCTTGCAGTCCAGGGGACTCTCAAGAGTCTCCTCCAGCACCACAATTGATACATTTTTACCTGAGTTCAAATCCTTGTTCAGCCATGGAAACTCACTTGGGGTGACAATAATAAGCCATTTACTATCTCACATACCTTGAAAACCCTATTAGGGTTGCCATAAGTTGGGAAAATGCAACAGCACAGAGTTGGAAAAACGCAACAACACATCTCCCCCACTTTCTTCTGAGGAGCTCATGGCAGTATACTGTACATGGTTCTCATCCTCCCCATTTTACTCTTACAATAATCCTGGCGCAAGTTAACCCAGTGATTTTCATAGTCAATTTGGGATTTGAACCTGTGTCTTTTAAGTTCTAGTTCCACACTTTAACCAGTACTTCACATGGGCTCTTTGCTAACTCGTTGGTAGACTGAGCTTTGAGAGGAGACATTGTCTAGATGTGAAGGGGAAAAAAACATTTTAAATTCCATGTCCTCCAGCTGCAGCCTCCTTACACCTTTATTGTTGTTATGTGCCATCAAGTCAGAACCATCTTAGAGCAACCCTAACAGGGTTTTCAAGGTAAGTGAGATATTTAAGAAGAGGTTTTACCAGTTCCACACCCTCAGTGAGTTTCCATGGCTGAGCGAGGATTTGGACCAAGGCCTTCTGAATACTACTCTGTCACTCTATCTACTATATCACACTAGGCATCCTTCTTTACCCCTAGGTCTATACAAATTAACAGAAAGGCAAGGTTCCCTCTAAGGTGCGACACTGCCTCCATCTGCGCAGCTTTCCTCCTCCTCCATGCAGAGATCATATTCAGCCTCTTTGATTCTGGTGGCAATGGAAGCCCATGCATGGGGGGGGGGGTAGGTTTGTGAGCGCACACAGGGGTGGAGTCACGAGATAGAGAAGCGAAGCCCCACCCAGTGGGGCTGAAAATTAGAGTATACGTTGGAGAACGGTGTAACTGACTGAATGGGAAAACATTGTTTAGTAGCCTTCCTATCTGTTAACCACAACCTGTTAACAACCTGGGCGGATTACTAAAGTATTATACTCTGTGCTGTCCTTGAAGATAGTTTTGAAACACCAGTTGATTTAGGAAACAGTAGCCAGGTGCTTCTGAACATTTAACACAATTGTTTTAAAGCTACATTTGGTTCCTGTGTATTTTTTAAATTTTAAAATTAATTAAAAAAACTGATTTTCATCTTTAAAGCCCTACATAACTTGAAGCATATTTAAAGGATCCACAACATTTTAAGATCTGCCTCAGAGACCCACCTTTGGGGAGTCTCTTACCAGGTGAATAGGTGGGCTGAAACAAGGAATATGGTTTCTTAATTTCTTTTCTCTTTCCTTCATAGGGAATATTATATACTGGCTGAAAACCTATTGCTTTGTTGTGCAGGTGGAAGGCAAAAAGTGTAACATTCATTCACTTCTATTTGGTAATTAAGAAGTCCCTGCTGGAATTCTTGACCAAGAACCAACAAGCCAGCATACATAGGTACTTTCAAGAATTGCAGTGGTGGCTTGTTAATTGCTGATTAGAAGCGAGTGAATGTTATGTCTTTTGCCTTCCACCTGCATAACAATGCAACATTATTTTAGTCAGCGTTTTGTTTTATTCCTTAGCATTACCACTTTGAGCATTTAAAAAAATGTTATTAATTATTCCTGCTTGCTGCTGATTGATACCATTATATTACAACATTTAGTTTCTCACTAGCATCTGCGAATATTACTTTCAATAATATTTAAAAAATCTTAGTATTTCTAGCTGTCTAGATGTATTTCTGATTAGATTAAAGCAAGCAAATAAATAAGTACATTTCATATCTGTGCTGCCCACTCCCTGCAACTTCAAAAACAACCATGATTCCTGCCGCATCTTTTAAAGAAAAATACATTTCTCATAGCAGGAATTCTCATGATTATAGACAAGTTTATCAAATGCAGCTCTTTTCAAAGGTTTATAGGGTCAGATATACGTGCCGATGCTGAGGAAAAAAACCCAGCTGTTCCAAAACTGTTCTGGGAGGGGTGGTAGTTCACTTATTTTGGACACTATCCAACTGTCCATGGCAGTTGCACAAAAAAACATGCAAGAAATCCATTTGGCCAGGCACTCTATACTTAAGGTAACTATCCTATGATGTTGCTACCAGAGCTCTAAAACAACCCACAAATATGTCCTCTTCAAGAACAGGGCAGGCACATTGGTAGCCAGTCCCTCAACCACTACCCCCTACCTATATAATATTATCAAAGTTCCCTGTGTCACAGATCTCCTGAGCATCTCTGTTACAGATTCGTTATACAAAAAGACAAAGAGCATAGAAATTAACAAAGACCTTGACGGAAGGATAAGGTATAAATATTTATAACTGAGGATGTTACATTTGTCTTGTTTATTTTCCTTCCTTCCTCTTCCAGAAATGCATGTTTGAAATTTTAATATTGAATGGACAATGCTGATGAATAAACCTTTTCACAACAAAGTTGTTTACCACTCAGTGTTTGTGCAGGTTAACTTGAAAATAAAACTATTCAGTCGCCATGCTGTACACAAAATGTATTTCTGGGAAGGAAACTCCTCATATATCCTGTTTACTCACTTCTCAGAGAGCTCAATCTACCCTTGTTTATCCTCATATGTATTGTTTTCTCCTTATACTACACGAAGAAATTACAATGTAACAGAGCCTACAGAAGAAGAATTTCTATGACTTCAAAATGCCTCCAATTCTGATCATTCACAACAAGCTCTTCAAGACTGTCACCATTAAAAAGCTTTTTGGTTGTTCACAACTTGTCATGGACCAAGAATTCAAGAAGTTCGACATACAACAACAACAACCATTACGACCCAGAGGAACCTAACCATGTCATAACATATCACATTGTCGGAGAGGGGAGGACTATGTCCCAAACACGGCATGGAACAGCTAGCCAGAAAAAAGCAAGTGCTCTGTCTAAAGGCCTTGCAGCCAGTGACAGGTTGGGGGTTTTTAGGGACTGAGAAGGAGTAGCAAACCTGTGTCTCTCCAGATATTGTTGCACTATAATTCCTACCATCATTGGCCACTTACCTTATATTAGCTGGGTAATTGGTGATGGACTCCAACAATATCTGAAATATTGGGAGAACAGTTTTACCACTCAGAGCCTGCAAGCAAACTTTATCACTGAGGCCATTTTACTTTTGGTTTAGGCAACAGGATAGGCAACAGCAGGGCTCAGGGGAATAGTTAAAAAGTAAGTCAGCTTGTACCTCTGAGGTTCTCCTCCTATGCTTTAATGCAACATTTAATCTTGTATCGTTAGCATTTAGACAGTTTCAAGTAACCCCCATGAATAGCTTTTTTATAAAAAAAACCTCTTGTGGTTGAACAACAGCTTCCTTTCACAGTGATCCAGCTGAAGCTTTTGATGCAGTCTTCAGTTTTAGTTCCAGAAGTTAAAAATATGGAGGTGTTTTGCAACTGCTTTGCTTACCTAGACTATTTATGAGTCCTTGTTTGAAAACAGAGTGCTAATGAGATGAAACATGCAAATGTATTATTTTAAGTAGCACTCAGCCCCACTTGACTCCCACAACTTCAGTTCACAATACACTGCTAAGCCTGTTATCATTATGAAACTAAATTACAGTACATCAAGTGTTTCTCAGTTTTTTAATCTTCATCCAATTACATCACACTAAGTTCAAAGTTCCTGGTTTTAGGTGGCTGAGCCAAGGCTAGACGCTGCTTTTTTACACTATGAGCTGGTACCCTTTATCCTATACATTGTCTGGTGCAACTCTAACAAAAACAACAGTAGTATTATAGCATTCACTGCCTTGGAAGAAACAGGCACTACGCAAAAGAGATACCACTTTTCTCCTACTTTAAAGAAAGCTGATAGCTAATTAATAAATTAGTAATGAATAAGAAAAGAAGAACATATAGGTTGTTCCAAGTTGCATATCCATCAACTTGAGAGACAGGATTCTTAAGATTCAACAAAAAATACATTTCAGCTGATACCTGTGGTATCAGTAATCAATTTCTGTAAGCAAGTAACAAAAATGATTTCTAAGCATACAAGAAGAATTCTTGATGTTGCTAGCAAACAATTGCTATAAAAAGATGGATAGTTTCATGTGGGTATCATAATGCTTAAACTACCTCTTCAAAAAATAATATAGCATGCTATATTTATTTATTTATTTATTAGATTTCTATCCTGCCCATCTAGACCAAAGGTCTACTCTGGGCGGTTTACAAATTTAAAAACAATAAAACCAAAAACATATATTATAGGTCCAGGATGGCAAAGTATAAGAAATTAAGATATGGCAGGAGGGAAAGCCTGCACAAATAGCCAGGTTTTAAGTTTATTCCTGAAAACACCCAGAGAGGGAGCCAGGCGGATCTCCACTGGCAAGTTGTTCCAAAGGCGAGAGGCCACTGCCAAGAAGGCCCTGTTCCTCGTTCTTTCCTTCTGGACCTCCCTTGGCGTTAGGCCCCTCAGCTGCCCGGCCTGGCTGGAACAAGTGACTCTGGCAGAACTGGGTGGGAGAAGGCGCTCTGCCAGATATATAGAACTTGGATACTTCTTAGAGGATGACTACATTGACTGTTTAGGCCAATGTCTGGAACACTGGGACAGATGGGTGCACTCTCAAAAACAGTGATCAGACATCTTTGAATGAGTGTTCCTACCCACACTTTTCTGGCCCCTATCAAGGGTCTTTTACTTTTCTGATGTAGGTAAGATTTGTTGTTGTTGTTTAGTCGTTAAGTCTTGTCCGACTCTTCGTGACCCTACGGACCAGAGCACGCCAGGCCCTCCTGTCTTCCACTGCCTCCGGGAGTTTGGTCAAATTCATGTTGGTAGCTTCGATGACACTGTCCAACCATCTCGTCCTCTGTCGTCCCCTTCTCCTCTTGCCTTCACTCTTTCCCAACATCAGGGTCTTTTCCAGGGAAATTTCTCTTCTCATGAGATGGCCAAAGTATTGAAGCCTCAGCTTCAGGATCTGTCCTTCCAGTGAGCACTCAGGGTTGATTTCCTTCAGAATGGATAGGTTTGATCTCCTTGCAGTCCAGGGGACTCTCAAGAGTCTCCTCCAGCACCACAAGTAGGTAGGATTACTCTGGTTTAAATTGGTTCCAGCATGCGTGATCACTGGAGCCAATCTAAAGCAAATCTTCCTCTTTTGATTTGCAGATACAGTAGGACTGAAGTATCTGTGGGATCAGTACCTGCTGTTTCACTTATCTGCTGCCTGAAAATATTAAATAAAACTCCACAGAAATCGTGTTGCCAAGGTGTATTACCAGAACTGGTCACTAGAGGAAACCAGACACTATGCTATCTATAGCATTTCTATGCCAATGCTTTTTGGCATCTGCCAACCCCCCTCCCTCCAGTGGATACCATGGTCCTACTGTATCATGAAGTGAGTCAATAAACAAGCCACTTCAAGATATTGGCAAATTAATCACTCCCGTTGCTCAGCAGAGGGCAGGAGAAATGAAATTGTTTTTTTATTTATGTAGACTATTATTGATGCGCTACATCAGTTATTTAAAAAAATCAAAAATCTTTTCTTTTACCTCAGTATAAAAAGGGCCAATCAGGCTTTCCAGAAGAGGGTAATGAAAAATCACATCTGAGTACTCTATACCTAGAAAACCCTAGAAAGGTTTGTAATAAGTCAGAACTGACTTAACAGCATGTGATTATTATTATTATTTACATATGGACATTCTAGTGGACTATTTCCTGTGCATTGGTAACATTTAAAGAGGATTGGGTATGTCAACATTAATTCTATAAATTTGTTAATCTGTAATATTAAGATAATATTACTTTGATATAAAATACTACTTTGCTCCACCAAAAGTCTCAGCATGAATTTATCTGGAAAATTTTGTATATGTACTAGCTGACAATAATCTCTGCTATTTTCAACTGCTTGCAATTATCAACCAACAGAGGATAGACTAGGCCAAGGATTGCTAATATTCAAAGCTTTGATTCATTATCTAATATCAGAAGAGCAGGATACATCTACAGTTAGAGTATGAGATGAACTACTTGATGTTAACTGGAGATGGGAAATGTATGTTTTTGGACTACAGCCTACAGAATAGCTCAGTTTGGTTTGGGGACCATGCTAGCTGGTACATTCTAGAAGCTGTAGTCCATAGAAACAAATATTTCCCATAACGGTTGTTAACATCCTTACTAACCTCTGAGAAAAATTAGAAAAGGAGTGAAGCACCTTTAAAAAAATATATGTCAAAACTTTTTTGAAGGTTGCTTGTAAATATCTTAGCTTATTAAGTCAAGATTTGATAATCCAAACCACACTAATGTACACATGCTGTACTTGCTTCTACAAAAAAAAATTAAAATAGAATTTTCTTCCTAGCTGGTCCATCTGCTGTTTTCTGCTTTTCTAGTTTTTATTAAAAGTTCCGTACTTTTCAAAATGAGAGCTTCAACAGCTCTTGTATCAAAACATCAGACCACTTTCTACATTATGCATGTTCATGTTTATCTAATATTAAAATGGGGGGAAAGGAACCACAAAACTAATCTCATTAAAGAATTTGATTTTCATAATATGAATTATGTTTATTAACAACTGAATAATAATTCCATTGTCAAGACTATAGTCATTGTTTCAGAATCTACATTCTGCAAAAAATATATATAGTTGTTACAACTGTTACTACACATTTATTACTATATATCTAAATCAGTCCAGCAATACAATATTGCAGCTATGTAGATTACATTTAAGTGCAAATTAATTTCCAAAACAGACCAGAGTGTTAAGACTGATGTGTTTTTTTAAAGGACCAGATGTATTGATTTTTTTCTCAACAGAGGCTGGAATCCCAAATTTATACACTACTAAATATTATAAAGTTAACAGAAGTAGCTAGAACTGAGAAGTCTTAGAATAGAAAACCTGAATTATGGTGATGTGAATAGTATCTTGAAACATAAATGAATTCACTGGCATGTTAGAAGTAATATATTCTTGTTAAAATAGTAATTTATTCATTAATCCTATTTGTTAACCTGTGAGAATTACAAAAGCTTAGAACAGCCTTACATAATAAATGAGCATTCCGATCGTAAAGAATTTTACCTATTTTATAATTAAATCTGCTCTTCTTTTCCTGCCCTCCAAATGCACTACACTTAATTTTAACAAAAAAGTAATCATTACTATAGCACCTTTAAATACAGTGTTATAACCAATGCCTCTCAAATGAATGTTTCAGAAATGAATCCCACTTCAGGTAAAACTAACAGCAGATTTATCTCACTTCAGATTAGAAACAGCAGAGGAAAGCTCAGTGTCTGATAAGAGATCAGTATCTCCACTGGAGGTTCTAAGTCTTTATTCTTCCCCAAGAAACGTAGCTTCATTCCATTAGAAAAAACGGCAGAGAAACCTCTCAGAAACAGCTACAGACCATACCTCTGTCTCTCGCGCTGAGATACTTGCTGCCTGTACTTCCAAACCACAATTTGCTCTCTTGGCTGTAAGATAAAAGGGATAATCCTTTGCCACCATCGTGGTGGCTGGAGTAGCAGTTTCGGATGTCACCGCTGATTCTCTTGGTCGGCAAAACACAAAAGCAAAGGCACGTCTTCCCCCGGCAATCTCTGCCAGCAGCCAGGGAAGAGAAGCGTGCTCGTGCTGCTGCTGCACTAGGCTTCTGATAGCATTACCTAAGGCAACACTTGTGCTTCACTGAAACAGGAAGCAGAAAATCTCCTGGTGTGTCAAGCAAATATAACTGAATATTCCTTATTCCTGAGACCCACCCACTGGCACAGGATGGGAGGAGAGTGGGCGAAACACTTGAGGAGCAACCAGCAGAACACAAACACAGAATACTACCAAAAAGTCACTCAGAAGCCAGTAGAAAACACTTGACCCAGAGCAGTTGGGGGATGGGGAATAGAAGTGGCGGGGGGGGGGGGGATCACTATTCACGGTTCTCACCTTTCAAAGAATATACATATTTGCTTGTTGGCCTTTCAATCTGTTGGAAATAGCAGACAAAAGAAATCACAGTCTCTGGCATTTTGTTTGTTGGGATTTGTGAAGCCCTCCCACATCTTCCTTCACTGTGTTTCTAGTCAGGGAGGATTCCAAAATAGGATTCCCTCACTTGTGTTCTGAAACAAGACCAACCAGGTTGCACCACATACTGTTTTTTTAGCATGCAGGGTTGTTGTTTTTTAAATGTTAATAATATAACAGGAAGGACATCTATTTATGTGGAGTGTAAGTTTGTCCATCCACTAACATTTTTTGTTAAGGCCTCTAGAAAAGGAAAGTAAATTATAAACTGATACTATTAGATGGTTATTATTAGCTTCATGCTGTTGCTTCTTCCCACTTGTCTTTCACAGTACTGTCTTTTCCAATCTCCCTTTTAGAGGATTTTGTCTTGTTTTTATATTGTAACTGGTCTTTAGTTACTAGAGCAGGGCTCCCCAATCCCCCGTCCGCAGACCAGTCCCGGTCCGTGGCCTTGGAAGGGCCGGGACAGATGAGCAGCGAGCAGGAGGTGAGTGGCTAGCGAAGCCCCGCCTCCTGTCAGTGAGGTCCTATTAAGTTCTAATGCCGCTGCTGATCTGACAGGAGGCGGAGCTTCGCTTCCCTCCTGCTGCTGCTAGATCAGCTGTGCCTGTGGCATTAAAATCTAATAGGAGCCTGCGCTCCTATTAGGTTCTAAGCCACTGCTGATGTAAAAGGAGGTGGAGCTTCAGTTGCAGCTCACCTCCTACTCCTACTTGCCACTTCCTTTATGAGTTTGATTCAAAGCTATCCTCCAACAACCTACTGCATAACAAGTACACCGCCCCCCAGTCCTTGGGAGAATGGTCTTCAACTAAACCAGTCCCTGGTGTCAAAAAGGTTGGGGATCACTGTACTAGAGAGAGTGCTTCCTTTTCTTCATTTCTTATGTAGGGTGCAAGAAAAAGCAAGTAGAAAAATAGCTCTGCATGATGAGTCATAAAATGTTTCAACCCAGGAAGGCAAGGATTCCTTCTACTGTTTACAAAGGTATAAAGGTGGGAGGAAGTGCTTTCTTAATGCAAGAGGAATATATAGAAATATGCTTGTTAAAAAAATTTCATGTACACGGATAGATTGATTTAGTTTGTTTTCATAGTATATTGCCCTGAGAACAATTTGCTACAGGGCAACTAATACATTCAAGAAATTAATAACACTCAATGTCTAGAGCATGTGTCTTGACGCATAACCACAATGAAAAAAATAACAGAAGAGGAAGCAGAAAGAACTTTTTAAAACCTCCTTGAGAGGTACACATGAAAACATTGCTCATTTTATAGATAACTATGTAAGAGAGACTAAAATCTGTGTAATCAATTTATTTTATACCAAACCATGATATCATAGCACTCTGTTCTTAGTGTTATTGGCATCAAATTATCATCTCAAAATGTACACCCCACCAAAAATAATGTTCTCCTAAATCTATTTGAATTAGTCTAAACAAAAATGAAATTTTAAAAGAATTGTAAAAATCATACAGATAGATTATAGGTGGGTGGATGAGGAGGAGAGAGTAATTTATAAACATGTAACATGTGACAGATTTTACTTTCCTGGGCTCCATGATCACTGCAGATGGTGACAGCAGCCACGAAATTAAAAGACGCCTGCTTCTTGGGAGGAAAGCGATGACAAACCTAGACAGCATCTTAAAAAGCAGACACATCACCTTGCCGACAAAGGTCCACATAGTCAAAGCTATGGTTTTTCCAGTAGTGATGTATGGAAGCGAGAGCTGGACCATAAAGAAAGCTGACCGCCGAAGAATTGATGCTTTTGAATTGTGGTGCTGGAGGAGACTCTTGAGAGTCCCCTGGACTGCAAGGAGAACAAACCTATCCATTCTGAAGGAAATCAACCCTGAGTGCTCACTGGAAGGACAGATCCTGAAGCTGAGGCTCCAATACTTTGGCCATCTTATGAGAAGAGAAGACTCCCTGGAAAAGACCCTGATGTTGGGAAAGTGTGAAAGCAAGAGGAGAAGGGGACGACAGAGGACGAGATGGATGGACAGTGTCATCGAAGCTACCAACATGAATCTGACCAAACTCCGGGAGGCAGTGGATGACAGGCGGGCCTGGCGTGCTCTGGTCCATGGGGTCACGAAGAGTCGGACACAACTAAACGACTAAACAACAACAACAGTAAACACTACTGAAAAGGCAATAAAGGTTCTTCACCAAATAATGAAATATTTGTAACACACATTATATGATGCTACTTCTAAAAAAGGCTGAGAAATTGCACCTAATGAAAAATGCAATCACTAAATTATTAACTGAAACAGACAGTGTGAAGCAACTGCATTGGTCTGGACTTAAATGAAAATGGCGATGCTGAAAGTCCTGAATGGTAAGGATCTCCTACAGATCTTTTATTCTTTGTCTGTGATGCTGTTGGGTAACTACATGAAGCAGAGCCTTTTCAGAAGTAATGCCAACATCATGGAGCCCTCTCTATTCACTTCTCTTCTACTGACTTTTTGAATTCTTCCATTGTATCTATCTGCTGTGTTAGGGCATTGCTTTCTTCTTCTTCTTCTTCTTCTGTTGTTTCTATTTAAAAATTACACTGGAGGTTTAATTTAGTGTTATTTATTAAACAATATCTACCTTATGCATTTTTCAACAGGAAGCCAAATGACTGATTTAATAAATTACAAATGTTTTCCTTTTCAAAACAACATACCTTGTTGCTTTTCTGCAGGATTCTTGCCTCAGTGAGGTGGAATGGGACACATGTGTTATAAATTTGGACTGGACTGGCTGTCCATTCAGATGATTCCTAAAGGGATGTCCTAGAGACAATAGGTATGTCATATCTCCCTGGGAAATTGCTGTTCCCTCGAAAGAGACTAAAGAGGTATCCTTCATATGAGTCTACTATGTTCTACAGTCAAAAACTGTGAACTTGCAGCAAACCCCTTCCATATAATTGGCAGGTCTCTTACCAAGACCATAACTTATCTTTGTATAAATTCTCTAGCACAGTATTTTTATACAATGTCATAAAGAATAAAGTATGGGGCAAGGATTGAATCACAGCACTGTGCACAAAAAAGCTGCTCATAACTGGGATCGCAAAAAATTATCAGGATCAACTTGGCCCTTTTAATTTTGAAAGCAGAAACCTGCTTAGCCCCTTGAAGTACATCTTAGTCCTGTTAAACTATTCACAAAAAGTTATGTATCCGTGCAATAGAAACAAGACCATTTGCTAAGTACAAGTTCTACATTTAGAATTCCTTTTAAAACAATAATTTCTGCTTATCCAACAAGAGCTCTCCAAAAGGAAAAATGCACTTTATGCACAAAATTTTATGTCACCTATTCAATTATGACTATTCTTGCTTTTCCTTCTCTTCTTATATTCTGCTCTCATCTTCTTCTTTTCAGCCCAACAGACTGGATCTTATGATTTGTGCTGCTGTTCAGCAATGGAGAAGGGACAGTAAGCACAATGGTTCTTAGAAAGAATCTCAAATACCCCTTGCAGCTGACAAAAATATATTGGGATCCGGGGGAACCCATACTTACAGAATTATAGAATCATAGAATAATGGAGTTGGAAGGGGCCCATAAGGCCATCAAGTCCAATCCTCAATACAGGAATCCAAGTTAAAGTGTACCTGACAGATGGTTGTCTAACTTTCTCTTGAATGACTCCAGTGTTGGAGAGCTCACCCCCTTCCAAGACAACTGGTTCCATTGTAGTATTGCTAACATTAGGAAGTTTTTCCTGATATTCAGCCAAAATCCAACTTCCTGTAACTTGAGCTCATTATTATGTATCTTCCACTTTGGAACAACTGAAAACACATCCTGTCCTTCCTCTATATGACAACCTTTAAAGTATTTCAACAGAATTATCATACAGTATCTCCCCTCAACCTTCTTTTCCCAAGGCTAAACATACCCTTTTTCCCCCCAGTCTTTCCTCATAGGGCTTGATTTCCAGTACCCTGATCATTTTTGTTGTTCTTAATCCAAACAGCCAGAAAGGTTGAAATTGGCTTACAGCAAAGAAGACCTAAAGGGACAAAGGAGCTCCAAATGTCCTCTATCCCATGTTGTATCTTCATCGAGGTACAAAAGATGGGGTCCTAACTCCTTGATGACATCCCCTCATGTCTCCTCCTCTGATTATGGTAATGGTGACAACCACCCTGAGTCCTATAGCTCCAGTTCCCTGCCTGGCAGGGGCCTGGGGGACTCTTTTTCCAAGGCTCTCCTGGATCTGTAGGGTGGGGCCAGACAGCCCACCAGTTCATTTTTAATTATTACTAAATTGAACACTGCCTTCTTAAACCACTATCAGTGCTATGCCTTCATAATGTTTTTACATGACTGATACAATTGAATTTGATTAATCAATAGTAGAGATGGGGGTATTCGCATTTGTATACGAATATGAATATCCCCGCACAGCTGGAGTCCCCTGGGGCCAGACCGTCCACTCACATGTCCGCCAGTAGCCTTGCTCATCCTTCCAATCATTCCCGAGCGCCATTCTCTTCCCGGTCAGCTAGCCACTCCTGTCAGAGGGAGGGAGGACGAGTCTCCCTGCAGGGCTGCCGAATGGCTAGCCGAGCAGGACTTCGGAGCGATTGGAAGGAAGAGAGGGGCTGCCACTGACGGATGTGTGAGTGGATGGTCTGGCCCCAGGGGCTGGACCCTCATTAACTCCAACTGCGTGGGGGTATTCATATTCATATACCCCCATCTCTAATCAATACATTTGAGAAACAGGGTAGACCCTCAAGAGAAATGAACTTAAATCAAGACAAGAGTGAACCATGCATCAATGCATTTGATTTACAGTGGTGCCTCGCAAGACGATTGCCTCGCAGGACGAGGAATCCGCAAGACGATGGGTTTTTGCGATCGCTGTGGCGCTTCGCAAGACGGTTTTCCCTATGGAGGAATTTCGCTAGACGATGTTGGGTCTATGCTTCGCAAGACGATTTTTTTTTTTGACAGCTGCTTCGCAAGACGATGTTTTCGCAAGACAGCGATTTTCGCGGAACGGATTAAAACCGTCTTGCGAGGCACCACTGTATTTGTTGTTATACGCCCAGAGTAGTGCTTTGCAGTAATTGGGCAGTATAAAATGGAAGAAATAAAATAAAATAAAATAAAGTGATCTGCCTGTGTTTGTTTCTCTCGTTGTGATTATTGCAAGAAGTCTCAGTTCTCAGAAGGACATAGGATGCCAAGAAGAACACAAAGCTCAGCAAACCTGTTCCCACTGACCTGCATTGTTTTTTTGGTGTCCCAATAACCACTGTGAACATTGAAATAAAATAATTCAAAATCTTAGAAAGTATTACATCTAAATGACAATTGAATTATTAGTCTACACCATCCCCTGACCCTGGGTAACTCGTCAACATGCAACATGTTGAGACGATGAGGTCTTATGACAGTACATTTACCACAATGCTTATTTTGTTCTGGGAAATGATTACAATAAGAGCAAACTTGCATGCATTATGGAAATGTTTTGGCTCTTAATTCTGCCGGTGCTGTGGACATCATGATATCTAAATCTAGAAATTATT
This sequence comes from Intellagama lesueurii, assembly GCA_037013535.1. Lineage (NCBI taxonomy): Eukaryota > Metazoa > Chordata > Lepidosauria > Squamata > Agamidae > Intellagama > Intellagama lesueurii. The sequence continues at coordinate 250,076,081 of JBAJHW010000002.1, forward strand.
AAGATTTTTCTGTTATTAATGAAAAACAGGACTACATAAATTTCATATGCCTAATAATCAATCACATTTAGATTCCTAATGGTTCTAGACTTAGCAATATTTAATAATCTGCTGTCAGTTCTTTGAGGCCTGTAAAATTATCTTTACTTTTTTTGTCCACATAAAACTTTAGAAGTACAGTTTCAAATTTGACTAATGATCTATGAATGAGTTCCCCAAAAGTGACTTTTCAAGTGGTATCTGCTGAACACTTGGTGATCATGGACGCAAACAAGACAAGTGGGAGCACAGCTAGAAGTGGCACATATCTTGCTGCACTGCTTACTTGTCCACAGTTCTCATTTAATTGTATCAGTGCTCTCAGGTCTAGGAATGCTTACCATCTATCAGGCAGTCCTGAAGAACAAGCCCATGCTTACATTCACTTTCTGTTATCTTTATGGAGTGGTGTACAAGAGCTGTACATGTGGCATGGGGTTTTGCAGCACCTTTTTTCTACGGGGAACACAGGAAATCCAGAAATTGGTTGTGTCTGTTCTCAGCGGAGGTCAATCTTGCTGTCGTGGGACACCCATTTTAGACATAATCACCCAGTGTGGTTAATGGATAGAGTGGCAGATTAGGACTCAAGAGGTCTGGTTTCAAATCCCCGCTCAGCCATGGAAACTCACTAGGAGGGTTGTACTGGTAAAACCACTCCTTGAATCTCACTTATCTTGAAAGCCCTATTAGGCTATTATTATTATTAGTTTTATTTGTATGCCGTATTTCTCCCAACAAAGGGACCCAAGGCAGCTCACAGCATTAAAATTCACACCATTAAAACACAGTAAATTTAATATTACAAGATAAATTAAACAATATATGATTTAAAATAAAATTAAAAGATTAAAACATAGAAATATGGAAAAGATTAAAATATTATTAGTGGATAAAAGTCAGCTATTACACACACACACACACACACACACACACACACACACACACACACACACACAAATAAATAAATAAATAAATAAATATTCCTCTCAGCACATGTCCATTCCCTTGCCCCATGGAGACCTCAAGACCAACATTGGAAAATTATTTCCAATATTATTTCTCTACAATATAACCATCAGTGTGCCTTTTGCTCTTATTTTTAGACATTGCAACAATGGGAAAAACAACTAGTCTGTCAAAACTAATCTATCTTTTATAAAAAAAAGAAAGAAAACCTTTCTAATTGCTCCAAGAGCAGATGGGAAGCACCCTATTTCAAAAGTACTGCCTGAGGCAGGGTGAAGTCCAGTCTGCTCTACAGAGAAAAGGGAGCAGTCCATATTTGAAGAAAATCCAAGAGATAAAGAAGATCAAAAGACAAATAGGAGGGGGGGAAATAAGAAGGTAAGAGCCTGCTTTCTTTCTTCAGAAAATATTTCTAAATAGGAGAAGCTGGGCACTCCTCTGCTGTGCACATATTGTATAAATACAAATATTTTCATATTCTATAAATAAGTAATAAGCATAGAATGGAAATTACAGTAAACAGAGCATCTGTACTTATATTTGTTGCCTACTGTGTCATATATTGCTTTTCTCCATTTCTTCTATTTTTTCCCCTCTTCCTTTTCCAGCAATAGTAAACATCAATCCCTTAGATTAATTTTACAGTAACATTTATTTCTTCACTGCATGAGTTTAATCATCACACACTTCTATTCACTCTAATATTTATACTGTGGGTGGGCGATGTGCAGCCCATGCATCCCTCTAGAGACCTCAACCCAGCCTCCTTGAATTAATTTTATATTCTTTTTTTGTTCTTGTTCATAATTAAATGATTATGTCATGTGCTATCAAGTTAATTACAACTCATGGCAACCCTTCCAGAGTTTTCTAGGTATAAATATACAGAAGTGATTTACCAGTCCCCCTTGTCTGGAGATGATTTGGGACAATGCAGCTTGCCAAAGGTTACATGGGTGGCAGGACACATAACTCCATCAGCCCCACATTCTCCAGGTTATCTAATCTGGTCCATCTCCCAGCAAAAACAGTGAGGATTTGAATTCCTGGCTGCAGTCAGGTGCTCAAAACCACTGAATCTCACCAGCTCACTTTGGAAGCAAAAAGCAAGAATTTGTAACTTCTATCAAGTATGAGACAGATACATCGCCCAGCCATTTAGACCTTACATATATAAGATGCAACCCACAGGTAAAGACTTAAAACTGTAAACACCCAATGTGTGTATTATTACATTTAATTATATTACTACACAGCCCCTGCCTTGTTAAGTATCTGATTAGAAGTAAACAGAACTACATCTCTGATATTGCATGACCAGTCAAAACAACATTTGGTAAAACATTATTTCATTTTTTATGTCTGACGAAGTGGACTTGTTCACAAAAGCTCACATTAAAATAGTTAGTCTTTAAGGTGTCACATGTTCTTATCTTTTTTTGTTTTGTTTTGTTTCATTTCTTTGGATTTTGCCTAATAGAAGGGAGATGTCCAAACAAACAGATATAAATTTTGAATGGGATATTGAATCATAATCATATTTGACACAGAGATTGTAGATGATACGGGCATGCTCTGTGCCAAATCTGGAGAAGATTTGACAAGCACTTTTAGAGTTCCAATTTCTGTTTTTTAAAAAACTCCCATCCAGTTCCATGATCTTGATTTGCTTTTAGCAAATTAAGTAGAGTTTTTTTTTCAAATGTCAGTTTCTTGAAAAATAAATGGTCTCTGCTACATCATTTTTTAAAGCTGGTCTTATTTATAAGATACAGAACTTTAAAATGCTTGTTTTACATACGAAAATTGTCATAAACTCTGGCTGCACATGCTTATCGAAATTATTCCACAGCAATTGCCCAAAATGCTTGCAGTACTTATGGAAATGAATGCATTTCTTTGAGATGAATGGTGACGGCTTCTGTCCCCCTTCATGGATTGCTGCCTTGTCGTGGCGAAGGGGCTTGAGTAATTCAGAGAAGCTATGGGCTATGCCGTGCAGGGACACCCAAGATGGACAGGTCATAGTGGAGAGTTCTGACTAAACGTGATCCACCTGGAGCAGGAACTGGCAAGCCACTCCAGTATCTTTGCCAAGAAAACTCCATGGACAGAAACAAAAGGCTAAAAGATATGACGCTGGAAGATCAGCCCCTCAGGTCGGAAGGCGTCCAACATGCTACTGAGGAAGAGCGGAGGACAAGGACAAGTAGCTCCAGAGCTAATGAAGTGGTTGGGCCAAAGCCGAAAGGACGCTCAGCTGCGGACGCGCCTGGAAGTGAAAGGAAAGTCCGATGCTGCAAAGAAAAATACTGCATAGGAACCTGGAATGTAAGATCTATGAACCTTGGTAAGCTGGATGTGGTCAAACAGGAGATGGCAAGAATCAACATTGACATCCTGGGCGTCAGTGAACTAAAATGGACGGGAATGGGCGAATTCAATTCAGACGATTACCATATCTACTATTGTGGGCAAGAATCCCGTAGAAGAAATGGAGTAGGCCTCATAGTCAACAAAAGAGTGGGAAAAGCTGTAATGGGATACATTCTCAAAAATGATAGAATGATTTCAATACGAATCCAAGGCAGACCTTTCAACATCACAGTCATCCAAGTTTATGCACCAACCACCGATGCTGAAGAGGCTGAAATTGACCAATTCTATGAAGAGTTACAACACCTTCTAGAACTGACACCAAAGAAAGATGTTCTTCTCATTATAGGGGATTGGAATGCTAAAGTAGGGAGTCAAGTGATAAAAGGAACAACAGGTAAGTTTGGCCTTGGAGTTCAAAATGAAGCAGGGCAAAGGCTAATAGAGTTTCATCAAGAGAACAAGCTGGTCATCACAAACACTCTTTTCCAACAACACGAGAGGCGACTCTACACATGGACATCACCAGATGGGCAATACCGAAATCAGATTGATTATATCCCTCACAGGGAGCAGGGACCTATTTTTATGGTCCGCCCTCGAAGGCTACTGGATCCTATTGGATTCCAGGATGCCATGAGAGGTGTTACGGCTGACCTGGCTGGCTCTCCTGTCGAGGTTCTGGTTGACAGCTGGTTTACCGCTGCCGCTAGGGCTATAGACACAATCGCGCCTAAACGCCCTCTCCAACGCAGAGCTCGGCCTGTGCCTTGGTTTAACCAGGACCTCCGAGCGATGAAACGGATTAGGAGAAGGCTAGAGCGTAGGTGGAGGAAGAACCCGACGGAACATAATTGGATAGCTGTCAGGGTCGCAACTAACCTCTACCTGTCTAAGGTAAAGGCTGCTTGTCGTACATACTTCGCTAACCGGATAAACGAAGCTTCAAACCAGCAGGCGGAGTTATTCCGTATAGTGCGCGACCTTTCCGGAGTTGGTCTGAGTGATGGGCCTCCCCCTAGTTTTTCACCGGACCAATTTGCAGTATTTTTTAAATCTAAAGTGGAGGCCATCCGCCGGGAGCTCTCTCCTTTTTTGAATACAGTGAGTCGAGCTGAGATGTCCAGCGCTCCGTCTTGCCCGGTGATTCTTGATCTCTTTCAGCCTGTGACGCCAGATACTGTGGACAAAGTGCTTGATCGCTGTCGGGCCACCATTTCCTCCCTTGACCCTTGCCCGGCCTGGCTAATCAAAGCAGCCAGGCCGATCACAACTGAATGGGCCACTGCAATAATAAATGGGTCTTTCCTTGAGGGCAGGTTCCCACCTGCCCTCAAGGAGACACTCATTAGGCCCATAAGAAAGAAACCTAATATGGCGGCGGACGAAATTGGCAATTATAGGCCCGTCGCCAATGTTTCTTTCATTAGCAAAGTGGCCGAGAGGGTGGTGGCTGACCAGCTTCAGGCTCTTTTGGATGAAACAGATGCTCTGGATCCATTTCAGTCGGGCTTCAGGCCGCGCCACGGTACAGAGACGGCATTGGTCGCCCTGCATGATGACCTGTTGAGGGAGGCTGACAGGGGTAAAATATCTCTGTTGGTCCTCCTCGACATCTCGGCGGCCTTTGATACCGTCGACCACGGTATCCTCCTGGGGAGGCTCTCTGAGTTGGGAATTGGTGGCTTGGCGTTTGCCTGGCTCCGTTCCTTCTTGGAGAACCGTCCCCAGAGAGTACAGCTTGGGGAGAGTGTCTCGGCCCCGTGGAGTCTCAATTGTGGGGTTCCACAGGGGTCGATTATCTCCCCAATGCTGTTTAATATCTATATGAGGCCGCTGGGTCGGGTCATCAGGGGGTGTGGAGCATCGTGTCATCAATATGCTGATGACACCCAGCTCTACATCTCCTTTTTACCAACTGCAGGTGATGCCGTCCTGTCCCTTCAGCGCTGCCTGGGGACTGTATTGCAATGGATGCAGGAAAATGGGCTGAGGCTGAACCCGGACAAGACGGAGGTTCTGAGGGTGGGTGCCCCTGTGGTTGGCGGCTTGGATGACTCTCTCTCGCTTGGGGGGGGGTGGCCTTGGGGTTCGCAGCTTGGGCATCCATCTGGACCCGGCGCTCACCATGGAAACGCAGGTGGCGTCGGTAGTCCGCTCCGCCTTTTTCCATCTTTGGCGGATTGCCCGGCTGCGGCCCTACCTTGATATGGGGGCGCTCACTACCTTGGTGCATGCGCTCGTAATCTCAAGATTAGACCACTGTAACGCGCTCTACGTGGGGCTGCCTTTGAGGTTGATGCGGAAACTTCAGGTGGTGCAGAATGCGGCAGCCAGACTCCTTAGTGGAGTGAGAAAATACCAGCATATCTCTCCTATTCTGGCCGCATTGCATTGGCTGCCCATTCAGTTCCGCATTGACTTTAAAGTTTTAATGCTTACTTATAAGGCCCTAAATGGTTTAGGACCTTGATATTTGGATGAAACGCCTACTCCCACCAAGGTCTACCCGGATCACCCGTGCGAGTCAGGAGGTGAGGCTGAGGAGCTTGACGCCGAGGGAGGCCCGTAGGGAAAGAACAAGAAATCGGGCCTTCTCGGCGGTGGCTCCTCGCCTCTGGAATAATCTTCCTCCGGAGATTCGTGCCGCCCCTACGCTGGGTATCTTTAAAAATCAATTAAAAACATGGATGTTTATGCAGGCCTTCCCTCCAGTCAATACCTGATCTTTTTACCTTTTCTATTTATCTTTATTTTTTTGTTTTATAATTGTTATGGAAATTGTTTTTGTAATAATTTGGTGATTTTATCTGTTGTTTTATGTTGTTTGGAAGCCGCCTAGAGTGGTCGCAAGACCAGATAGGCGGGGTATAAATGAAATAAATAATAATAATAATATATTCTCTGCAGCCAAAGATGGAGAAGCTCTATACAGTCAGCAAAAACAAGACCTGGAGCTGATTGTAGCGCTGATCATCAGCTTCTTATAGCAAAATGCAAGCTTAAACTGAAGAAAGCAGGAAAAACCACTGGGCTAGTCAGGTATAATCTAAACCAAATCCCTTATGAATACACAGTGGAAGTGAAGAACAGATTTAAGGAACTCGATTTGGTGGACAGAGTGCCTGAAGAACTATGGATGGAGGCTCGTAACATTGTACAGGAGGCAGCAACAAAAACCATCCCAAAGAAAAGGAAGTGCAAGAAAGCAAAGTGGCTGTCCAACGAGGCCTTACAAATAGCAGAGAAGAGAAGGGAAACAAAATGCAAGGGAGATAGGGAAAGTTACAGAAAATTGAATGCTGACTTCCAAAGAATAGCAAGAAGAGACAAGAGGGCCTTCTTAAATAAACAGTGCAAAGAAATAGAGGAAAATAATAGAAAAGGAAAAACCAGAGATCTGTTCAAGAAAATTGGAGATATTAAAGGAACATTTTGTGCAAAGATGGACATGATAAAGGACAAAAATGGTAGGGACCTTACATAAGCAGAAGACATCAAAAAGAGGTGGCAAGAATACAAAGAGGAATTATACCAGAAAGATCTGGATGTCCCGGACAACCCAGATAGTGTGGTTGCTGACCTTGAGCCAGACATCCTGGAGAGCGAAGTCAAGTGGGCCTTAGAAAGCATGGCTAACAACAAGGCCAGTGGAGGTGATGGCATTCCAGTGGAACTATTTAAAATCTTAAAAGATGACGCTGTTAAGGTGCTACACTCAATATGCCAGCAAGTTTGGAAAACTCAGCAGTGGCCAGAGGATTGGAAAAGGTAAGTCTACATCCCAATCCCAAAGAAGGGCAGTGCTAAAGAATGCTCCAACTACCGTACAATTGCACTCATTTCACACGCTAGCAAGGTTATGCTCAAAATCCTACAAGGTAGGCTTCAGCAGTATGTGGACCGAGAACTCCCAGAAGTACAAGCTGGATTTCGAAGGGGCAGAGGAACTAGAGACCAAATTGCTAACATGCGCTGGATTATGGAGAAAGCCAGAGAGTTCCAGAAAAACATCTACATCTGCTTCATTGACTACGCAAAAGCCTTTGACTGTGTGGACCACAGCAAACTATGGCAAGTCCTTAAAGAAATGGGAGTGCCTGATCACCTTATCTATCTCCTGAGAAATCTATATGTGGGACAGGAAGCAACAGTTAGAACAGGATATGGAACAACTGATTGGTTCAAAATTGGGAAAGGAGTACGACAAGGCTGTATATTGTCTCCCTGCTTATTTAATTTATATGCAGAATACATCATGCGAAAGGCAGGACTGGATGAATCCCAAGCCAGAATTAAGAATGCCGGAAGAAATATCAAAAACCTCAGATATGCAGGTGATACCACTCTGATGGCAGGAAGTGAGGAGGAATTAAAGAACCTCTTAATGAGGGTGAAAGAGGAGAGCGCAAAACATGGTCTGAAGCTCAACATCAAAAAAACTGAGATCATGGCCACTGGTCCCATCACCTCCTGGCAAATAGAAGGGGAAGATATGGAGGTAGTGACAGATTTTACTTTCTTGGGCTCCATGATCACTGCAGATGGTGACAGCAGCCACAAAATTAAAAGACGCCTGCTTCTTGAGAGGAAAGCGATGACAAACCTAGACAGCATCTTAAAAAGCAGAGACATCACCTTGCTGACAAAGGTCCGCATAGTCAAAGCTATGGTTTTTCCAGTAGCGATGTATGGAAGTGAGAGCTGGACCATAAAGAAGGCTGACCACCGAAGAATTGATGCTTTTGAATTGTGATGCTGGAGGAGACTCTTGAGAGTCCCCTGGACTGCAAGGAGAACAAACCTATCAATTTTGAAGGAAATCAACCCTGAGTGCTCACTGGAAGGACAGATCCTGAAGCTGAGGGTCCAATACTTTGGCCATCTCATGAGAAGAGAAGACTCCCTGGAATGTTGGGAAACTCCCTGCTGTCGGGAAAGTGTGAAGGCAAGAGGAGAAGGGGACGACAGAGGACGAGATGGTTGGACAGTGTCACTGAAGCTACCAACATGAATTTGACCAAACTCCAGGAGGCAGTGGAAGACAGGAGGGCCTGGCGTGCTCTGGTCCATGGGGTCACGAAGAGTTGGTCACGACTTAACGACTAAACAACAACAAATTGGTGTTGTCAACATTCAGTGATAAATAAAAATTCACATCCTTTTTCTTGCTGGCCAGAATATTGCAAGGCAATGTTAGACCATGTCCTACGGTTTTGCATAATGGGACACAAAAGCAATGTCCCATATTCATAAACCTAAGATTTGTTGAAGGATTATATTCTTATTTAGATTTCCCTTGCTATGTGGCAGGGGATTTTTAACCAGTTGTTTTAGACTATATTCCCATTATCCATTATCATTAAGAATTCTTGGTGAGGATGATGGAAGCTGTAGACCAAAACATCCAGAAGGCAAAGATTCTTCGCCCAAACGTTGATAAATAACCCAGTTGGATGCATTGCAGACTTATACGAACTCACTGTAAAATTACTGCAAGTATTATGACGATCTTTCGAGTTTTTTTGTTTGTGTTTTGTTTTTGTCATCTCACAACATATACTCAGTATATACAATTATTATGATTAGACACAGTACACCTTGATCGGGTTTTTTAAGGGTTTTAAAATAGTTAAATATTTGGTTCCTGCTGAAAAACTCATGTCTACACTGTATATAATTGCCTTTATGTCCTTTAAATCTCCACCTGAATGACGTACGGACAAGAGTAGCAGGGCTGATACCACAGGGAGGCCATATATTTTAGTGCAGGTATCACATTACACAGATCGTTAAAAATTGTGAAGGTACCATAATAACTGCTTTTTAATCAAAAAGGTCACCTGGAACACCGCCAATCTTTCCCAAAGTATATTTTTATGCTTTCTTCCTTGTGCAGAATCCTTTTCAAATTCAATTATTTAGAAAGTATTCAGAATTACCCCTGCTTCTTTAATCTGAGGGCTAGCCGGTGGTGACTAACCAAGAAGAATCTGAGGTACTGGCAAAGTCAATGAAAATGTTGACCCAGTCTGCAGCTGCAGAAAAAAACAAGATTAATTCTATTTGGGGCACAGTCAGAAAAAGAATCAAGAATAAAACCACAAGCAATATACTGCCCTTATATTTGTGGTGCAATCATACTTACAATACTGTATGCATTTCTAATTACCGTGGGGGGAAAATAGTACATAGTAGGGAAGGTGCAAAAAAGAGCAACCAAACTGATCAAGGGATGAGAGTGTAGCACTAACTGTGAGGTGCTGACAGCACTTTGGTTGCCCTTTTCTGTACTGGAAGTAAAGGCAGTAGGCTTCTGTATATCAGTTGCCTCAGAGCGTGAGTGAAAAGCTGCTAGAACAAATTAAACCATTTTTCTTTTTGAAAAGTATTTCCTTCTATCTATTCTGAATCTCTCAGCACTCTGCTTTAATTGATGGCTCTGGTTTCTGTGAACAGGAGGGAGAAACGGTTCCTATCTATTGCACTTCTGTTATATATCCCCTTACTCATGAGGGCCTGTCCGGACAGGAAAATTTGGAGCAGTGTGATCAGTCAGTGTGATCTATCTTATCTCGCACTTGAGCAATCCTTTCATTCACTCTGAAGATGTTTATTGTCCCATGAGAAAAGCCCAGAAATTTACTTCAGAGTAAGGAGACAGCAGTGGCAGTACCAGCATGAAGGGAAAATGTTGGGGTGAAGATTAGAGAGATGGAAGGGAGGTAACACTCCTTTTCCCCCACCTTTCCCCTCAGCTGGGGCTCTGCTGGGACTGCGCTGCCTCATGGGGGTGGAGTCTGAGCAGGCGACTCAAATATAGGTGCTTTATTCTTCAAGTATGTGTGTGTGTTTGAGGGAAGTCAGTCTTCAATCCATCTAGTTTTCTCAGCAATTGCTTTTATTTGCTTTCTACACATCTCCTTCTCCACCAAACAACTTCTAAGCCAAAAAATAATGGGATGCAGAGGGAGAGATGCTGTCAACTATCAATGAATTGGGGGGGGGGGGAGGAGATACGAGCCCTTTCCCAAACTTTTCCTGCAGTTGTCATTTACCAGGCCATGGGGACTTTTTTTAAAAGTGACGTCACAAAACAGGAATGCATCGATCTAGCATGGCACACTTAATGCCACCAATGTATCTCGTTTATCTAGAATAGCGCTGCATCAATAGGGAAATATTTTTTAAAAATAAAGCGGTAGGGAAAATGAAAATAAAGGAGGGGGTTTCCTATCATCCATTAGAATGCCACAATCTACCTAATACATCACAGGGTTGTCATCTCAAGCTAGCACCGCCCACAGCTCTACATGGACGCGAAGTTACCATCTGCTCAGGCTACACAGTGGGATAATTAGAAATATGCCAAATCATGAAAAAGAAACAAACAAACAAAAAAGCCTTAGCACTGTGCCAGAAAGGAGCGGGACAGCTCTAAAAAGGGGTAGGATGGAGCACGTTACATGTATGAATACCATAATTTGATTTGAACCAAACCACATGAAAAGCAATCCAAACAGTGAGCTATATACCCATCTGGACAGGCTCTCACTTCTTTTCAAAGTTAAATAGCACCTCAGTGTTTCTCATAGGGGACCATTGAGGAGTTGCTCCATATGAATTGAGATCAGTTTGATTATTATATCACAACTAGTTAAGTTCTATGATGACAAAACAGAGTCTGACACAAACTGAAGGGAAAATGCATCAGTATGGCATTCGCATTTTGACAATGCATAAGACTTATAATTGTATTTGTCTCTTTGATTAATCTTTTCATAGTCCAAAATCTGGAGTAATAAAAAGGACCTTGTTCTCTTTCTACATTATTACATTGCTACAATAATTCATGCAAGTACTGAATTACCTGGCAGATGTGACACTGGAAAAGCAAATTACATTTTGAATGTCAAGCCTGGGATTATATGCAGAGTTGATTATTGCACTCTCCCATTTCATCATATATTAATGTATTATTTTGTTTTTAAATATACTGGATTTTAGTTTCATGAAATATTTACAGCTGTCCCAGTATTACACAGCAGAATTTCTTAAGTTAAACATTTAGCTCCTTAAAAGGACAACAATGCATTTTCATTCTCCAGTTCTTATTGTTGTATCTCTCTGTGTTTTTAAATTACAGGAAGAATACATAAGGTTACACAGCCCCATATAAACACACACTCACAGTTCCTTCCTTAAGCTGATAAAGTTGGCTGAAAGACAAAATAGGAAATCAGTAGATGTTCCTCAAGGGTAAAGAAAAAGGAAAATGTGACTTTTAATTTAAATTAAAGGTGTTCTTTCTTCCTCTTGACTACAATTATGCATATTTTACTTCAAGAAGCCATATTTTAGCAACGAGTAATCCCTGCAAGTAAGCTACATTAGGCATAAAAGAACTGTTAGCAATAAAGACAGACATAAATGCCATGCTACCAAAACATAAAAATGTCAACAATATTTAAAGACAATACAGGCATAGCTTAAATTGAATGGGCGCTTGCAGAGTTTTGTGGGAAAGATCCAGTGGCTGAAGGACTATAAAGATTCAAATAGAGTACTACACAGAAATGCCATCAAGCATCAAAATCACTTGGAGTAAAAAAAGAGGGGGGGGCAGTTTCTGAAGACAGAGATGCTAATGCATTGAGGATAACTCTCCAGCTTATGTAAACCAACAGTCAGACATTACCAATTTCTTTAAAAAAAAAAAGTCTCCTTAGGGAGACATGGAAAGCAGCCAAGGGAGTAACATATTTTAATTTTTTTCTTAATTGTTCTGGCAGAACAATCTATCCTCTATCAGTACATCTTATTGAAGCTGATTTGTCTACTGAGTTACAGTAAATGGCACATTTATCTGTATCCAGTAAATGGCACATTTCTAAAAAAACCCCACCTACTAGTGGCCCCTTATATATCAATGTCTTATATTTCATTGTGAGCTTTTGTGTGAGTCTGATTAAACAGATTTATCCACAAAAGCTCACACTAAAATGCAACACTCATTAAAGTATGTTTATGTTTTTGTTTTTGTTTTCTTAGTGACCCATACCTTGGAAATTCTACTAGGACTGCCGTAAGTAGAAATCAACATGACAATACATAACACACAGATGCAAAGACAATTACAGTGGTGCCTTGACTTACAAACTTAATTGGTTCCGGAACTCCGGTCGTAACTCGAAATGGTCGTAAGTCGAAGCACCATTTCCCATAGGAATGCATTGAAATGCAATTAATCCGTTAATCACTGCAAGACCCATCGGAAACGCAATCAATCCCGTCTGGCCAAAGGGGGGAGGGGAGAAAAGCAAGCGAAGTGTGCAAGACCCATCGGAAATGCAAAGAAAGCAAAGCAGAAAGCAAGCAGAGCGTGCAAGACCCATCGGAAATGCAAAGAAAGCAAAGCAAAAAGCAAGCAGATCGTGCAAGACCCATCAGAAATGCAAAGAAAGCAAAGCAAAAAGCAAGCAGATTGTGCAAGATCCATCGGAAATGCAAAGAAAGCAAAGCAAAAAGCAAGCAGATCGTGCAAGATCTATCGGAACTGCAAAGAAAGCAAAGCAAAAAGCAACCAAACCCCGCAAGACCCATCGGAAATGGGGGGGGGGGAACCCAAAAAGCAAACAAACCCAAGACCGATCGGAAATGGGGAAAAAAACCCCAAAAAGCAAGCAAACCCCCCAAGACCCATCGGAAATGGGGGAAAAAAACCCAAAAAGCAAACAAACCCCCCAAGACCCATCACAGCACAGAAACATAACCCCCCCAGCCCAAAACCACGCTGCAAAACCCACCCAGAACAGTTTTTAAAAAGCAGAAAGCAGCACCTTACCTTACCAGGCAGTCCCAAGCCTCCTACAATCGCACTCACTTGGGGCAAAAGAGCTACAAGAGCTACAAAGAAGCAGCCTCTTCGCCTACCAACGGTTAGCAATTTGAATTTCCCGCCTTTTTCCCCTGCCTTTTTCTGTTCGTAACTGGAAGCTCCGGCCGCAAGTCGAAGCAAAATTTTGCAGCCGGAGCTGGTTGTAACTCGAAATGGTCGTAAGTCGGGACGTTCGTAAGTCGAGGCACCACTGTACTAGACCAAGCATCCTTTAATAGAAATAATTGTGTGCCATCAAGTCAATTTAAACTTATGCAACCCTTTTTAGGGTTTTGTATTTTTCCATATATAAGACGCCCCATGTATAAGACACCCCCTCAACTTTTCTAACCCAAAATTAAGAAATCTTAACTTAGCTTTGAGTATTCAGCCTCTGGGCTCAGAACGCTGAGACATTACGAGTCCCTGTTGTATCTGAGCACTGCCTACAGCTCCACCTCCAATGAGGTGTGTTCCAATTGGTTTGTTCAGCATCAGCTGACATCAGTTACATAAGGCTCGTGATTGGAGGAAGCTAAGCCTCCTGACTGTAGGAAGCTAAACCTCGTGATTGGAGGCTGCCTGTTTGCAGAGGCAAGGTATGGGCCGTTTTGTTCTCTACTCAGTGTACTTCCGTGTATAAGACAACCCTCAATTTTTAGTCTAGAGATTTTAGAAAAAGGACCATCTTGTACACGGAAAAATATGGTAGTTTAACATTCCCTTCTTTGGAGGCATCCTAGAACTGTGCAGCTTGCCCAAGACCACAGAGGCTGGCTCTACTTGCAGGAGACACAGTGGGAAACTGAACCCCCAACCTCAAATCACTGAGATACTCAGCTAGTAATCCCATCCCTTTTTTTAACTTGGTCTGACTACTTCTATAGCTGAAATTAGAATTAGGGAGATTGTTTGAGGCCTGCTTAAGTAAGACATCTAATACTATGCAGGAATTTGCATGTGTGTGTGTCTGCTTACCTTGATCCAGGAGTTCAGCATTTACCCAGATGACCTTTCTTTTATTTTTAGATAATAACTATGTTTGTGAGTTTAAATCTCCAGATGAACAGCATCCAAGAATATTGAAGGAACTGGCTGAAGAACTATCAGAACCACTGCCCATTATTTTCTCAAAAGGTGAGG